>OX422218.1:443430065-448340065 GCA_949130495.1 Sambucus nigra | reverse complement strand
AAGAAGACTTGAGAATTTGTTTTTATCTCCTGTCATATACCATGAATAACTACTATCAAGGAACCATTTAGACTTATGTGAGGAATATCTAAAGTATACCTACACATCATATTTGAATAACTTTTCTTTTGGTACCCAAAAGGCGTTGGGTCCATTGGGATTAGCAAATATAGTAGTTCCTTTAGGAATCCAAGATGCTTTGTTAAATCTCATTTTTTCTATAGTTATAGTGCTATGAGAAATAGGTATGCCTATCACAGTAAGAGAAAAGAGAATTAGCATGATTAGAATTTTTATAATTGTTAAAAAAAATTCATTTGTGTTAGGGTTATATCCTATTCCGGCTCTATCAAATATCCATCTTTGATTATCCAAAAGTTGATCTAAGTTATCTCCCATATTCATTAAATTTTCTAAGAATTGTGATAAGTATTTAACTTTTCTTTTTAATTTATAATTTCAAATTCAAGAGATTTGAAAATGTAAATAATTTTTCCCCTTTTCAAAGTTTTAGGTTCATCTTTTAAGGAATCATCTGCTCGTTTAAATCATCAATATCTTTTGAAAAATAATCACATTGTGTAGAAAAGATGAATAACTTTTCTTAAGAGTAATTTATTTCTTTTTAAGTTCATTGTAATTATAATATAAGGCGTTTTATAATTCATCATATTCATTTACTAAATCATCATCAATATCACTAAAAGAATCATAGTTAGAGTGTACCTCTTCTTCTTTTGCCATAAGACAAAAGTTATCCATCTCGTCTTCACTTGACTCATTTTCAGAGTTTCTAAAATCGGATCCACATGTAGTATCCTTCATAGCTTTCTTTCCTTGGCTCTTTTCTCTTCTATCTCTTCTTTCAATTTTGTCTTCCTTGTTGTCTTTTGACTTTGGATAGTTTGGTCTAATGTGACCAAATTCATTGTAATTGTATCATCTTAGCTCAGATTTGAAGGAATATTTTCCTTCATTGTACTTTCTTTAGGAGAACCTCTTTTTTTCCTCCATTTTCTCGTTTTCTTTTAGCAAGAATTTTTTTGAAACTTTTGGTCAAAAGAGCAATATCATCATCCTTATCTTCTTTTTCTTCAACAATTTCATAATCTCTATTTGAAGATTTAAAAGCAAGAGTTTTATTTGTTTTAGGTTTCTCTTCCTCTTCAAATTCCTTTAACTCCATTCTCATGAGATATAATGAGCCTAGAATCTCTTCAAGACTTATGGGTCTTTCTCTAATAGCTTCTTTAATAGCAAGTTTCTTATAGAGACAACTTTTTAGAAACACCTAAGAATTTTGCTCACATTTTTATTTTTATTACTAGATTTTTCAAGAGACTTTAAATCAATAATAATATTAGTAAATCTAGTAAACATATCCGAAATGAATTCATCGGGTTTAATTCTAAATAACTCATAACTACGAACAAGCCTACTAATCTTATATTCTTTAACTTGACTAGTTCCTTTATAGGTGATTTCTAATCTATGCCAAATTTATTTTTTCAATTCACAACAACAAATTCTATTATATTCATTTACATCTAAAGCACAATATACAAGTTTCAAAGCTTTAGCATTTAATCTTTTTAATGTCTAATTTATTCCACTAACTTTATTTTTGGGGAACATGATTATTTTCAATAGTTTTTATAGGAATATTCGGTTTGTTTAAGATGACCCTCCAAGCTTCATAGTCATTAATAACTATAATTATTTTTAAAAAAAAGTGGCCTATTTATGGATTGACCTTCACCAATGGTAGGGTCAGAAAAAATATGTCATAATCTTGAACTCTTAGATTGTTAAATAAGAAAAAATAAAATCCTTGCTCTGATACCAATTGTTGCCTAGAAAAATACCCAATGGGGGGTGAATTGAATTTTTCAAACTTTTTAACTTCTTTTGAAATAACTAAATTAATTTTGGTCTAGAAAAATTAAATAATTACGAAACTAATTAACAATATTTTTGTAGGATATATACGTAAATTTCAGACCAAATAAAATGAGTGAAAGATAAGCACAATGGAAGAACTAAATGAGCAAGAAAGAAATGCACAAGACTTATAGTGGTTCGGCTAAAAAACGATGAGCCTACTTCCACTCTTCAAGTTGCCATATTTTCTTAAGTTCCACTATCGTGATTCGTTAAGGATGCAATCAAATCAATGCGTACAAATCGTGTAGCTCAACCGAGCTACAAATTACAACCATAAGCTTATAGACGAGCTTCAATAATTTTCAAATGTGTATAGTAATTTTTTGTAGTATTAAAACTTAATAATAATACAACTTTAAATCTATGTGTGTCTGTCTTTCAATATAACTTAAAAAAATGTGAGTAAATGATTTTTTTTCTTGTAGATGCTGAGTGAGTTTTTGAATGCTTTTTTTCCTTTTTGTAAATCTCAGAAGTATTGTGTTTTTATTTTCTCTTGGTCTTCTTTTCGTAGGCACCAAAAGAAAATGTTCATTGGAGAGGAAGGAGTTTGCTGAGTCTAATCCATAATGACTAATTCTGCATTAAGTGATTTGTATTGAATGTCTTTTAAAAATTCAAAGATGAAAATATTCCATAAAATTTGCAAAAGTGATTAGTTTAGATATATGTAATATTTCACGCGTGAGTTTACACCTTCAGCTACAAACATCATCCACTATTTATACAATTTGACATATTAAGAAGCTTTTGGCACTTATACAATCAATAAAGCAGTATGGGTATAAACACACACACACACACACACACACACACACACACACACACACACACACATATATATATATATATATATATATATATATATATATATATATATATATATATATATATATATATATATATATATATATACTAGGGTATGCCCGTGCCTGAAGGCATACTTATAATTTTCGAAAGTGTACGTCGTTGATTGAACCATACGTCGTAGTGACACGATGAAAATATTTTAGTAATTTATTATGGCCCCGACTATTTGCACTCCCCATATTCTTCTCCCACTCCATTATAAGATTTAAAGACTATAATACCCTTAAATCCTTAACTCTTTTTCATTCATCTCAAATTCATATTTATACCAAAAATTTATATTCACTTTTTTATTTATTCAATAAAAAAGTTAAATTTATATTAAAAACAATTTTGTATATAAAAAATATAAAATAAATTTTGTATAAAAATGCTTTAACTTTATATAATTGTTTTAAAAAGTAAAAAAAAGTTATTTCCACTATTAAAAAATTATTTGTTGTTTTTAATAAAAAAAAAAACTTTATAGTTTGATAATTTTGAATAAAAAAAATTGTATTTTGAATAAAAAATTGCTCTTACCCACTTTTTTACCTCCAACTAAAACAATTGATAAAATTAAAAATTTGTATTTTGGATAAAAAACATTTTTTAGTAAAAAACAGTTTTTAATAAGAAACTCTTTGAAAAATAAAAAAAATGTTTTTAACGTTTATAAATTAAAAAAAACATTTCATGTGTTTAAAAAAAACTTTTTAGATTTTTTAATTAAAAAACTATTTATAAAACACAGTTTTTTCAAAAATAAACTGTTTTAAGTACTTAAAAAACAATTTTAAAACTGTTTTGTTTTAGACATTTCTTTTTTAAAAAATTAAAATAAATAAACCTCCAAAATTATACCAACCATAAACATGTGTCCAAAATTAACTGTTATTTTCAACTCAAAGAAATAACAAACTCACTATTGTATTTGGGTTCCACGCCCAACCAAGGGAGAGAGAGTTATATTAACAGTAGCGTACAACAACAAACTAATTTATGTTACAGTTTATACACGGAAGCATATACACCAACAAGCTCAAGTTTCTACACAAAAGCAAAAGAAAAAGGCAAAATTAACCAACAAACTCACGTGTCCAAACACGAAACTTGGTTGTCTCTTCACATCTCCGCAACTCCAATAAACTCAACAACCATGGCAACTTATTAACACCCAAACCCCGTCCACCACTTCACACACGTACGATCCAAATTAACCAACCCGGATCTCAAAAGGCATCGAACCCAACTACACCTTATCTACAGTCAGAAGAAAGGCTTCAACATATGAAAATAAAAAATAAGGCAAACGTGGGAAATAAAAGTCAAAATAATGTAGAAAATTGACATATTTGCAACCTAGCTACACGGCACCTCCTGCGAAAGAGTTTTCTTTCGAGTATGGAAGAAAGAAGGCTCATTGAAGGTCCAACCGACCTAGAAAAAGGGAAAAAAAATAAAAGAAAATATTAACCTCATCTGCAAATATATTGATATAAAATGAAACCCAACTACATTCCACCTCCTTTAGGAAGCTTAATGAAACCCAGTTCGTGTATAATGAGAACAATGACCTAGATATCTAAACCCAGTTCGCAATATATAAACCCAACAAATTAAACAAACCCAATAATCCCAGTTCGTAATATGTATCAGATGTGTAAATCCAACAAACCCAGATGTGTATATATATATATATATATAGACCCAGGCTCAGGTGCGGACTTCCCGTGCGGACTTTTCGTGCGGACTTTTGTCCTTATCCCGAAAGTGGTCCCCCGTGGTCCCAAAGACTTTTGTTATTTACTCTAGATGGTCCCCCTCTTGTCTTACTCTAAAAACTTAGTTTACGACTATATAATTAAAAGATTTATAATTCAGCCCCAAAATTGGTATCAAGACTTTAAAGATTTTAGAACCTCACCAAATTCCGACCAAAACCCAATTCTGGTATTAAAGCCATAAGACGTTCCTTTTAGACATACGTTTAAAAGCCTTTAATGCCCTTGGGATTTATCCCTCGCATTTACCAAAGATATTTTTGGAACCAACCCAGACTACCAACCTATACCCATAACTGATTTAGACTCAGAAGGTTGTTTAACCACACACATAGACGGTTGTTCACATATTGAACATATCCCTGCCAAACACGCAGACAGTAGACAAGTTACTGCTAGTGCTATTAATAGCATAATAGACCAAAATAAGTGTATACTGCTTATATTAAGACAATTAATAAAAGACACTCAAACTTTAGAAACAGAGATAAAAAATATCTCTAAAAGATTATTAGACATAGATAATCAAATCCCAATAGACTTAGTACACGTGTTACAAGAAATAAATATTAAGACTAATCATATAGAAAGCCTTAACAAAGATATTTTAGAAATTAAGACTTTAATTAAAAATCAAGATAGTGAGTTAATTAAACTTACTAAAGAACAAGCTAAGCTTATCCCTAGACTTGATAATTATCTTCCTAATGGAGATAGTTAGATCAGACTGGAACGAAGTATCAAAAGACCTTTCCATTCAGACCTTATCCGAATTTTATCAAAGAATTTTAGAAAAGATAAATGATGATAGATTTTATTACAAGATAAATGAAAATGAGATTGCCAACGCAGCTAAGGCAACTAGACTTATATTAGAAAGACTAAATTTAATTTCTACATCTATAGCAGCTACCCAAGACTATAATAGTAGCTTTGTTAAAGACTTGCATTTAGACTTAAAAGCTAAAACAGAAGGATTAACTACCTTCTACACAGACTTTGTTAAATTCCAACAGAATTTAGCAGATTACCTTAATAATATGGAAAGACATAATCTATCTAAAATGGATAGCATTATTAATGAACTTAGACTAGACATGGCCCAAGTAGAAGAAAAATATGGTGAAATTATAAACGGAATTAAGGCCGTATATAATAAACCTTCCCAAGCAGAAATAGACTCTCCTTTTATTCTAACTAGGTTAGATAAAATTGAAAAGACTGTAGAAGCGATAGAAGTTAGAACTATGCAACAACTAGAAAAAGATAATGAAGTAAAAGACTATATCACTAACGTTGGTAAAACCATCGTTAATTCTCTAGCCAGACATAGTGAAGAAACTTCTGAAAAGACTAGAAAGGAGAATAAGAATTTTAAAGAAGAAATCCTTAACCAGGTAAAAAGATAAAAAGATTATTCAGACTTTTTAGAAAGAATTGAAAAAAGACTTGAACAAAAACAGGTAACCACCTGTAAGTTTAAAGAATCCTCCTCCATAGAAACTAGAGAAAGGAATACTATAGGTAGACGAGTCATAAATGATGGATTAGATAAGACTAGTAAGATAATTAGCTCTATCCCTAATATAGGACAGAGTAACCATATGCTCCAAAGACTTAAAGACTCATCCTCCAACGTTAGGACATGGTGGAAAGAAAGAAATTTCACCAATACCCTCCAATGGAAAGAGTGGGGTGAAGTAGACTGGAAGATTGTTGAAGACTCCATTCATAATGGACAACTTCCAGCCGTTAGATATATAGATTTGTTTAAAGAAGGTGCCACTCCTAAGACTCCCAATTATAACATGACCTACCATTGTAGAAATCATGTGTTAGACAAATCCTATACTGAGCTCCAAGTATTTGACTCAGAATGGCTTAGATCTAGAGGAACTGATAGGAAGTTCCAATTCCTAACCTTTGGACTCTTTCAAGCAAGAATCCAAGGATTACATATACCACAGAATAATATTAACATATTATGCTGCTTAGTAGACAAAAGATGGAAAGACTTTGAGAAAAGTCTTATTGGAATAGCCCAATTAGAAATGTCAGACAACATAGGATACTTTAATGTCATTCCGGCATTTACAGTAACCGTAGACACAGCCAAACATTTTAAGTTAATCTTATATGCTAGTGGCTATGAAGACTATATTATCCCAGACGCTAATATAAACATAGAATTTCAAAGCTATGTGAAGTTCTCCCAATTTCCTTATGAAGGAATGCAGTCTGGAATTCCTAGCGGTAGACTTAATGAAGAAATCTTAGTTAGAACTAATGTATCAGACTATAATCATACTTACAGTACTAGGAATACTGGACCTATGAAAGAGAAAGCTAAGACTCTCTGGAAATTACCAGAATTTCAAGAAACTAAGACTATACAAAATAAACCCTTGTTTATTAATCAAGACGACGTCACTAGAAATGTTACCATACAGTTTGGTCCTCCTAAGATTGTCAATAAGAATATCCATACCGAAGAAATTAGATTTAGGAATATGGGAGAAGCCATAATCAATGATCCTTCAGAAGGAGAATGTAGTAGTAAGACTAGTGCTAGTTTACTTAGACAAGCTTCGATAATTAGACCTAGAAGATCATTTGAACAAAAAGACTTAGTTAAAGAAAAAGCTAGGATCCAAAACTTTGGACATGAGCCCTCAGAATTAGATATGAAGACATTTAAAGATAACCTTAAGAAAAGTCATTCTGTTAGGTTTCAAGAAAGAGAAAGATTTAATATGATAGCCCAAGACCGCATATTAAAATTAAAAGAATCTAAGAACACTAAAGAACTTCTTAGAAACTTAAGACTAATAGAAGAAGGAGAACAAAGACTAATTCTAGCTACACAAGTAGAACCTAGTAAACTAGAGATAGGAAGTAGTAGTAGGCTTGAAGATGCTCCTAGAGTTTTTAGTAAACCAATAGGAATAAATATTCCTATATACTCTAGCACTGTAGTAAAGACTAAACCTGATTATATAAAAGACTTCCCAACTAGTGACAAGAGTTTCACTCCTGTCAAGACTATGGAAAGCCAAGCCATAAATCCAGTAGGTATATACCTCAACCTAGACAATGTGCAAGATAGGAAGAAAGACTTAGACGAATGGCGTAATCAGATGAACATGTGTTTTGCATCTAATGAACAATGGGATGCAAGTTCATGTAAACAGTACGCTGAGCAATCCATTAGAGGTATTGCAAAAGACTACTTAGATAGTTTAAGAAAGGCTACAGATGAAGACTCCTTAGCTAAGATTGAGAAGATAAAGGAAAATCTAGAAGAACGATCAATTGAAGAATGTATTCAATTGTTCACTGCAGAATTCATTGGAGCCGGACATCTAGCTCAGATAAATGAACAAGACCTAGCAAAAACTAAGTTAGCCCTCCTTAGCATTTGCAAGTTAGATAAGATAAATGAATATAGCAATAATTATGAACAGCTATATTACCAAATTAAAGAATTTGGAGAAACCTTAAAAGACGAATACTTTAGAAAGATACCAGCCATAGGACAAATCCTAATTAATGAATATAGGAATTGGCCAGGAGTATCTGGAGTTAAGAATAACTCCCTTGGTGAAATAATCAATTTCGCCAAAGACTATATCATATCTAAGAGACGAGATATAACTCAAGGAAAGTTGATAGAAGAGACTTTCAAGCAGATCCCTCCAATCAAAGACGAAAGAGACATCGCTCCAATCCAATGGGGATGTGGAAGTGAATCCAAGAAATTCAAGAAGAAAGTAGAATGGAAACATAGGAAGTTTAAGACTAAACCTTTAGGATTTCCAAAGAAGTATAAATTTAGACAATCTACTACTTTTAGGGAAAAGAATCCTAAGACTAAGAAAAATAGATTTAACCAAAGAAGATACTTTAAAAAGAACACTAGTAAGCATAAAAAGGTTCCTAATTACAGGAAAGAAAAAGACGTAGCTCAATCTAAGACTGCCACAAAAGAATGTTGGACTTGAGGCAAAGAAGGACACTTTGCTAAGGACTGCCCTAATAAGAAAGATAAAGAAAGTATTAAGATTATTAATACAATATTAGACTATGCAGATCAAGAAGAATTAGATATCTTATATGCTATAGAAATATCAGACATAGAAGATGATGATAACACTAGTATCTATAGTGTTTATATAGACAGCGATTCTGAAGACTATAGCGATACTGATGAGTATGAAGACTCTCAGGATACCTTAGACTTATATATGATGCAGACTGATCTAGGCGATCTAGATAATGAATATATAGACTTTGAAGACGCTTGGTATAAGTGTATATTAAGCCCCTTTTTGAAGAAAAGATGGACTGTTAGTAATCCTGAATTACTAACCTATATACCTAGATGTTACTTTGATGAAAGACATTATTGCACGTTTGAGATGAAATGTTGCAAGAAAGACTTTAGATGTGTAGAATGTTTTGAGACTATACAAACAGAATTATTTATGGTTTGTATTGTTTGTCAACTACACTACCATGAAGACTGTTGGAGAACTAGATTTAGAGCAATTTATACTAGCCAGTATGACGCTCAAATAGACTTAGATATTAAAACATATTATCAAGACATTGATAGGAATATAGCCAAAAGATTGCAAGAAAATGAAGACTTCAAAGGAAAAGGAATTTCCTATGACTTAGACGAATACCATTCTGATAATAGTTCAGAAGACCAAATACCCTTAGATTTTTTAGATAAACCCCAGAAAGGAATATCTATTTTAGAAAAGAATAATTTAGGAATTTCTACTAAACCACATGCTTGTTTTGTAGAATTATTTGTTCAACATAAAGACTATCCTAAAAGACTTTCAGCCTTTATAGATACAGGGTGATCTCAGAGTATTTGTAAGGCTAATGCCTTCCCTGAAGACTACTTTTTAGAAAGTACTCAAGAAATCTATTGTAAAGTGGCTAATGGAGATCCATTTACCTTATATTTCCAGACTATTCCTATTTACTTTAAATTAGGAAATCAGACCAACAAAACCGTGAATCATCGGTTTTGGATAATGGATCCTCGTAAACATTATTTTAGGACAAGACTTTATTAGTAAATATCATCCTTATACTCAGTATAACGATAAGATATTAATTAGTGACCAAGAGGAATTTAATATTAAAGCTCCTCTAATAGACCATAAGACTGCCTTTGACCTTATGCAGGTCAAGCCCAATTATAAACCCTTAACACATCAGAGTTATTCAGCTGAGCATGGTGGACCTAGACCTACAACCCAACAAGAAGCCCTAGATATTACCAAACCCTTACAAAAAGAGTGTAAGTGTCCAGACCTAAAGTGTTATAAGCAAATAGCGCTTATACAACAAGACATTTTAGATCAAGCCCAGCAGACCCTATTGCAGATTCAAGCCATATCCAAACAAAAGAAAATGGATATCAAAGTAGAAAAGGAAAAGATTAGGAAACTAGCTGAGCCTACCTTAGGAGAAAATCCCATCGCTAAGTGGGATAAAGACCAAAGCTATTATGAAATTATCCCTATTCACCCAGACACCACTATCAATGGTGGAACCTATAAGAAAGGATACTCACAAGAAGATAGGGAAGAATTCAAGAAAGACATAGAAGAGATGCTTAAGCTAGGAATTATTAGAGAAAGTAAAAGTAGACATAATAGTTTAGCCTTCTATGTTCAAAATGAATCTGAACGTAAAAGAGGAAAAAGACGCATGGTTATAGACTATAGACAATTAAATAAGAACTGTGAATTTGATTCTTATAAGATACCAGACAAAAACAATCTGATTAATCTAATTGAAGACAGAATTATATTCAGTAAGTTTGATTGCAAATCAGGCTTCTGGCAAATCAAGATGCATCCAGATAGTATTACTTGGACAGCCTTTAGTGTGCCCCAAGGGAAATACGAATGGCTAGTCATGCCATTTGGATACTTGAATGCTCCTCAAGTTTTCCAAAGAAGAATGGATAATATATTTAGACCTTACTCAGAATTTTGTCTTGTTTACATAGATGATATTCTTGTAGCTAGTAAGACTGAGATAGAGCATGTAGATCATCTTAAAAAGATTATTCTAGAATTAGATAAACATGGTATTGTTATTTCCGAAAGGAAAATGCAATTATTTCAGACTGAGATAGACTTTGTGGGAATGCATATTAATAAAGGAAAATTATCCTTAGCAGAACACATAACCAAAAAGATTCTTGAGTTTCCAGACCAACTAAAAGATAGAAAACAATTACAATCATTTTTAGGATTGCTTAATTGTGCTGCAGACTTTATCAAAGACCTTGCTTCAAAAAGACAAAGCTTAACATCCAAATTAAAAGGAACAGACAAAACTAATCCCTTTTATTGGACTGAAGACGATTTTAGAGTAATAAGACAAATTAAAGACGCAGTCAAGAATATTCCTTTACTTGAACTGCCTAATGCAGAAGATCAGTTTATAATAGAAACAGATGCCTCTGATAAGCAATGGGGAGCAGTATACTTTGCCATTGATCATCAGACAAAAAAGAAGAAACTGTGTAGACATAGTTCTGGAACTTTCACAGACCCAGAAACAAGATACACTGCCCATGAAAAGAAGTTTTAGCAATAGTAAGGGCAATAGAAAAATATATGTTGTTTCTTAGACCTAAACATTTTACTGTTTATACAGACTCTTCTTATGCAGTAAAATTCAGAGACTTAGATTTATCCAAATCAAGGACTAATAGACTCATTAGATGGCAGCAACTGCTTAATGGTTATGACTTCTCTGTTATTCATATTAAGGGAAGTAAAAATACCATTCCAGACATTATATCAAGAGAGCCAATGTTTGCTAACACTAATATAATTTCTGGTTTTTTGTTGCAAACAGAAGACCTAGAAGACATGAGTTCCTCTGGAACAAATAGACTGAACAAAGACGACGTTGCAGACTATCTTAGACGCGTAAGACCAAATGCTGGTGTAACGCAAAGACAGACTCATATTCAAGACTCTCAAGAAAGACCAATCCTAGAGAACTTCGATGATATCTTAGTCCCTCCTGGAAAATCTAGACAAGAGATTATTTCTCAAAATAGACTCATTGGGAAGATGTATTTCCCCCAATATAGACCCGATCAAAGATATCCAGACTTGATCAAATTTAGACGAGAATTCTCAGAAGACGAAAATACCCTCATAGACGCCATATGGTGGAATGTAAAGAATAGACTTTGGATTGGGTTTAAACAAAATTTGGTAGCTATTGCCAGATTTATGAGAACTCAAAGACTCGCAGTTACCCAACTCAGTGGTAATACTGTGCCTAGACCTCAGATTCAGACTTATGCTCAGACTCTTGGAGAAACCTCCAAAACTAGACCTACTGATTTTTGTTATCAGAAAAAGACATTTAAGACAAAGATTGTTATACCATTTGGTCATAATAATCTCCCATTAACTGAAGACTTTAAAAAAGAATCTAATGACATTATTGATCATTTTAATATGTTATTATCAGGAATAAGTGGAGATGCCTTAATAGTTAAAGGTTTCTTCAAAGACGCTCCAAAAATATATCTTTTTGGAAAATCAGAAATGGCACATATAACTCTTGCATACCATGGGTTCATTGGACTCGTTCAAATAAAAGACATTGAAGACTCTATTGTTTTTGGAAAAATAGTCCATGAATATCTCAAGAAGGTTGAAGATTTCCTTCCTCTATTTTCTAGAAGCTATTAAATTGCTCCAAGTTCCTGTAGAGGAATGAGAGTCGAAGGATTTAGACTTATTAGATTTTCCAGTTACATATTTGAAGACATAGAGATTCTATCTGAAGACGAGTTTAAAGATTTAATTATTGATAAGTCCAAGATCCAGATCTCTCAAACCATGGAGACAATTGAAATCATGGAGTTATTAACAGGAGAAGACAGGTGGTACACTGCCTACCACAAAGAAGACTTGATAATCCAAGCTGATGAGCCATTCAACGGAAGGCTTAAGAAAGAATCCAAAGACATGGTAGAGATAGCTTTGTCAGCCAGCCTCAGAACCGTGGGCCTTATTGACGAATTTTTCAATAATTCCCTCCCAAACCAAGACAAGGCAGAAGAAGACACAGACACGACAAAGAAGAGCCCCTCAGTGGTAGATGAATTATTAAAGACAGAAGAATCATTTGCCTAGACCTTGCTTTTCTTAAAGTAAAAAGACTTTACCCCACATGGGACCATCAGAAAAACGAAGACTTTAATGCTCCTGCATTATTATGAAGACGACAAGACTCAAGCACGCCTATCAAGCTGGCCTATCTCGTTCAGGGGTCCCCCCATTATTAAAAGACGTCCAAAGCTGTAGACCCAGTGGATAAAGATTCCTAAAAGACTATGCTGCTTTAATAAATATGTTTTCATAACCGGATCTCTTGTTTTTGCCGGTTACCAGTCATCTTAGGTACCCTTGATCTATAAAAGGGAGTAGTAGGAGTTGTAATAGGGGAGAGTTAGAGAGATGGAGAGTTAGAGAGATGGAGAGTTAGAGAGATCGAGAGTTAGAGAGAGAGAGAGAGTGAGACTGCTATGCTTGTAATAAATGTTATGTATATGAGTGAGTAAACCTCTCATAGTTAGGGGAGAGGGGAGAGGGGAGAGTTGTAGTTACTTATGATATGTAATAAAAGTGTTTTCTTTTCCAGAAATCTCTTATGTTAAGTTGTTATTATTCTCCAAATTGTCTCCAACTTTCTGTTCATAGAGGACTATTGTGTGGAACCTCTGGTGTAGCACACAAGGTGTTATATTGGTGAACCGCCGTCAGGTGCCGATTAGCCGTGAGCCGTTAGCTAGGTGGGCGTTAGGCGTGAGGGCGTACAGGCAGGAAACGGGTCAACCGCCAGAATAGTGGATTGAGGTGCGACGCATAAGGAGAGAGTTGTAGGAGGCCGAGACCGGAGAAGAATAGTAACAAAGCTGAAGAGACAAATGGAAGAAGATAAAGATATTACAGACCAGAAGGAAGGTATAACTCGAACCAAACCCTTAACTATTTTACATAATATTGTTTTAAGAAAAATCTTATATGAGCTTACAAATCACTAAAGACTTTTTAGAATTCGTTAATCAAACAAGTTTAGACTTAACTAGAGAAATTCAAGACTGGACTCTTACAGACCCTAAAGACAAAGAACTTATAGAATCTGCTTTAACAAACACAGGTGGAACCTTTAAATACATAGACCAGATTATTGAATGGCTAGGAAGAGAAGTGCCTAGAATAG
This sequence comes from Sambucus nigra, assembly GCA_949130495.1. NCBI lineage: Eukaryota > Viridiplantae > Streptophyta > Magnoliopsida > Dipsacales > Adoxaceae > Sambucus > Sambucus nigra. Next base: position 448,326,200 of record OX422218.1, on the reverse strand, counting down.
AAATAATTAGAACAGGAATCCGTGATCTCTTTAGACAAAAATTAAGAACTGAAGAATTTGCAGAAGAATTGTCAAGACCTGAAAAGTATCAAGAATACACTAGGATACTTGAAGATAGTATAGACGTATTAAAATTTGTTAGACGTAAAAGGTTAGCTGAAACAAAGACAACTTTAATTAGAGCCGGAGGAATCCGTCCTCTTATAAAAAACGTAGAGACAGCTGCCCCTAGAACATACCGTAGATTTTTATCATCTTATGGTGATAATAATTTAGACGAATTTATAAATAACGATATAATTGATATTGTTAATCAAATATATAAAGAAACTAGACAAATAAACCCACGATACCGTATAAGGTATTTAAGACTAGAATATTTTCCAGCAAAACCTATTTCAATTGCTAGACTCCCAGAAGAAACTATTTATATAGATAATCCTCGCTATTCAGAATTCCAGTACGATAGTGACGGAAGAAGCTTAAGAAATAGCAGCAGCCCTGAAACTTCTACAATTAGACTTCCAGATTAATTAGGCTTTAAAATAAGCTTAAAAGACTTTAGAAATCATTGGGGTAAAAATTGATATTTCCCAATACTTAGAAAGAGTTAAAAGACATTGCGGTCCCAAAAGGTGGTCCTAAATAGACAAAACGGTCCCTAGATAATTCTTGGACGGTAGTGGTCCGTAAACTAGGTCCGTATACGATCCAGCCTCTCTCTCTCTCTCTCTATATATATATATATATGTATGTATGCGTTTTGTAAAATGCGTTTTGTATATATATACACGAACTGGGTTGTAGGCATTTGTAAAATATAGGCTGTAGGCATTTGTGAAATGCGTTTGTAAAATGTAGTCTGTAGGCTAGATGTAGCTGGGTTGTAGGCGTTTATAAGATGTAGGCTGTAGGCGTAGGCATCGCCGGATCTCAAAAGGCCTCGAACCCAGCTACACATTATCTGCATTCAGAAGGGTTTCAACGTATGAACATAAAAAATAAGACTAACTGGGAAATAAAAGTCAAACTAATGTAGAAAATGAACCTCTTTGCAACCCAGCTACACGCCACCTCCTGTGAAAGAGTTCTCTTTCAAATATGGAAGAAAGAAGGTTCTAGAAAAAGGGAAAAAACATAAATGAAAATCGTACAACTCCATGTAAAAATTTAAAATACATAAATATAGAAACTTAAAATAGATTCAGGAAAAAGAAACGTAACTTCAATGAGGAGATCTTCCATGGTTTTGAAAATCCCCTGTTGTAAATGCTAAGAGCTTCCCCTGTCATCTGCCATAAAATTAAGCATAAAACCAAAAGCTATGGACATAAAGCCAAATCTATTGCAAAAACGGCAATTCGAGAAAATAAAATTAGTTACAGTTATAGATAGAAACGTCAAAATATTGAAAACAAATCTAAAAATCCTTTGTAAATCAAGAAAAACGAATGAGTTTTTTACAGTCTCATGGTTGAAAGTTTTACGGTCTCAACGGCGGTGGTGGAGATGAAATAAGATAGTGGCGGTGGGGAAGATGGAGGCAGATGACATTGTGCTGGAAATTAATGTTAGTGACGAAATTAATTATTTAATTTCAATTGTATTAAATTCCGAATTTCCCATTTATGTGGTTTTAATAAATGTTAGATAATTAATTAGGAATGTGATAAATAAAGATATTAAAAGATTTGGGTAAACCTTATCCGTTAGTCACATGATGGTTAGTGGCATTAGTGGGAGACTTGGAAAGAGTCCCACCACCACTAGGATTTCGGCCCTCTTCCCCTTATAAATAGAGACCTCTACACCATCTAGAGTCATCTCAATACACACTGTTTCTAAGGAGGGAGAGAAAATCTGAAATTCGTTTTTCTCATATTCTGGGCTATTCAAGAAAGGAGCATTCAAGTCATTTTAATATGTTCAACAACGATGGACAAAGGTCAGTTTTTAAATCGTAGTTATAAGGAATTTTTTATTCTTTGATTGCATGAAGATAAACATCTTGGATTCATGTCAAAACTGTTTTATTCATGATACAACCTTATGATTCATATTCGAATTTATGATTAACAAAACAGTATTGGTTAACATGTGGTATCAGAGCTTGCGGTTTATAATCTCATGTTTTCCGTTAATAAAAACTCCTTTATAACATTCTGATTTGTGATCTTTTAAAAATATAGAAATCTGGAATTTTGGTAAATCTGGAATTTTTGTTAAATCTGAAAATCTGGAATTTTTTTTTCTTCTGAAAATCTGGAAATTTTGTTTTTCTGGAAATCTGGAAATTTTTAAGCAATATGATAATCGTACATATGGTAATTCGAATTTGTGTTATGATATTAAGAACGAAATTTCTTTTGTGCGTGAGAACTTCTGTGACAACTTATTTCTGTCATTAAATCTGCTCTTAAAGTGTGTCTGAGATTTTCTGTGACGTTTTTCTTCTGTCGCCAATACTCACTGGTAAGAATGAAGGGTCAAAACTTGCTCGGAATTTTAGGAAACTTACATGGTCATCTGGAAACGTCGAAATAAACAAAACCTATTGTAAACAGTGGGCACCACCTTACTTTTGCATTTTGACGTCGTTAAGGCCCTCAAAACCCCATTTTTGCCATTTTAGGAAATAATCTCGGGGCTTATAAATCTTTGAAGAAAATTGATATTAACGTTCCGCAAAAAATTTTGGTTTTCTGGCATGTTTTACTTTGATTCTATGGTGAAAACTCATTTTTGGCAAAATTCATGTATTTTGTGTTTTTACTATACATGGGCAATTCTGTTTTTGAGGCATTTAAGCCACTATTGGTATCTTTGTAATTATTGATAGATTACGTATTATAGTTAATATTAAGGCATGATTAACTATATTTAAGTTGAGATATGTAAGCAATTATTCATTTGAGTTAAGTCAAAGGCCAAACACAGGCTGAGACTGCATGTACGAATAATATAATTACATTCATTAAAGACTTATTCTAATATCAGTTATAAAATTGGATTGAAGCGCAACACATGCCGATATCTGAATTGAACAACATTAGAACTAGTTTTTATAAAAACAGAATAGTTGACATTAAGTCCATTAATCATGGTATTTAATGTTTAGGCAACAAACACACATGCCAAAATTATGGGACCATGATAAATGAATTATAAGGTAATATATCTTTACAAATATGAACATTATGTGATGATTAACACAAATTCCGTGATATTCAGATTGTAAATGAAATATGCCAAAATCTTTAGTCAACAATTCAATATTCGACCCTTGCAATTTTTATTGTGTGTGAAATTTAATTTGTGAACATTGTTATTAATTGCAGTTCCCCTTAACCTGTATTCGCAAGCTCAGTCCTATTCCAAATTTGATGGAACTAATTTTTCTGAATGGAGTGAGCAAATTGAGTTCAGCATAGGGGTTCTTGACCTGGACATGGCAATTATGTGTGATGAACCCGCTGCTATTACTGATACCAGTAGCGAGGATGAAATTGCTGTCCATGAAGCATGGTCTCGATCCAATATGTTGGCCCTAATGTTTATGCGAATGTGTATTGCTGCTAACATTAAGACCTCCCTACCTGAAACTATGAAAGCGAAAGAGTATTTGAACAACATTAAGGAACGCTTTTGCACTGCTGATAAATCCCTTGCTGGGAAACTGATGGCTGACCTGACCACTATAAGGTTCGATGGTACTCGAACCATGAATGAGCACATTATAAAAATGACTAATCTGGCTGCTATACTTAGAGATTTGGCCATGATATTGGATGAGTATTTTCTCGTCCAATTCGTCCTAAACTCCCTACCTCCTGAGTATGGGCCTTTCCAAATCAATTACAACACTATAAAAGACAAGTGGAATGTAAATGATTTGCAAAGCATGTTGGTACAGGAGGAAGTAAGGCTCAAACAACAGAATGACCATGTGACTAAGGGACAGGTGGCAAACTTTACAGTCAAAGGAGATGGTTTTAAGAAGAAGTTCGGCAAGGGCATTAAGAAGGGTCCTGGGCCGTCTCATCAAGCTGAACCATCAACTGCTACTGTGAAGAAGGAAAAGAACGACAAGTGTCACTTCTATAAAAACAAGGGCCATTTCCAGAGGGATTGTCATAAACGGAAGGCCTGGTTCGAGAAAAAGGGTAAGCCCTTTATTTATGTTTGTTTCGAATCAAACTTTATTAACGCTCCTTCTAACACTTGGTGCATTGACTCTAGTTCTATGTGTCATGTTTCTAATTCGATGCAGGGCTTCATTTTGATCTGTAGAACAAATCCTAATGAGCATTTTCTCTACACGGGCAATAAGACAAAGGCTAAAATAGAAGCTGTTGGAGTCTTTCGCCTGATTTTAAGCACTGGATTTATTTTAGATTTGCAAGAAACTTTTTATGTTCCCACAAATTCTAGGAATTTAATTTTTGTTTCTAAACTCGCTTTAGATGGTTTTGCAATTGATTTTAAGAACAATGGTTTTGGTTTGATTAAAAATTCTAATAATGTTGGTTCTGTTTTTTTATTAGATGGTTTATATCGATTGAATCTTGAAAATAATTTTTTTGAAACCCTTGTGACCCTGCATCCTAATGTTGGTACGAAACGTACACTTAATGATGAAAAATCTGATTATTTGTGGCATAAAAGATTAGGGCACATATCCAGGCCGAGGTTGAAAGACTCATTAAAGATGGAATACTCCATAACCTGGATTGGGCCAATTATGATGTATATGTGGACTGTATTAAAGTAAAACAGACCAAACATACAAAGAAAAGAGCCACAAGAAGCACCCAGCTACTTGAAATAATACATACAGACATATGTGGACCTTTTGATATTCCATCCATTGGTGGAGAAAAATACTTCATCACCTTTATAGATGATTTTTCACGTTATTGCATTTTGTACATGTTGCATGATAAATCTCAGTCCGTGAACTTCGTTGAAATATACATTAATGAGGTTGAGAGGAAACTAGGCAAAAAGGTGAAAATTATTAGGTCTGATAGAGGTGGCGAATATTATGGTAGATATGGCGAGTAAGGATAACACCCTGGCCCATTTGCTAAACTCCTTGAAAAATTAGGTATTTGCGCCTAATACACAATGGCAGGATCACCTTGGCAGAATGGTGTAGCTGAAAGACGTAATCGTACCCTTATAGAAATGGTAAGAAGTATGATAAGTAGGACCCAATTTCCTACATTTTTGTGGACACATGCATTAAAAACTGCTGTACACATCTTAAATAGGGTTCCTAGTAAGTCAGTTTTAAAAACCCCTTCTGAACTTTGGAAAGGATGAAAACTCGATTTAAGGTATTTACGTGTGTGGGGCTGCCCAACGGAAGCTAGAATCTATAACCCTCATGAAAAGAAATTGGATTCTAGTACATTATCTTGTCATTTCATAGGGTATCCATAAAATTCCAAGGGATATAGATTTTACTGTCCAAATCATATAACTAGAATCATAGAAACTGGAAATGCTAAATTAATTGAAGAAGGTGAAGTAAGTGGGAGTATAAAAGATAGGGAGGTAATCATTCAAGAAGTCAGGGTACAAATTCCTATACCCAGAGTTCATAACATACCTGTGTTCCTAATGTAGTTGTTGAACCGGTCATTGACCCAATCAATAACAATTAACAACAAGTGAATGATCAACCAACTGAACAACCACATAATGAGACTATAACCGATGAAAATTTTGAAGCACCACAGGAAGTGCCATTAAGAAGATCTCAAATAGAAAGGAGATCGGAAATTCTGGATGATTATGTGGTATACCTTCAAGAGACCGAATTTAACATAGGGAATATTAATGATCCAGTTTCTTATGAAAAAACTGTAAATAGTGATGATTCTGATAAATGGATTGATGCCATGAATGAAGAAATAAAATCTATGAATGACAATAAAGTTTGGGAGTTGGTATAATTTCTATAAGGACAAAAACGAGTTGGGTGCAAGTGGATCTTTAAGACCAAACTTGACTCAAAAGACAATATCGAACGACATAAAGATAGACTTGTTGCTAAAGGTTTTAATTAACGAGAAGGCATTGATTAAAATGAGACCTTATCTCCAGTTTCAAAGAAGGACTCATTGAGAATCATATTAGCGTTGGTGGATCATTATGATTTGGAGTTGCACCAAATGGACATAAAAATAGCTTTTCTAAATGGGAGTTTAGAAGAAGAAGCCTACATGGCACAACCACAAGGCTTCATAAAGGAAGGAAAGGAAAACATGGTCTGTATGTTGAAGAAGTCAATATATGGTCTAAAACAAGCTTCTCGTCGATGGTACATTAAGTTTTACGATACCATTACATCCTTTGGGTTTAAGGAAAACACTATTGATCGGTGCATATACCTGAAGATCAGTGGGAGTAAGTTTGTGTTTTTAGTACTATATGTTGATGACTTACTTATCGCCAACAGTGATCTTGGTTTATTAAGTGAAACCAAGAAGTACCTTTCTAAAAACTTTGAAATGAAAGATATAGGTGAGGCATCCTTCATGATCGGGATAGAAATATCTCGGGATAGATCATGAGGAATGTTAGGATTGTCTCAGAAAGCTTACATTAATAAAGTTTTAGAAAGATTTAGCATGCAAAGTTGCAATCCCATTAATGTTCCACTTTAGAAAGGGGATAAGTTCAGCTTAAGTCAATGCCCCAGAAGTGATTTAGAAAGGGAGCACATGAAAGGCATGCCTTATGCTTCGCTCGTAGGGAGCTTGTTGTATGCACAAGTCTGCACTAGACCGGATATCAGTTTTGTCGTTGGGATGCTAGGCAGATATCAAAGCAATCCGGGGATTCACCATTGGAAAGCTGCAAAGAAAGTTCTGAGGTACCTGCAAGGGACCAAGGATTACATGCTCACATATCAGAAGACTGATCACCTTGAGGTTATTGGTTATTCAGACTCAGATTTTAGGGGATGCCTTGACAGTAGGAAGATCACTTCGAGTTATGTCTTCCTTATGGCTGGAGGAGCCGTTTCATGAAAAAGTGCTAAGCAAAGCGTCATTGCATCATCTACTATGGAGGCTGAGTACGTAGCGTGCTTCGATGCTACAAATCATGGATTATGGCTACGAAACTTTATTTTAGGACTTAGAATTATGGGGTCAATATCTAAGCCGCTGAAAATTTATTGTGATAATGTCGCAACAGTCTTCTTCTCGAAGAACGATAGGTATACTAAGGCTGATAAGAATATTGAGATGAAATACCTATCAGTTAAAGAAGAAGTTCAGAAACAAAGAGTGTCAATTGAGCACATTAGTATGCATGATAACATAGCAGATCCTCTTACGAAACGACTATCTCTCCGAAGACCTTTATGGAACATGTCAAAGAGATGGGTCTCGATTAGTTGGATTATGATTGCTATTTTGGCTTAGTTGTTTGTCACTATTACTTGAATTCCATAAAAGTGTTTTTGATTTCTATTATTTCTGTCTTTTCTGAATGCATGCATATAATTATGAATTATTGTTGACAAAAATAGTTCTTATTCAAAAGAACATTATGAGGCCATTATGATACCCAATATTAAAGGCTAGTTGAATGAAACATTGGTGTTGTGGTACATGGAAGGAACCATGCTCTTGAATAGCATGGAACCTCCATGACTTGCATCCGTGAATCATTTGATTTAGCAAAATTTATCAATTATTGTGCACCTTATGATACCTAATTTAATTATACGAATTATTAAGACCAAGTGGGAGACTGCTGGAAATTAATGTTAGTGACGAAATTAATTATTTAATTTCAATTGTATTAAATTCCGAATTTCCCATTTATGTGGTTTTAATAAATGTCAGATAATTAATTAGGAATGTGATAAATAAAGATATTAAAAGATTTGGGTAAACTTTATCCGTTAGTCACATGATGGTTAGTGGCATTAGTGGGAGACTTGGAAAGAGTCCCACCACCACTAGGATTTCGGCCCTCTTCCCCTTATAAATAGAGACCTCTACACCATCTAGAGTCATCTCAATACACACTGTTTCTAAGGAGGGAGAGAAAATCTGAAATTCGTTTTTCTCATATTCTGGGCTATTCAAGAAAGGAGCATTCAAGTCATTTTAATATGTTCAACAACGATGGACAAAGGTCAGTTTTTAAATCGTAGTTATAAGGAATTTTTTATTCTTTGATTGCATGAAGATAAACATCTTGGATTCATGTCAACATTGTTTTATTCATGATACAACCTTATGATTCATATTCGAATTTATGATTAACAAAACAGTATTGGTTAACACATTGTTCATGTTCTAGATCGTGGAGAGAGTGATGTGAGGAATGTAAATATTTGGTGTGTTTGGTATTTTGATTTGATTGGGTTTTGTCCTTGGTAAACCCTCCCAAAGGTAGAAAGAGAAAGCGAGTTCGTCAGATGGCTCTAGGATGAGACATTTGAGAGGCTCGAGGTAACCATTAGATTCATACGCCACCCAAAAAGAATTTTTTGGTTAATCAAATCTCACCCACGTGGTTTCGTGTAAAAAACCATTAGCTTCGAACCCCTCACATTCAATTTCAACCACCACTTCACAAATACATAAATTATTATATGATGACATCATCAAGTAAACTTATGACATATATAAGTTTGCTACTTTATTATATATATATATATATACACTCCTCCTTTTGTGCGGACTAGTCTGCATTTTAAGAATGCGGACCGGATATGTGTCACCTGGCGAAGAGCCCAGAAAAGAGAGAGAGTACGCCTATAATTTAGGCGATAATTTATAGGCGCACCGTTAGGTGACACATTTCCGGTCTGCATTCTTAAAATGCGGACTAGTCCACACAAGAGCATTATATATATATATATATATACACACACACACACTAGGGTATGCCCGTGCCTGAAGGCACGCTGATAATATTCCCAAAAATGTAAACGCGAAATGACGAAAATTTTCCAAATTACGTAATCACAAAAACATAAAAATTTCCAAAGTGAGTAATTACAAAACGACAAAAAATTCGTATAAATAAATCAAAAAGTTTTTTTATAACACAAATAACTAAGTATAAATAATTTACAAAATTTGGGCATAATTCCCTTTGTTTTTTGGACTATCCACCCTGTTTAACAAATAAAAATTACTCAAATAACAATATTAATAGTCCATCCTGGACCTCATATAAACAATATCATAATTTAGTAAAAAAACATTATAACACAACTAAGTGTACACACTTTGAAAAATCTATACAAAGCTCCCTTTGTTTATAGACCTATCCACCATGTTTAACAAAAAAAATATGGTTGGAGAGAATGAAAATTTTAATCACTTTATCATCATCTCTCCTTGAAATCCAATGGTCCTGCATTATGGAACAACAAAGAACAATAAAGCATTAGCATGTAGATATGCAATTTAGTAACTATAGTTTTATTTATTTCCTTTCTAATATGCATATATTTCATTATCCGAACACCTTATTAAAGTAGCGCACAAAATTTGTAAACATACCTGCCAATTCTTTTCTACTCTTCATCTCCAACTCCACATCTTCATCGCCATACAAAAGTCTATTTCAAAGTGAACCTCCTTTAATATACATACAATTTGAACACATAAATTGACTTGACCGATATTATTGAGTTTGGGATTTTTGTTAATATGAAGGTGTGTGTTATAAATTTATGAGACAATCCACCTTGCATACATAAGCTCCTTCAACACATCGGGCACCTCGTTGTAATTTCTGCAAAATAGCATACAATAACTATGTAATCGAATGTCTCATACAACTTTATTACGAATAACTTTCTTATAATGTTTTATCTTCTTCCCAATCTTCTTCTTCTTCTTCTTCTTCTCCCTTCGAGTTGAATAACCCTACAAACACATGTTAATAATTAAAATCGTTATCAAATCAAGCATCGTTCATGAACACTGCTATTCACCAAAATAATCCATGGTCTTACTCTTCTTCAAAACTCAACATTTACACAACATACTAAGAAAATTTATTCATCACACTATTATGCTTATACCTTACTTACTAAAAATAGCAGCAACAAAAATAATTAAAAAATAGTAGCAAAAGCCGATTAGATGTTGTAATAGACATGCCGACATCAATTAAACCCAATTATTAGGGTGCTTGTGCAAAATTTAGATTTGAACGAAATGAGAGAGACTAATAGAATAGATAAAGTTTTATGATAAAGAGGCACTGCATCAAGTAATGCTATTAGTAGCACTAAAGAGTAAGTTTAATGTAAATAGTAAGTTTGTTAGTTAAATAATAGGCAAATGGTTTTCAAAGGCATATATAAAAAGAAATGCATAGTATTAAGGGTTGAGACACCAATCCCATCAACCCCATCACCTATTAGGACTGGAATATCATCGGACACCGCTTATTTCAACACGAAGACACATACACAAAGTTATAGCAACTGTTAATAAAAATAGATATCTAGAACAATCAGAACAGGATAAAAGCCTCACTATTTATATTGAAGGCACCACCTACTTCGATTCTTCTCCTTAAGGCTGCAGGTATTCTGACCATTTTGTTTTCTATTACTCCTCTCTTTTCATACTCAACATTGCTTAAGTGACGTCACCTCAGTTGATCTAGTAGCAACAAATTGGCTCAAATGACGTCACTTCTATTTGCTACTTTCATAAACCTATTCAACCAATCAACTCTGGTCGGATTCGCCATATTAAAAACATTTCATCCATCTAAGTTCATCTAGTGGAAGCGGAAGATTGAGGCGATCTTGAGACTTGTATCACCATATAATAACTGCCTTGCCACTGTTGTATCAATCTTGAGACTTGTATCAACATATAATCAGCAACAATAGAGCTTTGACATCAGAACCAAATTAAAACAGATCCGCACAAACCTGTAAAACACAAATTAAAATGGAAAGAAATCATCCTAAAAAAAATTGAAACAAATAAGAAACAGAAACAGACCATACATGATATTAAAGCCAATACAGCTGTGACACCCCGCCTAATTAAATACCGGGCGATCACTCCTTTATTAAATTAAAATCAAGGTGAACAGTTGGTTCATTCTTAGCATCACTGTCTTAAAAATAACTTTTCCAAATTTAACACCCTATTTAATTAAGCTAAGTGTCAAAACCATTTTTTAACGTTACTTTCCAAATTTTATTTTGAAAATAAAGATTTAATTATCTACAACAATTCAATATTTAAAGAATCACACCACAATAATCCTGGAACATATAATCCAATTAATTTAAACATTCAACAACTAAACTCCAGCATTTAAAACTTAAAGTAAAACATACAGGCTGAATAAATCCCAAAGTAACAGTACTAGAAATAACTGAAATACAAATTTCCCAATAAAATAGATAAATAATGGAAAGGGCGACACATGCCCAATAAGGAGAATGATATAAGTGGAATCAAGTAAATGAAATCGTCTAAGCAAGTGGCCTGGAACTCCCACCTAAGATGCAGCACGTTCCTTCCGAGGGATCCTAAACAAGACGCCCCTGTGGATGGGCACCTGTAATATATACATATATATACAAAAGAGAAAGAGGAATAGAAACGGGTCAGAGCCCGATAGTGTATATGATTTAAAAATCCGTTTAGCAAGTATTTAAATTGATACAGGCCAATGCAACAACATATTAGTGCGACACTCTCTTGAGAAATTCTCGCCTCTCTTCTAATGTGCACTCCTATCGCACTAACCTTCCCAATGGTTTATCTCATCATATATCACACTATCCTTCCCCAAGGATTTAACTTATCTTAGGTGACTCTCAAAATTTAAGATTTAACAACATCATGGTTTAAAAAGGATAATTTCATTTAGTACAAAATTCTCATTTTAACTTTATTGATTCATAAAGTTTTTCAATATCATATTATACTTTTCAAAACAAGTATTTCCAATTTGAGTCATTATACATGTCTTACTTACCATAACACAGTAGATAGTTTCCCATATTTCAGAAGTTCATATATATATTAAATACTCGTATAATATATATATTTTAATAGCACCCCACATAAAATTTTATGGTGCGGGCATGCTCTGCTATCCAATCCCCGTATCAATCCTACTAAAGGGAATACAAGTTCGGAATCACTCTCGAAATGTATAAATACATACACAAACAATATTGAGGCGAAGCATAGTTTCCAAGTCCAAGAGGTCAGTGCATACCCTCACGTCTCTTAGGACCGTGACTACCGATTCGATAGCCTGTACCTAGGATTTCTATCTTCTAGGGTACGAGTCAATATCCCCCATAAGGCACACGAGATAAGATCGTCCCAGCGCGAAAACCTCAGGGATAGCAAGTAGCGCGGGCATGATTTTCACAAGTATATAATATATGCATACACAATCATATAAATATACCACTTTTATTATATCAATTTAGGTTTATCCAATAACCCACATTCACAACATTTATCCTTATTTTCCCATTATTATTTATCAAGTATAATGGTTCGTTTCTAACTTTAATTCGAAGGGTTTTTCCAACTTACAACGTAACCCTCATGGACTCTATTCTTCCAAATGTACAATTCAGTAGATATCCATTTATGTTCCAATGTAACTCTCTCTTACGTGTCTCTCCCCTTTAATATATACTTACATTGTCCCTTATGCAAAATATCCCAAAAATATAGATTTCGCCTTACATTAAAGGATTTTGAATTTTATTTTTTTAAAGATGAGAATTTCAAACGGTTTCGAAATCGAAATTAAAATGGAGTTTTAATTGAATTTTTATTTTCTAGAAGATTCCTCGAAACATAAAACTCTATAGCAAAAAATACATTTAATAATATTGAACGATCCGATCGAGCTGAATTTTTTTTCTGTAGCTTCCTCTCGTCTTCAGTTAATTCTCTGTAAAATTTCATCCAATTCCAACGGTCCGATCGTCCGGAATAATTTTTTTTAGTGTTTGTATCTGATTATAACTCTTTTCTTAATCAAACTCTTAATCCTTTACATGACAAAGGGTTTCGAGAATATCGTATAAATAATCACTACATGGAAATTTCCCATCTCAAATTGGTTTTTTCTTCCATAAATCTCATCCTAATAACTCCTAAACTAATATGGATGATGCATCAACGAAATAAGCAAGATAAACACTTGGCTGGAATTTTCAAAAATCTGGTTTGGTGTTGAATTTAGTGTGGTTGCGTTCCCCGTCTCGCGATCTACGCGTTGGCGGTGGCGGCGGTGCAAACGGGTGAGTTTTGAGCCTTGGAATGCCTTGAGAGCTCTCTCCTCTCCTCTCCAATGGCCGTTCTAGTGTTTTGAGTTATCTAACCCTAGGAGATAACCTAAACATCTGATATAACCCCTTTAATTTTCGTGGGTTTAATTACCCAAAAATACAAAATGACTAAAATGCCCTCCCGGGGTACTAATTAGGCCTAAAAATGCCCCGAGACCCAAATCAAACTCCCGAGTATACTTTTCTGACTATCTCGACCCTTACGGACGCGTTGGCGCACTCAAAACGACCATATGAACAACTTATAAAATATTTACTTTTATTTATCAATATTTAGTCCCGACGCGACACGGGCGCGTCCCGACTCAAATTTCTAAAATTATCATTTTATTCACTCGTGACATTTAATATGGCCACTATTATATATTACTTTGCTCATTAGTAATATTCAACAAATTTTTCCATAATTACTAACTCTCATCACGTTAATAATTATAACATAATTAATTTCCGGATTTTTATTAAATAATTAATTCACATTAAATTTAATAAATCCCCAAATTAATATAGCATAAAAATACGGGGTATTACAACAGCTTTGACATCAAACTGCCAAACATTAAATAGTTGGTGAAATAATTGACAACAGAAAATTCAAAATGAAATTTTAAAACACCTATAAACATTATATCTCAGTTAAAATATGGATACGAGGGTCATTAGAAAATCAATCAAACACCTAAATGAGTAATCAATTTCATACAACATAATTACAAGAAATTTCATATTTCATAAGAAAAAAAAAATCAAATCTCGTTTCCTCTTTGGTTTTCAGGCCTAATGATTCAATCCTCGTGAGTCATCATTCAATTCCAAAGCTCACTTAAAATGTTAGCAACATAATCATCATTATTTTCATTACTCTATAATTATTAGAGAAAGTCGTATCAACTATACTACACTATTTAGTCGTTCTCTCTCTATACAAACGCCATAATCAATAAAATAAATATCAAGATTTGAACACTACCAGCTTGCTTGGTTGCAACTATACTACACAGTGTAGTTGTTCGCGCTCTGTACCTGCTTTCTTACATCCAGGGATACAACTTGTATCAACATAAATAATTCATATATTTTAATATACAAAATCAGTACAATAAAATAAACAAAGTTGAAAGCCATTATATTAATAAATCTAATGCTAGTGGCAACAGTTATAGCGTATAGACAGCACTTCCAAATATTAGGGAATGAGTTTCTGTATGCATAGGGATGTGTCATTTGGCTTTTTTGAGTTTCTTATGAATGTGACTAAAATGACTTATAATCATTGTAGTTATGTTATTATATTATCATGTTTCAAAAATCATTCCGTTCACTATATACTTTATCTATGTGAGTACGCAATATATAGCGAGAATTGAATAGTACAACTTATATTATGAGTCCCAGAGATATGGAGCATGATTTCCTGTAATAAACAACTCAATCCTGTAAAATGAAATTCAACTATCATCTTTAATTGTGCGTACATACACAGATGAAGTATATACAATGGAGTTTGGCTTGAATTTTAGATAAATGAATTTTAGAATCAAAGCTAAACTAACTTACGAAAATTGAATCGTAGTAGATGGATCGGGTACATTGTGCACAAATGAAGTTTAAGAAATCTAATAAATTCATACCATATATTAAGCTGTAGGTATGTGAATTTAGCCTTCCGCTGCTAGGATTGTGTGATCGCTTGCCTAATCGCCCGGACCTCTTCACGGGATCCCATTCTTAAACGCCCTCGACCCCACAGACTTGTCACTGCTAGGCCCTGCTCTGCTACATCTGGTGCTCAACTGTTGCAGGCTTCATATCTCAAGATTAGATCATCAATTATATGGACACCCAACATCTTAGTTGCTCGCCTTATAACAACCTAGGCCAAAACTACTATAACACTCGAGTTGTAACCTTTTATTACACCTGATATTCATTATCTAATGTTCCTACTTCTGTTGCTTTTTGGATGGATGATATAAGCACATCCATTACTGTCATATATTCGAGGGTCTCTTGGAACCTCAATCACTGGGATTGGACAGATGCTACAGGCCCTGCACTCATGAAGATTATTGCTTAGTTCATCACTTGCATAATGACACTTATAATTATGGCCATCCCCGATCCCCGTCGCGGAAGGAGGAAGGATCCTTTGGGTCCCACACGTCCCCTCTCGGGAGAGCGCTTCGGCCGGCGTCGATTTGTGAGGTGTGAAGATGTAGAGATATTTAGAGTCGACAGTCTATTTTACTCAAAACAGACAAAAGAAAAAAGGGAAGCCACCCCGAAGGATGGCATCCAAAGACATACTGGTGCATGTGAAACCAAATGATTCGAGAAGGGTTCAGAGGCTTAGTTACGAAATGGGAAGGTGTTAGGCACCCATTCCGCCCTTTCGGTTTCTCATGGATATTTGCTATTTTCCTTTATATTTCCCCCCGTGATATGTGTGCATGTGTATATATAGAATGGAGGTAGGAATCCTTGACTTGTATCATTGAAAAGACAAAGCGAGTCATCCGTAGGAATGTGAGATTAGTGTAGAAAATAAGATTTACATGATTATCCCTACGTTGACCGTTATAAAGGAACGATAACGCATATGGAATAATACGTTACTAAGAACAAGTATATAGAATATAATGGAAAATGAGATAAAGAGAAGATAGAAAATAAGAGAAAAAGTGAGAAAAGGACTCGAGTTTCAGGTTTTACCCCGAGACGCCTACGTAGCCTATAAAGGCATCAAAGTCCATGTAGTTCGCAAATAAACGAGGGGTGGGGTTTAACCCATAAATCCAAATGGAGAAATCTCTTATTTGTAAGTGTGTGTGTGTGTGTGTATAGAAAAAGTGTTTTAGTTGTGAGAAAAGTGTGGAAAAAAGTGTGAGAATCCCTACTTGGAATTTATGAGCAAACCCTCTTTTTCTTATTTTTTGGGTTTTTATTTATATGAAAATAAGAGATGTGCAATAATACTAGATAAAAAGTGTATTTATGATGTGTGAGATGAGATAATAAAAGTGCTAAGTAAGAAAACAAGTTATTGCAAATTTAAGAGAATTTAGGAGAGATTTTGAGAAAGTTAGACCTTCTTGGAGACCTTGAGCTTGATCTTGAATGTTGAAAAGAAGCCCTTGCACTTGGATGATGATGGAGAGTGGTTAATTCATCAAGTTTTATGAAAGGGATGATGAAAAGTGGAAGTGAAAAAGGGATTTGAGAGTTGAAATCACGCTGCCTTCGAGAGAGGTTTCTGGGGGTTTTCTGAGAGTGATTTTCTTCTGATCTTAGCTCCCCTTGCAAATGAGGCCAAGTCCTCCTCTTATAGCTCCAGGGGACTGTCGATCGGCTTAGAGCCCTTCCTGCCTGCCGGCAGGAAGGTGCCGATAGGTAGGTTCTGGGACCTGCCGTTTGGTAGTGTGTTTCAGACTTTTTCAGAAAATTAGCCGCCGAGGGCAAACCGTTGGTCAGAATCGCGTACGGGGCATACCGTTGGAAAGGTATTTCAGAGACCTTCAAAAGTCCTTAGGACTGATCCTGAGTTCGGGAGTTGACTTTGGTTCAAATATGGCCCGGAAGCATTTGTCGGTCCGTTAGACGGGGAATCGTTCGGACGCAAATGGAACGTTCGTCCGCATGGTAAGTCTGAATCGCACACGGGATGGACCGTTGGAAAGGTTAGGAGGTGTACTTCGACATTACAAAGAGTTTGGCCCAGTTTGGGGAGTTGACTTTGGTCAACCAGGCCCGAGAAGTATTCGGTGATCTCTCGGAGTCAAATGGATCGTTCGTCCTCATGGTAAGTCAGAATTGCGCACGGGATGGACCGTTGGAAAGGGTATTCAGTGACCTTCGAAGATTCATTTAGCCTCGGTCGATCTGAAGAGTTAACTTGGGTCAAATAGAGCCTGGAAGCGCCCGGTGGCCTCTAGGTAGGGTTTCGGACTCAAACTGATCGTTCGTCCGCATGGTAAGTCGGAATCGCGCATGGGGTGGTCCGTTGGAAAGGGTATTCAGTGCCCTTCGAAGATTCATTGAGTCTCGGTCGAGATGAAGAGTTTGACTTTTGGGTCAAACTGAGCCGAGGAGTGCCTGATGGCTTTCAGGTCAGTACTGAGGACGTGACCAGGGTTTATAGTGATGAGTGGAGGTACTAGGGACCTAAGGAGAGTTAGAGGGTAACGGAATGAGGTGTTTACAATAATTGTTTACAACTTGGATTACAGATACAGGTACAGGTTTAAGAAGTAAAGTAGTCATAATCATGAACCAAACATGATTATGAACCAAACACTTCACCCAAGATACAGGTATAAGATATAGGTATAAGAAGTAAAGTAGTCATATTCTTTCAACTAAAATAACCATAGAAATAGTTGAGAGTTCAAAGATTCAACTAAACATATTACCTTTAAAATGAACTACAAATTTGAGCTGTGAAAATATCTTTGAACTTACCTAAAACGAACTATAATGAAACTAAAATAAAAGACATATGAAATAGACTCGGAATATGAAGTGAGTTTGAAGTGAACTCACTTCAAACTAAAATTTATATATGTACTGTTTTAATTAAGAACCCCTTCAAACTAAAATTTTAATTTCACTAAGAACCTCTTTAAACTAAAATTTAAATTTCTATGAAATGAACTATAATGAAATAGTATATTTATATATGTACTCTTTTCATGGCCTTGTCTGAGAATGAACATATTGATTTCATGACATCAATATCACCCAGCAATAAGTTAATAGAAATTAAAATTACCTTGATTTTATGATATCCATGATCTTGCATGTGAATGCACTGAATTTCCACCATGAAATAAGTTAATAGAAATTAAAATTAGCTTATAAAGCTTTTTGTTTACATCAAAATGCTGAAATTGGGGTACGATGAACCAAACAACCCAAGCTAAACAAATAATACAATTATAGTACATCACCTTATTCAAAAATTAACTATAAATACAAATTCTTAAAAAAACCTTTGAGTATACCTATGATTTTGAACACTAAACACAAATAAGGGAGAAATATACATGATATATCTTCAACACCAAACTGAAAACTGAAAACAAACAATATTTAATAAAAACATCATACAATCATGTTGCAGTCATTTTTACCATATATAACATAAAAACCCTTCGATTTTGAATGTGATGTAATGCACAAAAGAACTTCCTCTGGTATATATGACTGGGCTTCTGGCGAGGCCCACTCATCTGTAACTTTTATGAACTTCTCAATGCCATCAAACATGTTTGTATCCATTTGTTTTCTCCTTAGCAAGATCAAATTCTTATAATGAAAATCATACTAACATTACATGTTTTGAATAAATGGCGAAGTGCTAGAATAACAATCTCGAAGATGTAATTATGACAAAAATAGTGCTAGAATAACTATCTTGGAGATGTAATTATGATAGAAAAGAGACTTCAAGAATCAACTATGAAGTAGCCCTTGAACCATGAACTATGAAGTATCCCTTGAACCAAAATTTCTAAGCATCAACTATGAAGTAGACCTTGAACCAAAATTTCAGTACAAAACTACTAATCATAAAATATCACAACTCAAGAAAAAGAACATGACCTGTACCAAAAAGATTGGATATGCCAAATAATCAAAACAGTAAAGCACATTATATACCGACAAATACGGATATAAAACTTGCAATCCATAACTCAAGAAAAAAATATGAATAGAGCCCCAAAACTTGAATATAGATAAATTAATAACCAGTAAAGCATTGAGACACTAATACACCGAAATATCTCTACCACAATAGTACACAATCACAAATCGAAACTCCTAAAATGCAAAATGCAAAATGCAAAATCAACTTCCTAACCTAAAATCTAAAAACAAACACACAGTAAAAATGAAAAAAGAGTATACATCTTTATAGTTTTGAAGTATAATTATGTCTTTATAGTGTGCAGTGCCTCATATATATGCAATTTACGAGGCAATGTGCAGTGTGATATGCATATATATGCAATTTGGGAGGCAGTGTTCAGTGTGGAGGCAGTGTGGAGGCCGCAAATTGCATATATATGCAGTGTGGAGGCAGTGTGCAGTGTGGGGGAAGTGTGGAGGCAGAAAATTGCATATATATGCATATGCATATATATGCAATTTGCATATATATGCATTGTGGAGGCCGCAAATTGCATATATATGAATATATATGCAGTCATATATATGCAATCTTCATATATATGCACTGTGTGTGCAAATTGCATATATATATGCATCTGCATATATATGAAGATTGCATATATATGTTTTCGATAGCGGGGACATCATCGTCAATGAGCTTCAAGTTCTTCTTCTAAAGATAGGCGAAGGGGAATATCAGTTTTGGAACTTATTAAAACATACTATTTTTATGTATTCATAACAGTTAATAAGTTGAATACATAAATATGTTCACTTGGCATATCGTAACAGTTAAAAGACATAATAGTTAAAAGACATAGCATTTGCACCAATAGTTACGTCTTTTAACTATTATGATTTAAATTCAATTAAGATAGCTCATGTACCAATTAAAAGACTTAACATGAATAATTATAGCAGTTAAAATACATAGCAGACACC
Organism: Sambucus nigra; assembly: GCA_949130495.1. Lineage (NCBI taxonomy): Eukaryota > Viridiplantae > Streptophyta > Magnoliopsida > Dipsacales > Adoxaceae > Sambucus > Sambucus nigra. The sequence goes on along the minus strand of OX422218.1, from coordinate 448,306,246 downwards.
CCTGTTAAGAACTTTGTCGCACCTACACAACCCCACCTTCCCGACTGGTTACAAATTCTGTGGATCCCCCACAAAAGAACGAACATGGCATTGGCACCAAAACATACATCAGAGAAGATAACATTGGCAACCAATTGTTGTATGTTGCGCAAGGCAGGATCTACATGAAAATGCTAGATGAAAAAATAAAAGCAAGTCCAGCAAGCACTTCAAAGGTCATCGCCTGAGCTTTTCGTTTACCTGAGTGATCAACCGAAGTTCTTCACCTGAGCTTTTCATTTCATTCCTTGCAACAAAAGCTTCCTCTATTATGCTATTAAATCTATCCATTAAAGCAAGAACTGTCATCATAAATAAGCATGATAACAGAGGTTATACATGAAAAATGACATAATCGAACAAATTAGAATATATATAATGCATGAAAAAACCATAATAGAGACCTTAGGACCCGGTGAAACATACCATTATAAATAAAATCCTTTCTGGGCAAATAGTCTAGCATTTCACCATACATAATACATTAAATAAGGGATTACATTTAGAAAAAATAAGTCACAGACTATAACCATAGTCATACATCAAGACCTTACAAACATCTCCACACATCCCAACTGCAACCACAATCGTCCACAAATCCTATACATAACATAACAGCTAAAAGAAAACCTTGATAAAGAAAAGAAATAATTATTTTCTTAACTTTTACAATATCCACCTCGAAGTCCTCCAAACATATAGAGTATATCGACCCACAACCCTTAACTTTTACCAACCATAATGCAATGAAATACTTATTTTCTAAACGTATACCAATACAAAATAAAGTTCTGAAAAAATGAGTTGGTAACCATAATGATTTAGGATTCCAGTCTTTACCTTCAGCCACATCAAGTCCACTGAATTTAGGATTGCAGCCGGTAACTCTCACATTATATGGTGTCTGTAACTTTGCATTTGTATGAAGAGATAAAAGTGAAGAAAAGTAAAGGTTACATGTTGAAGAGATTATCAAATAAAATCTGTAGAAAGAGATAGTCCGAGAGAGTATCTACTAAGATCACACCTACCTGATCAAGACTACATATATAATCTCAAAATGATAAAGCTTTGTATTTTAGTAAAATTACATCACAAAAATTTACAATTATCAAATTTTATGTTTACTTTTCAGTAATTTAAATTGAAGTGCTACACTTTGTATTACTCTTTTAGAATCCTTTTATTTCTGTTGTAAATCATGAGCACTCATTCATCATAATTTAAATTCCATTCAAAGAAAATGTGACCTCGGGTTATTTAAGAAGGTAGGACACTTCAATCATTTGGTTAGTATTGGCCAATAGTTTCTACAAAATAATACAATTCTCAAATAGACAAAATGTCATCCTGAATCTGTTTTTTTATAAATTAAATTGAGTGAATAAAAAGTAAAATTAGACAAAATAACCATATAAGTCCCGACACTCACTCAGTATGTCTATCAAATGTGATAAATTTTGGCCAAATAAAGCATAAATCGAGTGGAGATTTCATACCTTGCATGTGTCACGACACATAAAAATTTAGGCATGATGCGATGATATACATTGTTGTATCGTGTAAGAGAAAAAAAAGCCCCAAAATATATTGATATGAGAGAAGCCAAAACAAAAATAAATGTCAGAATGGCATAATCAGAAATTACTCCAAAATTACTTCTACAACAACAATAAAATTAGGGAAAATATCTCCACAACAATTATAGTAACTGAACCAAAGTTCGTGGATGAAAATGATTTGTAAATGTACCCTCTTAAAGTTTGTGAAAAAGACAGATCTTTAATTGTTGACAAAGATATGGATAAAAACCCGGATCTGAAAAACACCTAGTAGTGGCTGGATAAAAAATTGCACACATTAAAAGATGGAAGAGAGAAATATAGTATATAGATCTATACCTTCAAAAGATCTGGATTTGGAGCCAAATAATATGAATCAAAAACCTGATATTATAACAAAAAAAACATATAAACCAAGTTAGACTCAACATTGAAAGTAAGAAAAACTACGCAGTTAAAGGGAAAGGGTGTTGTACCGCCCGCGATGACAAATGAGAGGTGGTTTCTATCGATGGTGAAAAATGGTTGTGGGCAGGTGAATATGGAAACTCTCGTCCGTGCGTGAGAGAGAGAGAGAGAGAGAGAGAGGGGATTTGGGGGGGTTATGTGTCCGTATATAGAGATTGTTGTTGAACTTTTGGGGTGTATAGAGAGAGTTACAATATTACCCCTGTTTTTGAATTAAAGTGGATTTTGAAAAATGAACAATAGTGAGAGAAAAGAGGGGGAACAAAATAATTTTGGCGCAAAAGAGTAAAATGTATCCCATCTCATCAACACCGTTGGATCATTGCCTTATTGGCTTCAATCTCAACCACAAAGTATGTCCCCAACTTATGAATAGTAAAAACACCATCCTACTTTATTATATAGATGTATATATTTATATATATATGTATATATACACACACATATAAGTTAGAAGCAAAAATGGTCGTGTCTTAATAAAAAAGAGGTACGGTTGCATAGCAAGATGCCCGTACGAAATATTTTCAGTTCTTATATATGTAAGTGACCTGACGTGATTTTAAAAAGTTATGTGGTATGATACCAATTGCTTCAAATATTTTAAAAGAAATGAAAGAATGGTAGCAACCAATGAAGTGAAATAATGGATCAAAAGAATTTTTGTCATTATAAACATTAAAGTAAGAGAAAGTAATCGATTTGAAAAGGATGTTGGGTTAAGCAATAGCACTGCCCAAGGCAGAGATAAAAATCAAGGAGCCTTGATTTTAAACAAAAGAATTGACAATAAAATAAACTCAAGGCAATGTTGTGCCCAGTGACAATCAAGAAATCAAACTCACACACAATAACAAGAGATTTACATGGTTCGGCAATTTGCCTACATCCACGGGGGCAGCGAAATTGTATTATGAGAAGAGGAGAATTACAAACACTCTTGATCTCTTGATTCTCTCTCAAACAAGACTCTATATGCTTTGTTTCTCTCCTATTTACTGGTGTGTTTTTCTCTTAATACATAGAGCTTATTTATAGGTGGGCAAGGGGAATTAAGGCCATATAAAATGGCTTAGTTGGGTGTCCACTTAGAGCACTTCTTGTGGAGAAGAAGACTCCACAACCGAATGGGTGAGAGCTTTATCATAAACAAATATACTCCACCAAATGGTAGAGATCTTTGTCATAAAAAAATATACTCCACCGAATGGTGGAGTCTTGTCATAACCCAATAATATCCACCTTGGCAAGAGTCCATCATTCAACGCTGTCCCACCAGCGCCCTTAGGTACCATGAGCTCGAGAGATGTTGATCAAGTCCAAACAGTGTTGGAACTTGATCCCTCTAACCACCTTTCTCAGCATATCTGCAGGATTATCTACAGTCCCGATTTTCTGCAGTAGAATATCCCCTTCATCTATAATTTCCCGAATGAAGTGAAAGCGAACATCAGTATGCTTGGTGCGAGAATGATGAAAATAGTTCTTTGCCAAACATATGGTACTCTGAATAATACCCAAGTCATCAATCAAACCATGAAGCCAAATGGCTTCCTTAAAAGGTTATGTTACAGCCATATACTCTGCCTCTGTTGTAAACAAAGCCACTGTCGACTGTAAAGTTGATCTACAACTCACTGGTCCTCCTTCTATAGTGAACACATAACCAGTAGTAGATCGACACTTGTCAAGATCTCCAACATAATCAGAATCCACATATTCTACTAGATGCTTACCAACTATCATGTCTCTCTCAAACTTTAAACCGACATCCATAGTACCTTGAGTGTACCGTAGTATCCATTTCACTACCTGTCAGTGTCCTTTCCCTAGATTGTGCATGTAACGACTCACTATGCTTACTGCGTGTGAAATGTCTGGTCTGGTACACATCATGGAATACATTAAGTCACCAACTGCGTTTGTATATGGAATATGATCCATCTGCTTCTTCTCATCATCTGTATCTGATGACATCAACGCACTCAGCTTGAAATATGGAGACAATGGAGTACTTATAGGTTTAGACTTGTTATTGATGCCAAACCTCTGAACTACTTTCTTCAAATACTGAGTTTGTGTCAAATTAATTGTGCCTTTTACTCTGTCTCGCTTGATCTCCATCCCAAGAATTTTCTTAGCATATCCAAGATCCTTCATCTCAAACTCTGAACTCAACTGAATCTTTAGCATGTCGATCTCCACCTTACTCTTTGATGCAATCAGCTTATCATCCACATATAAGAGCAAATAGACAAAATTCCCATCTTGGAGCTTACGAAAGTAGACGCAATGATCAAACTGATTGCGCATGTACTTGTGATCCATCATAAAACGGTCAAATCGCTTGTACCACTGTCGTTGTGACTGCTTCAAACCATACAATGACTTGCTCAACTTGCAAGCCCAGTTCTCGTGTCCAGGAGTTTTAAAACCATCTGGATGAGACATGTAAATTTCCTCCTGTAAGTCACCATGGAGGAATGTAGTTTTCACGTCGAGTTAAGCTAACTGGAGATCAAACTGTGATACCAAAGTCAATAATATCCGAATGGACGAATGCTTAAAAACAGGTGAGAAAACCTCGTTATAGTTAATTCCTTCCTTCTGAGCGTAGCCTTTTGCCACCAGTATGGCCTTATATCTAATGTTGTCTTTTCCAGGAACACCTTCCTTTTTAGCATAGATACACTTGCAGCCGATAGCTTTCTTACCCTTTGGAAGTTGAACCAACTTCCAAGTCTGATTCTTGTGAAGTGATTCCATTTCTTCATCCATCGCCTTCTTCCACTTGACAGTGTCTGTATTCTATACGAATTCTCTGTAAGTGCACGGGACATCATGATCGGTCACTGGAAGTGCATAGGCCACCATGTTTGTTAATCGAAAAGGTTTTTTGAGTATCTCTTTTAGGTCTGCCAGTTGCAATAGAGTATAGCTGCTGATTGATCGCCGGTGCTGGTGCTAGTGTTGGAATTGGAACCTCCACCTCACCTGAGATTTTATCCTCATCATTAGATTTGACATCAGGAAAATTGATTGTCTGAACAGTCCTTACTAGAATATCAAGCCCCACCTATTGTAAAGAATTTGGATTCATGTTCTTTTTCTCCGAAACTATCAGCTTCAACATTATAGACTCGTCAAAAGTAACATCTCTGCTCAGAACAATTTTCTTTGATTCGAAGCACCAGAGTCTATACTCTTTTACGCCAACACTAAAGCCCAAGAATACAGCTTTCTTGGCTCTAGGATCTAACTTTGATTCAGTCACATAATAATAAGCAGGACAACCAAAAACATGTAACCAATCATAATCAGTAGCAGATTTACCAAACTATACCTCCATAGGAGTCTTCCCACCAATTACGACTGTAGGGAGTCTATTGATGAGGTGAGAAGCATAATTCACTGCTTCACTACATAATGCCTTTCCAAATCCAGCATGGGACAACATACACCGAACTTTCTCCACCAAAGTGCAATTCATACGTTCTGTAACTCCATTTTGTTGTGGCGTTCTTCGTAACATAAAATGTCTGACAATTCCCTCATCTTGGCAGATTTTAAGTAATGTTTCTAATGTGTACTCTCCACCATTATCTCCACCATTAACAAAATTAAAGAATGGTAGCAACCAATGAAGCGAAATAACGGATCAAAAGAATTTTAGTCATTATAAACATTAAAATAAGAGAAAGTAATCGATTTGAAAAGGACGTTGGGTTAAGCAATAGCACTGCCCAAGGCAGAGATAAAAATCAAGGAGCCTTGATTTTAAACAAAAGAATTAGCAATAAAATAAACCCAAGGCAATATTGTGCCCAGTAACAATCCATAAATCAAACTCACACTCAATCACACACAATAACAAGAGATTTATGTGGTTCGACAATTTGCCTACGTCCATGGGGGCAGCGAAATTGTATTATCAGAAGAGGAGAATTACAAACACTCTTGCTCTCTTGATTCTCTCTCAAACAAGACTCTATATGCTTTGTTTCTCTCCTATTTGTTGGTATATTTTTCTCTTAATACAGAGAGCTTATTTATAGGTGGGCATGGGGAATTAAGGCCATATAAAATGGCTTAGGTCTGTGTCCACTTAAAGCACTTATTGTGGAGAATAAGACTCCACCACCAAATGGGTGAGAGCTTTGTCATAAACAAATATACTCCACCAAATGGTGGAGTCTTTGTCATAACCCAATAGGCAGAAATAATGGCTCACGTATTCCCCTTAGCTGATAACTTGACAAAATAATAAAAAAGAATTGTTGGCTACTGAAAATTCCTGCCAATCATCATATTCTTGTCCATCCTAAATTGTTAAACACCATGTGGTCTATGTCGAATTAGCTTCTTTCAGTCTAGATACACCATTAGTTATTAAAAGGAAATTTTGAGTAGTTAAAATAACTGACTTACCTTGGTCTAGTAATTACTTATATGTATGTACACAGTAGGGAGTTTTAGCTTTTACCCAATAGATTGTCATTTTTTACTTTAGTGGGTTTTGTCTTTTAGCTATAGGTTCTGACCGAACTGTACATATGCCATTACCTGTTTATTGTGTTCATCGGTGATAAATTATAAAAGAAAATTATTGTCAGAATTTGACATGAGAAAGAATGATGTTAGCTGTAAACAATTAGTGTGTGTGTGTGTGTGTGTGTGTGTGCAGGGACAGAGGGAGTTGGGGGCCTGTGGGGGCTTGAGCCCCCACATTTTTTTAAAAAAAGAATTTATTTTGTAAGTATAAAATTTTTTAGGGGTAAAAACTGATTTTTTAGAAAACTTGGGGTAAAAAACATAAATGCCTTAACTTAAACTCTTAAAGGTTAAGACCTATTTTGACACAGTAGCATTTTAAACACATGAAGAGCACAACACACCGCTTCTTCATTCGAACTTCCATTCCATTCTTCTTCCAAGTTAAGTTCCATTTAATTTCCATTCTTCCAACTTTACAAGTCGCACCAGCAAGCAGGGAAGGGACGGAGACAAGACAACCTTTATCTATTCTATCCATTTGGTTTGGTAGCACCTACTAGTAGCAGGTAACTCTATTAATGGCTGAAATTAACTCTATTATTTATTGCTGAACTTTATTAGCTCTAATTGCTGAACTTTATTAACTATATTAATTAATGAAATTTAATGGTTGAATTTTAGGGCTGAAGTTTTATGGTTGAATTTTGTGTGTTAACAGTTAACTTTCCTGTGTAGGTTTTATTAGAATAAACAAATTACGTATTTTTTTTGTGAATACTAAAAAATAACCTCAAAAAAATTCGGCTCGGGGGCTCCTGCCCCCAAATCCCCAAAAATCACGGTAAAATTATACCCCACTATCAAAACTTCCTAGCTTCGCCCCTGTGTGTGTGTAATATTACAAAGAAACGAACAAAAGAGGACTGATTTCTTGCAATGTAATGTAAGATTTTGAGTGAAAAAAGGGCTGTCATAACCCAAAATAAAAAAAATACTTTGTTCCAAACTAGACATAAATTCACTAACCCTTACAGGCGTAAAAAACCACGAAGGAAGGGCTTGACGAAGTCCGTGCTTATCTCACTGTGCAATAGTTGTAGGCCTTGTTGATGATATTCATATAGTCAACCTCTCTCCTCAAAGGATAATATCAAGGGTTCTTCGTCGTATATTGCGTAGGGGGGGGGGGGGGTTACAGGTCATTTACAGATTGGTTGACATGTTAAGTAAAATAGTGTGTGTTGTGTGCATGGGTAAAAAAACATGTTCACTAATCTAAGAGAGTGTGAGAAAGTGGAATAAAATATATAGGTTTCAAATATATATATATATATATATATATATATATATATATATATATATATATATATATATTAGGGTATGCCCGTGCCTGAAGGCACGAAGAAATTTTTCAAAGTACGTAATCGCGAAACGACGACAATTTTTCAAAGTACGTAACAACGAAACGCAAAAAATTCGAAGTGTATTTTTAAAACAATGTCAAATAGTCCAATAACATTCAAATAGTCTAGATTCATCAAATAAATTCACATATAATACGAAATATACAATATTCATCCATCGAATTCACATTGTGTCTCAAAAAAACAAAGTGTCAAACTTTTAAAAAAATTGGACATAATCTCCTTTATTTATGGAACTATTCACCCTGATTAATAAATAACAAATAGTCCAACATCCAAATTGTCCAAATTCTTCAAACAAATTCGCATATAAAATGAAATATACAATATTCACCAATCAAATTAAATGTCTCAAAAAAACAAAGTGTTAATTTTTGAAAAAAATTAGACATAATCTCCTTTGTTTATTGGACTATCCATCCTATTTAAGGGGTAACAACAAATTCAACAAATTAAAAAAAATTCCATGTTTTTAGATGGGAGCTAGAAGGCCGGGAGAGGAGAATATGAATTTATTCTTTCTGTGGGACTTTCTCAAAATGTCTGTGGGACTTCCTCAAAATGTTTGACCACCATCTTGGATTGAGTGCGAGAAATTGAGCAGGCCTTTGTGGGAGCATCGAAGAGCATGATTTTGGAAATTGTAATTCTTTTTAAGTCTTTTGCACTCATCTGCTTCTGGATTAGGTGATACTACTACTGCTGTCTTCCCATCCTTCTTCCCACCTCTTGTCATTATCACTCTCTCCCTCTCGGTTTTCTGTACGATTTGACAAAGAATAAACATAATTAATCAGGTATAATAGTTGAGCAGGTATGACAACATAATGAGTTCATGGTCACTCTACAGTTGTCATTAAACTGGAGAGTGGCATATAATGATATACAATTATGGAGAAATAGTCATGTAAAGTATAGTACAAATATACATGTAAGTATACACTAATACCGGTGCCATTGCACGATCATAACCTTTCTTCTAAGTATGCCTGTATCACATTCCCATGCCTAAGACATGCTAATATATCATCCCTAAGACAAACTAACATGCGCTAATATAATTTCTTCCAAGTATGCTTGCCAAAGACACGCTAATGTATCAACTAAATATTGTTTGTAGTAGACACCGCATATCATTCTTAAGAAACATCATTTTGTACTGAATGACAAATTAAATTAGGAATCAATAAGAATGCAATCAAAAAAATAGAGGTGTCACGAAAGATTGATAGTACAACACCATGCTCTTTGTTCGCATCAAGCATAATACCATAATGTTACTAACAATACACATAGTATAAACAATATACATAATACCATGGAATTTTTAAAACAGAGAAATATTGCGTGAATTTGAATCATTTTTTAAGGGTTCACATGTGCCTTAAATGTACGGGTATCTCCATAGTATCAACATTTCCACCATATTTTATTCGGGCAAAAGAAAAACATTAGCATAAAGAAGAAAGTAATTAACAAAATAGTACTTTTTTCTCAGTGCTTTGAAGGTCTCCATTTTATTAGTATATGAAATAAAAACAATGATTGGTGTAATGATAATCATGTTCTCATTGTTCTCAGTGTTCTGTTACATATATATTCTCCTATACTTGTATTCACCCACAAACTAACCCGAGCTATATACACTTAAAAACAAAAATGTACACATATAGACAGCTTTATAGGAAGAATATTATAAAGTGGTTCGCTTTCTAACTATCCATCCAACATAATGTTCACAACTAAAACTATGTAAACTTCTGCAAAACAATTAGATCGCGGTGTCCTCGTTGAGTAGTTGGTAAAAATTGTCTAGGGCAATATAAATTTCTCGAAATTTAGGTTGAGGTGTAAGATTTAGTGAGATTCTATCATAAATTCATTAGACCTTTGACTTTTTTTATTCAACTAATACACCACTTCATGATGTAATGCACACAGACTCGTCAAACAACACGGTAACTCTTTAAGATATGAAAGAAGTAACATACCACTAAATGGGGCCTTCAATGCAAAGATAATTTGATCCAAGGTCTAAAAGAACTAATCTCTAATGTTGGTACTGGTACTACTTTTTTATCATTTGTTATTGTTTCAACTGCTGAAACTGTACAAAAATTTTTTTAAAACATTAACCCTCAAATATAATAGTAAATATAGGGACAAAGAAAACTAAAGTTGTAATAAGTTACTTGTGCACTTGCAATTGATGGTAAGATTGGTACCGAGAGTTGGGGTTAGGATTGGTGCTTTTTTGTGGTACAACAAAAGGACTTGGTTTTCTAGCTGGTCCTAAAAGACCACGGTTGTGATAAAACCCAGCCCCTTCTTCAGCCATTCAAATCCTAGCAACCTCCCCAGAAGCTACATAAAGCAGATCCCAAGCAACGTTAATGTTACTTCTCCATTGTAAATGTTGATTGTAATATATACTTAGGACACTACCACAACCAAACGACACAATACAACATAATATATGCCAATAGTTTGAACAAACATAATATATGATAGTTTCACATTAGAACAAACATAAATACGCATTAACCTGTTGGCCCTCATGATAAGGCGAGGATGAACAAAACAATGGGAGATTACCTATGCGTGTGTGTAAACGGGGGAGGGAGATTACTAATAATATGTCCTAAACATCGTATAAACAAAATGCAATTGTTTAAAATTTGTCACGCGGATATTAACTACATGAAAATTCCACCATGAACTATCATTTCTACATTAACTAAAACCAATACAAAATCCACCATGAACTGTTTCGAAAAAAAATACCCAACATGTGTGTCCTTATAATAAATATATTATAATTTTAATTCCTTGTGAACTAAAATAGAGAATAAATTTCTACGGACTCCATATAAAGTCTAATTCACTTATGATCCTTCATTTAAGTTTTCTAGTGAAAATTTCAATTTTACATTATGCACATATTTGAGAATATATGGGGAAAACAAAAAGATATCCACTGCCCAATGTAAATTGGTTTTATAAAAAAATGCATAACCAATCACTAAGATACACGATCATATAAAATTAAAGTAGCACACATAAAAATAAAAAGAATGTGATGAAATTTCCCAAAAGACATGCAATGGCTGCATATAAATCTTAACATAAAAACAACAATAAAGGCTAGGCCCTGACCCGTCAACTCAATAGATTGGGTGCTCTATTATATACACGTATTCATGATAAATGGCAAAAAAGCTATGCTAATATGCTCATACTATTGCAGTAAACATCAAAACTCATTTGGATAAAGTCTCGAAATGAGATTTTTGTGTTATACCTTGTGTAAAACACAGTGCAATGACCTTGCAAAAATCGAATATGTAAGGTGAAACATAGTGCAATACCCTTGCAAAAATCTAATATGTAATGTATAGCAGTGACATTACACTTAGATAATAGTTATTTTGTTTATTAACTATATTAATTGCTCAAATTTTATGGTTGAATTTTAGGGGTAAAATTGATGAAATTTAATGGTTGAATTTTAGGGCTGAAGTTTTATGGTTGAATTTTGTGTGATAACAGTTAACTTTCCTGTGTAAATTTTATTAGAATAAACAAATTACGTTATTTTTTTTTAATACTAAAAAATAACCTAAAAAAAAATCGGCTCGGGGGCTCCCGCCCCCAAACCCCCGAAAATCACGATAAAATTAGCCCCCACTATCAAAACTTCCTAGCTTCGCCCCTGTGTGTGTGTGTAATATTACAAAGAAACGGACAAAAGAGGACTGATTTCTTGGAATATAAAGTAAGATTTTGAGTGAAAAAAGAGCCGTCATAACCCAAAATAAAAAATACTTTGTTCCAAACTAGACATAAATTCACTAACCCTTACAGGCGTAAAAAACCACGAAGGAAGGGCTTGACGAAGTCCGTGCTTATCTCACTGTGCAATAGTTGTAGGCCTTGTTGATGATATTCAGATAGTCAACCTCTCTCCTCAAAGGATAATATCAAGGGTTCTTCGTCGTATATTGCGCAAGGGGGTGTTACAAGTCATTTACAGATTTGTTGACATGTTAAGTAAAATAGTGTGTGTTGTGTGCATGGGTAAAAAACATGTTCAATAATCTAAGAGAGTGTGAGAAAGTGGAATAAAATATATAGGTTTCAAATATATATATATATATATATATATATATAAGGTGTTAATTTTATCGTATATTGTAAGTAGGTTATAATTTAAAATAAATTAGTAAAATGTATAGTTGTATATAGATGTTAACAAAAGAATTTTTTATCATAAAAAAGTCATAAAACAAATGATTATGTGAGAATTTTCATATACCGAAGAAATATTTATGTGGACGAATAATAATAATTATACGTAACAACTATTTATATGTACTAAAAACAATAACAGATATTTACATGTAACAGATAATTAGCAATAAAGAAGTTTGTTATCATCGAAATAAACGATTAAATAAATTCATGAATAAATAATATTTATATTTTCTTTAACAGTTCTTAACATCATAGGATCTTGAATCATTATGAAATCATATATTTAGACTATATAAGAGATCAAGAACACCTATCTTGATCACTCCGAATAACGTTCTTTAGATGAGGCGAGAGATAGAATAGGCCTTTAATCCTAACCCCTTGAAATTGTTCCTTTCTATTTTCTTCAACACGATTAAATCACTCTATAAGAATTTTGAATTTCTCTCCCTTAGCCTATCGTATCGTTATGTTGCCTTTTAGTGTACCTTAATGATAAAAATGAGCCAACTATTTATAGGCATGGACAGGACCCAAGTCTCTAATAGTAATTTGATTTGAACCGTCCATCACAGTAGATAACCAAGAGTTATAAAATCATATTTAATCATTAGTGACCCTTCATTATTGTATTAAATATTAAGCGACCTTTCATTACAAAAACAAATTTTGGTTTAACTTTATGAGTACCCTATTAATAAACCAAATATGACTGTTAGTATTATATTAATTATGGACCTCATTAAAAAAGAACTACAAAATAGTTCTAAAACCTATAAGGGGATTTATTCAGCAACAAAACATTTCAATGGCGATATTTTTTATTATAATAATATATGAAAGTTTGTAGTATAAGATTCTCAACTTGAGGATTTTTTTTACTTTTTCTTAGTTTATGTATCCTAATCATTATTATAAACCCACCCACCTACCTTAAGTAATATATAATCCCTATATTCTGTTTACTTAAAACAAATATAATACCCACTTTATTAAAGGGTCACATATATCTTTCCCTCCCTTGTTGAGGAAGTTTGAATAGCTTCGGATAAAGAGCCATCACCGTGACTAAGAAAAAAAGGGGAATTGGTTGATAAAATGCGGATGAGCACATGATTCGTACTCTCATTAAACCTTATATCATCTCAATTATCTCGAAGATTGAAAGAATTCATCTCCTACCATTTCTCATTCAGTGGTTCATCGTCCCCAGTGAACTGATTTACCCCGTATACTACTATCTAATTGAAATCATTTTTTCACAAACAATTTTAGTCTAGAATTTAAAAAAAAAAATAGTCCTTAAGAGTAACTTTTATCCATAATAGCAAGTTTAATTTTCAAAGTCACCATTTTTTCAACTACCGTACTCAAAATTTATTCTTAGATACTATTATCCCACTATCAACTGTGACTGATATGCTCCAAGTGTAACCTCAGCCTAGAGACACCAACCTCGGTCGAGATGATGGCCGAGATATTGATCGACCCTAGATAAGCCATGGGCCCACGATATCATCCCTCGGCCAGACCAGGGTCGGCCCAGGCCGACACTATCACCTACACTTACAATGGACACTACGCGCATCACAGGCATCAACAACACTCTCATACACCTGGGTGTGGCAACCTCGGCCGAGTGTAGGCCGAGGTGACAAGAAGCCTTGGTAATCTTCAGCATGGAATTAGTCCAACCTCGGCTGGGACCGACCCCAGCATAATGTCTCGGCTGAGATCAGGCCGAGACTCCCTATGACACATCTCGGATTGAACGAACATCAAGCCTTTATAGCTCGGCCTCTCCCAGGCCGAGGTCATCCACCAATATGGCGGCCGAGCATCTGTTGACATTTGGATAAGGACACATGGGCATAAATCAGTTGTAACAAGATTATTCTCCACACGTGGGGAGAATATTTCATCATCATTCCTTACATGTGACAGTGACAGATGGCACTCCCACATTGGTGAGGCTACCACACACATGCTCATTACATGCATGGGGGGTACATTACACCCCCTTGGTACTATATATAGGGGTCACCCCTACCTTGCAAAGGGATCCCAGTTATTAAACCCTAGCTAAAACTCTGTCTAAATCTACAGTAGGGGGAGAAATCTTGAGTGGTTGTATCCATGGCCATTAGTGCCTTCATTCAGTGATATTACTCACACACACTCACAGTGGACGTAGGCCAAATTGGCTGAACCACTTATATACCGGTTCCCTCTCCTCTTATCCTCATCTCATTCACTTATTTGTTTATATAACTGTGCTGCCATTGTTATTCTTATATTGAGCTTGAAAACACCTTATCTGGTGGTGCTGATTTTAGCATCATCATTTTGGCGCCGTCAGTGGGAAGCGAGAAGCTATCTCTTCCTCTTTTTCTGCTTAACCTCACCGGAGACTCTGGTGGTGAACCAGGAACCACCCCTTGCGTGGAGCTGTTTCACCATTGAAAGAGGTCCTTTAAGGTATTAAGCTCACTTGCTACTCAAGCTCTATAGTGCTAACATATGGCACCAGACTTACCACCACCTCTTCCGCCGCCCGGGGGTGGAGGGGCTAGTTCCAGTCAGGCTCCTCCCCAGTCCGAAATGGCGGAGGTAGCAGCAGCCTTGAAATCTTTAGCTGCAACACAACAAGCCATGAAGGAGCAATTTGCCCAGCTCAGTCAAACCATGATGATGAGGCCACCTGGAGTCTCACCGGATATGATCACTCCGACGGCAGTTCAGCCCCATCCTGACGCCAGGGGACCACCCCAGGCACCGATGAAGGACCAGCCTGCACCCCAGTAAAGAAGGGATGTTGCTGACCCTAGGCGTTTGCGCCTGGGGAGGCAGGGAAACCCTTGCCCAGAGGACAGGTATGATGACCTAGAGGCTGAAGAAGCCCCAGAAGACTGCTGGGAACCGTATGAGGTGTCAGATAACACTATACGACCTCTTAGGCAGAGTCAAGGATGTGTCGGCTGAAGAAGAGAAGGGGCCCAACGAAGAGGGTCGGCCTTTGATAGGTTGAGCAGAGGGTCGGCCTTCGAGAGGCTGGGCCCGGTGAATGACCTAAGACAGAGGCTATCGAGGTCGAGGAGCACAGCAGGCTCTTAGAGAGGGGGTAGGCAGGGTCGTCCAGACCAAGGCCGACCCTGTGAAAGAAGAGGCCGAGAATAGGAAGAGGTCAACAGCCAACGGGTCCTGGCTGGGGAACCCTCTGTCCATTGCAGGGAAGTAGCAGGGGATAACCTCGGCCAAGTTGATGACAGAAGACCCTAGAATGATTCTATCCAATGCCTTGAGGAGAAGATAGGAGACCTCATTAAAAGCAGGGACCCATTACAAAGGTGTTACTCAGAGGGCTCCCCATTTGTGGCTAGGATAGTGGGGTTCCCAAACCCAGCCAAGTTTAAGCCTCCTACAGTGACTCCCAAGTATGATGGCAGCACTAACCCTGTACACCATATCAAGATGTATCAGTCGGCAGCAGACATTTACTCGATACCCGATGAGATGAAGTGTAGGGCCTTCTCAGGGACCCTGACAGGGGCAGCGCACAGCTGGTTCACCTCTCTTCCGAAGAACTCGATCGAGAACTTCAAAGGTTTGGCTGAGCAGTTCGTCCACAACTTCTGCTTTGGGGTAAGACCCCAAAAGAAGACTACCCACCTGCTGTATGTCAAACAGGACAAGGGTGAGAGCCTAAGAGACTACATAGCAAGATTCAACAAAGAGAAATTGGAGGTGGAAGATTATGAAGAGAGAATAGCCATGACCGCCCTTATAGGAGGCCTCGAGAAGGGGAAGCTATTGTGGAAGCTGGCGGAAGACCCCCCTAGGTCCATGGCGGAGCTGCTGGCAACCGTAGGGAAAGTGATGAATGCGGAAGAGGCAATGGCCGCCAAGTATGAGGAGGAGAACCGCGGTAGCACGGGAAGGTCCCAAGGTAAGAAAGAGGGGAAGAAGAGGTCAGGAGATGATAAGTTCGCTCATTACACTCCTCTGACTGTGAGTTGTGAGAACATTATCAATGAGATTAAGACTGACCAGACTCTTAGGTGGCCAGAGAAACTGAAGGCCCCACCACATAAGAGGAACAAAAACCTATGGTGCGAGTTCCATCAGGATCATGGCCATGTCACAGATAGATGCTTCGCTTTAAAGGATGAGATTGAGAAGATGTTGAAATCTGGAAAGCTGAGGAAGTATGTGGATGGCAAGGCTCCGAAGGGTGGAAGAGAAGACCCTAAGAAGAGAAGAAATGACCGATACCGTGGCGATGTCCCGGCCAGAAGGGATGATGATTCAGAGGGAGATGATGAAGACGACCCGGATCTTCCGCCAAAGGATGACAACACCCCGGTGAAGAGGGTCGGTATGATCTCCTTTGGTGTTAGCACCATATGTGGGGGATTTGCAGGAGGTGGCTCTGAGGTAGCCGATAGGAAGGCTCATGTAGCAGAGGCCAGATCAGCGGCCAAGCCTGAGGTTGTGAATTTAACGTCTTCCGATGTCGTGCAGAAGAGGAAGAAGGTAGACATGGACACCCTCGTAGTGGGGTTCTCCAGACTCGACTTCAAGGGTATCTTAGCCCCCCATGATGACCCTTTGGTCATAACAACAAGGGTGCATGGGTGCGAGGTAGGGAGGATCCTCATAGACGGGGGAAGCTCAACAGACGTGATGTTCTGGCCTTGTTCAAGAGCCTGGGTCTTAGCAGGGCAAGGCTGGTTCCCTACCATCACGCATTAATAGGCTTCAGGGGTGAAAAGGTGCACCCCTTGGGCATGTATGAAATGGATGTGTGGATGGGGGATGAGTGGCCTAAGAGGCTGACCAAGAAGATAAACTTTTTTGTCATGGACGAAAATGTTTTCTCGGCCTACAACCTCATCGTAGGAAGGGTAGCCCTCAAAGAGTTTGAAGCCGTGCCATCGACGGTCCATCAGATGCTAAAATTCCCGACTCCTTATGGAGTAGGGGAAGTGCAAGGGGACTAGACCACGGCACGGGAGTGTTACTTCAACTCGGCCAAAGAGAGAGAGGCCCATAAGAGAGCAACCACCACTTACAGCATTCACACTCTTGACCCAAGAGACGAAACAAAATTGAAGAAGGGTGAGGCCGCGGAAGAGGTAGAATCCATCGTCCTCAATGAGGACGAGCCGGAAAAAACCGTCCAGGTCGGTAAGGCCCTAGAGCCAGGAATCAAGGAAGAGCTGGTAAACTTCCTCAAAAGGAGACAGAGTGTCTTCGCATGGAGTCACGCAGACATTCCTGGTATCGACCCTGAGGTCATGAGCCACAAGCTCAACGTAGACAGAGATGCCAGGCCGATCAAGCAGAGACGAAGAGTGTACTCCAGGGAGAAGTATGACGTCATCCGGGAAGAGGTGAAAAAGTTGGAAGAGGCCGAGTTCATAAGAGAGGTTACCTATCCGGAGTGGCTTTCAAATGCAGTCATCGTGCCTAAGGCCAATGGGAAGTGGCGAATGTGTGTAGATTTCACCGACCTGAACAGGTCTTACCCGAAAGACAGTTATCCCTTACCTAGGATAGACCAGATGGTGGACGCAACGGCAGGGCACGAGCTCATGAGCTTCATGGATGCTTATTCAGGTTATAACCAAATATTCATGGATGCTGAAGACTCTGAGAAGAAAGCCTTCATTACTGACAAAGGGATGTACTGCTACAAGGTGATGCCCTTTGGTCTGAAAAATACGGGGGAAACGTATCAACGTCTTGTCAATAAGATGTTCGAGGAGCAAATAAGTAAGACCATGGAGGTGTATGTGGACGATATGCTAATGAAGAGCTTGAAATCCTGCACTCACGTAGTGGACCTTGAGAAGACCTTCGATGTCATGGACTCGTACAGAATGAAGCTCAACCCAGCGAAGTGTGTCTTCGGGGTAGGAGTCGGGAAGTTCCTGGAGTTCATCGTTAATTAGAGGGGGATTAAAGAAACCCCTGAGAAAATCAAGGCACTACTCGACATGAAGACTCCTAGGAGTATCAAGGATGTCCAGAGACTCACGGGAAGAGTGGCTGCCCTTAACAGGTTTGTTTCTAAGGCAACGGACAAGTGTCTTCCATTCTTTAAAGTTCTAAGAAAGGCCTTCCAATGGGACGAAGAGTGTGTAAAAGCCTTTGACCAACTCAAGTCCTACTTAGGGTCTCCCTTGTTGCTGTCTCGGCCCATCACGGGGGAAAAGTTATATGTGTATCTGGCAGTCTCTGAATCAGCCATCAGCGCGGCCATCATACGGGAAGAGGATGGAATGCAGAGGCCTGTGTACTTCACCAGTAAGGCCCTTCAAGGGTCTGAACAAAATTATCCCCGAATGGAGAAGTTGGCTTATGTACTAATACATGCCTCAAGGAAAATGAAGCCTTACTTCCAAGCTCACTCTATGGTAGTCCTCACTGACTCCCCACTAAGCCAGGTTCTGCACAAGCCTGAGAAGTTCAGAATATTGATAACCTGGGCCATCGAACTAGGAGAGTATGATCTTACCTACCAGCCTAGGACAGCCATCAAGGGGCAGGCACTCGCAGACTTTGTCGCAGAGTTCACCTGGGAAGAGGCCGATAGAAGTTCGGAAGAGGCCGAGACAGAGAAAGGCTTAGATGACGACGAAGAGATGAACTGTAGTGTCTTCCGAGATTCAGAAGAGACTGCACCAAACGTCTTCCGAGGTCGATCAGAGGTCGTCCCAGGCCAAACTCGGAGCAGAGTAGAATAGAACGAAGAGGATCGATACCTCTTCAAGAAGGGGGTTATGAGAGAAGGGGTCTTCTCATCAGATGCAGACGTATGGAGCCTCTTGGTTGATGGATCTTCCTGTGACAGTGGAAGCGGCGCGGGGCTAATACTCTTGGCTCCAGATGGCGCCAACATTGAATACGCCTTGAGATTAAACTTCCAGGCCTCAAACAACGAGTCCGAGTACGAGGCCATGATAGCAAGTCTCTTATTGGCAACAACTCTTCGAGTAAAGTGACTCCTACTCCATAGCGACTCAAGGTTGGTTGTCAATCAAGTGTTGGTTGTATACGAGGCCAAAGACGAAAGGATGGCCAAGTACTTAAAGAAGGTAAGAAGGTTGTTAGAGTATTTTGAAGAAGCAAAACTGAAGAGAGTGCCTCGACTGAGAAACAATCACGCTGATGCTTTGGCAAGGCTGGCCTCGGCAATGAAGACGGATTTGGGAAGGACCATTCCAATCGAGGTCTTAGGAAAATCAAGCATCGAGGAGGACGAGGTATGTAGCCCTTATCACAATGTGAACTTAGGAGACTCATGGATCGACCCGCTCGTCAGATACCTAAGAGACGGAGAGCTACCTGAGTCCAAGATGGAAAGAAGAAAGTTGAGATACAGGGCTGCCAAGTTCTCAATAGTAGGAGATGTCTTGTACAAAAAGGGGTTTCTATTGCCTCTCCTCAGATGTGTTCATCCCATGGAAGTACCCCAGGTCTTACAGGAGGCTCATGAGGGTTTTTGCTCTAGCCACATAGGGGGAAGGCCCTTAGCCAAGAGGATCATCACACAGGGATACTGGTGGCCTACCTTGTCTAAGGACGCTGTAGACTATGTGAAGAGGTGCGACAAATGTCAAAGGTTTGCCACTATCCCTCATCAACCCCATCAGCCTATGACGTCAATCTCTTCTCCATGGCCATTTGCGGTATGGGGAATTGACTTGGTAGGACCTTTGCCAAGAGCTGTCAACAACTATAGATTCTTGATAGTTGCCATTGACTACTTTTCAAAGTGGGTGGAGGCAGAATCGATGATAACAATTACAGAGCAAAAGACCTTCCAGTTCATTTGGAAGAACATCATATGCAGATATGGCCTCCCAAACACTCTCATCTCAGATAATGGGACCCAGTTCAAGAACTCCTCCTTAGAAAAGTATTGCCTAAGAGTGGGGATTAAGCAATTCTTCTCATCTCCTGGCCGACCTCAGGCAAATGGCCAGACCAAGGTCACAAACAGAACAATCTTGGATGGAATCAAGAAGAGGTTAGAAGATGCGAAGGGGAGATAGACAGAAGAGGTCTACGCAGTGTTATGGGCCTACAGAAGTACGGCAAGGACACCAACAGGAGAAACCCCATTCATACTGGAACATGGCTCAGAGGCCGTCATACCAACGGAAGTAGGATTACCAACTCATCGGATTCAGACCTACGACCCTGACAGCAATGGGGAAAAGAGGAGGCTAGACCTGGATCTTATCGAAGAAAGAAGGGAAGACGCTGAGGTCAGAAAAGCAGCCTACCAACAGAGGGCAGCGAAATTCTACAACCAGAAGGTGAAGTCAAGACCCATTGTAGTGGGAGACCTAGTGCTAAAGAAGACCCTAAAAAAGGCAAACAAGCTACACCCAAACTGGCATGGTCCCTACAAAGTAACGGATGAGGTTGTGCCTGGCACTTACAGGCTAGAAAACCTAGAAGGAGAACCTTTCACTAACCCATGGAATGCTGACCATCTCAAGAGATATTACATATGATGTTGCATAGAATTTTATGTAAATGTACCATCTTATTGAGAAGAGGTTATTAATAAAGATCAGTTTCCATGACAGTTCTTGCTTCATTCTTAGATCAAAAATTTATTATGGGGATAACATCTTAGGTGATGACCTCAGACCCTCATAACATCACTCGGTGGTGACGAGGTCTGAGCTCAGACACCTTAGCAGATGACCTCAGACCCTTAACATCATTAATTTGGTGAAATTTGTTATGGGGATAACATCTTAGGTGATGACCTCAGACCCTCATAACATCACTCGGTGGTGACGAGGTCTGAGCTCAGACACCTTAGCAGATGACCTCAGACCCTTAACATCATTAATTTGGTGAAATTTATTATGGGGATAACATCTTAGGTGATGACCTCAGACCCTCATAACATCACTCGGTGGTGACGAGGTCTGAGCCCAGACAACTTAGCAGATGACCTCAGACCCTTAACATCATTAATTTGGTGAAATTTGTTATGGGGATAACATCTTAGGTGATGAACTCAGACCCTCATAACATCACTCGGTGGTGACGAGGTCTGAGCTCAGACACCTTAGCAGATGACCTCAAACCCTTAACATCATTAATTTGGTGAAATTTATCATGGGGATAACATCTTAGGTGATGACCTCAGACCCTCATAACATCACTCGGTGGTGACGAGGTCTGAGCTCAGACACCTTAGCAGATGACCTCAGACCCTTAACATCATTAATTTGGTGAAATTTATTATGGGATAACATCTTAGGTGATGACCTCAGACCCTCATAACATCACTCGGTGGTGATGAGTTTTGAGCTCAGACACCTTAGCAGATGACCTCAGACCCTTAACATCATTAATTTGGTGAAATTTATTATGGGATAGCATCTTAGGTAATGACCTCAGACCCTCATAACATCACTCAGTGGTGACGAGGTCTGAGCTCAGACACCTTAGTATATGACCTCAGACCATTAACATCATTAATTTGGTAAAGATTGGTTATGAGAACAGCATCTTAGGTAATGACCTCAGAGCCTAATTACAATTCAGTGATGAAGAGACCTGAGGCCAGAATTATTGACTGAGTATAAACAAGAACACTACAACAAAATAATAGAAGAGATTGACATTCAGTAAAGGGAAGAGATCATATAGCATTCAGAGGCATTATTACAAATATTCCTTACAAAATACCGAGGTGTTACAAGTTAAAAAAGACTAAAGGTATGAGGGGGGAACATTAACAGTCTCGGCTGGGTTGACTTGATTAGCGTTGGTCACCTCGGCCACGTCATCAGTATGGTCTGCCCCTCCGACCTCGGTTCCTCCAAGAGTTGCAGTTTTAGCAGGTGCAGCAGCCTCATCCTCTACCTCTTGAACAGCCTGTGCAAACTGAGGGTCAGCAAAGCCGAGACCTATAAAGTTAGAGGCCTTTAAATTACCGACCTCCTTCTCTCGGACTTCAGCCCATTTAGTAGTAGCCTTGACACCTCTTTCGAGGTATTCAAAACCAAAACCCATGAACTCGTCTGAGGCTTTGTAGTCAGAAATTATTTTGGCCGAGGCATCTTCAAGGGCAGCCTTCACAGCCGAGCTGACCTTCTGCTGAAGCACGTCATCTTTGGCCTTCAGGGCTTTGGCATGATCTTTGACGAGAAGAGAGATGTATTTTTCCAACCCCTTAACCATACTTTCAGAGTTCTGCAGCTCTGATTTCAAACGGTCGACCTCAGTATTTAGGGCACTCTCAACCTTCTCGGCCTCTTGCCCCTTCTGGATGAGGGGCAATTTCCTCATAGCCCAGTTCGATAGTTGATACATAGCAGTCACTCCCTGCACATTTAATGAAGAGGTTAAGCGGGAGAAAAGTCAGATATTGCACTTATAAAATTTTGACGAGAGATCAAGACGTACCTGGACGGCTCTGTGAAGGCCGAAATCAACCAGCAGGGAGGTGTCCATAGCTCTGTAGAAGCGCTTGTCAGCCTCGGTCATTACAGAGCCGATTGCGTCCATGGCCTGCCTGCTGTGGCCGACCACACTATCGGTTAACTTCAGCTGATCCAGACGAGCCATCAGGATGTCGGCCGAAGAGATTGGAATTGCAGCATCTGAGGCCTTCTTTTGCCTCAAGGTCGGCCTCTGATCCTCAGAGGCATGGGCCTCTGGGGCCCTCTTCTTTGAGGCCTGATATTTGGATGTAGAGGGAGCTGGGGGAGGAGCGTTCAGACCAGTTTTTTTAGCGAGTCTCGCTAAGCTTGGTGCAGCCATCTCCCACAATTCGTCTGTAATGCCTTGAGGTCGCTCTGCAAAAGTTAAAAGATATGGGTTAGAGATCAGATATGAATGAGTTCAGAGGTTAAACTTAAAAAAAAAATCCTTACCAAAGTCAACAAGGGGACTTACACCTAGGCCCGTCCCCGAGAGATAATGGGGGGTCAGCAAATGTTCGAACTTAACAAAAAGGCCATGTGCCCCTTGGTCTTGCAGGGCCTTCACCTTCTGGATATTCTGAAGACTTAGACCAGGGTCGGCCCTGGAAGACATGGAGACCTTACCCCATCTGAGGGGTATCCTCGGCTCAAGAGTGGAAGAGGGAACGCATGGGCCAAATTCCCATGGTCCAGAGGTGAAAAAATAGCGGGGCTTCCAATTATGGTTCGAGGTCTGAGTCACCTGGAGCATTTTCTTCTTAGGCCTCCGAGCCACAAAATGATAGTAGCTTGGATGGTTCTTGGCCGAGGTTGGGACATAACAACCAGTAAAGACCTGAACTGGGAGGTCAGAGTGGTGGACTGCCCTCCATAAGATAATGGCCCCTATGATAACTCTCCAGGCATTGGGAGATAGCTGTGAGGGGGCCAAGTTGATATAAGAGAGAATGGATCTAATGATGGGATGAATGGGTAGGCGAAACCCTAACTTCAACATCTGCTCGTACAAGCAGATTTCTCCATCTCGGCCGTGATAGGCCCTATCCTCCCTCAGAGGTCTCCTTAATTTTATGGAGGGACTAATGGAGTATAAATATCTGAAACATAGAAGATCCACCTCAGTTACCGTGCTCTCGAATTCGGCCGCCTCAGAGACGTCCACATTGCTTTCAACATCTTCATTAACATCAAGCTCAACGTCGGCCGGAGCAGATGTAGATGGTTTACTAGCAAATCTCTTAACGAACTCTGCCCCTGTGGCGGCCGACAGAGGAATGACGTCAAGAATGGGTGGCACAGCCACACTCGGCTCAAGAATCTCAACTTCTGAAGAAGAGGCTGAGGTGCTTGCGCCACTATGGGATGAAGCTCGGCTGGATACCTCGGCCTGATCAGGGGCCTAACCAGGCCGAGGTGTGAAGTCCATGGCTTCCTGAAAAGAGTCCACAGACATGGGGTCTGAGGTAGAAGACTCAGACTCAGACATAGGTGTTGGATCAGCAGGAACCCCCGTCTGATAGAATTTCTCCAGGGGGTGAGGATATATCACTCTCAGAGGTGGTGGAAACAAAGGTCTAATGGGAAACTCTTGAGACCTACGAGCTTCCTCCTGAGCTCTCTCTATTTGCCTAATCGTTTCTAGGGTCTTTTCTCTAAGAGAGGGGAAATCCTCAAGAAGCTGGTATAAAGGTCTGAGCATCAGAGGACGACCTTAAACTTAGGAATAACTCCTAAAACTACAAACAGGATTGACTTGTAAAATAAAGGAGTTTAAAGTTCAAACTTAGAAGTTTAAAGCAAACACAGTTCGCCTGAGATAATGGTGCTCGCCGGGAAACTTAAAAGTTCACCGGAAAATGCAAACCGAAAGTGAAAAACAAGAGGAAATGAAAGGGAGAAAGTACCTGGAAATAGAACAATGAATACAAAGGAAGAAAGCTCGCGAGAAAACCAACAAATTCCTTTGCAGAAGAGGGTTGATTAGAGAAGCTTTAGAGAGAGAAAATCGCAAGAACAGTTTATGCGCAGCAATGAAGTGAAGAAGAAGGAGAAAAAGAAGGGTTCAAACCCTTAAATAAATGGGCACGTTTCCCAAGGCCCATTATTTCCTTGGGAACCCCAAAGGACGGTTGACATCACACGCCAGCCAAGTAAGTACGTTCTAGCGTGGACAGGTGTCATGCAGGTATTAGCTCGGTACGGACAGGCCTCGGAGGTGTAGTAATCCTCTAGCCACTTGCTTTCGCATAAGACTAAGGGCTGGGGGTGATTTATATGCCCCAAGTGTAACCTCGGCCTAGAGACACCAACCTCGGCCGAGATGATGGCCGAGATATTGATCGACCCTAGATAAGCCATGGGCCCACGATATCATCCCTCGGCCAGACCAGGGTCGGCCCAGGCCGACACTATCACCTAAACTTCCAATGGACACTACGTGCATCACAGGCATCAACAACACTCTCATACACCTGGGTGTGGCAACCTCGGCCGAGTGTAGGCCAAGGTGACAAGAAGCCTTGGTAATCTTCAGCATGGAATCAGTCCAACCTCGGCTGGGGCCGACCCCAGCATAATGTCTCGGTTGAGATCAGGCCGAGACTCCCTATGACACATCTCGGATTGAACGAACATCAAGCCTTTATAGCTCGACCTCTCCCAGGCCGAGGTCATCCACCAATATGGCGGCCGAGCATCTGTTGACATTTGGATAAGGACACATGGGCATAAATCAGTTGTAACAAGATTATTCTCCACACATGGGGAGAATATTTCATCATCATTCCTTACATGTGACAGTGACAGATGGCACTCCCACATTGGTGAGGCTACCACACACATGCTCATTACATACGTGGGGGGTACATTACACCCCCTTGGTACTATATATAGGGGTCACCCCTACCTTGCAAAGGGATCCCAGTTATTAAACCCTGGCTAAAACTCTATCTAAATCTACAGTAGAGGGAGAAAGCTTGAGGGGTTGTATCCATGGCCATTAGTGCCTTCATTCAGTGATATTACTCACACACACTCACAGTGGACGTAGGCCAAATTGGTTGAACCACTTATATACCGGTTCCCTCTTCTCTTATCCTCATCTCATTCACTTATCTGTTTGTAGAACTGTGCTGCCATTGTTATTCTTATATTGAGCTTGAAAACACCTTATCTGGTGGTGCTGATTTTAGCATCATTAGTGACACCACTTAAAATTAAGAAATAAATTGATTAGGTATAACACAAAAATCATGGGAATAAAAAAAAATTTGGTAGCATTCTCAATATAAACTAAATAACTAAAACTGAACAAGTAATATAGCGAGGTAGTGAAATTCTAAATAAAACAAAACCAAATATGATACTATATAACTGCTGACACATAATAAAACCAACTATATAATATAAAAGTATCTCAAATATAAAATCCATACAATTTCATGTACCACAATATGCATATACAAAAATATAAGAGCAACACTTCTCAACTTTTACATCCTATGAGGATAAATAGAACATTGCTAGATAAACTCCTCCAATGAAATCAACCTAAATCTATGAACAAGTTAAGACATATAAAAATAAATTTAATAACAACATAATCAACAAGTTTATGTAGAATATATTATAACTAAATCTGGACTAAAATATAACTACGCATCTCTCTTTATCTCTCGTATTTTTAGTTGTTTTTAAGTTTATCCCAGCCCAAACAACCCTAAATACCACATGCGTCTAAATCCAAGCCCAAGTGTACCCATAATTAAGTATTACCCATCTCAATTGAATATAAGTAATGGATCCATAATAACGCTACACAAAATATCTCAATTGTATAGATAAATAACTAAAACAGTCACAAAGTCTACTATCAACAAATATACTGTCCCAGTAACGTACATAAATAAATTAGCTCTACTCAATCCCGCACATAACAAAGGTCTACTATAATGACTTCATGGATCCCTCACGCCGTACTGGATAGAGTTATAGGTTTTCCCATGATTATAACCCCAAAACATCAATAAAGGATAATCACTATGCCTTCACACATATCATATGGCCCCATACCCAAGATATATGAAAGGATCTCCCCAATTTATCACCACGTAATAACATGAGTATGTCAGCACGTAGTGTCCGGGGTATAGTATCCAAGGTAAAGCCCGTATCTATCATCGGGGTATCAGCACAGTCGGTGTGGTACACTTTCCATAAGGATATCCCCTCTAGTATGTAAATATTATGAGGACTCAATCATGGTATGTATTGCACATAATACACACAAGTAAATATAACCCAATTCACGGTATTGCATCGCACATAATATCATCGTTATATAAGTTTATAGACGACTCTAACCACAATCAATAATATATAACCTTAGCCCTAACTCCCAAGGCTTTCCCAATCTAAGCATAGTTCCACATCTGACCTAGACACATGCACGATAACAATAGCTAATCTCATATAACACTATCCCAATCTCCCAAGGCTCTTCTGTCTAGGTATTATCACACACTTAACTTAGATAAAAAAAAGTGTTGAATATATACTAACTACCCCACTCTAAGGTTTATGATTTAATCCTAGACTCCCCATAGGATATATGCAATACTAACATATCACAATAATCCTAAACCCGACCATTTTATTCAATTGTTTAAGTCTCAAAAAGTATATATATACCACTCCATTCATCTTATATTGCTATCACAAAATAACTCCCCAATAAAACCCTAATCAAACGAACCTAAGACAAGGTTCAAAATCATAATCACCAATTCAGAATTATAGAATTGAGAACCATTGGGAAAATATTCGTAACAAATCCAATAAAAAAATATAAAGCCAACGTCCTAAAATTCGTAGTTCAATTATATACAGTTCTTGGTGGTCGATCGGTATAGGGTGCCTATATGATTTCCCTTCTTCCACCTATGAGTTTTGACCCATCCAAACCCCTATTTCTCTCTCCAAGATCCATGGAAGAACCTCCGACCTTCCATACAACAATCGTACATAACAAAACATCAAATACACTTCTGATATATGATCCCCCCTAAGTATAACCTCTTTATATGATTTTTATCAAGATTTGTAAAGGAAATTTTAGATTTAAAATCAAGAACACTAGTTTTATAAAATATCTTCAATTAGATTCATATTTACATGGAATGGTAAATTAACATGTTTTTTTTATGGATTGACGGTATATCATCAGGTCATAACAATTATATAACAATTCTAACTCGAATTCATGAAGAAATTAATCAATTTTAGACTACGTAATTAATATGATTATTATCTTAATGAAGTTAATTATGAATTTAACTGATTAAACATCTGAATTAGATTAGGTTTAGATTTCATTGAGTAGAGACATTATAAATGAAAAACAGCCCTAATCAAACTCTAAATAAAATCGCCTTATGGATTGACTAAGAAATCAATCCCCGGAATCCCTAAATTTGTCTTCTCCTCTTGGTGCCTCCCCTCTATAGCCTTAGGATGTCTTTCCAAATTACAAAGTGTGAAGAATGCAAACCCTAATGACCATCTAAGCCACTTCATCCAGAAATTAGACTTAGGCCATATATGGGTCTCAACTAAATGAGCCCAAAAAATCACTCAATGGCCCAAAACACTACCCAAGCCATATACTAAACCAATATATCTAAAACCTACTATTTAAAGTCAAATACCAACATTTTATGTGTCCCATTAGCCAACCCAAAATATTTCAAAATCAATTAATTAATCTACGTAATAATTTATTAAATTAATCAGTATGAGTCCAAATATAATTATTTATTAATTTAGTGCAACCTGGTATTATAAGTAACTATTTCATGATCGTTGGAATCCAATACTGAGGGGACAATTCAAATAAGAAAATATTTGATACCAAATCCCTAACCATTCCATAGTCACCCATAATATTAAGTCACTTTCAAATATTTAGTTAATAATTACCGTATATTAACTTCGATTTCAAATACTAATCATATAACACATAAAAACCTAAATGGTGACATCACATGTCACAGCAATCATAGATAACGAATTTTCACAATTAAATAATATACATAAAATACGGGTTATTACAACAATATTGTCACATGTCAAAGCTAAAGTCAATATAAAGTGTAAATATTGTTATTAAATATCCTTTTGTCAAATTTTTAAATGAGGCAGAATTAAATTATAATGAAACAATCTTTAGGAAAAAAATTCAATTAATCTTTTATTAAATATTAGTAGCGCCTTAAATTAAGATGTATTGAATTATGTTTTTGAAAATAGTCAAAGTAAAAAATATTTTTGGATGAATTTTTATACAGGGTATTTAAACATTCTATGGACCTCGGTAAAAATAATCTACCCAAAATAAAATAAAAATTACTATTATAAAAAATGGGACCTCATTTAAAGGAAATAATGTAGTTTTGAACTAATACTTGAGTAAAGAGCTAAATATTTTCGAGACTATACATAACACTAGACTTCAACAACTAAGACAACACGAATTTTGAAAAAGTTATCAATTAATAGTCGACCTTAGGTTTTATATCATGACAACTTGATTCATTAGAGGCTCTAACACAAACAAAACTCGATAATACATGACATGGACCTCATTTACATTATACGTTAATGAATTAATCATGATATGCACCTAACATAACACGATATAGACTATCTGTGAATCTTAATAATGAAGTTATGAGTTGAGAAATTTCTTACATAGACACAATATAACACAACATAAACATGATGTGAATAACCCATCGTAAGGCATACATAACAATAAATGGGAGTTATATATTAAAATGAAAAAAATTACTCGACCTATATAGATATTTATTTGGACTCGAGGCCTTTCCCATGCCAAGAGAACCAATATAATTTCCTTGAACGGTCAATTATACAATAAAAATATGTTTATAAACTTAGACTACACATATCGATATCAATACGAGCAATAATCGAGTTTATTTAGAAACTAAAAAAATTATACTCTTAATTTTGTAATTTATTTGCTAATGAATTTTTTATACGAAATAATTTTCATGTTGTTATGAAAATTTAAAGTATAAATTAGTTGATCCACATCAAGGGTTAAGGTGACCCACAATTGTGATTGATTGTAATATTAATGATTCAAAAATGATCCTTTAGTTATTAATGAGTTATTCACGGTTCAATCGATCACATTAAAGAGTCATGTTATCCTCATTAAAAATGGTAACAAATTTAATTAATGTAAATTTGTTTTTGACTTATATTACCGGGAAACAAAAGTTCAATAAAAATTAATAATATTTGAAACGATTATTTAGCAATTATATTTTGGTTTGCTATATGTTATCATTGATTCAACTAATTTTGAACCATATTTACATTCCTTTACCAGGCGTGCAACTTACTTTTTTGCTTTTGGAGATTCATTTGGCCCATGACGCTCTAATAATTAATTTCAATAAATTATTAAGTTTCTTGGAATCAATTTTCTGGGCATACAATTTACAAAATCAATATATCTCTTAATTTGATAATTAATAGTTATTGAAGGAACTTGTTATGTTATTAGTTATTAATATAAAATTGTATATATTTCTCATACATTTTCTTTTTTAGATCGAAATCCCCTCATATGTAAAAGCTTATAGTAAATTCC
Source organism: Sambucus nigra (assembly GCA_949130495.1). Lineage (NCBI taxonomy): Eukaryota > Viridiplantae > Streptophyta > Magnoliopsida > Dipsacales > Adoxaceae > Sambucus > Sambucus nigra. Next base: position 448,275,864 of record OX422218.1, on the reverse strand, counting down.
TGCAATAATTTGCCAATATGTAGATTTATTTGCATTATATCGCAGATGTTTATTGCACATACATCTTGACAAATTAGGATCCTATCTTTTTCACTCGAATCCCCTGGTGTTAAATCTTATAGGAGAAATAGATCCAGGGGTAATTTGCCATTATGTATAATTAGTAAGGGTAAATATAGTTTTAAACAGTTATGAAAATAAAAGGGTTAAGTGCACCTATCTCTGAACTTTACATTCCCTTTCACTTCACCACCTAAACTTTTAGCTTATGTACCTAATCCCCTGAAATTTCAACATAACTTCCAAGAACCCCCAATTTCTGAAGCTGTTAAATATTTGAATGGCACTTTCATCATATGCCATGCACATGAGAGTATTTTTCTCCAAGTCAATTTAAAAATCTTAAAATAACGTTTAAAAATATATAAAAGTTTGGTAAAGTTATGAGGTGGTTTGGTAAAGTCTTTAATAATCAAGGGAATATTTTTAAAGAGTTTGCATTTAAAAGTTATTAAAAAAATTCCAAATGATTTTTAAAGGATTTTTGAAAAGTTGCTAACTCGTTAGAATGACAATCAGTATGTTGTTCGAATGAGTTATCTAGTGTCGTTAAAACGAGATTCTTTCGTTCGAACGAGATATGGATCGACACCTTATCGGTTCTCTCTGGAATGTCGTTCGAAATTTCATTAGAAATCGTTCGAACGAGATTGGGCATGTTGTAAGAATGAATTTCCCTCGTTCGAATGACTTCTGAAGCGATGCCTTTGAAAAAAATACCACTTAATTCGTTTAATTCAAGATTAAACTATCTAAATGGCTCTCAAAAGTTTGTTGAAGAAACTCTTTTCTTAAAACAAATTTCATAACACAAGATGTGTAAAACAAAGAACGAGTTATTTAAGGTATAGGTTTACTAGTTTTGAAAACCAAAACTTAAAAAGAAATCAAATCAACACAGCCTCAAGAAAGGGATGAGAGGAAGATAAAGTAAAGAAGTACAATTTTAACGTGGTAAAACCCCACCCAATTGGGGAAACATCCACGGAGGTCTCTACACCTCAAAAGTAAAAATCCACTAAAATAGAGTAACAGGTTAAAAACTATATAACAATCAAGACACACAATCAAGCCTAAACTAAGTTCAGAAATTATACCAACTCCTCTGGCGTTTTCTGACTTCTCCCAAGGCTCTCATGTTGTTGATGTTCTCTCATCTTTGTAACTCCACTCATTTTAGCTTAACGTCGACTCAAATGTTCAGAATCTCTCTACCAACACTATGTATTGTTGTAGTGTGAAAGTGTAAGTGGTGATGTGCTCTAAATCACATGCATGCAACCCACACACACTTATTATAGACCAAATGACTGTCAAATTACAAATAGATTCTAAAATGCAATGAAGATTTCTAAAATCAGTTTGATCGAAACTCAAGACTTTGGATCTTTTAATTTATCCATGGATCAAGAGGGAATATTGCTATACAAAAGAGCCAAGATCCTAAAGATTTTACATTATTTGAAAATATTTATAAATATTTCACAAAATGTGAAATAATTGAAAGTGTAAATCCCCAATCAAGTTCTTAACTAGATCTAAGTCTGAGTATTCTCAAAAACTAAAATAAAAAATGATTTTGTTGGTTTAGGATTTGAACAAAACATAACAATTTAAAACACCCAACAAAATTGAGATTTCTCAATAGAAGAAATCAAAGCCAGTAATATAAACGTGAAGTGTATCACAGATTCACAAATCTCATATTTTTATGAAAGAAAATAATATTTGGAAAACGTGACTGGTTGGACAAGAGATTAAGAAAAAAAGAGGATGGAACCTTTCAAATATGGATCTAACTCAACTCTGAGAACTATTTTTCTGTGAGATTTGGCCGGAGTTAGGTTAGGGTTTTATATTTTCTCTCTCATTTTCTTTTCTCTCTCTCTCTTCACTCTTCACTCTTTTTTTCTCTCAAAAATGAGGTCAACCAAAAGTTATAATTGAAAGGACGAAGTCTCCTTTTATACAAGAAAGAGAAGTCTCTGGAAGATTTCCGGCAAATGAACGAACAGGATTTGACCGAAGGAAATCTAATGGCTACCAATGCACCGCGATTATAAAAGCTCTGATTAGTTTAAATGTAAACACAAGGATCAGGTAAGAACGCATGCAGACCATAAATTAAAACGATCCAAGGTTTCTCAATCACTCTCATGAATGTGAGTGTAAAGAAACATAGACCCAACCGATATAAGTGCAACATGAGTAAGGCTATGATGACTTAAGAAACGCGTATTTTTGGTCTTACAGGAATACAAGTTTTACCCACATTATTATTTAGTGCTTTAGATTTGTACTCAAGCCAAGTTTTAACAACTTATATTAATTACAAAACAACCTACAACATTTGTAAAAGCCAATTTTAAATTTCTACAAATTGTTTAAAAAATCTTAGAAATTATTTAAAATATCCAAAAATTATAGAAAAATTATGTTAATGGGATTTAACTCACACACACCCATATTATGAATAATGAAACATGTGAATGCAATCCTAGGTGAGGTGTTCGTGCTCTACCTTTAGGAATAATTTGAGGAATTCAAAATGAAGAGTCTGAAGGCTTTTTGGACAAACTAGGATATGACTCAATTTTGTCACTATTTCCAAACTAGATGGGCAACTATATAATATAGACACAAGTGAGTCAAAGATATAGGGTGCTTCAATCTCCCCCTTTGTAAATATGAGATAAAATATCCTTTGAATCATCGATGAGTCGTAGGGATTCAAAAGAAATAAGAAAAACCTATTCCTATACAAAAATTCTATCTACCCAATATCCTAGAAAAAGAAAATTACATAACTCAACTAATTACAGACCAATGCCCTATCAAAATTCTGATGTAACTGAAGGTACTGATTCTTGAAAATGATATAACTAAGATCAAGCTTTTTAGTTGAGAATATAGCAAGAATGTCCAAGAAGACTCAAATTTCTCCCCCGTTTTGTCTCAAATGGACAAAGGGCAAAGCAAACAAGTATAAAATAATAAATCATTATTTTGCCATAACCATACCAATAGATTTTCACAAAGATTCAAATAAAAGATAATCCAATGATTAAGTAAATAAGCCAGCTAATTTCAATTCAGTAGGTAGGTAATTAATTTTAACTCCTTAGATTCAACTAACTCGCGTATGAAATGATATCTGATTTTAAAATGTTTGGTATGAGAGTGCTGAACTGGATTTTTAGAAATATTAATTATGCTTTGATTTTCACAATAGAGATGTAACTTATCTTCAGTTATGACGTAATCTTTCAGCATTTGTTTAGCCAAAGTAATTGAGCACAACAACTTCCTGTGGCAATATATTCAGATTCAGTAGTAGACAGGGAAGTACAGTTTTGTTTCTTACTACTCCATCCTACCAAATTGCTACCAATGTAGTAACACGCTCCTGAAGTACTCTTACTATCGTCGGAACAACCGACCCAATCAGTATCGATGTAACCTACTATAGTACTCGAAGTTCCTTTAGTGTACCAAAGTCCTAAGTTTAAAGTGCCTTTAATGTATTTGATAATTATTTTAACGCATAATAGATGACTCTCTTTAGGATTGTTTTGATATTGGGCACACACGCAGACAGAGTACATGATATCAATACGGGAGACAGTAAGGTAAAGTAATATTCCTATCATACTAAGGTATAAGGTAAAATCGATGGATTTACCATTATCATCTTTAGAAAGTTTGACAGAAGTACTCATAGGACTCCTAGCTTATTTAACTTTCTTATGGGGAGACTTAGCAATTTTTCTTTCTTGACAGGGACCACATATGATGTTTGAAATTGGTTTGATCTTATGAAGACTTCTAACTATGTCTTGGGAGCATAATTTTCTAAGACTATCATAATTAATGTGACCTAACCTATTATGCCATATATCATTGTCATCCATTCTGGCAATGTTACAAACCTCTGTACTTGGATTGACTGTGTAACAGTTATTTGGAGTACGGAGTCCTGTAATAATGCAATCATCTTTTTCATTTAAAATTTTTCAATTGTTCTTTAAAAAGTTAATAGTATGGTTGGAGTCACAAAACTGTGATATACTTAGTAAATTAACTTTAAGACCTTTTACCAAGAGAACATCCTCAAGAATGGGTCATCCTTCTTCATGGAGTGTTCCTTTACCAATGATTTGGGCTGATACACCATCTCCAAACAAGACTTTTTCTCTGTAGAAGTTAGTTTTGTTTGAAAGTTTGGAATCATCCCCGGTCAGATGCTTGGAACATCCAGAGTCTAAATACCATTCAGATGTTGTGTGTTCAACTTTAAAATCACTGATCACAATATTACATGTGACACCCCGCCTAATTAAATACGGAGTGATTACTCATTTATTAAATTAAATTAGAATATCCACTTAGTTCAGATTATGCATCACTTTCGAAAACTTTATTATTAAATACTAACCAGCTAATGTTTAAAAAGGTTGATGTCAAAATTTTATCTTTTATTTAATATAAAGCTAGGTTAACGAATAATTAAAAATTCACCATTCACACCAATCTTATATGATAGGAAATAACTGCAATAATAAATGGAACTGGAGTAAACACTTCCAGTTTATGTCCCAAGTACAATAATCCAACAGAAATAAACCAACAACTGAAAGAATTAAATAAATAATCCAACATCTCTAACTGCCTGATAGAAAAGAGGCAACATGTCCTAACTGATGAAATAACTCAAAAGGAAGAAACAATGGACAAAGAGTGGTTTACTACCAGGTCCTGCAGCTTCCCCATCAGCTACAGCATGTCGAGTGAATGGAACTCCTATGCTTGGTGTCCCTATGGCTGGGCACCTAAAATAATTTGACAAGAAAAGAGATTTCCAAAAAATGGGTCAGAGCCCGAGTTGAAAACAGTTTAAAAATCAACAAGTGCTTAAAATAAGTTAATGGCACATATATTAGTCATGTTAAATTATCGAACTCACTTGAGATGCTCACCTCTCATCTATTGTGCACTCCTAACGTACCATCAAACCCCACTAGTTTGTATTCCCATGCGAACTAGTTCTTTCCCGTCCAACATCTAATCATAGTCCAATCTCGTTCCTATGTATTTGCCTCACAATATACATAATACCTATAATCAATTTCTCTTTAACAAGGATTTTTTAAATCAATACAATTTAAGTGTTCACCAACTTAATTCATTTCAGTTTTCATTATTATTCATGTCTGCTTAATTCACACAGTAGACAGTATCACAAGTATGTATATAAATTGTAAGGACACAAGTCTTCGATTGAGTCTCAATGTTGTGTTGGCTCAAGTTCGGACAAAAATATTTGAGTCATAGGATAGTGTTCAAGTGTATCCATCCAAGCCTATGACATGTTAGTTAAAGACGTAGCGGCCAAGAGTATAAAGCTTCATCATATGTCGGATTTAGTGTGCCTCGTTTCTCGTCAACAACATCGTTCCATGCTCCTAAGGTACAAATGCAATTTATATATATATATATATATATATATATATATATGAGCTTGGAAATCTATTGGGTGTAATTAATATTTTTTATAAATAATTTTTATCGACTTTGTTTTACTCAGAAAATATTTTTTTAGAACTTGTCATAAAAAGTTTTGGACTTAGAATGAATATTTTATGTTCTGATTTTCTGGCACGTCATTCGAATCACACTGGAATCTCGTTCGAACGAGATTACCTTGTCGTTCGAACGAACTGGCACCTCGTTCGAACGAGATTGCCAGGTTGTTCGAACGAGACTTCTAACGAAATTCCTTTTTCTCCTCTGGAACATCGTTTGAACAAAAATTTGTTCGAACGAGATTTGGCGGGAGCAGGTATTTTGGCAGCTTTTGACGGTTTTTCCACTTTTCCCACTTCTTTTCCCCACTATATTTTTCCAGATTGAATAAGTACGAGAACCAAAATTTTGGAACCAACTTTTTCACATTCCTCCATCTCCTAGAAAGAGTTTTAGAGAGTTTCAATTCCAAATGAAAAGGTTCAAGTTTGAGTGTTTGCTTTTTAAGAAAAATCTTTAAACATTTGTGTTTACACCCAATTGTTTAGTTTATCCAAGTTCCTTAATATATATACTTTTCTTGGAGTTTTGGAACCGATTTTATCTCTACCATTGGAAGAGTGTTTGGGTTTACATCTACATCCCACAAAGAAGAAGTTCATTATTTTTGGTTGCGGCATTCTCATACAGTGAAAGGCACTGTATGTGGTTGATGGGTTCCTAAAAGTTCGATCGGTGGATTCTAAGACCGCGGTGGACCTCCGTGGTTATTCGCTAGGCAGAGGTGTGTAGAAGAAGAAGCGTCGGGGATTGGACGGAGTCAAGTCGAGTGTTGTAATTCTATTCTATCTTGTACTTGTAAAACCGTACTTAGTGGATTTGAGGCGAGGGTCGTCCGAGGTTTTTTCCCGTTGTGGGTTTTTCGTCGTACATCATGGCGTAGTGGTTATTTGTTTATTTTATCTTTTGCAAAATCACATTAGATGCATGCTTAGGTTAAAAGATAGAATTGGTTTACATCGCTACTCATGCTTAATTTGGTGCTAAAATTAATTTAGCTAATGTTTAATTAATTCAATTCAAGTCATTAATTTTATTGGATAAAACTTGGTTTGGCCTAATTTGAAAAATTGAATTAACTATTTGTTAGGCAAATTTCTAGGACTTGGATTGAATTTAGTTGTTTAAGAAATTAAAATTTGGTTTTTGTGATTGTTTAATTGAACAATCTCTATTCCGCATCTAAAAGGAAATTACTTTTAAGTAAAATTCAAAAATTGGGGGTCATCATTTCTAACAAGTGGTATCAGAATGGGAGCGCTAAGTTATTGCGTTTAGGTCCTTTTGGTGTATTTTTGTTTAAAATGGAATGTATGCCTCTTTCAATATTTCCTACATTTGATGGTTCTCTCATGCTTGCACATGACTCTTCTCTTACCATATCTTAGGAGTAATTGCTTGCATGTCTTACATACTCTAGCTTTTGTGTTTAATGATATATATTTTGCTAGTTGTATGTTTTGTTCATCATCTTTCTAGTCTATGCTTCATAATCAATCACATGCTAGAATTATGATTTTTATTTATCTTCTATATTTTATTCTTTCATTTTAATTTGCATTAAATGAAAAATACAAATTGATTTTTGTTTATCGTTTGAGTTAATTTTTGTGGTTGGTGAAAAACTTTGAAAAACTCAAAATGATTTTATTTTTTTTGTGTATTTTGGTTTGACACGCTCTATGTAGCATATACTTATGTTAGATTCCCTTCTTTTTCGCTTCCATGTGGCTAGGACTTTTGTTTAGATTGTCAATCCTTATAATGTTCTTTACCATGCTTACATGGAGTAGTTGGATTTTGTGTTGATATAATGGATTCTATTTTTATATGCCTCAATTCACACATGCACGAGCTCTCTTGAAATCTTAACTTCACATGTTATATTTGAGCTTTGTGCGGTGTTCTCCTACCAATCTTGTCATCTACATGTTATGTGACCGAGGAGGACTAGTGCATGTTAAAATCTATTGCACGTGAGAATTGTGTGAGATATAAAAATGATGTATATAAATGTGCATGGGGAAGGGCTCTGAAAAGAACAATCATCCTTTGCGAGTAAGCCACCATTTTCTTGGACCTAAAAGAAATAGGTGGTCCAAAGGCCTGTAAGAATAATGGCATTAAAAGAAAATATTTGCCAAGCCTATTTTGTTTAGTTGATTTATTCATTCAAAAGATTAAAATAATTGTGACACCCCGCCTAATTAAATACTGGGAGATCACTCCTTTATTAAATTAAAATCAAGGTGAACAGTTGGTTCATTCTTAGCATCACTGTCGTTAAAATACTTTTCCAATTTAAACACCCTAAATAATTAAGCTAAGTGTCAAAACCATTTAAAACCTTATTCTCATTTTATTAAATCCGGTTATAAAGCCTTAAACCATTAACATCTAAAGAGTCACACAATAAGTAGAAGAATAAAATGAACATTTAAGAGTTTACCCAACAATAATAAATCCCAACATTAAAATACTAAGGAAAACATCATGACAGTAACAATTCCGAAATAAAGATACTGAAATTAAAAGAATTCCAATCTCTGACAATACCATCTAATTAATAGGAAGAGGGAGACAAATGCCCTGCTGGATAAAACTGAACTAGGAGTAGAATCAAATGGAAGAAGTCGTCTAAACAACAGGCCTGCAACTCCCACCTAAGCTGCAGCTCGTTCCTGCCAAAGGACCCTATGCAAGACGCCCCTGTGGCTGGGCACCTGTAATATATATATATATATATATATATATATATATATATATATATATATATATATATATATATATATACAAGAGATAAAGAGAAATAGAAACGGGTCAGAGCCCGATAGTGTATATGATTTGAAAATTCGTTTAGCAAGTATTTAAATTGATTACAGGCCAATGAAACAACATATTACTGCGACAATCTCTTGAGAAATTCTCACCTCTCTTCTAATGTGCACACCTATCGCACTAACCTTCCCAATGGTCTATCTCGTCATATACCACACTATCTTTCCCCAATGATTTAACTTATCTTAGGTTATTCGCAGGATTTACAACTGAACAACACAAGTATTTAAAACGTAAGATTTCAATTTGTAACCAAAGTTCTCCTTTTTAACTTTATTAATCAATAAAGTTTTCCAGTGTCATATTATACTTTCTCAAAACAAGTATTTATAATTTGAGTCATCAACCATGTCCTACATATCAAATCACAGTAGGCAGTTCCAGATTTCAGAATTTCATATATATATTAACTACTCGTATAATATATATATCATAACGGCACCCCACATAAAAACTATGGTGCGGGCATACTCTGCTATCCAATCCCCGTATCAATCACACTAAAGGTAATACAAGTTCGAAATCACTCTCGAACTGTACAAATACATACACAAACAATATTGAGGCGAAGCATAGTTTCCAAGTCCAAGAGGTCAGTACATACCCTCACGACTCTTAGGACCGTCCGACTATCGATCCGATAGCCCGTACATAGGATTTCTATCTTCTAGGGTACGAGTCAATATCCCCCATAAGGCAACACAGGATAAGATCGTCCCAGCACGGTAACCTCAGGGATAGCAAGTAGCGCGGGCATGATTTTCACAAGTATATAATATATGCATACACAATCATATAAATATACCACCTTTATTATATCAATTTAGGTTTATCTCATAACCCATATTCACAACATTTATCCTTATTTTCCCATTATTAGTTATCACGTATAATGGTTCGTTTCTCACTTTAATTCGAAGGGTTTCTCCAACTTACTACGTAGCCCTCATGGACTCTATCCTTCCAAAGCTACAATTCAGTAGGTATTCATTTATACTCCAATGTAACCCTCTTACGTGTCTCTCCCCTTTAACATATACTTACATTGTCCCTTATGTAAGATATCCCAAAAATATAGATTTCACCTTACATTAAAGGTCTCTTATTCATTAATGAATCTTATTGGTCATCATTATCTCCCAAATTATCTTAACAAGGATGTCTAAGGAGTTTTATTCATTTCGAATCAATTCAACAATTTTAAAAGGGGAACTTAAGTCTGCCAGGAGGGGTCGATCGATCGAGGTCTAGGGCTCGATCGATCGAACCTTCGATCGATCGAAGCTCTGGGCTCGATCGATCGATCAAACAGGTATTTCGGAAATCTGCAGATTTGCAGTTACGGGTTTCATCTTCTAACCTTCACCAAATCCATATTTTTCAATCCCAATCGTCCCAAAATTTATACTACTAACATTATATCATCATACCAGATATTTCCAACGTAAGCATGTAGATTTCTATCACTAAACAAGAATTAACAACCCAAAAATTATTGTAATTATCAAGAACCCTAGAAATCTCTTAAACATGGTTCTAACCAGAATTTTCCAGAATTTCCTTCTTGTAAACATCATAATTTCGTGGTTTACTCCTCTACATGACAAAGGGTTTCCAGAATATCATTTAAGTCATCACTACATGCAATTTCCTATCTCAAATTGGGTTTTTCTTCCATAAATCTCACCCTAATCATCCCTAGACTAACATGAGTGATGCATCAACGAAAATAAGCAAGATAAACACTTGCCTGGGATTTTCGACGTTCTGGTTTGGTGCCGAATTTGGTGTGGTTGCGTTCCCCATCTCGCGATCTACGCGTTGGTGGTGGAGGCGGTGCAAACGGATGGATTTCAGGCCTTGGATTGCTTTGGAAGCTCTCTCCTTCCCTCTCCTATGGACGTTACTTGTCTTTGGTTATTCTAACCCTAGGAGACAACCTTAGACATCTGATATAGCCCTTACAATTTCGTGGGTTTAATTACCCAAAAATGTAAAATGACATGCCCTCCCGGGGTACTAATTAGGCCTAAAAATGCCCCGAGACCCAAACTAAACCCCCGGGTACACTTTTCTGACTATCTCGACCCTTCCGGACACGTTGGCGCACTCAAAACGACCATACGAATAACCCATAAAATATTCACTTTTATTAATCAACCTTTAGTCCCGACACGACACAGGCGCGTCCCGACTTAAATTTCCATAATTGTCATTTTATTCACACGTGACAATATTATAAAAATAAATCTCATATATTACTATACTCATCCAGTAACATTCAACAAATAACAAATTTCCAATAATTACTAACTCTCATCACGCTAGTAAATATTTAAAACAACATTCCGGATTAAAATTAAATTAATTTATCTCAATTAAATTTAATTAATCCCATAATTTAAAATCTATAAAAATACGGGGTATTACATACTTCCCCCCTAATAACGGAATTTCGTCCCGAAATTCGGAAAATAAGGCCTATCAGGTAGCACAATTCTGGATATCCTTTTTCGTACACAAACTAACTACACATTACGGCCCTCAATCACTATAGCCCTTTCTTCACAGCAACATTGTTTTACATTCTCATTGGAGACACTTCACATTGTGCTCCCAACCGACAACATTCGCATAGGTCACGCCTATACGTTAAAATTATCCATTATCTCACTATCATTAGGAGGCCGCACCTCACTACATGACAAATACTCGGATTTATTCATATACAAAACTCCCATTCTGAGAAAATATTACGAACATTTGATCACTCTTGCTCGCCTAAAACAGTCGTGGAATTCTACCACAGTTATCGGATGTTCTCTCGACCGATCCAAAAACTCTGATTATCTACTCACCTCTAAGAATACGGAAAGAGAATAGTCGACGTTATTCCATAACAAAACCTAAATAAGTACCTCGTAAGCGACAAACAGGTACGAGTGCTTCTATAGGGAATTCCTGAAATCATCGTATCAAGATTCGAAAATCTTATTCATGTAGCTCCCCAAATCTTTAATCACCATGCGCCTATTCCCTGTCTAAGGGTGATACATCCTACTTGAAATGAAACCTTATCTCCGTTGGTTTTTGAAATCCCATATCAAAGGTGGGATTCACCAATCTCATCCTGATTTAGAAATTTATACTGCGCCGGATCATGCACTGGCGCGATCCTTCCTTTCAAAGGAAGTCTGGGGCATACTAGTTAATATTGTAAGTCAGCTTAAAGGAGTATCAATCACCTCCTTCTCGGCGAATTTATTCACATGTTCGGGATGAACCTTTGATCTTGTTTTAAGGATGGCAACCCATCCAAGAACTATACCGACTTTACCGACCTCTTCCAAAATCAGGAATTGTAGCTAAACACAAAATTCTTTGGTTGATTCTCCTCTTTCAACCCAACCTTACCAGTGGGCGGTGCATGTAGAGACTACTCACTATGTCCCGCTAAACATCGATTCTTCCTTGAAATGTCTCACATTAAGTGACACGTAATACTCCCCTTCCTTCCTTGTAGTATGTCGAAAGTTCCACACGTGCTCTTCTCTCCACGAAGCGCACTTCTGAAACTCTTATACCATACCAACATCATCACCCTTTGTATGTGCAAGTCGCTCTCATACTTGCCTACTAACAACTCCGTTCTGAGTGTTCTTCATAATCATTAAATTCTTCCATTCAAGGAATACTCTTCTTAAATGACTTCCCACAGTCTTCCAATTCAAATTTGGGTGTGCTATTCTAATTACACACCTATGTATGGATTATCGCCGCTCATGTGACATTTAATCCACTCTATCACTTCCATTTCGTTTAACTAGTCCCACAAACATATATGACACACCTCCATGACCACGTCCCTTCGACTCGGATGATTTTAACTGCAATTAACCAAGATGTCTACATTCTTGCAACACCCCGACCGTCCTAGAAGAGCGAACGGCATGCGACTCATCCGTAGAACGAACTAAATTCAACGAAATATAAGGAATAGGGCATTCAAATTCCATGATGATAAAAGAGGAATAATAATTCTCAACCCTCTTCAGATAAGTATAATAATTTTCCCAAATAGGTACAGCAACCAAAATAAATCAGTAACTCTTTTGTATACTAAAGTTCTTTCCAGATAATCCATGCTAAAAATCATTCTAACTCTTTATTCGCCTCGTGATTTGAACGGGATTATGACATTTGGGTACTCTCAATCACCCTAGAAATCAAAATTCTTAAATTCTCCTTATCATCGTTCCACCCCTCAACTCGTGGGGTAACTTTCAATGCTTTCTTACCACAAGACCCGGCTTCCAATAGCTTTAAGACAAAATTCAACTTCCAACTTACATACATAATTACTTGATCCCATTTCGACCAGGGTACCGAACTCCTGGAATAGTGACCAAACGTCTCCCTATTTCCAACCTTACGCTAAGTTTCATGGGTGGGATGTCTCGCAAAGCGAAATCCAAACAAGGACCCCCCCCCCCCCGATACACTACTACCTAGCATTGTCGGTTATCGAAATTTATTAGGTCCTCCGTCCATAGCATATACCCCTTTATTCCGTCTCTTGACAGAAAAGTTACAATTTCTCCCGTAATTATGCTTAACAAAGAACGTTTCACTAATTGCACTATTGTTCAGTATAGGTTGGTGGTAATATCATTCCATAAACCTCTAATACATACAATCGGAATTCTCGAAATTCCTTTCTCTAATAATAGGGGTATAAATATTAACTCCCACATCTCTAAAGGATAAATATAACAATGCACTCTTCCTATCATTAAGTCCGGAGTGCTAAACATAATACTGAGTCAAATCTTTTCGCTCAACGGTAAATCCCGATACATACGGAATTATACTGACAAAGTCTATACATACTTTGGCATCGAATATCTCGAGCCCACTATCTCCTCTGAAGTCTCTAGGATAGATAATATAAGTGCGAGTCCAACCTTCTTACAGGTAAAGCCTCGCCAAAACAAAACGTAAAACATGTTGCGCTAATGCAACCACTCCGATAGTCTTGCAATAAATGCCCACTATCGTACTAACCATTTCTATAATGTTTTAACAAAGACAATATCATACTCGTATATCGCATCACTACAACGAGTAGTCTCAATAAAATACGTAACATTGTTAATATACACATTCATCCTCCGCGGATAGTACCAAAGAAAAATCCCGCTACGCTAGGGAAAATACTCACATAATGGTAACATTTATAACTACATGCATTAAACTCGTCTCACATGCTAATCTAGCAAGGAACAAAATATGGTGACTCGCTTGTGTCACATAAACACGCCGCATCCTCTGAGGATACAACTTACACTTCTACCTTGTCAATTGTCTTGACTGTGCAAATGGTTTTCGGACGTAACACGTCTACTCAAACCAAACAAAATTACTTTAATCGTTGCCTTTTACTAGGCACTGTATTCTTGTCCTTTTTCTCACTTTGGAACATATTATCGCGAGCGATCTCACTCCGCACAAAATACCTCAACACGTAATCCACTTATCACCTGTCCTATTAGCCAGGTTAGGATTGTCCTTCTCTCAAACTTTAGTAAACCTGATTCCTGTTAGCCATCCCGGTTGTTCCCTTAGCTTTTGAGGCCATACATATCATGTTACTATATATGCTAGTACTTACTGAATTTACCATCACTTGGTAAGAATTTAACTATCTGAAGCCTTTAAATGGGTCCCCCGATGTGTATCCACATCCCTTTGTGGTGCTACACTACCACCCTCGTATTCAGTCTTATTCTCGACTAACTTCTTCGATTCCTTTAACTTCCCCCACAAAGAAGCGTTATCATCTATATTGACAAAATATGACATTGTCAACCTCTGAATCAGTCGTCCATCAGAATTTCCTCCTCGAGTATTATCAACTATTATTACTAGTTGGTCTCCCACTTGGAGTTGTTTCCTTCACTCGTATCTCCATCTTCCGATGCAAAATTCGCTAGCGGTTAAGATTCATATTCACAAATGGACCCCTGTCATGCCCTCCCACGATGAGTTCAGAACCACGTTTGCTTCTAATCCTGAACAGTTGAGGAAGGAACATACGGTCAACACTGTACCTAAGGTTCTCCTATAGGCATACCATTCCATTTCTAAAATTTCCCACTGACAGTCTCTACACGTTTTTGTAATACGTTGAGTAAGTTTACCCTCGCACCTCATTTGACTATAACATCATTTGGAAATCACTGTTGCGCCTTAGTCGCCTTTCTAGTCTTAGCTTCTCGTGCCATAATGGAGGTGACCTCGACTACGGTCATCATCCTCGGATATATTTTATAATCTCAACTGAGCCCTGCCTCCTGATGTACGCTTAACGGTCCTCTTCTGACATTCGTCATCGCTCGGCACACGCACACATCCAAACGAAATTAGAATTCACTAATGTATACACATTATAGCAGGAGAACGAAATCTCGTTAAAGAAATCAAAAATCCTAAACATAGGGCTCTATAACAAACAAAGCAACGCTGAAAGCATAATAAGCCGTACAGATCCTAAGGACTCTAGAACCTGATGCTCTGATACCACCTGTGACACCCCGCCTAATTAAATACCGGGCGATCACTCCTTTATTAAATTAAAATCAAGGTGAATAGTTGGTTCATTCTTAGCATCACTGTCGTTAAAATACTTTTCCAATTTAAACACCCTAAATAATTAAGCTAAGTGTCAAAACCATTTAAAACCTTATTCTCATTTTATTAAATCCGGTTATAAAACCTTAAACCATTAACATCTAAAGAGTCACACAATAAGTAGAAGAATAAAATGAACATTTAAGAGTTTACCCAACAATAATAAATCCCAACATTAAAATACTAAGGAAAACATCCTGACAGTAACAATTCCGAAATAAAGATACTGAAATTAAAAGAATTCCAATCTCTGACAATACCATATAATTAATAGGAAGAGGGAGACAAATGCCCCTGCTGGATAAAACTGAACTAGGAGTAGAATCAAATGGAAGAAGTCGTCTAAACAACAGGCCTGCAACTCCCACCTAAGTTGCAGCTCGTTCCTGCCAAAGGACCCTATGCAAGACGCCCCTGTGGCTGAGCACCTGTAATATATATATATATACAAGAGAGAAAGAGAAATAGAAACGGGTCAGAGCCCGATAGTGTATATGATTTGAAAATTCGTTTAGCAAGTATTTAAATTGATTACAGGCCAATGCAACAACATATTAGTGCGACACTCTCTTGAGAAATTCTCACCTCTCTTCTAATGTGCACACCTATCGCACTAACCTTCCCAATGGTCTATCTCGTCATATACCACAATATCTTTCCCCAATGATTTAACTTATCTTAGGTTATTCGCAGGATTTACAACTGAACAACACAAGTATTTAAAACGTAAGATTTCAATTTCTAACCAAAGTTCTCCGTTTTAACTTTATTAATCAATAAAGTTTTCCATTGTCATATTATACTTTCTCAAAACAAGTATTTATAATTTGAGTCATCAACCATGTCCTACATATCAAATCACAGTAGACAGTTCCAGATTTCTAAATTTCATATAGATATTAACTACTCGTATAATATATATATCATAACAGCACTCCACATAAAAACTATGGTGCGGGCATACTCTGCTATCCAATCCCCGTATCAATCACACTAAAGGGAATACAAGTTCGGAATCACTCTCTAACTATACAAATACATACACAAACAATATTGCGGCGAAGCATAGTTTCCAAGTCCAAGAGGTCAGTACATACCCTCACGTCTCTTAGGATTGTCCGACTATCGATTCGATAGCCCGTACCTAGGATTTCTACTTCTGGGGTACGAGTCAATATCCCCCATAAGGCAACACAGGATAAGATCGTCCCAGCGCGATTACCTCAGGGATAGCAAGTAGCGCGAGCATGATTTTCACAAGTATATAATATATGCATACACAATCATATAAATATACCACTTTTATTATATCAATTTAGGTTTATCTCATAACCCATATTCACAACATTTATCCTTATTTTCCCATTATTAGTTATCACGTATAATGGTTTGTTTCTCACTTTAATTCGAAGGGTTTCTCCAACTTACTACGTAGCCCTCATGGACTCTATCCTTCCAAAGGTACAATTCAGTAGGTATTCATTTATGTTCCAACGTAACCCTCTTACGTGTCTCTCCCCTTTAACATATACTTACATTGTCCCTTATGAAAGATATCCCCAAAATATAGATTTCACCTTACATTAAAGGTCTCTTATTCATTAATGAATCTTACTGGTCATCATTTTCTCCCAAATTATCTTAACAAGGATGTCTAAGGAGTTTTATTCATTTCGAATCAATTCAACAATTTTAAAAGGGGAACTTAAGTCTGCCAGGAGGGGTCGGTCGATCGAGGTCTGGGGCTCGATCGATCGAACCTTCGATCGATCGAAGATCTGGGCTCGATCGATCGATCAAACAGGTATTTCGGAAATCTGCAGATTTGCAGTTATGGGTTTCATCTTCTAACCTTCACCAAATCCATATTTTTCAATCCCAATCGTCCCAAAATTTATACTACTAACATTATATCATCATACCAGATATTTCCAACGTAAAGCATGTAGATTTCTATCACTAAACATGAATTAACAACCCAAAAATTATTGTAATTATCAAGAACCCTAGAAATCTCTTAAACATGGTTCTAACCAGAATTTTCCAGAATTTCCTTCTTTCAAACATCATAATTTCGTGGTTTACTCCTCTACATGACAAAGGGTTTCCAGAATATCATTTAAGTCATCACTACATGCAATTTCCTATCTCAA
This sequence comes from Sambucus nigra, assembly GCA_949130495.1. NCBI lineage: Eukaryota > Viridiplantae > Streptophyta > Magnoliopsida > Dipsacales > Adoxaceae > Sambucus > Sambucus nigra. The sequence continues at coordinate 448,258,540 of OX422218.1, read as the reverse complement.
ATTGGGTTTTTCTTCCATAAATCTCACCCTAATCATCCCTAGACTAACATGAGTGATGCATCAACGAAAATAAGCAAGATAAACACTTTCCTGGGATTTTTGACATTCTGGTTTGGTGCCGAATTTGGTGTGGTTGCGTTCTCCATCTCGCGATCTACGCGTTGGTGGTGGAGGCGATGCAAACGGATGGATTTCGGGCCTTAGATTGCTTTGGAAGCTCTCTCCTTCCCTCTCCTATGGCCGTTACTTGTCTTTGGTTGTTCTAACCCTAGGAGACAACCTTAGACATCTGATATAGCCCTTGCAATTTCGTGGGTTTAATTATCCAAAAATATAAAATGACCAAAATGCCTACCGGAGTACTAATTAGGCCTAACCCCCCCCCCCCCCCCCCGAGACCCAAACTAAACCCACGGGTACACTTTTCTGACTATCTCGACCCTTCCGGGCGTGTTGGCGCACTCAAAACGACTATACGAACAACCTATAAAATATTCACTTTTATTAATCAACCTTTAGTCCCGACACGACACAGGCGCGTCCCGACTTAAATTTTCATAATTGTCATTTTTTTCACACGTGACAATATTATAAAAATAAATCTCATATATTACTATACTCATCCAGTAACATTCAACAAATAACAAATTTCCAATAATTACTAACTCTCGTCACGCTAGTAAATACCAAAAATGTAAAATGACCAAAATGCCCTCCCGGGGTACTAATTAGGCCTAAAAACGCCCCGAGACCCAAACTAAACTCCCAGGTACACTTTTCTGACTATCTCGACCCTTACGGACACGTTGGCGCACTCAAAACGACCATACGAACAACCTATAAAATATTCACTTTTATTAATCAATCTTTAGTCCCGACACGACACAGGCGCGTCCCGACTTAAATTTCCATAATTGTCATTTTATTCACACGTGACAATATTATAAAAATAAATCTCATATATTACTATACTCATCCAGTAACATTCAACAAATAACAAATTTCCAATAATTACTAACTCTCGTCACGCTAGTAAATATTTAAAACAACATTCCGGATTAAAATTAAATTAATTTATCTCAATTAAATTTAATTAATCCCATAATTTAAAAGCTATAAAAATACGGGGTATTACAATAATATGATTAAATTGAGGGAGTTTGGATGGTATATCAACGGTTTGCACAATGTCCGCTTATCCTAGTTGAACTTTCAATGTCATGACTCTATTGGTTTGTAGAATCATCAAAATTCTAGGCTTGTATGCATTGTGTATGTTTGTTCATTGAGTTCAATTTATATTGTCACATGAGGTTATATTCAAATGTGATGAAGTTTGCAATCAAATGAAAACTTCGTGAACATGTTTTAAGTGATTGGGTCTAAATCTAATTGTTACTAGTTCACACCCCAACGCTTTTGTTTACATATGACACATTTTTGCCATACGAGTGTGAAAAGCTTATTGTATTTTGTGTCATGTGTGGTGTTTATACCTAGTAGATGTATGTGTGCGTTAATGATATTTATTATGTACTCATATACGAGGTATTATATTTGTCTTTGCCTTGCTTTCTAGTTTATCTATGCTTTTACTTCATTATTGGAATCTATCTTGTTACATTCACTACACCAAAAATAAAAATTTAGCACACCCTGATATTAAAAATCTGGCACAGTTTAAAACTGTGCCAGATTTTGGCACAGTTTAATAGAAATTTGGTACACTTTAAAACAGTGCTAAAATTTGGCACTGTTTTAAAGTGTGCCAAAATTGAATACACTTACTAAAATTTATAATACCCCCCCAAAAAAAAAAATATTACACACACTTTCATTCCCGCTCTCTCTCCTCATTCCCGCTCTCTCTCTACGTCGACGATCTCTCTGAGGGTGAAAACGACAACGTCCTAAGAAAGATAGTGACAAAATATTGTGGATGGCAAGAAAATAGATACAACCTTTTCTTCTTCATCTTCTTTTAGGGTTTGTGAGTAACCAAACCAACTACTTTAACTTGGCCTCCGTTAACAATTAATACAAGTCTGAGCATAAGAGATGCCAATATACAAGTTTAGGGGAATCGATGTCGATTTCCCTTTCGAGGCTTACGATTCCTAGCTCGTTTACATGGAAAAAGTCATTCAATCTTTTCAAGATGTATGTTTAGATACCCTTACATTTTCATACCCTTTTATTCTCCATATTAGTAGTTGATAAATGACCTACTAGACTACTGATAACTTTGCTTTTTGTATGTCGTTGTTGCAAGCCAAGTTAGTCAAAACCTCAAATACCTACAAAATATAATAAACTCAAGTGTAGCGGTAAGTAAGGGTATCAATCCACTTTTAAGGGGGTAAGCTAGAGATAAATTCAAATGTAATTCACTTTTTATTTTCTTTTTGTGCTTTTTCACTTTTCTACTTTTTGTAGCGTTTTCAAATATAAAAACAATTGGAGGTGATGATTTAAACTAAATTAAACTAAATGTGATATGATAAAAACTAACTAGAAACTTACTAAAATGAAAAATAAATTCTAAACTAAAATAAGAGATAAAGTGAGGTAAATAATTGTGAGAACAATCGATGAGTGGGATTACACCACAAATTTTAGCTATTCTAATTAATTAATTTAATTAATTGAATTCTCCCAAATTAATATCAAACTTACAAATCAACTCTCGTTGCAAATGTAATTTTAATAGTAACCTTTTAGAAAATTAAGTTTAACACCCCACAACTCTAGAAAATAGATCTACACTCCTTTTAATTAATCACCCGCTAGGATCGATCAATTAGGATTTATGTAAATCTTATAAAATAAATTTAGAGTTGAAATTCAAGTAATAATACCCCACTTAAGAAACCCGTATCTCTAGTTTGAATCTAAAATGGGTATTATAACTAGAATTTTGATTTTCTCTCGAAAATCATTTACCCTCTCTCGAGGCATAAATCTAAGGGTGAGGGATCAAAATTAACATTCAAAGAGAAATTTAAAGTAATCAAACTAATTAAACTAAAATAAAATCAAATAAGGGTTTCCCTCCACCCCTTGAAAGTGGATTTAGCCTAACATGGTATTAAACATGATGAACAAATAATCAAAGGCATATATAATAAAAGAGTAGAGAAAGAGAACAAATCTTCAACAAGTCTCCTTGAAATTGACAATTTGAACTCTATCATATTCCATACAATTCAATTACTCACAATTAAATCTCACCAAATCTCTAAAAAAATAAAAACAAAAACTATTTACAAAATGGTATTTATCTCTCTACAATTCTCTCTCTAAAAATTCCTATCTAAAAAGCTCCCTTTTTCAAATGGGGTCTTCATCTTCATTTATAGTAGGCACATGGAGCATGGGAGTATTTTTGGGAATTGGCTTGAGTGTGCATGGAAATGGTGAGAGGAGTGTGAGGTCATGTGGGTGAGGGGATTTGAGAATAAAATCTAATATGGTTAAAGGGGTATTTGGGTAAAAAGAGGGTTAAGTAGGATAAAAGGCATGTGGGTCTTTTAATTTATGTTGACTTGGTCTTGTTTTATTTGGTGTGTCTTTGGTTTTGTAATTGGATGCTAAAAAAAATCGTGTTTGGATTTTGAGATGGCTTAGAGGTTGATGGGTTTTGAAATGGGTATGGGGGGTCGGGTTGTGGCTGCCATGGGTATGTCCGAGGCTTGTGGATGGAGCTGTGGCGAGTGGGATTAGTAATTAGTTCCATTAAAACGCGCATTTGCCTCAATATATAGCTTTTGACACCGCAAATGGACGTTTGACCTATAAGATAAACATTTAAGCACATAAGACCCATATTGCCGAGAATTAGCAACTAAAGTACGTCTATTTGGAGTATAAATTGTACAGTTTTGAGTGCTTATCAACTACTGTGGATTATATTTGGATCAATTGGATGGAATCTCTTTCTTGACACTTTTCATTTGCCACGCTTAAATGTTTAATACATGTACACAGGGACAAAGTTTAAATGGCTTAAAATACACATATATATCAACATTTGCATTTCACCCACTTCTTGTTGAATTTTTTGTAGATGATATTCTCATTATGGAGATCATCCACAAAAAAATCTAAAAAAAGGTTTCAATAGTAGTTTAAGAAATTGGTATTCAATACGAACATAGATAAGAAATTGAAGCTACCTGCGCATTTTTCAGTATCCAAGTCCCTCTATATGTTAATTAAGTTTGACCAGGCCGGATATGATTATAATTGTGGCACATTTATCTAACAAAATATTCATTCTTAGTTATCTATGAACCTTCCAAATCACTTGTTTACATCGTCAGTGCTGAAATTACATTACTATTTGATTATTCTTTGTGGGTCATGGAAGAAATGTAATGCATCGTTAGAGATCCCTACTGGCACTGGAAAAACCTTGTGCCTTCTCTGTGTCAGATTGGCTTGGAGGAAGAGTTTGGGTGGTTTCTCAACTGGTAGGATTAAAATAAAAGATGAAGGAAAACATTTAGAAGGTCTGTCGTCATAGCCTTAATCTTCAAAACTACCCACTATCATATACGCTTCACGCACTCATAGACAGATTCGGCAAGTGATTCAAGAGTTGAAACGAACTAATTACAGTTCAGAGCTGGTCACTGTCTCTCTACCAAATGAGATTTTCTTTTGCAATAAACTGTCAGCATAAGTGTGATTCAGAAATTATTCAATATAAGCAGTGTGTTTCCATGTTTGCCTATTATTATAATATTGGTTTCATTTTAAGGATATGTCAATTTTATACCTCTAATATGCTTTCAAATTCAAACCTCAAGTTGGACAGAGAGAGCTTTATGCATTTTTTTTAATTCTTAATAGGACAAGGAGGAGTAAGAGAATCAAACAATAATCTAAATATAAAATATTATTTATTATTTCTTAATTATGGTTTAAATAGAACAGTAATTTTTTGTTTAAATAGTTCAATACTAGAGAATTAAAACAAAGCTACATTCATCAATCTTCGAGATAGTTACAATATTAACCCATATGAACTAGGTAGAAAGTTACTAGACAAGCCCAATCTAAAATCGACAAACCTTCAGAATAAGTATGGTCATATGACCATAAGATGTTTGGGATTCATTTGTAACATGACGATCAACTCAAACTTCAACATCCACATCAATGACGGTAAATATATGATGTTCCAACACACGTCACTCTAAAAATTTAGTCTTTCATTCTCTTCAATAATAATCTTTCTTTAGAAACTTCAAACCAAACAACAATATATATTCTCATAATTTCATCTTGATTTATGGATGTTAGAAGTTGGCAACGAGATTACCACCGATTCTAGTATATTTTTGAATTCTATATGAAAAGTTCAGGACACTTCAAGAATTCTACACAAATGCAAGAAGATTCAGTATAAAATAAAAAATTTGGTTTCGTCACTATCTATGATAGTGACGAAACATTGGGGGTTGTTACTGTATATATATGATATGTTTCGTCACTATCTTGCTTAGTTCATATTTGAGGATGGAAACCCAAACTAGCCCACAAATGTTCTCGTAAGAGGCATGAACACCTCGCACGAGACCAATGTAACTTATAGGAACTGACCGCGTAGTCACGGGTCTCCCGATTTAAGTATATGATGATAATTTGGAAATATCTAGATTAGGCTTAAAAAAAATCGTTTGAGGCTAAAAATACAAACCAGTCGCCAAACGGCCCTGTAAGAGGGACGAACACCTCGCATGGGACCAATGTAACTTATAGAAACTGACCGCGTAGTCGCTGGTCTCCTGGCTTTAGAATATGATGATAATTTGGAAATATCTAGATTAGGTTTACAAACAAGTCGTTTGAGGGTAAAAACCTAAACCATCTCCCAAACGGCCCCGTAAGAGGCACAAACAGCTCGCACAGGACCAATGTAACTTGTAGGAACTGACCGCATAGTCATGGGTCTCCTGGTTTGAGAATATGAAGATAATTTGAAAATATCTAAATTTGGCTTAAAAATAAGTAGTTAAAGGGTGAAAACCCAAACCATCCCCCAAACGGCTCCGTAAGAGGCGCGAACACCTCGCACGGGAATAATGTAACTTGTAGGAACTGATCGCGTAGTCGCGGGTCTCCCGATTTGAGAATATGGCGATAATTTGGAACTATCTAGATTAGGCTTAAAAATAAGCCGTTTGTGGGTGAAAACCCAAACCAGACGCTAAATGGCCCCGTAAGAGGCACGAATACCTCGCACGAGACGAATGTAACTAGTAGGAACTGACCGCATAGTCACGGGTCTCCTGGTTTGAGAATATGATGATAATTTGAAAATAGCTAAATTCGTCTTAAAAACAAGCAGTTAAAGGGTGAAAACCCAAACCAGCCACCATACGGCCCCATAAGAGGCACGTACACCTCACACCGGACCAATGTAACATGTAGGAACTGACCGCATGATCGCGGATCTCCTGGTTTGAGCATATGATGATAATTTGGAAATATCTAGATTAGGTTAAAAAAATAAGTTGTTTGAGGGTGAAAACCCAAACTAGCCCCCAAACGGCCCCGTAAGAGGCACGAACAGCTCGCACGGTACCAATGTAACTTGTAGGAACTAATCGCATATTCATGGGTCTCCCGGTTTTAGAATAAGATGATAATTTGAACATATCTAAATTAGGCTTAAAAATAGGCAGTTAAAGGGTGAAAACCCAAACCAGTCGCTAAACGGCCTCGTAAGAGGCACGTACACCTCGCACGAGACCAATGTAACTTGTAGGAACTGACCGCGTAGTCACTGGTCTCCTGGATTTACAATATGATGATAATTTGGAATTATCTAGATTACGTTTAAAAACAAGCCGTTTGAGGGTGAAAACCCAAACCATCCTCCAAACGGCCCCGTAAGAGGCACAAACACCTCGTACGGGACCAATGTAACTTGTAGGAACTGATCCCGTTCTAACGGGTCTCTCGATTTGAGAATATGAAGATAATTTGAAAATATCTAAATTTGGCATAAAAATAAGCAGTTAAAGGGTGAAAACCCAAACCATCCCCCAAACGGCCCCGTAAGAGGCGCAAACACCTCGCACAGGAACAATGTAACTTGTAGGAACTGATCGCGTAGTCGCGGGTCTCTCGGATTGAGAATATGGCAATAATTTGGACCTATCTAGATTAGGCTTAAAAATAAGCCATTTCTGGGTCAAAACCCAAACCAACCACTAAACAGCCCCGTTAGAGGCACGAACACCTCGCACGGGACCAATGTATTTTGTAGGAACTGACCGCATAGTCACGAGTCTCCTGGTTTGAGAATATGATGATAATTTGAAAATAGCTAAATTCATCTTAAAAATAAGCAATTAAAGGGTGAAAACCCAAACCAGCCACCAAACGGCCCCGTAAGAGTCACGAACACCTCGCAGATGACCAATGTAACTTAGAGGAACTGACCGCATAATCACGGGTCTCCTGGTTTGAGCATATGACGATAATTTTAAAATATCTAAATTTGGTTTAAAAATAAGTCATTTGAGGGTGAAAACCCAAACCAGCCTCCAAACGGCCCCGTAAGAGGCACGAACAGCTCGCACGAGACCAATGTAACTTGTAGGAACTGACCGCGTAGTCATGGGTCTATCGATTTGAGAATATGATGATAATTTGAAAATATCTTAATTAGGCTTAAAAACAAGCACTTAAATGGTGAAAACCCAAACCACCTGCCAAACGGTAAGATGCACGAACACCTCGCACGGGACTAATGTATCTTATACGAACTGAGCGCGTAGTCGCGGGTCTCCCAGTTTTAGAATATAATGATAATTTTGAATTATCAAGATTAGGTTTAAAAATAATCCGTTTGAGGATGAAAAGCCAAACCATCCCCCAAACGGCCCCATAAGAGGCACCGACACCTCGCACGGGGCCAATGTAACTTGTAGGAACTGACCGGTTAGGCGTGGATCTCTCGGTCTGAAAATATGACGATAATTTGGAAATATCTAGATTAGGCTTAAAAATAAGTCGTTTGAGGGTGAAAACCCAAAGCAGCCTCCAAATGGCCCCAAAACAGGCACGAACATTTCGCACAGGATCAATGTAACTTGTAAGAACTGACCGCGTAGTCATGGCTCTCCCAGATTTAGAATCTGATGATAATTTGAAAATAGCTAAATTAGTCTTAAAAATAAGCAGTTTAAGGGTGACAACCCAAACCAGCCACCAAACGGCCCCGTATGAGGCACGAACATCTCGCACGGGACCAATGTATCTTGTAGGAACAAATCGCATCATCGCGGGTCTCCCAGTTTGAGAATATGACAATAATTTCAAAATAGCTAAATTAGGCTTAAAAATAAGTAGTTAAAGGGTGAAAACCCAAACCAGTTGCCAAACGGCCCCGTAAGAGCCACGAACACCTCGCACGGGACCAATGTAACTTGTAGGAACTAACCCTGTAATCGCTGGTCTCCTAGATTGAGAATATGATGATAATTTGGAAATATCTAGATTAGGTTTAAAAACAAGTTGTTTGAGGGTGAAAACCCAAACCATTCCCCCAAACGGTCCCGTAAGAGGCACAAACACCTCGCACAGGACCAATATAACTTGTAGGAACTGACTGCGTAGTCACGGGTCTCTCGATATGAGAATATGATGATAATTTGAAAATATCTAAATTAGGCTTAAAAACAAGCAGTTAAAGGGTGAAAACCCAAACCAACAGCCAAACGGCCCCGTTAGAGGCACAAACACCTTGCATGGGACCAATGTAACTTGTAGGAACTGACCGCATGGTCGCGGGTCTCCCTATTTGAAAATATGATGATAATTTGGAAATATCTAGATTAGGTTTAAAAATAATCCATTTGAGGGTGAAAACAAAATCTAGTTGCCCAAAGGCCCCGTAGAGGCACGTACACATCGCACGGGACCAATGTAACTAGTTGGAACTGACCGCGTAGTCATGGGTCTCCCAATTTAAGAATATTACGATAATTTGGCAATATCTAAATTAGACTTAAAAACAAGTTGTTTGAGGGTGAAATCCTAAACGATCCGCCAAACGGCCCTGTAAGAGGTACGAATTCCTCGCACGGGACCAATGTAACTTGTAGGAACTCACCGTGTAGTCACGGGTGTCCCGGTTGGATAATATGATAATAATTTGGAAATATCTAGATTAAGCTTAAAAATAAGCATTTAAAGGGTGAAAACCTAAACCAGCCGCCAAACGGCCCCGTAAGAGGCACGAACACCTCGCATGGGACCAATATAGCTTGTAGGAACTGATCGCGTGGTCGCGAGTCTCCCGGTTTGAGAATATGATGATAATTTGGAAATATCTAGATTAGGCTTAAAAATAATCCGTTTGAGGGTGAAAACCCAAACCTGTGGCCAAACATCCCCGTAAGAGGCACGCACACCTCGCATGGGACCAATGTAACTTGTAGGAACTATCCGCTTAGCCACTGGTCTCCTGGGTTTAGAATATGATGATAATTTGGAAATATCTAGATTAGGTTTAAAAACAAGCCGTTTGAGGGTGAAAACCCAAACCCTCCCCCAAACGGTCCCGTAAGAGGCACGAACACCTCACACGTGACCAATCTAACTTATAGGAATAGACCGGTTTGAGAATGGGACGAAAATTTGGAAATATCTAGATTAGGCTTAAAAACAAGCCATTTGAGGGTGAAAACCCAATCCAGCCGCCAAACGGCCCCTTTGGAGGCACAAACACCTCGCTCGGGACCAATGAACTTGTAGGAACTGATCGCATAGTCGCGGGTCTCCCGATTTGAGAATATTATGATAATTTGGAAATATCTATATTAGGCTTAAAAACAAGCCGTTTAAGGATGAATACCCAAACTAGGAGCCAAACGGCCCCATAAGAGGCACGAACACCTCACACGGGACCATTGTAACTTGTAGCAACTGACCGTGTAGTCGCGGGTCTTCCGGTTTTAGAATATGATGATAATTTGGAATTATCTAGATTAGATTTAAAAATAAGTCGTTTGAGGGTGAAAAGCCAAGCCATCCCCCAAATGTCCCCGTAAGAGGCACGAACATCTCGCACGGGTCCAATGTAACTTGTAGGAACTGATCGGTTAGTCACGGGTCTCCCGATTTGAAAATATGACAATAATTTGGAAATATATAGATTAGGCTTAAAAACAAGTCGTTTGAGGGTGAATACCCAAAGCAGTGGCCAAATGGCCCCGTAAGAGGCACGAACACCTCACACGGGACTAATGTAACTTGCAGGAACTCACCGCGTAGTCACGGCTCACCCGGTTTGACAATATGATGATAATTTGAAAATAGCTAAATTAGACTTAAAAATAAGCAATTAAAAGGTGAAAACCCAAACCAGCCACCAAATGGCCCCATTAGAGGCACGAACATCTCGTACGGGACCAATGTAACTTGTAGGAACTGACCGCATAGTGGCGGGTCTCCCGATTTGATAATATTACGATAATTTGGAAATATCTAGATTAGGCTTAAAACAAGTCGTTTAAGGATGAATACCCAAACTAGGAGACAAACGGCCCCGTAAGAGGCACGAACACCTCACACGGGACCAATGTAACTTGTAGCAATTGATTGCATAGTCGCGGGTCGCCCGATTTTAGAAATTTGTAAGAACATATTTCTTAGTATATTCATTTGGTTTTATTAGCTTAATTCCGGACAAAATAAATGAAGTGTAGGCTAGTTATTTATGGAGTCTATTTAAAAGCCTTACATATAGTTTAAGTCAAAGAATGTGCAATCAAAGATTTCAAGAAGATTACATGACAAGACGTGTTTCATATGTTTAAGATCACTGAGGTATGAATACTTATGAGTAGTTGGGTAATGTGTGTATTGATTAAATACTGGGTGATTTATTTGTTTAGGAATTAAAATCGTTTTATCGTTTTAAAAATTATTTCTGAGTTGCTAACAGTCTAAGAAAATTCGAGGATCAAATCAAAAGGAAAAATAATATTTTTTTACCGTGTCTCGCTCGAACGAGATTGAGTATCGTTCAAACGACATTGCATGTCGCGCAAACGAGATCTCATCTCGCTCGCGTAAACATTTCTGCAGGCAGAACAGTTTAGAAAAAGTTATTCCCAATCAAGTTTTTCATCTTTTGGTGTTTATTCAAGATCGTATTACTCAATTCTAAAGTTAGTGATCTTGAACGCGATTTACCGGAAGACTATTTGTTCATCAATAACACCGTGTTGCACTTTGTGAGGAGAACTCTACAATCGAGAGTTGAGTGCTATTGTAGAAGGAGACCTTATGAAGTATCTTGTGAAGGAACCGTCCTTTTCTTCACTGCTGCCCTCCTGGAAAGGGAAAGTTCCAGTCGAGACATCGAAACCAACACCTGCGGGTATTTCGTATGTCGCACTTATTTCATTGTAACTCGCGTAAGCCATTTTCTTACAAATTATAGTGAAATAAAAAGGTTTTGCCCTTTGGGGAATTTTTTTCCTGAAACTGTTTCTTTTACCGCATGTTTTATTCATCGAATGGATTTAATCATTTAAATGCATGTTATGGATTAAGAAGTTAAAATTGGTTTTAACTAAAAATTGGAACAAAGTTCTTTTTACCTAAAGTACACTAAAGGGCCGTTTCAAATATGATGATAATTTGGAATTATCTAGATTAGGTTTAAAAACAAGTCGTTTGAGGGTGAAAAGCAAAACCATCCCCCAAATGGCCCTGTAAGAGGCACGAACATCTCGCACGGGACCAATGTAACTTGTAGGAACTGACCGGTTAGTCGCGGGTCTCCTGGTTTGAGAATATGACGATAATTTGGAAATATCTAGATTAGGTTTAAAAACAAGTCGTTTGAGGGTGAAAACCCAAACCATCCCCCCAAACGGCCCCTTAAGAGGCACGGACACCTCGCACGGGACCAATGTAACTTGTAGGAATTAACGCGTAGTCACGGGTCTCCCGATTTGAGCATATGATGATAATTTGAAAATATCTAAATTAGGCTAAAAAAATAAGCAGTTAAAGGGTGAAATCCAAAACGAGCTTGAGAATATTACGATACTTTGGCAATATCTAGATTAGGCTTAAAAATAAACCGTTTGAGGGTGGAATCCAAAACGAGCTTCCAAACGGCCCCGTAAGACGCACGAACACCTCGCATGGGACCAATGTAACTTGTAGGAACTGACTGCATGGTCGCGGGTCTCCCAGTTTGAAAATATGATGAAAATTTGGAAATATATAGATTAGGCTTAAAAATAAGTCATTTGAGGGTGAAAACCAAAACTAGTTGCCAAAAGGCCCTGTAAGAGGCACGTACACCTCGCACGGGACTAATGTAACTAGTAGGAACTGACCGCGTAGTCATGGGTCTCCCAATTTGAGAATATTACGATAATTTGACAATATCTAGATTAGGCTTAAAAACAAGCCGTTTGAGGGTGAAATCCCAAATGAGCTGCCAAACGGCCCCGTAAGAGGCACGACCACCTCGCACGGGACCAATGTAACTTGTAGGAACTCACCGTGTAGTCACGGGTGTCCCGGTTGGAGAATATGATGATAATTTGGAAATATCTAGATTAAGCTTAAAAATAAGCATTTAAAGGGTGAAAACCCAAACCAGCCACCAAACGGCCCCGTAAGAGGAACAAACACCTCGCATGGGACCAATGTAGCTTGTAGGAACTTATCGCGTGGTCGCGGGTCTCCCGGTATGAGAATATGACGATAATTTGGAAATATCTATATTAGGCTTAAAAACAAGCCGTTGGAGGGTGCAAACCCAAACCTGTTACCAAACGGCCCCGTAAGAGGCACGCACACCTCGCACGGGACCAACGTAACTTGTAGGAACTAACCGCTTAGTCACTGGTCTCCTGGCTTTAGAATATGATGATAATTTGAAAATGTCTAGATTAGGTTTAAAAACAAGTCGTTTGAGGGTGAAAACCCAAACCATCCCCCAAACGACCCCGTAAAAGGCACGAACACCTCACACGGGACCATTGTAACTTGTAGGAACAGACTGCGTAGTCGCGGGTTTCCCGGTTTGAGAATATGATGACAATTTGGAAATATCTAGATTACGCTTAAAAATAAGCCGCTTGAGGGAGAAAACCCAAACCATCAGCCAAACGGCCACTTTGGAGGCACAAACACCTCGCTCGGGACTAATTTAACTTGTAGGAACTGACTGCATAGTCGCGGGTCTCCTGATTTGAGAATATTGGGATGATTTGGAAATATCTATATTAGGCTTAAAAACAAGCCGTTTAAGGATGAATACCCAAACCAGGCACCAAACGGCCCCGTAAGAGGCACGAACACCTCACACGGGACCAATGAAACTTGTAGCAACTGATCGCGTAATCGTGGGTCTCCCGATTTTAGAATATGTTGATAATTTTGAATTATCTAGATTAGGTTTAAAAACAACCCGTTTGATGGTGAAAAGCCAAACCATCCCCCAAACGGCCCCATAAGAGGCACCGATACCTCGCACGGGACCAATGTAACTTGTAGGAACTGATCGATTAGGCGTGGATCTCTCGATTTGAGAAAATGATGATAATTTGGAAATATCTAGATTAGGCTTAAAAAGAAGTCGTTTGAGGGTGAAAACCCAAAGCAACCTCCAAATGGCTCCGTAAGAGGCACAAACATTTCGTACGGGATCAATGTAACTTGTAGGAACTCACCGCGTAGTCATGGTTCTCCCAGTTTGAGAATATGATGATAATTTGAAAATAGCTAAATTAGTCTTAAAAACAAGCAGTTAAAGGGTGACAACTAAAACCAGCCACCAAACGACCCCGTATGAGGCACGAACATCTCGCACGGGACCAATGTAACTTTTAGGGACAGACCGCATAATTGTGGGTCTCCCAGTTTGAGAATATGATGATAATTTGAAATTAGCTAAATTAGGCTTAAAAACAAGCACTTAAAGGGTGAAAACCCAAACCAGCCGCTAAACGGCCCCGTAAGAGGCACGAGCACCTCGCATGGGACCAATGTAACTTATAGAAACTGACCCTGTAATCACTGGTCTCCTAGCTTGAGAATATGACGATAATTTGGAAATATCTAGATTAGGTTTAAAAACAAGTCGTTTGAGAGTGAAAACTCAAACCATCCCCCAAACGGCCCTGTAAGAGGCACGAATACCTCGCACGGGACCAATGTAACTTGTAGGAACTGACCATGTAGTCACGGGTCTCCCAGTTTGAGAATATGATGATAATTTGAAAATATCTAAATTAGGCTTAAAAACAAGCAGTTAAACGGTGAAAACCCAAACCAACCGCCAAACGGCCCCGTAAAAGGTACGAACATCTCGCAGGGGACCAATGTAACTTGTAGGAACTGACCGCGTGGTCGCGGGTCTCCCGGTTTGAAAATATGACGATAATTTGGAAATATCTAGATTAGGCTTAAAAACAAGCCAATTGAAGGTGAAAACCAAAACTAGTAGCCAAAAGGTCGCGTAAGAGGCACGTACACCTCGCACGGGACCAATGTAACTAGTAGGAACTGATCGCATAGTCATGGGTCTCCCAATTTGAGAATATTACGATACTTCGGCAATATCTAGATTAGGCTTAAAAATAAGACGTTTGAGGGTGAAATCCAAAACGAACTGCCAAACGGCCCCGTAAGAGGCACGAACACCTCACACGAGACTAATGTAACTTGTAGGAACTCACCGTGTAGTCATGGGTGTCCCGGTTGGAGAATATGATGATAATTTGGAAATATCTAGATTAAGCTTAAAAATAAGCATTTAAAGGGTGAAAACCCAAACCAGCCGCCAAAAGGCCCCGTAAGAGGTACGAACACCTCGCATGGGACCAATGTAGCTTGTAGGAACTGATCGCGTTGTCGCGGGTCTCCTAGTTTTAGAATATGATGATAATTTGGAAATATCTAGATTAGGCTTAAAAACAAGCCTTTTGAGGGTGAAAACCCAAACCTGTTGCCAAACGCCCCCGTAAGAGGCACGCACACCTCGCACGGGGCCAATGTAACTTGTAGGAACTATCCGCTTAATCTCTGCTCTCCTGGATTTAGAATATGATGATAATTTGGAAATATCTAGATTAGGTTTAAAAATAAGCCGTTTGAGGGTGAAAACCCAAACCATCCCCCAAACGGCCCCGTAAGAGGCACGAACACCTCACACGGGACCAATGTAACTTATAGGAACAGACCGCGTAATCGCGGGTCTCCCAGTTTGATAATAAGACAACAATTTGGAAATATCTAGATTAGGCTTAAAAATAAGCCGTTTGAGGGTGTAAACCCAAACCAGCCGCTAAACGGCCCCTTTGGAGGCACAAACACCTCGCTCGGGACCAATGTAACTTGTAGTAACTGACCGCATAGTCGCGGATCTCCCGATTTGAAAATATTACGATAATTTGGAAATATCTAGATTAGGCTTAAAAATAAGTCGTTTAAGGATGAATAACCAAACCAGGCGCCAAACAGCCCCGTAAGAGGCACGAACACCTCACACGGGACCAATCTAACTTGTAGCAACTTGTCGCGTAGTCGCGGGTCTCCCAGTTTTAAAATATGATGATAATTTGGAATTATCTAGATTAGGTTTAAAAACAAGTCGTTTGAGGGTGAAAACCCAAACAACCCGCCAAACGGCCCCGTAAGAGGCACTAACATCTCACACGGGACCAATGTAACTTGTAGGAACTGACCGGTTAGTCGTGGGTCTCCCGGTTTGAGAATATGACGATAATTTGGAAATATTTAGAATAGGCTTAAAAACAAGTCGTTTGAGGGTGAATACCCAAAATAGTGGCCAAATGGCCCCGTAAGAGGCACGAACACCTCGCACGGGACCAGTGTAACTTGCAGGCACTCAATGCATAGTCACGGCTCACCCAGTTTGATAATATGATGATAATTTGAAAATAGCTAAATTAGTCTTAAAAATAAGCAGTTAAACGGTGAAAACCCAAACCAGCCACATAACGGCCCCGTAAGAGGCACGAACATCTCATACGGGAAAATGTAACTTGTAGGAACTGATCGTATAGTCGCGGGTCTCCTGATTTGAGAGTATTATGATAATTTGGAAAGATCTAGATTAGGCTTAAAAATAAGCCGTTTAGGGATGAATACCCAAATAAGGAGCCAAACGTCCCCGTAAAAGGCACAAACACCTCACACGGGACCAATGTAACTTGTATCAACTGACCGCATAGTCGCGGGTCTCCCGGTTTTAGAATATGATGATAATTTGGAATTATCTAGATTAGGTTTAAAAATAATACGTTTGAGGGTGAAAAGTCCAACAATCCCCCAAACGGCCCCGTAAGAGGCACGAACATCTCGCACGAGACCAATGTAACTTGTAGAAACTGACCGATGAGTCGCGGGTCTCCCGGATTGAGAATATGACGATAAATTGGAAATATCAAGATTAGGTTTGAAACAAGTCGTTTGAGGTTGAAAACCCAAACCATCCCCCCAAAAGGCCCCGTAAGAGGCACGACCACCTCGTACGGAACCAATGTAACTTGTAGGAACTGACCGCGTAGTCACGGGTCTCCCAATTTGAGAATATGATGATAATTTGAAAATATCTAAATTAGGCTTAAAAACAAGCATTAAAGGGTAAAAACCCAAACCAACCGCCAAATGGTCGCGTAAGAGGCACGAACACCTCGCATGGGACCAATCTAACTTGTAGGAACTGACCGCGTGGTCACGAGTCTCCCGGTTAGAAAATATGATGATAATTTGGAAATATCTAGATTAGGCTTAAAAACAAGCCATTAGAAAGTGAAAACCAAAACTAGTTGCCAAAAGGCCTCGTAAGAGGCACGTACACCTCGCACGGGACCAATGTAACTAGTAGGAGCTGATCGCGTAGTCATGGGTATCCCAATTTGATAATATTACGATAGTTTGGCAATATCTAGATTAGGCTTAAAAACATGCCGTTTGAGGGTGAAATCCCAAACGAGCCGCCAAACAGCCCCGTTAGAGGCACGAACACCTCGCACGGGACCAATGTAACTTGTAGGAACTCATCGTGTAGTCACGGGTGTCCCGATTGGAGAATATGATGATAATTTGGAAATATCTAGATTAAGCTTAAAAATAAGCATTTAAAAGGTAAAAAACCAAACCAGCCGCCAAACGGCCCCGTAAGAGGCCCGAACACCTCGCATGGGACCAATGTTGCTTGTAGAAACTGATCGCGTGGTCGCGGGTCTCCCGATTTGAGAATATGATGATAATTTGGAAATATCAAGATTAGGCTTAAAAACAAGCCGTTTGAGGGTAAAAACCCGAAACTATTGCCAAACGGCCCCGTAAGAGGCACGCACACCTCGCACGGGACCAATGTTACTTGTAGGAACTAATCGCTTAGTCACTAGTCTCCTAGATTTAGAATATGACGATAATTTGGAAATATCTAGATTAGGTTTAAAAATAAGCCGTTTGAGGGTGAAAACCCGAACATTCTCCCAAACGGCCCCGTAAGAGGCACGAACACCTCACGGGGCCAATGTAACTTGTAGGAATAGACCGCATTATCGTGGGTCTCTCGATTTGAGAATAGGATGACAATTTGGAACTATCTAGATTAGGCTTAAAAACAAGCCGTTTGAGGGTGAAAACCCAAACCAGCCGACAAACGGTTCCTTTGGAGGCACAAACACCTCGTTCGGGACCAATGTAACTTGTAGGAACTGACTGCATAGTTGCGGGTCTCCGGATTTGAGATATTATGATAATTTGGAAATATCTAGATTAGGCTTAAAAATAAGCCGTTTAAGGATAAATACCCAAACCAGGTGCCAAACGGCCCCGAAAGATGCACGAACACCTCACACGGGACCAATGTAACTTGTAGCAACTGACCGCGTAGTCGCGGGTCTCCCAGTTTTGGAATATGATGATAATTTGGAATTATCTAGATTAGGTTTAAAAACAAGTCGTTTGAGGGTGAAAAGCCAAACCATCCCCCAAACGGCCCCGTAAGAGGCACGAACAACTCGCACGAGACCAATGTAACTTGTAGGAACTGATCGGTTAGTCGCGGGTCACCCGGATAGAGAATATGACGATAATTTGGAAATATCTAGATTAGGCTTAAATACAAATCGTTTTAGGGTGAATACCCAAAGCAGTGGCCAAATGGACCCGTAAGAGGCACGAACACCTCACACGGGACCAATGTAACTTGCAGGAACTCATCGCGTAGTCACGGCTCACCCGGTTTGAGAATATGATGATAATTTGAAAATAGATTAATTAGTCTTAAAAATAAGCAATTAAAGGGTGAAAACCCAAACCAGCCACCAAACCGCCCCATATGAGGCACGAACATCTCGTACGGGACCAATGTAACTTGTAGGAATAGACCGCATCGTCGCGGGTCTCCCGGTTTGAGAATATGACAATAGTTTGAAAATTGCTAAATTAGACTTAAAAATAAGTAGTTAAAGGGTGAAAACCCAAACCAGCCACCAAACGGCCCCGTAAGAGGCACGAACACCTCACACGGGACCAATGTAACTTGTTGGAACTGACCGCGTAATCGCTGGTCTCCTGGATTTAGAATATAACTGTAATTTGGAAATATCTAGATTAGGTTTAAAAACAAGTCATTTGAGAGTGAAAACTCAAACCATCCCTCAAATGGCCCCGTAAGAGGCACGAACACCTCGCACGGGACCAATGTAACGTGTAGGAACTGACCACATAGTCACGGGTCTACCAGTTTGAGAATATGATGATAATTTGAAACTATCTAAATTATGCTTAAAAATAAGCAGTTAAAGCGTCAAAACCCAAACCAGCCGCTAAACGGCCCCGTAAGAGGCACACGAACACCTCGCATGGGACCAATGTAACTAGTAGGAACTGATCGCGTGGTCGCGGGTCTCCCGGTTTGAGAATATGATGATAATTTGGAAATATCTAGATTAGGCTTAAAAATAAGTCGTTTGAGGATGAAAACCCAAACTAGTTGTCAAATGGCCCCGTTAGAGGCACGTACACCTCGTAGAGGACCAATGTAACTTGTAAGAACTGACCGCGTCATCATGGGTCTCCAATTTTAAGAATATGATGATAATTTGAAAATATCTTTATTAGGCTTAAAAATAAGCAGTTAATGTCTGAAAACCCAAATCAGCAGCCAAATGGCCCTGTAAGAGGCATGAACACCTCGCACGGGACCAATGTAACGTGTAGGAACTGACCGTGTAGTCACGGGTCTCCCGATTTTAGATTATGATGATAATTTTGAATTATCTTTATTAGGTTTAAAAACAAGTCGTTTGAGGGTAAAAAGCCAAACCATCCCCCAAACAGCCCTATAAGAAGCACGGACACCTCGTACGGGACCAATGTAACTTGTAAGAACTGACCGATTAGTCGCGGATCTCCCGGTTTGAGAATATGAAGATAATTTGGAAATATCTAGATTTGGACATATCTAGATTAGGATTGAAAACAAGTCGTTCCAGGGTGAAAACCCAAACCAACCGCCAAACGGCCCCGTAAGAGGCACGAACACCTCGCAAAAGACCAATGTAACTTGTAGGAACTGACCGCGTAGTCGCGGGTCTCTTAACTTTAAAATATGAGGATAATTTGAAAATATCTAGATTAGGCTTAAAAAAAGTCCTTTGAGGGAGAAAACCCAAACCAGTCTCTAAACGGCCCCGTAAAAGGGACGAACACCTCGCACGGGACCAATGTAACTTATAGGAACTGATCGTGTAGTCGCGGGTCTCCCGATTCGAGAATATGATGATAATTTGGAAATATCTAGATTAGGCTTAAAAACAAGCCGTTTGAGGGTGAAAACCCAAAACTATTGCCAAACGGCCCCGTAAGAGGCACGCACACCTCGCACGGGACCAACGTTACTTGTAGTAACTAACCGCTTAGTCACTAGTCTCCTGGATTTAGAATATGATGATAATTTGGAAATATCTAGATTAGGTTTAAAAACAAGTCGTTTGAGGGTGAAACCCCAAACCATCTCCCAAACGGCCCCGTAAGAGGCACGAACACCTCACACGGGACCAATGTAACTTGTAGGAACAGACCACGTTGTTGCGAGTCTCCCGATTTGAGAATAGGATGACAATTTGGAACTATCTAGATTAGGCTTAAAAACAAGTCGTTTGAGGGTGAAAACCCAAACCAGCCGCTAAATGGCCCCTTTGGAGGCACCAACACCTCGCTCGGGACCAATGTAACTTGTAGGAACTGACCGCATAGTCGCGGGTCTCCGGATTTGAGAATATTACGATAATTTGGAAATATCTAGATTAGGCTTAAAAATAAGCCGTTTAAGGATAAATACCCAAACCAGGTGCCAAACGTCCTCGTAAGATGCACGAACACCTCACACGGGACCAATGTAACTTGTAGCAACTGACCGTGTAGTCGCGGGTCTCCCAGTTTTGGAATATGATGATAATTTGGAATTATCTAGATTAGGTTTAAAAATAAGTCGTTTGAGGGTGAAAAGCCAAACCATCCCCCAAATGGCCCCGTAAGAGGCACGAACATCTCGCACAGGACCAATGTAACTTGTAGGAACTGATCGGTTAGTCGCGGGTCACCCGGATAGAGAATATGATGATAAATTGGAAATATCTAGATTAGGCTTAAAAATAAGTCGTTTGAGGGTGAATACCCAAAGTAGTGGCCAAATGGCCCCGTAGGAGGCACGAACACCTCACACGGGACCAATGTAACTTGCAGGAACTCATCGCGTAGTCACGGCTCACCCGGTTTAAGAATATGATGATAATTTGAAAATAGATAAATTAGTTTTAAAAATAAACAATTAAAGGGTGAAAACCCAAACCAGCCACCAAACCGCCCCGTAAGAGGCACGAACATCTCGTACGGGACCAATGTAACTTGTGGAAACTGACCGCATAGTCGTGGGTCTCCCGATTTGAGAATATTATGATAATTTGAAAATATCTAGATTATGCTTAAAAACAATCCGTTTAAGGATGAATACCCAAACTAGG
Source organism: Sambucus nigra (assembly GCA_949130495.1). Taxonomy (NCBI): domain Eukaryota; kingdom Viridiplantae; phylum Streptophyta; class Magnoliopsida; order Dipsacales; family Adoxaceae; genus Sambucus; species Sambucus nigra. The sequence continues at coordinate 448,237,481 of OX422218.1, read as the reverse complement.
CGCCAAACGGCCCCGTAAGTGGCACGAACACCTCACACGGGACCATTGTAACTTGTGGCAACTGACCGCATAGTCGCGAGTCTCCCGGTTTTAGATTATGATGATAATTTGGAATTATCTAGATTAGGTTTAAAAAAAAGTCGTTTGAGAGTGAAAAGACAAACCATCCCCCAAACGGCCCCGTAAGAGGCACGAACATCTCGCACGGGACCAATGTAACTTGTAGGTACTGACCGGTTAGTCTCGGGTCTCCCGGTCTGAGAATATGACGATTAATTGGAAATATCTAGATTAGGCTTAAAAACAGGTCGTTTGAGGGTGAATACCCAAAACCGTGGCAAATGGACCCGTAAGAGGCACGAACACCTCGTACGGAACCAATGTAACTTGTAGGAACTCACCGCGTAGTCATGGCTCACCCGATTTAAGAATATGATGATAATTTGAAAATAGCTAAGTTAGTCTTCAAAAGAGGCAATTAAAGGGTGAAAACCCAAACCAACCACCAAACCGCCCCGTATGAGGCACGAACATCTCGTATGGGACCAATGTAACTTATAGGAACAGACCGCATTGTCGCGGGTCTCCCGGTTTGATAATATGACAATAGTTTGAAAATAGCTAAATTAGACTTAAAAATAAGTAGTTAAAGGGTGAAAACCCAAACCAGCCGCCAAACGGCCCCGTAAGAGGCACAAACACCTTGCACGGGACAAATGTAACTTGTTGGAACTGACCGAGTAATCGCTGGTCTCCTGGCTTCAGAATATAATGATAATTTGGAAATATCTAGATTAGGTTTAAAAACAAGCCGTTTGAGGGTGAAAACTCAAACCATCCCCCAAATGGCCCCGTAAGAGGCACGAACACCTCGCATGGGACCAATGTAACTTGTAGGAACTGACCACATAGTCACGAGTCTAGCAGTTTGTGAATATGATGATAATTTGAAACTATCTAAATTAGGCTTAAAAACAAGCAGTTAAAGCGTGAAAACCCAAACCAGCCTCTAAACGGCCCCGTAAGAGGCACACGAACACCTCGCATGAGACCAATGTAACTAGTAGGAACTGATCGCGTGGTCGCGCATCTCCCGATTTGAGAATATGTTGATAATTTGGAAATATCTATATTAGGCTTAAAAATAAGTCATTTGAGGATGAAAACCCAAACTAGTTGTCAAATGGCCTCGTTAGAGGCACGTACACCTCGCACAGGACCAATGTAACTTGTAAGAACTGACCGCGTCGTCATGGGTCTCCCAATTTGAGAATATGACGATAATTTGAAAATATCTTTATTAGGCTTAAAAACAAGCAGTTAATGTGTGAAAACCCAAACCAGCAGCCAAATGGCCCCGTAAGAGGCACGAACACCTCGCACGAGACCAATGTAACCTGTAGGAACTGACCGCGTAGTCACGGGTCTCCCGATTTTAGATTATGAAAATAATTTGGAATTATCTTTATTAGGTTTAAAAATAAGTCGTTTGAGGGTAAAAAGACAAACCATCCCCCAAACGGCCCTATAAGGCGCACGGACACCTCGTACGGGACCAATGTAACTTGTAAGAACTGACCGATTAGTCGCGGATCTCCCGGTTTGAGAATATGAAGATAATTTGGAAATATCTAGATTTGGACATATCTAGATTAGGCTTGAAAACAAGTCGTTCCAGGGTGAAAACCCAAACCAACCGCCAAATGGCCCCGTAAGAGGCACGAACACCTCGCACAAGACCAATGTAACTTGTAGGAACTGACCGCGTAGTCACGGGTCTCTCAATTTTAGAATATGATGATAATTTGAAAATATCTAGATTAGGCTTAAAAATAAGTCCTTTGAGGGTGAAAACCCAAACCAGACTCTAAACGACCCCGTAAAAGGGACGAACACCTCGCACGGGACCATTGTAACTTGTAGGAACTGATCGTGTAGTCGCGGGTCTCCCGATTTGAGAATATGATGATAATTTGGAAATATCTATATTAGGCTTAAAAATAAGTCGTTTGAGGGTGAAAACCTAAACCAGCCCCCAAACGGCCCCGTAAAAGGCATGAACACCTCGCACGGGACCAATGTAAATTATAGGAACTGACCGCATAATCACGAGTCTTCCTATTTGAGAATATGACAATAATTTTGAAATATCTAGATTAGGCTTAAGAATAAGCCGTTAGAGGGGGAAAATCCAAACCCGCCCCCAAACGGCCCCGTAAGAGGCACGAACACCTCGCACGGGACCAATGTAACTTGTAAGAACTGAGCGCATAATCATTGGCCTCTCGGTTTGAGAATATTATTATAATCTGATAATATATGGATTAGGATTTGAAACAAGTCGTTGAAGGGTGAAAACCCAAACCAGCCCCCAAACGATCCCGTAAGAAGCACTAACACCTCACACGAGAACAATGTAACTTGTAGGAGCTGATTAGGTAGTCATAACTTGCGTAAGATTTTCAGTTTTAGAATATAATAATAATTGCAACTCCTATAAGTAATTTTTTAGTTTGAGTAAGATTTTTTTTATAAATTACTTGGTTACTAATATCGTCTCTTTTTTGTATCCTGTTTTTTTGCAGGATAACATTCTATCGTTAGCATTTATTCACGAGGAACACACGGAGAAGTCAATGGTTTACAATGAGGGGTTTATTAATTTAACGTCGTTAATATTCATGATTCTATTTTTTTGTGCTATGGCCTTGCGGGATTTTGTAGTTTTATTATTAACTTTTATGGTCGTGCGGGCTTTTGTAAGTTTATTGTTATATTTTGTGGCCGTGGGGGCTTTATATTACGCAGGTTTTGTATTAGTAGGTTTTAGAATTTCCTAAAAATAGAGGAAACTCTGCCCAATTTTTTTGGTCTGTGAACTACTAAAGACTTGTAATATTTTGAAGTTTGTATGTACATTAGTTTATCAACAACGTGCAAGATTTGCAATTTTTGAATTTTCTTATTTTCAAATAATTATTTTTTTTCTTTTATCCAAAAATTTGGCACAGTTCAAAATCGTGCCAAAAGTGTATCAAATTTTGGCACGGTTTTGAACTGTGCCAAAAGTTTATCAAAATGTGCTCAATCTGGCACAGTTTAAAACTGTGCCAGAAATATCAAATTCTGGCACGATTTAAAAGTGTGTCTGAAGTGTTCCTGTTTGGTCAAATCTAACACACTTTTAAACCATGGCAGAAAAAAATGGCCATTTTGGAATACCTGATTCTGGAACAGTTCAAAATCGTGCCAGATTCCTGTTTTTGGTGTAGTGATTCTTTGTTGATATCACATGCTTAATACTTTATGTAACATATTGGTAACATTTTCTTGCATCTTAGTTAGTATCATTTACTATTTGTATGGATTACTTATGATTTTGTTGCCCATATGCTTTCATGCTCTAATCTCTCTAGCTTCATCGTGTTTCATTTAGTTTTTATCCTTTCTCTATCCTTGAACAAAAAGGAGGAGAATTATAGAGGGAGAAATGGTATCTAATCCTATTGTACTCATATCTTAGTTTGGGGGAGATTTATCTTGGAGGAGACGTCTTTCTAAGTAGGTCATTTATTTGATAAAGGGGAGAATTAATTTAGGGGGAGTATTTATTTTATATGCATTTAAATTCTTGAAATTCCCTATGCGTTTGATAGTTTGCTTAAAAGTGCAGGAATTCTTCTAAATATGGCAACTTTCGTCTTAGTGGGATACGTCTTTCTAAGTAGGTCATTTATTTGATAAAGGGGAGAATTAATTTAGGGGGAGTATTTATTTTATATGCATTTAAATTCTTGATATTCCCTATGCGTTTGATAGTTTGCTTAAGTGTGCAGGAATTCTTCTAAATATGGAAACTTTCATCGGCGGCAAAGATATTGATCCTTGGGTTTTTGAGTCAAGCTGTGTATTTTTTATTTTGGGTGGGATATATATATTGAGTCTAGTATAGCTTGACGGCCATTTAAGATTTTTGTTTGGTTTTTGTCCCGGAATAGCCAAAGGGGGAGATTTGTAAGGACACAAGTCTCCGATTGAGTCTCAATGTTGTGTTGGCTCAATTTTGGACAAAAACATTTGAGTCATAGGATAGTATTCAAGTGTATCCATCCAAGCCTATGACGTGTTAGTTAAAGATGTAGCGGCCAAGAGTATAAAGCTTCATCATATGTCAGGTTTAGTGTGCCTCATTTCTACGTCAACAACATTGTTCCATGCTCCTAAGGTATGAATGAAATATATATACATATAGGATCTTGGAAATTTATTGGGTGTAATTTATATTTTTTATAAATAATTTTTCTCGACTTTGTTTTACTCAGAAAATATTTTTTAGAACTTGTCATAAAAAGTTTTGGACTTAGAATGAATATTTTATTTTTTTATTTTCTGGCACGTCGTTCGAATCACACTGGAATCTCGTTCGAACGAGATTACCATGTCGTTCGAACGAACTGGCATCTCGTTCGAACGAGATTGCTAGGTCGTTCGAACGAGACTTCTAACGAAATTCCTTTTTCTCCTCTGGAACATTGTTAGTAAAGTCATTTGAACGAGAATGTCTTTTGAACGAAAAGTTGTTCGAATGAGATTTGGTGGGAACATGTATTTTGATAGTTTTTTACGATTTTCCCACTTTTCCCACTTCTTTTCCCCACTATCTTTTGTCAGATCGAATAAGTGCGGGAACCAACATTTTGGAACCAACTTTTTCACATTCCTCCATCTCCTAGAGAGAGTTTTAGAGAGTTTCAATTCCAAATGAAAAAGTTCAAGTTTGAGTGTTTGCTTTTTAAGAAAAATCTGTAAACACTTGTGTTTACACCCAATTGTTTAGTTAAGTAAGTTCCTTAATATATATACTTTGCTTGGAGTTTTGGAACCGGTTTTATCTCTACCATTGGAAGAGTGTTTAGGTTTACTTCTACATCCCACAAAGAAGAAGTTCATTGTTTTTGGCTGCGGCATTCTCATACGGTAAAAGGCACCGTGTGTGGTTGATGGGTACCTAAAAGTCCGATCGGTGGATTCCGAGACCGCGATGGACCTCCATGGTTTTTCACTAGGCAGAGGTGTGTACAAGAAGGAACGTCGGGGCTTAGATGGAGTCAAGTCGAGTGTTTGTAAGTCTTTTCTATCTTGTACTTATAAAACCGTACTTAGTGGATTTGAGGCTAGGGTCGTCTGAGGTTTTTTCCCGTTGTGGGTTTTTCCTCGTACATCGTGGCGTAGTGGTTATTTGTTTATTTTATCTTTTGTAAAATCACATTAGATGCATACTTAGGTAAAAAGATAAAATTGGTTTACATCACTATTCATGCTTGAGTTGGTGCTAAAATTAATTTACGTAATGTTTAATTAATTTAGTTCAAGTCATTAATTTTAATGGAAAAAATTTGGTTTGGCCTAATTTGCAAAATTGAATTAACTATTTGTTAGGCAAATTTCTAGGACTTGGATTGAATTTAATTGTTTAAGAAATTAAAATTTGATTTTTGTAATTGTTTAATTGAACCATCTCTATTCCGCATCTAAAAGGAAATTACTTTTTGTAAAATTATAAAAATTGGGGGTCCTATCATTTCCAAATTGGTATCAGAGCATTGATTTAGAAAAACTAACGTTTGTATAAATATACTCTATCATATATATATAATACTGCACCCCGAGGCACAGTTGCTGTGCATTCATACTCTGGTATCATGTCCTGGTGCATCTCTCATTTCATAAAGGACAATAGGTTTAATCTCTTGCGAACCTTCAAAACAAACACACATATTGAAGGCGAACATAGTTCCAAGCCGATGGACTATGCACATACCTACGCACCCATACGACTGCATCACTATCATTCTCACAGATAGCTCGTACCTAGGTTCTATGCTCTAGTGGTACAAATTAAGATCCCACTCGAAGGCTCCTCAAGGCATGAATGTCCACAATGCGCAACCTCCACTCGATAGAAAACAACGTAGGTATGTCGTACACAGAATAGCTCAATCAATGAGTATACACACAACTTACTATATTCATTAGGTATTCACGCAACCCAAGTCCCCGAATTTATATATAGTAATATCATCTCTACTACTCATAATACTTTAACCATATAATTTATCTCTCTATTGTATATACTCCTTATGGTTCTCTCATTCCAACACATTCCCTTAGTAGTTAGACAATTTACTTCACTAGTAGACTAAGAAATGAAGTCACTCCATAATAGCATAGGTCATATTCTCTCACTTAAATTAACCTAGAAGAATTTATAACTCGTCCGGGAAAAAAATTAGAATTTTTTAAATCTCGTTAGAACCTGGGAATTCTTGTTCGAATGAGTTCGTTCGAACGAGAATCTCACTTCGAACGAGAATCTCACTTCGAACGAACTCTAAAATCTCATTTGTAATCTCATTGGAATTCTCGTTCGAACGAGTTCGTTAGAACGACCTGGATAGGTCTTCGAACGGGAATTCAGAAATATTCCCTTTCTTCCAAAAGTTTCAATTTCCTAATTCATTCAACAACAAAATTGCTTCAAACACATCGTAACCCGCATTCAACAACTCTAATCTATATCCCCTAGTATTATAACACTTTCCCATCCGCTTTTAACATCAAATCCCTAAAATTTCAACCTGGATTTTGATAAATTTCCCAAATCTTCAACAGGCCCTAATTTCATATAATCACCATTAATGACCTATTAAACTCAGATATAATTTTGTGGTTTCAACATATAATATTTCAGTTTTTACTCCCCAAAACAATAGTTATTCAATTACATGCAATTCCTATACCACAATCATCAATAAATTCCCAATTTCAGTTCCAATTACATGTTACTATGATTAATCCATCAACTAAATTAACATGAATCATATATCCTCTAAAAATCCAGCAAGATAAACACTTGCCTCTTTGTGAACTTCTGATTCGCTGCATGAAATTGGTATAAGGGTGATCCGCTCTTCACGATCTACGTGTTTGTGTGATTTTTGGTGTGAGAGCTTGAATCTTTATCCCAGGACTCTTATGGAGTTCTTCTTATTCCTATTTGGTTCTCTCTCTCTCACACACTTAGGTTCGCAAATTGACAGATAGCCTATTACCCACGTACACTTCCTTTTTAATTTTCTATTTTTTTCCATTTTAATTCCCAAAAATCTCAAAAGGCCAAATTACCCCTCCGAGTGTCGGTTTGGCCTAAATTGCCCCGAAATCCAAATAAAACACCCGAGTAGAGATTTCTGAGTATCTCGACCCTTCTGGACTCATCGACGCACTTGAAATGGTCATACGAGTTACTTAAAAATAAATTATCTTTTTAACCCAATAAAGTAATACCAACATGACACACAAGCGCGTCCCAACTAAGTGTATTGCAACTGTCGTATTTTTCACTCCCGGATATAACAATATTTTCGTAATCATATATTACTTTACTCGCTAAGTACTATGCAACATAATAATCACCAATAAATACTAACTCTCATCACGCTAGTAATTATTAAATTTAAATCCGGATTAATTATAAATAAATTTTTGCCATTTAAATTAATTAATCCTAAGTCCATAATTAAAATAAAATCCCTCAAAAATACGGGGTATTACATACTTCCCCCCTAATAACGGAATTTCATCCCGAAATTTGAAAAGGAATAGAATAAAGGAATACCTGGTAGGAATAACTCAGGATATTTTTCTCGCTTGTCATCGTCCCGCTCTCAGGTAGACTCCTCTACATTATGATGTCGCCACTACACTCGTACTAATAGCACTATCTTTGACCTCAGTTTCCTCTCACTACGGTCTAGGATAGCAACTGGCCCCTCCTCGTAGGAACTATCGAGTTGTAGATCAATCTCCTCTAAGGCAATATGGGTGTGGGCCAAGTCATCCCGAAGACATCTCCTCAGTGAAGAAATATGGAACACATCATGAATACTATGCAGGTGCTCCGATAACCCAAGTCTGTAAGCTACTGGCCCAATTCACTCAATAATAGGAAATGGCCCAACATATCTCGGCGCCAATTTCACTTTCTTCCCAAACCGCATTACCCCTTTTATAGGAGATACTTGCAACAGCACTTAATCTCCCACACTGAACTCCTTGAAGAACCTCTTGGCATCGGCGTAACTCTTCTGCCTATCCTGAGCAACCCGAATGCGACTCCGTATCAACTCAATCTTAGCCGAGGTGTCCTGAATCACCTCCAGACCAAGTAACTTGTTTTCCCCCACCTCAAGACAACATGCTGGGAAATGACAAGGCCTACCATATAGCACCTCAAATGGAGCCATGCTAATAGTAAACTGGTAGGAGTTATTATAAGAAAACTCCACCAATGGAAGGTACTGATCCCATCACCCTCCAAAACCAAGGATATACATCTGCAACATATCCTCCAATATCTTATTCGTCCGCTATGTCTGCCCTTCTGTCTGGGGGTGATAGGACGAACTCAATCGTAACTTCGTACCCATGGCCTACTATAATCTCTCCTAAAATCTGGACACGAAAATTTAGTCCCTGTCGGACACGATATCAAAGGGCACCCCGTGGAGTCTCACTATCTCAGCAATGAAGATGTGAGCATTCTGCCCCATAGTATAATCGGTTCGTACTGGCAAAAAATGAGCTACCTTGGTCAACCGATCCACAGTCACCTCTATGGAATCATGACCCCTCTATAATATAGGAAGCCCTATGATGAAATCCATGGAAATGCTCTCCTATTTCCGCATAGGGATTCATAATGGCTGTAGTAATGCTCCCGATCTCTGATGGTCTGTCTTTACCAGCTAACAAGTGGCAAACTTTGAAACAAACTCGGCGATGTCCTTCTTCATTCCACTCCACAAATACTGTCATTTCATATCCTGGTACATCTTATCCCCTCTGGGTTGTACCGCAAATCATGAATTGTGCGACTCTGCCATTACTGCATGTCGTAACTCCTCCCCTTCTGGAACTACTAGTCTGCCATTAAAGCGTAAGCCCCCATCTGAGCTCACGGAGAAGGACTCTTCTCCCTCGGTTAGAAGCTGGACAATATGATCCTGACAGAAGGAATCCGTTGCCTGAGCCTGTATTACCCTAGTAACTATCTCGGGTGTAATCGTCATCACTGACATGAATGAGCGGGTAACTTCATCCTAATGTCTGAGTTCTTTCCATTTCATCTTCCATACCTCGGCCACCTCACTTGCTGGCCGAAGGCTCAACGCATCTGCTACGACATTCACCTTCCTTAGGTGGTACTGGATGTCAAACTCATAATCCTTCATAAATTCAAGCCACCTTAGCTGACGCATATTCAACTCCCGCTGTGTGAACAGATATTACAGTGACTTATGATATGTGAATAGGAAAAATATCTTCCCCAATAGATAATGTCTCCATATCCATAATGCAAACACGATTGCCGCTAACTCCAAGTTGTGGGTGGGGTAACTCCTCTCGTGAGGCTTAAGCTTACGGGAAGCATAAGGAATCGCCTTATCCTCTTGCTAAATCACACTCCCAAGTCCTAGTAAGGGCGCATCAGTGAAAACCATGCATTTCACCCCTAGCCTGGGTAGTACTAGAACCAATGCTGAAGTCAGCTCATCAAAAGACAACTGGCAGGCATCATCCCATATAAATGGCACCTCCTTGCAAGTCAAGTTTGTCAACGGACCCGTTATCTTCGAGAATCCCCAAATAAACTTCTTGTAGTATCCTGCCAGTGCCAAAAAACTACGTATCTCAGTCGGCATCGTGGGTTGTCCCCACTCCCTCACCACTGACACCTTCCCAGGATCTATCGATATCCCTCCCGCAAAAACGATGTGCCCCAAGAACTGAACCTCTCTCAGCCAAAACCCATGCTTTTCATATTTCGCATATAACTCATGCTCACGTAGGGTCCATAAAACCATCATTAAATGCTCGACATGCTCCTCCTCAGTCCGGGAATAAATCAGAATGTCATCAATGAAGACAATGACAAAATGATCTAAGAACTCTCTAAATACCCTGCTCGTCAAGTCCATGAAGGCGGCCGGTGCATTGGTTAGCCCAAATGGAATAACCCATAACTCATAAGATTTATATCTCATTAGAAAAGTAGTCTTAGGGACGTCATGCTCCCTAATACGTAACTGATGGTACCCCGACCTCAAGTCTATCTTTGAAAAATAAGAATCTCCCCTAAATTGGTAGAATAGGTCATCGATTCGGGGCAATGAATATTTATTCCATATCGTGACCTTATTCAACTCTCGGTGGTCAACATATAACCATAGCAACCCATTTGCCTTCTTCACGAACAACACGGGAGCACCCCAAGATGAGGTACTCCGATGGATGAAACCCTGACCCAACAACTACTTAATTTGATCTCATAGCTCCCTCAACTCTGTCGAAGCCATACGGTAAGGTGCACGGGCTATCGGCCGAGTGCCTGGTGCCAAATCTATCACAAACTCTATCTCCCTGTTAGGTGGTAATACCGATATGCCCTGAAATACATCAACAAACTCCCAAACAACCGAAATCGAATCATACAGTATCACCACTCCCTTAGAGGTATCGCCACCAAAAATATCTCCTGACCCGGTATGGCAAACACAATACTACGGCTATAGTAATCAATCATAGCCTATATGTAACTATCCAATCCATCCCAATAATAGCGTCATACTCATGCATCTCTAAGACAAGCATATCGGTCGATAAAATTAATCTCCAAATCTCTATGCCTACCACCCAACATATAAAGAATATCAAAAACCCATAACACATCGGTGAGTCTACACTACTAACTTTGCTATCTTCCGTATCTAATAACCCATTGGAGCATGCAAAACTAGTAGCAATGAAACTATGTGAAGCCCCGTGGCAAAATAATATTTTCCCTCCTTGAATAGAAAATATACCCTCGACTACGGGCGGGGACTGATGAACCGCGGCCTGATGGGCATTATAGACATGCCCATACTATAACTGTCCCTACTGCATCGGAGTTGCTGGAATGGCTAGGAAATCTTGTACCTGGGGTGGTGCTGGGTAGGCGGCTAGAAATATTGGTCGCTGGGGCTCCTGACGAGCACCCTACTGCTGCTGCTACTACTATAGGGCTCTACCCCGCTGAAGACAGTCCTCACATTTGTGGCCAGTATTTCCACAAGTAAAACACTTCCTTGGAAAGTGTCCTCCCCTCTACCCCTGCTATCCTCGTCCCTAATGGTTGTTACCACCCCTCCCCTGGCCCTGCTAGAAATGATGTTGACTTTGCTGGACCTGATGGCCCTCCCTAAAACCTCCATGACCCTGCCTGAAATCTCCAGAATGAAATCGCTTAGCAGGGTCCCCCTGATGGGAAGTCTGCTCACCCTGACGAACCTGTTCCTGAGCTGTTGGAGCCCCACTAGCACTATTACCTCCTGTCCGACCCTGCTGGTTGGACTCCACAACTAGTTTGCTTCCCTGTTGATGGAAGCGGTGGTCCTGGCAGTGTAAAAAGGGCAGCATTAACCACAACGAAATAAGTGGCCAATTAAATATTCCCTAACAGATGTCGGTGAATCCTTTAAGTACCTCTGGATATTCTTCTCCTCCGTTGGCATCTTATCTAGCACTATGATCAGAAGATTAGTAAACTCTTCCTCATATTATGTAATTATCTTCCCTTCATATTTGAGGTTCAATAGCTTTTGCCTCATCTCGATTTACACGGTGAAAGGGAAGTACTTGTGGTTAAACCGCACCCAGAACTCTCGAATAGTCAAGTTGTCTCTCTCCTCCACAGTGGTGGTAGACTCCCACCACTGTAACGCTGCTCCCACCAACTTAAAGGTAGCCAAAATCTGCTTTTGCACCTCCGTGCACTTATACATTCTCAGCTGTCTCTGTATATCCTTCCTCCATTGGCTCGCCTTTACTAAATTAGAGCTCCCCTACGAACTCTGAAGGGTGTGCCTTCTGGAAGTCATCTCTGACGTGCTCCCAAATAGAAGGGAAAGCGCGGACTGGTGTTGGAGCCACTGGTGGGGCCTGTGGTGGGTCCTGTTATACCATGGCTAAGGTTGCATTCACCGCCTGGGCTACAATAGTGGTAACTTCCGCAGCATTCATTGTGCCTTGAGCTGGAGTTGGCTGAAGCTCGGGCTGGGCATCCCTATTGGCATGTTGTGCACATCTGGGAGGCCTCTGAAATAAGAGATAAGCTTTATAAATCCACAATGAATATATCAAATAGCTTAAGATGTAGAATGCGCAATTAATGAATACAACAGTCTTAAATATAGGGCTCTATATCAAAGAAAGCTACGCAAAAAGCATAATAAGTCGTACAGATCCTAAGGACTCTAGAACTTGATGCTCGGATACCACCCGTGACACCTCTCCTAACTAAAATACCGAGTGATCAGTTCTTTAATAAATTAAATCAGAATATCCAGTTGGTTAAGATTATGCATCACTACCGAAAACTTTATTATTCAATACTGACCACCTAATATTTAAAAAGGTTGATGTCAAAATTTTATCTTCTAATTAATATAAAGCGAGGTTAATGAATCATTAAAGATTCACCATTCACACTAATCTCATATGATAGGAAATAACTACAATAATAAATGGAGCTGGAGTAAATACTTCCACTCTTAGTCCCGAGTACAATAATCCAACAGAAATAAACCAACAACTAAAAGAATTAAATAACTAGATCCAACATCTCTAACTGTCTGAATAGAAAAGAGGTAACATGCCCTAACTGATGAAATAACTCAAAAGAAAGAGATGATGGACAAAGAGGTGTCTACTACCAAGGTCCTGCAACTTCCACAGCAGCTACAGCTCGTCGAGTGAATGGAACTCCTACGCTTGGTGTCCCTGTGGATGGGCACCTAAAATAACTTGACAAGAAAAGAGATTTGCAGAAAAAGGGTCAGATCCCGAGTTGAAAACAGTTTAAAAATCAACAAGTGCTTAAAATGAGTTAAGAGCACATATGTTAGTCATGTTAAATTATCGAACTCACTTGAGATGCTCACCTCTCATCTAATGTGAACTCCTAACGTACCATCAAACCCCACTTGTTTTCATTCCCATGCTAACTAGTTCTTTCCCGTATAATATCTAATCATAGTACAATATCGTTCCCATGTATTTCCCTCGCAATATACATAATACCTATAATCAATTTCTCTTTAACAAGGATAAGCGCTTTTTCAATTTAATACAATTAAAGTGTTCACCAACTTAATTCATTTCAGATTTCATTATAATTCATGTCTACTTAATTCATACACTAGATAGTATCACAAGTATATATATAAATACACACTATCATATATATACAATATTGCACCCCGAGACACAAGTGTGGTGCATGCATACTCTGATATCATGTCCTAGTGAATCTCGCTCATTGCATAAAGGACTATAGGTTCAATATCTCGCGAACCTTCAAAACAAGCACATATATTGTAGGCGAACATAGTTCCATACTGATGGGCTACGCACATACCTATGCACCCATACGACCGTCATCACTATCATTCTCACAGATAGCCCATACCTAGGTTCTATGCTCTAGTGGTACAACTCAAGATCCCACCCGAAGACTCCTCAAGGCATGATTGTCCACAACGCGCAACCTCCACTCGATAGTAAGCAACGTAGGTACGTCGTACACAAAATAGTTCGATCAATGAGTATACACACAACTTATTATATTTATTAGGTATTCACACAACCCAAGTCCCTGAATTTATATGTAGTATTATCATCTCTACTACTCGCAATACTTTAACCGTACGATTTATCTCTCAATCGTATATACTCCTTAAGGTTCTCTCATTGCAACACATTTCCTTAGTAGTTAGAAAATTTACCTCACTACTAGACTATGAAATGAAGCCACTCCATAATAGCGTAGGTCCTATTCTCTCACTTGAATTAACCTAGAAGGATTTATATCTTGTCTGGGAAAAGATTAGATTTTCTAAAATCTCGTTAGAACCTGGGAATTCTCGTTCGAACGAGAATCTCACTTCGAACGAACTCTACAATCTCATTTGTAATCTCCTTGGAATTCTCATTCGAATGAGGTCGTTCGAACGACTTGGGCAGGTCTTCGAACGAGAATTCAGAAAGCTTCCCTGTCTTCCAAAAGTTTCGTTTTCCCAATTCATTTAACAACAAAATTGCTTCAAACCCATCATAATCTGCATTCAACAACTCTAATCTATATCCCTTAGTATTAGAACACTTTCCCATCCGTTTTTAACATCAAATCCCTAAAATCTCAACCTGAATTTTGATAAATTTCCCAAATCTTCAATAGCCCCTAATTTCATATAATCACCATTAATGACCCATTACACTCAGATATAATTTTGTGGTTTCATCATATCAAATTTAGGTTTTTAATCCCCAAAACAATAGCTATTCAACTACATGCAATTCATGTACTACAATTATGAATAAATTCCCAATTTTAGTCCCAATTACATGTTATTATGATTAATCCATCAACTAAATTACCATGAATCATATATGCTCTAAAAATCCAGCAAGATAAACACATTCCTCTTTGTGAACTTCTGATTCGCTGAATTAAACTGGTATAGGGGTGATCCTCTTTTCACGATCTACGCATCGGTGTGATTTTTGATGTGAGAGCTTGAGTATTTATCCCAGGGCTCCTATGGAGTTCTTCTTCTTCCTCTGTAGTTCTCTCTCTCTCTCTCACTTAGGTTTGGAAACTAATATATAGCCTATTACCTACGTACACTTCCTTTTAATGTTCTATTTTCGTTCGCTTTAATTCCCAAAAATCTCAAAAGGCCAAATTACCCATCCGGGGTGTCGGTTTGGCCTAAATTTCCCCCAAATCCAAATAAAATACCCGAGTAGAGTTTTCTAACTATTTTGACCCTTTCGGACTCATTGGCGCACTCGAAATGATCATACGAGTTACTTAAAAATAAATTATCTTTTTAACTCAATAACGTAATACCGACACGACACACACGCGCATCCCAACTAAGTGTATTACAACTGCCATAGTAATTATTTATTTAAATTCGGATTAATTATAAATAAATTTTCTCCATTTAAATTTATTAATCCTAATTCCATAATTAAAATAAAATCCCTCAAAAATACAGAGTATTACATTGCATTTCAACTGGGGTAATAGATCATCTTTTCTGACCCAAATTGCTCTAATTTTAAATGCGCTTAATAGACCGTATTTGATCAAACTTACGAGCTTCTGTCTTTTATTTAAAAGATTTTTGCCCAGGTTTATGAGTATTATAGACAGTTTGAGGAATTGGTTTAGAAAAGAATCTAGGATTTCTTCTTGTTGATGGTCTTTTAGTGTTAGTCCTTCTCTTTCTCTTTCGATTGTTAGAATTCTTGTTTGGTTGTCTTGGAAGGACATAGTTGTTTCAGCTTCTCCTATAATAGTTGAAGTTATGGTAAACAGGAGAGTTATAGACTAGATTACATAGACGTTTTGAATAGAAATCATCAAGGGAATGTCCATAGACATCACAATAGGAGCCGTAAAGATAGCACGTAGAATTCTTAACCTTAGGAAAATTATTATTTGAAGGCTTGTATAGGTGTTAAGCTCTAGTCTTGTCTCTAGTTGGCACAGGATGAAATGAAGAATCAGCTTATCGAATAAGGGGCAGACGTATTTAGCCTTATGTTCAACATTATGCTTAGAGTTACTTGATTCACCAATGTCTAACTTCTGTTGTTTTATATCAAACTCATTTTTCAAACCTTGAAAGTCTGGACAAGTTTCAATAGGTCTTTTGCCACGAAACACAAACTTTATTGTTTCAAAGTTTTTAGTTTGGGTCTTAGAGTTGGGAAAAAATTCTATTCCAGTTCGGTCATCAAAATTGGTCTTACTTTCAGCAACATGGACTTGAAAATAGTTAGAATTATTTTCAAATTTTGCAAATTTTTTGAAGACTATTGATGTCTTTTCTTTTGTTTGTTCAAATTCTAAAAACGTTCCTTTGTATTTCTTTTCCATAATTTCATTTAAGTTAGACAACTCTTTCAGCTTTTGTTTAAAATTTTTGGTTTCATTCTCATGAGTTAGACATTGAGTAGTATACTCTTTAGCATTATGTTTGTTCATATGACTTAGAGTTTCTATCTTCTGGGTAAGATCTTTGACAATCTTTTCAAGTCTAGTGCTTTTCTTGAGAGTTTTTGTCTACAGTGTGTGAATGTCAGGAAGGTCATTGTTATCGAAGTCACTAAGTGTGCAGTGTGCAATGTCCTCTAGAGATTCATTTTTAGGACTCACACACCCATTGTCATCAATAATAGAGTGTTCCCTTTGACTCATACGCATGGAGTTTGAAGTATTATCAGCATTCTCAAGAAATAAGGAAGATAAACCAATAGGCATAGTATTAGTTAACATAGAATGATCTGATTCCTCATCATTAGTGTAGATTATCTTAGAAAATAGTGACATACAAGGGTCAAAAGTGTTAGATGACTCAGGTTCATCATTTTCAGATTCACTTGAGTCATCCCAAGTCTTGCATAGATGAGCCCTATTATGTTTGTGAATTTTGTCTAAGTTAACTCCATAGTCACTAGCCATGTGTCCTAACTTCCCATATCTATAACTGTTAACATTTTTAAGGTCTCTCTCAGGTCTCTCATGAATATCAGTCTGGTGTTTGTATTGTCTTCTATCATGAGGCATATTATTAGATTGGTTTGGATAAGTAGGTTTGTCTTGTCTTTTTTCTATTTTATTTTGAAAGTTCAAAATCTTCTTAAACTGTTTAGACATTAAGGCAAGATGATTATCCAGACTATTTAAATTATAGTCCTCATCAGAGTCTAAGTCAAAGTCAGGTATACTAAGTTCAAGTGTGGTCAACTTAGATGACAAAATAAGATTGGAAGCTGACTGTTTCTTTTGGGATTGGGTTAATTGTTTCATAAATTCTAATTCCATTTCCATAGTTCTCAATTTGCTACTGAGGAGTTCATGTATGAGATTTTGATCATCCATCTCCTCAATTACATATATTTTATCATCAAATTTATGTGGAAGTGATCTTAGTATTTTAGAATGAAAATTTCCAATCTATTATAGACAATCCTATTGGCATGCAATTTAGTCACAATGTCTATCAATCTAATATAGAAGTCATCAAATAACTCAGTCATGATCAAGGAGTTGGACTGCTAGATTAAAATTTGTGTTTTAGCAATTTTAACTCTGGTGTCACCCTCATGTGCAGTCACTAGGGTTTCCCATGATTCCTTAGAGGTAGTACAAAATGATATCCTCCTAAATTTGTGTTCATTGATAGACAGGAATATGGCATTTTTTCCTTTGTTATTGTTAAGGGACGTATGTTTCTCTTCTTTAGTGAATTCACTTAATAACTATATAATCCTCATAGTACTTCCTTTAGCGGCTGGTTTAGTAGGAAAAGTATAACCATTTTCAATAGCATCCAAGACATCATCTCCCAATGTCCCTTGAATTAAAGCAACCATCCATACATTCCAGTAAGGAAAATTGGTTCCATCAAAGAGAGGGGGCCTGGACATGTTACCTAGTCTCTCAAATTTCTCATCCATAATTTGTTTTGAGAAAATAATTTCAGAAACTCAAGATCTAAAGAATTTTAAAAAATGAAAGCTCTCATACTAATTGAAAAAAATACCACTTAAGTCGTTTAATTCAAGATTAAACTATCTAAATGTCTCTCAACAATTTGTTGAAGAAACTTTTTTCTTAAAACAAATTGCTTAACACAAGATGTGTAAGGACACAAATTTCCAATTGAGTCCATATATAGTTTTGGCTCAATTCCGGACAAAAACATTTATTCATAGGATAGTATTTATTGTAATATTCTCAAGCCTATGAAGTGTATGTTGAAGACGTAGCGGCAAAGAATTTAAAGCTTCATCAAAATGCCGGTTTGCGTGCCTCGTTTCTACGTCATCAACTAAGGTTCCATGCTCCCAAGGTATGAATGTAATTATATGTATATAGGATCTTGGAACAACTTGTATTGGGTGTTAGGTTTAATAAAAACTGCATTTTATTTTTCAGAAAGAATCAATTAGAAACTTAAAAATAAGTATATAAAAGTTTCTGGGCCAAAATCGAATTTTACAAACTTTCTGGTCGTTCGTTAGAAATGTCGTTCGAACGAGTTTTTTCGTTCGAACCAGATTTCGTTCGAACGAGTTTTGTCGTTCAAACCAGTTTCGTTCGAACGAGTTTTGTCGTTCGAACCAGTTTCATTCGAACGAGTTTGCCAACGACCCTAATCTGGTCAATCATTCGATATGTCGTTCGATATGTCGTTCGAACGAGTTTTCATTCTAACGAGGTATCTAACGAGATTCTAACGAGCCCAGGCTGGTCGCTCGTTAGAAGTCTCGTTCGAACGAGAGTCAAGTTCGTTCGAACGAGACGTCAGGCGGGAACGGTTTTGAGCAGTTTTTGGCAGTTTTTTCCCACTTCTCCACTTGGATTTCAACCAACTTTTTCATACTTTATTATGTGCGGGAAACACATTTTCCAAGACAACTTTTCCAACATGGTTTATCTCCTAAAGAGAGTTTGAGAGCAAAATTAGTTTAGGAAAATGTTCAAGTTTTGAGTGTTCATTTTTAATGAAAAATTCATACACACTCTAGTTTACACCCAATAATTGTTTATCCAAGTTTCTACATAAATATCAATTGCTTGGAGATTGTTTTGGCACCGGTTTTTCTCTACACCGAATTGAAGAGAAGTTCGTTTCATTTCTACCCGCTTGGAGAAAGGCTCCATGTTAGGGTGACGGTGTGCCTAATTGCCCGATCGGTGGGAGTCCGAGACCGCGGTGGAGCTCCGTTGGTTATTCGCTAATTGAAGGTCGATACAAGAAGAAGCATCACGGCTTGAGAGGGTTCGAGTTTAGGAAGTAAGTCTTTTGTCTTGTATTTTGTAATACCGTTTTTAGTGGATTTGAGGCTAGGGCCGTCCCGAGGTTTTTTTCCCGTTAGTGGGTTTTTCCTCGTACATCGCGGTGTTGTGTGACTGTTGATTTTATCTTGCTCTATATCACTTAGAACGCATGCTAGATTAATTTCAAGATAAAATTTGGTTTTACAATCACACTAATTTAATTTGGGACTTGAATTATGTTTTAATTTGTTTTGAGAAATTAAAACTTATTGTTTATATTTGAAAGTTGAAACCATCTCAACGCTTCCGCATTTATTTAAAAGGAAATTATATTTTAATTTGTGATCATTAAAATCCGGGGCTTTTCAAATTGGTATCAGAGCCAAAAACGATAATTTATTTCGTTAAGATCTTTTAATTTTTGGCTAAAATGGATTTTTCCCCATTTTCAAAATTTCCTATTTTCGATGGTTCAAACTACGCGTATTGGAAAGCGCGAATGAGATCAGCACTAAAATCTATCGACGAGAGAGTTTGGATGTCTGTTGTTACCGGATATTTCCCATTAACTTACTTAGTTGAAAATGAACGTGTTTTAAAACCCGCCGATAGATGGACTGAAAATGAGTTTAAACTTGCTAACTTTAATTCCCGAGGTTTAAATGCCTTGTTTAGCGCTGTCGCACCGGATGAATTCCGACGTATTATGACGTGTGAAACCGCTAAAGAAGCTTGGGATATTTTACAATTAACTCATGAAGGAACTAGTGTCGTTAAAGCTTCAAAACTCCAAAACCTCACCACTCAATTTGAAACTATCAAAATGGATGAAAAAGAAACATTTGATAAATTTTATGCTCGACTTTCTGATATTGTTAATTCATCTTTTAACTTGGGAGAGAAAATACCTGACGACCGTGTTGTAAAGAAAATTTTAAGGTCCCTACCCGATAGATTTATTCCAAAGGTGACCGTTTTAAATTCTTTACCCACTTTAGCCTCTACGAAATTAGAAGAGCTTGTAGGTGATTTACAAACCTATGAACTAGATATGTTTCCCTCTAAAACTGAAAAGAAAATTGAAAAGGGCGTTGCTTTAAAAGCCCGAAAAGAGGTCAAACAAGTAGTAGAGAGCGATAGTGATAGTGACTCGGAAGACATGGCTTTGTTTGCTCGTAAATTTAGAAAATTTCTTAAATTTAACAAAGATAAAGTTAAAAATGATTTTAAGAAATTTGATTCTTCTAAACATGATAAAAGCGAGAAGGTTTCTAAAGCCGAGAAGATCCCTAAACCTAGTAATGAACATTTAGATAGGGAAGAGTCTAATAAGTGTTTTGGTTGTGAAGGTTATGGCCATAGGGCTTTTGAGTTCCCCACTAAACTAAGGGAAGAGGGTAAACGACCCGTTTCATATAATGCGACCCTTAGTGATAGTGATAAGGAAGAGAAGCCCGATTCCCCCACTAAGAAAAATTTTGTGGCTTTTATGGCTAAACAGGTGAGTGATAATGAGAACTCATCGAATGATGAAATAATAGCACATGCCACTTCCAAGGTCATTGTACATGATTCTCTTATTTTTGATGATAGTGAGAGTGAAGAAGAAAGAAAGAGTGAAAATGAAGAAGAGGTTGATGAGAGTGAACTTCAAAATGCTTTCCATGAATTATATAAAGAATCTATTAAATTGAAAAGAGCGAATTTGAAGTTAGAAGCAAGTTTGAGAGAGAGTGTCAAGGTCATTGATGAAAGTGCCTTAATAGAAGACCTTAGGACACGTGAGAGGACTCTTCAAGAGAAGCTTAACTATGTAGAAGGCGAGAGAGATAGCCTTAGGGGTTTAATGGAATCCTTGAAAAAGGAGCTTCTTGCTTTTGAAGAGCAAAATTTTTTACTAGAATCTAACATTTTAGAATTGGAAAATAAATTAAAAGATTCTAGTAATGTCAAATTTGATTTGGAATGTCGTTCGGAAAAACTTGATAAAATGTTAGGAACGGTCCAAGTTAAAAATGACACTTTTGGTTTAGGCTTCAATACTTGTAATGATTTTAACCCTAAAGTCAAAACCAACATTTTAGGAGAATCTACTAGGAATGCATTTCAAGATCACTCCTTAGGTAAATCTTTTCGACATATTTTCACTTGTTCACATTGTGGTCGAAAAGGTCATCTTAAGAAATTTTGTTTTAATCTTAAACGATTTCCTAGAAAATCCCATAGTAAAGCAACCACGATAGCTAACGTTCCTACACCCCAAGATAGTCATGCTTCATTAATTTGGGTTAGGAAATCCGACTTGGTTGCCTTACAAAATAGGGATTTTGATTCTCATTTACTTTCACATCCTTCCTCCCTTGCTAAATCTAATGGATGAATGTGTTAGTGTTTGCATATTTTAGCTTTTGTACTTCATGCCATATTCTTATGCTAAATGTATGCTTGTTTAGTCATTTTCTAGTCATTGCCTTATTTCATATCACATGCTAGAAATTATGACTTGTTTATCTTTTTGTATTATTTTTTGTGTTTGATTTAACTGCAAAATATAAAAAGATTTTTGTTTATCATTTGTGTTTTATTTATTTCATTTATGCTTAATGAAAAATACAAATGATTTTTGTTTAGTCTTTTGAATATATATCTTTCTTTTTTATTATAAATGTTAAAAACTCAAAAAGATTTTTGTTTGGTGTGTATTTTTGTTTGACACACTTTATGTGGCATATACTTGTGTTTGAATCCCATCATTTACGCTCCCACGTGGCTAGAACTTTTGGTTTAGATTTTCAATCCTTATTATGTTCTTTACCATTATTTATGGAGTAGTTGGATTTTGTATTGTTTAAATGGATTCTATTTCTATATGCCTCTATTCACACATGCACGAGATCTTTTGAAATCTTACTGTCACATGTTATATTTGAGCTTTTTAAGGTGTTCTCCTATCAATCTAGTCATCTACATATCTATGACCTAGGAGGACTAGTGCATGTCAAAATCCGTTGCATGTGATATTTGTGTGAAAAATGAAAACATGATAAATTCATATATGCACGGGGAAGGGCTCCGAAAGGATGAATTAAATCCTTTGCGATAGTAAGCCACCGTTGATTGGATCTAAAAGAAATACGTGATCCAAAGGCCTAAAAACAGAATATTTGGCATTCAAAGAAAGCAATTTCCACGGCCTATGTTTGTATGATATATTCATTCAAAATCATAAGAATATATATGCTCATTGAGGGAGAATTGGAAGGTATATCAACGGTTTGCACAATGTCCGTTTATCCTAGTTGTCTTTAATGTCATGACTCTATTTGGTTTGTAGAATCATCATCATGCTAGGCTTGTATGCATTGTGTATGTTTGTTCATTGAGTTCAATTTATATTGTCACATGAGGTTATATTTCAATGTGATGAAGTTTGCAATCAAATGAGAACTCCGTGAACATTTATTAAGTGTTTGGGTCTAAATTTAATTGTTGCTAGTTCACACCCCTACACTTCCGTTTCCATATGACACATTTTTGCCATACGAGTGTGCAAACTTATTGTATTTTGTGTCATGTGTGTGTTTATATCTATATATATATGCAAGTGCTTTATTGGTATATTTTTTTTTGTATCTATATATATGATATTTGTTTGTCTTTGCCCCGCTTTTATTGCCCATATGCTTTCATGTCTTATCACTTTAAGCTTTCACATGCTGTTTATTAGTTCTTTATCCTTTGCCTATTCCCGAACAAAAAGGGGGAGAATGATGATAGGGGGAGAAATGGTATCTAATCCTATTATTATCGTATCTTCGTTTGGGGGAGATTTATCTTAGGGGGAGACGTCTTTCTAAGTAGGTCATATGTTTAAAGGGAGAATTAATTTAGGATTCCCTATGCATTTGATGAGTTTGCTTAAGTGTGCAGGAATTATTCTAAAGCGGCATCTTTCTATGGCAAAGCGTTTGATCCTTGGGTTGAGTCAAGTTTGGGCGGGTTATGTTTTGAGTCTAGTAGAGCTTGACGGCCCTTTAGGATTTTTGTTTGGTTTTTGTCCCGGAATAGCCAAAGGGGGAGATTTGTAAGGACACAAATTTCCAATTGAGTCCATATATAGTTTTGGCTCAATTCCGGACAAAAACATTTATTCATAGGATAGTATTTATTGTAATATTCTCAAGCCTATGAAGTGTATGTTGATGACGTAGCGGCAAAGAATTTAAAGCTTCATCAAAATGCCGGTTTGCGTGCCTCGTTTCTACGTCATCAACTAAGGTTCCATGCTCCCAAGGTATGAATGTAATTATATGTATATAGGAGCTTGGAACAATTTGTATTGGGTGTTAGGTTTAATAAAAACTGCATTTTATTTTTCAGAAAGAATCAATTAGAAACTTAAAAATAAGTATATAAAAGTTTCTGGGCCAAAATCGAATTTTACAAACTTTCTGGTCGTTCGTTAGAAATGTTGTTCAAACGAGTTTTTTCGTTCGAACCAGATTTCGTTCGAACGAGTTTTTTCGTTCGAACCAGATTTCGTTCGAACGAGTTTTGTCGTTCGAACCAGTTTCGTTCGAACGAGTTTGCCAACGATCCTAATCTGGTCAGTCGTTCGATATGTCGTTCGATATGTCGTTCGAACGAGTTTTCGTTCTAACGAGGTATCTAACGAGATTCTAACGAGCCCAGGCTGGTCGCTCGTTAGAAGTCTCGTTCGAAAGAGAGTCAAGTTCGTTCGAACGAGACGTCAGGCGGGAACGGTTTTGAGCAGTTTTTGGCAGTTTTTTCCCACTTCTCCACTTGGTTTTCAACCAACTTTTTCATACTTTATTATGTGCGGGAAACACATTTTCCAAGACAACTTTTCCAACATGGTTTCTCTCCTAAAGAGAGTTTGAGAGAAAAATTAGTTTAGGAAAATGTTCAAGTTTTGAGTGTTCATTTTTAATGAAAAATTCATACACACTCTAGTTTACACCCAATAATTGTTTATCCAAGTTTCTACATAAATATCAATTGCTTGGAGATTGTTTTGGCACCGGTTTTTCTCTACACTGAATTGAAGAGAAGTTCGTTTCATTTCTACCCGCTTGGAGAAAGGCTCCATGTTAGGGTGACGGTGTGCCTAATTGCCCGATCGGTGGGAGTCCGAGACCGCGGTGGAGCTCCGTTGGTTATCCGCTAATTGAAGGTCGATACAAGAAGAAGCATCACGGCTTGAGAGGGTTCGAGTTTAGGAAGTAAGTCTTTTGTCTTGTATTTTGTAATACCGTTTTTAGTGGATTTGAGGCTAGGGCCGTCCCGAGGTTTTTTTCCCGTTAGTCGGTTTTTCCTCGTACATCGCGGTGTTGTGTGACTGTTGATTTTATCTTGCTCTATATCACTTAGAACGCATGCTAGATTAATTTCAAGATAAAATTTGGTTTTACAATCACACTAATTTAATTTGGGACTTGAATTATGTTTTAATTTGTTTTGAGAAATTAAAACTTATTGTTTATATTTGAAAGTTGAAACCATCTCAACGCTTCCGCATTTATTTAAAAGGAAATTATATTTTAATTTGTGATCATTAAAATCCGGGGCTTTTCAAGATGTGTAAAATAGTATGAACGAGTTATTTAAGGTATAGGCTTACCAGTTTTGAAAACCAAAACTTATAAAGAAATCAAATAAACATAGCCTCAAGAAATGGATGAGAGGAAGAGGAAGTATAGAAGTACAATTTTAACATGGTAAAACCCCACCTAATTGGGGAAACATCCACGGAGGTCTCTACACCTCAAAAGTAAAAATCCATTAAAATAGAGCAACAGGTTACAAATTATATAAAAATCAAGACACACAATCAAGCCTAAACTAAGTTCAGAAATTATACCAACTCCTCTGGCGTTTTCTGACTTCTCCCAAGGCTCTGATGTTGTCGATGTTCTCTCATCTTTATAACTCCACTCCTTTTAGCTTTACATCGACTCAAATGTTCAGAATCTCTATACCAACATTGTTTAGTGATTTAGTGTGAAAGTATAAGTGGTGATGCGCTCTAAATTATATGCATGCAACCCACACACACTTATTACAAAACAAATGATTATCAAATTATAAACATATTCTAAAATGCAATGAAGATTTCTAAAATCAGTTTGATCGAAACTCAAGACTTTGGATATTTCAATTTATCAACAAATCAAGATGTAATCTTGCTATACAAAAGAGCCAAGATCCTTAACACTTTAGTTATTCGAAAATATTTACAAATATTTCACAAAATCTGAAATAATTGAAAGGGTAAATCCCCAATCAAGATCTTAAATAGATCTAAGTCTGAG
This sequence comes from Sambucus nigra, assembly GCA_949130495.1. NCBI lineage: Eukaryota > Viridiplantae > Streptophyta > Magnoliopsida > Dipsacales > Adoxaceae > Sambucus > Sambucus nigra. Next base: position 448,212,188 of record OX422218.1, on the reverse strand, counting down.
TATTCTCAAAAACTAAAATCATAAATGATTTTATTGGTTTAGGGTTTGAACAAAACATAACATTTTAAAACCACCAACAAAATTGAGATTTCTCGAAAGAAGAAATCAAAACTAGTAATATAAACGTGAAGTGTATCACAGATTCACAAATCTTAGATTTCTATGAAAGAAAATAAGATTTGGAAAACTTTACTTGTTGGATAAGATATTAAGAATAAGAGAGGATGGAACTTCTCAAATCTGGATCTAACTCAACTCTCATAACTATTTTTAGGTGAGATTCGACAGGAGTTAGGTTAGGGTTTTGTATTTTCTCTCTCTTTTTCTTTTCTCTCTCTCTCTCTTTTATCCTCTCTCTTCTTTTTTCTCTAAAGAATAAGGTGAACCAAAAGTTATAATTAAAAGGAAGAAGTCTTCTTTTATACAAAGAAGAGAAGTCTCTGGAAGATCTCAGGCAAATGACCGAACATGATTTGATCGAAAGAAATCTAATAGCTACCAATGCACCGCAATTATAAAAGCTCTGATTGGTTTAAATGTAAACACAAGGATCAGGTAAGAACGCATGTAGTCCATATATTAAAACGATCTAAGGGTTCTCAATCACTCCCAGGAATGTGAGTGTAAAGAAACACAAATTCAACCGATATAAGCACAACACGTGTAAGGCTCTGATGACTTAAGAAACACGTGTTTTTGGTCTTACATGAATACAAGTTTTACCCACAATATTATCTAGTGCTTTCAGTTTCTACCCAAGCCAAGTTTTAACATCTTTTATTAATTACAAAATAGCCCACAACATGTGTAAAAGACAATTTTAAATTTCTAAAAATTGTTTAAAAAATCTTAGAAATTATTTAAAATATCCCAAAAATTATGGAAAAATTATTTTAATGGGATTTAACACACATACACCCATATTATGAATAATGCAATAAATGAATGCAATCCCAGGTGAGCTGTTGGTGTTCTACCTTTAAGAACAATTTGAGGAATTCAAAATGAAGAGTCTGAAGGCTTTTTGGACAAACTAGGATATGACTCAATTTTATCACTATTGCTAAACTAGATAAGCACCTATATAATATAGACTCAAGTGAGTCAAAGATATAGGGTACTTCAGCCTTTGGTCAAGCATTGGAATGTTATTCGAAGTTTCGTTGGAAACACGTTCGAACGAGGTATTGGTTCGTTCGAACTAGCACATTTTTTTAACATATATTTCTAATCTTTAATAACTTTATCTTTGCAACAACTTTCCTTATAAATTGGGATGCGGGATTAGACTTTTCTTAATGCCCTTTTAGAGTCCTTTTTGTGAAGCAAATCTATTTTTTCTTATCCAAAACCCTTGGATCTTTTAGGATTACTTTTCCAAATAAATAAGAACAAACTCCAAGTTCAAAAACCCCTGTAAAGATTTTCTCTACTATTGAATTATAGATTCATGGCTCTACTACTGACGAAGAAAGGAATTGTGATTCCTGAGGCTGGTCGGTGGATACCGAGGCAAGAGTTTCTTATTGGGAGCGGTGCTAGGTCGTATTATTTTTTGTTGAAGGATTGAAGACATCTATGAATTATACTTAGCGGATATTTAAGTAGTCTGTAAGTCATCAATTGTCTGTAAAGGTTCAAATTTTTTATGGGTCAAATTATGCTTACTGAAAAGCAAGAATGAGGTCAGTGTAAAATTAATTGATAAAAGAGTTTGGCTTGTGTGTGACAGAGGTTGGACACCACTCACTGTGACTAATGGTGTTGTCATAAGTCCCAAACCAATCACCACCTGGACGAATGATAAGTTTAAATGGAGTAATTTTAACCCACGTAGTTTAAGTTAAATTTCTAGAGGTGTCACCCTTGACGAGTTCGGCCACATCATGAAGTCTACTACATATAAGGAAGCGTGGGATATCCTCCAAATCACTCACGATGGTACCAATGTTATGAAAGCATATAAGATAAAAAACATCACCACACGGTTTGAGACTATTACTATGCTAGAGACTGAGTCATTTGATCAATTTTATGCATGATTGTCTATCGTTAACTCTAGTTTTAATTTGGGTGAGAAAATTATTGAGATGCGCATTGTGAAAAAGATCTTGAGATCCCTTCTATCCCGATTTATCCCTAAAGTCACTATCCTTAATTCTTTGAGAATTTTAAATACGCTTAGTTTAGAAGAACTTATAGGAGAGCTTCAAACTTAGGAGATTGATATGTTTCTCAAAATTGTTAAACCAAAAGAAAATGGGATTAGTTTAAAAGCCCAAGCTAATGAGAGTGCAGCTACAGCGGAAATATTGCGACTTCTCAAATAAAAACCAATTTTAATTAAACCCAAATTTTAGTTAAACCCTAATACATGCATCTAGATGATTTATCAAATAAAATATAGCATGCAGGATAAAACAAATTGAAGACGTGTGTGCTCGCGTTCAAATGATCAAATTATATATAAAACCCTTTTAACACAAACAAACCCTAAACATGCAGCAGTATGTGATTGAATAAATTGATAATCTACGCAAGAACATTCAAACACATGCAATTAAGGAAAAATCCCCCTCAGGGGCAAAAGCATTTATTTTCACTATAATTTGTAAGAAAACGGCTTACAATCGGATTACAATGAAAATACAAGTTGACTAAGAATTACCCTCGGGTATCGGATTCTGTAGTCGCGGCTGGAACTATCCCTTTCCAGTAGGGCTGCAATGGAGAAGAGAAACGGCTTCTCCACAAGTTTGTCGGCTAGAATTTTCCCTTTCCAGGAGGGCAGCAATGAAGAAGAGAACGGCTTCTCCACAAGGGTTGAACAAACCAAAGTTGTGTTCTTGGGTTGCAAAAGGATTCACAAATATTTGGCAAGGATGTGTGAATCAAAACATGAGTCTTGGGACTCAAAAATATGAAGACTAGATGTATTTGGACTCTCAAATTCGTCTCCTAAAGTCTTGCAAAACAACTCTCCCGAAGTTGGTATTTATAGGGAAATACATGAAGAGACCCACGATTTTAATCTGCTGAAATTCTATCCAGCGTACTGGTACCCCGAACCGGTATTGGTACCCCTGCGAATCGGTTTGCCCCCCCGAACCGGTTCCAAGCTGGGTTCGGGAAAGTGTGCTGGGAACAGGTGCTTAAACACTTAGAAAAATTCCTAGAATTTTCAATGAACATATCTCCATTTTCAACGGGACATAACTTGTTCACCGTAGCTCGGATTGAGGTGTCGTTTCTTCCAGTATCTTTGTTACGGCAATCTCTTCAACTTTCCAGTTGACCGGTCCTCCGGACGGTGGCTGTAATATTACCAATTTGCCCTTGAACATCCCTATCATGCCTTGTTTCACTGATTTGACTTCTCTTGCGTTCCACTTGCATTACGAGCCTACAATCAAGGAATGTGAAGTCGTTGATGCAGATGAGGGACATATTAGTGGATATAATGCATGCTTGATTCCCAGAATTCGGATAGAGGCCGTCATGTGAGATCGTGAGGTGACGTGCCAAATGTAGCGGCGTACGACATAAATAAATGAAACATTTCGGACATGAGAAAAATGTCCTTACAAATCTCCCCCTATGTCTATGCCGGTACATACATAAAAATCCGAATTATCAAATATGAAATTGCCTATACAAATCTACCCTCCCATGAACCCAAAACTGGAAAAGGTACAAATGAATAGTCTTCATCGTTTGTTCTTCAATTCTTCAGGAATCTCAAAACTTTTCTCATCAGGGTGTGCAACATATAGATCTGCAATCTTCATACCTACACACATGAGACAAATAAAATACCACGTGACATATCGAGTTTGAAATGAGATAACATGGATATCAATATATGATAAAAACATAAGCAACATCTCAAAAACTCCCCCAAAATTCAAACTCCCCATAATATGATAATTCTTTCTCCCCCTTTTTATGATGTCCCCAAATAGACAAATTAGAGAAATAAATCAAATAAGCAAGTGCGGGGTGTCACTAGGATAAAAGCACACCATGAATAAACAGAAAGCACCCAAGTCGATGATAGCGTAAATGAAGTGGTGTGATCAAATTCGATAAGAAAATCAATGCATACAAACATGACATATGTGCACGATGAATATTGGATATTCCTAGCGAATGAACTCAAATGCTTCCTTTGGTGTAAAAGAGTGACAGTATAAGATATTGACTCAATCAAATCAACAAATCAAAGCTCAAAATGATTTTCACACCAATAACGTCCAAAATGATTTTACGCTTTTTCAGGACTTTCAAGGAAGTGCAAACCCGTTTAAAGATTCTCCAACCAAACTCCCTCAGATATAATTTTGAATAGAGGCATTCTAAATTCTCAAACTTTGGAGAATTGATGGTGAAACCTAAGTGGCCCATATTTGGCATGAATTGCTTTTTATTGCCTGTAAATTTTTTCGGGCTCTTTTAACCTCTTTGGACCTCGGATATTAAAATTCCTCCATTTTTTAGGTCCTTTTTAATGGTGGCTTTTGCGCAAAGGATAGATGATTACCTTTCGCAGCCCCTCCCCATTATACAAAAACACACAGTCTCACCAAAACGGTTTTTACATGCATTCCAATCTTGTTAAGTTTTATCGCATATTGTACATTGTATAGACAGGATTGAGATGAAAACACGCAAGCCAACATGAGATAGACAAGTGCAATAATCAAATATAGCCGTGCATGTGTGCAATAAAGGATATAGGAGTCAAACATGTAGGAAGATATCACTAATTACATCTCAAAGACTCCAATCAATGTAAAGCACATGGATGAAATGATGTAGCCTCTCAAATCTCTATCAAACAGTCACATGGATATATGGAATGAAGTTGTGACTTGGCTAACTTAAATGCTCATCCATAAAAGTACAAAAATCTTTTTGGTCTTTTTCAAAAATTTTATCAAAATAAAATCTTTTTGTTCTTTTCTTAAAATTTTCTTAAAGGAAAATCTTTTTTGCATTTTTTTTTTAAAAAAATGAAAAATTAACTAATGATACATGCTAGCAATAGGTAAAAAAAAATATGATAAACAACCTATGCTAGCAATCAAGACTAGATCTCAACCGGGAGTAACGGTGGAGTTTTCTAAAGATGGTGACATCTTTTGAACCAACTCCACAGGATCATGTGTAGTCTTGATCAAAAACTTCACTTGCTCGCGAATATGTGCAAACTCTCTATCAAAATGAGCAGGCAAAGTATCATGAGTGGGTGCATGTGCATGAATGTGTGAAGTGGCATGATATGGCACAAAACCCAACTTAGAACAAAATTCCCTAAGATGTCCTCGCTTCTTGAAGTGGGAGAAAACATAAACCGGTCTAGGAAGTAATTTATCAACAATTTTGGGATGAACAATCCTAGACGGACACCCATGGGACTCACTCACAATGGTGGATATAGGCTCGGGTGAATTCTCTAATGTGACTTGAACCTCCCGTGCTTGTTTGAGGTCATCCTCGAGATGGGATACACGTGTCGTCAGACTAGACACCGTGTTGGTCAAGTCACCTTTTTCCCTTTTAAGCTCATCATTCTCTCCCTTCAACACACCAATCCGAAGACCTAGGATCCTATTAGTCCTTTTTATTTCCATAGTCTCGATAAACAACTTTCTAAAGGCTTTTTGGATCAAACTATCATCACCATTATCATCCTTGATATCACTTAGAGAAGTGGGCATATCAACTTTCTTGCCCTCTCTCTTAAGTCTAGTGGGACACTCAAATTTCTTGTGCCCTGTCCCATCGCACTCAAAACATCTTATCTTCTCAAGTTTTTTATTTTTCTCATTCTCACCACAACTCTCTCTCTCTCTCCAAACAATCTTAAATCATTCTCTAAAGTGGTGATCCTAAGGACTAAAGCATTATTACGTTTCTTGGTTTCAAAAAACTCAGAATATAACTCGGCGTAAGCGTGTGGGAGATCACACTCGCTCTCACTTTCCTCATCCTCCCCTTCACTCTCATCGCTCTTACTGTCGAGGTGTCCTTGTGATGTAGCATCCTCATCGTCGTGAGAAGCATTGGAGGTACTCACATGACTTGCCATGAACGCGGTGAAGTTACGCTCATGCGGTGACTCATCTCTCGAGTCCACCGACTCGACCTCACTGACGTCACTAAGGGTAGTATTCAGGACAGTTTTACCCTTTTCTCTATTCAGACGGGTGGCACACTCAAACGCTCTATGACCCTTACCATCGCATTCAAAACATCGCTCACTGTCTTTCTTAGGAGGGTCTTTTAAATCTTTCTCATTTTCCTTTTCAAAAATATTTTTCTCAACATTCCTTTTATCATTGAAATTTCCACTTTTCTTGAATTTGAGAATTCTTTTGAAATTTTTTGCAAACAGGGCCAAGTCATCTAAGTCAAAATCACATTTAGACTTGGACTCAAAACCTTTTTCTTTCTTTTTCTGAAAATGAGACTTTAAAGCAATCCCATTATCCTTATCCTTAATGGTTTTGGGAAACATGTCAATCTCATAGGTTTGAAGATCTCCTACAAGTTCTTCCAACTTAAGTGATTTCGAATTTCCCAAAGAGTTCAAAACAGTGACTTTAGGAATAAAGCATTTTGGGAGAGATCTCAAAATCTTTTTAACGACACGCGTGTTATCAATTACCTCACCCAAATTAAAACTAGTGTTAACAATGTCCGACAAGCGTGCAAAAAACTCATCAAAGCATTCGGACTCAGACATGGTGATAGTCTCAAATTGGGTGGCCAAATTTTATAATTTAGATTCTTTAACAGCGTTCGTACCCTCATGGGTAAGTTGCAAAACATCCCATGCCTCCTTTGACGTGGTGCACGTCATTAAGCATTTGAACTCATCAGGTGTGACAGACCCAGAAATAGCACTTAGACCCTTAGAATTAAAAGATGACCATTTAAATTCTTCATCAGTCCAAGAAGTGTCAGGTTTCAAGTTGGTCACATTATCAACAGTCACGGTGGGAGGAGTCCACCCTCGTTCAACCAAAATCCAGACACGTTCATCAATGGCTTTTAAAGCCGACCTCATACGGGCTTTCCAATAAGCATAATTTGTCCCGCCAAAAACAGGCATTTTATAATATGACTTCTCCATTTGAACACGCACTTTTTCAAAAATCAATTTTTTTCAGAAAATTGATATCTTAGAAAAATTTTGCGGAAAAAGGAATACGCGATAGATTAGCGTAACCTGCTCTGATACCAATTTGTAGACGTGAGTATACAAATTGTATCAGAAAGTAAACCCTTGAAAAAAAATCAGGATCACGCGATAAATTAGCGTAACCCGCTCTGATACCAATTTGAGAGTGCAGCTACAGCGGAAATATTGCGAATTCTCAAATAAAAACCAATTTTAATTAAACCCAAATTTTAGTTAAACCCTAAGACATGCATCTAGATGATTTATCAAATAAAATATGGCATGCAGGATAAAACAAATTGAAGACGTGTGTGCTCGCGTTCAAATGATCAAATTATATATAAAACCCTTTTAACACAAACAAACCCTAAACATGCAGCAGTATGTGATTGAATAAATTGATAATCTACGCAAGAACATTCAAACACATGCAATTAAGGAAAAATCCCCCTCAGGGTCAAAACCATTTATTTTCACTATAATTTGTAAGAAAATGGCTTACAATCGGATTACAATGAAAATACAAGTTGACTAAGAATTACCCTCGGGTATCGGATTCTGTAGTCGCGGCTGGAACTATCCCTTTCCAGTAGGGCTGCAATGGAGAAGAGAAACGGCTTCTCCACAAGTTTGTAGGCTGGAATTTTCCCTTTCCAGGAGGGCAGCAATGAAGAAGAGAACGGCTTCTCCACAAGGGTTGAACAAACCAAAGTTGTGTTCTTGGGTTGCAAAAGGATTCACAAATATTTGGCAAGGATGTGTGAATCAAAACATGAGTCTTGGGACTCAAAAATATGAAGACTAGATGTATTCCCGAAGTTGGTATTTATAGGGAAATACATGAAGAGACCCACGATTTTAAACTGCTGAAATTCTATCCAGCGTACAGGTACCCCGAACCGGTTCGGGTACCCCTGCGAACCGGTTCTCCCCCCCCGAACCGGTTCCAAGCTGGGTTCGGGAAAGTGTGATGGGAACAGGTGCTTAAACACTTAGAAAAATTCCTAGAATTTTCAATGAACATATCTCCATTTTCAACGGGCCATAACTTGTTCATCGTAGCTCGGATTGAGGTGCCGTTTCTTCCAGTATCTTTGTTGCGGCAAGATATTCAACTTTCTAGTTGACTGGTACTTCGGACGGTGGCTGTAAAAGTACCAATTTTCCCTTGAATATCCCTATCATGCCTTGTTTCACTGATTTGACTTCTCTTGCGTTCCACTTGCATTACGAGCCTACAATCAAGGAACGGGAAGTCGTTGATGCATATGAGGGACATATTAGTGGAGATAATGCATGCTTGATTCCTGGAATTCGGATAGAGGCCGTCATGTGAGATCGTGAGGTGACGTGCGAAATGTAGCGGCGTACGACATAAATAAATTAAACATTTCAGACATGAGAAAAATGTCCTTACAGCTAAAAAGAAATAGGACCTCTGTTCTAACTCCAAATACGATTTTAACTTAGATGATCATTCTCTTTTTGCAAAAAAAAATTTAAAAAAAAATCAAGTTATGAAAAGAAAATTCTTCCAAAGAAAACAATAGTGTTGAGAATGATAAAAAGTTTAAGTCGTGCAAGAAAAGTTTTGAAAAAGCTAGAGGAGAGAACCATAAAAAATATGAGGAAAGATGCTATGAGCACGAGGGTAATGGTCATAAATCTCACAAGTGTGGTACGAGGTTAAAGAGACAAGGCAAAGGCAAAGCTGCCTCCAATGCCACTCTTAGTTATTGCAACGTTGAGTTAATGACTTTCGAGAATGAATCACTGCATGAATATAACTTCACCGCATTAATAGACTGGCATGTTAGTACATCGAGTACATCTCATGACAATGAGGAAGGTGCTAAAAATTATGACTTCAATAGTGAGTCTAGTCATTCTGGGAGAGTGAGGTAGATGACATTTTGACTGAGGGAGAGAGTGGCCTTTAACGCACTTATGTCGAGCTTCATTCAAATTAAAAAAGAAAAATAAGTGTTTGGCGCTTAGGGTATTATCTTTAGTGAAGGATTTGAGAAATTCATGAAAGAGCGAGTCCTCGATGAAAGTTTCTTTCAGAGAGAGAGTCATTTTGGTGGAGAGGGAAAATGGTGACTTAATCAACAAAGTGGATAGACTTATGAAAGATCTTCAATCTTCGTTGTAGATTCATGAAAAACTTAAATCCCTTGTATCCCAACTCGAGAAAGATATCGAATGTTCCTGGGAGTTCAAGGTTACTATAAAGGATACATCAAGGAAAGTATAAAAGATGTTCCTCGGTCCTGCTTTAGGATTTAGGGAGCAGTAAGGAATTAGTTACTATGGTGCATCCACTTCTCATGTCGCATTGAAATCGGTTCCTGAATTTATGGTTGATCCTTATGGGCCTAGACCTAAACCACAAAATAAAGTTCAACCTAAAATAGTGAACCAAGGTAAACCCAAACAAGTCAATATTTGGACTTATTATAATATGAGAGGTCGCCTTAGGAAATTTTTCTACAAGTTAGGGAGAACTTAACCGATATAAAAACTTCTCTATTCTTAGAGAGCAAGTTAATTTCCTAGTCGCGACATCTTATAGCTTAATAGAAGAATTTTAAAGGAATTCTATGCCATTTGAAAATGTTTCTAATGCTACGACTAGAGCCAATAATAATAAGGGAAAAGAAATATTACCTCCACTTGGGTATCTAAGAAAGACGACAAAGCTCTTGTTATTCACATTTCCCTCAAGGTTCAAGATAACTCACAATGGTATTTTGATAGTGGGTGCTCTAGGCACATGACTGGTGACATATTATTTTTCACCAACCTTGTGGATCGTAAGGAAGGAAAAGTCACCTTTGGAGATGGGAGTAGGTATAGTATTTTAGGTAGTGGTACCCAAATTTCCTAAACTAGACAATGTGTTATACTTCGAATAGTTGAAAGCAAACTTAACTAGTATAAGCCAATTTTGCGACGCAGACTTTGCAGTAAAGCTTGACCAGCCCGAGCGTAAGCTATATGATCAATCTAGTGAATTATTACTATAAAGAGTGAGGACCAAAGATAATAGTTACGGGATCATTCCCAAGTCCTCCTTTGTGTGCAACAATGCCATGGTCTCCTCTATGCACCTTCGACTAGGTCATGCGAATTTTAGAGATCATGAGAGTTTAGTGAAGAATGACCTAGTTCATGGCTTACCATCACTTGGGAAACTAGCTTCCTCAGTTTGTGATCCTTGTCAATGAGGAAAATAAATTTGAAGTCCCCGTCGGAAGTTGAATACCATTACCATCTCTCCTGTGTTGGAATTAATACATATAGATCTTATGGTTCCTACTCGAACGGAGAGTATAGGTGGTAAGAGATACATTCTCGTGATGGTCGATGAATTTTTGAGATATTCTATTATGGGGTTTGTTAGAGAAAAGTTCGATACGATTGAGTTCCTAACAATAAAGTGTCGTGTCCTATAAAACTAAAATGGTGTCACTATTAAACAGATGCGTAGTGATAACATGAGTTTTTAGATATTGACGCATAGTGATAACAAGAAGCCAAAATGAATAGATATTGTCATGGAGTGGGAATTAAACACGAGTTTTTAGTTGTTCATTCTCCTTAATAAAATGAGATAGTTGAGAGGAAGAATTGGATGATACACGAGATGGCTAGATCCATGCTTCTTAGGAGAAACGTGCCTAGACATTTTTGGGTAGTCAAAATTAATACCACGTTCCATATGGTGAATCGAGTATATCTTCGTCAACACACATTACACATACCATATGAGTTATGGATAGGTAAGAAGCCATCGTATTTTTGTGTCTTTAGTAGTCCTTGCCACATTTTGAGAGATAGAGAGAACTTAAGAAAGTTCAATTCTCGAAGTAATGAGGGGATATTTTTAGGTTATTCATCATCGAGTAGGGCTTATAGTGTGTTTACCTTGTAAGATCTTAGGCTATGGAGTTAATAAACGTCATGATTAGAGAAGATAAACTACCGATCTTTATTGACCCTAATCTTGAGAGTTAGAACAATGCACCCTTGGTGTCGATCATACTGATGGACCCCACTCTTGATTTGGAGGATCCACCCTCTTGGGTTCAAATGAGTTATGACCCTTATGCTACACTTAGTGATCCCACACTATGTGTCAAGACTTGCGCTCAACTTGAGAATGTGGTTATGTACTTTTGCTACACCTCCTTAATTAAGCCCAAGAATGTCAAAGCACTCAAGGTCAAGCAATGGATATCTGTTATGCTAGAATAATTGATTTAGTTCCAAAATAATGAAGTTTTGGAGTTATTCCCCCACCTAGAAAGACTAATGTGATAGCCATCAAGTAGATTTACAAGAACAAGATGGATAAGAATGGTACCATAGTTTACAATAAGGCTAGGTTGGTCGCTTAAGGATACACATAGATTGAGGGTGTATATTATGACGAGACATTCACTCCTATTACCAGGCTTGAGTATATTCTCTTACTAATCACCATAGCATGCCATCTATGCTTCAAGTTAACTCAAATAGATGTTAAGAGTGCCTTCCTTAATGACATTCTATAGGAGAAATTTTATGTGGAACAACTAAAGGGTTTCGAAGACCCAAATCACTCGAGACATGTCTTTTATCTGAAGAATGCCCTATATGATTTTAAGCGAGAACTCTGTGTTTGATATTAGAGGCTCATTTCTTATCTCTTAGCTCGTGGCTTCAAGATAGGGGGAGTGGATAAGACGTTATTTGTAAAGAGAGGGAGTGGATAAGACGTTATTAGTTTCCAAAGTCTATGTGGACAACATAGTATTTGGGTCCATATGTGAAATGTTAGTTTGATATGAGCATGGTGGGTGAGATTATGTTCTTCTTAGTTCTACAGGTGCATCAACTTGAGGATGGGATATTTATATCTTAATCTAATTATGCTAAGGACCTAGTGAAGAGATTGGATTTAGAATTCGCTAAGCATTCACACACCCTTATAAGTATCTCGATTAATCTTAACAAAGACACTTCAGGTAAGGATGTAGAGCAAACTCATTATAGGAGCATTATAGGTAGTCTTATCTACTTAACTTCTAGTTGTCTAGACGTTGCCTTTACATTGGAGTTTATGCATGTTACCAAGCATCCCAAAAGATTCTCACTTGCTTGGAATTAAACGTATATATGAGCGTAACTCTTTCCTATGGTATTTGGTATTACTTTGATATCGAAGACCTCTTGACCTCCTATTTGGATGCCGATTAAGATGGGGATGATGATGGTTATAGGAGCACCTCTGATGGGTGTTTTTGATTTGGGACTGCTCTTGTCTCTTGAATGAGCAAGAAGCAAAACTTTATTTCTTTGTCAACAACAGAGGCTAAGTATATAGCCGCCGAGAGTTATTGCGCAAACCTCTTATAGATGAAGGAAATGTTGGAAGATTATGTTATTTCCCAAGGAACAATGACTATTTCTTGTGATAATATGAGTGCAATTCATATATCTCGTAATTCGATTCAACACCCGTGTACAAAGAACAGCAGGATATGCAAACATTTATTCGTGATTGTGTTGAGGAGAAGGTCATCTCCTTGTCCTTTGTGAGCAACAAACATCAATTAGCCAATATTTTAATGAAACCTTTAAATGCACTTAGATTCGAGAATCATATGAAAACTTTGGGTATTTGTATTGTTGATTGAGTTCGAGCACTTTATCTTGTACATGGTGATTATCATTTAATATCTTTCATCCCTATTGCTAGATTGTATTTAAAATATTTTTTTATTATTAAGAAAAAAATAGAAATTTTTTAAAAAAAATTATTTGTGATAAAATTTTAAAAAAGACAAAAAGATTTTTGTATTTTCATTTTTCACCAAATATGGATGTACATTTAAGATATTCGGATCACCTTTACATTTCATCCATTTATGAGAATTTTTCATGATGTTTTGAGAAATTGCTTCGTTTATTTAGTGTGCTGAATAATGCGTGGATAACATTTCGTTGATCATTAATGATTACTTTCTTCATGATAAACTTTTTATCACCTTTACTGAACAGATGCACGGACATTCTGAACATTGTCTTACTTCTCATATGTCACATATGGTGTTCTCATCTCAATCGTGCTTAATAGCAAACCAAATGTACATTGAGATATGTTGTGCTTGTAAGAAACATTGCTCGGATTATGGTTTTTGAAAAAGATTATTATATATTAAATAATGGAAAGGGGCTACAGAAGAACAAAATAATCATTGCGTTAAAAGCCATTATTTGCAAAAAAAGAGCATAAAATATTGACGACACACAAAAACTGCCAATACCATTTTTTTACATTGATGCATTACTATAGATGAACATTATGATATCTTCAAAATTGAGAGTGAATTTTTATATATGTGAGATTTTAAGGGGGTTATAAACTAAAAGATCAATGGATTTGCACAACGGATTCTCTTGAAAAGCATTGAATAGTTTAGCATTATTGATTTGAGAATCATTTAATTTCATGGCATATTCCATAAGTCGTGTCAATTTCATTTAAGTTCAACATTTTTACACCAAAGGTTGAAATTGAGTTCTTTATTTGGAAGTATCTCATGATTTCATGCACATATGTTTTGAATGCCTTTGTTGATTTGTCCATGGAGAATGTTCACAAAATTTCACATTGCTATCATGATACGGGTATTTTAGTGTTATTCCATAGTGTGTTGTGTTTGTACTTTTTATACCTTATTTTTATACTTGAAAATTTTAAAAATTTTCAAAAATAGTTGGTATTCCATTTGGAATTGCATCGCATCTGCTTTAATGATTAGCTTTATGATGATACATTTGCTTTTTTAGGTGATGTTAATGCTTTCATGATTAGTTTCTTACTTTTGTGTATTATGGACAAAAAGGGGGTGAACAAATTAAGGGGGTTTATTTGTTTGTTTTAAAACTCGTACGCATCACGGTACTTATTTTATCTAATGCGTGTGAGTCATTCCGCCTTAATGATGATTTCATGGACCACACAAGATGAAGAATTTGCAGTTGAAGACTTATACATTTATTCATTTATGTTTCTTGATTTGGGAGGGCATTAGTTATAATAGTTTTAAGGGTCAATTTTGGCTTTGATTTGTGTTTTGTATCGGAATAACCAAAGGGGGAGATTTGTAAGAGCAAGTTTTATAATTTGACATTTTATTTTATTTGTATTATCTCATTACAACCCACACCTTCATGACTACCTCCACGTATTCAAGGAGAAGAAGTTGACGACATTTGGATGATTTATGATCATTCATCACAACAACATTCATAAGAGTTATGAGATGGTTTGGTAACTCATTAATTATCCAGGGACTATTTTTAAAGAGTTTTCATTTATAAGCTTTCAAAATGTTCTTAAAATGATTTTTAAAATATTTTTGAAAAACTCGCTACCTTGTTAAAAGGAGAATTAGTGTGTCATTTGAATAAGTAGTGTACTGTCATTAGAAAGAGGTTCTTTTGTTCGAATGAGATCGAGATCGATGCCTTCTGGATTATCTTTGGAATTCCATTTGAAGTTTCATTGTAAGCCATTCTAACGAGATTAGGCATGTCGTTAGAATAAGTTTCCCTTATTCGAACGTGTTTTGAAGCGATGCCTTTTGGCAATCTCTGGAATGTCGTTTGAAGTTTCGTTGAAAATACATTCGAATGAGGTACCCGTTTGTTTGAACAAGTACGCGTGTTTTATTTTCTTAGATATATGTTTCCGAATTTGTAATCCCTGTCTTTTTGCAAAAACTTTCCCTACAAATAAAGATGTGGGATTGAACTTTTCTTGAAGCCTTTTTAGAATTCTTTTCATGATCAAACTCTATATTTTTCCTTCCAAACCCCTTGGATTTTTTAGGATCGCTTTTCCAAATCAAGAAGAAAAATTTCAAGTTCAATTACCCTTATATAGATTTTCTCTACTACTGAATTGTAGAGTCATATCTCTATTATTCAAGAAGAAAGGAGTTGTGATTCCTGAGGCTGATCGGTAGATACTGAGGTAAGAGTTCCTTGCCGTGGGCGGTGCTAGACTGCATCATTTTCTGTTGAAGGATTAAAGACATATCCGTATTATACTTAATAAATACATAAGTACTTTGTAAGTCATCAAGTGTTCATCTTTTCTTAAACAGTGATCAAATTAAAGGCTTGGCCCGAAAGTGTTTTTTCTTTAAATTCTTCTTCTGCTTATTTGATTTCGTAATTGATTTTTCATGTTCATTTTAATTTAATCAAAATAAAATTTTATAAATAGATTTGATGCTTAAATTTGCATTATTGTTCTTAGACTTTTGTTACCAAATGTATCACCACAGATAATAGAGAAAATGAAAATATAAAGAAAGACACCAGATATTTTTATGTGGTTCAACTCAGGAATAGAGCCTACATCAATGGAGCACTAGTATTTAAAGTTTTCCTGGTTACGAATCAAGGGTTAACATAAATCTAATATGTTCATGTGTCGTCCCCCTCAGCTAGGGGAAATGGTGTATTTTATAGTATGTGGAAACTCAAGAGGTGGAATGCTTTTATAAATTCAAGCATTTACACCTTTACACAATCAGATGCAACTAGACGCCTTTCACGTGCATGTGCATGATGGTTGTTGAATATCACATGTGTCTTTGATGGTTCATCTTCCCATCTTTGGTTTTCCGGGCAGCCAAGCAGAGGGTATCTGAATCGACCAGTTCTCATCCAACGTGGAAAATATTGGGATAATTCTGATAGATGTCATCGTTGTATTGGACCAGGTTGCCTGATATTTCTAGGCTATAATAAAAGACCCCAATACTACATACGTGAAGGTTGAGTGAAATAATAGAGTATTCATTTCTAGACTTTCTTGGAACTTCTTAAAGGTTGTGGTAGTCAGCCAACCTCCAGGACTTGTAATTTTTTTCTCTGTTTCTATTGAAGCGGTGTCAATTTTGTAAATAACTTAAAAAATAGTGAACCATCGAAGGGTACACTAGTATTTTTGTATTTTTGGGATTTATGTCATCATCAACAGTCCAACCCTTATCACACTGAACCATTCCAAATCCTAGATATCAACAGTCAGCATTGTACCTATAAAAGGCTGATTTTCCCTCCATTTTTCCTCCATTTAGCAATCTCAAATTCCCTTTCATCCATTGTTGATTCTTCACCTTACTGATTTTAGGGTTGTGTTACTGAGCTTGCTGTTGTAAGAACCTCCATCCTCTAATTTTTCTTTCTGAGATATTATAATGGTTTATGTTTTTGATGAAAATTCTTTGGAGGAGTTTAGATAGAAGAGGAAAATCCCAGATTGGGTGGTTATGGAAATCGTCTTAGGGCCTTGTGATTGGTGTGACTTGGATGAGGCTCATTGGTTACCCACTATATTTATAGCTGAGTGTGGTGTTACCTTTCATCCCAATAATTTATTTTTGGAATTATGTCAATATTTCGACGTAGTATCCATTAAAGTCGCCCCCAACTATTAGAGAGTAGTGAATGGGGTTAATCGTCTTAAAGGAATTATATGGAACCCGCATAGGAGTAAAATAGTTGATGTATTATTACAATTGGAGTACTACTGGGGATAATACTTACTATTTGAAGACATGTCAAGCTAACAAGGCCTTGGTGGTAAATTTGTCTGATTCCAATAAAGACTATTGGGATTATGGAGTTGTGGAAAAGAATTGCAACATGCCTCCCTTCCTAAGGAGGTAGGATACAATAGTCCCAGGTTCCCCTAGGAAGGGTGTGGCATAGGTTGGCCCCTTATAACATATGTATTTCTTTTATATTTGGTTTCTGTTTGTTCATACGCCGACTAATATTTTGCACATATTTTTCTGCAAAGAGAAGGAAAAAAATTGCCCCTGACTCTGAAGTCAACTTTGTACATTTAAAGTTTATTTGGTCCATCCAGTAGATAATTGGTGAAGCCCATCCCTAGTCAGCTTTTGTCTTATTGGAATACCAAAGTTCCATAATATTTTTTTTAGCTCGACCTAAAGAGGATATCCCTTCAGCCCCCATTGACCTAGAAGACTCTGTTTCATCCCCATTTATTCCAGCCTCCAAATATCCTTTGCAAGAAGAAGAAGAATAAGAAGAAGGAGATACTACATTTGGAGGAACTTCCTCCACGTTTGGTTCTTTGGATTTATCTACTATTCCAACCACTCTCTCTTCTCCGAGAAAAATATTTAAAAAAAAAGATCCATAACCTCTTAGTTGGATCCATTTTGCCCACTCTTGCTGAGAAGAAGAAGGTTACAGAGGAAGGTTCCAAACGACCAATAATAGTGACTACTGAGGATATGAAGAGCAAAAAGACTCAATTTAAGATATTAAGGAAAGGTCCTACCACATAGCAGGAGTTAGTTCAAAAGATCCAGAACGACCAAGCCTTTACAAAAACTGCCTCTGTGGTAGTGAACCATGGTTTGGCCAAGGGTTTGATTGGTTCTAGGGTTCTCCCTATTGACAGGTCGGCGGCTGCTCCTTTATCCGGGGTGAGTTTGTTAGAGAGAGATAACCAAAATCTAGCTTAGTAACTATCTTGACATACTTTTATTCCTTGTTCGAAAATTTTTATACTTATTATTTGTTAATTATTTTGACCTTCAAATTTGTAGTTCTTGGTGGACTATGGCCAACTCCTGATGAGAAACGATCAGCTCGGGGAGTTTTCTACTGATGTTGATGAGGCTTTAAAATACCTGATGGAATCCTTGGATGCCAGCAAAGCAGCCCAAGAGAAAGACTTGGAAAAGTGGTAGGTCTAGTTAGATGCTACCTAGAAGAAGAGGACTGATGCCGATAAAGTTACTACTGATGCTGCTAAGGCTACCATTGAAGTGGAGAAAAAATATCAAAACTTGAAGGCCTCAATAAAAAAGGGAAGGAAGATGCCTACACCCATGGTTGGGATAAGGATTTTTCCACTGCTGCTATGCAAATTGACTATCTGAAGAAGACCTCCTTCAAGGAAGGGTGGGATTCTTCACTCAAATAGTTCGGCAATACTGTCGACTAACAACTTTTTTAGCAGCTCAACCTAAATACCCATCCTATGACTAATGAAGAAATGGAAGATGAGGAGGGTACTGGCGAATCTTTAATTGTGCTATAGGGTTCAATTGTGGTTACTCAGTCAGCGGATCAGATAGCTCAAGATAAGGAGAAGGGGTAGTCTCCTTAGGATTATTGGATATTTTTTGTTTTTCTTTGCAATGCTTAATTTCATTATGTCATCTCGAACAATGGACATTTTTAATGTAATAGCCCTTTATTTTATAATAAAATTTGTGGTTGGACTTACACCATTATAATGGCATAGATTGTGTTGTTTGATATTTGTGCTCATATTCGGTCTTTCAGTTTAAATTTAGGAGAACTGTGACAGTTACAGCAGAAAGTGACCTGTATAGAAGGAGTGTTCTGCTATTTGGTGTTGGCCATCTAGATTTGGATGAAGACGAGTTGGAGGAGTTACTCGACTCGGATATTTTAAACCAAGTGATGGAAGCCTTCCATCATCTTCACATACTCCTTGACCAAGTAGTGGAAAATAATACTGCTTATTATGAAATGATTGAGCAAATTCAAGAGGATCAAAATGCTTCTCTCACTAGCCTTCATGTTGACAATGAAGCAAAGTATGCTCGGCTTAGCAGTGAGAAAGGTTTTTACAAGAAATTACATGATATATCTTCGACTTTCAGCAAGAAGGAATTTATAATAAAGAGCGAGTTGAATATTGCTCGAGAGGTCTCCGATTTGTTGGAACAAGAAAATAACTTATTGAGGAATGAACTTCAAGGTCTGAAGAAGTCCATGGTGGGCACCGACCAGAATGAAGGTGTGTCCTTTTTCAAATAGGAGAATGCTAAGATGTTGGAAGAGAATAAAAACTTGGATAAGTTTAAAGGCGGTCAGTCATCAAGGAAGGTGGTAATTGCTCACCCCTCTACTGAGGAAGAAATGAGTAAGAAAAATCTAGCTGACCAGGCTTCCCTAATCAAGAATCAATCTGATAGCATTGAAAAGTTAACTGCAAAACTTGATCATCTTACCTTTCACTTTCACAAGCAACCGCGAACCATTTGGATGGATTGTTATGATAAAGCCTTAGCACATATAAGTGATGAATTGGAGTTGGCTAAGAGAGAAGGGTATAAATGGGGCTAGCTGAAGGCTCTAACAGTGTTGAAGGTACCAACAAAAGATACTGTGTGGTATGGTATGACCCTAGATGTTTATGTAACACCCCGTAATTTTAAAACACATAATCTTTTGGGAACTTAAAATTTTGGGTATATTTTTTTTTTGGAAATTAACTATTTTCATATTTAAAAATGTTGATTTTGATTTATATAAAATGAAATTTTTAATCGGAATTGAAACCGGGTTTTAATTCGAGAAATTTTAGCTTCGTAGTTAAAAGTAGAGATTTTTTATTTTGCCAGAAAATAGAAACGGTTCGATTTTAAGTAGAACCGGTTCGCTTGATCAGTTTTATAAAAATAATACTCTTTTATTTTAGAGTTGTGTAGGACTCAAATTATTTTTGGTATAAAAATACAAAGTGAGAGGTTTAGGATTTTTAAAACACATTTTAGCCTTCTCCAAAATGAAGAACCTCCCATAATTTTCATCCCCTCCTTTATTCATAACCTAAACCCTTTAAACTCAATTTTTAACTCAAGATTTGAAGAACATAATCAATATTTCTCAAGATCATCCAAAAATGTGTTTTTTTTATTTTCCAGAGGGGAGCGCAACCATAAAATCATATTCTTCAAATAATTTTCATAGGCATGAATACTTATATTGTTCCCCTTTAATATTATGTGTTTTAAATGTTGCCTAAACACTAATAATTATTATTTTCCTAAAATAATTTAGATAGACTAATTAGGGAAAGTGAAGCTAAATTTGGGACTGTTTTTATTCAAATCTTCAATATGAATTAAGACTCAAAACCCTTGCATGATTAGATTAGATTTTCGTTATAATTTATGACGTTCGCATGTAGAATAAATCGTAGGGATGTTATAAATTATCTTCGACATATAAAACCACATTAATTATGTTCATCTTGTAGAGTAGAGATTTATTGTTATACATTTCCAAAAATATGCATGTGGATAAAAATTCTATAAATTGTTGAGAAAACAAATTGTTTTAATTAATGGGATAGATAGTGATCTTTCAATAAATTTAAAGAATTTTGGGGATGAGTTAAAAATAAGATTTATTTGTTTTATTAATCGTATTAATAATTTACTCATCAGAGACGACGGGATTGTTGGGATAGTTATTTATCCCATCTTATTTTAGGTTATTTTTTAGGTATGGAACTAATAAGTAAGCCTTAGTTGTTGGTAACGCTTTCAAAGTATGGGATTAGTTAGTGTAGATTTTACGGATGGATGATTTTGGGGTGAGGATGAATTGTACGTCGTTTTCGTTGGATCGTTAGCCTAGGTGGTAACTCTTGGTAGGTAATATTCCTAAATGATAGGTTAGGAGATACTTGTGTTTTGGAGACCTCTAGGTATGGGACTAGGGGTAGTTTGAAGGTTTATGCTCAATAATATGGTGGGGCTTATAGAAAATAATGAGACCTTAAGAAAATTGATATTTAATTCCTAAGACAAAGAGTGGGTATTAAAATAAATTCGCGTCATGAGTACGTGCAGGACTGGCAGTTACCGAGTCGACTAGTTATAGTAATGTGGGTGGGTGTTGGCGTCACGAGTATGTACAAGCCTAAAAAAATACGGGCGAATTGGCTATAGTGGCATGTCATCCATGGAACCTCATGAGTATGTTCAGTTCTAACGAAATTTAGCGAACTAGCTATAGTGAGGTGATTTGGGTGTGGTGTAGAACTTAAGTGTGTCAGGATTATGTGCATGACTCATAATAGAGTGAACTGGCTGTACTGATGTCGCATAAATTAGATTGGATACATAAATTTAATTGATCACATGAGTTAAAAATTTAATGCGATAATACCATTGTTGGGACTTAATCATTAGGGTGGTTTAGTTATGTTACTAGCTAGTGGTAGTTTATTTTACTTACACGTTACTTTATATCTCCTTTAATTTAGAATACTCTATTGTGATGTTTATGTTTTATAATGCTAATGTGTGGGTTTACGGACCCTGCTTGGGAGGAGTAGCTAGTATTCATGGAGCTTTGACCCATTGCGTTGACTAACATTTCAGATATAGTGGTAGAGTAGCTGCACAGGAGTGATTAGAGATATTTTGGGGAGTGTAACTGGATATTTATTTTACTTGATTTAGTAGTTTAGATTTACTTCCCATTTCATCTTTTTTATTATGAGACTTTCATTTATGGATTTGGTGGGCCAATCGTTTCCATAGTTGTTTATAATTTCTGTCAGATATTATAGTAGGATGATTTCACTTGAGTTTATATTTATTTGGAGTTGGATTTATTTTGGAGATATCATGGTGGTGAATTTATAATTTGCATGAATGGTTATATTTGTTAAATAAATTTGATTATTATCTTGTGGAAAAAAATTAAATGTCTCATATTTTTGTCACATGCTGAGAAAGATAACTTATTTAGTGATGCCCCACGTAGTTTTGCGGTAACGTCTGGCCACCTCGCTTGTCAGAATGTGTGGAGTGTTACAGATGGTATCAGAGCATGGTCTTAGGTCTCGTACGTTGTAAGTTAGTTTAGCCTTCGCATTATCGATCGGTGATTCACCTTGTTAATTTGTACTCTCTAAGGTATTGGGTCTAGCATACGTGTTAGTGTGTTTCTTGGAGAGAGGGAGCTTTGTGTTAGGGAGGTGGTAGGCGTGGAGGCTAGAACTAGTAATCTTGACGCGAGGATACTTAAAGTTGATTTTGAAGACGAGATTTATTTTGGGGATCGTTCGTATCTATGTTAGGTATCCCTAAAATCGATGTAGTGATGTTACTTGATTTGAGGACTTTAGCTTTGCGATGGATTTTGGAGATACAATTGAGTAGAGATTTATGGGAGATCGTGATATGCTATTATTTTCATAGAAATACTATATATATAGTTAGGATATATATTGTATTTTTGTTCGTGGGGTAGGTGCATGTAGGATTAGATGTATGGGCGTCCATTTGTGATATTCTATGGGTAGGCATATATGAGAATTAGTTTACGCATTTGCGCTTCGTCAAATTTCAAGGACGAAATTCCAGTGCTAGTGGGGAATTATGGAACACCCCGTGTTTTTAAAACATATAATATTTTGGGAATTTCAATTTTTGGATAAAAATAAAATTTTGGAAATTAACTATTTTCATATTTAAAATTGTTGGTTTTGATTTATATAAAATGAAAATTTTAATCAGAATCGAAATCGGATTTTAATTCGAGAAATTTTAGTTATGTAGTTAAAAGTAAAGAGTTTCGATTTTTTCCAATAAAACATAACCGGTTCAGTTTTAAGTAGAATCGGTTCGCTTGGTCAGTTTTATAAAAATAAAACTCTTTTATTTTAGAGTTGTGTAGGACTCTAAATTATTTTTGGTATAAAAACACAAAGGGGCGGATTTAGGATTTTTAAAACACATGCCAAACCAAAACCCTTTAAGCTCAAATTTCAACTCAAGATTTGAAGAACTTAATTAAGATTTCTCAAGATATTCCAAGAACATATTTTATTATTTTTCGAGAGGAACGCAACCATCAAATCATATTCTTCCAATGATTTTTACATGCATGAATACTTATATTGTTCCCCTTTGATATTATGCATTTTAAATGTTTCCTAAATACTAATAATTATTGTTTTCTGAAAATAAATTAGATAGACTTATTAGGGAAAGTGAAACTAAATTTGGGACTAATTTTATTCAAAGCTTAGTACGAATCAAGACTCAAAACCCTTGCATGATTAGATTAGATATTAGAATTTCGTTAGAATTTATGATGTTCGCATATAGAATAAATTGTAGGGATCTTATAAATTCTCTTCGACATGTAAAACCACGTTAATTATGTGCATCTTGTAGAGTAGAGATTTATTGTTATATGTTTCCAAAAATATACATGCAGATAGAAATTCTATAAATTGTTGAGAAAACGAATTGTTTTAATTAAAGGGACATAAATGGGATAAATAGTGATCTTTCGATAAATCTAAAGAATTGTGGGGATAAGTTGAAATACGCTTTATGTGATTTGTTAATCATATTAATAATTGACACCACGGGGACGATAAGAATGTTGGGATAGTTATTGTTCTCACCTTATTTTAGGTTGATTGCAAGGTAAGGGAATAGTAGGTAGGCTTTACTTGTTGGAAATGCTTTCTAAGTCTGGGACAAGTTAGTGTAGGTTTTACGGATGGATAATTCTGGGGTAGGGCTAAATTGTACAACATTTTCGTCGGGTCGTTGGACTAGGTGCGAGGTTAGGTGGTAACTCTTTGGTAGGTAATCTTCCTAAATGATCGGTTAGGATACACTTGTATTTTGGAGACCTCTAGGTATGAGACTAGGGGTGCTTTGAAGGTTTATGCCCGATAATAGGGTGGGGCTAATTGAAAATAATGAGAATTTGAAAAAATAGATAATTAATGCCTACGATAAATAACAGGTATTTAGAAATGAATTTGCATCATGAGTATGTGCTGGACTGATAGTAATAGGGTCGACTGGCTATAGTGACGTGGGTGGGTGTTGGCTTCACGAGTATGTGCAGGGCTTACAGAATATGGTCAAACTAGCTATAATGACGTATCATGCGTGGAACCTCACAAGTATGTACAGTGCTAACGAAATTAGTCGAACTGGCAATAGTGAGGGGATATGGGTATGGTGTAGAACTAAAGCATGCCAGGAGTATGTGCAGGACTCATAATAGGGTGAACTGGCTATACTGGTGTCGCATAAATTAGATTGGATATATAAATTTAATTAATCATGATGAGTTTATAATTTAATGTCGTAATACCATTGTTGGGACTTAATCATTGGGGTGGTTTAGTTATGTGACTAGCTAATGGTAGTTTATTTCACTCGCGTGCTAATGTATATCTCGTTCAATTTTGCTAATTTATATCTCGTTTAATTTAAAATACTATTTTGTGATATTTTTCTTTTATAATGATAATGTATGGGTTTACGGACCCTAATTAGGAGGAGGAGTTAGTATTCATGCGGTGGAATCTGACCCATTACGTTGATTAACATTTCATATATAATGTTAGAGTAGTTCCACAAGAGTGATTAGAGATATTTTTGGGAGTTCAACTGGAGATTTATTTTACTTGCTTTAGTAGTTTAAATTTACTTTCCATCTCGTCTTTTTTATTATGAGACTTTCATTTATGGATTTTGTGGGCCAATCATTTCCACGGTTGTTTATGGTTTCTGTCAAAATATTTATAGTTGGATGATTTCACTTGAGTTTATTTTTGTTTGGAGATGGATTTATTTTGGAGATAGCATGGTGATGAATTTTTAATTTGCATGAATGGTTATATTTGTTGAATAAATTTGATTATTATCTTGTAAATGTTTTTTAAATGTCTCACATTTCTGTCACATGCTGAGACAAATAAGTTATTTAGTGATGTCCGGTGTAGTTTGGCGACGACGGCTGGCCACCTCACTTGCCAAAATGAGTAGGGTGTCACAGTTTGGATTAACCAAATCCTCCTTTTAAATTGTATGCCAAATGGATTCCTACTTATGATATACCCATAAGTCTAGTTGGAAAATATCTAGGTGATTATGGACTTCATGGAGAAGACACACTTGTTTGACCTCTGAATTTGTTAGATAGGCCTAGCTCCAGCTAGAAAGAAAGACTTAGGGAGTTGGAATTCACCGTTCATCCATCTACTTCGGATATTCCCCCTAAGGAAATGGATAAAGACCTGGGGAATTGTCCAACCGAATGAATGTTTTTACCTTATTTTTACCTTAGTGGCGCTGAAAAGTATTTTGGATTCAAGTTCGTTTATATTTTGAATAAAATATAATATATGTTTAATGCATGTTAAATTTGATATTAGCCGACCAGTAGTTAAGAATTATAATTGTACAGTCGGCCTTTGGCTGACTAGTCTACTTTACTAATTACCACTTTGGACTGGACATGAATTGTCTAGCCTTAGGTTCTACTAATACACTTGTTATTGTTCAAACAAATCTTTCTCGTTTTAGGATAAGTGTTGAATTAATTACCATAGGCGATAAAATTTATAGGATTTTTCCTTAACTTGGTCTGGTAAAACTTCTTGTTAATGAATTTGAATCATGCGAGAAGTTCCAAATGTTATGGACTTCTTGTTCGTGACTTGTCAAAGTCGAAGTCATACATGAAGTTTGAATTTTTTATCTAAAGTTTTCATTATTTGATTGAGATAGTAATATCTCTCATTCCCAAAAAAATAGAAAAAAGGAAGTGTACTAACGACAATCCATTGAATTCTCACTAAAGCTGAAAAAATTGCCACACATATAATTGAAACTTTTATGCAGAATTACAGATAATGCATCCTAAGATACTCGGAATTCCATGGGTTTTTGAATTATTCTCTTTCAAGTGTTTCCAAATGGTAGGTACCTTGTCGGATGACTACAAAGATGCAATATGGACCATGCCAATTAGGTTCCAGCTTGTTTCCTTTTTGATCTACCTTCTTCAAAACATAATCCCCATCTTTTAGATTGCTCAGCTCGACCCTTGTGTTATAGAACCTAGTGGTATGCTGATGGAAGGAAGCCACTCATAGTCTAGCATTCTCTCTTACTTCTTCCATCAAGTCTCCTAATCAGATCAGTTTTGGGGGAGTCATAATTGAGGACCCTATGACTTGGCATACCTATTTCAGTGGTGACTACCTCTTCAGTTCCAAACACAAAAATGTAAGGAGTCTCACTGGTAGCTATCCTCAGCATGGTTCTATAGGCCCAAAAAATTCTTGGTACCTAATTGATCCAGTTTCCCTTTGCATAATCAAGCCTTTTTTACAACCCATAGAGCAGAGTTTTATTTTTCTCCTCTGTTTGTCTATTGCACTGAGGATGTCTAGAGAAGAATGCAGTTTTTAGATTTTGGATTGCATACAATAACCCTCAAATTCTTGATTATCGAACCGGGTTCCATGGTTTGTGATTAGAGTGTATGGCATGCCATATCGACATATGATATCATTCCATATAAAATGATAAACCCCCTTGTAAGTCATTTCGACAAGTGGTTTGGCTTCCATCCACTTTGCGAAATAGTCAACTGCTGCAACCAAATATTTAAATTGTCCTTTATCCTTGGTAATGGAATGACCAAATCAATTCCCCATAAAGCAAAGGGCCAAGGGGAAGTGATCGGCGTTAAAGCAACCACTGTCGCACTACAAAAAAAAAATAGCTATTGAGACGGTGGCCTAGCAGTCCCAAAAGATCATTTATCCGTCTCAAATACTTTTTTTGGCGCTATTTGGGATGGCTAGGGGGTATTTTTGATAGGGGTTATAAATACTTTTTGTGATTCCATAGACGTCTCAAAAGAGTTTTTTGAAACAGGAACAGATCCGCCTCAAAAGGTCCTCATTTTATATGACCCTTTTGAAACGGCACACTGTCACAAAAGATTGTTTTTGAAATGGAAATTAATCTGTCTCAAAAGATTACTATTTTAAAAGACCTTTTTGAGACGGAAACATAGTCATCTTTAATATATTTTTAAGACAGTTTTATCCATCCCAAAACAGGTGAAGGGATCTTAAATTTTTTGCACCAATATTTTATGGAGAATAAAATCTACCGCTAAAGTTTAATATAAAATTGAATTACATTTGAAACAACACAAACAACGAATAATCATAAAATGTAATACATAAGATGATTTTCAACCAACATAACGAATCATTTTCATTCAACAATAAATAGAGTTCTTACAACCATCTCCAAATATTCATCAAAATAAGAATTATAACACTAAGTTCAAATATTTGATTTGACAACAAAACTACATTAATTTATCAATACTCCAAACATGAAATGCTTTTATCAAACTAATTCCGCAACACTGAAGCATACGACCTCCAAAACCACTAATTAACATTTGCATATTCTACAAAAATTGTCACCTGCACAAAAAAAATATAGTTTCGATTATGTCAGAATTAATACCCCTCGTCAACAATACAATGTGAAAAATGAATCAATATAGTATATTTTCATCATTAACAATACAGATATCCAACTATTATTTATTTTTTTAAATTTGCCAGAGTCTCCTTTTTTTATTCATGACAACCATAGGTAGCCAACCTGTTTTAAACATCAAAATTGATTCTAAGAATGATATACATCAGCAACAGAAAATTTTAACCACAACCATAATAAATTCTCACCACCATAACAAATTTTCACCACCACCATTGAAAATTTAACTTTAAACGAGAGAATTTTCCATTATATATATATATATATATAAGTAATAATATGTATGAATTATATTGTATTACCTAGTTGGACTTAATCTTCGAGGCAGTGGAAGCACGCTGAAGGGTAAAACTTTGCAACAAACTTTGCATTTCACTTCGCACTTCACTTCGCATATCATTATTCATCTGTAATAAAGCCTGTTGGTTGAGAATCTCTAACTCTTCAAGCTCCTGTGAATGTCGAGTCTCTCGATCTTCAGCTTCTTTCTTTAACTGGTTAATTTCTTCCAATAATAACTGAGATGAACATGCTTTTGTCGACGTTGTCCTAATACCTTCTCCCTTTAGTAAAGCATACCCATGCCCTCCATATCCTACTACATCAGTAAAAATCTTGTTCCGCACTTCTGGGTCATTTTTTTGCCATCTGGTAGCTCATTTAGTC
Organism: Sambucus nigra; assembly: GCA_949130495.1. NCBI lineage: Eukaryota > Viridiplantae > Streptophyta > Magnoliopsida > Dipsacales > Adoxaceae > Sambucus > Sambucus nigra. Next base: position 448,184,108 of record OX422218.1, on the reverse strand, counting down.
GTCTTTCAAGCATTTTCTACCAATTGAATTAATATTATTATTAATGAACATAAAATAATTTTCAAGAACACAATTTATAACAAATATTAAATAAATCTTTCAAGCATCTCTTACGAATTAATATTTATACATACCGCTCTATCAAATGATCCATCTTCAACACTGAAAGGTTCATTATTTGGAGCTCCAGTGGCTTTCTACATGCTAATATTGTCGACGGGCTCCCCCTGTTCTATCCTCTGAAAAAAACAATATATATATATATATATATATATATATATATATATATATATATATATATATATATATATATATATATATATATATATATATATATATATATATTAATACTCTTATATTAAAATCAGAAATATTTATAATAATAATAATTCCAACCTCCTTGACTATATTAGCATATGGCTTTCGTATTGTCCTTGAGTAAGCACATTCAACTTCACGGTTCTTAGTGTTTTGATCGGCAATACCCTAAATATTTGAATAAATAAAAATAAAAATTATGATACTAGCGAAGAGGAATGTAGGTATAAAATTCTTAATAAAATGTGATATTTATACCTTAATCTTCTTTAGACCCCAGTATTTCACCACTTCAGGCCGCTGATCTTTTTCGACTCGTTCAGACATACAACTCATCCACTCTTCATCTGTTTAAAACTTTTATAGTGATTCACCTTCACTCGATGCTTCCATTGCTTCCATGCAAGCCCCATCCTTGCAAAGAAGATTTGTTTAAAACCTTCTGGTGCATTTGTGTTATTCTAAGAACAAAAAGAATAAATTAGTTAAAACTTGACGAGCTAATGTACAACGGAACAAATAAATAAATCAAACTAAAATGTTACCTTCACTTCCTTCCAAATAATATCAAGTGCTTCCTCATCTTCCTCGCTCCAATCCAACATTTTCAATGGAAATAAATTTCCACACCTTGCATAATAACCTAAATGTGACATCAATTTACTTTCAAGTTTACAAACTGGCTGACAAAGTTATTTCCATTCCAATATCTTCTTTTTATTATCATTCCATTCGAGCCAAGGCCTTGCCCCCTTTCTAACCCATTTTTTACTAGTAAGGGTAGTCATTGTACATGAACAAAAATTTGATAAATAATGTTTATACATCTTGTTCAATATGAATATAAACATAAAAGTAATACAAATGGAGATATATAAACGGTGCATTGTATAACACAGCATACATGTGAGATCCTCTCCATCAAAAGCCATCTCATTAGATGGAGGATTGACATTTTCAGCTGAATTATTAATCTGCTCAATATTTGGGGAAAGTTGATCTGTAGGTGTTTGAAATAAAAAAACGTAAGTTCTTGAGTTGCGGTGTGTATTTTGTGAGTGGGAATTTAATTCAATATTTGGGGAAAGTTGTTGCATCTCTCTAGTTCCATTGTTCCGTATGTTATGTTGAACGAAAGTAATTTTGGGTGTCCTCTCTAAATCATTTCCCACTGGAGCTGTAAGTGGTTGCTTCTCGAGTGGGCTTTCCTCGGCTATGAGGTCGGACATAGTCAAACGACGTCGACGCCGCTTCAACGTCATAGATCTGTATATTTACATTTATCGTATCAAGAAGTTACATTTCAGTTATATATCACACTAGATGAAAACCTGCACGATGCGCGGGATAGAGCTTAGCAAATGCAAAATAAAAGAAGAAATTATGATTAGCAATAAGTAATTGAAAAAAATTTAACCACACCCGTTACACTAATCATGGATTACACAAATTTATTTGATTCCAAAATATTAAAATATATGTGTATTTTTTATCTAAGACATTTCATCATACATTTGGTGTCCTCTCTCTTCTACAAACATACATAAATCTACATAATACAACCTATGTTCAATTTATCAAATTTAAAACTCAACAATCCATTCTAATAATGCACCACATAGATTACTATTTCAGAAACTCACTTGATTTGCAGATGATTGGGAATGGCTCACTTGTTTTGATTCCTCAGTTACTTGGGAATGCCTTAGCAGTATGCATTCCTTTAACCCTCTCATCATTATATATACTTCCAAATAAAACGTTACAAATCCCATTTGCATTTACTTATATACTCAGAAGGCTGAGATGGAGATGAATAGATTGTCACTAGAGTTTTGACAGTTTATTGGAGAAATTTCTTGGATGGCTGCATATAATTGTGATAGTTGTGTGTCGATTGGTTTATCAGCTATGACTATTGGATATTATGTAATGAAATTTCATATGTGATCATGGTGTTTGATTAGGTAGCCTACGTGGACATGTTGTTTTCTTAGGAACATTAAAATCTTGTACTGCATTATAGAGTAGTATAGAGATTTTAATATCAGTTATACATCAGTTATAAAAGTAATCAAACATAAAAAAGTATCAATTATACATCATTTTAATATCAGTTATACATCAGTTCAGATATCATGTTTCTTAATCCAAGAAATACATCGACAGCTTAATGTTGTAAACTTAAACTGAATATACATGATGTCGAGCCCACCAAATACTTTATATGTGAAAACTGGGGTTGTACTTAAAATTGGGGTTGTATTTTTTTTCTAATTAAAACTTAAGAGAAAAGGTAAATTGTTAACTAGATTATTTCTAATCAGAAGAACTGTATAGGGAGTGTATAGCAATTGATTCTAAAAATAAGTTGGCCTCTAAACGCACCTCATATTTTACCAAGAATATGAGTTACTAAGGCATGGACTCGGTAATGAGACACCGATAGTAGTTCAATTCATCTTTGTATACTTACAAAGGCATACACACTTGATCCATCACCGAGAGTTTTCAATAGATTTTTGTATACTTGCAGATGCAAAAACTTACTACTTAACCAATGAGAGTGCAACTCACATCTATGATAAGGCACTGAGAATGTCCAATTGACCTCTATCGTCACAAAATCTTACACTCGGTAATTATTTATCGAGTATGTGCAATTAATTTATATATATTTATATTGTCACACACTCGGTAGTCAGTTGCTGAGTATGTACAATTGATGTTTGTATATTTACAAAGGCTTGCACTCTGTAATTTATCACCGAGTATTGGCAATTGATCTCTGCTCACACTTAGATAATCAGTAACCAAGTGCAACGAAATTTATCAATCAGATGCTGATCAAAATACTCAGTGTAAGATGACCAAGTAGTGCCTGCGTTTTAGTAATATAGTTACCGAGTGTAACTTACTTTATTTTTCATTAATTATTCTACAACCTGTCACCGAGTGTGACGAAAACAATCAATACTAAGATGTTGATTATTAAATTTGTTGGAGCTAAGTTAACTCTTATTAAATATGTTTTGGAGTCTATGCATATTATATTCTTGCAGGTCTAAATCCTCCAATTAAAGTTATGGCCAAAATTGAGTCAATCCTTGCTAACTTTTTTTTGGGAGGGGATCTAAGAACAGTGCTCATAAGCATCATTAGGATAAATGGAGCTCCATATATAGGACTAAACCTAAAGGGAATGGGATTTAAAAGGTTGGGTGATATTGTGGAGGCCCTACGTAAAAGGTTCGTTTGTCATAATATATCCTCATCAAATAACTCAAGATATCCACCACAAGAAATAAAGAAATGGGAATAAAGGGATTTCCTTTCCTTATTTCCCTTGATGCACTAAAATGGCCCCTTAGTCGCCCATTCACCATTGCCTGAAAATTAATTGAGCTTTACAAGCTCTAATGCAAAGCCACCACCATTTTCCTGTGATTTTGTTTCTCATTAATTTGAATGGTTGCCTTTACACATCGTTAGTCCCCTTTGATGAGTCAGAGTACTGGTGGTATCATACTATGCTGTATTATTTGACTAAATTAGATTTACTGTATTTAATTATTTATTATTATTATTATTATCTATATTTTCATATTTAAATTGAAAATAAATGTCTGTAACAAAGTCGTTTGTGATATGTTGTATCTAGTTAAAGGTCCAGCTTTGGATTAGTCCATATTTTAGCTTAATCATTATTTTGTTACTTGGTATCCCCTTTACTTTATTAATGGCTTAATATCAGACTTATGTTAGTTTCACTGAAAAACTATAATACTATGCCGAATTTAGTTAATTATCTACCTAATATGCCTCGATAGCTGCACTGTGCATTTTTTTGTTTAATGAACTCCAAGAAGCTCAACTAAATATATTTGGCAGTGATGATTTTTTCATGTAGATATCTTTCTCCTACAATTTGTGTTACTATTCTAGCATCAGGTGTTTGTTTCATTACAGCAATACTAGGTCAATCTCAACACAGATCCTAGCATAGACCCTATCAATACTGGTGCTAAAAGGTCAGTCTCAACACCACCGACACAGTCGCCACAGCCAAACATAAAACAAACACAAATCTTAAATCTGCAACAGAGGTCACAAAGCCACTCACAACTGCCATTTAGTCATGACATAAGAAAAAGAAGAGAAGGATCAAGACACAAGTAAAGACTAGAATATCTGAGATGCATTAAAGAACTTACTAAGAGAAGGATCACAAATCCACTCACAACTGCTATTACTACTGGTCCTACGACTCAATAAGAGGGAGAACTTTAAGTACATCTAGTTGAGGATATCTGAGATGCATTAAAGACCCCGTAAATGTTTCCTACTGCATATCGAAAGAAACAAATATACATACTACTATAGGTCACCTAGATGAGAAGGCTGATTTGAATATAGGTCATCTAGATGAGAAGCACATACTAGTTTGGTGCTTAGTACACTCTTCCCCAATTTACATGTGTAGAAAGTTTGGAAGCCCCCAATTTTTAAAATTCAAATAAAATTCTTTAATTCTTCAAAAAGATAATTTCCTTTTTAGATGCGGAAGCGTAAGATGGTTCACAAAAACACCAAATTTTAGTTTACTTCAAATTAAAATTAAACCAAGTGAAATTAAATGAAACACACACACTTATTTAAATTTCACTTAAACCAAGTTAATTAACCCAAGTCCTTAAAAATAGCATAAGTCATATTTTTCATTTAATTAAATTAGGCCAAACCAAATTTTAACAAATTAAATTAAATGACTTGAATTAAATTAACTAAACATTACCCAATATTAATTTGCACCAAATTAAACAAGTAGTGATTAAATTAAACTAATTTTATCTTTTTACCTAAGCATGCGTTCTAGGTGACTTTGTAAACCAAATTTATCTTTTTACCTAAGCATGCGTTCTAGGTGATTTTGCAAAAGGTAAAATAAACAATTAATCCATTACGCCGCGATGTACGAGGAAAAACCCACAACGGGAAACAACCTCGGACGGCCCTAGCCTCAAATTCACTAAGTACGGAATTTACATTTACAAGACAAATGACTTACTTCCTCAACTCAAACCCTCTCAATCCTTGACGCATCCTCTTGTAACCACCTCTGCCTAGCGAATAAGCACGGAGCTCCACCGCGATCTCGGAACCACCGATCGGACAATAGGTACACTGTCAACGAAACATGGTTCCTTTCACCATCTGAGAAAGCCGCAGCTAAACAATTCTTCTTCTTTGATGGATTTAGAAGAAAACTCAAACTTCTCTTCAAGCGGTAGAGATAAATCGGTGCCAAAATGCTCCAAGCAAAGTATATGTATATGTGAACTTAGAAGAAACAAATATGGGTGTAACTAAGTTTTTAAAGGATTTTTCTTTATAAAATGAACACTCAAACTCATGAACTTTTTCTTGGAAGAATCAACTCTCAAACCTCTCTCTAGGAGTTAGAATATTATGAAAAAGTTAAGTTATAAACTTTGGTTCCCACACTATAATAATTTGTCAAAAGTTAGTGGGGTAAGGAAGTGGGAAACATGGGCAAGAACTACCATAAAATTTTCTAGCCTGAAATCTCGTTCGAACGAGATTTTTGTTCGAACGAAGTCTCGTTCGAACGAGCCTTTCTAACGAAGTTCCATTGACTTAAAAATGAACTCGTTAGAAATCTCGTTCGAAGTTTCATTCGAACAGCCATCTCGTTCGAACGACAATTCGAACGATGTTCCAGTGGCCTATGGGGAAGCTCGTTGGCAGCTTCGTTCGAACGACATTCTCGTTCGAACGACAATCTCCTTCGAATGAGAAATCAGAAAGTTGAAAATTACGAATTTAGCCTAGAAACTTTATAAACTTTATATAGAAGTTTAATAAAATATTTCTGACAAATAAACAACAGTTTTTAATTAAACCTACACCCATTATAAATCGTTCCAAGCTCATATATATATATATATATGTGTGTGTGTGTGTGTGTGTGTGTGTAATGAATTCATACCTTGGGAGCATGGAACCACTATTGATGACGTAGAAACGAGGTACATAAACTCGGCATTTTGATGAAGCTTTATGCACTTAGCCGCTACGTCTTCAAACAAACATGTCATAGGCTTGGAGGATGATCAATTTACTCTATCCTATGACTCAAACTTTTTTGTCCGAAATTGAGCCAAAACTACAAAGGACTCAATTGGAAATTTGTGTCCTTACAAATCTCCCCCTTTGGCTATTCCGAGACAAAAACAAAACAAAAATACTAAAGGGTCGTCAAGCTCTACTAGACTAATAAAAAGTCCCACCCAAAATAAAAATGCAATGCTTGACTCAAATAACCCAAAGGATCAAAATCTTATCCGGTGAATGATGCTGCTTAGAATATAATTCCTGCATACTTGAGCAAACACATTAAATGCATATGGAATATCAAAATATTAAATAAAATAAATAAAGAATCCCCCTTAATTAATTCTCCCCTTTATCAACTATGATCAACCTAAGAAGATAGCGACTGCCCCTAAGTTCAGTATCTCCCCCAAACTAAGATACGAATACAATAGGGTTAGATACCATTTCTCCCCCTATCATTCTCCCCCTTTTTGTTCAGAAATAGACAAAGGCTAAAGAACTCAAAATATAAACTTATCTTCCCCAATTAAATCATATTACCCTTAAACTAAACAAGGGATAAATAAAATGGGATAACAAGCTAAACATGCAAATGTGCAAAAGTGATGAGAACATTAAAGCATATGGGCAACAAAATAATAACTAATCCAACAAATAATAATGGATATCAACTAAGATGCAAGAAACAGATACCAATATGATACATAAGTATTAAGCATGTGATATCAACAACGAATGCAACAAGATGAATACCAATTATGAATTAACGCATAGATGGACTAGAAAGTAAGGCAAAGACTAAACAAACATATCATATATATGTATAGATAATATATACCAAATAGACTCAAGTACACATATATAGATATAAACACACAAATGACACAAAACAAGATAAGCTTTTCACACTCGTATGGCAATAATGTGTCATATGAAAACGGAAGTTTTGGGGTGTGAACTAGTAACAATTAAATTTAGACCCAATCACTTAAAACATGTTCATGGAGTTCTCAATTTATTAAAAACTTCATCACATTTGAATATAGCCTCATGTGACAATATATATTGAACTCAATGAACAAACATACACAATGCATACAAGCCTACATATTGATGATTCTACAAACCAATAGAGTCATGACATTGAAAGTTCAACTAGGATAAACGGACATTGTGCAAACCGTTGATATACCATCCAATCTCCCTCAATAAGCATATATGTTTTTGAATGAATATATCAATTAAACATAGGCCTTGGCAATGGTTTTTGTTTTTAATGCCATATTTTCTTTTAGGCCTTGGACCACGTATTTCTTTTAGGTCCAAACAAATGGTGGCTTACTATTTGCAAAGGATAAAAATCCTTTCGGAGCCCTTCCCCGTGCACATTTATATTTATCATGTTTTATTTTCACACGAATCTCACGTGCAATGGATTTTGACATGCACTAGTCCTCCTAGGTCACAAGTATGTAGATGACAACATTGGTAGGAGAACACCACAAAAACTTCAAAATATACATATGAAGTTAAATTTCAAAAGAGCTCGTGCATGTGTGAATAGAGGCATATAAAAATAGAATCCATTATATCAACACAAAATCCAACTACTCCATGTAAGCATGGTACAGAACATAATAAGGATTGACAATCTACACCAAAAGTTCTAGCCACATGAGAGCGTAAAAGATGGGATTCTAGCATAAGTATATGCCACATAAAGTGTGTCAAACTAAAATACACACAAAATAAAACGCTTTTTGAGTTTTTGAAATTTTTTAACAAAAATAAAAATATATACTCAAAAGACACACAAAAATCATTTGTATTTTTCATTAAGCCTAAATTTACTAAACAAATAAAATACAAATGATAAACTAAAAATATTTTTGTATTTTTCATTTAATGCAAACAGAAATAAGGAAATATAATACAAAAGATAAACAAAAATCATTATCTAGCATGTGATATAGCATGGAGCATAGACTAGAAAATGACTAAACAAGCATACATTTAGCATGAAAATATAGCATGAAGTACAAAAGCTAAAGTATGCAAATAAAACTAACACATTCATCCTTTAGATTTTGTAAGTGAGGAAGCATGTGAAAGTAAATGAGAATCAAATACTCTATCTTGTAAAGCTACCAAGTCAGATCTCCTAATCCAAACTAATGAAGAGTGACTATCTCGGGGTGTAGGAATCTTGGCTACCTTGGTTGCCTCACATTGGGATTTTCTAGAAAATCTTTTAAGATCAAAACAATATTTCTTAAGATGACATTTTCGACCACAATGTGCACAAGTAAAAACATGTAGAAAAGATTTACCAAAGAAGTGATCTCTAAGCGCTTTCCTAGGAGATTCTCCTAAAAAGTTGGTTTTGTCTTTGAGTTGATTCATTACAAGTATCGAAGCCTAAACCACAAGTGTCATTTTTAATTTGGACTATTCCTAATATTTTATCTAATTTTTTCGAACGACACTCCAAATCAAATTTGACATTACTAGAGTCTTTTAATTTATTTTCTAATTCTAGGATGTTAGACTATAATTAAACATTTCTCTCTTCGAACTCGAGAAGCTCCTTTTTCAAGGATTCCATTAAACCTAAGGCTATCTCTCTCACCTTCTACATATTCTAGCTTCTCTCGAAGAGGTCTCTCTCGTGTCCTAAGGTCTTCAACCAACATACTATTATCAACGACCTTGACACGTTCTTTCAAACTAGCTTCTAACTTCAAATTACCTCTTTTTAATTTAATTGATTCTTCATATAATTCTTGAAAATCGATTTGAAGTTCACTCACATTGACGTCTTCTTCATTTTCACTCTCTCTTTCTTCTCCACTCTCACTATCATCAAAAACAAGGGAATCATAAACAATGTCCTTGGAAGTGTCATGTGATAAATTTTCATCTATAGATGAGTTCTCACTATCACTCACATGACTAGCCATAAAAGCCACAAAGTTGGGCTTAGTAGGGGGATCGGTCCCCTCTTCCTTATCACTATCATTAAGGGTCGCATTATATGAAATGGGTCGCTTACCCTCTCTCCTTAGTTTAGTGGGGCACTCAGAAGCCCTACGGCCATAACCCTCACAACCAAAACACCTATTTGACTCATCCCTATTTAAATTTTCATTAATAGTTTTAGGGATTCTCTCGGCTTTGTCATGCTTAGAAGTTTCAAATTTCTTAAAGTCATTTTTAAATTTATCTTTGTTAATTTTAAGAAACTTTCTAAACTTCCTAGCAAACAAGTCCATATCTTCCGAGTCACTATCACTCTCGCTCTCTACTACTTGGTTATCCTCTTTTCGGGCTTTTAAAGCAATGCCCTTTTCTATTTTCTTTTCAGTTTTAGAGGGAAACATGTCCAGTTCATAGGTTTGTAAATCACCTACAAGCTCTTGTAATTTCGTAGAGGCTAAAGTTGGTAAAGAATTTAACACGGTCACTTTTGGAATAAATCTATTGGGAAGGGACCTTAAAATTTTCTTTACTACTTGGTTGTCGGGTATTTTCTCTCCCAAGTTAAAAGATGAATTAACAATATCTGAAAGTCTAGCATAAAATTCATCAAGATACTCTTTTTCGTTCATTTTGATAGTTTCAAATTGAGTTGTGAGGTTTCGAAGTTTTGAAGCTTTAACGACACTAGTACTTTCATGAGTGAGTTGTCAAATATCCCACGCCTCTTTAGCGGTCTCACACGTCATAATGCGACGGAATTCATCCGGTGTGACAGCGCTAAACAAGGCGTTTAAACCACGAGAATTAAAATTTGAAAGTTTAAATTCACCCTCACTCCATCTATCGGTCGGTTTGGGAACACGTTCATTATCTACTAAATGAGTTGGTGGATACCACCCGTTAACTAATGATAACCAAACCCTCTCGTAGATAGATTTTAGTGCCGATTTCATACGTGCATTCCAGTACACGTAATTAGAACCATCGAAAATAGGAAATTTTGAGAATGGGGAAAATTCCATTTTAGACAAAAATTATTTAAAGTATCTTAACGAAATAATTTATCACTTTGGCTCTGATACCAATTTGAAAGTGTGGAAGCCCCCAATTTTTAAAATTCAAATAAAATTCTTTTATTCTTCAAAAAAATAATTTCCTTTCTAGATGCGGAAGCGTAAGATGGTTCACAAAAACACCAAATTTTAATTTACTTCAAATTAAAATTAAACCAAGTGAAATTAAATGAAACGCACACCCTTATTTAAATTTTACTTAAACCAAGTTAATTAACCCAAGTCCTTAAAAATAGCCTAAGTCATATTTTTCATTTAATTAAATTAGGCCAAACCAAATTTTAACAAATTAAATTAAATTACTTGAATTAAATTAACTAAACATTACCCAATATTAATTTGCACCAAATTAAACAATTAGTGATTAAATTAAACCAATTTTATCTTTTTACCTAAGCATACGTTCTAGGTGACTTTGTAAACCAATTTTATCTTTTTACCTAAGCATGCGTTCTAGGTGATTTTGTAAAAGATAAAATAAATAATTAATCCACTACGCCGCGATGTACGAGGAAAAACCCACAACGGGAAACAACCTCGGACGGCCCTAGCCTCAAATCCACTAAGTACGGAATTTACATTTACAAGACAGATGACTTACTTCCTCAACTCGAACCCTCGCAAGCCTTGACGCGTCCTCTTGTAACCACCTTTACCTAGCGGATAACCACGGAGCTCCACCGCGATCTCGGAACCACCGATCGGACAATAGGTACACCGTCAACCACACATGGTTCCTTTCACCATTTGAGAAAACCGCAGCTAAACAATTCTTCTTCTTTGATGGATTTAGAAGAAAACCCAAACTTCTCTTCAAGCGGTAGAGATAAACCGGTGCCAAAATTCTTCAAGCAAAGTATATGTATATGTGAACTTGGAAGAAACAAATATGGGTGTAACTAAGTGTTTAAAGGATTTTTCTTTATAAAATGAACACTCAAACTCATGAACTTTTTCTTGGAAGAATCAACTCTCAAACGTCTCTCTAGGAGTTAGAATATTATGAAAAAGTTAAGTTACAAACTTTGGTTCCCGCACTATAATAATTTGTCAAAAGTTAGTGGGGTAAGGAAGTGGGAAACATGGGTAAAAATTCCTAAAAATTGCCATAAAATTTTCCCGCCTGAAATCTCGTTCGAATGAGATTTTCATTCGAACGAAGTCTCGTTCGAACGAGCCATTCTAACGAAATTCCAGTGGCTTAAAAATGAACTCGTTAGAAATCTCGTTCGAAGTTTCGTTCGAATGACAATTCGAACGATGTTCCAGTGGCCTGTGGGGAAGCTCGTTGGAATCTTTGTTCGAATGACATTCTCGTTCGAACGACAATCTCATTCGAACGACAATATCGAACGAGAAACCAAAAAGTTAAAAATTACGAATTTAGACCAGAAACTTTATATACTTTATATAGAAGTTTAATAAAATATTTCTGACAAATAAACAACAGTTTTTAATTAGACCTACACCCATTATAAACGGTTCCAAGCTCCTATATATATATATATATATATATATATATATATATATATATATAATGCATTCATACCTTGGGAGCATGGAACCACTATTGATGACGTAGAAACGAGGCACTTAAACTCGGCATTTTGATGAAGCTCTATACACTTGGCCACTACGTCTTCAAACAAACACGTCGTAGGCTTGAAGGATGATCAATTTACTCTATCATATGACTTAAACGTTTTTGGTACGGAATTGAGCCAAAACTACAAAGGACTCAATTGGAAATTTGTGTCCTTACATGTGTACTTGGTTTATGGACTTTTGGGAAAACTACATAAACGACCCATGAGACGAAGGTATCCCATGGCATCATTATGATTAAAACAAGTATTTTCCATGGAAAACCAATCAACGACAATTAAATAACATAAAATTATTAATCAAGGGCAATCAAATAATGGGGTAACCATGGCATCATTATGATAGTGAGACTTATATGCCTAAAACATGGGGGGAAAGCTCACGAAGAGGGTGAGTTTACCATTGGGGGCAAAATATTTTTGAAAGGTTCGTAATTTCTGGGCCACGAAATAACATAAAAAATAAGTTGAGAAGATGCAAGCCACATATTGACAATATAAAGCACACATTAAGAAGTACACAAAAAAATAAAGGCTCTAAATTCAAAAACCCATAACTAGTTTTGGATAAAAGATGATAATGGTGATTAGTTTTGAATAAAATACCCATAACTATCAATACAAAACCAAACTACAAATGCTCCAGTTCAAAAACAAAAATAACTAGTTTAGGACTATATCTCCCTCAAGAATTGTCCCTTTAAACTTTATCTCCATCTTCATATTCATCTGCATTTACATCTTCATGATCATTAGCTTGCACCACACTAGTGTCAACTACTAATCCATCTCCATCCTTTAACCATTTTAAGTTTTGATCTTCATTCAAATTTTGCATGACAAACGGCTCATCTCCAGTAAGCAACAATTCTTCTCCAGCTTCTTGAACTATCGTGTACCTATCAAATTGTTCTCTTGGTGTCATGGGAACAACAACATGCCAATATGTATCGATAGGGTCCTACACATAAAATACTTGTTCTGCTTAGGATGCTAGTATGAAAGGTTCGTTACTCTCTCGATCATCCTTATATTTCAAATGCTTGAAATTCACTAGCGTATAGTTAAACTCGTCAACTTTTGTACCCATACGATTTTCAACCCAATCACACTTGAATAACACAAACTTCATGCCATTAAGATACCGAACTTCAATAATTTCCGTTAGTATGTAATATCACCCACAATGAGGTTTTTATCCTTCCGACTAGAATAACTCATTTGTTCGGCTTTTATAACAACTCCTCTATTTTGAGTTTCTTTCCCCTATCAAGTCTCTTTGTTCAAAATTTAAAACCTCAAATAATATAAGTGTTGAATTTGACCGCATCCTTAAGAGGACCTAAAGACAAGCATTTGATTTTGTCAGATACTTGCACACCGTCACGTGCCAATTTATTAACCTATAGTATATTAAAGTAATTATCAATATAAAAGTATATATTTATTCATAATTCAACTATTAGTTATGATATTTTCGCTTACATAATCCTTAAACCATTTGTGGAACTCATCATTGTGAAGACGACTAACACGATGCTTTTGTGAATCTTAAGGATACTTTGATAAAAGTTCTGCGAGATTCTTTCTACAAGTAAACAAATATCCATATGTCAATTCCATAAAAAATATAAAAATGGTTTTCAAAAACACGAAATACTAATAATAAAACTTACTCAACAAATGGCGCCACTGCCTCGGTGTTGGTAAGAACGTGCCGATGAGCTTGCATATACATTACAGAATCAAGTTCAAATTGAACTTTTTTCCCAATTACACGACCATTTATATGCCCCCAATCATCATTTCTAGCCGATCGGTTAGATTTAGTTTCCACATCCATATACTGGAACAAAAAGTCATGCATTCCTAAAGAATAATAGAGTTGGCAATCGAGTCCTCGGGATGAGCCCGATCACTAACGTAGCCTTTTAAAGTGTGGAGGTACCTTTCAATCGGATACATCCAATGGTAAAGGACACAGCCAACAATTAAGAGTTCGTTTGGCAAATGTATAGGCAAGTGTTCCATCACATCAAAGAAACTCGAAGGGAATATCTTCTCAGGGCTACAAAGTGTAAGGGTCCTCCGATCTTCAAACTTTTCCAAATCATCTGCGGTAGCTGCTTTTAAGCACAATATCATAAAGCATTTGCTTAATTCAATCAAGGCTTTGACAATATAATTGGGCAATACCCTTAGCGCAACTATTAGAAGTAATTGTTGCATTAAAATATGATTATCATGGCTCTTTAATCCTGAAATATTTCTTTCATGCATGTTCACGCATCGTGAAATGTTCGAAAAGTATCCATTAGGAACTTTAACATTCTACAACACTTTTTAAAAAATCTCCTTCTCTTTGTTACTCATCATGTACTGTGCTGGGAGAAGGTACTGTAGATTTAACCCTCGTGGTTGGGGATGAAGCTCTGATCTAATACCCAAATTTTTTAGATCATTTCGAGCCTGTAAATTGTCTTTTGTCTTCCCTTTAGTACCCAATATTGTAAACAGGACATTATCACAAACGTTTTTCTCAATATACATGACATCAAGATCATGGAGAATAAGATTATCCTTACAGTATGGAGATTCAAAAAATATTCTCTTCTTTTTCCAACTAAATCTACATTTTGGAACTGCCTGTTTACTTTTTGCTAATGCCTCTCTTTCCCACCTTTAAAAGACATTTTCCATCTTATATTCACATTCATTGTCAAGATCATTCAACTGTTGCAATACTTGTAAGCCCGAAAGTTTAAGTGGGGATGGACGTAATTCTAACCTCCCATTAAATGGTGCCTTCTGCCTACGAAGCCTATGGTGTGAGTCTAAGAATCGACGATGACCCCAATAACATAACTTCTTACCATTATCTAATCGCATTGACTGGTGTTCTTCATTACAGCAAGGACAAGCAACTGTACCTTTTATGCTCCATCCCGATAACATCGCATAAGCAGGGAAATCATTAATGGTCCACAACAACGATGCATTCAACTGAAAGAACTCCTTACTTGACGCATCGTAAGTGTGTACACCATCAACCCATAGCTCAATTAACTCATCAATCAATGGCTGAAAAAATACATATATCTTATCTTCGGGTCCTTTTGGTCCATCTATAAGAATATAAAAAAAACAAGTTAGGTTGCTTCATGCACAACCACGGAGGTAAGTTATAAATAATGAGGATAACTGGCAATGTATTGTGCTTAATGCTCATATTACCAAATGGATTAAATCCATTAGCAGCTAACCCAAGTCTAACATTGTGAATCTCCCCCGCAAAAGAAGGATTTTTCTCATTAAAAGTTTTCCAAGCAGGAGAGTCAGCGGGATGTCTCATTACACCATCATCGATTGATTAGGCACATATTCTTCATATTTATCCCCTTAATTTAGGTATTTTTATGATCCCGTGCAGTGTAAACAGATTGGATTTGTCTCGTATTTATTCTACTAACCTCTTTTGGCAATTATTTCGTGTTTTGTGTATTTCTCATGTGTTTTACAGGTATTTCATGCAAGTTAATGCGAAGGAGAACTCAAAACAGTGAAAGAAACCAAGAAATGGAGAGTTGAAGGGCATTTTCATAATTTTTCAGCCTTAGTCCGGGCCAACTAGAAATTTGAAGAGCTCTAAATTATAAGAACACTGGAAAAAATGGCACCTCAATCCGAGCTACGGTGAAGAAGTTACGATGTTTTGAAGTTGCGTGATAATAAAGAGAAATGGAACAGGACCGATCCGGATGGAACCAAACCGATCCGGTGGGGACCGGACCGGTCCGGTCAGGAAAAAAAAGAACTGATCCGGTGAGGACCGGTCCGGATCCGGACCGGTCCGGCTGTGAGAATTTTTGTCATTAATTATGCAGATTTTTAGGTGATTAGCTGGTGAAAACTTGTGCAACAAATGATTCTAGATGTAAAATTCGTGCAACTTGGTTCTATAAAAGACCAAGCCCTAATTCATTCAAAAGGGGGGACTCAAAAATTAGGGAGAGAAAGTCATTTTTTAGAAATCCTTTTTAGTTTTTCATATTCTTAGAAAAACCCTAGTTTGTATGTTTGAAGAACAAGTAGTATTCTGGATTCAAGTTCATCTAGTGCAGATTTCAAGTATCAATTCTTCAATTCAATTCAAGTATCAAATTCCATTCTCTTAGTTAATCTCAATTTTTATTTTCATTTAATCATCTTTTCTTGTTTTGTAATTTTTGTTTTTACCATGTTTCTTAGATCCACAATTATATGCATTGTTATGAAATTGTTTTCCCATAAAATCATATCTAGCGAAATTTTCAAAGGCTGGGGTATATGAACTCATTCCGGTATAAATTACCTGTGTAGAAAATAGAGGGTAAATTAAATATTGACCAAATCGTGTATGGAAATTCTACGAACATAGCCGACCTTTTAATCTCTCTTGCCCTAGGTACTTGGGATGTTTAAGAACGTTATGTAAGTGAAATTGTCCATTCACCGCTTTATATTTACCTTTGATTTCATATGATGCGGGCAAGATCCTTCATATATGTAATTCTTAGGATCTATAAAGATTGGATTTAGTCAAATATTTTAATTTACAATGCTAGTATTCTATACGATAATTTGTTAAGGTTTGAAGGAGTGTACCCCACCCTATTTTCTCTCATTTTCAACTCTAATTTCTTTGCAATTCTTAGTATTTTTGTGCACATTTTATTTCGTCACCAATTAGAAATTTAAACCCATCAATCATCTTTTTCGTTTCTTTTATTTTAATATCAAATTTAGGATTAAACTACCTTACCTTTGTCGTCACGTTCACACGTCCTAATTCCCTGTGGATTCGATACTCAAACTCGCCACTATACTCCTTAAGAAGTTTAGTTACAAGTTTAGGTTTTTTTGTATTGAGGTTGGAAGCCGGTAACAACGACCGCAAAAGAAGGGTTTTTCTCATTAAAAGTTTTCCAAGCAGGAGGGTCAGCGGGATGTCTCATTACACCATCATCGATCCATTATTCAGCATGCCATTTCATTAGAGGAGATGAATAGTATGACCAAAATGATTTATACAATCTTGGTTTCAAAGGGAAGTATCTCATTTTCTTCACGGCTACCTTCGGACCATGGACACCATCAATACTTGAGTCCTCATCTTTATATCGAGAAGATCCGCATACGCCACACTTTTTAAGACCCTCGGTTTCATTACGAAACAACATACAGTTATTTGGGCATGCATCCCATGTCTCATACTTGAATCCCAAGTCTTTTTTTAGCTTGTTGGCTTGGTAGTAAGACTTGGGAATTCTAGCATGCGAAAACATCCTCCCCAAAAATTTCAATAAAGCCATGAGAGAACAATTTGTCCAACCATGAAGTTGCTTCATTTGCAAGATTTCAACAACAAGTGACAATTTGGTAATCCCAGGCGAACAACTTTCATGAAATTTGCATTGAGACTTTTTCATAAGAGTATAGTACTCTGAAACATCTCCATCGGATTCAAAGACATCTTCAGTGTTATATTCCTCCTCACGCATATTGTCATGCGCGTGGGAAATACCTATTCCCTCTTGAACCATTGTAACCATGTTATCTCGAACACTCAGTTCAACATGTATAAGTATATCATCAACTAACATATCACCCCCACGGAGTGTTTATATCGCTTCTTACACCACCAAAAGTTTCTCTGTAAAAAATCCAAACCTTATAAGTCTTGTCGAAACCATGCATCTCAAGGTGATCTCTCACAGTTTATCGGTTGTCGTACACTCGATTTTCACATCTCTTACAGGGGCAATAGATTTTCGTTGTCCCAATGTTTTTATTTGCATATGCATAGTTAAGAAACCCTTCAATCCCATTAATGTATTCTTTTGAACACTGGTTGCAAAAATTAATACAACCCTTATCCATGGTTCCCATCTATGAATCTAAAAAAAATGTCAGTAAATTTATATTTCATAATATAAAGATTAAGATATTAATAATGTTTTCGCAAGATGATGAAAAGCTAAAAAGATTAATAATGGCAAACATGAATTCCTAAAAAGATTAGCACATAAAGGGAGAACAAACTATAAAAATAAGAATATAATTCATCACATCAATTTAAGTATTATTATGGCTAACTAAACCGAGCAATTCAAATTTGAAATATTGAATTATTAATGCACGCATGATAATGGAAAGTATCAAACAAAAATTCACATAATCAACTAATTAACATCTACATCACTAAACAATTACACATTAAAAACTCACAAGGCGCGTACCCATTTTCATCCTCGTTTGAATCTGTATGCTCATTTTCTTCTTCACGTGGCACAAACTCGTCATCATCACCAATGATTTTTTTTTACTCTTTGAACCACTTTTTTTATTTTTATCTTTGATTTGAATTGCCGAATACAATTCATGTATTCCCAATTCCTTTAATTTTGCTCTATTCTCTTCCTCTTTTCTTTCTCGTACTCCTTCATTGTCACAAACTTTTTTTGAGAAAAGATATGTAATTAAAGAAGGAATGAGACTCATACTACTTCTTTAACATGTTAATTTCATTTCTATACTTTCTCTCAAAGTAGTTGTAGAACTTTAATGACTCATTTGGTTCGAGGTTTGGAAAGGAAATTTAGAATTCCTGGAATTTAGAATTTTCCGCATCTAGAATTACAATGTTTGGTTGGAAATTTGGGAGGAACTTAGAATTACTGGAATTTAGAACTCCTACAAAAATGGAATTCTCATTTCCCCTCTAAAATGGGAGAATCTTATATTCCCGAGCATTCTAGTTTACTTTTGTGGTGAGACAAAAATACCACCTCACATAAACTCTCACACATACATTCTCTCTCTCTTACACACACACACACACTCTCTCTCTCTCTTTCTTTCACACACACACATATATACATTCCCTCTCTCTCTCTCTCTCACACACACACACTCTCTCTCTCTTTCTCTCTCATACACATACACACTCTCTCTCCCTCACAAACACACACACACACACATAATCTCTTTCTCTATCACACACACACACACGCTCTCTCTCTCTCTCTCTCACACACGCACACACATACACACAAACTCTCTCTCACACACACACACATACACTCATATACACTCTCTCTCACACACACACACACTCTCTCTCTTTCTCTCACACACACACACACACTATCTCTCTCTCACACACACACACATATACTCTCTCTCTCTCTCTCTCTCTCACACACACATACACTCACCACACACTCGCGTGCACACACTCAAATCAAGTATAAGGGTATTTTAATTAAATGATATTTATTCCTAATATGGGAAAATAATTTAGACGCCGAAAAAAAAAAAGAATTCCCGTTCTATCCAAACAATGGAAAGGAATTCAAGATTCTAGGAACTTAGAATTCCTGGAATTAAGGATTCCCATCCCTTTTCTAAACCTCGAACCAAACAATCCCTAAAGCATTTTTATCCTTGCATTTATCTTTGTAGCAATAAGATCCAATATCATTTAACTTCATTCTTAGAAATACATAAAAAAACAGATCTACCAATCACAACTTTACATCAAAAACCTAATCAATCGTTCTACAAATCTCAAATACATAAAAAAAAATATTAATGGTTTGGGAAAAGAATAATTTTAGGATCTTTGAATAATTGATTCATGCATTTAAGAATTTCTTTAAAAATTAAATAAATAACTATTATAGAATCATTGAGCCAACATGAACCATAATGTTATATAACATCAAAAAAAAAAATAGCCTATTATAGATCTTCTTATTAGGTCACACTAAAAGATACAAAAAAAAAATTAAAATCAACAAATAAGCATCCACTCTTTATTTACATTTTATATAAGTATTATTCATATGGTTATTTATTTACAGTTTATTGATATGGCATCATTAATTATGTCTAAATCATAATTTTTTATCACCCATTATTACCATTGTGCAACTAACTATTTACAGTAGCATATTTTGAAGAAGAAAAATAATAAATAAATACATAAATATCAATAATTTCTATGCTATTTTCCTCAAAAAAAGTAAAGATGAAAAGTTACCATTAAAAGAAAATAACGAGAGAGAGAAAACGGGCAGAGAAAACAACGGGAGAGAGAACGCAGCTGGGGGGAGGGAGAGAACTCCACTGTGGTTGAAAGAGAGAGAACGTCGCTGTGGTGGTGGGGGGAGAGAGAATGACGCTGTGGGCTGGAGAAGAAACGTCGGTAGGTGGGGGTGTGGGCAGGGGGCTGTTTGGGTTTGGACGATTTGGTTGGAGAAGGATGGTTCGGGTTTTTTGTTTTTGTTTTTTGTTTTTTGTTTTTTGTTTTTTGTTTTTTGTTTTTTGTTTTTTGTTTTTTGTTTTTTTTTTTTTGAGGTGGGAAGTTAGGTTAAAGTGTTAAAGCGGGAGATGAAAATAATTAGTGGTGGAAATCAATTTTTTTAGCCGTCTTATTTGGTATATCTTTTGATACAGTAAGTATTTGTCGTCTCATTTGCTTTACTTTATAAGACGGATATAATTAATCGTATCAAAAAGTGACCTTTTTTTAGACGGATATAATTAACCGTATCAAAAAATTACCTTTTTTGAGATGGATATAATTACCAGTCCCAAAAAAAATAGTTTTTGAGACGGCTAATTATATCTGTATAAAAAGATTATGTTTTAAAGACTATATTTTGTTTGTCTCAAAAAATAGGGTCTTAAAAGCAACTTTTTTTTTGTAGTGTCGTCTGTGGATGGTAGCAAACTTTTGGCATTTGTAATAATTTCTAGCATACGATGAACAATCTGCTTTCATCGTTGGCCAGTAATATCCCTACATAGCCACCCATCATACAAATGATCATCCTGCTAAATGGGCTCAACATGATCATTCACGAACTTCTTTGATCAAATCATTTACTTCGTTAGGATCAACACACCTAAGTAAAAAAATAGTGAATCCCCTTTTATGCACGATGACCCCTTTTAGTACGTAGTTGGCTTCTTTGTATCTCAATGTCCTTGCCTCCTAGGGATCTTCAGGCAATGATCCCTTGTCAATGTACTCTTTGATTGGGTCTATCCATGAGGGGACCAGATTAACTACTATTAAGCAATCTTCTTGTTCAGCTATGCTCCTGTTTGATAGAATTTCCACCGAAATGGTCCTCTTTAATTATGTATTGGTTGTTGAAGCAAGACGAGAAAGTGCATCTACTCGGTCATTCTTTATTCTAAGAATTCTCACTATTCTGACTGCCAAAAACTTTGTGATATTTCTTTGTGTTTTGGCCAGGTATCCTGTCATCAGTCGTCCTCTAACTCCATATATCCCTAACACCTGATTAATAACAAGCTGAGAGTCCCTATAAGCGACTATTTGATTGGCACCCAGTGATAAAGCGAGTTCTAATCTAGTAATCAATGATTCATACTCTAC
Organism: Sambucus nigra; assembly: GCA_949130495.1. Classification (NCBI taxonomy): domain Eukaryota; kingdom Viridiplantae; phylum Streptophyta; class Magnoliopsida; order Dipsacales; family Adoxaceae; genus Sambucus; species Sambucus nigra. Next base: position 448,162,545 of record OX422218.1, on the reverse strand, counting down.
CTCATTATTGGAAACTTATATTGAAAATGAAGAGCATACTTCACACCAAATCATCAGGGGTGTTTAGAATTAATCATGATCCACTACCAAAGGCATAAGAGGACCCATCAACATACAAATTCCAAATAGGAATATCTTTATCAAATCTCCCATCACTCAAATATCCCTGCTTGAATAATTTTTTGCTATATTTTTCATATTGTTTAGCAACATCTTGAGTAGTGGACGATTTTGATTTGTCCAGTATAAAACTATCTTCCAGAGAAGTCTGTTCGGCTTAGTTCCTCTTTGAACTCTCTTTCTAAGGAAGTCTGCTTGGCCTTTTTTCCATCAGGATCATTTGTGGTTTCTTCGTAGGTAAATTCTTTTATAAAATCAACTGCAGCTTGCCCTTTCAACGTTGTTCGGGGCTAGTAGAGTATGTCATATGCACCTAACTCTACTTCCCATGCCATTAATCTCCCAAATTTTTTTGTCTTATGAATAGCTTGGCGCAATGGTAAATCTGTGTAAACCACAATGGTATGTTCCTGAAAGTAGGGCTTCATTCTTCTAAACGCCTCAAAGAGTGTTAAAGATAATTTTCCAAGCAAGGATATATAATCTTTTCCCTTCTCAAAGCCTTGTTGGTGTAATACACTAGTTTTTGAATTCCATTTTTTAGTCGAATGAGGGCTGAGCTAATAGTTAACTCGGATACAACATGGTATAGGTATAATTTTTCTCTTACGACTGGTTGGGAGAAAATTTTCATTTGGATCCCTTATTTTCTTGATTCTAGGCTTACCTAATTGTCTTTTGAGCATTGGGGGACTAACTTTGTGTTGGGGTTGTATTCAAATTGTTTATCAATTTTAAGAGAGAAAAATAAGTACATATAAACAAATGTAATTGAGATAAATATGAAAAATACCATAGGCCAAAAGGATGGGTATTCATTGGGTGTACGTGTAAAGAATATGCTTCCATGTATGTACCCTATTCAAAAAATGGGCTGAAAAAACTAAAAAAGTTCAAACATAGTAATTAATAAACATCATTTAGAGTTAAATAATGGCGATAAAAAAGAATTCATTTATTACTTGGCCCTTGGTTAATAGAAACGACATGCTCACATGGGATGCCACTCATTTTCCACCCTCCACAAGTGCAAGAATATTATTTAGATTCAATGTCCAGCTTATAACATACCGATTGCTCACTAAATGTAAGAAATTAGCAGCCCCGTAAGCAATGTAGTTGTTATATTTCTTCTTGAGTCTTGTGATTGTTGCCTCAACTTTAGTAATAAGTGCATATTGATCCATACCCTCTGCCTTCAACATCCTTGTGTATAATAGTGACATGAACAACATTTGATATATGTCCACAAGTTTCCCAATTGGAATATCCCGTAAACCCAATATCATTATGTTAAAAGATTCTAAAAAGTTATTTATAATGTGTTTACATTTACAAACTGTGTCAGAGTATGATCCTTACAAAATAGATTAATCTTCAATTTATTATTTTATTTCTGCCTATATTCAAACTATTTGGGCACAACATACTTCCCCATATATACTCTCTAATATTCCATTGTTCTCCATTACATATACTCATGAAGCTCGTCAATTCCACCATCTTTATTTCCATGCGTATTATCATCTTGCATTTCATTTTCTTCCTCATCAAAGACATTATCAGTGTTGTCATCAAACTGAGTAAGAACTTCAATGACATGTGTTTCATCAATTGGTGCTTCATTATCATCTCGATCATTATCATTTTCTTGCCCATAACCTTGTGCATTATCATCTTCTTTCTCATCACCTTGTCTCTCATCACCTTCACTCAATTCTTCAACCTCACTTGAATATTTATCTCCGGCATGCAAGTTATCACATGGAAATAAATCAAAATCCTACTCAAACACAGAGTTCCCAACTTGGTCATTGACACCATCTTAACCACTGCATTGTTCATTTACACTCCTTAATAGCTCCTCCTCATCATCATTTAATTTTCTCTCTAGATTTTTAAAGTCTAATAGGTCCTTAAAAGCCTAGTCATCTTCTTTATCACTTTTGTCACTAAACTCCAATGGGTCTTTTAAGGTGATAGTGAACTTGAAACCATAGGAACTTAAAATTCTAAATATTTTTCTCACCCCTAAAGTTTTCTTTTTAATAATTTGATATGGTTTATGTTTCTTAGGGTTAGGGGTAACTGCAGAATCAAAATCTTCTTTATTCAGCCTTGGAGATTTCCTTGTGCTGATTAAGGGTAATGTTAAAGTCTTCTTTGATGTGGGTTGGATAGGTTTTAGAGTGAAACCATTTGGTTGTTATAAATAAATGATATATTCTCCTTCACACTCTTCAATATTGTCCCACGTGTTTATCAATTTGGCATTGCTATTAATGATGTAAAGAAAACCATCATTAACCATTTAATAATCCATCCCTTATTATATATACTTTCCTCAATTTCATTCACTACATCTATGTGACATAACTCATCCCCATCCACATCCTTCATAACGGAACTTCTTCCCCCACCATATTCCCTATTCTTTTTCCAAATCCCATCAAAGTGGAAGACAAAATCCCTTGATCTATGCAAACTCATACCTTGTAAATAATAATGCATGGAAATAAAATTTCATGCTTAAAACAACATGCAACAGTCTATTTTGATAAAACTATAAGTCATATATTGTAAATATGAATTTTTTATAAAACCCTAACATTGATAAAACCCTAATATTTTTAGAAGAAGACTAATAAATACCTTAGTCGAGATTCTTTGATAAGGAGTTGAGGAAATACGCTGGAAACCTTGATATGAATAGATTTTACATCAATAAAATTATACGGTTTGCATGTTTAAGAATAAATAACCTTTAACATTTCGTCAGAATGAAATGGTAAAATCAATTCGCAAAAATGGGACTGATATAGGGAATGGGGCGTAAAATCCATTTCACATTTACCATACATCTGTATAACATTGGGGTTAGGGATTGTAATGGTTGGTGTTAGTTTTGGCACCCATTCATTAATAGAAGAAAATATGGCGCCCAACCAAACTTAAATGAGGACATATCTATCCCAAAGTGAAAATGACCCTTAAATTTGGGGGGATGGATTAAGTACTTGAAAATAGCTTTAGTTAGAAATTATTTAAGCTCAACTCAACAAAGCCTTATCTCAAGTATTTGGGATCAGCTATATGAATCTTAATTTTCCCTTCTGTTATGTTCAACACAATATCTTTGATTAAACCATATAATATTGTAAGAACAAATATTATTTCGTTGCTCATAGCTTAGGATACATTTAGTTTGGCGTATATAGTTAAACTTCAACTCGAATCGTCACGAAGAACTGAATCTCTAACATCACTGGGTTCAACGTTTCTCCATTTTATGAAGGAATAAAGCTTTTAGGAATTTAAATTTATTCATTAAATATATTTAGGATGTCTTATTTTTATTAAAACTGAAACAAGATTTTTTATGTTTAAAGTCAAGGCATTTTTTATGTTCAAAATTCGTTGACCTCGTTCAGAGGAAAAGGCATTCTCGTTTGACCGATATGTCAAACTCATTATAAGGATCGTTCGATCATTTTATCTAGCGTGCATCTAACAAGGGTGTATTATTTAGTATCTTTCGAAGCTCGTTTAAAGATTGTTCAAATGAGATAGATATGTCATTTGAACAAACTTTCTTTCGTTCTAACGAGATCTTATTCTCGTTCGATCGAGCCTTATTTTCGTTTAAACGAGTGATATCGCCTCAAAATTTGTGTTCGCCTTATAAATACCTATTTCCTGTTTATCGTTTCTAAAACTTTAGTCAGAACGACTCTTACATTCTTACTATAAAGCTTTTCACACTTTTGTGTTTATAAAACACTCTTGATTTACAAATCTCATCCCCAAATAGATTTGTGTGAATCCTTTTAAAACCTAAATATGTTTGTATCCTTGCATACATTACTCTTGTGGAGAAATCATCTCTACTGAGGGTAGAATCAAGAGTGTTTAGAGATTTGCAAAGGCTAGCGTGTTATACTTGTGGCTAGTATTAAGTAGTATTGTAAATCGACTGTCTTATATTTCTAAAGTGCTGAAATAAAAGGTTTTGCCACTAAGGGATTTTCCTCAAACTTTACCTTTGATTGGTTGTATGATTTACTTTATCTGTTTTATTACCTAGAGATATGTCTTAGGGTAAAAAGATAAAATTGAATTCGTGTTTGGTGTACATTTAATCATATAAATCATTATAGTAAGATCGTGACAACGAACTTTCAAAATGGTATCAGAGCCTATTACACAAAATTACTGTGTGATCTTTTTTTTGCAAAAAATATTTTCCTTAATATCAATTTTTTTTTGAAAAATTGTTGATCATTGAAAAGTCGAATTTTAATGGAGAATTTGTATAATTTATTGCCCATCTTTGATGGTACTAATTATACTTACTGGAAGACTAGGATGAGGTTTTCTTTAAAATCCATAAATGAGCGAGTCTTGTTAATTTGTGAACAAGGGTGGACTCCTCCCATTATCATTGTTGATAACGTTGTTGGACCTAAACATATTTCTTCACGGACTGATGAAGAATTTAAATGGAGTAATTTTAAATCTTGTGGACTCAGTGCTATTTCTATTGCCACCACCCCTGACGAGTTTTGTCGCATCATGACGTACACTACATCTAAGGAAGCACGGGATACCCTACAGCTCACTCACGAGGGTACCAATGTTGTAAAGAAAAATAAGCTTCAAATTTTGACCACCCAATTTGAGATCATCACTATCCTAGAGTCTGAGTCATTCGATGATTTTTATGTGCATTTATCAGACATTGTTGGTTATAATTTTAATTTGAATGAGAAAATTCCAGAGATGAGAGTTGTGAAAACAAAAATTGAGGTCACTTACCGCCTTCTTTATTCCTAAGGTCACCGTACTTTATTCGTTAGGGGTCCTAAATACTCTTAGGTTAGAAGAACTTGTAGCATATCTTCAAACGTATGAGATTGATATGTTGCCTAAAACTATTAAACCTAAGGAAGTAGGGATTGCTTTAAAAACTCAAACTAAGAAAAAGTAGAAACAAATTTTGTGAGTCTGAATCTGAGGTTAATGTTGATTTTGACGACTTAGACCTTTTTGTGAAAAATTTCAAAAGTTTCTCAGATTTTCCAAAGAAAATATTTTTGAGAAGAAAAAAATGTAAGCACGAGCGGGGGAGAGAAACAAGAAGATATTAGATATTTTGAATGTGATGGTAGAGGGAACAAGGCACATGAGTGTCCCGCTAGGCTAAAAAGAAAGGGAAAGAATAAAAAAGTCACTCTTAGCGATTGTGACATCGAGTCGATTGATTCAGAGGGGGAAATCACCACATGAACCATGTGTTGTGTTCATGGCTAGTCACGTTATCACTTCTAGTTTGTCCCACACTAATGAGGAAAAATATAAACACGAGAGACTTAATGGTCTTTCAATTCATTCGGGAGATAGTGAGTGTGAGGTTGAGATTTTGAGTGGGGGATAAGGTTGTATCCAAAAGGCTTTTAACGATCTTTACATCGAGACTCTGAAAACTAAAAAGCTAAATAAAGATTTGTCTCTTAGGGTGTTAGATTTGAAGAAGGGGGTGAAAATTTTAAAAGATTGTGAGGTATTGGTGAGTCAACTGGAGGAGGTGAAGATTTCTTTATGTGAGCATTTGATCGTTATAGGCCGAAAAAAGACCAATTTGACCACATCATGGCTAGTTTTATAGAATATCTTCAATCTTTATTGAGACTTGTCAGAAACTTGAAGCCCATATTTCCTAACTCGAGATCTATCTTGAATGTGCCCGGGAGGTCAATGTCACTTTAGAGGACACATCTAAAAAGGTTAGAAAGATGCTCATCAGCATTTCCACTTTAGGTAACATCGAGAGGGAAGGAATAGTTTATGACGGTGCATCCACTTCCCATTCCGCGCCTGAGTCGGTTCCCAAGTTTGTGTTAGATCCTTATGGCCCTTGACCTAACCCACCTAGGAGAGACCGTCCTAGTTATTTTGAGGAAGGCACACCTAAGCTCGTGTATGTTTATTCCTATTGTAAATAAAGAGGTAACCTTAGATAGTTTTTCTTTAAGCTAAGGAGAGTGTATTATAGGTATGTTTCACGGTTGTTCACATAAAATTTCCCACACGCACTCCCACTCATGTTACTCTTCTTGCCCCCGCACATCACATGAGAGACTTTGAGAGTTTTTTAGAGCAAGTAGAGTATTTAGTCAAGACTTCACAAAATTTGATGGATGTTTTTCATAGGACGTCATCTCCTTTGGAGAACTCCTTCAGGACTAATGATTGATGTTATAACTTATTACTAGAATAGGGTTTTTATCATGCACATATCGTATATCCCAATTTCTAGTGTGTACTACCATCGTACTTATATTTTTTATTTTGACATATTTTTCGAAAAATCCAAAAAGTGTTTTGTTTTTTCTCAAAAATTTTTGAAAAAAAAAGATTTTCATTTTTTTAAAAAATATGAAAAAGGCAAAAAGATTTTATTTTGATAAAATTTTTGAAAAAGACAAAAGGAGTTTTGTATTTTTTTCACCTTATGTGGACAAACATTAAATATGTCTGATTCAGCAATTCATTCAATATCCACGTGAATATTTTGTAGTGTTTTGGGATGTGGCATCATTTCGTTTATGTGCTTTATAATGTGTGGAGTCATTAAGATATGATTTGATGACACCTTCCTACATGTTTGACTCCTTGTCTCCTTTAAGTAACACGAACACGAGCTTATTTGAGTATTACACTTACCTGTCACATGTCGGTCATAGTTTGTCATCTCAAATTTTCTTTAAAAATGAGCCAAATGTGAAAAACGAGATAATAAAATGTTGTGCATTTAAGAATCATTGTCCAGATTTTAAAAATTCAATTTTTTGATAAAATTGATTTTATTAAGCAATGAAATCAGGTTGCGAAAGATAAAGACTTTGCATGAAAACACCATTTGCAATGAAAATTGCCTAAAAGATTACAGACACATAAAAACAGAAGTGTCAAGCCATTTGCTTGAACATCGATGCTTCACAACAAATGAGCATTAATTTCTTCAAAATAATTTCGAATATAATTGTTATATGTGAGATTTTGAGGGAGTTAAGTCGAAGATCAATGGGTTTGCACATTCTATAAATATATCGAAAGACATTATATAGTTTTGGGCGTCATTGGTGTGAAAATCACTCACGGTCTTGATTTGTTGATTAGATTAAGTCAATATAACATGAGTTCATCATTTTTGCACTTAAGGTAGACTTTGAGAGTTTCCATTAGTGGTGTCTCAATCCTTCGTACACATGTGATATGTTGGATTCACCTATGGAATTTGTTCATACTCTCACATTCCATTTCCATAATTCAGGTATTTTTGTGTTTCTCCATGGTGTGTTTTATTTGTAAAATTTTATCCATAAAAATTTTGAAAATTTTCAAGAATAGTTTGTGGAGACTTTGAGATTACCATTGCATTTTTGTCATTCATATATTTTGTGATGATACCTTGTTATTATTCGTAATGCATTACAGTTCATGATTAGATTATACTCCTTGTCTATTTCGGACAAAATAAAAGGGGGAGAGTAAATTACGGGAGAGATTACATAAGTTTGATGTATGGGGGAGAATTTTTATGAATTTTATTTTATATGTCAAACTCTATGCATCAAGGGTTTTTTCTTTGCTTCATGTGTGTAGGCACTTTTGGAAGATCATATTCACATTACACTCGATAAAGACAAAGTGCCCAAGAGAAGAACAAGAAGAAGTGTACATTTGAAGATACTATTTCCTTGTACCGATCCATTTTCTAGGTTTTTGGAGGATATTAGGATATTTTTTTTGTCTTAGGGGCTTTTTAATGTAATTTGGATTTCAGTTTTTATATTTCTACTGAAATACCCAAAGGGGGAGATTCGTAAGGGCAAATTTTTTGTCGTTGCTCATAGCTTAGGTTTACATTTAGTTTGGCATATCCCGTTACACTACGACTCGAGCCATCACGAAAAATTGAATCTCCAACATCTTCAAGTTCAATGGTTCTCCACTTTATGAAGGAATAAAGATTTTAGGAATTTACATTTATTCATTAAATTTATTTTGGGATATTTTATTTTTATTAAAACTGAAATAGGATTTTTTTTTTAAGTTTAAAATAGAGGCATTTTTATGTTTAAATTTTTTTTAAAATTCCATGGCCTCATTCAAAAGAGAAGCCATTCTCGTTCGAACGAAATTTCAAACTCATTAGAAGGGGTCGTTCAATCACTTTATCTAATGTGCATCTAACGTGGGTGTAAAATTTTGTATCCTTCAAAGCTCGTTTGAAGCTTTTTTAAACGAGATTGCTATGTCATTCGAATGAACTTGCTTTCGTTCTAATGATATGCTATTCTCGTTCGAATGAGCCTTGTTTTTGCTCGAATGTGTGATGTCGCCTCAAAATTTATGTTTGCCCTAAAAATGCTTGTTTTGTGTTGTCTTTTCTAAGAATTTTTTCCAGAATGACTTCTGCATACCTATTATAAAAGTGTTCACACTTTTATGTTTAGAAGGCACTTTTGATTCACAAAACTCATCGCCAAATAGATTTGTGTAAATCCTTTTATAACCTAAATAGTTTTGTATCCTTACATACACTACTCTTGTGGAGAGATCATATTTACTGCTGACTTTGTGATACTCGTGGGGATCACTACTGAAGACAAAGGTTGATCGGTGGATAACGAGGGTGGAACGCCGCTTGTGGACGGCTCCTTACCGGGTAGTATTCTTAGAGATTTGCAAAGACTAGCGCATTATACTTGTGCCTGGTATCAAGTAGTATGTAAATTGATTGTCATGTATTATTTCTAAAGTGCTCAAATAAAAGGTTTTTCCCGTAAGGAATTTTTCCTCAAACTTTGCCTTTGATTGGTTGCATCATTTACTTTATATGTTTTATCACCTAAACGTATGTCTTAGGGTAAAACGATAAAATTGAATTTGCGTTTGTTGGACATTTAATTATATAAATCATTCCATTAAGATTGAGATAGCACGCTCTCAAATATCATGTTTTTTTTTACAAAATTTCACCAAATCAATATAGGGCTACATGTATCCCTATAGTTTCCATCAATACTAAATAAATCACTCATCCTTACGAGGGGCATCTATGGATCTACGTTTGACATGTCCAAACTATTTGAGCCCATTTTCTCTCAATTTATATTCTATAGGATCTACTTTAATAATTTTAAGAATTTCTACATTTCTTATTTTATCCTTTTGAGGTTTACCAATAATCTATCTTAACATCTGTAACTCTGCCACGCTCATTAACTGCACATTATATTTCATGATTTCCTACCCTCCGTCCCATATAACATGACATGTCTACTGATCTTCCTACAAAACTTTTCCTTTAACTTCAAAGGTATATGTCGATCGCATAATACGTCGGCAGCACTTGACCTAACTTGCTTTAATCCTATGAGTAATATCATTACTAATACCTCCATCTCTTAGGATAATCGAGCCTAAATTATGAAAATGATCAATTCTAGGTATCTTTTTTACCCTCAAATTTCTCACTTACTCGCTTGTCCTTTTATTATTATTAAATTCCATTTTAAATATTCTATATTATTCATTTTAAACTCTCTTATTTCTCAAGTTTCTCTCCAAAATTCAAGTTTAGCATTAACCCTCACTACACCAAAATATGTGGATGGTCACAGCAAGTTGGTCATTGTCTTAGTCCGTGACTAGCCTAGCAACACATGTGACATGTCCCATTACTATAAACTTTCATGACCTAAACTGGAGCTGGTCACGGCCCTAAATCGTGACCAGGTTAGGTCACATCTATGGTCCATGACAGTGGTAATCATTATGGCGACAAAATTTCACCAAAATTCCCTCTAAATCTAGTCACAGTCGTTAGTTGTGACCATGTCCATGACCATGGCTAAAATTCCCTCCAACTGTAATCACGGATTTGGGCCATGACCATTTTGAACTAGTTATGACAATGGGTCACGATCATGGTCCGTGACCAGTCCAATAATGATGATATGGTCACGAATGATGACGTGGAAAAAAAGTGTCACGGCATGTGGTCACGACCCTGAGTTGTGACCAACCTCTTTATTTATAAATCCAAAATCTTTCATCTAGTTTATCTCTTTCCAATCGTAAACATCTCTCTCTCTTCATCTTTCCTCTAGCCTTCTTTCGACTTTTATCTCACTCTCTCTCCCGGTTCCTCTCTCTCACTCTCTTAGGTAACATTCTCTATCTTTATATATTTACTTTGTGTATGTGTAGATGTATGTATTTGTGTGCATATATGTGTGTATTAATGTGTGTGTGTATGTACCGTGTATATATGTGTGTATGTGTGTGTGTATATAATGTGTGTGTGTGTATATGTGTATGTGTGCATATTTTAACCCTAATTAAAATTTTCCTTAAACCCAAATTTAGTAACAAACTATCCTAATTTTCAATTTAAAATTTGCCCAAAACTCTATAGTTAAAGTTTTCAATTCTTAAAACCCGATTAGTGAACTTTTGTCCTTTTTTAAAAAACTAAATTAGTGGAAAATACTATATTTACTAAATCCTAATTTAAAATTAATTTAGTGCGAAAATATCCTAAGACCTATTTACTATACCCTAATTTAGTGGGAAACTACCCTAAACCCTATTTTAGTGAGAAACTACCCTAATTTAGTGAGAAACTACCCTAAACCCTATTTACTAACCCTAATTCGGTGAGAAACTATCCTAATATAGTGTGAAACTACCCTAAACCCTATTTACTAAACCCTAATTTAGTGAGAAACTATCCTAAACCCTATTTATTAAACCTAATTTATGAACCAAATTGATGAGATTTACTATGAGATATTGTTGTCATTGGTATGTGTTTTATCATGTAGATTATAGAAGGAGTAAGAGATAATTATTGGTTGATGGTTTTGTTCTTGGATAGTGATGTTGGAATGATTGGATTGATAATACACATAGACTTTAAATCTCTCTCATCGTAAACCCTAACAAAATATGTCTTAACACTTACGGTGGGTTCTTGTTTGGATTTTACCTCGGTGAGATCCAATACCAACGGGGTTAATAGAAGGGTAATGATGAATCAAAACCTTAATCCAAATAACATACTCTTATACCTCATATGTAAAAATAAGATAAATTTAAATTGGGTCGGTTGAAATAGAATAACTAGTTAATGATTAATTAGATCCATTATTTATAGGACTCTTATTCATGCCCTCGTTTATTTTTCTCAGGAAAAATAACGCACGGTGATAATCACTAGTAACAAGAGTATGAGAGGTTACAATTGGACTACACTTATACCTCTTTTATTAGTGCATGCCATTTAGAGGGTACTCCTATTTATAGGTATGGGAATAAGAAGAATGAAATTTTTTTAGCTACCTTGTTAATTGTGGAGTTGATCTCTAATAAGAGTACATGTTCGATCGTATCTTATTTTTCCTGCTAGAAAGTTGGGATGATGTTGTAGAGAATATATTTCGCATGCATAATCTTGATGTAGCCATGAACTTACTTACACTATTAGAGAAAGCAAAAAAAAAATTCACCCATTATAAATACAACTGCGTACAGAAAGCATTGACCTGGACTATGATGTCTCACGACATATGCATCCACCTACTTGTGCATTAGATAAATACTTTCATCCATATTTCTTTGATATTAGCATCACCTACTTGTGCATTTATGTGATGAGACTTTGGTATGTGGTCCGTTAGGTTTTGCTGGATGTATCCTTTTGAGTGCTTGATGAAAATCTTCAAAGATTATATAAAGAATACACGGTATAATAGAGGGTCAATTGCTAAATAATATGTTATTGTGGAATTGTCGCTATACACTCGAGAACATATTCCATAACAAGAGCTGAGGAGGTTCAATCTCTGTGGAGAAAGAGTGATCGAGGAACCTGACGAGTTTGGGGATGAATCGTCTTTTGGGAACCCTAAATAGTTGAAACTCACAAATCTACAATATAAGCAAGCAGCTCGTTATGTCTTCGAATTTCAAGATGGTGTCAAAGATTTGAGAGAGTAAGTATCTACTGAATTATTCTTGTTTGATTAAATGTATTTTATATATTACGAACTAAACTCTACAGTCTACCTGAAGGAAGTACTAAAAGGAAATTACACAAAATCAGAGAAGAAATTGCATGACAAATGATTTTAGGGCATGGGTATCAAAAGTGGTATTTTTTTACCTCTTAGGTGTGCAATTATTTATTCAGGTGTGGTAAAATAATGCCCTAATACAAATTCATTAGTAAGTGCATCTTCTAAAAAGAGGTGATGTCTCGTCAAGGCTTTCACGCCTAGGAAAAATGTCCTAATTTTTGTGTCAAAGAGTTTAAGAAATTCTGCACCGACAGTTTTGATTTCATTTCATATGGATATGAGGAAAAGCTTTTGACACAAAACAATGGACTTTCAGTTTCTTCCTTGACTACCTGTGTCGCTGGAAAAAGCGATAAAAATCCAAAACATAATGTGTTAACCTAATATAGAATAATCTAATAAATCCTAGAACTCGATTACTTAGGCTTCACAAAAATCGTATATATTGTGATTGGGTGAAGGTGGAGGATAATACTTGCAAAGTTGATCCTGACTCCAAACTAATTGTGGAAGATTTATCAAAGATGAAGAGTAAAGATCGCCTAGTCGACGAGACTTTTATTTGTGCCTTTCAGAATATAAATATTTTATTCGAACTGCATAAACGATAGCAATTGGTCTATTGTTGTGCATGCACTAAAGGAGATGACTACTCAAGAAGATGCATTAAAAGCTTTAAAAGAGTTCCAGTCAGCTCGTGATGACAACCCTAATTTGAAGGATCTTTTAGTTGATTTAGAGGAAGACAGAGTATCAAAACATTATTTTATCCTTCTCAAACTTATTTGTATCATATTATGATATTGACACTATATTAGCGTTTTACGTTGATTTATGAATTTTTAATTTGATGTGTGGATGTTTAGTTTGATGTGTGTGTGTGTGTCTATATATAGAGAGAGAGTTTGATTTAAGAATGTTTAATTTGATTTTTGAATGTTTAATTTTGATTTATGAATGGTTGATTTAATTTACGAATATTTAATTTGATTTATAAATATTTAGCGGCACTAACGCCTCGCATGTGACCAACATAGTTGTGTGACTCCTAGTTTGAGAATATGTCCAAAATTTGCAAATAGGCGCACTTAGGCTAGAAAATGTGCCGTTAGTGGGTGAAAAATTTAAACAACCCCCAAACAGCCCCACAAAGGGCACGAACACCTCGCACGTAACCAACTTAACTCGCAGCCACTGACCGTGTAGTCATTAGACTCCTGGTCGGACAATATCATTGAAATTCGCAAATAGGCACACTTAGGCTTAAAAACATGTTGCTAGTGGCCAAACCCCCGAATAGCCCCTAAATGGCCACACAAGGGGCACAAACACCTCACAGCTGACCAGTGTAACTCGTAGCAACTGACCGCGTAGTCAAGGCACTCTCAATTTGCGAATAGGACTAAAATTTGTAAATAGGCACACTTAGGATTGATTTACAATTCAAGCCTAAGCGTGACGCCAGTGGGCAAAAATCCTGAATAACCACCAAATGGCCCTGCAAGGGGCACAAACACCTCACATGTGAACAAATAACTTGTAGAAACTAACTGCGTAGTCACGAGACTCCCAATTTAAGAATAGGACCAAAATTTTCAAATAGGCACACTTAGGCTTATAAACGTGCCGCCAGTGGACTAAGACCCCGAACAGACCCCAAATGGCTCCGCAAGGGGCATGAACACCTCGCACGTGACTAAAGTAACTCGTAGCAACTGACCTCGTAGTCACGGGATTCCTGATTTGAGAATGGGACCAAAATTTCAAATAGGCATACGTAGGCTTGAAAACATGTCGCAAGTGAGCGAAAACTCTTAATAGCGCAAGGGGTACGAATAACTCGTAGAAATTACCCGCGTAGTTGCAGGATTCCCAATTTAAACCAAAATTTATAAATAGGCACAACTAGGCTTGAAAACGTGTCGTTAGTGAGAAAAAAATCCCAAACTGACCCCAAGCGGCCCTATAAGGGGTAGAACACCTCGCACGTGACCAATGTAACTTGTAGAAATTTATCGCATAGTCATGGGACTCTTGATTTGAAAATTTGCATATAGTCACACTAAGACTTGAAAAATGTGCAGCTAGTGGGCAAAAACCCCGAGCAGCCACCAAACGGTCCCACAAGGGGCACAACGAACACTTCGCACGTGATGAATGTAACTCGTAGCAACTGATCGCATAGTCACGGGACTCCCGATTTGAGAATAGGACCAAAATTTGTAAATAGGTACACTTAGGCTTAAAAAAAGTACCGCCAGTGGGCAAAAATCTTGAACAGTCGCCAAACGGCCCCGTAAGGGGTATGAACACCTCGTACGTGACCAATGTAACTCGCAACTACTGACCACATAGTCATGAAATTCATGATTTAAGAATAGGAATGAAATTTGCAAATAGGCAACAGAGGCCTGATTTAAAATTCTAGCATAAGTTTTTCGCTAGTGGGCACGAAGACCTCGCACGTGACCAGCGTAACTCATAGCAACTCACCGCGTAGTCATGGGACTCTCGATTTGAGAATAAGATCGATATTTTCAAATAGGCACACTTAGGCTTGAAAACATACCGCTAGTGAATGAAAACTGCAAACAGTCCCCAAACGCCCCCGCAAGGGGCACGAACACCTCGCACGTGACTAACATAACTCGTAATAACTAACCGTGTAGTCACGGACTCACGATTTGAGAATATGACTAAAATTTGCAAATAGGCACACATAGACTTGAAAACTTGCCGCTAGTGGGCGAAAACCCCAAACAACCCCCCATACAGCCCCACAAGGGGCACGAACACCTCGCATATGACCAACGTAACTCGTAGCAACTGGCCACATAGTCGCGGGACTCTGATTTGATTATAGGACTGAAATTTTCAAATAGGCACACTTAGTCTTGAAAATGTACCATAAGTGGGAGAGAACCCCGAACAACCCCCAAACGGCCTCACAACGGACACGAACACCTTGCACGTGATCATCGTAAGTCGTAACAATTGACAGCGTAGTCATGGGACCCATGGTTTAAGAATAGGATCGAAATTAACAAATGGGCACACTTAGGCTTGAAAACGTGCCATAAGTTGTCAAAAAACCTGAACACTTCCTTAATAGCCCCTCAAGGGGGACGAACACCCCGCACATGACCAACAAAACTCCTAAAAACTGACCACGTTGTCGCGGGACTTCCGATTTGAAAATAGGACTAAAATTTGCAAATAGGCACACTTAGGCTTGATTTATAATTCAAGCCAAAATGTGCCGCTAGTGGGCAAAAATGTCAAAAAAATCACTAATGGCCTCGAAACGGGCACGAACACCTAACACATGACCAACGTAACTCGTAGCAACTGATCGAGTAGTCACAGGACTCCCAGTTTGAGAATAGGACCAAAATTTTCAAATAGGCACACTTCAACTTGAAAATGTGTCGCTACTGGGCGAAAACTCTGAACAACCTCCAAACGACCCCACAAGGGGTACCAACACCCCGCACATGACCAACGTAACTCGCAAAACCTGATCGGGTAGTTACAAGACTCCTAGTTTGAGAATATAAGCAAAATTTGCGGATAGGCATACTTAGGCTTAAAAATATGTCGTTAGTGAGTGAAAACTTTGAACAACCCCCAAATGGCCCCGCAAGGAGCATGAACACCTCGCAGTGACCAACGTAACTCATAAAAATTGGTTGTGTAGTTTCAGGGCTCTCAATTTGATAAAAGGACCAAAATTTGCAAATAGGCGTAGTTAGGCTTGAAAACGTGCCACTAGTGGGTGAAAACCCCGAACAGCCTCCAAACGACCACGCAAGGGGTACAAACACCTCGTGCATGACAAACTTAACTCATAGCAACTGATCGTGTAGTCGCGGGACTCCCGATTTGAGAATAAGATCGGAATTTGTAAATAGGCACACTTAGGCTTGAAAACGTGCCTTTGGTAGGCGAAGACCCCGAACAGCCTCCAAACGGACCCTCAAGGGGCATAAACACCGCGGATGTGACCAAAGTAACTTATAGAAACTGATTAGGTAGTCACGGGACTCCCAGTTTGAGAATGGGACCAAAATTTGCAGGCACACTTAGGATTGAAAAAATACCGTTAGTGGGAGAAACCCCCGAACATCCCCCAAAGGCCTCGTAAGGGGCACGACCACCTCGCACATGACCAACGTAACTCGTAGCAGCTAACCACTTAGTCGTGAAAGTCATGATTTAAGAATAGGATCAAAATTTACAAATAGGCACACTTAGGCTTGAAAACGTGCAAGTACAATGTGAAAATATCGAACAACACTCAAATGGATCTACAAAGGCATGAACACTTCGCACGTGATAAATGTAACTCGTAGAAACTGATCGCACAGTCGCAGGACTCCTAATTTAATAATAGGACCAAAATTTGTAAATAGGTACACTTAGGATTAAAAATGTGTCGCTAGTGGGTAAAAAACCCCAAACAACCACCAAACTACCATGTAAGGGGCATGAACACCCACACGTGACCAACATAATTCGTAGAAATAGATCGCGTAGTCATGAGACTCCCAATTTGAGAATAGGATACAAAATTTGCAAATAGGCACACTTAGAATTGAAACGTGCCGCTAGAGGGTAGCCCCCAAACGATCCCGCAAGAGGCGCAAGCACCTCCCACGTGACCAACGTAACTCATAGCTACTGATCACGTAATCACAGAACTCCTAGTTTTAGAACGGGAACGAAATTTACAAATAGGCACACTTAGTCCTGATTAAAAAATCTATCCTAACTGTTCCTTTAGTGGGCACGAGCACCTCGCACGTGACTAGCATAACTCATAGGAACTGACACCATATTCATGGGACTCCCGATTTGAGAATAGGATCAAAATTGACAAATAGACACACTTAGTCTTGAAAACATGCCGCTATTTGATGAAAATCTTGAACAACCCCCAAACAGGCTCGCAAAGGACACGAACACCTCGCACGTGACCAACGTAACTTTTAACACCTAATCGCATAGTCACAAAACTCTCTGTTTGAGAATAGGAGAAAAAAATACAAATAGGTATACTTAGACTTGAAAACGTGCCGCTAGCGGGCGAAAACCCCGAACAGCCCCCATATAGCCCCATGAGGGGTACGAGCACCTCGTACATTACCAACGTTACTCGTAGCAACTGACTATTTAGTTACGGGACTCCGGTTTGAGAATAGGACCGAAATTTGCAAATAGGCACACTTAGGCTTGAAAACGTGCCGCTAGTGGGGGAAAACCCCGAACATCCCCGTAACGGGCACGAACACCTCGCACGTGACCGACATAACTCATTGTAACTGATCGCATAGTCACGGGACTCTTGATTAAAGAGTAGGACCAAAATTTGCAAATAGGCACACTTTGGCTTGAGATCGTGCCTCTAGTGGGCAAAAATCCTGAACAGTCACCAAACGGCCCTGCAAGGGGCACAAACACCCCGCACATGAAAAACATCACTCGTAGCAACTGACCACATAGCCGCGGGACTCTCGATTTGAGAATATAGCCAAAATTGAAAAATAGGCACACTCGGGCTTGATTTACAATTCAAGCCCAAGTGTGCCGCGAGTGGGTGAAAACCTCGAACAGCCCTAAACGGCCCCGTTAGAGGCACGAATACCTAGCATGTGACCAACGTCACTCGAAAAAGCTGATCGCATAGTGATGGGACTCTCAGTTTGAGAATAGGACCAAAATTTTCAAATTGGCACACTTAGGCTTGAAAATGTGCCATCAGTGGGTAAAAATCTCAAACAACCCCCAAATGGCCCTACAAGGGGCACAAACACCTCACTCGTGACCAACGTAACACATAGAAACTGATCTCATAGTCATGATACCCCCAATTTTATAATAGTACCCATATCAACTGATCCCGTAGTAACGGGACTCCCGCTTTCAGAATAGTACAAAAATTTGCAAATAGGAACACATAGGCTTGAAAACGTACCAATAGTGGGTGAAAACTTCGAACAACACCCAAATGGCCCCGTAAGGGGCATGAACACTCATACATTACCAACGTAACTCGTAGCAACTGACTGAGTAGTCGCGGGACTCTCGGTTTAATAATAAGACTAAAATTTGCAAATAGACACACTTAGACTTGAAAGCATGTTGCTATTGGGCAAAAATCCTGAACAATCCCCAGACGACCCCACAAGGGCCACGAACACCTCACACGTGTAAAACATAACTCGTAGAAACTGATCGCGTAGTCATAGGACTCCCGATTTGAGAATAGGATCAAAATTTGCAAATAGGCACATTTAGGATTGAAAACATGCTGCTAGTGGAAAAAAACTCCATACATCCACAAAACGGACCCACTAGGGGCACGAACACCTCACATGTGACAAACATAACGTGTTGCAATAGAACGTGTAGTCACGGGACTCCCGATTTGAACATAAGACCAAAATTTATAAGTAGACACGCATAAGCTTAAAAACGTGTTGCTAGTGGGCAAAAACCCCAAATAACCCCCACATGGCCCCGCAAGGGGCACGAACACCTTGCACGTGGTCAACATAACTCGTCAAAACTAACCACGTAGTAGCGACACTCGTGGTTTGAGAATAGGGCCCAAATTCATAAATAGGCACACTTAGGCCTTATTTATATTTCTAGCCTGAGTGTGCTGCTAGTGAGTACGAACACCTCGCATGTGACCAGCATAACTCGTAGTAATAGACCGCATAGTCACGGGACTCCAGGTCTAAGAATTGAGCCAAAATTTACATAAAGGCACATTTAGTCTTGAAAGCAGGCACCTAGTGGGAAAAAACTCCCAATAGCCCCCAAATGCCCCCATAAGGGGCTTGAACACCTCGCACATGACCAACGTAACTCGTAACAATTTATCGCATAGTCAGGGGACTCTTAGTTTGAGAATAGGACCAAACTTTACAAATAGGGACACTTAGACTTGAAAATGTGTTGCTGGTGAGCGAAAACTCCGAACATCCCCCAAACGACCCTGCAAGGGGAACGAACACCTCGCACATGACCAACGTAACCTGTAGCAACTAATCGCTTAGTCGCTAGACTCTCGATTTGAGAATTGGTCCAAAATTTACAAATAGGCAAACTTATACATGAAAATGTGCCGCTAGTGGAAGAAAACCCCAAACAACCCTCAAACGTCCCCGCAGGGGGCACGAACACCTCACACATAACCAACATAATTCGTAGCCACTGATCGCATAGTCAAGGGACTCTTAGTATGACCATAGGATCGAAATTGGAAAATAGGCACACTTAGGCTTGAAAAAGTGTTGCTAATGGGACAAAATCCCAAACAACCCCTAAATGGCCCCGCAAGGGCACGGACATCTCGCACATGACCAACGTAACTCATAGCAACTGACCGCATAGTCGTACGACTCCCGATTTGAGGATAGTACTAAATTTTTTAAATATGCACACGTAGGCTTGATTTACAATTCAGGCCTAAGTGTGCCGCTAGTAAGAGAAAACCCTTAATAGCCCCACAAGGGGCACGAACACCTAGCACGTGGCCAACGTAACTCGTAATAAATGGTCGTGTTATCACGGTACTCCCTCTTGGAGAATAAGACTGAAATTTTCAAATAGGCACACTTAGACTTGAAACGTGTCGCTAGTGGGTAAAACCCCCGAACATCCCCCAAACGGCCCCGCAAGGGAAACGTGCACCTCGCACGTGACCAACATAACTCGTAGAAACTGATCACATAGTCACGGAACTTCGAGTTTGAGAATAGGACCAAAATTTGCAAATAGGCACACTTAGGCTTGAAAATATGCCGCCAGTGGGTGAAAACTCTTAACAACCCCCAAACGGCCACACAAGGGGCACGAACACCTCGCTCATGACCAACATAACTCATAATAACTAACCGCGTAATTCGAGACTCCAAATTTGAGAATAGGATCGAAATTTGCAAATAGTCACATATTAGGCTTGAAAACGTGCCGCTAGTGGGTAAAAATTCCAATCAGACCCTAAATGCCCCCATAAGGGGCACGAACACCTCACACTTGACCAAAGTAACTTGTAGCGATTTATCGTGTGTTCATGGACTTAGAACCAAAATTTTCATATAAGCACACTTAGCCTTGAAAATCATGCTACTAGTGGGCGAAAATCCCAAATAGTCTCGCAAGGGGCACAAACACCTCGCACGTGATCAACGTAACTCGTAGCAACTGATCGCATAATCGTGGGAATCCTATTTGAGAATAGGACCAAAATGTACAAATAGGTACACTTAGGATTAAAAACATGTCGCTAGTGGGCAAAAACCTCGAACGGCCTCCAAACGGTCCCATAAGGGGCACGAACATATCGCACGTAACCAACGTAACTCGTAGCAACTGTTCGTTTAGTCACAAAATTCCTGGTTTGAGAACAAACACTACACATATTTTTTTTAAATAAACATGGTCATGGACTTACATCGTGACCATATTTAATATTTTTTATAACAAATATATGGTCACGGATTGAGGTCGTGACCACATTCAACCATGTGTAGAAGATTGGTCACGGCTTATGTACCTGACCACATTGAACCATGTGCAGAAGATGGGCCATGGCTTAGGTCTATAACTAAGGTTTCAAACTTGGCCAGGGATTGGGTCCGTGGCTACGGCTTCAAAGATGGTCACGGCCATTGCATGTGACTAGCATGTCGTATACTACCCACGCTCAAGTCTGTGATTGTGTCTTATGGTCATGGATCAAGTCCGTGACCAACGATTTTGGTCATTCCCATTCGGTCACAAATTGGATCCGTGGCCCAGAGGCTTGGTCGCGGCCCTAATCCGTGACCATCCGCTTATTTTGGTGTAGTGCCTACTGTAGTTTCATCGAGTAAAACTATATCATATTGAAATAACATACATCTCAGAACCTAATCTTGTATCCTTTTTTCAGTCAACTCATCCATAACAAGAGCAAATAGATAAGGAGTTAGTGTTGAACCTTGGTGGAGACCTATTGTAATTTGAAATTCACTACTTTTTCCATCTATTGTTCTTAATATAGTCATGGCCCCTCATGTATATCACTACACCAAATATCACCAATTGTCACGGCTTTGGCCTTTGACCACCCTCAAGGCTCACGGTCAATACCCGTGGCAATATTGAGCAGGACAAAAAGGGACCAGGGTCCATACCCGTAACCCATAAGGGAAACTTAGGTCACGATCTGGACCCATGACCATCCTACCACGATTGTTTATGTTCCATACACGTAACCCATAAGGGATAATCTAGGTCACGGTCCTCACCCGTGACCACATTACCACGGATGGTTACGATCCATGGTCGTGACCAAAGGGCCGATAGCATAGGTCATAGTCAAAAGCTGTGACCACCTTACGATGGGGATCACGATTGGTCGCGGTCATGGACTATGACCCGGTTGTATAAAAAAATATAATTGGTCATGGTTTTTTACCGTGACCCAATAAAAAAATATAATAAACATAAATTATTTTTCTGCATCCCCAAAAAATCTGTACTTTTTTTAAACGATATTACATTTTCGAAAATGTATTATTTCACCAATTTGTGATAAAAGTTAACATACGCATGCTTGCGTGAATATGCAATAATACAATACAAGTTAACTAACACATGTTTGCATGCATGTGTAATAAACTATAACCCATGAATATGTACAATACAAAATAAAAAACAACGCATGTTTGTGTGAATATGCATAACAGAAATAAAAATAATACGAATGCTTACCTAAGTCCACCTACTTCCAATTTTTGGTTATGTTCTCGAACTGGGAGTTGCGTGATTACGCGGTCAGCTGCGACATGTTACGTTGGTCTCGTGCGACATGGTCGTGCCTCTCACGGGGATGTTTTGTGTTTTCACTAGGGGTGTGTAATACCCCGTACTTTTGTTGATATTTATTTGTGGGATTAATTAAATTAAATGGGAATTAATTAAGAATTAATCCGGATAAAATACTAACGAGATGTGAGTTGGTATTTGATTATAATGTGAATATATGGCAATATAGGAATATATTGAATTTGTCGTGAAATTGAAATACGGCAATTTGGGAAATTTTATTAGGACGCGTGTGACAGTCGCGTCAGGAATGTAATTGTTTAAATTAAAAAGAAAATTTTATTTCTATCAACCATATGGTCATTTTGAGTGCGCCAACGTGTCCGGAAGGGTCGAAATAGTCAGAAAACACTAGTCGGGGGTTTAGTTTGGGTCCCGGGGCATTTTCGAGCCATACCGACAACTTAAAAGGGTATTTTGGTAATTTTGAAATTTTGGGAATAATAACCAACGAATTTTGGGACTTAATATTAGGCTATTTTGTAACCCACTAAGCCATTACCAGCACTTAACCAACTAAAGGGCTACGGGAGTTATAGGAAGAAGTGGGAGAGAAGTTAGAAGAGGTTCCCAAAGAGAAAACCACCATCTTCAACCTTGGGAGGAAATCCATAGAGAAAGGGGAGAATCAACCCATTCAGCAACACCAAATTCAGAGAACTATCTAAGGCAAGTGGTTTAATTACGTTAATTTCAAGCGAATGCTTCTTCCATGCTTAGAAATTGATAAAATTGCATTGTATTGGGAGACTTGTAAAAACCCATGTAATTTGGAGTTATAAATTCAGATTTTGATATAGGTTTGCATGTAGAATTGTTGTTGGGTGATTGAACTAAAAGAATTACTACTTTTTATGTTACAAAAATGGATTTATTTATGGAAATTGAAGACTTTAAATTTCTAGGGTTCATGTTCATAAGGTTTGGGAAAAATTGGGGAGTTATGATAATTAGATGATGTTTAGGAAGATTTGGCCCTATATAAATGTTAAGTTATGACCTACGAATGTTTAGTGTGGATTAAAAACCTTAAAATACTGTTGGGACGATTTTTATATGGGATTAGAGGTGAAGAAAATTGGGAAAAACGAGATAGGAGAATTCTGGGCTTGAAACTGTCACCTCGTTAGAAGGTCTGCCCAGGTCGTTCGAACGAGCTCGTTCGAACGAGCTTCTAACGAGTTGACAGTTTGACTTCTAATGAGTGGGATGTTCGTTCGATGCCTTTCGTTGGAACGAGATCTCGTTAGATGCCCATTTCGTTCGAACGACCTCGTTCGAACGAGACTTCTAACGAGTTGACAGATTGGCCTTTTTGGCCTGGTTTGATTTCTAGTGTCCCGTAACCTTGTTTAATTGTAGAGATAACATTACCTTGATGACTAATTGATATAGTTGGGATATTCGGGAGTAAAATATGGAAGAATGATTTGAACCAAAGGGTAATTGTGGGTTAGGACGGGAATAACTAATTACGACGTGAGCATAATGGAGGATGTGTATATATAAATCGGGGACACTTGTATTGGTATAAGAATGAGAAGTATACCACTAATAAATTACGGTAATTACTAAGATGTGTGCATGCTTAGTATAAGTATATGAATTTATGTGTATGACATACCTACCATACTTGCTATCACGGGAGGTTTACGTTCGCTTAGGGCCATCTAATCCTTGTTTGCCCGGATTTAGATTGGTACCTTAAGAACATAATGCTAGAATGACTTATTGTTGAGTTAATAAGTCAGCTGACT
The DNA here is from genome assembly GCA_949130495.1 of Sambucus nigra. Taxonomy (NCBI): domain Eukaryota; kingdom Viridiplantae; phylum Streptophyta; class Magnoliopsida; order Dipsacales; family Adoxaceae; genus Sambucus; species Sambucus nigra. The sequence continues at coordinate 448,138,637 of OX422218.1, read as the reverse complement.
ATGGAGCGTAGGTATGTACGTGACCCATGGATATGTTGAATTATGTTCGCCTCCATTTTCGTGTGTTGTGCTTATTCTAACAATTCCTGAGAGATTCGAAATTTGTAATCCTTATGTACGTGATGTACCGGGATGGATAGCAGAGTATGTGTGCACCGCAGCTTAGCCTCGGGGTGCTTGTATTGTATATTTATGATGTGAATGATATACGGTTAAATGAACAGAATTGTTATGTTTAATTATGAGAATAATTTATAGTAACTCCTTGAGAAGATAAATAAGGGGATAACCTCCAGTAAATGGAAATGCTAATAATTGAGAATCCGAGTTTAAGTAAAGCTATCTATTCAAGTGATAACATTGGGAATTCATATTGTGACTCGAGTAGCAAAGGGGTAGAACTGATGACGGTTTAGCTAGATATGAATGTCACTTAGATGGGTACGGTACGTTAGGGGTGCACAATTAGTCGAGAGGTGAGTATTTCATGGGAGTGCATGTCCTAACATGTATTTTGCATTCATTGTTTTAATGTTATTAAAGCACTTGCTGTTTTTAAAATACTCTCCACTTTCGGGATCTGACCCGTTTGCTTTCAAATCTACTTTTTGTAAAAACCTTTTTAGGTGCCCAGCCACAAGGACACCATGCATAGGAATTCTATTCAGGTGACGAGCTGTAGCTGTTGTGGAAGATACAGGGCCTTGATATTAGACGCCTCATTTTCTAGTCTTGACTCCATATTCAGTTTCATCATTTGTAGGGCATGTCGCCCATTTCTATTAGAGACATTTTATATTTTCGTTATTCAGACTTTGGTTTGTAATTAATTCAGGATGCAGATTTGTTTATTCATTTCATTATTGGGATTGTTGTGAGGAGTATTTCCTCCAGACTTATTATTATTTGTTGGTTATTCTATTGCTTCTTTATGGTGAATGGTTATGTCATTCTTTCATAATTCATTTATTGCATGTTACTCAGATTTAATTTAAAATTTGGCAACTCACTTTTAAATACTAGGTGGTTAGTAATCATTAAAATGTTTTCGACAGTGATGCTATTAACTGAACCAACTTGGCATTTTGTATTGATTTAATAAAGGAGTAGCTACCCGGTATTTAATTAGTCGGGGTGTCACAGGGTGTAAGCGGTATGGTTTAATCGGTAAATGGTAGATACCAATACCAAAACCAAACTCTGGATGGTAAAACCAAACCCTACCAGTTTACCACCTGATACACCATCAATACCAAAACCAAACCGACCAGTATTTCGATTTTTCGATAATTTTGATTTTTTTGTTTCGATAAATTCTAGTTTTTCCTGGTTTCTTCTGGGTTTTTCTGGTTTCGATAAATTCTGATTTTTTCTGGTTTCGTTAAACATAACTCAAAGCCCAAAAAACCAAAAACAAAACCAACCAACTTTTTTAAATAATAAAACCAAAACCAAAGCCAACTTTTTCCTGGTTTCGGTAAATTTGGTATGGTAAATTTGGTATGGTACGATAATTTCGATACAATTTTTTTGGTTTTGGTAAATTCGGTACGGTACGGTAATTTCGGTACGATTTTTTCTAGTTTCGGTAATTTCGGTAAATCAGTTTTGTAAATATTAAAATCAAAACCAACCAACCTTTTTGCGGTAATTTCGGTTTCGGTGAGACCAATTTCTGGTATTTTAATATATGAAACCAAAACCATTTTTTTCGGACCAAAACAGTACGGTACGGTAAAAACCCGTACTGCTTCCACCCCTAGTTTTCACCTTTCAACGGCATATTTTCGGGCCAAAGTCTACCTACTTGCAAGTTTTGGTTATGTTCTTGAACCGAGAGTCCTATGGCTATGCAATCAGTTGCTATATGTTACGTTGGTCCCCTATGAGCTGTTCGTGCCTCTCACAGGGCCGTTTGGGGGTTGTTTTGCATTTTCACCCTTCAACGCCATTTTTTCAAGCCTAAGTCTACCTACTTGCAAGTTTTGGTCATGTTCTTAAACCGGCAGTCCCATGACTATGCAGTCAGTTTCTACGTGTTAATTTTCTACCGTAGGAGGTGTTCGTGCCTCTCACGAGTCCATTTGGGGTCTATTTTGCATTTTTGCCCTTCAACGGCATGTTTTCAAGCCCAAGTCTAGCTACTTGCAAGTTTTGGTCATATTCTCAAATTGAGATCACCATGACTATGCGATCAGTTGTTACGTGTTACATTGATCCCGTGCGAGGTGTTCATGCCTCTCGCATGGCCATTTGGGGGTTGTTTTGCATTTTCTCCCTTCAGTGACATGTTTTCAAGCCTATATCTACCTCCTTTCAAGTTTTGGTCATGTTCTCGAACCGGTAGTACCATTACTATGTGGTCTATTTCTACGTGTTACATTGGTCCCGTACGAGGTGCTTGTGCCTCTCGCATGTTTGGGGTTATTTTGCATTTTTGGCCTTCAACGGCATGTTTTCAAGCCTAAGTCTACCTACTTGCGAGTTTTGGTCATGTTGTCGTATCGAGAGTCCCATGGATCTGCGGCCAGTTGCTATGTGTTACATTGGTCATGTGCTAGGTGTTCGTGCCTCTCGTTGGGCTTTTGGGGGGATATTTTGCATTTTGGGCTTCAACGGCATATTTTCAAGCCCAAGTCTACCTACTTGCAAGGTGCTCGTGCCTCTTAAGGGGTTATTTTTCATTTTTTCCCTTCAGTGGCATGTTTTCAAGCCTAAGTCTATCTGCTTTCAAGTTTTGGTTATGTTGTTGAATTGGGAGTCCCGTGACTACGCGATCAATTTCTACATGTTACGTTGATCTTGTGCGTGGTGTTCGTGCCTATCGCGGGGTCGTTTGAGGGATATTTTGCATTTTTGCCTTTCAACGACATGTTTTCAAGCCTCAGACTACCTACTTGAAAGTTTTGGTCATGTTCTCAAACCAGATGTCTCATTACTACGCGATCAGTTCCTGCATGTTATGTTGGTCCCATGTGAGATGTTCGTACCTCTCACGGGCTGTTTGGGGTATCTTTTGCATTTTCTCTCTTTCAATGGCATGTTTTCAAACCTAATTCTACCATCTTGCAAGTTTTAATAATTGACACAATCCAACAAAACAAAAGAAAGAAAAATCAACATATACCTCTATTGAACGAAGATAAACTATGGAACACGATGAACAATGGTTCGAAAAATAACAATTTATATACCTTATATCCCCATGCCCTTCCCTCGGGACTCTCTATCTTTATCAAACATCCTCAGAGTGGATTATAGCCAACATAACCTCACAATATATACATGTCTTAATCAACAATATGTATGTATAATATTGCGATCGTTCCTGCTTGAGGATCGAACATCGGCATTCTTCTCTGTTATGGGTTGCTCCCTAAGATCAAAAGATTTGTAAAAGATCTTATGTTTTACTGCTAAGAAAGTGTTGGACAGGGATTTTGGTTTCATATATGTACACTTATGTCCTAAGAAGGTTTGCTAATATGAAACTCTTGTCTTTTGCTAAAAATGTGTAATTCTTCCATTTTGATATTACTGACATCATCTATGTTGGTGAAGAGGTTGTTATGTTCTGAAAATTAAAATTGATCAAAATCAAGGACATTAATGGGTACGCAATAATTGAAGTTATTGTTCAGTATTCTATATGGATATAATTTTCTATAATAAATAAGAAAAGAAAAGATAAGTAGATATATAAATAATATATACATTAAGATTATATATACACATTCCTACACTTAATACCTATCTAATACCAAATATTTTTAAATGCATTATAAATTGAGTGACTAACACAACAGTGCAATATATTAAAACACATGCAGTAGCTCATGCTAAGAGTGGTAATTTTTAGCACTATTCATACATAAAACTACAACTAGGTCTATGTGAATTACACTTGAAATTATTATTTCAAATCAAATTCATCAATTGTTGGTTGTAATCCATTCTGAGGATCTTTGAGAGAGAGAAGGAGAGAGGGAGATATTTAGGGATGATGAGGGAGATATATGATATATTAACTCTGTAAATGCTCTCAGCTTCATTATCAACTCCAAAAATGCAATTATATCCAGGATGGTGATAGAAGATTGGTAAAATCCTAAGAAAAAAAAAAAAAAAAAATATATATATATATATAAGGGGTGAATATGAGTCTTAAAGGTAAAGACATAACAAATTATGGCTCTAATGAATCCTATATAAGTTATAATTTTTCATCCGATCAATCAGACACAAGAAGTCCAATTTAAGTTCAATTTAATTTAATCCTAAGGAAGGGGTGATGAAGAATTAATAATGTAAGCATTTTAGATGTTATTATAGGGTCGTCTTTAAGACAAATAATTAGTTAAAGGTTTATTATAAAGAATTAATAGAGTGAGAATTTTAAGTATCCATCATTCGTACCAAACCATCAAAACAAGCATCAACCCCACAATCCAACACCAAATTATCCCGTACTCCTTCTTAATCGTCTACTTGATTGAATTCTAAGAACATAATTATAGAACATGAGTTTTCATATACAATTCTACATAAAGGGTTTCATATACAATTTCTAATAGTAAATAGGGTCATATTTTAATATAAAACATGCGGTGTACATATAAATTTGTTATTGTTCATTATAAGGACTAAAATATATAATTAGAAAATTCATCATGTTAAAAAATACAAGGTATGAAAAACATTCATTATCTGAAAAAAATAGTATAATAAAATGAAGAATAATAATCAATTTCATATAATTGTTTTTTGAATACAATACAACTAATATATTTTTCGAATATCAACATACATGCACCCTCCCTAAATACACACGCACACACAAAACACACACAACACTGAACACATACAAACACACGTGCAACACGCACACTGAACACAATATATTAAATAAATGAAAGGAATACCTTGCGTGGAGAGAGAGAAATCATCGGAGGAAGAGGCTTTCGCCTAGAGAGAGAGTTCTGGTTTTGGGGGCCATGAGCGAAATAAACTATAGGGTTCTGACTTAATTTATACTTTAAAAGGGGTCACGATTTTCGCCCGTGACCCCAGTGGTGACCAATATTAAATTGGTTCTGGGGTCACGATTACAGAACGTGACCACCATGACGTGACCATATTAACATAGGTTTTAGGGTCACGGTTAATGCCCGTGACCAACGTTCACTGATAATTGTCCTCGTTGGGTCATGATTGTGACCCGTGAACCATTTTTGTGACCAAAATGGAGGGAATTTTGGCGCCAAAATACCCTTGGTCACGGTAAGTGGTCATTGGTGGGTCATGAGTCACGACCGTGACCACGAGTGTGACAAAAAGTGAAGGATATTTGGCGTCATCCTAGGTTACGGGTGAATCACGATTTCTGACCGTGACCCCGTTGATCACAACTTTAGATCGTGACCAGACCCTTAAAGTCGCCATAAGCCCTGATCACTTATTTGGTTACGTTAAATAGTTAGGGGTCATGGGTTTGTACCATAACCCCATGGTCATAGGTTTTTACTGTGATCCATTAACTGTGATCATTTTCGATTTTTGGTTTAATGTATGTACTTTCTTAATCACATCAATATATCTATGAATCACTCATTTTTTTATGTAAAACCCATTGTATTATATTACACGTCTTCTCCAAATCTATAAAAACAAGAGATGAAGATCTTTATTTACTTCTTATACATCTTCATTGATCTCCTCAATAAATAAATAGCTCCCATTGTTGATCTCCCAGCCATAAATCCATACTGATTCTCAGTTACTTTTGTTTCTAATATTAGTTTATGTTCAATCATTATCTCCCAAAGTTTCATCCTATGACTCATTAACTTAATACCACGATAATTTGGCCAAGACACTCCTTCATCCCCTAAACACCCAAACATTAATAGGGATACCATATGTACCTAAAGCCCTCTATGTTTTCATCTTTTTTAGAGTAATCCTAACATTTATTATCATAATTCTACAAAATAAATTTTTTTTCGAATGTACTCAAGTCCCATAATATCTAATCTACTCCATTTATCTTCTTTCAATAACCTGCCAAAGTAATCTTTTCACATTTTCTTAATCTCTCCATCCTTAACTAATACTCTTAAGTCATCACTTTTAATACACTAGCATTATTAAAAAAAAGTATTTTACTATTCCTATATTAGAAAAGTTATAAATACTTATTTTCCTTTTTTGTATTCCTAGTTTTGTATAAAGATCAGCATACATCTTAAATTTAGCATCTCTCACCATCTTCTTAACTTCTTTCTTAGCCATGTATATTTCTCAAAATTTCTTCGTTTTTAGTTGTTTGGTATGTTTTAAAGTACTCCCTTTTGATTTTTACTATATTTTGTACTTATTTGTTCCACCACTAAGTTTCTTTAAATTGTGATCTCACACCTTTAGATTATTTAATAATCTCTTTCAATCTTCTTTTAATGCATGTAGCTAGGCCTGTCAATGGATCGAATTTTATCCGAATTCGAATTCGATTCTGATCCATTTAAGCGGATATAGATCATGCCTAAAATCCGATTATCCGATTACCTGTTTATTAAATGGAGCGGATTTGGATTCATATACTCCGATCCGTTAATAATCAGATCCGATTCATATTTTTAATATATATAATATATTTTTAATTAATATATATTGTATTTAATAATATTTTAAATATACATTTTAAATATTTATTATAATAGTTCTTTATTTATTTCATTATCTGTTTTTTTGGAACATTTGCAAAATAAATTTTTGAAATAAGAGTTAAAAATAAAAATATTGCAAATCAAGTTTAACATAAACGAATAATCGGATAGTCGGATCGGATCCGAATTTGTTTAACTTAAACGGATATGGATTTGGATTTGCCTGATCCGATCCGATTAATAAGCGGATCGGATCCGAATCCGTTTAACATAAACGGATATGGATTTGGATTTGCTTGATCCGGTCCGAATTCGATCCGTTTACAGGCCTACATGTAGCCATCGCATCCCATATTATGTTAGTCTTATCTTCGGTGTTAGTCTTATCTTCAGTATTCCATGACACATCGTTTAATATTGTCTTCAAATAGTTATAATTTCTCTTCTTTTAAGTTCCACCACCTAGTTTACAGGTCAGTCTTCTCATTTCACACTAGTGATTAATTTTTAATATTTATATCTAACGTCATTATCCTATATTATAAGATTATGTTTTGTCCCTAGATAAACTTACTATCTTTATACGTTAATCAATCTCTTTTCCTAATAATGAAAAAATCTATTTGGCTCTTATTTGTTCCACCTTTATAAGTGATAAAGTGTCCAAGCCTTTTTTAAAGCATGTGTTTACCAGTAAAAGATCATAAGTCATCATAAAATCTAAGATAGACACTCCACCATTGTTCTTATCACATGGGCATTAAAATCTCACCATATATAAATCTTCTCACCTGCGAGTATTTCTTAAATTAGTTTATGCATTTGTTCCCAACATTGTTTTTTAGTATGCTCATGTAATCCTACTTGAGGTTGGAGTGCATAACACTAACAATATTAATTATATTTTTACATAATACAAGTTTTACAAATAAAAGTTCGTCATCTTTCCTAATAACAATTAGGATAGCATCATTAAGGTTCTTATCCATTATTATTCTGATTGCATCCTATACCTAGATTTGAATGTATAATATGATTTAAACCTTATATCTTCAATTTCTCTTGCTTTCTCACCAATTCATCTAGTTTCTTGTGAACAAGATATGTTAACTTTTCTTATTATTCCCTATCAAAATCTCTATATTTCAAATTGCTAATCTATATCTACTATTCTGAACTAGCTTATTTACATGCACACAACCTGATTAGTGCAATAGCCCTTGCCCATTTCTTATTGCCCCTGGATAACAATGGAAACTCAATGACAGACGCAACTCCCCTTAATTGATTTTCAACACCCAGTAGCAGACGCAATACGTCGTTTAAGGGAAATGCCCTCGTGTTAAAGCGTACATTCATAAAATTCATGTTCATATGGATCTAACAAAGTTTTATGTTGTTTGCATAGAAGACTCGCTCAATACTTCATTTAGCGACTTGATGTTTGTAGTCATGGTTATCAAAATGACTAATTAATGAACAAATCCTTTTTATGTATGTATAGATTGTTTATTCCAAAGTCCAATAAACCTGGGAAAATATGCATGCCCCTAGATATACCAAATAGAAACAGCATGTACACAGCATCAAAGTGTAAATCATGTTTACCACAAAATGTGGAGATATTTACGACAAGTCTCTTCAGCTCAATCCACGTATTAATGCGATTTTAATTTAGTTTAGAGAGGCGGTCCATATAGAAGAACTCTTAATTAATTCTTGATTAACAGTGACAAATTTAGCTAGGCCACTAGTTTGCAGGCCACGCATTAGTTATAGAAATTATCAATGTCCACAATGCAAATCCAATCACTTAGTTACACACAATATTCATACCACAGAATTTTCAGCGCAAGAAGTACATAAACCAAATAAGAAGCTTGAATCTCTCTAATACAAATAGCAACAATTATTTGAATTTTTTTCATCCTCATTTGTTTTATTATATTTCATGCAGAGTAACAACACAAATATGATTTCCTACAACTTGCATAAAAGCACAAAAACAAACCTATAGTCAATTAGGCAAATACATATATATCACAAAACTCTAACGTATACACAAAAGGTTATTCTAATTGGCCAACAAAAACAAAAAAAGCTCGCTACTGCCATATTATGAGACAAAGAAGCCTGAGCAGATTCATTTGTTGTAAAAATAATGTACGTATTAACACTATATGTATCAAACAATTTATCATCAAAATATTTATGTGAAAAGAGAAAAAAATTAAATTAGTATAAACATCCCTTACATTAATCCCATTATGCGTCCACATTTGTGGTTTAAGTTGTTCAACTTAAAATCAAGCCTAGTGTTTTGAGGAGTATAGATGGTGTATAACTCAAAGTGACATCCATATTTGAGAAGCGACACGCAGCGTGAAGCATCATAAGCTCTATCATTTTACATATGTATGCATTAAAATATGAGATGCTTTTGAGAAAGCGAAATAAGATGAGGTTGTTTCAAGTCATTCATGTGGTTGACAAAGATTGCTTATGGAGCTTAATGCATAAATTAAGGGGGTAGGGTTCCTCTCACCATGCTCATACTAGTACCAAACTGAGCCAGCTGTGCAAGCGCTGCCACGGCAACGACGACCGCCTGATTCAACACCTGCTTCTGTTCTTGCCCCGACGCCGACTCAATATCATGATTTTAATGAAGGATATGTTTAAAAGGGAAAGAATGATGAAATTTTAAAGAAGGGTGTGTTTAAAAGGGAAAGAATGATGAACGGTCTAGTCATTTTGAGTTTCAAAGATAAAGAGAGGGAAACAATTATGTCGAAGGCAGAGAGACAAGGTTTGCTGCAGGGGTGAACGAATCGGTGTAAATTAATTTAAAGATAGGTGGGAAGAGGAAGAGAAAGAGTGAGAGAGAGCAAGGGAAGAGAGGGGGAGATAAACATCCAAAGATGAAATGAATTACATTATGAAATGGGATCTCATCAAACAAATTGCCACATTGGAAGAAGTACATATATAATAAAGGCAATTGCCATGTGTCACTTTAGCTCGGATCTAGGCTTCAATTTTATATATATACATACATAGATTACTAACTCAATTAAACAATAATGAACAAGTTTATACCATATTACAAGGTACCTCAAAGTTGGCATTTCTTTTCTCTCTCTTGACGAGCTTTAATCATTTGTACAAGAGTGACATTGTGTCCAACAGAACAATATTTACTATTTAGCAAAAGTCAATACAAAAATGCAGCAAAAAGTCGCACAAATCCATCAAATTACAAATAATAAGAATATTCTTTAAAGGACGTTCTTGGTAAGGCCGGTAAAACAAAGTTGTAAAACCAACTAAACTATCCCTAGTGCACAAATCTGTTCGTAAAATAAACTGTGCCTAAATTGATCATAGTTTTAAACTAATTAACTTGGCAAGCTCAACTTCAATTGAATTAATTGTATATAAAACCCCAATCTATTCCAGCTGACCGGTAATCAACTCGACTATAAAGACTTATTCAAAACTGAGTAGTTGACAGACAAATAATCACAAACGTCATTTACAGCTGGTTAATATTTCCAAGTCTCGATTCATTCATAAATATTACAAAAAAACAAAAAAACTAGTACAACTGAGATGTATACTTTCATGACTAACAAACATCACGCAGCTATAAAATATTATTTAGGGTGTGTTTGATTGACATCAAAAAAAATTCATAAAAAATAGTTATTTTGACTCATATTTTGCCTTTGTAATATCTTGATTGTAAATTATTCATGTAAGAACAACACTCATCCACATAAAGTGCTACATCTCAAACCTTATTTTTAGTGGAAAATACCCTTAGTTTAACCGAAAAACATACTAACAATTGTTTCTTAGCGCAAGGATAAGCACTTTCCCCATACGAGTCCTGCTTAAAAGAATTCATTACATATAAAAAGGTCCAACAAAACAATACAACATGCTCCCTTAAAGGCGAACCAAATATAAGATGAATGACAAGGAAACCCTAGAGGAGCTGATTAAAAAATAAAAATAAATAAAAATTAGCTTGCAAATTATGCTTAAGAAGCCCTTGAAAATAACTGAAGCACCTGCCAAGCAGCAGAGCACCTAAAAGAAAACCTTCAACTTGCAACTGGTTTTGCAACGGACTGCCTGACAGCTTCAGCATACGTCCTATGTTGATAGGTCAAGGTCGATTCCAGCAAGTCCCAAAGTGATGTCTTAGGGTTCCAACCTGGTAATTCAACAACGCCCAAAAATTGTCAGAATATTTCTATAACTTCATAGAAACTTATATATGTGTGTGGAAAAAATCCTATGCAGATCAATTTTTTTTAAATACCAAAAAAAATATTTTGAGTTAATTTTTTTTGTAGTGTGTTTAAACATCTCATTCTACCCCTAATAAAATAAGCTCAATGATTTATTTTACTATTTTAAAAAAATTGGTCAAAATATATCAGTTTTGTATGATGCAAGTGTTTAAACAGCTCACAAAAAAAGTCCATCTCAAAATAATTTTTTTTGGTATTTTACAAAAATTGGTCCACACCAAGTCCTCTCTCTCTCTCTCTCTCTCTTAAGTGACGTTTTGTATTTGTGAGAAACCCCTATGCATTTGGTCTTTTAAGTGACGTTTTGTATCAACAGAAAGTGTATTTTGAAACGGATAGGGGTGCATCTTAAATTATAAATAGTTCAGGAGGGTCCTTACAAAAACTTAAGGTTCAGACTCTTTTTATTTTAAGTTTTTGCAGTTTAGTCATATATATAAGAACAAGTAGTTTTACAGTTCTAGCAACATTTTTTCAGATCCAACCGAGACGATAAATACCATTTCAGGCTAATTGTGCATGTTATAAAATTAAATTAATCCATAAACCATAAGTGACTCGACATGATCATGCCTAATTAAATTGTGTGGTTTAAATATTAAAATATATGTCACTCAAAGATTGATTGCTTATGAATATCTAATATTTTGATATTCTCTGTGCATATTATACTGGTTGAATTAAAGAATTATAAATTCAAAAAAACATGAAGTTATCGAGGAGGGTACAACATTGTATGGGGAACAAGATAATACCAAGTTGTCTGTTAATTATGGTCATGTCTGGAATTCTCTTGTCACTGTCATCATAGCCTTCGCCATAAAACTCTTTGGAGCTTACATCAATGGTAGGTACTTCAAGAGAAGTTTCACCACTTACCTTTGAATACACCTGACAATTGCAAAAACACCTAACTTCAAGAAATAGGTACCAAGGAAACAAGTGTACATCATCAATGAAAACAGACAACTCAGTCACCTGGGTCATCATTTCAGCAAGCTGCCTAACTGTAACTTCATTATTGGGGTTTCCCACATTAAATATATGACCATTGACCCTGGCCGGATTTTCCTGAGAAATAAACACACCATTCAACTACTATTTCTGCAAGCCAGCGTAGAATGAAAATGGAAGGGTAAAAAACAAAAAACGCACAATCATCAAAAGCACAGCTTCAATAGCATCTTTGATATAAACAAAGGTTCTCTGTGATTCGCCACCGTCCACGAGCTTGAGGGGCTCACCACGTAGTAGATTCTGAGTGGGGAAAGAATGTTATTAATACAAGAACATGGCAACATGTTTAAAATCCACAAAAGAGAAATGAACATACATTACTAAAACACGCCAAAACCCTGGGGACACCCTCGCTGGGACCATCAATCCCGGGTATGAAATCCATCCGTGGACCAATCCAGTTAAAAGGCCTCACAATAGTGAATTCAAGACCATTCTCTGCTCCCTCCGCTGTAAAAACATAAGAGAGAAATGAGACCAATTATGATACAAATGGCGACTTCAAAGCAAACATATAAATGGACGAGGTAACTCACCATATATTAGCCTCTCAATCAATTGTTTTGCACATGCGTATGACCACCTCTGCTTCTCAATTGGCCCAAAAATGCAAGGAGAGACATCTTCTGAAAGGAGAAAGTAGGCAGGATCCTGTTCATGATCACACAAATATAGACTCAGCAATAATGAGATGCATAATATTCAGGTGATCTCCACATAACCAAGAAACAATCATAACCAACCCTGAGAGAATCCCTCACCCTGAAACAAAAGCACTCGGGAAATGAACCGAAGAGAGAGAGAGAGAGTAAATGGGCCAATTTATCAATTAACAGCCGTTTTTTGTTCCCCAATGATCACAGTCTATATTAAGTCAACACAGTAAAAAAAAAGTTCTAGAAATAGCCATTTCAAACCAACTAATTGAGTCTCCAAGCTACTAAAAGTCGGACTTAAATTATCAGATTAGTAGATCACATGAAATTACAAGTGTATCCAGCATCACAATAATAAAACTAAAAGCTCCGATATTATATTGTTTTGACCCAACTGTCAGGGTATAAGGATCATATGTGTCCTACCAATGGCAAAATGCACCCATTCCCATTGAAAATTTGGGAAATCCACTTGTGGTCCTTATGCCCCGATGGTGAGGTTGAGTAAATGGTAGCATTCAGTTTTTCCCTACATGCTGCAGTGGAAATATTAGTGACAAAAATTAGCTTTTTTACATGCCGAGTGGAATTTTGATAGTTAGAAAGGGAGAAGAGTTATGAAGCTACAAGAATGTGTTTAGCTTATGTGGTCTGTTGTAGTTAAATTCATTAGTTTGAGACAGTTTTAGCTGGAAGGAGACTAATTTTATACATTGTTTTCCGTTCATTTCAAGCTGAAGCCTGGTATTTGCAAGTTGGAGGATATGTTATAAATCATTCAACCGCAAAAAATCGCAAGTTTAAAGCACGTGATCGATAAAATACATGCACTAAGAATCCGCAATGGAGGGTGAAAACTTATTTTGGAAGAGAAAGAGATGGGAGGCTTGAGTTTTAACCGCTTGGGAATCATGGGATAGGAATACTTGGGTTTTAACAGCTTTAAAGAACATAGTGTTTTGAAAGTCCCAAGTACGGATCCACAGATGGTATTATTAATCGGGTCATATTTTTCTTTATCAGAATCCATAATTTAGAAGATTATCTACCATTTTCTAATAATGAGTGGGGAAGGGAAAAGAAAGACAGCATTACTAGACCGAAACTCCTGCCGCCGCCACCGTGGCCTCTTCCTTTTTTCCTTCGATTATTTTCTGTCTATTCTTTGAAACAAAAAAATAAAAGTAAATACGACCCATTTCCTTGAACAATCCTCTTAAGACGTTAACTCTCATAAACCCCACTTTATATAACCCCCCCCCGTAGTTTTACCTCCCCCTTGCTCTATTTGCTTAAGCACCCAGTGATGTGAATTGAGAGTTCAGGGGCCTTAATGTAATATCTTTTATTTTCTTGCCTTAATTATTATTATCATTCGTAATTATATGATAATTCTATATGCGGGTATGTGTAATGGTTTATGTCAATGTCATTCTCATAGTTATTGGGAACATTCCCCTCTGCTATCATTATAAACTGTAGCTTTCCAAAAATGGAAAAGATATTAAAGATAGTATTATTGGTTCGCTGCTTTCTAAAATTATTGGTTTGCTACTTTTCTTATGGTGTCATTGGCGTGTGTATGTCAATTGCTATTAGAGCTTGCCTTTGAGTGTGCTGCCGAAATTTGAGGATGGCCGCCAATCCGGAAATGAGTGACGCAGGGCAAAGCTTGAAGTTTTTAAGGACATTGTTTTTTAGACAACTAAAAGCCCTCACCACGGCCCTCCTTCCTCCATCCACCTCCCTAACCACTGCTCCACCACACACTTCATCATCATCCAACCACAAAACCCAAACCTAAAACAAAACCTAACCCCGTTCACCAACCCCTTCCAAAACTCATAGTAACCCAAAGAAGTGACTAAAAAAGCCAAAAGAGTCACAGCCCCTCGTTATTCCAATGGTTATGGAGACAAAGAAGAAAGAGGGGCTGAAACCCTCGAGGTCGCAACCACTTTCTAGCCCAAGGATTCTGATAAGAAGAGACGAGAACTAAGAAGAGATCAAACAAGAGAGGGGTCTGATCGACCAAACCAAAAGAAAATTTTAAGTACGGCGTACCATGATTAATGCATTAATATACATTGAATGGTAATACTGAACTATAATTTATACAATGATTCTGCATTGCGTTACTTGAGATGGTTGCATTGCGTTACTTGAGATGGTTGTACTGGCTTATGATTTATACAAGAGATGTATAACTAACTTAAGAGATGTATAACTTATGACTCAGGAATAATGTAATGAATATAGTGGAGATGTATATCCTAATTTAGGTGCCTACGACTATTTGAGACTATTAGAATTGCAACACTTTTTTACAAATCATAACTAGAGGCATCAAAGTACTTCTATTTATAGAAATACTTTGATGCAAAACTTGTCTTACCAAATAAGGAGTGAGCACTTCTATTTATAGAAGTCAAAAGGAGGGGTCACGTGCATAGAGCACGTGACATGTGGATAAATGATGCAAGTGAGGAATCCTTCTAGAAGTTGGACACCTGATAAGTGCATGATAAGTGCATGCTGACATGACTAAGTCTGCGGCAGAGTATGTGCTGCTGGAGCGATATGTGGCCACGGCTTGTTAAGGATGCAACCGTGGCCTTATTATGTGCTGTAATTGAAGGACTGCCGCGGCCTCTGAGCCACAGAAAGTGGTAATATAGTTAAGACCTTCGCGGCCGTGGTACCAGTATTAGACATATCACTCACACTCACACTGATATGTGTTACCGCCTAAGATGGCTTGATTAAACCAGAGAGTAGTAGAGAGGAAGGACCAATGTTTAAAAAGGCGAAAGGCGAGGCAAGGCGAGGCGTTTTAGTCGCGGCGAGGCGAGGCGTAACCCTCACCAAAAATAAAAAATAAAAAATAAAAAAAGGGCAAAATAATATTAAAAAAATACTAATAAAACCATAAAAATAAAATAATAAAGAAATATAAAATAAAACTACAAAAAAAAACATCTTTGAGGACTTTCTCACATAGTTTGACATTTTTTTATTCCCCCGAGATAACTTTTTAAAAAAAAGTAATTTGAGAAAATCAATTTTAACATATTGGTTATTTTACAATATGACAATAAATTAATCAATGCAAAATCATATTGACAAAATCATTTTTTTAGCTTCATTCACATATTGGTTATTTTATAATATGACAATAAATTAATCAATGCTTTACAAACAAATTTATTAAAAAAAACATTGATTTTCAAGCTAAGATTAAAAAAAAACAGCAACTTTAATAAAAAAATAATAAAACGCATCAACCTAAGTTTGTTAAAAAAAAAAAACAGCAACATTTAAAATATATTAGTTTATTAAAATATATTCAGTTTAGTTAAAGAAAACATATTAATCTAAGTTGAAAACCAAAAAACAGAAACCTTTAAAAAAAGTCATATTAAAGTTAATTTAGTACATTTATTTCAAATAAACTATATACTTGAAACAAATTTTTTAAACAAACACTGAATAAAACCAAGTTTTTACAAAAAAAAAAAAAAACAAGTTTCATAGGGTTAAAAAACAAACACTAACTAAACTAAACAAAAAAACACTTACTAAACTAAAAAAGCAAACACTAACTAAACCCAAAAAAAACAAGTTTCATAGGGTTAAAAAACAAACACTGACTAAACTTTTAAAAAAAACACTAACTAAACAAACAAATTTCGTAGGCTTACGGGTTTGAAGAACCGAAGGCCAGACATGGAGAACGAAGGCTAGAAATGGAGAACGATGGCCGGAAATGTAGAACTGAAGGCCGAAAATGGAGAAGGAAGGCCGGAATTGAAGAACCGCAGGCTAGGGCTTACGGGTTTTGTTTTGAAATAAATGTCAGAACCGAAGGCTAAAGGCGAACGCCTCACCGCCTTGAGGCGCAACGCCTCAGACGCAAAAGGCGTTAGCCTCAATGAACAGTACTAAGGCTTAAGCCTCAAAGCTTTTTTTTAGCGCCTCGTTCGCCTTTTTAAACATTGGGATGGACCACTTCATGTCTTGTCCCAGCCACAATTGGTGGCTCTAAGAAGTCTGCTTGTGGGTTTAAAAAGGAAACAGGGCTTGGGCCCGATGAGACTAATGGGAAAGCTTGAATGGACTAACTGAGTTGGTTCGAGACCAATAGTGTGTGGGGCTGAAAAAATACAAATCTGGCTCATTCAAAACAACAAAGATATCCCACATATTCAGGTGCACAAGTTTTCCATACCGCGGAGTATGAACTTGTGCCTTTTATGTTCGCGTATGAACTCTTTTAAGAGGCGGAATTTGATATAAATACGAAGTACAAGGGCGTAATCATAAGATCTTATATTTGTACCTTTTTTATTTCCTTGGCCTCATTTTATCATCATTACTACTTATTATTCTGTAGTTAGTGGGGAATCTAGATTCTTCCACAGATGTCATGACTTATGTCCATGGTATCACTCTTCACAAAGGCTAGAGCATTCCCCAATTAGTTAGTATGTACTGGGAAAATTCCACTCTCCTAACATTATTAAAAACAATTATAATAGTTGAATACAATTTAAAGAGAGTAATTTGATTTGTTGCTTTTCTTTTGGAGCTATTGATGCTTATACCTCACCCAACTTATGTGTTCATTTAATCACAATATAACAACACTCACTTCATAATGCACAACTTGTTAATGTGCAAAATAGCTCTTTCCCAAATACTGTTGCTAGCATAAACTTGAATTACATTGCAAGTACGGGAAAATCATAAAATATATATTGTACAGCCATTTTCTCCACCATGTTTCGTTGTCCTCTACCAGAAATTTTCTATATTGTAACTTTTTGTAGGTCCATGTTGTGTGTCTGCTATTTGAATCTAAATCAACTTGGTCCAGGGAAAAAGGGAACAGAAAAAATATATGCATTAAAAGGTTCCCTCAGCTTAGGCTTCACAAATAGCATAACTTCACTTTAAAGAGATGAACCAACATAACAATACCTGACCTTTTAGAAAAGGTCATGTATACTAATTGGGAAAAGAACAAGAATTCTGAAGGTAACTCAAGATTCTCAAGCTTCTATACTATATCCAAGAATTCCGAATAAGAAATACTAATGAATCACAGAATTATTATCAAGAAAACCACATATTTGAACTCTAGTTACTTTATTTAAGGGGGAAAAAGGTAAAAAAGCACCCAATTACCTGCCTCAAGGGGCTATCTTTAGGAAGAAAAGAACCAACTGTTTTCCCATAGATTTCACAAGTAGAAAAATGAATGAGACGCTTGTTGTTCTCGGAACAGTACTTAACCTGAACATCAATTGATATGTCAACTTTAAAGGGACAACAACAACACAAAAAACAAATCTTTGCCATCGATAACATCAAAATTGAACAGAATCAATACAATATACATCAAAATGCATCAACTTCAATTGAATTAGACAACAACAATAAAACGCGTACCACAGGTAGCACATCAATGAAATTGCTGTAAATTGTATCAAGAGGACGCGTGTTGTAATCCGCCGGTGTACAGATCGCCGCAAGATTTATAGTCTATCACAAGAAAACGCCAAATTTAAGCACAATTACAAGTCTTGAAATTGTTTCACGTTATCATCATCAGAAAGAAAAACAAACTTACATAATACAGAACCAAACGATAATGAAAACTCGCAATAACAATAACCAAAATCTAACATTATGCGAAAACCCTGGCATAGTTATGGAGAAATAGAGAGGCTCTACGTCATTCAAAAACAGATCTAATATTATCCGAATTTGAAAATACAACATGCAAAAATGCAAACTTCAACAACAAATCTTGACAAATGCAACCAGCCAAAGAATGGAGAGGAAAGAGTGGAGTAATTTTAGAGAGAGAGAGAGAGTAATATAGCGCAAAACTCAAATCTCAGCACAAATACAAGTCTTGATAGTTTTTCAACATCAGCAAGAATAAAATGTATTTAAAACGGAATCAAACTAAGAAAAAAGCAATTTAAGAGTAAATATAAACATCAAACAGAAATCAAACACAAACAGCAAGGTTATGTGAGAAACCTAAACAAAGTTGTGGAGAGAGAGAGAAATAGAGAGATCACTGAAATACAGATCGAATAAGAGCGCAATAAAAGATAAAAACAAAATTCAACAACAAATCTGCGAGACAAAAACAATTGCAAACAGCAAAAACCTTTAGAAATAGAGTGGAGGAGTAATTCTAGAGAGAGAGAGGTTGTAGATATATGTCTAGAAAGTGTTCCAACATCAGCAAGAAAAAAGAAATGTATTTAATACAAAACCTAACGACATCTCAAAATCACAATTAAAAAAAGCTATTTAACATTAGGTCAACTCCCATCCTGTTATTTCTAAATCTATTTCTATCCCTCATGTCAAGTGCCTTTTAGAAAAAAATTCATAACCATCTGGCGCTATTTTAACATGAATAGAAAAATGATCAGAAATGCACCTCCAACAGTATCTAATTTTCTATGGAAACTTTTCAAATCAGTGCTAAAAAAGTGTCAGCGTGAACAAATTTGCTACTGAAACTTTTGGCGGTAAAGTCAAATTTGTACTCGACGCCAGATAGAACTTAACATAAATTTCTAGATGAAGAAATGCTGAAAGAAATTTATATATATCCATTCAGTTGCCACATCATATGGAAATACCCTTAGAATGCCTTGTTGGAGAAGGGGTTTTTATTTTCAAATTTCTACAATTGAAAATTGACATGACAGAAATAGCTATTGGAGAAGGCCTTATATACAAAACACCAAAGTGAACTCAAAATGAGCACCTAAGCACCGTTCTATGGAAAGAGAGAATTCAGATCCAATAAGATTCGCCTTTCGCAATACATAATTAAAAAAAAGGCAAAATTTTATAACAAATCTGAACAATTTGAAACAGCAAAATTGAAAGAGTGAGAAGAAATACGATTGGCCATCTTGATAGATAAATACAAAATTCAACAACAAATCTGATGGATAAAACTGCAAAAACCTAAGATATAGAAGAAAGAGAGTGGAGAGAGCGGTTGTAAATAAAGAAAGATTGTTAGTATATATCACAAGAAAACAAATTTCAGCACAAATATAAGTTTTTCAACTTCGCAAGAAAAAAGAAACGCATTTAATACAAAACCTAACGACATCTCATAATCACGAATTTAAAAAGCGCAATTCAACATTACATAACATAAAACCGCAATGCGAGCACCTAAACACAGTTAGATCCAACACAGAAAACGGAAAATTAAAAACAGCAAAGTTGAAAGAGAGAGAAGAATTACGAGATCGGCCATCTTGATGAGGCCTTCAAGGCGAGAATCGCTCTTAATGTTGATGCGGTGAAACTGGATTCGATCGGCCCAGGGGAGAGAGGCCGGTTCAAGAAGGTGCTTGATCTTGTCATTGTAAACATCCACCGCCAATACCTTATGAGGCGTCTCGGACATCAATTTCTCGCACAGATGCGAGCCGATGAAACCTCCGGCGCCTATCATGCATATCGTTATCGGTTTTATAATATTTCCGTCCAGATCTACCCTCGCCGACGCCATTTATTTATTTGTTTGTCTATGGAATAATGGAGTGTAGTGAGAATGGGGATCTACCAAGGGAGTTGGTGTATGTGTATTTAAAGGAAGGAGGGAGGAGAGGTTACTTCTCAGAGTCTGTGGCCGTACTGCCTTATATATCTGCAGTCAGTCACTAATTTGTACTGCACCGACGTAAGGAAATATGACGTACGGTTTCCTTTGGGATTAATGCTTACTAATTATTAATTAAACCTCGTAATAATAATGTCACTAGATTTTGTAGTTATTCTTTCACAATGTACTAATCATATGTGCTACATGCAAAAATATTTATAAGTATAAATATATAAACCTTTTAATTTGTAATAAAAAGATAGTCAAAATTAGCAAGAAAATCCCAAATTATAGTTAATAAAAATCAGAATCTACAGATGGGTTGTGGAGAAAAGAATCCAACTCAATGCACCAATAATTGTTATCGCATGGCGTTCATGTCTAATACCATCTCCTATACATGTATATCATAAAACTTCATATTTATTTACAATCACAAATCACTAAAAAATACTACAACGAAGCATATTGATATTAATAGAAGGATACCAAGTAAATGTATCTTCGTTCTTTTACTATAAATAATTTTTTTATATTCATACATATTCTTTACAAACTATACATACCCAACACTAACATAAAAAAAGAATTACATATGTTCTCCAACTTTGAATGTGTAGAGGGGACTTGAAGGTAATCCTGGGATTAGGGATAATTCTCCTATTTACAACAGTATTTGGGGTTAAGGCAACTTAGCGTGGCAACTCATATTTTAATTTGTTGTGCAACTTAACCATATTGTATCTTTGTTTATATTGACTAGGAGTTATAACGGTTGTAATGATGTAATGAGAATAATAAAGAGTTTTAGTGTGAGGTCAAACAGTACTCGCGAGAGACCAGGCTTGGCAGGGCCTGGGAGAGCTTTCATGCTCTATCGAATGACCTCGTCGTGGGAACTTTAGAGGGACTTGGTTTGGAGGATTGAGAATTGAGGCACCGTTGGGGCTTGTCCTGACTATCCTATATATACCTGGTAAAAACACCGAAGAATCCTGACCGTGGAACCTCGGGCGGAGCAGCTTGGAGTTCCATCGGGCATTGAGTTGTGAACCAAACAACCCTCTACTTAATGTCACATCTACTGTAGGTGATGTCACTAGCCAGCTAAACAATGTCAGACCTGCACTTGAATAAACCGTCGTGGTATTTGGGGTTGTCAGGCAGTTGGTGAGCCACCGCTGTGACAACAGCCCCCTCACACAGTAGTTAGGCAAAAGGCATGTCTTAGCATTTAATGTTTATGACGTGGAGACAACTAGCGCATCAGGTATTTAATGTTGGTGACATAAAGTATGAGGGAGGTCTTTCACATGCATTGATGACTGAGTTGCCTCGGGGGTAGTGAGGGGGGCTATTTAAGGACCCCAACCACCTTTGAGGAGGAGAGATCTTTTTCTGAGAGTTCAGCAGTTATTGCTAGAGATAATATATATTAGAGAGAGTTATTACAAACCAGAGAGTTTTTTACTCACCCACCATTGTCATTTATTACGAAACTTTTAATACGACAGAGATTATTGAGGGTGGTCGGTGTTTGGCTGCCTACCAAGGTGTATCTAGGGTGCTTACTTCTCTCTCCCTCTAGCTAAGTTACTTCTAAGTTCATTACTACCTTCTGAGTTATACACGAGAGATTTGAGAGTTTAAACTGAGTTCATCTTCATTAAAGCGGTGTTTGAGCATCCTATAGTTAATCAAAGGTTTTTGCTAGTTAACTTGTCATTACTATACTCAAAAAGGGGTTATGCCTCCATTAATCTAAACTACCCTCTTACAGAATGTAAATTTATATTTTATCTATTTGATGTTTAATCATAAATATAATACCGAAAACCCTAGAATGAAATAAAAAGCCTTAATTTCAGATAATAAACAGAAAATAAGCAAGAATTTGCAAACATATTCAAAATTTAAGGAACATAAACGAAAATATGAACAAATAACAAAGTGCATATATTTGTGTTATTTAAAAGAAGTGAGAATAATATTAAAAAAAAGTGAGAATAAAAGCATAAAGTGATGGTTCACTACATTGGCAAAGAGATCTTGAAAATCATCCCTAAATAAGCAACCAAAATCACCATGGCCCTTAAAGAGGAAATATGAAGAATTTGCTTTAATTACAGAGAGAAAGAGAGAGATTTAAGAGTTTTGGACCTTTTGAGTACAAAAACGTTTTGTCTTTGAGGAGAGAGAAGCAAATATCATTTAATTGATATTTATTGATTGGAGACATGTGGCATCCTACAATTTAGAGACACCATTTTTATATTGTGAGTTTTAAAAGGACCAGTAAATTTCTTTCTAAAAGGCTTGAAAGAAATAAAAAAAAATTGGGTTATCAACAACATTATATTTATAATACTATTACAATATGATGCCTTAAAACAAAATTAATCTGATTCTTAGAATAACAAATAAACTAAAGTTGAATGCCTAGAAAATATAATTACAAAGATACAACATATTTGAGAAAAATTATAACGAAAAGCAATACATGGATAAAGTATCTTGTGGTCATAGAAAAGAAAGAATGATAACATAACATTAGAAAGGCATCTTATCGTAACAGTAGAGTCAGAGCTGATTAGTAGCAAATTCTAATCGCAATGTGAACATAATATTTGGACCAAACCTTTTATTAAACATTTCATCATGAATATACACATAAAATATATAAATAAATTTAAAAGCATACCTGTTGAGTGAAAACTATCCAAGCAAAACAGAGTCATCATGACTTCTTTCTTTCATGAATAAGATGACAACTTTTTTCTTGCTAATGTAAAACTTAATTTCAATATAAATATGGACTTAAGATGCTACTGAAGCACTATATGTCCTATAATATAAATACACACTTATGAAAGCACTATATGTCCTATAATATAAATACACACTTATGACCTTATGTAATCTCACCTTCGAGCCTTTTACCACAAAATATACCATCATTATAAAACTCATCTATGAAAAAAGGATGGATACACCACCACAACACTCAATACCCATATAAAACGTAGAAAGTGTAGAACTCACGAAGAGATTATTAAAAGTACCTGGGCTCCGATTAAGGCAAAGAGTAGTCTCATATATCTCTCTCTCAAACTACTATTCTCGTGGTAGATTCTCTATAACTAACACAGTTTCAGACCAAGAAAACACTTACTCTCACTACACCAAATCTGCCCATTTGTCAAGGTCATTGACCTTGACAAATCCACCTTGTCAAGGTCAATGATCGTGA
Source organism: Sambucus nigra (assembly GCA_949130495.1). Classification (NCBI taxonomy): domain Eukaryota; kingdom Viridiplantae; phylum Streptophyta; class Magnoliopsida; order Dipsacales; family Adoxaceae; genus Sambucus; species Sambucus nigra. The sequence continues at coordinate 448,115,073 of OX422218.1, read as the reverse complement.
CATTTCGAGGTGAGATAACTTTTTTTGTCACGGTCGTGTCACGGTCATTGACCTTGACAACCTTGACAAAAAATACGCGTTTTGTGTCACGGTCGTGTCAAGGTCAATGACCGTGACACGTTTGTCACGGTTTATAACCGTGACAAAGTCGTGACCTTTTTTTAAAAAAATTGTCACGGTCATTGACCGTGACAATTCTGGACAGAATTAAAAAAAAAACTGTTGGGCAGTATGGCCACTGCCACTGCCCAGCAGTATATTTGTACCTGTTATAGCAACGTTGTACCTGTTCCAAACATCATATATCCAACACAAACTAAAGATATAATCCAAATATATTCATGACAGCATAATCCAAATATTCAAAGTAAAAATAATATACATGACGATATAATCCAAATATAATTAAAATGGACAAACTTGAAAATAATGTGACTACATGTCTTGGATAAAACTAAGGAGGTGAGTAGGCCACACGACATACAAATTGACGCATCCACTAATATACGTCGTGCCGCATTGTTCGCGCAACCACAATAGGGAGTTCTCCTTCTCGGGTATGACATGCGTGACGAGCACCCAGGACTCCATCTCTTGAAGCACACGTCCATGGACTATTCCACCTTCGACGATATTCGGGTCCCTCAACCCCCGCCCTATCTGTTGGCCATCAAATACGTCCAATATGAACACGCTCGGCCAACCAATTGTCGACAATGGTCTGTTGGAGGGCGTCAAATAGGGAAGTAGATCGTTGAAGTACGAACGTGTCGGTGATGAAGCAGCGAGGTCCACATCCTCATCATCCTGCGCCTCATCCTCCCGCACCTCCTCCTCCACCGCCTTCTCCTTCCCTTTACCTTTACGGTCTCCACCCAACGTACGCTTCATGAATGCGTACATATCTTGGACCGTCGCCTCCAAACGGGACAGCTTCGCGTCATGTGAATCCACCGTTCGAGCCAAGCCGGTGTCGCTCGTCTCTAATCCGATGATCCTAGATTTGGCCACCCGCGAGCTCACTCCCCTTGTCCTCCCCTTGCGATCAGAGCCAAGCACTTGGCTGAGTGCGTCTGTGGACAAAGATGCCTTGTCGGCATCAGACTGCGACTCATGCACTTCCTTAAGCTTTGCCTGAAACGACAAAAAGCACATGATTAGTAAAATAAGTAAACTAAAAAATTATAACGTAATTAACAATAATTAAACTGTCGGATTACTTACAATCGTGGTCGCGACGCTCGGGGACACCTCCTTGTCCTTCCCCTTCTTCGTCTGAAGAGCCACATAAGTATCGAGCCTATGTGGCTTACCCCCTGGCCCACTCCCTGCCCCCTGAAATAAAATAAAGTAAAGTAAAATTAGTATCGGCCCCGCAAAGTAAAATAATATCCAATAATATATTTCTGTAGTTATAGATAAATTAAATCTTACCTGCATCCTATGCTCCACCTCAGCGTAAGAGGTCCGGCCGGAGTAGTGCACGTCCGTCTTTTTAGCCCGATTTTCCCTCCCCGATTGGCGAGATGCCAATTGTCGATCCTCGATCTCATTGTCAATGAACTTTTGCCATTGTGCCAATGAAATCGGCTCCTTGGGCAAGACGGATCCGCGCCTTTGTAAAATGGACTCTCGTGTTTTTCCAAAGTATCGTGTCCGCATATTTTTCTTCCACGTCTTGTGTTGCTCCCTCAACTGCTCCAAGACGGAATCGCGTAGCTTTGGATCCAAGTTGAATTGTTCCTGTCCAACAAATACAATGTTAGTTGCGAATAAATATAAATATAAATATAAATTGAAATTGAAATATTCATATAAATATTACCTGTAGGAGACATTTTTGCTGTAAAAAAAATGTTATTAGTACAGATAAAAAAAATGTTAATAGTACACATTTCGTTTTACCTAATTGAATTAATACTACAGATAAAAAAATGTTCCGTCTATATTATAACGTATGTGTAAGTTCCGTCTATAAATATTTCATTCAAAAATGTTCCGTCTATATTATGTTTAAATGAAAATATCAATTATTATCCAATATTTTTAAATGAAATATTTATTTTGAATGAAAATATCAATTATTATCCAATTATTATCCAACTATTATCAATTATTTATTTTGAATGTAAATAATATTCAAAACCCCACCCACCCCTACCCCCACCCCCTACCCCTCCCGATGTGGGAGTCATGTTTGGGATCTTGTTTAAATTATATGTAAGATTTAATTAAGTTTAGGTCTAATTTATCTTATTATGGTTATGATAATAGTTAACTCATAGTTCATTTGTCTTGTTTACAGTCACTTTATAATTAACAAGTGCTTTCTTATCTCAAATTCGAAGATACTAAAGCCAGTACTGTTGAGCATCTTTCAAGGTATGTATTCTTTGTTTCAAAATCATATGATGTTAGTCATAAAATACTAAGAACTGAAGGCTTTTTTGTGATCAAGAATTTGTTGTATTTACAACAACAATGTTGGTAGATTTTTTTATGAATTTAAAATGAACTATCAAATGCAATTATTTTTAAATAGGGTGCTTTTGTGTTTGTGAAATGATTTTTTTTATAACATCAAATACAATACGAAAACATAGGGTCCTACGTAATGTTACCTGAAACGTGGATCATTTTTTATAATATTCTTCTAATAAATATCTTCTAATATTCTCAAGATATGAGAGTTTTTTTATTCATTTTTTATATTTCCTATATGAGAATTATGTATATAAACACTTTTAATAAGTATATCCTAGCCTTTTAGGATTTTCTCTTAAAACCTCCTTATCAGTTTGTAGAGGGGGCCTGAAGGTAATCCTGGGATTAGGGATAATCCACTAATTAGCAACAGTGTTCTGAGGATAAGCTCAAGCGTGGCAAACTCAAGCGTGGCATCTTGGTGAGGCAGCTCAGCGTGGCAACTCAAGCGTGACATCTGGGCGAGGCAGCTCAGCGTGGCAACTCATATATTAGCTTATTGTTTTAATCACATCGTACTTTCATTATTGATTTCTGTAAGCTCTAACGATTGTAATGATGTAACGATAATAACTAAAGGGTTTTGTATGAGGTCAAACGGTACTTGCGAGAGACCAGGCTTGGCAGGGCCTGGGAGAGCTTTCATGCTCTATCGAATGACCTCACTGTGGGAACTTTAGAGGGACCTGGTTTGGAGGATTGAGAAGTAAGGCACCGTTGGGGCTTGTCCTGACCACCTTAGATACACCTGGTAAAGCACCGAAGGACCCTGACCGTGGAACCTCAAGCGGAGCAGCTTGGAGTTCTATCGGGCATTAAGTTATGGACCAAACAACCCTATACTTAATGTCACATCTACTATGGGTGATGTCACTAGCCATCTAAACGTTTGTCAGACATACACTTGAGTAAACCGCTGTGGTATTTGGGGCTGTCAGGTAGTTGGTGAACCACCTCTGCGACAACAAACCCCTGACACACAGTGGATAGGCAAAAGGCATGTCTTGGCATTTAATGTTTATGACATGGAGACAACTAGTGCATCAGGCATTTAATGTTGTGACATAAAGTATGAGGGATGTCTTTCATACTCTTTAATGACTGAGTTGCCTCGGGGGTGGTGTGGGGGGCTATTTAAGGACCCCAACCACCTTTGAGGAGAGGATGATCTTTTTGGAGAATTAAGAAAAAGAGTCATTGCAAACTAGAGAGTTCACTAACTCACCATTGTCATTTATTGCGAAGCTTTTAATATTTGACAGAGATTCTTGAGGGAGTTTGGTGTGTTGCTACCTGCCTATCAGGATGTATCTAGGGTGCTTATTTTCCCTCTCCCTCTAGCTAAGTCACTTCTAAAGTTCATTATTATTCCCTGAGTCATACACGAGAGGCTTTGTGAGTTTAAACTGAGTCCATCTTCATTGAGTTTTGTGTGTGTGTTTCCTATAATTAGTCTAGGGCGTTGGCTAATTTAACTCGTGGTTACCATACTCAATAGGGGTTACGCCTCCACATATATAATCTAAAGTACCCTCTTACATTTGGCGACTCTGCTGGGGAGGCATCCTTCTAGAGAAGGAGTATGGCGCAGGATAACGCTACTAGAAGACTCAATTTTGATGACATACAGCATAATGAAGAACAAGCTGCAAGGGAACAGGAGGCCTTAAGAGATGGGGCTCCTCGGGGAGAGATACCGCTGGCTCCAATAACGATAGGCGTCCCAGGGGCTGCACAACCCTCCACGAGCGTAGGGCTGGGACCTACCCAGATGGCGCTCCTCATGAGCAAATTTTACGAGTTTTTGCAAACCCCAGTAGCTTCCACTATGCTGGGAGGATTGGAGACTAGTGCCTTCGTGACACCAGGAGTGGCCCCAGGGGCCCCACCAGGGGCAGGCGTTACGGGAGCGGTACCAGCAAGTGTACCCTCTGTTGTGAATCCCACTGTGGGCGGCTCAGGCGTTTCAATGGCGCAACCGATAACGTTCGCTCCAGTTGCAACGAGCGCTCAACCATCTGCTCCGTTGCAGGTGGCCCCAGTGGCCTCGCCCTTGGAAGAGATGAGAAAAGAGATGCAGAAGGAGATGCTGAAGTTCATGCAGTCTTCCTCGCAGGCTGTGGGCGAGGTGGCAGCAGTCTACGACGACTTCCGGACACCTTACCCCCAGGAGTACAATGACGAACCCTACCCGAAGGACTATATTCCCCCTACCTTTGAAAAATATTCAGGGAAGGGGGGGAACCCGAAGGAGCACATCAAGCGTTTCGTCGAGCACCTGGGGGCGCATTGCAATGACAAAAAGCTTAGGCTGAGGGAGTTTTCCAAATCCTTGACTGATAAGGCCTACACTTGGTACTCTCACCTGCCTCCCAATAGTGTCTCCACGTGGGAGGAGATGCACGTATTGTTTGTCCGAAAGTTCTTCTTGGCAGAAGATGAGTTCACCCTAACCCAACTTGGCAGGGAGAGGCAAAGGCCAGGAGAGGAGGTAGTGGCCTATATCCGAAGGTTTAGGGAAAGGTCCCTGGACGTGAGGGAAGAAGCTAAGGAGGTCAGGTTACTACAAATTTGTGCTGAGGGATTACTTCCTGAGTATATCTGTCACTTGATCAATGAGACACACGAGGGAACTTTTTCAGCTTTCTTAAAATCTGCAAGAAATATATCGTTGGTGGTGCGACCTAGCCCGGTAGTAGCCCCCATGATGTTCAGACAGACGATACAACCCATCGGGGGAAGGACACAGGCCCCACGGGTAGGATATGTCGAGAGAGAAGATGGGGGCAAGGCTCAGAGGAAGGACAACAAAAGAAAGTTCGGAAGGGATAGGGAAGACCCGCCACCGTTGCCTTGTACGGTGGAGGAGGCTATGAGTTGCTATAACGCAATGGTGCAAGGCGGAACGGTTTACGAGCCAAAAAGTGTCCCGATAGAGGAGCCCGACGTGGCAACTAGGGCCAATCCCAAATATTGTCAGGTGCATCGAAAGGTCCAGCATCCAACAGAAAGCTGCTTCACGCTGCGAAGAATCATAGACAAGTACGTGAAGGCGGGAACGCTGCAAATTCCCCCACAAAACGTTAACAATAACCCGCTCCCGGCGCATGGGGCCAATGTCGTGACGGCCTATGATGAAGAGGTAGAGCGAGAGGGGAGAGGGGCAACGAGGGAGTTCGATAAAGCACTTGAGTATTGCACTAGAGGAATGGCCAACGTAGTTCTGGCGTATGATGAAGCAAGTGCTAGGGACGCAGAAGACGCCTATAGCGTTGAGGGCGAGGAAACAGGTCCAGTCATAGAATACAGCGCAGTTTCAAAATCCCCAAAGTTCGCTTGGTTCTTCGATCAAGTGGGAATACCAAAGGAGAGCAGACTGGAGATAACTCGGGCGATCCTTGACATCGCGAAGAAGGACGCGGTTCCCTCGCTGAAATGGAGAGGACCCATGGCGAGGCTGGTAAAAAAGTTCCTATCAGAGGTGACCTTCAGCGATGCAGATAGAGCTGTAAGGTTCCCTCATAACAGGCCCTTGTATGTGACGGCCAGTATCAACGGGGTTAGTTTTGCAAGAACGCTTATGGATGGGGGTGCTTCCATCAACATTATGCCGATCAACTCCTTCCACGCAGCTGATATCCCAGAAGAAAGGTTGGTTCCCATGCCTCTGGTAATCTCAGGGTATGACAACCAATCTTCCAAATCCATTGGGTATGTGAATGTGGGAATTGTAATGGGAAATCTGAGTTCCCACATCAAGTTCCATGTAATAGAAAGTGCAACTTCCTATCATTTACTAATAGGAAGAGTATGGATGCACAATCAAGGTTTAGTTCCTTCAACATATCATCAATGCGCCAAGGCGAATGTTAAAGGAACAGAAGTGACCATTAGGGCTACAAAAAGGCCCTTCGCCATCGAGGAAGCTCACTTTGTCGATGCGGCCTTTTATACGGAGTTGGAGGAAGATGCTCGAGTCCTAACAAGAAGAATGGAGGGGGCATGGGTTCCCTCGATCAGAGATAGAATGGGGCCTCTGAACGAGCAAGGCAAAGAAGCCGCGAATAATGAAGGGGTGAGGGCCGAAGAAACCCATCAGGTGATCCCTCGACCCCAAGGTACTACGAAGCAGCTCAAAAACAAAGTAAAGCTTAGAATGGATCCTGTGGAGCATGAGGTCCAACGGCAAAGCGTGCTGAGTCGCTTTTCAGGAGGAAGAATCGCTGAGGCTTCGAGAGAAAGGAAGAGGAAGGCCTTGGCAACAGCTACCAACAGGCAATGCAAGAAGGTGATCACTGAGGAGGGGAAGGTGGTATACCGTTTATAACGATGTGAGCGGGCGGCCGAAGAGACCGAGGATGGGGCTGACCCGTTATATGAGTGTTTCTTGATAGATCAACAGGGACAGTGCATGGTGATAGACAACTCCAACATACAGGAGTTCGTGGAGGAGGTCGCCGAAGAACCAGACTACATGGCAAATCAACCGAAGCCCCAGGCACAAGAGTTGGAGCGGTTGAACCTGGCAGGAGAAGGGGAAGACCCAAGGCCCATCTTCATCGCGAAGGATCTCGGTAAAGCGAAGCGAGAAGCCCTGGTTGGGCTAATCCGGGAGTTCATAGATGTCTTTGCGTGGAAGTATACCGAAATGGAAGGGCTAGATGAGGAAGTGAGCTGCCACAAGCTAAACGTGACACCTTCAGCCATCCCGGTGAAACAGGCAACAAGAACTTATAAACCTGAGTTGGACTTGAAGATCAAGGAAGAGGTTCAGCGTTTATTGGCAGCAGGATTCATCAAACCAATACAACATCCCCTGTGGCTATCTAGCATTGTGCCAGTAGGGAAGAAGGACAAGAATCAAATAAGGATCTGTGTGGATTTTAGAGATTTGAACAGGGCTTGCCCCAAAGATGAGTTCCCTCTACCTTCCATCGATAGCTTGATAGATGCCACGGCTGGACATGAGATGTATAGCTTCATGGATGGGTACGTTGGGTACAATCAGATCAAGATGGACCCCGTGGACGCAGAGAAAACGGCATTCAGAACCCCGTTGGGCAATTTCATGTACAAAGTAATGCCGTTTGGACTTAAGAACGCGGGAGCCACTTATCAAAGAACAATGATGGCCATTTTTCACGATTTCCTCCACAAATTTGTAGAATTCTATGTGGATGATTTGGTCATCAAATCGAAGAAGGAGGAGTCCCACCTAAATGACTTAAAGAAGGTGTTTACTCGATGTAGGAAGTATAAACTAAGGATGAACCCATTGAAGTGCGTCTTCGGAGTAACATGTGGAAAGTTTCTGGGCTTCGTGGTTGATCGACAAGGGGTGCAGATGGACCAGGATAAACAACGCGCGATCTTAGAAATGTCGTACCCAAGAACGGCGAAGGAGCTAAAAAGCTTCCTCGGAAAGGTCTCCTACCTCAGAAGATTTGTACCAGGATTGGCCGAGGTAACACACCCGTTGATGCAACTGCTGCGAAAGAACACAAAGTTCAGGTGGGAAAAGGATCACCAGGAGTCCCTCGATGAGTTGAAGAAACTGCTCGTTTCACCGCAAATCATGGTTCCTCCACAGGCAGGAGCACCGTTGCAGCTATACCTCACCTCCACTACAAGGTCCGTTGGAGCTTTGCTGGCACAGGAGATCGACGGGCAAGAACGGCCAGTGTATTACCTCAGTAGGATCATACATGGGCCGGAGATTAGATATAGCAGCCTAGAAAGGCATTGTTTGGCCTTAGTCTTTGTAGCACAAAAACTTAGACATTATATGCTGTCTTTTACAATTCATATTGTAACTAGATGTGATCCTATTAAGTACTTGTTGGCTAGAACTATCTTGATTGGCAGGGCAGCTAGGTGGTTCCTTATTCTCTCCGAATATGATTTAAAGTGTGTGGTTCCTCGTGCTATCAAGAGCCAGGCGTATGCTGATCTGTTGGCAATCTTTCCATCAGGAACGTTTGAACCACCTAAAGAAGACATTCCGGGAGACGACTTACAAGCCAACTATCTGGACACAACCGATGAGGAATGGACGATGCAGTTCGATGGGTCTTCGGCTGAAAAAAAAGGAGGGGCAGGGGTCATCCTTTCAAAAGGAACGGAGAAAATTTGCCTTTCCTACAAACTAGATTTCCCTTGCTCCAATAACGAAGCAGAATACGAAGCGTTGGTACTAGGGTTGCTGGAGGCTCTTCGAAGGGGAATTCGTTCACTCTGCATCAAGGGTGATTCGAACTTAGTAATTCAGCAAGTTAATGGAGAATATGCGTTGAAACACATGAATTTGGCACCGTACAGAACGATCATTCAAAGGCTCCTCAGCCAGTTCCATCGGGCCAAAATCAGAAGACATCCCAGAACAATGAACCGACATCCAGACGCTTATGCCACTATTGCTCAAAAGATGGTCATGAGGAGCGATACGACTATTGTTACGATCCAACGAAGAACAGCCCCTTCGGTGATACAGTCAATACTACCGACGGAGGGAGACGCGGGTTGGAGAGGAGAGGTCAGGAAGCAGCTGGAGTCTGGCGAAGGAGCTATGGGACTCAGAGAGTTGGCCCAATACTTTACAAACCAGGGAAATCTTTACTTCAGAAATGCAGGGGGATGGTTATCGAGATGCATTGGGCCAGAGGAGGCAGAGCGGAGGTTGAAGAAAACACATGAGGAGCACTGCGAAACAACTGAGATACCTCTTTATAGGAGAATTCAAAGAGGGGGATATTTTTAGCCTAAAATGAAACAGGATGCGGCAGAACTACAACGGAATTGTGATAAGTGTCAGCTATTTTTCGAAGCAGCTGAGTGCCATTTCATTGAAGCCCAAACAGATTGGAGGCAGCCCTATATCGACTTTATTCAGGGTGGAATTGTCCCAACGGAGAAATTGGATGCGATGGGGCTAAGGAGAAGGGCCCCGAGGTTCTATATCCAAGAGGGGCAGCTTTATCGAAGGGGGTACTTCAACAGGCCGTTGCGTTGCATTACAAAAGAAGAAGCAACGGAGGTCCTCAAACAAGCCCATGACCCAGCTCACATGGGAGGGGCCAAGTTATATGATCAGCTGATGACGTTGGGGTATTATTGGCCAACGATGGAGAAAGACTCCGCCGAATTTGTCCGAAAATGCAAGGCTTGCCAGCTTCATGGAAATATGATCCATGCCCCATCGGTGGACTTACACTCTCTGGCAACGCCTTATCCTTTCCACACTTGGGCGTTCGACCTCGTGGGGGCGATACATCCTTCGTCGAGGGGTAAGATATGGATACTAGTAGCAACGGAGTGCTTTACAAAATGGGCTGAAGCAATACCACTTAGAAGGGCCACGGCTGGAGTAGTGAGTAGCTTCATCAGAGAGTATATCATTTGCCGTTTTGGGATCCCAAAGGTTATTCTCTCAGATAATGGGACTCCCTTCGTCAACTCAGAAGTAACGATGCTCACAGACAAGTACTCCATTGTTCATCACACTTCAACGGTAGCATACCCGAAGGGGAATGGTCAGGCTGAAGCAACTAACAAAACTCTGGTTAATATCTTGGCTAAAACGATGGAGGACTTTCCAGGATCGTGGGATGACAAGATACCAACAGTGTTGTGGGCCTATCGAACGACGAAGAGGAAGCCCACAGGGTACACTCCGTTCTCCCTTGTCTATGGGGCTGAGGCAATTCTTCCAGTAGAGTTGGAAGTTCCCTCGGCTCGATACGCCTTGCGAAGCAGCATGCTCCCTCAGAACAGGCATGTGCAGTTGGAGGCATTGGATGAACACAGAGACAACGCGATGCAACATTTTCAAATGTATACAAAGCAGCTCTCTAGGGCATATGACAACATGGTAAGACCAAGGAGGTTCGTGGAGGGAGATCTCGTTTTGAAGGCAGCAGTGAAACACATTAGGGGACTTCCTCTGCCAAAGTTCGCAGCCAATTGGGAGGGACCTTTCATCGTGAACGAAGCTCATGATTCAGGTTATTGCCTAATTTCTAAGTTGGAGGAAGATAGGCCATTCAAAATTAACAATAAATGGCTGAAAGTATATCATGTGTAGACAGTTTGTTTGTACCATCGATGTATTGGGCCTTCTTATTATGAATATACAAGTTTTACTGATGATATGAAATATAGACATTGATATGAAAGCAAGCATAACTCAGAGATAAACTAAACAACGTACATTCTTCCATTCATTAAAGAAGAGAGCATTACAAGCAAAATAGGGAACTACTGCCCAGGAATTACATGAATGAAAGAAAGAAAATATGTACAGGAGTTTTACTACGCTAGGAGAAACCACAGATCCGGGGAAGAGAAAAAATCCCCGGGGAGGCCCGAAGAAGCTGATGCAAACGAATTTTGAGCGTTGACAGCAACCTCTAGCCTGGTTTGCGCCTGGGCGCGTTCAATAAGGAGCTTTTCCCGTTTTAGCTTAGCCAAACGCAGAGCTTCTTCGGCTTTCGTTACTTCTTCATCGGCCGATTCCAAAAGAGGTGCCAGCTCGGCTAACTTAACCTCCTCAGCCCGTTGGTCCTCCTGGCACCTTATCAACACTTCCCTCTGGCCGATCAGTTGCTGGTTCTTCAAAGTCTTCAGATGCGTTATAAGCCAGTCAAAACGGAAACCATCACGCCCCAACTCCTTCAGAAAACCTAGAAATTGGTTGAGAAGGGATCTGGTAACACTGGCAGTGGGGGTACTAGCAATTTCAGCAACAACGATCGCCATGCCTTGCAGCCTGTGACTCATCACATGAATATTTGAGCGCAGGCAATCTGGTGTGAAGGTCTCAGGATGGTGATCCACCAATTGTTCAATCACCAGCCGATGGTTGACGGGCATTTGAGGAGATTGCCGAAGCACCATGAGACAGAACGAGTGAGGAGCTAGGTCGGGAAGAGGGACCTCACACCCAGATTCGCTCTCAACTGCAGCACCGGTCGTAGAACCTTGATCATCATGAATAGAATTTTCCGAAGCATCAGGTTCTCGGAAGGGCGAGCCTACAGGTGAGAGGACTGGGGGCGAATCTTCCCGAGCAACCTGAAAAGAAAAGCCCAAATAAGGATATGAAAAATCTTAACAAGTGTTTTCGTTGTTAATCACCGTTATAAGGTGGAGTTTGCGAAAAAATCTTAACAAGTGTTTTCGTTGTTAAGTCACCGTTATAAGGTGGAGTTTATGAAAAAAACTTAACAAGTGTTTTCGTTGTTAAGTCACCGTTATAAGGTGGAGTTTATGAAAAATCTTAACAAGTGTTTTCGTTGTTAAGTCACCGTTATAAGGTGGAGTTTGCGAAAAAATCTTAACAAGTGTTTTCGTTGTTAAGTCACCGTTATAAGGTGGAGATTTATGAAAAAATCTTAACAAGTGTTTTCGTTGTTAAGTCACCGTTATAAGGTGGAGTTTTGTGAAAAATCTTAACAAGCGCTTTCGTTGTTAAGTCAACGTTATAGGATGCAGATTATGAAAATCTTAACAAAAGATAGGAGGAAAGATATACCTCAGTCACAATGGGAGAATTTGAGGCAGCCACAGGGACAGGAACCGTTGGGGGAGCAATTATTACCCCAGATGCCATAACGGGATCCCTGGTAGCAGAAGCCTCCACGCTTGTCCAAACTTGATCACCCGTGTAGGGCACAAGGGCAAGCATATGGGGTTCATCACGAGAGGACACGGAGCCCTCAAACAAAGCCACATCAGGATGGGGTGTAAACACACCAACCTGGGCCCTCACTACAGGAGTTGATGCAAGATCGGGAGAAAACTGTGCACAAAGCCAAGTGTTAGAAAAGAAGAATGGGCACAGAAAATATGAAGAAATAGCTCGACGTGTTGCTTACCTCAGTTATGGTGCTAAACAAAGGAATGACAGTCGGGGGTCTCATCAGCATCGTTCGAAGAAGAATACTTTCCAACAACGAAGACACTTCAACCTGGGGTACCCAAAACATATCACAATTCAGTAAGCCAAATAAGGAAAGAATATGACTGAAAGAACTACAACAAACAAATTACAGATCACATCATACCTCGGGTTCACTCTCCTCAGCAAGTACAAGGGGCAGAGGAACCTCGGATGAGGCCTGTAAATCTGAAGGGACCAAAGGTGTTATCTCGGGAGGTGCCACTTCGGGCAGGGTCATCGCTTCAGGCGAGGAAGCACTCGCAGGGTCAACGGCATCACCTCCCGCAATGACATCCCTCGCACGTTGGCTGACTAAACGACGAGAATACGTAAGCCCTGTCATGGGGGAATGGGGAGGAGTCACATCGGTATGAGATACACCGAAGCGTCCCCCCACAAAAGGGCTCACGGGAGGACTGGACGAGTCTGGTTTTTCTATTTCAACCCCCTGCAAAACAGTTGTCAAAGAAAGGGGGGGAGGGATAAGTATACACACAAGCAAAGACAGTCACCCTCAAGCAAAAAGGAGATAATAATTAAGTCAGCAATGCATACCTCAGATTGGGAAGAAGAAGGAGAAGCTTGCACCGAGGAAACTTGCTTCCGCTGGGACTTGGTGCCTAAAGTCTTCCTCCTCAGCCTTGTCATGGCACTACCAGTGGCTTGAGGAACCTTCGAACCTTTTCTCCTCTTTGCAGCTGGCTCAGTAGGATCGACGACGATCGTGGGGAAGACAACCGAGGGAGGAACGACGACAGCGCGCCGTTGAAATTCTGCATTCACCCGATCTAGCTCAGCCTGCGCCTCCCTCCTTAACCTCTCGGCCCTTTCAGGAGATATGGGAGGAGGAACGGAGGCTATGGGTAGGGCTGCCACAGGAATCTGGGATTTGGACTTTGCCTTTTTCGTGGAGGCTACCCCACTCTTGGCCTTCTTGGTCGACGGCCGCGAAGACCCTTCATCACCGGTAGCTCCAGTCGAAGGAGCAGTCTTCCTGGATACCCCAGCACCTTTCCCTTTGGATGTGGCAGTGGGAGTCATGGGGCATAACGGAGGTAGCTCTTTGGAAGGCCCCTTAGGGGTTTTGCTTAGAGGGAACTCAATCCCCAGAATGGAGTTGCTTTTGAGTCCCAGCTCCATCGCAGCAAATGAAAGAACTGGAGGGTACACCGGCTCGCCATCTATGAATTCAGCAATGTTAGCCAGTTGTCTCGGCCAGAACTTCGTGGCAAATAGACTGGTCACATTCCCTTGCCTCTTGTTGGAGGGAATGGTGACTCTCCCAGCCATTGATTCACTTATCCCCCACGCAGCAGTGGAGGAAAATAAGGAACATGCCTCACTAAAGCTAACCTTCGGGTTTGAGGATTGGAAAACTGAGCGAGGAGCCCCCTGATCAAACCCAAATTGACGACTACACCGATTGGGGTTGTAATGTTCGCTGGAATATCCCCACTCGGTGTAGGAAGGCAGATACCCCGGAGAAAGGAGAAGCACCACGGCTAACTGAGGATCTTCAATGTCTACCCCCACCTGTACCACCCTGGATTCGTCCTGAAAGAAATCACAAGTGTGAACAAAGGCGTCCTCTCCGTAAGGCCTCATAACAAAGTCCTCAAAACGATCAATTGAGGCGATCAGCTCTTTTCGGCTCTGCCTCTTGTGATAAATATAAGAGCGGGGGGGCAAAATGGTTTCCCCAGAAGGAGGACGGTTGGCCTTGGCCGCCACAACAGGAAAGCGCACGTAAAGAAAGCTGGTTAGAAGGATGCTGTTAGCAAAATTGGCCAGGTTATAACGGCCAAGGGATCGTTCCATATCGAACAACGTTCTGTCAAGCCAGGTGTAGAGGGACCCTAGGGCAATTGCAGCCAAAGGAAGTTTGATGCCCCGGGCCAAACGAAGGGATATGTTGATAAGGTCCCTTCGGGGCTGATCGTTTGGTTTTCCCGTCAAAAGAAAGCGGGACAGAATCACAAGGATGTAAGCAGGGAGCTCTAACGAGGTACCTTGGCCAGGGGCATCCGTTGAAATGGAAGAACTACCTTCACTAGAACCCTTGAAGAAATAATTAATCAGCGGAGTGAAGGTAGCTTTGTTTGAAGAACCGATGCAACTTCGGCATATTCGGTCCAACGCCAAACGGTCAGCAGTCTCTTCGGCGTCAAGAGGCTCATCGGTATAAGGCTCATGACCTGTTGCTTCGAGCCCCAGAAGCTCGCAGACATCTTCTAGGGTTATCGTGAACTCGCCCCACGCAGCAATAAATGTGTGAGTCGTCACGTTCCAACGAGAAACAAGAATGGGGAGAGCAGCATTATTTTTGGAGAGAGTAAACTCACCAAACCATTTGGCCCGTTGAAGGCCAATCTTACTCAAAATATCACCATAGGAACTCACCATGTGAGAGTTCCAAGCAGCAAAATGGGCAGGAGAACCACCTGGTGCTTCGAAGTCAATTTGGGACCATTGGAAGTCCCCTCGCTCCAGACGAAACCGGAGAGTCCCCTCTGGAGGAAGAAAGCCCCACTTCGAGGGTTCTTCGTCCTCGTCACCCAGCACTAAGGACTCAAACTTGCATTCAAAGTTGACAGTCTTGCAAGCAGCAGCAAAGCAATCATCTTCGCCAAAAATGGGAGAGCGACGATAAAACCTTAACTGATCACGACGGACAGCATCCAGGGCAGAGGCACCAGTAGTGGTGGCGACAGCAGTAGCAGGCGGCGCACTGGTTGAAGAGATGGTGGGATAACTTTGAGAAGCCATGACAGAGTGTTGGTGCAAACAAAAAACAACCTTGAGTCAGAGGAGCCTGAGCACGACAATGGCGGAAGAACAAACACAGGAGGTGGCGAAGAAGATGAGAGCAAGAAAAGGAAGGCACAAGCTTGAACAGCAATGGAGGTTTCAGATGCTCAACAATGGAAGCTCTCTCTCTCTAAAAGCGAAGGAAATTTGAAGAAGGTAGTGACAAAGTAAGAGAAAGAAAGGTTTTAAGTGTTTGGGAGATTTGGCCGTTTGGTTTTTTTAAGTTCGTCGTTTAAGTTTCCCACCATTGCACGTGTGTAGCCGCCTGCAATCATTTCAAATGAACACGTGGCACTTCGGGAAGTGTTTTGACATGGAAAAGACAACGCTACGTCATTTAATGAAGTAACACCTGGGGAACTGCCATCAATTAATGAAGTGACACCTAGGGAATAGCCACCGTTACCTTCCTAAGCAAGATTGAGTTTTGGGCGCCAAGATTTTCTCTGACATATCCAATAAACCCCCCAACAAAGAAGGTGTCCCAACGGTTCAAAAAAGCCACGATGTCCCCTCGACAGAAGCTCAAACGTTGTTTAGTTATGACTCAGTTACATCGGGGAGAATTTTTCGCTTTTTCGAACATTACTGGGAGAATATTAGCAGGTCCTTCGGGAGAATTTCAGATATTCAAGCTGGAACGATTGCGGCTCAGCATTAGAAAAAAACAGCAGGCCAGACAGAGAAGGTTCATCGGATTAAAAAAGTTTTCGTGGAGGCACTTCTTGTTCCCACAACAAATCCCTCCACGAAGGGGCAAATGTAGAGGGGGCCTGAAGGTAATCCTGGGATTAGGGATAATCCACTAATTAGCAACAGTGTTCTGAGGATAAGCTCAAGCGTGGCAAACTCAAGCGTGGCATCTTGGTGAGGCAGCTCAGCGTGGCAACTCAAGCGTGACATCTGGGCGAGGCAGCTCAGCGTGGCAACTCATATATTAGCTTATTGTTTTAATCACATCGTACTTTCATTATTGATTTCTGTAAGCTCTAACGATTGTAATGATGTAACGATAATAACTAAAGGGTTTTGTATGAGGTCAAACGGTACTTGCGAGAGACCAGGCTTGGCAGGGCCTGGGAGAGCTTTCATGCTCTATCGAATGACCTCACTGTGGGAACTTTAGAGGGACCTGGTTTGGAGGATTGAGAAGTAAGGCACCGTTGGGGCTTGTCCTGACCACCTTAGATACACCTGGTAAAGCACCGAAGGACCCTGACCGTGGAACCTCAAGCGGAGCAGCTTGGAGTTCTATCGGGCATTAAGTTATGGACCAAACAACCCTATACTTAATGTCACATCTACTATGGGTGATGTCACTAGCCATCTAAACGTTTGTCAGACATACACTTGAGTAAACCGCTGTGGTATTTGGGGCTGTCAGGTAGTTGGTGAACCACCTCTGCGACAACAAACCCCTGACACACAGTGGATAGGCAAAAGGCATGTCTTGGCATTTAATGTTTATGACATGGAGACAACTAGTGCATCAGGCATTTAATGTTGTGACATAAAGTATGAGGGATGTCTTTCATACTCTTTAATGACTGAGTTGCCTCGGGGGTGGTGTGGGGGGCTATTTAAGGACCCCAACCACCTTTGAGGAGAGGATGATCTTTTTGGAGAATTAAGAAAAAGAGTCATTGCAAACTAGAGAGTTCACTAACTCACCATTGTCATTTATTGCGAAGCTTTTAATATTTGACAGAGATTCTTGAGGGAGTTTGGTGTGTTGCTACCTGCCTATCAGGATGTATCTAGGGTGCTTATTTTCCCTCTCCCTCTAGCTAAGTCACTTCTAAAGTTCATTATTATTCCCTGAGTCATACACGAGAGGCTTTGTGAGTTTAAACTGAGTCCATCTTCATTGAGTTTTGTGTGTGTGTTTCCTATAATTAGTCTAGGGCGTTGGCTAATTTAACTCGTGGTTACCATACTCAATAGGGGTTACGCCTCCACATATATAATCTAAAGTACCCTCTTACACAGTTTATTCTTAGCTTTTAGCACATTATAAATTCACTATAATTTATCTTTTTCCTCTTAAAAAAGCAAATTTTCACGTGTTAATTTTCATGTGTTGGAACGGAAGTGTACCATATTTTGGAACGCGGGAATCAATACGTAAATTGCTAGGGTGTTGGCATTCCCTAACCAAAAGCGCTATGTGAGTATCTTATCTAATAACTTGAGCCCTAATTTTTAATTATCATTATAACTATTATATTCAAAATGGAATTGAGCCAACGATGAGTTTATGGGTTATTCAAAATGTATTTTTAATAAGTATAACTATTATATTCAAAATTATAGTTACCCACACCCCACCCCACCCCCTGCCCCCCTCCACCACCCCCTCCCCCACCACACACCACACACACACACACCCCACCCCACCCCCTGCCCCCCTCCCCCCCTCCACCACCACACACCACCACCACACACACACACACACACCACCCCACCCCACCCCACCCCCTGCCCCCCTCCACCACCCCCTCCCCCCCTCCACCACACACACACACACACCACCCCACCCCACCCCCTTGCCCCCCTCCACCACCACACACACACACACACCACACCACCCCACCCCCTGCCCCCCTCCACCACCCCCTCCCCCACCCTACCCCACCCCGCCCCACCCCCTACCCCCACCCTGCCCCACCCCCCACACACGCACACACATACACACATATATATATACACATACACACATAAATATACACACAAATATATATATAAATGGAAGAGAGAGAGAGAGAATGGACCTGAAAGTATAGAGAGAGAGAGAGAGAGAGAGAGAGAGAGAGAGAGATGGAGGGAACGGCGCGGGAGGGAAAAAAGAAGAGGGATAGGGTTTTGCTGGGAACATTGTCACGGTCGTGTCAA
Source organism: Sambucus nigra (assembly GCA_949130495.1). Classification (NCBI taxonomy): domain Eukaryota; kingdom Viridiplantae; phylum Streptophyta; class Magnoliopsida; order Dipsacales; family Adoxaceae; genus Sambucus; species Sambucus nigra. Next base: position 448,096,952 of record OX422218.1, on the reverse strand, counting down.
GGTCTTTGACCGTGACAATAATTGTCACGGTCATTGACCGTGACAATTATTTGTCACGGTCGTGTCAAGGTCAATGACCGTGACATAAAACGTGTGTTTTTTGTCACGGTCAATGACCTTGACAAGGCTGACCGGCTGAAAGGTGACAATTTGCCCATTTTGGTGTAGTGTTTGCCATGGGTCATCCTCAAATCTAGAATGTCTCCACATCTTAGCCTATTTTCCGCCATCATCTTCATATATTTCCTCATATTCCTCTATTTTTAAGCAATGTTTTAATTGAAGGAACAACTGAATTGGGGGACGTACACTTTAGTAATGGTAGCTTAAGGCTCACTCGTGACCTCGTTGTCCTGAATTTTAGTACCAGGAAAGTCCAATACTCAAAACCCATTAGATTTCAGCAACCGCAAAGACCAAATCCAGCGAGCTTTGCCACTTTATTTTCATTCTCAGTCATAAATCTAAACCCATCATCCATCGGTGGTGGTCTCGCTTTTGTAATTTCCCTGGACAATGAAAATATGGACGACGTCGATGGTTTTCTTGGTATCATGGATGGAAATAGTGATCCAAACGGCGTCGTTGCGATTGAGTTTGATACTTGAATGGATGTACCATTTAAAGATATCAACGAGAATCATGTTGTTTTGGATCTTAACTCCATGGTGTCAACACAAGTGGGTGACTTTAATTACAAAATATATGAATACATGGTGGCCTGAAATCCCCTCTTCAATCAAGCATATCATCATATGATCATGAGGTTAGCTCAGTTAGTAATAGAAGTTGGAAAAGATGAAAGGTGAATAGATGATTTTCTCTTATGTACACAGTAGATAATGGACACATATAAAAATGAGGCCACCTCTTCGTTTCATGAAAAACGGTTCATATTCATTTTAGGGGGCCGTTTTTAAATTATATTAGAAGACCCTTAAAAACTTACCATTAATTTTAGACATGTGGCACAATTACATTTAGAGACACCATTTTCAATATTAAATATTAGATTCACTACGCACCATTAATGCAAACAGTTTTTGTAAATCAAACCAATAATTATTGTCAAGGAAGGCGGGTTGTATTAAATTTGGGCTCCACCAGGCTCGGGCTCAAATAGGATCAGTGTATTTAAATTCAGAAACAACTTATTTTTAGAAAGTCATTCGTAATTAATTTCAAGTTATCTAATATATATATTTAAACTAGAATATAATTCGCGAGATGAATGGACGTTGTTGATACCAAAAATTATCCATTTACGTGGACCAATCAGAGACGGACACGTGTTATTCAATATGGCAAGAATCCTAGTCAGTAAGACATAGACTCTCCGACCAACACGTAGGTCAGTAAAGTGCCAACAGTCATGTACATTGTGAATGCTATGTACTGATGTAAATACTTAATTTATAAAGGCATTTCATCTCTTTAGCTCCCTACGAGACTATAAATACATTGTAATCCCTTCATCAATGGCAGGTTTAAGTCATTAAAAACACTAGAAGTAAGACAAAATACAAGGCAATAAGAAACACAGTGGACGTAGGCTTTTCCTTATAGTCAAACCACTTTAAAAACCTTTGTGTCTCTCTCTTTCATTTACATATATTTATCTTTGATTAAACAATTAGACCTAGTCTAATTTTTTACATCAACAGATTGGCGTCGTCTGTAGGAATATATTTTCTAAATGTTTTCACTCTCATTTACTAACGATAACTCAAAGATGACTAACGAGCAGTGCTAGGAACGATGGCAATTCGCCTATTTCGTCTGCTCTTACAATAAATAATGATCAGATTGGAATCTTTACTAGTCTTACTAAAGGACAGGAGGCCATGCAAGGTACGATCAGGCAATTGGCCCAAACGCTACAAACCGGATCTCATACCTTGTCTATTCATAGAAACATGCCACCACCGCCTCCAAGAACCAGCAGGCACGGCCACTCCAGGACTTCCATAGACACGTCCTATCGTCCAGGAGAAAGTTCTTCCCTCAGGACTTTAGAGCCTTATGACGAGCAGTCTTTTTCTCTTAAAAGGTTAAGTGCCTTAGAAAGGCTTAGCCGAGCATCACCCTTTGATCGTGTGGGACCCAAAGGGAATAAAAATGTTCCCAAGGCATTATCGAGGCATACCCGACGACCAATCGACCAACATGAGGCCTCAGCCCAATCCAGATCATGTGCTCTATGATCTGTCCATATCAAGCAGACCTCTCAGGAGGAGAGCTCAGGCAGTTGGTCGAAATAGACAAGCTGCATCATATAAATCTGATTCGGGTAATTATGCATGGAAAGGCTCAATCTAGAGGTTAGAAGACAGGTTGGGAGAAATGGTGAAGGCGAAGAACCCTTTACAACGAAGCTTTGTGAAAGGATATCCTTTTGTTCCAGTTATTGTGGATTTTTCTACTCCTTCGAAGTTCAAAGCTCTTGTTGTTACTCCCAAGTATGATGGGAAAAATGACCCTGTTCTTCGCATAAAATAATACCAAGCAGCAGCAGACATTTACGCTGTCCCCGATGAGATGAAATGTAGGGCATTCTCAGGTACCGTAATGGGTCCTGCCCAAGTATGGTATAATAACCTACCTCGGGGACAAATTACTGATTTTAACCAACTGACCGAGCTATTCATTGGTAATTTTTGATTCGGGGCCAAGCCGGTAAAGAGAGTATCTCACTTGCTAAGCGTGAGACAGTGAGTAGGAGAAAGCACCAGGGACTATATCGCTCGCTTTAACAATGAGAAGTTAGAGGTTATTGATTATGAGGAGAAGAAAACCATCATATCTCTTATGAGTGGATTACTTCCCGAGAAGCTTTATTATACTATTATCAAAGATTCTCCCAAGACTATGATTGAATTGATGGACAAAGCAATAAAGATAATAAATGTCAAGGAAGCGATGGCAACGAAGCAGAGTTCGGTCACAAAGCCTGAGGTCAAAACTGAGAAGAAGTATCAAAAGGAGCATAAGGATCATAAAGATTCAAAGTAAAAGAAGATTAATGACAGGCTCAGGAAGTACAATAACTACACTCCATTAACGATGGGCATTCACCATGTTTTGAAGGAAATTAAGCATAGTAAGGAAGTATGTTGGCCAGAGAAATTAAGAGCACCTGTTGGAAAGATGGACAGATCCAAATACTATAAATTTCACAATGACCATGGGCATACAACAGATTGTTGTATTGCTATGTAAAATGATATAGAAACCCTCATCCACCGAGGACAAGTTTGTTGATCGAGAGGACAACAGAGGAGCTCGACGCAGGTTAAAGTCTCTATGCAAGCCCAGGGAAGAAAAGAAAATAAATCATGAAGATGATCCCGATTTCCCCCTAAAACCCAAGCAACCAGAATGTGAGGTATTTACACTTAGTTTTGGTTCCTATGATTGTCAGATGATTACAGGTGGAGATACTAGAGGTGGAGATCACACTGCTGACAGAAAACCTAGTCTCAACGAGGCTTTAGCTTGTTCTTACATCCAAAGGATCAATTTAGCCGATGAAGATAGGCCGAGGAAGGTGAATAAAGAAAATTTTGTGATTGGGTTTTCCAAAAATGACCTATCAGGAGTTTTGTACCCCCATGATGACCCCTGGTGGTCAAATTTAGATATCAGGATACCATCATTTCCAGGGCGTTGATTGACAGCGGTAGATCAACAAATATCATGTTTTATTACTACTTTCAAAAGTTGGATTTGAAGCTCAGTCATCTAGATCCGTACCACGGGCCCTTGATCGGTTTTTCTGGTGAAAAAATTTATCCTTTGGTCGCAATCAAGCTGGAGGTGTTGCTTGGCACCTGGCCAGCAAGTCGGAACGAGAAAGTTCATTTCTTTGTGATGGATAAGAATGTGCAGTCAACCTACAATGTCATAATGGGAAGGGTTGAAGAAGTTTGAAGCAGTTCCCTCAACAGTTCATCAGTGTTTGAAGTTCTCGACCAACTTTGAAGTAGGTGTGGTGAAGGGTAATAAAAAAGTAGCCCGGGAATGTTATTACTCCTCTGCCGAGCAAGAGGATCTTGAGGAAATAAAGAAGAATACCACCACTAACCAAGTGGACCTCGACCAACTTTGAAGTAGGTGTGGTGAAGGGTAATAAAAAAGTAGCCCGGGAATGTTATTACTCCTCTGCCGAGCAAGAGGATCTTGAGGAAATAAAGAAGAATACCACCACTAACCAAGTGGACACTACTGAGCCCAATAGCAAATTTGAAGTCGAAACCTTATATCCAAAAGAGGAGACAGAGCTGGTGAAAGGCTAAATTATGAAAGCAACGGAGAGTATCATCTTAGATGATGATAATCCAGAGCGGACTACATAGGTGGTTTCAATGCTAGACCATGTTCTTAAATAAGAGTTAGTGATGTTCTTAAGACAAATAAAGCATGTGTTCGCTTGGATTTATGAGGATATGCCTGGGATTTATCCTAATTTTGTCTACCATGAATATAACGTCAACAAGGATGTGAAAACAATGAAACAAAGGCGTAGGGTGTTCAACCCCGAGAAGAATCAATCTATTCAGGAGGAGGTAGAGAAGATTCAAAAATCATCATTCATTGAAGATGTGAAATATCCAGATTGGTTGGCCAACGTTGTTGTGATCAAGAATAATAATAATAAATGAAGAATGTGTGTGGACTTCACTGATTAGAATAAAGCCTATCCAAATGATAATTTTTCTTTATCCATGATTTACCAGGCTGTGGATGCTATGTCTGGACATGAGCTATTGAGTTTTATGGATGCCTATTCTGGTTACAACCAGATTAAAATGAAGCTTGAAGATAGGGAAAATACCTCTTTCATTACTTCTCGAGGAACTTATTGTTATAATGTTATGCCGTTTAGTTTAAAAAATGCAGGTGTTACCTACCAGAGATTGGTGAACAAGGTATTTGAAGATCAAATAGGAAATAACATGGAAGTGTATGTGGATGATATGCTGACGAAGAGTAAAAAAGCCTTTGATCACATTACCGACCTCAGCCAAACCTTTCATCAATTGAAAAATCACCAGATGAAGTTGAATCCGACCATTTGTGTATTCGGCATACATAAAGGAATGTTACTCGGGTACATAGTAAACCAAAAGGGAATTAAATCTAATATAGGTAAAATAAAAGCTTTGATTGAAATGCATTCCCCAACTTGCAAGAATGATATTCAAAGGCTCAGCGGGCTAGTAGTTGCTTTGAACAAATTCGTATCCCGAGTAATAGACAGGTGTTTGCCATTCTTTAAGGTGTTGAGGAAGACTTTTGAATGTAACGACGAATGCAATAAATCTTTTTAGGATCTGAAGAAATATCTGAGATCACCACCATTACTCTCCCGATTAATTTTGGGGGGGAAATTGTATTTATACTTGGTCGTTTTTGAGTCGGCTGTAAGTTCAACTTTGATACGAGAAGATAATGGAGTGCAGAAGCTGGTCTACTACACCACCAAAGCCTTCTGGGGAGCAAAAATCAGATAACCACGACTGGAGAAACTATCTTTGGCGCTTATAGAGGCATCCAAACGGATAAAGCCTTATTTCCAAGCACATACTGTAGTGGTGTACACTGATATGCCTCTTCGGCAAGCTCTTCATAAACCTGAGAAGTCTGAGAGATTAATGTACTGGGCAGTAAAATTTGGGGAGTATAATATTATGTATGAGCCGAGGTCCTCATTAAAGGGCCAAGCTATACCATTCTTTATTTCAGAGTTTACTTGTCCGGAGGTTCCCTAGCAATAAGGCATATAGGTAGAGCAGGCCCCAACAGGGGTGAGCTCAACCGAAGTTACCACCAACCAACTAACCGAGAAGACCCCAGTAGGGGAGAGCTCAGATGAAGCAACTGCTAACCTATCAAAACAGTAAACCAAGATGCAGGTGATGACTAAGAAATATAATGAGGTAAGAAAGAAGATATTCCATTATGAGACATTGACAAACAAAAGCTTTGATAGTAACATCCGAGTATGGAATCTATATGTGGATGGATCTTCGTGTGCGACAGGAATTGGAGCAGGTATTATACTCAGTACCCTTGATGGGATTGATATCGAGTACACACTTAGATTCCAGTTCCAAGCCTCAAACAATGAAGTGGAGTATGAAGCATTAATTATGGGATTAAGTTTGGCTCAATCACTAAATGCCAAGCAAGTTGTGGCGCACAATGATTCTCAATTGGTGGTCAAACAGATCTTGAGTTTGTATGGAGCCAAAGGTGAATTGATGATAAGGTACCTCTCCAAAGCCTTGGATTTTATATCGAAATTGCTCGCTGTTCGGATAAGCAAAATTCCAAGATTAAAGAATACTCGAGCTAACGCACTTGCTCGGCTTGCGTCAGTAACCAGGATTGAACTTAGAAGAACAATCCCCAATGAGATTCTAGCTAGTCGGGGTATTAATGAAGATTTGATGTAAATTTCATTGTAGTAGATATGGGACCTTCTTGGATGGATCCCATCAGAGCTTACATTGGAGAAGGAATTTTGCTAGCAGATCCAGTTGAGGCCAAAAGGCTTAAGTATAAAGTAGTGAGGTATGTGTTAGATAAAGGAGTACTATACCATAGGGGGATAACAACTACTTTATAGTGTTGTGTTCACCCAATGGAGGTTAGATATCTAATAGAAGAGGTTCATGAGGGATCTTATGAAGATCATGTAGCAGGAAGATCATTACTACAGCGAATGAACACTCAGGGGTACTATCGGCCGACCATGAGGGCAGATTGTATAGTTTTTACAAAGAAGTGTGACAAGTGTCAGAAGTTCTCCAACATTCGCAAAATTCCACACGCAGCTTTGACTCCCATTACTTCACCCTGGACATTTGCTATTTGGGGAATAGATTTAGTCAGGCCACTGTCGACCATCTGAGGAAGATTCAAGTACTTGGTCGTAGTTGTTGATTACTTCACCAAATGGGTTGAAACAGAACCATTAGTGGATATGCCCTATGAGAAGGTGTACCAGTTCATCTGGAAAAAAATCATTTTGTAGATTTGGTTTGCCATATGCTTTCATTACCGACCATGGTACACAGTTCGATAACGAGGAGTTTTCAGCATATTGTGCCCAATTCAAGATCCAGAAGTTACATTTTTCTTCAGGTCATCCTCAAGGCAATAGGCAGACCGAGGTGACGAACATAACTTTTCTCAATGGGTTAAAAAAGAGACTTGATGATGCAAAGGAGAACTGGATAAATGAATTGAACTCAGTATTATGGGCCTATCGAATAACTCCTAGGGCTGCAACAGGGGAAACACCATATATGCTAGTGTTTGGAATTTAAGTAGTGGTACCAGCTGAGATAGGTTTGCCAACTCATAGAGTGTTGAACTTTTATTCTACCATCAATGATTTGATGCAAAGGATATACCTTGATATGTTAGAAGAAGTGCAAGAAGATGCAGCCTTGAGGAATGATGCTTATCAACAATGAACAACACATTTTTACAACAAGAAGGTGAAGACGACCAACTTAAAAGAGGGGGATTATGTACTTAAGAAGGTAATCCAGAATACCAATAAGCTTGAAGCCAATTGTCATGGGCCTTATCGTGTCTCAACAGTTGTCCGAACAGGAACTTATCGAATTGAAACTTTAGAAGGGGAATAATTCAAGAATCCTTGGAATTTCTAGCATCTTAGGAAATATTACTAGTAATATAACGAGCAATAACTCTTGTAATCATTTTGATTTAGTATTTAATAACAAGATGGTTCATACCATTTTATTTTTTCAATTTTTATTGGAGTACTGGTGATGTGCATCCCCATAATATTTGGACGACAGAAAATTCAATACTCGACAAGTCAGCAGAAATTCAATACTTGATCGGTAAAGCACAGAAACCCAAGTCAAAATAGGATTTTACGTCCTCAGTACTTGGTAAAGAAAAATTAGGGATAAAACTCTGTATAAAAATCAACAAGTTTTATCCAAACTGAGCAAAATGGAGGAAGAAAGTTGTGAAGATTCCTAAATAGGAATGTCGACACATATTCCACATACGCTTGGTCACCACTGAAAACTAATGCTAAACCTAAAAATTTAGGTGCATTAGTAGAACCTATGGCAATACCACGGGTGATTAGTGCTAAACTTAGATTTTAATCTAGGTGCACTAGTGGAACCTATGGCCACATCAATGGTAATTAGTATTAAACTTAGAAATCTAAGTATATCAGTAGAACCTATGATAATCTCATTGGTAATTAATACTAAATTTAGGCAAATGTCTAAGTGTATCAGTAGAACTAGTGAAACAACAAAGTCATTAAACTGACCAAAAATAAATAAGATAAGTTGATAAAATTGCATTTCATTTATATTAGTGATGATTACATACAAATATTGTGTATAAATAAAATATAGGACAACTACTCCACTGTATGCTTTCATTCAGCCTTTGAGGAGCTCAGCACTAGCTTCATGCCTGCTGGAGGATCGTCTAAAGTGTATGGAGAATTGATGAAATTGAAATATTAAAGCATTCTCTTATTACTGTTGCTCATCTTATACAATAAATGTGAAGGCCGAACTACCTCCAACTCATCATGCAGTCCATAATCCCCTAAGTATTTGGATATTAGGCACTAAGGAATAGTTTCTACAGGGATCCAACTAACGTATATCTTGAAGGGACATTTGTCATAGTCTAAGAACCCAGGATCAACCCAATATCACAACCTACTGTTCTGATCAACTTTCATAACAATCAAGCAATTGGTTCAGCCCCACTTATAACCTTTATGCTAAGCTTGACTGAAGTGGTCATCAAAATGCCCAAGGGCCTCATTGTATCCTTACATCTATACCTCTCTAGGAAGCTTGTGAAACTGGAAAGTTAATTTCTCGACCTGATGCTGAAGTTTCTTCAACACTCCATCTTTAGCCTACAACTAAGAGGATTGGTTGGAAATTATGTTATCTTGAATCTTGAGCTTCTGGGACAACTCATCAATTGCTCAGCTCTTGGCCTTTAGTTGGGGAACTTGGTCATCTAGGGTTTTATGTGTTCTAGCCTCATCAGTAATAGGATGGGCGACTTTTTATCTGGAAGAGGAGGCAGGATTAGACTTCTTCAGAGTTACCAATTCTTCTTTTAATTGGGTATTCTCACTCTCTATGAAAGTTTCACCTTCATCGGTAGCAACAACAGGAGGGTTTTTCAAAGTGCTCAGTTCACTCATCAGTTTGTTATTTTCTTCTTCCAACAGTTTGGCAATGGCTATGGCTTCATTAACCTCGCATTTGAGTATAAATTCTTTTTTCATATATATAAAGATATGCTTCTCTAATTTCCCCTCAAAGCCCCGAGATCCACTGAAAGCCTTGTACTATGCATCATAGTCAGCATTAAGAAGAGCCTTAGATTCTTTGTGTTCTTCTTAAAGTTCTTTGATCATCTCGAAGTAAGCCACGTTATTAGACACTGCCCGATCAAGAAGACACTTCAGATATAAATAGGCTTCCTTGGGTTGATCTGAAACATCTGTGTTGAGCAAATTTAATAAATCTTCCTCGAACAAAGTCGTGTGACCAGTTTTAAACAAACTGTTACAGCGCCTGGGTAGCTCAAAGACATTGGAAGAGAGTTGTTTTATCTTGGCCATGAAATACAACAATGAAGTAACATTCAATTAAAAAATAGAAAAAGATATAACAATAGACGAAAAATAACAAACAGTATAAAGAACAAATTATTTTATTGATATAAAGGGAAGTTAAAAGTACAGCAAAAAAGAAACAAAATAAAGGCAAAAAATATAAAGGCCAACTTCTGAGAAAATCTACACCTTCCCCCAGTCAGTTTTAACTCCAGCTTGGTCCGCAGAGGGGATTACTGGAGTGATTTGCTCGGTGGATGGGGTGACTGATTCAATAACATTTTTGCCTTGGTCGGCGAAATACTCAACCACCAGGGAAGACTCCCTAGAACCAACATCATTTTCAATTTCATCGTCCATGTTGGGGGGAATGCCATGCTCATGTCTTTGGAAGAGTTCAGAGTCCTCTGTTGTGCCAACCTACTTCAGTGCAGATGACCAACCATCCTTGACATATTTTTTCTTTGCGAGCAGAGGCAGCAATGATAGATTTATCCCAGCCTTTATTAAAGTAAGTTTCCCTAGCCTTCTTCCTTTTGTCCTTAGCAGTAGTTAGGCCCTTTGTCAACCACTTGCTTTCGAGCTTCAGCAACCTCATCTTCAGCCTTCTGTCGAGCTTCCTCAGTAGATTTTATTTTGTTCTCCCAAGTTTATTTTCAGTCTCCAATGCTTGTTGGGAGTCAGGCAAGAACTTCTTAAGACCAGCAAAGGCCTCCTCAACATCGTCTGAAGAATAAAGAAGAGCATATTTCTTCTCTAACAACTAGTTGAAATCAACCAGGAACTGTAAAAAAGAAAGGAAAATTAGTACAAGAAGTCAAAGACAAAGTACAAAGTATGAAAGAGTAAAAATACAAAGGAAGAATTCTCACCATATTAAGGCTGTGAGCAGACCTTTCAGAGATTTTAAGTCGGGGCATAGAAGAAGCAGCCCCCCGATGGTCAGGAAGAGTACCAAACTTAATGAATTTCCTGGCCAGGCCAGGACCTATGGTTACAGAGGAGCTAACACCAGATGGAGTAACACCGACCAAGCTTTGTTGGTCGGCATCAATAGCTTCTTCAACCTTCTTGGCAGTAGGACCTCTTCTCAAATGTTTTAAAAGAGAATCCTCTCCCTTGTTGGCTGGGGGATTCTTCCCACCATCATCCTTCTTTTTGGCCCCACCATACACAGGCTTGTGGGCGCCAGCAGCAGCAGAACCCCCAAAAAGATTGGGAAATTTCCTTTTTCCCATGCGCACTGAAAGAGGAAGGTCTGAATCAAAAGAAGAGGATGAGAAAATATCAGGTTCACCACCACCAGATGTAGTGGCAGATGAAGTGGACACAAGGTCTTTGTCCAAATCAATCACAACGGAGGGCACAGGAGATGTTGGACGAGCTACAAAATAAGTGGTAGAGCTATTGTATTTCAACAAGTAGGAAGTCGACCTAGTATGCTCCTCAGTAATTCTTTGATGGATGCCCGAGAGAAACTTGAGCTCGTCAAGTTTTATGTCACCCTCCTTGGGACACTTTCTCTTCTTCTCAATTGTAGTCAAACAAGCAACAAATGTTAATTAACATATTAGTATGAGATTCATCATCATGGATGTATAAAATATATTACAACCTATGACATGACCCTATTGAAGGAATCTTAGTCCATTGTATACTTCATTCCCTTTATGAGGTACATACTGTCAATTTTTAGCAATAACACCATGATCGAAGTAGTCCCTATTGGAGTTAGGCAAATTAACAACTAGAACTCTATTAATAGACCTAGTCTTCAAATAATATGTACTGTCACTGGTGACCCATTTGTAACAGAACATGATCTCAGGGATACTGATATGGGTTCTATGGATTTAATTAAGCCTATGGATACCATTAACTATTCTCCAGGTGTTGGGGGCTACTCTAGCAGTTACAATATCAAAGTATTGACAAAACTCTAAATAAAAATGATTTGGGGGAAAAGTGAAGCCACATTCAACTACGAATAAGGAAAGAATCCAATGACCATTAGACAAAAAAAAAACATCTACAAGGGGATTAAGGAACTCTAAGTCTACCCAATCTGGTATATCCCATTCATTTCTAAACTCATCTAGAGAGACAACAACGTAAACCATGATTCAATATGAAGAAAAGAAGAAAAGAAAAGGACTCTCACAAAAACTTAAGGATTCAACAAGAACTAAAAGACAGGAAGAACAATCGCACGAAAGCTCAAGAATTTGTAGCAAAAAACTTAGAAGGTTTGAGGTAAGAGACAACTGGAAATTTACCGCCTTTTATAGATTGCCTTAAAAACCGACGAACGTAATGATTAAAGTGAAATGGCGACTGAAATTATGTCGGTAATGAAAAAGACGTATTTACCTTGAGAAGGTTCGCTAAAGTTCAAAATATTTACAAAAATGCCATCAGCATGTGACACCCCGCCTAATTAAATACCGGGCGATCACTCCTTTATTAAATTAAAATAAAGGTGAACAGTTGGATCATTCTTAGCATCACTGTCGTGAAAATAAATTTCCAATTTAAATACCCTAAATAATTAAGCTAAGTGTCAAAACCATTTTTAACATTCTTTTCAAATTTTATTTATTTATTTTATTAAACAATCAATCCAATAATTTAACATTCAACACTGGCTACTAACAATAAAACTTAAAGTAAACCATCCAGAATATAATAAATCCCAAAGTGACAATACTAGAAATAGATGAAATACAAATGTCCCAATAAACAATATAAATAGTGGAAAGGGCGACACATGCCCCAATAACTGAATGATAGAAGTGGATTCAAGTAAATGAAACCGTCTAAGCAAGTGGCCTGCAACTACCACCTAAGCTGCAGCACGTTCCTTCCAAGGGATTCTAAGCAAGACGCCCCTGTGGTCGGGCACCTGTAATATATACATATATATATACAAGAGAGAAAGAGAAACAGAAACGGGTCAGAGCCCGATAGTGTATATGATTTAAAAATTCGTTTAGCAAGTATTTAAATTGATACAGGCCAATGCAACAACATATTAGTGCGACACTCTCTTGAGAAATTCTCACCTCTCTTCTAATATGCACGCCTATCGTACTAACCTTCCCAACGGATTATCTATCATATATCGTACTAATCTCCCCCAACGATTCATCTTATCTTAGGTTATTCATAAAATTTACAACTGAACAACACAAGTATTTAAAACGTAAGATTTCAATTTGTAACCAAAGTTCTCATTTTAACTTTATTAATCAATAAAGTTTTTCAGTGTCGTATTATACTTTCTCAAAACATGTATTTATAATTTGAGTCATCAACCATGTCCTACTTACCAAATCACAGTAGGCAGTTCCAAATTTCAAAATTTCGTATATATATTTACTACTCGTATAATATATATATTATAACAGTACCCCAAATAGAAACTATCCAAACCCCGTATCACTCATATTAAGGGGAATACAAATTTGGAATCACTCTCGAATTGTATTAACACATACTCAAACAATATTGAGGCGAAGCATAGATTCCAAGTCTCTAAGAGGAAAGCACATACCAGCGTCTCTTAGGACCGTCTGAACTATCACTCTGATAGCTTGTACCAAGGATATCTATCTTCTAGGGTACGAATCAATATCCCCCATAAGGCACACAGGATAAGATCGTCCCAGCGCGGTAACCTCGGGGATAGCAAGTAGCGTGGGTATGATTTTCACACATAGATAGTATATGCATACATGATTAGGTACATATTCTTCACATTTATTCCTTTAATTTCGGTATTTTTATGATCCCGTGCAGTGTAAATATCTTGGATTTGTTTCGTATTTATGCCACTAACCTATTTTGGCAAGTATTTCGTGTTTTGTGTATTTCTCATGTGTTTTATAGGTATTTCATGCAAGTTAGTGCAAAGGAGAACTCAAAACAGTGAAAGAAAGCACAAAAAGGAGAGTTGAAGGGCATTTTCGTAATTTCTCAGCCTTAGTCCGGAGGTGGGTCCAACTATAAAGTTGAAGAGCTCTAAATTATAAGAACACTGGAAAAAACAGCACCTCAATTCGAGCTACGGTGAAGAAGTTACGATGTTTTGAAGTTGCACGATAATAAAGAGAAATGGAACAGGACCGATCCGGATGGAACCAAACCGATCTGGTGGGGACCGAACCGGTCCGGTCAGGAAAAAAAAGAACCGGACCGGTCCGGCTGTGCGAATTGCTGTCATTAATTATGCAGATTTTGAGGTGATTAGCTGGTGAAAACTTGTGCAACAAGCGATTCTAGATGTAAAATTCGTGCAATTTGGTGCTATAAAAGACCAAGCCCTAATTCATTAAAAGGGGGACTCAAAAATTAGGGAGAGAAAGTCATTTTTTAGAAATCCTTTTTAGTTTTTCATATTCTTAGAAAAACCCTAGTTTGTATGTTTGAAGAACAAGTAGTATACTGGATTCAAGTTCATCTCGTGCAGATTTCAAGTATCAATTCTTCAATTCAATTCAAGTATCAAATTCCATTCTCTTAGTTAATCTCAATTTTTATTTTCATTTAATCATCTTTTCTTGTTTTGTAATTTTTGTTTTTACCATGTTTCTTAGATCCACAATTATATGCATTGTTATGAAATTGTTTTCCCATAAAATCATGTCTAGCTAAATTTTCAAGGGCTGGGGTACATGAACTCATTCCGGTATAAATTACCTGTGTAGAAAATAGAGGGTAAATTAAATATTGACCAAATCGTGTATGGAAATTCTATGAACATAGCCGACCTTTTAATCTCTCTTGCCCTAGGTACTTGGGATGTTTAAGAACGTTATGTAAGTGAAATTGTCCATTCACCGCTTTATATTTACCTTTGATTTCACATGATGCGGGCAAGATCCTTCATATATGTAATGCTTAGGATATATAAAGATTGGATTTAGTCAAATCTTTTAATTTACAATGCTAGTATTCTATACGATAATTTGTTAAGGTTTGAAGGATTGTACCCCACCCTATTTTCTCTCATTTTCAACTCTAATTTCTTTACAATTCTTAGTATTTTTGTGCACATTTTATTTCGTCACCAATTAGAAATTTAAACCCATCAATCATCTTTTTCTTTTCTTTTATTTTAATATCAAATTTAGGATTAAACTACCTTACCTTTGTCGTCACGTTCACACGTCCTAATTCCCTGTGGATTCGATACCCAGACTCGCCACTATACTCCTTAAGAAGTGTAGTTACAAGTTTAGGTTTTTTTGTATTGAGGTTGGAAGCCGGTAACAACGACTAGCGTATTACACGGACGCTCGATTTTTCCACTCGATCAATACACAATCATATAACTATACTAATATTACTATATCAATATTAGGTATATCTCAAATCCCATAGTTACGACATTTATCCTTATTTTCACATTATTAGTATCGCGTATAAGGGTTCGTCTCTAACCTTAATTCGAGGTATTATTCCAACTTACTACGTAGCACTCATGGGCTCTATTCTCCCAAGTATAAATTCAGTAGGAATTTATCTATTTTCCGTCGTAATCATTTTTACGTAATCTCTCCCTTTAATACAAGATTTCATCGTTTCTTATATAATTATCCCAAAAATACAATTCTCGTCTAATATTAAAGGTCCCAAAATTATTCAAATGTCCTACTGGTCTTCCATATCTCCCAAAACACTTTCTTAAGGATGTCCAAGAATTATTTCACAATAAATTGAATTTAACTAATTTAAAAAGGGAAATAGGAGTCTGCCAGGAGGGATCGATCGATCGAGGTTAGGGGATCGATCGATCGAACCTTCGATCGATTGAAGCTCTGGGCTCGATCGATCGATCAAGCTAGGGATGGAAATTTTCCCCGAAAACCCGATAATCCGCGGAGATCCGAAAAAAAATCTCCGAAAATTCGGGGATCGGGTCGGGTTCGGGGATTAAAAAAAATCTCCGAAAAATTTTGGATCGGGTTCGGATATACCCTCGGGTCTCCACAGGGATACCCGATTTTTTTAATATATAATAAAATATATATATATATATATATATATATATATATATATATATATATATATATATATATATATATATATATATATATTATAATAAATATAGGTATATAAAGATCAAAACCCTAACCTCATTATTTTTTTCCCTCACGCCGCTAGCTAACCTCATTCTCAGACTCTCCCCCCTTTTCACTCACGCCACTAGCTGCTAAACCTCACCTCTCATTCTCAGACTCTCCCCCTCTTCTTTTCTCATACGCCGGCTCTACCTCTCTTCTCTTCTCTGTCACTCTCCCTCACGCAGGCGTCGCCGCCGCTGCTGCGCAACTCATACCTCACCCCGGCGCTGCTACGCAACTCATACCTCCCTCTCTTCGCTGTTACACAGGTATGTAAACATCAAATTCCTCTCTCTCCGCTATTACTCAGGCGCCGCCCCCGACGCTGATTTTAGATGTTTTTTTTAGCGGCATTTTTCTCTCCGCTGTTTTTTTAAGTATGATTTTATATGTTTTCTTTTTTAACGTGATTTTAGATGTTTATTTTTTTTTTCTGATTGTAGCAATAGGTATAGGAATGTTACTGTTATTATTTTTCTTAATTTTTTCTGATTGTAATAATAGGACTTTTGAGTTTGGCCAACCAATTTTCCATAATATCTAACAGATAATTTCTTTCAGATTATTTTTTTTTTCAGATTAATTTTAGTTGATTTTAGATAAATCTAACAGATAATTTTTTTTTGAGATTTAACAAATAATTTTTTCTTAATTCGTCCAGGTTAAAATGTCTATCAAAGGATGATGTAATTTAAAAGTAATTTTTTACTTAAGTGCTTAAAGAGGAATTGAAAAAAAAAATCAAAACGGGGAACCCGTGGGGAACCCGATACCCGTTTTAAACGGGGACGGGGATCCCCGAACCCGTTATAACGGGGAACGGGGCGGGGACGAGGAATGATTTTTCTAACGGGGACGGGGATGGGGAGTTAAAACCCGACCCTGAACCGACCCGTTGCCATCCCTAGATCAAGTAGGTCTGCGAAATCTACAGATTTGCAGTTACGGGTTTCATCTTCTAACCTTCACCAAATGCATATTTTTCATACCCAATCGACCCAAAATTTATACTACTGACATTATATCATCATACTATGAAATTTCAACGTAAAGCATGTAGATTTCTATTACTAAACATGGATCAACAAGCCCCAAATTCATATAAAACCTCAAGAACCCTAGAATTTCATTAATATGTTCCAATCCATCTTTTCCAGAGTTTTCTTCATCTACAACCTCATAAATTCGTGGTTCAATCCTCTACATGTTAAGGGGTTTCCAGAATAACAATTAATCCATCCCTACATGCAATTTCCTATCTCATGTTTTAGGTTTCTTCCATAAAAACTCATTCTAATTACTCCTAAACTAATATGAAAGATGCATCAAAGAAATAAGCAAGATAAACACTTGCCTGGGATTTTAAAAAGTCTGGTTTGGTGCCGAAATTGGTGTGGTTGCGTTCCCCGTCTCGTGATCTACGCGTTGGCCGTGGCGGCGGTGCAAACGGTTGAGTTTTGAGCCTTGGAATGCCTTGAGAGCTCTCTCCTCTCTTCTCTAATGGTCGTTCTAGTGTTTTGAGCTTTCTAACCCTAGATGATAACCCAGATATCTTATATAACCCTTTTAATTTTCGTGGGTTTAATTTTCCAAAATGTGAAATGTCCAAAATGCCCTCCCGGGGTACTAATTAGGCCTAAAAACGCCCCGAGACCCAAACTAAACCCCCGGGCACACTTTTTTTGACTATCTCTACCCTTCCGGACGCGTTGGCGCACTCAAAACGACCATACGAACAACTTATAAAATATTCACTTTTATTTATCAATATTTAGTCCCGACGCGACACGGGCGCGCCCCGACTCAAATTTTCAAAATTATCATTTTATTCACTCGTGACATTCAATATAACCAATATTATATATTACTTTGCTCATTAGTAACATTCGAAATTTTTTTCATAATTACTAACTCTCATCACATTAATAATTATAACATAATAAATTTCATAATTAATTTCCGGATTTTTATTAAATAATTAATTCACATTAAATTTAACACATCCCCAAATTAATATAGCATAAAAATACGGGGTATTACACAGCAATACACGTTACCAGCAATACCAATAAAATTTTACAAGTGTGGGAAGTCAGAAGTCGACCAAGCATCAGGATTGTAGCTCGAGCTACTATCAGGACTAAATGCTCCATACTTTCAAATAAGCATCAATCACAAAACATTAGGAGCTTCTGTTGATACCAAATATTATCCACTTACGTGGACCAATCAGAGACAGACACGTGTCATCCAACAAGGTAAGAATCCTAGTCAGTAAGATATAGACTCGCCGACCAACACATTGGAGGCCGATCAACATACAGAATGCCAACTAATAATAAAAACACCGACCAATAGGGTCAGCAAAATGCCAACAGTCATTTATATTGTGAATGCCATGTTCTGATGTAAATGCTTAATTTATAAAGGCATTCCATCCTTTTACATTCCATCTCTTTATCTCCCTACGAGACTATAAATACATTGTAATCCTTTCATCAAGGGAAGGTCCAACCCATTAAAAACACGTGAAGCAAGATAAAATACAAGTCAATAAGAAACACAGTGGACATAGGCGTTTTCTTATAGCCGAACCACTTTAAAAACCTTTTTGTCTCTCTCTTTCATTTACATATATTTGTCTTTGATTAAACAATTAGACCTAGTCTAGTTTTTTACATCAGCAGACGTATTGTAATATTTTTTAAAAATACATTGAAAAAATTTCATTTCAACCATAAAACTAACTTTTTCATACTAACACTACTTGCTAGGAGTGAATAATTTACAAATTTACAACTCATAATTAACATTCTAATCCTTTAAATAATATGGTTATACTTGTAATTAATATAACAAATAAAATAAATCTTACACTTTATTTATAATATAAGTTGTGTAGGTATGTACTTTTAGAGATGAAAAAAGTAATTAATTACCAATCAACCATTGCATAATAATTAGTCTACAATGAATTAATACTTTATTTACACTATAAAAAGAAAAGTTTCATGTCATAGATTCATGTAACATCCTCCCTGTCATAAATTGAGTAATTACATTCATTCAAAAATAAAAATATATATCCCTAAAATCATCCTACTGTATGTGAGAAAAAAACATATGAATTACCTATCCCCTTCCATTCTTAACATACAGAAAGAAATTATGACAGAATCCATGTTGAATCACATTTACGATATAATAGTACTTACTGTGAAGAAACTTAATAAGAATGTTACAACTTACATGCAGGTAGTGTCTTTAAAGCTCTCAAATTTTTTCTTCTTTTTGTGTAAGTGTTGCACTTCCTTTAACCCAAAAAGTATCTCCTTTTCTTCAAATTAGAAACCACAAATCTTAAATAGCCTACATATTGTTAGGGAGATACCATATATAAAGATCTACATTCATTTGTCAGGTAAAGAAGTGGTTCAGTATATATTGTAAAAAATTAGCCGAACATCAAAATAATAAGTAATAAGCAAAATTTCATAATAAAAACTCTCGAAAAAAACTCAAATAGAGACATGATGATTCAATGGAAATATTCAACTGATACCATCATCTGAAGATAGTGGTCCTGCACTAAAACACATAAGGTAATCAATATATTTCATTCATATCCACATATGTAAAACAAAGTATCATTAATTAAGTTAAACAAAACATGAGAAACAACATAGACATGTATCACTGATCCAATTTAAACGGCTAATTATTAGGATTAAATTTTAGTGAAACTTACTATTTCAATATCTTCAAAACTAAAAGTCGAGCATTAATACCTCTATTACTATCGTATTAGAGGTATAATATAGATATATATATAGATATTCACATTCATTCCAAAATTGTTATGTCGTTGTAAAATAAATATCCTTTAACACCGATTCATAACAAAAAAAAAATAATAAACATATTATCTATTTGAATCACAGTAAATAAAGAGAATTGCACAACTAAAATCACCCTTATGGCATCATTAGAAAACCCAAGAAGATATAGAATAAAAAAATGAACTAAAGACGCGTGTGGGATACGGAGACGGTTACTCCAGTATTCCTCTAGACTCAGTACCACCTTTGTAGTTATATTGGGGTTCTCAATACCACAACCCAAATTTCCCTTAAACCAAAAAATTAACCTAGATAAAATTAATACAAGAAATTTTATAAAAATAATAAAAAAGAAAACACTAGAATTGAAAATTACCCCCAAATTATTACAGAGTGGCCAATACACCTTCAATTCAAGGACCATCCGCACTTCCTTCAAGCAACATCATTGCATGACTCCGTTCGTGAAAATCTTCTAAATTTAATCACTCACCACAAAAAAATTCAAATCAAAACTCTAAAACCCCTTTCAATAAGAATATCAAATTAATCTCAAAGAGCTATGAAAACGTGAGTTGCAGAATATAATAAGAGTTGACCTCATTCCAGTCCATGTATAAGATCTTTGGTCTGACACTAAGATGTAAGCATGCACATTATAAAGAAGCCACTTGATCCCTCTGTTTTTGGTTTTATAATAGTGAAATCCAAATATAAAATAGCCATACATGATTATGAATGTGAGAATTGTAGATAAAGGCATGATTTGTACGGGAATCAAATCTAGCAAGATGCAAAAAATCGCATATTATACAACATACATAAAAAAAATAGAAATAGTATACATCCCAATATATGCTTAAATTGGAAGTGATTACATTACACATATGAATTTGTTAGCATGTATATTGCAAATGTACAGAAATATAAAACCCTATTTTTTGAATCCCTTAACCCAAATCTACAACCTATAAAAAAAACCTTATGTTGGAACCGTTAAAATCCATAAATATCACTAAACCCCAAATCCCTATCCTTCAAAACCTAATTCTAAAATCATTGTAACCTTACGATACAAATGCATATATATATATATATATATATTGGGGCAGAGAGAGAGAGAGAAAGAGAGATTACATGATCTTGCCCACCTTGATGATCATGAATCAACTATGAGAATTATTGGAATTTGAAGACACTTACATTAGGGGTGTGTAAGAATTGTAATGGAAAGCCCTAACCATGTTGAGACAGGTAGGGAAAGAGACACGTTAAGGTATAGAGGGATGATATTAAGGAGGAGAAAGGGGATAATGGATAAGGTCGCACAATGGAATGAAGAAAAATAAAGAAATAGGGTGGGAAAAGGAAAGGGAAGTAAAGGACGGTTTTTTTACTCAAATACAGAGAGCCGATATAAAAAATTGTAAAAATGTTACTGTTGAGGAGATATAATTGACATATTAATTTGCATTCATACCTCTAATACGATAGTATTAGAAGTATAATATAGATATGGTATTTGTAGTTGTAGATTTGTCATGTGGCTTAACATTACACTTGTAATTAAGAGTAACCCTCTCACCCTTCACATCTCATCACCGTCTTCTCTGTATCAAGAAGTATCCTCTTCTCCTAACATTAATTCTTACTAACTGGATCTTCTTCTTTATATTCCCAAGGGACCACATTGCAAGGGCAATTCTAAATGCACTGATGATTTCCTACAAATATATATATATATATATATATATATATATTGCAGAGGAAGAAGCGCAAACACCGAATCAAGTATATCAATTCAGTATAGATTATCTTTTGATTCGTGCTGATCTTTTTATAAGGGTCTTATTTGCATCTACTAATACTTTCTGGTTTTATATATTTCGATCCGTTATTCTAAGCGACTATTTGAAAACCACAAATATAATTTTCATATTTTATTAATTTATATTTTAAATAATTTGATGTTATTAATGGGTTTAGGTTTCTTGGCTCCCATAATGTGATGTTTAGACCTCCGTTTGTACTGAACCTGTCCTAGAGGCCCAAACAATGAATTAGCTTTTTTACCCACCTATGATTCAATGATAAGGTGCATCACCGCACTAAAAGTTGTGATGAGAAACCACTGCACTCAAGAATCCCATTGTATGCTCTCTATATGTAGTTTTAAAACAAATTGTTTTGGTTACAGATGTTTATGTTTCCAATTAGGGGCTTTCAAAAAATATTTGGTCTTCAAGATTAGAGTTTCAAAATGAAGGCTTTCATTTTTGGGGTTATATTATGATAATAATTTTTTTACCCCTTTTCAAATAAGGGTGTGTTTGATTGCAAAGTTGGAAAATGAATTGAAAAGAATTGATTTCTATGGAAAACTATTCTAGAGAAATCTTTTTCATGGAAAACTATTCTAGCGGTCGTTTGATTGCTTTTATTTTCCAACTTGAAAATTAGGAATTTTCCAATTTTTGTTGTTTGATTAGCATTATTTTCCAACTAGAAAATAAGAGGCTCGTGTTTATTTGTGCCGTGTTCGTGTTGGATTAAAAAAATTGTGTCGTGTCATATTTTAATTGGCGCTGAAAAATCACTGTTATTTGACGTTCATGTCATTTTGCAGTGATGCTTGAAAAATTAAAAAAAAAACAAATTGTTAAAAAAATTATACATAATATTCATACAATTTAAGAGGAAGACCCCATTCAGTAGTAAACCACATTATGTGAACTTTTCCTGTACAAGCCCAAGGCAGCTCAAGTAAAAACGAAAAAAAATATGAAGAAAAAACAAAATGATAATAACACATATGTATTAGAATATTATGACTTATATATATATAGAGAGAACCCTAAGGCAGCTCAAGCAATCTTCCTTTTTTTTGCAAATCCGAGGCTTACTTCATGGGTATAACACAAAACTTTAAAATTGTGGCTTATAGAGAAGCACCCTTGTTTTTTTTTTCATTCAACAACTATGGCTTCCGAAAAAATATATTCATTCCTTTTCTGTCCTGCACTTTGGATTGAAAAAAAAACGAAGATTGTAGGGCATAAACTAAGAAGATGATATATGTATATATACATATATCAGATTGCAGACAAAGAAAATGAATAAAAAAACTAACCTGAGTGGAATCGAGCAGAGGAATGGGTGAGGAAGAGGGAGAGGTTCGCAGGTAAAAGAGGTTTGGAGATAAAGATTATGGTCGATTTTTTAGGTGATTTACAAAACGTGGGTTGGAAAATATCAGGCTGGAATTGGATTATTTGGGAGCATTAAAGAATTGATTTCCTACTTTTTAGTGGAAAACGGGTCACGTGAGTAGATTTTAAGAAAAATAATTGCATGGAAAATATGATAACCAAACATCACAAAAGATGGAAAATAGTTAGAAAAATCTCATTTTCCATGGAAAATGTTGACAATCAAACACATCCTAAAGGTATTTGGGTTTCAAGGTGACGTTTCGACTGGAGTTCTTACTATTGTATTTTCAGGTGTGTGTTTTCTATTTTTTTTATAAATTTGTATTTGAGATCATCAAAACAGAGTATATATGTTTGTGTAATTTATGAAATTGATTTTGGATTGATGTCTCATTTTCACACACTTGATCTGACTTTACGATTTATTATGTTAATCCCACTGACTCTTTGGAAAGTTTTTACTGTCATCAAATAAAACCTTACTAGAGAGGACAATAAACCAAATGTTATTTGCTCAGGTCATTTAGCGGTTCTCTAATGGGAAAAAGAAAAGAGAAAAAAAATAATCTTGGATTTTCATTTCGTCTATTTACAAGCAATATTTTTCTTATTGTAATTACATACCAATAATAATGGCATCATGTGTTCAATCAACGGAGCATAAATAAAGCAACAAAGCATAAATGCACTATGCTTCATTTAATTTGGTATATTCAATTGTATGTATTATCTCCACCATTGATTCTTATCAACCAAGACTTAACCATTTAATGCCTCACCATCTCTTTATGTCTAATCATATCCCCCTCTTTCTTTCTTCAATTTCATCCATTAGCTTTTTTACTCCATTCGTCTCTTTATCTTCCTTGGAATAATTGTTTTTAAATTGATTTTTTCTTTGAAACTCTTTGTTACGGAAGCTCTCTTAAATTCTCTATGGCACAATACAATACAAGTACGTATCTCAATTCTCTCTCTCTCTCTCTCTCTCTCTCTCTCACACACACACACACACACACACACACAAACACACACACACACACACAAGCGCAAAAACTATCATCTTTTGGCTAATGAATTGCAAGAACACAATTTAGGAAATATATTTCTTGATTAAGTTGTTTGGCCTTTTGGAAAATAAAAAAATTATCAACAATGCGGATGAAAATATAAACCTATTTTATTTCATGAATATATATGTTGGAATGCCCTTAAAATATGATTTGTTTTTTTTTATATTTGATTTTTTATTATCACTTATAGCTTTGCTATTACATGAATAGAAAACAAAAGGAAGCTTTGAATTTTGGTGTCTACTTACTAATTATTATTTTTCTACTCACATATATTGACTTTACATTTTTAGATTTTTAGATATCCGTTTAGTAGTGACGTAAAAGTGAAATTATTATCAATTTGTATTAGATGTCTTCATGGAAATTGTTAGAGAAATTGGTTTTTGATTGATCTCTTGCAAGAGTTGTAATTTAAGATACTTTCAGTGGGTTTTTCTTTTGACTTTAACACGACCAAATTAGTATCCTGTGAGCATATACATGTATGTGAATGCATATCTAATTTAATAAATACATTGAATGGAGATCTATCGAAATTTCAAAAACTAATTTGTAGGGCTTTCTTAGTTTGGTTTATGATTGCTCAATGTGTAAAGATGATAGGTAATGGCGTAGCTCTTTGGTTAGGTCTAGCAATTAAATTATCAAAATTTGGCATAAAACGTCCTACAAGTTTAGTACAACAAAGAGCAATTATGTGAACTGGTAGTTACTCTAGAAAATTTCGATTTATTATTTCCGTTACATTTCATGTGAATTGTAATTATAATTTGGAAACAAATACAAAGGTAAATGAAAATCTTGATGGATGTGAAAAACAAAGGATTTTTTATATGCCCTAAGCTTAATTATTTTGATTTCAGATTGAAACTCATACCCTCCGTACCTTCTTAGCAATTCTGATATTTGCATTTTTTCCTGAGTCGCAAATTATGGGTCTTTATATATTCTGGTCATTCTTCTCACTACATTCATCTACTCCATTGGTTATGGTCACATATTTTAAACCAATATTAGGCTAACCCGTGTGTGTTTTCCATTCGTGGTGCGCATTTTGTTATCCATTTGACATTTGTCAACCTCTTTGGCTTATACGTGAATGGTTTTATTTATTTGTTCAGGTCTTGAAATTTTTAAATCGGATTAAGAGAACACAACCCTTTTGTTAGGTATTATGTCCTAGGTGGAATCACTTATAGAAATTTTTTATCGAGGTGTGAATATGACCAAGGGACATGTTTACCTCAATTTGTAAGGTCCAGTTTGGTTGCGCAAATTGTTTGATTATGTAAATTGGTTCATTGTGAATTAGTGAATTGTAAATTAGTGAATTTGAAATGAGTTAAATCCAATTTTACATAATGTTTGGTAATTTGAAATTGATGTTAAGGTTCTATGAAAAAAGGATAAAAACAAATCGAGAGAGAGAGGGGGAGGGGGAGGGGGAGGGGGAGGGGGAGGGAAAGAGAGAGGGGGAGGGGGAGAGGGAGAGGAAACATTCACTTTATGTGGCTCCTATTTCAAATGGATTCATTTCACGTTTTTTGTGAAATGATCCAATTTCAGATTTTGCACATGAGTTAAAATGGGACAATTAATGAATCATTTCATTAATGAAACCAAACACAATTAATGGATCAATTTGTAAATGGATCAATTTATTAATTATCCAATTTACAATTTTGGGACAACCAAACAGGGCCCAAGTGTTTGGGGATCTCTACACCTATGTTGTATATGTGTAAATTTTATATGCGCCAATTGTTTGATAAAAGGTTTGAGTGCATCCCAATATCTCTTTCTTAGTAATTTTGTGGTTGTTTATGTTGTTAATTTTCTTCTACTCCTATATGACTTTAATTATTTTATGACTCCCCCACATGTCTATAATAAAATCAACTTCTTTGGGATATGCGATTTCTCTTCCAAAATTTCAGAATGACAGTCGATTATTAAGTTATACTTATTAGTCATGAAGGAAAATGTACAACTTAATTGTTCAACTTATAAGTCATTTTTCTCTCTACTACCTTTTTTGGGTTGTTTACTTAATTTTGTGTATTATAATAGGTGGTTTAATTTCAAGCTATACAAATAAATAGTAAATCACCATCACTTTCTTTTTAGCTCAAGTATCGATAGTAGCAATTTTATTGATAATAGGACAATTTTTTGTCTTATATATTTAGTTTCGCCTTTTAATTTATGAATTTGTCACTTTTATACTGCGAAAAGAAAAACTCATCATTATTGGAATAATAATGTTTTCTCCCTCTGTTTTTCTTCATAATAGCGTGTCTCATACATTAAATTTCTTACATATATTTTTTATTAAATATCTTTGTGCTTTCCATTTCACATACACTACACCAAAAACAGGAATCTGACACGATTTAAAACTGTGCCAGATCAAATCTGGCACGGTTTTGAACTGTGCCAGAATTAGGTGTTCCAAAATGGCCATTTTTTTTGGTACGGCTCAAAAGTGTGTTAGATTTGACCAAACATGAACACTTCTGGCACACTTTTAAGCCGTGCCAGAATTTGATATTTCTGGCACACTTTTGAACTGTGCTAGATTGAGCACAATTTGAAAAACTTTTGGCATAATTCAAAACTGTGCCAAAATTTGATACACTTTTGACACGGTTTTGAACTGTGCCAAATTTTGATAAAAAGAAAAAAAAATCAAATATTTGAAAACAAGATAATTCACAAATTGCAAATCTTGCACGTTGTCGATAAACTAATGTTCATACAAACTTCAAAATATTACAAGTCTTTAGTAGTTCACAGACCAAAAATAAAATTGGACAAAGTTTCCTCTATTTTCTGGACATTCTAAAACCTGCTAATATATAACCTGGATAACATAAGGCCCGCACGATCACAAAATATAAAAAATAAACTTACAAAAGCCTGCACGGCTATAAAAGTTTACAATAAAACTACAAAAGCCCGCACGACCATACCACAAAAAATAGAATCATGAATAAACCCCTTGTTGTAAACCATTGAGCTCTCCGTGAATAAATGCTAACGATAAAATGTTATCCTGCAAAAAAAATAGGATACAAAAAAGATACGATATTAGTAACCAAGAAAATTATAAAAAAAGCTTACTCAAACTAAAAAATTACATATAGGAGTGGAATTATCGTCATATTCTCAAACCGGGAGACCCGGGACTACGCGGTTAGTTTGTACGAGTTACATTGGTCCCGTACGAGGTGTTCGTGCCTCTTACGGGGCCGTTTTCTGGGCTGGTTAGGGTTTTCACCCTTCAATGGCTTGTTTTCAAGCCAAATCGACATATTTTGAAATTATCGTCATATTCTTAAGCTGGGAGACCCGTGACTACGCGGTCAGTTCGTACAAGTTACATTGGTCCCGTGCGAGGTGTTCGTGCCTCTTACGGGGACGTTTGGGGGCTGGTTTGAGTTTTCACCCTTAACGGCTTGTTTTTAAGTCTAAGTGTTAATTTTTGCAAATTATCGTCATATTCTGAGACCGGGAGACCCGTGACTATGCAGTCAGTTCCTATAAGTTACATTGGTCCCTTGTGAGGTGTTCGTGCCTCTTACGGGGTCGTTTAGGGGTTGGTTTGGGTTTTCACCCTTCAACGGCTTCTTTTCAAGCCTAATCTACATGTTTTGAAATTATCGTCATCATCTCAAATCGGGAGCCCCATGACTACGCGGTCAGTTCGTATGAGTTACTTTGGTCACGTGCGAGGTGTTCGTGCCTCTTACGGGGTCGTTTGGGGGCTGATTTGGATTTTCACCCTTCAATATCTTGTTTTCAAGCCAAATCTAAAAGTTTTGAAATTATCATCATCATCATCATCATCATCATCTTAAATCAGGAGACCTGCGACTACGCGGTCAGTTCGTACAAGTTACATTGGTCCCGTGCGAGGTGTTCGTGCTTCTTACGTGGCCGTTTGGGGGCTGGTTTGGGTTTTCACCCTTTAACGGCCTGTTTTCAAGTCGAAGTGTTATTTTTGTAAATTATCGTCATATTTTTAAACTGGGAGACCTGTGACTACTCGGTCAGTTCCTACAAGTTACATTGGTCCCGTGCGAGGTGTTCGTGCCTCTTACGGGGACGTTTGGGGGATCGTTTAGGTTTCCCCCACTTAACGGCTTGTTTTTAAGTCTAAGTGTTAATTTTTGCAAATTATCGTCATATTCTCAAACCAGGAGGCCCGCGACTACGCGGTCAGTTCGTACAAGTTACATTGGTTCCGTGCGAGGTGTTCATGCCTCTCACGGGGCCGTTTGGGAGCTGATTTGGGTTCTCACCCTTCAACGACTTATTTTCAAGCAAATCGACATATTTTGAAATTATCGTCATATTCTTAAATCGGGAGACCCGCAACTACACGGTCAGTTCGTACAAGTAACATTGATCCCATGCGAGGTGTTCGTGCCTCTTACGGGGCCATTTGGGTTTTCACCCTTTAACGACCTGTTTTTAAGTCTAAGTGTTATTTTTGCAAATTATCGTCATATTCTCAAACTGGGAGACCTGTGATGCGGTCAGTTCCTACAAGTTACATTGGTCCTGTGCGAGGTGTTCGTGCCTCTTACGGGGACGTTTGGGGTATGGTTTAGGCTTTCCCCCCTTAATGACTTGTTTTTAAGTCTAAGTGTTGAATTTTGTAGATTATCGCCATATTCTCAAACCGGGAGGCCCGCGACTACACGATCAGTTCATACAAGTTACATTGGTCCTGTGCTAGGTGTTCGTGCCTCTTACGGGGCCGTTTGGGGGCTGGTTTGGGTTTTCACCCTTCAACGACTTGTTTTCAAGCCAAATCGACATATTTTGAAATTATCATCATATTCTCAAATTGGGAGACCCGTGACTACGCGGTTAGTTCGTATAAGTTACATTGGTCCCGTGCGAGGTGTTCGTGCCTCTTACGGGGTCGTTTGGGGGCTGGTTTGAGTTTTCACCCTTTAACGAACTATTTTTAAGTAGTGTTATTTTTATAAATTATCGTCATATTCTCAAACTGGGAGACCTGTGATACGGTCAGTTCGTACAAGTTACATTGGTCCCGTGCGAGGTGTTCGTGCTTCTTACGGGGATGTTTGGGGGCTGGTTTGGGTTTTCACCCTTTAACGACAATTTTTTAAGTCTAAGTGTTATTTTTGCAAATTATCATCATATTCTCAAACTGGGAGACCTGTGACTACGCGATCAGTTCCTACAAGTTACAGTGCTCCCATGCGAGGTGTTCATGCCTCTTACGGGGACGTTTGGGGATGGTTTAGGTTTCCTTCCCTTAACGACTTGTTTTTAAGTCTAAGTGTTGATTTTTGTAAATTATCATCATATTCTCAAACCGGGAGACCCGTGACTATGCGATCGTTCCTACAAGTTACATTGGTCCCGTACAAGGTGTTCGTGCCTCTTACGGGAACGTTTGGTGGCTGGTTTATATTTTCACCCTTTAACAACCTATTTTTAAGTCTAAGTGTTATTTTTGTAAATTATCATCATATTCTCACATCAGGAGACTCAAGGACTACGTGGTCAGTTCGTATGAGTTACATTGATCACGTGCGAGGTGTTCGTGCCTCTTACGAGGTCGTTTGGGGGCTGATTTGGGTTTTCACCCTCAAACGACTTGTTTTCATGTCAAATCTACATATTTTGAAATTATCGTCAGCATCTCAAATCGGGAGGCCCACAACTACGCGATCAGTTCGTACAAGTTACATTGGTCCCATGCGAGGTGTTCGTACCTCTTACGGGCCATTTGGGGGCTGGTTTGAATTTTCACCCTTCAACGGTTTATTTTCGAGCCAAATCGACATATTTTGAAATTATCGTTATATTCTCAAACCGAGAGACCCATGACTACGCGTTTAGTTTGTACAAGTTACATTGGTCCCGTGCGAGGTGTTCGTGCCTCTTACGGGGTCGTTTGGATGCTGATTTGGGTTTTCACCATTCAATGACTTATTTTCAAGCCAAATCGATATATTTTGAAATTATCGTCATATTCTCAAACCGGTAAGCCCGCGACTATGCGGTCAGTTCGTACAAGTTACATTGGTCCCGTGCGAGGTGTTCGTGCATCTTACGGGGCCTTTTGGGGGTTGGTTTGGGTTTTCACCCTTTAAAGGCTTCTTTTTAAGCTTAATCGATATATTTTGAAAATATCATCATATTCTCAAACCGAGAGGCCCGTGACTACGCGGTCAGTTCTTACAAGTTACATTTGTCCCGTGTGAGGTGTTCGTGCCTCTTACGGGGCCGTTTGGGGGCTGGTTTGGATTTTTATCCTCCAACAGCTTATTTTCAAGCCTAATTTAGATATTTTGAAATTATCATCATATTCTCAAACCGGGAGACCTGAGACTAGACGGTCAATTCCTACAAGTTACATTGGTCCCCTGCGAGGTGTTCGTGCCTCTTACGGGGCCGTTTGGGGGTGGTTTGGGTTTTCACCGTCAAACGACTTGTTTTCAAGCCTAATCTACATAATTTGAAATTATCTTCATATTTAGAAACCGGGAGACCCGCAACTACGCGGTCAGTTACTACAAGTTACATTGGTCCTGTACGAGGTGTTCGTGCCACTTACGGGGCCGTTTGGGGGCTGGTTTGGGTTTTCACCCTTCAAAGGCTTATTTTTAAGCTTAATCGATATATTTTGAAATTATAGTCATATTCTCAAATCGAGAGGCCCGTGACTACGCGATCAGTTCGTACAAGTTACATTGGTCCCGTGCGAGTTGTTCGTGCCTCTTACAAGGCCGTTTGGGGGTTGGTTTGGGTTTTCACCCTCCAACATCTTGTTTTCAAGCCTAATCTAGATATTTTAAATTTATCGTCATATTCTCAAACCGAGAGACCTGTGACTACGCGATCAGTTCGTAAAAGTTACATTGGTCCCGTGCGAGGTATTCGTGCCTCTTACGGGGCTGTTTGGGGGCGGCTTGGGATTTCACCCTTTAAGGGCTTGTTTTTAAGCTTAATCGATATATTTTGAAATTATCGTCATATTCTCAAACTGGGAGACCCGTGACTACACTGTCAGTTCGTTCAAGTAACATTGATCCATACGAGGTGTTCGTGCCTCTTTGGGGTTGTTTGGAGGTTGTTTTGGATTTTCATCATCTAACGGTACGTTTTTAATCAATTTGGAATGTTTATTGAATTTAAAAAAAATTCACATAGTTTCATTTTTTTATTCGTTAAATCCAACATGTTTTAACATTTAAAATAAACTCATCAGCAGCAGCAAATTCCAAAACCAAACCACGAGTAAATCCCTTCCACCAATTTAGCTAAATAAGCTCATAAAGTAAGCCATTTTACATTTGGCTACTTGTTGTCGCTATTTCCGACCATTTTTTTATTTAATGCTACAACATTTAAAGAGAATTTGAGACTTTGAGACTAACCAAATTTCATTTATATTTTGATAGCCACCCGATGAACTCTTCGCGCCATAACTTCTTGAAAGTATCCCATTTGGTCCAATAATGTCTGTAAATTCTGAAATCTTCTATTCTGAGCGGCATTTAGTTGTTCATTAGACGATATCTTATCTTTCAAGTTTCTCAGCTCTTCATTATGAGACCGAGACTGTGCTATGGCTGTTGAAGTGTCAGAAGACTTATATTATAATGTTTGTCTTATAAAATACAAAAAGGATAAAAGGGGGAAGGAACTGAAAATTGCACTTATCATTCATCAAATCATCATTTATTTTACTCCAATACGATGTCTTGAAGAATTCCACGATGCTAGGTCTCACGTCAGTTACATGCTCCTGAATTCAAAATCAATGCATGAAAGAATAAAACCATACTAGTTGATGATGTGGGTGAAACATGTCTAATATGATCAATGTCAAGAATATTATTGTGACACATAAATTGAAATCAAATTTAGTAAGGGTAAAATCAATGCATGAAATTGAGTATGGAGTGTAATCAACAAACTCCTAAAATACCTTTAACCTTAGTAACATACCCGTAGCCTTGTTAGGAGAAGATGAGATGGGGAGAACTAGGGTTCGCAGACTAGTTGCGGTAGAGGAACCCCGGGCCCCAATAGCGGGTACTTCCACTACGGTAGCGTGAAATTGGGTTGGACCTGTAGAAAAAATAAAAAATACAGATTTTGGAGGTTTGCCGGACGGGAGCGACTTACCTCATTTGAGAACTATAAATACGAAAATTATCATTGTGTTAATTCCCTCGTTACATTTTGCCAGTTAATTAGATTTTCAAAGTACACACTTACTTATCACTTTTAGTAACACTTTAATTATTTGTTATACATAACTTTGTTTAAACAAAAAGTAAAACAATGAATCAATGAAGTTTATAGTATGACTCAGCAAATTCAGCAGATATATATTCCTCAACTTCAATAATCCACAATCACAATCCATTATACACAAACGAAAAGAAGAGATATGAATTTTTCTTTCTAAACAAGCAAAAAACTTTTCGAGTTTTGATCTAAACACTTATCCAGTTATCATCAAGCATGATATGTGTGTATGTGTGTGTGTGTGTGTGTGTGTGTGTGTGTGTGTGTGTGTGTGTGTGTATAATCAATCTCCAGTTATGCAGTTATCATTAAGCAAAATAAGTAGGAAGGACTTCCTTAGCTAATCAATCTCCCCTGTGCAATTTGTAGGAACAGAAAAAAGTGGAATGGTGTCTAATCAATCTCCCCCTTTTATGCAATTTCTCACAATATTACTCAATAATTTCAAAATTACAGTTCTTGGGCTAAAAATAAAAAGGACCATTGAAAATATAAGTTCCCTTTTGATCATGTTTAAAATTTTCACAGAACTCTATCGTTGGCATATACACACAAACGCACAGAGAAACCACACAACAACCATGAAAAAAAGATAACGAAGTCTATATGTTGACTACTAAATGAAACATGTATGCATTTCCATCCACCTTGGTCTAGCCAAATTGATCATTTCTCTTTCTGATATTAACCTTATTATATAGAACTACCCATAAACGTCTAATATATATATATATATACATACATAAACTATATCTAATACAGATGTGTAATAAACATCAATTTGCAATAAAACTCAAGAAATTGTTAAAATCATATCACCCAGGACAAAATACATGAAATCAGGACAAAATACATGATTGAGGAGGAGTAGCATGCTGAAGAAATAAAAATATAACACAAGGACGACATGAATTTAAACATAAAATGCATTAAGGTGTTCAAATTTAGAAATATGTTTTGCAACTTAAAAGTTTCAAGAGCCATAAAAATAACAAAACTAAAACAACTTCACTCAAAACATTTAACCCTAAAGCTGCTCTGTATCGCTACAAAATCAGAAAGCAGAACCATGTAGAAAAATAGTCATGCGCTTCTTTTTCCACTATAAACACCGATAAATGATTTATTCAGGTACAAAATAACTAAACAATTTCAAAATTGCTAACACAGCATATTCATGTCTATTTCCTTAATCGAAATCAAGATTACTATGACTTACCTTAGCCCTCATCTTGGATCAAACTCTTGTATTCCTTCTCTCTCAGTAGGTCTGGTTGCCGAATTCTCTCCGAAAAGAGGAAAATCAGATGTTGCGATTGAGAGTCCCTCGCTTGGTATTTACATGGCTACGATTTTGGAAAAACCTAATTTGTTTGTAACGTGTAACGATGGGCTGGGAGGCCCACTCACTAGACTGGAGCGACTTACCGTAGCCGGACGAAGCGGCTGGATGCCGCAGTAGACGGAGCGGATGGAGGTGGTGTAGCGTCGCCGCAGTAGAGGGGAGAGAGAGTGTAGTCTGGCCACAGTAGAGAGAGAGTGTAGCCTTGCCAAAAGGAGCGGTTGGAGCTAGTAAGCGGGTGAGGGGAGGGAGAGAGTCGGGGAGCGGGAGATTGAAAGACGAGAGAGGAAAGAGAAGAGGGAAAGTAAACATTATAATTTTTTTAGGGTTTTTTATATTTTAATCAAGGGTACTCAATTTTGGCACACTTTAAAACAGTGCCAAATTTTGGCACTGTTTTAAAAGTGTGCCAGATTGTCATTAAACCGTGCCAGAATCTGGCACGGTTTAAAACTGTGCTAGATTTTTAACATCAGGGTGTGCCGAATTGTTGTTTTTGGTGTAGTGATATAAACAATTAAGATGTTTCTAGGATTGTAGCTCCCTATGTTTTTCATATTTTGTTAGATAGTTGTGTTCATGCCTGCTACACAATTTTAATTATCATTCCTTTTACTAAATATAATTTACATCGACCACTATACATAGCTCGGGCATTGCACGGGGTTAAAAACTAGTTACTTTTTGGTGTTGGTCATGTTTTATTAAAAATAGAACACGTGTCATTCTTTGTGAAAATGAAGATGGAAGGTTAGAGGCGGTTACAAATGGTTATGGGGTGGTTGCAGATGGTTATGGGACTTAATACAGTTTAAAAAATACACGGGATGAGAATTCACCAAATCTGCCTAAATTTGAATCCAAAATTATATGACCAATGATATACTCCTTCAGCCCCAAATTAAGAGTCGACTATTTTATTTTGATTTATCTCAAAATTAATAGTTCACTTTCCTTTTTTGGACATAATCAGTGAACCAAATTTCACAATAATGAACACGAATTAATCTTGGCCATTGATTCAATGTATCCTTAATCTATGCAAAAAATAAATAGGGACTCTTAATATGAGATGGAAGGAGTATATAATTTGGAATGGCTTAAAAATGCAAAAACTCAAATATATTGTGTGATGGAAGTTGTAATTTGGAAGAGTGTAAAACGTTTATCTTTATAATGAGAGACTTTAAGGTTATATTTTTTTAATATTGACTTCATTTCTTCCCATGAATTTAATCTATTTTAGCCTATTTTTATGATGGCCTTCAAAAGGTTAAGATATTTACTAATTTTATTACAAAAGAAGAGAGAGAGAGAGAGAGAGAGAGAGAGAGAGAGAGAGAGAGTTGAATGGCTGAGAATGTATGATTTTTATTTTTAGATGACCAACCTAACCCATATAAATGGATGCCCCAACCCAAATTGTTTTTATTATTTTTTTGGCCCAAAAAATGTTGACCTCGTTATGGTTTATTTGATGAACCTCTATATCGTCCACAAACAATCCTTCTTCGCTTTCATTTTTAGTTTACAACATGTTCAACTGTTCATCCCACCGAGGCTCCAACAAACAATGATAGGGGAAGTCCTCACCCTGAAGGTGTTAATGGTTGTTCCATAAATATATGGGTATTACACAGTGGACAAACCTCGATATTTCTTTACGAACATGCCTCAATATCAAAATCTAGTTGCTCTATTTTGTACAATTATCACGTAGACCTCTAGGTTCCCTTGCTGGTTCTTCCCTGGCCCCAGATTCATCATATATACCTTCTTCATATTCTTATGGGATGGGGTATTATATATGTCCATTTCTTCTTTGACAGTTTATACTAGAGGGATAACCTTGAATCCGCTAAATTAGAGTTTACTGCTATCGTGAGTGTTAGCCAAATGAGGGGCGTTGATGATATTGGCGACTGTGGCTCAACCTTCGCCCCCTAAATAATGATGATCTCTATGTCGAATGAGAGTCATAATTTTATGTGAAATAAGGAGGGTAATGCTACCATGGGATGGATCTAGGCTCGTCATATTAGAAGGTTGAAGCTGTTTAGGACATTGAGTACCTAAAATAAAATAGAACACTTAATGGGCTCGATGATTAGTGTGAGCACAATGGCTTTGAGGACTTCTTGACACATGTTATTTTATACCTTTATGGTTGTCGTTGAAGGGTTGAATTCGAAAGTAGAGTAACATAAGCCCGTGGTTGTGCAGATAGGACATAGTTTGATAGTTAAACCATTATCGATGAGAAATGAGGGCGACTTATCCTCGTACCTCCATAGTGATATGTAATATGAACCGATGGTTCCTCCCTTAAGCGGGAAGATCTCCGTCTAAGAAGATGATGTGGCATTTCATAATGATGGAGTCGATGGCCCTAGACATATCAGAAGGGGACAAATCCTTTAGTATTTAATATATAGATAAATTTCATATGAATATGGTTTGGTGTTCTCAGTAAGCAACCAATAGTTCATATGGATATGTTGACAGAGGTTTTCTTCAGTTGTAACTACACTTTGGAGCTTTCTTGGATGAGTTTTGGGATTAGCTCTATTGTTGGTTCTTTCCCTTGGTTCGTATTGGTCATAGAATTGGAATGGTGTCTTGGTTGGGTGAGGAAGTTAACATCTTCAGGGGATATCAATTATTATCTTGGTCTTTTATTTTAATTGCTCTAATTATCGTAAGAGATCTTTTAAGTAAATATGTTATGTCACCTGTCATCTTTAAGTCATTGGAAACCTGAGTCTAATCCATTATGGGTGAAATCACCTCAGGTTTTTATTTTACCCATTATTTTCTATTTGTAAGGATAAAAAAATTTCATATATGTAAGGAATATTTAAAATTTGTATAATTGGTTTTATTCCTTTGGACAAAATCATTCGAATCTGAGGTTAGGGTGTTTGTATTTGTACCTTTAAGCCAATGTAATTGAAAATTTGAAGAGGCCTGCGAAAAATGTCACCAAATTCATGTCGAGTTTATGTCTTCATCTTTGGTATCTTGAAAAGGTATAAGAGATTAATATGTTGATCCCTGGTTTTTCGAGTGTTGTATTTTTATTGAGGATATTTTTCAAAAAATGTTTTTTTAAGGTAAATAGTTTTTGGTTTTGAAGTCATTTCAACTATAGACACCCCATCCTGATCTATAAAGGTAGTTGTAGGCAGTAATTTCCTACAATATTTGTATTCAATGCACATAAGCTAAATAAGAAAAAACACTCAAGAGGGAGGATAAAAAAGTACACGGCACAAGAATATTCGTGGTTTGGAAACGTGCCTACATCCATGAAGTTTGGGACTTCTTTTTTCTTTTTAACTTAGAGAACAGGTCGACAGAGTTGTAGTACTGCTCGACATTACATTATCACATGCCCAGTCCCACTAGGGGCGGGTTTATCATTATAGATGAGCTTAAGAGAGTCCTAAGCTCCATTAACAGCTATCCATAGAAGTCCAGACCTATGTGTTATCAATTTAAGTCATTTTAAGGGATATATATATATGGGAGTCTTGTGTGACATGGATTCTCAATTGACTTGGTATGCATGAAACTTGTGCGCTAGTGATGAACACGTACAGGTCATGTGCCTTCATAACTCTGGTCCCCATAATTTCCACCAAAGCTCAGTGTCGCTTCGAGGTAGTTGGGCTTTGTCGTGCCTTGGTCAGCTAGCTTTGACAAATTAGCATGCTGGAGTATTTATTGGTTTGATCGAAGGAAAATCTTATAAATATCCCTAAAATTGAAGGGTCTTTTGATCGTTGATCTCTTCAAAAGTACACTGGTAAATATTACCTTTATTTTTGTAGTGGCCCGACGCTTCATCAATCGTCACACGCACATGTAATCATTATTTTTTTGGATAATTATGAGGGCATTTCCAACTAAAAGGTAACAATATACTTTTTTCTCATTTTCTAGTTCATTTAAAAAACTTGTAATCTTTAATCTTTCAAAGGAAAGATTGTCACTTCCTTCATTTCATTGTAAGAATTTCTTCGAAACTCTCTCTTTATTTTATTTTTCTTCGCTTTCTCTGTTTAGGTATTTCATTGAGATTATGATCTTTAAATATGGTGTAGGTCATTGATGAGAACACATTTAAATAATTTAAACTTAGTCATCGAATCCCCTCATGGGTATCTGTAGAATTAGTTGATGGTCCTTGTGACCTTTGTGCCTTCCTGAAGGCCACTGGTTGCCTTCAATCTTCATTGCTGAGTGCAGGGTCACATTCCTCCTAAATCGTTCATTTTTAGAGTTTTGTTAATACTTCTATATGGTCTTAGCCCAAGTTTCTCAAACACATGAAGGATTGTTAATAGTGTCAATCGTATCAAGGAGCTCTATGGGACCCATCTCAGCAGAATTGAGATCATTAACTATTACCAATGGGTGACGACTACTGAGAATATTAATTATATGAAGATGATGGGGATAACTTATCTTGGTTATGAACTTGCTTGGTTCTAATAAGGATTATTGGGATCGCAATATGATTGGCAATATTCTCCCCTTTCTGAGGGTGTGGAATATGAAGGGCCATGATGCCCTCAGGAAGGCCAAGGAATATGTTAGAAAGCCTTTTTGTTAGCTTTTCGATTACCCCTTGATTGATGCTGATACTGATGCTTTGTACTTTTATCTTTTTGTAGTGAGGATCAAAAAGAAAATTCCGTACGACAGCGGCATTAATTTTTTTGATCTTTTGGCGATATGGTCAATTCAATCGATAGTTGGAATTGTCGAGCATCCAAGGTCATCAACATTCCTTCTCGATTCCAAGAGAACCACCACTTCATTTGTTTCAAGGAGATATAGGGAAGTCCGATCATCCCTATCACCTTAAATGACCCAGAAGCATCCACTTCCCTTGACTTAAATAGGGCCCAATTATCCGAGGAGAGCACATCCCCCAAGACTTAGAGACGGATCACTTGATCAAGGAAAGCACATCGTCCTCTTTTGAGCCACTTGATGTTTATTTGGTCCCTTCCACTATTTTTCCTAGCATTATGGCGAAGAGTAAAGTCACCAATTTTATTGCTACCAATATTGGTGTCACACATGTTGGTACGAGATCTCCTCCTTCTGCTCGTCTATCGAGAAAAAAGAAATAACTTTCTTGGATGACGAGTAAGAAAAGTGATGTAGTGGTTTCCACTAACCCCATAAATCTTTATGACTCCCCTATCAAGCAACGTGAGCCTCTTTTAAAGAGGAAAAAATAAGGATCATATTCCACAACTAAAGATTGTGGGGAAGAAAGCTACTGATAAGGGCAAGGATGCTACCCACTCTATCATTGCTCATCCCAATCTAGATAGGGACTTGATTAGATTTGGGATTTTTTCTGCATATAGGGAATCTACCTCCACCTTATCCCTTTCAAGGTTGCGGAGCATGTCGATCACTACCTTTTACGTCTAAGTTTATCACCTTCATATTGTTCCTTTATGTCCGTGTTTTTTTACTTTTCTCGTGCTTATTTAATTTGCAGTTCTTGATTTATTATGATTAACTATTGGAAAGTAATAATCGAATTAAGGAGTCCTCTGTTGACATGGAGGTCACGTTTGAAAATTTATGTGAATCTCTTTTAGTTTCTCGGTGTGTTAACGAGAATTAGGCGATCGAGAAGAAGAAGCTTGGCAATAAGGTCAACAACTTAGAGGAAAAGAAGGTCATTCTTCAAAAAAATATTGATGACTCTCCTGCTCTTATGACCATCGCTGAGCAGGCTAAGAAGGACATCATAGATGCAAAGATTAAGGACGACCTCACCAAGACACAATCGACTGAGGATAAGGTTGAAGTTGAGGAAACCTTGGTTAATGTGGCAAAGGCCAAGGAAGAC
Organism: Sambucus nigra; assembly: GCA_949130495.1. Taxonomy (NCBI): domain Eukaryota; kingdom Viridiplantae; phylum Streptophyta; class Magnoliopsida; order Dipsacales; family Adoxaceae; genus Sambucus; species Sambucus nigra. The sequence goes on along the minus strand of OX422218.1, from coordinate 448,057,518 downwards.
GCCTTTAACCGTGGTTAGGACAAGGCCTTTTGCTAACAATGAAATGAAGATTACGTACCTTAAAAGGGTGTTTTTTAAGAATGGATGGTATGAATCTCTAGTCTAGGTCGGCACAAGCAAGGGGTCAGACCTCTTTAACAGACATCGTCCAGGCCCCCCTTCAATTTAAGGAAGAAGTTAAGGATGACAATGAGGAGGTTATTGCAGAGGAGAAGGTTGGATATCAAACTCAGGCAACTAATGAGCAGGCTGCCGATTTGAACCTCATGATTGCTGAGCAAGCAGTTGAAAAGGAGAAGGTCAATAAAATAACTTTTTAGTTGTTCCCTAATGATGTAGGGGATCGCCCCAATTATAATCTCTTTGAATGGACTTAACGGTTTGATTCAATCGTTTTCATTTTGTTTGATTTTTGTAAATATTTCTTTTATTTAACAAACTCATATATTCGACCACTTATTCATGCAGTTTAACGTAAGGCTTGCAGCACTGGTCACTGTTCATAGAAACTTTCAAGAAAGAAAGAGACATATTGGAACCTTCGTCGTCTTTTTCATCGGGAAATTACAAACAACGCCGCCTTTCGTGACATAATTTTTACTGCCCACCACAACCATAAATAATCATTGTTCAATCTGAAAACCAACTTCAAAAGAGATCTTATCGATCTGATAAAAAAGAGCGGCTTTAATGAGAGACTGGTCGTTATAGAATTGCTTATTCAAGGAAGGAATTCATTCTTCATGCCGATTTAGTGGGCATTAGAGAGGTTGCCAGTATCCTTAAGAAAGAGAATAAAGACTTGAGGTCTGAGCTTGAGAGCCTCAAAAAGTCCATGTCTAGTTAATAAGTTGGGTAAGGCACTTCCTTTTTGGAAGAAGAGAATGCCCAACTGAGGTAGGAGCTAGGGAAGGCTAAAAAGGCCTAGGGCCAGTCTTTCTCTCAAGGGAAGAATGAAAATTGCCTAGAAGAAGAGCTAGATATGACCAAGAAGACTTTGCTTAAAAATTATGAACTATTAAAAGTCTTATCGAGAAGGTTGATCATCTCACGTTCCAATTCCATAAATAACCTCACCGGGTTTGGATGTGTGGCTACAATGAGGCTCTTCTCAAGCGATGCTCGAAACATTAGATATAAACACGATTATCTTAATTCGCTTAATGTGGTGAAGATCTCATAGGATTCTGAGTTATGGTATTGTTATGACCTAGACTTCCTAGATCATCAAGATCCTCCTTACAAGCTTGACGTGTTGTGGATACCAATGAATGCCATTCCCAATAAGCCTTATCAGGAAATACCTTAGCGATTTTGTACTTGATAAAAATGATGAACTCTACTGACCTCAACACTTGGTTGACATGGTGAGTCCAGGTGGGCTATCAAGGATGAAAGATATGACTGCGATAATTACTCCTTATGCATCGGATGTTCCACCTGCCAGAGTTGGGAGTTCAACAAACAAGTCATCTCGATCACGTAATTGATTTATCCATATTCACCATTTTGTTGCAAATTATTTACTTTTTTCAATTTACCTGTAATAACTCAGAAGTGTCAATGGAAATTTTTACATTTTCACTTCATTATGTGATATGTGGTTTTTTGGTCTTATCTTTTAGGTGATGTCGTCACATCCAACCTTAGGCCTAGAACGAGAAAAAAATTTCACCTATTTATGGGGTCGTTCACCAGTAAGGATTTTTATAACCTAGCTGGTCGGGGATGCCTAAGGTTTCCTAGTAGGACTTTCATCAGTTGTAAGCCATTGTTCATGTTTTGTTATTCGCTAAAATTATTTGTGTAGGCCAACCTATATCCAATGTTGGTGTTTCAGTGGCTCAACTAGTTAGTCTTAAACGAAGACATTTTTTAGAGAAGACATGGATACGTAATATGTTAAAGAGAATTCATTCAACTAATTGGTCTTTATTAAGTACTCATTTGTACAAAGCATAAGTCCTAGAAGTTTAAAAGAACTTCTTAAAGAAATTTTAAATTGAACTAAATGAAAAAAACTGTCATAAACTAAAAAATTTAAAGTAAAATTTCTTTAAATTGGTTGCATTCCATGCTCAGGAAACCTCTTTGCCCTCCAGTATTTCTAAGTGGTAGGCTCCCATTAAGTCGTCACGATTGACTTTGAATGGGCCTTTCCAGTTGGGCCCTAGTTTTCCATCAGAGGACTTTTTGGTGCTACCCACAATCTTTCTCAACACGTAGTCTACGACCTTGAATCCTCTTGCTTGACCCCCCGTTGTACTGTTGCTGGTAGGAGGAGAGTTTTACAAGATCCAATTATTTTTTTATCGGCTAAGCCAAGCTTTGATATGATCGCTTCATTGTTGAGATCTGGATCAACTACGATAAATTTCATGGTCGGGAGACCTGCTTTTAGTGGGATCACTACCTCCATTCCATAAGCGAAGTCAAAGGGTGTCTCCCTCTTTGATCTCCTAGGTGTTGTTCGAAATGTCCAGAGAATATGGGGAAGTTGGTCGACCCAAGTGCCCTTTTCTTTTTCCAGTCTCTTTTTAATTTTATCGAGGATTGTCTTGTTGGAAGCTTCTGCCTGCTCGTTGCCTTAAGCGTAGGCCATTAAACTGTAGTAATGCCTGATACTATGCTTATCGAAAAAGCTCTAAAAGAGGCTTCTCTCGAATCAAGTCCCATTATATGTGGTGATAATTTGAGGGATGTAATACTGTGTTACGATGTTCCTCTATATGAACTTGGTCACATCAACATCTCGAATGTTCGTCATGGGTTCCCTTTTGACCCATTTAGAGAAGTAATAGATGCCGACCAGCGGGTATTTCCCACTATCAGATGCGAGGGACTATAAGCCGACGATATCAAGTCCCCATTAGGAAAATAACCAAGGACTTGTGAGGGACTTGAGGTCACTGTCTGGTTAGTGCACCGATCGTGAGAAGAGTTGACAGTTTTTGCATTTTCAAACATAAGAAATTACGCCCTTTTGCATGTATGGTCACTAATATCCTTCTTTTATTTCCCTAAATGCCAACGATTTACCCTTTGTATGACTCCCACATATCCTCTCATGAAGCTCGTAGAGGGCCTTTTTGACATCGTTCGGGTTCATGCATTGGAGGTAAGTCCCTGAAAAAGAGTGTCGATAAACTTTCTTATTTTCCCCCAATTAGAAATGAGCAGATTTCACTCGTACCTTATGCGCTTCTTTCCTATCAACTGGCAGGGCATTTTCTATTAGGTAACGCATGATCGGATCCATCCATCTCGGGTACCTATTAGTAACCATAACTTTCTTGGTAAATTTCCCTCTATTGATACTAGGTTGGTCGAGGTACTCCACTTCAATAGTCCATTTCATATCCCTCTTAACATCTGAAGCAAGTGTGGTCAGTGCATCAGCGTGACTATTATTACCTCTTAGGAACTATTGCACTTTTACATGCATAAATTGGGCGACCAACTATTAGGATTCCTCAAGGTATGCGAACATAATCATATCCCTGGTGATGTAGTCTCTTAATATCTGATTAGTAGCGTCCTTGAGTCACAGAAGACATTAAGGTAATGGGCACCTAAGGAGAGTGGTTTTTGAAGCCCATTGAGCAAGACTTCATACTCATCTTCGTTATTGGAGGATTCAAATCCCAAATGAATTTCCTATTCTAGAACTGGTTTCTCTAGGGATACCATTACTCTCCCCACTCCCATCCCTTTGGAATTAAGGCTCCATCAACATACAATACCCATTTATCTCCTTCTTCGATCGGTTGTGGGATAGAGTCTATACTTTCATTTCCAGTCTTTTACGGCTCTTGATCATTAAAATATTCGATGATAAAGTTTGCTATGACTTATCCTTTGATTGAGGTTCTAGTCTGACACTAGATATCTAACCTCCCGAGTTCTACCAACAACGTAGACATCCATCCAGATAGGTCAGCCTTTCTGAGCATTGCTCTTAGAGAGAAGAAGGTTACAATGATGATAGTGCGTGCCTCAAAGTAGTGCTTCAACTTCTTGAAAGTTATTACCAACGCGTATGTGAGCTTCTCTAATGGAAGGTATCTCTTTTTAGCATTGAGCAATGTTCTGCTTCCATATTAAATCGAAGCCCAACCCCCATTATTCTCGCAAACTAAGGCTGAACTAATAGGACTATTGGACACCATCAGATATAACTACAAAGGGCCTTTATCGTCTTAAATGGCCAGTAGTGCCTTGTTGCATTCATCCTTCCATATTTACCTGATTTCTTTTTCAAGTGCTTGAAATAAAGGTTTATACTTCTTTAAGGACCTGAATATAAAGCGATTGAGGGCAACTAGCATGCCAGTTAACTTTTGTACCTCATGCATAGTCTTGGGGGCTGCACCTTCTTGATGGCTTTAACTTAATCAAGATTTTTCTCGATACCTCTTTGACTGACTAGGTATCCAAGGAACTTTCTCGATTGCACCCTAAAGGATCACTTTGCCACATTTAGCTTCATCCCGTAATAACGAAGCACTTCAAAAGTTTTTGCCAAGTCTGTAAGGTGACCCCCTTCCTCCTTCTCTTTACAAGCTTGTCATTGATATATACCTTCATTATATATCCTAATTTCTCCTTGAATATCTTCATCACAAGTCTCTGGTAGGTTTCCTCAGCATTCTTCAATCTGAATGATGTCACCCTATAGCAGTGTAACCATAAAGTGGTGATGAAGGAGGTATTTTCTTGGTTGGGTAGGGGGTCCTTACTCCGACCAAATCATTGCCAGTAAAAATAATGTGCTTCGTGTAATTAATTTCCTCTAGTTGTCATCATTTTCTCACAATGGCAATTATTAGGTAAATCTAAAGGCTTTCATGATTTTCATGAGTTTCTTAACCTCAATTCAGAGAATGTTCCCCTTGATTTAGGTTGGGTTTCATGCTCTATGAATCACTACAGACTCATTGCCCAAACACTCATCTAAAACATTGTTCGGTCTTAGGACCCCATGTATTATCATAAATTCATGTCCCATGTCATGTTTTAGGACGTTATCAGGTTTTTAGTCACACATAAGTTGTGCTATGCCTTCCTTCTTTTCTTTGAAGTCATTTCGGTGCCCAGCCTGAACTAGCTCCTCGAGGTGGGACTTTAGTGCCTAGTAGTTTTCGGTCTTGTGATCGTGATCTTTGTGATATGAACACTTCAGTTTCGGATTTTGCTTATTCAAATCGCTGAACATCTTCTCGGTCCATTTGAAATACTACCTCCCTTTGATCTTATAAAATATCTTATAAATTAATTCGGACAACACTGTGCTAACTGCCCTGGCTGAGTTTTCGAGATCCTTTCTCTCAACTCCTTTCTACTTCCCATTTTATTTCCTTCCTACTTTTTTGTTCACCCCCTCCTTGTCCCTATTCTTAGGACGATTTTGTCGCTCTCTATCATGTCCAACTCTAGTCATTGTATTTTCGACCTTAGCATATCTTTCAATCCTAGCCATGAGGTTGTCGATCGTGATGGCCTCATGCTTAATAAGGGGATGGTAAAGCATGGAACCACTTGACAGGCCAATTTCGTGACTTTCTTGGTGCAGTTCTCCACCTCATTATACACCTTCCAATACAATCTAGCATACTCGCAAAGTGTTTTTTGTGGCTTTTTCTTCATCGTCAGAAGTTAGTCCATCCTCTTGGGATGAGTGCTGCTAGTAACGAATCTGGTTATGAAGGATTCATCTACTTACTTAAAGGAATCTATCGATTGGTGAAGAATCTTTTCAAACTACTTTTGGCAACATCTCTAAGACTGGAACTGAAAATCCGATACATCAATCCTTTGTTAGTATTCCATAGGGTTATCACCTGGAGATATTTCCTGACGTGATCGGTGGGATCAGTCTTCTTGTCATAAATCTTAAATCTTGGGGGAGTAAACTTCTTAGGAGGCTTAAAATATTCTATAGATTGGATAAATGATGACTTCATCTAGCAGACGAGTGCTCTTCTAAAGAGCTCCTTGGTAATACGAGCCCCTTTATTGGGTGGGAGTCTTTCTAACTCCATTCTAAGAAAGTCACAGAGCTCCCTATCTCCTCGTTGGTCATCGAGGCATGGTATCCCTATAAGGGACCTTCGGCGAGGAGAATACTTATTCTGTCTTTGGGTACTCATTCCTTAACTGTGAGCACTGTGAGCGTAAGGGTTAGGAGTTCACGAGCAGTAGCCATACTTGCGCTTCTTTCTGTGGGCTTCCTTATCCAGCTTCTCTATGCATTGCTGGAGTGCGGTGTTTTGCTCTTGTTAGAAGTCCTTTCATCCTGAATACGCTTCTCGTAGTTATCAATGAGCCTTAAGATCGGGTTAGATAGCTCAAGACCATCACTATTCACCATCCTATCCTTCCAAGGATAATAACGAGCATCTGAGGACTGGTAATACTCATCAATCTCAGATCTAACCCTCTGAGAGGGAGGGGGAGGGGTCAGCTGACGGCCCTCCTGGTCGTCGTAATCATTGTGGTCAAGGGGATAACCCTCTGGGTCTTCATAGATGTGCTGTTGATGACCCTCCTGGTCATTAATGTTCACATGATCTGGGTTAGGTGAGTGAGACATCTTAAAGATTTAGCTAGTGGTAAGGAACCCAGATCACTTCCCACAAATGGCTCCAATTATAGGTGTTAATATCCAATAATATTTGTATTCAATGAAGACAAGCTAAGTAATACTCAAGAGGGGGGAGGGATAAAAAGCACACAACATAGGAACATACGTAGTTCAACAACATTCTTATGTACACGGGGTTTGGGGTTTATTTTTTATTTTTAACTTAGAGAACATGTCGACAAAGTTATATTATTGCTCGACATTACAATCTCACATGCCCGTACCCAATAGCGGAGGGCCTACATTTATTGAGGAGCTTAAGAGAGTTCTAAGCTCCAATAACAGTTATCCTTAGAAGTTAGGACCTATCTTTTATCAGTTTAAGCTGTCCTAAGGGATATATATACGGGAATCCTCTCTGAGAAGGATTCTCAATTGACTTGATACGCAAGGAACTTATGGACTTTTTTTGAACGTATACAGGTCACGTGCCTTCGTTACTCTCGTCTCCACAGTAGAAATGCCTATCATGGTCTCCTAGAGGCCCAAATGGAATTCAAGTAATACCCTGCTATTTTTAAAAGTATTTTAATTTTAATCAATTGTGCAAAGAATCGGATTCAATCTGAGAATGCTACGTGATTGAATTAGAATAAATTGACGAATAACTTAATAGGGGTGAAATTGTAACTAAATTAATTAAATAAGATTTTAAAGTTGAATAAGGGTGAAGTTAAAATTTTAAAGGTAATTTATTTAATTGTCAGAACTTTGAATTATAATGGGAAAAATGATTGGTTCAGAGGTATAATTTTTTTAACTACGGAGATTGTCTCAATTAAGGTTAGCTATGATGTAAGTTTGGTAGGGTTTTAAGGCTTCCTTGATTTGCGGTGTATTTAATATGGTTGTTAGGGTGAAGTTAGATAAAAATGAAGGGTGAAGAGACTTGTTAACTGTGAGGATGTAATCATTCACGTGTGTTTGTTTTTAAGAAAGGAAAGAAAAAGGCATATTTGTCCTTCTTTGGGAGCCATGAGGCGCTAAAACCGAGGCAATTATTAAGAGATGGATAGAGAATAAAGTTATAGGCATTGATCTAGGAAAGAAAATTTAGGAGAGTTGTCACCTAAAATCGGAGAAAAGAAGAGGGAGCAGAGAAGTTATTGCCGACTCTAATGAGGGAAAGTAAGGTTTGACCGACATTTAAGGAAGGAAGAGAGAGTTTTGGGCTATTTGCCATTCAACTTTTGGAAGAATCGACATTTTTATCTGTTGGTTTGGGGGCGGAGTTACTTATTTGAACTTCACTTTGGTAAGACATCCCACGCACGGGGTTTAGAGAAGGGTAGTAGTGATAGATCAAAACCTAAAAATCAAACTAATATACCCTTACTTAAATTCTTCAATCTACGAAAGGTTATATGCATTAATACTGACCCTTAGCTCCTTATGAAATGGACTAAAACGTATCATAATTCTAAATGATATGACCAGAGGGTGGGGTAATTGAGGTTTAATTAAATTGCCCGGAGTTAATAAATATGTGTAAAAATGTCAATGTTAAATAAACATGTGAAATGGAAAGGAATGGGTGGACACCGCGGAGGGACTCCCCGATGTTGTGATATGTGATTTCTCGGCCATGCGAATACTAGGTGGCGTCATGGCATAAACTGTGATGATTAAATGAAAATGAATGTGTAGGAACCGTGAATGGATACCCTGATGTTGTGATATGTGAATTCCCAGCCATGTGAATACCAGGTGGTGTCAGGGCGTGAAATGTGATTGTTTAAATTTGGCTTGCCTCTTGGTTTTTAGATGGCCGAGATAAAGGGGTTCATGTCGGTTATGTGGTGCTTAAATAACGAGAACAAATAATTAACAAAATGAATTGGATAATTCTAATACATCATGAGGTTAAGTGTCACTCATCAAATTATAAACTGCGATTTTGTCATCTATTCATATAACTACTTTGAGTTTTGTAGCTAAGTTACTTGCTAGGGTTTTGACCCATTTTTTATACATGGATATTAGATGCTAGGATCGAAACTCCCGTGTAGCTTCCCTTTCCAGTCAGTTCTTTCTATTCATCGTTCTATCCAGGATTTTAGACTTGGAGACACTGTGGGTCTCTATTTTTCTATCATAGTTAGTTATTACTTTTACATTCTCATTTATTATATTTGAGACACCCCAACTTGTACTATTCAGTGACTTTTGGAGGACTGTATTGAGATATCCTATGTTGGGTTCCTTTGTATTTGTCTTATGGACTTTGATATGAGTTTTATATTTGAGGATTTACATATCGTTTCCAATTTTAGTGTTTATTCTTTTGTTTGTTCTCTCCAGGCTGAGAATGATATTGTATTATTTTAAATATTTTAATTACATGGGGTACCATAATTTAAACCTCAAGGATACCTCCCTAAAGGTCCAAAAAACTAAAAGGCCCACAATGGAATCACCCAAATAAGTCAAGTTGGCCCAGAATAAGCCTAAAGGCTGAAATGGAATGTGCTTGACCGATCGATCCAGGGTGCACGGTACCCTTGACCGATCGGTACTTTGCCCTAGAGAGTTAACCTATAAAAAGTGGCCCTCATCAACCATTTCAAGAGCATTAACTCCGCTCTTAAATGTTAGTTATCTTTCCACAAGTTGTTTATTTTCTCAAAAATCCCTAAAACTCTTTCCATTTGCCTTCAAAACCCCTTTCAAGCATAGATCTAGAGTTCTAACCCAAAGCCCTAACTTCACTGTTCTCATATAAGCTCAAAAGAAGCCAAAAACCACTTCTTCTATTTCTTACTTTTTTTCTACAAAGGTACTTTATCTTTAAAGTAATCATAAAATCCACTGAAAAAAGATTGATTCCAAGCCAAAATGCCATCTAAACGAAAAAGAGTACGTGTAACCTTGTAGGTACACTATCTCTTGCTCTTTTATTTTGAATCCCTTATATGTGGTGTTGTAATGCAACCCCACTCCAAATCAATCTTTTCTACATCTCTTTGTTCTTTTAGACTTGAATTTTTTTTCTAAAGGTCATGCCCGAACTACGTTGACTTGATTTCACCTACGATGGATATGTAGGTATATTAGAGAATTTCGATCTCTAAAACTCAAGTCAAATTTGGTACATGTTCATCCATTTTCACCCTATATCCTTATAAAATGTTCAAAAACTAAATAAAAAGATTACAAACCATGAGATATTCTTATATAGGATATATGATCACTAGATTCAGGGTTTTTATCTACTATTTTATTCTTAATGTTGGAGTTTCATTATTCTTTAATCATCAAGTGATTTTATGGGTGAATCAACCTTACTCAAGTTCTTTCGTGAACAAAAATCATTCATATTTTCAGATCTGGTCTTGTTTCACTCAAAAATACTATGAAAGATAAAAAAAGTTTAGATATTCCTTATCAAGCCTCTATAAGAGGTAAAATCGCTCTTATTTATTCAGAAACTACATGGATTTTGAATCGTTCCGTGCGAGTATGTAGGCTCACTCGTACTCCCGTCCAAGTGAACAAGTTCAACTTTGTATATATTTATCCTTTGACTATATTAGTTACACACACATCCGCATCGCACTGCACAATGTATTTACAAATGAACTATTCTCCATTTATTAGTTCTTTTTGCACAATAACATGCTGAAATAAATGTTTTATATCTACATTTGAGACCGAAAGGGCGGAGTGGATGCTTAACACCTTCCTAATCTATAACCCACTCCCCGGACCTTGGTTAACATGAAGATCATTTTTCATCACCAGGTCTCTATGGTGGACTACCCATTCTTTTGTCTGTTTTGTGTAAAATAACTAGTGACTCCATTTTCATTTTTTCCATTTTTTTCAAATGAGAGCTTATACCAACTGAGGCGGTGACTGCGTGTCATCGACTGAGGACGGGGAAAAAGAATGGGTCTATCATAGTGGTGAATCCGTTGGGGATAATTTTTTAAGAGGAATGAACTCAATTTAATGTAGATTTGTATTTATCATAGCATGCTATTCTTATACATTCCTCTTATATTTTATTAATTATTTTTTAATTCTTATTCTTTTTAAATATCTGACAAAGTAGAAAAACACTGGAACTACGTTCTCCAATAGGGATAAGGTTACACTCTAGGCGTCCCTTGAACCTTATTTGCGACATGTATGCCAAGATACAAAATAATCACAAGTGTAAATAGCTCTTGATTAAAAATAAAAAGACTTTATAAAATACGCACACTATGTCACAACATAACATTTACATATCACTATATACCCCATTACCATGGGAATCCTAGATAGGGGCTTTAGTTTAACTAAAGCGAGTCCCTTACGATGGTTTCCACTCTTCCTGGCTCACACCCCCAGCATATATAGGGTGGTATGTTTTCGGTGAACATCACTCACGTACCTCAAGTATATCGAATCATCTTTTCCATATACTATCCCCACGAGGTATATCGGGATGCTCAATACACGTAAATTTATGTATATCAAAATATCCCTCTCACACGTACCCCTGAGGTATATCGTGAAGGGTCATAGCCAAAGAAGGGGCCCTTCAACTTCGAGGGAAAATTTTTTAAGGCCAAATTTCCAAATCTAGTCAATTTGTATATTTAGTTTATTCTGTGTTTGGAGAAAATCTTTGAGTCATAAGTTAGGACTGGACTATGTTTACCATTTCAAGCCTATGGCATTTTCAATTCAAGGTCGCTACGATACAAGTCAAGTTAGAGTGTTACATCATTGGTCCTATAATTTTACTACATGAGTTTATGCAAGGTTGAAATCCCTACACAAGGGTTCTATATGGACGAGGTAAAAACAAGCAAACAACTATTTCAAATTTTTGGAACTTAAGTTCAATTTAAATAAATTAACACAATTAAAACTTACACCTTTAATCAATTATTGTGTTAAAATGATTAACCAATTTTATCTTATCCTGAAATATGCATCTAGGTGATAGTAAGATAAAATAAAATCAATCACACAACACATCTATGTACGAGGAGAACCCATAGTGAAAAAATCTCGAACAACACAAGCAAGTAAATTTGAATATGTATGGAATTACAAAGGACACGACAGTAGACTTACACAATGATCTTAATGCCCTCGCAAGACTTGACACTCTTCATTCCTCAACCTTCACCATAATAACATGGAGGAGTCCACCCACGAAGCCGTCATAATGTATGAGTCCACACATGCCTCAGTATCCACCGAACAGGCTCAACAATTGTCTACGGATATGAATACGGAGTCCACTGCTTCTTCACCAAAAAACAAAAACATGAAGTCCATCATGTGTAAATAGCAGCGACTACAGATTCCATCGCACAAAATGAATACTCAGATATGAAGAGTATCAAACCAAGGTGACAAACAAATACCTCAAAGAATATATGTATTGAAACTTGGATATTAAAAAATATGGTAAAAACTAGGGTTTGAAGGTTTTTGGATGTGTGCAGGAACTGATTTTCGCCAAAAGTCACGTTAAAAACTAATGCCAACACTCGTATATATAGAAAACATGTTTTTTGAGGTGACATGTTTTTCGAGGACTCGTTCTAATGAAAATAAGAGTTTTCGAACGAAAACAGAATGTTCGAACCAAACAAGAACTCGTTTGAACGATATCTTTGTAGATACATACATTTACCGTTTGATGTTCATTTGAAGGTTGTTTTTAACGAAATTCGCATCTCGTTCTAATGACCATAATAAAGTCGTTAGGATGACTTAAAACCAAAATATTTTTCTTTTAAAATCTTTTCAAAGCAACCCTCAAATAATATTTCATAAAACACTTTAAAAATAACACCCAATTATAAATATCCAAGGACTAAAAATATACCCATTCATACATGAGAGATCCTTGAATGTCGAAGATGAAACGAGGCATGGAACACGACATGATGATGTAACTCTATAACTCGTCTTGTACCATAGTGACATTCAATCAAATATGTCATAGGCTTGAAAGGGTAAACACAATCAAGTCCTAATCTATGACTCACAGGTTTTGCCCGAGCATGAAATAAGCCAAAACATACAAATTGACTTGATTCGAAAATTTGTCCTTACAAATATCCCCCTTTGGCTAATTTGGGACAAAACAAAAAATAAAAACCTATGGGCCATTAAGATCTCTATAAGACTCAATCCCCAACCCCAAAAGGAAAAAGTACAGACACTAAATAGACTCATGTTGAGTAGCTTTACTCTTGTGTAAGCTTCGTCGCATCGTTGCAAACTTGCGCACTTAAAGACACCTTAAAATGCAAAGAGAATATATAACAATACAAATCAGCATAAGAATAAACCCTCCCTCTTTGTTTAAAATCTCTACCTAAGTTAGGAAATCTCCCTCTAAGGTAAAAATCTCATCCTGACTATAAAGATTGAGATACCATTTCGCTCCCTTTTTGTTCCGGAATGGATAAAGATAAAAATGCATAACCAAAATATTTCTCCCCATCAAACTCCCCCTAAATGAAACCAAGGTAAGAATAAGGGAAAAAATAAGTATATCATGTAGTGGTGTAAAGTGTAACAAGCAACGACAAACACAGTGTGCCAACACAAGAACAAAAAATCCAAAGAATGAATAAATGATATGAATTTGACACAAAAACGAAGGCATAAGATATAAATATGATCACAAAGCATACCAGTTTGAAACTACTTGAAACTTAAGAAGAACATATGACATACATGGACTAAATGCAAACACAAAGACTCAATAAAAGATACCAAATATATTAATATGCAAAAGATACCAATGGCACACATGCATGGATATATAGGTATACATGCCAAAAACATGACACAAAACATATAATTTTTCCACACTAGCATAGTATCGAGTGGTCTAAACAAAGGTGGTATGGAGTGAAGGGCGTGAACTAGCAACAAGCAAAGTATGACCCAATCACTCAAAATATGTAAAAGGAGTTCTATTTGACTTTATTAACCTTATTAAATGAAGATTTAGCCTTATAGTGATAGATAAAGTGAACTCATAATTGGACAAACAAGCAAAATTTATATTGGCCTAGAAAATATTGATGATTCTCAAATCAATTATGTCAAACATGAATTAATTAGGACTCATTATTCAGACCCATTGATCGTCAACTTATAACACCCTCAAAATTAGAAATATTCATTCTTCTATTTTTCTCTCTCAATTTCTTTTGAAGATATCAATTTTGAAGAATCAATGCAAACTATTGGCCTTAGAAATTAAATCGTTTCTTTTGCCTCTAAAATTTAGGCTCTTGTCAATGGTGGCCTTTCATGCAAGGAAGATTTCTCCCTTTGTAGACATTTTTCGTGCACAATCGTATTTTCTTATAAAGCAACAAACTCACGAGCAATGGTTATTACATGCACAAATCCCCATTAGTCAAAAGATATGTAAATGACAAGATTGATAAGATAAAAAATCACTTAGCTCGTGTAATATATAAAGTTAAAATCTAAAAGAGCTCATGCATATGTGTTCGGAGGGGTATGCAAAGTTAATCCGTTACGAAAATCAAAGTCGAACAACTCCACGCAAGTATGATTAAGAAAAATCCTAAGCATTAAAAATCAAAATCAAAATCAAAAGTCCTAGTAACATGGATACATGGAAGGAACGTGGATTCAAACACACCGATATGGTACACAAAATGTGCAAAACTAAACTGCAAATAAACAAAATTCTTTTTGAGTTTTCAATTTTTTTTCCAAAAAGATTACACCACTTGAAAATAAAACTCAAAAGATAAATAAAATCTTTTTGTATTTTTTCACAATAAGACTCAAAAGAGAAAATCAAAATATAAAAGACTCAAACAACATACAATAAGTAAAAATGTATAACATAAATCACAAAAGCTGGTTTATGAAACCATGCAAACAAAATCAACCATTCGATTTAGCATGAGAAGTATCATCTGCAAGAATTAGGGAATCAATAAGTCTAAAATTTAGAGCCTCCAAATTTGATTTCCTTACCCACATAGGTGAAACATGATGCTCTCGTGTTTTGTGAACCTCAATGACTCTAGTCTTACAGTTACTAGGACCTTTTCTAATATCAATGCAAAAATTCCTAAGGTGACATTTCCTACCATAATGTGTGCATGTGAAGACATGGGGAATTTTACCCTTGGGTCGACCGTTTCTAGCATCCCTAACAACGGTTGACTATCTCAAAAGAATGATATTGGTTTTAGTAGCAAAAGCATTTAGATCATCGAAGTTAATCCCCATAATTATCATCTTTTATTCGAACGGTGCCTAACATCTTATCCAAATTTTTTGACCTATATTCCAAATTAAATTTTACATTACTCAAGTTTCTTATTATCTCTTCTAACTCCAAAATCCTAGACTAGAGGAAATATAGAGGATCATAAAAAATTAAGGAGTTCTTCTTCAAAATATCCTTTAAACAACGAAGGATATCTCACCCCCCTCAACAAACACGAGCTTCTCCCTAAGAGTCTTCTCACATGCCCTAAAATCATCAATTAATTTATTCTCATAATTTCCTATGGCACGTTGTTTCAGCCTATCTTCTAAATTCAAGCTAGCCCTTTTTAATTTCATCATCTCCGCATACAACTCTTGGAAGGAAACTTGAAGTTTACTCTTCTCCTCTTCCCCCTCCTCCTCCTCCTCCTACTCCTCCTCCTCCTCCTCATCATCATCATACTTCTTCTTCTTCTTCTTCTTCTTCTTCTTCTTCTTCTTCTTCTTCTTCTTCTTCTTCACTAAGGGTGGCCTTGTATGCCTTCGGCTTCTTGCCTCCCTTCCTTAGCTTAGTGGGATACTCAGCTTCTCTATGTCCATAACCCTCACACCTAAAGCACCTATCTGGATCACCCCTCTTAAAATTACTATTACTATTTTTGAGGAATTTTACAGCCTTATTAAACCTGCTTTTCTCAGACTTCTTTTCATTTTTTGATTATTTTTCAAACTTGAGAAAATTTTAAACTTCTTTGCAAACATGGCCGTATCATCAGAATTGATGTCAGACTCATTATTTGAAATAAGTGTTTCCTCCTTTCGGACTTTTGAAACAAGGCCCTTATCTTTTTTTTTCATTTTGGAGTAAAACATGTCGAGTTAATAGCTTTGTAGATCACTAATAAGCTCTTCAAGTTTCGTAGAGTTAAGAGTGCCCAATGAATTAAAAATAATCATTTTCATTAAATCTTGGAGGTAAGTACCTTAAGATTTTCTTGACTACTTGGGCTTTAGGTATTCTCTCTCCCAAGTTAAAAGAAAAGTTCAAAATATCAGAAAATCTAGCGTAGAACTCATCAAAGGATTCACTCTTGTCCATCCTAATGGTGTCAAACTGAGTGGTGAGGTTTTGGGGTTTGGAAGCCTTAATAACACTAGTTCCTTCATGGGTTAGTTGGATTATACCCCAAGTTTCTTTGGATGTCTCACACGTCATAATACGACAGAACTCCTCCGATGTGAGCGCACAAAACGAAGCATTTAAACCATGTGAATTATTATTAGAAAATTTATGGTCATCCTTACACCAACTTTCTACGGGTTAGGGACATGAAGTTCACCTATTAAATTTGTGGGTGGTGCCCGCCCTTTAATAATAGTTAACTAAACCCGCTCATCTATATTCATACGAGCTTTCGAACACATATAATTAGACCCATCAAACATAGATAGCCTATAAAGCGACTGACCGTTCATATAAAAATCATCTGAATGCATGCCTAAACAAATTATAGACACCCACTCTGATACCATTTGAAAGTCCTACACAAGGGTTCTATATGGACATGGAAAAACAAACAAACCACTATTTTTAATTTTTCACATTTAAGTTTAAATTAAAAAAATATGGGATCCCCGAGCCAATGTGGTCCTCGTATGAATGGCCACATGCTAGCCAAGAAAATTATTCTCCGAGGTTATTACCGGAGTACCCTTTAACATGATTGCAGCATATACGTCCAAAAGTGTCTGAAGTGTCAACGATTCGCAAACCTACAATATTTGCCTCCAAGGGAAGTTGTACATGACATCGCCATGGCTCAACTTAGGGAATTTATATCATTGGGAAAGAAACTCCAAAATCATCCAGTGGCCATGAGTTCATCGTGGTTGATATAGATTAATTCACTAAATGTGTCAAAGAAAAATCGTATGTCGTACTAAACGCAAAGAAAGTGGACCAATTTAGATAAAAGAACATTATATATGATAATGGGATGCATTTCGAGGCAGAGGTCATAAATCTTGTCAAAGAATACCCAATTCATAGACACAAGTCATTCACATACTGTCCTCAGACCAATGGCATTGTGGAATCAACAAACAAGAATATGGAAGTAATAATGGGCAAAATAATTGAGGGATCCCGACATTGGGCTGATCGTATTTCATATGCATTATGAGGATACCGAACTATTGTGAGGATGCCTACTGGAATCGTAATGTTCTCGCTCGTATATGGAATCGAGTCCATACAACCAATAAAAGATGAAAATCCTCTCCTTTAGAGGACTATTGGAAAATTAAGTCTAAGAGGTAGATTGGATAAAAAACAAATATGAAGTGCTTTCATTATTAGATTATAATGATTGCTAGAATCTTATCATATGCAAGAGTACCACGGGTGAGTCGTCAGTGTGTTAAACAAAAATGCCAAAAATAGAGGGGTTAAGGAAGGAGACCTGGTGATGAAATAAGTCATAAAACCCACATAGGATCCTTGAGGAAAGTTTCTTCCCAATTGGATGGGACCATATGTGGTAAAGAAGATCATATGAGGATGCGCGACTCTCCTAATCGATCTTTATGGAACAAAATTAGCCAAACCGACTAAGATAGATCGTCTCGATAAATAATGTGTGTGAAGAAAAAAAGACATCAAATAACCAATAAGAACTATATATGACCTGACCCCCTATAAGTTAAAGAAAATTCATCAAAATCATCACTGAGTCAATTCCATCACATAATGGAGGTACGTAGACATCTCTTAGGGGTTCGGAAAACCAAACCACACACTCTAGGGGAACAAAGTCTTTATATTTTAAATCATCTTTTAGATTCCCAAACAAACCGGTTATATAGTCATTAGGATGACCAAGAAATGTCTAAAGCTCGCTGGGGGATTCATTTTTCATGAAAACGTATATATTTTAATTACAAAACACACATTTATCATTATAAAAAAATAAAGATTACATAGAGATACTTAAAATCAATTGCTACCCACACTATTAAATGGTTCATAATTGTCCACCTCTTCGTCTAACATGCTCATATCCTTGGAACCACTATCCATATCATTAAAAGACTCCCTATCTTATAGCAAGGAAATCCCACGAACTTTCTCGGATCCAGAAATAGTCCATCCAAAAAGTCAGCGAAGACTAGTCTCCTTCACAACTACGACATCCCTAACATTAACCCAAAGCCAGAGAAGGTACTCCTCGGATAAGATCATAGACATATCGAATAAACCGGACAGAACAGGAAGGAATAGTGAAGCCTGATTCCTTTAGAGGTTAGAAATCGTACTTTGTAAGGACATAATTTTATAAATGTCCGGGGTAGAATTTAGGAATTTTTCGTTTTACCTAGATCACAATTTGTATGTCTGATACCACTACATTCGGCACGTCATCACGATCATCCATGATGGTATTTATCCGAATCCATGCATCCATCATCTTCACATGTGCATCATGCTACATGCGACATGCTGCTCATCTGTTTCCTACTACACCACGATGTATTATAGGTAAAACGATTTAATAGAGTTGTTTATATTTGCATAAATATATGGGAAATTTTTCAGAAAATGTTTTTTCGAAGTCTGATTTATTTTTATCAAAATCAAATTTTTTTCTAAGTGTAGAAGCGAAATGCCTCGGTCGACGAGCTCGTACAAACGAGTTAGCACTGCCGTTCGAGCGAGATAAGCATCTCGCGCGAAGTCACTTGAACAACATGTGTCCTTCGTTCGAGCGAGATGCCTATCTCGTTTGAGCGTCACTGTCGCCTCAATTTTTATATAAATACTAGTGTTCATTCTGCATGTTTTTTAAGTCTTTTTCCAACATGATTTTTGCAAAAAATAACCCATAAAATAGACTTCACTTTTTAAGGTTTTATGCCTTCTTTATTCACATAAACACTCCCATGTATGTATGTGAATCATTAAATCTTCATGACGATCGTTTTTACTCATTTGGAGTAATTTGTGGAGGAGCCGTCTTCTTCTCTACTGCTGCCCACCTGGAGTTCGTGCGGGAAATTCTAGCCGAGACATCGAAATCGACGCCTGAGGGTATTTCGTATGTCACTCTTATTTTCATTGTAACCCGTGTAACCGTTTTTACAAATTATAGTGAAAATAAATAGGTTTTGCCCCTTTGGGGGATTTTTCCTCATTTGTGTGTTTTTGTGTGTGATTAAGTATTCTTGCATGATCATATTATTTCCAATCACACATAGATGCATGTTTTAGGATTTAATTGAAAAACTGAGATTTAATTAAATAATTTCCTTATTTGAACGCACGCGCACTATTCAAATTGGTATCAAAGCCAATTACACAATTATACCGTGTAATTTTTCGCAAAATTTTTCTAAGATATCAATTTTCTTAAAATTTGATTTTTAAAAAAGGGCGTGTTCATAATGGAGAAATTATATAATAAAATGTCAATTTTTTACGGGACTAATTATGCTTACTGGAAAGCCCACAAGAAATCTGCTTTAAAGGCCATTGATGAAAGAGTCTGGATTTTGGTTGAAAGAGGGTGGACACCTCCCTCCATCACTGTTGAGAACGCGACTAGTTTAAAATCTGTCATTGCTTGGACTGAAGAAGAATTTAAATGGTTATATTTTAATTTTAAGGGTTTAAGTGCTATTTCTGGATCCGTCACACCTGACGAGTTCCAACGCATAATGATGTGCACCACGTCAAAAGAGGCATGGGATGTTTTACAACTTACCCATGAAAGAAATAATGCTATGAAAGAGTCTAAACTGCAAAATTTGATAACTCAATTTGAAACCATCTCCATGCTTGAGACTGAATGTTTTGATGAATTTTACGCTAGGTTGTCTGATATTATATACACTAGCTTTAATCTTGGTGAACACATTCCTAATGCTAGAGTTGTTAAAAAGATTCTTAGATCACTGCCTAAGCGTTTTATCCCTAAAGTCAATGTGCTAAATTCTATGGGTAATTTAAATACGCTTAAATTGGAGGTACTTATAGGAGACTTACAAACGTATGAAATTGATATGTTTCCTAAATCTGTCAAGCCTAAAGATAAGGGAATTGCACTTAATGCCCAGGAGAGAAAGAGTGAGGGGTTGGCAAGAAAGAGAGTTGAGTAATCAAGAAAAAGGGAGATAGAAACATCTGATTCCGAGTGTGACTTTGATTTAGATGATTTGTCTCTGTTTGCAAAAAAATTCAAGAAAATTCTCAAATTCAAGAAAAATGGAAATTTCAAAGATAAAAATTGTTTTGAGAAAAATAAATTTGAAAAGAAAAATGAAAAAGATTTTAAAGACCCTCCGAAGAAAGAAAGTGAGAGATGTTATGAGTGCAACGGTAAGGGTCATAGAGCTTTTGAATGTGCTACTAGACTGAATAGACTTATAAAAGAAAAGGGCAAAGCTGTCCTTAATGCTACCCTTAGTGACGGTAGTGAGGTCGAGTCGGTGGACTCTGGAGACGAGTCACCGCATGAGTGTAACTTCACCGCATTTATGGCTAGTCACGTGAGTACTTCTAGTGCTCCTCAAGACGATGAGGATGCTACTTCATAGGGACACCTCGATAGTGAGAGCGATGTGAGTGAGGGGTAGGATGATGCAAGTGAGAGCGAGAGTAATTTTCAACGCGCTTACGCTGAGTTATATAATAAGTCATTTAAAACTAAAAAGCGTAACAAAGCGTTAGTTCTTAGGATCACCGCGTTAGAGTAAGATTTAAAAGAAGCGAGAGAGAGAGTCCTCTACCTGCACTACCTTGAGATAAATAGAGTCTGCCTGTGTTGAGAAAGAAAGTTTGTTTAGAGAGAGAGAGACTATTTGAATAGAGAGAGTGGTTTTGAGAAAGAGAAAGGGGACTTGAATAAATAAGTGGCTAGTTTTACGAGTGAGCTCCATTCCTCCCTGGAGACTCGGAAGAATCTTGAAGCCCTTGTTGCCCAGCTTAATCATGATCTTGAGAGAGCTCGGCAAGTCAAGGTTCAAATCGAGGACATATATGGAAAGATGGGGAAGATGATCCTCGGTACCGCTTTAGGTTTTGGTGATAGGCAGGGAATTGGTTATGATGGTGCCTCTACGTCCCATATTTCACCTGGACCTGTTCCTGAGTTTACTACGACTCCATATGGACATCATCAAAAACCACGAAGGAGAGTTCGACCAAGAACAGCAAACCCATGTCCGCCTAAGACTGCGTTCTTCTGTACGTACTGCAAAAGAAAAGTCCACCTCAGGGAGTTTTGCTATAGTTTGGGTCAGACACAATGTACTAGTACTCCACCACAACATAATGATGATTTTACCAGTATGAGAGAGCGTGTTAAGTTTTTAGCTGTCACATCACAGAGTTTGATGGAGGAATTTCGACGGATGTCTTTGCCGTAAGTGAATGCTTCTTGCATCTCGGTTAAAACCAACAACAACAAGGGTAAACAAAAGGTTACCACTTCTTGGTTACCTAAGAAAGATGAAAAGGCCCTTGTTGTTCATGTTGCTCTCAAAGTACATAATACCTCACAGTGGTATTTTGATAGTGGGTGCTCCAGACATATGACAGGTGATGTCTCATTTTTTACCTACCTAGAGGAGTATAAGGAAGGTAGAGTCACCTTTGGAGATGGGAGAAAGTCTAGCATCGTAGGATGAGGTACTGTAGAGTTATCAGGATTTCCTAAGCTAGATAATGTTTTGTACGTAAAAGCTTTAAAAGCAAACCTTCTCAGCATTAGCCAGTTGTGCGACACTGACTTTACCTTAAAGTTTGATCGGGACGTGTGTAATGTTTTTAATCAAGCCGGTAAACTTTTAGTGCAAGGGGTGAGGACAGAGGATAATTGCTATGGGACTGTGCCCACATCCTCACTTGTCTGCAATAGTACCACGATCACTCCTATGGATGTTTGGCACCAACGTCTAGGTCATGTGAACGTTAGAGATTTGACACGCTTAGCTAAAAAGTACCTAGTACGTGGCTTACCATCTCTTGGAAAGCCAACTTCCATGGTTTGTGGACCTTGTCAGTTGGGAAAGCAAATCTGTAGCTCCCATAGGAAGTTGCATTCCATTACCACCTCCTATGTACTTGAGTTGATTCACATGGATCTTATGGGTCCTACTCGTACTGAGAGTCTGGGTGGTAAGAGGTATATCCTCGTGATGGTGGATGATTTCTCCAGATATTCGATTGTAGGTTTTTTGAGAGAGAAACCCGATGCTGTAGAGTTTTTAACGACCAAGTGTCATGTCCTGCAAAATCAACACGGAGTCACTATTAACAAGATATGTAGTGATAACGACACATAATTTAAGGAAGCAAAGGTAGATCTTTACAATGACAGCCTTGGAATCAAACATGAGTTTTCTCACTACACCAAATCTGCTGAATTGTCACGGTCATTGACCTTGAAAATTCAACTTGTCAAGGTCAATGACCGTGATAATTCTGGGCGAGAACTTTTTTTGTCACGGTCATGTCACGACCATTGGCCATGACAAGTTCATTAGAACTATCACAGTCATTGATCGTGACAAGTTTGTCACGGTTTATAACCGTGACAAGCCCGTGATATTCTTTAAAAAATTGTCATGGTCATTGACCGTGACAAGCTCGTGGCAACTTTTGTTGTCAAAGACTTGTCACGGTTAATGACCGTGACAATTCTGGGCAGAATTGAAAAAAAATCTGCTGGGCAGTATGGCCACTTCCACTACCCATCAGTATATTTGTACCTGTTATAGCAACGTTTTACCTGTTCAAACATCATATATCAAAATAAACTAGAGATAATGCAAATATACATTCAAAATAAAAACAATATGCATCACGATATAATCCAAATATAATTCAAATGTTCCAACTTAAAAACAATTCAAATGTACCAACTAAAAAACAATACAATTCAATTCAAATAATGTCACTACATGTCTTGGGTAAGGTTAAATCCGAGGAGGTGAGTAGGCCACAAGATATACGAATCGACACACCCACTGATATACATCGTGCCGTATTATTCGTGCAACCACAGCGGGGAGTTCTCCTTCCCGAGTATCACATACGTGACGAGCACCCCGGACTCGATGTCTTGAAGCTCACGTCCGTGAACTAGTCAACCCTAGACGATATTCGGGTCCCTCAACCCCCGCCCTATCTGCTGGCCATCAAATATGTCCAGTATAAACACGCTCAGCCAACCAACCGTCGACATTGGTCGGTCGAAGGGAGCCAAATAGGGAAATGGATCATCAAAGTTCGCACATGTCGGCGATGAAGCAGCGAGGTCCACATCCTCGTCATCCCGCACCCCCTCCCCCCACCTTCTCCTTCCCTTTCCCCTTGCGTTTTCAGCTGCCCAACGGACGCTTCATAAAGGATAACATATCTTGGACCGTCGCCTCCAAACGGGACAGCTTCGCGTCATGCGAGTCCACCATTCGAGCCAACCCGATGTCGCTCGTCTCCAATCCAATGATCCTAAATTTGTCCACCCACGAGCTCACCCCCTTGTCCTCCCCTTGCGATCAGAGCCAAGCACTTGGCTGAGTGCGTCTGTGGACAAAGATGCCTTGTCGACATCAGACTGCGACTCATGCACTTCTTTAAGCTTTACCTGAAATGACAAAAAGCTCATGATTAGTAAAATAAGTAAATTAAAAAATTATAACGTAATTAACAAAAAGTAAACTGTCGGATTACTTACAATCGTGGCCGCGACGCTCGGGGACACCTCCTTGTCTTTCCCCTTCTTCGTCCAAAGAGCCACATAAGTATCGAGCCTATGTGGCCTTCCCCCAGGGCCACTCCCTGTCCCCTGAAATAAAATAGAGTAAAATTAGTATCGGCCCCGCAAAGTAAAATAATACAGAATAATACATTTCTGCAGTTATAGAAAAATTAAAACTTACCATCATCCTATGCTCCACCTTGGCGTAAGACGTATAACCGGAGTAGTGCACGTCCGTCTTTTTTGCCCAATTTTCCCTCCCTGATTGGCGAGATGCCAATTGTCACTCCCCGATCTCATTGTCAACGAACTTTTTCCCCTGTGCCAATGAGATCGGCTCCTTCGATGGGACGGATTCACTCCTTTGGATAATGGACTCTCGTGTCTTCCCAAAGTACCGGGTTCGCATATTTTTCTTCCATGTCTTGTGTTGCTCCCTCAACTGCTCCAAGACGAATTCACGTAGCCTTTGATCCAGGCTGAATTTTTCTTGTCCAACAAATACAATGTTAGTTGCAAATAAATATAAATATAAATATAAAATGAAATTAAAATCCAAATTGAAATATTCATATAAATATAAATATAAATATAAATACATTACCCGCAGTGCCACCCAAACATCTAACTTGAGCTCATATGGCACCTCGTTCCAACTAATGTACCATGGGCCGATGATCGTCTTTACCAGCTCGAGGGATCTCGCTAATATCCCCGACTTGTTCTCGATGGCCATCCCCAATTTTCCATATTTGGGGAGCCTAGGGGCCGAGGATCCCTCGTCGCCTCCACTACCACCGAGCCCAGACGACATCATTATAACAAGCATCATCATCCTCGCCTTAATACCTGATGGAGACATTTGTTGTAAAAAATGTTATTAGTACATATCAAAATGAATTAAAAGAAGATATGCAAATAAACTAACAAGGGACTTACGCACAAACACGCACATACACGCACACTACACACACAAATAAACACACACGCGCACACACACACACACACCCCCGCACACATTCATGCACACACACACACCCCCCAACCCTACCCCACCACCCACCCTCTCATCCCTGTCCCTCCCCCCCCATCTCCTCCTAAGGGTGAGTTCAAGTATGTTTAATTTAATTTCAATTAATTTTCAAAAAAAGTTGAAAAATCCCACCCCCATGTGGACAATAATCCAGTGGTCATGCCACTTTTAAATCTAACCAACCCAACATCGATCCACTATAATCCCATACTCCTTCTAATTCATCTACTCAATTATTTCATTTCATCAATTAAACTAACAATTCAAGTATAAGAATTATTAATTTACTAATTTACAATGAGGGGCAATCCTACTTTCATATGAAATGGGCACTAATTATTAATTTACTTTCATATAAAACTATACAATTAAAGCTATACAATTTATTAGTTAAAGCTATACAATTGTTGAGATTGCCCCACCCCACCACCACCACCACCACCACCACCACCACACACACACCTCAATTCTGAATTTCAAAACAAAAACATCTAGCTCATAATATGTACAAGAGTGAAACATCCCCACCCCACCCCTACTGTCCACACACACGCACACTACACAATAGTGATACAAAGTAATTTTTTAAAAAAATTTGAAAAATCTCACCCCCATATGGACATTAATCCAGTGGTCATACCACTTCTAAAATTAACCAACCTAACATCGATCCACTATAATCCAACCGCAACAAAAAATGTGTATCCTGTACTCCCTCTAATTCATCTACTCAATTAAAATCATTTCATCAATTAAACTAACAATTAAAGTATACAATTATTAATTTACTAATTTACAATGAGGGGCAATCCTACTTTCATATGAAATGGGCACTAATTATTAATTTACTTTCATATAAAATTATACAATTAAAGTTACAATTAAAGCTATACAATTTATTTTATTAAAGCTATATGATTAAAGTTATTTCGAATCTCAACAATTATCTGTTAGTGAGGGACAATCCTACTTGCATATGAAAGGGGCAATACATATTTTATTAATCAATTTGTCCGTTTCAATCGTTGTGATTTCTCCACCACACACACACCCCACCCCACCCCTACCACACACACACATCACCACCACACCCACCCCACCCCACCCCTCCCCCACCACACACATGCACACACAACACCCCACCCCCCGCCCCCCACCACACACATGCACACACCTGCACACACACACACATACACCCCACCACCCCTGCCCCCCCACCCCACTACACACACGCACACACCTGCACACATACACATACACATACACACCACCACCCCCTGCCCCCCACCCAGCCCCCTATCCCTCCCCTCCCTAGCCCCCCGTCCCTCCCCCCACCACACACGCGCGCGCGCGCGCACACACACACACATATACACACACCCCACCCCACCCCACCCCCACCACCCCCTGCCTCCTCCCCCCACCACACACCACCACACACATATATACACACACATATAGAAATGAAAGAGAGGAAAAAACATACCTTATAGAGAGAGAGAGAGAGAGAGAGAGAGAGAGAGAGAGGGAAATAAAAAACGGTGGGAAAAAAAGAAAGCGTAGGGTTTTTTTTACTGAACAAATTGTTACGGACGTGTCATAGTCATTGACCGTGGCAATATTATAAGGTTTGTCATGGTCATTGACTGATCGTGACAAGGCTAGCCGCTGGAAGGGTGCCAATTTATCCATTTTGGTGTAGTGTCTACTGTGAAGACTCCTCAGCATAATGGGATTATTGAGAGAAAGAACAGGATGATTCAGGAAATGGCTAGATCTATGCTTCTAGGTCGTAAGGTTTCTAGGAGATTTTGGGCAGAGGCAGTGTCTACTGCATGCGACACGGTCAATAGGGTTTACCTGCGTCCATACACACTTAAGACGCCTTATGAATTGTGGACTGGAAAGAAACCCAACCTTGCATATTTTCGTGTCTTTGGGAGTAAATGCTACATCCTACGGGATAGAGAGAAATTAGGAAAGTTTGACTCCCGGAGTGATGAGGGAATATTGCTAGGATATTCATCAAATTGTAGAGCGTAATGGGGTTTTAACCTAAAGAGCTCTAAGGTTATGGAGTCAATAAACGTCACCGTGAAAGATGATGAACCTTCGATGTTTATTGATCCTAGCCTTCGGTGCGAGGATGAGGACTTTTAAGGCAGCGATTTACTTGTCCCTCACCCACACCCTGTGGATCCTACTCCTGTGTTAGGGGACACACCTGCTTGGGTTCGCAAGAGTCATGATCCCTATGCCATTGTTGGCGATCCCACTTTAGGGGTCAAGACCGTGCTCAGCTAGAGAACGTTGTTAGTCATTTTTACTACACGTCCACAGTCGAGCCCAAGAATCATAAAGAAGCACTCAAGGATGAACACTGGATATCTTCCATGCAGGATGAGTTGCTTCAATTTAAAAATAACAATGTCTGGTAACTTATCCCCCGACCGAGTGAGACTAATGTGATAGGTACCAGGTGGATTTTTAAGAATAAAATGGATGAAAACGGTACCATAATCCGAAATAAGGCTAGGTTGGTCGCTCAAAGCTACACACAGATAGAGGGTGTAGACTTTGGGGAGATATTTGCTCCTGTTGCGAGGATTGAGTCCGTCCTCTTACTACTCGCCATCGCATGTCATCTGTGCTTTAAGTTATATCAGATGGATGTCAAGAGTGCCTTTCGAAATGGCATTCAACAGGAGGAGGTTTACGTGGAACAAACAAAATGGTTTGAAGACCCTATGCACCCGGAGCACGTATACTATCTGAGGAAAGCCTTGTATGGTTTAAAGTAAGCACCCCGTGCTTGGTACGAGAGGATTACTTCCTATCTCTTATCCCGTGGCTTCAAGAGAGGGGGATTTGATATGACGTTGTTCGTTAGGAGAGGTGACGGTGCTATTTTGGTTGCCCAGATCTATGTGGACGACATAGTCTTTGAATCCACGTGCTCCCGGTATGCTCACCACTTTGAGGAGGATATGAAAAGTGAGTTTGAGATGAGCATGGTAGGTGAGCTTACCTTCTTCCTTGGTCTCCAGGTTCATTAGCTAGAGGATGGGATGTTCATCTCCCAATCCAACTATGCTAGAGACCTAGTGAAGAAATTTGGTTTAGACTCCGCTAAGCATGCACGTACTCCTATGAGTACGTCTATCAAGCTTAGAAAGGACACTTCAGGTAAGGGCGTAGAGAAAATCTTGTATCATAGTACGATATGTAGTCTTCTCTACTTGACTCCCAGTCGTCCCGACATAGCTTTTAGTGTTGGAGTCTGTGCACGATATCAGGCGTCCTCGAAAGTCACACTTACCCGCTTTAAAACTTATTATCAAATACGTGAGTGGGACTCTCTCATACAGTATTTGCTATTCCTTTAATACCGATGACCATTTGTCCTCCTATTCGGATGCCTATTGGGCCGGGGATGTAGATGGTTATAGGAGCACTTTAGGTGGGTGTTTCTATTTTTGTTCTGCTCTTGTCTTCTGGTTGATCAAGAAGCAAAACTCAATCTCTTTGTCCACTGCGAAGGCTGAGTACATCACCGCCGAGAGTTGTTGCACCCAACTCTTATGGATGAAGCAAATGTTGGAGGATTATGGGATTTCACAGTAAACCATGACTATCTCCTGTGATAACACGAGCGTGATACACATATCCCGTAATCCAGTCCAACATTCGCTCACAAAGCACATCAGGATACGCGAGCACTTTATACAATAGTTAGTTGAGGAGAAAGTCGTATCCCTGAGTTTCGTACCCACCAACCGTTAGTTGGCCGATATTTTTACAAAGCCTTTAGATGCCCGTAGATTTGAGAGTCTTAGGAAGTCTTTGGCGATTTGCACAGTTGACTGAGGGGTTGGTTCATGTCTAGGATATGATGCATTTTCATGTTCATATCATATGATTCCTATTCCTTGGTTGTATCATTTGTATTATTATTTTTTGTTTTTTTATATTTTGTGAAAAATCTAAAAAGATTTTTTTTATAAATTTTTTAGAAAAGCACAAAAAGATTTTTGTATTTTATTTGCACCTTTTATGGATGAGCATTTAAGATAGTCGAGTCACAAATTTCATTCCATTTATCCTTGTGACTGTTTGATAGTGATTTGAGACGCTACATTATTACATCCATGTGCTTTACATTGTTTGGAGTCTTTGAGATGTGATTAGTGATATCTTTCTACATGTTTGGCTCCTTATCTCCTTTATTGCACACATGCACGGTTTTATTTGATAATTGTACTTGTCTATCACATATTATCTTGAGTGTTTCCATCTCAATTCTGTCTATACAACGAACAATATGCGATAAAACTTGGCAAGATTGGAATGCATGTAAAAAACCGTTTGGTGAGATGTGTTTTTTTTAAAAACGGTGAAGGGCTACGAAAGGTTCTTATCTAGACTTTGCGATTACGCATGCGTTAAATCAGACCTAAAAAATTGAGGAATTTTATTATCCGGGGTCCAAAGAGTTTAAAAGAGCTCGAAAAAATTTAAAGACAATAAAAAGCAATACATGCCAAATATGGGCCATTAGGTTTCACCATCAATTATCCAAAGTTTGAGAATTTAGATCACCTCTATTCAAAATATAAATCTGAGGGAGTTTGGTTGGAGAATGTAAATGGGTTTGCACTCCCTCGAAAGTCCTGAAAAAGCATTAAATCATTTTGGACGTTATTGGTGTGGAAATCATTTTGAGCTTTGATTTGTTGATTTGATTGAGTCAATGTCTCATATTTCCATCTTTTTACACCTAAGGAAGATGTTGAGTTTATTTGTTAGGAGTATTCGATATTCATCGTGCACATATGTCATGTTTGTATGCATTGATTTTCCTATCGAATTTGATCACACCCCTACATTTACGCTATCATCGACTTGGTTGTTTTTGTGTTTGTTAATGGTGTGATTCTTTATTGTATATTTTGTATGAAAAATTTTGAAAAATTCAAAAATACAAAGTTTATTACCATGTGACATTTTTCATATTTATGCTTCTCATATCTGTCTATTTGGCGACATCATAAAAAGGGGGAGAATGAATTATGGGGGAGAATTTTTGTTGATTTATCAATGATTTTCTTAAGCTTAATTGATCTTTGATTTTAGCATATCATTATAATTTAAACTGTTGGGTGTCACGGGTATTTTCTTTATCTCATGTGTGTAGGTACAAAAGTGATATTCATTGGATTGCACACCCTGATGAGAAAAGCTTTGGGAGTTTTTGAAGAGCTGAAAATTTGAAAATGTTGAAGTTTGATTGAAGACATGTCATTTAGTATTCTCAGTTTGAAGGTTTAATGGGGATATTATATGTATGTCATTTATTTTATATAGATTGCATAATTCAGATTCTTTATCTATGTACCGTCATAGACATAGGGGGAGATTTGCAAGGACATAATTTAATAAATATCCGGGGTAGAATATAACAATTTTCTATTTTCCCTAGATCACAGTTTGTATGTCTGATATCGTTACATTCGGCACGTCATCACGATCATCCACTACGGCCTTTATCCGAATCCATGCATCCATCATCTTCACACGTGCATCATGCTACATGCGACGTGCTGCTCATCTGTTTCCCACTAATCCCCGACGCATTATTTTTTAAAATGATTTAATGGAGTTGTTTATATTTGCATAAATAAATGGGAAATTTGTTAGAAAATGTTTTTTCGAACTCTAATTTATTTTTATCAAAAGAAGAATTTTTTCTACGTGTAGAAGCGGAGTGCCTCGGTCGACGATCTCATTCAAATGAGTTAGCACTGTCGTTCGAGCGAGATAAGCATCTTGCACGAAGTTGTTAAAACGAAACGTGTCCTTCATTCGAGCGAGATGCCTATCTCGTTCAAGCGCCACCACCGCCTCAATTTTCGTATAAATACTAGTGTTCCTTCTACACGTTTTTAAGTCTTTTTCCAACACGATTTCTGCAAAAAACCGTCCAGAAAACACACTTCACTTTTTAAGGTTTTATGCCTTCTTTATTCATGTAAACACTCTGATCTATGTATGTGAATCATTAAACCTTCATGAGGATTGTTTTTACTCATCTGGAGTAATTTGTGGAGGATCCTTCTTCTTCTCTACTACTGCCCACCTGGAGTTCTTGCGGGAGATTCCATCCGAGACATCAAAATCGACGCCTGAGGGTATTTCGTATATCGCTCTTATTTTCATTGTAATCCGTGTAACCGCTTTTACAAATTATAGTGAAAATAAAAAGGTTTTGCCCCTTTGGGGGATTTTTCCTCATTTGTGTATTTTTGTGTGTGATTAAGTATTCTTACATGATCATATTATTTCTAATCACACCCAGATTCATGTTTTAGGATTTAATTGAAAAACTGAGATTTAATGAAAATAATTTCCTTATTTGAACGCACGTGCACTCTTCATACTTAATAGAAATGGGGACAAAGGCTCAGTCGGATGGCAGGTGACTCAAAGGAGGAGTGATATCCTTCATTCTCCCGAAGTGACTCATCACCCTTTGTGAAAAATTGAATGATGTAAAGCGTAGATAAAATAAGTGTATATTGGGGAATGACCCCATGGACATATGAGACATCATAATTAATATCAGGGAAATACCAACTAAGGTACGAGTTCCCAGATTCAGAGAGCCAGTAGACCCAATATCCTTCAGTCTCCCTCATGTTAATAAATGGATCGCCAAAGATATACTTAGCGGGTTGGTAAGGAAAAATAGAGGGTCCCTGATTAAACTAGACCTCTTTTAAAAGAAACATATACATAACCAAGGGGATTCCCCAATGACATGGACATGTGTGTGAAAAAAAAGAAGAAAGACCATTGATGTCTCACCCAAAATCAAAGGAATTAGTCTCTTACCCTTCTTAGTCTGTAGAACCATGTCCTTTAGATGAATGTCAACACAAGTAGTATCGGTAATAAAAAAATATTGGGACACTATCGTTAAAGCTAAGATACCTCTTAGGCCTCCCCTGTACCCTCTTTTAGGAAGATTATACAAGAAGAAAGAAATAATCACCATCAAGTCAATTCCCTCTTCGATAATGAACTCACGGGAAGTAAGGTGGTTCATTTCTAATAGTGAATCTAGAAAAAGATCCCCATTAAATCAGACTTAGCTCTGTAATGGGATGGATCACACCATATCCCTGTCAAAAATTAGTAATCCTCGAAGGTCGGGCAAACTTCCTTTAATGCAATGTGAAGAAGGTGATATTTCGGGTACCAAAAGTGAGCAACAACTTGTAAGAAGGATGAATCAATGAACATAGTTCTCTAAGATAATAAAGGTAATAAACTATAATGTTCCAGCTCAGGTAACCAATTATCAAAACTATGAATGAAGGAGTGTATTTGGTAGTTTAAAGTGGTTTTATAGTATGAATTCAGAAGGGCCATCTCAAGAAAAATCTAAAGAAAGACTATAATGTCTAGACTATGAGAGAAAAAGGCAAAAGGTATGAGCATTCAAGCCAATAACTGCGATAACCCGCCATCTGAAATAGGGGGTGGCCAGTCCGATACTCCAAAATAACGGAATCATGGATGGAATAATTCTCAGCATCACAACAAAATAAGAAGTGTACGGGATAATCACTCCTTATCTCAGAAAAACGGGTTGCCAAAAATTTTGGTTTTAAAGTTAAAGAAAAGAATTTAAACAACCCAACTGAAAAGAAAGTGAAAATCCAGATGAAATTATATTGTATACCCTCAAATGTACAATAAGGGACCGAATGTGCTGTCGGCCACAAACTCATACAACAATAGTAAACAAGTTCAATAATTTACATAATACATTACATTAATCAATTACAAAAGCTTGGGCCTCTCGCCCGAGTAAAAAGAGAACCCGATCTTAACTAGAGTGCAAGGATGACGACGTCTACTTTAGAATGTCCCGTAATACCCGCAAAGTATCACGGCTCGCCAAAAACACCGGGATAGGAAGTCAGATCAGGCATCCTTGCGGTGGAGTACCTGAGCGGATACAAGATGCAAGCACAACAGGAGATATGAACGGGTCAGGGCCCGATTCTATATGATTACCAGATGAATAAAGAGTATGACAGTTATGAATGATAAATCATGATGAAAGAGATATAAGAATCTACCTACACAATTTAAAACATAGGCGAAGCAGGAAAATAAAATGAGCAACATTAATCTAAAACTTTCGTCATATTCACAAATTACCTCATATATCTTTTCCTTAACAGGAAATATATATATAATCACAATCTTATGCTCTTTATGGCATTTTTATCTCACTTTTATCTTTTGTAAAAATCCATTCCTTATCAGGAAAATAGTCATTTTCAAATGCTCTTTGTGGCCCTTCATTATGCTCTTTATGGCATATATAATCCATCAAGTCCCACTTGATTATGAATAGTTATATTTATATACATATAACGATTCTAAGACTGCCTGTCCGGGTTTCCCCACTGTGCGCACCCCTAAATGACCATCAACTTCCAGGGCCTATCATTAAGACAACCTGGGCACCTATAACGCAAAACGTCGGGAAGTAGCCATGTGCCCGCGGGGTAGTCATAACCACACCCGGAATTACCTACCCATCGCAGAAAATATACAACAACAACGCTCACATGGCCTAGGACTATATCCACCCTGCATTCATTAGCCAGGGGGCTTCACCTCACGCGCGAACTTCCCTTATAATGTCATTTAGAGAGGGTGTGTTTAACCATTTTATTTACCATTTTCAAAAAAATCAAGTAAATTATCTTTTACCATATTCATAATTAAGTAAATTATCATTTACAATCATCATTACCATTTCAATATGTATGTTTCATTTTATCCGAAACCAGTATCATTTACATTTTGTAATTAATTTAACTCATTTAATCCGGAGCCATACAACAGATTATATCGTTACTACGACCTCAAAGGAGTAAATAAACTCTTAATTATCTCCAAACATTTTAGGGTATTACTTTAAAACCCCAATACTATCATACCTCAAAGGAATGAATAAACTTTCAATTTATTCTCCCAACACACTTTTATGGTGTTATTATAAACCATCAAGACTAATATAGCTCAATTGAGCTTCTAAAGTCTCCCAAACATAATACTATAACTCTTAATTTTATAGTAATTAACTAGAAGAAAAGAATGCCTTATCATTAATAGGCATAACCCCGAAAAAGTCCCCATATGAACAATGACTAATTTAGGATAATTAACTAACTCAAATAAAACCCTAGGACTCTTAGTTTACTTCATTCAAGAAGGTTCCTAGGCCATAGACTAAAAAAAATGAATAGGAACTAATACTAAGAAAATCACTCGAAAGTGCAGGGTTTTCGAATCGATTCCGCCTGGCCGAATCGATTCGGTCAAAAAGTGAATCGATTCGGACCATCCGAATCGATTCGGACAGGAATACCTGACTTCTGCATAACTGCCGAATCGATTCGGCCAGGCCGAATCGATTCGGTCCACTCAGACCTGGA
Organism: Sambucus nigra; assembly: GCA_949130495.1. NCBI lineage: Eukaryota > Viridiplantae > Streptophyta > Magnoliopsida > Dipsacales > Adoxaceae > Sambucus > Sambucus nigra. The sequence goes on along the minus strand of OX422218.1, from coordinate 448,023,342 downwards.
CACTGCCCCTCTAGCGAATCAATTCGGCCAGGCCGAATCGATTTGCCCCTGTGAATTTTCCAAGTTTTGTTTTAAGGGTTATGAACCCTAAATTTCTCCCAAACTCAATCTCTTCCAGATTTACACCTACCCAACATAATTAAACTACTCCAAATCATCCTACATGATATATAATCAATATAATCCACAGTTTTATCATCAAAAACTAAGATTAGGGTTTAAATCCCATAATTTCAATTTTTGATCCACAAATACAAATACACAACTACCACACAATTTAATCATCTTAAATCATATATTAGCAAGTAGAAAACTTGCCTTAGAGTTGAAATATTAGATTTCTTTTGGGTAGAAGCAATCCCAATCTTTAATCTCCAATTCTCTCTTCTTTCTCCATTTGTCTCCCAAGCTCTCTTCCTCACTCTCTCTCTCTATGTTTAAGACAAAAAAAATGAGGAAATGAAATAAGGGGCAAGACTTAAAAATCGTGGCTTAAGCCTAAAGTCTCCAACTTAAGTGGTTAACGCCACATAAAAAAAATGACTCCCAATACGCGTTTAAGTTAAAACCAGGTAAATGTGCCCGAAATCCTAAAATACAATATGACACTTATTTCGATTGTCTCGGACCTTCCGAGACCAACTAAACCCCCTAAACTGGCATCCGACAATTTTATAATTTATTTCCAGTTCCAATTTCATTTGGACCATAATGTCATTTAAAATACATGACACTATAAAACATACAACATGGGGATATTTACCTACACATATGGTAAATATGCAACATTACAGTAAATATTAACTTCCAAGTCATTAAATTAAAATTTACTCCAGTCCCAACATTTTATATAATTACCTTATGCGGTAAATTAATATAAAATTAGTTTCCTAAAAGCGAGGGATGTTACAATAACTCATCTCCATTTATAGGAGTGAATAGTTGATCAATTGGTCCTCATATCAAAATCAGAATATTCAGTCTATCCCTACAGACTTGATGACTGAAAATCCATTTAAAAATACCCATTATAAGAATTGAAACTATAATAGATTTAAAAACTTGGAAATGGGATTTTTGCGATTTTAGTACCCTAGCCTTATCTTTTAGATATCCATCTCATGTTCATATCATCATTTACATGAAATAACTTAAATAACTCAAACATAGAAGGCCTTTATCATAAATAAAACATGTTTCATACATAATGTTTAGGAACAAAGGACAACCCCCTTTAACCCTTGAATACAAAAATATCAAAACTACAAAATGCATAAAATACCAAAAATAAAAAAAATACAAAAAGGTAAAAAAGATCTCGAGACCCTACAATGATGGATTCATCGTCCTCCTCCTACTTATTCTTCTCGAAATTGAAAAAAGCCACCCACACCGAGAAACCCTCTCTTATCACGGGACCTCTCCGAGGATGTACGGGAAAGGTAGGCCATCGATACCTGGGCACACCCTCTGAGAAGACTCAGGGACATCTCCAGCATGACCACACAGATCACTGTAAGGGAAGGTACTAGAAATATCATCAATTATTGGGGACCCCTTGCTCGAATCCCTTATCGTTCTCCGGATGTATGCCAAGTACGAGCCAGTCATCTAGGACATTTTCTCCAATACCGTCCGAGGAACGATAAAAGCCTGCAATAAAATATCAATGCATCATAATTAAATCTCTAGAAAATTAAGTCAATAGAAAAAGATAAATCAAATAAAATGTGACACGTACCTCAACTCCCTCAGGAACGACAAAGTAAGGATGAGAGTTAAGAACTGATGCCTTATACTACACATTATCATCCTCGATAAACTGGATGAAAAGACTAGGAACTCAAACCACCAGCAGTGGAGTTGAGGACCAATTCGACACTATGGTAACTCCCGTTATAGGTTCCTAGGAAAGAGGGATAAAATTAGCCACCAGGGGAGCCTCTGAGAAGGTAAGATCGCTTAAAAAGCTTTAATACCAATTTGAGAATGCGGTGTGATATCGAATATATGTGGATTCACAAATTTCCAATTTTAAACTTATTTAATTGGAGTCAATTTTAGAGAAACCTAAAACATTCATGTAGGTGAGTAAATCAAACCATCACAAATAAATTGCTGATACACAGATTTCAGGAAAAAATCCAAAAGGGAAACCCTTTTTATTTCACTATGCAAAATCTGTAATGGATATCCGCAGACACTCGCATAGACACGCAACCTAGAGTCAGCAATAGATCAACCGTAACAAACCCACAAGAACACGCAGCTCTGAATCAACCAGGAACACCCACAAGTACTCCCAATGACACACCATCTACAAGAGAAACTTTGACAAGATCGTATCTTGGGTTCCAAAATAACTTACTTAACTATTAGGATTTTTGTGAATTGAGAATTGAAAAAAACAAAGTTTTAAACCCTAAATGAGGAATACAAAATAATTATGCCGTTTGCAGTTTTCGTGTATTTGAAAAACTCAGGTCTTCTTAAAGAAAAATGACTCGTTTAATCAGGTATATATAGAAAAATTGAGTCAGAGGGTTCGCTCGAACAACATAGCCATATCGCTCGAACGACTTTAAATGTCGCTCAATCCTACTTCTTGCGACACATCACCCGAGTTTAGAAAAGTAAAACAGTAGCATCTCGTTTGATAAAATGCTTCAAACGAGCTATAAACGAGCCTTCGCGCGATATACAATGTTGTTTGAAGTCCTCGATTATCGTTTGAACAACATAGACATGCCATTTGAATGACATCAGAGAAAAAATGTTGTATTTTAAAACTTGGCCTCAACACTTAGAAAAATTATTTTGACGAAAAACAACGCCTCAGATGTGTAAAAATATTTTAGAAAAAATATCCCAACACTTTAAATGAATTATTAAGGGACTTAAACACAACCTAACCAAAATCTATCTCGTAAAGGCTTGTTTGTTGAAGAATATTGATATTCGGATCCGTTTTGATGCATAATTGATCTTTGAACTTTCTTCAATGGTTGTAACGATATACAACATGCTCTAATGTAAAAACACTGCTTTAGTGTTACAAAAAAAATTAGTAACACGACTTTAGCGTTAGAAAAAAGGTGTGGGGAAACAAATTACTAACATTTTTTTACTGTTACTAAATTATGTGTTAACTACCACATCCCTACCGTTACTAAAGTGTTACAATTTTATTCAAATCCTAACATACTTTTACCATTACCAACATCATAACACATTTTTAAAACAAATGTAACATTTAGTAACACTATAGGTCCATTACTATTTTTTTTTTAAATTTCAATTGAGATATTATTATTATTCAAATTACTCGCAAGTCCCTCTACAAATGCTTCAGTTTTACACTAGGATTGTAAGGCAAAATCTTTTCCCATAAATAAAATCATGTATTAATATCAGTAGTGACGTCCATCTACACAAACATAAACAAAGATATGTCAATATGGGTTTACAAATAACACAATCTACAACAACAAGTGTCTAAAAAACATAAAAATACAATACTAACTTTGATACCATATCAAATCATTTGCTTGACACCAAGGGTGAAAGAAAGCTGAGCGTGTTCACGAGTTTGAGCATCCTTATAAATATCATCTTCAAAACCTTCGGTGGTGGATTCAATAATGAGGACATCATAGTCGGCCTGTGAGGTATCAGTAATCATGTTCTTGATGAAGTCATGATTTCCAGGGGCATCAATGATTGTGAAGTAGTAATTGGTGGTCTCAAATTTCCATAATGCAATATCAATGGTATTACCTCCTTCTCAAACTTATCGATGACACGCTTGCTAATACCTCCAATTTTGTAGATCAAGTGACCGATGGTGGTTGATTTCTCAAAGTCGACATGGTCAATGACCACGATGTTGATGTGAAACTTTTGTTTACCCATTCTAGGACTTGAAATAGAAACCTGAGATAAGAAAAAACTAATGAGTATCAGGAATCTCAACAATACTTAATAATACATGTTGAGAAGCACTTGAGAATAAGAATACACAAAACTACCTTGGAATAATTAGATTCTCTGCCCTAGATTTGCGTGATATTTCATGATCACCACTGAGAAAAGGCATCTGCAGAGAACATTCACGAGACAAAATTAGTGAAAAAATATTTTTTTTCCGTGTTATTTTGAGTGTAAACTCCACTTTTATGAAAATTTTTGAGTTAAATCCCCACTTTTAAATAATTTTCGTATACTAACCCCCCATTCAGGGTTTCAACAAAACTTTTCCACGATCTTATGACGGTGCCCTTAGCCTTTACGACAGTTTGAGGGGCAATTGCAAATTACTTTCAAATTAGGGGTGTAACTCAAACCCGTCATCATAGTTGGATGGGGGGTGTCCAATTGTATAATGCTTACACGTAATAGACACTTACATGCATACTAACGCAGTATCTCGTCAGAGTGTTTTGAGGGGGAAGCCTAGAAAACATTAATCAGACTTGAACCAGTTAATAAAAATAAACATATTTCAAAGAGGATTTCTAAAATATTCTTAATTCTATAGAAAATATCTTAAAAACATCATTGGAGTTTGTTTCCAAAAACTAAAAACATTACCGAAGTAAAAATTGTGTTCTCAATTTATCATGTTGAAATACACCATGAAAGAAAAACATCCTAACTGATCAAATATGTATGTGCAAGTGGAACTAGATTCAGTTTCATAGCTTTCAATGCTTTTTAAGATGGAATATTTAATTTATTGACATCAAACATCTTTCCACTTGTCTTTCTCTATGATCTTAACATATGCACTTTTTAATATACATGCAAATGAGCTTCTATGTAGTTCTCGATGATTATGGTGCTCTTCTAGACATTATATATGCAACTTGTTTGTATAGATAATATGTAAAACATGACGACTTCTTTCATACAACGTTAACATATGAATATAACCTTCATTGCAGAAACAATACACAATGAACATACTATATGAAAGAAAAGGATCTCCAAAGGTAAAAACATGCTTCTTTAATAAAAATAATGTAAGTCATGTAGTCAACGCTTTTACAACTGCGCTACTACGAGAAAGGGGGAGCATACTGTTGATCGGTGGCACTCGGACTGCTAGCTCCTTTAGTAACACTACCATCGCCACTTGAACCTTTGGGGTATAAAATATCAATCAATAAAATTATAAGTATTTATTAGATAAAATCATATCATAATTCCTACAAGAAAATATACCTTTTATCTGAATACTATGTGTTCTAGGGAGAGCAGGACAAAATCCTGAATTTGTTCCTGGGGTAGAACTGAAGATAAAAGAGGAGATAGGCGGGAAAGAGTCGAAGAGCTATTGTGTTCAAAGAGAGGTAATGACACGGTTACATAAGTAGAAGGTGTGCATAATGAATTCGTACAGAAAGAGGTTGCAGAGGATGTGCCAATTCAAGTATTAGACACTAAAGAGCCTGAAAACGCGAAGGCTTGTGTTTTGCGGGCAAATTGATTCGAAGCAGTTGGGGAAGAGAATGCATTAGTGGGGGCCCAACCAGTTGTAAATGAACTAGGACTACATAAAGAAAGAGATGATGTAAAAGAAAATGAGCTGGATGGACAGAAAATAATAGAGAGCTATTGGGTCCAAAAGAAGATGTAGATGAAGTATGATTGAAGATAGAAGGATATGATGTCAAATAGGGTGTAATTGAAGTGGCATTCCAGACATAAGGGGATATTGTAGGTAAAGACTGTGTGTATGCCACAGCAGGAAAGGTGTTTGGAACAAGAAGAAAAGGAGTGCCATTGTCTCCAAACGCAATAGATGGTGTTCTAAAATGATTTGAATATTTATTGGAGGTATCAATTGCAATCCCACCTGGAGATTAAAATTAACAAGCAAAGCATAGTCAATGCAAATGCATGGATTTCTATACCAAATCCACGCGTACATACACACACACTCACACACAAATCAACTATACCTTTATCCCCTAACTAATAGTCCTCCCACCTCAATTCATCATGGATTTTATGATTGTAAGAGGGCATGGCAGATACTGATAGCAGTGTTTGTCCATCCACTATGGCAACTCCAGTATAAGATGCTACTCTACTTCCTCCACGTTGGCTACCAAAAGCTGGCCCTCCAAATTGTGAAGTCCAAAATACTCATGCAAAGTTCATAGGGTTAGTTACCACTACTTATTGATACCCAAACAGAAGTATGAAAACAAAATATTAAAACTCCTTATAGATTGGAAGATTCTTTAACATCTTAATTTCTGGAACAACTAAAGTTACAGAAGAAAAGTAATTACCAGAACAGGAACTCTGAGTACTAAAAGTAGATGGAGTAGAAAATTGCATATTTGAGTGGAAAATAAGCAACAGTGAGAATTCAAACAAACCAAAAGGTGCTTTTAAAATAAAACATTATATTACGAAGTGAAAACTCAAACCACCTCAAATAATTTCCTGGATGGATGTATATGTAATAGCCTATACATGAGGGTTCTCTATGGATTTACGCCTATATGCTTCGATGGAATCATTTCCATAAAGGGGGTCTTTTTTAAATGAATTAATGGAATCCAAAACTAGCCCGACTTTTGTATTAAGATAGGTATAAACAATTCTTACTTTGATAGCTTGCTGCATGAAGAACATTGCGATAACCTGCCAATAAAAAATGAATTTAACAATTGCTCAATGGAGAAGATACTGTAAGTTAAATACAAGGGGCAAAATTGGAATAATAAATTTATGAATATCACATGCCTGCTCATTAGCTTCATTTAACTGTACAAGCATAGTAGCATATTTCTTTTTAAAAGGCTCCAAATCCTTAAGATCAAAATCACCATCCTTTTGGTTTACCAAGACATCATCATGCATTCGTCGCAATTCAAAAACCACAGCTTCCTACAAGTTCCCACGTGGCCCATAAACTCCTAATATATTTATATTTGAATGTTTTATTCCAAACACACATACACACGTGTACACAGTTTTGATGAAAAAGACTTACTTGGTAAATAATATTATAAAAGAACACCTTTTGTTGAAAGAATAAAAATTGCCTCAAAACAAGGACAAAATAGTCAGAGTGAACTATAATTCAAATAATATAGAAGTTGTCACTGATTGTTATATTCTACGTTCACTTCCTTTTTCCCTATATGACTAAACAGTAAAGTGTAGTGAATTTGTCATTTTTAACGTAGCATCTAAGAAAATTAGTAACACAAGTGCTCCCCTTTTTTGTCAAGAGCTCGAGCGAGCTCAGTAGGAGCTTGGACATCATCTTTCTTTGCCTGAAGCTGTGCCAGAGTAGAATGCTGAGAATATGCCAACTGTTGATTAGTGGGAGCTTCCTTAGGTCCAATTTCAGCTTATGAATCAGCGTTTTTTGGAGACAAATGTCATGGAGAAACAAAAATAAAAATAAATTCCTTCTTTGATAATCTTACAATTTTTGTGATATAATATTTTCACAATAAGTTTCTTCAAAAGGAGTGACCTTAGAGGATAGGATAAGAGCGGAAATAAAAATATACAACCAAAATATGACTATTATACTATACAATAATGAATATTTTTTAGAAGAATTAATTTATTTCTTATTAGAATATGTTGAATTTTTGCATTTAGTATCAGGAGACACATCGGATTCTTTGACATACTGAAATAGGATACCTGTTACTGCAATCGTGTAAACACAACTAGAATTAAAGCATGTTTTAAGCACATACAAGGTTGCTCCTTTTACCATATACCAACTAGTGTGGGACGTGCCTCGATTTTTTTTGACCACCTTCCAATTTATAACTGTATAATAACCAATCACCCCAAGTACAACAAAAAAGAGTGTTAACCTAGAAATCCCAAGAGGCAAATTAAGCCTCTTGTGATGATTATCGGATTTAACCGAAACCGAAATCACAAGTAGATTCATTCAAACTCGATCATATTCTTACCATCCCATTCACCAGTTCGCGTATAGGCTACCCATTTGTCATTCAGATCAACAATACAAATCATACTAGAAAAGGGGAAAATAAATGCTTAATCGGTACTTCTTCAAAAAAATATCAGTAAACCAATGTGGGTAATGTGAAAATAGAAATCGCAACAACAATATTGTGTATAAACAAATCTAATTTCCAACTATAGTTTTGTCTTCAAATTGATGATAAGTATGTTGAGTCATACATGAAATCTCCACATCCTTTTGAGCAGTCATAATTTTTAGGGATTTTTTTCATTTTAAGACACACTAAACTTGGAAGTAGTGAAAGATTTCAAAAAAACGTTACAGGATCAAATATTTTGAACATGTATAAGAGACCACTAATCATTTGGCATCCATTTCACATAAAATGAAATTTGGGAAAGACGACACCAAAATAATCTTTGTCCCGTGAAACAATGAAGATCTAGAAACCAATAAGTTAGAACCTTGCACATGAATCATTGATGTCATCTATTGTTCGTAAACTGTTTCCAACATTGCCTACTCATAGAGAAGGGTCATCAGCACCCCTGCCATAATTAAAGAGAAAATTGAAGCAATGCTTATAAAGTGCACCGGGAAAAAAACTGAGGTATCTATATATGTAAGTAATTGATATTACCATTTTCCAACTGAATAGAAAATTGTGTATCCAATCGCATTTAGAGCATAACGCATTGATGGGTATCTATTCAAATGAAACCATTATCAACGAGTATGTACAAAATCAAGATGAGAAGAAAAACTTAGTGATAATAGAAAGTGGTAGAACTTATCATTTGTCTTGATGCCCAGATAGAAACAATGATCACATTTCAAGTAATCCTCGCCCTGAACGAAACAATTAGTATAATTAAGACCAAAGAAAAAAATTGAGATTACCTAATAACAAAATTTCTCATTGGAAGTCATTCAACATTTTGTAAAGAAAATATATATAGAAAAATTGTATCATTTAGATAAAAGTTTGTCATTATCAAATAGATCCATTAGAAAATTGAGGTGGAATCCAAGGCCATGTATATTAAGTTAACACAAACATGCCAACATATTCTGCATCTCTTATATCACCAAATAAAATATGTAAATTTTGCCATCATGCATTTCGAGATCATGCAAATAGCAAAGAAATATTAAGTAGTAAAGCATTCTCAATTAATCAAGATCAATGAACACATATACATTATCATCAAAGAAAAATTAACACAATTATTATTCAAAAAAATATATTATGACTACTTATTGCAAAAATCCAGATTGAAACACACTTATAAAAAAATAGCTGATAATCAAATATGCATCAATTTTACCACAAACAAACAAATAAAATAACTAGATAAAATAAATCTTAATTGTCTCGAGTCTTGACAATTATCATGAGTTAATGAACATGTTAAAACTCACATTCACTAAGCCACACAATTAGTTTACTCCATCAAGAAGGTCAATTAGTTTAACAAACATGTTAAAACATGTTAAAACTCACATTCCTTGCTAATAAGATGTTCGCATAGTTCAAAGATGTCTTGACGTTTCAAGCACTAAGGTAGTCAATTAGTTTACTCCTTCAAGATTGGTCTAATTTTCCATGATAGAGGAGAATAAAGGTAAGCATAGAATCATAGGCATCATATAAAAAATTCATTCCATTTCAAAAACTAAGCTCATAAGGTATCCTTAGGAGTCATGAACATATATGTGACTAAACAAGTCTGAGTTCGAATTAAAACCCTGTACCATTGTTTATATATATTAGTCCCAAGTCACCCAACAAATTAGCAAATACCCAACTACATAAATAAGCACACAGTTAACCTATCTTGCAAGTGGCAACCAATTTCTACAGCCCAAACATTATTGAAAAATTATCCTCTAACAATTGAAACATAATAAAATGATTATAAAACTATATGGCAACACATAATCTACAGAAATTGTAAGTAAATCTGACCAGATCGGTTCCTCCTTTAATTATAACAAAATTTCCATAAGTATCTCTCTTTAAATTTGTTTTTCATGACCCTCTTACGGGTTGCATCATTTTCTGATTCACTATCCTCTCCCTCCTCTTTACGCTACAAGTATTTAGTAGTTTCTATTTGGTTTGGTGCTCAAATCTATTGGGATATAACACTTGGTATGTTCAGGGTGGCTTGGTTAAGCACAAGTCTATATTAAGTACCAAGATGACTGTGGTATTCAGAAACCCAAAGGCCATATCATGAGGAAGATGATGCTCATAACAGTTGCCAATTTAGACAAATGTGAAGTGTTGAAAACATTGAATTCACCAGTAGGAAACACACATCAAACTTTATTTTCGATCAGAGTAGCACATTTGATAGATGCTGAACACATTGACCACACTAGATTCCCACCCATTCTCAATTATTACATAAATGCTCTAATGATGGAATACCACGTTGATTCATTTTCATAGGAAATCTCTGCAACCATTTTGTTTTTTGTCATTAAGAAAGAAACAATTGTGAAGATACCTTAGGTAAATGGTTGTCAAGATACCTTCATGAACGAGCTTGAACAAATTTCCCTATGGGATTCTAGTAAAGCTAGGTATAATTTACTCCCTTATAGGAACAAGTGAATCACAAGTGATAAGCAAGACTTAATGTTCCATGAGTAATTATTGGGATTCTTTGAATATTGGATTGAAGGATGGGAAATGAAGCAATTAGAAATCTAACTCTTACGAGTAACTAAGAGTAACACCATTAAGGCTACTCCAACACACAGAAGACCTTTAGTACAATTAAATAACTAGGGGACTGAAAGGGACAAGTGGTAAATGCATTAACTAATAAATACAAATCAGATGGTTCTAGTATTGTGATGTGTCTGGAAAATAATACTAGCACCAGTCCAAGCGTGCGTTTGAATTAAGGGACTGTGCTAGTACTGTGATGCATCAGGAAAAGAATACATTAACTAATAAATACTTGGAAGATAAACTTACAAAGTCCTTGTGAAAATTACTATGATGTCTTTGGAATCTAGTTTTTAGGCTAAAAAGGAAAATAAATACTAGGAAGAAGAGAATCCAATTCCATCTGGACCAACCTATAATATGTCTGGCATTAGGAATACAACATTAGCAATGAATCATCAAATTAACATTATAATAAAGAAAACTATCCAAGACTTTAGCAAAAGTGGGGATAAGAACTAGCTTAAAGTGGGAACACGCATATGAAAAAGATGTTCAACAAGAGCTTGAGTTAATTTGAACCACAAATAAGTAAAATATCCTAAATCTTTTTGGAAAGTAATATATTCTTAAAGTTAATTCCAACAAGTTTATCCCGAAATGGATGATAAATTAAAGGTAGATAACTTTATACACATAAAAAATAGGAGAACCAAAATGAGAAGAACAATTAAGCTAAATAGAGATACAAAAATACAATGGTCACGAAGATCAAGCCCAAAACATTTTTTTTCTTCACTGCCATTTGGATTAGTCAAAAACCAATAAATAAATCAAAAAGGGAAAACACACACACATGAAATTGTTAAATTATGGAATTTTTAAAATTATTACAATCTACAACAAATTGACTCAATGACAAAAAATGTTCAACAAACAATAATTCAAAGACGAGACCAAAACAAGAGTGGTTTGATTATCATCCAAAACCATATAATCAAACATTATCCTCTATATCCTCTCTCAGATCAACTTAATTCATGAAATATTAATATGAACATGAGTAAGGACCCAATCACTGAGAGAAACCCAATTATATCCGGCCAATAATTTTAAATATTATTAAAATTGCAATATTGAACTCAAATAGTAAAACACAATAACCCCCTATATGTAAAATACAATAATCACCATTTGCAAATAATTAAAACTCCCAGAACGATTGGATAAATAATTCATGGCTACATGCAAGTGAAAATTAAAATACTATTCAACAAATGTGTCAAAAATTACTATAAAAATGATGAATGAAAACTGGTAAAAATATTCCAGCAAACTCGAACCAAAAAATACAAAATTATCCCACATTGTCAAGGATATAGAAAATAAAACAAACATAACAAAAGCGTTAGGCAGCAAAAGAGTTATCATATGCTTGCCACCATTCATTAAGAGAACCCACCATTCATTGAATTATCCATTCCCTCCACTATTTTCCTTTCCAACTCCAAATACTCACTGATAACTGAAGTATTTCCTCTCATAATTAAATGCAGTAGAAAGATCATGCACTGAACAATTCCAATATAGGTAGTTCCAAAAGAGTTATAAATGGAAAAGTAGAGAAATCTCATAATTTCAGAGCACCCAAAACTACAGTTTTAGGAGAGAGAAAATGATCCGAGAAAAGGTTTTATTAGCATACCCTAATTAAAGTCAAGCCAAGGTATAATTATGAAATATAACCCTAATCAAAATCAGACTCAACTCAAAATCAAATGGTAGAAACAAAATACCTAAACACAATTAAATGGTAAACTCAATTTAATATTAGAAAAAAAACATTAATAAGCTCGAAAGTTCGTAATCAATTTTTAATGTCTAGAGACTAAAAATTGGTATAACTTTTGTCATTTTATCTTTCGTGTCAATTGATTCTACACCCCTCCCCCCCCTTTATTTTACTAAGATAATTTGATGTTATGTCTATGGTTTGATATGTTGACCACATATAATGCCCAGTAGAATAAACTAAGACTCAAAATCCTTTTCTCTAAAGTTGTAAATATTTATTTTTATTACAGTTTTTGTTTATGATGGGAACTAGATGAATGTGCTGGAAGTGAACAAGATTAATTATAACTGCTTAAGATATTGAGACATAGATCTAAGACTGCATGGGGCGACATGAACACAGAGTTACTCACTTTTTTTCAATTTGTGGTAAAGACAAACCTCTTGTCCATTTATTCGGGTTACTTCTTCCTCAATCCATGCTAAATCTGGTTTTTAACCCACACATGCTAAAGCTAGAACACGAAATGTTAGGGCATCACCGCTAGCGCCATCGGCGGTGGCGGCTAGACAACAACGTCTTCGCATTGACGCTTGGGTTGGTGGATCGATTTGAGTCTTCTTCTGTTAGGGGAATGGGATTTGGGGAAGGTTCATTTTCTTGTTCATCATTGTAAATAAGAGAAATGGAAAAGGAGGGAAGTCTCCCGCTTCTATTTTTGTGAGGTGGGTTATTAAAATTGATTTTTTGTTTAGTATTTGATATAATAAAGCTGATTAGTAGCACACGTGTTAATTTAGTAACGGTAAATTACTATTAGAAATTGTAACGGTATGATAGTGTTACTAATCAATATAATTGTGTGTTACTAAAACTGTGTTTTGGTGTAGTGTAAAAACATATGAATTATCAAATCAAATATCATATACAAATCTAATACCCTCCCATGAACCCAAAACTGAAAACGTATTAAAAATGCAAGTCTTTTAAACTTTCTTCAAAAATCTTCAAATCTCTATCTTTTCTTTGTCATCATCAGAGTATGCAAAATAATGATCTTCAACTTTTGTACCTACACACATGAGACAAGAAACAAATAACTTCATGACGTATCAAGTTTGAAATGAGATAAACATAAATTAAAACAAATATCAAATCTCAAAATCCCCCATAATTCAAACTCCCCCATTAAATCATAATTCCTTCTCCCCCTTTTTATTTGTCTGAAATAGACAAGGAAAAGAATAAATAAAAATAAGCATGGAGTGTCTCGACAAGCAAAACAAACCAACTACGATCATCAAGAAAAACTAGAAAGCACTCACCAACTATTTTTGATTTTTCAAATAATACATATACAATTTACAAAAAAAAATATCACACACCATGAATTTACACTAAGATAACCAAATCGTGGAAACGGAATGGATGGGTGTGAACATATTCAATAGGTAAATCAACTCAAATATACATAACAAATGTGCACGATGAATATGGATACTCCTAACGAATGAACTTCACAATTATCTTTAGGTGTAAAGATTGTTGAATTCAAATGACATCGTCTTAATCAAATCAACAAATCAAAGTCTAAAATGATATCCACACCAATAACGACTAAATTTTTTTAACGCTTTTTCAAGACTTTGTCAAGACATGCAAACCCGTTGATCTATTTCCAACTAAACTCCCTCAAATATATATTTCATTTTCAAGTTCTTTTGTGGTTTCTATTTTTTTCTCAACTTAGAGAAATACTATTGGCCCCATTTTTGGCATATGATTCTTTTTATTGATTTAAGTTTTTCTCGGGCTCTTTTAAATTGTGGTTTTCACGACGTGATTATTATTCACTCGCAGCCCTTTTTTCGTGTTCATTCATCATTTTTTCATATTAAATAAATTCCTCACGGGCAACGATTTTTACATGCACTATTTTCACTGCCAAGTTTTATCGCATATGGTTCGTTTTAAAGACAAGATTGAGATGAAAACACTTCGACCAACATGTGATAGACAAGCACAATAATAAAACAAATCCGTGCAAGTGTGCATTAAAGGAAATCATGAGCTAAACATGTAGAAAGTAATATTAAATCTCATCTTAATGACTCCAAACACTATAAAGCACAATGATGGAACGATGTATCGTCTCAAAACACTATCGAATAGTCACATGGATATGGAATGATGTTGTGACTTGGTCATCATAAATGTCCATCCATAAATGGTGTAAATAAAATACAAGACTCTTTTTGTCTGTTTCTAAAAATTTAATCAAAATAAAATCTTTTTGGCCTTTTTAATTTTTTCTAAAAAAAAATAGAAAATCTTTTTGTATTTTTCCAAAAATTTTCAAAAATAGAAAATATAAATATAAAAATGGTACACACTAGCAACAGGCATAAAATATCATCATGAAAAATATCTTATGTTAGCAAATAAGTCTAAACCTCAACCGTTAGGTGCGATGGAGTTTTCCAAAGATGGTGACATCCTATGAAAAACGTCCATCATATCATGTGAAGTTTTGACCAAAAACTTAACTTGCTCCCTATTATGTGCAAACTCTCTCATGTAATCATCCGGAGCATCATGTGTGGGTGTGTGTGGGAATATGTGGAAAAACTCTATGCGACACACAACCCACTTAAAGCGAAATTCCCTGAGGTGTCCTCTCTTTTTGTAATGGGTGAAAACATACACGGGCCTAGTAACACCTCTCTCAAAACCTCTACGACACACTCTTCTATCAGGAATGGGATGCCTAGGTGGGTTGGGTTGAGAGACATATGGATCTATCACAAACTCGAGAACTGGCTCGGGTGCAATATGGAAAGTAAACGCATCGTCATGACCTATTCCTAATCTCTAACCATTACCCAAAGAGGGACCACGGAGAATCTTTCCAACCTTCTGAGATGTATCCTCTATAGTGACATTTACCTCCCGATCTCGTTCGAGATCTCTCTCTAATTGGACCACACGAGATTCAAGTTCACTCTTTTTCTGACATATGATGATCAACTGCTCACTCAAAGTTACCTATACACATGAGACAAAAAACATATACCTTCATGATGCTCGAGTTCGAAACAAAGTAAATCATAAATAAATACTCCCCCAAAATTTAAACTCATCAAGACTCCAATTTTAACTTGCTCTCCCCCTTTGTTTTTATCGAAATAGACAAATATACAAAGAAGTTGAAGCAATGAACATGAAATACGGAGAATCATGACAAAGAAAATATATCATCACAAAAGATGTAAATTAAGTTCAAGTAATGATCATCTCAAAGGCAAGCAAACCAACTATTTTTGAAAATTTTCATTTTTTTTTCAAAAAAATACAACTTTCACAAATACAACAAACATACCATATATAATATATGCTATGTTTAAAGGTCATGTCCGCATATTTAAAATCAATTTTATCTTATTTATCCTAATCATGAAACTATGTGATAAAATAGATAAATCAAACCACGCAAATAACTCACGCCAAGCTTCAGGATAAAAAATCCTAAAGGGAAAAACCTTTATTCACTTAGAAATTTACCTGATAGTCGACTTACAGACTACTTGATCCCCCACACGTATAATGCGTTATTCTTCAAAAATCTCTAAGGAACAACTATGATGCTCACAAGAGTCACATGACCGCAGTCCTCCGAATTAGCCTCAACCTTCGTTCTTCAAGAATGAATCTCCGCAGGTATCACAAGTCACCAATGGAGTCCCTCTCCACCATGGTGTATGCAATAGATAAAAAACTATATAAGGTTCTAAACTAATTCACAAGAATACTATTCAAGGATGCTTTTTGTGAATTAAAATAGTGTTTAGAAAGCACAAAACATAAAGAAATTTTGTTGCTAATATGCAGAAACGTCTTTTGCAAAAGTGTTGAAAATTGAATCATGAAAGAGGTATTTATACAAAAGTTGAGTCGGCGTGTCGCTCGAGCGAAAACTGGATGTCGCTCGAACAAGATGAGATGTCTCTTGAACGTGGACATCGCGCGACATTGCATTGTCGCTTGAACAATTAATGACTTGCCGCTTGAACGACCTGAACATCAAAAAACTTTCTATAAAACTCCGCCTGAGGACTTTGAAAAAATATTTTGACTCAATAAAAAATCCCGTTCGTCTTTTTGATAAAAATTAAACATCCCAAATATGATTCTATCCATTAATTCAAACTATAAATCGTTTTATACCTTTTGAGATGTCAGGAAGTCTTCAAACTTGGAGATGCTTGAGTTCGGTTCGTCTTAATGATGCCTGACGATTTGTAACGGTATACGCCAAACTAGCCTAACTCTATGCTATGAACAATGTCAACAAAAATATTCTTACAAATCTCCCCCTTTGGCTATTCTGGTACAAAATAAACAAATAGACCGAACACTAAATTAAAATCAAAATCTCCTATTAAAAAGTACAAAAAGTACTAATACCCTTCCTTACCTTAGAATAAAACGACATAAGTCTCTTTGTCTTCAAACTTCATCTTCTTCCCTTTTAAACTTTGTTTTCATCCATGTGTCTTGAAATATGCGAATAGTTACCAACACACATGAGACAACAAACATATACCTTCGTGACACATTGATTTTGTAACAAAGTAAATCATAAATAAATATTCCCTCAAAATTCAAACTCATCAAAAATTCCATTTTTAATTTGCTCTCCCCATTTATTTTTATCGAAATAAACAAATATGCAAAAATGTGGAAATAATAAACGTTGAATACGGAGCATCACGATGAAGAAAAGATATCATCACAAAAGATGTAAATCAAGTACATGTAATGATTATCTCAAAGGAAAACACACCAAATATTTTTGAAAATTTTCAATTTTTTTCAAACAAAAATGCAAATTTCACAAATACAACAAACATACCATATATAATATATGCAAATAAATGAAGAAAATTTGACACACATATATATGTATAAACGACCATAAAACACGACACAAAACACATAAGCTTTACACACTAGGATAGTATCAATGTGTCCAAACGTGTGGAATGGAATGAATGTGTGTGAACTACAAAAAAACTAATTATAACCCAAACACTCAAATATGTTCATGAAGTTCTAATTGCCTGCTAAAATTTATTAAACTAAGCTTTAGCCTCAACTGACGAATAGAGTTGAAATTAAATGAAAAAAAGAAGCACAATGCAAGCCTAGAATTTTAATGATTCTACAAATCAATAGCGTCATGACAAAATAAGTATAACTAGGATACATTATCATTGTGCAATCCCGTTGATAAATCCATCCAAACTCCCTCAAATATTCAAATTTTATTTTTCTAGTTTTTTTGAGGTTTCTATTTTTCTCAACTTAGAGAAATACTATTGGCCCCATTTTTGGCATATATTTCTTTTTTATTGCCTTAATTTTTTCTCTAGGTCTTTTAAATGGTGGCTTTCACGACGTGATTATTATTCACTCACAGCCCTTTCCCGTGCACTCATCATTTTTTTCATATTAAACAAATTTTTCATAGGCAACAGTTCTTACATGCACAAATCCTCCATAGTCAAATAAACATGTAGATGACAAGATTGATAGGAGAACATCTCACCAATATCAAATGTACATCATGAAGTCAAAATCCAATAAGTTCGAGCATGTGTGTGTGGAGGCATGAACAAAGTCGAATCCATAAAGCATGTCAAGTTCGAAAAAACTCCATAACCATGGTTAAGATCAATTCAAGTATCCAAAGTTATAACCAAATGTCCTACCCACATGGAAATTTCATAGTGAATTGGATTCAAACACACCAATATGCTCCACCAAATGTGTAAAAGTAAAATACACAAAGAACATAATATCTTTTTGAATTTTTCAAAAAATAAAGTCTTTTTGTATTTTTTCAAAACATATATAAAACCAAAAATCTTTTTGTATTTTTTAAATACGACTCAATAAAGAAAAATATAATACATAAAGTATACATGTCATAACACTAGTAAAAATATATCAAGAATAACAACTAGTGTGTGACAAACAAAATCTTGCAAGAAATCAACGATATAAAATAGCATGTGACGCATCATGTGCAAGCATGTGAGAATCAAGCAACCTAACATTTAGAGTCTCCAAAAGTGATTTCCTAACCCAAACAGGTGTATACCTAACTCGAGGGGTTATGGGAATTGAGGGATACTGTCCTTAAACATCCTAGGAGATTCTCTAAGATCAAAATAAAAATGCCTAACGTGACCTTTCCTACCATAATGTGAACATGTGTCAACAGGAGGAATGTTACCTATGGGTTGACCTTTTCTAACGTCCT
This sequence comes from Sambucus nigra, assembly GCA_949130495.1. Taxonomy (NCBI): domain Eukaryota; kingdom Viridiplantae; phylum Streptophyta; class Magnoliopsida; order Dipsacales; family Adoxaceae; genus Sambucus; species Sambucus nigra. The sequence goes on along the minus strand of OX422218.1, from coordinate 448,004,564 downwards.
TGGTTTTGGTTGACCATCTAAAACAAACCACGGTCTTGGAATTCGCAACGAAAGTACTAAAAACTTGATTCTTTTAAATCATTTTCAACCTCAAAATTTTTTACTCCAGCAAAGAATTAGACTCTTCCAATTTTAGGGACGCCTTTTTCAAATTTTCAACAATTCCTAAAAGGTTATCGTGCTCACCTTGAATAAAAAACACTTTTCCTTAAGAGTCTCCTCACGTGCCAGAAAATCATTAATCAAAATAATTCTATCCACTTTGGCACAAACACAAACCCTAGAATTTTTAAAGTCCTTCAATTCTTTTTCTAAAAATAGGACTCTATCATCACTCTCCTTTCGAAAATTTTTAAAGTAACAAAGTCATGGTCAAAAGCAATAAATTTATCACGATAAAAATCTTTTTGATTTTGAACCGTTTGTAAAAGATCCATAGCGGATTTAAAACGATAATTTTCTTTTTTCAAAACTTTAATTCTTTTCTCAAACGTCAAATTCAAACTATTTATATCGTCAAAATAAGGAGAATCCATCGACAGAGAATATATGTACATGAGTGATGAAAACTGAATCACCCAAAAAGTAGGTAAACAAGATCAAACACAATAAATCAGTGCAACCCACTCTGATACCAATGTGAGAAGGTAAGATTGCTTAAAAAACTCTGATACCAATTGTAAGCGAACACTCGCAAAGGGTGATTTCATAAAAAAATGCAACACCAATTTTAAATATGCGTAAGAGACTTTTGAACTGATTTTATCTTGTTTATCCTAAGCATGCAACTATGTGATAAAATAGATAAATCAAACCATGCAAATAACTCAGACCAAGATTCAGGAAAAAAACCTAAAGGGAAAAACCTTTATTCACTTAGAAATGTACAAGAGAGTCGACTTATAGACTACATGATCTCCCACAAGTATAACGCGCTATTCTTCCAAAATATCTAAGGAACAACTATGAGGCTCGCAAGAGTCACATGACCATAGTCCTCCGAATTAGTCACAACCTTCGTTCTTCAACAATGAATTCCCGTAGGTATCACAAGTTAGCAATGGAGTGCCTCTCCACCAAGGTGTATGCAAGAGATACAAAACTAGCTAGGGTTCTAAACTAATTCACCAGAATAATATTCAAGGATGATTTTATGAATTAAAAGAGTGTTTAGAAAACACAAAACATGAAGAAATTTTGTTACTGATATGCAGAAACATCTTTTGCAAAAGTCTTGGAAAACTGAATCACGAAACAAGGATTTATACAAGAGTTGAGTCTGCTCGAATGAAAGATGGATGTTGCTCGAACGAGATGAGATGCCGCTCAAAAAAGGACATCGCGTGACATTGCATTGTCGCTTGAACGACATCAGCGAAAAACTTTTTCTTTTAAAACTCCATCTCAACACTTAGAAAAAATATTTTGACGATAACAACGCCTTAGATGTGTAAAAACATTTTAGAAAAAATATACTAACACTTTAAATGAACTATTGAGGGACTTAACACAACCTTATCAAAATCTATCTCACAGAGGCTTGTTTGTTGAAGAATGTTGATATTCGGATCTGTCTTGATGCATGATCGAGCTGTGAACTTTCTTCGACGGTTGTAGCAGTATACGACACTCTTTAATGTAAACCGGACAATATAAAATATGTCCTTACAGCCTTCCCCCAAACCCTGGTCCTCTCCATCCTGTAGGACCTTAGGCATCAGTCTCCCCACTGTGAAGTCCTCATATGGTACAATATAGTCAAAGTGGAGAGTGGGACTCCCCGATTACACGTGTAATATCCCATCACAAGTGAATATTCAACAATTGGGATTAATATGCTATGTTGTGTTTAATCACATTAAATTAAGTTTTTTGTAAGATATATTATTAAACTTGAATAGTTACAATTAGAAAGTTAGGTGTATAATAATATAATTGTAACATTCCAAAATTAAAATGCCATTTCAAACTATTTAATTATTCATAATAGTTAAATTATGAAAATTATTGCATAATTAAAAAGTTTAGTACTTGATAGTTTTATATTATTTTATGTAATATTATTATGGTTTACTATGTAATTATGGTTCTTTAATTTAATAAATGTGAGAGGTACATTAAAAAGTATTGAAAAAGAATTAAATTTGATATGTTATTAACAATAACTTTAAGTATGAGGCGGGGGCGGGTGGGGTGGGATGATGTGGTTTTGTCCATAAGTTAAGGAAAGTGGGATTGAAGTCTAAATTAGCTAAATTTGGACTTATACATGGCCCTGTTAAGTATTGTTATAGTAAGGAGAGAAAAAGAGAATCTTTGAGAAGAAAGAAAAGAAAAAAGATTAAAAAGTGAAAAAGCTAGTTTTTATACCTGGGAAAAATCCTACAAAATCCAGGTTATTACGATGGTAATTTTCCTTAATTAAAGTTATTTATTGAGTTTTGTAGATCATTTATACCGATTTAGATTTTAATTATGGTTTTATTTTGTGTCAGTGCATTATAGGGTCCGTGTTAACTTGTGTATGCTTTATAGAGCTATCCAAGTAAGATTAAATGTGACTCATAAGATAAAAGTTGTATTACGATACGATAGGAATGCGATTGTGTGATTTAATATTTTTTTGGATTATTTTGATATGTTACTCGTTAAGTAACCAAATACTGTTTTTAACGAGTTATCTATTAAGAATTTAATATGTTGAGCATAACTAAAGTTGTTATACTCAATTTATTGTGTGTTGGTAAAACTTTTTGAATCAATTTTATTAATTATCATATAAGCATGAATAGTTTAAGATTTAAATTAATTAGTGACATATTAACCTCTTATAAGTACTGATTAGTATTATTTAGTCGTTAAAGTGTTATTATTTAATATTGCTTAAATGATGTGATTGTGAGTATTATAATTGATTATAAATGTTGGGAAGATATGAACGTATGCTATATTTTAATTAAATTAGTCAGTTTATAAAAGTTAATCATATTTCATAGTAATTTATTTTGTTGGATTGTGAGGTTCTAATGCACCGTTGGTGACTACGACTTAGGTTGATAATGGAAAGAATAAGTAAATACACATGAGGTAAGTCTACTCACTAATTTGATATTTCTATGATATATGTAAATATATATATAATATGAGATGTTGATAATATTAAATGATATATATGATCAAGGTTCTAAAAAACACGGGGCATGATCGAGGCGTGGAGGCTAAGCCTTAAGCCTTAGATGCCTAGGCGGGCCTTAGGCGTAAAAAGGCGTTTAGGCCTTCTTAATATATTTTTTTATATTTTTTAACCATAACAAGGCTATTAAAATACTAAAATTGTACATATCATAAAAATATGTCTGAATATTTGCAAATTAAAATACTATTTGATTATTTTGGATGAGATAATGGTCCGATTTGTAAAAATATTCTTTAAAAGGCGATATCGTTTCACTAAAGCATTGTTGTTTTTAGAAAAAAGTGCGTCTTAAGGGTTTGACCAAGAATAAGGAGTAAAAATCTTAAGGCGGGGCGTTTCTCCCAAGCCTCAAGCCTAGGCGGGTTTTTTAGACCAGTGTATATGATGGGTTATTTTACGATCTAAGATATGTTAAATTATTAATATAACGAGATGTATATAGATGTTGAATTATAAATTCACAAAAGATTGTGATTATTTATTATCACAATTTATATGGGTAGCATTTCATATATAATTATGTTGATGTGATGTATATTTTTGAGGTCATAGACTTATCATATGTTTAGTGTATATAATTCATTAGATTGGAAATGATTAGTGTGCTGGTTATTGTGATGGTTATGGGTATGGTGATGGCTAGAGCTATGGTTATAATTCTGGTTATGGTTAGTAAGTATATTCGTTTTTGCTTTTGCTTAATATATTGGAGAAGTTGGCAAAACTTGATAAGTAGGACTACGTCCTGAGAAAGCGGTGTGATATCGATTTGAATAAATTCGCAAATTTCAATTAAACCCTTATTTAATCAATTGTAAATTTTAAACCAGATTAATTAAATATAATCTTAATTAACCCTAAACAAACATCAAGGTGTAGTGGATCATGCCAACACAAATAAATATAAATTGATGACTCACAAATTTCAGGAAAAAACCCAAAAGAAAAAAACCTTTTATTTCACTTAATAATACTAACAATGATTACAAGCGAAATCTACAATTAATATTCTCAGATACCCACGAGAACATGCCGTTCTGAATCAACAATGGATCAACCTCAGAAGATCCACAAATACACCCAGTCCAATCATCTAGGAACACCCACGAGTACTCCTACGACACAAAATCAACGTCAGCCCAGTACCTCCCTTAAGTGGCACCTAGATCAACATTAGGTTATCCTCCCTACAAGAGAAACTCCATCAAAGATGTATCTTGGGTTCTAAAATAATTCACTAAAGCATTTGGGATTTTTGTGAATTGAAAAACAAAAAGATTGAACCCTAAATTGAAGAAGACAAAGTGTTCTTCTATTTTGCAGTTTGTGCAGAATGAAAATCGTCAGGTCTTCTTAATGAAAAAGAACTCATTTAACACGTTTTATATAGAAAAATTGAGTCAGCGCGTCTCCCAAACTAAGTCCAAATATCGCTCGAATGAAGCTAGATATCTCTTGAACGACATCGTGCGAGATGCCAATGTCTCTTGAACGACAGACATATGTAGCTCGAACGAGAGAGCGAAAAAATAATTTTTTATTTTTTATTTCAAAAATCCGCCTCAACACTTAAAAAGATATTTTAGAAAAATATCCCAATACTGTTAAATGAACCTTTAAGGGACTAAAATACAACCTTACCACAATTAGTCTCGCAGAGGTTTGAATGTTGAAGAACTTTTGATATTCGGGTCCGTCTTCATGTATCTTCAAACTTGAACTTTTTCTTCGACGGTTTGTAGCGGTATACGATATACACTATTGTTAAAAATGACTTATAAAATATGTCTTTACACGTGCCTTAAAAAAGTTTAGTCATTGATTTAATATAGATATAAATATAGATATATGAATAGATGTTTATAGCCTTAAAGATAGAGAGATGAGCTGATTATAACTCGAATATGTTGGGTATTTAATCCAAAGTGATGTCATTGCCTAAATGGCATAGAGATGTTATTGTCGTAGAGGCTAGTGATATTGGATATTAATAGAAAGACATGTTATTGCCTAAATGTCATAGAGATGTTATAGCCAAATAAGATATTCTGTATATTAATCGAGAGAGATATTATTATGAAATTGGATAAAGATATCATAGCCGTAAAGGTAAGAAATGTTGGATATTAATCCAAAGAGATGATATTGCCTATATGTCATAGAGATGTTTAAAGTTTTAGAGGCAAGAGATGTTGGATATTAATCCAAAGATGTATTATTGTCTAGTGGAAACAGATGTTAAATGTTTTAATGCACGTGACACGATATGCTTAATTGTAAGAGATGTGATATACTTTATTTATGAGAAAATGATAAATCCTCAATAAAAGGTAAGGTATGAGTAAATGGGTAAGAATATGATGTGATTTAGTTTCAAGATTTTGTTCATTGGATATGTTTTGTGAATAATATAATTATTATTGGATTGGAAGAATTATGTTATGATCGATTTGTATAATTTGACTGTAAAGTTTAGGTGAATATTTTTGAATTAGGCCGGTTGATATAGTTAGTTTAATTTTGTTGAATTGGTTAGTGATACTTTAAGTTGTGAGATGTTGATTAAATGAATAAGCTTATTAAAGTGAAAGTTACATATATTAATTTCTATAGTTTTTGAGTTATAATCACTGAGCTATTTTGCTTACATATCTTTATGTTTGAAATTTTTAGGTACCAAATTATATTTCCAAGTCTAGGACATATGAGTAGAAGCTAGTGGTTTAAGAAAAAGAAATGGTAAATTCGTTTTTGAATGTTATTTAAAAATAGTAATGATTTTATTGAGTTTGACATTCAAACTTAATTATAAGAAATTGGGTTGGGGTGTGACAATATGCCTCCAGATTATCGGAATCAGGTAGATGTGGCTTCCTTATTCGAAGGGGAGGTGTAGCGGGAGAACCAATAATGCCTGGAAGCAGGACTGACGAACCACCCTCCCTTCCACATAAAAAGCGGCATCCCTATCAGTACAAAAAAGTAGTCGAGAAGTAGTTTGGATAGCGGTCCTATTCGCGACCTAGTGTCTCCTCGACATGGGCCATGGAAAGAAGGTAACTGGAAGAGCAAAATTTACAATTTCTCATTATTTATTTTTTATTTGGCTTATCAAATTAAACCTCACTTCATCTTCATGAACGTTCTCAAATCTTCAGTGAAGAAGAGGTAGTGACCATATGCAAGAATTGAAGATCGAGCGTCGCTACTTTAGCCGAGAAGGTTTATGAGTTTTTTTTAGTAATTTTACTTTATTCAGGGGTAAATATTTTTCAAAATTTTTAAAACGTTTTTTGAAAAAATCACATGTTCGTTAGAACTACCTTATATATCGTTCAGACGAGTTTCCAATGGTCATTGCAACGCTTCACAGTTTCGTTTGAACATGTTTTTTTGCCCCAACTTTTAATAGGATCTGGAATGTCATTCGATCATTCGTTATAAAGGTGTTCGAATGAGATTCAGTACTTCATTAGAAAAATATGTGACTTCATTCAAACGAGTACAAAAGTTTTTATTTTTTAACCAATTTCAAATATCTTTCATGTTTATCCTTAGGTGATCTCTTTCCTTATAAATAGAGATGCAGGGATGCATTTGTCAAGAAGCCTTTTAAGAGTACTTTTTATGATCAAACTCTTCAAAATTTTCATCCAAACCCCTTGGATAATTTCGGATAACTTTACCAAACCAAGAAGAACATATTATGAGTTTTAAACCTGTGGATAGTATTTCTCTACTGTTGATTTGTGGAGTTGAGGCTCTATGACTAAAGAAGAAAGGAATTGCGATTCCTGAGGTTGATCGGTGGGTACCAAGGTAAGAGTTGCTTGATGTGGGCGGTGCTGGACCGTACCATTTTTTTTATTGAAGATCAGAAGACAGTACATCATTAAACTTAGTGGAGCTATAAGTTGTCTGTAACTATGTATTGGTTTGTCTTGTCTAAAGTAGTGTTGAAATATAGGTTTTTCTTGAAAGGGATTTTTTCCTCTATGTTCTTCCCATTTTGTTTTTGTTTGGATATTTGATTTGTGTTTTGGATTCACATTATCTTAGATGTTCATGTAAGTTTAATCGGGATAAAATTTGGCTGAAAGGAATTTTTTTTTGTGTGTGACCTACTATACAAACTATCCATATAACCCGCACTTTCAAATTAGTATAAGGGAAGGTTACACTAAAGTATTCTGTGATCTTTATTTTAAATGCGGATTCATTTAGGATCCTAATTTTTTTAATATTGGTATTAGAGCGGGTTACACTAATTTATTGTGTGATCTTTAATTTTTGGCTGTACAGATAATTTGTACAATAGGGTATCTATTTTCATGGCTTAAATTACACATATTAGGAAGCATGTATTAGGTCGGTACTGAAATCGATTGCTGAGTGAGTCTGGATTGTTTCTGAAAGAGGGTGGACACCACCCACTGTGACTAATAACAATGTCATCAGTCTTAAACCTGCCACTTCTTGGACAAAAGATGATTTTAAATGTAGCAATTTTAACTCCCGAGGATTAAGTGTAATTTCTGGTGCAGTCACTCCCGATGAGTTTCGTCATATTATGACATGTAACACATTTAAGGAAGTGTTGGATATCCTCTAACTCGCTCACGGGGGTACCAACACTGTGAAATCTTCTAAGCTTCAAAATTTCACCTCATAGTTTTAAACTATTAGCATGCTAGAGACATAAACATTTGATGAATTTTATGCACGATTATTTGATATTGTTAACTCTAGTTTTAATTTGGATGAGAGAATTCCTGAGACAAGGGTAATTAAAACTATTTTGAGAAATCTTCCTTCTCGTTTTAATGTGAAAGTCACGGTCCTTAATTCGTTGGGAATTTTAGATGCTCCTAGGTTAGAAGAACTCGTAGGAGACCTTTAAACTTACGAAATTGGCATGTTTCCTAAAATTCAATAAAAAAAAGAAAAACGGGATCGATTTGAAAGCTAAATCTAAGAAAAAAGGAGGTTTCTGACTCCAAATTTGATTTTGATTTCGATGTTCTATCAATATTGCAAAAAAGTTCAAAAAATTTCTCAAACTAAGAAACCAAATACTTTTGGAGAAAATAACAGTTTTGAGAAAGATAAAAATTTTAAGTTGGGCAAGAGTTGTTTTGAGAAAGAAAGAGGAGAGTACCCTAAGAAAAATGACACGGAGAGATGCTATGAGTGAGAGGGTAAGGGTTATAAACCCACGAGTGTGCTACGAGGCTAAAGGGACAGGGCATTGGCAAAACTGCCTATAATGCCACTCTTAGTGATAGCGATATCAAGTCGATGGATTTTTGGGATGAATCACCGCATGGACGTAACTTAACCACATTCATGGCTACTCATGTTTATACATCAAGTGCATCTCACGCTGATGAGGGGATTTTTAAACATGATGACTGCGATAGTGAGTCTAACTATTACGGACTGAGTGAGGGAGAACGTGGCCTTCAACATGCCTAAACCGAGATTTATGATGAATCATATAAAATAAAAAAGAAGAATGTTTCACTTAGGGTGTTATAATTAGAGAAGTATTTGAATGAATCTAGAGAGAGCAAGACCCCGATGAGGCTTTCTTTGAGTGAGAAAGCAGTTTGACCAACTAAGTGGGAAAAGAGTTACTTGACCCACAAAGTGTCTTGTCTTACGAGAGATATTCAAGATTTATGAAGACTCATGAGGAATTTGAATCCCTTGTATCCCAACTCAATAAATATCTCAAACATTCTTGGGAAGTTAAGGTTTTTATAGAGGATACTTTGAAGAAGGTTAGAAAGATGTTACCCGATCCTGCTTTAAGTTTTAGGGAGAGGAAATGGATAGGTTATGATGGTAAATTCACTTCTAATTTCCCAACCAAATTGGTTCTTAAGTTTATGGTGGATCCATATGGTCCTTAACCTAACCCACCAAAGATAGGTCAACCTAAATGTACTAACCAAGGTGGACCTAAACAAGTCTATGTTTGTACCCATTACAAACGAAGAGGTCACCTTAGGAAATTTTGCTATAAGTTAAGAAGAGATCCACATACACATACTCCTACACTTCATTATAACAACTTTGTTAGTTTTAGAGAGCAAGTTGATTTCATAGTCACGACATCTAAAAGTTTAGCAAAAGAATTTCAAAGGATGCCTATTCTTTTTTAGAACACTTCCAACGCTACCACTAAAGCCAACATTGATAAGGGAAAACAAAAGGTTACCTTTGCTTGGGTACCTAAGAATGAAAGTAAAGACCTTGTTTTTCACACTGTTCTCAAGGTTCAAGATACTTCTCAATGGTATTTTGATAGTCTTTGCTCTAGGCATATGAATGATGAAAAGTTGTATTTTATCGACTTTATCGATCGCAAGGAAGGAAAAATCACCTTCGAAAATAGGAGTAGGTCTAGCATTTTATGATGTGGTTGTATTGAGATACTCGAATTTCCTAAGCTAGACAATGTGTTGTATGTTGAAAGGTCAAAAGTGAACTTAATTAGTATAAGCTAAGTTTTGCGGTGTAAACTTTGCGATAAAGTTTGACCGATTTGAATGTAACATAAATGATCAATTCGGTGAAATATTACTATAAGGTGTGTGGATCGATGAAAATTGCTACAAGATCATTTCCAAGTATCTCCTCTATGGACCTTTGGCATTAACGACTTGTTCATATCAATTTTAGAGATCTTTAGAGATTAGTGAAGAATGACCTAGTTCAGGCCTGACCATAGCTTAGGAAATAAACTTCCTTGGTTTGTGGTCCTTTCCAACAAGGAAAACAAATAAAGAGTCCCCATCGACATTTGAATACCATTACCACCTCTCATGTGATAGAGTTGATACATATGGATCTTACAGATCCTACACACACGGAGAGCATTGGTGGTAAGAATTATATCCTAGTGATGGTCGACGACTTTTTGAGATATTCTGTCTTGGGATTCCTTAGAGAAAAGTCCGATGCGATCGAGTTCCTGACAATCAAATTTCGTGTCTTGCAAGACCAACATAGTTTCACTATTAATCGGATTTATAGTGACAGTAACAATGAATTTTAAAAAGCTAGAGTGGATAACTTTTGTGATGAAGTCGACATTAAAGATGATTTTTTGATTGTTCTTACGCCTCAACAAAATGGGATTATTGAGAGGAATAACCGAACAGTTTAAGAGATGGTAAGATCCATGATTCTTGGGAGAAAGTCGCGTAAACAATTTTAGGAAGAGGCGGTTAATACCGCATGCCATATGGCGAATAGGGTATATCTTCATCTATACATGCTACAAACTCCGTATGAGTTGTGGATAGGGTGGATAGGGAAAAAATCCAATCTATCGTATTTTTGAGTTTTTGGGAGTCCTTTCCTTAGAGATAGAGAGAACTTAGGAGAGTTGGAATCCCAAGGCTATGAGGGAATATTTCTAGGGTATTTATCATTGAGTAGAGCCTATATGGTGTATAACCTTAAAAGAACTAAGGAATAAACATGACGATAAGAGACGATGAGGCGACTATATTTGTTGATCCTAACTCGAAGTGTGAGGTTGATTCACTCCTCGGTGATGATCTAATTGCTCCTCGCACTACCTCAGTGAACCCCACTCTTTATTTAGATGATCCACACTCTTGGGTTTGAAAAATTCATGGCCCTTTCGATATAATTGGTCATCGCACACTAGGTATCAAGACTCACTCTCAACTCGATAATGTGGTTAGATACTTTTTTTACACCTCCTTAGTAGAGCCCAAGAATACGAAAGAAGCAAATAAGAAAAATCATTGGATATATGCTATGTAAGATGAGTTGCTTCTATTTCAGAAGAACAATGTCTATGAGTTAATCCCCCAACCTAGTGAGACTCATGTGATTGGAACCAAGTGTGTGTACAAGAATAAGATAGATGATAATGGTAACATAGTTTACAATATGGATAAGTTGGTTACTCAAGGCTATACACAAATTAAGGGTGTAGACTTTGATGAGACATTCTTACTTGTTACTAGGTTTAAATCTGTCTAATTACTACTCACCATAGCAGGTCATATACTATTCAAGTATACCAAATTGATGTCAAGATTGCCTTACTTAATGGAATTCTTCAGGAGGAAGTTTACGTGGAACAACCAAAGGGTTTTGAACATCCAATGCACTCAAAACACGTCTTTTATCTTAAGAAGGCCTTGTATGGTTTGAATCCAACACATATTCATGGTATGAGAGGCTCACTTATTATTATTTATCTCGTAGCTTCAAGAGAGGGGAAATGGATAAGATGTTGTTTGTGAAGATAAAGAGTGGTGCTATTATAGTTTCCCAAGTCTATGCGAATGACATAGTCTTTAGATCAGTGTGCTCCTAACATGCTCACATGTTTGAGGAGGAAATAAAATGTGAGTTTGAGATGAGCATAGCTGATGAAATCACATTCTTCTTAGGTCTCCAAGTGCATAAACTTGAGCATGGGATATTATTATCTCAATCCAAATATGCTAGGGACCACATGACAAATTTTGGTTTAGACTCCGCTGAGCACTCAAGTACCCTCATGAGTACCTCGACTAAGCTTAACAAATACACTTTAGGCAAGGACGTAGAGAAAACCCTTTATAGGAGCATGATAGGTAGTCGTCTCTACTTGGTCACTAGTTATCCCGATATTTCCTTTAGCGTTGGAGTTTGTGCGCATTACCAAGCATCCCCAAAAGAGTCTCACTTGCTCACACTTAAACATACCGTAAAATACATGAGTGGCAATCTTTCATACGGTATTTTTTATTCCTTTGATACCAATAATTATTTGTAGGCTTATTCAAATTTCGATGGGGCCGGAGATGTTGATGGTTGTAGAAGCATCTTGGGTGGATACTTTTACTTTGGGAGTGCTCTTGTCTCTTGGTTGAGCAAGAAGAAAAACTCAATTTCTTTGCCCATGACAGAGGTCAAGTACATCACCATTGGGAGTTGTTTTACATAACTCTTATGGATAAAGCAAATATTATGAGATTACCCAAGGTATAATGACTATTTCGTTTGGTCATACGAGTGAAATTCATATATCCCATAATCTGGTCCAACATTCTTGTACGAAGCACATCAGGATATGTGAGCATTTTATTCATGATCTCGTTGAGGAGAAGGTCGTTTCCTTGTTCTTTATGAGCAATGAACATAAATTAGCCAATATTTTCACAAACCTTTATATGCACTTAGATTTGAAAATCGTAGCAAATCTTTGGGTATTTGTACTGCCGATTGAGTTCGAGAATTTTGTTTAGTATAGGTTGATTATCATGTTAATATATTTTATCCCTATTGATAGATTGTGTTTATATGTTTCTATTTTTGAATTTTTTTGAAAAATCTAAAAAGTTTTTTGATTTTTAATAAAAAGTTAAAAAATTCCAAAAAGATTTATTTTTGTTAAAATTTTTGAAAAAGACAAAAAAGATTTTTGTATTTTCATTTTTCACCATATACAGATTTACATTTAAGATATTGGGATCAACCCTACATTCCATCCATTCATGTGACTTTTTTCATGGTATTTTGAGACATGACTTCATTTCTTTAGTGTGCTGAAAAATATGTGGATAGCTTTTCATTGATCATTGATGATTACTTTGTTCATGCTAGACTCTTTTTCACCTTTATTTTACACATGCACGGAATTTTTGAACATTATATTCACTTGTCATATGTCGAATATGGTATTCTCATCTCAATAGTATTTAATAATGAACCAAATGTACTAGAAACAAATATTACTTGTAAGAACCATTATTCGGATTTCTTTTCCCTAAAAATTTGATTTATTCTTAAGAAATGGAAAGGGGCTACGAAAAGGAAAATTATCTTTGCATTAAAATTCACAATTGGTGAGAGCCTAAACGAAAAAATTTGGCACACAAAAACAGAAGTGCCAAGGCAAATTTATTTCAATGATGCTTCTCTTTTAATGAGCATTATGATATCTTCAATATATTGAGAATCCATTCTTAAAAATGTGAGATTTTGAGGGTGTTATAAGTAGAAGATCAATGGGTTTGCATAATAGACTTTCTTAAAAAAAATTAAATAGTTTGCCGTTATTGATTTAAGAAGCTGTAAAATTCATGGCATTTTGCATTAGTCAAGTCAATTTCACTTTTGTCAACATTCTTACACCTAAGGTTGAAATTGAGTTCTTTCTTTTGAAGTATCTCTTTGACTTTATGCAACTTTGTTACGTATTCCTATGCTGATTTTTCCATGGTTTAAGTTATAATCCACTTTCATAATTCATATGTTTTTATTCTATTCTCTGGTGTGATGTATTTGTACCTATATATATATTTTTTTATACACATATACTTTTTACATACTAAAAAAAATTGAAAATTTTCCAAAAATAGTTGGTTGCTTCTTTAGAATTTCATCGCATGTGCTTAATTATTTATCTTTGTGATGTTATTTCATATTTGGATTCCCGTGATTCTAAACTTTCAGGATTAGTTTCTAACCCTTTGTCTATTACGAAAAAAAGGGGGAGAATAAATTGAGGGGGATTTATGCTTTCTTTAAGCTCGTATGCGTCATGGTATTTCTTTTGCTTCATGCATGTTAGTCTTTCCCATTTGATGATATCTTGGACTCTACGTGAACACTTTCAGTTGAAGACAAAGACACTCATGCTTTTTCATTGCTCGGTTTGGAAGGGCATTAGTTGTATATGTCTTAGGGGTTAATTTGGCTTCAGTTTGTATTTTGTATCGGAATATCCAAAATCAAAATATTTATAAGAGAAAAATTTATAATTTCTCGTTATTTATTTTTTATTTGGCTTATCCCGTTACACCCTATTGCACCTTCATGAATGTTCTCAAGTCTTCAGTGAAGAAGATCTAACGACGATATGCAAGAATTGAAGATCGAGCGTAGCTACTTTACTGAAGAATGATTATGAGGTGGTTTTAGTAATTTTAATTTATTTAGGGGGTCTTTTCAAAGTGTTTTATAAAATATTTTTCAAAATGTTTTTTAAATTTTTTTTGAAAAAACCTCATGTTCGTTAGAATGACCTTAGATGTCGTTTTGATGAGTTTTTAATGGTTATTGGAACACTCCAAAGTTTCGTTCAACGAGTTCTATTGCCCTAACTTTTTGCAGGCTCTGTAATATCGTTCAATCATTCATTAGAAAGGCATTTGAACAAGATTGGGTACTTCTTTCTAACGAGATGTGATTTCATTTGAATGAGTTCACGAGATTTTATTTTTAACCAATTTCAAATGCAATGTTTTATATTTATCCTTAGGCGAACTCCTTACCTATAAATAGAGATGGGAGATGCATATGTCAAGAAGCCATTTAAGAATTCTTTTTTAGAATCAAACTCTTCAAAATTTTCATCCAAACCACCTAGAACATTTAAGATCACTTTACCAAATAAAGAAGAACATATTATGAGTTCTAAACCTTGTGGATATTATTTATCTACTGCTAATTTGCGGAGTTGAGGCTCTACAGATAAAGAAGAAAGGAATTGCAATTCCTTAGGTTGATCGATGGATACCGACCAAGAGTTTCTTACTGTGGGTGGTCTTGGACTGTACCATTTTTTGTTGAAGATTCAAAGACACTACTGCATTAAAATTAGTGGAGCTCTAAATTGTTTGTAAGTCTGTATTGGTTTATCATGTCTAAAACATTACTGAAATATCGATTTTTCCCAGAAGGGATTTTTCCTCTATCTTATTCCCATTCTATTTTGGTTTGGATATTTGATTTGTGTTTTGGATTCACATTATCTTGCATGTTCACTTAAGTTAGTCAAGATAAAATGTAGCTGAAAGGAATTTTGTGTGTGTGTGACCTACTATTCAGGTTATCCATGTAACCCACACTTTTAGTGATGTGATATTTAAGCAAGAATAATGAGGAAACGAACAACATATAGAAATATGAAAAGATAGATAGGTGAAAACATACCCTGTCTGCGGTCATCCCGCTCAAAAGAGTGTTTATCTCTCCTCGAGAGTACAACTAAAAACCTTCCCCTGTTCTCCTTTCTCCATCTTATATGGCAGGGACAACATTCCTCCTCCTGTAATCTCAAGTGACCCCGGTGGACGCTAAAAATCTCAAAGGCCCACAACTGCATGAAGAGAAAATGTAGAACAAAAGTAACGTAATAAAAGTAAGTATAAAAAGTAAAAGACATGAAACTATAAAAGTGTATCTCCCAATATACCACGTAACTGATTCGACTCTTAGCCACCCATCTGAAAAGGGAACTCATGTTGGCATGGAGCAAGCCCATAGCAAAACTGCACCAGTCATACTTACGAATGTAGAAAAATTATCAAAGAGGGAAGAGCAAACTCTCGTGGACCGCCTCGGCATGGAGGAGTAAAAGGTAGGGCTAAGAATGAAGAGCATGAAAGTTATTATGAACTGAATGATTAGGATCTCATTCATCCCGGGATTCCTCCAATGCGCCCACATATGGGCATCAAGAGCTAGGAGTGAAATCATCACCCATGAGTGAAAGGCGAGGACGAATTCTATTACTGCCCAAATAACATCCACCGGTAGCCGAAGATGGTGGGGAATCATCACTGGGAACAGATCGGATGGAAAACTGGATAAAACTTGTAAATAAATTGGGGTGAGTGTCATCTCACTCTTTGGGAGGTGGAAGGAAGAATTTGTGTCCGACCACCTCTCCGTTGGGACTAGAATTGCCAAGGTTCCACGGAGTATCACAAAAAGAATCCAAGAAAGGGCTGAATCCAAAAATACGATGGGAAAATGCTCGTGAGTCCATAAAATCACCACCCGCTTAGGGAAACCCTTAAGTGGGAGGCGGGTGGAACTATCGTACTAAATCTGTCATACAGATATGTGCAAAATAATAAAAATAAATAAATAAAAATAAAATGTTGCGCTAATAAATTACAATATAGGAATAAAGAAAGCATAAATAAAATTGCACAAAAATAATCAGCACATATCTGACCACTACGCATAATAGTGGAAAAACGAGTAGCAGGCTCTCAAATCATGATAGCCTGATCCCCAAGTAGAGGTACATGGTAATGCACACCTAAATCCCTTATTGTCGGCTCCATAGGGATATCAATATATGCCCATTTATCGGGATCCCTAGCCTCGAGCTAAGACATAGCATTTGAGAGATCACCCAGAAGGATCTCTAATAGCTCCCTAACTTCCCTCTCAGCTATAACAGATGACTCAAAGAGAAAACTTGAAAAACACTCGAAGACAAAGAAAATCAAGGAACTAGAGAAGCTAGAGAAATAGTGAAAAGTGAGAAATTAAGAAAAGAGTTGAAAATCTTCCTTTTATAAAGAGGAAGAAGCGCTTGACTGATAGGTGTGAAGAGTGAAAAACAAAGGGTAGGAGGGTAGTGTGACTGGGTCTGATAAAATACTGAAATGGGCAAGGTGTGAACCACTTCAATGAACTCTATCTCCAAGGTCTTCAAGAGTTTCTAGAGCAACACCTGGTAAAACCTTCTCTTTCTGGTAAAAAGGGACCAAAGCTAGAACAACCTCCTATAAGAACATGAAATCCACAACAATAATAGTAGCATTTCTCAAAAGGATTTCCTGAGAATGATGGCTGTCAGGATGGGAGTGAAGAAATAGGCACTTAACACTTAAAGGGAGAGCAGGGAGAAAATACTAGGTGGTCTAGTGTGATTTTTATAGAGTAATGGTATGACCTGAGTTTTTAATATCTGATTTGACCTCACTAATGGTCATATTTATAGGTGAATTCTAGGGATGGTTTGGGCCTTTTGGGAGCCAAAACTAAGAGGGAATGCTTAGAGGTAAAAGATTTGCAATGTACCTCTTGTCCCTACTAGTTTTACAACCGCCTGTGCCCTCTGACAGACGACACCTGGTGTGAACCAAAGTCAAAAAGAAAATATGTCTCCTAATGGAGACAATATGATTTGGTAAATATATTTTAAAATGGTAACTTGTTGTACTAACTTTGTAAACTTCAGAGTGGCCTCGAAGACCACCCTTTCTAAAATTATTTTGTAAAAAAGTTCATTTCTTGTGAGCACCCCTTTGGTTACTCACCTCAGTTGTGTCAAACTGTGAGTTGTGTAAGGTCATGAGTGAATCCTATGGTCTCTCTACTAGTGTTCTCTCTATCTTAAAGTGTTAAGTGGTTGAGCTTGGTCAACAAACCTTGTTCCTCAGCCACCATGCCAAAACTCCCAAGAGATCCCAAACGATCCATTTGAGCCATTCCTGCTCAATTAGGCTACCTGTACAAGAAAGTAAATATTAGTAATTTTGTTCTATAAAAGAGTAACTTTTTCATAATGAGGGGATGTTCATGTTAGATCCCTTCATCCTGGCATATTTTATTCCTTGGGTCACTTCTTGGACCCTCTTGCTGTAAAATAAATATTAATTGAACATTTGCTAGAGGGTCCCTTACTGCGGACTTCCTCACTTGATTTTATATTTCAGCTGGTCTTAGAAGAGGGATCTCTCGTTTGTGAACTCACTCGTCCAGGTATTATTTCAACTGGTTTTGGCGATGGGCAGTCCCTCACCCTAACTCTATCATTTTGGGAATTAGAAGGAGGTGGGGGAGGGGGTCCATCGCCCAGGATATAACATCTTGAATTTGGAAGGAGGTGAGAGGTTCCCTTGTCTAGAATGTAACATCTTGAATTTGAAATGAGGTGAGGGGGTCCCTCTCCACATTATCTATAGAACTAGAAGGAGGTGGGGGTAGGGGTCCCTCACCCAAAACATCTTTTGAACTGAAAGGAGGTGGGGGAGGGTCCCTCTCCCGAAAAACTTTTGAACGGGAAGGAGGTGGAGGAGGGGTCCCTCGCCCCAAACATCTTTTGAACTGGAAGGAGGTGGAGGAGGGGTCCCTCTCCCAAAACTTCTTTTGAACTGAAAGGAGGTGGGGTAGGGGTCCCTCACCCAAAACATCTTTGGAACTGGAAGGAGGTGGGGTAGGGTCCCTCACCCAAAACATCTTTGGAACTGGAAGGAGGTGGAGGAGGGGTCCCTCGCCTAAAACATCTTTTGAATTGGAAGGAGGTGGTGGAGGGGTCCCTCTCTCAAAAAATCTTTAGAACTGGAAGGAGGTGTTGGAGGGGTTCCTCCTCAAAATATTGTGATAAAACTACAACACCTCTCTACATTATCCCCTCGTGCAAAGTCTTTTGTGTTGAGTAGACCAAAAGGCTTTGTATGCCATAAGTGAAATTTTCAACTTTGAGTAACTCTAATCTTCATCATTACCCCTAGGGTCATTAAATGCGTTGTCCCTTCATTCCAAGTTTTGGTGTCTCGAGGAGCCACGTGTCTATATGGGAACTATCATCCCATCATTTGGTAAAAATCTGTCAACCTTTTGGTTTTCCCATACATCCTTCCATTTCCATACAAAGACCATTTTTTGAATAAGAACTTTTTACAAACTTTCCAAGTATTGACAGAGAGCCTTTTGAGAGCTTGAGATTTTCAGCGATAATAAACCTCCATAGTTTTCCTTTTAAGATTTTCCAAAAAAGAAACATTACAAATGGCTTCATCGTCTCCAAACACCTCCTTCGCCACCATTGTTAGCAAGATCTTGTTTGGTTCTTTGCATATTTCATTTTCTATGTCCACGATGGTGACTACTGGTGCAACCACCATACCCACCACCGTTATTCATCCTACCATCGGCATATCAGTGA
Source organism: Sambucus nigra (assembly GCA_949130495.1). Taxonomy (NCBI): domain Eukaryota; kingdom Viridiplantae; phylum Streptophyta; class Magnoliopsida; order Dipsacales; family Adoxaceae; genus Sambucus; species Sambucus nigra. Next base: position 447,985,638 of record OX422218.1, on the reverse strand, counting down.
GTTCTTTCATTGGGCTAGGTGCTGCTGGGGGCTCTTCCTATGAGAAGATTGATTTGGGGGCTTCTTCTTCTAAAGCCCCTGCTACCAAGGGTCCCTTATCTGAGGGAGTGGGTTTTGAGAAAGTTTTAACTAGGGCTTCTGATACCAGAGGACTAAATTTTAGGGCTAACATTACCAAGGGTCCCTCACTGATGGGTATGGATGGTGAGGGTTCCTTGCCCAAGATCCTGGTTTTCAAAGGCTCCTTATTAGTGATCATTATCACAAATTTTGAAAATGTTATTCCTAAGCCCCAAACCCAAATGAATAGACCTGCAACTTTTAAATGTGATCATTATCACAAATTTGGTCCTGTAAGGAAATTTTTATTTTTACTCAAACCAACCTTTCTTTTGCATCGTGGTAGGAATGGTAATATTTTATAAGGAACAACAACACTCAATTTTTTTATACTAGGAAATTTGCACCTAAACTCGTTGAAAGACAAATTTAGGTTAAAAGGTGCCAAAATGATTTTGACAAAAAGGACCATAGTAAGAGAGGCAAAAGAAATAAAAATACGCCTCGTGCCCCACCAAATCCCAATGCTCCTTGTGTGAATCATGTATGGCTTAGTGAAGACATTTCAGATAGAATTAAAGTTGAGAAGTCCCCTCCATTCTAAATGCTAAAGTTGGTTTGTTTTAGGCATAACCTTTGTTTGCATCATCTTATTTCATAAATCTAATGCCAGATTATGTACTTTTATTTCGTATATAAGTTTTTATTCATATGTTTCATCTTTTATAACTCATATGTGAATTTTTTATCATCTTAATTATTATTTCTTTATATTTTAAATAATTCAAAAATATTTTATTTTTAAGAATACTTTGTCTTGGTTTTCCAATGTGTGATTTTAGATTGTCACATCTAGTTGAGCTTTTATTGATCCATGTATATTATATTCTTATATATATTAAAAGTGTTTTCATATGTGAGTTGGTTTAATATTTATTGTATATTCTTATTATCCTTGAACTTTGCCAATTGTTTTTTAATTTAGGTGTTGCATGCTCCTTTACTCTTAATCTTTACGATTTCTCTTTAGTGACTACCATTGGAATCCATTACTTATTTTCATGATTTATTGAACTTGTAGTAACATGTTAAGGATTATATGTATCATGTATATCTATTAATCCTATGTCATGCTCTTGCGTGCTTATATGTATATTTCATTGGAAAAAATTAAAAAGATTTTTCGTTCAATCATATTTATGCCTTTTTAGACGACATACTCCAGGACATATTTTCGTATATTAAAATGACTTATTTGACAATTTTTCCTTAGATTGGGAATATGACATGTGCTTCTTGAAATGGATTTTACTTTCTTTTGAGTCTAATAAAATTCGATAAAATTTATGCCTGAGAATATACTATCATATCTTGTTGCACTTTACACCTCACTACGCATTAAATTAATGCCACGTTATAAGGAATGCCAAATATTTATGGTCTTCTACAAAGAATTTAAAGCTTCATTAGACTTGCTAAAGAGTTTCTAAATACTATAAATGTATGTGAGGATTTTTCTTTATGATTTAGATAAGTTTAAAAGCCTTATGATATCTAAAACAAATGAGTGATGACGTGGTTAGGGATACAACTTTGAATGGATTATGCTACCTTTGATAATTGGAAATAGTATCCCATGTTTGTGCTTGAGTGAAATCCGCGATATATAAAATTATTTTGAACATAGAAATGTCTCAAAGATTTTTATCTATCTAATATCGGGTAACACCAAATATATAAGACTTTTAAGGTTTTGACCAAATTCCAATTTGAGGGTGGGGGGAAGTGGTAGTTGAAATTTTTTCTAAAAAGGGTTTTGGAAATTTCACTTGAGTTGAGGCTTTAAATTATTTGTTTTATGATTCGTTATCTTAATTGCACTTGAGTTTGTACCTTTTTATAATTGGTGTTCATTTATTTGTTTTGAACAATCGAGATATGATCTTAGTTCTTGGTTAATGCTCTCCTCATGTTATTATCCTTTTATAGATAATCTTTTCTTGATTATGAACTTTTGACATAAAACTCGAATTTGGTAGGTGTGATTATATTGCCTATATTTTTTACTTATTAAAATGGATCTTGGAGTTATTTTCTTATTGCATAAATGTTGTTGTGCCATGCAAAACCCTTTATTGAGATAAGTTATTGGAAGTCCAATTCGTATCAATTTATTTGCATCTTATTTTTGTTTTCCCCATGAAGTATATATTGCATGTTTCTTAGAAATATTGATTCAAAAATCATGATTAAAAATATCACTCACTTGTGAGTGGTAAATTTTGTTGGTATACACTTTCTCTGCTTTTAGTCTTAATTGGCTTTAGACTTGTGGTCACTTATTCATTTTCATATAGTATGTTATATTACCTTTAACTTTGAGATTGATACAAAATTTCTATATATATATATATATATATATATATATATATATATCTGTGTGTGTGTGTGTGTGTGTGTGTGTGTGCGCGCGCGTGTGTGTGTGTGTGTGTGTATTATTTTTTTTTATTTTTACATATGGGATACATATGCTACATTAGATTCAAATGTTTGTTTTGATTATCTTTTATGTTGATGATATTTGATAGGATGATAAAATTTTACTGTAATTATATTATACTTGAATGGATCCTATATCCATGGTAGTTGCTATTCCTGATTTTATCCAAGCTTCACCATTGGATGTTTTTATGACCAAGACTTTGTCTTGTTCATAACTTTAGACATATTTCATAGATGCTTGATTTTTCATGCTGTATCATCTAGTTCCATCTAGTATGATTTCTATATTTTATGTTTCGTGACATACGATTAGGATTTTTTATTCATCATTTGGTATCTTATTATTTGTATCTAGTTGCATATTCCTTGATATTGGCATTTGGTATCTACTTCATTCGGTATAATGATATATCAACTGGTATCTATTAGAATCCTTATATCATAGCTTGTGCTTATTTCATGATAAGTACATTCTTTTGCTAAAATATTAATGATGGTTTCTATATATTTGGATTATTATATCATTATTGATCATTTGTGACTTTATATGTTATATCACGTGATTCATATCTCATTTTACTACACCCCTTTATGCTTATTCTATTACATAGCATGTTTTACACACTCTAAGTTTAATTTCCCTAATTATTTCATATAGTTATGTTCCTTATATCCTTATTGATTCGGTTTCTTAATCTCTTCATATTTTCTAAATAAGGAGAAGTTTACTAAAGGGAAAGAAGACTTGATTAAGGGTGAGAATCAATTTGTGAGAAAATAAAGTTAGCCATAGGATTCAAAGAGAGAAAATTTGTTTTGTTAGCTTATACTTTTCACTTGAAAATAATTAATGATACAACATGGTAGGTAGAGTTTAGTTAGGGATAATTGATTTTTAGCTTTTTGTGACTTATATATTAAGGGAGTTGATCATATTATAGTTATCTTAGATGCCTCATTTATTGTTATCTTTGGCCCATAACCTATTTTAAATTTTATCTCAATTATATATTGTGTTGTATTTATTTCAATCCTTTGGTTTATCTTTACTAGTTCATTTCTTTGGAAAATATTTCATTATGTTCCTTATGATGCTATTTTTTATTCTATCATATTTTCTTTTGTCGATTCCACGATAAAAGGGGGAGAATCTTCTTTAAGGGGAGAATATTTCATTAAGGGAGAATATTCCTTAAAGTGAAGATAGTTTAATAAAGAAGAAATATCATTATGTGATATTACGACATAGTTTATATAGACATGATATAGTGATAGATGACTTAGGGAATGAAATTTATAGATCGTATCTCGTTGAGATTTTAGATAAACTTGGTATTTGTCCTTTAGTGATTAGATGAACCATGTTATACTATTATATCTTATATAAATTTATTACTCATGTTATCTTGTTATTTTTATGCATTTGTATCTTGATGTATTTGTTATTGCTTGATAGGAAAAAAGTCTGAAAAGTTCTGAATGGTTAAGTAACCTCTTTTGATTCCTTCAAGTGTGTCTTTCTATCTTTTTATGCCTTTGCTTGGGCGAGTCATGTCATAGGTGATAGTTTTTATTCATTTGTTTGTAATATTTTATTTTATGTGTTTTGTTACGAAATAGACAAAGGGGGAGATTATAATACCATAAGATTATGTCATTTTATTCCATTGACCAAAACAGTTTGATTCATTATTTAAGTTGTTCCTGAAAGCTTCATGTTCAATATTACAAGACTGAACTTCTTCATCTTCATCCGAGAGCTACCTCATGTAATAATTAATAAAAATGTTGCTTTAGGAAAAAAGGTAAAGGACATAGAAGTATTAGTTTCACCCAAGGTTTACATAACTAAAATTGGCCTTTTTTAAATTAGAAAATGTGTTCAACTTGTGTATGAGTTTTTGGAGATATTGTCAAATACACTACGCAGTATACTTTTTATATAGAAAAATTATTTTCTCAAAAATTGCAACTTTATGTGTGTATTTTAAGTAAGTGTGTCTTAGGTCGAGAACAAACATACTTGGAGTTTTTGTTAAAAAAATTCAAACTTTGGTAGGCAAAAATTAGATAAAATCTATGGACATCAACATGACTAGCTCCACTACAATGAAAGTTTTCCTTACTGCAGCGAGTAACTTTTCGCTGACACAATCCTTTATTTTGTTTTTCCCTAGAAAATTTTATGACTTCGATTTGCCATAGATCCACTCCAATGATGAACTTTTTTGCTGCAGCGAAGCTCCAGAAAATGTACCAGATCTAATACAAAAAGGAAATATTTACAAAAGATTTCTTTGAGAAATATGTAAACTCTGTTTTCTAGCCATATCTTTTGTTTTGTTGGGTGAAGCAGCGCCTTTGTTTGAAAAAAATTACTTAGAGGCTTTGAGTGCTTGTGATAATAAGTTTGAAATTCCTATTTAATTCATCTTCTTCTCCAAAAAAAATAAGAAGGTTGATTTCATGGTTTTCACATTTTTGTTTTCATCAAGCTAAAGATCTAAGATTTTCTTAAAAGAAAAAACCTTCTTTGTATTTTTAGATATCTATTATTCTCATTACAATTTTAAATTCATTTGAGGTTTGATTATGTCATACCCTGGTTTTTGGTATGAATGTAAAAGAGAGTAACAAGGCAATAAATTAAAGTTAAGGTGGAAAAATAGAACTTTATTCATTAAATAACGTCGCACCTTTATTGTGCTACCACTAAAGGGGTGAATTACATTTTATTCTTAAATTGAAAAATAAAGCAGGTCATCGAAAACTGCCACTCCTTACTCCCATCTTCTTAGTCTCCACCATATAATTAAATAAGAAAACATGTGGCCCGTGTATATCATAAAAATGGAGGGGGGACTATACTCTTACTCCTGGAACATCTGAAAAAAGGGAATTAACACAAATATGCTAAGCAAATATTACCAATTTTATAATATATTATATGTTGATAAAAGCTTGGAGTGTGTATAGAATTCACTATTTGGTACAATAAAATGGTATGAATCTTATAATACGGAAGTCAAGAAATTTAAGCTGATAATCCCATACTCACCAGATTACGAATGGGTATTGAAATATACGAAGCATCATCAGCATACAAAAAATTATAATAATTCGCCTAGTTCACTTATTTCAAAAAAGTGCTCTATTCACTATTTCTACCTCGGTAGGTAAGCCTTTGGTGTTACATGAAGCCATTGCTTCTCTAACTAGACCCATCCATGCAAGAATTTGCGTAGAAATAGATCTATCACAGGACCTCCCCTCTAGAATTTGGATTGGTTATGAAGGCAAAAGGATTCTGGCAATAAGTTGAATATGAAAACTTACAATCCCTTTGCAACATATGTTCAAAGCTGGGTCATTCAAATACTTCATGTAACACTAATGCTTCACAAGGCACTTTGGATAAAGGTAAAGAAATTTTGACTGAATAACCAGTTAAAAATAATAAGTATGAATGGCAGATGAGAGGTGGCTGTAATTCAACCATAATTTCATTCAAGAACCAATGCGACGTCAGCAATGATTGCTCCAACTTTTGTGGAATCTATGGTATAGCTGATACCTTAATTCACGCTAAACCTAACTTTTTCCCCAGAGAAAATATTCCCATTACAACTAACTTTGACTTTCCCAAGTCCATCATTCAAAATTTAAACCTAAAACTTCTCACCCTAACACCAACTCCTATCCTAAAACATTCCAACATAAACCTTTTCATCACCAAACTAGTTTTCTAAAAAATTTTTTAAACCAACTTTCAAACCTAAAACCACCCTAATTAATACCACTTTTTCCAAAACCACCTTCATTCCTAAAACCACTCAACCTCAACCCTATACCACCAAACCTATCCCCAGTACAAGCATTATACCGTTCAATCCTATACCCTCTCAAACCACCAAACCACCAAACCCCTCCTCTCAAACGCTTTTCGAACTTATACCACTGGCCATAACCTATACCACTTCAGGCCCTTTTGATATCATTCAATCATCCTGTCAATGTGTAACTTTTTAAGTTTCATATGTTTCTTTACCCAACCCTCTATACTTTATTTGTGTTTACGCCAAATGCAAGAGATTTAGTAGAATGTCTCTTTGGGATGAATTGTTAGCCCTATCTTCTACCCTAAACGGTCCATGGCTTGTAGGAGGTGATTTCAATATAGTTGGGGATGCATATGAAAAGATTGGAGGTCTCCCTATTAAAAGGGGTGCTGTTATTGATTTCTCAATCACCCTGGTAGCCTCGGGTGACATTACTTTTGAGGGATCAAAATTTACATGGTGTAGCAATAGAGAATGTTTATCTTGTATATGGGCTTGTCTTTATAGAGTGGTTTGTAATTCTCATTGGCTTAATCTGTATCCTTTAACTAGATTACAACATCTCCATCGGACTGAATCGAACCATTGCCCCTTACTCATTAATATAGAGAAATCTACGGATTGTCTTCGAAAAGAATTTAAATTTTAGTCAATGTGGACTAATCATCATGACTTCCTTCCAGCTGTTTCTAAATCATGGTCTATTCCATGTGATGGCCTCCCTATGCAAAAATTATCCACTAAACTTCAAAGATTAAAAGGAACTCTCAAAACTTGGAATCAATTTGTTTTCAAAAATGTTTTTCAATAGGTTAAGAAAGCTGAAGATAACCTTACCAGAGCTGAATTTGACTATGACCTTACTCCCACAACCTCAATAAGGAGTGATTACCACAAAGCCAAAGCGGTTTATTTGAGGCAAACAAAAAATGAGTCTGATTTCTGGAAGCAGAAAACTAGATTTAAATGGGCATTTGAGGGTGATAAAAATTCAAGTCTCTTCCATGCAATGCTTCACCAAAAACATTCATCTTTATCATTTCAAAAAATCACTGATTCAAATGGGATCACAATAGAGGGTCAAGATCACATTGAAACCGTATTTGTTGACTATTTTAAAGATATTCTCCACTCCCCTACTTTTATCCCTACATCAAATGATTTTTTAACTGATATACCCTTATCTATTTCTGAAAAGGACAATTCCAATCTCTTCATAATTCCAGACGAAGAGGAGATTAAGAAGACAATCTTTTCTATGGAGAGTCTAAGCACTGCTGGTCCTGATGGATACAACTGAAAATTCTTTCAAACAACCTGGGATATCATCAAATTAGACTTAACATTGGCTATTCAATCATTTTTCCTGGGTCATTCTATTCCACGGTGATGGACTTCCACTCTCCTAATTCCTATACCTAAAATTAAAAATGCCACTATGCAACGATTACAGACCTATTAGTCCCTGTAATTTCTGTTGCAAAATTTTGTCTAAAATTTTAGTGAATAGATTAGGTTCAATTCTTCCTAATATTATTTCTGAGTCTCAAACAGGTTTCATCAAAGGCAGGAGCATTCATGACAACACCCTTCTTGCCCAAGAACTTATGTCCAATTTCAATAACAAAGCTAGAGGTTCTAATGTTCTATTCAAGCTAGATTTTTCAAAAGCCTTTGATCGCTTGTCTTGGATTTACCCCTTAAAAGTTTTGAGAGATTTTGTGTTTGGAGAACCTTTCATTGATATGATTTAGCGGCTTATTTCAAACTGCTGGCACTCTCTTTTCATCAATGGTGTTTCTTCTGGATTTTCAAATCAACTCAAGGAGTTCGTCAAGGCGACCCTTCCTCACTCGCTCTATCTATTATTGCATAAGAAGTTCTTTCAAGAGGAATTCACGGGCTCATGGTTTCGGGCTCAATAATTTTTTTTACACATTCCAGAGGATGCCCAATCATATCTTCGCTCTCTTTTGCGAATGATTTCTTAATATTCTCGAATGGTGATAAAAAGTATCTTAATAATCTAACCAATTATTTAGATTACTTTGAATCATATTCAGGTCTCTTCATCAACAAAGATAAGAGATGCTACATTATTCCTGCTAATACCAATATCACCAGAAGGAATATCATCAATGCAGTCTTGGGTTTTTCGCGTAATGAGCTTCCTTTAATCTATTTGGGTGTCCCTCTCTATATTGGCAGGAAAAATAAAGATATATTCAACAGCCTTGTGGATAAGTTGTCTCGCAAAGTTAACACTTGGGTTGGGAAATTTCTCTCTCCTCCAGGTCGCATCATCATTATAAAGCATGTCCTTCATTCATTAACTTTTCATCTATGGGTACGGATGAATCCTCCGAAAACAGTTATATCCTCTCTTGAATCCATCTTCAGTAGCTTTTTTCGGGCAGCACTAATTCTTCCAGCAATGATCACTGGATTTCTTGGGAACAAGTTTGTCTTCCTCGAAAAGAAGGAGGTCTAGGCATTCATCGTATCAGTGACAATTGTGACGCCATGACCTGTAAATTGTGGTGGAATTTCTACAATTCTAATAGTTTGTGGGCTCGATTTCTCAAATCCAAATATTCAAGTCTTGCTCCAGTAAACTATCAAGGTTTATCTTCTAGACCATCCCACACTTGGTGCCATATGCAAAGGCTTTGGAAGATCATGCATGACAATCTTACCTTGGGATATAACATTATATGGAATCCTTATCCTACACGATTCTCCATTAAATCGGCATGGGAATTAATTCGTCACTCATCTTGTTCCCACTTTTCCTTCACCAACATTTGGAATTCTAGAATCCAGCCTAAGATTTCAACTTTCATGTGGAAATTTCTTAATCAAGGAATTCCTCTGGATGAATACCTTAAAAAGCCACATATAAGTCTTCCATCTATGTGTAGATGTTGCTCCATTCACAAAGAAGAAACTCGGGAACACTTATTCTTCAACAATACTCTTGCTAAAAATATTTGGGACCATTTTCAATCTTTAATGGGTCTTTCCTTTCGCGCTTTGACCTTAAAAGGAAATTTAATGCTATGGTGGTTCCAAGCTAGAGGAAAATCTATTCGGAGTCTTCTTTGCAAAATCATCCCTCCTCTCATTTGCTGGCATATATGGAAAACTAGAAATGCAAAATATTTTGATAATATTCCTTTTAATTCGAATCTCGTAATTAATAGGATAAAAAATGATATTTTTGAAGCTTTCCATATAAATCCTTACAAGGGACCCACTTCTAGAATTTTTGATTCATTTATATTGGACTTTCATGTTCAATGTGCTAGTATCATGTACATGCCACCTTGAGAGGGCTATTCTCACAATTATCTAATAAATTTCTTTAAAAAAAATAATTATAATCAACCAAAAACCTTTGGAACAATTTAACTGACTGGGCACACTAATAAAGTGGCACTGATACGTATGTAGCTAAAATCCAGGCTCTCAATCATTTGAGGCCTTAAGCCAAGTTAAAAATTTTCTTGGGACAACACGATAGTCTAATCCCTACTTAATACTATGCTTCTTACAATAAATAATATGCACAAAGGGGAAAGGTGACCTGATTCAATCATTATAATGATTTTTATGATATCAACTATTAGGTGAGAAGGGTTAAAGTTGATCCAACTGATCATAATAAAAAGCAACCAGAGATATGATAACATATTAGTATGGTAATTTTACACACACTATAAATTTAGTAGGGTTATCACATAGTGAAATCAATAGCAGTAAGTTAGTGTGGTTAATAATAATGTTGGGTTGGTGAAAATAACTAAATATTTTGTTTGTTTTTTGACTCGAAGTTTAATAAAGTAAATGTAAAAAAAAAGTTAGGTTTAAAATTCATAACTTAAAAAAGTCAACAGGGGTAAATTTTGATAATATAAAAATATTTATAACCTAAAACCCTTATTTTCTAGAACTGGAGCTAGGATTGACCAAATACTGCCTTACCTTATACTATTTTGACCAGAAAAATTAAATAAAAAAAATTGTCCACGCGCACTCACGTGCTTGGTTAATTCTTCTGCTTGAAAATTTAATCTTCAAACTCTTAATAGTTAACTTAGATTTTGTAAAAACTTTGACCTTAATTAACTCCTGATTTTCTAAACCATTTGAGATGATTCCTAAACCAATCCAACCTAATTGTTTTCAAGGAATCCAAAAGTATAAGTTCTATGGATTGAGGTTCAGTATTCATCAAGTCACAAATACTATACATTTTCAAAAAAATTGACAAAACTTTTGAAGATTCACTGAATATGGCAATGGTTTCTAGGCATATGGTTGGTTTTTTTTTTTATCTTAAGGAAGGTTTTGGTTTTGGTTTGAAGGATTGAGATGGTTTGGTTAGGGAAAATTTAAGTTTTCAGTTTTCTGAAATAGAAAAATACTTTTGAGAAATTGAAGTTCGAAATGTATGATTTTTTGAAAACGACCATTGTACTTGAGATTCTGGGCTCATAAGAAACCTATTCCTCACTTTGAAACTGGTTCAGAGTCAAGGAATCAAATTTCCCCATTAAAGCTCAAGCTTTAATGGATTTTCGGGTGGTTTTTTAGAACATAGGTTGTTTTAGATAAAAGCTTGTTTTTTTATTGATATGATCTTAATAATAACACAGAAGACAATTAGAATTGAAAAATTATGGTTTAACCCATAAAATGATAGTATACCAGATTAGAGGGAAAAATTTAAACTTTGGGCAAGCTCAAGGATTGGATTTTATTGCTGCTAATCATGGGGTATTTATAGTAGGGAGTAAGGGGAGGAATTGGATTACAAAGGAGGTGGATTCTTCCTTTCTTTAAGAAGATAAAGATATGGGAACTTGATCTACACATTGTTACATGGTGTAACCTTGTGGTTTTGGCTTCTTCTTCCCAAGTGGGGGTTGTTGTGGTGGTGATGGGGGGAGGGGGTAATATGTAAATGATGGGTTTTATGTTTTAGTCCTTAGTTTGAAAGTTTTTAAAATTATTTTATATAATATATGGGATTTTTCCATGTTCTACATGTATTTTTGTAATTTCATGAAAGTTCAAGGGTTAAGATTATAAATTCTAATTATTTGAAGTCTTGGGGTTTAATTTGATATAATGTTTGGGTCTAGGGGTTAAGTATAGGTCAAGTTATGCTTGTTTAAATAGTTCAAGGGGTATTTTGGTAAATTTAAAATGTCAGGGGAGTACTTGGATTACTAAGACAAAATATAGGTTTAATGATGTTGTTTCATCCTTGTTAGGATGTTTTTGGGTTTGAATAACATATAAGGGTAATGGGAATTTTAGGTAGCCGTTGATACTAACTAGCTCGTTTAAAATATACGGGTGTTATAATCTAACTATCTAAAAAGAAAATTCGTCCTCGAATTTTACCTTAAAAAGGCCAGGATATTATTTTCTCACTCCTTATTCTGGTTTCCATATAGCTTCTTGCAGATTTTGATGTTCCCAAAGTATTTTTACTAGGAGAATTTCTTTATTCTTGAGGATTTTCACCTGACAGCACAAAATCTGAATGGTGCATTCTTCAAACTCGTGGTTTGGTGGAACATATATTTCCTACCATGTAATGACATAAATTGGGTCTGGAATATACTAACATAACTAAGACACATGGAATACATTATGAGTATTAGATAAATCCACTGGTAATTCTTACTGATAGGCTATTAACGCGACTAAGAATGTGTCTCGTGAACTTGATATCTTCAACTTTTCTTTAGATGCCTCATCCGAATTCCCGGTAAAAATTAGGCTTTTTCCCTTTTGACTTTTCTTTCTTTTCCTTCTCGATTCTTCCGATTTCTTTCTTTCTTTAATTGACATCAAATACCTGTAAAATCAGTACGAAAGACCAGAAACTCGGGGTACTCAATAGAATAAGTCAGCAAGATTATGAGATAAAATCAAATCGATTACGTCATTCGAGGTGCTAAAAGTAACTAAATTAAAGGGATAAATTGGAAAAAAATTATGCCTAATAAAATCCCCCTAACTTAGAACTTTGCGCGTCCCGAGCAATGTAAAAGAATCCTAGCAAGGCTCAACTCTTGGAAATTATTTTATTGGGATAGAATATCTTTTTAGCGGGCAAGCGATTGCCTTTAGCGCATGCAACAAGCCTTTAAACCCCTAGGTTACCCTATTAGGACGAGTTGTGTCTCGTGAGGGTTTGCAGAGAATATACCCACAAAATTCAACTCAAAGGAATTTCAAAATACACAAAAATACTATAATTCAAACTTTTCCAGAAAATAGTCATCATCAAGTCATGCTCAATAGTCTCAAATCATAGTGCGTGTGTGCGAAGCTGGAAATTTAACCGATTGACTATTACGTTACTTATTCGAAAATTCATTTTGATTTCAAATTCTTACGGAATGCTCGCACAAACAAATCTCTCGAATTATGGCTATTCTCTCGGTATGCGTGACATAAAGAGTAAATATAATGGACGCAAAGTCACGCACACAAATTGAAAGACGAAAAGTTTTTTTATTATAGGATCTCATCAACGGAATACGGTTTTAAAAATGGGAAAATTGCCTCTTATTCACGCACTTAATCTCTTTTGGTGTCTTAGCTCTCTAAACGGTAACTAATTTCGCAATTTGGACTCGGTTAGGACTAATCCGAGTTTAAAGGTATATTGGGTAAAATGAAAATGATAAGGAAGGATAGAATTGGAAAAGTCATTTATGATGTCCATTTGTGCTTTTTTCGGGCTTTTGCTCATTTTATCTTCTTTTTCTCTAATTTTGTTGAACATATCTATTTTTTCTTGCCCCTTTTTATGCACTTTTCGGACTTTAATTCTGAATTTTTCCATTTTTCACAATTCCGGGCTTTTTGGGTTTTTCGGGTTGTCAAACGAAAGGAAAAATTATTCGGCTCAATTTGGGTTATAAAAGGGATACTTTTTCGATAATTTTTATGGCTAATATTTTTGGGTAACAAACGAGGGACTACTTCATTGTCCAAAATACTAATTGCATTACCATATGCGTTTCTAGCTGAATTTAATTTAGAGATTTGTAGCACGCTTTGTACGACAATATCACACACATTTAACAAAACCGATCAAAATGAAAGGATTGAGATCCTCGACGACTTTTTAGACGCTGAAAGAACTTTGAGTTAACAATTAACTCGGATTGATTTATAATTTTCGCAAAGATGAAAGGCTCGAATCTCACCGGGTTTGTTAATCTCCACACTTATTCGCTAAGTCATCAATTTTCGCAAAATTTCCATCTTCTGTCAATTTCAGCTTTGTGTATTTTGAATTTTACAACTTGAGACTTTAACCGACTTTTAATGATATTTTTGAAAAATTTGAATTCCAATTTTTATTTATTTTGAACAAAAATATTTTTGGATTTTAAAAAAAATTTACATTTTTTTTTTAGATTTTTGGGCATTTTTGAAAATTTGTGAAGTTTTAGAAATACGCACTTGTGACCCCCCCTAACTTAGACTTTTGCATTGTCCTCAAGCAAAAAGGACTAAAATCTAAAAAGGCAAAATAAGAAGTGCGATAAATAAAACAAAAAAATGGAGAAAATGCAGATTTTTATAAAACAGGACTGTGGTACAAAAACAAGAAAGAGCATAGAGCATGTGAACAAGGGAAACAACTAAAAACTGTAACAAACAACCAAAACTTCACTGGGGTGGTGGATGGGAAGAGCTGGGCGCATTCGGGCCATAGGGGTCATAGAAGTAGGATGTCAAAGGCTCGTTGGGATCCCCTTGGCGTCGGTACAAGTCCACTTGGAAGCGAAACATCAGGCTTATATCGCGGCGGTAGTCGGTCATAAAGTTGCTGAATCGCGTCTCCAGGGATGACATACGATTAGTGATGTCGCTACCCGCCCATTCAAAATCTGGGTCTTCTTCTTCTTCGGCCGACTCTTCATCCACACCTACGTCACCCATCTCCACATCCGCACCTACTTCTTCTGCTTCCTCTTCCTCACTCGAGGCAGTATCGTCCTCATCATCGCTTCCATGACTGGCCCGAAGGATGGCTAGCTGTTTGGCGCTCCTAGTGAGGGTTTCCTGTCCAAAGGGACCGGGAAGGAGAGTACGGTCAAGCGGCGCCTCAATGCCAGCGTCCTTGAGAATGGAGGTAATTAGGCAGGCATATGGAAGTGTGGATGCACCTTTCTCATCCATGGTTGCAACGAGGATGTCAGCGTATAGGGTGAGAGACATGTTAATTGGAGTGTGGGAATCGAGGAGGTGGTATGTCAATATGGCTTGATGGGGATGCATCGCGAAATCATTGGACAATTGCAAACTGTTAGCACACACAATTTGGAATGTGAAGCGTGCTTTCTCGTTAAGTCGGCCAACAACGACAGTCTCTCTCCTCCATACAACGTCGGGGGCAATTCGCTCCATAATCAGTTCCTTGGCTACCGGAGCGACATTCCTTGGGTATGTGTAGTCTTGGACATCGAGAACATTGTATTATCCCAACTTGGCAGTGAGAAGGGCCAAAGAAAAGGGAATGACGATACTGTCAACATAGGCTTGGGACTCGAATTGACCCGTGCGAACAAGGGAGAAATAGAAGGAGAGAACCTCGGCTGCCCAAATCGCCTCGTAGGGTTCATTAAGGAAACAACACCAACCCCTAGGCAAGAAGAGAGCGGTGACAGATTTGGTCATCCCTGCCCATTGGACTATGCGCTCCATGTGGAGTTTGCGATCCGGACCAAAGAACCGAGTGCACCACCGCTCCTCTTAGCAGGAACGGAATTCAACATGGATGGAGGGTAGGATTTCAGTGGAGTCGTATTTGACCGGGGGGGGGGGGGGCTTGTTGGGATATTGGGATAAGGAGAGGTTGTTGGAGAAAAAAATATGTAGAGAGAAGAGAGGAGTGGTTCAGTTGAAGGTCTGGGTGAAAATGAAGGATTTGGGGGTGTATTTATAGGTGAGGGGTGGGTAGGGTTTTGGAAATGGAGGGAAAGGGTTTGGAAGGAAAGAGGGGATGTATTTGGGAGGGAAAATAAAGGGTTGGGTATGGTGGGATGAATTGGGAGGGAAGGGAAGGGATTGGGGAGAAGGGGGTGCACCTAGGGAAAAGGGAGAAAACTGTAGAAATCGGACCGATCCGACTGGTATAGGACCGAACCAATAAGGTCCTTTTAAGTTTTGAGCCTTTTAGTTGCCAGATTGATCTGAATCTAAAAGAAACGAATCGATCCGGTCCGAACCGGTTTGACCCAAAAATAAAGGAATCGATCCGATTCTTGTATTGAGCTGGATTTCTCCCCCAACTTAATTTCGAGCACTCTTCTCTGAAAGCTTTCGACTCTACGCATTGCTTCCTATAAATTTTGGTTCAAGACCCTCTCGATTTCTATGATCAACGTAATTTGACTCAATTTCCCGAAACATGTGAATGCTCTCATCTTATTGTAGCCTAATCCGAGGGACTCTCACTACTCACACGACTCTCGTCTACTATACACAAGAATTCACCCCATACGAATCGGGGGTGTGAAGACCTTACTATAGAAGCTCACTCTAGCTTGTAAATGGGGTCCGATAGCCAAACGGTGTTGACTTCTTCCACACACGCCTCTAGATATGGATTTAGGTGTTGTCCATTTACTTTGAACGTATTTCCCCCTTTCAAATATTCTAATTCAACAGCTTCGTAAGGGAAAACATTCTTCATAACGAATGAGCCAGACCATCATGACCGCAACTTACTCGGAAAGAGATGAAGCCGAGAGTTATAGAGAAGCACTTTTTGTCCAGGAAGAAACTCTTTGCGGTGAATGATGTTATCGTGAGCTAGTTTCATCCTTTCTTTGGAAATTTTTGCATTCTCGTACGCATGATTGCGTATCTCTTCTAATTAATTCAATTGAAACTTGCGAGCTTCACCAGCCTTATCCATGGCAAGTTCAACTCCCTAATCGCCCAATACGCCTTGTGCTCTAATAACATGGGAAGATGGCAATGTTTGCCATGCACAAAGCGAAAAGGGGAAAAGCCGAGCGGATTTTTGTATGCGATACGATATGCCCATAGTGAATCGTTCAATCTAAGTGACCAATATTTTCGGGTAAAATTGACGGTCTTTTCAACAATGTTCCTGATTTCCCGATTTGCTAGTTCGGTCTGGCCATTTGTTTGTGGGTGATAAGTCGTTCCAACCTTGTGAACAACACCATAATTTCTCTTGAGCTTCGTGGATGTCCTATTGAAAAAGTGCGTGCCATTATCATTAATTATTGCTTTCGGAGCACCGAAGTGGGAAAGTATGTGTTCCTGTAGAAACTTAATCACCAATTTGTTGTCATTGGTCTTGGTAGCTATAGCTTCCACCCATTTAGAAGCCTAGTCTACCGCGACATGATGTATAGGCGTAAGAGGGTACTTTAGATTATAGATGGAGGCGTAAACCCTATTTGAGTATGGTAATGATAAGCTAATTTGGCCAAAGATTTGGATTAATGATAGGACACACAAACACAAACCCAAACCCAATAAAGATAAACTCAGTTTAAACTCACAAAGCTCTCGTGTATAACTCAGGAAATAGTAATGAGCTTTTAGAAGTAACTTAGCTAGAGGGAGAGAGAAGTAAGCACCCTAGATACACCTTGGTAGGAAGGTAGGAACACACCCAAACACCCTCAAGAATATCTGTCAAGTATTAAAAGCCTCGTAATAAATAACAATGGTGAGTGAGTAAACCCTCCGGTTTGCAATAACTCTCTCTGATGTGTATTCTCTCTAGCAATAACTCCTGAACTCTCAAAAGATCACCCCTTCCTCAAAGGTGGTTGGGGTCCTTAAATAGCCCCCCCCCCCACACCTACCCCGAGGCAACTCAGTCATTAAAGACTATGAAAGACATCTCTCATACTTTGTGTCACAACATTAAATGCCTGATGCACTAGTTGCCTCCACGTCATAAACATTCAATGCCAAGATATGCCTTTTGCCTAACCATTGTGTGTCAGGGGGCTGTTGTCGCAGAGGTGGCTCACCAACTGCCTGACAGCCCCAAATACCACTATGGTTTACTCAAGTGCAGGTCTGACATTGTTTAGCTGGCTAGTGACATTGCCTACAGTAGATGTGACATTAAGTAGAGGGTTGTTTGGTTCTCAACTCAACGCCCGATGGAACTCCAGGGTCAGGGTCCTTCGGTGTTTTTACCAGGTGAATCTAAGATGGTCAGGATAAACCCCAACGGTGCCTCACTTCTCAATACTCCAAACCAGGTCCCTCTAAAGTTACCACGGCGAGGTCATTCGATAGAGCATGAAAGCTCTCCCAGACCCTGCCAAGCCTGGTCTCTCGTGAGTTCCGTTTGACCTCATGCTAAAAACTCATTATTATTCTAGTTACATCATTACAACCGTTATAGCTTACGATCAACATAAACAAATATACAATATGACTAATACAACAAGCTAAAGTATGAGTTGCCACACCAAGCTTCCTCGCTGAGTTACCACGCTTGAGCTACCTCGGCTGCTTAATCTCAAACACTATTTCCAATTAGGGAATTATCCCTAATCTCAAGATTACCTTTACGCCCCCTCTACATTTGCCCCTTCGTGGAGAGATTTGTTGGAACAAGAAATGTCTGCACGAAACTTCTCAATCCGATGAACCCTCTCTGCGTGAAAATTTTTGGCCTCCTCTATTCGTTATAACCGCAGCGTTATAATCTCCTGAAAAAAGTAAAATTCTCCTCGATATACCTGAGCCGAAGCAACATGACTTATTGGGGCTTAGGCGAAGGGACATCGCCACTTTTTCCTCATGCTGAGCCTCAACTGTTCTAGCTTTATTTTTTGAAATTCTCTCGAAAGGCCTACTAACCTTCTCAAATACTCGTTTGGGCTCTTGGTAAGTCAAATTCTCCCTTGGAATGCTTCGCCATGTTCGAAAAAGCAGAAATTCTCCCCGATGTAACTGAGTCACAAATTCTCAAATACTCGTTGGGACATCTTTTCTGTTGGGAGAATTATTGGTTATATCTGACACCATTTTGGCGCCAAAACATAAACTTGGTTAGGAAGTCAACCCTTTCTATTCCCCAGACGTCACTTCATATTCGACGTAGCGCTATCTTTTCCACTATCAAAAACACTTCC
The DNA here is from genome assembly GCA_949130495.1 of Sambucus nigra. NCBI lineage: Eukaryota > Viridiplantae > Streptophyta > Magnoliopsida > Dipsacales > Adoxaceae > Sambucus > Sambucus nigra. Next base: position 447,967,061 of record OX422218.1, on the reverse strand, counting down.
CGAAGTGCCACGTGTGCCTTTGAAATGATTATAGGCGGTTTGGGACGTGGGGGGGGGGGGGGGGGGGCGGGGGGAACTCAAACGAGAAGTAAAAAGGGTTTAAAAGTTTCAAACGTCTCTCTATTTCAAACCTTCTTCTTCTTCTTCTTCTTCTTCTTCTTCTTCTTCTTCTTCTTCTTCTTCTTCTTCTTCTTCTTCTTCTTCTTCTTCTTCTTCAAGATTTCATATTTCCTCAGAGAGAGATCTTTGTGCGAGCTCTGTGCGACCTCCATTGTTGCCCCCTTCTTTGCTCAGCCTCCTTCTCTCATCTTTTGCACCACCATCTGTGGTTGTGCCCCTCCCTATTCATTTACAACTCTTCTTTTACTAGACCTTTTCGTACTTTGGTTGTGTGTAATGACCTCTTCAAGCAACTCTTCCACTCCTGCCTCCAGTGCTCCTCCTTCCGCCCCATTGTCGCTGCCCCTTCTTCTGCCTCATTGATCGTTGCTTGTCAAGAACAGTTGCGTTTCTACCGTCGGTACCCCATTTTTGTCAAAGGTGATGACTTTTTGGGGTTTTGCAAGAGCTGCATTTTTAATTCCATGTATGATGCCCTGATGCTTGGTGGTGAAGACAAGAAATCTGATGAATGGGGCTTTCTACCTCCCAAGGGGACTCTCAGATTTCGTCTTGAGAGAGGGGACTTCCTATGGTCCCACATTGATTTTGAAAGTCCTGGGGGATCTCTTGCTCACTTTGCTACTTGGAAATCTCATATGCAAAGTTCCCACATTGATACCCTCGCTAAGATTGGGCTTCATCGAGCCAAGTGGTTTGGTGAGTTCACCCTCTCCAAAAACAATGCTGCTTTTCCTGTTCTGGCATCTCGCTAAAATGTTACTACTCACACGTTCATCGCTGCATAGGGAGAGTTTACAATAATAATGGAGGACGTGCGTGAGCTCTTAGGCCTTGAGGCAACAGGTCATGAGCCCTATTCTGATGCAGCCCTGGATGCCCAAGAAACTACTGACCGTTTGGAGCTGGACCATATATGCCGAAGGTGCATTGGTACTTCAAATAAAGCCACGTTCACCCCCTTATCAACTACTTCTTCAAGGACTCTTCCGAAGGAAGTACCTCCGAGGCCGTCCTGGGACAAGGTACATCGTTAGAGCTTCCTGCTTATATCCGTGTCATTATTTCTCTCTTCTTTTTAACGGGAAAACCCAACGACCAGACTCAAAGGGATCTCATCAACCTATCTCTCGGATTAGCCCGGGGTATCAAGATCCCTCTGGATGTAATTGGCTTGGGGTCCCTCTACACATGGCTTGATAGGGTCCTTTTTGACATGGAGAGATCTCTGGGTCGTTACATCCTAGCTAATTTTTCCAACTGCGTTCTCCTGACGGGGTTCCTTTATGTGCGCTTCTCGGCCGTAGCCGCCAAGACTAACCGTCCTCCCATGGGGGAAACAATCTTGCCCCCTCGCTCATTTGTTTACCAAAAGAGGCAAAGTCGAAAAGAGATGACCTCCTTTATTGATGACTTTTCAAGTTTTGTAATAAGGCCATATGGGGAGGATATTTTCCTCTATAATTGTGATTTTTTTAAGCATGGGGCAAGAGTGGTCTAGCCAACCACCATAGACCTCATTACCGAAGACCCCTCATTGGCCGTTGTGCTTCTATTTTTACCAGGATATCTTCCCTCATACACCGAGTGCGGATACACCAACAAACATTACAATCCCAACCGATGCATCCGTCAATTTGGCTTTGATCAAGGGGCTCCTCGCCCGATGTTTCAATTATCTAACCCCAAGGTATCTTTTGGCGAGGCATGTTCCCTATTATCCTCGACGGCCGCGTGGGGAGTGAGTTCGACATTGGCTGGGTGAGTCACCATCCCCAGCATCATTAGGCAAGGGGACGTAACCCCTATGTTCGCCACAAAGTATTGGCCGAGGTAGCTGACCCAGATTACTGAATTCACTGAGGGTGATCCCATGTATCCCCCAGTTCTTTCGTTTTCGGCCCTAGAGTTGGTCCTGAAGGGAAATTTTATTTTCGGGGTTGAGTTCCCTCTAAGTCAGACCCCCAAAGGACCTCCCATGGAACTTCCTCCGTACTTCCCCATGATCCCTATTGCCACACCCAAAGAAAAGGCCACTGTGATCCCCAAACCATATGTCCCCACGATCGAAGCTTCCACGGGGGAAGGGCCTTCTGAACCACTTTCCAAGAAAGACAGAAAGTCCAAGTCTAAGAAGGATAAGGCCAAAGGTCAAATGCAAACTCCATTGGAGGTATTCCCAATTGCCTCTGTTCCCCCTCCTATGTCTCCAAAACTAGCTGAAGAGCTGAGGAGGCAGGTAGAGGCCGAAGTTGCTCGAATAAACGCTGAATTCCAATGGTGCACAATGGTCGTTCCTCCTCCGTGTATATTACCCAAAATCGTGGTTGATCCTAGTGAGCCCTCAGTAAAAAGAAGAAAAAGATCGAAGGTGCCTGAAAGTGGTGGTTCCACGGGCTCAAGAAGGAAGACGCTAGGTACTAAGCCCCAAAATAAATAGACATTTGAGCAACCTTAATCACCATATCCTTCTACCGTTGCTTCTTCAGCACCTTCAATAGTGGTTATATCCTCTCGCTCTCCCTCCGGATCTGAGGTATAGGTGCATTTTGTATTTCTCGTGCTTCTTTTCTTCACATAGCGGCTTTACTTATTGCCTGATATCTTTAGTGCAGGGAGTTTAACAAGTGAGGGTCAGTCCTCCTAGTTCCCCAATAAGTTATTTCGTGGGGGGACGTTACGGGACTCCTCCATCCACTACCGCCCTTCCACGCTCTCTGTTAATATGACTTACCTATTCACGCCATTCCTCCTCCCACCAGACCAGAAATGCCGTCGTGGGTGCTGCTGAGATGTCTAACCAGCTCGAGGTAACTGTTCCATCTTCCTCTGAGTTGCCCTCGGAGAGGGAGGTCTCTTTGCTTCTTATTCTGGTCGAAGAGAGTGCACCACAGGTAGATTTCATTCCAAGCCTTGCATCTTTTATTTATCCCATTGGGTTATTTATCAACTCTAACATGTTGGGCTATTTTAGGTGGAAGTGGCGTCGCTAATAGCCAACATTCTCCTTCCTACTGCATTATCAAGACCCATTACTGTGGTTCCTCTCTTCAGTGCAATAGCGGGGGTAAGCCAAGTGAATTTTTATCTCTTATCCTTCTTGTTCACTTCTTGTGTCTAACACTTGGATTTTCATTGGCAGCTTTCTCCAAGTCTCTCTCCACCCTTTGCCTGAGTGGCCTTTTTCCCTCCCAGGCCCAGGTTGGTGCAGCTAATCTCGTTGGGGCATCTCTCGATGTCCAACATCTCCTTCTGATGATGCGCCTATGCTGGACATAGTACCCTATGTTGGCGAGGGGAGTGTGCCTACCTTTGAGGCTTCTGTAGTCGGAGGCTCCGTTGAAGCTGCTGAGGTAACGAGCCCGCCTCCCACGGTTTCTAGCATTATAGCTCCCGTGGTAACTACCCATCTCGTTCCTGCTGCTGCTGAGGTACTTTTCTAATTTCTCTGTACTTCTCAGCTTTTCAATCTCCACCTGCATAGGTGACTTAACAACGAAAATGCTTGTTAAGATTTTTCATAAACTTCACCTATAACCGTGACTTAACAACGAAAACGCTTGTTAAGCTTTTTTATTTTTTATTTTTTATTTTTTTTAAACTCCAACTATAGCGGTGAGTTAACAACGCAAACACTTGTCAAGATTTTTTTCACAAACTCCATCTATAACGGTGACTTAACAACGAAAACGCTTGTTAAGATTTTTCCACAAACTCCACCTATAACGGTGACTTAACAAAAAAACACTTGTTAAGATTTTTTTTCTAAACTCCACCTATAAAGGTGACTTAACAACGAAAACACTTGTTAAGATTTTTTTCTAAACTACACCTATAACGGTGACTTAACAATGCCAACACTTGTTAAGATTTTTTCACAAACTCCACCTATAACGGTGACTTAACAACGAAAACACTTTTTAAGATTTTTTTTTCTAAACTCCACCTATAACGGTGACTTAACAACGCAAACACTTGTTAAAATTTTTTCCACAAACTCCACCTATAACGGTGACTTAACAACGAAAACACTTATTACGATTTTTCCATAAACTCCTTGTTTCCTCTAACTGTTTTTCAGGTTGCTCAGGAGGATTCTCCACCAGTTCCTTCGCCCGTTGCCTCGCCACCTCGTGAACCTGTAGGATGAGGATCAAGGTTCCATGACAGGTGCTATCATGGAGAGAGAATCTGGGTGCGAGCTTCCTCTGCCCGAATTGGCTCCTCACGCCTTCTTCCTGATGGTACTCCAACGTTCTCCCAAAATGCCTTCCAACCATCGTTTGGCCATTGAACAACTTGTGAGCCTTCATCATGAGACCTTTGCGGTGGACTGACTTTATTCAAACATCACAGTTATGAGTCATAGTATCCAAGGCATGGCCACCGTTATTGCTTAAATCGCCACCACTCCAACTGCGAACGTGACCCGACCCCTCCTCAACCAATTTCTGGGTTATCTGGGGGAGTTGGGTCGTGACGAGTTCCATTTTGACTGGCGCATCGCACACTTGAAGACTTTGAAGAGCCAGCAGTCAGACAGCCAAAGGGAGCTCTTATAAAAACATAAGGAGGATTAAAGAGCCGAGGAAGCCAAGCTGGCCTAGCTAGTACCTTTCCTCGGAGCCATTGATAAGGAGGTGGAGGACCTCGAAGAAGCTCTGCATTTGGCAAATCTAAAGCGAGAAAAACTTCTTATCAAACGGACTCAAGCACATACCAGGTTAAAAGTTTCCGTTAATGCCCAAAGGTCTTGCTTATAAGCTTCTTCAGGCCTTCATCGAGATTTTTTCTCCTCCCCAGATTTGTGTTTCCTCATGGGTCAATGAGTTTTTTGTATATGTATTTTTCCTTTCTTCTCATGTAATTCTTGGGCAATATCTCCCAATTTTGTAATGCCCCAAAGTATATGAATGGAAAAAGATACTTATTCCCAAGCCATTTATTTGTGTTACAGCTGCTTACATAGATTGTGAAATATGTTTTGTAGTTCTTTCATCTCTACTTGAAAATAAAGAGAACGTGCATAAAACAAAAATGAACTCGTATATTCATAACAGCTAAATACATCGATGGCCCCAAACGTAATTTCTTACACGTGATAGAGCTTCAACCATTTGTTGTTCATCTTAAATGGCTTGTCTTCTTCTATCTTAGAAATTAAGCAATAACCTAAGTCATGAGCCTCCTTTACGATGAAAGGTCCCTCCTAGTTCGCTGCAAACTTAGGTAGAGGAAGCCCTCTAATATGTTTAAGTGTTGCCTTTAATACGAGATCTCCCTCTACGAATTTCCTTGGTCTCACCAAGTTATCATATGCCCTGGAGAGCTGCCTCGTATACATTTAAAAGTGTTTCATTGCATTATCCTTGTGTTTGTCCAACGCTTCCAACTGCACGTGTCTATTTTGAGGGAGCATGCTGCTTCGCAAAGCATATCGAGCCGAGGGAACTTCTAACTCTATTGGGAGAATTTCCTCAGCCCCGTAAACAAGAGAGAATGGTGTATACCCTGTAGGCTTCCTCTTAGTCATCCGATAGGCCCATAAAATGGCTGGTATTTTATCATCCCACGATCCTGGGAAATCCTCCATCGTTTTAGCCAAGATATTGACCAAAGTCTTGTTAGTTGCTTCGGCTTGACCGTTCCCCTTTGGGTATGCCACCGTCGAAGTGTGATGGACAATGGAGTATTTGTTCGTGAGCATCATTACCTTTGAATTGACAAAAGGGGTTCCATTATCTGAAAGGATAACCTTTGGGATCCCGAAATGGCAAATGATGTATTCCCTGATGAAGTTTCTCACTACTCCTGCTGTTGCCCTTCTTAGTGGTATCGCCTCAGCCCACTTTGTGAAGCACTCTGTTGCTACCAGTATCCATATCTTCCCCCTCGAAGAAGGGTGTATTTCCCCTACCAGGTCGAATGCCCAAGTGTGAAAAAGGATAACGTGTTTCCAGGGCGTGTAAGTCCACTAACAGGGCATGAATCATATTTTCATGATGTTGTCAAGCCTTGCACTTTGGGACGAACTCCACTGAATCTTTCTCCATCGTTGGCCAATAGTATCCCAAAATCATCAACTGGTCATATAACTTGGCCCCTCCTATGTGAGCTGGATCGTGCGCCTGCTTGAGGACTTTCGCTGCCTCTTCTCTTGTGATACAACGCAAGGGTCTGTTAAAGTATCCCCTTCGACAAAGCTGCCCCTCTTAAATGTAGAATTTGGGGGCCCTTCGCCGAAGTCCCATCGCATCAATCTTCTTCATCAGGACAACTCCATCTTTAATTAAATCAATATAGGGTTGTCTCCAGTCAGTTGAGCCTCCACGAAGGGACATTCAGCTGCCTCGAAGAATAATTGACATTTATCACACTTTCGTTGTAACTCGACTGCATTGTGATTCATGCTAGCCTAAAAATATCCCTCCCTTTGCATTCTTCGATAGAGGGGTATTTCAGTTATTTCGCAGTGCTCTCCATGCATTTTATTCAATCTCTGCCCTACCTCTTCTATGCCGATGCACCTCGACAGCCATCCTCTTGTGTTTCTGAAGTAAAGGTTTCCCTGGTTTTTAAAGTACTGGGCCAGTTCTCTGAGCCCCATCATTCCTCCACCAGACTCCAGTTGCCTCTTAATCTCTCCCCTCCAGTCTGCGTCCTCTTCCATCAGTAAAATTAACTGTACCATCGAAGGAGCTATTCTTCGTTAAATCACGACACTAGTTGTATCTATCCTCATGATCATCTTCTGGGCAATGATGGCATAGGCGTCTGGGTGATAGTTCATCTTTCCAGGCTACCTCTTGATATTGGTCCAATGGAACTGGCCAAGGAGCCTCTGAATGATCGTTCTGTATAGTGCCAGGCTCATGTGTTTCAACGCGTATTCTCCTTCACTTGTTGAACCACTAAGTTTGAATCCCCCTTAATGCAAAGTGAACGTATCCCTCTTCGAAGAGCCTCTAGCAATCCCAACACCAATGCTTCATATTCTGCCTTGTTATTAGATCAAGGGAAATCTAACTTGTAAGAAAGGTAAATCTCCTCCATTCCTTTCAAAAGAATAACCCCTGCTCCTCCTTTCTTTTCTATCGATGACCCATCGAACTGCATTATCCATTCTTCATCCGTTACATCTAGGTGATTGGCCTACAAATCGTCTCCTGGAATGCTTTCTTTGGGAGGCTCAAACGTTCCTGAAGGGAAAATATCCAATAGATCAGCGTACGCCTGGCTTTTAATTGCACGAGGGACCACGTACTTTAAGTCATATTCAGAGAGGATAAGGAACCATCTATCTGCCCTGCCAATCAATATAGTTCTTACAAGCAAATACTTAATGGGATCACATCTCGTTACAATATGAATTGTAAAAGAAAACATATAATTTCTAAGTTTTTACTCTACAAATACTAAGGCTAAACAATACCTTTCTAAGATACTATATCTGACTTCTGGACCATGGATGATCCTACTGAGGGAGTAGACCGACCGTTCTTGCCCGTCAATCTCTTGTGCCAGCAAAGCTCCCACGGACCTTGTGGTGGATGTGAGGTATAGCTGCAATAGTATTCCTGCCCTTGGTGGAACCATGGTCTGTGGTGAGATGAGCAGCTTCTTCAGTCCTGTGACACCCCGCCTAATTAATCTCGGGCGATCAGTCCTAAATTAAGTTAGAACAGGTTTCTCAGTTGGATCATCCGTAGCATCACCGTCGTCTTTTTAATTACTAACCACCTAAGTGAGAAAATTTGACCGGTGCCAAGTTTTATCTTTCATTAACTTAAATGAACACTCATGCGGAAAATAAAATCACACAATTAATCACAATTAATTAAAACAACCATACACAATTAAATGACTAACCGAATAAACCATCGGCCCAAAAACCTAACAAAAATAAAATAAAGACAAGTAATCAATCTCAATAATTTTGACAGAAACTAAATGAACTGTGAGCGACATGCCCGAAATAACTGATAGAAGTCTCTACACTAGAATGAAAGAATGAGGCGTCTATCAAAACTCCCGCAAAATCCACATATGTTGCACCAACGGATTCCCTGAAACAGAGTCAAGCCCGGCGTCCCTGTGGCTGGACACCTAAAAGGTTTTTAAATTTTTTTTATAGCAAGGGTTAGTACCCAAAAACATTTGAAAAATATTTAACAAATGATTAACTTGCAGTAATAAATGTATATGCATGCTCTCCATATTTTAGTTAGTGTCGCACTCCCTTGAGGACATCCTCACCCCTCCTCTAATGTGTACTACTAACGCCTTAAATAAATTCACCTAGTTTTTCATCTTATGACTAGATAAATAATAATAAGGCCCTTTGCAAACACCCTACTCTAACCGAGTATACCTTAATTATGATTTTTAAGTTATTATCGTCATTAACTTAATTAAATCATTTCCCTTTTTAATTTCTTATAACTTCCACATCTGTTATACATATAATACAACTCATGCTTTGTATTAATTAGCCCACATATAATTATTTACTTAATTATATTCTCACTCACATTACAGTATCCACAAACATACTAATATAACATTTAATAATAGTATTTTTCCCCGAGTAAAGTCTCACCGGGTAAAATTCCTCTAAAGTGCTATCCCACTAGGTATATTCACTTGATCTAGTTACCCCAAGTCAGAATTTTTCCTTAACTTGGTTATTACTTAAATATTGGAGGCGGTCATATTCCTTTCCTGAAAGTGAGATGCTCCTCACCCATATAACAGACGCTATGACTTGGGATTATACTCGCCCTACTCCTCAAGCTAGGGGATTCATCCACTACGCGCAACCTCCCCCTATAGCACTAGAGAATATAATAATAATATTTATCACTGATATTAAAGCACACCCATATATATATATATATATATATATACATATACTATCGCACACCGTATATATACATATATATATATATATATATATCCCGGCTATACCGTGTACTAAGTCCGTAACACAAGCCTATTCCATTTTATAATGAGTTTGTGGCCCAACTCGAATTTTTAATTAATTTACACATTAATTTCTTTTGGTAACGCCCTAACCAAATATATCCGGACTTACTTTCGTGGCCCGAATTAACATCACCCGAGTCTCAATCCCCGACTTTAAATTATTTAGCCTTTACCTAAATAAAATTTATATCTCGGTATTCCTCAACCGTTATTCCCAGACTTGTTCACTGTATCCATATTTAATCCTTTCGAACAAACTTTCCAAAACTCAGCCTTAGTGTGTCACACCTAATTTCTCTAAAACCCAATAAAATTTTAAATTATGATGTCACACTAAGCCGCCTTCAAATTCTAATTAATTTTATTCACTATCAATTAGATTTTAAATCCATGTATTAATTACTCAACAATTTAAGGCATGGAAAAATTGTTAAATTAAATTTTTCTACATATAAAGGAAAACTGGGCGAACTATCAAAATTTCCGGACCATCGATCGATCGATGGTCCCCCTTCGATCGATCGATCGAGCAGGTCCTCATCTTCCTCGAGTTGGCTGTTTCAGCCATGGATGCCCACCTCCAAACCCTAGTTTCTTCTACACTGAAAACTAAGCGTTCCCATCGATACTAAACATCAAATACCTTATATGAAACCTCTATAATGTCCATCAGCATCAAAATTTCACTTTCTCTACTATTTTCACAGATTTGGGGTAAATTTACATTCAGTCTTTAACCCATTTAAACATCAATTTCTTTCCACCAAATTCGTCTCTAAATCATCCGATTTTCACATCTTACCAGATATAAATATACAACCCAGATTATATATGATTTTCTAATCCATTTATAAATCGGATTCATGATTTACAAAACCCCATGTTTATACCCCTTTAAAACCCAAAACGAATTTCTTTGATTACACACATCACATGAATATGAATTGAAATACACTTTACATGCTACAGCAAGTTAACCACTTGCCTGAGGGTTCGTAGAGTCTGAATTTGAAACCGTGAGTGCTCAAGGTTAAAGATGACTCCTTTATGCTCTCCTATGATCCCCAAATTTGGCTTTGGCTGCTGTTAGGGTTTCCTGACCCTCTAAGTCCTTTCTCTAATTAATTCAGTCGTTCCCTTATTTCTTTTATTTGTTTAATTAACCTTAATCCCGTTTTTTGCCTAATGGGCCAAGCCCAAGTGACCCAAATGCCCCCGTGTGGGCCCGGCTATGCCTAAAAACGTCCCGTGACCCGTTTACTACCCCCGGGTACACTATTTCGACTATCTCGGCCCATCCGGACTCAAGTGTACACTCAAAATTTGCATTCGAATTAATTTCTAAAACGTCCTTATTTCACACCCAAATTAGTCTATACCGACTTCCGGCTGAAATAAGTACATATCCCGTCATTAATATCCGAAATGACGTAAATACAATATTACTATTCACTTAGTAATTAAGTTTTCCTTAAATATTAACCATTCACTTCCCGATTAATATTTAAATAAAATTTCCCTAATTAATTCAATTAAAATTATAACTCACAAGTAATTTTCAATTCCCGAATTAATTAAATATTTAATGCATGAAAATACAGGGTGTTACAAGTCCGTCAAGAGACTCTTGGTGAATTGCCTCCCATTTGAACTTCCTGTTCTTTCGCAATAGATGCATTATTGGGTGTGTTATCTTGTCTAACCCAGTCACGAATCTCTTAAGGTAGGAGACTTTACCGAGGAAACTCTTCAGCTCCTTCGCCGTTCTTGGACATGGAATTTCCAAGATCGCCTGCTGCTTATCCTGGTCCATTTGCACCCCTTGTCGGTCAACCACAAAGCCTAGGAATTTCCCACTTGTTACTCCAAAACACACTTCAATGGATTCATCTTTAATTTAAACTTCCTTCAATGGGAAAACACCTTCCTCAAATCGCTCAGATGGGACTCCTCCTGCCTCGACTTGATGACCAGATCATCCACATAGAATTCCATTAATTTGTGAAAGAAGTCATGGAAAATGGCCATCATTGTTCTTTAGTAGGTCGCCCCAGCATTCTTGAGTCCAAACGCTATCACCCTGTACATAAAGTTACCCAATGGGGTTCTGAATGCTATTTTCTCTGCATCCACGGGGTCCATCTTGATCTGGTTGTACCCTACATACCCATCCATTAATCTATACATCTCATGACTCGTCATTGCATCTATCAGGCTATCGATCGAGGGTCGGGGGAACTCATATTTGGGCAGGCTCTATTAAAATCTCTGAAGTCCACGTAGATCCTTATCTAGTTTTTATCTTTCTTCCCTACTGGGACAATACTGGATAACCAAAGTGGGTGCTGTATCGGTGTAATGAACCCTGCCGTTAGTAAGCATTGAACTTCTTCCTTAATATTCATATCTAACTCGGGCTTGTACATTCTTGTTGCTTGTTTTACTGGAATGACTGAAGGCATTACGTTTAACTTGTGACAGCTTACTTCCTCATCTATCCCCTCTATCTCCGTGTATTTCCATGCAAAAACATTTATAAATTCTCGAATCAACTCGATCAAGTCCTCTCGTCTCTGCTTTCTGAGATCCTTCGAGATAAAGATGGGCCTTGGGTATTCTCCTTCGTTCGCTAGGTTCAACTGCTCCAACTCTTGTGCCTGGGGCTTGGGTTGATCTGCCATGTAATTTGGTTCTTCGGCGACTTCCTCCACAAATTCCTTTATGTTGGAATTGTCTATCACTATGCATTACCCCTGTCGATCCACCAGAAAGCATTCATATATCGGGTCAACCTCATTATTATCTTCCTTGGTCGCCCTCTCACACCGTTATAATCGGTACACCACCTTTCCTTCTTCGATAATGACTTTCTTGCATTGTCTACTAGTAGCCGCGACTGCCTTCCTTTTCTTCTCCATAGAAGCCTTGGCCACCCTTTTTCTTGAGAACTGGCTTAGTACACTTTGTCATTGGACCTCATGCTCTATCGGATCCACTCTGGGCCTCATCCTGTCTCTAAGCTTCTTCGAGATGTTTTGGGGTCAAGGGACCACCTGATGAGACTCTTCGGCTATTACTTTCGTGCTACTTGCAACCTCCTTAATTTGCTCACTCGTGGGCCCCATCCTTTCTCTAATCGAGGGAACCCATGCTCCCTACATCCTCCTCGTTAGGACTCGGACATCTTCTTCTAACTCAGTATAAAATGTTGCGTCCACCAAGTGAGCTTCCTCAATAGAGAAGGGCCTCTTTATATCCCTAATGGTTACCTCCATCCCCTTGATATTCTCCTTAGCGCATTGGTGGTACGTAGAAGGAACTAGCCCTTGATTGTGCATCCACATCCTCCCTATTAGCAGATGATAGGAAGTTTTACTCTCTATTACGTGGAATGTTATATGGGAACTCAAATTTTCCATCACAATTCCCACATTAACATACCCAATGGATTTGGAGGATTGGTTATCATACCCTGAAATTACCAAAGGCATGGGGACCAACCTTTCTTTTGGAATATTGGCTGCATAAAAGGAGTTAATTGGCATGATATTAATGGAAGCTCCCCCATCCATGAGAGTACTCGCAAAACTAACTCCGTTGACACTGGAAGTAACGTACAATGGCCTGTTATAAAGGAATCTCACAGCCCTATCAGCATCGCTGAAAGTCACCTCCGACAGGAACCTCCTTACCAGCCTGGCCACGGGTCCCTTCCATTTCAGCGAAGGGACTGCGTCTTTCCTCGAAATATCCAGTATCACCTGGGTTATTTCCAACCTGCTTTACTTTGGGATCCCCACTTGGTCGAAGAACCAGGTGAACATCGGGGATTTTGAAACTACACAGTACTCTAGGCATGGATCTTCTTCCTCACCTCCAACGCTGTACACATCTTCCACATCTTTGGCGCTTGCTTCATCGTAGGCTAAAACTATGTTAGCCATTACCTTGGTACAGGTCTCCAGAGCTGCTTTATACTCTTCTCTTTCTCCTTTCTCCGCCTCTTCATCGTAGGCTACCACGAGATTGGCCCCATGTATTGGTAGCGGGTTGTTATTGATGTTCCGTAGAGGGATTTGTAACATCCCTGCCTTCACGTACTTGTCAATAATTCTTCTCGATGTGAAGTAACTTTTTATTGGGTGCTGGATCCTCCGATGGACCTGGCAATACTTTGGATTCGCCTTCATTGCCTCATTCGGCTCCCGAGCGAGAACGTCCTTTGGTTCATAGACCGTTCCCCCTTGGACCATCGCGTTGTAACAGCTGACAGCTTCTTCTACTGTACAAGGCAATGATGGTGGGTCTTACCTATCTTTTCTAAACTTCCTCTTATTATCCTTCTTCGTTGCTTTGCCCCTATCTTTCCCCTCGGCATACCCTACCTGTGGGGGCTGAGACCTCCCCCCGCGGGTTACATCGACTGCCTAAACATCATGGGCACCGCCATCGAATTGGGTCGTACCACCAAAGAGATATTTCTCGCTGCTTTTAAGAATACCGCAAAAGTCCCCTCGTGCGTCTTGTTAATAAGATGGCAGGTTACTCAGGAAGCAGCCCCTCAACGCAGATCTGCAGCAACTTGGATTCTTTGTCCTTCTTCCTCATGTCGAGGGATCTTTCTTTGAACCTTTGAACATAGGCCACCACTTCTTCCCAAGGTCGTTTCTTCTCCCTACCCAGTTAGGTCAAAGTAAACTCATCTTTCTCCAGGAAGAACTTCTGGACAAACAACATGTGCATCTCTTCCCATGTAGAAACGCTATTGGGAGCCAAATGGGAATACCAGGTGTATGCTTTATCGGTAAAGGATTTAGAAAACTCCCTCAACCTAAGCCTTTTATTGTTATAATGCGCCCCCAAATGTTCAACAAGGCGCTTAATATGCTCCTTCGGGTTCCCACCCTTTCCCGTGTATTTTTCAAAAATAGGAGGAATATAGTCCTTTGGATAGGGCTCATCATTGTATTCCTGGGGATACGGTGTTTGAAAGTCGTCAAAAACTGAAGCTACCTTTCCAGTAGATTATGAGGAAGCCTTCATGAACTTCAGCATCTCTTTTTGCATCTCCTTTATTATTTCCTCCATGGGTGATGCCACTGGGGCAATAGCCAATGGTACTACGGGCTGGGCGACCATTGTAGCTGGCACCAACGTCACAGCGGGGGCCGTTGAAAATCCTGAGATTCCCACCACGGGATTCACAATAGAGGGTACGCTTTCTGGTACCGTTCCTACAATACCTACACCTGGTGGGGCCGTTGGAGTTACCCCTGGTGTTACGAAGGCATTAGTCTCCAATACTCCCAGCATAGTTGAAGCTAGTGGAGTTTGCAAAAACTCATAAAACTTGCTCATGAGGAGCGCGACCTGAGTGGGTCTCAACCCCGCACTTGTGGAAGCTTATGTCACCCCCGGAACACCTGACGTTGCCAAAATCTGAGGTATCTCAACTCGAGGATCCCCATCCCTTAGGGCCTCCAGTTCTCTCGCAGCTTGTTCTTCATTATTCTGGATGTCATCAAAGTTGAGCCTGCGATTAGCATTATCCTGCGCCATACTCCTTACTTAGAAGAATGCCTCCCCTGCAGAGTCGCCAAATGTAAGAGGGTACTTTAGATTATAGATTGAGGCGTAACCCCTATTTGAGTATGGTAATGATAAGCTAATTTGTCCAAAGCTTTGGATTAATGAAAAGACACACACACACAAACCCAATAAAGATAAACTCAGTTTAAACTCACAAAGCTCTCGTGTATAACTCAGGAAATAGTAATTAACTTTTAGAAGTAACTTAGCTAGAGGGAAAGAGAAGTAATCACCCTAGATACACCTTGGTAGGCAGGTAGAAACACACCCAAACACCCTCAAGAATCTCTGTCAAGTATTAAAAGCTTCGTAATAAATAACAATGGTGAGTGAGTAAACCCTCCGATTTGCAATAAATCTCTCTGATGTGTATTCTCTCTAGAAATAACTCCTGAACTCTCAAAAGATCATCCCTTCCTCAAAGGTGGTTGGGGTCCTTAAATAGCCCCCCCACACCACCCCCAAGGCAACACGGTCATTAAAGACTATGAAAGACATCCCTCATACTTTGTGTCATAACATTAAATGCCTGATGCACTAGTTGCCTCCACGTCATAAACATTAAATGTCAAGACATGCCTTTTGCCTAACCATTGTGTGTCAGGGGCTGTTGTCTCATAGGTGGCTCACCAACTTCCTGACAACCCTAAATAGCACTGTGGTTTACTCAAGTGTAGGTCTGACATTGTTTAGCTAGCTAGTGACATCGCCTACAGTAGAGGTGACATTAAGGAGAGGGATGTTTGGTTATCAACTCAACGCCCGATGGAACTCCAGGGTCAGGGTCCTTCGGTGTTTTTACGAGGTGTATCTAAGATGGTCAGGACAAGCCCCGACGGTGCCTCACTTCTCAATCCTCCTAACCAAGTCCCTCTAAAGTTCCCACGGCGAGGTCATTCGATAGAGCATGAAAGCTCTCCCAGGCCCTGCCAAGCCTGGTGTCTCGCGAGTACCGTTTGACCTCATGCTAAAAACTCATTATTATTCTTGTTATATCATTACAACCGTTATAGCTTACGATTAACATAAACAGAAATACAATATCACTAATACAATAAGCTAAAGTATGAGTTTTCACGCCAAGCTACCTCGCTAAGTTGCCATGCTTGAGCTGCCTCGGCTGCTTAATCTCAAACAATATTGCTAATTAGGGAATTATCCCTAATCTTAGGATTACCTTCAAGCCCCCTCTATAATAGGAAACCAAAGGATGGGGGGAAAGGTCCCATGAAGTCAATAACCCAACAATCGAAGATCTCAATAATGAGTATGGGCGGAAGAGGCATCATGTCTCGTGGGGTAATAGATCCCATCCTTTGGCACCTATTGCAAGATTTACAAGCATTGTTCACATCCCGAAATATTATGGGCCAATAGAGGCCGCATTGCAGAATTTTAGTGGTCGTCTTTTTCATCGAAAAGTGGCCTCCACAAGCTTTCGAATGACAAAATTGGATGACTTTCGAGATCTCGTCATTCGGCACACAACGTCAAATGATTTGGTCGGCGCAATAGTTAAACAGAAAAGGATTATCATAGAAAAACATGCGCGACCAAGTGATAAACCTCTTCTTATCTTGCGGTGTCCAATCGGGAGGGACGGCTCCCGTGACAAGATTGTTCACGATATCCGCAAACTAGGGAAAAGAAGAGGTAACAAAGAGTTTCTCATCCGAAAAGTATTCGTCTATGGGTATTGGATCACTAGGTACGTCAGACGAAAGCCGTGATAAGTGGTCAGTAACGACATTTTCTACTCCCTTATTATCTTTAATGGAGAGATTAAACTCTTGTAGGAGTAGGATCCACCTTATGAGGAACGACTTTGCATCTTTCTTCGCAAGTAGGTATTTCAATGTCGCGTAGTCGGCGAAGCAAGTGATGGGAGAATCGATAAGGTAGGATCAAAATTTGTCAAGAGGAAAGACTATCACTAGCAACTCCTTCTCGGTAGTGGAGTAATTGAGTTGTGGCTCGGTAAGAGTTTGTCTAGCGTAGTAGATGACATCAACCTGTTTGTCTTTTTTTTTTAGCCCAAAACATCCCCTATCTCATAATCGCTAGCATCACACATAAGTTCCAATGGTAAAGTCCAATCCGGAACTTGCATGATGGGAGCGGACACAAGGATGGTTTTTAGTTTTTCAAAAGCGCTTTGGCATGCTTTCGTCCACTCAAATGGGTTGTCCTTCATAAGTAGGTTGCTTAAGGTCCTAGCGATGGCGCTAAAGTCCTTACTGAACCTTCGATAAAATCCTGCGTGGCCCAAGAAGGAGCGCACGCCTTTGAGCGATTTTGGTGGGGGTAGATCAGATATGACATCTATCTTAGCTCTATCAACTTATTTCCCCTTGGATGAAACTCTATGTGTCCAAGAACTATTCCCTTGGTGACCATGAAGTGGCATTTCTCCCAATTTAGCACTAAGTTCTTTTCCACACACCGGGCAAGTACCTTTTTCCAGTTTTTCAAGACAAAGATCGAAAGAGGTGCCAGAAATGCTGAAATCGTCCATGAACACTTCAAGTCCTCTCTCGACCATGTCGCTAAATAGGCTCAACATGCACCTTTGAAAGGTCATGGGTGCATTACACAAGCCAAATGGAATCCGTTTGTAGGAAAACGTACCAAAAGGGGAAGTGAAAGTTTTTTTCTCCTTGTCAAGTACATCTACCTCGATTTGGTTATATTCGGAATAACCATTAACGAAGCAATAGTAAGGGTGGCCCGCTACTATTTCAAGCATCTGATCGATAAATGGCAAAGGGAAATGGTCTTTCCTAGTTCCCGCATTGAGTTTCCAGTAATAAATGCAAATGCGCCACCCGGTGGTGGTACGTTGGGGGACTAGCTCTCCTTTAGCATTCTCAATAACTGTCATGCCCGACTTCTTTTGGACAACTTGAATAGGGCTCACCCATTTTCTATCCGAGATTGGGTAGATAATCTCGTCATCCAATAGCTTAATTATTTTGGTCCTCACCACTTCTTTCATATTAGGGTTTAGACTTCTTTGCATTTCTCTCAAGGTCTTGATATCCTCTTCGAGATGGATCTTGTGGGTGCAAATCAAAGGACTTATCCCTTTCAAATCAGCAATGCACCAACCAAAAGCACCTTGGTGCTTCCTCAGAATCTTTAGTAATTTACCCTCCTGCTCTTCGTCTAGGTTGGAGGAGACAACGACAGTAAATGTCTCATCCTCTCCTAGGTATGCATATTTAATATGGGAGGAGAGTATCTTCAATTCGAGGGTTGGAAATTTTTCGCTGGAAGGAGCCATGCGTGTTTCCCTTGATGGTAACTCCTTGAATCGAGAAACCCAATTCACATCTCTCCCGCCATTATCAAACGCTCTATCATCAAGTAACTCTCTTGACTCCTCAACCTCCCTCTCGAATACGGTGTACGTCCCTTCACTCTCGTGACTCGACACTAAACAGGACCCTAAGGTGTCTCCACAATAATTTTCCTCAAAGTACTCTTCTACGATCTCATCTATGAATCTCACAGCATGAAGATTATATTCTTCCCACGTCTGTTGGGAGATATGGAAGATGTTAATCTCTAAAGTCATGTCCCAAAAGTGAGTTGCATTTGCCCATTTCGAGTATTGATGATGGAATTAGTTGTAACTAAGAATAGGCGCCCAAGAATGATGGGAACATGGTTGCTAGATGTGAAGGAGGGCTCCGTGTCCCAAATGACAAAGTCCATCGAGAAGTAGAAAGTGTCAACTTGGACGATCACATCGTCAACTATGCCTCTTGGGATCTTCACGGTTCAATCCGCCTAATTGGAGAGTGACCTTTGTGGGCTTGAGGTCTCCCAAATCAAGTTTCCTATAGATGGCGTAAGGGAGGATATTAACACTTGCTCCCAAATCAAGTAAGGATTTCTCAATTTTATTTTCTCCAATAATACAGGAAATGGTGGGTTCACCGGGATCTTAGAATTTTGGTGGGAGATCATTAAGTAGGATGGAGCTCATGTTTTGAGCTAGAAAGACATTTTTCTTTACCTTCATCCTTCTTTTTACCGTCAACAAGTCTTTGATGACTTTTGCATAAGCTGGAATTTGCTTAATAGCATCTAGGAAAGGTAAATTTAGCTTCACTTGCTTTAGTACGTCTAGCACTTCATCACGGGGGCTTGCTTTGTGGGAAGGAATCAAGCTATGAGGAAATGGTGCCATGGTGGGTGGTTTCACTACTACCTCGGGCTCACTAGTGTCTTATTTA
The DNA here is from genome assembly GCA_949130495.1 of Sambucus nigra. NCBI lineage: Eukaryota > Viridiplantae > Streptophyta > Magnoliopsida > Dipsacales > Adoxaceae > Sambucus > Sambucus nigra. The sequence continues at coordinate 447,948,126 of OX422218.1, read as the reverse complement.
TCACTCTCATTCAAGGGGACATCTTCGGCCTCTTTCTTTCCGGGAAAAATCTCCTTATCTTTGGTTGCGTCGTGTGAGGGAGGTGATAAATCAATGACTCTCCCACTACGAAGAGTGGTCACAACTTAACATTGCTCCTGATGTTCTGTCGAGGTGGATCTAACACTAGTTTGACCTTGAGGCGGTCTTTGGCCCTGGGCAGGAAACTTGCCTTTCTATTGGATACTCAACGAAGATTGCAACTGTGAAATGTTCGCATTCATGTCATTCATCATGCGCTCATGCCTAGAATTAGTTGTAGTCTGGGTATTGATAAAGTGGTTGATCGTATCCTCGAGACTTCTTCGCGGTGGAGGGATGTATTCTCCTTGAGGTGGTGGTGCCTTCACATGTCCTTGCATGTGTGGAGCTTATTGAAAATGCGGTGGTGGAGGAGGGGAAACATGTGAATTAGGATTTATCGCAGCATGTTCTTACTCATAGCTAAAACCAACGTTGTTTTTCCATGAAGGATTGTAAGAATTCTCGTGCGATGCATCGAAATTATCCTTAAATCCTCCTATACCACTGACTTGCTCTTGAAGCATCACTTTGTAGGCGGGTATAGTCGGGCATTCCTCAATTGAATGACCCGCCTCATAAATTGCACATACCTTCTCGACGGGCTTTGGGATGGATCTAGTTGGTCCTCTTCCATATACCTCATGTAGGTCTTGCAGCCCTTTCTCAAGCATATCGAGTCGACTGTCCACTATAGAATTCTTTTCTACATGAAATAGTCCACACGCCGATGGAGTGGTGGTCACTTGATGATTTCGATTTTGAGCATTAGGGTCAGATGTATCCCAGGATTGGGTATTCTCGGCGACATACCGCAGGTGAAGCTCAGCATCGTGGGCGTCTAAGTCGATAAACGGACCACTACCCCTGGTTTCAACATGTTGCTTGGAGTTAATGTTTAGCCCATTATGGATAAAGGAAATGATTTGTGTTTTATTAAAACCATGATGGTGACACGAGGCAATTAACTCATTAAAACGCTCGTAGCATCGCTCGAATGACTCATTTTCTAATTGTCGAAAAGTTTGAATTTGAGCCTTGATGGAATTCATTCAATGTGGGGGAAAGAACTTCATGAGAAATTTGGATTGTAGCTCGTTCCATGATGAAATCGAATTTGGAGGTAAAGACCATAGCCATGTCTTAGCCTTATCCTTTAGCGAGAATGGGAAGAGTTTAAGGCGAAGCACATCTTTTGTGCAAGTTTGATCGCTAAGAGTCCCGCACGCCTCCTCAAATTCCATGATGTGGGTATATGGATTTTCTGAATCCATTCCATGGTAAATGGGAAGTATCTGGATCATCCCATTACTAAAGAGAAATTTCCCAGCATTGTACGGGAGTAAAATGCATCCCAGAGTGACAGTGCGCTCGGGATATAAGACGTCTCTCAAAGGGCGATATGGGGCCTCTCCCTTGTTGGCGGCTGCACTACCGTGTTGTGACATGTCTCTCTCTCTGAAAGATTCGGTATCCTTACTTGGTATACTCGGAGCGCACTCTGAAGTGTGTCCTAAGAGGGAAAACGAAGTGTTATTTGCGATTGAGTGTGACAGTGTGGAAGGTGGAACCAAGAATTATGGAGCGTTAGGAGTGTGAGGGCTATCAGGGTCGTACTCAATTATTGGATATTCGTGAATGTGGGTTGGAGTATTATGGGGAGTTGGAATGAGCTCATAATTTTTCATTAACGAGCTTATGAGAGATGATGATGAATATTTTTGTGCTTTTTTTTAATTTTTTTTTTATCTTTTTGGATTTTTAGAGATTTTTGGTCAAAGTTTTAGATTGACTCGATCTAATCCTAAGTCTACCTACTTCCCTGGCAACGATGAAAAAAACTTGACATGACTAAGAATGTGTCTCGTGAACCTGATATCTTCAACTTTTCTTTAGATGCCTCATTCGAATTTCGGGTAAAAATTACACTTTTTCCCTTTTGACTTTTCTTTCTTTTCCTTCTCGATTCTTCCGATTTCTTTCTTTCCTTAATTGACATCAAATACGTGTAAAATCAGTACGAAATACCAGAAACTCGGGGTACTCATTAGAATAAGTCAATAGCAAGATTATGAGATAAAATCAAATCGATTACATCGTTTGAGGTGCTAAAAGTAACTAAATTAAAGGGATAAATTGGGAAGAATTTATGCCTAATCAGCTATAAAGAAAATGCAGTAAATAATAGTGAAGGATCTGATATATCTTGGTGTTAGTTCTCCTTTATTTCCAAAATGTAAAATCCCTTTTCAAGGAGAAACTTTTAGAAATACTCAATCGAAAACTTGAAATTCTAGTGGTTTCTGATGATGATCTGCATAACTCTTTTGGCTATCTTGGGTTGTCTTGAGTCTCTCTCTTATCTGCTGTATATTCTCGGTAGTTTCTTGGATTATTTTGGGACCAAATTGCTTGTTATTTCCTGATTCAATACAACATGTGAGCGATCGACATGGTCTTCCATTCAAGGCTTCGAATAGGGAAACTTTGATACTTTGGTAACTATTGTTATACAAATACTCAATGAGTGGTAAATGCTTACTCTAATTGTTGGGCAATTCTAACATATAAGCTCGTAACATATCTTCCAAAGTTTGAATTGCACATTTAGATTTTCCATCTGTCTAGGATGAAAGGCAGTACTCAAATGAAGTTTAATACCCATTACGAATATAAGTGCTTGCCAAAATCTTCCTACAAAATTATAATCTCGGTCTGATACTATGGATAGGGTAATTGCATGTAATCGAATTATTTTTTGAATTTAGAGTTTCATGAGCTTTTGAAATGAATTTTATGGATTTTTACTGGTAGAAAATAGTAAGCTTTGTTGATTCGATCTACTATCACCCAAATGGAGTTGTATCATTGGGACGTACAGGGTAGTCCACTAACAAAATCCATAATCCCATTTTCATTCCGGAATTAGTAAAGGTTTGAGAAGTCCACCAGGACATTGGTGTTCTATTTTTACTTGATGACAATTAAGACGTCTTCTCACAAAGTTCTCAATGCCATTCCTCATATTTGGCCACCAATATTATTTACTCAATGCATGATACATTTCGGAACTTCCGCTTTGAATCATGAATTTGGAAGAATGGTCTTCTTGTAATACTTCTTTGCATAAGGATGATTCTTCACGCACATACTATCTATTTGTAAATTGTAAGCCTGCTTTCTTATCATAGGAGAAGTCTAGAGTTCCATCTTGGGATTGATATTTAATTACAAAATAATCTTGGGGTTGTTATGCTATAATTTTCTTTCTCAGACCTAGATCAACAATTATATTGGAGAATTTTAAGAAAGGCCAGGTTGGCTAAAGATCATATTGATATATAATACCTGTAATATCATAAGAGATTAAGGTCTAATTTCTTCAATGGGGTTATGACTTAAAACATCAGCTACCACGTTACCTTTTCATGGATAGTAATATATTTAAACTTATAATCTTCCAAAAATTCCATCCAATGTCACTGTCTCAGATTCAAATCCATTTGGGTGAAGATATATTTTAAGCTTTTGTGATTTGGAAAGACTTGAAATTCTTCTCCATATAGGTAACAATGCCATATATTCAAAGCAAAGATCACAACGTCTAATTCAAGATCATGTACATGATAATTACATTCAAGAGTCTTGAACTGTCATGACCCATATTCCATCACTCTTCCTCTTTGCATCAAAACACAACCTAAGCATTGCACCAAGGCATCAATATATACATCATAGCTTACATCACTAGAAGTAATAGTAAGTAGAGGGGAAGTAGATATTTTTTTCGTTAAAATTTAGAATGCTTGAATACATTTAGGAGTTCATACAAATGTTACTTCCTTCTTAGTTAGCTTTAGTAGTGGGAGAGTGATTCGGGAAAATCCTTCCATGAAGCGAAAAGAATAACCTGTTAATCTGAGAAAACTATTTATCTCGGTGATATTTTAAAATGGCTAAAATTTTGGCTGGATCGACTAAATCACATGTCCAAAGAATTTTACTTCCTTCATCTAGAAGTCACATTTTCTTTTCTTAACATATAACATATGGTTTCTCAAGTGACTAATACTGTTTCTAAGTGGTGAGCATTCTTCATATGTTATTGAGAATAAATAAACATATCGTCAATGAATACGATAAATTGGTTAAGAATAGGTCAAAATATTCTCTGCATAAGATCTATAAAAGCTTTGGGAGCATTAGTTAATCCACAAGACATTATGGTAAATTTGAACTATTTCTAATAGATTCAAAAAGTAGTTTTTGAAATGTCTTCTTCTATTACTCATAATTAATGGTAACCGGATCATATATCTATTTTGGAAAAGACTTTTGTACCTCCAAGTTAATCGAATAAATATCTAATTCTGGGTAAGGGGTATCTATTCTTAATAGTTACAGAGTTCAACTTACAGTAGTCTGATGAAGAGAACTTTTCAGTTTATTTTTTGTCCTTGCTTGAAAAGCTCCTCTAGTCAAAATCCTCAAATTACCTAAAAAATATAACAATCTCAAGTGTAGAGGTAAGTAAGGGTATCAATCCACATCAAGGGGGTAAGCTAGAGACAAATTCAATTGTAATTCAATTTTTATTTTCTTTTGGGCCTTTTTCCTTTTCTATTTTTTAGCTTTTTTAAATATTAAAACAATTAGGTGAGGTGAGGTGAAATAGCACTAAACTAAATTGAACGATCAAATTACAAACTAAAGAGTGAGTAAAATGGAAAATAAAGTATAACACAAAAATATGAGAAAAATGAGGTAAATAAATGTGAGAACAATCAAGGAGTGGGATTACACCACAAATTTTAGCTATTCTAACTAATTAATTTGATTAATTGAATTTTCCCAAATTAATATCAAATTTACAAATCAACTCTCGTTGCAAATGTAATTTTAATAGAAACAATTTAGAATATTAAGTTTAACACCCCACAACTCTAGAAAATAGATCTACACTCGTTTTAATTAATCACTCGCTTGGATAGATCGATTAAAATTTATATAAATCATAGAAAATGAAATTAGAGTTAAAATTTAAGGAATAATACCACACCTAAGAAACCCCTATCTCTAGTTCGAATCTAAAATGGGTATTATTACTTAGAGATTCTATTTTCTCTAAAAAATATTTACCCTCTCTCGAGGCGTAAAATAAGGGTGAGGAATCAAAATTAATATTCAAATGGAATTTTTAAGCAATCCAACTAATTAAACTAAAATAACATCAAATAGGGGTTCACCCCACCCCTTGAAAGGGGATTTAACCTAACATCATATTAAACATGATAATCAAACAATCAAAGGTTCATAAAATAAAGTAGAGGAGAAAAACAATCAAACCAAATCTATTTGAGTGAAATTGGACAACAATCCTTGAATTTGCAATTTACATCCCTCCAATTGAGCATCCAAGTGATTTGCAATTAAATAATCACTCAATTAAATCTCTTACAAAATTTAACCTCACAAATATTTAACAAAAATAAAAAAATAAAACTATTTACAAAATGGTGTTTATCCTAATTTATTTTCTACACTAAACTATCTCTAACTCTCTCTAGAATTGATATGATAAAAGTCTCTTATTGAATCTAAACTAAAAATTACAAAATAAAAATAAAAAGGATAGAGGATGAATTATAAATGGACAATTAAATAATAAAAGAGATTTGGTAAAAATGCAAATCCTAACATTATAAAATTGTACATTAGAACTCATCCAAAGAAATAAATTATAGATCATTACTTTATATTGAGATAATTGCTAAAAATGCAAAATCTCAACATAGGAATGGGTTAGAATTTACCTCCCATAAGGGATGAATTGAACTACATCAATCTATTTTGAAATAATTGCTAAAAATGCAAAAATTCATTATAGAGGGGTGGGGTTGAATTTATCCTAGAGATAAATTTCAGTACACACCTCTATATTGAGATATTTGCTAAAAATGCAAATACTCTCTAAAGAGGAATGTAGAGAAATTTATCACACAAAGCTTAAAAACTAATTTTGAGATCCCCTTGAAAATGGCTCAAGTCTTCAATTTATATGGTGCACATGAAGGCTAGGGGTAAATTGGAGAGTTTATATTTTAGTGTGCATGAAAATGGTGAGAGGAGAATGGGGTGTGAGTGTGTTGAGGTCATGTGGATGAAGGGTGTGAGGGTTATTTGGGAAGTTGGGTTAAAATGTGGTAGTTGGGGGTATATTTGGAAAAAGGGTTAAAAGGTGTTTAAACATGTGGGTCATTTAGAGTTTGTCTTGGATTTGTCTTGGCAGGTGCACGATTTGGGTTTAGAAGTAAGTGGTAGTTGGCTTGAAATGGGTCTTTGGGTTTGAATTTAATATGGGGCGTGGGTTTTGGAAGGTGGTTGATGGGTGAAAATTTCGAGTTTGAGTTCTGATCGGAGCGGATCTGGAATTGGGGTTCGGGACGATAGGTTTTGGTAGCGGGTTGGACACAGGTGGTAGGAGGGATCCGCTGGTGGCTCGTGGCCTGGCGGGTTTCGAGGAAGGTCGCCGGTGTTTTGTAGGTCCGATTGGATTTTCGTCACGATTTGTGGGTATGCCGACGTTGGATCGGATGGGGCGTCGCCTAAAAGGGGGACGTCCGGTGTAGGTGTGCCGAAGGTTGGGGTCGCGATGGGTTAAGGTCCGGTTTTTGATTTGTTATTGGGGTTGATGGGTTTTATTGTAAATGGGTTCTTGGGTTTCTAATGGTGGGAGGTGAGAGAGAAGAGGTGGGTGTGTGTTTAATGGAGGAGAGAGAAGATGAGTTTGGTGGGAGGTTGAAGATGGGTGATGGGTGATGTGTTTGATGGTGTGTGGGGAGGGTGTAGGTAATATGGTGGGGATGAGGGCATGGGTGAGTGTTTGAGGTATAGGAGAGTTAGGGTGAGGTGAGGTATTAGTTTAGCGTATGATAGGTAGGTGTGAGTGTGTTTAGGTGTGTGTGTTTTATTTGGACGCTTAAAAATAACATAAAAAACTAAAACTAATAAAAATAAAAATCTAAAAAATAAAAATCCTACTTCTAATAATAAAATAAAGACCTAAATTAAAAATAAAACTAAAAAAAAGAAATAAACTAAAAATAAAAAATATAAATCTATTAAACTAAAAACTAAAATTCTACAAAAATGTAAAATCTAATAAAACTAAAACATAAATGAAATCTTAAAAAATCTAATCCTAGTAAAAACTAAAAACTAATAAAAATTAAAATAAAATAAAATTATACTAGTAAAGATAAAATAGAAAAAAAGAAAACAAAACCTAGAAAATACTAAATAAATAAAAAATAAAAACTAAAAATAAAACGACTCAAACTAAAAATCAAAAAAATAAAAATACGAAAGTGAACAAATCAAACACACACGGCTCGGGACAAAGTTTAGGCTAGGTTAGGGTGGGCTAGGGTTACGGGATACGGGTAATTAGCTCCATAATCCGCACAATTGCCTTGAAATACGCGTTTGAACACCGCAACGTGCATTCGACCTATAAAATAGATAATAAAGCACATAAGACCCAAATTGCCGATAATTAACAACTAAAATATGTATATTCGGGGTATAAAATGTAAACTTTTGGGTGCTTACCACCCCACCCCCAAACAGAGCATTGCTAGTCCTCAAGCAATAAGATAGAGAAAAAGAGAAAGATAAGTATCCAAAAGTGTACCACTTTCACAGGCACTTGCGATTGCACTTAGCATGTGCAACAAGCCTTTATACCTATAGGTTTTCCTATAGGACGAGTTGTGTCTCGTGATGGTTTGCAGGGAATATACCCACAAAATTCTTATTTGCAAAAATTTATTGAAAGGCAGTCAACCTCTTATTAGACGTAAAATAATCGCACAATCCATCATGAGAGAAATAATTTGAGAAATACAAGCTAAAGTGCATAAAAAGTTTAGCTAAGTAAATACTCAAGGCACATCCTTCCTAGAACTCAACGTGTGTAGTGTGAATCAGTCAAAACGGGTCGAGTATCACAAGAGTAATTCTTAGATTGCCTTGTGGGAATCAACACTTCAACTTCAAATCTCACGGATATATCTCTCTCAAACGAAATCTCGAGATTAGGGTTAGCGTATCGCTCTTGTGTATGAGGAGGGGAGTAAATGTAAGCAAGTTCAAACGTCTCACACACATATAAGAAAGAACGAACATATTGAATGAAAATGATCTCATGAAAGAATGCAAATCACTATAGTGAGAACGTCGAGTTATTCACCACGTTGACTATCATTTACCCAAACACCTAGGAGAAATAACGATTTTTATGGGTGAGGGGAAAATGAAATGGGATATGTGGAATGAGGTGAGGTAGGATAGGATGGGATGATGATATGATGGATGGATGGTGGATATTTGAGAAGAGTGTATCACTCATAGACGAACAAATATCTTTATTTCTTGACTGCAACTTTCTCTTTTTCTTCTTTCCCAAATACTCATCAATGTATGAGATAAATCTACTAAAAATACAAATAACCCCAACATAGACTTGTATTTAATTTTTCTCCATCTGAATCGACTTTGGGAGAGATATTCGCTAAAAATGCGAACACTCTCTTTGATGAACCTTCTCCTTTTACTTTCAACACTCTTCTGTGTGGGTGAAAAATGGAAGTGGATATGGAAATGGGCGGTATGGTATATGGTGATGATATGGAAAATGGAAGGTGTATGAGTGTATGATAAATCGAATTCGGTTGGTGTATGGGTGAAGGTATGGTGATCATGGCAAACTTCAAGACACGTGTTTCTTACAACTCGAAAGTGATGTCGTTCTCAGTGATTAAGCCAAATTTTTTACGAACAATAATGAGATCATACAACGATTTAGTGCGGACCCAAAAGAAGTTGAATCATCTTGTGACTCGGAGATTTCGTAAACACTCTGAAAGGGTAAAAGGCACAAATCTCACAAGCTAAAAGTCTCTACTAGTGATCTTCAAGGTTCTCTTTAGAATTGTAGTGCTCCTCAACTTTAAACCGTAATGACTTGATAAGTGCGCAAATTTTGTTGATTCTAGAAATTCATGGTGCAAAATGCCTTGTTATGTATTACATAAGCTATTTAGAAAAAGATAAATCCTCTAAATCGATTCCTAGACTTAAAAGATGGATGATTGAAAAATTCAAATCAATGAATGAGATAAAGAAACTGCACGAATTTTTTTTAAAAATCAGGTTTAAAAATAAAAATTTTCAAAAGAGGAACGATTTTGATAAAATTCCCCACCCCTAAAGAAAAAGGAACATCGTCCTCGATGTTAAGTAAAATGATTTTTAAAATTGAGAGCATAAGGTGGAAATAGATTACCAGAAACAACCGCTAATGAAGTGGACAGAGGTAACCAAGAATAAACCTAAATAAGAATTGGAAAAAAAATGTGCACAAGTCCATAACATAGTAAAGCATTGGGTGTTGTTAAACATCACCCCCAAATATGATGAGACTAGTAAAAGGAATGTGGGCTGCCTCCCGATAGCGCTAAGTTTAATGTCTTCAGCCAGACAGATCCAGTCTCACCCCAAAGATAAGATCTATGATGGCGCGGGGCGACAGAAAAATTGGGTGATGATAATCACCCCCAAACAAGACTGAAGCGTCAGTCTTGTTGGATAATTTAACAAAGGTGAGGGTGAAGAAGCACCGATCACGACCTTATTTTTTTATTTTCAAGATTTTATCTTTTTTGTGGTTTTTGAATAATTTGAAAAAGAAAGGAAATGTTTTTGGGATTTGTAGAGAATGAAAGGAAGAAAATATTTTTGGATTTTTTTTTGAAAATTAGTGGGGGAATTTTTTTTTTTTGGATTTTTTTAAATTTTTTTCAAAAGGAAAGAGAATATTTTTGGATTTTTAAAAAATAATGGAAGAAAATATTTTTGGATTTTTTGGAAGAAAAGGTGGGGAGAAATATGGACTCTTGATTTGGACGAACTAATTAAAAACCGATTACCGATAAAAACCGATTACCGAAAAATGTATGGAATTGGACACACACAAGTTAAGGAGGATTCCTAACTAGCACATAACCAATTTTTATCTTTAAATTTAGTGAAAGGGTAGTCAAATTTTAATTAAGTCCGCGGGTGATAAAAAATCACGAAATTATATGAGTGATCGCCCTTGTAAAAAGGTTCTCCTAGTGGACTACCTAGTTAATTGATTTTAAATTTAGTGATGGCTAGGGTAGCACACAATGGTAAGCGAGTGAGTCCGGTGATGAAATCCCTTCTCGTGAGTGACCGGGTGTAGGTCTTAGTCAATTAATTCATCACACCATTCGAAAATAAATGCGAGAATAAAATCAAGTAAGATCACACAAAGCACACAAAATAATTAACTCACTAACACGAGAGGCGCGAGGGTTTGAGAAATATACCTTCCACAGTTTTTACGCCGTGGAGTGCTGAAAAATTTGAGCCGACCGGGGGGAGATTACGCCTATCTCAGTTGGCCTTGGGAGTCTGACCGACCCAAGGTAGAGTGGCTTCTAAATTCTCTCCTTTGGACGCCCTCTCCCTACCATGTTCGGTTTTCCTATCACACTTTGTTCGAATATTACAATTTTTCAAAATAAAAAATAAAATAAAGGTGTCACTATGCACCACAATACAAGCCAAGAATAAAAAAATCCTAAATACAAGCCTTCTAAAATAAAGAAAAAATGGTACTAAAAATAACAAAGTGTGAAAAATAAATGAACTACAATATGAAATCCTCTCCAAGTGCTTCACGCTCCCAAGAATGGCAACGGCGCCATTTGATAGAAAGCTTTTTGGTGTGTTTGTCATTGTTGTAAAAGCCAAGTCAATCAAAACCTCAAAATTACCTACAAAATATAACAATCTCAAGTGTAGAGGTAAGTAAGGGTATCAATCCACATCAAGGGGGTAAGCTAGAGACAAATTCAATTGTAATTCAATTTTTATTTTCTTTTGGGGCTTTTGCTTTTTCTATTTTTTTAGCTTTTTCAAATATTAAAACAATTAGGTGAGGTGAGGTGAAATAACACTAAACTAAAATGAAAGATCAAATTACAAACTAAACAGTGACTAAAATGGAAAATAAAGTCTAACACAAAAATATGAGAAAAATGAGGTAAATAAATGTGAGAATAATCAATGAGTGGGATTACACCACAAATTTTAGCTATTCTAACTAATTAATTTAATTAATTGAATTTTCCCAAATTAATATAAAAAATACAAATCAACTCTAGTTGCAAATGTAATTTTAATAGCAACTATTTAGAATATTAAGTTTAACACCCCACAACTCTAGAAAATAGATCTACACTCGTTTTAATTAATCACCCGCTTGGATCGATCGATTAAAATTTGTATAAATCATAGAAAATGAAATTAGAGTTAAAATTTAAGGAATAATACCACACTTAAGAAACCCCTATCTCTAGTTCGAATCTAAAATGGGTATTATAACTTAGAAATTCTATTTTCTCTCAAAAATCATTTATCCTCTCTCGAGGCGTAAATATAAGGGTGAGGGATGAAAATTAATATTCAAAGGAAATTTTCAAGTAATCAAACTAATTAAACTAAAATAACATCAAATAAGGGTTGACCCCAACCCTTCAAAGGGAATTTAGCCTAACATCATATTAAACATGATAATCAAACAATCAAAGGCTCATAAAATAAAGTAGAAGAGAAGAACAATCAAACCAAATCCATTTGAGTAAAATTGGACTCCAATCCTTGAATTTGCAATTTACATCCCTCCAATTGAGCATCCATGTGATTTGCAATTAAATAATCACTCAATTAAATTACTTACAAAATTGAACCTCACAAATATCTAACAAAAATAAAAAAATAAAACTATTTACAAAATGGTGTTTATCCTAATATTTTTTCTACACTAAACTATCTCTAACTCTCTCTAGAATTGATATGATAAAAGTCTCTTATTGAATCTAAACTAAAAATTACAAAATAAAAATAAAAAGGATAGTGGATGAATTCATAATGGATAATTAAATAATAAAAGAGATTTGCTAAAAATGCAAATCCTAACATTATAAAATTGTACATTAGAACTCACCCAAAGAAATAAATTTTAGATCATTACTTTATATTGAGATAATTGCTAAAAATGCAAAATCTCAGCATAAAGGAATGGGTTAGAATTTACCTCCCATAAGGGATGAATCGAACTACATCAATATATTTTGAAATAATTGCTAAAAATGCAAAAATTCATGATAGAGGGGTAGGGTTGAATTTATCCTAGAGATAATTTTCACTACACACCTCTATATTGAGATATTTGCTAAAAATGCAAATACTCTCTAAAGAGGAGTGTAGAGAAATTTTTCACACAAATCTTAAAAACTAATTTTGAGATCCCCTTGAAAATGGCTCAAGTCTTCAATTTATATGGTGCACATGAAGGCTAAGGGTAAATTGGAGAGTTTATATTTTAGTGTGCATAGAAATGGTGAGAGGACCATGTGGTTTGAGTGTGTTGAGGTCATGTGGACGAGGGGTGTGAGGGTTATTTGGGAAGTTGGGTTAAAATGTGGTAGTTGAGTGTATATTGGGAAAAAGGGCTAAAAGGTGTTTAAACATGTGGGTCATTTAGAGTTTGTCTTGGCTTTGTCTTGGCAGGTGCACGATTTGGGTTTAGAAGGAAGTGGTTGTTGGCTTGAAATGGGCCTTTGGGTTTGAATGGATTTGGGGTGTGGGTCTTGGAAGGTGGTTGATGGGTGACGATTTTGAGTTTGAGTTCTAACCGGAGCGGATCTAGTATTGGGACTGCAGGTTTTGGTAGCGGGTTGGACACAGGTGGTAGAAGGGATCCGTCGGCGGCTCGTGGCCTGATGGGTTTCGAGGAATGTCATCGGCGTTTGGTAGGTCCGACTGGGTTACCATCGCCGTTTGTGGGTCCACCGACGTTGGATCGGATGGGGCGTCGCCGAAAAGGGGGCTGTCCGGCGTAGGTTTGCCGAAGGTTGGGGTCGCGATGGGTTAACGTCCGGTTTTGGGTTTGTTATTGGGGTTGATGGGTTTTATTGTAAATGGGTTCTTGCGTTTCCAATGGTGGGAGGTGAGAGAGAAGAGGTGGGTGTTTGTTTAATGGAGGAGATAGAATATGAGTTTGGTGGGAAGTTGAAGATGGGTGATGGGTTTGATGGTGTGTGGTGATGGTGTAGGTAATATGGTGGAGATGAGGGTGTGGGTGAGTGTTTGAGGTATAGTAGAGTTAGGGTGAGGTGAGGTATTAGTTTAGCGTATGATAGGTGGGTGTGAGTGGGTTTAGGTGTAGGGGAGTTTATGTGTGTGTTTTATTTTACACCTAAAAATAACATAAAAAACTAAAATAAATAAAAATAAAAATCTAAAAAATAAAAATCCTACTTCTAATAATAAAATAAAGACTCAAATTAAAAATAAAACTAAAAAAAGAAATAAAATAAAAATAAAAAATAGAAATCTATTAAACTAAAAAGTAAAATTCTATAAAAAGTAAAATCTAATCTTAATAAAAATCAAAAACTAATAAAAATCAAAATAAAATAAAATTATACTAATAAAGCACTGTTCTAAAAAACCTCGCCTTACAATTTTCACGCCTTATTCTTGGTAAAACCCTTACGGCGCACTTTTTTCTAAAAACAACATTGCCTTAGTGAAACGATGTCACCTTTTAAAGAATTTAATTACAAACCGGACCATTATCTTATCCAGAATAATCAGATAGTATTTTAATTTGCATATATTGAGGCATATTTTTATGATATGTGCAATTTTTGTATTTTAATAGCCTTGTTATGGTTAAAAAATATTAAGAAGGCATAAACGCCTTTTCACGCCTTTTTACGCCTAGGCCCGCCTAGGCTTCTAAGGCTTAAGGCTTGGCCTCCACGCCTCAATCACGCTGCGCATTTTTTAGAACCTTGTAATAAAGATAAAATAGAAAAATAGAAAACAAAACCTAGAAAATAATAAATAAATAAAAAATAAATACTAAAAATAAAACGACTCAAACTAAAAATCTAAAAAATAAAAATACGAAAGGGAACAAATCAAACACACACGGCTCCGGACAAAGTTTAGTCTAGGTTAGGGTAGGCTAGGGTTACAGGATAAGGGTAATTAGCTCCATAGTCCGCACAATTGCCTTGAAATACACGTTTGAACACCGCCACGTGCATTCGACCTAAAAATAGACAATAAAGCACATAAGACCCAAATTATCAATAATTAGCAACTAAAATATTTCTATTCGGGGTATAAAATGTTCACTTTTGGGTGCTTATCATAGTCTATGCATAATCTAAAGCTTCCATCATTGTCCTTTGAAAATAATACAGGTGCTCCCCAAGGAGATGAACTAGGGAGAATAAAATATTTTTCAAGGAGATCATCTAGTTGAATATGACGTTCACGGAGTTCTAAAGGATCCATTCGATACGAAGGTATAGAAATAGGAGAAGTGTTTAGATAAAGATTAATAGTGAATTCTATTTCTTGGGAAGAGGGTATACCTGGCAATTCTTCTTGGAAAACATCCTCGAATTGTTCCAAAATTCTAAGAATTAAGGAAGAACATGAATTTTAAATTTGGGATGTTGAAGGTTTGAAATGACCAATTCCTTGAACCATAATTTTTTTTCTTAATCTTGGAAATATACTCTCTTTACATGACAAGCGATATAAATGTTTGGATAGTACATCCATTCCGATAATAATATCAAATTCGTAAATATCTAAAATTATCAAATTTACGAAGAGCAACATAAACCTAGCTAAATTTTACAATTTTCATACCCTTGGGTAGGTGTACTAATTTCACCCGTCGGTAATTCTATTTTCAAAGGAGTAGTTAATGATGTACGCAAAATTCTTACAACTTTAGCCAGTTTAATGATTATGAATGAATGTTTGGAACCAGAGTAAAATAAAATATGAGTGGGAAATTTATGAAAAAGTATTGTACCTTCTATCAAGTTGTGTGAATTCTGTATAGGTAGTATGGCATAACGCTTTCCATGACAAGGGACTGGTTCAGGTTTCTTGAATTCTCAAAGCATTGCATTATTGACAAAAAAATAGTATAAGGGTTCAACTTAAGGCACTAGGGGCGAATATGTCCTATTTCCTGACATCCGTGACAATGAATCAAATGATAGGTGGTGCTATGGAAATTTAGAAATAAACTTTTCCACTCGAATTGGGATAAGGTTGGGGTTGGGATCGAGGTAAGCTCTAACAAAATGATTATTCCCAGTAATAGGGTGCGGGGAATGTACACAAACAAGGGAATTTCTTTTAATAATTGGCGCGACTTCAATGAGTAAGGAAAAATCTTGAATCTACTAAGGGGTGACATAAGTTTTAATTCGTGGGTGTAATCCTCTCTCAAACTTCTTGCATTTATTTATCTTAATATTCACATACTCGGCTGCATAATAGGACAATTCGGTACACTTGGCTTCATACTAAAACACAGACACACTTGCTTCTTGGAATCTTAAGAAATCTGCGGTTAACTAGTGGTGTCTTTTGGACTTGGGAAAGTACTTTTTAAAGAAGATTTCTTCAAATTGTTCCCAGGTGAAAGTGGGTATATTACAACTTTGAGATACAACTGGCCACCAAAAATCGGCTTCACCTTTAAACATGTGGTATGCCAAGGTTAATCGAAGATTAACAACGATTCCTACCCCTATTAAATATTTTTGTAATCTGACGCATCCACTTTTCATCTTCACTAGCACCTATCTTTACTAGAAACAGAGGGGGTTGTTTTCATAAAAATTCCTTGAGAGAATTCATTCGATTAGTCTCATATGAAATTTATTCTAGAACCGGGTGTGGAACCTATTATTATTGAGCTAGAGATGTCAGTTCTTGAGGGCATCACATAATCCCTTTAGTGTGGGTCTACTTAGTTTGAGTTCTGGTAGAAGGAGTTCCAGTGCCAACCATACTAAAATATAATATAACAATTTCAAATGTGTGAGAACATTTCTTTATATGAGGATGTGAAACAACCTTATATATATCATACAAAGGAATTTAGCATAGTATGTTACAATCTTCATTGCCTAATTTCACACAAGTTAGAGTTAGTCATCCTCCTAAGCTATTAATCTGGCACAATATGTACACTAATTTATTCAGTTATTTTACACTAGGAGGGACATTTTCGTTTGAATTTTCCAAATTCGAAACTACGATATTTGTTTAGGAAGGATCAATGTCGAAAACAAAAAGAAATCATTTGATTTAGAAGGGTTATCATTTGCAGAATCACTAGAATTTGAGGAAATACCGGTGAGTTCACTGTTTGAAGTAGCTTCTGGATGAAGTGGAAGAGGTGGTTGTGCATCAGCCAAAGCAAGAATAATTTCCTCTTGTAAACTAATCGACTCATCCACATAGTCATACATTTTTCTTAAGACTTGGGCTTCTCTTGAAACACGATTTGTCAAGACCAATCGTTTCTCATCGCTGCTGGAGTCAAGACATTCTTCATCAACTTTCCAAATCATTGCACTAAGGCATATAAAAGGCCCCTTCTCAAACTGTAGCATCCTATCGGTTATTGGGTACAATGTTTATACTAAATAGGAGGGAATCCCATGCATTCATGCTGCAAAATGAATTTATTATATGAATAGGTAAAAAGATTATGAAAAATGTAAAATAACTAATATGCTATGAAAAGTTCCCCATATAAGAATCTAACCCGACATATTTATTCATTTTAAAAAACACTCTGATAATAACTTGTCACACTCTTTCTTTTGTTATTAATGTATGAGAGAGTAACAAAGCAATGAATTAATGTTAAAGAAGAAAAACATAACTTTATTCGCTAAGTAACGTAACACATTTATTGTACAACCACCACATGGGTACATTATATTTTATTCTTAAACTAAAAATAAAGTAGGTCATAGAAAACCGCCACTCCTTCTTCCCATCTTCTTTAGTCTCCACCTATATTATTAAATAAGCAAACATGTATCTCGTGCATATAACAAAAAGGGAGGGGGTACTATCCTCTTTATCTTAGGACATCTGGAGGAAAAATAAATTAGCATAAATATGCCAAGTAGATCGTACCAATTTTGTAGCAAATTATATGTAGATAAAAGCTTGGAGTGTGTATAGAATGCACTGTTTGGTACAATAACATGGTACAAATTGTATAATAAGAAATTCAAAGATTTCAGTTAATTACCCATACTTACTAGATTACAAATGTGAGAATGTGATTTCTTAGAGTATATTCTTTGATACCCCAATTTTAAAATCCTAAATACGAGACGGTTCACACAATATACCAAACTTAAAATTTCCTTCAAATTAAACAATTAAGATTCCCAAATTTTAATTTCCACAAAATTAAAATTAAAATCAACTAAAACAAATATTCAATTTTCCTTCAAACACAAATTAAATAAAATCAATTCACGTTCTACATATGCCAAACAAACCAAGCATGAATATTTTCGAATTGAATTTCTTGACTTGAATTAAACTAAAATTGCCTAAACATAATTAGAACAAAAATTACACCAATGTTGTGTTTAAACAAATTTTTATCTTTTTAAACCTAAACATGCATCTAAATGATTTTAACAATATAAAAATAAGAACATTCACACAACGCCGCGATGCACAGGGAAAACTCACAACGAAAAAAACCTTGGACGACCCAGCCAACAAATTCACTAGGTATGGTTTTACATAAATAAGATAAAAGACTTACTTCCTCGACTAGACTCCCGGTCATGCCTTGACGCTTCTTTTTTCTTCCACCTCCGACTAGTTGATAACTCCGGAATCCACCGCAATCTCAAAATCCACCGATGGGGCTCAGCTACCGTCAAACATACGAAAGTCTCTCCTCCGTATGCACACCACGAATCACAAAAAACACGGACTCCTTCGTAGGAAACCTTGTCTTTTGGGATGATTCTAAAACCCGGTGCCGACTTGATGATCTCAAAACATAATATATTAAGAAACTTGGATCATACAAAACTATGGGTGTAAATTTTGTGTTTTGATGAGAATTAAACCATAAAAATCAAGAACACAAAATGTGAATTTTTTGGTGAAAAGGTTTTGCTCTCTAAAGTACTTGAAAAGTATGAAAAAGTCCATCTAATTTTTTTTCCCTCACATATTAAATCAGGTAAAGAGTTAGTGGGGAAATGGGTGGTTAAAATAAAAAAACTGACGAAATTGTGCAAAAATCGCCAGGTCGCTCGAACGAGATTTTAGAAGAGAAATATGCAAAAATCTCTTTAGACAAAGCTCGTTCGAACGATGTCGTTCTAACAAAATTTCTAGCGAAATTTAAAAAAATATAAGAAGTTTGTACGAACGACCTGGGCATCTCATTCGAACGAGATCCCAGTTTTGTTCGATCTACTTTTTCAGAAAATCCAAAAATATTTTTTAAGCCCAAAATCTTTTATGTAATGTTTTAAAATGATTTTCTGAGAAAAATAAAAAGTCGTTATGACAAAAATTTATGAAAAAACTACCATAAAAAAATAACCGAGCCTCAATATATATTAAATGCATTCATACCTTTAGAGACCTTAGAAATAATAAAATGTTGATGATGTAAGGGCTTGACACATAAATGGCAATGAAGTAATCTACAAACTTTTGGCCGTTACATCTTCAACTAAAACGGCATAGGCTTGAAAGGATATGACAAACTACTATCGTATGACTCAATTATTTTTATCTGGAATTAAGGCAACACTATAAATAAACTCCATTGGAAATTTTCCCTTACAAATCTTTCCCTTTGTTTATTGCGGGACAAAACCCAAAATAAAAATCCTATGGGCCGTCAAGATCTTCTAAAAACACACAAACCTTCCCAAAATAAAAAATTACCGATGCTTGAAAAGACACATGGGATGAAATGCTTTTCCACTTTAAAAGGTTGCCACTAAATATGAAAACCTCTACACTTAAACACACCATCAAACGCATAGGGAATATAACAATATAAAGTGCATAAATAAATCCTCCCCCTTTGTCTAACATAATCTATCTAAGAAATACGTCTTCCCCTAACTTAGATTTTCCCAAATTGAAAGGTTTAGATATTATTTCTCCCCCCGTTTTGTTCAGGAATAGACAAAGATTAAAATGCATTAAATAACCTATTTCTCCCCAATTAAATTAAATACTCCCCTTAAATGAAACAAAGGATAGGAATAATGGAAAAATAAGTATATCATGCAATGGTGAATAAAGTGTACATGGCATGACAAGAAACTAATCCAACACAAAGATTAATAAATACCAACTATGATGAGATAGAAAAATGATACAAAATAGAATAATCTAATATAAGCATGAGATATCAATCGCAACAAGATGAATATCTATATCAATATGAATCATATATGGACTAGATTGCAAGACAAAGACTCAAAAACAAAAAAATACCGTGTATATATATACACACACACACACACACTCACATACACACACAAAAAAGATACCAATAACGTACACGCACATATACATAGGTATAAACACCATATACGACACAAAATACATTAAGCTTTCCACACTCATATGGCAAAAATGTATTTAAATAACATGTGATAAACGCTAGTGAAGGGGTGTGAACTAGCAACAAAAGAATTAAGACCCAATCACTTAAACATGTTCACGGAGTTCTGATTTGATTGCAAAACTTTATCAAACTTAAATATAGCCTCATGTGACAAGATAAAGTGAACTTAAGGAACAAACAAGAACAATGCATACAAGCCTAGAATTTTGATGATTCTACAAACCAATAGAGTCATGACAAAATAATCATAACTATAATACATTGTGATTGTGTAAACCTGTTGATATATCCATCCAAACAATCTCAAATATAATAATTATTTTCTTTTGAATGTGCATATCAAACAAAACAACTTTATCATCGGCTAATTTTAAAAATGCCATATTTTTAGGCTATATTTCAATGGTGGTTATTCACACAAAGTAATTTCATCTTTCGTAGCCTGATTCCATTGATAAACAAGTACACCGGATAAATATTTTTCTATTTTTTTAAATCCTGGCAATGGTTCTTACATGCATAAATTTTCCATAGTCATAGCAACATGTAGATGACTAAATTGATAGGAGAACATCTCACTTAGCTTAAATATACATGTGAAGTTAAAGATTGAGCTCGTGCTTGTGTGAATCGAGCCATATAAAAAGAGAATCCATTAAAAAAGTCAAAGTCAAACTAATCCATGCAAGCATGATAAAGAACACTTTAAGGATTGAAAATCTTAACCAAAAGTTCTAGTCACATGGAAGCAGGGATGATATTGGATTCAGACACAAGTATATGCCACATAAAATGTGTAAAACCAAAATACACAAATATAGAAAATCTTTTTGAGGTTTTCAAAATTTTTAACCCAAAACAAGGATAACCCAAAAGACAAAACAATTTTTTTTTGTATTTTTTAACTAAGACATAATAAATAAAAATTAAATACAAAAGATACGCAAGTCATAATACTATCAACACATATATGATGAAGCAAAGACTAGAAAATGATAACAAAAACATACAACTAGCAAGAATATATCATGAGGCACAAAAGCTAGGGTACGTAAATAAAACTAACACAATTAACCTTTAGATTTTACAAGGGAGGAATCATGTGCAAGTAAATGAGAATCATAAAGTCTATCATGTAAAGTCTCCAAGTCAGATCTCCTAACCCACATGAGTGAAACACGACGCTCTAGGGATTTGGTGACCTTGGTGACTCTACCCTTTGACTTTCTAGGACCATTTCTAAGATCAAAACAAAATTTCCTATGGTGACCCTTCCGACCACAATGTGTGCAAGTGAAAACACGGCGTAAAGTATAACCTACGGATTGATCTTTTCTAGTGCTCCTAGAACATTCTCTCAAAATAATGGTTTTGGCCTTATTAACGAAAGTATCTTGAGTATCGAAGTCAATACCACACTCGTCGTCTTTGATTTGTACGGTCCCTTAGATTTGATCTAATTTCTCTGATCTACACTTCAAATCAAATTTGACCCGACTTGAGTCTTTTAATTTTTCTTCAAGTTCCACCATTCGAGACTCAAGTAAACACCTACTCTCTTCAAACTCGAGAAGCTCTTACCTTCTACGTACTTTAGCTTCTCACGAAGAGTTCTCTCTCGTGCCTTAATATCTTCAACTGAAACATTCTCATCATTAGCCATAACACGTTCTCTTATTTTATCTTCCAACTTCAAGTTTTCCATTTTTAATTTTAATGATTTCGCATACAACTCATGAACGGCTACTTGAAGTTCACTCTACTCTACTCCTTATTCATTCTCACTCTCTTTTCAACTCTCTTTACCATCAAACTCTTGGGATTCACAAACAACGACCTCAAAAGTGTCATGTAAAATAATATCTTCATGGGAAGATTCTTTGTCAATGTTCACATGACTTGCCAAGAACGCGGTGAATTTGCGCTCAATGGAGGAATTAGGTCCCTCTTCCGGATCATAATCACTAAGGGTGACATTATATGAAATCAGTTGCTTTTCCCCTTTCCTTAGTTTGGTAGGACATTCGAATTCCCTATGTCTATAACCCTCACAACCATAACACCAATTTGACTCGTCCCTATTAACATCCTTATTATGATTTTTAGGGAATCTTTCGGCTTTACTATACTTAGACTTGTCATTGTTCTTAAAATCATTTTTAAGTTTCTGTTTATTAGTCTTGAGAAATTTTCTAAACTTCCTAGCAAACAAATCCATATCTTCTGAGTCAATTTCAAACTCATCATCCCGAACCGATGCTTCCTCCTTCTGGGCTTTCAAAGCTACGCCCTTGTCTTTCTTCTTCTCATCCTTAGAGGGAAACATGTCAAGTTCATGGGTTTGAAGGTCACCTATAATCTCTTCAAGTTTTATAGAGTCTAAAGTGCATAAAGAATTTAAAACGGTCACCTTTGGAATAAATCTATCGGGTAAAGACCTCAAAATTTTCTTTATGACACAGTTGTCGGGTATCTTTTCACCCAAATTAAAACATGAATTCAAAATATCTGATAATCTCACATAGAACTCATCAAAATATCTGAAATTAAAACATGAGTCTTTTAACATCTTAATGGTTTCAAATTGAGTGGTGAGGTTTTTGAGTTTCGAAGTTTTATCGACACTTGTTACCTCATGGGTGAGTTGGAGTATATCCCATGCCTCCTTAGATTTTTCACATGTCATAATCCATCGTAACTCATTTGGTGTTACTGCACTAAAAAGGGCATTTAAACCTCGTGAATTAAAATTTTCTAACTTAATCTCAGTCTCACTCCATCTTTCTACGGGTTTAGGTACACGAACCTCTCTATCTAGGCATGTTGGTGAAGTCCATCCTTTAACTACTGAATGCCATACCCACTCATTTAAGCCTCATACGCGTAGTTGGAACCATCAAAAGCAAGAAATTTTACAAGAGGTAAATTTTCCATTTTTAAAGAAATTTTTTTGACAAAGGATCTTAACACGATAATTTAGCATTCCCTCTCTGATACCAATCTGACAATGTGACTTCTTAGAGTATATGCTTTGATATGACAATTTTAAAATCCTAAATATGAGATGGTTCACACAAGATATCAAACTTAAAATTTCCTTCAAATTAAACAATTAAGATTCCCATATTTTAATTTCCACAAAATTAAAATTAAAATCAACAAAAACAAATATTTAATTTTCCTTCAAACACAAATTAAATAAACTCAATTCAAGTTCTACATATGCCAAACAAACCAAGCGTGAATATTTTCGAATTGAATTTCTTGACTTGAATTAAACTAAACCAAATTTTATCTTTTTACATCTCAACATGCATCTAAATGATTTTAGCAAGATAAAAATAAAAACAACCACATAACGCAGCGATGTACGAGGAAAACCCACAACGGAAAAAACCTCGGATAGCCCAACCAACAAATCCACTAGATATGGTTTTACATAAATAAGACAAAAATACTTACTTTCTCGACTCGACTCCCTCTCAAGCATTGACACTTCTTCTTGCTTACACCTCCACCAAGTTGATAACTCCAGAATCCATCGCGGTCTCGGGATCCACTGATGGAGCTCAGCTACCATCAAACATAAGAAAGTCTCTCCTCCGTATGCACACCATGAGTCACAACAAACATATATTCCTTCATAGGAAACCTTCTCTTTTGTTATGAGTCTAAAACCCAGTGCTAACTTGATGATCTCAAAACATAATATATTAAGAAACTTGGATCATACAAAACTATGGGTGTAAACTTTGTGTTTTGATGAGAATTAAACCATTGAAATCAAGAACACAAAATGATACTTTTTTGGTGAAAAGGTTTTGCTCTCTAAATCACTTAAAAACTATGAAAAAGTCCCTCTAAAAATGTTGTTCCCGTACTTATTAAATCAGGTAAAGAGTTAGTTGAGAAATGGGCGGTAAAAATAAAAAAAATGATAAAACTGTGAAAAAATTGCCAGGTCGTTCGAATGACTTTTGAATGTCGTTCGAACGACTTGGTTCGAACGAGATTTCATAAGAGAAATAGGCAAAAATCTCGTTAGATAAAACTTGTTCGAACGATGTAGTTCTAACAATATTTCTAACGACATTTAAGAAAAAAAGATACAAAGTTTGTTCTATATCTCATTTGAAGTTCTTTCAAACGACCTCGGCATCTCGTTCGAACGAGATTCCAATTTCGTTCAAACGACTTTTCAAAAAATCCAAATATTCTTTTTAAGCCCCAAAACTTTTGTGTAAAGTTTTAAAATGATTTTACGAGAAAAATAAAAAGTAGTTATGACAAAAATTTATGAAAAGAAATCCATAAAAAATAACCAAGTCTTTGTATATATTAAATGCATTCATACATTTGATACCTTGGAAATAATGAAATGTTGATGGCGTAAAAGCTTGGCCCATAAACCGGTAATGAAGTATTCTTCAAACTTTTGACCGCTACATCTTCAACTGAAACGTCATAGACTTGAAATAATATGACAAACTACTATCCTATGACTCAATTAGTTTTGCCCAGAATTAATCCTACACTACAAATAGACTCAATTGGAAATTTTCCCTTACAAAATGGGTATAGAAATTTACAAAGCGTCATCAGTATAACCAAATTATAATCAACCAAAAATGTTTGGGGAAAAGAAACCAACTGGACACACTAATAAAGAGACACTCATACGTATGCAGCTAAAATCCAATCTCTCAATCATTTAAGACCTTAAGCCAAGTAGAAAAGTTCCTTGGGACAACACGACAATCTACTCCCTAGTTAATACTAATGTTTTTTACCATAAATAATATGCATAGAGGTGCAGGGTGAAATGATTCAATCATTACAATGATTTTCATGATATCAACTATTAGGTGAGAAGGGCTAAATTTGATATAATTGATCACAGTTAAAAGTAACCATATATTTAATAATGTATTAGTATGGTAATTTCTACACACACTAGAAATCAAATAAGGCTATCACATAGTGATATTAATAGCAGTAAAATAAATACTCTAAAATTTACTTTTAAAAGGGTGAAACCTATTGCATGTAGTATCGGGCGACTTAAGTATGATTGAAGAGAGGATCGAAAGGTGCTGGTACTTGATTATCTGTACGCAAACACCATTGTAAGTTAGTGTGGTTTATAACAATGTTGGGTTTGTTAAAATAACTAAAAAAAACTTTGTTGTTAAAGTTTAGGGGCTAATTAATAAATATTTTAGGGGCTTTAAATTCTAAGGCTTAAGGACAAATCTGAAAGTTGGGAGAGAAGAATTTTTAACCCAAAATTTAACAAAGTAAATGTTGAAAAAAGTTCGGATTAAAATTCATAACTTGAAAAAGTCTTGAGGGGTCAATTTGTAATTATAAGAACATATATATAACTTAAAACTCTAATTTTCTATAACTTGAGCTAGGATTGACCAAACACTATCTTACCTTATACCATTTTGACTACACAAATTCAATAAAAATATTGGGAAAAAACCAAAAAAATTTGGATTAGCTACACGCCCTCACGCGCTTGGTCAAGGTTTCTGGTTAAAATGTTTACCTTCAACCTCGCGAAAGTTAACTTAGGTTTTGAAAAAAATTTGACCTTGAATAACTCCTGATTTTCTAAACCATTTTAGATTATTCCTGAACAATTCCAACCAATTTTTTCATAAGGAATCCAATAATATAAGTTTTATGGATTGAGGTTTAGTATTCATTGAGTTACATATACTATGTTTTTAAAAAAATTGACCAAACTTTCAAAGATTTTTTGAATATGGCACTAATTTCTAAGCACATGGTTTGATTTTTTCTATCTTAAGGAAGGTTTTGATTTTGGTTTGAAGGATTGAGGTGGTCTAATTCGGGAGAATTTGAAGTTTTTAGTTTTTTTGAAACAAAAAACACTTCTGAGAAATTTAGTTTCAAAATGTATTATTTTTTGAAAATAGCCGTTACACTTGAGCTCCAGGGTTCATATGAAACATATTCCTCACTCTGAGCTGGTTTAGAGTCAAGGAATCAAATTTCACCCTTAAAGCTCAAGCTTTATAGGGTTTTTCGTGGTTTTTTTTTCCAACAAAGGCTATTTTAGACGTAAAAGCTTGGTTTTTTTATTGGTATGATCCTAATAATAGCATTGAAGATAATCAGAATTGAATAAAATAAGGCTTAACACATAAAATGATAATATACCAGAATATATGGAAAAATTTAAACTTTGGGCAGACTCAAGGGGTATTTAAGGTAGGGGTGAGGGGAGGGCATTAAAATATAAAGGAGGTGAGTTCTTCCTTTATTTAAGAAGATATAGATGTGGGAACTTGAGCTACACATGGTTACATGGTGTAACAATGTGATTTTGACTAATTTTCCTCATATGGAGCCAGATGTCGGAGGGTGATAATGTGTAAATGTTAGATTTCAAGTTTTAGGCATTTGTTTGAAAGTTTTTTATTTATTTGGTATTAAATATGGGATTTTTCCAAGTTCTAGGGGTATCTTTGTAATTTCATAAAATTTCAAGGGTTAGGATTATAAATTCTAATTTGTTGAAGTATAGAGGTTTAATTTGAAATAAAGTTTGGGTCTAGGGGTTAAGTATAGGTCAAGTTATGCTTGTTTGAAAAGTTCAAGGGGAATTTTGGTGAATTTAAAACTTTAGGAAGTACTTCGATTAGCCAAGTTATAGGTTTAGGGATGTATTTTCATCTTTGTTTAGGATATTTTTGGGTTTGAATAACATATAAGGGAGATAATAGAAATTTTAGGTAGTTGTTGATACTATCTAGCTCGTTTAAAATGTACGGGTGTTACAGATTACTTCTTTTCAAGACGAGAACAAACATTTGCAAAATTTGTTCTTAAGAGACTTTAAATATTGTTGATATCTCAAAAATATTTATGGGTTTATTTTAAGTAGATAAACACTTTTAAAACTTACATAAACCTTTAAGAATCTCATACCCTAAAAAGTTAGATATTCATTGTTTGGTTTTCAATTGTTCTATTGGAACGTAAAGGTTTCTTCAACTATAAATAATATTTGAAGTTCGACATAAGTTTGACATTATCAACGAAAGTTGACTTGCAATGTGGCGAGTGTTCGGGTGGTCATAGAGTGATTCATGCATGCTCTTCCTACTATAAGGTGGAAAAAGTAAATTGTGGTGGTTGTGCATTATTAAGTCTAGGATTTTAAAGTTTGTAAGTCATTTATCCCTTTATGTAAATCCTTTCCTGTTTAGTGGAAGATGTCAGTTTGGCCTGAGATTTTTCTCGAAAGGGTTTTTCCATCATATAAATCATCATCTCAAATAAAGAATTTACTTTTAACCATTTTAATTCCATTAATATGCTTCATGAACATGTAGTACTTAGTTGAAAAAATTTGTAAATCACGTTTTTCCACTTAGACATTAGGATTAAATTTATCCCGAATTTTGATTAAAGGAAAATATTAACTCAACTTGGTAATAATTTTTAATCTGATGGTTTTGATCTAACTCCATTTTTTATACATTTGGTATCAAAGCTAGACCTCATTTTTATAGGTTTATTCACCTAAAGGGAAATCTCGTGTGTGTATAAATGGATTTTGGGTGTGCTTCTTCCACCTTTGGAATCGAATGAAAAGATTTTTTCAAGATCTCGCAAAAATGAAAGCACTTGTTTGTGGCTTTGGAGACAAAATGATTGAGGGCAACAACTCTTTCGATAAGGCTCTGAACTTCTTTGATTATTTTGGGCGACTTCGTGTCTAGTAGAGCTTGGGTCTTCCATGGTCTAACCTCTATGCCATGTGTTGTGACCTTAAAGCCTAAGAACTCCCCCCGCTACGCCTATGGGTCATTTCTTCGAATTAAGGCTCATTTGGTTCGTTATAGGATAATAAAGGTTTCTACGAGTTTTTGGACATGACCCCAAGCCTACAAACTTTTGACTAGCATGTCATCAACATAAACCTCCATATATTTTCTTATGAACTATTTGAAAATGGTATTCACCACCCTTTGATACGTGACAACTGCCTTATTTAATCCGAAAGGCATTATTTTTTAACAATGGGTACCTTTGTCTATGATGAATGATGTCTTTTCTTCATCTATTGGAGCCATTGTGATCTGGTTAAATCTAGAATAAGCATCCATAAAGGATAAGAGCTCGTGACCAGTAGTAGAATCCCCCAAAGTTTCAAAGCAAGGTAGTGGGTAATAATCCTTTGGACAAATTTTATTGAGATCAGTGAAGTCCAAACATATCCTCCACTTCCTGTCAGGAATAAGGATCATCACCACATTGAAGGCAATTAGGGAATTTGTGATGGGAAATATGTGCTTCATGGTAAGGGCCATGAACTTGAATGTATCTAGAATAGAATATCAGTTGATATCCTAGTGTCAACCTACACTCTTGAGAGTTCATTTGAATGAAATCGAGATGGACGGATGATACCAAATTAAAATCTCTTGTCAACAAAGGGACAAGGTTTTACTTTAATTCAAGATTTTCGATTAACAAAGACAAATCATAAGGTCTAGATGAAAAATTATTTACCAAGTATATTACATTAAATTTTATCTCAAATGATTAGGTGACTTAATCTAAGTGTTGAGTGGTAAAGAATATAGCACAATAATAAGGCGTACAAGGAAAAACCCACAATAGGGAAAAATCTCGGGTCAATAGAGTGAAAAATGAACTATGGTAGGACTTATAACCAATGCCTTATTAGAGCCATGTGCAACAAATATCCTTTTGAAGTGGAAGAAAAACTATGGGTTCGAAAATCTTGGAACGAGGTTGATAAGCCTCTTATGAGTATAGTAGCACTTTCCAGGTAGGCGAAGAACATATAGTTAAAGTGTATTTAAAAATATTGGCTTAACTCATAAATATATTTTTAAGATAAGTAGAATCTAAAAATAACTCAAAAACAAATAGGAAGATATTTGTTCAAGGTTTAAAAATATGTTAAAGAAAATAAATTAACTTCAAAATATGTTTAGATTTTACGAGTATTAAAACTAAAATATCTTGAGGACATAAACAAGAGAAAAATAAGATTAAAACTTGAAAGAATACAAGATTCAACAAAAGGAATTTTTATCTAACAAAGATTTTGATCTTTAAATAATTCTTTTGGCAAGATAAAATTATTAAAATATTTTGCCTTATAAAGAAATCATAAAATCACACTTCTCTTACTCTTATAAAAAAATGAAGTTTAAACTCACAGACATATATACTCAAACCTTAAAGATAAGATTAGGGGGACACATAGGTGAGTTGAAGACTTAAATAGTTATGACAAGATGTGAAAGGTAAAAAAATATGGCAGATCTTAGTGTTGCACGAGCACTAAGGAAAACATGCACAATATAATGTAAAAAGTAAATGTTTTGCACCAGACTCACATCCGTCATTGATGCTTCATTATAGAGAGGATATTCTTCACTTCAGTGATACCTTAGCGAAGTAAGTCGAGAAAAACTGAGAAATTTCATGAAAAGATGTGCAGCCAGTAATAAGCCATCGATGTAGTGAAGCGACTCTTCGATGTGGCGATGCTGAAGTGATGGCCACACAAGCCTTTTCCAGCTTGTTTTCACACAAGTAAAAAAAATCAATATATATATATATATATATATACACAGTCCTGCTCTTGTGCGGACTAGTTCGCATTTTAAAAATGTGGACTGGACATGTGGCACATGGCGGTGAGCCCAGAAAACAGAGAGAGTGTGACTATAATTTAGGCGATAATTTTTAGGCCCACCATTAGGTGACACATGTCCGGTCTGCATTTTTAAAATGCGGACTAGTCCGTCCAAGAGCATTATATATATATATATATATATATATATATATATATATATATATATATATATATATATATATATATGATGCAGTCAGAGAGTTTTCAAAACATTTTTATGGCACTCCATATATTACTACATTAAGGAAACCATATTAAAGCACACAATTACAATTTTTTTTCGTAAAGTATAACTAGTGTTATAAAATGTTCACAAAGAGTCTCTAGGACCTTTTACCTTCCTAAGAGTGATATAACATGATACGTATCTTCCAAGATGTCCATTTGAATAATTTTCACAAATCTTTTCAAGAACGAACTCAAGGATAATACTAAAAGTATATTTGGTCAACAGAATAAGACAATGTAGTCATATGAGGCACATAAGTATAATGCATACTCTTACACTTCTCATGCTTTCATTGACAATGATTATCCTGATGAACAAAGGGTCATCGTGTTGAAGGGTAATCCTTCTAAGGTCAGTGTCTAGGAAGATCATCATGGGGGATTCCCTTGGCAACTTATTCTGGCAATAATCATTATTGATCTGAGCTTCATCTTATTGCATGCTCTTAAGATGAGCCTTTCTTCCAGTGGGAGAAGGTCCACCACTTGTGAATCTTCCTGAGATAGTGTTAACGTCAATCAATGGGATAACATCTCTATTTCTATTATTTTGCTGAGCTTTGCCAACATCTTTGGCGAAAAATTCCTTGAGATACCCCAACATGATAACTACTTCAGTGGAATCATTGAGGCAAAATAATCACTAATGTTGTGTTTGTGGTCCTTATGGAACCCGAATTAGAACTTATCCCTCTTATCCTTTGGAGATATGATAGGCTTCGGTCAGAGGGAAGAGATTTTTTTAACTCAATAGATGAGAAAACATCTTCTATGGTGGTTATTTGAGGGGTTAAGTGCTCGGATTTTATAAGTCCGTTATTCTTTCCTCCATTCTTTTTTTCTTTGCCTTTGAGGCCTCAGGGGACTCCCCTAAACGTGATAAGACCTATTTTTGCTTACTATGTTGAAAGGAAACCATTTTACGCATAACTCTAATGGCATCCTCATCATTCATATATTTTTGATCCCACACTATTGGCTTAGTCATGGACCGGGGGGTCTCTTATTGAAACATCTCAGAAAATCATTAAAAATGAGGCTAGAGATGAAGGCGACCACATAAATGGTGTCATTATTATCATAAACTTATAAGGATTCTTGGTTCAAACGTTTTACATATTTCTTGAGAGTTTCTTCGGACTTCTATCTGAAGTGAAGTAAAGAAGTGATTGGCTTGATCATCTTCTAAGATTAGAGAAAATAGTTGACAAAAGATCTGACTAGTTTAGTGGATCTCCCAATGGTTCTGGATTTAATCTTGTAAAATTAATGCCTAACTGCCCCTCTTATAATGGCAAGAAAAGCTCGAGACAATACCTCATCTCGGGTGTCCTGAAGGAGAATGAGAAACATGTAGGTTTCCAAATGGTTAGTAGGATCTTTAAACCCATCGAGCATCTTATAATTAAAGGGAAGAGTGTAATGTTTAACCTCGTTTGAGAAAGAAGAAAAATTCTTATAGAGAACTAACTATATGATGTTGGGAGTCTGCATCTTCTATTCACTAAGGAAGTTCCCCAACATTTCTTTTATATTTTTAATTTCATTATCACAGGATCTTGTGACCTTTGAACTTTCATTAGCTTTATCGTTAGGGATTGACAAGTGGTCCTTGACGGAATTCAAACCACTGACCTCTAAGGTATTTGGGTAATGCCTTTAGTGTTGTATCTTTCTGATCGAGGGGAATAGTGTTCCCTTGTTATGCTATGATCTTGTTTATCACTTGGAGTAGGGGAAGCTTTTAGAGAACATCATTCAGTTGATCTTAGAGATCTTTCTAGCGATCCTCTACATCTTTCAAAGGGAGAGAAAACTTGGCATAAGTGTAAATATTTGAAGGATATGAAACTTTCTTTGGATTTTTTTTATTTAAGAAACAATCGTTCCCACAAATGACGCCAAACTAATGGTGCTTGAAATATTTTTAAAGACCTTAGCTCTAACAGATTCTCCTGATAGGACCTTAGACCAAATCAGGAAGAGGTGTGTCTAAATGAGATACAATTATATGAAGTGGTTTGGAACCCCAACTGAGGGGCCTATGTCCACTATGAATAATTTTGGTTTTCACATTGAGTTGTAAATCAGAATATTATAATCTAGAGAGAATCTAAGGTATCTATGGTCCTTGTCACTAATTAAAGAGCCACTTTAGAATAAATGATGGACTCTTCAAGATGTTTCTTAGATTAGTTTAAGACTAAACATAGAATACAAGTATGATAAGATGGAAGTGGTTTAATCCTTCTCGAGTGTATCTCCAATAGCAGTTTGGCTTACGCTAAATGATTAAATAAATAAAAAGGATACAATGGTTCTCTAGTTTCTATGGTAGTTGATCTATGATTTTTGGATGATATTCAACCTTTCATAACTCTTCAATATATAGTCACTCCCTTAGATAGAGTGTTAGTGGACTGTAGTGGCATGGGTGATGTTGCCTCGAGGTCTATCGACTATAGTAACACGATGTAGTTTTCGTTAAGGAATTGCAGGTGGTGTAAGGTAGTTCATATTAATATTAAATGTGTATTATAACATGCAATTCTAGTGCAAGTAAGTGGTGATGGTGGGTAGAACAATGTCTATATCTTTTACCTACCCCCAAAGAAGTTGTGGGAGCTTTGCCAAACGCCTGAGGTATTCTGAGGTTGTTGTGATGAATTTGGGATAGTCTGAGGTTATTCGTTTGACATAGGAGGGAATTATCCTTAAATAAGAGGTTAAGAACTAGGCCGAGGTAATATTTTATTAGGATAAGGTATGTCGGACCCATTTGAGTTTTAGTGATGTTAATTCCAAGGTTTCTAAGCTTGGTTCTTAGGTATGAATGCGCAAGAGAGTACTTGATAGATCTAAGAGATCAGCTATGGTCTTCGACTCACATGATAATCCTTTGTTGGGATAACCATAGTCACCAAGGTCTGGAAACCACCTAGTGGAGGTCTCTGGTAGTCCTTAGGACCTCATCTTCTAGGTGAAGGGTAACAAAAGACTAAAAATCCTTGGGATACTTAAGGAGCTAAATGTGGTATCATCAGATCTTGTAAACCAATGTGGAATAAGACAACTTGTGTAGACTAAGCAATTGATAAGTCAACAGGTGATCAATGCAACATTGATTATATAAGCCCTTTGGCTTGGTCTTAATATGCTCCAAGTTTACGCATCTCTCCTTTCTCTTCGAAAGTTTAGAAAATCCATTTTGCGTGCAAGTACTATTCCTTATGAGTTGGATGGATGAAGTATCCCAATTAATATTAGGGACTAGAATAAAGTCACTTGGTGGACGACTACATTCAGGAGAAGTCCCTTGATCTCTCGTAGGAAGAATAAGTTGCTTACGAGAACGCAAAGACTCTCAAGAACCACTCGAGGTCTGAATAAATCTCTTTTTGCATGCAAGAGTCATTTCATGCCCCATAGAGATGAACTAGGTAAATGAAAATGTATATAATTAAAAAAATGGACATAATCCTATAAAAGTTCATGAATAATGAATACAATCAAAATAACCCATATGAGTAAGATAACACCCAAAATATATGAGATAGTCCAATATAACTCTAATAATAATAATAATTAAATTAATCAAAAGATATGAGAAATCGAGTCAAATAATTAATAACATTATAATAATGTGGAATAACATAATAATGAAATATATATGGATAAATTAAAACCATACAAACATTTCAATAATAAAAAAACCTTAATATCCACATGTACAAAGTAAGACGAACACAAAATAACTGAAATAACTTCATAAATCTTATGATATCTCTAATTACTATTTGAATCAACTTTATAAATAACTATAAATTCCACCTATATGTAATTGAAAAAATATTACAACACGACATAGCTCCTCAATTGTGAACGTTAATAAGATCATAACATCACTAAGCTCGTCTTTAGTCCTCTCAACAGAATCTAAAAATATTAGTCAAAGAAGAGAGTTAAAACCCTCACTGCAAGAAACATTCTACTTAACCGAACAATGATAAGGATAGAGCACATTAAAACATACAATCCTTAAGATACAAAATAATGAAGGAGTATGTTTTTGTGCAAGTATTCACCTCAAATAAACCTCGAGGGGGGGGGGGGGGATAGGCTTTAGTGAGAATGACCTATTTAAAAATTTCTTTGACCAAATTTAGTTAAAACCTAGGAAATATGAATTTATTGAGAGATTTACCAGATTCCTAAAATTGAACAAATATTTCAAGTAAACATTAAACATAAATAAGAGGGTTGTATAATATCGATTGTTAATGAATTCGCAAATTTCCAATTAAAAGCTTATTTAATTTGAAGTTAATTTTTTATCCAAATTAATTAAACCCTAACACATGCATCTATGTGTGTAAATTATTCCATCATAAATAAACATAAATTGTTGACACGCAGATTTCAGGAAAAAAAGCCTTTGAGGTCAAACCTTTTATTTCACTATGAAGAGTGAATCGCAACTTACATACACAATGAAATCTGCAATGAATATTCTACAGAACACTTACATAGGCCTCAACCTAAAATCAACAATGGATTGACCACAATAAACCCACAAGAAATGAAACTCCATCTTCAGTAAGAAACACCCCCAAGAATTTCCAAATGACCGCAGTCGTCAACCAGCACCTCCCTCAAGAGCTACCAAGTAAGTCGTATGGATTTTGTCTCTATAATAGAAACTTCACCAAAATTGTGCCTTGGGTTCCAAAATAGTTCACTAAAGTAATTAAGATGATTTGTGAATTGAAAAAAAAAGTTACAAACCCCTAAAAGTGAAGAATGAAATTTCGGCAGTTTGCAGTTTCATTTTTGCCAAAGTATTAAAGAAAGAGTCCTCAAAAAATAGATATTTATAAAAAAAGTTAAGTCGGTGGTCTCGTTCGAATGACAAGTCAATGTCATTTGAACAACTTTACATGTCTCTTGAAGGGACTTCGCACGACCTACCAAACGAGGTGAAATAATCAAAACAGTAGCATGTTGTCTGATGAAATGCTTATCGCGAGATTATCACAACCTTCGCGCGACATTTCATGTCGCTTGAAGACTTCGTTCGAGCGACAAATCCATGTCGTTTGAATGACATAAGGATGTCGTTTGAAAAATCAAAGTGAAAAATAATTTTTTTATTAAAACTCCGCCTACAAGACTTAGAAAAATAATTTTGACAAAAAATGACACCGCAGATGTTTAAAACATTTTAGAAAAATTATCCCAACACTTTAA
This sequence comes from Sambucus nigra, assembly GCA_949130495.1. Taxonomy (NCBI): domain Eukaryota; kingdom Viridiplantae; phylum Streptophyta; class Magnoliopsida; order Dipsacales; family Adoxaceae; genus Sambucus; species Sambucus nigra. The sequence continues at coordinate 447,913,255 of OX422218.1, read as the reverse complement.
ATGAACCATTAAGGAACTTAAAAATAACCTTACCAAAATCCATCTTGTAAAGGCTCATTTTTTTGAAGAATTTTGATATTCGGATCCGTCTTAATGCATGATTGAACTTGAACTTTCTTTGACGGCTGTAGCGGTATACGACATACTCTAATGTAAAGCAGACTATGTAAAATATGTCCTTACAATAAATAAAGTTAATTTTAATTTTAATCAATTAATTTCCATATGAAGTGTTATGTGGTATGAGTAAGTCGTTCTATTTTTCATCTTCATATTAACACTTTGGGAGCAAATCTAAGTCAATTTAATGAAGTAACTAGATACAAGATTTAATTTGAATTTAATAAGAGATCATGTTGGATCCATCTTAAATCTAGGTGTGCGTGTGAGAGAGATAAATTATGTATATAATAAACATTTAATCAGACAAAAAGGAGCAAGACACGAGTACGAGAAAAAAACCCATCTACTGGTGAAAAAACTTAGGACCATCCTAGTCTATGATTCAATTTAAAAATCAATTTTACACAAACACAAGAAGGTATCGCTATCTTTTTTCTCCAAATAAGAAGTTAACTATGGATGTTGAAATCCTCATAGTTTGAGTGAGTGATCCACTTAAAGCTCCATCAAGTGAACATGGAAATCGCATTATCCATCCTTGGATCCCATTAGAAATTAAATCTTCAATAACTAATTCAACTCCGTTTAGATGTGGAGTTTAGATCTTTAAATTCAATTAAAAATTGGTATAATTATTCTAGCCTTACTAGTTTTTCAAATCAAAACACTCTAAAATCTCACAATCGATGAATTAATTATGGATTAAAGATTTTCTATCAATGATGGGAAGATTAAGTGAAATTAAAGTATGAAATGTGTTTCTCTGATCAATTGCCTCAAAAATACTCTCTATAAATGTGAGAATTACTCAAGGAAAACACCTTTTAAAATTAGAGGGGAATGTCCCTTTTATTGAAAATTTTCAAATCTGACAACCTCGCGCACACTGTTAAAAAAGGCACTTTGCGCACGCTTTTGGACAAAAACAAGAATCATGCAAAATGTGTGGCAAAATGCGCACGAGGATATTTTTTGGCCGTGTGCACGATTTTAGTCAGAATACAACATTATTCCCAAAACTTGTTGTTGTGTGCACTAGTATAAAATCCATCCGTGCTTACGAATATAGTCAATATCCAAGATACACCTAAAACATGCAAAATAAGGTTTTCCCATTTTCAATTGTTTCCCTTAATCCCATAACCAAAATCATTTTCAAACGATAACTTATATGTGTGTTTTAAGCCTTGAGATGATTCAACCAAAAAATAACCACAAAAGGACATGTCCTCAATCTTGAAGTATCATACGAAAGCTTTGACGTAGAGAAGCCGTGAATAATCTTCATGTTTCAATGTCCATAGATTCTAATGAACAAAACTCTCTTTATCAATTATCTATCAATGTAATCAAGATTTTTAATCAATTTTTTAAAGAATGAATGTTTTTTCACGGGAAGTATCCAACTATAGGTTAACCTATTACATGATCAATTACATCTTAAGATAAATATCCAAAGGAATAAACAGTAACCTATAGATAACATCTAAATGGTCCTAAAGACAAAGTAACATAAACCATTCTAAATTAAAAAGTTTTATTATGTTGATAACCTGTGACCCTAAGTCACAACATCACATCATCTCCCAACGTCTAACCAACACTAGAATTCATGCATAGGAAATCTCAAAAGTAAAATTCAATCAAGGAATCCCAAACCTAATACATTTCTTTCTAGACTAGATATTCATCAAAAGTTAATGTTCGTTGTACCCCGGTTGCTATTATAAATAATATCACCTAAAGTATTGACATAAGCACAACTATCTATCTCGAGAGATAATATAATTAGCACAACCACTTACACCCTGGAAGGTCCAATCCTAACTCCCCAACCTATCACTAAATAGGTATCCCACACTCTCTACTGATGAGAACAATTTCTAATCAAATACTCTAATACTACCCTAACTTAGTTTTTACCCATTCTCAATGTAATACCTTAACTCCATATATATATATATATATCCACCCCACTATGAATCCCAATTGAGCATCCTATACACCTATTCATCCAAATGGGCATTCACACTACCCATAGTCACCAACCATATTACATGAGCTAAAACATAATAATATTATAATATAAACTATCATGAGCTATCCAATATACAATATAAAACTACTAGCTAACCATAAGCACTTAGCTCCTCACCTAATATCATACTATGAAGTCAATCTAAATCTAACTACCCAAATCCTCTAAAGTGTCTTCCTTATCAGACTATTCTCATAGAATCCTCATATAAAGTTTCGGTTTCATTATTAAGTTACTTAACTTAAAGATTTAGTTATAGTTATAACTATCCTATATATATAACTATCACAAACATGTAGTAACATAACATGTCTAACAAAAAGTATCACATGGTCACACTCTACCCATCATAAGAATCATAGATACACATGGTCACACTCGACCCATCACAGGAATCATAGAATTACATGTACATTCTCGAACCATTATAATAATCATAGGGAATTTTCACAACGAACACTTAAAATATCTCACAATGACCTACTTTTTACGCTTTGGGGGGGAGGGGGATCTGTCGTACCTTTAATAGATATGACTACTAGAAGGTCCTATTCCAAAAGTCTCCAAGTACACAATACGTTGAATCCACTGGGCCATCACACCAACCGTGTAACCACATACCAATGTCTACATTAAAGGATTCAGTACCAATGTCCTAACCAGGGAGACGACGACTTCATCACGTAGGATACAGATATTGGAACTATACCTAGCCATTGTTGATTACACGTGGGGCAGATATCTAGTCCCACGCGTGCCCCATTGAACCACCACTAGTAAATTTGCCATGAGCCTACATACCCACCCATGTCATGTTCACACACAAATTCGTAAAATATATACAACACAAGTTATCCAAAAAGTCTTAGGAATCTACACACAAATGTTAACTAACCACGTATCGACCTACAAGTACTAACAAATCATATATTGACCCCTAATCGTTAATTGAACTCTTATAAATATCCCAAGCAATCTAGGTTCAATTACCACTTCCTACCTATATAAAACATCATTTTGGTCCACTATACTTAAATAATCCCCTAAGGGTCCAAGGTACATCTCAAATCATGTAAGGATATAATTTTATAAATGTTCGGGGTAGAATCCAGGAATTTTTTGTTTTCTCCTAGATCACAGTTTGTATGTCTGATACCGCTACATTCGGCACATCAACACGATCAACCTCAACGGCCTTTATCCGAATTCAATGCATCCATTATCTTCACGTGCATCATGCTTCATGCGACGTGCTGCTCAGCTCATTCCCACTACTCCACTACGCTTTATCGGTAAAATGTTTTATTAGATCTTTAAATATTTGCATAAATATTTGGGAAATTTTTTGAAAATTATTTTTGAAGTCTCGATAATTTTTTAGCAAAAGAAGAATTTTTTCTAAGTTTAGAAGCGAAGTGCCTTGAACGATGAGCTTGCTCAAATGACTTTGAATGTCGTTCACAGGAGATATGCATGTCGCGCGATCTTGTTCGAACGACTTCTATCCTTCGTTCGAGCGACATTTCTATCTCGTTCGAACAAGCCACCGCCTTGAAATTTGTATAAATATGTGGTGCTCTTCTACACGTTTTTTCAAGTCTTTCTGCAATCTCAAAATTCTGTGAAAACTGTCCAGAATAAGACATCATCTTTTTAAGGTTTTCTAAACCTTTTTGATTCACAAAACCATTCCCATATATGTGTGTGAATCTTTAAACCTTCAAGAGGATCATTTACTCATCTGTAGTATTTTGTGAGGAAACCGCTCTCTTCTTCATTGCTGCCATACTGGAAAGGGATAGTTCCACTCGCCGACAACAGAACCGACACCCGAAGGTATTTCTGTGTCACATATTTTCATTGTAATTCGTGTAAGCCATTTTCTTACAAAATAATAGTGAAAATAAAATGGTTTTGCCCCTTTAGGGGATTTTTCCTCATTGAAGCGTGTTTGAATGTTCTTGCTTGATTTTATCATCATCAATCACACCTAGATGCATATTTAGGAGTTAATTGATAAAAACTGAGTCTAATTAAATAACTTCCTTATTTGAACGCAAGCGCACTCTTCTCAAATTGGTATCAGAGCCAGTTACACAACTTTACCGTGTAATTGTTTCGCAAAATTTTTCTAAGATATCAATTTTCTGAAAAATTGATTTTTGAAAACGAGTGTGTTCATAATGGAGAAGTTATATAATAAAATGCCAGTTTTTGACGGGACAAACAATGCATATTGGAAAACCCGCATGAGATATGCATTAAAAGCCATTGTTGAACTTGGATTTTTGTTGAAAGATGGTGGACACCTCCCTCCGTCACCCTTGAAAACGTGACCAATTTAAAACCTGTTACTACATGGACTGAAGAAGAATTTAAATGGTCATCTTTTAATTCTAAGGGTTTAAGTGCTATTTCTGGGTCTGTCACTCCTGAAGAGTTCAAACGCATAATGATGTGCACCACGTCAAAAGAAGCATGGGATGTTTTGAAACTTACCCATGAAGGTACTAATGCTGTGAAAGAGTCTAAACTTCAAAATTTAGCAACTCAATTTGAAACAATCACCATGCTTGAATCTGAATGGTTTGATGAATTTTATGCTAGACTGTCTGATATTATTAACACTAGCTTTAATCTTGGTGAACACATTCCTAATGCTAGAGTTGTTAAAAAGATTCTTAGATCACTTCCTAAGAGTTTTATCCCTAAAGTCATTGTGTTAAATTCTATGGGTAATTTAAATACGCTTAAATTGGAAGAACTTGTAGGAAACCTGTAAACTTATGAACTTGATATGTTTCCTAAATCTGTCAAGTCTAAAGATAAGGTAATTGCACTTGATGCCGAGGAGAGAAAGAGTTTGGGGTCGACAAGAAAGAGGGGAGAGTCATCTAGAAAAAGAGAGACATATACGTCATATTCTGAGTGTGATTTTGACTTAGATGATCTGGCCCTATTTGCTAAAAATTTCAAGAGAATTCTCAAATTCAAGAAAAAATATAATTTTAAAGATAAAAAGAAGTTTGAAAAAAATAAGTTTGAAAAGAAAAATGAAAAATATTTTAAAGATCCTCTTAAGAAAGAAAGTGAGAGATGCTTGGAGTGCGACGGTAGGGGTCATAGAGCTTTTAAGTATGCTACTAGGATGAACAGAGAAAAAGGCAAAGCTGTCCTTAATGCTACCCTTAGTGACGACAGTGAGGTCGAGTCGGTGGATTCTGGAGATGAATCATCTCATGAGTGTAACTTCACCACATTCATGGATAGTCATGTGAGTACTTCTAGTGCTCCTCACGACGATGAGGATGCTGCTTTACAGGGACACCTCGACAGTGATAACGATGTAAGTGAGGGTGAGGATGACACAAGTGAGAGCGAGAGTGATCTTCAACACGCCTACGCCGAGCTTTATTCTGAGTCATTTAAAACTAAAAAGCGTAACAAAGTGTTAGTTCTTAGGATCAACACTTTAGAGAAAAAGTTAAGATTGTTTGGAGAGAGAGAGAAAGTTTTTATGAGAAAGAAAAAGGGAGAAAATTAAACCTTGAGAAAATAAGATGTTTTGAGTGTGATGGGACAGGGCACAAGAAATTTGAGTGTCCCACCAGACTTATAAGATAGGGCAAGAAAGTTGCCATGCCCGCTACCCTAAGCGATAGTGAGGATGAGAAGGGTGATGAAAGTGTGATCCAAAAAGCGTTTAGAAAGTTGTTTATCGAGACCATGGAAACAAAAAGGTCAAATAGAATTCTAGGTTTTCGGATTTGTGAGTTGAAGGAAGAGAATGTTGAGCTAAAAAGGGAAAAATTTGACTTGACCAACACGGTGTCTAGTCTGACTACATGTGTATCCCATCTTGAGGATGATCTCATATAAACATGGGAGGTCCAAGTGTCATTAGAGAGCGCATCTGAGAAGGTTAATAAGATGGTTCCCTATCCCGGTTTGAATAGTGGTGAGAATGTTGAAAAAGGTCATGACCGTGCATTCACTACTTCTAATGCGCTCGAGCCTATCTCCACTTTGGTGAGTGATTGTCATGGGTGTCTGTCTAGGATATTTCATCCCAAAATTTTTGATAAATTAGTTCCTATACCGGTTTATGTTTGCTCCCACTACAAGAAACGAGGACATCTTAGGGAGTTTTGTTCTAAGTTGGGTTTTGTGTCACATCATTCCAGTTCACACATTCATGCACATGCACCCACTCATGATACCTTGCTTGCACATAATGATAGAGAGTTTGCACACATTCGCGAGCAAGTGAAGTTTTTGATCAAGACCAGACATGATGTTATGGAGTTGGTCCAAAAGATGTCACCATTTTTGGGAAACTCCACCGCTCTTCCCGGTTGAGGTATTGACATGTTTTCCAGCATAGGGTGGATTTCATGATGTCACTTTTGCCTATTGCTAGCATGTACCACTAATTTATATTTATTTATTTTTGTTTGAAAAATCCAAAAAGATTTTTGTTTTATAAAAAAATTGAGAAAAACTCAAAAAGATTTTTGTATTTTATTTTCAGCTTTTATGGATGAGCATTTAAGATAGCCGAGTCTAACTTTCATTTAATTTATCCAAGTGACTGTTTGATAGATATTTGAGACGCTACATCATTTCATCCATGTGCTTTACATTGTTTGGAGTCTTTGAGATGCGATTAATGATATCTTCCTACATGTTTGACTCCTATCTCCTTTATTGCACACATGCACGCCTTTATTTGATTATTGTACTTGTCTATCACATATTGGCTTGAGTGTTTCCATCTCAATTCTGGCTATGCAACTAACAATATGCGATAAAACTTGATAAGATTGGAATGCATGTAAAAACTGTTTTGGTGAGACTATGTGTTTATTTGAAAATGGGAAAAGGTTGCGAAAGGTTCATTTAGCCTTTGCGATTCTAAGCCACCGTTAAAAATGACCTAAAAAATTGAGGAATTTTATTATCCGGGGTCCAAAAGAGGTTAAAAAAGCCCGAAAAAATTTAAAGGCAATAAAAATCAATATATGCCAAATATGGTCCATTAGGTTTCCCCATCAATTCTCCAAAGTTTGAGAATTTATAACGCCTCTATTCAAAATATAAATTTGAGGGAGTTTGGTTGGAGAATATAAACGGGTTTTTACTTCCTTGAAATTCCTGAAAAAGCATGAACTAGTTTTGGACGTTATTGGTGTGAAAATAACTTTGAGCTTTGATTTGTTGATTTGATTGAGTCAATGTATCATATTACCACCTTTTTACACCTATGGAAGGTTTTGAGTTCATTCGTTAGGAGTATCCGATATTCATCGTGCACATATGTCATGTTCGTATGCATTGATTTTCCTATCGAATTTGATCACACTTCTACATTTACGCTATCATCGACTTGGTTATTTTTGTGTTCTTTTATGGTATGATTCTTTGTTGTATATTATGTGTGAAATTTTTTGAAAAATACAAAAATAGCAGTTTATTCCTGTATGTCATTCTCCATGTGGATTCATGTATGCTTCTCATATCTGTCTGTTTGGGGACATCATAACAAGGGGGAGAAGAATTATGGGGGAGAATTATTTGAATTGTTTGGTGTTTGGTTGATTTATGAATGATTTGTTTTTTTCATATCATTATATTTCAAACTGTTTCTTATCACGGGTATTTGCTTTATCTCATGTGTGTAGGTACAACATTGTTCATTATTGGATTGCACACCCTGGTGAGAAAAGCTTTGAAAGTTTCTGGAGAGCTGAAGATTTGAAAGACATGTCATTTAGTATTCTCAGTTTGAGAGTTTAATGGGGATATTATCTTGTATGTCATTTGATTGCATAATTGGGATTTTTTTATGTATGTACCGGCATAGACATAGGGGGAGATTTGTAAGGACATAATTTTATAAATGTCCAGAGTAGAATCTAGGAATTTTCTGTTTTCTCCTAGATCACAGTTCGTATGTCTGATACCACTACATTTGGCACGTCAACACGATCAACCTCAACAACCTTTATCCGAATTCAATGCATCCATTATCTTCAGGTGCATCATGCTTCATGCGATGTGCTGCTCAGCTCATTCCCACTACTCCACTACGCTTTATCGGTAAAATATTTTATTGGAGCTTTAAATATTTGGGAAATTTTTTGAAAATTATTTTTGAAGTCTCGATAATTTTTTATCAAAAGCAGAATTTTTTCTAAGTGAAGAAGCGAAGTGCCTTGAACGACAAGCTCACTCAAACGACTTTGAATGTCGTTCGCGCGAGATAGGCATGTCGCGCGATCTCATTCGAATGACTTATGTCCTTCGTTCGAGCGACATGGCTATCTTGTTTGAATGAGCCACCGCCTCGAAATTTGTATAAATATCTGGTGCCCTTCTACACATTTTTTCAAGTCTTTCTGCAATCTCAAAATTCTGCGAAAACTGTCCAGAATAAGACTTCATCTTTTTAAGGTTTTCTAAACCTTTTTGATTCACGAAACCATTCCCATATATGTGTGTGAATCTTTCAATCTTCAAGAGGATCATTTACTCACCTGGAGTATTTTGTGAGTAAGCCGCTCTCTTATTCATTACTGCCCTACTGAAAAGGGATAGTTTCAGCCACCGATAACAGAACCGACACCCGAGGGTATTTCCGTGTCACATATTTTTATTGTAATCCGTGTAAACCATTTTCTTACAAAATTATAGTGAAAATAAAAGGTTTTGCCCCTTTGGGGGATTTTTCCTCATTTATGTGTGTTTGAATGCTCTTGCTTGATTTTATCATCATCAATCACACCTAGAAGCATGTTTAGGACTTAATTGATAAAAACTGAGTCTAATTAAATAACTTCCTTATTTGAACGCAAGCACACTCTTCTCAGATAATCAAATGAATAAGAAGATACTTGATTACTTCATAACTTTACTTAAAATTACATTTTGGCTTGTGCAGGCAACCTATACACATTTTTAGTAAAATGCTCATAATGCTATCTATATATGTCTAGTTAACTAATCATTTATTATGTTGCAAATCTAGCTTCCAGATATTTATTTTGGTATATGTCTCAACTCTTAGTTCAATATACACTGAATATGCAATACTTGGAAACACAATACAAATTTTTATGACTGAAACTCTGTCTTCCTATTAGTTCTTTAAACCTAATCACTTTTTGGGTTATCCACCAAAAATTTTAATTCATCCCCAATCCATCCTAGTCATATACCTATGATTTAATATCCATTTATAATCAAACTAATCATGAAAATAACAGCTAAAAGCTAACATGTATTAATATTAAATCAATTTCCATAATTATACAAAAGAAGCCTCAATATATAACCCTACATTCCCAGGTCATCAATTCTTGCCTAATTCTTAATATAATAGTTCAATCAACCACCTAATTATAAAGATGATGATCCTAATATAAATAAATTTAATTTCATAATTACATCAATAAAAAACCGAATTGAATTTATCAAATTCCATATCATGCATTACAAATTCGAATTTTATCGACGAAGACTTTTGTTCTGTAATTCAAATGAATTGAATTAATAAATCTTTCAGTAATAATATTGTAACAACCCAGACTTTTGGGCGACTATTTTATATTATTTTGCCTAATGGGCTACTTTTATAAAATAGGGAAAGTTGGAGTAAATATTATTTCCCGCGATGCTAAGGGATAATATTTACTATATTTTGTCTATTTACCGTATGAGAAGGTAAATAGCATCATGTTGTGTATTATACCGTCGTTATATGTAAAACGACGGTTATGACTCATATTTAATTTAGAGTATGATTAATGAAATAAAATGAATATTGAACATAAAAAAATTTGTTCACGTTATCCCGAATGCCAAAATAGGGGATGCGACTATTTTTAGAATAGTCGAGATAGTCGAAATAAGTGCCACGTTGTATTTTCGAGTTTTGGGCACTTTTGGGGTGTTATGACTCAATTATGTGGTTACGAGTCATTTTAATGGTGTATTAGTAATTAAAAAGTGGGGAATTATGTTTTAAAACCTGTATAAGTTCCCTCACCCCTCTTATTTTCTCATTTTTCATGTTAGAAGCCAAGAGAGAGAGAGAGAGAGAAGAGAGAGTTGGGAGAAAGGGAGAAAAAGAGAGAGAAAATGGAGATTTGGGTTGAAATCCGTTGCTATCGGAGGAGGATCAGAGACTACAAACCTTGAGGTAAGTTTCCTTATTTCTAGATATTGATTTAATGTGATAAATTGCATGTATAGTTAGTTTTTGGGAGATATAAACCATTTATGGGTTTTGGATATTTTTGGTGTTTAATCCCTTAATCTTGTGTTTTAATCTGATTTGAGGAGAAATAATTAAGTATTTGATGTATAGAAATGATTTTATAGTAACAAATGTTGTTGTTGTTGGGTAAAATATCAGATAAAAGCTTGGAGGGCTAGTTAATGGCCAAAACAGCTTCCCGGGGAAGAAGCTGCCTGCCAGGATCGATCGATCGAGCCTGGAGGATCGATCGATCGAATTCTTCGATCGATCGACGACCAAGGGTCGATCGATCGACCCCTTCTGAAAAGGTGAGGTTTTTCTAGTTTTGTTTAGCCTTTTTCTTTTAGGTTCGAGGTTTAGGAACCTTCCTTTGGGAAGTAATTAAGAGTCCTAGAGGGTTGTTATGGGTAGACTAATGTCCTAGGCTAAAATAGGATGAATGGGCTTACCCGAGGGCTAGTTTGTATAGGTTAATGTCAGAATAATATAGGAAGTTAACCTAAAGATAAATTGAAGACAAAATGTTAAGGTTGAGACAATTGGGAGACTCTCCTTGAGGGAGATTCATTTTTATGGTTTATGATATCATATTGAATTCTTGGAGACTAGTTTAAGGTTTATGGCACTTCGGGTCTTAAATCATTAATAAAATATGACACTAAGAATAAGAAAAATATATGATAATATTTGGTATTAATGAATAAGTACAAATGATTTTGAGAATGTAAAATTGGAAGTTTTCAAAAAGGAAAAAGTGATGGTTTTCATAAATGTTAATTTATGATTATACACCTCCCTAAATCGCTATCATAAGGGAAGTTGCGTACGTGTGGTGAAGCCCCCTGGCTAATGAATGCAGGGTGGATATAGTCCCTAGGCCATATGGTCATTTATATTACTGCGCTGGTTAGGGGATTCTGGGTGTGGTCTTGACTTTCCCGCAGGCAATATGGACGCTTCCCGACGTTGGTAGGTTCCCAGGTTATCTTGTATAGATACGCCCTGGAAGATGATAGCCATTTAGGGGCGCGTCCAGTGGGGAAAACCGGAGGGATGGTCTTAGATTATTAAATCAATTCATGATAATGAATTGGCTTTAATTACATTTCCTGGATGGAAGAAGGGAAATGGGATATATGGTACAAAAGTATTTTTATGCTAATAAAAATGACTTTTGATTGACACTTCCTGGATGGAAGAAGGGAAGTGGGATTTTATGAAAAAGGTTAAAGAATTTTTATGTTAATAAAACTTGCTTTAAAAATGTATTCTTCCTAGATGGAAGAAAGGAAATAAAATTGGTAAAGAAATTGTATAAATGAGATTAATTGGTAAACATTTGATAAAATGTTGTACCATTTATATATATTCCTAAAGAAAGAATTAGGAATTCTGCTTTTAGATGGTGAATGGAATAAATTAAGTTTTCTTGAGTAGCTGTAGATCATATGCACACACATACATATATATTGATTACGTGTTGAGGGCCTAATGGATCTCAATGATCAACCTTTCCTAAATAGTATTCTGTCGGGGGGGTTCCTTGTTTGGATTTCGCTTTGCGAGACACTCCACGCACGAATAGGGCATAGTGTTGAGACTGGGGAGAAGTTAGCCCTTAGTACTTGGGTTAACGAGAGCATCTCATGATAGTGTGCTAGGTTGCTTTTAGACTGAGAGGTGAGAAATATTATTATTAATTGCGAGAGAAATACGCACTTAACTATCATGCATTTTAGTCACATGGGAATCATATCAAACCGAGCCCTGACCCGTTTGTATTTCTTTGTTTCTGCATATACTCTTTGCCGTACAAGTGCTCTACCTCATGGACACCCGTAGTTACATTTCCATTCCGGTTGTCATGCAGCACATTGCGGATGTTGTAGGTTATTTGTTTTAGACGCCTCTATCTATTGCACTCTAGTTATGTTCAGTTTAATTATTTGGGCGTGTTGCCCAAATGTTGCACTCATTTATTATATTGTAAATATTGAAATATAATACTCGGTGTAATTATTTGTATTGGTTTGTTCACCGACAGCTTATTCGGTGATTATTTATTACATTGTCACTCTTTATTCTTTGATTTTTTTTATATCCACCGTTTTTACTAATGGGATTGTCTAAGTGTTTTTCTTTTACTTGAAAATTCTTTTACATTGACAATCCGTTTTCTAAAATGATTTATGGTTATCTCGTACTATTATTTTAATCGATAGTGATGCTGAGAATGGACCATCTATGATTCCTGTGATTATTAGAGTATTGGGCTGACCACCTATTATTTTAGTAGGCGGGTTGTCACAAATATGAACCCCGATTTTAGCATGTAAGAGTCTGTTTGATACGAAAGTGAGCAAATGACTTGGATGAAAAAAATTTAATGATAACATTTGCAATGACAAAATTTATGAGGGCAAATTCTATCATTTTTCAAATAGGTTTGTTTGATAACATTAATTTTTCATGTTGCAAATTTTTTTTTTGATAATTTCTTTAAGGATTAGGATAAAGAATAAAAAGTGTTTTATATGACATGGGACATAATGGAATGGTTTAATATAGAAAAAATCACATACAAAAAGTGATATATAGAAATAAAGTTTGGATAAAAAAAAATGTTTTTAACAACAATTTTTTTTGAGAAAAACAATAGTTTTTAACTTAATAAAAACAATTTTAAAAAAATAGTTCAAAGAACTAATATACAAATAAAAAATAATTTTTCACCAAAAAAGTAGTTTATATAAAAAAAACAGTTTTAACAAAGAAAAATAATTTTTAACAAAAAAAACCAGAAAAAAAAACATTTTTTTCAAAGTTTTTTACGATTTTTTTTTTAAAATGGAAACAATTTTAATAAAAAATAGTTTATAACGAAAGAACCATTTTTTTAATAAAAATAGTTTTCAAGAACATGAAAAGAGTTTTAATTAAAACAATTTGTAACGAAAAAATAAGTTTTTTAAGAAGAAGAGTTTTTTACAAAATAAAAATCGATTTTACAAAAAACAAAGGGTTTATAATGAAAAAATATTTTTTTAAGAAAAATAATTTTAACAAAATTAAAAAAAAATTAGCAAAAAAATAAACAAATTTATCCGAAAAAATATAGTTTTAAAAAGGATGGAAATTTTTGGAGGAAATGTTTCTTTGATATTGAGCAACGCAAATTTTGACCACAAAATTAAAAAAACGATGGCAAATGTTTATATGGACATGAACAATTATGAAACATCTTTCACGAATTATAAGGGCAATAAAACACAAAAATAGGGGAAAATCTTTCATTTACCAACATTTACCATATTTTCCATTGCAAATAAGGTGTATCGAATGGCTCCTATAATCCGATTGGAATTCCCAATGATTCAATCACATGATTCTAAGTCATAATTTCGGATTTATAACCTAAGTGCTTCTCTTTAATGGTTAAGAAAATTTCATGAACGCTAATATATAATATTTTAGTTAAAGGGGATGAATTAAGAATTATTGCCTTGCTTGGTTAGAAATGAAAAATGAAGTTGTTATTCTATTGTTGTAGCTTCCTCTTTTCTTTCCTCCATCTACCATCTTTTTCCTAAATCACCTCCTAAGATTACATATATCTCTCGTTTTGTATCTCCACGAGGTTTAGGGCATTATTTTAGGTGTAATGAAGAAAGGCTAAGTAACTAATCTAATATGTTTTTATAATACAATTCCCACCACTTTTATTAATGCTAACTTATCCTTAGCTTTTAGTCCTCAAAACCAAATACAAAAGCTTTCAAGCTTGCCTCAATTGATTAATTAACCCATAGGCCCAATTTCCCATGTTTTAAACACCATTTGGGCCTTAAAATTATAAGTCATACCTTAAATCATAACCCAAAAATAATATAACATATTCCCATAAAATATCATAATTTAACACGAAAATTATCTAATGTAATTATTTTGAAAAACCCTCTAATTCAATTTAATACCAAAAATTTATCCAACTTAATTTACAAAAATAGAATTAAATTTATTATCAATTTCTTTTTTGTTCAATTTGTATTAATTAAGCCAATTACTTAAAAAAAATTGATTAAATTAATTAAATAAAGCCTCATGGTATTACATTATTCTCCCCTAAAAGAGGATTTTCTTCCTCAAAATTTCCCACCACTTAATTTTGCCAACGCATCATCATGAACTAATGAGGAACTTTATCCCCAATAATCCCAATGGTACCTATACCTATACCTATAAATCGACATGCCATGGTAAAACTCTTTACATGCAGCAACCCATAACCTATATAGAATATTATCTCATGCAACAATAACACTATAAACTAAAATGATATCATCACACATGCCACCCAATCCCATAAAACCATGTATGTTAGGTGACCAAATCTCACTATGGACTCTGCACATACCCTGCATCTCATGATTCCTCGCTTCTACTAATGGTGACAACCACCAAATTTACATACTAATCACTCAAAATGAAACACCGATGTTCCATTAATCAGCCGTACCCATAATACGCATAAAGCTGCATCATCAATAAACACATTGCATATAGAGTTATAAGGAATCGCACACTTTATTATATCCCAAATGAGATATTGCTTCATTATGTAATCAATCATCAAAGAATATCATGGGCACTCACTTAACCCATGACACCGATAAATAACATCACTAAATAAGCATTTGCTAGGACCACCCAACCACATATTAAATACCCACATAAGAATACACATACATATAACTATTGATACCATAGGCTCTCATCTCGACCAATGCATATAAGACTCCCATACCCACTTACAGTTATCAGACCCTGAGTACATTCCTACACCATAGATATACTGTCAATATAATAGCTCATACTAGGTTAACACAGATATCAGATAGACACATAATCCTATCATGGAACGGGTGATAGGAATAGAAAACTGATCGAGCAGTAAAAGTGTGTTCGTGTGAGGACACAATTGTTGTGTGTCTCGCCGTCGTGATGCAAAAAACTAAACTACAACTAAACTTGATAAACAAGCATAACTGTAAGTCGGGTATCGTAAGAAATCTAGTGGGATTGATTGAATTTTAGATTTTAATTGCTTTAACACTTCAAGAATAAAAGTGTAAAAGGTGATAGGTTGGAAATGGTAAAAAGGAAAAAAATAAGAAGTTAAAACTAACTTACAACTAATTAAAACGAGAGTCAGGATCGCATCCCCGCCATGGGCTAAACACGTGAAATTAAAATTTCAGTTCGAAAACATTGAACTGAACATTTTTAGTTAAGCATAAACATCACACATGAAGGGATTTTTACTAAAAAATGTGAGATAAACAATTTAATAAAAAATGTCCACACGTGTCTTAAATTCGGATTATCGCTATAAACACAAACGTTGCATGAAAAATAAAGTTAAACACATAATAATCCGACTTTAATATGCGATGTTTCAATTAAATGCAATTTTCCCCAAAAATAAACTTTCGGAGCTCGATGCCCATCAATGGCGGACACACGATCCAAACCCTATGTAACTACTCACTACACTTGGTTAAGGCAACAAATAAAACTAATTAACCAATTAAAACAAACAATAAACTAACAAAAAATAATTAATCAAAGCAAAAAACCAAAGTAAATAAAGCATGGAACAAGAGAAAGAAACTATATTAATGGAGAGTGAAGATGAATAGTACTTACATACAAAAAAGTGGTAAAATCTTTAGGGAGAGAAGCTCCCAAAGGGAAACCCCCCAAAAAACTAACCTAAAATGAATCTTATCAAGTCTAACAATGACTCCCCCTTTAATAAAATGTATTTTTTTTGCATATACCCAACAAAAAACCAACTTAAAAAATAAAATTTGTGGACTTTCAGCCGAATCGATTCGAACTGTCCGAATTGATTCGCAACTAACAGTGTTGAATTCTCACCTTTGTCTAACTTTACGGAAAATGCCTTAACTTCTTCGTTATAACTCAGAATTCATCATAGTTAGAGGCTACGCGAAGATAACTTAGAGGGATACAACATCCAAGAAGACATTAGGCCTAAAAAACAAATTATGAATGACTAAAATTCCCTTGAATGTGACCTTGAAGATAAAACCATCCTAAAAATGGCATAACTCCCTCATTATACATCGGAATCATGCACCGCCGACGGACGCCGAAAGAGAAATTAAAGTGCGTCAACTTCCGTGAAGAGTTTGAGAACAAAATCCGAATGCTGAAATTACTAAAAAGCCCCCTAAGATGCAATAATCAATGAAACTTTTTCAAAAAGCGACCAAACCTCATCCTAAGCACTGAAATACCTACAAAAGCTCAATTATACCTCATATATCATGTTAACATATAAAACGAAGGTTGTCTATTTAACGAGCATAAATATAAGAATTAAGGTTCCCAAGGGGGCTAAAATGCATAAGTAAACATATAATATTCGTGCCGAATCACACCCCCTAACTTACACATTGCTAGTACCTAGCAATGAAATACAAAGCTTAAAGAACTACAAGCAACCCACAAAAAGGAGATATGTACAAAAGGGATAAATCTCACTTTCACGGACGAACGATTGCATTTAGCATATGCAATAAGCCGTTAAACCCTTATGTTAACCTAGTGGACGAGTGTCGTCTTATGAGGATTTTCAGGGATAAAACCCATAAACTTCACAATTTCCTCACTATATGCCCAATCAACATGCGATAAACTCAACAATACGAAAAAAATTTCAAACCTGTTATTAGCATATCGAACGAATTCAAACAAAAATTCGTTGTTATTAACATTATAGAATGAACTTCATAGAATCGAAACTTTAACAGTGGGAGGGGGAGAGCACATGAATAGTATGATTTGGCCAAAATTTAAATAAATTGTATAAACATAAAAGCATGCATATAAGTCAATCCTCACGGGTATTACACTCATCAAATGAATTTACGTGAAACAGGGAGATACTACACGGGATATGCGGGCATAAAGAGTAATTGTGAATAGAAACTAGGTCACACACATGTCACAAATGAAGAATGCTATATAGGAAATAAAAACTTGTAGTCTCAATGAAATATACCGCTCATTAAAGGAGGCGAAATGTATTTTCACAGATTATCAAAACTATTATGACTAAATTGAACTCACCCTAAGATCACATAGGACTTGTATAGGGTTGTAATGTAGGCTAGGCTAGGGTACGAAATGAAGGATATATGTAGGGATTCAAAGTGTTCGGAATGAAAAACTCAGAATAATAAAAAATTGTGGGCAATTTCAAAATTGGAAAATAAGTTCCAAACAAGCATTAGATATAACAATTGGAGAGCAGAAAGGATTATTGAACTATATACACAATATATACAACTTTCTCTTTCTTTTCTTTTCTTCTTTTTCTGACTTTTTCTTTTTCTTTTTCTTTTTGCTTTTCTTTTTCTCCTTTTTCAATTCTTTATTTTCTTTTCTTTTCTCACTCTCATTTGATTAAATTGCAACCACAAAACATGAACATTATTCAATCCCAAGTAACATTCCAAACAAAGGTATGGAAGGTAATATGTATGGCTTAAAACTCCAATGTAGAGTTGGTTATGGGATTTTGGGTGATGAAATGAAAGGCTATATTTAGGCTCAAAGGGGTTAACTAGGAAAACATTAAAGGTGAGGTCAAGGATAATATGGGTGATATAACAAAGATTGCCTATGACTATTTCATAAAGTTTACGCGTCTTTCAAGTCAAAATAATTTTGAAAATCATGCTCAAGTAACACATTTCAAGATATAAACTCAATTAATGAACAATCAAATGAAAGAGTAGTGAGATTACCAACGAAAGTAAGGTTTGCAATGAGGAAAGAATAGTGTATACACTCACAACTGAAGGTAAGTCTATAATCTCACTCGGTGTAAGTACATACAATGCAATAAAATATTTCTGAGTTATAAAAATCTTAAACCAAATCAATAAAATAAGAAAGCGCATGTGCTCATGGGATAAAGTTTAATTTATGAAGCGTGGTGACAATTATTATTCAAAACAAACAGATAAGAGAAGCGCAATTACCAAGTAAAGTAAGAAACATAAAATGTCAGTCACAGAACAAGAAATGTACGTGGTTCAACAAGAATGCCTACGTCCACGGTGGTGCAGTCGGTATTATTTCTATATACTTCGGAGAGCGATTACAGAGAATACAATGCATGTCTTATGCCCCAGACCTAGGGTTTATTATATACATGTTATTTTCAGGGAGTGGGGGTGTTGGACTCCCCCACGTTTTCCATCTTCTCCTGGAACACCTCTTCACGAGAGCATGGGAGAATACCAAGTCGTGACCGAATTAATGTTAAGGTATGGAGGGTCTGGACTTTGGGCCTGTTTCAATTGGGCTAATCATCCAGGCCCGTTATCCTTAATCCATGTACCCATAATTTCCCCTAAGTTTGTTGGGCCATAATTTTGGGCTCAATAAATTTAAATGATTTGTCATAATGGCTTCTTTGTATATCATGCAACTCTTCCCAAAGTTTGAGGACTGAATTAGGCTGCACTTGCTTCGCGTTCTGTGCACTATGATTAGTAGAGTTCAAATTTTATTCAGAGCAGTCGTTTCATAATCCCCGCTTCAAGCTTCTCAGTATTCTTCCATTTTCTAGTGATTCACGTTCGCTTCTCCCGGTCTTCATTCTTTTTTCTTTCGATCTTCTTTGTCACTTGGGCTTTTGATTCCTCATCGTTCAAGTCAAACTTCCATTTTGTAAGTCTCCTGTTCTTTCTCTTTGTGTTTTTTTTCTTTGAATTTGTATTTTTAGGAAGTTTTACAATATCCCAGAGTGGGTAGAGATTGAGTGCGCCTCTCCTTTTAGAAATGTTAGAGAGATAGAGGGTGCCCATTGGATTCTTGTCTTGTTGCTTTCCTAAGGGGGGATTACTTTTCCTCCAAATAATCTATTCTTGCACTTCTTTGGTTATTTCAACATTATTCTTCCACAGTGTTCGCCCAATGTGTGGAAGATAATCAATGGCGTTCATAGAATAAATCAACTATATGGCACTAAATTAGGGCTCGTCGAAGTCTGTTTTTGCTATTACTTTTCTCGGACTAGTTCTGGCATTCTCTATCTCAAAGCTAGGATTCCTGACAGGGTGTTGGTAGTAAACCTACCTGATCCCACAAGGACTACTGGCAAGACGGCTTTCTTGCTAGAAATTGGCAGTTCTCCCCCCAGACTGAGGGGTCTAGGTCCGATAGGTTTACTGTTCCCTTTTATGGGGAAGAGTATATAGGTAGTTTCTATTCTATTCTTTCAATATCTTTATTAATGTGTGATCTTTCTGACTTTTCCCTATTTTTTCTTCAGCGAGGTCGAAGAACTTGGAGCCTGCTCTCAGCGAGGTTTGTCTTTCTGATTTGGTCAAAGTTTGGAATATCAGGGAGCCCCTAGCCGACGGCGAGCATCCCGGTATGCTGGTTTATTGATTGAGTATAAAAATGTTGGTTCTAGCTTTATAGCGAAGCCAGTAGATAGCATTCCCGAGTTTGATACCTCTGAAGAGTCTGCTGTTGATCCTATTTAGTTGGACGAGGAGGAGGAAAGTTCTGAGAGTGATATTGTAAGCGGTGCTGAAGGAAATTTTGACAAGGGGATCTCCAGTGGTGATAGTTCCTCTGATTCAGAAGAGGTTTTTGAAGCCCGAGAACCTTCGAGCACGTCCAATAGCTCAAGCGAGGAGATGGTTCCTCCAAGGAAAAATTTGATTCGGGACAACGATGATGATGATCATGTGCTCCTCGCTCAGAGGTCGAAGAGGCAGAAGTCCAGCACTGGGACTGTTGCTATTGACTCTCGATCTACTGCTCAGGAGCAGGAGAGGAAAAGGTAAGAAGAAGAACAGATGAGAGAGAGAGAGAGAGGAAAAAGGAAGAGGAAAGAAAGAAGATAGAAGAGAAGAAAAGGTTAGAGGAGAAGAAGAGGATGGATAAGGAAAAGGAGAGGGAGGAAGAGAGGAGGAAAATGGAGTTGAGGATGAAGGTTGGGCAAGCCTTAGTTCCTGTGTCCGCATTGCCCGAGGGGGCCTCAGTTGCCATTTCTACTCAATTGGCCCCTGCGCTGCTCGAGAGTGCAGTTCTTCCTGCAGATCGCCAAAGGGCGATGGGGTCTGATCAATTATCTCTGCAAGCTAGTCAGAGTCTAGCCTTGGTAAGACCTTTTCCTTTTTCTAATGCTTTAATAAATTTTAGTTGTTTCCTTCTCCTGATATCTTTTTTTATTTGCAGTTTGTGACTGACTTCGCCGTGCTCTATCGCTCTCGCGATGAGCTGGTGAGTAGGAATAGCGAGCTGGAGTAGCAAAATGTTGCCTTGAAAGTGAGGGGCACACAACTGGAAGCTTGTCTGAAGACTGCTGATACTGCCCGAGATTATTTTGACCTGGCCCTAGCTAACTCCAACCGAGAGAGGGATGCGATAATTAAAGATCTGAACGAGCTGAGGTGAGCCTATGACCTGGTCTGCTCGAGCAAGTTAGCTGTTATAAAGGAGAATAAGGTGATGACTAAGCAGCTGAAGGAGAAAGAGGCTCAGTAAGCTACCATCAAGGAGGACTCATATAACTTCGGGTGGGCTGCTGCACACGAAGACGTTGAGGTTTAGATAGGCTACATTAGCCGTCTAAACTTTAAGAAAGGCTAGAATAAGGCCCTCATACCTGCTGGTGTCGATGTTGCCTCTCCTTTATTCGATGAGCACGACCCAGGTCCAAAGCTAATTATTGATGAAGTCCCTGCCCAATTTGCTGAAGGAGTTGATCCTACCTCCCAGACAGTTCTGGCTGATGCTCCTCCTGCTCAGGCGACAGAGGTTATCCCTACTGAGGGAGGTGCTTTTATTGCTACTGATAAGGGGAAGTAGCCAGTATCTTCTGAGCAGCCTGAGGTTACTAGCTAATTTTACTCTTAGGGTTGCTTTTGCATCTTTGCTTGTAATTTTCCTTTCTGCTTCTCGATGTACTCTCATCCTTATTAATGAAATGAAAAGTTTTTCTTTCCCTAGTGCACTAATTTATTTTTTCTGTACCGTTTCTTTATGCCCTATAGTTGGTTGATGTGGATGACTATATACCAGCCACTTCTCAATTGGGAAGAATGCTCGATCCTAATGTAAGCTCTGAGGTTCATCATACCTTTATGAGGATTTGTAAATCACTATGATCGAGGAACAAGCATTTCATAGAGCAGACTGAGCTCGTCGTGAAACTGAAAGACAGGCTCCAAGAGATGGAAGAGGTCGGAGCCTCAGTCCAGGAAGAGGTGAATACTCTAAGAGCAAGGCTTCTAGATGCTTCTGAGATCAATCAGGTTAGAGAAATTCTTCAGAAAGAGAATGAGGCTTTGAGGAGGGAAGTCTCGTAACTCAGGGAGCATGCACCGAGCATCGCTCCTGCAGTGTTGCGAGGCTCCTCCTCGTCGCGAGCTGGGGCTGGACCAAGGGATGTTCCTTCGGTGCTGCGAGGATCTACCCCACCGATCGTTCCATGAGCTAGTAAAAATACAAGGGGTTCAGCCAGGGAAATGGAAGAGCTCCGAGGGATGTTCAACAAGCAAACGTGATTGTTGTTGGGCTCCAAAGGGACGTCACTCGGCTAAGGCATTTGTTTAGGAGAGGACCTTGACAAATATGGGCCGACGGTTACGACCAAGGCTGGATAGATGCTTTGATGAGGCTAATAGATTTCAAAAACCTCGCCTTTATCAGAGGATGGTTGAGTGCTCTGAAGGAGATGCAAGTCCCAAGGAGCTCAATGCTTTGGTATCGTCATGAGATCTCTCCTTCTACTCTACTTCCTAACCCCTTTCAGAGAAATGATTAGTGGATCCCTATTGATGCCATCCCTCGGAAGCTACTGAAGTCGGGTGCGAATGAAGTCGAGGAAGAGTTGGTCCCCTATCCTGACGACGGTCGAAGAGCTCAAGTGGCTGATTATCTCGTTCAGAGGCCTTGACCTCATTAAGAATTTTGCCAGTAATAACCTATATATATGTAATGAAGCGATGTAATTTTGACGATTTGAGCTCGCCGACTGAGCATGTATTGTAATGTGAGGAATCAATATAAAATTTGTGTTTGGGACGAATTTACCGACTAAACAATTGTCTTATATTTTCCACATCTTTTCTCAATAATCTCGAGCCTCTCTTGACTGACTAAATTTGCACGTTTATCAAGTAAGTGTCCCTCCAATCCAGTATGCCAACGAGATACCATTCTGCCCCACTTTACCTTTTAGGTTGTGTCGTCACACTCCCTTAGGCCTACGTGCGACAATTGGCAGGGACACACCTGGTGTTGGATGCTCTATCCGATCAGGATTTTGTTCAACCAAACATTGTTTGGTGACCAATTTAGACTTGGACATATTGCCTAAGGATCTCCTGTAGGGCTTCATATATTTCCAGGGGCAATGCTAAGAGGTCTTTCATGTTTCATAATGAAAACCTGAGGAGGGTTATTTCCCTGCTATAGTGTAATGATCAGTGTGCCTGTTACTTGGAAAAGGTGTGTGGGTTATTAAGTTTATACATTAGTTACTTGACACCTTATACAATGTGAATTAGTTAACTGATACTTTATACAATGCAACTGCCAAATAAATTTTATTAATGATAAGGAAATGAACTTCCAGTTTCATAATTAAAGATCAAAAGAAGAATCTAGAAATAGAATTTCTTAATATTGGTTGTATTCCACGCTCGGGGTATCTCTCTGCCCTCCAGCATTTCTAAATGATAGGCTCCCTGCAGATCATCTCTAGTTATCTTGAATGGTCCTTCCCAGTTTGGCCCTAGCTTTCCGTCTGACGGTTTTACTGCGCTGCCCAGGACTTTCCTTAGGACATAGTCCCCAACTTGGAATGCCCTTGGATTGACCTTCTTGTTATAGTGTCTTGCGAGTTGTTGCTGATAGCTCGCTAATTTTACTAGAGACGGCTCGCGGGACCTGGTCGAGCTCAGCGAGCAATGCTGCATCATTACAGCCCTGATCGACAAGGCTGGACCTCATTATTGGCAAGTCTGCCTCTAATGGGATGATAACTTTCATTCCAAACGTCAATGAGAATGGGGTTTCCCCTGTCGCTCGTCATGGAGTAGTACGGTAGGCCCATAGAATATGTGGTAGCTCATTTGCCCATGCACCTTTAGCTCACTCTAATCATTTTTTTAATCCATCGATCATCGTTTTGTTGGAAGCTTCAGTTTGGCCATTGCTCTGAGGATAGGCCACCGAGCTAAAATGGTGTCTGATTCCATGCTCGTCACAGAAACTCTGAAAGGAGCCGCTCTCGAACTGCGTTCCATTATTAGTGATGATGGTTCTGGGGATGCCAAAAGGGGTGATTATATTCCTCCATATGAATCTTATCATATCTGCATCTCGGATATTTGCTAAGGGTTTCTCCTCGATCCATTTGGTTAAGTAGTCAGTTGCGACCAACAGATACTTGCGATTATCGACGGTGGTAGGAAGTGGTCCCACGATGTCCATTCCCCATTGGAAGAATGTCCATGGGTTAGAAAGTGATTTTAGGTCTCTAACATGTTGGTGGACCATAGGAGCATGAAGTTGGCACTTCAGGCACTTGCAAACATACACCGTAGAGTCCCTTTGCATATATGGCCACCAATAGCCTTCCTTCATTGCTCGGAAAGCCAGGGACCTTCCTCCACTATGGCTTCCACAGATTCCATCGTGAAGCTCATATAGAACTTGCTCGACATCCTTTAGGTGATCACATTGAAGGTAGGGATCAAAAAATGATCTCTTATATAGCTTGCCCTCAGGAGATAAGTTAAAGCGAGCAACTTTGAATCTTATCTGGTGGGCGGTCTTCTTATTGGTTGGAAGTGAGCCATCCTTCAAATAGTCCCTTATCGGATCCATCCAACTGGGTGCTGATTCAATTTGGAACACATGTTCGACGGTTGGTAGCTCGCTGTTACGGTTAATGCTCAAATGAGTGAGGAAATCGATGGGTATTGTTCTTTTTACGTTAGGATCGATCGTTGAGCTTAGGGCTGCTAGGGCGTCAGCATGGATGTTCTGTCCTCTGGGAAACTACTGGACATTGACTTCTTTAAAGTTAGCCAATAGCCTCTTTGCCAGGGCGAGGTAGGTTGTCATCCGTTTGTCTTTTGCATTGTAGTCTCCACTTATCTGATTGGAGACTAATTATGAGTCTCTAAACACCTGTAACTGCTTTGCCCCTAAAGCATGTGCCTTCTGGAGGCCGGCTATCAGGGCCTCATATTCTGCTTCATTATTGTAGGCTTCAAATCCAAGCCTAATTCCCTTATCGAGGATTGCATTTTCCGGAGTGATAACCACGATGCCGACTCCTGCCCCCTTTGAATTGGAGGCTCCATTAATAAACAATTTCCAAATTTCCCCTATCGTGTGATTCTTCCCTTGCTTCTCGGGTTGAAGTTGTTTGAGAGGTTGTTCTCCTAAGAATTCTGCTATGAAGTCAGCAAGAATTTGCCCTTTGATTGCGTTCCTTAGTTGAAATTGGATGTCAAATTGCCCGAGATCGACTGACCATTTTGATAGTCTTATCGATAAATCTATTTTTCTCAAGATTGCTTTAAGGGGTGCGATGTAAGGATGATGATAGTGTGAGCTTCAAAGTAGTGCTTTAACTTCCTTGACACAACTACAAGTGCAAAGACGAGCTTCTCCAATGGTAGGTACCGCTGCTCAGCTTCTAGTAAAGTTTTACTCGCTTAATAAACGGGGTGATGGATTCCTATTTTTTCTCACATCAATGCAGAACTGATAGTGTGGTTGGAAACAGCGAGGTATAGGTATAAGGAATCTGCTTCATGTGGTATGACGAGCAGTGGTGGGGAGATAAGGTAAGCCTTGAGCTCGTACAATGCCCCCGAGCAATATTGATTCCATTCTATCATTTTTGTTTCCCTTTAGGAGTTGGAAGAAGGGTTTGCACTTCTCTAAAGACTTAGAGATAAAACGGTTCAGGGCAGCGAGCATGCCGGTGAGCTTCTGTATGTCACGGATGGTGCGAGGAGGTTGTACCCTATTCACTGCATCAATTTGGTTTGGATTAGCTTCGATGCCTCTCTTACTGACCAAGTACCCAAGAAATTTTCCTGACTGGACACCGAAAGAACACTTGCTCGGATTAAGTTTCATTCGGTACTTCCTGAGGATTTTGAAGGTTCTTGATAGGTCTGCGAGGCGGTCGACTTTCTTCCTTCTTTTGATGAGCATATCGTTAGTATAAACTTCCATGGTGTCTTTAATTTGATATTTGAACATCTTAGTGACCAGCTGCTGGTAGGTTGCCCCTGCGTTTTTGAGCCCGAAGGGCATGAACTTGTAGCAGTATAATACAACGGTGGTGATGAATGCTGTCTTGTCCTGGTCTTGAGAAAACAGAGGGATCTGGTGATATCCCCAATATGTGTCCAAAAAACTCATCCTTTCGTGGGCTGCTATGGCGTCCACTAGCTGATTGATTTTTGGGAGAGGGAAACTGTCCTTAGGGCATGCCCTGTTAAGGTCAGTGAAGTCAATGCAGACTCTCCATTTTTCGTTATTCTTTGGGACTACTACTAGGTTGTATAACCATTTAGGGAATTGAACTTCCCGTATGGATCCTGCATCCAGCAGTTTTTCAACTTCTTTTTCCACCGCCTTTGCGTTCTCCGGTGTAATTCACCGTGCTTTTTACGTGATAGGTTTGAAGGTGGGGTTGACATGTAGTTGATGACAAACAACACTAGGATCGATCCCAGGCAGCTTGTACGGTTTCCATGCGAAAACGTCTACATTGATTCTCAGCAGAGTCGTCAACTCCTTCTGTTCCTGATCTGTGAGAGAAGCTCTAATCAAGAAAACCATGTCATTGTTGCTACCTCCATCTGTAAATTCTACTATGTCCTTGACGACTCGTTCAGAGGGCAGGAGCCTGGTCTCCTCTACTCTGGGTCTTCCGTACTTTAACTGCTATTTAGAAGGTGTCAGGCCTTCCTGTTCTTCAACTTTCTCCCTGGGCTTGTCATCCTTCCTTTCTGGTGTTGGTCGAATGGACGCTATGAATCACCTTCTCGCCATTGCTTGGTCTCCATGGATCTCCATTACTCCTCTCTCGATCGCATATTTGAGCTTCTGGTGATAGGTCGAGGAGACTGCCTTCATTGCGTGCAACCATCATCTGCCGAGGATAGCCTGGTATGGTGAATCAATGTCGAGTACCAGAAACTCAATTATCTTAGACATATTTTCGCACCTTACTGGCAGCACGATCTTTCCCAAGTGAATAGTTATTTTTCCAGCGAATCCAACTAAAGGGACAGTAGCTTCCTTTAGGTCGGCGACGCTTAACTTCAATTTTCTGAACAAGTCGAGATACATTACCTCGGACGAGCTTCCTTGGTCAACGAGCAACTTGTAGACGTCATAGTTTTCTATCCTGAGAGTGATGATTAAAGCATCATGATGTGGGGTTTTCACTCCTACCAAATCTTCATCTATAAATACGATATTCTTACTATATTCGACGTCATCTGCTCGCCGATGCTTTTTTGACTGTGTTTTCGCTGGATCAATCTGAAAAGCTTGCATCACTACTGTAAGCTTTTTTACCTCCATTCGATCTAAATTTCCTTAAATCTGCTTCATGTCAGATGCCCCATGAATTACTGCAAATTCATGGTCGACATTGTCTTTAAGTACGTTATTGGGCCTTGCTTCTCTATGGGAAGCAACTTTCTCTGCCTTCTTTTCCACGAGTTCGTTTAGATGCCTGGACTGGGCCAGCTCTTGAAGGTGGGATTTAAGAGCCTTGCAATGCTCAGTCTTATGTCCTCCTTCTTTGTGAAAAGCGCATCTCAGCGCGTTGTTTCTTTTTGAGGGATCTCCTCCCATCTTCCTAGGCCACTTAATAAATGGTTCGTCTTTGATTTTTGCGAGAATTTTATAAATTGGTTCTCTGAAGACAGTGTTGACCGCCTGAAATGCTTTTGACACATCGCTGCTGCCTCCGTTTTTGGGGCCATTATTGTCCCCATTCTTTCCTCCTTTCTTTTGGTTCTCAATTTTATCACCGCCATTGGCAATGAGCTTAATTCGACCATTTTCTCCTGTGTTGAGGCGAGTCACATCCTCGACCTTAGCATATTTCTCGATGCGAGCCATTAGGTCGTCGATAGGCATGGCCTCTTTCTTGGTCAGGGACTGGTACAGGAAGGAAGAACTGGGTAGCCCAATTTTGAAAGAGGCCACCGCCACTTGCTCCGAGCAATCCTCGACCTCGTCGAATAACTCACAGTACCTCTTAGCGTAGTCTCGAAGGGTTTCTTGAGGCACCTTTTTCATTGTTAGCAAAGCATCCATCATTTTGGGGTGGAAGCTACTAGTAATGAAGCGTGCCGTAAAGAGCTCGGCCAGGGACTTGAAGCTTCTGATGGACCTGTGGGGGAGCCTTTCGAACCATTTCTGTGCCACGTCATGTAGGCTCGAGGGAAAAATTCGGCACATCAGTGCATCTCGATGGTTCTAGAGGGTTATGGCCTGCCTATACTGCCTGACGTGATCAGTGGGATCAGTCTTACGATCATAGATCTTGAACCTTGGAATAGCAAACTTCTTGGGGGCTTCCTCTTCTTCTATTTCTCTCTAAAAAGGTGATTTCATCTGAGTTTTGAGAGCTCCCCTAGCGAGTTCTCAGGTCAATCTGGTGCCGCGATGCGCAAGGTGTTGGTCCATATCCCTTCGGACCTGACTTCGTATGTTCTCATTGCTGTGAGTTGGGCTCCTATGATTGCCAGCTAGTCACAGTTGCTCAAGTAGGTCATCCTCTGACTCGTTTCCCTCAACTTTCTGGGACTCGCGTCTAGGGCTCCTTCCTCGGCTGCGAGACTTGCTCCCCTGAGGGATAGGAGTGCGGTATGGACATCTCCTGGTGCCACGATGGAGATCTATCTCCATTCTTTCTAACCTTCTCTTGAGGCGAGCATTCTCAGCTTCCTGCCTGCGAGAAAACTCCCTCTTCTCTTGGAGCCTCGCCTCAGAAGCATCAATCAACTTGGATATTTGTGTGGACCTCGCTGGTCTTTTGATTTCTTCTGAGGCTAGCCTTTCTAGATGAGCCCTCTGATCTGAACGCCAAACATCAGATCTGATCCTACGAGGGGCAGGTTGTTCTTGGATATCTCCTACCTGAGGAGCATTACTACTGTGACAAGACATTTTAGACTTCTTTGTTGGTGTGAGCTTTCTCAGGGAAGATAAACGTTCCCACAGAAGGCGTCAATTGTGGTGACAATTATTATTCAACACAAACAGATAAGAGAAGCGCAATTACCAAGTATAGTAAGAAACATAAAATGTCAGTCACACAACAAGAAATGTACGTGGTTCAGCAAGAATGCCTACGTCCACGGTGGTGCTGTCGGTATTATTTCTATATTCTCTCGAGAGCGATTACAGAGAATACAATGCGTGTCTTATTCCCCAGACCTAGGGTTTATTATATACATGTTATTTTCAGGGAGTGGGTGTGTTGGACTCCCCCACATTTTCCATATTCTCCTCGAACACCTCTTCACGAGAGCATGGGAGAAGACCAATTCATGACCGAATTAATGTTAAGGTATGGAGGGTCTGGACTTTGTGCCTGTTTCAATTGGGTTACTCGTCCAGTCCCGTTATCCTTAATCTGTGTATCCACATGAAGTTATTCATAATATCAATGATTTGAGTACTAAAGTCTAATAACTTTTAAAATCGAGAACATGCATCGTTGGGTTATCTATTGGATCGACCAATTATTGAAATTTATCATCATAAACAAGGGCAAAATGCCCAACAAGGGATAAAAAAAGAAAATATTTTTGAAAATTTTCAATTTTTTTAACAAACAGCGTACTTAGTAACTAAATGTGAGCCAATCCATGGACAAAATAAATAAATGGATAGAATATCCCACCCCCAACTTAAATGTTGCATTGTCCTGAATGCGCATTAAGAACACAACACACAGAGAGGAAAAGAACGATATTACCCAAAATTGGATCGATCTCCCATAAGCACAAGTCCAAAGGAATATACAAAACAAGTTAGTACCGAGCATAGAGAAAACAAATAACAAAAAGTTAACTAATTACACTAGACAAAATTAAAAGGAAAGAAAAGCTGAAGAAGGAAAAAAAATAAAAAGCTAACTATTTACAACCTACTATTTAGACTCCACACTGACTATACACTAGAAGTCTGAATTTTTGAGGATCCACCCAAACTACATTTTGACTTTGAAAGATCAACGGTGGACCCGCCAAAGAAATCATGCCTCCCGAAAAATATGAATTCCGTTTCAGCAACGGAAGGCATGTGGGTGGTGAAAAAAGTGAACCATCATCAATTTGTAATTTTGGGCGGACGATCGGGGAATTGGATATCAAGAGGGAAAGGTACACTAGAGGACCAAGAAAAATTGTCTCATATCCCAAAGGTTTTTCAAATGGAATGGGAGATGGTGCACACACGAGGATAACATCCATCGAAAATAAGTCCGGTAAATAGTCCTCATCGGCAAAAAGTGTAGAAGTTTTAAATGTTTCTACTGACTCATAAGAATAAACCGGCAATTTTAATGGTTTGATCACGAAAAACGAATATGGTGATGAAACAAATTCAATCTCAATCGACACATCTTCGAAAGGAGATTGAATTTCAGGGGAGAAAGATGCAAACTCGATGAGAAATTCTTCGAAAAATTTAGGTGAAACACAAGTTTCCACCTCCTCGTTGTTTTGTACATAAGAATTCATCTCAACGCAAAGTTCTCCAAGTCTCAGTTCAGCACCATTTAGGGTTTCCAAACATTGGGAGTAAAGACAAAAAGTTTCTTCCAAAGTAAGCTTCCTCGGCTTCAGATCCTCGGATTCCTCATTTGGTTGAAATTCTTCTTCACATTAATCGAAATAAGAATCGTTATTGGATTCGAATAATGAATCTAACTCAAGCTCCTAATAATAATTTTCATTTCGATAATTGTTTTCAAGTCTCTTAATCTCAAGAAAATATTCAAAATGGAAAACTTTAAAACAATCCAAAGTAAGAATCATTAGAATGACCGTAATAACTATAAAAGAAAGGCATGATTACCAAATTGTATGTAGATAGAGAATCCGATGAAAACGTGCACGATCGAGAATCAACGTTTCTAAGTGCTCAAGTATTCAAATCTTGTAAAAAAGGTTAAAACAAAGAATACAAATAGGCGAGGAAAAAATACTACGAAATAATAAAACAACTACAATCTAAAGCACACTCCCCGGTAACGGTGCCATTTTGATCAAGCGATAAAAGTGTATTCGTGCGCCACTACGATGCAAAAACCTAAACTACAATTACACTTGACAAGCAAGCACAACGGTAAGTCGGGTATCGTAAGAAATCTATAGGGACTGACTGAATTTTAGACTTTAATTGCTTTAAACCTTAAAGAATAATAGTGTAAAAGGTGATAGGTTGGAAATGGTAAAAAAAAAACAAGAAGTTAAAACTAAATTACAACTAATTAAAACGAGAGTCGGGATCGCATCCCCGCCATGGGCTAAACACACGAAATTAGAATTTCGGTTCGAAAATATTTAACTGAACATTTTTGGTTAAGCATAAACATCACACATGAAGGGACTTTAACCCAAAAATATGAGATAAAATATTTAATTAAAAATGGTCACACGCATCTTATATTCGGATTATCGCTATAAACACTAACGTTGCATGACAAATAAAGTTAAACGCATAATAATCCAACTTTAATACGCTAGGTTTCAATTAAATGCAATTTTCCCCAAAAACTAACTTTCGGAGCTCGACGCCCATTAATGGCGGACACACGATCCAACCCCTATGTAACTACTACTCACTACACATAGTTAAGGCAAAAATAAAACTAATTAACCAATTAAAATAAGTAATAAACTAACAAAAACTAATTAATCAAAGCAAAAAAATAAAATAAATAAAGAATGGCACAAGAGAAAGAAACTATATTAATGGAGAGTTAATATGAATAGTACTTACATACACAAAAATGATGAAACCTTTAGAGAGAGAAGCTCCCAAAGAGACCCCCCCCCCCCCCCCCCCCCCACAAAAAAAAAAAAAAAAAAACTAACCTAAAATGAATCTTATCAAGTCTAGAAATGATTAACCTCTTTAATACAATGTTTTTTACATTTACCCAACCAAAAACTAACTTAAAGAATGAAATTTGCGGACTTTCAGCCGAATCGATTCACAGTGTCCGAATCCATTCGCAACTAACAGTGCTGAATTCTCGGCTTTGTCTAACTTTACAGAAAGTGTCGTAACTTCTTCGTTATAACTCGGAATTAGGCACGGTCGGAGGATACGTTAATATAAGTGAGAGGGATACAACATCCAAGAAGACTCTAGGCCAAAAAAATAAATTATGAAATGACTAAAATGCCCTTGAATGTGACCTTGAGTGTGATTTTAAAAATAAAACCATACTAAAAATGCCATAACTCCCTGATTATACATCGGAATCATGCACCGTCGATGGACCCACGAAGAGAAATCAAAGGTCTTAAACTTATGTGAAGAGTTCGGGATCAAAATTCGAATGATAAATTTACTAAACTGCCCCTGAAGCTACAATAATTAACATAACTTTTTCGAAAAGCGATGAAACTTCACACTAAGCACTTAAATACCTAAAAAAGCTCAATTATATCTCATATAGCATGTTAACATATAAAACAGAGGTTTTCTGGTTAACGGGCATAAATATTGGAATTAAGGTACCCAAGGGGGCTAAAATGCATAAGGTATGAGGGGTGAAACATACAATATTCGTGCCGAGTAAAAAACTGAAGATGTATTCAACGAGACATACACAACTTAAAATAATCTTATTCACACATGTATGCGCCCTATATTAATGAGGTGTGATGCGAATAAGAAAATCATATAAACCAGTAGCTACCCCCTGGGTGCCTACGGTGAAACCAATAAATGGTACAATTATAAATAACGGATTGAGTTATCAAGGGATCATACCTACACTATCTCGGGTCTATTCTCGGATAGCTCATAGTTATAGGCTCATGCACCAAACACCTGTACCCATATTCTCAAAATTAACTTGGGAACACCTCTCTCATGATTCTCATGTTGACTCATAACAACCCTTTGTTTCCTTATAACTATTTTTTTTTATCAAAGAGGGACGGTACCACCCATACATTTTATTTATATAAATGAATATAGAAAAAGACTCTCTATGGAAAACAATCCCAAACTTAAGCCTCTTGAGGTTAGCCTAATACTCTAGAAATAATAAAATTGGGGGATTATAAATTCCCCCATTACAAGAATAAGGACATATAATTAAACTTGGGGATTTATAGTATCCCCATTTAAATAATTTTTACTTTAATTCTTATCCTTGGAAAATTATTTCTATCCATAATGAGATGGAATTTAGCTAAGTTTATGAGAGAGTTGAAGCCCCAATAAGAATTTATCTTCTGGCACTGGGCTGCATTAGAAGATATATAGTCTGCTACTGAATTATTTTGTCTCCATGTATGCACAATTTGAAAATTTGTAGGAAACACATGCTTGTATTACTTCTGTTGAATCCCATGGAGGCTTGCCTATTTTCTGAACCACATCTACAAGGGCTTTGGAATCAAATTCAATGATTACATTATCAATGTTTAATCGAGATAAAATCTTGAGACCTTCTTTAAGAGCCTGAGATTCTTCATAAAAGGAAGATTTGATCCCAATATATCTTTCAAATCCTGCTACGAAGATGACTTATGAATCACTTATAACCCCTCTTATACCACTTGGACCTGGATTGTCCATTGAGTCTCCATTAATGTTAAGTTTGAATAAACCTCTGGGGGAGGTCTGTTCCATGAACATTTGATGATTTGAGCTTGCTTTTGAAGAATTTTGATATTGAAAGTTGAAAC
This sequence comes from Sambucus nigra, assembly GCA_949130495.1. NCBI lineage: Eukaryota > Viridiplantae > Streptophyta > Magnoliopsida > Dipsacales > Adoxaceae > Sambucus > Sambucus nigra. The sequence goes on along the minus strand of OX422218.1, from coordinate 447,879,783 downwards.
AATCTATATGTCTTCAATAGTATATTTGTCAAAAAACTTACAATTTTGTAAGATATCAGTACCAAGAGATATAACATTTTGGATTATATTGGTTGAGGATGTGTTGCAATTATCAAATAGGAGTTTATTTCTAGCTTTCCATAATTCCCAAACAATGATTTGGGGAATTATGTAGATTTGAATTTTTAGAAAATCTTTTTTTTTAAATATGACATCCACCAAGATAATATAGTAGCCCTGCAAGAAGACAAGTTTATAGGCATACCAAATAATTGACCAAAGTATTTCTAAACCTCAGAAGCTAAATTACAATCTATAAGAATATGTTGAGCACTGTTAGGACGTGTTTTACAATATCTGCACATTATAGCCAATCTTATACCTGCATTTTGAATGTTAGTTTCAAAAGGAACACCATTTCTTAGAAGTTTCCATGAAAAATTGGAAAGATTCATTGGGCATTATTTAATCCAATTAATTTTCCAACTTAAAGAGAATTTTCCAATAGGAAGGATTGCATTTTCTAAATATATTGAAAACTTATGTGAAGGATAATTCCCCTTTAACAATAGGTTTCCATATCTTCTGATCTACAAGAATATGTTCTTCTGCCTTTACTTGAATATCTGCTAGTCTTTTAGCTACTCTAGATCCTTTATTAAAAGACAAACCTCTATGGTATTTTTGTCTCATAAATTTAGACCACAAACTATGCTCAAATTTATATTTCTAGTATAGCTTGTAACTAGAAGCACTAATTAGATCATCTAATCGTCTAAAATTAAGACCTCCTTCATCAAAAGGAAAACACATATCAGACCACTTAATCCATTGGAAAGGTCTTTCTTTATTACATATACCCTAGTAGAATTTACAAATAATATAATCTATTCTATTTATAACACTTATAGGAGGATTTAACACTGATATAGTGCATACATACATAGATTGTAATACATTCCTTATAAGAATAGATCTACCTGCTTGAGATATTAGCTTAGAAGACCAGGTGTTAAGCTTTAATCTAATTTTATCTATTAATTTAATAAATTGATTTAATTTGTATCTAACTTTGTTTAATTACAACCTAAATACTTAATAGGAAACTGTTTATGAGAAAGACCCCTGTATTTAGATATTGATTTTATTATTTTGTGAACAGTTTTATCATTCACATAAAAAGAACTTTTAGAAAAATTTACTTATTGAACTGATGTATCTTCATAGCTGTTCAGTAAACTAACTAATGCTTTTTAGCTTTTGCAACTTCCATTGGTAAATATGATCAGGTCCTCTATAAATCTTAAATGTGATATTAATTTACAATTTTGGGGATGAGAATAAGGTATGGCCTGATTATTTTGATACAGTTATCTATGTTTCTACTTAAAATTTCTGTTGCTAAAATAAACTTGTCTTAGACCACAAGAAGACTTGAAAAAACCTTTACTTTGGTTATTGATAATTAAAGAGAAAAAATTGTTGGAGATGAGTCTCCAAACCATATCTATCATCAATTCACTGAATCCAAATTTCCTTACAACTTCACAAAGAAAAGTCCAGTACACTTTATCATACGCTTTCTCCATATCTAACTTAATAATCACATTATTCCCATATACTTTCTTACTAATGGATTGAATATTTTCCAGACCAAGCAATATATTGTCCTGGATACTCATTCCCTTCACAAATCCACTTTGATTTTTAGTGATTATAGTAGGGAGAATAGTAGAGAGACTTTTACTATGTATTTTAGATATCATTTTGTTATTAAAATTACATAAGCTTATAGGTATATATTGAGAGTAAGAAGATGGATTGGTCACTTTAGGTATAAAAGTAGTAGAGGTAGCAGACCAACTTGTAGGAATTATATGTCCAGCAAAGAAGGAATGAATAGCAAAAATAAGGTCTTCTTTAATTATATCCCAAAACTTTATGTAGAATTCTCCTCCCCCTAAATCCATCACGACCAGGAGAACTAGAAGGATCTAAAGATGTTATAGCTGAATAAATTTCTTCTTTAGAAGGGAAGTCAGTAAGTTTTTGGTTCATTTATTCTATTATTGATGTATCAATTACATACAGAAATGAGGAATAAGGAGATTTATGGTTAGACTTCCATAATTTTAGAAAATGGTTAATAAATATGGAATCCACTTCTTTACTGTCTTCTTCCCAGATGTTTTGAGAATTTTTAATTTTTGTAATTACCAATTTCCTAGATCTAGCTTTAACTGTTGCATGAAAGAATTTTGTATTAAGGTCACCTATTTTGAGCTATTTAATATGACTTTTTTTAAGCTAATAGTTTTCCTCTCTATGAAGGGCAATGTTTAATTTGGGCCTTGTCTAATAAAGATCACTCCTGGTATTTTCATCAGGAGATAATTCAAATGCATTTTCTTTTATCAAAACTAAATCCTCTAAATCATTTGTAGTTTGAAATATATTTTTAAATTTGTCCTTATTCCATATTTTCAATTTATTTTTGAGTTTCTTAATTTTGAGAGAAAATTTGACCATAGGAGGGGCTTAAAAGTCAGATGACCAAGCTTCTTCTATTATCTCTTTAATATTGGAATTCAAACACCACATAAAAGGAATTTGAAATATTTAGTAATAAGGTCATTTGGTCTTTTGATTGAAAGTAATAGAGGGCTATGATCTGAGCAAGCTCTGTGAAGATGTGTAATATTAGTTTTAGGGAATTGATCTAACCAATTTTGATTGACCATGCCTGTATCGAATATGCTAAAAATAGTACCATGAATCCTATTATTTGTCCATGTAAACTTGGATCCTCAGTAACCTAAGTCTATTAAGGAACATGAAGATATCATATCTTTAAAGTCTTGAACTGAATGAAACTCTAGATCATTCCTTCCTAACTTTTCTTCTTTATTAGTGACTACATTAAAATCACCAATAGTAAGGCAAGGATGGATAACTGATGTGGATGATAAACTCTTTAAATCTACCCAAATATCCTTTCTCTCTTCAGTACTACATTTAGCATAAACTATGATTAATATTATTAATTGATTCAGGAACTTAATTTGAATATCAATACATAAAATTTGATCAGTTTCTTTGATCAGACTAACTTCCAGGTCATTGTTCCATATAAACCAAATCTTGTTAGATGAATTATTTAAACTATGAGGAAGTTTCCAAATGAGTTTATATGATTTTAATTTGTCTGAATTCACTTTAGGTTCTATTAAATCTATAGTAGGAAGATGATGAATTCTAATTAATTTTTTAATTCTTCTTTTAGTGGCTTTATTTGCCACCCCCTAGCATTCCAACATATGAAATCTAACATTTAGGGTTTAGATAAATAAGTTTTAGAATTGTTTTTTTTCTAAAGATCTGGTAAATGTTCTATAAAGAGGATCATAAGGTTTAGGTTCAGAAAACTTACTTGGTTGTTGTGTAGTTGTAGAGTCAGTAGGAATATCACACTGTTTACTTTTTTTTGCAGCTGTAACCTTTCTGTCTTGGTATGTTTTCCATTTTTCATCCATCCAGGATGCAAATATTTGTAGCTCTTCAATTAGAGGAATATTTGATACTCCTTCATCTTGATCTGAATTGTAATCTTTCATACATGCTTCATTCTTATCTTTAAGATGGAATTTGTGTACTTTTTGGAGAAAGATTATATTATTCAACAATCAATGTTTCTTCGGAATTGAAGTCCCCATGTTGTATCATCTCAGTATATTTGAGAATTTTTTTGGTTTTTATTCTGTTGGGATGTATAATATGAGAAGAAGGAGTTCCTTGATATTTGTCTTCAATTTTTATTGAATCATCTCCTAGAATTTCGAACCTATTTTCTATTAGTGCTGGATTTACTGTCAAGGATTTTGTTGCTTTATCAATTTGAACTGGTTCTTGATCTTTCCTTCTTCCTATATTTTGCCTAGAAGGTTCTTGGATGACATTACCATTTGTTGTGTTCACCTTGTTTGGTTCTTTATTGAGATTTGGATGTTTGAACAAACATTTAGATTCATTATGGACCTTTGTCATACAGAATGAACAAAATGAAGGAATATTTTCATATGCTATTTTTTTCCAGAATCCATTGTTTCCACACCCTATCCAAATTCTCTATGTTCTTTCTTTAAGTAGGTTGATCGCAACACATACTCGAGCAATGCTTGGTCTAGAAATTAATGCAGTTGATGCACCCATCTTTAGTGGTTTTCCAATAAGCTGAGCTATAGAGTATAATGAAGATTTCACATAAAGATAGATGGGTAACTTTGGAAGGTTGATCCAAACAGGTACTATAAAACTCTCTTCTTCTGGTTTAAAAACATATACTATTTAAAATGGGAGTCATTTCAGTTTCCTCTTACGAATATGTCCCTTAATCGAATCATTTCTCTCTCTTAAGGTTTCTAGAACTCACTCATTACCTAAGTATATATAATTTTGTCATAACCCACCCACGTATAAAACACATAATAATGAAACAAAGACTTGATTTCCCTCGATTTTCACCTCCCCAGGTGCGAATATAGACTATCTCATAAAAAAACTCATAGTTTAGTATAATGTGATAACCACTCACTCAGGTTATAAATTCTATTCTCTTGCGTATCGCATACTTATTTTACTATTTATTCAACATAAATCGACCCCGAACATCGCTTAAAATTATCCCCTCGGTGGAATTAACCAAACCAATCAATCATATTACGGCATCTCTACATCGATAAAATGTAGTAATCAACCGCTTCATGACCTTAGTGCAGTCAATTATGTGGAGTCATCTTTCTAAACCCCGTTATCCTAGAAAGAAAATCATAACTTTCATAGACCTTGAAACTCTGATGGTTCCTTCTCCAACGCCTTCCCTTTATGAAGTCATCACAAATAATGGAACTAGTTTTATTTATATCATGAAAATCAATAAATGAAGTCACAAGTCCCAATAATAACGAATTGCTTAATTATCTTCACCAGTATGGCAAACCTACTTTTCCAATCATCGTGAATATCCTTACTCTCAATTCTCTAATGAATATTTATCGGCGCAATCCTCCAATATTTAAATTCACCAGTCTCCTCAAACTTACTTAAAGGACAAAGCAAGATTCTAGTTGCTAATTATATCGTAATTGTACCACTTCCAGTTATAAATGGACTCATATGTTATTATAGTATGTTGATAGAATAATTTGGTAATACGAATATTAGGTGCTTAGCTGGGACATTATAGCACCCATGCTCTTTAGATATAAAATACTCCATCTTTCTTCCCCTTTGGAAGTTGGAAAGGTCAATCTTGTTGAACCACATATATCATGGTGTCATTTTTATATATATTCAATTACTTATGGGTAGCTTTGAAATTTTTTCTTGTACCAATTTTTATCCCCATACAATCTCGTATCCATAAATACTCTTGAGATATATATTTTTGATATCCAAATCAATTGAACTCTGAGAATATGACCTATGCATTTTATTGTTCATTGTCAGTTATGCTTTATGGACTGTGACTTTTATTGATTATTTATCTTTTTAGATTCATTGATATTGATTCATGGTTCTAGTATTTACTATTTAAGAATTGTTCTTCATGTTCATGTGACTTGGGGATGTGGTTTGAAGTTTTAATTTTCAAAGTTTGATTTATAATATCAATTTACAAAACTACCCTTTAACTTTGGGGACCAAGGGCTCTAACCCCTTCGTGTTGTTCGTCGACACTAAGGTTGTTTTTTTCGCATCCCTTAGTTTTCTCTTTCTTAACCTCTTTTACTCTTCAATGTCATGGTCAATGCCCGAGTGTCCTCACAAGTTTTATACCACTGCGGTTCTTCCATTGGCCTTCTACTTTATGCTTAAGGTAAGGGAATATTAGTTGACTACTAAATATGATTTGTAATAGTATTTGTATAATTATGTATTCACTTGGAAATTGAGTCTCTTATCCTTTAGTTCGTTCTGAAAAAGCATAACATACACTCACATTCACTGGAAAGCTTTATTAAAATTAAACCCGACATCATAATGGAATGCCACTTAGGTTGAGGTAATCAAACTTAGTAGACTTTCACTTTGTCATACTCATAATTAAGTTTTTCATAATTGGATTTTTTTTTGTGTATGTTTTGATAGAATGTTTGCAAATTCCCATCACTGGTAAAGAACACTATTATAGATTTTTTCCAAGAATTTACATATGTCTTGCGTGACCTCCCTCCTCATGGTTGGTTCATGTCAATGAAGGTTTCCATCGCTTTAGCGATGTCACTCCGCGAGCCACTAACTTTACCTAAAAAGTAGATATTTTTAAAATCTATTTGAATTTCATTTAGAAATCCGTAAAAGACTTTCTTAGAACCCCATATTTCCTTGTTTACACATTTGAGTGAGATTTTATTGATGAGCCCACCCTCATTACTTTTGCTACTTTTGGTTCACCACACATGTGAAGAAACTTCATATATGTGGAGAGACTTACCTTATTCTCATCATCTTTGTCAAAATCTATATAGATTATAAAAGTATTTAAATATTTTTATGTAGTGAAAAAGACATTTGACCAAGAGTATTTTTAAGAATAAAGAAGTTTTTGAGTTTGGATACTCTAGAAATTAAAGCCGTAGCTTTATTTTTCATTTATCTCTTTGAAATTTTGATATTTTTATTTTCAAAATTTGATCATTAGTCCTATTTAATCTTAATACACTTCTACCATTATTCTTAAACATGTAAATATCTTTTTCCTGAGAGACTGGTGTGAATATCTCAAAAACACACTGTGTGGCTCAAGTAAGCCAAAGTACTTTTCAACACTTTTAAAATATTTAGAAAAATTCTCATCATAGAAAGTGGTAACCAGAAATTTGGTGTCTTCTAAAAAAATTTCATCTTCAACTTCAAAAAGGAGAATTTGATTTCATATAAAATATTTGAAGACATTGGTCGAGGCCAAAAGTGGTTGCGGTTGTGATTATGTAGCGTTCTCTAGTTGATGGCGTCTTCTACGAACGTTATGGTGCAAGAAATTGGATAGTTAGTTAGTTTGTTATGTGATTGTCAGTCATTAGTTTGTATAAAACTCTACCATAATGCATTTTTCATTCATTTTGGCCCAAGATTTTTTCCTCTTAGTGGGGGTTTCCTTGCACGACTTGGTGTTATGTGATTATTTAACTTATTCTACATTTATATTAATCACATTTAATATTTAAGATAAAATTTTGTGTATTATACATTATAAAAAAAAATTCACATAGACCTAAATTATATTCTTTCTTCCCCAATGGAATTTTAAGGAAAATATTGCCTTTATTGTGCCAATAATTGTAAATTGTTATCCTTGCTCCATTTCGGATTTAAGTGCACACAGTCTTAACTAGTATTAGAGATAGATCTAACTTTTGTAATTTTAATCATTTTAAGGTAGATCATGTGGTGTATTATGGATTTAAGCATGAACGGTGGTATTTATGACTTACTTGGTTTTCATAATAGTCAGGCTTCTCCTGGACGTGTAACCCCATTCAATTTTTTAATCACTCCATGATTGACATTAAAAAGGTTTAGGTTAATAGTAATAATAGTGAAAAATATCATATACATAATTATTATGATAAGATAGTTTTAAAATCATACGTCTTATTTAAAAATAATGTGAAACTTTTTATGAAAGTGCAACTTTTTCCCGAAAAAAGGCTTTGAAGAAGAACGAACAAGAAGTCTCTTACAAGTTTTCTATTGAAATAATTGCTTTAATTGAGAAAATTTTAACCCTTGAAAATCAAAAAACAAATTTTTTCCATGAGCTAAATATTTAAAGGAAGAAAATGAATTATTTCAAATTTTATAAGACCAAAGACATTATCTTTACCTTAGACTTAATTACCTTGATAGATACTTTAATAGATTTTTATAATTTAGTTATGAACCTTTTCAAGATAAGAAGTTACCTATGGTTGAATATGAATGGTGTTCACCTTGAAAACGAAGAGAGATGATTCGACAATCAAGACAATTTAAAAAGGGAGTTTCAAGTTTGTGAAGAATTGAACGTCAAACTTTTAGAAAGGATTGTAAAACTCATTAGAGACTTGGATTATAACAAACAAGAAATTTCTAGAGGATAAACTTTGCATGTCAAGGATTCATCATCAAATGGATCACCGTTTGTTTAGCCAATTTTCAAAAGTGCTTAAAACCCTAGAAAATATGGCATTGTGAGATATTTGATAGATAATAATGTTGTTCTCCTAATTTTATAAACAAAAACAAATTATTTCATGTAAGGAAAATTATATATTATAATTTATTCTTATTGTACTATAAATGACCACCTTCAAGATTTTAATTTCAAGTTGAATAAACTTTAACTTTTTGTAAACCTTATTTATAATAATCACATGCATTTTCTAGACCTAAAACATGTGCATGTGATCATTATCACAAGATTGTTCATTTGGGAAAATATTTCCATTTTCCAAGTCCAACCATGCATTTTTTGTAATGCTAGGAAGAATAGGAGTTTTGTTGAGAATAATCAGAAGGAAGGCGAGTAAAACATATTTAACATGTTCATAACAAGAAGGGTAAAGATATATGAAAGTTGTCAAATGTCTAACCTAAGACGATATGCCTCACGTGAGTCATGAGTGGATTAGGAAAGAAAGTATGAAAACGATAGATGTTGAAATAAAAAAAAGGATCCTAACTTGATTACACAAATCTCTACTAGATGTAGTGCTTTCTTGATGCACCTAGGACTCTTTGAATGCCTATCTCGTTCCTCGGATAATCATGTTCCTTTTTTTCCTGATTTTTGCCAAAATTTTCCTATTTATTGAAATATACAATTGTTGATTATGTACTTATAGGTTAGTTCACTCATATGCTAAATAGTATATGATATTTGGCATGTAATGTTGTATCTTGATTTTGTTTATGCCCATGTTATCTCAAAATTGAAATTTAAATCTTATAAGTGTTAAAATTTTAAAGCTTAATTTATATTGATTGTATTAAATAAATAAATAAATTCAACTAACATAGAAAATATTCTTAAGAAGTTGTTTGATCAAGATATTAAAATAAATAAATTTAACTCATGCTTTATGGTGTCTCAAAAGGATTCTGATTTGAAAAGAGGTGTCATTTTTGCCTTGTGCATATGAAGATTTTCAATGGTTGTTGCTGAAAATCTTTATACAAAATTTTCAAAATCATGTGTGTTGAAGTGGTTAGAACTATAACATGAGGATAATGGGATGCTTACCATTGAAATTTGGAAATAAATTCCCCACATTTTTGTTAAGTGTAAAAGTCGCCACTTCAAAAATTATTTGAAAAATGATGTCTCAAAGATTTTGTAGGTGGTAATTTCATATAGGATGTTATATTCAATGCGCATAATCCATAGATAGATAACAATCACATAAAAGAATGATGTCACACAAAAAACACAAGATGTACGTGGTTCGATAACTTTCCTACATCCATGGGGTGCTTTTTTTATTCTCTATCGATTAAGAACTTAGGTTGACAGAGTTGTAGTACTGCTCGATGTTACATACACGCATGACCCATTCTTATCAGGGTGAGTTTACATTTATAAGGTGGCTTAGGATAGTCTTAACCCCCTTTAACAGTTATCCCTAAGAGTTTGAACTATTCCCTTGATCATATTTCGCCATTACCAATGATAGAATTGAACGCGCTTCTTTGATCGAAAGACTATTAATTACAGGAGCACGTGTCTGAGAACATGCGTGTAAAATAGTTGACCCCATAATTTCCACCAAAGTTTAGGGGATCATTGAGGTCATTGGTCTTTGCGCCTAAGTCGGTCGTTAATGTTGGACAAGTCCTCTTTTTCTCCAGGGATAATAGGAATTCTATTTTGGTTCCTGGTCAACAATCATCTGAGATTTCAATGATATGATCGTAGGGAAATATTATAATTTCCTAGCATGTGAAAGGTCTTCACCCATTGAGTGTCGGACACATCCATAATTTATCATTATGATTTAGCCTTAGGGGAAGGATTGAACATTGTTGTTTCGGTTGTTGTGCACACAATGATCACTTTGAGGAACCGTGCGATTGTTTTCTTCACAAAAGAACTCTGCCTCTTTTCCTCTTCATTTTAAAACCGGAGCATTTGGGAAGAGTAATAACTTCCTTCATTTCATTGTAAAAACTTATATCTTAATCTCTCTCATTTTTAGCATTTCTGAATATCTTTTCTTTAGTTCCTTATTTGTGTTGCTTTCATTCCTCAACAATGGTGTATGTAATCAATGCAAATACCATACGCAAATTCAAACTTAAATAGATCCCCCAGTGGATCACTATAGAGCCGGTTAATGGTCTCCATGAATTCTGCAAACTTTATGAGCGACATTATTTTCCCTTAATTTTCATTGCTCAGTGTGGGGTTTCTTTTTCCCCTAATAAGCTTTTTCTTGAATTATGTCAACACTTTGATTTGGTTCCGGCTTAGGTTTCTCAAAATACTTGGAGTATTGTTAATATGTTTCACCACATTATTAAACTTTATGGGACCAATATGGGAATCACTGTTATCATGTACTATTATCAATGTGTGTCGACCAATGAAAACATTTATTATCTGAAAAATAAGGCAACTAATCAAGTCATGGTAGTAAACCTTTCAGATTCCAACAAGGAAGATTGGGATCATTGTGTTATTGTGAAGAGCTAGCAACACACCCCTCTTCCCTAGGGAACAAAATATAAAGGGTCAAAGTTCCCTCAAGAGGGGAAAGGAATATGTTAGATTCCTATAGTATTCTTGTTTCGTATGTACCTTTTTGTTGCCTTTGATTGGTTGTTATTGCATTCTCTTTATTTCTTGATAGAAAACTACAAGAAGAAACTTCCTCATGATAAAGACATTAATTTCATCGAACTTAAAAAGGTCTGGTCGATGAAGCACAATCTTTGGGACAAGGATCATCGAAGGTTGATTGTTTTTCTCCTTAGTTACACAAGTTTAATAACCTTATTCATTGCGAGAACAATTAATCAAACTCCTATTATTTCGGTGAACTTGAACAATCCAAAGGCCACAACCTCTTAGGGTTTAGGCTATGATACAACATCTTCCTTTAAAATCCTATACCTTTCATCCATTCCTTCCATCGAACTCTCTTCAGGTTCCGTAACCCCCAAGAGAAAAGTGATGAACCTCATAATTACCAATTTGGGCCTAATGTCTCCCATTACCTACCTAACGAGCAAGAAAAAGAGCATGCTCATCGTGTGAGCAGGAAAACTGAAGTTTGTCATCCTACTAACCCCTTGGCGATTAGGGAATCTTCAACCAAAGAGGTGGAACCCACTCCAAGAAAACCAAGAAGCATTAAGATCCCTTTCCCCTCCAGTTATTATGGGGAAGAATATTGCTAACAAGGTAAAATATATTGTCAATTTTGTTATTAGTTTCCCCAAGATGGAACGTGGATAGATTAGATCGACCTTCATTTCTATTAAAAGGGTAAATTTTTCCAGTATGACTCAAGATCGGCTGATGGAATGCACTTCACATACCATTTTCTTATAAGTCTATTTTTACATGTGTATTTTTCTTTGGATCACTTAGTTGCGAGATGTTAATTTTTATTTCCTCTATGCCTTGTTGTTTCTTGTTTTATATGACCAGTTTTTAGAGAGAGATAATGACTTGAGTAAATCCTCCCATGATGTCGAGATATCTTTGGATGAAGCGATTATATCATTGGCACCTACTTGAGAAGTCGGAGAAGATAAGGTTGCTAAGTTGGAGAAGCTTGACCAAAAGGTACAGAGCTTGGAGGTTTCCAATGTTGACCTTAACAAGAAGATAAAGGACTCTAATGACCTAGTTGTTTCCATTAAGAAGGATAAGGATTTTGTTAAAAAGGATAAGGTTGAAGGCGAGGATGCTAAGTCTAAAGTTGAATAGGTAAATACCAAAGTTATGAAGGCCCAAGCCAAGGTTGCACATGACAAATCTGATGCCTTTACTCGTTGATAGGACAAGGCCTTTGTTAAATCCTAATCTCACATTGAATACCTGAGAAAACGGTATTCTTTAAAAGCGGATGGGACGAGGTTATTATCAAGGCTTCCATTCCTAAGAACTCCTGGATGATCAAGGATCATGGGGTAGGTTCCCCTCCTCGAATTGAGGACACATATGATGATAAGTAGGACAAGGAAGAGGTATCTATCGGTGATTAGTCTATTGGTGTTGAGGTGACCAATGTTGCTGTCGACCACAAGAGGTAGGTTGACATTCATCAGGATCCCGAGAAGAATAAAGATGGGGTTGACCAAGTTGGAGACAAAACCACAATGAGCTCCACTTAAATCATTTTAGATTATATCTATTTTTTCTTTCTTCTAGTTTGTCATATAGGGATTCTCCCCATTAACTCTCTTTTATGAAATTGAAAGTTTAAATAAACTTCTTTTATTCATTTATCTTGAAATATTCTCTACATTTTTCATTTTTTGAGTTTGAATGATCGACAACTTGTCCTTGAAATTTTCATTTTGATGCAAGACATGAATCACTCATCGTAGCTCATCACGACTTTGAAGATAGGCGTGCGAGACTTATTTCTATCACTTGTGATGATATAGATGAGGATGTATACTTTAATAAGATATTAAGCTCATATGCATCCTAATAAGAAGGAGGATCATATTCAAATATTTATCGACTTTTCTACCAAGATGTGGCAGTCAACGATGTCTATCTTGACATGGTCATAGCAAAGTGCTAGTCAACTAAGAGGATAGAGATGTTGTCGAGCTAAAACTAAAAGGATTGAGTGCTAGTCAACTAAAACGATGTCTATCTTGACATGGTCATAACAAATTGGATAGAGATGTTGTCGAGCTAACCAAATCTAGGGGATTTTATCAAAAGTTGGCCAGCGTTGAGTTTACGCATGGAAAAAATACTTTCATGTTGCACATCGACCTCCTTAGAGAAAGGGAGATTGTAATTATTCTTGAGAAGAAGAATAATTACATGAGAGTTAATCTCAGGAGATCCAAGAAGTCTCTACCAGGTAAGCAAGTTGTAGAAGGCTTCCTTTCTTGAAAAAGAGAATGATGAACTGAGGGAAAAGTTGGAGGAAACCAAAAAGTTTTCGCATGTTAAGGATGCAGTTATCAAAGGCCTATTCGAGAAACTTGATTGTCTCATATTTCAATATAATAACAAACCTCACCAAGCGTGTAATGATGGTTATGATGAGGTTTTTCTCAATTATGATGTCGATTTTATCGATGCTCAGAACGTTGCTTATAAAAATGGATTTAATGGCTTAGTTGTTGGAAACGTGCCAAAGGATTCCAAAATATGGTATTATTATAACCCTAGTTTCCCTGGTTATCATAAGCCCCTTATAGGATTGATTTTTCATATATCTCGTTGGATTTCATTCCTATTATTTTGACAATGAAATATTTGGGTGATATTACACTTGGTGGGCATAACGAACTCCACCGACCTCCATATTTAGTCAACAGGGTGACTCTAGGGGCATTGAGAATTAGAGACTTGGTTGATACAATCATATTTCTTGGGTTGGATGATCCTACCACTGAATGTGGATATACAAAGGCTGAATTTCCCCAGTTACATAAGTGACCTATTTGTAATAACTTTTTTTTTGTAAATTATCCATAGTTCTAATTTCTTTGTAATAGCTTCAAGTATTAATGGAAAAACATTTTTCTTCCCTTTATGTTGTGTGGTCCCTAGCCTTACTAATTAAGTTATGTCATCACATCAAACCTTAGGCCTAGAGTCAGAAAGCAAGAATGCACATCTTTGTGGGGTCATCTCCCAACTAAGATATTTTTTACCTGGTTGGTACTAGGTGCCTAAGGTTTCCCCGAAGGACTTTTACTTATTATAAATAATTTTGTATTTTCTGTTAAATAACTAAACAATTCAATTTCTGTTTGGTCATCACTCGACCAACCAATTAGTTTAAAATAAGACTTTTTAAAAGACTGTCCCTCCTCGAGGACCAAATAGTTATTGTTGGTTGATAATTCAATGAGTCTTAAAGAAGACATTTTAAAGAAGATGAAAACCTGGGTGATAGATAATATACCAAACATATTTTATTTGACAAACAATGTTCTTTATTAAATACTCATTGCTTCCCCCTTTGAATAATGCGAATAAATAAAAGCATAAGTTCTGAAACAAAATTCTAAGTCAAATCTTAATAAACAAAAGTATGTAAGAAAGATAATAGAAATGAAAGTAAAACTTCTTAATGTTTGTTGTGTTCCATGATCGGGGAACTTACCTTCCCTCCATTGTTTATCAGTTATAGGATTCATGTAGTTCATATATGACAAGTTTGAACGGACCTTACCGATTAGGTTCGAGATTTTCGTCTCATGGATTTTTTATATTGCCTATAATCTCTCTTATAACGTATTTTTCGACCTTGAAACTCCTAACCTGGACGTAATTTTTGTACTGCTTGGCTAAATGTTGCTAATAGGGAGAAACCTACGACTTCATTATTGGGAGACCTATTTTGAGGGGGATGATGACGGTGGCCATCATTCCAAGTTTTTCCCTCCGTTTGAGGTTCAGCCCTCGCGCGTGTGCGGTTGGAGAGGAGGAAAATGTCTCACACCCTTTTTCAAGAGCGCTTTGGCCGTAGTCAATGTGAGGTGATGTAAATAGATGGAGATGCTTGCTTATTTTGCACAAAAAAGGAAAAAGAACATGTCGCTGCCTCGAGAGAACGACATCAAAGACAAACTGATGCTTATGAAACTTATAGTGCAGAGGTTCGGGGACTAAGTTACGGAATTGGAAGGTGTTAGGCACTCATCACGCCCTTTCGATCTCTCATGGGCTTATGTTACTATTTTCTAAATTTCTTCATGAAATGTGTGCACGTGTATTTATATAAATGGAGATTGGAATCGCTTAACTTGTATCATGGAAAAGATAGAGTGAGGTCATCCAAAGAAATGTTCAAAAAATAATAATTAGAAAATATTATGTGTGCGCTTACCGAGATATTGATCGTTATAATGGAACGATAATATTTGTTAGATAAAATGCGAATATGAATGACAAGTATGGTATATATGAGTAATGTTTGGATGAAATAAGGGAAAGAGAAAAATATGAAAATAAGAAAGCTAGAAAATTGGACTCGAATCGAGTTTTAGCCCAAAAGGCCTATGTAGCCTATAAAGGCATCAAAATCCACGTAGTTCGCATGTGGAACAAGGGCGGGGTTTATCCCATAGATTTAAATGGGAGTTTATTATATGTGTGCGTGTAGAAAATATATTTTTAGTTTTGAAAAAATGTGGTGAATAATACCGTCGAAATTTATACGTGTAACCCTCTTTTTCTTTGTATTGTTTTTTATAGAAAATAAAGTATGTGCAATATAACTAATAAAGGACGAAATGTTAATGTCTACGATCTAAAGTAAAAGCTAAATTGAGAATTTATATAACTAATACGAAAATAAAGAAATTTAGAGAGAGAAAATGGGTCTTTGGACCTTCTTTGGAGACTTGAGGCTTGATCTTGATTCTTGATGAGTTCCCTTGCAAGTTGAGATGAATGTTGAATGAGAGAGAATGAGATTTTTGCTAAATTGGGTATGAAAAGGATGGGAATGAAAGATGGAAAGGAATTTCATGCTGGGAAACTTTGCTGATTGCAGGAGAATGGTGCTGAAATCATTGATATTGATAGATTTTAGGTTTGTCTTGGAAGTGAGCTCATGAGCTCATTATATAAGGTAGGGGACTACCTATCGGCATATCCCTAGCCTTGCTAATCAATAGGTGACCCTAGACACTCTGTCGATAGGCAGGGAAATTAACCTGCTAATCGACAGTCGTGAGGTAATTCAGAGACATTCAAGAGTCCTTTGGGACGCTCTTGAGGTTCGGGAGTTGACTTTGGGTCAAATGGAGCTTGGAAGTGCCCATTGGTCCTTTGGACAGGATATTACCGGACAATAATGGATCGTTTATCCAAACTGTGAGCCAAAATCGTGCATATGGTGGACCATTGGAAAGGTTGTGTGAAACACTTCGACGTTCCAAATAGCTTCCCTCATTTTGGAGAGTTAACTTTTGTCAAACGGGGCCCAAAAGTGCCTAGTGACTTTTTAGAGTAAAACGGGTCATTCGTTCGTACAGTAAGGCTAATTCATGTACATGACATACCATTGAAAAGGGTATTCAGTGAAATTTGAATATTCATTCAGTCTCATTCAAGATGAGTTGACCTTGGTCAAACAGAGCCCACGAGCGCCCGATGGCCTCCGAATCAGTTGTTTGGGGAAAATGGATCATTCATCCGAATGGTTATGCCATTTAGTGCACGGGGTGGACCATAGTAAAGGGGTTTCAGTGCCCTTTGAGTATCCATTGAGTTTTCTCTCTGTCGATGAAGTTAATTGTGGTCAAATCGGGGCTTAGGAGTGCCCGGGGGCCTCTAAATCGATTTTAATTAGTAAAATGGTCCATTCATCCGAATAATTATGTCGATTCATATACGGGGTGAATTATTGGAAACTAGATTTAAAGCCATTTGAAAATTCATTAAGCTTTTTCTCTGATGATAGAGTTGACCAGAGTTAAATGGGCCCCCAAAACATCCAATGGCCTCTAGATCGGTACTTAGAGTATGACCTAGGTTTTATAATGAATGGAGGAAATAATAGGGACCTAAGGAGAGGATTAGGGTGTCCTATAATGTGGTGTCTAAAGATCCCCTTAACGGATGAGCTTGGAACAAGTGAAAACCATCGAATAAAAACCACATGATGTTTTGGGAAAGAGGTCAATTATGCAGACTTGAAGGGAGAAGGATGATCAATTCAGAGGGTCGAGGTCAATTTTGAGGACCAAAGGTAATGCTGGGGATGGATGATTCTACTGGCAAGGTCAATTCTAAGGACCTAAGATGGGAGCGATTAGTTATGAGGGTTGATAAGAATCTTTTTGCGTATGTCGTTGTTTATGCAAAAGCCACTCTCAAAATTCCCTTGAGTACCTACAAAACTTGTCTAAAAATAACTCGTATTGCGGTAAGTACGGGTATCAATCCAACTTTCAAGGTGAAACAATTAATGTGAAAACGTGCAATTTCAAAATAAAATTTTATGAAAATATTTTTTTATTTTTATTTTTTAAAACAATTTCAAGGGAAAGATTTACTAACAAATGCTAAAAATTATAAAAGGACTAAAGAATGAATAAAAATGTGCAACCGAGTGTGAAATATGTGAGAAGGTCAAGAGATGGGATTACACAGAATTTTCAATTATTTTAATTTCTCAATTTATTAATTTGAAATATTCCGAGATAATATTAAATCGATAATCTAACTCTCGTTAAAATTATAAATTTAATAATATATTTTTCAAAAAATTAATTAAAAATTGTCACACGATGAAAAATTAGGACTACATTATTTTTAGAAAATTACCCGCTAGGATCAATTTAACGAAAATAATTTCAACCCTTAAATTTCAACACCGAATTAATGTTCAAATATAGGAAAAATCTATCTCTAGTTCGATTCCTAAATTCAAATATCAATTTGTTCAATTAATTTACTAACTCTTGTTACATAAATTAATTGGTGACAGTTAAAGACTAATTTACCTAGAAATACAAAATTAATGAATCAACTAATTAAAGTAATTTCATTCGCAGTGCACCCCAACCCTTGAACGGGGTGTTTAGCCAAACATTCTCATGTGTGCATAAACAACATTCAATATCATATCAAAAGATGACATAAATGAATAGAGAAATAGAATACAATACGCAAGTCTCCTTGTCGAATCGCGTTCATAAAATGCGTCTCAATCTTCTCACTAATCCAGCACTGATTACACCAAAAACAATAAAAAAAAAACCCAAAAATTATTCTAACACTAAACTAATTTTTTTGGAATTTTTTTAAGACCCTAAGCTGTACATAATATACAGTCTATTTTCCTCTCTCAACGTTCTCCTTTTTATTCTCTTGCTGTCAAGAGTCCCTTTTATATGTGAAGCTCTCCTCATTTGAAGAACCCACGAAGCTGTTTTCTAGAAGAGGATTTGGTGGGATCTCCTTAGGATTGGAAAGGGTAAGTCAAATGGGTATTTGGTTTCCCGATTTTTCTGGGATTCGAGATGGGATTTTGCAGGGCAGATTCTGATTGGAAATGGGTTTGGACTGGTGCGGATCCGGCTGTTCGGGTTTCGGATCGGGCCGCCCGAGTCTGAATGGGTAGTCGGACCGGTTTCGAGTTGGCTGGAGTGGGGTGGAGGTGTCGATCTCGGCCAGCTCGCCGGCGGCAGTGGCCGCGGTTTCACGCCGGAGGGGGGGTGTGGATATGGCAGGAGCTCGGGTTTGATCGGGTTGTTAACGGGTTGGGGGCTGCTATGGTGGGAGATGGGTATTGGTTTTGTTGGGTTTAGATGATGGGGTTTTGTTGTTAATGGTGGTAATGGAGGCGAGGAGATTGGTTGGGGAAGATGATGATGAACAGTAGTTTAAGGGTGTGTTTGGGTATTGGTTGGTTTAGGAGTGTTATGTGTGTGTGTGTTTAATTCGTACCTTAAAAAATTACACCTACTAAAAAAAATAAAAATAAAAGAAAACTAAATAAAATAAAAAAAACTAATATCTCAAACTCAAATAAAATAAAACTCTATTAAACCTAAAAAAAAATATAATCCTAATAAAATAAAACTAAAATAAAATAAAATATATAAAATGAAATCTAATAAAACTAAAAAAATAAATTCCTAAAAAATTAATCCTAATAAAAATAAAATAAAATAAAGATTAAAAATTAAAAACTAATTAAAATCAAAATTAAAAATAAGGAAATAGAAAAATAGAAAATAAATCCTAAAAAAAATCTAAATAAATCTAAAATAAATCCTAAAAATAAAATGACTCAAAATAAAATTCTAGAAAAATAATAAAGGTACAAACTAAACACACACCGGCCTAGGAGAATGGTCTGGGATCGGTGTAGGCTTAGGTTTGGGTTACGGGACTGCTTCGGGGCATCGGGTCACATCGGGGCAAGCTCAGATTGGACTCCAGATTTCGCGATCTCCTTGATTTCTTCGATACATGCTTTTGACCGCTATTGAGTTGCAATTGTACTGATTTAGCATTATTTGTACCGCAACTGCGTATTGACCTGCAAAATGATAAAATACGCACATAAGGCCAATTTTAATTAAAACGAGCGACTAAAATGTATCTATTCGGGGTATAAAATAGACACTTTTGGGTGCTTATCACACTACCCCCAAACAGAACATTGCTAGTCCTCGAGCAAAAATTAGAGAGAAAATAGAGATAAGTATCCAAAAGTGTGCCACTTTCGCAGGCACTGTCGATTGCACTTAGCATGTGCAACAAGCCGTTAAACCTGTAGGTTTCCCTACAGGACGAGTGGTGTCTCGTGAGGGTTTGCAGTGAATATACCCACAAAATTCAAAACTTATTTAAATACAGTTTCTGATTTGACGATGAAACGCTATACAATCCAACTTTAAAAAGAACATCAAGGAACACCGTATTCAACTATCAAAATAAGATATGAAGTTATTTAATACCAAAAGCGTAATCCCTCCTAAAACTCAGCGTGTGTAATGTGAAATAATCTTAAGTATCATTAGAGTAGTTTTTAGATCGCCTTTATAGAATCAACGCTTTGACTTCAATTCTCACTGGATATATCTCTCTGAATCGAACTCTCTGAGAACTGGGTAAGTGTATCTCTCTAGTGTGTGAGGATGTGAATAAATGTAAACAAGTTCAAACATCTCACACACTTTATACGAAAGGATGGATACGTAAAAAAATTCTGATCTCATGAAGGAATGCTAACCACTAAGTCGAGAATGTCGAGTTATTCACCATATAATCTTTTCGTTTGCCCGAACACTTTACCAAGGGTGAAAAATGGGGTTTATGAAAGGTATGAGGAAAAAATGCAGAAGATGAATGATGGGGTGGTGTTTTGAGAGGAGTGTGACACACTTTGAATAACTATTATCTTCATTATTTGAATTTATGACCCCATGCTTTCTTTTTCTTCTTTTTTTTATTTTTTTTTTCTTATTGCGATACATTTTTCTTTTCATAGCACAAATGAAGACAATTTACATTGATAATTTCAAACACTTTTTTTTCTCAAAAATTATGGTAGTGATGGGAATTGATATGTGGATGACATTTTGGGAATATGGATAAGGGTAATATGGAAAATGATAATGGGTGAATGATAATGTGATAGGGAAAATGGTAAGTGTATGGGAAAATCGGTTTAGTGCTCGGGACAAACTACAAGACACATGTTTCTCACAACTCGAAAGTAATGTCATTCTCAGTGATTAAATCAAATTTGAAAAAAATAATGAGACCATGCAACGACTAATTGTAGTACCCAATGAAAGTTGAGTCAACTTGTGACTCTGAGATACGTAAAAACCCTCAAAAAGGAGAAAAGCTCAAATCTCACGGGTTTAAGTCGCCACTAGTGATCTTTTAAGGCTTTCTTGAGAATATAGTTACTCTTCAACTTTTGATTGTGAACGTGATAGTGTAAAATTGCCAAGTTTAGGAATTCATGGTGCAAGTACGCTTTAAGAGGTATTAATTAATTTAAGGTTAAAAGCGTAATTTTTGGGTTAAGCACAGGTATTCCGAGATTTCTAAAAGAGGGATGATAGATAATTCATGTCATAAAAATTTAAATTTAACTGCACAAAAAGTTTAAAGTCACTTATTTCTGAAAATTTTCAAAAGAGGTACAATTTTGATAAATTTCCCACCCCCAAACAAAAGAGAACATCGTCCTCGATGTTTAAAATCATATATAAAAATGAAAAGCACAAGGGAGGAAAGATAGTACCATAATGAACCACTAGTGAAATGTACCGCACTGTGGAGCAGAGATAGAACTTGAAGAAACAAGGTAAGACTCATACTCAGAAACAATGAACGACGGGCTGCCTCCCGGTAGCGCTAAGTTTAACGTCTTCAGCCAGACCGAACCAATCTCACCCTAAGGATAGGAACAATGAAAAGCACGGGTGGCAGAAAAAATTGGGTGATGAGAATCACCCCCAAACAAGACTGAAGCGTTAGTTTTGCTGGATATAGGCTAAAAGAGGTCAATGCACTTGTATAGCAAAGTGCATCACTTGATGCAAAGCATCGGTGGACCAGGGGCGGGTGGGAAGGATGGTAAGGTGAAGGGTGAAGAGTCGTTGATCACGGGCCTTATTGAGCGTAAATGTGAGGGCAACAAGGGCCCTATAAGCATGATGCTCAAGTTGGTGGGGGAGGAAAAATGGTTTGGCAATAGTAATGGGGTGGGCCTCAGAGAAAGTGCACGACCGTTCTATAAATGGACGGTGATAATGGTCGCGCCGTGACACGCCAGGGAGCTGTCGATGAAAAAAATCAACACCACAAGGAAGTGGTGTGCATAAAGTAATAAGCTCGGTGTCACAGAAGTGGAGAGTATCTAGAATACTCACATGGATGGTGGGGTCAATGAAAAGTGCAAAAATGGGCTCGTGGAGCACTAGGGTGGAGGGTGGGCGGAGGTGAGGACCTAAATGCTTAGATGTGAAAAGGGAACGCATAATAGCAAGGTCCAAATCAAGTGGTGTGGTGGTAGGGACAGTGGGTGGATCGGGCGGAACAAATGGTGGGGGAAGATGATCTAACTCACGAGTAGGAGATACACACTTCTCATGAGGCGCGGAGTGATCCTCTATAGCACTCGGAGGAGGAAGTGTGGTATCTAGAGATGGAGTGGTCATCGTCTCCACAAGAATATCGTCAGTGAATGTGGTGGGTGGGTAAGACGAGGCACCGAGATCTAAGATAGAGGAATCATTAGAAATAATGGGCTCAAGGTGAGCCAAGCATTGTGGAACAGGATCCATATCCATATAGGTAGGAACTATCTCGGATTCTATCTCAAAAAAATGGTGAGCACTCGTAGCCGGAGCTAACCTAGAAATAATGGGTTCCTCGGGAACACACATAAAAGGATCAAAAGGTGTAGACTCGGGCATAAGTATGGATTCGGTGGAAGGGGAAAGGTGAAACTCAATGGTGGGTTTGAAAGGATAAGGTGGTGTGGGGTCTGTCTCACAATCAATGGATACGTCAACACATTTGTTAACTTGGGTTCAAGACCACGGAGTGGTCTCAATTTTGAGATTCTTAGGAAGTGAGGGTTGGTCACACTCAAAATCAGTTGCACAAGACGACGCATCATCGGTCCACGTGGGAGCAATAACGGATTGACTTGGGGAGGAATCTGTCTCGTTCACACACTCAAAATCATATAATCGTTGTTCAAGCCTTTGAAGTGATTCAATTTGAGATTGAAGTGTGTGGACGAACTTGTGCAAGAGGCTCTCGAGAGCGGATGTGCAAGGTGGTGGGTGAGGTGGACACAACTCACTAGAAACACTAGGATGGGGAGAATACTCATAGGAAGTGGGTGGAGCAAGGTCAAGTGTAGCATTCACGGGAGAAGCATCTCCGTGAGGGACAAAAGTGTGATCAACATGAGGAGCATATGAAAGGGACTGATAGATAAGAGGTGCACGAGGTGGTGAGGACGACTGTTGGAAACCGTAAGGATCAACAACATGGCGTTGGGATTCATATTGCATGGAAGGATTATCAGGCCTCCATGAATAGCTCAAGTACTCATATCCCTCGACATTAGATATGTCGTGACAATACGGCGAGGGTGGCTCCAAAACAGTGTCATAGGGGCGCACATGTTCCAAGGTGGATTCAGATGGAGAGAATATAAATGGACACTCATGGGACAAGTGATCGCTAAGAAAGCAGTATGTGCACGGTGAAGCATGGGATGGGTTGACACTCGGCACCGAAGGCGGTGGAATAGGAGATGTGGGCGTGGACGACACACGAGTATCAATAGTGGGCGTTTGAGAGTGAAAGCCATCAATTAATGAATGAAGGTTCGATTCGGGCTTATCATCAAACAAACTTCGAGAGAATGGGAAATGGCCAAAGTATTCCCGTAAAGGACGTTCTTCGGCCATGACAAGAGGAATATTTTTTTGTTTTTAAATATTTTTCAAAAGAAAAGAAAATCTTTTTGTGATTTTTGAAAATAAGAAAAGGAAAATCTTTTTGGTATTTTAAATAAGAAAGAAAAAAAAAATCTTTTTGGGATTTTTGAAAATATTTTTAAAAAGAAAGGAAAATATTTTTGGGATTATTTTCGAAAAAGGGAGAAAATGGACTCTTGATATGGGCGAACTAACTAAAACCGACTGTCGAAAAAATCGAATTGGACACACACGAGTCAAGAAAAATCCTAACGAGCACATAGCCAATTATTATCTTCAAAATTAGTGAAATGGGTAGTCAAATTTTAATTAAGTCCGCGGGCGACAAAATGCACGGAAGTTATCTTTGTGATCACCTGTTGCAAAAATGTGTTCCTACGGGGCTGGCTAGTTGATTGATTTTAAATTTAATGACAGCTAGTGTAGCACACAATGGATAAGCGAGTGAGTCGGGTGATGAAATCCCTTCTCGTTTCAATGACCGGGTCTAGGTCTTAGGTAAATTAATTCATCAAACCAACTAATTTAAGTGCGAGACAAAAATAAAAAGCATATAGGAGCAAGTAGCACACAAAAATTGCCTCGCTGACAGGAGATTCGAAAGAGGGATAAAGAAATGTACCTCCCACGGTTTTTACACACGTGGGTTGAAGACCGAGTTGAGTCAACCGGGGGGAGATCTCGCCTATCTCAGTCGTCCCCGGGAGTCCTACCGACCCAAAGTAGAGAGGCTTCAAAAATCCTCGCCTTGGACGCTCTCTCTCTACCTTGTCCGGTTTCCCTTTCGCTTTTGTTTTTATATGAATAATTATTACAAACAAAATCGGTGTCAAAATGCACCAAATAAATACCAAACTTTAAAAATCCTATACAACCAGTCTAAGGAGGAGGGAGGAGGAATAACGACAATAAAAAAAATGAGAAATAAAATTACAAGTCTTCAATCATGTCTCCAGGCCAAGAAAGCGGCAACGGCGCCATTTGATAAGAAGCTTTTTGCGTATGTCGTTGTTTATGCAAAAGCCACTCTCAAAATTCCCTTGAGTACCTACAAAACTTGTTTAAAAATAACTCGTATTGCGGTAAGTACGGGTATCAATCAAACTTTGAAGGTGAAACAATTAATGTGAAAACGTTCAATTTCAAAATAAAATTTTATGAAAATATTTTTTTATTTTTTTATTTTTTTTTAAAAACAATTTCAAGGGAAAGATTTACTAACAAATGCTAAAAATTATAAAAGTACTAAAGAATGAATAAAAATGTGCAACCGAGTGTGAAATATGTGAGAAGGTCAAGAGATGGGATTACACAGAATTTTCAATTATTTTAATTTCTCAATTTATTAATTTGAAATATTCCGAGATAATATTTAATCGATAATATAACTCTCGTTAAAATTATAAATTTAATAATATATTTTTCAGAAAATTAATTAAAAATTGTCACACGATGAAAAATTAGGACTACATTATTTTTAGAAAATTACCCGCTAGGATCAATTTAACGAAAATAATTTCAACCCTTAAATTTCAACACCGAATTAATGTTCAAATATAGGAAAAATCTATCTCTAGTTCGATTCCTAAATTCAAATATCAATTTGTTCAATTAATTTACTAACTCTTGTTACATAAATTAATTGGTGACAATTAAAGACTAATTTACCTAGAAATATAAAATTAATGAATCAACTAATTAAAGTAATATCATTTGCAGTGCACCCCAACCCTTGAACGGGGTGTTTAGCCAAACATTCTCATGTGTGCATAAACAACATTCAATATCATATCAAAAGATGACATAAATGAATAGAGAAATAGAATACAATACGCAAGTCTCCTTGTCGAATCGCGTTCATAAAATACGTCTCAATCTTCTCACTAATCCAGCATTGATTACACCAAAAACAATAAAAAACAAACCCAAAAATTATTCTAGCACTAAACTATTTTTTTTGGAATTTTTTGGAATTTTTTAAGACCCTAAGCTGTACATAATATACAGTCTATTTTTCTCTCTCAACGTTCTCCTTTTTATTCTCTTGCTGTCAAGAGTCCCTTTTATATGTGAAGCTCTCCTCATTTGAAGAACCCACGAAGCTGTTTTCTAGAAGAGGATTTGGTGGGATCTCCTTAGGATTGGAAAGGGTAAGTCAAATGGGTATTTGGTTTCCCGATTTTTCTGGGATTCGAGATGGGATTTTGCAGGGCGGATTCTGATTGGAAATGGGTTTGGACTGGTGCAGATCCGGCTGTTCGGGTTTCGGATCGGGCCGCCCGAGTCTGAATGGGTAGTCGTGCCGGTTTCGAGTTGGCTGGAGTGGGGTGGAGGTGTCGATCTTGGCCAGCTCGCCGACGGCAGTGGCCGCGGTTTCACACCGGAGGGGGGGTGTGGACAGTGGCGGAGCCAGGATTATTAGTGAGTGGGTGCGAAAGTGTGTGATGATTCCCGGGGGTTCGGGGGCGGGAGCCCCCGA
Source organism: Sambucus nigra (assembly GCA_949130495.1). NCBI lineage: Eukaryota > Viridiplantae > Streptophyta > Magnoliopsida > Dipsacales > Adoxaceae > Sambucus > Sambucus nigra. The sequence goes on along the minus strand of OX422218.1, from coordinate 447,854,120 downwards.
GGCGAATTTTTTGAAGCTATTTTTACTTTTTTGGGCATAAATCTAGTACCAAAGGAAATTTCAACAAAAAAATCATGCATTAATATTCATAAATCAGCTAATATAAATCAATAAAAAGTCAAATAAATTTAATCGAGGGAGAGAAAGAAGAAGAGTTCTCTTGGAAAATAGGGCCAGCTGGCTATTAAGGAAGAGTAAAGTTAGGGAAACCCACTTTGTGGACACATTTCGTAAACCCGTGAATAAGACAAAAATATGTACAAGTATTTATTGCATTGGTTGATGCCCTAGCGGGACCCAAAACAATAAGGTATAAGCTTTTAATGCAGTGTGTCCACGAAATGTGTCCACGAAGTGGGCTCCCTAATATTTTCCATTAACAAAATGCAGGTCTCTTTCATATAAATGATTAAGGTTTCAGAAATTAACAGTTTCACCTCAACAATTAAGTTATTACACAAAGGTATAAAAAAAAAAAAATCAGAAATCTCAGAATTTCAGTGGGTGCCTCCGCACCCACTCGTCCTAGTGTAGCTCCGCCCATGGGTGTGGATATGGCAGGAGCTCGGGTTCGATCGGGTTGTTAACGGGTTGGGGGATGCTATGGTGGGAGATGGGTATTGGTTTTGTTGGGTTTAGATGATGGGGTTTTGTTGTTAATGGTGGTAATGGAGGTACGAAGATTTGTTGGGGAAGATGATGATGAACAGTAGTTTAAGGGTGTGATTGGGTATTGGTTGGTTTAGGAGTGTTATGTGTGTGTGTGTTTAATTCGTACCTTAAAAAATTACACCTACTAAAAAAAATAAAAATAAAAGAAAACTAAATAAAATAGAAAAAACTAATATCTCAAACTCAAATAAAATAAAACTCTATTAAACCTAAAAAAAAATATAATCCTAATAAAATAAAACTAAACTAAAATAAAATATATAAAATGAAATCTAATAAAACTAAAAAAATAAATTCCTAAAAAATTAATCCTAATAAAAATAAAATAAAATAAAGATTAAAAATTAAAAACTAATAAAAATCAAAATTAAAAATAAGGAAATAGAAAAATAGAAAATAAATCCTAAAAAAAATCTAAATAAATCTAAAATAAATCCTAAAAATAACTCAAAATAAAATTCTGGAAAAATAATAAAGGTACAAACTAAACACACACTGGGCTAGGAGAATGGTCTGGGCTCGGTGTAGGCTTAGGTTTGGGTTACGGGACTGCTTCGGGGCATCGGGTCACATCGGGGCAAGCTTAGATTGGACTCTAGATTTCGCGATCTCCTTGATTTCTTCGATACATGCTTTTGACCGCTATTGAGTTGCAATTGTACTGATTTAGCATTATTTGTACTGCAACTGCGTATTGACCTGCAAAATGATAAAATACGCACATAAGGCCAATTTTAATTAAAACGAGCGACTAAAATGTATCTATTCGGGGTATAAAATAGACACTTTTGGGTGCTTATCAAGGGTCGAGGTCAATTTCGAGGAACTTAAGTAGGGAATAGCCAATTCTAAGGTTCGAGGTTAATTTTGAGGACCTTAAGTTGGAGCCATCAATTTTATGGGTCGAGGTCAATTATGAGGACCTTAAGTGGGAGCGACCAATTCAGAGGATCGAGGTCAATTCTGAGGACCTTAAGTAGAGAGTGACCAATTCCAAGGGCCGAGGTTAATTTTGAGGACCGTAATTAGGATCGATCAATTATGAGGATCGAGGTCAATTCTGAGGACCTTAGGTTGGAGCAACCAATTTTGAGGGTCAAGGTCAATTCTAAGGACCTTAAGTTGGGAGCGACCAATTCTGAGGTTCGACGTTAATTCTGTGGACCTTAAGTTGGAGCGGCCAATTCTGAGGGCCTTAGTAGAAATAGACCAACTCTGAGGGTGGAGGTCAATTATTCTTAAGTTGGAGCGACCAATTCTGAGGTTCGAGGTCAATTCTAAGGACCTTAAGTTGGAGCAACCAATTCTGAGGCTCAAGGTCAATTTTGAGGAACTTAAGTTGGAGCGACCAATTCTGAAGGTCGAGGTCAATTTTGAGGACCTTTAGTTTACCACGACCAATTATGAGGGACTAGGTCAATTCTGAGTAACTTAAGCAGGGGCGACTAATTTTGAGGGTCGAGATCAATTCTAAGAACCTTAAGTAGAGGTGACTAATTTTGAGGGTCGAGGTCAATTTTGAGAACCTTAATAGAGATAGACCAATTCTAAGGGTCGAGGTCAATTTTGAGGACCTTATGTTGGGATAAATCTCTTGGGTAATATTGAATTTGATTGGGGAAGAGATATCTATCTGGGGATTATGTCTTGATGCGTGATAGTTTTGTTAGGGCTACTAAAATTCTTTATCTGAAAATTCCGCTTGGGGAGACAATTGATAACTTGAAGCTTTGGGATTTTGCTTGGGAATGCATTGGTGGGGAGATATGTCTAGCTCTGGTTAGGGAAATTTGAATTCTTCCGGGAAAGAGTTTTATTCGGGAATTCCTGCTGGGGTAATGGGTAGCTATACTGAGGAGGCACTTGATTTCTGTTGAGTTTGAGGTTTCGAGATTCCAATGAGTGGTAGTGAGTGTTTGGAATGCGGGTGCGCTGATTTTTAGGGTTTTAAGCTGGGGATAAGATGTGGTATTATTACTCCCAGGGATTTGGAAATTTTGAAGAAAAATGGTCTTCTTGGTGAAGAAATGTTCCAATATTTATTTGGAAATTTTAGGCATTTTTCAGGGAAATTTTGGATTTTGCTAGTATTTTTTGGGCAAAATTTCATAGGGGTTGCTGACTGGCATGTTGAAGGGGTTTCCAACCAGTTGTGGCTAGCTCTTCTGGGTTACTTTTGGAAGGGGAAGGGTCAGTGCCGATCGGTGGGGTTCAACAGCTCCTAGGGATTGATTGCGAGGGTACGCATATAGAGGTTGACTAATCTCTGAGGGTGACACCTGAGGTGGGGCAGGCGGCGTTAGGTAGGATTACGGAATCTCTATTGGGGATTTAGGTGACCTTTTACCCTTTAGGGATGGATCTTAAGTATTTTCTTACAAATTCATTGTTGATTGTGGGAGCTTGGTGTTGTCCATATTACATGCTTGATGTAGCGGCATTGCACCTGAAAAGGGACTTAAAAAAGGCAAAAAGAGATGTATATTTTGTTTGATTATCTTGATTTAGTGGCTTACTCTACATGCAATTTAATTTTCTGCTAATTTTTTACTTTGAGAAAGAGTAGGAAAAGTGTGTGTTTTGGAAATATTTGAATATGTTTGAGTAAAATGTGGCCTCGGAGGCTTGGTTGAAAAAGATCTTCCCTTTTGAAGGGATTTATTTTGAGAAAAATTAGGAAAAATTAGTTTTGTTCGGAATTTTTTTGAATAGAGGTAGGCCTTGGAGGCTTGGTTGGTATATGAATGCGGTGATAGAAAGCTTGGTTGTAAAGTGGACCTTATCGCCTTCGTAGGACTATGCTAAATTTTGTCTGGTGTATTGAACAGGTTGTAATGATGTTGATTTTGCTGGAGCTGTTGTTTTGTGACTAACTTCGAGGCTCTAACTGGTGATCGAGGACTTGATGGTGGACCCTCAACTGACTGCTATTACGGTGTGAATGTCATATCGTCGTAATCCTACGACGGTGATACTAGTAGAGACCTTGAATGTCCTAGATGCTTAGTGGGAAGATCATTTTGATTTTTTTAGACGTAGGCCAATTATCCTATTCATGTGTTTGCGCGAGAGATTCCGTTTCGAAGCCCCCTGAATATCCCTTAGCAGTTGTGCCAAATTTCTTCACTCGCTATTTAATCAACTTCGACCCGAACATCGAGAACTAGGTAAACAAGTTTGTAGAGAATGGAGCTCAATGTCTGCACTGGTTAGTACTATGGTGGGGGAAGTTGTAGACTATTATTAAACTGGGGGAATACCTGTATGTTCAGTTAGTTTGCCTCCGATAGACCTCCTTTTGTTTTTCGTGGCTGTGTAACACCCCGCCCACCCGGGGAGAGCGAACGGAGCCCCACTATCGATAAAACTAACCAAATCCGAAAATAGCAAGGTATAGAACATCTAAAAGAATCCAACAATAATATAAATTCACTAATCTCAAATCTCTTATGAACACATCTTCTTTCACCTAGGATTAAACCCTTTTGTAAACTTAAGGATACCCAGGTGTTATATTCAATCACCCATATTGGTCCTATCTTAAATCCTCATGCATACCAATTAGAATCCAATAAATGAATCTAACAACCGAAATACCTTTTAAATTAATTATCATTATTCTAATAAATTAAATCCCAAACAAATTAATTCAAATCTTAACTAGCACTTACTGATCTTATATAAGTCCCATAATATCCAATTAATAATCACCAAAGAACTACCAAAGATTTGGGATAAGAATCAACACTAAAAAGGAACAACTTTAGGAATTCTGGGGAGGTCGATCGATCGAAGGCAGGGGGTCGATCGATCGATCACTCAGGTAACAGCCCAGTTTTTCTGCATTTCTGCAACTACGGGTTTAGCCATTTTAGATCATTCAATCCTTCATATTAACATCCCAAATGACTTATGATCCTTACTACATGATATACCAACATATATAAATGATTTGTAATCATCTGAACATCCTAGAATCATCAAGAGATTGAATTAAAAACATGTTTATATCCACTTTTTCCAGAAACTTATCAACATAATATCTTCAAGAACACATCAATGGTTTTCATAATTTCTTCAACAGATTCATGATTATTTCTTGGATTACTAACTACCTATAACATGAGTTTGATTCTATTATATTTTTAGTTTCCAGAAATCCATTTAACAACTCCATTATTTCTTCCAAATATGAAAAATCATCTCTTTTAATAATTATTATAACATGGACAATATACAAACTTAGATTGCCATTATCAAACACTTGCCTCTACTGAAGGTCTGATCCTTTGGTGTAGTATATATTAGGTGGTTCTTCCCTCTCCGGTTAACCTCCGATGGTGGTTGGTGGTGGTGACCCTTGCTTCTTAGTTCTTTTCCTTACCAAGTAAACTCTTCTCTTCCCAAGATACCTTTCACTCTCTCTTGGAAGATGACATCTCTAATTTGTGTAGATGAGATGAATAACCCACATACACTTAATCTTCAAATACTTATAATAGGACAAAATCCAAAATCACTATTCATCCCCCTTATAAAAATGACCGAAATTCCCTTTTGGGTTGTCTTTTCATTTCCAAATGACCCGAGACCCAAAACTAACATCCAAATAGACTTTTCTGACTATTTCAAACCTTTCGGATGCAATGACACAGTCGAAATGACTATAAAGTTGATAGAAAATAAATTTCCATTTTAATTTAACAAATTAGTCCCGACACGTCCCATACCGCGTCCGACTAAAAATCCAAATTACCGAATTTATATCTCATAGCAATTATCAATAATCAACTCATTGATATATATTACATAAATATCTTTAAGTAATATTTAGAATCATAAATTTTTAATATCCTCAAGTTGGATAAAACCCCAATGAATTAATTAATAATAAAATCTAATTAATCCATTAATTTAAAATATAACTCATTTTAAAAGTCATTAACAATTACGGGGTATTACATACTGTTGATGTAAAAAACTAGATTACTCTAATAATTCAATCACAGATAAATATAAATGAGACCAATAATTTTAAAGTGGTTCATCCTTATATGAATGGCCTACGTCCACTATTATGTTATTGCTGAGTGTTTGGGAATTCTCGATTAGAAGTACTCTCAAGAAATTCCGGTCCCCTTGAATGAGGGTAATACAATGTATTTATAGCCTTGAGGCTATATTCTGAAAGGGTGATACATTAAATGATATACATATGAAAGGGTAATTTATTCAATGCTCTTCAAGCGTGTGCGTCAAGATGATAAGCATTCAATGAATAGTTGAACTGTTGATTATCTGGCAATCAATGCTGTGGTTGAGATGCAGCTCGAACCGCCTTAGTTGCTCGTCGTTCAAGAGTTCTTCGGAGGACTGGTGTTCCTCGGAGGACTGGTGCTTGGAGTGAGTATGACTAGGTCGGGGGAATGAACTTCCTCGTTGCTATTGTGCCACGTAGATTGACACGTGTCTTCCTATTATTCGTCCACATCAGCATACTAATTTTGGTATCAACAGAAGCCCCCAATGTTTCATATTTCGAACTTTGAGGAGTATGGAACATTCTTTCTCGGTATATGGCAATATTAAATGACCTTCCTGAGTTTTTGGAGCCTTTTCTTCGTATTTGAATTTCCTTCCAAATTCGCAGAATCCGTCTTTTTGCATTTTTATAAGTGCTTCGATCTTCGTGCGCTTTTTGTCCTTTTAGCTGCCAGTAGCGTAATAGTTTCCTTTTTATAATCATTTATTTCACCATTTCCCAAGGCAAAGTATTTAAACTTCATAGACAATATCACCGTCTTCTACCTTTTCTAATTTCTGCTTTCGAGTTTTCTATAGCTTTTCTCTCTCTTGTGCGTTCATCCCTTTCTTCGTTTGTTTGTCAACAGATCTCCTTTTTCCTGTAAGATTTTCTTCCTTCTTCTTCATTTCTTTTTATTCACCATGGTTTATATTATCGAATCTCTTGAGAAATTCCGTTCTGACTTTTCTATTCCTTCTTGGGTAACTTTGGATAATCTTTCTGAGCCTTCAAATTATTTTAATTTGGCTGAGGGACATTGGTTCCCTAGCCTCTTTATTGCTGAATGTGGATTTTCTTTTCCACCAAACCCTTTGTGTTTAGAGTTCTGTCAGTATTTCGATGTTGTCCCTGCAAAAATAGCCCCCAACACATGGAGAATAGTTAATGGGGTGTATAGGTTAAATCAAACTCATGGAACTCGTATAGGAATTCCTGAGATTATGTACTGTTATAGATGGGCTGTTTTAGACAATGTTTTTTATTTAAAAACTAGATTTTTGAATAGGGCCTTAGTAGTCAACCTCCCTGATGCAAATAGGGATTATTTTGAACACGGGGTAGTTATAAAAAATTGGCAACATGCCCCTTTGGTTGGAGATGCAGTATATGAGGGTCCAAAATGCCCTCCATTTGGCAATGGGATAGGTTATTTTCATTTTATTCTATTTCTAAAATTATGATTTCATTATGTTTGACAAAATGTATGACTGATATTTCACTATGTATTTGTTTGCAGTTGACAGTAAGAGAAAAACTCCAAAAGAATCAGAAGTAAATATTAAACATTTGAAACATATCTGGAATTTGCATCGAAGAGTTGCAGACGAGCACATTAGGTCTGCTTCATATTTGTTGCAGTATAGGAGTTATACTACATCCTTTACTGCTCGCCCTGTGGTTAGTACCAGTGAACCAGCATCAACTCCTGAGGACTCTTCTCCAGAATCTCACATTCCTTTAAGTCAGAAGATGGGCAAAATAAGAGTTCCTTCTATCTTCGAAGAGACTTCCTCTGCTGGAGATGGAAAGAGAAACAAGAATGATGTCCCAAAGGGGACAAATAAAGTAGATGCTTCCCCTTCTGTTGCTCCTCAGAAGGCTGCCGAGAATCCCCCAATGGCTCCGAGCAAGAAAAGTGCTTCTGTGGAAGTGGTCACACCTCCCCCACCAAAAGTTCTTTGGTTGAAACTGCTGAAGTGCCCCTGAGGAGACTGAAGAAATCCTCCTCGGTCAATTTTTCTGAAACCATTCCCCAGCTCCAAGCTAGTGGAGCTGGTGTTCCAACCATTATTCCCCCGAGTTCTGCAATGAGCTCGGTAAAGACTTGGACTATTCCTGAAGTCCAAGGAATTGAAGAGAACATGTCTAGGGATATGCTGACATACCTAGCTACTCGTCACATTGCTTCAGTAAGTTTCTCTTATTCTGAATTTTTCTTTCTTCCCATCAATACATATGTCTCTACAATGACTTATCATTATTTTCTTCTTTTTACAGCTGGTGAGTTGCTTTAACACCATAGTGAAGAAAGATGAAGCACTCAAGGCTTCTAGCTCCTCGTCTGGAGTGGAGGATGCTTTTCTGGGTTTGGCCCAACCTTTGAAGGATTCTCGTCAAAAGTATGACGAGGATAGGGGTGAATGGGAGAAGAAGTTGGCTGCATCTGAGACAGAGAAGGTGCAGTTGGGAAATAAAGTGAAGGACTTGGTGAGAGATAATAAAAAATATGCCGAGAAGCTCACAAACTTTGGGGAGCTTGAAAATAAGTTAAAATCGGCTGAGGAAGAGCTAACCCTTCTGCGAGAAGTAAATCGCCAGAAGGAGGAGGTGGAGGCCAATTTGAAAGACTCCGAGGATCTTCTATCCGAGAAGCTCTCCTCGGAGAAAATGAAGAGAAAAGTGGCAGTGAAAAAATCTTTCCGCACCGGTTGGGATAAAGGATGGGATATGGGGTAGCGGCAATGATGACCCAGGTCAAGTATGGGAGTTTGAAATACTTCCGAGATGGTTGGGTTGCTGCCCTGCAAGAATTGAAGGTGAGCGAGGACTCAGAACTGTTTCAACAACATCTGCCTGGTCCTTCCCAGCTATTGAGGATGAAGAAGAGGATGAAGCTGCCTCTGATGAATCTTCAATGGTAGTGGGTGATCTCATCCTTACCCAACCTGCTGACGAGGAGCTTTCATCTCGGCCTTCTCCTCCTGAACAAGTTCCAGTTCCTGTCGACCAATTCATTATTCCCACCGAGCAACCGAGCTCCTCATCCCAGCCTTCCGAGAAAGTCTTGGGAGACAAGGAAAAGGTGTGAAGTTGTTCGGTATTCTCTTTCTATTTTTCTTCTTTTTCAAGTGTAACCCAAATCTTTATAACTTTGCATTATGATATAATAAAATTTGAGTTCTTTTCTTCCATATGACTATCTTTTTTGTATCTGCATTCTATCTGGATCTTCTTTTTGATGATTACTTTTTCTTTCTCTGCTAGTTTCTCGCCAGGATGAATATGTTATCTGCTAATGATACAAAGCTGATGCAGTAATGTCATGAATATTATAAGGCTGGTCACACAGAATTGAGTGTATCATAAGTTGCTGACATCCTCGGTCATGATGCTTCAGAGCAGGCTGTCGAAGCTTATCAATACCCGAAGGACTTAATTGATCGAGCTGTGGCCAATAACGTGGCTTACTATGACATGATCGAGGAGCTTCAATATACTTTATAAGATCTTCAGACTCAGTACAAGGAATCAACTGCCCTTTTGCACGAGGGGTATGAAAAGAGGTATCAACAACTTTCTGTCGAGACAGGCCATAAAAAGATCCTTACTGGGTACGATGTCAGGGAGAGAACCCTAAGGGGTGAAGTTGAGGCATGTAGATAGATTGTCGAGCTGCTGGAGCAAGAGAATAACAATTTGCAGAAAGAGCTAGCACAGTACAAGTCTGCAGCTTCTTCTTCAACAGCTGTAATCCCAGTGACTGACGAGGGATTTTCATTTTTAGAGGTTGAAAATGCCAAATTAAGGCAAGAGTTGGATACCTGGAGAAGGTCGGGTGCCTCTACTGCTACTCAGGGACGAGGAAGTGGTTCTCGCGATCGAGGAAGATCTGCTCAGAATGTTGTCGAGGAACCAAGTTCTCAACCTGCTCGGGGAGGATCAAGAGCTCTTAGTCATAATGTTGAAGAAGCTCATACTCGATCAACGTTGGAAAATCAAGCATTCCGATTAATGGCTAAGAACCAAGCCTTGTCTGAGTTGTCCAAGAAAGTTTGAGAATTGGAACAACAACTCTCTTCAAAGGAATCAGTTTTGAAGACTAACGAACTTTTCATCCAGAGTCTTAACGAGAAGATTGCAAGGTTGACATTTCAATTTAATAAACAGCCCAGGGAGTTTTGGATGGCTGGATACAACGAAGCTTTATTCAATTTAATAAACAACCCATGGAGTTTTGGATGGCTCGAACAAGGGCACTACCTGTGGGACTATTATGATCCTGGGGTATTAGACTTGCCTGTGCCACCTTATAAATTGGAGATGGAATGGATCCCAGCTCGTGCCATTCCTCGGAACTTAATTGCAAAATACCTCGGTGACTACAATCTTCATTCTCAGATCAAGGTATCTCGTCCCGAGCATCTACTGGACACCCCTTCAATAATGAACGTCAGAATGCTCCGAGATATTAACTTCATTAATTCTCCCCTTTGCTTGGAAGATCCTCCTGCTGGCGAGGAGCCTATATCGAAAGCTGAAGGAAAAAAGCCAATAGAATAGGAAATTCTGATGTAATAATTAGTACACAATTTAATATCAATGTAATAAACTTGTGTAATTCATTTCGACTTTAATGAAATAATTTCATTTTTGTTTGCAAATTTGTATTGCTCTTGTATTTGTCAAACACTTTATATTTGTGCCTTCATAACAATATTGTGTGGTTCATCGACCAACTTAGTAATAAAAAGTTACAAGTATCAGAAATGTTGCTCGATCACTTAATAATAAAGTAATGAGTATAAAAATGTTGAAAATTATTCCAACCAACCAAGGTTGTTAAATTGTGCTCGTCGACCAATTATAGTTAATGGGTTTTTATCCCCGACTAACCATACTTGGTAAATTTTTGTTTTTTTCATAAAATATGTCCGACCAACTAAGGTCAATAAATTTTCCTCGTCGACTAACTACAATTAGTGGGTTTTTATCCTCGACCAACCATACTTGGTTCAGTTTGGAATATTTTGTTCTTCGAGGAACTTTTGTATTTTCTGCAATAATCTTACCTCCCGACCAACATAAGTTGGTATTTGAGAGAATATCTTGTTTCCTAACCAACCGAGATTGGCCTTTTTAGGAGTCTCGTGTTTTCGCTCTTTTACCAACCGGAGTTGGTCTGATTTCGAACTATCATGTCCACTAGCTCTTTTACCAATTTAAGTTGGTCACGCTAGTATACGCCTCCTAACCAAAGGAGTATAATTTGTTCTTGCCCTTTTACCAATCGGAGTTGGTCGTGGGTTTGAACTATCATGTCCACTAGCTCTTTTACCAACCTGAGTTGGTCACGCTAGTGTACGCCTCCTAACCAAAGGAGTATAGTTTATTCTCGCCCTTTTACCAACCGGAGTAGGTCGTAGGTTTGAACTATCATGTCCACTAGCTCTTTTACCAACCTGAGTTGGTCACGCTAGTGTACGCCTCCTAACCAAAGGAGTATAGTTTATTCTCGCCCTTTTACCAACCGGAGTTGGTCGTGGGTTTGAACTATCATGTCCACTAGCTCTTTTACCAACTTGAGTTGGTCACGCTAGTGTACGCCTCCTAACCAAAGGAGTAGAGTTTGTTCTCGCCCTTTTACCAACCGGAGTTGGTCATGGGTTTGAAATATTAGTGCTGCTGAACAGCGTAGTGTTGTACACTAGTATTCCCCGAAAAACTTTCAATAAAAGGAGAGAAGATTGTGAAATATCATCGTTTTATTCATATTGATGGAACTGATTTACATTTTACATCACTGATAATACTTGCGTAGGTGTTCAGCATTCCATGCATTCTTAAATTCCTCTCCTTCTAGAGTTGCTATTCGGTATGTTCTTGGTCGGACAACTGCAGTAACTTGGTAAAGTCCATGCTAGTTTGCTTCCAATTTATTGTGCTTCTGAATGACCTTCTTTAGCACGTAATCTCCTTCTTTTAAGTCTCATTTCTTCACCCTCTTGTTGTAGAACAGAGTTGTTCGTTGTTGGTAAGCAGTATTCCTAATGGCTGCCTCTTCTCTAACCTACTCGAGCATATCCAAATCCAATCTTCTCATTAAGTCGCTGACTGGGGAATTAAAATTCAGCACTCTATGTGTTGGAAGACCCAACTCGGCAGGTATTACAGCTTCACTTCCAAATGCCAGCATATATGGTGATTCTCCAGTTGCTGCTCGGGGAGTTGTTCGGTAAGCCCACAATACTGACTGTAGCTCATTAATCCAATTAGCTTTAGCTTCACTTATCCTCTTCTTCAAACCATTGAGTAATGTTCTGTTCGTCACTTCAGTCTGTCCATTGCTTTGAGGATGGCCTGGTGCTGAATGAGTCTTCAAAATGTTTTATTGTCGACAATAGGCAGCAAACTCCTCATTATCAAATTGTGTTCCATGGTCTGTGATGAAGGCATAAGGGAGACCATATCGGCAGATTATATTCTTCCAAACGAACTGGTATACCTTCTCGTACGTCATATCAATAAGTGGCTCAGCTTCTACCCACTTAGTAAAATAATCCACTGCCACGACGAGGTAATTGAATCTTCCTTGGGTCATTGGCAGTGGTCCAACCAGATCAATTCCCCACATGGTGAAAGGCCAAGGGGAAGTTATGGGTGGAGTTCGTCGGATGGAGGAAAAACGTTGGCATTTATCACATCTCTTAGCATAAGATATACAATCAGCCCTCATCGTTGGCCAGTAGTATCCTTGCGTCATCACCCTTTGCAAAAGTGTCCGACCTGCTACATGGGCTCCACAGGGCCCTTCATAGATTTCTTCAATCAATTCTTTCACCTCGGATGGATGTACACATCTTTGCAAACCTGCCATAATTCCTCGTCTATACAAAACACCATTAATTAGTACATACCGAGCAGCTTTAAACCTCAATTTCTTGGCAGCAATCTTATCCTCCGGTAATTCTCCTTCCTCAACATATGCCCTGATGGGATCCATCCAGGATGGTCTTAAATCAAGAGTAATAATATTCATCGTCAGGTCTTCATCTATGCTTCGACTTTTTAACACCTCAATTGGTATCGTTCTTCGCAGCTCGGTACGAGTAGCTGATGCTAGTCGGGCCAATACGTCTGCTTGTTCATTCTCCATTCTTGGTATTCTGATCAACTGAATGGCATCAAATTCTGCCAACAAGTCCATCGCCTTTGCATGATACTTGACCATTAATTCTCCTTTAACTGCATATGTTCCCATCATCTAATTCACAATTAATTGAGAATCACTGAATACCATCACTTGTTGCGCTTCCATAATCTTTGCTAAATTAAGACCTGCTATCAAGGCTTCATACTCAGCCTCATTATTGGAAGCTTTGAATTGGAATCGCAAGGCATATTCCACGTCAATCTCGTCTGGGGTGTTCAAAACAATCCCTGCTCCATAACCCGTTGTGCAAGATGATCCATCTACATATAATCTCCATGTAGGTAACTCGTCTTCAAATTTCTTATCTGATAGAGTTCCTCTGTGAAATATCTTCTATTTCCTTTCATCCTCCCCTGGTATTTTTCGCTCTTCGTCGACCATCTCTTCTCGCCCTTTTACCAACCGGAGTTGTTCTGGGTTTGAATTTGATGATCTTTCTACATCCATAAGCCCTTTTATCAACCGGAGTTGATCTGGACTTATGTCTGTTGATCCTGTAATATCCACAGGCTGGTCAGCGAGCAACTTTTGTTCCTCGGGGGTATCAGGATATGTAAATTCTGCTATAAAGTCTGCTATAGCCTGCCCTTTTAGTGATGATCTGGGTTCATACACAATATCATATTCACCGAGCTCTATTGCCCAATACATCAGTCTCCCTGATTTTTTTGGCTTATGAAGGGCTTGTCTCAATGGCATGTCGGTATACACGACAATGGTATGGGCCTGGAAATATGGCCTCATTCTTCTACTTGCCTCAATTAATGCCAATGCCAATTTTTCCAGCTTTGGGTATCTGATCTCTGCACCTCGGAAAGCCTTACTTGTGTAATAAATTGGCTTCTGAACTCCATTCTCCATTCTGATCAATGCCGAGATGACTGCATTCTCTGATACTGCCAGGTAGAAGTACAACTTTTCTCCCATTACTGGCCTGGACAACAGTGGAGGTGCTCCCAAATATTTCTTCAAGTCTTGAAAGGCTTTCTCACATTCATCATTCCATTTGAAAGTTTTTCGAAGCGTTTTGAAGAATGGGAGGCATCTATCAGTTGCTCGGGATACAAATCTATTGAGTGCTGCAACTCATCCTGTAAGACTCTGTACCTCTTTCTTCGTCATTGGAAATCGCAACCCTAAAAGAGCTTTGATCTTTGCTGGATTTGCCTCAATGCCTCGTTGGTTGACGATGTACCCGAGGAACATTCCTTCTCGTACTCCAAAGGTGCACTTCATCGGGTTGAGCTTCATTTGGTATTTATCCAGTTGATCAAAGGTCTGACCTAAGTCAACTAGATGATCAACAACTTTCTTGCTCTTTGTCAGCATATCATCGACATAGACTTCCATATTGCAAATGATTTGTTCGGCGAAAACCTTATTCATCAGCCACTGGTATGTTGCTCCTGCATTTTTCAAACCAAAAGGCATAACATTATAACAATAAGTTCCCCTAGGGGTAATAAAAGAAGTGCTTTCCCTGTCTTCAGGTTTCATTTTGATCTGGTTGTATTTAGAGTAAGCGTCCATGAAGCTGAGCAGCTCATGTCCCGAGGTAGCATCTACTAGTTGGTTAATTATGGGCAATGGAAAGTGATCCTTTGGACAGGCCTTGTTGAGATCAGTGAAATCAACATACATTCTCCATTTATTGTTTTTCTTCTTCACCATCACCACATTTGCTAACCAGTCTGGATATTTCACATCTTCAATGAATTGGGATTTCTGGAGCTTCTCGACCTCCTCTTGTATGGCTTGATTCTTTTCGGGACTAAACACTCTTCTTCTCTGCTTTATAGGCTTGATCTCCTTATTCGCATTGAGTTCATGGCATAAGAAGTTTGGGTCTATTCCTGGCATGTCTTCATGACTCCATGCAAAAGTTTTCTTTCTGTTTCTCAAGAAAGTTATCAACTCCTGTTTTATTGAAGCATCCAACGTCGAACCTATCTGGGTTATTCGTTCAGGGTGATCGTCGTCCAGAATAACATTTTCTGTAGATTCCACCACCTGTCATTTTACAAGTTGGGATTCATCTCTGGGATCCAGTGTTTCAATTTCTGTACCTTCATCCACCTGGTAGGTAGTAATCTTTTTCCTTGATTCTTCAAGCTCCTCTTGCTCGGCAGACGAATAATAGCATTCCCGAGCTACTTTCTGATCACCTTTCACAACTCCTACTCCAAAATTTGTTGGGAATTTTAAGCACTGATGTACTGTGGATGGGACTGCTTCGAACTTCTTCAAACCAACTCTTCCCATGATGATGTTGTAAGCTGATTGCACGTTCTTATCCATCACAATGAAGAGTATTCTCTCTGTTCGACAAGCAGGCCAAGTTCCAATGAATATATCCAACTTGATCGTCCCAAGTGGAAAAACTTTCTCGCCAGCAAAACCCAGAAGAGGTCTGTGATAAGGTTCCAATTGAGATAATTTCAAATTTAAACTGTCAAAGCATGAATAGTACATGATGTCTACCGAACTACCATTGTCTACCAGCACCCTTGAAATCACTACTTCTTTCATCCTCATTTTGATCACCAAAGGGTCATCGTGAGGGTAAAGAACACCTGCCAGGTCATTTTTTGAAAAGCCAATGACCAACTTCTCTTTGTTTACCTTCCTCGGACGATCCTCCTCTGCCAAATTTATTCGCTGAATGTACGAGCAAGCTTGGGCCTCTCCGAGGTAAGCCTTTCTTTCTGCAGTAAGGTCTCCTCCTCCTGCATCTCCTCCTGTAATGACATTACAATTAAATGACCCAAAGCGTATTGAAAATACCTCTCGTTCTAGATGCCTTGGTTTCTTAGGGAGATTGGGGTCATCATCTGGATCGTCTTCATGGTTTCTCTTCTTTTTCTCCTCTGCTCGACGAGGAGATCTAGAACTTTCTCTAGTTTGATCATTATTTCTTCTTTCCCCTCCCCGATCAACATACTTTGCTAGCTTTCCTCTTCGGATGAGTGTTTCAATCTCGTTCTGAAGAGCTATGCAATTTTTGGTCATATGACCATGATCCTTATGAAACTCGCAATATTTATCCATGTTCCTCGTATCAGGGTCTGACCTCAGTTTCTTCGGCCACTTTACCACCTCGCTATTCTTGATTTCTTCCAAGACATGATTAATACCCATTTTCAAAGGAGTATAATTATCGAATTTCTTCAGGACTTCCCATGATGTTTTATTATTCTTGGAATGCCTGTCACCGCCATTGTCCTTATGCTCTTTCTTTTTAGATTTGTCGACTTCCACCTTGGTTTCTTTATCCATATTCTTCTTCGCAGCCATAGCCTCCTCGGCATTCATGATTTTGGCCGCTTTTGCCATCAACTCTGACATAGTTGTAGGTGGATCTTTGGACAAAGTGTAATACAACTTGTTAGGTAATAACCCACTCATGAAGGCGGTGATTGCTGTATTTTCTTCATAATCTATGACTTCCAGCTTCTCGTTATTGAAATGAGTTATGTAATCTCTAGTACTCTCACCAGATTTTTGTCTAACACTTAACAAGTGTACAAATCTTTTTACTGGCTTTGCCCCAAAACAGAAATTGCCGATGAACAACTCGGCCAACTGAAAGAAAGTTGAAATCTTACCTCAAGGAAGATTGTTGTACCATATCTGGGCAGATCCAATAAGAGTTCCAGAGAATGCTCTATATCTCATCTCGTCGGGGACAACATAGATGTCGGCAGCAACCTGATATTGCTCTATGTGAAGAACATGATCTGTCTTTCCATCATACTTGGGGGTCACCACGGGCGCTTTAAATTTCGACGGTGTAGGAAAATCCACAATGGCCTCTACAAAAGGTGTCCCTCGAAAAAAAGTTCGTTGTAGGGGATTCTTTGCCTTAGCCATTTCTCCCAATCTATCCTCCAACCGCTGAATGGAACCTTTCCACGCGTCATTTCCATCCTCGGGCCTATTAGTTCGAGCAATTGATTATTCTGAAGTAGCCTCATGAGATCTATCTTGACGAGCAACTGGTCGTGTTTGTGCTGATCCTTCTCTGAGATCTGACGGTTGTCGAAAACTCCTCGACATGGTCTTAGGTGGACTCCTATTCCTCCTAGGGCCTAATCGACTGAAAAGAGACACCCTACTCAGTCTTTCCAAGGCACTGGGTCTCTCTGGAGAGAGAGTGATACGTTGATCAGTATCTGTAGCCTTTATTGACGAAGTTCGCCCAGGTTGATAAGAGAAATCATCAGATTCCTTATTACGATATGACTCAGTACGCCTGAATCGTGAAGAAAGTAAATAGGTTTGCCTTTGACCACTTCGCTGTCCCGAACGTGCAGGTGCACCGCCATGAAGGGTCTGTATGAGTTGTCGCATTGTTTATTGCATGGCGGTTTGTCCTTGAGCCAGGTTCGTCATAATTCCAGCCAGATCTGGAGGTGCAGAGGGATTTGGAGGATTTCCAGCATTTCCAGCGTTTCGATTGCTAGATTCTGGATTGTCTGCCTTTGATGATGAATAATTCTTGGTGAAAAACGATAACAACAGTCGTTTCCCACAGACGGCGCCAATCTGTTGATGTAAAAAACTAGATTACTGTAATAATTCAATCACAGATAAATATAAATGAGACCAAGAATTTTAAAGTGGCTCAGCCTTATATGAATGGCCTACGTCCACTATTATGTTATTGCTGAGTGTTTGGGAATTCTCGATTACAAGTACTCTCAAGAAATTCCGGTCCCCTTGAATGAGGGTAATACAATGTATTTATAGCCTTGAGGCTATATTCTGAAAGGGTGATACATTAAATGATATACATATGAAAGGGTAATTCATTCAATGCTCTTCAAGCGTGTGCATCAAGATGATAAGCATTCAATGAATAGTTGAACTGTTGATTATCTGGCAATCAATGATGTGGTCGAGATGCATCTCAAACCGCCTTAGTTGCTCATCGTTCAAGAGTTCTTCGGAGGACTGGTGTTCCTCGGAGGACTGGTGCTTGGAGTGAGTATGACTAGGTCGGGGGAATGAACTTCCTCGTTGCTATTGTGCCACGTAGATTGACATGTGTCTTCCTATTATTCGTCCACATCAGCATACTAATTTTGGTATCAACACATACTTCCCCCCTTACAACAGAATTTTGGGACGAAATTCAGGAATATAAATCATACCGGTAAGGTCAAATCCAAGTATAAATTTCACATCGTAAGAAATCGAAGAAGTACCGCCCATACAGTACATCAACAAAAATCCCTATTGATGTTATACGCCCAGCCTTACCATATAGTTTCAACTGAATCGAATATTAACTTTACTCAATCTTCCCTATACCATCCTCGTGACAAAGTTTGGGAAAAACAAATGATCTTCAATCATCAAGTAAATACATCCTGAAATCCCAACTACTCACTATTTCACAATTATGAGAACTACTACCATTCAACCATCCAGGGCGCCCATATGCCCTATCGTACCACTTTCATTATAAGATTTATCGCAAAGGTTATAAACTCATATCCTAAAGACCTAACTTATTTCGACTCCCAACGGTTATTAGTTTCATGCGTGGGGTGTCTCGCAAGCAAAATCCAAACAAGGAACCCCCCCGATACACTACTACCTAAAGTAGTTGGTCATCAAAACTCCTCAGGTCCTTTGTCAATAATATGTAAAAATCAGGTTTATCGATTTAAAAAAAATTAATTAGGTTTCATTGATTTCAAATAGAGTCTACGCATCTACTCTCTTATTAAAGACAAGATTCTGCTTATAGTAGTACATACGCTCCCTTATACCACAAGTCAATCCACGCCGATAGTCACATCATGTTCGGACATACCTAATGTAAATAACTCCATGATAAAATTAGACCCACGTGATGACATGTAAAATATAGGTGTCCCCAACCCCTCAGTGAGTCTACATAAATAACAATGATATAGACTAAGTTTAGTAACCCGTTTTCCCACACAATATTAATCGCTACAAAAATCAGCATGCGCCTCATAATTCCTTAGATAGAAAACATACCCTCATTTGTGGGTGGTGGTTGTTAACTCCCACTATTATAACTTTGCTCCGATGAATCAAGAAAAATTTTAACCCAAATTTTCAGTTCTAATTAATCACACTCCAATATATGTCCAAGCCTTTGAATATATTGCCTTCGTCGGGTATCACACCCAATTTCCGCATTTCTAAAACTTCTACAGATGACTCACCTCAATTGTCCATAAAAGGGGTGACCTCGACTACAGTCATCATACTCGAACATAATTCATAACCTCCAAAGTACGACCTCCGCTATCCGTCCAATGGCCCTCAGCTGCCATACGTCCTGTACGAACACGTCCGAATGCAAATAATATTCACTAATATCTACGTTATATCAATAGAACGAAATCTCACCAAGGAAATCAACGTCCTAAACATAGGGCTCTACATCAAAGCACGCTAAGCTGAAAACACAGTAAGCCGTATAGACCCTAAAGGACACTAGAACCTGATGCTCTGATACTACCTGTAACACCCCGCCCAACCGGGGAGAGCGAACGGAGCGCCACTTTCGATAAAACTAACCAAATCCGCAAATAGCAAGGTATAGAGCATCTAAACGAATCCCACAATAATATAAATCCACTAATCTCAAATCTCTTATGAACACATCTTCTTTCACTTAGGATTAAACCCTCTTGTAAACTTAAGGATACCCAGGTGTTATATTCAATCACCCCTACTGGTCCTATCTTAAATCCTCATGCATAACAATTAGAATCCAACAAATGAATCTAACAACCGAAATACATTTTAAATTAATTATCATTATTCCAATAAATTAAATCCCAATCAAATTAATTCAAATCTTAACTAGGGATTACTGATCTTATATAAGTCCCATAATATGCAATTAATAATCCCCAAAGAACTAACAAAGATTTGGGATAAGAATCAACATTAAAAAGAAACAACTTTAGGAAGTCTGGGGAGGTCGATCGATCGAAGGCAGGGGGTCGATCGATCGATCACTCAGGTAACAGCCCAGTTTTTTTTCATTTCTGCAACTACATGTTTAGCCATTTTAAATCATTCAAACCTTCATATTAACATCCCAAATACTTATGATCCTTACTACATGATATACCAACATATATAATTGATTTCTAATCATCTAAACATCCTAGAATCATCAAGAGATTGAATTAAAAACATGTTTATATCCATTTTCTCCAGAAACGTATCAACATAATATCTTCAAGAACACATCAATGGTTTTCATAATTTCTTCAACAGATTCATGATTATTTTGTGGATTACTAACTACCTACAACATGGGTTTGATTCCTATATATTTTCAGTTTCCAGAAATCCATTTAACAACTCCATTATTTCTTCCAAACATGAAAAATCATCTCTTTTAATAACTATTCTAACATGGACAATATACAAACTTAGATTTACATTATCAAACACTTGCCTCTAATGAAGGTCTGATCCTTTGGTATAGTATATCTCAGGTGGTTCTTCCCTCTCCGGTCAACCTCCGATGGTGGTTGGTGGTGGTGACCCTTGGTTCTTAGTTCTTTCCATCCCAAGTAAACTCTTCTCTTCCTAAGTAACCTTTCACTCTCTCTAGGAATATGAATTCTCTAATTTGTGTAGATGAGATGAATAAACCACGTACACTTAATCTTCAAATACTTATAATAGGACAAAATCCGAAATCACTATTCACCCCCCTATAAAATGACTAAAATGCCCTTTTGGGTTGTCTTTTCATTTCCAACTGACCCGAGACCCAAAACTGACATCCAAATAGACTTTTCTGACTATTTCAAACCTTCCGGATGCAATGACGGAGTCAAAATGACTATAAAGTCGATAGAAAATAAATTTACTTTTTAATTTAACAAATTAGTCCCGACACATCCCATACCGCGTCCGACTAAAAATCTAAATTACCGAATTTATATCTCACAGGAATTATCATTAATCATCTCATTCATATATTACCTAAATATCTTTAAGTAATATTCAGAATCATACACTTTTAATATCCTCAAGTCGGATAAAACCCCAATGAATTAATTAATAATAAAATCCAATTAATCCATTAATTTAAAATATAACTCATTTTAAAAGTCATTAAAAATTGCGGGGTATTACAGGCTGCTCCTGCGCCATGTTGGATGGGAACAGATTGTTCCTTCTCTTATCTTGGACTTATTTCCCTTGTAGGATTTGACAGAAGGCATGCGCATGCAATTGTGATCTTTATGGGAGAGTCGTCGACCGTTGACTCGTCCTTTCCAATCTGTTAGCAGAGTTTTGCATGTTTATGGGGATTACATGAAATGGCTGTGGAGGATGGTAGTGGCTAAGATGTTGGCCGAGGAGACTGGGCATAGATGGTTTACCATGTTTGACACCATGGAGGGAGGCATAGTGGGTTTCCCTAGACTAGTTCGAGCTTGTCATTCCATGGAGCACCTACGGCATACTATCCAGGCAGGAGAAGTTTGGGACCTTAAGATGTAGATGATGATGGGGGCGGGATCTTCTGTTAGCTGCGGGTAGGGTATTTTGTGAAGCTAGTTATGTGTGAAGCCTTTAAGTGTTTAGTTTTTGTTATGGCAATAAATTAAGCGATGTTTGGTCAGTTTCTTTTAGAAGTAAATTGGCTTATTTTGTTTTTAGGATGGTAAGGTTAGTGGGGGTAGTTGTTTGAGTCCCTACGCTGATATTTCTTGTAACCGTACCGAAATTTCCCAAAATGCAATAAAAAAGGAATTTAATTATATTGTTGTGGCTCTTGATGAGTTTTGCATTTGAATTATCTATACCAATTGCTAAGTCATGCATAATCCTTTTGTTTATGATAAAATCAATTGTCGTTCTCAAAGGTAAGAAGTGAATATAATTTTGTGAAAAATAAGGGGGTTGTGCCCATGTAAAGCGTATGAGCTGCCTACGTACCTCTGGGGTTTGAAAAATTTACGAGTTTCATTTTTTAAAGAAAAAAAGTTTTTTTAGAGGATCTGGACCCACGTAGTTCTGAGTAGAGGGAAATGAATATTTTTTTAAGAATATAAGGGCTATGAGAGGAGTCGTAGCACGCTGAGATTTCGGACTAGGGGCAGAATTTCTTGAGACTGTCCAAGTTGACTGGACGATCCATCTCTTCTCCGTCATGGTCAGTGAGCATAGCGATGCCGCCGGACATGATCTTCTTCACATTGTAGGGGCCATTCCAGTTTGGCTTAAATTTCCCTCTGGGGTATTAGACGGGTTCTATATTTTCTTTAAGGGCTAAATTTCCCTCTCGGACACCACGATCCTTAACTCTCCTATTGAAAGATCTCGCAATCCAGTGATTGTACCCCTGTATATGATATAAATCCTTTAGCCTCCTTTCGTCCAGGAGTGATAACTTATCAAGATAACTTTGATGTTAGTTTTCTTCACTGACCTTGCTTTCAATTATGACACGTAGTGAGGGTATTTCAAATTCAATGGGTAAGACTGCTTCCATGTCGTATACCAGAGAGTAAGGGGTAGCCCCAATAGATGCTCAGACTGAAGTGTTGTAGCCCCATAAGGTGTAAGGGATCTTTATAACTCTCGGTCATCTTACTAATGATTGCTTTGAGGTTTTTATTAGCGTCTTCAACTTCATCATTGGTTTGTTATCGGTAGGGATAAGATTTGTGTCTCTAGATCCCATACTCATCGATTAATTCTATAACTTCTGCCTCGAAATGTAATCCTTTATCTGACACTAGCTCATGTTGGACCCCTTATCGATAGAATATATTCTTTCGAATGAACTTGGCTATATTTTTGGCATTCAGTACTATGTATGACCCGACTTTAACCCATTTGGTGAAGTAATCAATGGAAACTAGGATGAACTTGTTCCCATTGGAGGATTTGAGTGTGAAATTCCCTATGATATCGATGTCCCATGTGGAGAACAACCAGGGAGAAGTCATCTTGTATAATTCCAATAAAGTTAAGTGCTGAAGATTAGAAAATTGTTGGTATTTAAGGAATCTTCGAACATAGGCAGTGCATTCATGAACCATGGTAGTCCAATAGTAACCATATCGGATAATATTCTTAGTGAGAATGTGGCCATTCATGTGGGGTTCGAATTCCCCGCTGTGGATTTTCTACATCATTTTTTCAATGTCATCCTTATAATGCAGTGTAAATGAGTTCCATTGAAGTTTGTCTTGAATAATGCTTTATCTCAGATAGTGTACCGGGCTTCCAGTTTGCAGAGGGTTGCTCGATCATTCTTATTGGCTTCTTGGGGGTACCTAATTAGCTTGAGGAGGAACCAAATGTTATAGTATCAACACTCGACCATATCAGGATCCTCTTCTGTGACGAGCTTAATGTGTTAGCAGTGGGTTTGTTTAGATTGCTTTTGGACTAGGAAAGGGGCCATCGTTATTCTTTTGGGTAATTCGACCATGGACGCTAAGGTAACAAGGTTATCGACTAATTTTTTCCTTAATCGTGGGAAGTAGAGGAAGGTGATAGCTCAAAATTAGGAGGCCAACTCTTATAGGTGGGCGTGGAAGGGTAGGAGCTTCTCATCTTTGACTTTAAGGGCCTTGCCAATGATGAGGGTTGAATCTTCGTAGACATTTAAACACTCGATTACTTTCTTAAAGTGACCTCGAGGCCTACAGTGCATGCCTCATATTCAACCATGTTGTTGGCATAGGAAAAATATAATTTGATGGCAATGGGAGTATGGGAGTCATCAGAGCGATCATGAGTAACCCAATGCCATATCCTTTCTTATTGGCAGTGCTGTCAAAGAACATTTTCCACTGGAGGTCTTCCTGACAGGCATAAAGGATATCTTCATATGTGAACTCAGAGATCTAAATGTCGACTTCTTCCATAGGGTAGTTAGTATGGTAGTTGGAGATATCTCTCCCTTTCATGGCTTTCTGCGTGACATACACAATATAAAACTCGGCTAGCATCATTGACCATTAGGCCATTCGACTAGACAAAGAAAGTTTTTCAAGTAGTTATGTGATATGATCCATTCCGAACACAAGTTCGATGGGAAAAGCGAGCATGTAATGCCGTAATTTTTTAGTGACTCAGATAAGGGCGACGCATGCCTTATCCAAGGAAGTGTAGTTAACTTCATATCTGACTAATTTGCGATTGGAATAATAGATGTCCCTCTCATTACGGGATTCGTCAATGTATTGGGATACCAGAGCCCTAACTGCATTTTCTATCACGGTCAAGTGTTAGAGTATGGGTAGACTAGGTTATGGTGGCATGAGTATCGGAGGTCAGGTTGGATACTGTTGATTCGATTAAAGGCTTCCTGATAAGCTTCATTCTAAATTTTGGTGAAATCCTCGCGGAGGAGTTTGAAGATGGGTTCCCGAATATAACATAACTGCCTGATGAACCGACTGATATACTGTAATTTTCCCAAGAATCCCTGGACTTCCTTCTCCGTTTGGGGTGGTGGAATTTTGAGCATGGCTTTCAGTTTGGCAAGATTTACTTCAATAACCTTTTCGCTAACCATTAATCCTAAAATTTTTCCTTTGGTGACGCTGAAGACACACTTTTGTGGGTTAAGTTGCATCTGGTATCGCACCAGCCATTTAAAGAACTTTCGGAGAATGAGAACATGACCTTCCCTAGTCTTAAACTTGATGATCATATCATCCACGTAAAACTTAACTTGTTTGTGTATCAGATCATGCAAGATGGTTGTGGTTTCCCTTTAGTAGGTAAACCCTACGTTTTTAGACCAAATGGCATAATTATGTAACAAAAGGTTCCTCAGGGGGTGATGAATGAGGGTTTTTCTTGGTAATCAGGGTGCATCTTGATCTGATTTTATCCAGCAAACCCGTCAACGAATGACTTGATAGCATGACTAGACATATTATCCACAGTTATGTCGATATTGGGTAGCTGGTAATCATCTTTCGGAGAGGCCTTGTTCAAATATCGATAGTCAATGCACATGAGAACCTTTCCTCTTGATTTTGGCATGAGTACAATGTTAGCTAACTAAATGGGATATTCAATCACTCGGATAAAGTCTACATTCAACTGTTTGACCACCTCTTCCTTAACTTTGAACGACCATTCGATACGGAGCTTTCGCAGTTTTTATTTGATCGGTTTACATTTTGGGAGAGTAGGAATCTTGTGCAGGGAAATTTTGGGATCGATTCCAGGCATGTCATTGTAGGACCATGCGAAGACGTCCACAAATTCCTTCAGTAATTCTTCAATTTTCATACACTCATACTCGTCAAGGGTGGACCTTATCCTAATCTCGCATAATTGGATACTAGAACCGAGATTAATAACAAGAATTTCATCTTCCTTAATTTGAACATGGTTATGTTTTATGTTATTAACCTTATTAAGATCAATTAATAATTTTTCATTTGTAAAATCATCATCATTAAGTGTTTGATTAGAATTAAGACATTTAATGTAAGGCATAATAAGATACTCAAAATCTTCATTTATTTCATTCTCGAGAAAAATAATGTCGAGAACCTCATCGAAGGAGGTCTCGATTACTATTGATGCAAAAAACTAGACTAGGTCTAATTAATCGATCACAGATAAAACAAGTAAAACAAATAAGACATAAGAAATTTTAAAGTAGTTCGGCTTAATGGAATAGCCTACGTCCACTGTTATGTATTGATTGTCTCGAGTTATTTTTTCGGTTCCTTGCAATGAGGGTGATACAATGTATTTATAGCCCAAGAGGGGTCTTGATAGTTGTCGTGCGAAAGGATGGAATGCCTTCATTCGTTAGGCATTTACATCAATACATAAGGAGAATTTAATGTATGAAGGTCGTCGCTTCATTGGAAATATAGGTTGTAAGACTGTTGTCGCTTTGTTGGCAATATAGGTTGTTGGTCGGGCTTCTCACTTGGTGAGGCTTCCATGTTGGCCAGGCTTCCTTGCTTGTCGAACTGACTTGGACTTGTGCCTCATTGGATGACATGTGTTGGCTTGTAACTTGTCCATAGAGGGTGGCAAATTTTGGTATCAATAGAAGCCCCCAATGTTTTATACTTGGAGTTAATGCGAAAGTGTGAAATATTATGTTTTGACAGTAGCTCGGGATGTTTGGTTGGCGGCAGACCTTCCAGACTTGTGAAATTTACCCACTTAATTGACAGTTTTTGAACGCGAATCGCAATTTTGTAAATATTTCAAATTTTAGCAAACTTTTATGGGGTATCTTCATATTTTCTTTTGTTAGCCGCCGTAAACCCAAATGTCGTTCCCTTTAATCATTATTTTTCCCAGTTTCTGATGCGTCTTATAAAAAGAGCGATAAAACTTTGATCATTTGCTACTTCTCACTTCTGATTCTACTGCTGTGTTCTTTAAACTTTCGTGCGATCATTTTCTTTTCTGTCTTCAGTTCTTGCTGAATCCTTAAACTTTTGTAAGAATTTTTCTTCAGTTCTTTATTTTCTTCATCATGGTTTATTCCATCGAGTCACTTGATCAGTCCATAATCGACTTTAATATTCCATCTTGGGTTGTACTAGAACATCCCACTTTTCCTTCTGATTTTTTCTCTCTAGCTGAGGGCCATTGGTTCCCTTCCATCTTTATTGCTGAATGTGGGTTTACATTTCCTCCCAATCCCCTTTGTTTGTAGTTTTGTCAATATTTTGACATTGTACATGCAAGAGTGGTTCCTAACACATGGAGAGTTGTAAATGGAGTTTATAGGTTAAATTAAATCTATGGAACCCATCTAGGGATTCCAGAAATAATGATTTGTTATATATGGGTAACTGGCGATACCACTTTTTGTTTGAAAACTAGGGCAATTAGTAAAGATTTAGTAGTTAATCTCCCTGATTCTAATAGGGGATTATTTTGATCATGGGGTCGTTGTAAAAAATTGTCAGCATGCCCCTCTAGTTGGAGGTGCTAAATATTAAGGACCTATATGTCCACTATTTGGCAACGGAATAGGTTATTTTATGTTTTAATATTTTTGCCTTTTTATATTTGATAAAATGTCATACTGACTATTTCTTTATAAATAAAATTGCAGTTGAACAAAAAAGAAAGTCCCCCAAAGAGAGTGAAGTAAATTTGAAGGAATTGAAGTTTATCTTGGGACTTCATAAGGTTGTAACTAAGGAGAACGTTAGGGCTTCCTCCTATCTGCTTCAATATAAAAACAATGTTTCTTCTTTTATCGCCAGACCTGTTTCTTCTCATGTTCTGGTGATTTACCTTGATCAATAGGTTGCTGATGACTTAGACATTCCTTCTTTTGAAATCATGAATAAGAGGAAGTCTCCTAACCTTTTCAGTGGTAGAGATTTTGGCTCTCAAACATCTACTGAAGGAGCCAAGAAGAAAATAGGGGGTGTTATGAAAACCCCAGTTCCCAAGGACCCATCCCCCAAAGACCCAACCTCAAAAGTCCCAATCCCTAAAGATACAACCCCCAATAATGTTGATGTTCCTTTGAGGAGACTTAGGAAAAGGCCTGTAGAGAAGAAGGTTGACCAGGTGACTGATCAACTATCATTGGTTAAATTACCTTCCACTAATGATGCTCCTCCGACCGTTATTACTTTTGGTTTGGCCAGGAAGTTAATCAAGTCTGGTACTCTTCCAGACCATAGGGGGTAGATTCCATACGCCCCCTTGAATTGGCTGCTCAGAGTCTTACATCAGTAAGTAGTTTCCACTTTTTTGGTTTGATTGTCTTTTATATTTCTTATATACTCATCTTAGTCTTCATATTTTGTAGTTCTTAGTACACTTTAAGAATATGCTAGATAATGATGATGCAATTAGGGCTTCTTCTTCAAATGATGTAGAGGAAGCCCTAACTGGCTTAAAGAAATATCTGCTCAAATCTCAGCAAGCCCTGGAGACTGAGAAGAGTAGTTGGGCGGATAAATTTAAGACAACTGAAAACTTCTCGTTAGACGTCTAATGAAAATGCCCTTGAAGAAGAGCGCGGGGCAAAGGAGGTTGAGCTCCAGAAAGAGGAAGCTGAGCACAGGACAAAGGCTGCTGAAGAGCTTGTATCCTCTGCCTGAGCTAAGAGAAAATCTACCGTTAAGGCCTACTTCAGTGTTGGTTGGGAAAAAGTCTGGAACAAAGCCATTTCTGCTACCTCTGCTCAAATTGAGTAAAAGTGTTTCAGTGATGGTTGGGTTGCTGCCCTTTAAGAATTGAACATGGCTGAAGACTCTGAACTTTTTTAAAGATATATTCATGGTCCTCCTCCATCCATTAAGGATTAGGTTGAGGATAAAGCTGCTTCTGAAGAGTCTTCACTTGTGGTTCAATCTTTTACCAAACAACCTGAAATCACTGAGTCTTTTCTTCCTCCAGTCGAGCAAACCGAGCAACCCCAGTTTGCAATCCCTTATTCTGAGAAGGATAAGAAGGTTGATAGGGAGAAGGGGTAAAGTTGTTCGACATTTACCCTTTTTCTTTCTTACTTGTTTTTTCTTTATTTTGATTGTACTCGAACTCTTTGTTATCAGTAAAAGAACATTTTGTTCCTTTTTATCTCTTGTTGATTATACGTGTTTTCCATTCTTATTGTTAATTGGTGATCATTTCTTCTTGCTAATTTATAGCGAAGATAGAACACCTGTCTTCCTATGATACCGAGCTACTGAGGTAGTGCAATGCTTTTTTCAAAGCTGGTCATACATACTTATCCGAAGAAGGAATCACTCCGTTGATCGGTGAGGATGCATCAGAGCAGGTTAAATAATCCTACAAGTATTTGAAGTACTTACTTGATCGGGTGGTAGCAAATAATGTTGCCTACTACGAGATGATATAATAACTTCAAGAACAGTATAAAAGAATCCACTGCACTTGTGCACCAAAGCTATGAGAAGAAATATCAAAGCTTAAGTGTAGGTCAGGGTTTTGATAATTTTATTTTTGTTTATAATAAAAAGGAAGCTTTACTTACGCTTGAAGTTAAAGAAACTAGGACTATTGCCAAACTACTGGAAGAGGTGAATAATAATTTGAGGGATGAAGTGAATCTTTTGAAGTCTGCTTCTGGAGCTATTGTTGCTACTGCTGATGAAGGTTACTACTTTTTGGGGGCTGAAAATGCCACCTTAAGAGATGAATTGGAAGCCTTAAAAAGGATTAAGACTGCATCCTCATCCCGAGCAAGAAATAAGCATGGTCGAGGAATTACAAAATAAGTTAGGACCCAGCAGGCCCTTGCCAATCAAGCTGTACATTTAAAAGCAAAAAACTGAGCTATCGCTGAGATGTCACAAAAGCTGTTGACTTTGAATGAACAGTTATCCACTCAATATTTCCAATTAGATGTTAAGGATGGGGTACTGAAAAAGCAGCAGTCATAGGTTTATAAATTAACCTGTCAATTCCACAAGCAGCCAAGAGAATTTTGGATGGATGGGTATAATGAAGCTTTGGGATATTTTGACGATAGACTTCAACAGGCCCAGAACCAATCCTATAAATGGGGTTGGATGAACGCTTTAACTGTGATGAAGGTGGATAAGAAAAAATCTTTATGAGATTGGTATGATCCGAGATTACGGCAGCTTGACAATCCTCTATTCAAGTTAGACGTTAATTGGATCCCTGTAGATCGTATTCCTCACAGCTTGATCTTAAAACACTTAGGATATTATGAGCTATATGATGAACTAGATATCGTCTAACCTCCTCATCTGCTTGATCGTCCTAGTAGTAGCAACAACAGGATGCTTTAGAACTTTAACTTCATCAACTCCCCTTTTACTTTGGATGATCCTCCAGCTGGCATGGATCCTGTCTCCAAGGCTGAAGGAAAGAATCCTGTAGAATAACTCTTTGTGTTTTATTTTTACATATTTAAGCAACAATATGTAATCACTTAATTTTAATGAAAATATTATTTTTCGAATGGATCAACTTTTAGTCAATCTTTGCGTATATGAATGTTTCTTTAGTCTTTGACTATGCATGGATCAAATTTTAGTTAATCTGTAGTTTTTCACCGATTCTATTGATATCCTTGGTATTATATCAATCCCTAATGCATCACTATGGTTCTGATAATATACCTAAAGTTTTTAGGTAACTGAATTAGTTACCTCGGTTCCCAGTCGTGAGTGGAATATTTGTCCATTTTTAGCCCAGTTTAGATGAAAATTATTCATCCAGGTCTTCATTAACAAAGCATCTAGGACTTATAATTTTGCCTTGTGTGTTTTTTATATATTTGATAACCAAATTTTTTGGTGTTTTCATTGATACCGACTAACTTTGTTGGTGGCCTTTATTGATACGGACCAACTTTATTGATGGCCTTTATAGATACCGACCAACTTTTTTGGTGGTCTTTGTTGGTGCCGACCAACTTTGTTGGTGGACTCTCTAGATATCGACCAATCTTTTAGCCCAGTTTAGATGAAAACTATTCATCTAGGTCTTCCTTAACCAAGCATTTGGGACTTACAATTTTGTCTTGTGTGGCTTATATATGTTTGAGAACTAACTTTATTGGTGCCTTTCTTGATACCTACCAAATTTGTTAGTGGCCTTTATTGATACCTACCAACTTTGTTGATGGCCTTTATAAATACCGACCAACTTTGTTGGTGGTATTTACTGGTGCCGACCAACTTTGTAGGTGTCTTTTATAGATACTGACCAACATTGTTCGTATTCGTGACCAACTTTGTTGGTTCCTTTATTGCCTTTATTGCATGCCTAATGTAGTGCATAGCACTAGTACTCCAAAAAAATAACAATTTTGGGGAAATCTCATTCCACGGGTAAATCTCATTCCACAGGTAAATCTCATTCCAAAAAAATAACAAGTTTGCCTTTAATATTAAAATGAACTTAATACATCGTGATTACATTACTGATAGTATTTACTCAAGTGTTTTGCATTCCATGGGTTCTTGAATTCTTTACCCTCCAAAGTTTGTAAGGACATAATTTTATAAATGTCCGGGGTAGAATCTAGGAATTTTCTATTTTTATAAGATCACAGTATTATGTTTGATACCGCTACATTCGACACGTCAACACGATCATCCACGACGGCCTTGATCCGAATCCATGCATCCATCATCTTCACACGTGCATAATGCTACATGCGACGTGTTGCTCAACTCATTCCCACTACTCCACTTCGCGTAATTGGTAAAATGGTTTATTGGAGTTGTTTATATTTGCACAAATATTTGGGAATTTTTTAGAAAATATTTTTCGAAGTCTGATTGGTTTTTTTATCAAAAGCAGAAATTTTTCTAAGTGTAGAAGCGGACTTTCCTTGGTCATCGAGCTTGCGAGATCTCATTCAAATGACATCGCTCTGTCCTTCGAGTGACATAAGCATGTCGCGCGATCTCGTTAAAGCGACACACGCCCTTCATTCAAGCGACATGTCTATCTCGTTCGAGCGACATCGCCGCCTCGATTTTCATATAAATATCTGGGTACATTATACACAATTTTCCAAGTCTTTTTTGCACAAGATTCTGCATTTCACAGCCCAAAAACAGACTTCATGTTTTAAGACTTTATACCTTCTTTATTCACATAACCACTCCCATATATGTATGTGAATCTTTAAACCTTCAAGAGGATTATTTGTACTCATCTTGAGTAACTTGTGGAGAAGCCGTCTCTTTTTCCTTACTGCCCACCTGGAGTTCTTGCGGAAGATTACAGCCGACGGCATCGAAATCGACACATGAGGGTATTTCGTATGTCACTCTTGTTTTCATTGTAATCCATGTAAACCGTTACTTTACAAATTAGAGTGAAAATAAAAGGTTTTGCCCATTTGGGGGATTTTCCCTCACTTGTGTGTTTTGTTTGTGATTTAATGTTCTTTTATGATCATATTGTCTTCAATCACACCTAGATGCATGTTTTAAAATTTAATTAAAAACTGAGTTTAATTATATAATTTATTCGCTTGAACAAAAGCGCACTCTAAAATTGGTATTAGAGCCAATTACACAATTATACCGTGTAATTTTTCGCAAAATTTTTCTAAGATATCAATTTTCTGAAAAATTGATTTTTGAAAAAGGGCGTGTTCAAAATGGAGAAATTATAGAATAAAATGCCAGTTTTTGACGGGACAAATTATGCTTACTGGAAAGCCCGCATGAAATCTGCTTTAAAAGCCATTGATGAAAGAGTTTGGATTTTGGTTCAAAGTGGGTGGACTCCTCCATGCATCACTATTGATAACGTGACTGCATGGACTGAAGATGAATTTAAATGGTCATCCTTTGACTCTAAGGTCTTACTGCTATTTCTGGATCTGTCACACCTGACAAGTTATGGAGGATAATGACGTCTACCACGTCAAAGGAGGCATGGGAGGTTTTACAACTTACCCATGAAGGAACTAATACTGTGAAAGAGTCTAAACAACAAAATTTAACAACTTAATTTGAAACTATCGCCATGCTTGAGTCTGGATGTTTTGTTGAATTTTACGCTAGGTTATCCGATACAGTAAAAACTAGCTTCAATATTGGTGAACACATTCCTAATGCTAGAGTTGTTAAAAAGATTCTAAGATCACTTCCTAAGCATTTTATCCCTAAAGTGAATGTGCTAAATTCTATGGGTAATTTAAACACGCTTAAATTAGAGGAATTGGTTGGAGACTTGCAAACCTTTAAAATTGACATGTTTCCTAAGTCTGTTAAACCAAAAGATAAGGTAATTGCACTTAATGCCCAGGATAGGAAGAGTGAGGGGTCGACAAGAAAGAGAGTAGAGTCATTTAGAAAAAGGGAGAAAGAAATGCCTAATTCCGAGTGTGACCTTGATTTAGATGACTTGGATTTGTTTGCAAAAAAATTCAAGAAAATTCTCAATTTCAAGAAAAATGGAAATTTCAAAGATAAAAGGAATTTTGAGAAAAATAAGTTTGAAAAGAAAAATGAAAATATTTTAAAGACCCTCCTAAGAAAGACATTGATAGATGTTATGAGTGCGACGGTAAGGGTTATAGAGCTTTTGAGTGTGCTACTAGACTTAACAGACTTGCCAAAGAAAAGCTTAAAGTTGTCCTTAATGCTACCCTTAGTGACGACAGTGAGGTCGAGTCAGTGGACTCTGGAGGCGAGTCATCGCATGAGTGTAACATTCACTGCATTCATGGCTAGTCATGTAAGTACCTCTAGTGATCCTCACGACGATGAGGATGCTGCTTCATAGGGACACATCGACAGTGATAACGAAGAGAGTGAAGGGGATGATGCTGCAAGTGAGAGCGAGAGTGATCTTCAACGCACATACGCTGAGTTATATTCTGAGTCATTTAAAACCAAAAAGCGTAACAAAGCATTAGTTCTTAGGATCGCCACTTTAGATGGAGATTTAGGAAAGGTGAGAGAGAGAGAGTCCTCCTCCCGCACTACCTTAAGAGAGAGAGAGAGTCTGCAGTTTAGAGAAAGAGAGAGGCAGTTTGGAGAGAGAGAGAGTTATTGTGAGAATAAAAAAGAGATAAAAGAAAAACTTGAGAAGATAATATGTTTTGAGTGCAAGGGTAAAGGGCACAAGTCATTTGAGTGTCCCACTAGACTTAAGAGAGAGGGCAAGGAAGTTTCCATGCCCGCTACCCTAAGGGATAGTGAGGATGAGAATGGAGATGAAAGTGTGATCTGAGAAGCTTTTAGAAAGTTGTTTATTGAGGCCATGAAAACAAAAAGGTCGAATAGGAACCTAGTTCTTCGAATTTATGAGTTGGAGGAAGAGAATGATGAGCTAAAAAAAGGAAAAATATGTCTTGACCAACACGGTGTCTAGTTTGACGACACGTGTATCCCATCTCGAGGATGATATCGAACAAGAACAGGAGGTCCAAGTCTCGTTAGAGAACGCATCTGAAAAGGTTGATAAGATGGTTCCCTATGCCATTTTGAATGATGATGAGTATGTCAAAAAAGGTCATGACGGTGCATTCACTACTTTTAATGCGCCCGGGCCTATCTTCACTTTGGTGAGTGAGTCTCATGAGTGCTCGACTAGGAAAGCTCATCCCAAAATTCTTGAAAAATTAATTCGTAGACCGGTTTATGTTTGCTCCCACTGCAAGAAGCAAGAACATCTTAGGGAGTTTTGTTCTAAGTTGGGGTTTATGCCATATCATACCACTTCATATGTTCACGCACATGCTCCCACTCATGATACTTTACTTGCACATAATGATAGAGAGTTTGCTCATATTCGCAAACAATTGAAGTTTTTGATCAAGATTACACATGATCTAATGGAGTTGGTTCAAAAGGTGTCACCATATTTGGGAAACTCCACCGCTCTTCCCGATTGAGGTCTTGATATGGTTGCTAGAGTAGGGTGATTTACATGATGTCTCTTTTACCTATTGCTAGCATGTACCATTATTCTGTTTTATTGTTTTTGGTTTTTATATTTTTTTTTGAAAAATCCAAAAATATTTTCTTTTTATAAAAAGTTTAGAAAAGCACGAAAATATTTTTGTATTTTGTTTACACCTTTGATGGATGAGCATTTAAGATAGCCGAGTCACAACTTCACTTCCATTTATCCATGTAACTGTTTGATAGTGATTTGAGACGCTACATCATTGCATCCATGTGCTTTACATTGTTTGGAGTCTTTGAGATGTGATTAGTGATATCTTTCTACATATTTGGCTCCTTATCTCCTTTATTGCACACATGCACGGCTTTATTTTATTATTGCACTTGTCTATCACATATTGACCTCGGTGTTTCCATCTCAATTTTGTATATACAACAAACCATATGCGATAAAACTTAACAAGATTGGGATGCATGTTAAATCTAGTTGGTGAGATTGTGTGGTATTTTATCAACGGTGAAGGGCTACGAAAAGTTATCATTTATTCTTTGCGATTAAGCCGCCATTTAATTGAGGAATTTAGTGCCTCTTTGGACCACCAGGCATTTAGTGCTGTAACATAAAGTATGAGGGATGTCTTTCATAGTTTTAAGGACTGAGTTTCCTCGGGGGTGGTGTGGGGGGCTACTTAAGGACACCAACCACCTTTGAGGAAAGGGGATTACATTTTGAGAACCCTGGAGTTAATACTAGAGATACACATCAGAAAGAGATATTTATTGCAAACTAGAGGGTTTATCCCCTCACTATTGTCATTTATTGTAAAGATTTTAATACTTGACAGAAAATCCTGAGAGTATATGGTGTGTTTTTACCTGCCTACAAAGGTGTATCTAGGGTGCTTACTTCTCTCTCCCTCTAGCTAAGTTACTGCTAAAGTTCATTACTATTTCTTGAGTTATACACGAGGGTTTTATGAGTTTAAGCCGAGTTTATCTTCATTGGGTCTGTGTTCGTGTGTCCTATCATTAATCCAAAGCTTTGGCCAGGATTAGCTTATCTTTACCATACTCAAATAGGGGTTACGCCTCCATCTTATCTAAAGTACCACTCATGGGAGGTGGAACGGAGGCTATGGGAATGGCTGCCACGGGAGTTTGGGGCTTTTGGGACTTAGACTTTGACTTTAATGTCCCACTCTTGGCCGTTTTTCCTTCTTGGTAGGTGGTTGAGAAGTCCCCTCGCCAATGGTAGCTTCAGTTGAAGGGGCAGCCTTCTTCGGAGCTGCAGGCGCTTTGGGTTTAGGCGTTGCAACTGGGACCATGGGATAAAGTGGGGGAAGCTCAGTGGGAGGTGCTTTGGGGGTTGAACTTTGAGGGAATTCTACCCCAAGTACATAGTTGCCTTTTAGCCCCAACTCTAGGGCATAAAATGAAGAAATGGGAGGATACACCGGATCTCCCTCAACGAACTCAGAAATTTTAGCTAGTTGCTTCGGCCAGTACTTTGGGGCAAACAAAGGGGTCATGTCCCCATGCCTAGTAATACTGGGAATGGTAACTCTCCCAACCATAGTGGAGCTTATCCACCACGCAACGGTGGAAGAAAAAAGAGAGCACGCCTCGCTAAAGGAGACCTTAGGGTTTGACGATTGAAACACTAGACGTGGAGCCCCCTGATCAAACCCAAACTGGCGGCTGCATCGGTTGGGATTATAGTTCTCACTGGTATATTCCCACTCAGTGTAAGAAGGCAGATATCCGAGGGAGAACAGAAGAACCACGGCCAACGAGGGATCCTCGATATCTAGGGAAGGCGCCTGTACCATTCTGGCTTCATGTTGAAAAAATTCACAAGTGTGAAAGAAGACTTCCTCCTGATAAGGCCTCATTACAAAGTTCTCAAAATAGTCAATCAGAGATATTAACTCCTTTCGGCTTTGTCTCCTGTGATAAATAAAGGACCATGGGGGCATAATTATTTCCCCCGAGGGAGGACGGTTGGCTTTGGTCGCTACGGCAGGAAAGCGAAAGTAAAGGAAGCTGGTCAGAAGAACGCTGTTGGCAAAATTGTCCAAGTTATAATGGCAAAGAGAGCGTTCTATGTAGAACAAAGTTCTATCCATCCAGGTGTAGATGGATCCCAAGGCAATTGCAGCTAGTGGAAGTTTTATGCCTCGGGCCAAACGAAGCAACAGGTTGATAGGGTCCCTTCGGGGTTGGTCGTTGGGTTTTCCCGTCAAAAGGAAACGGGAGAGAATTACAAGAATATAGGCGGGAAGTTCCAACGGTGTACCTTGACCAGGAGCATCTGTTAAAGAACTGCCTTCACCAGAACCCTTGAAGAAATAATTAATCAAGGGAGAGAAAGTAACTTTGTTGGATGAACCAATGCAACTTCGGCATATGCGATCCAACTCTAAATGATCGGCAGTCTCTTGGGCATCAATAGCCTCATCATTGTAGGGCTCATGACCTGTTGCATCGAGGCCCAAAAGATCGCACACGTCCTCTAGAGTTATGGTGAACTCGCCCACACAGCGATGAACGTATGAGTAGTAACGTTCCATCGAGAGACTAGGATAGGCAGAGCAACATTATTCTTCGAAAGAGTGAACTCACTAAACCACTTAGCCCGTTGCAACCCAAGATTGGTGACAATATCCTCATAAGAACTTTGCATGTGAGAATTCCAGGCAGCAAAGTGGGCAGGAGAACCCCCTGGTGCTTCGCAGTCAACATGGTACCATGGGAAGCCCCCTCGCTCCAAGCGCAATTGTAGAGTCCCCTCTGGGGGAAGAAAGCCCCACTATGAAGAATCCTCGTCTTCATCACCCAACAATAAGACATTGAACTTGGAAGAAAAATGCATAGCCTTACAGGCAACAGCAAAGTAATCACCCTCCCCAAAAATAGGAGAGTAACGATAAAATCTCAGTTGTTCCTGACGGGCAGCATCCAGGGTAGAGGCAGTAGTGGTGGTGGAAGATGGAGGACCAGTAGCAGAGATGATGGGGTTGCTTGGGGTTGCCATGGAAAACGATGATGAAGACAACAGAAAAGCTTCACGCAAGGGCAGTTTAAAGAACGAGAATAGAAGACCACGACCACAGGGAACGATTTATAGGATGAGAAGGGAAGAAGGCGAACAAAAAGCTTAGCAATAATGGAGTTTTTACAAGTTTTTTTTCTCTCTCTCTAAAAAAGAAATGAAAGTCTGAAGAAGATAGTAATAGAGTAAGAAAAAAAGAGAGGGTTAAAGTGTTTTGGATATAGCCATTTGAAAATTTTGGGGTTGTCGTTTCAGTCTCCCACAATTACACGTGCAATGCCGCCTGCAATCATTTCTAATGAACACGTGGCACCTTGGGAAGTGCTCTGACAGTTGAGAATATTGCACCACATCATTTACGAAGTGACATCTGGGGAACACAAACCATTGCCTTCTTATAAAAGATTGAGTTTTGGCGCCAAAGAAATTTTTGTAAGACATATCTAATAAGACCCCCAACGAAGAAGATGTCCCAACGATTCCAAAAAGCTACGATGTTCTCTCGTCATAAGTCTAGACGACTGATTAGTCATGACTAAGGTACATCAAGAAGAATTTTACTTTTTCCCGAAGACTCTAACGCTCTGGTTCTGAATAAAGGAGAAAAGGCATGAATCTTTTCACATAAAGAAAAGTCCATCGGTTTGAGACATTTCGTGCAGACATTTCTTGTTCCAACAAATCTCTCCACGAGGGGGAAAATGTAGAGGGGTCTTGAAGGTAATCTTGAGATTAGGGATAAATCCCCAATTAGCAACAATGTTTGAGATTAAGCAACCGAGGCAGCTCAAGCGTGGCAACTCAGCAAGGCAGCTTGGTGCGGTAGCTCATATTTTAGCTTGTTGTATTAGTCATATTGTATTTTCATTATTGATGACTATAAGGTTTAACGTTTGTAATGACGTAACGATAATAACAAAAGAGTTTGTATGAGGTCAAACGGTACTTGCGAGAGACCAGGCTTGGCAAGGCCTGGGAGAGCTTTCATGCTCTATCGAATGACCTCACCGTGGGAACTTTAGAGGGACCTAGTTTGGAGTATTGAGAAGTAAGGCACCCTTGGGGCTTGTCCTGACCATCTTAGATACACCTGGTAAAACGCCGAAGAACCCTGACCGTGGAACCTCAAGCAGAGCAGCTTTGAGACCCATCGGGCGTTGAGTTATGAACCAGATAGCCCTTCTACTTAGTGTCACATCTACCATAGGTGATGTTATTGGCCAGCCAAAATAATGTCAGACATACACTTGAGTAAACCACCGTGGTATTTGGGGCTGTCAGGCAGTTGGTGAGCCACCTCTGCGACAACAACCCCCTGACACACAGTGGTTAGGCAAAAGGCATGTCTTGGCATTTAATGATTATGCCATGGAGGAAACTAGTACACCAGGCATTTAGTGCTGTGACATTAAGTATGAGGGATGTCTTTCATAGTTTTAATGACTGAGTTGCCTCGGGGTGGTTTGGGGGGCTATTTAAGGACCCCAACCACCTTTGAGGAAAGGGGATTACATTTTGAGAACCCTGGAGTTATTACTAGAGATACACATCAGAAAGAGAGATTTATTGCAAACCAGAGGGTTTATCCCCTCACCATTGTCATTTATTGTAAAGCTTTGAATAATTGACAGAGATTCCTGAGGGTATATGGTGTGTTTTTACCTGCCTACCAAGGTGTATCTAGGGTGCTTACTTCTCTCTCCCTCTAGCTAAGTTACTGCTAAAGTTCATTACTATTTCCTGAGTTATACACGAGGGTTTTCTGAGTTTAAGCCGAGTTTATCTTCATTGGGTATGTGTTCGTGTGTCCTATCATTAATCCAAAGCTTTGTCCAGGATTAGCTTATCTTTACCATACTCAAATAGGGGTTACGCCTCCATCTTATCTAAAGTACCCTCTTACATACCTAAAAAATTGAGGAATTTTATTATCCGTGGTCCAAAGAGGTTAAAAGGGCCCAAAAAAATTTAAAGACAATAAAAAGGAATATATACCGAATATGGGCCATTAGGTTTCACCATCAATTCTCTAAAGTTTGAGAATTTAGATCTCCTCTATTCAAAATATAAATTTAAGGGAGTTTGGTTGGAGAATTTAAACGGGTTTGCACTTCCTTGAAAGTCCTGAAAAAGTATTAAATAGTTTTGGACGTTATTGGTGTGGAAATCACTTTGAGCTTTGATTTGATGATTTGATCGATTCAATTTCTTATAATTCCATCTTTTTACACCTAAGGTAGCTGTTGAGTTCATTCGTTAGGAGTATTTGATATTTATCTTTCACATCTGTTATGTTTGTATGCATTGATTTTCCTATCGAATTTGATCACACCCCTACATTTCCGCTATCATCGACTTGGTTGTTCTTGTGTTTGTTCATGGTGTGATTCTTTGTTGTATATTTTGTGTGAAAATTTTTGAAAAATTCAAATATAGAAAGTTTATTACCTTGTGACATTCTCCATTTGCATTTATTTGTGCTTCTCATACCTGTTAATTTGGGGACATCATAAAAAAAGGGAGAATGAATTATGGGGGAGAAGTGTTTGGTGTTTGGTTGATTTATCAATGATTTTCTTAAGCTTAATTGATCTTTAATTTTTGCATATCATTATATTTCTAACTGTTTCCTATCACGTGTATCTTCTTTATCTCATGTGTGTAGGTACAAAATTGATAATTGGTGAATTGCACACCCTGATGAGAAAAGCTTTGAGAGTTGATGAAGATATTGAAGTTTGATTCTCGACATGTTAGCCAGTATTCTCAGTTTGAGGGTTTAATGGGGATATTATCTTGTATGTCAGTTGCTTTATTGAGATAGCATAATTCGGATTTTTTTATGTACGTACCGGCACAGACATAGGGGGAGATTTGTAAGGACATAATTTTATAAATGTCAGGGGTAGAATCAAGGAATTTTCTATTTTTCCTAGATCACAGTATGTATATCTGATACCACTACATTCGGCATGTCAACACGATCATCTACGATGGCCTTGATCTGAATCTGTGCATCCATCATCTTCACACGTGCATAATGCTACATGCGACACGCTGCTCAACTCATTCCCACTACTCCACTTCGCGTAATTGGTAAAATGGTTTATTGGAGTTGTTTATATTTGTATAAATATTTGGGAATTTTTTGGAAAATATTTTTCGAAGTCTAATTGGTTTTTCTATCAAAAGAAGAAATTTTTTCAAGTGTAGAAGTGGACTTGCCTTGGTCGTCGAGGTCTCGAGATCTCATCCAAATGACATTGCTCTGTCATTCGAGTGACATAAGCATGTTGTGCGATCTCGTTCGAGCGACACGCGTCCTTCGTTCGAGCGACATGTCTATCTCGTATGAGCAACGTCACCGCCTCGATTTTCACATAAATATCTGGGTAGATTATACACAATTTTCCAAGTCTTTTTCATACAAGTTTATGCATTTGACAACCCAGAAAATAGACTTCATTTTTTAAGGTTTTATACCTTCTTTATTCGCATAACCTCTCCCATATATGTATGTGAATCTTTAAACCTTCAAGAGGATTATTTGTACTCATCTGGAGTAGCTTGTGGAGAAGCCGTCTATTTTCCATTGTTGCCCACCTGGAGTTATTGCAGGAGATTCCAGCCAATGACATCGGAACCGACACCTGAGGGTATTTCGTATGTCACTCTTATTTTCATTGTAATCCGTGTAAACCATTACTTTACAAATTATAGTGAAAATAAAAGGTTTTACCCCTTTGGAGGATTTTTCCTCACTTGTGTGTTTTGTTTGTGATTGAATGTTCTTGGATGATCATATTGTCTTCAATCACACTTAGATCCATGTTTTAGGATTTAATTGAAAAACTGAGTTTAATTAGATAATTTCTTTATTTGAACAAAAGAGCACTCTCAAAGTTTCAATTCGCTATGTGCCAGGTCGAATGAATGTAGTGATACGATAAGGCCCATGCCAATTGGATTCCATCTTATTGCACTTCTGAATCACTTTCTTCAAAACATAATCACCCTCTTTTAAGTTTATCGTCATGACCCTCTTATTGTAGAAGCATGCAGTCCTTTGTTGATAGGCTGAATTCCTTAAAGCTGCATCTTCATGTACTTCTTCCAGCATGTCTAAATCCAGTCTTCTCATCAAATCAGTGACTGGGGTATTGAAGTTAAGAACTCTGTGCGGAGTTAAATCTACCTCGACAGGAATTATGACTTCAGTGGGAGTTATTTGGTAAGCCCACATGATAGAGTGCAATTCATTGATCCAATTACCTTTAGCATTTTCTAACCTTTTGTTCAATCCATTCAACGAGGTTCTATTAGTTACCTCTCTTTGGTCATTTCTTTGAGGATGGCCAGGAGCAGAGTGGATTTTTTGGATGTTGGACTGGGCACAATAAGTAGCAAATTCATCATTGTCAAACTGTGTGCCATGATCAGTGATAAAGGCATAAAGTAAGCCATAACTTCATATGATACTCTTCCAAATAAACTGATAATTTTTTTCATAGGACATATCGATCATTGGCTCAGCTTCCACCCATTTAGTAAAGTAATCAACAGCTACAACCAGGTATTTGAACCTTCCTCGGGTGGTTGGTAAGGGGCCAACTAGGTCAATTCCACACATAGCAAAGGTCCAAGGTGAAGTGATCGGTGTTAGGAGAGATTGTGGAGCCTTGGATATGCTAGAAAACCTCTGGCACTTATCACACTTCTTAACAAAATCTACACAATCTGCTTGCATAGTCGACCAGTAGTACCCCTGTGTATGGATTCTCTACAACAACATTCTTCCTGTTACATGGGCTCCATAAGATCCTTCATGGACGTCTTCAATCAAATCCTTCACTTCAGCTAGATGCACACACCGTGTAGACAAACAGTTAATCCTCTTCTATATAACACACCACCATCTAGCACATATCTTGCGACTTTGTATTTTAACTTTTTAGCTTCAAGTAGGTCAGTTGGAAGAATCCCTTCTTTAATATATGCTCTTATGGAATCCATCCAAGTTGGCCCCAAATCCACTTCAATAAAGTTGACCATCAGATCTTCATCTATTCTCCTATTAGTAAGTAGCTCAATAGGAATAGTTATTCGGAGCTCAATTCTGGTTGTTGAAGCTAGTCGAGCAAGTGCATCTGCTCGGGCATTTTCCAATCTTGGAATTTTGATCATCTGGATAGGTAGCAAGGTGGCAATTATCTCCAATGCTTTAGCTAACTATCTGGACATCATTTCTCCTTTAGCTGGATATATGTTCAACACTTAATTTACCACCAAATGTGAATCACTGTATACCACAACTTCATCAGCATTAAGTGATTTAGCTAGGTTTAAACCAACAATCACAGCTTCATACTCTGCCTTATTATTGGAGGCTTGAAATTGGAATCGTAGAGAATACTCTATATCTAGCTCGTCTAGAGTATTGATAATGATTTTAACTCCACATGCGGTTGCACAAGATGACCCATCAACATACAAACTCTATATGGGGAAATCTCTGTTAAACGTTTGGTTTGTCTGAATCCCCTGATGGAAGATTTTATCCTTCACCTCCTCATATTTCTTGTTCATCTCCTGTACTCAGTTGGACGATTCTAGTTGATTTTTTTCTACAGTTTCCCCTATTTGGATTTGGTCGGGCGTATCTCCAGTAGGTCTACTGACTCTTTCATATTGCTCGACTAGAGTCCCTTAATTAATGGGGACCTCTAGGTAAGTGAATTTTGTAATAAAATCAGCCACAACTTGGCCTTTTAAAGCAGTCCTTGGTTCATATACAAGGTTATATTCCCCCAATTCCATTACCTAATACATCAATCTTCCTGATTTCTCTAGCTTATGCAAAGCTTGCCTTAGTGTAATGTCAGTGTATACCACTATGGTGTGGGCTTGAAAATATGGCTTCATTTGTCTACTAGCCTCAATTAAGGCCATTGCTAATTCCTCCAGTCTGGGATATCTCACTTTTGCTCCTTGAAAAGCTTTGCTGGTGTAATAAACTGGCTTCTGAATACCATTTTCCTCCCCGATCAAGGCAAATCTAACTACTGATACATCCAGATACAAATAAAAATTTTCTCCCAAAATTGGTCGGGAGAGTAGTGGTGGTACTCCTAGGTGCTTCTTCAAATCCAGGAAAGCCTTTTCAC
Source organism: Sambucus nigra (assembly GCA_949130495.1). NCBI lineage: Eukaryota > Viridiplantae > Streptophyta > Magnoliopsida > Dipsacales > Adoxaceae > Sambucus > Sambucus nigra. The sequence goes on along the minus strand of OX422218.1, from coordinate 447,810,634 downwards.
ATTCATCGTTCCATTTAAAGGTTTTTCTAAGTAACTTAAAGAATGGCAAACACTTGTTCGTTGCTCGAGAAAAAAACCTGTTGAGTGCTGCTACACGCCTTGTTAACTTTTGAACATCCTTTTTATAGGTTGAAGATTGCATTTCGATCAAAGCTTTAAGCTTGTCTGGATTAGCTTCAATGCCTCTTTGATTTACTATATATTCGAGTAAGATTACCTCCTGGACTCCAAAGACGCATTTGGTGGGGTTTAACTTCATCTGGTGCTTTTTTAATTGATCAAACGTCTGGCTGAGGTTGGCAATATAATCAACAACTTTTTTTACTCTTAATGAGCATATCATCAACACACACCTCCATGTTTTTGACTATTTGCTCCTCAAATACTTTGTTCACTAGTCTCTGATAAGTAGCACCTGCATATTTTAGACCAAATGGCATAACATTATAATAATAAGTTCCTTGGGGAATAATAAAGGAAGTACTTTCTCTATCATCTGGCTTCATTTTGATCTGGTTATAACCAAAATACGTATCCATGAAACTTAGAAGCTCGTGCCCTGAAGTAACATCTACCAGTTGATCAATTTATGGCAAAGGAAAATGATCCTTTGGGCATGCTTTGTTCAAGTCAGTAAAATCCTCACACATCCTCCGCTTATTATTTTTCTTTTTGACCATAACTACGTGGGCCAACCATTCCGGGTACTTCACGTCTTCAATAAAGGAAGATTTTTGAAGCTTCTTCACTTCTTCCTGTATAGCCTGGTTCTTCTTCGCTGCTACACAAGTTTAGCCTCTTTATTCACATTAAGCTCATGGCATAGGAAATTTGGGTCTATGCCTGGCATATCTTTATGACTCCATGCGAACACCTATTTTCTTTGTCTCAATAAAGCCATCAACTCCTATTTAAGAATCGATTCCAATGACACTCCTATTTGAGTAGTTCATTCTGGTTTATCATTATCCAGAATAATACTTTTTATTGCCTCCATCACTTGGCCTTTTACAAGATCAGATTCAACTCATGGATCCAAGGTTGCAACATCAGATTCGTTGTTCGGCTCAGATATATCCACTTCATAAGTGGTTGTTTTCCTCTTTGTTTCCAATATATATTCTTCCTTGGCAGAGGAATAGTAGCATTACCGAGCTACCTTCTGATCTCCTTTCACTACTCCAACTCAAAATTTGGTCAAAAACTTCTGGCATTGATGAATAGTAGAGGGTACAACTTCGAATTTCTTCAGACCAACTCTTCCCATAATCATGTTATAGGCAGAATGAACATTTTTGTCCATTACAAAGAATCTCACTTTCTCTCTCCTACTCGCCGGCCATGTCTCGATCAACACGTCTAATTTGATGGTCCCTAATGAAAATACTTTCTCGCCATAAAATCCAATGAGAGTCCTGTGGTAAGGCTCCAGTTGGCTGAGTTTTAACCCCAAACTATCACAACAGGGATAAAACATGATGTCTGTCGAACTGCTGTTATCGACTAATGTTCTTACCACCAGTACTTCTTTCATCCTGACTTTGATCACTAAAGAATCATCATGAGGGTAAAACACTCCATATAGATCATTCTTGGAAAATCCAATTACGAGCTTATCCTCGTTAACCGCTCTTGGTCGTTCTTCCTCGATAGGGTTGATTCGTTGGATATAGGAACAAGCTTGAGCCTCATTGAGGTAATATTTCCTTTCATCTGTATGATCTTCTCCTCCTGCATCCCTACCTTTAATCATGTGGAAATCAAAATATCCAAAGTTGAGTGTGAATACCTCGCGTTCATGTTGTGTAGGCTTCTTGGGAATATCCTGATCATCTTCTGGATCTTCATCGTGGTTCCTCTTTTTATCTTCTCTGGGCTTAACTGGTGATTCAGATCTTTATCGACCATTACCTCCAGTTCTTCCACCAGCCTTCCGATCAACGAATCTGTCCAATTTTCCTATTCGGATGGGTGCTTTTATCTCATTATGGAGATCATTACATCGGTTAGTCATATGACCATGCTCTTTGTGAAATTCACTATACTTGGACTTATCCCTTTTATCAGAAGATGATCTTAACTTTTCAGGCCAACTTAAATAATTGTTGTTCTTTATTTCTTCCAAAAGATGATGTATATCCACCGTTAAGGGAGTGTAATTAGTAAATTTCCTGAGCTGATCTAGGCTTTCTTTTACTTTTGAATTCCTACGCTCATTGTTATTCTTGTGCTCCTTCTTATCTGACTTTCCTTTTATCTTTTCCTCCTCCTTTGCATCTGAATATATTTTGGAAGCCATAGCTTCCTTGAAGTTCATTATCTTCGTTGCTTTGGCCATCAATTCTGTCATCGTCTTCGATGATTGTTTTACCAAAGTATAGTACAGTTTGTCGAGAAGCAAACCACTCATAAAGGCAGTAATCGCAGTCTTCTCTTCATAATCATTGACTTCCAGTTTCTCATTATTGAAACGGGTGATGTAATCCCTAGTAGTTTCTATGTCCTTCTGTCTCACACTAAGAAAATGAGCTACTCGCTTTACTAGTTTTTCTCCAAAGAAAAAATTACCAATGAATAGCTCGACGAGTTGTTAAAAGCAAGAAATTTTCCCTCGAGGAAGACTATTGTACTATATTTAAGCATATCCAGTGATTTTTCCTGAAAATGCCCTACACCTCATTTCATCAGGAACAATATAGATATCAATGCCGCTGCTTGGTATTGTTCTATATGAAGAATTGGATCAATTTTCCCATCATATTTGGGAGTGACCACTGGAGCTTTAAACTTGGTCGACGAAGGGAAATCTACGATGGTTTGCATAAAGGGGGATCCCTTAATAAAACTTCGTTGGAGGGGATTCTTGGCCTTGGCCATTTCTCCCAATCTGTCTTCCAAACACTGAATGGAACCTTTCCAAGCATCACTTCCAGGACCAGATCTATGGGTGGAAGATTTTCTATACCGACCAACTGATCATGTTAAGCTTTCTTCTTGCGAACCTTCTCTCTGACTGGACCTATCCATTCTTCGGGTATTTAATCTGAATTGGGCTGAACCTTCCTTCAGGTCACTTGGTAATCATGTATTTCTTGATGCAACCCGTAGGTCATTTCCCTGGGGTCCCAGACGATCGAAAGGAGAGGCCCTACTTAGCCTTTCTAAGGCACTCAATCTTTATGGGATGAGGTATTGTCCATCAGCGGAATTAATGATCCTAATAGAAGAAGTTTCTCCAAGAAGGTACGAAGGATCCTTAAAATTTCTGAAATGGCTATGCCCAACACTCCTTATTGGCGGTGGTGGCATATTCCTTAGATTAAATTATGCAGTAACTCTGGCTTGAAGAGTTTGAGCCAATTGTTATATAGTATCATGCATAGCCTCTTGACCTTTGGTCAAGCTAGCTAAGATTCCATTTAAATCATCGTTGTTTGGAGGGGCAGAGTGATTAGGTGGAATGAATGGGTGAAAACGTTTAGCAATATGTTCCCACAGCCGATGCTAATTTGTTGATGCAAAAAACTAGACTAGGCCTAATAAATCAATTACAGATAAAATAAGTAAAACAAACAAGTCAAATTTTTTTAAAGTGGTTCGGCTTAATGTAATAGCTTACGTCCACTGTTATTTATTAATTATCTTGAGTTATTTTTTTGGTTCCTTGCAATGAGGGTGATACAATGTATTTATATCCCAATATGTGTCTTGATAGTTGTCATTTGAAAGGATGGAATGCCTTCATTCATTAGGCATTTATATCAATACATAATGAGAATTTAATGTAGGTAGGTTGTCGCTTCATTGGCAATACAGGCTGTAAGACTGTTGTCGCTTTATTGGAAATGCATGTTATTGGTCGGGCTTCCTTGCTCATCAGACTGACTTGGACTTGTGACTCATTGGATGACACGTGCTGGCTTGTAATTGGTCCACATAGGGTGGTAAATTTTGGTATCAACAATTACATTGTGATCAGAATGAGGAGGAGCAATTGAAGAAGAAGAAATTGGATAAACATCTGGGTTGAGTTATATTTCAACGGGTGGAACTGGTATAACATTTCAGTTGAGGATGGGTGCATTAGTAATCTTGATCAGGATGACGGATTTGACGATCTAGTACTTGAGTGGATCATGCAGAGTGTCATCCTTAGTGTCTGTAAATTTCTCATTTCTTGACTTGGTTCTTTATCTGAACTATTAAATTCTCCCCCCATCCAGAGGCAACGATGTCATCCTTCCATGAGAAGTCAATGCATTCTACAAGCTCAATTGCTTTTTCATATAGATCCTCCCATTCAACGGGGAGATGTAGAAGCAAAGGGACCAAATGCCCTTATAGTTTTAAAGCATCAAGTAACTCGTACATACTACGAATTTCACCGATCTATCGGCCCAAGTCTGCCATAATCTGGATGGTTTCATATAAGTTGACTTCATTGGTAGGTACCACCTAATTATTTGACTCGCGAGCCCACTTTCGAGAATCTATGAATAGTTTGTTAAACTCTTGGCAGTCAATGGTCATTTCTGAGGGCAATTTCCACCCAAACTTTAGGAGTTGGTTCAGTATCGCTAGAAATTCCATATCCTTCTTTTCAGACCGAGTACGAAATACAATACAGGATCATGTAAGAAGTGATAGGGCCTAGTCGACAAAATAGGTAGTGTTTAGTAGAAAGTATGGACAAACTTTTAGGGGTTTAGGTGAATATACGGGTATGATGGACATTTTACTAGGTACAATCTGGGTAAACGGGTCAAATTTTGGGTCATTTTCTAGAAAGATATCATTTGTATGATTCAAAAGTGGGTTGTGAGTAGTGTTGGGTTTAGGATTGGCTGGTGGAGCGATAACTCCCCGGTCAATTAGACCTTGGATTACATTCCGAAGATGGAAGCATTATTCAGTGGTACGGTCGGCAGTTTGACGGAAATAATAATGGGCATCGGGTTTGAAATTTTGGGAAGTGGGTTTGGTAATGGACGAGAGTCCAATGGCTTGATGAGATTTCGGATCAAAAGGTCTTAGTAGACTTTGGAGAGGGGAGCATGAAGATCGGTGTATTATTTTCTGACTGGGTTAGGAAGGCTTTTTGGTGCCCATGAAGTGGCAAGCTGAGAGATGTTATTGGTGCTTTAAACTACGGTATTGGCAGTCTTTTTATATTTTTTGGGAGTGAACTTTCCGGATACTTTATTCAATCTCCACTCCCGCTTATTGGAGGGCTCAAAAGTGGGGATAATACTGTCCTCCCATCGTCTCTCAGACATGGGTTAAGAAGTTTTTCTTCACAATACTGACTTGCTCCTCTTCAGAAGGTGGGTTGGTCATGGTGACCGCTTTTTCTCTCCACCTTGCTATGAAATTAATGATAGTTTCCCTGAGATTTTACTTGAGGAGTTCTAAATCACGGTATGTAACCTCGAATTCCTCATTGTACTTATATTGCTACATGAATTCATGGGCAATATCTTACCAACTATGAATTCTAGATTCCTCGAGAGATAGGAATCAACGAAGAGCTATATCCTTCAAAGTCTATTGGAACATCTAGGCCATTATTTTCTCGGAGGCACCTAGGAGAGTCATGGCTCGGTGGTAAATTTGGAGATGGACAATTAGGGGCCCACTGCCCCCGAACTTCTCAATGTTGGGCATATTGAATTTTTATAGCATCCTTGCTTTAGGGTAAGGAGACATATGGGTGTAATCCATGTAGTTCTCAGAGATTCAGATCGACGATCACTGACACGTAAGCCCCCGGTTGGGTAGGTTTTGGCATAGGGAGATGAACTGGCGGTGGCCCATTGGGAGGCGGGATACGTGGAGCGTTCTAATACTCTTTCGGGACCCAAATAGGCTCAGGTACGGGCGGATCCATAGCGCGAGGGAAGAGGATCTTGGATTCTTCGGGAATAGGAACCCGATTTCGTTCCATCTCATGAACCTCGGTTTGAAGGTTGTTAATCTTGGCGGCAAGTTAGACTAGAAACATCATCAAATCAAGCTGCACATTCGGTACTTAGTTTGCGTTCTCCATGGAAAGTGGGTGATGATAGACTCCAGACTAGGAGTAAGTAGCAGGAGAACTGACGGAGCTTCGGGGTAATTCAATGAAAGACCGAAGCCAGCAGGGAGCCAGGCCAAGGGTCGAGTATGCGATTGACCTGAGAAAGAAAATGGTCCAAATTTATTTTTGAAAAAGAAAAGGAAGAATATTTTAGAACAATTAGGAAAATGTTTTTGATATTTTTTTGGAAATAGGAAAACAAAATGTTTTTGGTATTTTGATAAACAAGGAGGAAAAATATTTTTGGTATTTTGATAAGAGGGGGGAAATGTTTTTGGTATTTTGATAAGAAGGGGGAAAAATGTTTTTGACACTTTTGGTAAGGAAGGAAGGAAAAATGAGAGAAGAGTCTCAACATTATTATTATTATTATAATAATTATAATAATAATTATTATTATTATTATTGTTCTTCTTCTTCTTCTTCTTCTTCTTCTTCTTCTTCTTCTTCTTCTTCTTCTTCTTCTTCTTCTTCTTCTTCTTATTATTATTATTATTATTATTATTATTATTATTATTATTATTATTATTATTATTATTATTATTATTATTATTATTATTATGTTTTCACTTGTATTAAGTTTACATAAATGCAAAAAAAATGTTGGACACGACCCGATCCTTGGAAAAAGAGGGTTTGAAAAATATGTAAAACACGATTTGACTTGTTGCCAGGCTCATGGACAGGGTCCCATTTTAGAAAAAGACGAAATCGCATGAAAATTTGGGCTGCATGTCGATCCATCATTTCGGCAGAGTTTTGGGTAGTAACCGGCAAACTAAATGTGAGTGCCCTAGGTTTGACGCCTATGTGAGGGTATGAAGTTGTTGGATTAGTGGAAAGGTTCTCCTCTTTGGCATGACTTCCACGATATACATTTTGCTTTTGAGGGCAATTTGCATGTGTGGACAAGCCATTTGATATACCTGAAAGTAGATGAATTGCCTCACTATATACCTCGTGGGGATAATATATGTGAGAGAAAATTTGATATACTCGAAATACGTGAATGAGTTCCCAAATATATACCTCCCATCATGACTTTGGTCAAGAGGTACGATGCGGGGGGAACCGTTTGATATACGTCGAAGGTACTTGACAATTAATAGGTGAGAGTCATATTGCTTAGGCTAACTGCAACCTGCCGGACCAGCGCCCATCACGAAGTGACCCCCCAGTTATGAAACAAAATTTGGCCAATAGCCATGCTCTTTGGTGATGCAGTGTGCAAAATGCATGATTCTTAATTAGTATATTATGGAGAGAGTATTTTATTTTGCATGATGAACACTCTATTAATAAGGAAGAATCTATAAGTATCATGAAAAGTAAATCTAGCATGGAGATTATACTAAGCATGGATATGTAAGAGCGAGTGATGTATGAATATCTATAAGTGAGTGTGTGGTAGTGAACCTAAGCATGGATCATTTACTAGTGGTGTGTGATAAGTGGAGGTGTGTGTTAGTGACACATAAGCATGGATATTCTAAGTGGTGTGTGCAAGAAGTGGATATCAGTGAACCTATGTATAAGTGTAGGTAGTGTGAGGTGTATATGGACATTATTTATAAGTGTGTGAAGTGAAAAGTGAATTACAGGTGACACAATCATTATGTAGATGTATAAGAAATAATAGAGGAGAAAAAGGGAACATACAAGTAGGTGTATACGTACACAAGTATTAAATGATGACACTTATGTAAACAGAGTCTAGCCCTCTTATGTCATATCTCTAGCGGATTCTCCACAATGGCCATTCCTTTGGGCTTTTCCCTCTGTCTCGGGGTTTGACACACGCGCTCACACGGTTGAAACGGGGGCGAAGGTCTCGTGCCCTTTTCTAGGAGCACTTCGACTGTTGTCGATGTGGGGTGATGTAAATAGATGGAGTCGCCGACCTATTTTGCACAAAACAAGCAACCGAACATGTTTCCGTCTTGAGAGAGCGACATCAAAGATAGACCGATGCTTACGAAATCAATAGTTCAGAGGTTCGGGGGCTAGGTTATGGAATAGGAAGGCGTTAGTCACCCCTCAGCTCTTTCGGTCTCTCATGGTCTTATGTTAATATTTCCTTAATTTCTCTGTGAAATGTGTGCACGTGAATATATAAATGGAGATCGGAATCGATCGACTTGTATCATGGAGAAGATAGAGTGAGGTCATCCAAATGAATGCTCCCAAAATAATAATTAGAATATGATGTGTGTGCTTACCGAGATATTGATCGTTATGATGGAACGATAATATTTGTTAGATAAGACACGTATATGAATCACAAGTATGGCATATATGATTAATTTATGGATGAAATAAGGGAAAGATTAAAATATGAAAATAAAAAATTGGAGAGTTGGACTCGAGTCTCGGGTTTTACCCCAAAAGGCCTATATAGCCTATAAAGGCATAAACGTCCATAGAGTTTGCATGCGAAAAAAGGGTGGGGTTTATCTCATAGATTCAAATGGGAGTTTATTATGTGTGTGTGGGTAGAAAATATATTTTTAGTTTTGAGAAATGTGGTGAATAATCCCATCGGAATTTATAGGTGTAACCCTCTTTTTCTTTGTTTTTTTTAAAGAAAATTAATTCTGTTCAATATAATGAATAAAGAATGAAATGTTAATGTGTATGATATAAAGTAAAAGATAAATTGAGAATTTATATAACTAATGCAAAAATAAAGAAATTCAGAGAGAGAAATGGGGTATTTGAACCTTTGGAGACTTCAGGCTTGATCTTGATACTTGATGAGTTCCCTTGTAAGTTGGGATGAATGTTGGATGAGAGAGAAGGAGATTTTTTTCTAAATTGGGTATGAAAATGATGGTAATGAAAGATGGAAAGGAATTTCTCACTAGGAAACTTCGTTGATTGCAGGAGAATGTTGCTGAGACCACTGATATTGATGGATCTGAGGTCTGTCTTTGAAGTGATCTCATGACCTCCTGATATAGGGTCGGGGGACTTCCCATCATCATATTCATATCCCTACTGATATGAACAAAATATACCCTCATCTCTTAGGACGACAAGCATTAGATCTCATGGCCGAGTCATCATAAGAGCCTCACATATCATTAGCGGGGTCGTCCAGATAAGGGTCGGTCTCAGTAGGGTTAGCCACAGCTTAATCAACCTCAGCCTGATCAATACAACTGAGACTACATTTGTATATATCAGCGTAAGATCATCAGTCTGTTATTGGCAACCTCAGACATCACGTGAGTAACCTCTGGCATCATGCAGTGAACTTGATACCTCGACCTAAGGGTTAGAACAGAAGACGTCAGCCTCGGCCTCAGCCTATGACTCGGCCACATCTCAGAATATGACCATAGTTAGCCACATCGGCCCTCTCTAATATCAAGGTCGTCTCGGCCTCAGCCAGGATTAGGATGATAGATACCAAGGAGAACTCCCATTAGGGTACTTACTCATCAACTCAGCCTAGGACCTCTCCAATATCAAGGTCGTCTCGGCCTCAACCAGGACTAGTATGATAGAGACCAAGGAGGACTCCCATCAGGGGACTGACTCATATACTCAGCCTCGGCCCTCTCTAATATCAAGGTCATCTTGGCCTTTATTGGGAGTAGGATGACAGAGACCAAGGAGGAATCCCATCAGGGAAATGACTCATCAACTCAGCCTCGGCCCTCTCCAGTATCAAGGTCATCTCGACCTCAGCCGGGAGAAGGATGATAGAGACCAAGGAGGACTCCCATAAGGGGACTAACTCATCAACTCAGCCTCGACCCTTTCCAGTATCAAGGTCATCTTGGCCTCAAATGGGACTAGGTTAATAGACTCTTAGCCGAATGTACCCAGTCGAGACCATACACTAGAACATCAAGTAGAGCTACATGGGGGTCTCATACTTGGCCTTGCCGAGACCCCCCAGATGACATCTACCGTACGAGCATTATAAATCCTAATATGGCATATCCCACGTGGATAAACTGTTATGACCAAATCTTCTTAGCACCTAAAGGAATATTTCATCCTCCTCCTCTACATGTGATAGTGATAGGTGGCTTCACTAGATTGGCTAGATCATTATACACATGCTCATTGCATGCCTGGGGGTACACTTACCCCCCAAGCACTATATATACTTATCCTTTCCTACCTTGTAAGAGGTCCTCAATTACAAACCCTAGCCAAAATTTGGTGCATTTACAGTAGAGAGAGAAAGTGGAGTGATTGTATTGCCAAGGCAATTAGAGGCCTCTTATGATAGTGGTACATACACTCACTTGCACAGTGGATGTAGGCAATTACCGAACCACTTATATTGGTGTGTTTCTCCTCATCTCCTCATATCCTTCTACATATATATGATGTTATTTTCTACCATTTTTATGCCTGATTGATCTCTACTACCTCTTTATCTGGTGGTGATGTTACAGTATCATCACTTCCCAATTAATAGGTGACCCTAGACACACTGGTGACAGGTATGGAAATGGACTTGCCAATCGAAAGTCTCGTCCAGATTTTTCTTGAAAAATATTCATAGAACGCCATACATAAATTTAAATTCTGCATGGTGCACACCGTTAGAAAGGTAATTTAGATACCTTCAAGAGTCCTTGGATCCGATCCCAGGTCCAGGAGTTGAATTTGGGTCAAACGGGGCTCGAAAGCTCCCGTTGGTCCTTTGAACAGGAGATCGTAGGATGATAATGGATCGTTCATCCAAACCGTGAGTCAGAATCATGCACGGGACGGATAATTGGAAAGGTTTTTTTAGGCACTTCCATGTTCCAAAGAGATTCTATCGGTTTGGAGAGTTAGCTTTGGTCAAATGAGGCCCGTAAGTGCCCAATGATGTTTCAGAGTAAAATGGGTCATTTGTATGTATTATATGGCTAATTCACGGATGGGGTGAACCATTGGAAAGGTTATTCAGTGCCATTTAAATATTCATTTAGTCTCATTTGAGCTAAAGAGTTGACCTTAGTCAAACAGAGCCCGAGAAACCCTGGTTACCTACGGATGAGTTTTGGGGGAAAATGGATCATTCGTCCGAAATCTTATGTCATTTAGTGTGTAGGGTGGATCATTGGAAAGGGGTTTCCATTACCTTCAAGGAACCATTGAGCTTTCACTCTAAATATGAAGTTGTTTGGGGTCAAATCGTAGCATGAGAGCGTCTGGTGGCCTCCATATCAATTTTTTGATTATAAAATGGTCCGTTCGTCTGAAATGTATATTGATTTATGCATAGGGAAGATCATTGGAAAGTGGATTCAGATCCCTTTGAAGATTCATTGAGATTTTACTCTGACGATAGAGTTGATCGAAGTCAAATGGGGCCTGAGAGCGCCCGATGGCCTCTAGATCGGTACTTATTGTATGGCCTAAGGTTTGTTGTGAATGGTGGAGGTTCTAGGGACCTAAGGAGATACTTATGGGGTTCGAGAATGTGGTGTTTACAATGACTTCAATCCCATAAGATAGGGAAAAGTGTGTTTCCCCCATTGATATCTCGAGTGTGGTTCAATCGGCCCCGAGAACATGGGTAAGCTGGTCGACCCAAGTGCCCTTTGTTTTTTCCAACCTCTTACTTATTTGATATATGACTATCATGTTGGAAGCTTCTGCTTGCCCATTGCTCTAGGGGTGGGTCTCTGAACTGTAGTAGTTCCTAATCCTATGATTTTCATATAAATATTGAAAGAGGTTTCTCTCAAACTCTGTCTTGTTGTCTGTTATGATGATATCTGTATTGGTAAATTTTTTATGATGTTCCTCCAAATGAATCTGGTGACGTATAAATCTCAGATGTTTGCCAGTGGTTCCCCCTTAATCCATTTGGAAAACAGTATGTACTTACCAAAAGAAAGTTGTTGATGCTAGATGCAAAGGGTAACAGATCAAGAATGTCTAGTCCCTATTGCTAAAAGGGCCAAGGACACATGAGGGGTTTAAGATCACTGTCGAATTATGCACCAAAGGTGAGAAGAGCTGAAAGTTTTTGCACTTCTTAACATATGTGGCCACGTCCTGTTTCATGTACGACCACCAATACCCTTCTTTTATAGCTCTAAATTCTGGTGATCCACCCCCTGTGTGGCTTCTTATAAGAGCAGAAATTATGATTTTGTCATCATGCTTATAGTTTTTCATATTCCCTTACCCCGATACATTATCAAGGCTTCAATTGAAGATAAGTTTGTGACCGAACACGACAATCGAATATCAAAGAGTTAATTTCGTCATAACAAAATTCATATAAGGTATATGAGGTTAATTTTGTGTAAACATTACATTCATGGGTATTTCATAAGTGTTTGAACCATAAATATTTTTCAAAAGTTTTTAAACAAAAAATCATTGTTATGGCATCTTGTTGGAATGAGATTGATGATGCTGAAAATCAGCACCACCAGGTGAGGTGTTTGCAAGCTCAATACAGGTGTAACAATGGCAACACAACTATATGAATAAGGTAAGAATGAGGTGAGGATAAGAGGAACGACACCCAAATATGAGTGGTTCAGCCAATGTGGCCTACGTCCACGGTGAGTGTGTGAGAGTAATATCACTGAAAGAAGGCACTAATGGCCATGGTTACAACCTATCAAGCTCTCTCTCTCTCTCTACTGTGTATATTTAGACAGAGTTTTAGCTAGGGTTTTTATCCCTGGATCCCTTTGCAAGGTAGGGGTGATCCCTTTATATAGTGCCTAGGGGGTGTAATGTACCCCCTATGCATGTAATGTGCATGGGTCTAGTTTCCTCACCAATGGGGATGTGACACCTGTCATGGCCACATGTAGATAATGATGATGAAATATTCCCCCACGTGTGGGGAATAATCTTGTTATAACTGATTTATGCCCAGGTGTCCTTATCCAAACGTCAACAGATGCTTGGTAGTCATGTTGGTGAATGGCCTCGGCCTAGGAGAGGCCGAGCTATAAGGGTTGGTCGTCCGCTCAATCCGTGAGGTGTCATGGGCTGTCTCGGCTTTATGTCAGCCGAGGTGTATGCCCGTGTCGGCCTTAGCCGAGTCATTGGCGTGCTGATGGTAAACGATGCCTCTGGTAACCTCGGCCTCCTCCGAGGTAAGGTTCATGTTGAAGGTGAATGTAGAGCTTCTTATCATCTTGGCATACTGTTGACCGGGGTTACTATTCCTTGGTACCTGGGGTTGATGTTGACATTTGTGATATGAGAAGTGTCCCCGGGGGGGGTGTATGTGGTAGTGTCGGCCTGGGCCGAGGTAGACTTGGCCGAGGGATGATATCGTGGGCCCCGATGCACTGGTGGGTTGGCCATCATCTCGGCTTTCATCTCGGCCGAGGTAGGCACCTCCAGGCCGAGGTCATACTTGGGTATATCAATCACCCCCCAGCCCTTAGTCATTTGCGAGAGTGGGTGACTAGGGGGTTCTTGCCTCCGAGGTCTATTCACCCCAAAGTCAATACCTGCATGACACTTGTCCGTTGCCAAGGCGTGCCCACTTGGTTGGCACATGTTCAGTTGTCCCTTGGGCTTCCCAAGGCAATGATGAGCCTTGGGAATCGTGCCCAAGTATTTAAAGGTTAAAACCTTTCTTTTTCTTCTTCTTCCTCATTTCTCTCCTGTTCAAGCGATTGCTCCCCTGTTTTCTGCAAAAAAAATTTCCGAAGTTGGCTTCTGCTCCAGCGATTGTTCCGCCGAGGGATACCTCACTTCCTGCGCGATACTCTCCACCTTATTCACCAATCTCACCTTCAGGTATCCTCCCTCTCCATTTCCTTCGTTTTTGATATTTTTTATCTTGAGTTTTCCTGCTAGTTCTTGAGTTTTCCGGTGAGATCTTGAGTTTTTCGGTGAGATCTTGAGTTTTCCGGTGAGCCAGGCTTCCTGTATAAGTTATTTGGTTTGATCTCTAATTCCTTTAACTTTTCCAGCCATATTTGTTTGTAGTTTTTAGGATATTCCCTGAAGTTTAGGGTCTGCCAAAGCCTTGGATCGTCCCCAGATGCTCAGACCCTTGTACCAACTTCTTGAAGACTTCCCATCTCTAAAAGAAAAGACCTTAGATAAAATTAGACAAATAGAGAGAGCTCAGGAAGAAGCTCGTAGGTCACAAGAGTCCCCCATCAGACCCCTCTTTCCTCCACCTCTCAAGGTGGTATACCCTCGTCCTCCTGAAAATTTTTACCACACAGACGTCTCTGCCAACAATTTGCCGATGTCCGAGTCTGAGTCTTCCACCTCTGATCCAATGTCAGTGGACTCTTTCCAAGAGGCCATGAACTTCACTACTCAGGCTGATCAGAGCCCTGACCATGCCGAGATCTCCAATCGCACCTCATCTCAGAATGGCACAAGTAACTCTGGTTCTTCTTCAGAGGTTGAGCTTGTAGAGCCAAATGTGGCTGTGCCCCCCATTCTAAATGCTATTCCATTGTCGGCCGTCACCGAGGCCGAGTTTTCTCAGAGGTTCCCCGGTAACCCGTCCACGTCTGCTCCAGCCGACGTTGAGTCTGGCGATGATGAGGATGTCGAAAGTGATGTAGACACATCTGAGGCGGCCGAGTATGAGAGCACAATTACTGAGGTGGATCTACTGCACTTCAGATACTTATACTCCATTAGCCCCTCTATCCACTTAAGGAGACCTCTGAGGGAAGAGAGGGCCTACCATGGTAGGGATGGAGAAATCTGCCTGTACGAGCAGATGTTCAAGTTAGGTTTTCGTCTTCCCTTCCACCCCGTCATTAGGACCATTCTATCATTCATTAACTTGGCCCCCTCGCAGCTCTCTCCCAATGCCTAGAGGGTTATTATAGGGGCAATCATCTTGTGGAGGGCGGTTCACCACTCTGACCTCCCAGTGCAGGTCTTTGCTGGTTGTTACGTCCCTACCTCGGCCAAAAATCATCCGAGCTACTATCACTTTGTGGCTCGGAGGCCTAAGAAAAAGATGCTCCTGGTCACTCAGACCTCCAACCATAATTGGAAACCCAGGTACTTTTTTGTCTCAGGGCCGTGGGAATTTGGTTCTTCCATTCCCTCTTCCATCTTCGAGCCGAGAATACCCCGGAAATGGGGCAAAGTTACCATGGCTGCTAGGGCCGACCCTGGACTAAGTGTGCAACATGGCAAAAGGGTGAAGGCCCTGCAGGACCAAGGGGCCCATGGGATGTTTGTCAAGTTTGAGCATCTGCTGACCCCCAGTATCTCTCGGGGACGAGCCGCGGCGGAAGTCCCTTAGCTGACTTTGGTAAGGATTTTTATTTTGACCAAGTGTAGCCTCTTATCATACGTACTTTATTTCTGACTCATATCTCTTTACTTTTGCAGAGAAACCACCAAACATTTCAGACGAGTTGTGGGAGATGGCTGATCCAAGCTTGTCTAGACTTGTCAAGAAGACTGGCATGAACGCTCCCCCACCTGCTCCCTCAACATCCAAGTCTAAGAAGAGGGCACCTGAGGTCCATCCTCCTGAGGATCAGAGGCCGACCTCCAGAACCAAGAGGGCCTCAGATACTGCGATCCCCCTCACGGCCGACACGTTATCAGCACGTTTGGACCAGTTGAAACCGTCTGATAGCGTGGTCGGCCACAGCCGACAGGCCATGGATGCTCTGAACAATATGATGACCGAGGCCGACAAGCGTTTCTTCAGGGCCATGGACACTCCCCTGATGGTTGAATCTGGTCTTCACCGAGTAGTCCAGGTATAACTTGTTCTTGTCCAAAGTGCAACATATGATTCTGCTTCTCATCTGACTTCTTTATTTACTGTGCAGGGTGCGACTGCCATGTATCAACTATCCAACTGGGCCCTGAGGAAATTGCCTCTCATCCAGAAGGGGCAGGAGGCTGAAAAAGTTGAGGGCACCCTGAAGGCCGAGGTTGCTCGTCTGAGGACCGAGTTACAGGAGGCTGAGACCAAGGCTCAGACCTATGAAAATAAGGCCCAATCCCTAGAGAAGGACATCTCTGCACTTGTTCAAAGTCATACCAGGGCCCTGAAGGACAAGGACGATGCTTTGCAGAGGAAGGTTGATGCTGCGGTGAAGGCTTCTCTTGCAGACGCCTCGGAGGCAATAATTGCTGACTATAAGGTCTCCGAGGAGTTCGTAGGTTTTGGCCTGGAATACCTTGAAAGGGTCATCAAGGCCACCTCCAAGTGGGCTGAGGTAAGGGAGGCCGAGGTTGGCGCCATTAAGGCCTCAGATTTTGTCGGCCTCGGCGTTGCCGATGCCCAGTTTGCCCAGGCCTTGCAGGAGATAGAGGATGAAGCTGCTGCCCCTGGTCAAACTGTTACTCTGGAAGGGGCTGACCTCGGGGAAACTGACCAAGCAAACGAAGTAGCTGAGGTGACCAATACCGAGCAGGCCAACCCAGAAGAGACATCAGACGTTCCTCATTCAGATGTTTAACTTGTAATCTTGCATGTAATTTTGACTTGTAATTTTGTTTTGACTTGTAATTTTGTTTTGATTTGTAATCTTGCATGTAATTTCTCACTCTTAAATATTATGAAATTTCTTCCTTTTGTTGAATGCAAATGTCTCTATTCATCTTTATTCGTGAATGTACATGAATGCTATGCACTCTGAAGTCATTACTTAATGTGGTGCCATAACTATTTACTTAAGAGTCTGAGGTCCTCACCTAGGAGGTTATTCCCATAATAAATTTCACCAAATGAATGATGTTAAAAGTCTGAGGTCCTCCAGCCGAGATGTCCGAGCTCAGACCTCGTCAACACCAAGTGGTGTTATGAGGGTCTGAGGTCATCACCTAGGCCGAGGTAAGCCTCATAATGTCATCAAATTAATGATGTTTAAGGTCTGAGGTCCTCACCTAAGAGGTTATCCCCATAATAAATTTCACCAAATGAATGATGTTAAAAGTCCGAGGTCCTCCAGCCGAGATGTCCGAGCTCAGACCTCGTCACCACCAAGTGGTGTTATGAGGGTCTGAGGTCATCACCTAGGCCGAGGTAAGCCTCATAATGTCATCAAATTAATGATGTTTAAGGTCTGAGGTCCTCACCTAAGAGGTTATCCCCATAATAAATTTCACCAAATGAATGATGTTAAAAGTCTGAGGTCCTCCAGCCGAGATGTCCGAGCTCAGACCTCGTCACCACCAAGTGGTGTTATAAGGGTCTGAGGTCATCACCTAGGCCGAGGTAAGCCTCATAATGTCATCAAATTAATGATGTTTAAGGTCTGAGGTCCTCACCTAAGAGGTTATCCCCATAATAAATTTCACCAAATGAATGATGTTAAAAGTCTGAGATCCTCTAGCCGAGATGTCCGAGCTCAGACCTCGTCACCACCAAGTGGTGTTATGAGGGTCTGAGGTCATCACCTAGGCCGAGGTAAGCCTCATAATGTCATCAAATTAATGATGTTTAAGGTCTGAGGTCCTCACCTAAGAGGTTATCCCCATAATAAATTTCACCAAATGAATGATGTTAAAAGTCTGAGGTCCTCCAGCCGAGATGTCCGAGCTCAGACCTCGTCACCACCAAGTGGTGTTATGAGGGTCTGAGGTCATCACCTAGGCCGAGGTAAGCCTCATAATGTCATCAAATTAATGATGTTTAAGGTCTGAGGTCCTCACCTAAGAGGTTATCCCCATAATAAATTTCACCAAATGAATGATGTTAAAAGTCTGAGGTCCTCCAGCCGAGATGTCCGAGCTCAGACCTCGTCACCACCAAGTGGTGTTATGAGGGTCTGAGGTCATCACCTAGGCCGAGGTAAGCCTCATAATGTCATCAAATTAATAATGTTTAAGGTCTGAGGTCCTCACCTAAGAGGTTATCCCCATAATAAATTTCACCAAATGAATGATGTTAAAATAAAACAACGATTTGCCATGGAAACTGATCTTTATTCACAACCTCTTCTCAATAAGGTGGTACTTTTACAATTGACAAAAATAAATGCAACATTATATGAAATATCTCTTTAGGTGGTCGGCATTCCACGGGTTGGCGAAAGGTTCTCCCTCTAGGTTCTCTAACCTATACGTGCCAGGCACAACCTCTTCCGTTACTCTGTAGGGGCCATGCCAGTTTGGGTGTAGCTTGTTTGTTTTCTGTAAGGTTTTCTTAAGCACTAGGTCTCCTACCGCAATGGGTCTTGCCTTTATCCTTTGATTGTAGAATTTTGCTGCCCTCTGCTGGTAGGCTGCTTTCCTGACCTCTGCGTCTTCCCTTCTTTCTTCAATAAGGTCCAGGTCTAACCTCCTCCTTTCCCCATTGCTGTCCTGATCATAGGTCTGGATCCGATGAGTTGGTAGGCCTATCTCCGTTGGTATGACGGCTTCTGAACCGTGTGCCAGCATGAATGGGGTTTCTCCCGTGGGTGTTCTTGCTGTGGTCCTGTAAGCCCATAGTACAGCGTAAACCTCTTCTATCCATCTCCCCTTCGCATCTTCTAACATCTTCTAACCTCTTCTTGATTCCATCCAAGATTGTCCTATGTGACTTCAGTCTGGCCATTAGCCTGGGGTCGACCAGGGGATGAGAAGAACTGTTTAATCCCCACACTTTGGTAGTACTTCTCCAAGGAGGCGTTCTTGAACTGGGTCCCATTATCTGAGATGAGCGTGTTTGGGAGACCATATCTACATATGATGTTCTTCCAGATGAACTGAAAGGTCTTCTGCTCTGTAATTATTATCATGGGTTCGGCTTCTACCCATTTTGAAAAGTAGTCAATGGCAACTATCAAGAATCTATAGTTGTTGACTGCTCTCGGCAAGGGTCCTACCAGGTCAATTCCCCATACCGCGAACGGCCATGGAGAAGAGATTGATGTCATAGGCTGATGGGGTTGATGAGGGATAGTGGCGAACCTCTGACACTTGTCGCACCTCTTCACATAATCAGCAGAGTCCCCAGACAAGGTTGGCCACCAGTATCCCTGAGTGATGATTCTCTTGGCTAAGGGTCTTCCTCCTATATGGCTAGAGCAAGAGCCTTCATGAACCTCCTGCAAGATTCAAGGTACTTCCAAGGGGTGAAGACATCTGAGGAAGGGCAAGAGAAAACCTTTTTTGTACAAGACGTCTCCTATCAATCAGAACTTGGCAGCCCTGTATCTCAGATTTTTCCTTTCCAGTTTGGACTCAGGTAGCTCCCCCTCCCTAAGGTATCTGACAATCGGGTCAATCCACGAGTCCCCCGGGTTTATATTTTGACAAGGGTTACATACCTCGTCCTCCTTGATGCTTGCTTTTCCTAGAACTTCAATTGGGATGGTTCTTCCCAAATCTGTCTTCATTGCTGAGGCCAGTCTTGCCAATGCATCAGCGTGGTTATTGCTCAGTCTAGGCACTCTCTTCAGTTTGGCCTCTTCAAAAAACTCTAGCAATCCTCTTACCTTTTTTAAGTTCCTGGCCATCCTCTCATCCTTGGCCTCGTACGCCCCCAACACTTGGTTAACAACCAACCTTGAGTTGCTATGGAGTAGAAGCCGCTTTACCCGCAGAGTTGTTGCCAATAGGAGGCCCGCTATCATGGCCTCATACTCAGACTCGTTGTTTGAATCCTGGAAGTTGAATCTTAAGGCATACTCAATGTTGGCGCCATCTGGAGCTGAGAGCACTAGCCCCGCGCCGCTTCCACCATTACAGGAGGATCCATCCACGAAGAGGCTCCACACGTCTTCATCTGAAGAGAAGACCCCTTCTCTCATCACTCCTTTTTCGAAGAGGTATCGATCCTCTTTGTTCTCTTATACCCTCCTCCAGTCCTTGACTGGGACTACCTCTTCTCGGCCTTGGAAGATGTAAGGGTCTATCTCTTCCGAATCTCGGGAGATAGCTCGGCTCTTCTCTGACTCAGTCTCTTCCCAAGTGAATTCCGCGACAAAATCTGCAAGGTCCTGCCCCTTAATGGCCATCCTGGGCTGGTAAGTAAGATCATACTCCCCTAGTTCAATGGCCCAGGCCATCAATCTCCCAGACTTCTCAGGCTTGTGTAGAACCTGTCTTAGTGGGGAGTCTGTAAGGACTATCATAGAGTGAGCTTAAAAGTAGGGTTTCATTTTCCTTGAAGCATGTATAAGAGCATAAGCCAATTTCTCCATTCTGGGGTAGTTCTGCTCAGACCCTTGTAGGGCCTTACTGTTGAAGTATACAGGCCTCTGAACTCCACCTTCTTCTCGTATGATGGCCGCGCTAATGGCCGACTCAGAGACTGCCAAGTACACAAACAACCTCTCTCCTGCAATAGGCCGAGACAGCAGCAAGGGAGATCCTAAGTAGGACTTGAGTTGATCAAAGGCTTTTTCACACTCTTCATCCCACTGGAAGGCCTTCCTTAGAATCTTGAAGAATGGAAGACACTTATCCGTTGCCCTGGAAACGAACCTGTTCAGGGCAGATACTCTTCCAGTAAGTCTTTGGACATCCTTGATACTCCTAGGGGTCTTCATGTCGAGCAATGCTTTGATCTTCTCAGGGTTTGACTCGATCCCCCTTTGATTAACTATGAACCCCAAAAATTTCCCTGCTCCTACACCAAAGACACATTTCGCCGGGTTGAGCTTCATTCTGTATGAATCCATGACATCAAAGGTCTTCTCAAGGTCTGCCATGTGAGTACATGCTTTCAGGCTCTTCGTTAGCATATCGTCTACGTATACCTCCATGGTCTTACCTATCTGTTCCTCGAACATCCTATTGACGAGACGCTGATATGTTGCCCCCGCATTTTTCAGACCAAAGGGCATCACTTTATAACAATACGTCCCCTTGTCAGTGATGAAGGCTGTCTTCTCAGAGTCTTCGGTGTCCATGAAGATTTGGTTAAAACCTGAATAAGCATCCATGAAGCTCATGAGCTCGTGCCCTGCTGTTGCTTCCACCATCTGGTCTATCCTAGGTAGGGGATAGCTGTCCTTCGGGCAAGACCTATTCAGGTCTGTGAAATCTACACACATCCGCCACTTTCCGTTGGCCTTAGGCACGATCACTGCATTTGAGAGCCACTCTGGATAGGTGATCTCTCGTATGAACTCGGCCTCTTCTAACTTTTTCACTTCTTCCCGAATGACCTCATATTTCTCTCTGGAGTAAATTCTTCTCCTCTTCTTGATTGGCCTGGCATCCCTATCCACGTTGAGTTTGTGGGTCATGACCTCAGGGTCTATACCAGGCATGTCGGTGTGGTTCCAGGCGAAGACACTCTGCCTCTTCCTGAGAAGGCTTACCAACTCTTCCTTAATCTTTGGTTCTAGGGCCTTGCCGACCTGGAATATTTTTCCCGGCTCGTCCTCATTGAGGACGGTGGATTCTACCTCTTTCGCGGCCTCGCCCTTCTTTAGCTTTGTTTCATCTCTCGGGTCAAGAGTATCTATGCTGTATGTGGCGGTTGCTCTCTTATGGGCCTCCCTCTCTTCCGCTGAGTTGAAATAACACTCCCGTGCCGTGGTCTGATCCCCTTGCACTTCCCCTACTCCATAAGGGGTCGGGAATTTTAACATTTGATGGACCGTTGACGGCACGGCTTCAAACTCCTTGAGGGACACTCTTCCGATGATGAGGTTGTAGGCCGAATAGACATTCTCATCCATCACATAAAAGTTTATCTTCTTAGTCAGCCTCTTAGGCCACTCATCCCCCATACGCACACCCATCTTATACATGCCTAATGGGTGTACCTTCTCACCACTGAAGCCTATCAAGGGGTGGTGGTACGGCATCAGCCTCGATCTGCTAAGACCCAAGCTCTTGAAACAAGGCCAAAACATTACATCCGCTGAGCTTCCCCCATCTATGAGGATTCTCCCTACGTCGTACCCATGCACCCTTGTCGTTACAACCAAGGGGTCATCATGGGGGGCTAAGATGCCCTTGAAGTCGAGCCGGGAGAAACCTACCACTAGGGTGTCCATGTCCACCTTCGTTCTCTTCTGCACCGCGTCAGAAGACGTCAGGTTCATAACCTCCGGCCTGGCCACCGACTTGACCTCTGCTACATGAGCCTTTCTATCAGCTACCTCAGAGCCACCTCCTACGAATCCCCCGCATATGGTGCCAACACCAAAGGAGATCATTCCTACCCTCTTTACTGGGGTATTGTCATCCCTTGGTGGGAGATTTGGGTCATCTCCATCATCACCCTCTGAATCATCCCGCCCTCTGGCTGGGACATCGCCACGACACCTGTCATCTCTTCTCTTCCTAGGGTCTTCTCTTCCAGCTTTCGGGGCTTTGCCATCCACATATTTTCTTAGCTTCCCAGACTTCAGCATTTTCTCAATCTCATCTTTTAAGGCGAAGCATCTGTCTGTGACATGGCCGTGATCCTGATGGAACTCACACCAGAGGTTTTTATTCCTCTTATGTGGCGGAGCCTTCAACTTCTCTGGCCATCTCAGGGCCCGGTCACTCTTGATCTCATTAAGAATGTGTTCACAGCTCACATTCAGAGGAGTGTAACGAGAGAACTTGTCGTCTGCTGACCGCTTCTTCCCTTCTTTCTTACCGTGGGACCTCCCAGCGCTACCGCGGTTCTCCTCCTCGTATTTGGCGGACATCGCCTCCTCCGCATTCATCACTTTTCCTGCAGTGGACAACAGCTCCGCCATAGACTTGGGGGGGTCTTCCGCCAGCTTCCATAGTAGCTTTCCCTTCTGAAGACCTCCTATAAGGGCGGTCATGGCTATGCTCTCTTCATAGTCCTCCACCTCTAACTTCTCCTTGTTGAATCTTGCTATGTAGTCTCTTAGGCTTTCACCCTTAGCCTGTTTGACGTATAGGAGGTGGGTGGTCTTCTTTTGGGGACTTACCCCAAAGCAGAAGTTGTGGATGAACTCCTCGGCCAAGCCTTTGAAGTTTTCGATCGAGTTCTTTGGAAGAGAGGTGAACTAGCTATGCGCTGCCCCTGTCAAGGTGCCCGAGAAGGCCCTGCACTTCATCTCATCAGGTATCGAGTAAATATCTGCGACCGACTGGTACATCTCGATGTGGTGCACTGGGTTAGTGCTGCCATCATACTTAGGAGTCACCACAGGAGGTTTGAATTTAGCTGGGGTTGGGAACCCCACTATCCTGGCCACAAACGGTGAGCCCTCCGTGTAGCCCCTCTGTATGGGGTCCCTGCTCTTTATGAGGTCCCCTATCTTCTCCTCGAGACGTTAGATCGAGTCATTCCATGGTCTTCTCTCATCAACTTGGCCGAGGTTATCCCCTGCCACCTCTCTTCGGTGGACAGAGGGTTCCCCAGCCGCGACTCGCTGACTGTTGACCTCATCCTGCTCCCTTGCTCTTCTCTCCATGGGTCGGCCTTGATCTGGCCGAGCCTGCCTATCCCCTCTTTGGGAGCCCGCGGCACTACTTGACCTTGATAGCCTATGTCTTAGGTCATTAACTGGTCCCAGCCTCTCGAAGGCCGAGCCTCTGCTCAACCTGTTGAAGGCCGACCCCCTCTGCCGTGCCTCATCTCTTCTTTGGCCGACACATCCTTGGCTTTGCCGAAGAGGTCGTACGGTGTTATCGGACACCTCATATGGCTCCCAGCAGTCCTCTGGGGCCTCTTCTGCTCCTATGTCATCATACTTGTCCTCCGATCATGGGTTTCCTTGCCTCCCCAGGCGCAAGCGCCTAGGGTCAGCAACATCCCTTCTCCGCGGGGGTGCAGGTTGGTCCTTCATCGGTGCCTGGTGCGGTCCCCTGGCATCCGGTTGGGGTTGAACTGCCGCCGGGGTGATCATATCCGGCGAGACTCCGGGTGGTCTCATCATCATGGTTTGGCTGAGCTGTGCAAATTGCTCCTTCATCGCTTGTTGTGTTGCAGCCAAAGATTTCAAGGCAGCTGCCACCTCTGCCATTTCGGACTGGGGAGGAACCTGACTGGAGCTAGTTCCTCCACCTCCGGGCGGCGGCAAGTCTGGTGCCATGTGTTACCACTATAGAACTTTGAGTAGCAGGTGAGCTTAATACCTTAAAGGATCTCTTTCAATGGTGAAACAGCTCCACGCAAGGGGTGGTTTCTGGTTCACCACCAGAATCTCCGGTCAGGCTAAGCAGGAAAAGAGGAAGAGATATCTTCTCGTTCCCACAGACGGCGCCAAAATGATGATGCTGAAAATCAGCACCACCAGGTGAGGTGTTTGCAAGCTCAATACAGGTGTAACAATGGCAACACAGCTATATGAATAAGGTAAGAATGAGGTGAGGATAAGAGGAATGACACCCGAATATGAGTGGTTCAGCCAATGTGGCCTACGTCCACGGTGAGTGTGTGAGAGTAATATCACTGAAAGAAGGCACTAATGGCCATGGTTACAACCTCTCAAGCTCTCTCTCTCTCTCTCTACTGTGTATATTTAGACAGAGTTTTAGCTAGGGTTTTTATCCCTGGATCCCTTTGCAAGGTAGGGGTGATCCCTTTATATAGTGCCTAGGGGGTGTAATGTACCCCCTATGCATGTAATGGGCATGTGTCTAGTTTCCTCACCAATGGGGATGTGCCACCTGTCATGGCCACATGTAGATAATGATGATGAAATATTCCCCCATGTGTGGGGAATAATCTTGTTATAACTGATTTATGCCCAGGTGTCCTTATCCAAACGTCAGCAGATGCTTGGTAGTCATGTTGGTGAATGGCCTCGGCCTAGGAGAGGCCGAGCTATAAGGGTTGGTCATCCGCTCAATCCGTGAGGTGTCATGGGCTGTCTCGGCTTTATGTCAGCCGAGGTGTATGCCCGTGTCGGCCTTAGCCGAGTCATTGGCGTGCTGATGGTAAACGATGCCTCTGGTAACCTCGGCCTCCTCCGAGGTAAGGTTCATGTTGAAGGTGAATGTAGAGCTTCTTATCATCTTTGCCTACTGTTGACCGGGGTTACTATTCCTTGGTACCTGGGGTTGATGTTGACATCTGTGATATGAGAAGTGTCCCCGGGGGGGGTGTATGTGGTAGTGTCGGCCTAGGCCGAGGTAGACTTGGCCGAGGGATGATATCGTGGGCCCCGATGCACTGGTGGGTTGGCCATCATCTCGGCTTTCATCTCGGCCGAGGTAGGCACCTCCAGGTCGAGGTTATACTTGGGTATATCAGAGATATTGAGGTCGTTCGAACGAGTGTCTACAACTCGTTGAATTTCAAACGTTCAAACGAAATTTAAAACTAATTTTTTTCCCTATTGTAATGGAATGTCGTTCGATCTCTCATTTGATGTCGTTCGGACGAGTTTGCATAGGTTATTTGAACGAGGTCTAGTTCATTCGAAGAACCATGTAAAAAAATATTTTTTACTAGGCTTCAGATGCAATCTTTTCAAGTCTATATCTTAAGGATTTCCATCCCTATTAAGAGATGCGAAATTGCACTTCTTTGCACACCTTTTTTCACTTATTTTGTGATTAAGCTCTTTATTATTTTCAAATCCAAACCTCTTGGATGTTTTGTGATCACTTTATCAAACTAGGAAGAGCACATCTCTCATTAAATCCCAAAAGAATTCATTCTTCACTGTTAAAGATAGAAATGAGTTTCTTGAGGCTCATCGGTGGACACCAAGAAAAGTGGATCTTTCTGTAGGGAATTGTTGGATATGCATCGCCTTCTTTTATCAATAAGTAAGGAGATATAATTTCGATACTTAGTGGAGTCTAAGTCTATAAATCTGTCAGTGTCATTTGTAATACCTTAGTTGTAACAGTACTGAAAATGTTTTTTCTACAAAGGGCTATTTCTCCTCATATCTCATGTTGTTATTTGTTGGATTCGATTTAGATTCAATATCTTCCATGTTTAGTTTCACCTAATTAATCAAGATAAAATTAGATTAAAATTATACTTGGCTTGTTTGTGATTAAATTTACCTATTCTACCTTCGAACATACAACCGAATCATTCTGCACATTTTTCAAATTGCTATCAGAGCTTAATTCTACAAGTTATTTAGATAAATCTTGGTGGTTATATTATGAATTCATATAATAGTCCACCTTTGTTTGATGGCATGAATTATTCTTGTTAAAAATATCGGATGAGATCATCTCTAAAATCGATTGACTAACGCGTTTGGATTACTATTGAAAAATTGGTGGATTCCTCCTAATGTGACTAATGAAAATGTCATTAGTTTCAAGTCAGTCGCAAACTGGATTGAAGATGACTTTGATTGGGTAATTTTAACTCTCGTGGTTTGAATGACTATGATTGAATTAATTTCGCTACACCATGACATGTACCATGTCTAAAGAAGATTGAAATATCCTCCAACTCACATATGAGGGTACCAATGTTGTTAAAGCTTCTAAGCTAAAAAACCTCACTACAAATTTCAGACTACGCATTCTTAAAAATGAAACATTTGATGAATTTTATTCTCATATATCTCATATTGTGAATTCTAGTTTTAATTTGGGTGAGCAAATTCTAGAAGTCAGAGTTGCTAAGAAAATTTTGAGGTCTCTCTCGTCTTGTTTTATTGAGAAATTAACCTTCCTTAAATCTTTGGGAATTCTAGACACAATTAGGCTCAAAGAACTCATAAGTTATTTACAAACTTACGAATTAGACATATTCCCCGAAATCTAAAAGAAAAAAGAAAGAGGAGTAACTTTAAAAGCTAAATCTAAATAAGCATAGGTTTCCGAATCCAATTCTAAAGTTTATCAAGATGATGTTGTACTATTTGCTAAAAAATTTAAAAAGTTTCTCAAACTCAAAAATCAAATTTCATCCAAATTGAAAAATAATGTTTTTTAGAAAAATAGAAATTACAAAGCAGGTAAGAATTTTTATGAGCAATATCAAAACAAAGCTAGAGGTAAACATTCTAAGAAAGATGAATAAGAGAGGTGTTATAAGTGTGATGGGAAAGGTCACAAAGTTAATGAGTTCCCAACAAGTATTAGGAGACATGGAAAAGACAAAGCCGCATATAATGCCACTCTAAGATATAATGATGTTGAGTCGATAGATTTCAGGGATGAATCAATGCATGGACGTAACTTCATCGTTCTTGTGACTAGTCACATTAGCACTTCAAGAACATCTCACGCTAATGAGGACATTTATATAGTGATAACCTTGGAAATGAGTTAAATCATTCTGGACAGTTTGAGGGTGATGATGAAAATTTGAGTGAGGAAGAATGTGGTCTAAAATATGTCTACTCCGAGCATTATATCGAGTCATTAAAAACTAAAAAGTAAAATAAAAATTTGATTCTTAGGGTGTTGTCTTTAGAGAAGGAGTTGAAATTTTTGAGAGAGAGAGAGGCCTCGGTTAGAATCTCTTTAAGTGAGCAACTTATTTCAGCGATAGGGAAAATAATGACTTGATAATAAAGTGGATAGTCTTACGAGAGGTCTTCAAATATCATTAGAGATTCGTGAGAAACATGAAGCCCAAATTTCCCAACTTGTGAAAGATCTCAAACATTTCAGGGAGGTTAAAATCATCTTAGAGGACGCATCCAAGAAAGTTGGAAATTTGTTAGGTCCCGATTTACATTTTAAAGAGAGGCATGACATAAGTTACGAGGTTACATCCTCTTCTAATATCGCAAATGAGAAGTTTGCCAAGTTTGTGTTACATCCTTTTGGGCCTCCAACCCACCAAGGATAACTCATCTAAGACATTTTAACTAAGGTTAATCCAAACAAATCTACATTTATACCCATCATAAATGAAGTGGTCACCTCAGGGAGTTTTGTTATAGGGTAGGAAGAGTCTCTCACACACATACTCCCACACACCGTTTAGAGACCTAACTAGCCTTAGAGAGAAAGATGAGCTTATATTCAATACTTCAAAATACTTAATGGAAGAATTTCAAAGGATTTATATGCCTTTTGAGAACACTTCTAACATAATGACCAGTGCTAATAATGATAAGGGTAAGCAAAAGTTTTCGACCACTCGAGTACCTAAAAGGGGTGAAAAGGCCCTCATTATTCATGTTGCTCTTAAGGTTGAAGATATTTTGTAACAATATTTTGATAGTGGGTTCTATAGGAACATGGCCCACGATAATTCTCATTTTATCAACCTTGTGTATTGCAAGGAAGCAAAGTCACCTTTGGGGATGGGAGTAGGTCTATCATATTAAAACAAGGTTGTGTGGATATTTCTAGATTTCCTAGGCTGGACAATATGTTGTATGTAAAATGGTTAAAGGCTAAGTTAATAAGCATAAGCCAAATTGGTAGTGCTAACCTTGTAGAGGTATCCACCATGAACCTTTGGCATCAATGACTAGGTCATGTCAATTTTAAAGATATTACGAAGTTAGTTGAGAAATACCTAGTCCGTGGCTTACCATCACTTGGAAAACCAAATTCCTCAGCTTGTGGTCCTTTCTAACAAGGGAAAGAAATCAAAAGTTCCCATAGGAAGTTACATACCATTACCACCTCGCGTGTGTTAGAGTTGATAAATATGGATCTTATGGTTTTAATATGTACTAAGATCATTTGTTGTAAGAATTACATTTTGGTGATAGTCGATGACTTTTTGAGATATTCCATTGTTGAATTTCCTATGGAAAATTCTGATGCTTGTGAGTTCCTTACAACTAAGTTCCATCTACTTCAAAATCTATACAATTTTTTTATCAATATAGTGAGAAGTGATAATGGTACGGAGTTTATGGAAGCCTATGTTGGTGCATATTGTGATAGTATAGGCATCAAACACGCGTTTTCAATGATAGGCACACCTCAAAAAATTGGGATTTTTGAGAAAAACATAGTACTATCTAAGATATTGGGCGATCCATGCTCCTTGGTTGGAACGTGCCTTGACAATTTTTGGCGGAGGAAATTAACATTGCATACCACATGGTGATTAGAGTTTAACTTCATCCACACACATTTCACAATCCATATGAGTTGTGGACCGGTAAGAAACCCAACCTATGATATTTTCGAGTTTTTAAGAGTCCTTGTTATATCCTCACACATAGAGAGAATTTAGGGAAATTCGTCTCTAAAATCAACGAGGGAATACTTTTAGGATATTCATTGACAAGTAGAGCCTATAAGGTGTATAACGTTAAAAGATCTAAGGTCAATAATCAATTATCGTCTAAAATTGGATTAAGGAATTTGTGTCTTAGCCAAGGATTTATGAATAATAAACAATAACAAATAATTACTAAGTTGATAAAAAGGAAACAAAGAATGCAGATGAGAGACAAAGAGAGGAGACAAGACTTATGTGGTTCGGCCCATAAATAGTACATACATCTATAAGTGTAGTGATGATTGAGTTATTAGTTTCTAAGAATGGATACACGTTTAGCCGTGCAGAGATGATTGTCTTAATCCCCTCTTTCTATGGGATTCTGTTCTATTTATAGTTAGTTACTTGAGAATATTAAGGGACATTTGGAGTGCCTTTACAGGTCAGGCAGTTATACCCTTTACACATAATGGGACAGATAAGGATGAGTTTTGCTATAAGACAAATAGAGTGGGTAGTTGTGAATATTCATCACACTCTCAAGTGTCCATGATGTAATTAAAGGGCTTCTCTTATGTCTATATGTAGATTTGGTAGAGGTACTGACCGATTTAACAAGATGGATTGATTAATACTACGAGACAGTTGGAGAAATAAGGTCGAGCACAGGCACACCTGAGTCGAGCACAATTCGCAACTAAGAAACCTCTCATTCTACTTTAAAATATGATCCATGTCATACCACAAAGGTTCCATGTGGTTTATTTTATTTAGGATGAAATAAAATCCCCCAAGACTTCATGCATGGGTGGAGTTTTGTTGCACCTTCTCTCGACTAAAATTGATCGTGAGTCGTTATTGTATGTAACAAATGGAAGAAGTGTTAATTCTGGTCGATGAAATAAGATTTGAATAATCCTAATTTCAGGTTGGCCTGGGCCAAGAAAATGTAATTGGATTACATTGTTTTGTTGGGACACGTATCAGGCCATGTGAAATGATGATTAGGTAATGATTATTGGTATGCATAGATGCAGAGACTCTGTACTGTCAATTAACTATTTATTACTTATGTTACTTAATGATGTGACTCTTCGCCTACAAACCCAATATATTTAAAGGGCTATATACGTTCGTTTATAATTACCCCATTGAAATTTTGCAAATGTTTTGTCTAGAAAGAGAAAGAAAACTCAACTGCATCAAGAGACTTTGTTCCTCCATAGCTTGAGAGTCTTGTCCATCTCGTTCTTTCCTGGTGAAGTTCCTAGCTCTCACTCTCGACTTTCCTTTTCAGTGTAGCAAGTACACATCCCTTCATTTTCTATGGGTTTTAAGGTCTTTCTTCCATCATTTTTTGGGGTTTCATGCCTTGTGTCCATTAAAATTGTTATTGGGTTTAATTTACTTAGTATTAGGTTGGAGATTTGATCTTTTAGATGGCCATTTAGTTGGTTGGCCTAGGAGCTAAACGTTTTTAGGTTTTCTTGCTATTTTCATTATTTTTCTTCTTTATATTAAGCCTCCAACTTCATTTTATGTGCTAAAAATCTTGATTGTTGCCTTGATGAGCTTACCGACCCACGTCCAATGTTTATTTGAAATATTAACTGAGTTGGAGCCCATTTGTTCGGGTATTACTTCTATAAGGTTTTCACGAACTTTGCAAGTGTTCCGGCCTGAGGACAAACTGGGGCATCCTAGATATTCTCCCAAAACAACATCTTCTAGCAATTCAGCTCTATTCCCTACTGAACCTCCTTTTGCTTTCCTGTAATTTTGATGATCAGGGCCTAAGAATCTCAGTTCCTCCCCAAGAGGGTTTAGATTTGAATAATAGGGAATCCATGTCGGCCATAAATTTAGAGTCTTGTTTTGAAGATGTGGGGCCTGACAAGGATTATGAAATCAGGACTAAGAGTGAGGGACCATTCCCCTCTATCTCTCCTATAGATGAACCCCTTGGCGAGGGAATAGACAACGAGGATCAGGACACTACTGACTCCTCAAATTAATGTGGTCCTATAACTACAAATATGAGTTGGTATGATACTGACATTCTAGTGGAAGAGCTAGACTTCCTTAGGGAGAAATATAATTTCCCCATCAACAACCATACCAGAATTCCCACCCCCGAAGAGAGAGTATACGATAATTCAAATTCTAGTGAAATTTTCCTTCCTCTTTGGTATTTACAAGTGGGACTCATATTACTTCTCCATATCATCATTATGTCCATCCTTAGTGGATATAGTGTCACACTGACCAAACTTCCTCCAAACACCTATAAGGCTATTTTGGGGGTGATGATGTTCCGGAAAATAGTGGCCGATGACGATACCAAAAATGGCATCACCAGGTCACAAATGTATAAAGCTAAAATAGGTAGACAACAATGGCAATAATCACACAACAAACCAAAAAAGAAGGAGATGCGGTAAAGAGGATGGACACCTGGATTTAAGTCATTCTGTTGGAGCCTATGTCCACTGTGTGTGTCTGTGTGTGACCAGAGTTTCAACTAGGGTTCGAATCCATCCCCTTACAATGGAGAAGATGATGGGTTATGTAGTGCCTAGAGGGTGTAATACAACCCCCAAGCATGTTAAAGGTGTGCACAGATTAGGGCATCCATTCATGTAGTTCTAGCTGTCCATGCACATATATGCAATGATGTTGAAATCTCCCCTCACGTGAGGGGAATAATCTTAGTTATAACTGAATTTCTCACATGGGACACATCACCTTGGTACATTCTATTGCTTATCCACTCATGGTATTATCTGTAGATGTCTCTGTCCCGATCGAGTACGAGGTTGTTGACGGAGTGCTTGATCTTACATGTGAAGCTCAAGCCGAGCTTGACTAAGTTGTACGACTCTTGGTGTCGGTTAGGCGATAGTACAAGAGATGTCTTTGTTGTGGTGGTTCTTTTTTGTGGTCTTAACCTACTTTATGGCCGAGGTTATATGTACGAGGTCGACCTTGGTTTTGGACGAGTCTTAAGAATGACCTATGAGTTCCTTCGTGAAGTAAGGCTGTTTGTAATTGAGAGGTCTCATCCTGGGACGAGGTCATATTTGGTCATATCAATCACCCCCAACCCTCAGTCATTTATGTGAAGAGGTGGCTGGGGGTATGAGTCGGCATTGTCCCTTGATGAGAAGTCTTTAACATATCGACTGGATATATCTTGATATGTAAGAGGGTGACACATGTCATAGTTCTAGTTGGGTACCATTTTGCCAAAGTCTGATTTGATGGATGAACGCTTTGGGTTTTGTGCCTTCAAATGATGACTAATTTTGGGAATCGTGCCTTATCACTACCCTGATATTTAAACCTCCCAAATTTTCTCTTTCTTCTTTATCTTCTCAGAAACTCCCATTTTACTTTCTCTCTCTAGCCTCCTTCACTCCCTGTGGCTGGCTTCTTCATTGCCTTCTTTCCAGCATTCAACTATTCCAAGTATCCTTCCTCTCCTTCTCATTTCAATCCTTATTTTCATTTTAAACTAGTTTAATCTTGCTGCCATTTTCATTTATGGTGGAATTGGCATTTTTCGACGAGCTTAAGAGTATTTTCAAGGAAAAGTTCAGCCATTATTTAAGACAGATTAGGTGGTAGGCCGTGTTTAGGTAGGGTTCTTTAGGTCATTTTGAGTCTTTCCAACTATTCTCAGGTGAACTCCGATCATCTTCTCTGGTGAGATCTTCAAACAGTTCTTAAAGTTATTTGCTGGAAACCTTTCAACTTCTTATTAAATCTTTAGTCAGCCTTAGTCAATTCTTTAAGTTGTTTTTGCCTTTCCCCAATTTTTGCTCAAGTCAAACGTCAACCTTTGATGTTAAGGCATCTTTACAAGTTAGCTGAGGAGTTTCCCAGTGTCAGAGATAAGTGCTTCGAA
This sequence comes from Sambucus nigra, assembly GCA_949130495.1. Classification (NCBI taxonomy): domain Eukaryota; kingdom Viridiplantae; phylum Streptophyta; class Magnoliopsida; order Dipsacales; family Adoxaceae; genus Sambucus; species Sambucus nigra. Next base: position 447,777,742 of record OX422218.1, on the reverse strand, counting down.
CATATTAGGAGGATAGAGTCTGAAAAGGCCGAGAGGTGTAAGGGCAAAGAGTTTTCCCTTCGTCCTATATATCCTCCCCCATTGGCTGTCATCTACCCTCAAGCCACTGAGCCATGTGATCCCTTAGTCTCCGAACCAAGTGATCCCATGTCTATGTCATCCTCATCTTTAGATGGCCATATGTCCACATCTGAGGCGATCGAGACTGTCAATTCATTTGAGGGGGACATAGATTATTCTCCATCCCATACTGAGGGGTCGGACTTAGACGAGGCCACCTCTCGTGTCTCTTCATCTTAGAGAGACGAGGCTTGAAATCAATCTGACTTTGTTTAGATTCTTAAGCCTAATATGGTAATTACACCCCATATGGATGCAATTCCCCTATCAGCTGCAGCTGGCGCCAAGTTTGTAGAAAGGTTCCCAAGTGGTTACCCAGGTAATCTATAGACTCAAAATGATCCTCAGACTGAGGCTCAAGAAATTAGTGGTGAGGAGAGTGACGCTGATACATCAGTGGCCGAGGAGTATGAGAGCACAGTATCCATTTCTTCTTTTTAGCTTTCCGGCGATGTTCAGACGATTGTTCGAGTTAGTTCAAGTGGTTTCCCCGATGGCTTGTGGTTGAGGAATTGGTGGTTCAAGGTTGAGCAACAGATTTTCATCCATTTTCCAGTTACTTTTCAAATCAAACACCTCCTGAATCATTCTATAGTTCTATTATTTGTTGTCTGCTCTTAATTCTTCCTGTTAAATGACCCATACGAATTCATATTTTGCAAAATAATCATGTTAACCAACTGATAATCACTTGCATCCACACTATTAATTCCATAATGACTTGAACTCATTTAAACTCCTTAATTTTCTCGGTGTTAGTAGAAAACTTACTTGAAATAGAATACATTTCTAATCAGTAGAAGGAACTATTAATTCTCCATGTTGATTCAAGGAATAAAGTTCGTTGGTTAAGCTTAGATTTTTAGGGTTTTTAAATTCCCTGTACTTGTGTAGGATCAAATTTACTAGCTTTAGAGTCTCATATGTTGAAAGCATACCATTCTGTTCTTGATCAAACCTTTTAAATTTTAGGGCTTCAATCTTTAGATTAGGAAACCTTCGTTACCAAATTGTTTAAGCGTTTGGCCGTGGAGGGTAGCATATTTTTGCACTATTTGGCTACGGCATCATGACAATACTTGTATGATAAATACCCTTGTTCCCTTAGGTTTTAGCTTTAGTCTAGTAGCCGCAACTTTTTGTCAATGAACTAAATGACTGCGACATATCAGGACATACCTAATGTCTCCTTCCTAAAAAACAATATATTGCGACAGTAACTATTGTAATCTCTAGGATTCTGAAGCCCAACACTTAGTGTAGTTAGATGTAATTGTTAAAACTTCTATTTATCTTTCAAACTGGTTATTATGTTGTTCCTGCCGTGGCCTCTAAGAGGCCTATCTGACCATATTGGCTGCAGCACCTAATAGCGGACTCTTTTTGGTTTTCAGGTCTTGCTACAGTCATATGAGTTGGGATCCTTATGGATTTCTGAAGGATTTTTGGAACAAAAATTCTGGAGTTTCTCCTCTCGAACTCCCTTCCGTGTATCCTTTAAAGACATTTGGGCCTTGCCTATTCAAAGATTTCCCAAATTGCATCATTCTAGACTCTGACTTCGCGGATTCCACTTGTAAGAAAGATACTGAGGTAATGGAAGAGGAAACCCACTCAAGTAGCAACCCTATGGATCTTGATGTCGTGGTTGTTGGGCCTTTTGAGGCCAAGGACACACCTACTGGCCCATCTAACAGACCAAAGAGACCACCTACAACCTTAAATGTTCGCAGCATTATGACTCAGGAATGGGTTAACCAAGTTACTGAGGCATTTGAGTTTCCTGAAAATGTGATCTTCTCAATACCCTCTATGGAACAAAGGCCATGCTCTGCTATTGCTAATGATGGGTCTGATTTTCCCTCCATGCTTTCATATATGAACTGATGTTACCTATGCCAGTTCCAAATAGGAGAATCTTCCACACCACGAAGCTAACCCCAGCCCAACTAGATCCCAATGTCTAGAGGGAAAGTCTTGCATCTATAGCGCTGTGGAAGAATAAATTTAGGAGGGACATAAATCCCGTAGAGTTCTTCCACTTTTGCAAACCGAACAAGAACTTTATAAAGTTTGCGTGGTATTATTACTTTATCCTCCACGACAACAATGAAACCCTTTATACTACCAATGTAAAAAACTAGAAGGGCAAGTATTTCTATATTTCTGGAGAAGGGTGGGAGATCCATCCAGATGAGTCTGAGAGAGAGAAACCATTCAGGATGTCGCGGCAGTGGTGACTCCCATCTAAACTAGGTAAATATGAATGCAGACCTTTGATTATATGCCGTGTTGTGTTTCCATAACTTGCCATATTCCTTATATTATTTTGTACTAGCATTGAAATTTTATGCAGCTCTTGATAATTTGACCCTAAGTGAGCGGTAAGAGAGCAGAATAAGAAGAGTTGCCGCCGTAAGTGTTAACGACAAAAAATTTAGCACCTTAGTGACTTCAACTTTAGTTTTTTGGGGAGGTTAGTTCACCAAAAAATTTGTGCCAAAAGTGATGGTTGCGGAAGTATGAATCCCTTTCTACATTAATGTTGCAATAGTTATTTTTAAACCTTTGATTTTTAACTTTTCCTCATTTGTTCTTTAGGTGCGGAAATAAAAAAGGAGCTCTTAGCAGCTCAATTATCTGAAACGAATGAAGACACAGCTGCCCTCAATAACACAACTAGACAGAAGAAGAGAAAAATAACCAAGTCCAAGCGTCCTGCCGCACCCATTGTGGGCGACCAAACAGCTCCTGCCGTGCTGACATTTCAGGTTGAGGAGTTTTCTCCACAAGAAAGTCTTGAGGGCCAATATGATGATGACATCAGCAGTCATCTGACCGTGGTAGGCTTAATTCCTTCAGAGTCTAAGCCGCAACATTGCCACATAACCTTAAAAACTATCACTTCAAGTTCACCCCTTCCTCCAATAATTATGGCTATTAATGCCAATTTGGCACCTCCTCAAAGTCGTGCCAGTGTTGGTCCTGATGGCTGTCCACGACCCCAATTGCATAGACCAGATGCCCAATCATCCTGGGACACAACTGCCAGGGCAGTCCACAAGATACAGAAGGTTCCTGATAACATGGACCTGGACCACCTGGTAGAGGAGGACCATGAGCATCTTGAAGAATATGCTCTCCATAGTCTGCTGAGGATAAGGGAAACGTCACTTTCAACCATTCTTCTTTTTTATAGCTCATATTTTGTTTCTAACATTAATTATCTTTACAAGCTGCGGACGTCGTGATGTCCTAGAGGCTCAAATACAAAGGCCTTTACAAGATGAAGGAGGCCGAAGAGAGGGTACATACCACTGACCTAGAGAATTCCAGGAATTCTTCATTTAAGGAAGGAAAAAAATATGTTGCTGTGGCACTCCAAGCAGTCCAAATGAACCTTGATACTGCTGTCAAGGCCAGGGATGATGCAGAGAAAAAATTAAAAACTGTCGCAGCCTCTCTGGAAACTGAACAAGCAAAAGTTACAGAATCTACTAAAATTTCCTCTAGCCTTGAGTCTCGGCTAAAGAAAATTCAAGAGAAATATATCCAACAGGAAATAGATCACATCGCAACCCTAAAGAAAATGGAGGATTCTCACTCCACAGCCCTCAAGCAGGCTGCAGAAGTTTCCTTAGAAGACTACAAAAATTCTACAAATTTCTTCCTCACCAATAATAGGGCATATATCTATGGCTACCAAGGACTAAGATACAAGGTGGAAAAAAACTTCCCAGATGCCAAGGACCAGGTTATGTCCTGGAGTGTTAGTGATGAAGAACAGTGCCTGCGTATCTGAGATGGGGGCTGCGGCAGAGGAGAGAGCAAAGAAGCTTATGGAAGATGCTCTAGCAGATGATGAAGAGACTAAGACGGCCGTAGAAGGTGAAGACAAAGATATTTATGACTATGTTGAGTCTTAGACTTAGGAACTTCTCCTTTTTTGTAATGTACACTCGGTTGCGGCCTCTCAATATTTAAACTTTATTTAGGCTATGATCATTTGTTTGTACTTGTGAAACGTTTAGCCAAGACTGTGACCTTTAATCTAACCGCTCTCTTAATTGCTCTTTATTACTTTATTGTCTTCTTTGATATTTGAATGAATTTCGCCTCCATATATTTAATTGCTTGAATAAACAATTTGCAAAAATGCTTCTTCAATGACTGAAATGTGGATATAAGTCTGTGGCCTGTTACATTTTGGCATAGACTTTTCAAATTTTCCACTCCGTATTTATGGATGTCATCCCCCAAGCGAAGGTGACAAAGAAAAATGGCTTTGGGGATGCGACTTAACTTCTTTGGCCTCAATTAGCTTTTCTATCAATTTTCTAAGACTTGATGTGGAAATTCAGAGGTTACGGCAGTTGAGCAATTCAATAATCTATTACTTGTCGCTTTCTTATGCTTTTAAGATGCTAATAACAGAGCACCTTTAGTCTCTTTAATTTCATGGGATATCTTTCACGGCTCCCTTTTGATGACTTTATCCTAAAACCACTCTCGTAGCTTCTCTTAGTCGCTTTGATAGCATTCCATGACTTTCCTTTAGTCGCTTTATCATGAAACCACTTTCGTAGCTTCTCTTAGTCTCTTTAATTGGGTTATTATCTGGCCTCCCTAGGCTAGGTATTATAAATCTTCCCTAAGCTATGTTTGGATATATATATATATATATATAAAGCCTTCCCAAGCTATAAATGGATTATCCGCAGATAATTAAGTCTTCGGCCCCTTCAAATATATGATTATCCACAGACTCCGTTCAAATATAGGATTATCCACAGACAACTAAGTCTTTGGTCTCAGTGAGTTATTATCAGGCTTTCCCGAGAAAGGTATTATAAAACTTCCCCAAGATAATGTACGGGACATTTTTAAGACACCCTAGTCTAATGTATGCATCTCTAAAGCTAAGTGGGGGAAATTTGAGCCCTTGAAGCCGATAGTAGCATATACCAAAGGATGGTTGGCCATATAAATATAAGAATATGTACTTGCACCTTGAGTGGCGTTGTAATCCTATGATTTTGTTAGGACAATACAAATTTAAAAATGAACTATATAAATAGAGTTTTTCACAGAGAAAACATAATCATAGAGTGAATTATTAGCATAGGCAGGTATGAGGTATGCAGCCTGTTAGATTAGGATGCATACCTTAAGCATACTTTAGGAATCACTACAGCATTCCCTGCCTCACAAGACTTTCGATCTCATCTTTCAACGCAAAGCATTTGGCAGTGCTATGCCCATAGTCCTGGTAGAAGCTGCAATATCTGTTTTTGTTCCTCTTATGAGGAGGGGACTTCAGTTTCTATGGCCATCAAAGCATTTTGTCTTCTTTGATGAGTTCCAACACCTCTTCAATTTCATAAATCAGTGGAGTGTAGGCTTCAAAGCCCTTTTATGCTCTTTCAACTTTCCTCTTCTAACTCTTTTTCACGGCCAATTATGTTCCGGGGGACCTGATGATGCTGGAAACAGCACCACCAAATAAGGTGGTAACAAGCTCAAATAAGAGATAACAATGGAAGAACAAGAGTATATATATAGTAGGAGATGAGGAGAAGGGGATGAACATAACAATATAAGTGGTTCGGCAATTGCCTACGTCCACTGTTCAAGTGAGTGTAAATATCACTATCAAATGAGGCTCTAATGGCCTTAGTAATAAACTCACTCCTCTTTCTCTCTCTACCGTAAATGCAACAGAGTTTTGGCTAGGATTTATATTTTTCGATCCTTTATAAGGTAGAGAATGACCTATATATATAGTGTTTAGGTGGTGTAATGTACCCCCCTAAACATGCAACGAGCATGTGCATGAAGATCCAACCAGTATAAGGATGATACTTGGATGATCTTAAGCAAATAATAATGACCTTAATATTCCCTCACGGGGAGGTAATGGTTCAGTTGTAACAGATTTGTCCACGTGTACCAAACCATGCATGTGCTTGTAGATGCTCGGAGACCTTTGATTGGTGAAACCTCGGTCTGGTATAGTACGAGTTTGGTGAAGTTCGACCGTTCCTTTATCCGAGGCAATATTTGATGACCATGGTCATGTAGCTATCCGAGGTTAGGTCTCAGTAGGTGCAACGTCGACTTGGGCCATTGATGATATTCCCAAATGACTTATCCCTTATCACTACTGATCTCAGATGATGGATTCAATGTCGGTCGGGGTTGATGATGGTGTTAAAGGAGGGTTGAACTCATTAGTCCTCGCTAACCTCAATTGATGTCCAACCGAGGTTTATGTATGTTGTAGAATCAATGTCGGCTGTGGCTGAACTTCTAAGAGTCGATGTTACTGATGGTTGTCTTAGTCATCTGGTCACTTCAGCTACAACATTGGCTGAGGTTGATAACTCTCAGCAAGAGGGTGCACTTTGGGCATATCAGAACCTTATGGTCGCGGCCGAGGTGGATGGGATAACATCCTTTGGTGCTGCTACAACTTCTAGTATTATAACGCTTTGGGTTAGAAAGTTGACCTGAGTTTGGAGTGAGGCATGGCTGTCATACAGATGATTGAGGTGGTTAAACAACTGAGCAATCTCATTCTTCATTTCTTCACTTTGGTTGGACTCTCCCTCCATTTCTTCTTTGTTAGTCTTTAAAAAATATATAATCTAAGACAAAACTAGCAGAAGTGAGTAATCACAGAATATATGATGAATTGAATATTAAGTTGGGATGTAGCGTCTGCATTGCTGCAAGGGTTTTACTGCTGAGACAATGCACAGTGAGGCACATATGTTCACTGCCATTGCCCTTGAGTGTAATTTCACCGAGGTTGAACTTGAGGCCACCTGATTCCATTCTCCAATGATTTGAAGTTATTGTAAAACAACTGCACTAGTAGGGGTTGCAATAAAAAAGGTAGTTAAATTACCAGGTCGCATCCCATCTTGGGAAGAAGGGAGAAATCCTAGAATTGGAACCCAAAAACAGAGTTTTTCACACGAAACACGTGAAGAACATACCTACTAGGGTCTGTCCAGGGCAGAACAACCTCTTGGTGGAAAAACGGTACAATTCTAGTGACAAACCCTAGATCATGGGTAACGGACAACAAAGACGAGTAAATATAACTCTTCCTTAATCACTCACCTTTACGGGGCTAAAGCCCAACAATCTTTTTACCATTATCTAGGTGAGGTGATATCATAGGGGTATCGAAAAAACGAATTTAGGGTCATAAAAAAAAGAGGACCCATTAACTGATCTGAATATATGTGATACTCATTTCAGGGTATATATACAAAATACGATTTCAATAACTAAAATTCACCCATGAGATAATGATCCAAAGGATACCCATGAATAAAATAAGGTGTTTAAGAACCCAAAATATAGAGAAGCAAGATTGAAATACCTCGTTCCCTACAAAAGGTGCCAGAATGTTGATGCAAGAAATTAGACACAAGCTGCACTCACATCATCATACCAATTGTAGAGTAAACATAAAGCAAGTAGAGAGAGAGAGAGAAAACACAAGATATAGAGTGGTTCGTCTACTAAAATGATCCTACATCCACTTTGTTACCTCCCGCTCATTATATATGCATTGTAGTACAAGTTTATGATGCCATAATAAGTGTACAATGTAGATGAGAGAGTAGAATACATGTCCATGATGGTTCCGGGAGTGCCGGAGAGATGATCGTGATGCAAATGAGTAGGCCCCTAGATGTACCGAGTGATCTAGAGTGTTTAGCAATGCCTCCACAAGTGTAGTGATATCTAGACCAAGTGTCGGTACAAGAAATGAACTCGGCTCTCCATCTCAAGGTGTGAACCTCTTATTTATAGGATGTGTATGTGCTATGTTACTGCTGTGAATGAGAGGGATGCGGCCACCTAAGAGGACAGGCTGGGGCCGCACCCTATAGTATGTACGGCCGCGACAAGCAAGTGTAAGACTGTAGCCTGTATATATAAGGTTGCGTTATTAAGGCTTCGGTGCGTGCCTATCATCATCTTTTGTGGCAGGGGTGCAATATTAGCCATATTAAATTCTATGCACATACATCAGTTGTCATTCTTCTTCTTAACTAAATCCACATTTGAAAGCCATTATAGATACTTGACGTCTTCAATGAAATATGCCTTTTTCCAATTTATTAAACTCCTCCTGATTAGCCTTATTCTTTTCCTGGGTGAACACTATATGCTTTTGTTTGACAGGCTTCGCGTCCTTCATTAAACTAAGCTTATGGAAAAGGAATTCTGGATCTATTCCAAGCATATCTTCATGGCTCCACACAAACACGCTCTTTCGTTGCCTCAAAAAATCATCCAGCTCTTTATTAAAGGTAGGATATAGTAATGAACCAATATGAGTCATCCTCTCAGGGTTCTCGTCATCTAGAATCCCAGATTCAACCTACTCCAAAACTTATCTAGTGATAAGCTTATCTTCATCTCGAGGGTCTAAAGTCCGGATCTGATAAGTAAAGGTTAGCTTCTTCTTCTCTTACTGCTCTGTATAAGTTTAACATTACCGTGCTTCAATTTTCTTAACCTTGTCCACACTAACTCCATAACGTCTAGGTAATTCTAGCCACTGATGGACAATGGAAGGAATGACTTATAATTTCTTTAGACAGACCCCGTTAATGATAATATTATAAGAGGAAATGTATTATCTATTTTCGATAGGTTGTTCATGTGACGACAACAACCTCAAGCTCTATTGTTCCTAAGGGGAACATCTTATGTCCTGAAAAAATTATAAGATGCATGTGATATGCCTCTGACTTGCTATCTCTCAATCTTAACTTCATAAAGCAACTGTAGAATATAATATTAGTAGAACTACCATTATCGACCAGAATCCTGACGACCCAAATTTCATTCACCATCATTATGATAACGAAAGGGTCGTCATGCGAATAAATTAAAAATACCTAGTCATCTTTAGAAAAGACAATAATGATAAAATATTTGTTTACCTTTCTAGGATAAGTCTCCATAGCTTCATCCAGATTGATCTGTATGACATGAGCTCAAGCCTTCACCTCGTTGAGGTATTATTTCCTCTCAACTTGTTTATCTCCACAACCATCATCACCTATCGCTATAAAGTGACACCCAAAATAGATTATGGTAACTTTGTGCACAAGTTACTCGGGTTTCTTGTGTAGATCTAGATTATCCTCCTTTTCTTATCGCCAGCCTTTTTTACAAGGGGACTTTGATCGTCTCTTGGGTTTTTGCTCGTCTTTCCCACCTAATCGACCATTTTTATCAACGTACTTTGTCAGTTTTCCTCGGCCCATGAGATTTTCAATCTCGTTCTTCAAGGCCAGCTAATTGTCAGCGTTGTAGTCGTGATCCTTGTGGAATTCACAATATTTACTCTTGTCCCTCCAATTTGGTAGATCTTTCAATTTACGCTACCATTTCAAGTCGTTGCTTCCTTGAATTTCATTAAGGATGTGATGAACACATACAGTAAGTGGGGTATACTCATCTTACTTCTTTGGCATATTAGCCTGTTATTATCCTTAGACTCTTTATTCTTCTCTGATCTTTTGCCAACGTCGAACTTAGCATGGCTCAAATCCCTTGCTTCCATAACTTCTTCACCATTTACAATTTTGTTTGCGTTGGCCAAAAGCTATGACGTTATACTCGAAAACTCCTTGGCCAGCGCCTAATACAACTTCTTATGCAGTATACCTCTCACGATAGCCATGATTGTTATTTTCTCACCATAGTCATTTATCTAAAGCTTCTCGGTGTTAAAGCATGTGATAAACTCCCTAGTCATTACATCTATAACCTTACAGATGCTTAAGAAGTGAGTCACCCTTGATGATGCTGGAAACAGCACTACCCTACAAGGTGTTTGTAAGATCAATTCAATGTTAACAAGGGCAGTATAAGGGCATATAGTAGAAGGAGGGGAGGGGAAGAGGAATATCATCGGAATATAAGTGGTTCAGCCAATCAGGCCTACGTCCACTGTGCAAGTGTGTGATTTATATCACTATATGAGGGCTCTAATGGCCATGGATACAAACTCTCAAGCTCTCTCTCTCTCTATTGTATATTTAGATAGAGTTTCAGCTAGGGTTACTCATTTCGGATCCTTTACAAGGTAGAGGATGACCTCTATATATAGTGTCTGGGGGTGTAATGTACCCCCCAAGCATGTAATGAACATGTGTATGAGGATCGAACCAGTATGAGAATGACACCTGGTTGATATGATGTAGATAATGATGACCTCAATATTCCCTCACGTGAGGGGAATGATTCGATTATAACTGATTGTGTACATGTGTTCCCATTAACACATATGCTAATAAGGACTCGGCCATCTGTGAGTGGTCCAAACCTCAGCCTAGAAGAGGACGAGATGGTGACCTTAGCTCAATGGGAGAGCTGAGGTAAGTCATGATAACATCGGCCATCTTCAAGTGGCCCCAACCTCGGCCTGGAAGAGGACGAGGTGGTGACCTTGGATCAGTGGGAGAGTTGAGGTAAAGCAACTATAAAGTAGAAGGAACATCGGCTGATCCACAGTCGAGACTGTCAACCTTGGGCCGTCTGATGAGTAGTCTACCTATGTTCATCATGATGATCTCAACTGCTATCTGAACGCGAGACTAGTAACGCCGTCCAACGTCGACCTTGCTTCGGACGAGACTACTGACTACCAATCTATGACCCTTCCAACCTCGTCTATCTCCCTGGTTGATGTTGATGTTGATGTCTCTGAGCAGTTGGGTACATATAGGGCACATAAATCACCCCCTAGCCCTTAGTTACCTGTGTGATCAGGTGCCTAAGGCGTATGTTTGTCCATGGCTGAATTTCTGTAGGTGTTGATACTTTTTTGACAAGTGTCAGCAGCTGAAGTGGCTAGTGAAGCCCTTATACTTTTGACTCACTTGAGTCTATATTGTATAAGTTCTCATCTAGTTTGGAAATTATGACAAAATTATGTCCTCCCTAGAAACCAAAGAATCTCAGAAATTGGTTTGCTACTTCATCTCTCTATCTTGTAATGATCAAGATCAAATTGCCAACACTCATACACAGTAGAATTTATTTAATGCATATCATACTGCATAATAATGTGTGTACATATGTTGAATGTGTTTAAATCCCTAAGTTTGAATTTTAATAATTTTTTGGGATTTTATAAACATTTTTTAAATAAGGTTTTCTTAATTAAAAACTTGATTTGTAAGTTTTTGTGGTCAATCTGTAAATATACTTTGTTGGGAATATTGGCCTAATGTTACCTGGGGTAGAATCCGAAAGCGGAGTAAACCTTAGGGTGGGGTTTTAATTACTTTAGGACACGCATTTCATATCCTGTTATTGGCCAACACCTGTCTTCATATGATTGGCTGAGATTGTGTTTCTACTGAGTTATAAACGCATATGTTTTTAGCCCTTGGATCATTGGTTATCGACGATCTGCATGTTGTCTTGGTGAATCCCAGTACAACATTTTAAACCAATCAGGTATCGTTTAGGCATCGCGTTCTTAGAACCCTTCGATCTAAGTCAATTTAACTTGACTTAATCCTAGCCCTTGTTTTTGATCCAGTCTCTCGAACCTTCTCTTCACCCTATAAAAGGAACTATATTCTCAGACTTCGAAGACTTTTGCCATTTTCATTTTTCTGAGAGAAATAGAGAGAGTATAGAGAGAAGAGAGAGAAGAGAGAGAAGAGAAAAACCAGAGAGAGAGAGAGGGTTATAAACCCTAACCTTGTTCTTCAAAGCCTCTTCCATTCAAACTCAAACACTTCTTCAAAACTCCTTCATATCCAAAACACTACCCTGAGTGTTCTTGAGTGGTTGAGAGTTTGAGTTGAGTTTATAATTGTTGTTGTAACCTCTTGTTCGTTAGATCTTGTTTTCAACTTAAACTTTTACTCAGATCTTCTTTCTGATTTCATAGAAATTTCAGGTCTGAGTTATTCATGTTACATTACACTTAGTTTCATTTTTTATTTCTCATCTTGAGAAATATATTGTTGATTATTTTCTATAAAACGTTTGTTTACTTTGAAATCAACAATAAATGTTTTTTGTTTCTAGTTCTTGTAAAACTAAACCTTTGACCTAGTTTGGAATCTCAATTGGAGGTTTTCAATCTCGAAAAGATTTTCTAAATTCTGAGATTGATTAAGACCTTGTCTGTCTTCTTAGCAAGGTATCCGTGGATTCTGGGATTGATTTAAAGGTCAAATAAGGTTCTAAGTTTTGTAAGAAGAAATAAAAAGAAAAGATCACAGCATATAGTGTTACTGTAATTTGTTAGGACTATTTGTACTTAATAAGTGTGTGTGTGTGTGCATGCATGTGTTAGAGAGAACTTTCACCCTACAACACGAAAAGTGTTGGTAATAAGATCTTGCGAACAAAGAGTCGATGTAAAGTGCTGGAACAAATCAGAAGTTAACAAACTGGGAGAACTACATCTACAATCAGAACTGCAGAGAAGTTATAAGGACACCAGAGGGTACATTCCTAAACTTATATAGGTCTGAGTTGTTTGCATGTTAGTTATATAGTTTGTAACTCATAAATTTGTTTTAGTGGATTTTTCATTTTACTCCGTAGAGGGAGTCGTGGATGTTTCCTCAATTGGTGAGGTTTTACCACGTAAAAAACATCGTGAACATAATCTTTCTACATCTCCTCATCTCATTCTTGGTTGTGCTGAGTTTATGTTTTTTAAACTACTTTATAAACTCGTTATTAAAAACTTGAATAGATCTCGTACATAATGATTTGTTAAACACATCTTGTGTTCAAATAGTTTGGTTTTTACGAAAAGAGTTTCTTAAAAAAACCGATCGGAGTTACTTAAATAGTTTGTTTTTATAAACGGCTTTAGTAACATATTTTTCAGCTAGCGTGCCTGACAGGTGTAATGATTCTGGACTTTTGGTCTCCCAAGGCAATTATGGGACTTTGGAAGCGTGTGGGGCTATTTGAGGGTTAAACCCTCATTTCCTTTCTCTTTCTTCCCACTTTTTCATTTCTTCGTTTGGAATTTCTGCAACTCTCTCTCTCTAGAAGAGCTCTAGTTTGAAGTTGCATTGGGTGGTCATTCCTTGCAATCTCTTCCTTGCCTCTCACCACTTTTCTTCAGGTATCTTTTACCATACTTTCTTCTTTATTTTTCCTGCCTTGTTCTTGTTTTTGCATTTTTCGATGAGCTTCAAGAGGTTTTCGGTGAGATTATTAGTTTTTCGATGACACTGTTCTTATTGTTCTTCATAGTTTTTGTTCAAAGTTTGATAGTTTGATCTTTAATTGCATTTGCTAATCCCGTTTATTATTTAGAAGAGTCTGCCTCATATGCTCAGACCCCTTTACCAACTCTTAGATGAGTTCCCCTCTCTTAGGGAGAAGGTCTTAGAAAAAATTAGACAAGTAGAAAGAGACCAAGAGGAAGCTCGTAAGGCAGAGGCGTTCCCCCTCAGGTCTATTTTTCCACAACCTCTGAAGGTTATATACCCCGAACCTTCTGAACCAGTTAGCCAAGCAGAGGTCCCAACTGATCCCTCACCAATGTCTGAGTCTGAGTCATCCACCTCTGACCCTATGTCTGTGGACTCTTTTCAAGAGGCCATGGATTTCTCAATTCAACAAGATCAAGTCCCTGATCAGGCAGAGGTTTCCAGTCGGGCTTCGTCTCACCAAAGTTCAAGTAAATGAACCTCTTCCTCATAGGTTGAAATTATTGGACCAAGTGTGGCTGTTGCACTAATCCTTGAAGTCATTCCTCTGTCGACCGTCACAGGAGTTGAGTTCGCTCAGAGGTTTCCAAGTGCTTCCCGGTCGTCTGCTCAGGCCGACGTTGAGTTAGATGATGATGATGATGGTGCTGAGAGTGATGTCGACACCTCTGAAGCGACCGAGATTGAGAGTACAGTCAGCGAGGTCCTTTAGATACCTATATTCCATAAGCCCCTCTGTAAAAATCAAGAGACCTCTGAGGGAAGAGATGGCTTATGACGGCCGAGATGGTGAGATCTTCCTATATGAGTAGATGTTTAAGTTGGTATTTTGTCTGCCCATACATCCCATCATTAGGTCTATATTGGCCTACATCAAGTTGTCTCCTTCCTAGTTGTCACCCAATGCTTGGAGGGTGATAATTGGAGCCATTATCTTATATAGGGTTGTCCATCACTCATACCTTCCGATCCAAGTCTTTATAAGGTGCTATATCCCTTCATCTGCCAAAAACCATTCGAGCTATTATCATTTTTTATCTCGAAAGTCAAATAAAAAGATTCTTCAGATTATTGAAATCTCAAACCATAACTGGAAGCCACGTTACTTCTTTGCATCAGGGCCATGGGAATTTGGTCCATGTGCCCCCTCTTCCACATTAGAGCCGAGAATACCCCTGAGATGGGGAAAGGTTACAATGGCTGCTAGGGCCAACCTGGGCTAAGCCAACATAATCTTCAGAAGGTCAAAGACCTTCAGGATCAGGGGGAGCATGATCTGCATGTCTAATTCGAGCACCTGATGACCCCCTATTACCTCTCTGAGACTGGGCTAGGGGGAAGTCCTATGACAGAGCTTGGTAAGTGCTTTTTATTTCAACAAGTTATACCTCTGAATTTATGTATATCTGATTCTCTAACTCAGACCTTTCTATCTTGTAGAGCGCCCAAAAGGAATATCTGATGAATTATGGGAGATAGAAGATTCAAGTCTAACGAAGATCATCAAAAAAGCATTTTTGAATGCTCCTCCTCCCCCTCCTTTTAGCTTGAGGGCTGAGTCCACCAAGAAGAGGAAGGTTGCCGACCCTGCTCCTGAGGATCAGAGGCAGAAGAAGAAAAAGGTGGATCGTGCCATCCCTATTTCTTTTGAGGATGCCTTGATTGCTCATCTTGAGCAATTAAAGATTAATGATAGTGTCATTGGCCAAAGTCTGAAGGCCTTAGATGCTATCGGCGGTGTCATGACCGAGTCTGACAAGCGCTTTTGTTGATTCCTAGATAAGCCCCTACTGGTTGAATTCTCTCTTCACTGTACCATCCAAGTAAGGCCTTTAACTATTTGCTTTTGAATGTGTGACATCGGCATTTGGACTATATCAGACCTTAGACTGACATCTTTGCTTATATTCTGCAGGGTCTTCTCACCATGCATCACTATGTCAACTGGACCTTGGGAAAAATTCCTCTGATTGAGAAGGGCCAAGAGGCAGAGAAGACCGAAGCCACTTTGAACGCTGAAGTGGAACGTCTAAAGGCTTCTCTAAAGAAGGTTGAGAGCAAGGTGAAGGGATTGAAAAATGATATGGACAAGTAGAGGGAAGATCATAACACTTCCATGAAGACTCAGGCTGACTCTCTTCAGTATAAAGTCGATGTGGCTGTCAATGCTGCCTTGGATGATGCCTCCAAAAAGATCTTAGAGGAGTACGAGGTCTTTGACGAGTTTGTCAGCTTTGACTTTGAATATCTGGAGAGAGGGGTCAAGGCCACTTGTAAATGGGCTGCCATGAAGGAAAAGGAGCCATGAAGCCTTGCAGCCGCTGACTTCATTGGTCTGGGTTATGCCGACCCCAAGTTTGCTCAGGCCCTGCACGAGGTTGAAAAAGAGGGAGGTGATGCACCCATCGATACTACCCCCCAAGTAGACACCATGACTGAACATGTTGGTGCTCAAGACGATGGGGTGGAAGTAGACACCCTCGGCTAAGGAAATGCAGACGTGACCACTAACCCTGAGGCTGCAAACACTTAAATTTTTGTGAAGCTTTAAGCAATCTTTTGTAACTCTTGATTTATTGTAACCTCTGATAAACACTGTTACTTTATATCTTTACATTTTATAACTTAATCAATCAACCTCTGAGGAGGTATTTTATTTCTTCTCTTGCTGAATTGTTTATTGGATGATTTTCTCTGCCATGCAATGTGTGTTGAGTTCTGAAGTCTCGGTACAATGATATCTTTGCTGAGCCAAATGAATGGTTTTTAAGGTCTGAGGTCACCCAAGTATGATGTCTTACCTCAGACCTTGTCACCACATTATGATGTTATAAGGTTTGAGGTCATTAGCTAGGATGTTACCCTCATAAACAATTTGTCACCAAATTAATGGTCTAGGGCCTGGGGTCATCCAAGTATGATGTTTGACCTCAGACCTTGTCACCAAATCATGATGTTATAAGGTTTGAGGTCATCAACTAAGATGTTACCCTTATTTAATTTTCACCAAATTAATGATGTTAAGGGTCTGAGGTCGTCCAAGTATGATGTCTGACCTCAGACCTTGTCACCAAATCATGATGTTATAAGGTCTGAGGTCATCAACTAAGATGTTACCCACATTAAATATTCTCACCAAATTAATGATGTTAAGGGTCTGAGGTTATCTAAGTATGATGTCTGACCTCAGACCTTGTCACCAAATCATGATATTATAAGATCTGAGTCAATCACATAAGATGTTATCCCATTTAATTTTCACCAAATTAATGATGTCTAGGGTCTAAGGTCATCTAAGTATGACGTCTGACCTCAGACCTTGCCACAAAATTATGATGTTATAAGATCTGAGGCCATCACATAATATGTTATCCCATTTAATTTTCACCAAGTTAATGATGTCTAGGGTCTGAGGTCATCTAAGTATGACTTCTGACCTCAGACCTTGTCACCAAATCATGATGTTATAAGGTCTGAGGTCATCAACTAAGATGTTACCCTTATAAATTTTTTTTACCAAATTAATGATGTTAAGGGTCTGAGGTCATCCAAGTATGACGTCTGAACTCAGACCTTGTCACTAAATCATGATGTTATAAGATCTGAGGCCATCACATAAGATGTTATCCCATTTAATTTTCACCAAGTTATTGATGTCTAGGGTCTGAGGTCATCTAAGTATGACGTCTGACCTCAGACCTTGTCAGCAAATTATGATGTTATGAGGTATGAGGTTATCAACTAAGATGTTATCCCCATAAACTATTATCACCAAATTAATGATGTTAAGGGTCTGAGGTCATCCAAGTTTGATATCTGACCTCAGACCTTGTCAGCAAATCATGATGTTATACGGTCTGAGGTCATCAGCTAAGATGTTACCCTCATAAATAATTTTCACCAAATTAATGATGTTAAGGGTCTGAGGCCATCCAAGTATGATGGTCTGACCTCAGACCTTGTCACCAAATCATGATGTTATAAGGTCTGAGGTCATCAACTAAACCCCATAAAATATTCTCACCAAATTAATGATGTTAAGGTTCTGAGGTCATCCAAGTATGATGTCTGACCTCTGACCTTGTCACCAAATCATGAATAAGGTCTGAGGCCATCACATAAGATGTTATCCTCATAAATTCTACCACTAGGGCACAATGAACCAAGAATTGACATGGAAACTGATCTTCTCATTAATAATATCTTCATAAGATGACATATTTACACAAACTCTTGCAACATCATATGTAATACTTCTTTAGATGATCAGCATTCCAGGGATTGGAATAAGGTTCCCCCTTGAGGTTTTCTATCCTGTAGGTCCCGGGTACAACCTCTTTAATTACTTTGTAAGGACCGTGCCAATTTGGGTGAAGCTTAGTTGCCTTCTGTAACGTCTTCTTTAATACTAAGTCTCCCACGGCAATGGGTCTTGATTTCACCCTTTTGTTGTAGAACTTTGTTGTTCTCTGCTGGTAAACTGCTTGTCTGATTCCTGCGTCTTCCCTTCTCTCTTCAATCAGGTCTAGGTCAAGTCTTCTCTCTTCCCCATTCTTATCAGGGTCATAGGTTTGAACCCTATGAGTAGGGAGTCCTACTTCTGTTGGTATGACGTCCTCTGAGCCACGTGACAACATAAACGGGGTCTCGCCTATTAGTGTCCTAGTCGTCGTTCTATAGGCCCATAGTACAGCATAAACCTCTTCCGTCCATCTTCCCTTAGCTTCTTCCAATCTCTTCTTAATCCCATCAAGGATTGTTCTATTAGTGACTTCGATCTGATCGTTTGCCTAGGGTCGGCCAGGGGAAGAGAAAAATTGCTTTATCCCAACTCTTTCACATCATTTTTCCAAGGAAGAATTCTTGAACTGGTTTCCATTGTCCGAGATGAGGGTGTTTGGGAGGCCATGTCTGCATATGATGTTCTTCCAAATAAATTGGAAGGTCTTCTACTCTGTAATCATGATCATCGGCTCTGCCTCTACCCACTTCGAAAAGTAATCAACGGAAACTATCAGAAATCAGTAATTATTTGTAGTCCTTGGCAGGGGACCTATTAAGTCAATTCCCCATACTACGAATGGCCAAGGGGAACTGATAGACATCATAGGCTAATGAGGTTGATGGGGGATAGTGGATAATCTCTGACATTTGTCGCACCTCTTTACATAAGATGCAACAACCTTAGCCAAGGTCGGCCACCAGTATCCTTGCGTGATAATCCTCCTCGCCAAAGGTCTCCCTCCTATTGAGAATAACCTAGTACTGATCAACATAAAGCATATAATCGGACTTGCTATCATATTTTGGGATGATGCTAGGTGGTTTGAGTTTTAGAGGTGTTGGATGACCCACATTAAATGGTGATCCCGAATAAAACCCCTCTACAAAGGATTATTAGTCTTTATAATTTTCCCAGACAATGCTCTAGATGTTAGGTAGACCCCTTCCATAGTTTTTCTTCCTTCTCAGCCTTAACTGCCACTATTTTTCCTCCTCAACCTCGACTTTTAGTTGAGCTCTCTTCCTAAAAAGTGCTCTCAACTTAAGTTGATATTTGTATGATTTTCTTAACCTATATAAGCATTGAACTTTTTTAGTCTTAGTTCTCATTGGTTCCTATCTACACTCCCTAAACTACCTCGGATATCTGTACTAGTGGGCTCTCGTAGCTCTTGATCCCAATCGATCAAAGGTAGATCCTTTGTTAAGCCTCTCCAAAATTCTTGGGCGTTCTAAGGACTAAGTATGTTCATCGTCGTATTTACTTGATCTGATAGTTGATGTTTCCCCTAAACGATAGGATATGTCTTCTATCTCTAATACAGAGTATTTGGACCTACTACCTTCCCCT
Source organism: Sambucus nigra (assembly GCA_949130495.1). Taxonomy (NCBI): domain Eukaryota; kingdom Viridiplantae; phylum Streptophyta; class Magnoliopsida; order Dipsacales; family Adoxaceae; genus Sambucus; species Sambucus nigra. Next base: position 447,758,533 of record OX422218.1, on the reverse strand, counting down.
TTTTATCCCAAATCCAACCGTCTATGATGTTTCAAAACTCTCATGTGGTGTGTCTGCCTCATTTCCCTATACGATGATAGAGGATACATTTATCACCTTCTAGAATTAGGGTAATTGGGTTCCATTTGGTCCTATTTTGTCCTTTTAAAATACTTTGTGTCAGCTACTTTATGCTCCAATCCATAGCCTTTTAGCCTCAAGCGAAGCACTATAATATTCCCCACAGATCACTCAAATCCACAGCTGTTGAAGGTGGAATCCCCTTAGTAGCTTTACTACTTTCTCTATTTTTTTCCCATCTTTTCCTAATTCTAAAAAAAATAGACTACCATAATACAAAAATAACAGTTGGGTAGAAAAAGTTATAAAAAACCTGATTTAAAGTAATAAAAACTAGATTTGATTCTAAATTTAACAAATCAAAGATAATTGAAAGGAAAATTTTAGATAAGTGGACTCTAACCCAAAGAAAAAAAGATGAATCGGATTGTGATTCATTGTTTTCTCAAAACTGGATATCCTCGAGTTTCATAAATCCATAGTGGTTTAAATTAATAAGAGGCTTGTTGATTTTCCACAAACGGTGTCAATCTGTTAACGTCTAAAACTAGTATATAGATTTGGTCTTAGTAGATGTACACCAACTATAAACAATAACAAATAAAGAGATATAATCATAGAAACACTAATCTATAGAAAACACTAGAAATAGAATGAAACTAGGTGTACGTGGTTTAGCCCAAAGAGGTTCCTACGTCCATACGTACAGGTGATTATATACTAATTCGGATGGAAAATACCATGGATGAATAGAGGTTTTAAGATATCAAGTTCACTCTGGAAATGGACAACACATAGGTATGAAAATAATATCTCGATCCCCACCCATGAGGGTGTAGTGTGATATTTATAAGTTGTTAGAAGGTTAGGAAGGTACACCATTACAGGCAAGTTGGAATATAGTCATGAAGTTAGTTATAAAGCACACAGGGGAATATTTGCATATCTCACCCATGTGTGGTGTGATGCTGACATCAATTAATGACATATTAAAGGCCTACTTTGAAAGTGTTAATGATGTTAATTGTGGTGAATTGACTGGGTTAACTTAACTATCTGTGATACTAGGGCCGACCATAATTTCCCTAGAGGACTAATTTGGTAGTTGAGACGATCTCCTTTCTATGAATGAAGAGTCTAGTTTTCATCTTCTAATTGGTCTATGGGACATACCACATTCATTAAATAACAAAAGAACCCAAGACTTTGCTCCCGATTGAGGATTGTAGACGATTCTCTAAAGTTTTACGTCTTCTTCTGAGTATGTTCTAAGAAGATTGAGTGAGTGAAGTGTTTAACTCAAGAATATCATCATCCTCTACGATTCTGGTCATGTTTGAGTATTCTCGGCATGCGCCGAGAAGAATTTTTAATTTTCTCATAATTTTTATAGTTTGTCATATGTCTTTACCCCGCTATATCATCACGTACATTCTCAAGGCTTCAATCAAAGACAAGTTAGTGACCGAATGCGATAATCAAAGATCGAAGAGTTGATTTCATCACTTCAACATTCGTAGAAGGTATATGAGGTTAATTTTGTGTAAAAATTACATTCAGGGGTATTTTACAAGCATTTAAAACATGAATATTTTTTTAAAAATTTAAATGAAAAATCATTTTTAAGGCATCTCGTTAGAACGAGATATCGAGGGTCGTTCGAACGAGTTTCTTCAAGTTGTTAGATATTAAATGTCGGAACAAAACTTCAAATGAACTTTTTTCCTCTTCATGTTGGAATGTCTTTCGATCTCTCATTTGATGTTGTTAAATGAGTTCATATAGTTCGTTCGAGGGAGGTCCAGTTTGTTCGAAGGAGCCCGTGAAATATTATTTTTTACTTGGTTTCAAATGCAATCTATAAGAAACTATTTTACCTACTAATAAGAAGTAAGGCCATCAGATCAAGGTTTAAGCTGATCGATTTTACTTATCGCCTTAGGGGAAGCTCTAGAAGCAATCTTTCATAGTTCTATGCCTCCAGTGTGTGTGTCCATGCGACGTTAACCAAAACCTATATGAACTGTACGAAGGAATATGTGGGAGTCATATTGGGAGAAGATCTTTGGCATTCAGGGCCATAAAAAAGGCCATTGATGATCTTATATGTAAAAAAAGTAGTTTCACATATTAGGAAGTGTAGGATATGTCAAACATTATCTCCCATATTTCACCAACTAGACAACAACCTCAAGTCACTACCAATTTGTAGCCTTTTTCTCAATGGGGATTAGATATTATGGGTCCCCTATCTACGTCATCGTCATCACCATCATCATCATCATTATCCTTGCTTTAATCCTATCATATGTGGTCGACCACATGGATTATCCTTTTCCATTCTAGTCTATTATATGCAATATTATCATTAAGTTTAATTCCTAAAGATCTGTCTTGAGAATTTCCTCCCATGATAGCTTAGGGGGACCTCTTTCTCTTTTATCCTCTATTTCCAACAATATACCTCTTATTATAGGGGCATCTACTGGTCTACACAACACATGTCCATACCACATAAGTCTACTTTCTCTTAATTTATCGCTAATGGGAGTTACTCCTAACTTTTCTCTCACATATTAGTTTTTAATTTTGTTATTTCTAGTGATTCATATCATCCACCAGAGCATCCTTATCTCACTAACATGGAGACTTTGTTCATGTTTTTTCTTTAATGCCCAACACTCCTCTCTATATAGGGTCACTAGCCTAACAAATGTCCTATAAAATTTTTCTTTTAATTTATTACTCATCCTCTTATCACATAACACCCCACTCGCTTGTCTCCATTTCATCCAACCAGTTGATATTCTACTCGTAACATCCTCATCAATATCCCCATTACTTTGTAATATTGAACCTAGATAACAAAATTTTGGTTTATCACTTTTTCTTCAATCTTTGACATATGTTACTCGATGCCTCATTATTAAATTTACATTCCATAAATTTAGTTTCATTTTTACTGATTTTAGTCCCTTTGACTCTAAGGCCTTTCTCCAAGTATCTACTCTCATCGCTAAGCCCTCCTTTGAAGTGTCTATTAAAACAATATCATCCGCAAACAACATACACCATGGGACATCTTCTTGTATGTCCTTAGTAATCTCATCAAAAACTACGACAAATTAATAAGAACTTAAGGCCGATCCTTGATATAAACCCACTTTAATCGTAAAGTCATTAATTTCTCCACATATAGTCCTTACTCTAGTCTTTGAGTTATCATGCATATCTTTAATAACTTTAATATAACTCATAGGGATTCTCTTCCTCCTTAAATCCCACCAAATTATATCCCTATGTACTTTATCTTAAGCCTTTTATAAATCTATAAAGACCGTATATAAATTTTTATTCTTACTTCTACATTTCTCCATTAACTATCTTAATAAGTAAATAGTTTCCATGTTGAATCACCCTGGAATAAATCCAAATTGATTGTTCGAAATAGTTGACTCATTTCTTAATCTTTGTTCTATAACATTTTCCTTAATTTCATAGTGTGATTCATTAGTTTGATTCCCCTATAATTAGCGCACGTTTGTATGTCTCCTTTATTTTGATATTAAGGTATTATGGTGCTTTTCCTCCACTCATCTGGCATGCTTCCTTCTCTTAAAAGTTTATTAAATAAGCCTATAAACCTTTCTACCCCTAGACTTCCAAGGGTTCTCCACACCTCTATGGGTATTTTATCCGGGCCAACCACTTTATTCTTTACCATTTTCCTTATTAATATTTCTACTTCTTTTTTACTAATTAGACATACCATTCCTATATCCAGTTTAATATTCTCAACATCTTTTTTCGGATATTCTTCATTCAGTAGTCATTGAAAATATTATTCCCATATATCTAGAATTTCTTCATCGTTAATTAATATATTTTGATTAAAATTTTTAATACACTTAACTGGACCTATATCCCTTGTCAATATATCTCTATTATTTGCCAATTTATATATTTCCTTTTCACCTTCCTGGATACCTAATTTATTATAAATATTATCTAGTGCATTTTGTTGTGCATTTCTAACAATATTTTTACATCACTTTTTAACTTCTTATACTTTTCTAAATCTTCTTCCTTTTTACTATTTTGCCACCCTTTAAAACTTACTCACACTAAACCAAATCTGCCCATTTGTCAAGGTCATTGACCTTGACAAATTCACCTTGTCACGGTCAATGACCGTGACATTTCGAGGCTAGACAACTTTTTTTGTCACGGTCGTGTCACGGTCATTGACCTTGACAAAAAACTCGCGTTTTGTGTCACGGTCGTGTCAAGGTCAATGACCGTGACACGTTTGTCACGGTTATAAACCGTGACATAACCGTGACCCCAATTGTCACGGTCACTGACCGTGACACGTCCGTGACAATTGTTGTCACGGACTTGTCACGGTCAATGACCGTGACAATTCTGGGCAGAATTTAAAAAAAACTGCTGGGCAGTATGGCCACCGCCACTGCCCAGCAGTATATTTGTACCTGTTATAGCAACGTTGTACCTGTTCCAAACATCATATATCCAACACAAACTAAAGATAATGAAAATATATATTCATGACGATATAATCCAAATATTCAAAGTAAAAACAATATACATGACGATATAATCCAAATTTAATTAAAATGGACAAACTTAAAAATAATGTTACTACACTTGGATAAAACTGAGGAGGTGAGTAGGCCACACGACATACGAATTGACGCACCCACTAATATACGTCGTGCCGCATTGTTCGCGCAACCACAATAGGGAGTTCTCCTTCCCGGGTATGACATGCGTGACGAGCACCCTGGACTCCATCTCTTGAAGCACACGTCCATGGACTATTCCACCCTCGACGATATTCGGGTCCCTCAACCCCCGCCCTATCCGCTAGCCATCAAATACGTCCAATATGAACATGCTCGGCCAACCAATTATCGACAATGGTCTGTTGGAGGGCGTCAAATAGGGAAGTGGATCATCAAAGTACGAACGTGTCGGTGATGAAGCAGCGAGGACCACATCCTCGTCATCCTGCGCCTCGTCCTCCCGCACCTCCTCCTCCACCGCCTTCTCCTTCCCTTTCCCTTTCCCTTTACGGTCTCCACCCAACGTACGCTTCATGAATGCATACATATCTTGGACCGTCGCCTCCAAACGGGACAGCTTCGCGTCGTGTGAATCCACTATTCGAGCCAACCCGGTGTCGCTCGTCTCCAATCCGATGATCCTCGATTTGGCCACCCGCGAGCTCACTCCCCTTGTCCTCCCTTTGCGATCAGAGCCAAGCACTTGGCTGAGTGCGTCTATGGACAAAGATGCCTTGTCGGCATCAGACTGCGACTCATGCACTTCCTTAAGCTTTGCCTGAAACGACAAAAAGCACATGATTAGTAAAATAAGTAAACTAAAAAATTATAACGTAATTAACAATAATTAAACTGTCGGATTACTTACAATCGTGGCCGCGACGCTCGGGGACACCTCCTTGTCCTTCCCCTTCTTCGTCCGAAGAGCCACATAAGTATCGAGCCTATGTGGCTTACCCCCTGGCCCACTCCCTACCCCCTGAAATAAAATAGAGTAAAGTAAAATTAGTAAAATTAGTAAAATTAATATCCAATAATATATTTCTGTAGTTATAGATAAATTAAATCTTACCTGCATCCTATGCTCCACCTCAGCGTAAGAGGTCCGGCCGGAGTAGTGCACGTCCGTCTTTTTAGCCCGATTTTCCCTTCCCGATTGGCGAGATGCCAATTGTCGATCCTCGATCTCATTGTCAATGAACTTTTGCCATTGTGCCAATGAGATCGGCTCCTTGGGTGGGACGGATCCGCGCCATTGTAAAATGGACTCTCGTGTTTTTCCAAAGTACCGTGACCGCATATTTTTCTTCCACGTCTTGTGTTGCTCCCTCAACTGCTCCAAGACGGAATCGCGTAGCTTTGGATCCAAGTTGAATTGTTCCTGTCCAACAAATACAATGTTAGTTGCGAATAAATATAAATATAAATATAAATATAAATTGAAATATTCATATAAATATTACCTGTAGTGCCGCCCAAACAGCTAACTTGAGCTCATACGACACCTCCTTCCAACTCATAAACCCCGGGCCGATGACCGTCTTTAGCAGCTCGAGGGATCTCGCTAAAATCTCCGACTTGTTTTCGACGGTAATCCCAAATTTTCCATATTTGGGGAGCCTAGCGGCGGAGGAGCCCTCGTCGCCTCCGCTACCACCGAACCCAGACGACATCATCATAAACAGCATCATCATCTTCGCCTTAACATCTGAAGGAGACATTTTTGCTATAAAAAAAATGTTATTTGTACAGATAAAAAAAAGTGTTAATAGTACACATTTCGTTTTACCTAATTGAATTAATTGAATTAATAGTACAGATAAAAAAATGTTCCATCTATACTATAACGTATGTGTAAGTTCCGTCAATACCATTTCGTTTCAATTTTGTAATATTATGTTTTTTCCAAATATTTAAAGAGTTATTAAATGGGTGCCCCACCCCCACCCCCACCCACCGCCACACACACACGCACACCTACGCACCTACGCACACACACACACACACACACACACACACACCCCACCCCCACCCCCACCCCTACCCACCCCACCCCTACATATCTGTTAGTTGATGCCATTATATTTTTACCCTAATTAGATTCTAAGGTTATCTCAATTTATATTTTAAGTTCGTATCCATTTGTGATGTTCAAGTAGTTTGAAATGTTGGAATTATATACTATTACTTTGACCGTTAGTTTGAAATGTTGGGAAATCTCATATCGTTTGCAAAAAGTTCATATATTCTTAATCCCTAGGGTTATGGATATTAAATTTCTTTCACAATCATTGTGTGAATAGGTATGAGATCATAATTTGGAGGAATTCACGTCCAAGAAATAATTTGGATTGTGATACCCCTTGATAGACTTATATGTTTTGTTTATCCGACCGATGAACTATTTTATAATCCTATAGAATTAAGTTTTAGAATCAAGGAATTGATCAGATATTCATTAAAATCGGTTAGTAGAAAATTTATTTAACCAAGAGGGTATCGAAAACATAACGTGGGGAATCATAATATACCGTAATCAACTTTAATAATAAGAACACATTCTTTCGAGTGATTTATAAATAATTAAATTTGAGTGCAATCATGATTATTTAGTGGAATGAATCGTGATTAAATAAATAAAGGATATAAATTAGACGGTTATAAATTGGGATTTCCTAGTATTTACTTTGAATCCAGTTTATTTATTTATCTTTGGTCCCTAGTATAGTCATTGCCCAAGTAGTAGGAGGGAAACTCTATAAAACCCTAGTTTAGCTAAAGCCCGTGAATTATACCTATATATATTGTGTAAGCGAGGATTTTAGCATAAGAATCAATTGTGGAGGGTTAGAGAGGGAGTAAAAAAATTATACCTATTCACACACACACACACACACACCCCACCCCACCCCTTGTTTTCGGAAATTTTTGTACAGGTATGCGCAAAAAAAATAATATTGGGGCCTATGTGTAAACTCTAGGATCGGAAGGTGTATCTGTTTGTTAGTGTTTTAAAGCTAAGGGGCAGAGTATGTAATTTATTATACTTAAATAGAAAAACACGGAAGAAACATTTTACCAAAACCCTAAACAGAAGAGTAGAAGTACCAGGAAGAGAATGTTTTTCAGGTAAGTTATTTGTTAAGTATATAAAACTTTTTTATTCAAATGTTTAATTTTTTTAAATTAAATGTTAAAAAGTATTTTTGTATTCCTTCAAAGGTTTAAATCATTCAATGTTAGGAGTATTTTTGTGTTCATTTGTAAATATTTAGGAAACTAACACTATTCAATGTTAGGAGTATTTTTTTCTCAAATCTTTAAATGTTAGAAATATTTAGTGGTATGTTAGAAATTAGAGGTATTGTATTTTTGTGTTCAATATTTAGGGGTATCGTATTTAGGGGCAATGTTAGAAATATTTAGGAGAATTTTCAAATTTCAGTGTTATTTTTTCAGTTAATTTTCAATATTGAAGTATAATTTTCTTATAATTTCAATGTTAATCCTAAAAAAATTGCCTTTGGGGCTACCGCCCCTGAACGCCTCCCCCACCCCCTCCCCCACCGCACACCACCACACACACACACACACCCCACCCCACCCCACCCCACCCCCTGCCCCCCTCCACCACCCCCTCCCCCACCACACACCACCACACACACACACACCCCACCCTACCCCACCCCCTTCCCCCCTCCACCACCCCCTCCCCCAAAACACACCACCACACACACACACACACCGCACCCCACCCCACCCCCTGCCCTCTCCACCACCCCCTGCCCCCACCCTGCCCCACCCCGCCCCACCCCGCCCCACCCCCTTCCTCCCTCCCCCACCCCCTCCCCCACCCTGCCCCACCCCGCCCCACCCCCCACACACGCACACACATACACACACACATATATATAGACATACACACATACATATACAGACAAATATATATATAAATGGAAGAGAGAGAGAGAGAGAAATTGGACCTGAGAGAGAGAGAGAGAGAGCAGCGTCGAGTCGAGAGAGAGAGAGAGAGAGGGAGGGAACGGTGGGAGGGAAAAAGAAGGGGGAAAGGGTTTTTACTGGAAAAGTTGTCACGGTCGTGTCAAGGTCATTGACCGTGACAATAATTGTCACGGTCATTGACCGTGACAAGTCCGTGACAATTATATTTGTCACGGCCTTGTCACGATCAATGACCGTGACAATTAGTTGTCACGGTCGTGTCAAGGTCAATGACCGTGACATAAAACGCGTGTTTTTTTGTCACGGTCAATGACCTTGACAAGGCTGGCCGGCTGAAAGGTGACAATTTGCCCATTTTGGTGTAGTGTCATTTCTTCTGTACTATCTTTTACACTTCCTCATTCCACCATCAAGTCTCTTTTTTAATGAATCTTTTCCCTTTAGTCTCACCTAAAACTTGCTTACCTATTTTCTCGATATCATTCTTTGTTCTCGACCAAATGTTGTTAACATTGTCGTTTCAATTCCACTTCATGTTTAACAACAACTTATATATAAATTCAATCTCTTTGTATACTTTTAAATCATTCTATTTTATATTTTGATAACCTATTTTCTATTTTCAATACTTAAATCCTTTAAGTGTTAAATCTATTACTAACATGTGATGTTGATTTGTTAAGCTTTCATCCGGTATAACTTTACAATCTTTGCATGTGTACAAGTCTCTTCTTCTAGTTAAGAAATAGTGTATTTGAGTTTTATTCTCTCCACTTTTAAATGTTATTATATGTTCTTCCTTTTTTTTAAATGTGTTTGTTAATGCTAGATCATATGCCTTAGCAGATTCTAAGATAGTTTTCCCTCCTTCATTTATCTTACCAAAATCACAACCTTTGTGTACTCTTGGGCAACCATCCCGCTCTACTCCTATAAGTCCATTCAAGTCACCTCCTTTTCATGCCTAGGAATTTGTTGTAATATTTCATCAAATAATTCCCAAAATGATTTCTTTACATTTTCACCTAAAGATCCTTGGGCGCGTAAGTACTTATAATATGCAATATTTTTTTTTATATAAGACGATTTTAATACTCGTTAATATATCTACCCATATTTTAACATCCATGACTTTATCTTCCATATAGTGATCAACAATAATAACCAACCCATTTTTTCGATTATCCATCCCTCCTGAGTAAAATAATTTATAATCTTCTCCCATCTCTCTATCCTTTTCATCCTTCCATTTAGTTTTTTCTACGCATACTATGTTGATTTTTCTCCCTTTTAAGGTATCCATAAGTTCTTTACACTAGCCAGTTAGTGTTCCTAAATTCCATGTAATGTATATTATTTTTATTTACATTTCTTCTTTTAATTAGAGAACTATCACAAGATTTGACATAAGTTTTATAGCCGGTTGTTAAACTGACACTAACCCACCTCGTTGGACATCCGGACTTGGGGAACGACAATGGTTGATCCAAAAGGATTAATTAAATATTTATTTAATTGATTAAATACTCTTATAGATTGATATACAAAATAAATGTGCTAACAACTAAACTAAGAACACAATATATATGCCAGCAATAATATAAAGAATAAATAAAATATATCTAAGTATAAATCACACTAATTAACTAAAATGCGTGCAAGTTAGATCAATATAAATCAATAAAAATCAAAAGATTAGAATAGTAAATAATCGAAATAACACATCTGGGTAATACAATTTTCACGGCAATGAGTCGTCTTGCGATGCTGTTCTTCACAAATATACTTGAAAATAAAATAACTCTATTACAAAATATACAACCTTAATTCGGTCGATCACAACCATGTTATGCTTCACTAAATGGATGTAGGTTGAACCTTTGGCGAACGTAAAGGACACCGATATGATCATATTTATTTAGAGGAATATCGTGGCATCTTTTTGCATCCAAGGAACCCTCATTACTAACAATGGAATGTATTTTGAAAGCGTACCATTCCAAAACTTCTGCAATAGTCGCATCATCATGCACTACTATAGTTAGCTGTCCTACCCTAAGAACAATGGTCAGGCTGAGGCCTCCAACAAGAAGATGATCAATGGAATGAATAAAAAGTTTGAGAAGGTAAAATGTTCTCGGGGGGTGAGTTTCGCCATGTCCTCTTGGCATACCGAACAATGTACAAGAGGTCAACTATGGAAACTCACTTCTCCTTGTCTTATGGAATGGAAGGAAGACATCATATGGAAAATTAATTCTTAATTGGTAAGTACTATTAAAAGTCACCAGAGACAACCTCTAAGGATCCTTCCATCTGAAAACAATGGAAGGAAGGGAGATACCTAGGTCATGGAATGTACACAACCTTTAAAGATTTACTTCCTTAAATATTAAGATATACACATAAATTAATTTTTATTACTCTAACTTCTAAAAGGATTTACGTTCATTTAATGAAATTATATTTCTTACTGTTTCATATGGTAGAAAACACTGTTAATCATGAACTTTCATTATGTCAGGGTGTGTCCATCATCATAACGAATTTGTTTATATTTTTTCAATCAAGTTATGATTGTCCTTTTAATGTCTTTGAAGATATTAGACTTAATCACATCTTAGGGATTACATGTTTTTTTCACTAATAAACACGAAAACATCAAGAATTTCGTAGGCAATGAATATTCCTACGGGGTATTTCTAGGCACTAAGTGTCCTGACTCTGGTCGGCTAAAATCCTGAATGGGTAGATGAATCTACTATCAAGTGAAATTTCACCATAGTTTATCCTACTCCTAAGGTGGTGTGACAACACTATCCTAAAAGGTAAGGCAAATAATAAAAATATTTCAACATAGAAAATCGAAAAACACCAGACATGAAATTGACAAAATAATTTAATTCATATTCAATCACTTACAAGTACCGAGATTGAAAAGTAACAAAAGTTGAAACAAAAAAAGGATGAATAGATATTCTTCAATTCTTTTCGTTACTAATTGCAGCATAAAGACCATCTTCTAGATCAGGACATATTTCATCGTTGCTATAATGATCAAGGAGATAGCCCCTGATTAGTTGAATTCGAATGGCATCTTGAAGAATCCATGATTAATCAATTCTAAGGCGGGGAGCCAAATAAATGGGCAGTGAACCCAATACTAATGCCACAGTTGGGAGTATGTAGGAACTCTTATGACTAATGAATCATTCATCCACACGTGCTTATATGCAACCTCCCTCGCTTCATTCAAGTGGGGAAAAACGTATATTCAGCCTTCATCATAGCCTTCTGGCTAGACCACGTGAGGCCCATGATGAAACTTACCTTGATCACTTGATCACCTCTAAAGGTTAAGTTGGCCTTTCTTAGCTTCTCCCAAAAGGATTAATTTTTATTTTGAAGCAAACCAGCAATGTCTTCGACATATTTTATCTTAACCCAAAAAGATTTCACCAAATGGGTTTTCTCACCACGAGCACTTATTATTTTTAAAGTGCTTTTCGAATAAAAAAATGCTTTTTAGAGAATGATTAGAAGCATCTTGCCAAGAATGAGGTCCAAATATTTACTCCTATGAGTTATTGAAACAAGTTTTATGTCATTACACTACAAAAAAGTACTTTTTAAGATGAAAACTTTTTAGACGATTAAAATTTGGGTCTCTAAAACTAACCTCTTTAGACGACTAAATTTAATCATCTTAAAAACTACTCCTTTTAAGACAGTTTTTGTTACTCATCTCAAAAAGTACTTTCAAAAGAGACGATAAATTAGTAGCCGTCTCAAAAGCTATACATTATGAGACGACTAAAAAAATTTGGTTCCCTCCACTAAAGTTTAACTCTCCCTCTTATTCTATCACCCAGAGATCCAAAGAAATTAAAAAAGAAATGAAAAGACCCATTCAATCTTCTCCTTCTTTTCACCCGCACCTTCGTCGCCCAAGACCTAGCCCTATATGCGCTAGACCAAGACACTCTATCCCTAGCACCAGTCGAATCCATCTCCCTTGTCGCTCGTTAATCATATTTCAAATTTTTACTTAGGTATTATTTCTTTTTTTGTTAACTTTTTTTTTATCTTTCATGCCATTCTTATATGTTATAGGTTTATGTTCTTAATTGAATTGGTTGGAAGATTGCATAAGAGGGGGAGAGTAGTGACATACTGATTGAATCAGTGGAACAATTACTAATTTTATTGAATTAGTGGATATACTATTGGTTTTAGCAATTTCATTTCAGTTTTGTGATTAATAGTTGGGATTTAGTTTATTCTATTTTTGTTTCAACTGCTGCAATCAGTGATACTGGTTAACCTTAAAGTTTGTAATATGATTTTTGGATGATACAGGAAGACAAACTAAATGATCTGATCCGCTGAGCTAATCTAGTCCAGGACATTCAAGTTACACTATCGTCAAATTGATACGGATAAAGGTAATTTTAATTCTTAGTCATTGATTAATAATATCATTAATTTTTATACCCGATTGATTTGCAGTGGTGATAGGAGTTTGAGGGTGAGACAATTGTTAACTCAAATAATATCATTAGATTGATGGAAATAATGTGTTTTATTGGTTTAGACAAGACGTTAACAATTTATTGTAATGATTCTTAATCTTTTTAATGTTATTTGTTTATTCTTAGTGAGTTGCTTTAACATGCTTGCATGTTTGACTAAATGCCAAATGTACAAGAATGTTAAATCTACCTAGCAACAAGTGTCAATAGAGTATTAATTTTGTATAACATGAATCTCTGAGTTATGAATTATTTTGTATAACATGAATCTCTGAGCATAAACACGTTATGTAACTTCTTTATTGATAGAATAAATTAGATGGACCTGAGTAAATGTTAAGATGAATATTTTGTAAAACTCGACTTAATAAATTAGAAATGAACATATCAGTGAAATAGTTCAGGCATTTGGTACCGGCAGCACTGTTTGAGATCGACTTCAATTATATCCTAATAACTAATAAGAAATGGCTAATGAATCCATCTGTAATGGTAGCACTGTTTGGGTTAAGACTTTTTATTGCTTCCCAAATAACACCCTCCTCTGGCATACTATTAAGGATGACATTCATTTTTTGAGAAATCGACTTAGGAATGAACTTTTGAATATCAAAATTGCTAGAAGGGCATGTACAAAAAATAGATTCAAAATATGAAATACAGCAATAGAAATCTCCTCCCGATTTTCAAGAACATTGCCCTCATAATTTTTAATGTGTTTTTGGTATTATTTTAGGCTCTACATTATGCAGATCCTTTCGACGTGGAAGCACATAAGAAAATTGAATTTGCAATCTGATAGGTCACTATTTCTAAACCATTTCCTTTTACAGATATTCAATTAGATAATTAGTTTAATATCTATGATGGTGGGATAGCTGAACTATCACAGAAGGTAGTATTTGGTTCCTTTATGTGCTTAAAACCTTTGCCTTTCACTGCTTCCCCATGACTAGCAATATTGTAGTTCTGGCATTCTATCGTACCAACTAGAATATTCTCTCATTCGGAACTCATATGTTCAGGATACAATAACTAAAAGTTAAACAAAAAGAAAAATGAAACATAATAAATAAAAGGAGACAAATTGGATTCTCTCCCCCCCCCCCCCCCCCCCCATTGCTAAGTTTTTCCTAACCATCCAACTTTTTCAGTTAATCTTATTGTTTTACTCCTTAAAAGTTCTTAGTTTCTTTTTAATGGTTCTTTTACTTAATCACTTCATTTCATCTTATTTTTAGTTATAGAAGTAGATCAAAAGAATACCATTTAATTTTAAAATTTACACACAATGTGTTTTGTTTCTTCTTTTAGCTATTTTACATTTGTTCTACTTCATCAAGCTACAAAGAGATGAAGATACCTGAAAACAATCCCTGACTAATACTCATCAATTTTATTCTAATCCTTGTATCATGCATCTAGTTGCTATATCTAGAGTATATAGGAACACTTGTTGCCTACTCCTCTTCTATTAGAAATTTTATTCTAATCCTCTATTAGCAATGAACACTTATTGTCTGCTCCTTCCATTAACCGTGACATTTTATATATCTATAAAGTATATAGGAAATGATGAGAATTAGAAAAAATAATTTCCATGACAATGTTTATCCTTGATAGATATTTTTCCAATGCTAAATTACAACTCTATATTCATTCTTTGTGCTTCTTGTTCTAATAATATGTATTGCCTTCTAGATCCATCGTATTTATGCTATAAGTACTAAAGCACATCTTACCATAAATATTAATCATAGACATTTTAGTTGACATAAATCTTACCCATATTGTATTAATTTTTTAGGATAATTAAACCATCATCTTCTATCCAACCATTAAGAGTTTTTATTATTGAGCTTCCCTCGTGTATTTAGAGAACTGGTGGATGCGGTAAGACACTAAATATGACTTTCATTATGTTTTACCAACTTGCTGGAATTCAAAAACTATATATTGGTTGTATGGGCAGAAAACACACATATACACACACCTTATTTACCTTGATTGATGTGAGCGTTTGCATACATATATTGGATGCATGTAGATTGAATTATGCAGATTGGTTAAATCACCTTCTTTTTCTTGCAATGTACTAATAGTCGTCGAGATATATGGTTTTTTGTTTCTTTATTTTCAAAATTTCAATATATGTTCATAACATGTAATTGGGATTTTAGTTATTGTGAAAAGTATATCCCAATTAGAAAAGCAAAACAATCTTCAGTTTACTTTATTTAAAAATATGAGAAAAAACTACAAAAACCACAGTAATGACATAAACAGAACAAGGGATCCCCTGATGCAAAGAGTACACAATAATATACTTGTTGTCTCCTACTCTATGTACTATTTCCTATTTATCAATAGAGTTTCTGTTTTGACTTACCTCATGATCTTTTCGTTGACTCCCTATATTTATGATAAGCACCAAAAACTGCACATTTTATACCCTGAATAGAAGTACATTAGTTGCTAATTCTTGGCAATTTGGATCTTATGCGCTTTATTGTCTATTTTGTAGGTCGAATGCACGTTGCAATGCTCAAACGCGTATTTCAAGGCAATTGTACAGATTATGGAGCTAATTACCAATCCCATAACCCTAGCCTATCCTAACCTAGCCTAAACTCTGTCCCAAGCCGTGTGTGTCTGATTTTTTCCCTTTCGTATTTTTTTATATTTTCAATTTTTAGTTTGAATCGTTTTTATTTTTTTGATTTTTTGATTTCTTTTTATTTAATGATGTTTTATTTTGATTTTTAGTTTTTAGTTTTTAGTTTTTATTTTATTTTATTAGGATTAGTTTTTTTTTCTCTTAGGAATTCATTTATTTTTTAGTTTTATTTGGATTTACATTTTTGTAGGGCTTTAGTTTCAATTTTTATGTTTTAGGATTTTTTTTCTTTTATTAGTTTATTTTTTTAGGACTTGACTTTTTATTTTATTTAAATTTTTTATTTTTATTTTTATTTTTTAGGATTTAATTTTTAGATTTATTAGTTTTAGTTGAATACTTTTTTAGGGGCATGAATTAAACACACACAAAACCCCTCACACCCAAATACACCCTCACCCACACTTTTTCCCCATACACCCTCACACACACACACACACACACACACACACACACACACACACACAAACCCACCTCCTTTTACTATTCATCAGCATCTACCTTCGCCCATCTCTGTCTCTCTCCTAAACTCAACCCCCATAACCAAACAACATCACCTCCGGTCGAAACCGTCACTGGAAATCCGGCGACCTACCCATCATCAACCACAACCAACTTGGTCGCACCCCCTGCAACCCATAGCCTCGACCCAGCACCAAGGAGCGCCAAACTACCCCATTACGACCTCCTAGACTCGTTGGAGAACAACCCCCACACCCCCTTACCCGATCGCCATAACCCGCGACCTCACCAGCCCCACCAACTCCGGCGCAGCCATATCCGACCACCTTCCAACCTGCTGGCGAGAACCTGACTCCAAAACCCGACGAGGCCTCAAGCCGCGTAACCAAACCCGACTCCATACCTCGCTAAATGAACGTAACTTCAACCCGGCAATTCAATCCAAATCTCAAACCCATTTCTAACCCAAGCCTTGTATACGATTTTTTCACCTGCTATCCCAAACACCAAATACCAAACCAAATAAAATACCCACATGCTTTTCCCACATGTTTTAAACCCACTTATCCCCTTTTACCCAAACTACCCCTAACTACCCTTTTTTAACCCTTTTCTTACTTTACCCAATATACCCTTAAACCCCCACTTCCCATATGTCTTCTACCAAAACCCAAATTACCCCCAACACTTCTCCTACATGCACACTCTCACCATTAACCTTCCCAATTCCATACCTATTATTTAAAGAAAGGAAGACTCAATTTGAAGAGAGCTTTTAGAATAGGAATTATGAAGAGAATTCTAGAGAGAGTTAGAGATAGTTTAGTGTAGAAAATAAATTAGGATAAACACCATTTTGTAAATAGTTTTATTTTATAATTTTTATTTTTGTTAGATATTTGTGAGGTTAAATTTTGTAAGAGATTTAATTGAGTGATTATTTAATTTCAAATCACTTGGATGCTCAATTGGAGGGATGTAAATTGCAAATTCAAGGATTGGAGTCCAATTTCACTAAAATAGATTTGGTTTGATTGTTCTTCTCTTCTAGTTTATTTTATTAGCCTTTGATTGTTTGATTATCATGTTTAATATCATCTTAGGCTAAATCCCCTTTCAAGGGGTGGGGTGAACCATTTTTTGGTGTTATTTTAATTTAATTAGTTTGATTACTTGAAAATTCCCTTTGAATATTAATTTTGATCCCTCACCCTTAAATTTACGCTTCGAGAGAGGGTAAATGATTTTCGAGATAAAATCGAAATTCTAAGTTAAAATAACCATTTTAGATTCGAACTAGAGATAGGGATTTCTTAAGTGTGGTATTATTCCTTGAATTTAAACTCTAAAATTCAATTTCTAGATTTAAATAAATTCTAATCGATCGATCCTAGCGAGTGATTAATTAAAAGGAATGTAGATCTATTTTTCTAGAGTTGTGGGGTGTTAAACTTAATATTCTAAAAATTTGCTATTAAACTTACATTTACAACGAGAGTTGATTTGTAATTTTGATATTAATTTGGGAGAATTCAAATAATTAAATTAATTAATTAGAATAGCTAGAATTTGTGGTGTAGTCCCACTCCTTGATTTCTCTCATATTTATTTACCTCACTTTATCTCTTATTTTTGTGTTAGATTTTATTTTTCATTTTAGTCACTTTTTAGTTTGTAATTTTATCTTCCATTTAGTTTGGTGTTATTTCACCTCACCTCACCTCACCTAATTGTTTTAATATTTGAAAAGGCTAAAAAAAATAGAAAAAGCAAAAGCCCAAAAAGAAAATAAATTGAATTACAATTGAGTTTGTCTCTAGCTTACCCCCTAGATGTGGATTGATACCCTTACGTACCTCTACACTTTAGATTGTTATATTTTGTAGGTATTTGAGGTTTTGATTAACTTGGCTTCAACAATGATGACACACAAAAAGCAAAGTTATCAATTTACACATCGATGCATACTTAAATTTTTATGTTCCATCCATATGATATAAGGAACTAGAACAGTTACATGTAATAGGTGCAATGTCCGTATAACGTTAGAATTGATTATAAAATGTGGGGTCGATGTAGTGAACTATAGACTCTGAGAGTTGAATGTTATCTTCTTCTAAATAACTGAAGGAAGCATGTGCAGGCCTCAATACGGTGTTTACGGTCACAGAATCTACAATGCCTTCCATGAAGTCCACTTGAGAACAACGGACTGATATGACTAAGAGGGTAATGGAAAGTGAGAATGTGGGATTATTTAAGGGGGAAAGAATGGGTAGTATAAAACATACGATTAGGCTCGATGTTAGGGAAAGTTGATGACTTGTTCACGTAATCAGGCATAGATAAGATTAGGTGGTAGACACACTTATCCATAGCTATAGAGTGGTTATTATGGTCTCAAATGTAATTTTTACCTCATCATATTATCTTTGACGAGCTGAACAAATTTGGCAATTTACATAACATTTACATAAAATTTGGTTTCTATAGAGGTTTGGAACTCGATGTGAAATCATTAAAGATGAGGAACATGTCATTCTCCTTAGAATAAAACACTCTAGATTAGGTTAAAAATAACTTGAATGGTAATTGCATGTATATGTATACATATATAGTAATTGCGGACGAGGAACATGTCAATCTCCTTAAAATAAAGACAAGTTCAAAAATATCTTTGATCATATAAACTGCTTTGAAGATGAGGTTCTTGAATATGAAATAAATTATGAAAACGATCCATCTCCTGATAACAAAATATGTCTCTCTCAAACTAAGGCTTCTCTTCTCACTGCTTTGAAGAATGAAGATTTCTATTAGCATCAAAAGATGAGGGGAAAATGGCTCTTAGAAGGGGATTCAAATAGTAAATTGTTTCATACTTCAGTGAAAATGGGATTCGTGATTAAGTTTATCTAAGATCAATATGAAGTAAAATGTTATTGCTTACCGTTGCGAACAAGCTATAAACATACTATTACTTACCGTTGATAATTTTTCATATTTCTAAGCATGTACTACATTTTATGTTCTGATGGTCCTAGTCTGCTATGGATATCTATTTTATCAAGATAACAAATTGCTCCTCTTTATTCAATTGTTGTTTTGATGGGCCTAATCCTCTATGCATATCTATATTATTTAAGATAACCAATGGCACACGTGGCATGATAATTTCACTGTATTCTTTATATATCCATGTTCTCACTATATTATTCAACATAAGTTAGCAAGCCACGTGTATAGATATCTATGTATAAATTACGAGTTGTAGTTGGTTCATGAATATTTTTCTCTTTCATGTAGGGGATGATGTGGAAAGCACCGATTTCATGACTCGATATCACTAACAGACATCTCAAACCTACTGGGGAAACCACCAATTTTAAACAATGTGAGACCAAAACACACTTACCTATCTCATATATGACTTCACTTATGTATGAAAATATAATGTATGCATCAATATCTTTGGAAAATTGCAGATGATAGATTGTTACATGCTTACATATATCATATATGATAATAATGGCGTGGTTATAGAAAGACGATGATAATCGAGAGGATCAACATCAACAAGACGCTGAAGATCGAGACGTCCAACATCGACACGAGCTTGAATAGTTACATATTCACCACCAACAAACGCTACTACAGATAATGTCTGACATGTGAAGTGAAATGCAAAGTTTGTTTCTGGGTATTATCCTTCATCTTGCCTTGTCCATTACCTCAATGATCCATACCAATTAGGTAATAATACATCTTTATTTGCTTTTATATATGTATGTGACGGAGTGTTAGGTTGGATATATATTGTGGCTATTCTGTCGTTAGTTGTTCATAGTGTTGTGGCTATTTCAGTCATTATTTTTAAGTTAATTTTTATATTTAAATAAGTTAGTTGTCATGAATAAACAAAGGAGACTCTACCATTTTTTTTAAATATTGAGGGTTTTTAAAGTAAACAATTTTGATAAGATTGTTAAAGTTTGTCATCTATAGGAACTATTTAAAAAATTACTTCTTTGTTTAAGGAAACTAACACTAAATAAATTTTATTGAAGGTCGAATATTTTGTAGACAAGGCAAGACATATTTTAATGGAGGTCGTATGCTTCAAGATTGCGAGTTTACTTTGCTTACATTATTTTATGTTATGAATATATGGGTTTTTATGTAATTATTCTAATGAGACAAGTGAAATTTTGTAGAGATATTTAGTTTGGTGGGCACAATGTTGAAATTTTCTATTTTATCTTTGTATGGACTCTAATTTTAGTTAAATGAAATTTTTTGTGTTATATTTGTTGAAATGGGATGCCAAATAAGTCATATATTATTTTTAAGAGTTTTTGTTTAAAATTATAGTGAGCATATTATGGATAGGATGAAATTTTAATTTTGACACAAATTATTAAAGATGGCTTCTTTGCCATCTCAAAAGGACTTCATAAATGAGGACCTTTTGAGATGGTTAAGTTACCATCTAAAAAAACTCTTTTGAGACGGCATAAACCATCTCTAAAAAAAACTTTAAAAGATGGATTTTTCGCCGTCTTAAAAGGATCCTATAAGCAATGACATTTTGAGATGACATATTTCCATCTCAAAAAGCTTTTTGAGATGATGCTGTCGTCTTAATTTTTTTTTAAAATGGGGGTCTAATATGACGCCCCTTTGTTGTCTCAAATGGCATCACAAAAGGATTTTTCTACGGCCAAAAGACTTTTTGAGACGGATGTAGCACCATCTTAAAAATTGTTTTTTTTGTAGTGTTATTACACTAGAAAGATCTAAAGAGAAAATGTCCAGGAACTGGAAGCAAAGAAAGCATACACAAGCAATATGAAATGATTAAACAAGGAAAAAGTAAATCCCAAATAGTGAATCTCTTCATTGAAGTACGTAATATGTAAAATACTTTATAAAATAAATAACCAAAAGACAAAAAAAACAAAGTATAAGAAGTCCTAGGCTAATTTGACTAACTTAGCCTTCTTTCTCTGTCGTCACCTTCTCTTGAGTGACCACAGGTTCAGTCTACATTTTTCTTTTCTTGATTGACATTTTCTTCTCCTGGAAAGAAACATAAGCTTCGCCCTCTTCTTTATTAAGTTTTAGAGGTGAACTTGGATTATGATCACCAAAGAGTTCAAATTCAGAGAGGAATCTTTCCTTGACCAAGACCCTATACGAGCCTTTTTAAAAGTTATACTTATGGATGTAGTCCATTTATTTCTTTTCTTGGATGAAGTCATCATCCCACCCATGGTCATAGTTCTTTTTCTTAGCCTCTATGGCCTTAGATAAGGCTCGTATGAACTCTTTGACAGCCTATTCCAATTGCTTGATCTTAGATTCTTTTGGAAAATTCTAACTCCTTTTCCTTCGCCTCAACTATGTAATATTTCATGGTAGCCTTCAAAGACTTTTGAGACTCATCCAAGGCATAGCTCAGGTTGGCGCTAGCCTTCTCCTGGTTAGCCCTTTAGTCCAGAATATTAACAAATTCCATCAAGAACTTCAAGACAAAAGTTGATCAAATAAGGTGAGCACAACAAGAATTTTAAAGATGAAATCCAAAAAAAGTGTAGGAGCTTACCAAGGATAGTGTTTGGGTATCGTGTGAGACTAGAAGGTCATTTAATAGTCTACTGATCACATATTGGTCGGCATAAAGGCAGTCCCTCTTCACCATCCTAGGGGCCAGATCAGTATTTTTAGCTATTGGCATAACTTAGTGTGGCATCCACCTTCTTGTTGGGTAAGGTAGTTGCAAGACTTATTATATTATTTATCTTATTTTTAAACTAGGATTAAAATTTGTCGAGGGAATCCCCCAAGTTAACAGTGTTAGATGGAGCCTCAACATCCTTCATTTTGAAAGGTTGGGTTTTGGAGAAGTGGGGCGCCAAATTCTTCCAGGAGGCTCGAAATCCTTTTCCTTGATGACATCTCTTATTTTGAAGTATAAGGAACCACAACTGGGGCCAAGTGACATATAAAAACTCAAATGAACCCTAAGTGGTCATGCTTGAAGACTCCTAACTGATAGAAGGAACATGGATTTCTAGTCCCTTATCGACTAGCTTAGGGACAAAGGAAGTGGTGATACAAGTGTAGTTCAACATCAATGATTTTGACCTCAGATATTTTGCACCAGCATATAAAGGTATCTTGAGCTTCTAGACCTTTCTTAACTCATCAAAGTTTACGTGTGTTTAGTTAGGCCCTTTCTTATTGGAAGCTTCTGCACAAGACAAAGAAGGAAAACAGTAGTAAAAAATATACAAGATCTGGTCAACCAAAATGTAGGATAACTAAAAACAACAATATACCTATTATATGTCCCCTATTGGGACACGTGTAGCCCATATAGGGTTTACTATCCTCAAGGATGGGTGGTTTCTTCCACTACTTCACAATAAAGTTGTGAGACCAATAATCTTTATTAAAATCAAGAAGGTTCACATCTAGCACCCTATCTACCTTTCTTACCTTAAAATATAAGGTATCATCGTTTTATCATACCCATGAGTAATAGTATTGAATCTTTAATAGCTCTGTCCCACGCAACTCATTTATCATGTTAACCACATTAACTATCCTCCATGTATTGGGGAAAAATTAGTCTAGGACTACATGAAAATATTCACAAAACTTTACAAAGAGGTAGTTCAGAGGAAAGGTTATGTCGGCTTAAACAATGAATTAGGAGAACATACAATGTCCTCCCTCAATATGATAGTAATCTTTAAGGTTTTAACCAAAGTCTATCTTTACCCACTATGGGGTAGAGAAATGTTTCCTAAACTGCTCTTTGTAATTCTTACTAACTCGGTAAATCATTTTCGTAACTCAAAAAAGAAAAACATAGGAAAAATAGAGGGAAAATTTGTACAGAAATAAGGAACAAGAGAGAAGAATATAGTGAGGGATGAATGCAAAGGACCCTGAGTGGTTTTGAAAGGCTAAAGAATCTAATGCGTTTCAAATTGGCTGTAGAGAAGTCATTAACTCCCAAAAAAAATCCATCATTAGGAATACACGCCCCCAAATGACGGCACACACACTATATTCCTTTCATTAAACACCATATAGTTACCAGTGTACCCCTAAAACACCGAATTAAATTACAAGTATTCCCTTCAAGCTTTCCGACCATAGCTTCTATGAGTGATCAATTCTCATTGTCGACTGGTGCCACCCTAAATTGGGGGGGGGGGGGGACCAAAACTACTCACCTCATTCAGATAGCAAAGCTTTGGGGACACTTATGGGGGAGGTATTCGACCAGATAGAAAAAACTGACACGTGTCCGATAAACTTGATAAGTGATCACTATTTGGGGAGAAGAACAAACAGAGGTTGACCTCATTATGAGATAGGTAAACACGAATCATCCCACATAGATAAAGTTTGAGTTAACTACTCATTATCGGGATTTCACTATCGGTAAATGATCTTAAATAAATGGATAACTAATAAAAAGAATAACAAAAAATAAATCATATAAAATAGGATGTAAACATATGAACATAATTTCAAAGATTAGAACCTAGTTATGAGAGAGAAAGTATGAGAAATTGGGCCACCAAATAAAATATAAGAAATAAGTAAATACTAACTAAAATGAACTGAGGAAGTGAAAATTAATAAATATGGACTTGAATTTCAAAATGAATTCGGTAGGCCTTCATATCCTTATAAGACGGAATTAAAGTCCGCTTAGTTCAAAAAATATGATGGGGTTTCTATCATATTTCCAATTGATGACTGATTGCTGATTTAAAAATGGGTATAGAATCGCTTTAAGTGTGAAACATACCAAACACCATTATATTGGTAAATATACTAGAAACCCTATTTTTTGGAATTTATGAAAGAAAATTGAAGAGATATATGTTAAGATTGAATGTTGATTACAATTAATAATGATATATTTAATCAAAATTAATATGTATGAATGAAAACAAACCCTAAGATAAAAATGAAGTAAATACAAATTTTAAAAACAATTTGAAACCTTCAAAGTGATTTGAAGATGTCATCTCCTTGAGGTATATCCTTCATTATTGTTGAATATCTTAATTAGGATAATTTATGGATTTTGTGGAATGGAGGAATGTTGGAGTATGACATGGGGAATGTAAGAAAATAAGAGAATAATTTAGGTTTCTAAATGGTGTAATCTTTTGCACCTTATTAGATATTCCTCATAATGAGGTCAGGTGGTCTTTATATAGTAGAACCCGACAGAGGAAAAAAGACATGAGTGGCAAACCAACCGATATGGTGCCTAACTTGTCTATGGACACGTGAGTAATCTTTGTCTACAAGTATGGCCACACATACCTATAAATAAGTGAGTTGTCCCTCCTATAGACAGGTCTTGCAGAGCATAATCACCTTTTAGAATACCTTTTGATGCGTATGTCTTATTCGTGCACAGTCAGAGCCATTGGAAATATAATTTTATGATTTCTGTTAAGACCAAACTCTAGGGTTTGATAGTTAACCAAATTCAATTTGGTCTTGGGTGTCGAACGAGTGCCTTAGACTATGCGTGGTAAGGATAATGGAGGTTCGGTAGAGAGGGGCTCCCAAGGGAACCTATATTGAGTGTAGGGGTGATAAAATAGAGTGTCCATAGATATACATATCTATCCTATTAATCTTGTCGCAATTTCTTTAACTATATTTATATACATTTAGTTGTGTGATCCTCTTTGCTACGCGTATCATGATCAAGGGTTGGATTATTGATATTGAGGTTAGAGGTTGTTGATGATGCTGAGATTTAGAACCATCGGATAAGTGATAGTGTGCTCAAACAGTAGCAGCCATGGCAGCCACAGAGATGTATAAGTGTATAAGTATGTAGAAGGGGATGAGTATAAGAGGAAATAAAACAATGATGTATAGTGGTTCAGCCAATTTGGCCTACATCCACTGTGAGTGTGTGTTCCACTAAGTATGGGCAGTAATGGCCTTGGATACAATGCACATAACCCTCTCTCTCTCTACTGTGTGTACAAGCAAAGTTTTAGCTAGGGTTGCAGTTAATGGATCGATCCCTTGTAAGGTTGTAGGTGACAAGTATATATAGGTCTTGGGGGGTGTAGTATACCCCCCAAGTATGCATGGTGCATGTGAATAATGATCTAGCCAATCCCCTGTGGACACCTGTAGATGCCAAATGATGACAAAATATTCCCTCACGTGAGGGTGTGATTTTGTTATAACGGTCTCCCCTGTGCCATATGAGCCTCACGTGCACTGTTCCACGTGTCTCCCAAACCACCTACTGTGATGATGTCACCCTCGGCCTATGAGCCGAGGCCGAGGGCAAAGTTACTTCCAGTAGTGAGTCTGATCCAGTTCTGGCCTCGTACTGTCGGCCCCTCGTAGGGTCGTCTGGAGCCTGGTGAAGGGTCGGCCCCTCATAGGGTCGTCTGGAGCCTGGTGAAGGGTCGGCCCCTCGTAGGGTCGTCTGGATCCTGTCGAAGGGTCGACCCCTCTGAGGGGGTCGTCTTGAGCCTGATGAAGGGTCGGCCCTTGAGGGGTCGTCCGTTTGGAGGTAATCTTCAGCCAGGACGAGGATATAAACGGGTATATCAATCACCCCCATCCCTTAGCCATAGGTGCTGTTGAGATGGCTGAGGGATAGTGTTGTAATTGGGATGCGTGTATGATCAGTTAGGTAAGTGACACCTGGGCAGACACTCATTGCTGTTCCAGTTTCCAAGGCATGTCGGCTGCACACTTTTCTTGGGGCTTTGTGCCCTAATGATGCCTTCCTCGTGGGTTGTGTCCTGCCTTGGTCAATGGGCCCACTCATTACCAAGGTATTTAAGAGATTTTTGAACTCTCTCTCTTCTTCTTCTCCTTCGTGCCCAATCCTTCTCTCTCTAGACTTTTACCAGTTTTCATCGCCATTTCTGCAGTCTTCAATCCTTCAAGCTTAGCGACTTGGGAAGTTCTTGCTCTCTCTCTTTATCAGGTAATCCTTCAACGCTCTCTTTTACCTTCATTTTTGTTTGCTTTTTAGGCTCGTAGGGCTGCATTTTCCTAGGGTTGTCTCATAGCTTTTTCCGGTGTCTTCTCCGGCGACTGTTTCTTGAATGTTCTTGAGTGTTCTTGAGTGAAAATCATCAATTCCCTTTTTAATTCAAAAGTTTAATTTGGTCAACTGCAAAATTTTTTGTAGTTAAGTTCCCCAAATTTCTCCAAGTATAGGGTCTTCCCTTTTAATGCTTAGGAAGCTTTACAGTTTAGCGTCTGAATTCCCATCCTTGAGAGAGAAGCTCTTTATCGAGATCAGACGAGTGGAGGAAGAGGAAGAGAGGGGACGAGGGGCCGACCCTAATTGGGTACGACCCATCTTTCCCATTCCTCTTGCCACAATTAAACCATTTGAACCGTCTGAGTCTTGTGGGTCGTCCCATCGTCCAGCCGAGAGTCATTCAGGTGAGATGGACGAGAGAGCATCGTCACCAGCTAGCGCTGGACCTTCTGGGAGAAAAGAGACATCTGACCTAGGCCCAGGCCGAGAGGCCGAGGGTATGGTTCCCTCCGAGGCTGTCCCTGTGACAACCCTATCTCCCCATGCCTTTCAGATGGCCTTCCCCTAGGGGCCTCTGGAAGATGATGAGGCCGAGGGGGAGGGGAATGAGGATGAGGGCGATGATATAGATGACCAAATTGATACCTCCCATGCCTCGTCCTATATCTCCTCTGTTAGGGATCGCGACCTCTTGATATGGAGGCATGCCTATGGAGTGCCACCCAACATAATTATGAGGGTTCCCTCTGAGTCTGAGAGGGTTTTTGATTGTGAAGAGGGAGAGGTTGCAGTTTATGAGCAGATGTTCAAGGTAGGAGTCATATTCCCTCTACATCCTGCCATCGTAGATATCCTGTCTTCCCTTGGTGTTGCCCCCTCTCAACTTCCTCCCAACTCTTGGAGGACGATCCTGGGCTACATCTCCCTGTGGAAGAATGCTTTCACCGACGAGCCTTCGGCCAACCTATTCTTGGGCTGCTACAATATCACCTCCTCGTCCAAATAGCCTGGATACTATCATTTGGGGGCGAGGAGGTCTGAGAAGAAACTCCTCCACGTGGCGGAAACTTCCAACCACGATTGGAAAAAAAGGTTCTTCTTTATCTCTGGGGAGTGGGAGTTCATCGCCGATGGTCCGAGGGTCCCAGAAGATGGTCTAACCCCTCCATGAAGGCCAGGTCAGACCCTGGACTTAGTCTGGAGGAGAAGGACATCGTTGAATATCTGAGAAGACGAGGGAGAGAGGGTGAACTTCCAAAATATTAAGACCTGATGACCCCCCGGTTCCTCAAAGAAGCTGGTCTGAGGGTCGGCCATCTGACAGAAATATGTGAGTTATACTGAACATTATTTACTTATTTCTGAAGTGTTTCCTCTTTATCTCGTCATTTTTCTGGCGTGTCGTCCTCTTATCAGGTCGTCCTGCAGGTATATCAGACTATCTCTGGGAAATGACTGCTCCCAGCTTATTGTCAGGCTTGGCAAAGAAGAAAGGAAAGGAGCCTCAGCAGGTTCCGAGGAAGACGAGGGCCGCTGGGCCGACAGTGGTGGAGCCGACCGTTGATAGCCATAAAAGAAAGGAGCCTGAGGCCCCTGTTAACCCTCGGCCAGATTCTCGGACGAGGGACATGTTCGAAGCATCTGAGGGGACGGCCTCTTCATCCAGTATGGGGGCCTTCTGGTCTCAAAACCTGGCACATCTGAGGGCCGAGCCCTCATCCCTCATAGAAAACTTGAGGGCAGCTGAGGCCTCAATGTTCTCTGCACCCTCGGCCTCTGACTACGAGTTCCTGTCGAAGATGCCTCCTGCCAAAGTGTATGACTATGGTCTGCACGCCCTTGCACAGGTATTGTTCTTGACCCACTCTTTGAATTTTATTCTTTCAATAACTGTTTCCTCGGCCTCTTGACATGTGTTTATTTTCTTGTGCAGTCTGTGTGTGCCTTTACCTCGGCAACAAAATGGATGGCTGAGAATCAGGAGAAATTCCATGACGCCGAGAGGGCCATCCAGCATGAGGCCGACCTGCAGGCTGATTTAGATACTGCAAAGGCCGAGTTAGAGAGTACCAGGACTGAGCATGCAAGGATCCTGGACCAACTGACAAGGCATCACGACGAGGACATTAAGGCCAGGGACTTGCTTCTCAAGGAAAAGGATGAGGCCTTGACTAACATGGAGGCCAAGTACAAGACTGATCTTGAAGCAGCCACCAAAAAAGCCGAGGATGATGCTGCTGATGCTGTTGAGGCTTATAAGATTTCTGACGAGTTTCAAGGCTTCGGCCTTGAATACTTGGAGAGAGGAATCAGGACTGCCTGCCGGTGGGTCGTCCTCAGTTTTGGTGACGTCGTCTCCTCGGTCCGACCTTCACTTGAAGCAGTCAGTCTAGACGACCCTATGCTTACCGAGGCTATGACTTATGTAAAATCTCAAGTGCAAGTTGAGGGGATCGACACATCTGAGGATCAGTCAGTTATGGTCGTAGAGGAAACCCCTCTGGTGGATGTTGAGGCTCTGCCCTCGGATATTGTCCCATATGGTGGCTGTCTGTAGCCCATACCCTCCTAATGTAATCAACATTTTTGTACTTTACTTGCAGAACACTTGATATTTTGTATAACTGACAT
Organism: Sambucus nigra; assembly: GCA_949130495.1. NCBI lineage: Eukaryota > Viridiplantae > Streptophyta > Magnoliopsida > Dipsacales > Adoxaceae > Sambucus > Sambucus nigra. The sequence goes on along the minus strand of OX422218.1, from coordinate 447,729,553 downwards.
TTCATTAATACTATCGTCTTCTTTACTGTCTTCCATATTTTTGCTTCTTGTATGGTTTTCTTTGTCCTTGTTAATGCCATTAACCTCTCCTTTGTCTTTCTTGAGGGTGAACAAGGGGTCATCCCCTGCGTTGGCCCTCATTATAGCCGAGGAGTCAAATTACCAACTGGTTTTTAATAAAGTTTTCCTTCGTCTTTTTTTAGGACAGTGGTGGGGTCGTCCCCTCCACTGGCCCTCATTATAGCCGAGGGATCAACTCACCAAACTAATGGTTTTAATGTTTTCCCTCTTCTTTCTTGAGGACAGTGGTGGGGTCGTCCCCTCCACTGGCCCTCATTACAGCCGAGGGATTAAATTTCCAAAGTAATGGTTTTTAATGAATTTTTCCCTCATCTTTTTTTAGGACAGTGGTGGGGTCGTCCCCTCCACTGGCCCTCATTATAGCCGAGGGATCAACTTACCAAATTAATGGGTTTGATAAAGTCTTCCCTCGTCTTTCTTGAGGACAGTGGTGGGGTCGTCCCCTCCACTGACCTTCATTATAGACGAGGGATCAACTTACCAAATTAATGGGTTTAATAAAGTTTCCCTCGTCTTTCTTGAGGACAGTGGTCGGGTCGTCCCCAACACTGGCCCTCGGTATAGACGAGGGATCAAATCACCAAATTAATGGTTTTTAACAAAGTTTTCCCTCGTCTTTCTTGAGGACAGTGGTGGGGTCGTCCCCTCCACTGGCCCTCATTATAGCCGAGGGATCAACTTACCAAATTAATGGTTTTTAACAAAGTTTTCCCTCGTCTTTCTTGAGCATAGTGGTGGGGTCGTCTCCTCCTCTGACCCTCATTATAGACGAGGGTTCAACTTACCAAATTAATGGTTTTAACAAAGTTTTCCCTCGTCTTTCTTGAGGACAGTGGTGGGGTCGTCCACTCCACTGACCCTCATTATAGCCGAGGGATCAACTTACCAAATTAATGGTTTTTAATAAAGTTTTCCCTCGTCTTTCTTGAGGACAGTGGTGGGGTCGTCCCCTCCACTGACCCTCATTATAGCCGAGGGATCAACTTACCAAATTAATGGATTTAAACAAAGTCTTCCCTCATCTTTCTTGAGGACAGTGGTGGGTTGATCCCCTCCACTGGCCCTCATTATAGCCGAGGGATCAACTTACCAAATTAATGGTTTTTAACAAAGTTTTCCCTCGTCTTTCTTGAGAATAGTGGTGGGGTCGTCCCCTCCACTGACCCTTATTATAGCCGAGGGTTCAACTTACCAAATTAATGGTTTTAACAAAGTTTTCCCTCCTCTTTCTTGAGGACAGTGGTGGGGTCGTCCACTCCACTGACCCTCATTATATCCGAGGGATCAACTTACCAAATTAATGGTTTTTAATAAAGTTTTCCCTCGTCTTTCTTAAAGACAGTGGTGGGGTCGTCCCCTCCACTGGCCCTCATTATAGCCGAGAGATCAACTTACCAAATTAATGGATTTAAACAAAGTCTTCCCTCATCTTTCTTGAGGACAGTGGTGGGGTCGTCCCCTCCACTGGCCCTCATTATAGCCGAGGGATCAACTTACCAAATTAATGGTTTTAAAGTCTTCCCTCGTCTTTCTTGAGGACAGTGGTGGGGTCGTCCCCTCCACTGGCCCTCATTATAGCCGAGGGTGGTTCTCTGAAGATGTTTCCATGCGTACTAGAATTGATAACCACAGGATGAGGGAAAACACTGATATTTCTCATTAATTTTAAAAGTGTTCTGTTGGAGCAACTCTTATTACAATTATGGTCTATCAAGACCTTTCAACACTACTGATAGTATTTCCTCAAATGATCTGCATTCCAGGGGTTGGAAAAAGGTTCCCCTTCTAGGTTTTCTAGTCTATAGATCCCAGGGACGACTTCATCGATGACCCTATATGGGCCATGCCAATTAGGATGAAGCTTGTTGGGATTTTGCCAAGTCTTCTTGAGGACCAAGTCCCCCACTGCGATAGGACTCTGTTTCACCCTCTGATTGTAGAACCTTGTGGTCCTCTGCTGGTAGGCGGCCTTCCTTATCTCAGCGTCTTCCCTTCTTTCCTCAATTAGGTCCAAGTCGAGTCTCCTCTCTTCCGCATTTTTCTGGGGGTCATACACTTGGACTCTATGCGTAGGAAACTCAATCTCGGTGGGGATGACGGCTTCTAATTCATAAGCTAGCATGAATGGGGTCTCTCCGGTAGAGGTCCTCACTGTCGTCCTGTATGCCCACAGCACGGCATATAACTCCTCGACCCATCTTCCTTTTGCCTCCTCAAGCCTCTTCTTGATTCCATCTAGGATTGTCCTGTTTGTAACTTCTATTTGCCCATTGGCCTGAGGTCGGCCAGGGGTGGAGAAAAATTGTTTGATACTCACCCTTTCACAGTACTTCTGTAGAGAGGCATTCTTGAACTGAGTACCGTTATCCGAGATGAGGGTGTTGGGGAGACCATACCTACATATAATATTTTCCAGATGAACTGGAAGGTCTTCTCCTCGGTGATCGTCACCATCGGCTTCGCTTCCACCCATTTTGAAAAATAGTCAATGGCTACGATGAGGAATCGATAGTTATTGATGGCCCTAGGTAAGGGTCCTACTAGGTCAATTCCCCACACTGCAAATGGCCATGGGGATGTAATGGAAGTAAGAGGATCATGGGGCTGGTGAGGGATGGTGGAAAATCTTTGACATTTGTCACTCTTTTTTACATATGCCGCTGCGTCTTTCCCCAATGTCGGCCTCCAGTACCCCTGGGTGATCACCCTCTTTGCTAAGGGTCTGCCCCCGATGTGGCTTGAGCACGATCCTTCGTGCACATCTTGCAAAATGGAAGGGACTTCTAAGGGATGCGCACACCTAAGTAAGGGGAGTAAAAACCCCTTTTTGTACAAGGTGTCTCCGATGACAGTGAATTTTGCAGCCCTGTGTCTCAGCTTCTTCCTTTCTTGCCTTGCTTCTGGCATCTCACCCTCTTTAATGTATCTGATCAGAGGGTCCATCCATGAAGCTTCCTGAGGAACATTCAGGCAATTGCCAAGTGTTCCTTCTGCGTCTTCAATAGTTAGCTGAAGCAAAATTTCTATCGGGACTGTCCTCCTGATGTCTGTCCTAGTTGCCGAGGCCAACCTCGCAAGGGCATCAGCACGGCCATTGTCAAGCCTAGGTATCCTCTTTAATTTCACTTCTCTGAAGCCCTTCAGTAGTGGCCTCACCTTCTCAAGGTACCTAGCCATCCTCTCGTCCTTAGCCTCGTAGGCTCCTAGTATCTGATTCACTACTAGCCTTGAATCACTATGGACCAAAATCTGGCCGACACTAAGAGACTTGGCCAAGGAGAGGCCTGCTACTAAGGCCTCATATTCAGCCTCGTTGTTGAAGTCTTTGAAGTTGAACCTCAGGGCGTACTCAATATCTTTGCCGTCGGGTGCTGATACTATTAACCCCGCTCCACTCTCGCTTTCGCAAGAGGACCTGTCGACGAAGAGACTCTACACGGTGCATTCTTCTGAGAAACTTCCCTCGGAGAGGGATCCCTGTCTAAAGATGTATATTCCCTCTTCGTTTTCAGCCGTTTTCCTTCTAGAGGTGCTTGCCTCAGCCCTATCTGCGGGTGTGTCAGTGGGCCTGTCTTGTTGTGTGTCGGTCTTCCCGAGGGCCTCACCCTCGGCTTCGTCATCTTCCCAAGTGAACTCAGCCACGAAGTCTGCCAATGCCTGCCCCTTAATGGCCGTCCTAGGCTGATACACAATGTCAAACTCCCCCATCTCTATAGCCCAAGCCATCAACCTACCCAATTTTTCTGGCTTGTGTAGGACCTGCTTAAGAGGAGAGTCGGTGAGGATGACCATTGTATGGGACTGGAAGTACGGATTCATCTTCCTCGAGGCATGGATCAAGGCGTAGGCCAACTTCTCCATCCTCGGGTATCTTTGCTCTTCCCCCTGGAGTGCCTTGCTGTTAAAATACACAGGCTTCTGTATCCCGTCTTCGTCTCTCACAATGGCTGCACTGATGGCCGACTCAGAGACAGCGAGGTACACATAAAGTCGTTCACCCTGCACGGGTCGTGACAGCAGCAAGGGAGACCCTAATTATGACTTTGGGTCCTTGAAAGCCTCATCACACTCTTCACTCCATTTGAAGGCCTTCCTAAGGATCTTGAAGAATGGCAAGCACTTGTCTGTGGCCCTAGACACTAACCTGTTCAAGGCAGCAACTCTCCCTGTGAGCCTCTGAACGTCTTTAATGGACTTGGGGGTCTTCATTTCAACAAGGGCCTTTATCTTTTCAGGATTGGCCTCGATGCCTCTTTGATTGACAATGAACCCCAAGAACTTCCCTGCTCCAACCCTGAAGACACACTTGGCCGGATTAAGCTTCATCTTGTATTTGTCCATCGTATTAAAGGTCCTCTCCAGGTCTGCCACATGATCCTCTTCCTTCAGACTCTTAGTCAGCATGTCATCTACATAGACCTCCATAGACTTCCTAATTTGGTCTTCAAACATTTTATTTACGAGGCGCTGGTACGTTGCCCCCGTATTTTTGAGGCCAAAGGGCATGACCCTGTAACAGTATGTCCCCTTGTCGGTGATGAAGGTTGTCCTCTCCGAGTCTTCAGGGTTCATGAAGATCTAGTTATACCCTGAATAGGCATCCATGAAGCTCATGAGCTCATGGCCTGCGGTAGTGTCTACCATCTGGTCAATGCGGGGGAGAGGGAAGCTGTCTTTGGGACAGTGCTTGTTGAGGTCTGTGAAGTCCACGCACATTCTCCACTTCCCGTTGGCCTTTGGGATAATGACTGCATTGGACAGCCATTCAGGGTAGATGACCTCTCTGATAAATTCAGCGTCTTCTAATTTTTTGACCTCATCCCTGATGACCTCATATTTTTCTCTAGAGTAAATTCTCCTCTTCTTCTTTACCGGCTTCACTCCCTCTACCACATTGAGCTTGTGGCACATGATTTCAGGGTCGATCCCCGGCATATCTACATGACTCCATGCGAAGACACTTCGCCTTCTCCTTAACAGTTTAACGAGGTCTTCCTTGATATTAGGCTTCAGAGACTTGCCGACTTGGACGGTTTTTTCCGTGTCATCCTCATCGAGGATGATGGATTCTACATCTTCCGCGGCCTCTCCTTTCTTCAGCTTCATCTCATCCCTGGGGTCTAGGGTATCAATATTGTAAGTGGTCGTAGCCCTCTTGAGTGTCTCCTTTTCTTCAGAGGAGTTGTAGTAACATTCTCGCACTGTCGTCTGGTCTCCTTGAACTTCCCTCACCCCGTAAGGGGTAGGAAATTTGATCATCTGATGGACCATAGATGGAACAGCTTCAAACCCCTTGAGGGCCACACGCCCCAGTATGATGTTGTAGGCCGAAAACACCTGCTCATCCATCACAAAGAAACTGACCTTCTTGGTAAGCCATCTCGGCCACTCATCCCCCATCCTCACATCGGCCTCATATACCCCAAAGGGATGTACCTTTCCCCCACTGAACCCAATCAATGGATGATGGTAGGGGACGAGTCTAGCATGGCCAAAACATCACATCTGCAGAGCTACCCCCATATACCAAGATCCTCTGCACCTCGCATCCGTGAACCCTGGTAGTGATGACGAGAGGGTCATCATGTGGGGCTAAGAGGCCTTTCAAGTCCATTCTTGAAAATCCCACTATCAGTGTGTCCATATCAACCTTCTTCCTCTTTTCTGACTTGACCTCCAGGGAGGTCGCGTGTACCGTCTTCGTCACTGCCTTGGCCTCGGCCACATGGGCCTTCCTGTCGACGACCTCAGACCCTCCTCCTGCAAGACCCCCGGAGATCATTCCCACTCCGAGCAAGATCATATTAAGCCTCTTGACAGGGCCGTGGTCGTCTCTCGGCGGGAGGTCAGGGTCGTCCTCATCATCAGAAGGGTCGTCCCCTCTTTTTTGAGGACCTTCTTTGCATGCATTGCCTCACTTCTTTCTGGGGTCGTCCCCTCGGCCCCTCTTGAAGGCGCCTTTGTCGACGTACTTTCTCACCTTCCCTTCCTTCAACATCTTCTCAATCTCATCTTTCAGAGAAAATCATTTGTCCGTCACGTGGTCGTGGTCTTGGTGAAATTCACACCACAGGTTCTTATTCCTCTTACTGGGGGCTGCCCTCAGCTTCTTAGGCCACTTCAGGGACTGGTCGCTCTTTATCTCATTGAGAATCTATTCACAGCTGACCGTCAGAGGGGTGTACCCAGTGAACTTGTCATCCGTGGACCTCTTCTTCCCCTCTTTGTTCTTCTTAGGGTATTTCCCCCCACTAGCACCTCCTTTTTCGTCTTCATATTTTGCAGCCATCGCCTCTTCGGCGTTCATCACCTTTCCTGCTGTCGACAGCAGTTCAGCCATCGTCCTCGGAGGGTCTTTAGCAAGCTTCCATAACAGCTTCCCCTTTTGGAGCCCTCCAATCAGGGTTGTCATAGCTATGCTCTCCTCATAGTCTTCCACCTCCAGCTTCTCCTTATTGAATCTGGCTATGTAGTCCCTCAGACTCTCACTATTCCCCTTCTTAACATAGAGCAGGTGGGTGGTCTTCTTCTGTGGCCTCACCCCAAAGCAGAACTTATGGATGAATAGGTCTGCCAACTGCTTAAAGTTTTCTATGGAATTTTTTGGAAGAGACGCGTACCAGATATGCGCAGCCCCTGTCAGGGTACCATAGAAGGCGCGACACCTCATCTCATCTGAGATAGAGTATATGTCTACTGCTGACTGATACATTTCCACGTGGTGCCCGGGGTTGGTGCTCCCGTCATATCTTGAGGTGACCACAGGTGGCTTGAACTTTGATGGCGTGGGGAAGTTGACTATCTTTGCCACAAAAGGGTGAGCCTATGGTGTATCCCCTCTGAAGAGGGTCCCGGCTCTTCAGTATATCACCAATCTTATCCTCTAATCGCTGGATTGAGTCATTCCAGGGCCTCACAGTGTCGTCCTGGCCGAGGTTATCCCATGCCGCCTCTCTGAGGTGGACGGAGGGTTCTGCTGCAACAGGCCTGTGTCGGCTATTCACTTCCCTTTGGCCGTCATCTCGTCCTTGGGGTCGGCCATCTACTGCCTCCTTTCGGGACCTCGCAGCACTTCTTGGCCTGGAAAATTATTCCCACAGGTCATTTACTGGGCCTAGCCTCTCAAAGGCTGACCCCCTGCTCAAGCGATCAAAAGAAGAGCCTCTCGGGCAATCATCAGGGTTTGGTCTCCCGCACTTTCCTCTACTATCCTGGAGAGGTCGTACGGTATTTTTAGAGACCTCATATGGTTCCCAGCATTCTATAGGGGCCTCCTCTCCCTCCAGCTCGTCATACCTGTCCTCAGGGCAAGGGTTTCCTTGCCTCCCCAGGCGTAGACGTCGGGGGTCAGCAACATCCCTACACCGTTGTAGGGGTGGCAGGTCTTTGCGTGGTGCCTGGGGTGGTCCCCTGGCCTCATGCTATCCTGGAGCTACTGCCGGAGTAATCATCTCAGGTGAAACCCCTGGTGCTCTTAGTATGTTCTGGCTCAGAGCTGTGAACTGCTCCTGCATCATTCGATGGCTTACTGCCAGAGACTTTAAGGCTGCCGCCACATCAGCCATCTCAGACTGAGGCGGCGGCTGACTGGAACTGGGTCTTCCCCCCTCATCCGGCGGGGGAAGTGGTGGTGGTGGCATCTTATGTGCCATGTGCTTGAGCTATGAAAAGTTGAACTGAAGAAAAGACTGGTGAGCTTGGGAACCTTAGTGGGTCTCTTTTAATGGTGAAACACCTCCTCTCAGGGGGAGTGTTGGTTCACCACCAGAGTGCCCAGTGAGGTCAAGCTGTACAAAGGAAGAGATGTCTTCTCGTTCCCACAAACGGTGCCAAAATGATGATGCTGAGATTTAGAACCACCGGATAAGTGATAGTGTGCTCAAACAGTAGCATCCATGGCAGCCATAGAGATGTATAAGTGTATAAGTATGTAGAATGGGATGAGTATAAGAGGAAATAAGACAATGATGTATAGTGGTTCAGCCAATTTGTCCTACATCCACTGTGAGTGTGTGTTCCACTAAGTATGGGCACTAATGGCCTTGGATACAATGCACATAACCCTCTCTGTCTCTCTACTGTGTGTACAAGCAGAGTTTTAGCTAGGGTTGCAGTTAATGGATCGATCCCTTGTAAGGTTGTAGGTGACAAGTATATATAGGTCTTGGGGGGTGTAGTATACCCCCCAAGTATGCATGGTGCATGTGAATCATGATCTAGCCCATCCCCTGTGGACACATGTAGATGCCAAATGATGACATAATATTCCCTCACGTGAGGGTGTGATTTCGTTATAACGATCTCCCCTGTGCCATGTGAGCCTCACGCGCACTGTTCCACGCGTCTCCCAAACCACGCGCTGTGATGATGTCACCCTCGACCTATGAGTCAAGGCCGAGGGCAAAGTTCCTTCCAGTAGTGAGTCTGATCCAGTTCTGGCCTCGTACTGTTGGCCCCTCGTAGGGTCGTCTGGAGCCTGGTGAAGGGTCGGCCCCTCGTAGGGTCGTCTGGAGCCTGGTGAAGGGTCGGCCCCTCGTAGGGTCGTCTGGAGCCTGGCGAAGGGTCGGCCCCTCGTAGGGGGTCGTCTTGAGCCTGATGAAGGGTCGACCCCTGAGGGGTCGGCCATTTGGAGGTAATCTTCAGCCAGGACGAGGATATAAACGGGTATATCAGTTGTTAGGTTGATATTTTCCTTTGGTAGGGATTTATTTTGTTTCGCAGGGTGTTAATTCTTCCTACTTTTATTATAATCTTTATTTTATATATTTTATCACATAATAGATAAGGGGGATATTGAATGAGTATTTATATACACATGTTCCCCCTAGTAATTTGATTATCGTATTTCATTTTACTAAATACTCTGTGTCAGTTGTTCTTGATGCCATTCCAAAAAATAATCTTTTAATTTCACATTCATTGGAAAGCTTTACCAAAACTCAACCAACATCATAGATGATCACACTCGATGTAATGCCAATTATGTTACGGTAATCAGAATTAATAGACTTTCACTTTTGTCATAGTTAAAATTAAGTTTTTCATAATTGGAAAAATGCTTTTGTTGTGTGTGTGTGTTTTATATGGGTTTGGAATTTGTAATATAAGTATGTAAGTATATGCACATATAAAATATTTTTAAAAGTAACATTACCAAAATATATTGTGTATATTTTTTATTAAGGTCGAAAAATTACATAGCTACTTTTTCCTTACCAAAAATTGTAGGAACATTTGTGACATGGTCGCATTAGAAAAAAGACTATTTACGTTCACTAAGTCTCTTCGTTGGCCATGGATATTTCTAAATACTTTTCCCCATAATTCACATATGTCTTGGGCGATCTCCCTCCTTGCAACTTGTTCATGTCGAGGAAGTTTTTATCGAGTCTTTTCTTTTGCATGCTGCGAACTTTGTCTGAAAAGTAGATCTTTTTAAAAGATCTTTCACTTCATTTAGGAATCAGTTAAAGAGTTCGCTTGAACTTGTATCTTTATTTTTTTACACACGTGAGTGTGATATTTTGATGTTGATATGAGGACAATGGAGTTTAGGAAGAGAGGGACTCCTAAGGGGCCATATATAAATTTTTAGAGAGATTATTGTTGAAAAGAGACACATTAATGAGTAGGGAGTTTATTTGTTCATGAGGAGCATGGTGTTGTGGAGATTGGTATTGAATCTTCTATTGTACTTTTATTTCTAGTATGTTGGGAAAAGGAAAGGGGAACTCCATTGCATCAGATAATTAGTGAGGGGAATCCAGTGTATGAAATAATGAGCGAGAGAACTTAAATATACCGTACAATGAGCAGAGGAACTCTAGTTTATTGGAGAACGAGTGAGGGAACTCCCATGTATCTGAGAATGAGCTAGGTAACTCCAATGTATTGGACAATGAGTGGGAGAAGTCTAGTGTATCAAAGAACAAGTGAGGGAACTCAAGTTTTATGGAAAACAAGCGAGGAAACTCTAGTCTATCAAATAATGAGAAAATGTAACTCTATTGTCTTAAAGAATGAGCGAGGGAACTCAACATATTGGAGAGCTAGAAATCCAACTCTAGTGTATTAAGGGATAATCGAGGGACTACAGTGTATCACAGAACGAGTGCGGTAACTCCAGTGTATTGGAGAACGAGTGGGGGGAACTCCAATGTATTGAGAAAAAGTTCAAGAACTATAATGTATCATACATTGATAAAAGAGGTGCGTGAATATTGCTTTCTAGAAAAAAAATTATGAATCCCTCCCTTGAAAAAATCTCACCTCTATTTAGGAACTTTTTAGATATTTCGTATTTTTTGTCGATATGGTGAGCTACAATGCCACACATAAGGATTATTGGGAAGGGATTGACTGGAAATCCATAGGATCTAGGCAAAAAGATTTAGAGACTGAGTACAAACATAAACGATCGATGTTTAAGGATCCTATTGAGGGATCCAAGGAAGCATCATTCAGTCAATGTGCAAAGGTCGGGTGGCTATGGAAGCTCTTATTTACCTCTTTCGAGTTTCTTCATTAAATTTTTATGAAATTTGGAGCCTCAATTTTGTTATTTTTTTTTATCTCACTGACTAAAATTTCCTCTAGTTCCATTTACTCTTGTGGATCCACGTGGGTGAAAAAGTATGGGATGGACTTACCCAATGAGTCTGGAATATATTATGGGGCATGGGTTTGGGGGACCTAATCGGTTTACTAGATGAGACCCACCGGTCTACCATTGTGTTGGAGACTATGGTGGAGAGGTTGTGGGATACTAACCTCATATTCCATTTTGGAATGGGCGAGGTGACACTTACCCATGCTTATATCCTTGATATTATTGGATTGCACTGTGAAGGGATTGATTCAGTCATAGCTTTTGACTTTATTAGCCATTACTGATTATATTGGGAATATAGTGAATGTTAGCTCTATGGAGAATCTTCTTTACACAAAAATAAAGTAGTACATTTAGTCCTGGAAAATTAATGAGGGGATTTATTAAACGTTTTGTCAAAAGGCTCATCTATTCATTTTTTTCTACTATCAACTACTCTATATGAGAATAGTGGTGATATTGTCCATGTTTGGTTTCTTCACTACTTAGGGAACTTCACCAAAATCCTCAATTATGATAGGGAGAGTTTAGGGCTCTCCACTCTTTATTTTTCTCTAGATGTCTTTAGTAGGCGCTAAGGGTAGACACGGGTTGAGCTTGAGTCAGGCTTACTCTATATAATAAAGACCACTGAGCTTGTCAAGGCCCTAATTAGGTTTGGTTACACAATCCCAATCCCACCCTCTTTTGAATCCTTATCACCCATGCTTGCAAATGACCTATTTTTTATTTTTTACATTGCCAGGTTTATTATTTATTGAGAGTGTGTAAACTATAAATTAAAACACACATATTAAATTGAAATGAAAACTTATCCCAATTAGTTTAGTTTATATGGTCCTCTCCAACTTACAAATTTAACATGTATATTATAATATATTTAATTATATATATGCATATTTAATAGCTATAGAGCCTACGGGGCCTATGTGGGCTTGTAAACACTTACCCAAGCCCACTAATGAATAAATTAGGATTAAAAGATTTTCAATCCCACTTTGCGGGGCTCTTTAACTATCCCAAACCCTATATTTTTGTTTGATGGGACTATTAGTTTAGGTGGGTCATAGGATTTTATCCACACCTAGTACGCGTTTCCATCCTAATTTCACTATTGTTCAAACCTTCTGGTTGTATGACTTTATTATTGATTTGCTTCTTTGTATATTTGATCAATTTTACCTTTGTAATTTATTGTTTACCTGATGACCTTTCCAAGTTTCTAACATGTATGGTTCTATGAGACCATTGGGTTGTGAAATAGTTTTGTACGCTTATAGGAGGCCGTGGAAAATGCTTGGCCTCGGATGAATATGTGGAAATCGAATAATCGAACCTCTAATATATACCCTACCTATGCAGCAGTAGGGGGATTTCTCGATTGGAGACTAATGATCACATGCGTTTATTTCATTCTCCTCTTGATCTTTCTTTCCCAAATCCGAGTCTTGGTATCAAACACATTTTTCTTATAATGCATGTGAGCTTACTTCTCTATGCAAGGGGACTTTAAGAGATGGGTGTGGCAGAGAGGGATGACAATATTTTACCCAATAACCCATTTACGGTAATAAATTGATACTACGCAAAGACGACATGATTACATTATGTAGACTTAAGAGTATTCAAAACTTATACTCAAGTCAAAAATAACAAAATTCAAAAAGTACGTGACTAACCCAAATTTCCACCCTTGGGGATGCATTCTAGTATGTGACGACGTATGTACAATGAGTTTGGTTTTTTCTGGTATCTAGAAGAGTGGATGGGTAGGTAGGTGACGATGGGTGAGCATATGGTTCCTCATAAGGCCCCTCCAGTTCATATTAGGGACCTACGAGTTTGTTTGTATATGGAGGGAAGTTGTCCATGATTAGCGAGCATTATAGCTTGCACTTCGACACGGTGAGTAATGTGGAATAGTGAGATTTCGTCAATTCTTTATTAACGATGACTTCTAGTTTCAATGTCTCAGCTACAAGTGTTACGTGTACTGGAGGCACTTCATTCTTTAGGTGCTAGTGTGGCTTTTTCTGCTTCAAACCTTCCATATTATATTACTGGTCAGGTCTCAGTATATTACTGCTAAGAACTTAGAGGGGGTGGTGAGGGGGGAAATCTCATATTCGCCACTAGTTGAGCTTTCATGTTTCCCTAATTTTTCTCTCCAATTGGTGAGACAAAAGATATTGTTTTACGCTTAAAAAATATTTCCTTTGACATATTTTCCTTTTTTGAATTCATTTTCATAGATGAACTTTTTTCTTATTTCAACCTTTTAAAAATGTGCTTTTTAGGAGATATTGATAATTGGATGTTCGAGATTGGATGGCTTCGAATGCAGAACATTTCCATAATATGGAAAAGTCCTTTACCTTGCACTCATTTAAATAGAGTGGGGTTCCTTTAATTCTTCTAGTTTAAGGGATTCTAACATAGTGTCCACCCAGTATGCTCATCATAGAGGTAAACGAACCAGGTGTCACCAGTAAGAGAGAAAAGATATTTGGAGTGAATAAATCCCATGTATCACCCTAGAATGCTTTTATTTTTTTATTATGTTTTTCTTTCTTTTTTGTCATTTTTATTTTATGTACTAGAAATATATATATATATATATATATATATGTGTGTGTGTGTGTGTGTGTGTGTGTGTGTGTGTGTGTGTGTGTGTGTTAGTGTTTCCACTAGGATTTTTATATAAATAATGAAAAATTATAACTTAAAGCTCCATAGTCTAAAAAATTGATAGATGAAGTAATCAATGAGTTTTTATTAAAAAGAAAACTTGTTGAACCTTTATTGGATAAGACAAAAGAAAAAGGTACACTGTGGGATGATGATCGATGAGGTACTTGGGGTGATAATATGCAAGGTCAAAAGGTACACTTTGTTTGCAGCACTGAGGCATGTTTCATTGCACTCCCCTGATCAGGAAGCAATTGGGGTTCTAATAATCTCATAAGATAATGGTTCCAAAGGATTACTTTATTCTTAGAAATATACTTCAATATTATTGTTTCCTAATGAATCTTTATTCCTTACTTTTCATATATCCTTTGAACAAGAAGATCCATCCTGATGGAGATTCCTATTTTCGAATATCTTAAGAGCTATATTGTCCATCTTGAGGATATATGACCTTACAAAGTTGATTTTGGGGCGGCCTTCTACAAATGACTTCAGAATTCTTGTTACCTAATTAATACATGTTTCGTTTTGTCCTTGACAATGTCTGTCTGATTTGCAAGGAGTATCATATCATTTTAATTGTTCAACCAAGTGTTGCAGATACCGTACCCAAATTTTTTGATTTTCCTTAGGATGTTTCGAGACGATTGTTTCATATTTTTAAGTCTACAGAGAAACCAGTGGTGAGAGTTATAAAAGTTGATCTTTTTCAAGATGTCCATTAGGTGGGGTTTGGTTGTTTTTTCACGTTAGGTCTCACATCCATATTATTTTGGTGATGGTAAACTGAGTGTTAATTTGCAAGTGGTTAGGGTTTCCTTCTGGAAGAGTTATTTCAGTATTACGAATGTTATTTTAAGAAAAAACTTAAACATCTTTGATGAGTGTAAAATGGGCCCTACCACCTTTATAAGGGGAAGCCTAATGTTACTATTCACATTTCTTGTAAATAGGCTTTAACTAGGTATGCCTCCACCATTTCGACCTTCAAATAATGGCCATATATTTATGCGTGGCTTCCTAAATCATGAAGGGAGTTATATTGAAGTTTGAAGTTAGAGCACGGGGTTATAGAACTTTGTTGGTTTTTCCCATGGTGGAGGACATAATCCCCATTTTGCAGCTGGATGATGACCATTATGTCCATCTTGTGGTATTGATCCGAAATTCTTTCCACCTTCCCCAAAGACTCCTTCACTAGGAGGGTGGAAATATTCTATCCCTCCTCGGATAGACAATATCTTTACTGTTGAGGATTTACTTGAACCCTTATAGATGTTTTTAGGTGGTCTTTGTCAAAAGAGAAGACCTTTATATCATTCGGCCTCCTAGATGAGTGAGGCTTATAAGGTATCTAGCAATTATCTAAAGTGGTTGTAGGGGGATTTGAAGTTAAAGGTTTATGATAAGGAATTAGATAAAAGATGGTTATAATGTGATGGAGTGGTTGAAAGTGGGGGTGGTCATGCCCTCAAGACTATCTAGACAATATTTTTGGATCGATCAGATAAGGCAAGGAACTCTAATGGTGGATGTTTATGGAACTCACAAGTGAGGTGGCGATGAAAATTATGAAGTGGGTTGTAACACCCCGTACTTTTGTGCATTTAATATTTAATTAATTCGGGATTTTAAATTACTGGTGTGTTGTAATTTTAATTGAATTAATTATGACAATATATTTATTTAAATATTAATCAAAAAGTGAATGGTTAATGTTTAGGGAAATTTATTTATTAAGTGAATAGTAATAATTTAATTACGTCATTTCGGGTATTAATGACGGCGTATGCACTTATTCCAGCCGGGAGTCGGTATAGACTAAATTTGGGTGTGAGATAAGGATTTTTATAAATTAATTCGGATGCCAATTCTGAGTGCGCGGTTGAGTCCGAATGGGTCGAGATAGTCAGAAAAGAGTACCCGGGGATAGCAATTGGGTCTCGGGGTATTTTTGGGCATAGCCGGGCCCACACGGGGTGAGTTGGGCCACTTTAATTAAGCCCATTAGGTGAAAAACGGGATTGAGAGTTTTAACCTAAGTGAGGGATTAGGAAATCAACAGCCATCACAAATCTAAGCCTAGGGCTTGAGAGGGAAAATGGGGGAAAGCTTAGCAAAAGCCAAATTGAGGATTTTGGAGCCAAATCGTGGGACTACGCTAACGGAATCAGACACTACGAACACTTTCAGGCAAGTGGTTAACTGTTTTGATTCTTAAAGCATGATAATCAATTCATATCATGGTGATGTGGGTGTGAAAATTCGTTTTTGGGTGTAAATGGGTACAAAATGGGGTTTTTGTTTTTGAAATACTTGAATGAGATTCAAAGTAAGATTTAGATGGGTGATTGATATCTGAATATGTATATATGATTTGAACGAAAATTTCAGAACATAAAAGAGTGGAAATCGAATCTGGAATTTGGGATTTAAAACAGATAATTGAATTTTATGGAGAAATACCCATTTCGAAAATTATGAGATAATTAGAGGGGTTGATTATCTTAATGATCTCTATGATGAATAGGATGTGGATTAACCATGTGTAGATGATGGGATTATGTAATTAGAGGTTTAAATTCTGGTTTAGAAACCTTGAGGTTCATTAATGGTGGAAAACAGGGGGGAGGCAGAGCTGTAACGAAGGGGTCGATCGATCGATCGGGGGCATCGATCGATCGATGGTGGGAAATTCTGGCCAGTTCGGCCTGGGTGAGATATAAGGGGGAATTAATTATAAATTAAATTTCCATACATTTATTAGTGATAAATAATTGTGAAACAAATATTGCTAGCAATTATGGGAGAAAGTAATTGGGATTAGGATGAATTTGAGAGGTTTTATTCTAAAATAGTGAGGTACGGATCAAGTGAGTGAATCCGGGTATATTGGTCATGCGACCCCAAGGTAGTGAATTAAGTTTGGAGATAAACTAAATAATTTTGAGTCGGGATATAGACTCGGGAAATATTAAGTTACGGGCCAAGTAAGTGAGTCCGGGGACAATGGTTGAGTGACACCAAGTTATTAAATTAATAAATGCGATAATTTAATTAGAGTCGGATTGTAGACTCGGGTAGGATTAAATTAATAAGAGTGTTAATTAATTTAATTAAAGTCGGTTTGTAGACTCGGGTATGATTAAATTAATGGGTGGGATAATTAGTTTAATCAGAATCGGATTGTAGACTCGTGATGGGTACTTATTAATTAATGTGATAATTAATTATATTAGAGTCGGACCACGGACTCGGAAATTCGGGTTGATTAATTAATTTGTTAATTAATTTAATTAGAGTCGGGCGATAGACTCGGTGAGGTATTCAATTAAAATGTGTGTTAATTAATTTAAGGAGAGTCGGACCATAAACTCGGGGAAAGTATTATATTAATTGAGGTGTGAATTAATTATATTAGAGTCGGACCATAGACTTGGGAAGACGATAAATTATTAAGTGAGTAAATTAGCTACATTGGGTCGGGCCACAGACTCAGGAAATTTCAGGCAGTGTACGGGACTTGGAGTACACGGTAGAGCCGGGGTTTATATTATATATATATGGTGTAGTGATAGTATATATATATATACATGTATATATTGTGTGTGATATTAAATTAC
Source organism: Sambucus nigra (assembly GCA_949130495.1). Taxonomy (NCBI): domain Eukaryota; kingdom Viridiplantae; phylum Streptophyta; class Magnoliopsida; order Dipsacales; family Adoxaceae; genus Sambucus; species Sambucus nigra. The sequence goes on along the minus strand of OX422218.1, from coordinate 447,712,549 downwards.
AGGCAGTGTACGGGATTTTGAGTACACGGTAAAGCCGGGGTTTATATTATATATATACGGTGTCGTGATAGTATATATATATACGTGTATTTATTGTGCGTGATACTAAATATCAGTGATTAGATATTTATTAAATTTATATACTCTAATGCTATAAAGGGAGGTTGCGCGATGTGGGTGAATCCCCTAGCTTGAGGAGTAGAGCGAATATATCCCCAGGTCATAGCTTCTGGTATATATGGGTGAGGGATTTATCTCACTTTCAGGGAAGGAATATGACCGCCTCCACTTCGTTTATATTTTGGTCCAAGTTGGTGAGCGATTTCAACTTGGGGAAACTAGGTTTTGTGAGCACACCTAGTGAGATAGCATTCTAGAGGGAATCATCCGGTGATGGTATACTCGGAAGGATGGATACACGTATCATATATGTGTGGATGTTAGTAAAGGTACGTATAATATAGTAATAAATATTATATGTAGGTGATAATACAATGTGTGATGTATTTACCTTATATAACTCGGGTTACAGTTACATGCAGTTAATTAATGAGAAATTAATTAAGTTAATCATTGGTGGAAATAATACAGTGTGTGATGTATGTATTTTTATATAACTTGTGACATGGTTATATGCTATTATTTTAAGAGGAATTAATTAAGTTAATTGTGAAATAACTTATAATTCAAGAATCATTATACTCAGGTTAGAGTAGTATGGCAAGGGAAGGTTATACCAGGACTAGTTGGACGGGGTAGCACAATTAGGTGGGGTTAAGGTAACCGGTAGGTGTGCACAATAGTGGAGGGGTGAGAAATGTCCACAAGGGAGTGCGACACTAACTTAAATATGAAGCGCATTCATGAATTTTAAATTACTGCAGTTAATTCACTTGCTAAATATTTTCAAAATGTTTTGGGTTCTAAACCTTGCTATAAAACTATTTTCAAAACCTTTTAGGTGTCCAGCCACAGGGACGCCAGGATTGATATTCCATTTAAGGGACACATAGCTGCGGCATATGTGGATGCTAGCAGGAGTTTGGATTAGACGCATCAGTCATTCATTCCTAGAGTAGGAATCTTGTATCAGTCTCAGTTTTATTTAGGGCTTGTAGCCCAGACTTCTCGGTACAGTTTTCAGGTGTATTTTATTCAGGTGTTGAATAATTGTATTGGATTATTTATTTGGTGGACGGTGATTTATTCGGCAAGTTGTGTATATATGATTCGGTTTATTTTGATTCAGTTGTGTGAATGGTTTATATTTTTATTCCGCATGTATTATTTTTGTTTAATTAAAAAGTTAAAATTGGCACCAGTTTTTGGAATACTATGTGGTTAGTAAGTTTTAAAAAGTTTTCGACAGTGATGCTAAGGATGATCCAACTGGGATTCCTGTTTTAATTTGGTATAGGACTGATCACCCGGTATTTTATTAGGCAGGGTGTCACATGGGTCCTTAAAGATCAAAAGTTTGATGGTAGTGGAAGTTTGGTAATTTTTTAAGTTTATAGTATGGTTCTGTGCTTAGATTTTATGTATGTGTCTTAATGGTTGGCTTAGGCTTTGGTAGGTAAGGGTTGTGGGGGTGATCATGCAATGCTTGTGTTTTGTAGATATAAATGAATAGTTTATGAAATAAGTTTGACATGAGAGTATCTTCATTGTGCCTTAAAAAATAACATTTTATGTTTGATTTATCTATACCATCCGCTAAGACATACATAAATCTTTTGCTTAATTTTAAAAAAATTATAGACTTTTCTTTCCCTTAGGAGAGAACAGAATAGCTTTGTATGAAATAAATTACAAAACCCATAGTTACTTTACTACGTACCTCTATAAGGGAGGAAAATTATATCTTGTTCTTTTGAAAAAAAACATATTTTCAAGAGGATCAGGTCCTACATAGTTCTCATGAGGGAGATAAGAATAGAATATTTAAGAAGATAAAAAGATGAGAGGAGCATAGCACAAAGAATGCAAATTTCAAGAATATAACTTCTTAAGATGATAGAGGTTAACCAATCGAGTCATTTCTTTATCGTTGAGGTAAATTTATATGGGGGAATTTCTTGACAAGACTTTGTTGATAAGATAGGGTCCATTCAGTTTGGGCTTAAAACTTCCTCTCGAATCACAAAGGGATTCCATGATTTCATATAAAGCAAGGTCTCCTTATCGTATATTTTACCCTTTGATTTTTTGCAATGCATCGACGATACCCTGAAATTGATAAAGTGATTTAAGCCTTCTTTCATATTATTGTGACAATTCATCGTAACAAGTCTGAAACCAGTCGACCTCTCCTACTTAAATATCCATTATGATCTCGTAGGGAGGGTATCTTAATTTCTACTCGCAATCTGACCTCTATACCATATACTATAGAATAAGGGGTTTCCTTAGTGGGAGTCAAAATATATATCAAGTATCCCTAGAGGACATATGCGATATTTTTCTTACCACTCCTTGCAATTGTCGATCATTTTACTGATAATATATTTAAGAGTTTTTTTAGAGCTTATGTGACACTATTCATTTGTAATTGGTATGAAAAGTATTAGCAACATTGAATGCCTTATTCTTTGAAAATGTTGTGACTTCTACTTTAAAATGGAGACCATTGTCCGATATAAGCCCATAAAGGTCCCCGTAGTGAAAAATGATATTCCTTCGAATAAAGTTGGACAATTTCTTGGCATTGATCACAATATGGGATTCGACTTCAACCCATTTTTTGAATTAGTTTATTGCGACAGGGATGAACTTGGGTCCATTATAGGCTTTGGATGTAATTTTTCTAATGATGTCAATATCCCACATCGAGAAGGCCCATGTCAAGGTCATTTTTTATAATTTGATCCTATTGGTGGTTGGCATATCATTAAAATTTCAAACATTTTTTTACATACATCGTGCATTCATGGAGCATGGTCTTCTAATAATAACCCTATAAAATAATCATCTTAGAGAGCATGTGACAATTTATGTCATTCCATATCCTCCCTATATTCATTTTATGATAACCTTAGTATCATCCCGTGGTACATATTGCAAGTGAGTACCATTATAATTTTTCCTAAATACATCATTCTCACAAATAGTGTATTGGGATGCTAGCCTCCAGAGAGTGATGTTATCATTTTTTTCATCCTCTTGAGGATACCTACCATGCGTGAGTAGGTGCAAAATATCATGGTAGCATAGTCTAAACTTATCTAAGATCTCTTTAATTGAAAGCTCAATGTGATAATAATAGGAAAAGACTATCAAGGTAGAAATTACCGCACCTTCAGGCATGTTGACCATGGAGGCTAGAGTCGATTTCACATCAGCATAGATATTTATTGAACAATAAAGATAGTGGAATGCGATCTCCTGAAATGTGTATTAGATCTCTTCAAGGTATGCATAAAATGGTAAGAGCTTTTCATAATTAAGATTACACATCCTGGTAAGCAGGCCTTTGATGAAGGTTAACTCCTCATAGATATCAATACGCGGAATCCCTGTTTCAAGTTCCACTTGGAGTCTAGATGTATAGGACTTATAATTTTTAATGTATTTATTTCAAGTAAAATAAAACAGGATGGATATATTCACGAGCAACAGGATTCTTATGCCATAAACATTAATAGTTTCTTCCCTTTTGAAGGACTGTTGCCAACTTAGATATCATGTAGACACATTCAATATATTTTCATTCGAAAATTCTACAACCCATATGTCAGACTCGTATATCTGATAATTAACTAGGTAATTGGAAATTACTTTTGCTTTTATGGTTTTTTTATGATATAGACGATGTCGAACTTGACGAGAATAAATATCCAAAAGGATGTACCTCTAGGAAAATTATTTTCACAAGAGGTACTTCATGGGAATCAATGAGGAGACAATCTTGATGGGAAATGTGAGCATGTAGTGTCGAAGCTTTTGGGTGACCCATACCAAGGAGATGCATGCTTTCTTAACTGTACTTTAGCTAACCTCATATACCATCAATTTTTTTACAAACATAGTATATGTAATATTCCTTACGTGATTCTTTAATGTATTTGGCTAGAATATCCCCGACATCAGTATCGGTGATAGGTAGCTAGAGAAAAAGTGGCAGACCCGACTGAGGCGATATGAGCTCCGGAGGATGGGTTAGGTTTTGCTTGATCTTCTTGAAAGCCTCTTGACTTTTTAATTCCAATTCTTCATTAAATCATTGAAAATAAGTTTAAAGATAGACTCATATATAAAAGTGATATGAGTGGTAAATCTGTTGATCACTATAAACTTTCTAATAATCCATGAATTTCCTTTTATGTTCGAAGGGGAGGCATATCGAGGATTGATTTGACTTTGGTGGGATTAACTTTAATACCTTTTTTCTGATCGTGAAACCTAAGATCTTACCTTTAGTTACACCAAAGACACATTTTTCTGGGTTGAGACACATTTGATACTTCCATCAACACTCAAAGAATTTATGTAAAGTAGGAATACATATCTCTCATTTTTTTTGACTTTATAATCATGTTGTTGACATAAATATCAACTTATTTTTTAATAAGATTGTGTAGGATTCTCGCAGACGATCTCTAATACGTAGTCTCGATATTTTTTAGACCAAAGGCATCACTGTGTAGCGAAACGTCCCCCACGGGGTGGTGAACACCATTTTCTCTTGATGATCTGACTGTATCTTGATATATTTTGGCTTGAAAAATTGATCAATAAATGACTTGAGGTTATGGTCGGAAGTAGTATCAATGAACATGTCAATATTGGGAAAAGGGTAGTCATCCTTTGGGAAGGCTTTGTTTAAACCTTTATAATCAATGTAGATGCGTACCATTCCTCCAAATTTCGGTACATGAACGATATTTGTGAGACAAGTTGGGCATTCGACGATGCAAATGAAACACACATTCTACTATTTGACTACCTCATCCTTGACTTAAGTGACCACTCAGTATGGATCTTATTAACTTCTACTTAGTCAACTTACATGTTGTATATGTTGAAATTTTTCTTGCATGGTTTCGAGATCAATACCAAGCATGTCACTATAAGACCAAGCAAACACATTCGATTTTTTTTTAAAGTTCCTTAAACTGGGATCGTTCCTATTAATTGAGAGTGGACCCTATTCTGATCTCACGTGGAGTGAAACTAAATCCAAGAATGATCACGATAGCCTCTTCATCGCTAGTTTCAACGAAGTTATATTGTTCAATTATTTCCTGATTAAGCTAGTTTAAGAATTGTTTATTCATGAAGTCATCTTCATCATTTATTTGATTATTATAATCAAGATAATAATTTTAAGGAATCTTGTGATACTCAAAGTAAACTTTCATTTCATTAGTAATCTTATTCGGAAATAAATAATTAAAACCTCATTAAAAGACGTATTGGTCACATCAAGTTTGGAGACAATAAGTTCTGGAATAATGTGGGGGTCAATCTTGTGTTGGCAGATGGTTGGATTCTTAGTCTCTAAGCACATGTCCACTAAAATGCTCTACCATGTTTATATATGCTTGATGGTTCATGTAGACACCACATTCTAGGACCCTATAAGACTCTTCTCAGGTCCCTAGAACTTCCTCCTTCACCATAGAACTCTAGGTCATACTTTGAGTATTGATTTAGAGGCCACCGAGCACCTCCGGGCCCCGTTTGACCCAATTAACTTTCTTATTCAAATGAAAATTCAATGAATGTTTGAAGTACTTTGAATCCCCTTTCCAACAGTCTGCCCTGTGCTCTAAATAGACTTACGATTCGAACGAAAGGCTCTTTTCACTATCGAAAACCAATCCACAGGCCACGGGCGCTCTCGGGCCCCGTTTTGACCCCAATAAACTTCCTCACCCTAGTGAAAGCTCAATGAATATTCGAATGGCTCTAAATCCCCTTTCCAACGGTATACCCCATGCAAGAATCAGTCTTACAGTTCAGACAAACGATCCATTTTCCCCCAAAAAACTTATTCGAAGGCCACCGGACACTCCCAGGCTCTATTTGACTCCCATAAAATCTTTATCTCGAATGATACTGAATGATTCTTTGAATGGATCTGAATTCCCTTTCCAACGGTCCACCCCATGCGCAAATCAGCCTTATTGTACGGACGAACGACCCATTTTACTCCGAAGGTCCACTAGGCGCTTTTGGGCCCCATTTAACCAAGGCTAACTCTCTGAACAAATTAAACTGAATGAACCATCGAAGGTCTCTAAATAACCTTTCCAACGATCCGTCCCGTGTGCGAATCGGCCTTTTGATTCGGACGAATGATCCATTTTCCTCTAGGAATATCTTGTCCAAAAGGTCTTCAAGCACTCTCGAGACCCATTTGACCACAGTCAACTCCGTAAGTATACCATGGATTCTTAAAGGGATCTAAATGACCTTTTTAACGGTATGCCCCGTGTGCAATTTGTATTTAAGAATTTCTATTTACGACCGTTTTTCAACAAATCTACATGAGATTGTCGAATGGAAAACCCATTACCCGCCTATAGACCGTGTGTCTGGGCATGCCTGATGATGGGCATGTTAAGTACAATGTCGATCGGCACCCCCTTGACCCTATATAAGGAGAGCATGAGATCACTTCAAAAATCACCTCAGAAACATCCCTCTCAGTGATCTCAACAAAATTCTCTCAAAGTCAATGTGGTTTTTCTATTGAAATCTCTCCTCCACATTCTATTTCAATCCCTCTCACACCCAATTTAGCAAAATCACTTCCCTCTCCTCCTACCACCCCCATCTACTTACAAGGGCAACCCCTCAACAATTAAGATCAACCTTCAAGTCTCCAAAGAACATCCATACACTCTTCTGTCACTTTAAATTTCCTTATTTTTGCATTAGTTATTTAATTCTTACTTTAGCATTTCATCTTTGTTAGTCCACACGTATTAATATCCCACTTTTTATTACTAGTAATGCACAAATCATATTTTCTAAATAAAAACCCAAAAATAAGAAAAATAAGGTTTTCTCATAAATTCCAAACGGGATTCCTTTCCAAATTTTCCCAAACAAAAACATCATTTTTCTACACACACACATATAAAAAAAAATCCCTGGTTGGATTTATGGGATAAACCCTACCCTTGTGTTGCATGTGAATTACATGGCCTTTGATGCCATTTTAGGCTACGTGGGTGTCTCGGGTAAAAACTCGAGACTCGTGTCCTCCTTTCATATTTTGATTCATATATTATTTCTATATATTATACTTGTGATTCTTATTCGCGCTTTAATAACACATATTATCGTTTCACCATAACGATTGATATCCCAATGAGAGCACACATTATGTTTTAATTACTATTTTGGTAATAATCCTACGGATGACCTCACTACGCCTTTCTCTATGATGTGAGTTGAGAAATTCCATTCTACATTTATATATACATGTGCACACATTTCACGGAGTTATTTAGGATAATAATAACACATGCCTATGGGATACCTAAAGTTAGGAATAGGTGCCTAACACCTTCCTATTCTGTAACTTAGCCCCCGAAGCTTCGAACTAATTAGTTTCGCAAGCATCAATAAGTCTTTAATATCGTTCTCTCCAGGCAACAACATTTATTTTTCATGTTTTGTGCAAAATAGGTTGGCGACTCTATCTCTTTACATCACCCCACATCAAAGACGGTCAAGCACTCTTAGAAATAGCGCGAGGAATTCTTCTTATATCCCTCCAACTATGCGTGGGAGCATCACAATCACCCCCCCAACTCGCCCCCCACCCAACCACCCACCCCGCATATGGAGGAAGGAAAGGAAACGGAGATTGCCACAGTGGTGACTCCGCTAGGGACTTACTTGTCATAAGGGGGATAGACTCTGTTTGCATAGGTGTTATCATTTTTCGCATATATGTGTATGCACCTCCCTTTATGTTCCCTTTTTTCTCTATTTATTTATTTTATATATTTATCTCATGATTATATCACCTATCACTATCTTTTCACTTTTACTCACTTGTAAATATCTTTTATGTACGCCTCACACTACTTACACTTATACATAGGATCACTTATATCCACATGTTTCACACACCACTTAAAATATCCATGCTTAGGTTTCACTAGGACACACCTCCACTTATCACCCTTGTATATATCCATGCTCACTTATCGCAGGCCACTTGTAGTTGGTCCATACTTAGGTTCACTACCACACACTCATTTATAGATATTCACACATCACTCACTCACAAGTATCCAAGCTTAGTGTAATATTCATGCTCCATGATAGATTTACTTTTCATGATCCTTGTACATTCTCCATTATTAGTATAGTGCTTCTCATGCCAAATAATAGACTCTGCATAATATACTAATAAAGAATGATGCATTTTGCACACTACATCATCGAGAGCATGGCTATTGACCAAAATTTTGTCCCATACTGGGGGTCACTTTATGATGGGCATTGGTCTGGTAGGTCGCAATTAGCCTAAGCAATATGACTGTCACCTTCCATTAGCCTAGTACTTTCGACGTATATTGAACAGTTCCCACACATCATACCTCTTGACCGAACTCACGACAGGAGGTATATAGAAGGGAACTCCTTCACGTACGTCGATTATATCAAATTTTCTCTCACACGTACTGTCCCCATGAGGTATGTAGTGAGGAAACTCACGTAGACTCAAGTATATCAAATGGCTTATCCATACGTACCTATTTCCCTCGAAAGTAAAAAGTATATCGTTGAAGCCATGCGAAAGGGGGGAACCTTTCCACTAACCCAACAACTTCATAAACCTCATATAGGCATCAGAGCTAGGGCACTCATATTTAGTTTGCTATTTACCACACAAAATCTTGCTGAAATGTCAGGTCGTCATACCATCCAAATTTTTGTTCGATTTCATCGTTGTATTCAAATCGGGACCCTATTAATGAGCCTGGAAACAAGTAAAACACTGTCTTTCTAGTTTTTCAAGCCCAATTTTCTCAGGATCGGATAATGTTCGACATTTCTTTTGCATTTAGGTAAACCTAATACAAGTGAAAACTCAGGTTGAGACTTTTCTCTTCTCTATCCTCTTCTTTCTCAAAAAAATAAAATACCAAAACCATTTTTCCTCATTTTCATAAAAAAATACCAAAAGCAATTTTCCTCATTTTTACCAAAGATATCAAAAACTTTTCCCTCTTGTTGAATAAAAACATTCCATTTTCCCCTTTTTAAAAATAAATTCGAACTATTTTCGTTCTCATGTCGATTGTGTACCTGATTCTTGGGTTGGCTCCCTATTGGCTTCGGTCTTCCGTTAAACCACCCTAAAGCTCCATCAGTTTCCCTACAACTTCCTTTGAGTCCAGAATCTACCTTCACCAGACCTCTATGAAAAACTTCGATCACGTACTGAACGTACAGCCGGATCTGATTGCAGTCCTAGTTCAACTCAGTGCCAAGATTGATAAACTTCAAATCGAGGTTTATGAGATGAAGCAAAACTGAGCCTAAGTTCCCAAAGAACCCGAGGTTCTCTTTACTCTTTTTATGGGTCCACTTGCTCCCAGTCCTGTTTGGGCCCCGAAAGAATATCAACATGCTCTGTGTGCCCCACATGCTAATAGGTCACCGCTAGCTCAACTTCCTATGCCAAACCTTGCCTAGTTAGGGGTTAACTTTCCAGTACTCATTGATACCAAATAGGAATAATTGAATAAGGTCAAGGAAGATCTTAAGATGTTGTCGAAGAAGTTTGACCAAGTTAAGACATCTGAGAAGTACACGGACTAAACTTACATGTATCCCTACCCTAAAGCAAGATTGTCGGAGAAATTTAAGATGCCATCCATCGAGAAGTTTATGGGCAACGGGCCCCCAATTTTTCACCTTCGTAGCTATCATCGATCCATGACCCTTCTTGGCACCTATGAAGAGATAATGTCCTAGATGTTCCCACATAATTTGAAGGATAGGGCTCTTCATTGTTCCTATCCCTCAAGGAATCTAGAATCCCTAGTTAGGAAGATGTCGCCTGGGAATTCATGTCACAATACAAGTACAATAAAGAACTAGAGGTTACATGCCGTGATCTAGATATTCGTAAGAAAAATCTTGGAAAAACTGTCAACAACTTCATAGTAAGGTGGATGGAAAAAGCTACCACCATGACCAACCGACCTTCCGAAGAAGAACAAGTCAATATAGTGAAGAAGAATTTCCTACCCCATATCAGAGAAACTATGGGAGGTTAATATTACCTATAATTCTGAGCCCTCCAGGAAGCAGGTGTGCAAATTGAAGAAAGTGTTACTAAGATAGAAGCCAAGCCAAAGAAAGTTTCCGGATAGTTCAAGCCCGGAAAGTATGAGAAGCCTACCAATACTATAGTTTTAACCATCAATAATATTTCCCAACTTGCTACCTCTTGGGTACCAAAAACTCACCCTAACCCCGACAGAAAATAATACACTAAGCTCCATGCTCCCCACTTTAAAGTTTACCAAGCCTTGTTAAGTCAAAATCCTATCAAACCTCAAGACCCTCGTCCATTGCCCAACCCATTTCCTAAAAACTTAAAAACTGATGCCCATTGTAATTTTCACCAGTCTTCTAATCATACTGCTGATCAGTGTTTTCATCTCTGGAATGTAATCTAGGGTCTAATTTACTGGGGTATCATCTCCCCACTAGCCAATCCTAACCCCAACACCACTCACAACCCACGTCCAACCCATAAAAATGCCATCTTCCTAGAAAATGACCCAAAATTTAACCCCTCTAACCAAAGTATGCCCAGTAAAGCACCCATCCTACCTGGATTTTTACCCAAACCGTTCAAAGTTTGCCCATATTTTCTCCTATACCCTTCCTATTTCATCGACCAAGCTCTGTTACTCCTCATGAAGGTATGTATTATCATCCATAATCGATTCAAAGGAAGAGATATGGAGTTGTCAGTTATTCTGAATCAGCTTCTGGATTTTGGGCTAAAATTTCCCTCTAAAATGACCATCGACTCAAAAAAATTCAACATCCTATTCATGGAAGCCCGGAAGTGGGATTAGGAGTCATATGATTAGGTGGTACCCATTGATGAAATTATTTTTGATGATGTAGTACAGATTATGATAGACATGTCCTGATAGGCCAGCGAGATCTATAGCATTTTTGAATTACTCAATGATTTGAAGCTGTAATAGTAGTTGGTCACTTCACTCCTACACCTCCCCATTGAGTGGGAAGATTTATATGAGGAAGCCATTGAGGTAATGGAATTCATTGACTTCTCTTGGTAGGAAGACGTCGTTGCCATCGGATGGGGGAAAATTCGATAGCTCTGATCATAAACCGAGTTAAGAAAAGGTCAATCCAGTGATCAGCATGTGCGAGATGATATTGTTTGAGGACCTATCGAGGGAAATCAGTAAAGTAGTCGTGCAACCCAAAATCGATTAAGACACAAAGTTCTTATTCTTGCACGCCTCCATAAACCATATGACCAAATCAGGAAAGGCACTGCCAATATTCTAATCCTTAATCGTTAAGAATAAATAAGGGAAAGGAACTTACCTAGGAACTCCCCATGTAAGAAATGTCCATCAAGGAAAGTAAGATCCTAAACCAACTCAAGAAGACTCAATCCAATATTACCTTATGGGGATTGTTCATGTCTTCCTAATTACACTGAAATGCTCTGATAAAGTTTCTCACTAGGCTCACAGTCCCTCCTTCCACCAGTCTAGAAGAATCTATAATCCTAGTTGGACCCTTGACCACCACTGGACTCCTTTCCTTCTTCGAAGAAGAAATTTCAAAGGATGATCATGGTCACAACTAGACCCTCAACATCTCCATATAAGTGATGGGAAAAATAGTCCCTCTCTCACTCGTCGACAATGGATACTCCCAAAATGTTTGCCCATTAAGAACATTCAATTGGTTGGAATTTAAAGTAAGGGACCTAACTCCTACTTCCACCGTAGTGCGTGCCTATGATAATACTCGTCGAGAGGTGATGGGATCCATAATATTCATAATAGGGGTTGGCCCTATCAATTCGGTTATTGATTTTTAAGTTATTAACATACCTGCATGCTTCAACCTATTGGTTGATCGACCATGGCTCCATAGCATTCGAGGGGTATCCTCCTCCCTTCATCAAAAGTTAAAATTCTTCGCCAACGGGAAAGTCATTACCATTTTGGGAAATGATGACAATAATGAAAATGTCGAAACCATCAATCTAGTACTAGAAATAAAGTATAGGATGAATGACATGATTCTCTTTGGCTTCAGGGTATATGCACTTCCCCTTCCGATAGGGAAATATTCCAAAGACCGATTCTATCCAGAGCATGACCCTCATGATAATGTTATCATGATACTTTATGCCCGAACTGGGGATGGGGAGACGTCAATTAGGGATACTAGAACCCATAGTCATGAAAAAGGTCTTTCCCCTATGTGTCTTAAGTTATCACACCAAAAGAAATTGGAATGATTTTGCCAGCCATGACTGAAAAGGAGTTTAGAATATGCCAAGACTGTTTTGAGAGATACGTTGAATGGGAGATTCATCAAAGAGGGTGAAGACTTCCCCTTCTGTGGCTTTATTGAACCATTGTATGGTCATGTGGATAAGAAGATGAAGTTGGGGATAAAAATATTCTTTTAAGATAACTACTCCTGGGCCAAAGACTGTCGCATCAAGTGCAACCTATCAGTTAAAATGTCATAGCTATTATCGAGGTCTCCGAGGAAAGTGATCCTAAATACTCGTTTAATCTGCAGACACTAGGTCTAACACTCTGTATAATCTATTCAGGCACTACATCATCGGACCCGTCCACTCCGATTATCTCTCCTCAACTAGAACGCTATACCCGTCCCACCTGCTGAAATGCAACCTAACCCGGTTGTTTACCCTAGCTCTTCATTTATTATTGTTCCTCATGCACTACACCAAAACTGCCCACTTATTAAGGTCTTAAACCGTGACAAGTCAAACTTGTCAAGCTCTAAGGCCCTGACAAGTTTTGGGGTGATAAAGACATTTATCACAGACTTTTCACCGTCAAAGATTGTGACAAGTTTATTACATTTGTCATGGACTTTGATTGTGATAAGTCCCTGATATAGGAAAACTTATCACGATCAAAGTTCGTGCTAACTCTGTCACAAATAAAAATTTGTCACGAACTTTGACCGTGATAAGTTTCCTTTGTCACGGACTTATCACAGCCAAAGTCCGTGACAAATCCGAGCAGATTTAAAAAAAATTATTTGGTAGTATGTCCACTGCCACTACCCAGCAATATATTTGTACCTGTTATATAAAATTTTAACCTATCCAAAAAGCATATATATCAAGAAACATTCAAAATTCAGTAACCAATATAAATATCCATAACCAAAATCAAACGAACATGTAAATATCCATAACCAAATCAAAAAAATACAAATAATATCCAATATTTAAATAAAATAAATTCAAATAATGTTATAGAGTAGGGTCTATAGTAGGTCGGAGGAGGAAGGAAGGCCAGACAACATATAAACTTACACACCCATAAATTCTCTGAATGCCATATTGTTCTTGTAGCCATAAAGGTGCATTCTCCCTTCCGACCATAATATGCGTGATGCAAACCTTTGCCTCAAAGTCTTGCATGGCACACCCATGAACCAACATACCCGGGTGAGTGTTCAGGTCCCTCAACCCCTTCGCTATCGGTGTGCCACCAAATATGTCTATTAAAAACATGCTCTCCCAATCGATTATTGACATAGGTCATTCGATGGGGTCAAGATGGGAAATGGATCATATAAGGGTGACGAGTCGGTGCGTATCGACGAGTCCATGCGTATCGACGACGGAGAAGTGGCGTCCTCATCTACCTCCTTCCCCTTCCCCTTCCCCTTTCCTTTGCTATTGCCCTTATCAGAGGTGGACCCCCATCGACGCTTCATGAAGGCGAACATATCTTGAACCGTATCCTCCAACCTTTCTAGCTTAGAGTCATGGATGTTCACAAGCTAACCCGGTATTGCTAGTCTCTATCCCAATGATCCTTAACTTCCCTACCCAAGAGCTCACCCCCTAGTCCTCCCCTGGTGACCCCCAGAGCACTTGGCTGAGTGCATCCGAGCCAAAGATGCTTTGTCAGCATCAGACTTCTTTTCAATCACTTCCTTAAGCTTTTCCTGAAATGACAAAAATGTAATACCCCGTAATTTTATGGCTTTTAAATTATGGGATTTATGAATTTTAATTGAGATAAATTAATTTAATTTCAATCCGGAATGTTATTTTTAATATTTACTAGCGTGATGAGAAATAGTAATTATTGGAAATTGGTTATTTGTTGAACGTTATAGGATCAGTATAGTAATATATGAGATTCATTTTTATAAAATTGTCATGTGTGAATAAAATGGCAATTATGGAAATTTAAGTCGGGACGCCCCTGTGTCGTGTCGAGACTAAATGTTGATTAAAAAAAGTGCATAAATTATAAGTTGCTTGTATGGTCATTTTGAGTGCTCCAAAGTGTTCGGAAGGATCGAGATAGTCAGAAAAGTGTACCCGAGGGTTTAGTTTGAGTCTCGGGGTATTTTTAGTCTTAATTAGCACCCCGAGAGGGCGTTTTGGACATTTCGTAATTTTGGGTAATTAAACCCACGAATTTGCAAGGGTTATATCAGATGTTAAGTGTCATCTTTTAGGGTTAACACAACCTAAAACTAATGACGGCCATTGGAGAGGAAGAGGAGAAGCTCTCCAAGGAGTTCTAGGCCAAGAACACCTCCGATTGCACCGCCGTCACCGCCAAATCATAGATCGCACGAAGGGGATCACAACCACACCATTTTCTTCCACAAATCAGAGACTAAATTTACAGGCAAGTATCTATCTTGCTTTTATCAAGTTAATGCATCCTTTTATATTAGTCTTAGGTTGATTTGAATTAGTGTTCTTGAAGAAAAATGTTAATTGGAGATACAAATTGCATATTATAGTGATAGAGATCATATTTCTGGAAATCCATTTCACATGTAGAGGTTGAGCCACTAATTTCCATGGTATTAGTGATAGAAAATCTGGAAAAAGAATTAAAGAAACGAAGTTAAAGAAAAATTAGGGTTCTTGAGAGTTATAAAGATTCTGACCCTTTTTCCTTGTTATATATTATGAAAATTCGCATGTGTTACGTATGATATTGTTTAAATGGGTATAAAATACTTGTAGTATGAATTGTTGAGAGTTTAGGACTGTAATATGATGGTTTGGAGGAGTTTGGGGTAACAATTCCGTAGCTGGGTTTTCTGCAGTTTCGCCATAACTGCTTGATCGATCGATCGAGCTCAGAGCATCGATCGATCGAAGGTTCGATCGATCGACCCCCTTCCATCGATCGATCGACCCTCCTGGGAAAATTGCATTTTTGCTCATGTTAGCTTAATCCGATTTTATGCGTAGTAAATCTTGATTAGGGTTGCTAGAATATAATGGAACATAAAGAGGACCAGTAGGGTCAAAAGAAATCCTATAAAGTGGAACTTTAATGTGAAGGGAAATAAAGGGTAAACGGGGAGACTTTCAGACTTAAGAAATCATATGTGTGTTGATTAAATAATCAAAACATCTAATAAGATGGATTAAAAGGAGAGAGAGGACCTACTGAAATTGTACTTAGATTAAGAAAATACTTCGACTGACAAGAAGTGAGTTTAGAATAAATTAATTACGAGAATAAAACGGAATGAGGTCGTTATACGATATAATGGAGTAAAACGTGTAATAACGGATAATGAAAATTTTGGGTCATGAGAGTACCTAATTTAATAATGTGGATGTGAATACATATTTATATATGACGGTGTGATTGTGCATATATTATTTCTATGTAAAAATCGTCCCGACGCTACATGCTATCCCTGAGGTTACCGCGCTGTGATAGTCTTATCTCGATGAGCCTTTATGGGGGATATTGACTCGTATCCTAGAAGATAGATATCCTTGGTACAGGCTATCTGATCGATGTTAAGAGAAGTGAGGGTATGTACTGACCTCTTAGAGACTTGGAATCTATGCTTCGCCTCAATGTTGTTTGTGTTTGTGTTAATACAGTTCGAGAGTGATTCCGAACTAGTATATCCCTTAGTTTGTGTGATACGGGGACTTGATAGCAGAGTATGCCAGCACCATAGTTTTTATGTGGGGTGTCATTAGTATATATATAATTTATGAGTGATTGGTATATATATACTTATATATGGAAGTCTAGTACCATAGATTTTATGTGGGGTGCTGTTTGTATATATATATTATACGAGTGATTAAGATATATAGGTGTAACTATATGAGAACTTTCTACTGAGTTAAATAGTAGTTGAGTATATTATGAAATTCATCAACTTCACTGTAAGTATTCAGAAACATTATAACAATACGAAATTATTCTAAATAACGGAAGAAATCTTGAAGAGATAGAATTTTCTAAAGTGAATATCATAACCTTAATTTCACGTGTTAAAACTTATGGAGAATAAGTTATAGATATATGGGGTTCATTAGTACGATAGACGTGCACACTAGATGATAGGTGAGAATTCTCAAGAGAGTGTCGCATACTAATATAACTGTTGCATTAGCCGGTAAACATTTTAAATATTTGCTAAACTATTTTAAAACTGTTTTACATTCGGGCTTTGACCGATTTGTTCTTATCTCTTCTCCCTTATGTATATATATATGTATTACAGGTGCCCAGCCATAGGGGCGTCTGACTTAGGATTCTTTGGATGGAACGTGCTGTAGCTTTTGTGGGAGTTGCAGGCCATTGCTTAGACGACCTCATTGTTGAATCTACTTCTAGTTCAGCTTTATCCAGTGGGGGCATGTGACGCCCCTTTCCATTATTTAGTTGATATTATCAGAGACTGTAATTCTTTTTACTTTCCGCATTTTTATTTCGGGATTTATTACTATCAGGATGTTTTCCTTTAGTGTTGTAAATGTTGGGATTTATTATTGATGGTTAAATTCTTGAATGTTCATTTTTATTCTTATACTAAATGTGTGACTCTTAATATGTTAATGATTAAAGGTTTTATAATCGGATTTAATAAAATGGATGTAAGGTTTCAAATGGTTTTGACACTTAGCTTAATTATTTAGGGTGTTTAATTGGAAAAGTTACTTTGCGACAGTGATGCTAAGAATGAACCAACTGTTCACCTTGATTTTAATTTGATAAAGGATTGATCGCCCGGTATTTAATTAGGCGGGGTGTCACAGGTGGTATGAGAGCATGAAGTTCTAGTGTCCTTTAGGATCTGTGCGACTTAGTATGCTTTCAGCGTTGCTTTGTTTTATATAGAGCCCTATGCTTAGGATTGTCGATTCCTTTGATGAGATTTCTTTCTCCTGCTATGACGTATATACATTAGTGAATTCTAGTTTCGTTCGGATGTGTGCGTGTGCCGAGCAATGAAGGATGTCAGAAGAGGATGGTTAAGCGGACATCAGGAGGCAAGGCTCAGTTGAGATTATAAAATATATCCGAGGATCATGACCGTAGTCGAGTTCACCCCCATTATGGCGCGATAAGCCAAGACTAGAAAGGCGACTAAGGCGCAGGAATGATTTCCAAGTGCTGCTATGATCGAATGAGGTGCGAGAGTAAACATACCCAACGTGTTACCAAACGTGTAAGGAACTGTCAGTGGGAAATTCTAGAAATGCGGAGATTATGTGGGTTTACCAAAGGAGTTAAAGTATCCAAAGGTTTAGATATAGAACGGGGTGTGACTAACTGAAAGTAAAAATTTAGAGAAAATTTTTCTTGACTTTCGGGACGAAGTTATAATGATGGGAGTCAATCACCAATTTTAGAAGTGGAATGCTATACCTATAGGAGAACCTTAGGCACAGTGTTGACCGTATGTTCCTTCCCCAACTGTTCAGGATTAGAAGCAAACGTGGTTCTGAACTCATCGCGGGAGGGCATGACAGGGGTCCATTTGTGAATATGAATCTTAACCGCTAGCGAATTTTGTATCGAAAGATGTAGATACGAGTGGAGGAAACGACTCCAAGTGGGAGATCGACTCGTAATAATAGTTGATAGCACTCAAAGAGGAAATTCTGATGGACGACTAATTTAGAGGTTGACAACGTCGTATTTTGTCAAAATAGATGATAACGCTTCTTTGTGAGGGAAAGCTAAAAGAATCGAAGAATTTAGTCGAGAATAAGACTAAATACAACGATGGTGGTGTATCACCACAAAGGGATGTGGAACACATCAGGGGACCCATTTAAATGCTTCAGATAGTTAAATTCTTACCAAGAGATGGTAAATTCAGTAAGGACTATTATAGTCAGTAACATGTTCTTTATGTCCTAAAAGACTAAGGGTATAATCGGGATAGCTAACAGGAATCGAGTTTACTAAAAGTTCGAGAGAAGGACAATCCTAACCTGGTTAGTAGGACATGTAGCAAGCGGATTATGTGTTGAGGTATTTTTGTGCGGAGTGAAATCGCTCGTGATAATATGGTCCAAAGTGAGAAAAAGGGACAAGAATACGGTGCCTAGTAAAGGACGACGATTAAAATAATTTTGTTTTGGTTTGGGCAGACGTGTTACGTCTGAAAACCATTTGTGCAGTCAAGACGATTGCCAGGATGGAAGTATAAGTTGTATCCTTAGAGAATGCGGAGTGTTTATGTGACACGAGCGAGTCACCATAATTTGTTCATTGCTATATTAGCATGTGAGGCGAGTTTAATGCGTTTAATGTGAATATTTTTCCCTAGTGTAGCGGGATTTTTCTTTAGTGCTATCCGCGGAGGATGAATGAGTATATTAAAAGTGTTATGAACTTTATTGAGGTTACTCGTGGTAGTGATGCGATATACGAATATGGTATTATCTTTGATAAAACGTTATAAAAAATGGTTAGTACGATAGTGGGAATTTATTGCAAGACTATCGGAGTGGTTGCATTAGTGCAACATGTTTCATTTTTGTTCTGGCGAGACTTCACCTGAAAAAAGGTCGGACTCGCACATATTTTATCTATCCTAGAGACTTCGGAGGAGATAGTGGGCTCGAGATATTCGATGCCAATGTATGTATGGACTTTGTCAGTATGATTCAGTAGGTATCGGGATTTACCGTTGAGCGAAAAGTTTTGACTCAGTATTATGTTTAGCACTCCGGACTTAGTGATAGGAAGAGTGCAGTGTTATATATATCCTTTAGAGATGTGGGAGTTAAGAGTTATACCCCTATTATTAAGGAAAGGAATTTTGAGAATTCCGATCGTATGTATTCGAGGTTTATATAATGCAATTACCATCAACCAATATGGGAAGATAGTGAAATTGGTGAAACGTTCTTTGTTAAGCATAATTACGGGAGGAATTATAAATTTTTCGTCAAGGGACGGAATAAAGGGGTACATAATATGGACAGAGGACCTAACGAATTTTGATAATCGACAATGCTAGGTAGTAGTGTATCGGGTCCTTGTTTGGATTTCGCTTTGCGAGGCATCCCACGCATGAAACTTAGCGTAAGGTTGGAAATAAGGAGAAGTTTGGTCACTATTCCATGAGTTCAGTACCCTGGTTGAAATGGGATAAAGTAATTACATATGTAAGTTGGCAGTTGAATTTTGTTTTAAAGCCATTGGAGCCCGATTTTGTGGTAAGAAGGCATTGAAAGTTATCCCCACGAGTTGAGGGGAGGAACGATGATAAGGAGAATTTAAAAGTTTTGATTTCCAAGGTGAATAAGGAGTTGGAATGATTTTTAACATGGATTATCTGGAAAGAACTTTATTATACGAAAGAGATGATCTGTAATTATTTTGATGAATAAAGAGTTAGTGATTTATTTTGGTCGTTGTACCTATTTGGGAAATTATTGTACTTATCTGAAGAAGGTTGAGATTTTTTATTCCTCTTTTATGGTCATGAAATTTGAATGCCCCATTCACACTTTTTTGGATTTAGTTAGTTTCACTAATGTGTAGCACGCCGTTCGCTCTCCTAGGGCGGTTGGGGTGTTGCAAAATGTGGGCATCTAGGTTAGCTGCTGTTAAAATAGTCCGAGTCGAAGGGACGTGGTAATAGACGTGTGAAATATATGTTTGTGGGACTTGTATAACGAAGTGGAAGTGATAGAGTGGATTAAACGTCACATGAGAGTCGATAATCCATACATAAGTGTGCAACTAAATAGCATGCCCTAATTTTATTGGAAGGCTGTGGGAAGCCATTTAAGAAGGGGTATCCCTTGAATGGAGCAGAATTAAATTATTATGAAGAACACTCGGAGCGGAGTTGTTAGTAGTCAAGTGTGAGAGAGACTTGAGCGTACAAATAGTAATGATGTTAGTATGGTATAAGAGATCCAGAAGTGCATACCGTGGAAAAAAGAGCACGGGTCGGGAATTCGTCATTCACCAAGGAAGGAAGGAGAGTATTACGTGTCACGTAATGTAAGACATTTAAAAAAAATCGATGTTTAGCAGGACGTAGTGAGTAGTCTCTACATGCACCTCCCATAGGTAAGGTTTGGTTGAAAGAGGAGAATCAACCAAAGAATTTTGTGTTTATCGACAATGCCTGAAAATGGAAGAGGTCGGTAAAGTCGGTAAAGTTCTTGGATGGGTTGCCATCATCAAAATAAGATCAAGGGTTCATCCCGAACATGTGAATTTAGTCTCCAAGAAGGAAATGATTGATATTCCTTTGGGCTGGTTTACAATATTAACTAATATGCCCCGGACTTCCTTTGAAAGGAAGGATCGCGCCAGTGCATGGTCCGGCGCAGTATAAATTTCTGAATCAGGATGAGATTGGTGAATCCCACCTTTGATATGGGATTTCAGGAACCAGCGGAGATAAGGTTTCGTTTCGAGTAGGATATATCACCCTTAGCCAGGACATAGGCGCACGGTGATTAAAGATTAGTGGAGCCACGTGAAGGAGATTTTGGAATCTTGGTACGAGGATTTGAGGAATGCTCTGTAGAAGCACTCGTACCTGTCTGTCGCGCACGAGGTGCTTATTAAGGTTTTGTTATGGAATAACCTCGACTATTCTCCTTCCGTATGTTTAGAGGTGAGTAGATAATCAAAAATTTTGGATCGACCGAGATAATATTCGATAACTATGGTGGAATTCCACGACTGTTTTAGGCAAACAAGAGTGGTCAAATGTTCGTATGGTTTTCTCAAAATGGGAGTTTTGAATATGAATAAATCCGAGTAGTTGTCATGTAGTGAGTTGCGGCCTCCTAATGATAGTGAGATAATGGAAATTCATAACGTATAGGCGTGACCTATTCGAATGTTGTCGGTTGGGAGCGCAATGTGAAGTGTCTCCAATGACAATGTAAAACAGGGTTGCTATGAGGAAAGGGCTATAGTGATTGAGCACCTTACGATGTAAATAGTTTGTGTACGAAAAAGAATATCCAGAATTGTGCTATCTGATAGGCCTTATTTTCCGAATTTCGGGACAAAATTCCGTTATTAGGGGGGGGGGGGGGAGTATGTAATACCCCGTATTTTTATGGCTTTTAAATTATGGGATTTATTAATTTTAATTGAGATAAATTAATTTAATTTTAATCTGGAATGTTGTTTTTAATATTTACTAACGTGACGAGAGTTAGTAATTATTGGAAATTTGTTATTTGTTGAACCTTACTGGATGAGTATAGTAATATATGAGATTTTTATTATAAAATTGTCACGTGTGAATAAAATGGCAATTATGGAAATTTAAGTCGGGACGCGCCTATGTCGTGTCGGGACTAAATGTTGATTAATAAAAGTGAATAAATTATAAGTTGCTCACATGGTCGTTTTGAGTGCGCCAAAGTGTTCGGAAGGGTCGAGATAGTCCGAAAAGTGTACCCGGGGCTTTAGTTTGAGTCTCGGGACATTTTTAGGCTTAATTAGCACCCTGGGAGGGCGTTTTTGACATTTCGTAATTTTGGGTAATTAAACCCACGAATTTGCAAGGGTTATATCAGATGTTAAGTGTCATCTTTTAGGGTTAACACAACCTAAAACTAATGACGACCATTAGAGAGGAAGAGGATAAGCTCTCTTAGGAGTTCAAGGCCAGGAACACCTCCGATTGCACCACCGTCGCCGCCAAATCGTAGATCGCGCGAAGGGGATCACAACCACACCTTTTTCTTCCACAAATCAGAGACTAAATTTACAAGCAAGTATCTATCTTGCTTTTATCAAGTTAATGCATCCTTTTATATTAGTCTTAGGTTGATTAGAATTAGTGTTCTTGAAGAAAAATGTTAATTGGAGATACAAATTGAATATTATAGTGATAGAGATCATATTTATGGAAATCCATTTCACATGTAGAGGTTGAGCCATGAATTTCCATGGTATTAGTGATAGAAAATCTGGAAAAAGAATTAAAGAAACGAAGTTAAAGAAAAATTAGGGTTCTTGAGAGTTATAAAGATTCTGACCTTTTTCCTTGTTATAGATGATGAAAATTCGCATGTGTTACGTAGGATATTGTTTAAATGGGTATACAATACTTGTAGTATGAATTGTTGGGAGTTTGGGAGTATAATACGATGGTTTGGAGGAGTTTAGGGTAACAATTTCGTAGCTTGGTTTTCTGCAGTTTCGTCATAACAGCTTGATCGATCGATCGAGCCCAGAGCATCGATCGATGGAAGGTTCGATCGATCGACCCCTTTCCATCAATCGATCGACCCTCTTGGGAAAACTGCATTTTTGCTCGTGTTAGCTTAATCCGATTTTATGCGTAGTAAACCTTGATTAGGGTTGCTAGAATATAATGGAACATAAAGAGGACCAGTAGGGTCAAGAGAAATCCCATAAAGTGGAACTTTAATGTGAAGGGAAATAAAGGGTAAACGGGGAGACTTTCAGACTTAAGAAATCATACGTGTGTTGATTAAATAATCAAAACATCTAATAAGATGGATTAGAAGGCGAGAGAGGACCTACTGAAATTGTACTTAGATTAAGAAAACACTTCGAGTGACAAGAAGTGAGTTTAGAATAAATTAATTACGAGAATAAAACGGAATGAGACCGTTATACGATATAATGGAGTAAAACGTGTAATAACGGATAATGTAAATTTTGGGTCGTGAGAGTACCTAATTTAATAATGTGGATGTGAATACATATTTATATATGACGGTGTGATTGTGCATATATTATTTCTGTGTAAAAATCATACCCGTGCTACTTGCTATCCCTGAGGTTACCACGCTGGGACAGTCTTATCTCGATGAGCCTTTATGGGGGATATTGACTCGTACCCTAGAAGATAGATATCCATGGTACAGGCTATCTGATCGATGGTCAGACGGTCCTAAGAGACGTGAGGGTATGTACTGACCTCTTAGAGACTTGGAATCTATGCTTCGTCTCAATGTTGTTTGTGTTTGTGTTAATACAGTTCGAGAGTGATTCTGAACTAGTATTTCCCTTAGTTTGTGTGATACGGGGACTTGATAGCAGAGTATGCCAGCACCATATTTTTTATGTGGGGTGCCATTAGTATATATATAATTTATGAGTGATTGGTATATATATACTCATATATGGAAGTCTAGCACCATAGATTTTATATGGGGTGCTGTTTGTATATATATATTATACGAGTGATTAATATATATACGTGTAACTATATGAAAAATTTCTACTGAGTAAAATAGTAGTTGAGTATATTATGAAATTCATCAACTTCACTGTAAGTATTCAGAAACATTATAACAATATGAAATTATTCTAAATAACGGAAGAAATCTTGAAGAGATAGACTTTTCTAAAGTGAATATCATAACCTTAATTTCACGTGTTAAAACTTATGGAGAATAAGTTAGAGAGATATATGGGGTTCATTAGTACGATAGACGTGCACACTAGATGAGAGGTGAGAATTCTCAAGAGAGTGTCGCATACTAATATGACTGTTGCATTAGCCAGTAAACATTTTAAATACTTGTTAAACTATTTTAAAACTGTTTTGCATTTGGGCTATGACCCGTTTGTTGTTATATATTCTCCCTTGTGTATATATATATATGTATTACAGGTGCCCATCCACAGGGTCGTCTGGCTTAGTATTCTTTGGATGGAACGTGTTGTAGCTTTTGTGGGAGTTGCAGGCCATTGCTTAGACGACCTCATTGTTGAATGTACTTCTAGTTCAGCTTTATCAAGTGGGGGTATGTGACGCCCTTTTCCATTATTTAGTTGATATTATCAGAGACTGTAATTCTTTTTACTTTTCGCATTTATATATCGGGATTTATTACTGTCAGGATGTTTTCCTTTAGTGTTGTAAATGTTGGTATTTATTATTGATGGTTAAATTCTTGAATGTTCGTTTTTATTCTTATACTAAATGTGTGACTCTTAATATGTTAATGATTAAAGGTTTTATAATCAGATTTAATAAAATGGATGTAAGGTTTCAAATAGTTTTGACACTTAGCTTAATTATTTAGGCTGTTTGATTGGAAAAGTTACTTTGCGACAATGATGCTAAGAATGAACCAACTGTTCACCTTTATTTTAATTTAATAAAGGAGTGATCTCCCGGTATTTAATTAGGTGGGGTGTCACAAAAAAGTACACAACTAGTTAATGAAGTTAATAAAAAACTATAACGTAATTACGAAATTAAATAATTATAACTTACAACCATGACTGCTACGCTCGGGAACCCCTCATTATCCTAGCCTTTTTTCGTCCGGATTGCCCCATAAGAATCGAGTCTATGTGGCCTACCCCCAAGGCCATTCCCCGTCTCCTAAAATAAAATAATGAAGAATTAGAATGTAACATAAAGAAATGATAAATTAGAATGGCATAAAACTAAAATTAAAGAAAAACAAAAATTTACCATCTTGTGATCCACCTCGGCGTAAGGCGTCCTCCTGGAGTAGTGCACGTCCACCTTTTTTGCTCGATTTTCCCTCCCCGGTCGACGAGATGTCAATTGCCTCTCCTCGATATCATTATTGATAAATTGCTGCCATTGTACCAATGATATCGTATCCTTCTACGGAACGGTGTCACACACCCTCATAATGGACTCCCGGGTCTGCCAAAAGTACCGTGCCCACATATTTTTCTTCCACGTCTTATATCGATCCTCAACTGTTCCAACATGTGGTCGCAGACATGTGGGAGAAGGACGAATTGATACTCTCAAATAAATATAAACAAAAAATAAAGTAAGTGTTAGTTGTATTTAAATTATAAAATACAAATATAAATATAAATACACTACATGTAGTGTCCCCCAGATGGGCATCTTGAGCTCATTTTGCACCCTCCTCCAATAAGTGTACCCCGAGCCGATGATCGACTTCAGTAACTACAGGGATCTAGCTAGTGATTTCGTCTTGTTCTCGACGATGGACCCCAATTTTCCCCAATTGAGGGCCTAATGGCGAGGATCCTTCTTCGCCTCCGCTACCGCGATGCCCTGATGAAGATATTTTCTACAAAAATTGTTGTTATTAGTACAAACATGTATATGAGAAAATGATCAAATCCAAATGAATTAGAATATTGTACGAGTTTACGCCATTATAAATCTAAATATATTGTTTCAAATCGGGTCATGTCATATACTTTGAATTAATGCTTAAATTGATTAAAATTCAAATTAATATATTCACTGGCCAAAAAATCAATTTTGATTCAAATTCGATAAAAACAAAGCACTAGAAGAATACAAGTTAACGACATTATAAATCTAAATACCGTTTCAATATCGGGTCATGTCATGGAATTTGAATTAATGCTTAATTTCATTAAAATCCAAATTAACGTATTCACTAACCAAAAAATAAAAAAATTCGATAATAACAAAGCATTAGAAGAATACACCCACTGGTTATTACAAGCAGTAAACTGATTAAGTACAAATGAATGAAAATCATTAACCTGTCGTCCGATAATTATAAAGCACTAGAATAGTACACCCACTGGTCATTAAAAATAGTTGGAATGCTTATTAAAATCTATTGTTTCAAATTCGAATTATCATAAAAACTGGATTGATATTCTGTAGGAGCAGCTAAGTCATCCACACTACTATTTAGACGCTTTGATGCTTGTAGGAAAATTTACCACGAGTTGTTATTAATATAATCCAAGTAAAAGACTTGCTTGACCTTTTGGAAAGAACAAACAAACGAATCATCATTCACGTGTTCATTGCTCTTCAACTTGGACAAGTCAACCATGATCAAATTGGTGTTAGGATCAACTTTACAAGCAATTTTATCCTCAACTCTTAGCCAATCACAGTAAAACACTACCTCTTTGAAGCTTATATAGTCCAATTCAAATGTATTTCTAATTACACTACATTAAGTCATTTCATCTTCAACGAAGTTTTTATCTTTCGCGCTTGGTCAAAAATAAGTAAGAGCCTTGTATGAAATTCCCGAATTCTGTACATTTTTATTTTCCTCGTACACCCTTGCACCAAATACGTAACCATTCAATCAATATTTTTTGTACTCTTATTCCATGACCAAGGGTCCAATGGCTAGCCGAGTAAGCCTTGATGTCGCATCATCCATTTTTAAGAGATGAGAATATAAATAAATTAATTAGGTTAGTTGTAAAGCTTTCTTGTACTATGAAAAACCTCTTTAATCTAGTCCCAATAGGAAAATATTTCAATAATTTTTTAGGAACTTTTGAGCACATGCCTTCCTTGCCAATAGATTGGACATATCTAGGTTCATCGCATACCGGAAACCGATCGAGATTTTCATACTCCTTTTGGTATAGTATACAGTCATACACACAATAATGAAATGATTTATAATTCATTCCTAAACCTTTCAAACTGTTCTTCATAGTACGATAGTTATTTGTAAGTATATTATGATTGGGTACCAAGCCCTTTACCCAATTTAAAATACCTATCACGCTTTTGCCAGACAAACCATATGAGATCTTCAAACTATGCAAACCACCTATGGCATGTAAAGTTATTTTATCTTTCTCATAGGCATAGTACAATGATTGGGTCACCTTAAATTTTAAATTTTGGTAGTCATCGTCAAGGTTTATCCTGATATCTTTATTAGCATATAAACCTTATACATCATCAGTGACCTTATTTTCTTCAACTTTATGAACTCCATACGCGTCATAAACTAAATCCTCTAGCATATTATGATCTACATAGTTTGCCTTTCCTTGTACATCTATCTTACTTGTTGAAGGTTATTGTGAAGGTTGCTCGGGGGCAAATGGAACTTTTGATTTCCCATGAAAAATTCAAAATTGATAACTATCTTGCATACCCCATCTTAACAAATGTAGTTTAAGTATTTTTTACTCAAACACCTTACCATTATTACACTAAGCACACGAACATGGGAACTCTTCATCATTATGACATCCCTTTGCGTATTTCCCAAATTCATTAGTACCTCTGAGAAACACATCCCCTAATATATTTGTCTCAAGCATCCAGTATTTATATTTAGGATATCCCATCACAACTACTACAAACAATCACCTATTATGGGTAAGAAGCGTATATTCATGGATTAGTATAAACGAAAATGTGAACATTTAGTTCCCATTAAATAATTTACTATAATATTGACATTTCATCTTCCGGTGTTATATTATAAAAATAATATAATTCCTATTTCCTCCATCTCCTCTAAAGGGTGAGTGGTCCTATCCCATTCAATATTGCATATTTTTATAATATATTTAACAGCTCATGCACATTGTTCCAATTTGAGGAAAATTCGATAGTCCCCATAGTTCTCCAAGTACACGACATAGATTTGCAAGCGTAAGTGTTATTTCAATTTATCAATTGAAATAACACTAAACATGGCATCATATAATATGTACCCAGAGAACATTAAGATACGTAAGCGAAACTTCCCCCAAAAGTAATAAGTTTAACACACTAAGAATATTATTATATAGAAACTAGGCAGTCCCAAACTGTCCAAACGGGACAATTCGAGAGATTTTATTACAGGGATAATGACTCTCAAATGGGTCAAAGGGCTATTTAATGCGCACGTATAAGAACTAGAAGTCTAGTAGTTATGTGCACTATATGTAATTTAAAGTAGTTATAAATGTTACATAATCATTATGTCATGCATTCACACGAGAATACATGCATGCATGCGCCCCCCAAAGCTAGTGTTATATAACAAGTTGACTAAATGTAAATTTGAACATGCATGCCTAGATTATAATAACGATGATCGCAATAGGTAGACAATGGCTATCTATTGCGGTTCCCATTATTACCTTTTACCCTCGTTACTTATTAAATAACACTTGATTTGCGGGTTACATGCATGCATGTATTCTCATGTGAATGCATGATTACTTATTTATATTCGATTTAATCACAACCTTAAATGTTAAAAATGCCTAGGGACAATCAACTCAATGGCCATCTAAGTGTTCAAATCCCCCAGTCAATAACAATTCAAGAATCCCAAACAATAATGTGAATAATAATGTGATATATTAGAAATTCCTAGGGCCAACCAACTCAATGGTCATCTAAATGTTCAAATCCACCAGTCAACAACAATTCAAGAATCTCAAACAATTCAATAATTCAACAATATCTTTCTCTCTCTCTCTCTCTATATATATATATATATATAAGGAGTAGAATAGTTGACATTATTTCATAAGTTGATAACTTTATCAGGGGATAGGATTAAACCAACAATGCAACGATCCAATGGTTGGGATTAAAATACCCCTCTTACCATTTTTTCCCCTTAAATACTTGGATTCCCTCTCTTTTTTCCTCACTAATTTATTTCCCCCTTTCTTCAAAATTCAAAAACAAGGACAAAAGGGTATTATGCCCATTGTGATCCCACATTTCAACCTCATACCCTCCCAACAATCCCATGAACTTGACAACACAAACCCTCTCCCAAAAATCAAACCCTCTCCCACGCTATTGTCCTCAACGTATCAATGTTCTCCCCTCTCCCACTCTTCATCCCTCACCCCCCCCCCCACCCCCACCCCCACGTTGTTGCCCTCATGTCGTCCATGCTATAGGTAATCTCTCTACACACGCGCTCCCTTATATCTAAAAACATTTGGGGGATTTGTAATTTAGGGCTTTGTAATTTAGGTTATGTACATATTTTGTTTTTTAACAAAATATATATAATGTTTAAAACATATGATAAATTAGTCTCAAATCAAAATTCCTCACATGAGGAAATCTGCAACAGTCAAAGTTTATCATTTGGTGACAGTTCCTCAGGGAGGAGTGACATTTTTTGTTATGTTTGTTTAATATCTATTTATGTTTATGTTTGTACTTTAGGATCTAATTTTTTTTTTTGTCTTTTGTTGTTTATTTTTTCTTTTTCAGATCAAGACATCCTTACGTGGGTACTTAAATTAGGTATATGCAAGTGATAGTGTTCTATTTAACTGGGCTATTTTGGCATTGTTACATATATTTTCATCTTTTTTTTTAAATTTATGCATCCTATTGCAATGTTAATATTTTATTGAAAAAATATTTATCCTTACATGGGTACTTAGATCGGTCTTTTGTCCTTTTTCCTGCTATTTTTTCATATCGATCCATGGTGGGCATGCTTATATTTATTACTAATTATCTATTGAAATTATTGAATAATATTATTGGTGGTAATTCTAAGTGTTGTTTGTTGTGCTTTCATTCTCACTTGAATCCATTAACGAGGCCACAAATTCAACAGGGAGATATAGATGGATGGGGCTAATGGGGTGATGTGGGTGACATATAAGAAAATATCTAGAGCTTTTTATCATTTTTAATTATCTGGTATTTTTTCATATGTTGATTTAGTGTTTGTGTTCAAACGCATAAAGTAATAGCATTTGTTCGTAGAATTTATAGATAACAACATCCAGATGTTCTATTGCGGATCAATTGATATATTATTGTCAGGTCCACCATTGATATTTCTTTGGCAGGTTGTTTATTGGTTGCATATAGATATGAAGTTTCATAATGATTTGAATGCTCAACATGTTCGTTCCCATAATTTGAATGCTCAATATCATATCAGTACTAACTCTAATAACGCTGGATGACCCCCAAAACACCAATCCCAACGGAACAAAACAACACAGACACAACCCAAAATAGTGAGAACGGAACTGATATATAGTACTTATAAAAAAATTCCTCCCCACAAATATATACTACATAATAAAGGTTGACTATGAAGACAATCGCGAAACTCACCCAATCCATAAATCTATCTCCTCTCAATCAACAATTCATGGAATTGTGCATAGTTCTATATATGTGTGGTTGTGGTCAGATTTTTCTTTTTTTTATATTGTTGTTGGCTATAGCATTTTATTAATTTCATATGTAATGTTGGGATCAATTTTTTTATTTAGTTAATTAGGACCTTCAATGTTCTAAGCTATAGTCTTATTAACAAAGCAGCAAGTAGGATTGAGTGAATCAATGGTGAAGATAATCTCATAAATATCATCAATAACTGCCGTTGTTATCGTGTTAATATTAGCTACCATGTGTATCAAACACGAGAGAATCGATTATAAGAGGCAGTGACGTGTTGTAGATGTATTCAATGAACTACTGCTATTTTTCTATCTCTTCATATACCTCCATCTCTTCATATTTTTCTGTTATTTGTGTTCTTAGATGTGCTTTTTGCTGTTTCTCTACAGTTGTGTTGTGCCATGCTACTGCTATGCTGTTTCTCTATGGTTGAGCAATAAGTTCGGCGTGTTGAGTCTTGAAAAAGACAACAGGAGTGATCATAGTACTCTTAATTGGGGATAATGTGAGTATTTTGATAATTTCTTGGTCTACTTAGTTTGTTAAATCATGTCATACTTTTAACATTTTATTTTTATCAAGTAAAAAGTAAGCTTCAGATTGAACCAATTTATATATGGCTCGACTATGAAGGATTGATTTAGATCATCGTATTAGGCCATTGTTTGATAATCGTGTCCATTCTTTCTAATGTTTTAATCAAGTGCAAGTTAGAGTTTTATAACTAATGATTATTGGCTATCCTTTAGTTTTAGTTCCCCATTTATACACTTGGCCACTGATGTACTAAATTGTTATTAGGCACTGAAGTACTACAATGTTATAGCTTGGAAAATAAATTAACGGTCTCTTCTTCATAACAATTACGCACTGATGTACTACTCTATTATTTGTAACTATTAGGCACTAATGTCTATTTGGATATGCAGGTATGATTTGGTGCTTAGATTTTAGGCTGCAACGCCTTTAAAAGGTAATTTCAACATATTAATTCTCTTAATTTTAATATGCAGATTTGAACATTTTAATAGATATTTGGGTTTATCGAAGAGAGGTGTATAAAGTCTCTCTCTCTCTCTTTCCTCATTTTCTCTTCATTTCCACATTTGTAATATAGGCCAAAAGATGGGGACATCAAACATGGAAAAAAGGCCATGAGAAACACTACACATAAAGCTTTCGTTATGGCGTACAAGAACTTAAACTCGGGGCAACGACGAATGAAAGGCTTGAATTCATCAGAACGTTTAGTAGGCAGCAGAGACCGAGGTTGTGGATTACGAGGAGGTTGGGGTAGAGGCTATCGATAGAGAGGTTTTCCTTCAGTCCAAAATGACCTCGAACCCGACCAACCCTTCGGTTCAAAATCATCGTAGGCAACAATACCTCGACCATTGATGATTCAATTTAATTTGTTTGGATCCGATTAATCAGGTTCAGCTTCAACAGGGTCTCTAAAATTTTTCCAGACAAGAGATTATGGCTTTTCTTCCTAAATTACGTTATTTGTAGGGAGATTGTTAGTATATTTGTTCCGTTTTGACTCTTGAAGTATAAGAATATACATAATTACTTATAGGCTTCGGTTCAATTTTTTGTAGGCTTTTGTTTCTAATCTAGGATTTTTTTATTACATTTTGATAATGGTTTGCAGTAATTACTTATAGGCTTATTTTTAAAATTTTGAGTTATTACATTTGATCAGTATGTTCTCTCTCTTATCTGTCTAGCAAAAAAATCGTAATTATGTGGTGTCACCCTCTGAGCTCCACGATGCCACCTCTAAAATTGTCACATTGACATGGCATATTGGAGGCATGTGAGTAGGCGGACACCACCGACTTGGATGTTGCAAAATAAAATAACAGAAGCGCCCTTGGATCTAGCTATATAACACGTATTAAACCCTATAGAATACATCAATGTGGTTAAATTTTAAATTTAATTAAATTCTA
The DNA here is from genome assembly GCA_949130495.1 of Sambucus nigra. Taxonomy (NCBI): domain Eukaryota; kingdom Viridiplantae; phylum Streptophyta; class Magnoliopsida; order Dipsacales; family Adoxaceae; genus Sambucus; species Sambucus nigra. Next base: position 447,680,195 of record OX422218.1, on the reverse strand, counting down.
CTTCACTGGTTAATTTTAAACAACCAAGGTTCTTTGTTCCGTGGGCTCTAACAGAATGTGTGTGGGATGTATTTTGGGTGACTTCATGGTGGGTACTATTCTATTTCCTACAAAATAAATTGTTAGTCGCCTAATTTGATGTTGGATGTTGTTTTTACTATTCCTCAATTCTAAAATCTCTTTCACTAACTATGGTGATGTTTTTTGTTGGTTTTCTTTTGTCTGTCTGTGTCAAGGTATTTTCTCAGAAAAGGTAAATGTACGTATTATAATCATTCTTAAAGATCTCTTGATTTGATTAGGCTTTCACCATTCTTATAAAGTGTGTGCTTTGTTTTTATTATCCTTGTAGCGGGGAATCTGATCCCTATCACCATGATAGAGATGATTGATTTTACATGAGAGCTTCTTTCAGATTCTCAAGTTCGGATTTACAGGAGTACACTAAAGATGCCTTCTATAATCTTGGACAATAAGGCTAAGATGGTATCGAGGTTCATCTCAAGTAATGGATTCGTGTAGCATTCGTGTGCTATTGAGAAGGACAAATCTATGATCAACCCTTGGACATCAGAGGAGAGGAAAAATCTATAATCAACCCTTGCTACCTGTGGGAAAGACTTTAGAAATTCATACTTGCAGATATTAGCTATTGAGAACACCAGGTATCAAATTTATTTTCACAATTACAGTTTTTGCAATAGGTGCTCCTTTGAAATCATACTCCCGTCTCCTTTCCTTTTTGTCCTAGGTATGTTTAGCTCATTTGTTGCAGATCAGTTGGCAAAGAAAAGGAATCAATAGTGGCATGTGAAGTTGGGAAATGATTCGTCCCATATTAATCAGCATTGTGTGAAGAGATTAAAGTTTCTATGTCACCTAATCGGGCTCCAATCGGATCTCCATCTACAATGGGTGACACTGCAACTAATGTGATTCCCAGTAGTAATATATGTGTGTTAAATGTTAGTTGGTTATGATTATAATATATTTTAGTTTATTGTTAACAAATTTGTATTCTCCTGTTATGCTCCCATTAATATAACTTTGTATGCTCCCATTAACAAATTTTTATGCTCCTATTATGCTACTGTTACGCTCCCATTAATATATTTCAGATGTTAATCTCACTATAAGAAAAACATCATTTCGTAGCAATTTTATTAGTGGCTAATCATATATTATCACTAAAACATATATTTTGTCACAAAATTTATGTTTGCCACTAAAAGATAATGCATTAGTGGCAACAAATTAAAATCGCCACTAATTTTGCCACTAAATGTTAAATGAGAAGAATTAAACATTTAGCGGGAACATAAAATTTTAATTAGTTGCAAGCTTAAAATATTTGCCACTAATTTATATTATTTAATAGAAAATATACTACTTTGCCACAAAAAAACAATTTAGATACATTCCACTTACCCTTCAAAATTAATTCCTAAGAAAAAAATTTAGGAGCATTCCCTCCAAAATACACCCACTATGTAAGCCCCCATTCATTCCCCCAAATCCTCTTCATCTTCCGTTCTTCCCCCAAATCCATAAGCCAAATGCATTTCATCTATTGATCTATAAAATTTTCGTAAATCCCAAATCCATTAGCCACCTCTCTGTAAGCACACAGCTATGTAGCATGGCCCGCACACAGCTTTGTAGCATCGCCTTGCAGCGATTGTAGCCACCGCACTTGCAGAGACTGTAGCCACCACCCGCACACGGCTGTCCTCTGTCGATCCACTGCCCTTCCCTCCTCACACGATTTTCGATCCTCTATTTCTCTAAAGCCAGGTAACATTTACTTTCTATCCTTTTTTTTAATTCAATATTCATTATTCACTTATTGATATATGGAGACTAATTGAAACCTATTAATTTTATTTGTCCATGTTATTGTTTCAATGTTTTGTTTGCTAACTGTTTTTAAAAATAGTTAGTAAATATATATAGTTAATTATTGAGTATTGTTTATTTGGTAAATATATTGGATGTCCTTTTGCTATTTTCATTTTCTTAATTCTTATAAATTAGTAGTAATATGCTTTTGCTGAATTTTTTAATTTTTCTAAATTTAATTGTTGTCATTTGATTGCTAAAAGTTTAATTTGAAATATATTTTCAGTTTGGGCAATTATGTTGAGTAATTGTTAGAAGGGGTTTTTGGGAAAAGGTCCACATAATGCTCAAAGTGTATAAAAGTAGTACACTCCATACAATTTTATAAATTTAATCCTTGTACTGAAAATAACATGAAAAATGGTGAAAAATAGTGCCGCTGGTGCGGACAAAAAAAAGTCTATTATACCAGAGGGACTAGATTTATAAATGCTATTGTACCACAGGAACTAGATTTATAAACTTGAAAAGCATTGTCCAAAAAATCAGAATATAGGAAGGAACATGACCTTTACCTTAATTCTCTATTGTTTAGAATATAAGTATTTTTGAATTAGTTAATATATTTTTGGAGCTAAAAATTTGCATAAAACTTAAAATAACCTTGAAAAAAATCGTCCCGTGGGAGAACCCTCGATACCACTCTAAACTTTCTCACCCCCTAACCAAATATCCTGGGTCCGCCACTATTTAGCAGGTGGGATTTTTCTCCTGATTTGATCCGGTTTGATTTTCTCTGATTTGATTTGGTCTGGCCTAATTTGCTCCTGTTTGATATTGCTCCGGTCTGATTTTTCTTCGATTTGATTTTCTACAGGTGTGTTATCTTTTGACATATAGTTTTATGTTTTAGAAAATTTTCTACTCTTTAAAGATGATAGTTTTAATTTTAATTTTCCTACTATTGCAAATTAAATTAGGTTCATTGCAATAATGTGATGATTGAGTTAAATTATTTCAACATGCAAAGTTATGAAACAATAATAAAGATATGAACATTGACTTGTGTAAACATTCATATCCCCAAATTTCTGTTAGACCTTTATGCCATACCTTAAAAATATGCGAGTACCCGATGTGAAAGAAAAATGAACCATGGTTGCCTCTGCCTATCAACAGATGCAAGGCAGTGCTCAATGAACATATGACTACCTAAGATTTATCAGCTGTGTAAGACAGAATATATCCACTCCTAGTTTTCTACTCTAATCTATACATATAACTTCCATCAGTATTTGGACGAGCTCCACTCTTCAACAAATTTCAAATTCCAACCATGATGTGTTTTTACTTTCGATAGACTTCTTATATGCCGACACAATGCATTCATTGTGGGTCTCATTCGATAACCTGGTTGAGCCACTAGCGAGCATACGGTGTATAACTGGTGAAAATATATAGGATGTTGATTTTCCACGCTCGCCTTTTCAATTTGTGTAAGATTTTTTTCCTCTGCCATGGCTACTGTTCTACACATGTATAATTATAGTCTTTGAATTCTACCATAAATGGATTGCATTGTGGTAATATATGTGTAGTGTCTTTAGTAATTTAAAATGATGTTTTAATAGTTCAAAACTATCAATATCCTTCAACATTCGCATTTATATATTATAGAATGTTTCCTTGCATAACTCTCAACTGTTTGATCATTTGAGATACAAGTGGCAGTACAAATATCTCAGATTGCATAACTCTCAACTGTCATAAATGGATTGCATTTTTGTTATTGTCATAAATTGCATTGTTGTTGTTGTTGTTATAAATTGCATTGTTGTCATAAATGGATTGCAATTATATGACATATGACTAATTTCAGAGAAGGAGAGGTCATTAACAATCCAATATCTATGGTTGGCTTATCAAAAAATATGTCCTTAACTAGATTATGATCAGTGACCAATTAGGATTGATCAGTGACCAATTAGGACTATTCAGTGATGGTACCAGATATCGTTAAATAGTCCCAATTCACAAACTCATGATTCAGAATGTGAGATGATTGAAACTCCAACTTAGATATCATTAAATAGTCCCACGGATGGTAAAAAATATAAATCATAAATATAAAACGACTAGACTAGCTACCACTCTTACATGGGCTTCCTCTTTTCCTGCATTCTCTGTAATTTCCTCCACTTGAGGAATACACCTATAGGATTATAGGGTCTTAAGTGATGGTTTCCTTTAGTTAATTATCTACTGTATAGATTCTGGACATATGATTTATTCCAGCCATATAGTTATATAATTCATTAGACCTTTAGGCCATACCTTAAAAATATGCGAGTACTCGATGTGAAAGAAAAATGAACTATGGTTGCCTCTGCCTATCAACAGATGCAAGGCAGTGCTCTATGAACATCTGACTACCTAAGATTTATTAGCTGTGTAAGCCAGAATATATCCACTCCTAGTTTTCTACTCTAATCTATACATAGAACATCTTTGCTGGGTGTTTCTGTCATATCCAGTAGCCACTGAATTTTGTTTGGAAATCTTTGCTCGTCTCATCCATGGTTGCTCCCTTCTATCGAAGTAGAACCATTCTGAACCATGTGACTTTTGTCGTGTGAAACAATCGATAGCTTTAAGACTGTCAACGAGCTTTGTAACCCTTCTAATAGCCTTGAAGTTGGCTGAATTCTACAATTTGACCTACAGGGCTCAACACCTTTGGGAACTGATTTGTCCACCACTTCGACTTTAGTTGACTTCCCACCAGCCAGTGTAACTTTTCCCTTGTTCAGATGTTTAGATTTGGCCATTTATGAAGGAATCTTCTTAGAAGTATTTGATAGAATAGCTAACGAAGAAAATAAAATTGGGCCTTGGGCTACTTCCTCAGTATTATAACAAACTCTATACTCTGTTGACTTTTGCAGACCCAATTTATTCTCATTATTTATGATATGATCGGTTGCAGTATCATCATATGGAATTGAGTTTGTCGTAAGGTGATTCTGCTTCAGTAATGTTCTACCACGCTTCACTACTTTGGCTTTGGGTTCAGCAGCTTGTTCATCCTTGGCATCAATTTTAGAACTGGTTTTCCATCGACGGAACCCTTGAGAAGTCATATATTTTCCAAAAACTGAATCATTAACTAAATTATTCTCATTGTTCTAAGTGCACCAACCTCATTCTCGTCGGCCCCTGTGTTCTTATCTACAGTAAATACCTTTTCATGGGCTGATAAAGGCAGTAATCTTGATGCTTCATGTTTCCCTGACTCAACAAGGTTAATGCTCATTGACTTCTTATCCATACCTTTACCCTCGCTAACAGGGATGCCACGATTTACTCGCTTTCTTCCTTGTGGCGTATCGCTCTGGGAAGAGCATTCACCGCTTGAACTAGACCATTCAATCCACTCCCCTTCCTTCCAAACCATTCACCCCTCACAGTAAAAATGATTAGACTGGAACTGCTACTTCCAATACCTTTCCCCAAAGTGTTCACAACATTCGGAAGATAATTTGTGGTAATTGGATAGGGTTTCCCGTCTCACTTGAAACCAATGCTTTATCGGCCATCAATTTTTCTTGTACTGCAGCATTCACAGCAATCTTAGCAGCCGCTGTTGCAGCCTTTGCAACAGTTGCTGAGGCTGCTATTATGGCAGTCGTTGAAGCCAGCTTAGCTTCGAGCTCTAAAACCAATCCTAAATTCTTCCGTTTAGTTAACTGATTCCAAACATTTAAAAAAACTTATACGAAATAATAAATCACAGCTCCTCAGATTGGTTTTGCAATCAGCATATTGCATTTTCAATACCCAAAATAAAGACGTCATGAACTGTATGCTTGTATGCCTACAACTGATGTGTTGACATTGCATATGCAGAATGGACTGTGTGCGTACAACTGATGTGTGATTTGGTAACTGAAACTCTTGAAAAGTTTGACTTGAACATAACTTATTAGTAGATTTGTTCCCATTCATGAATTTTACTTGGTGTTTAAACTTACTAGTGCGGAAGCAAATGTAATGGGAGGAAATGCAAATTAAGACAGCAACAGTAGAGATTAGAAACATACAATTCTGACAAATTCTATATTGATGGATTGGTGTTGTTTTATAACAAAATATGTTGTTGTTTGTTGATGACCAATAATCTAAGCTTTTCATTGTATGAAAATGTGTAAACATTATAACTAAATTTTCATTGTATGTACGTTTTACTAGGTTCATCTTCCAATAAACGAGTCACAGGACCAACACGAGGAATTGGGTTTCAAAAGAAACTTGAAGGGGGGAGAATATCGAAATTATCATCTCGGAGGGCCGTATAGTGGGTAATTTTTCATCTAATTTCAAATCTGAAATCGACATTATTATTCACGATCACGCTCCATTTAAATTTCGATTATGGGGTGACATCTCGGAAGAGAGCAAAGAGCACATGTGGACAATTATGCGGGTAAGCTTATACTTATGCTCGTATATAGAACGTATCCCCATGTAAACTTCGTTTAATGTTTTTTTTCAATTAAATAGGAAAATTTTAAATTGGAAAATGAAGATAATATAAAGGGTGTAGTGATGGATCAACTCCATACGCAATTCCGTAACTTCCGGTCAAAAATGCATTGTGAACGCTTCAAACCACACGGCTCTTTAGAACGAGCTCTTGAGTGCGTCCGCCTGAATTATCGTCAGATGATAAATGGATTGATCTTTGTGGGACATTTATTGATGCAAAGTACAAGGTAATATTAAATTTTATGTAATTCTTTTTTCTTGCGAATTCTTTTAATGTTTTATTGAAAATAAATGTCTTATGTTATTTTCAGAAAAGAAGTGAAATTAACTCGATCAATAGATCTAAGCAGAAAATTCTACATTGTAGTGGAACTAAAGGATTTCGTCAAGTGTAGTATGAGATGGTAACATTATTTTCATAAAAAAGTTATCTTTGGTAATTATTAATTTTTTTGTTATTGGTTATGATACTTTATTTATCTCAAATTTTTTTATCGTGACATGAAACTGGAGATTCCGTACCTATGAAAAATGTGTGGTATACGACTCATTGGAGCAAAAGAAAGGAAAATTAGGTTACTCCAAAGGCTGGAAGTGTATATGTAAGATGTTTTTAAGTTTTTTTTAACTACATTTTTTATAATAACATTATGTTAAATTATACATTATTTACAATTGTTAATAGGATGAGGTAAAAGAAGTACTTGCATCACAATATGAAGATGGTGTGAAGATGGATAATGAAGAAGCATTTCAAAATGTTTTTGGGTATCGCTTTGGCTATGTACGTGGGCGAGAGGTTAGTTCTAAGACCAACCAACTTGAAGCTATGCAAAGGGAGAAAGATATTGAGAGGGATATACAAGATGTTGAGGAGAGGAGAGAAGCTGGTAAGGCGAGAAGGGAAGTTGACGAAGCAAGGAGAGAAGCAAATGAAGCTCGAAGGGAGAACGTTGCAATGAAAGAACGAATGAATGATCTTTTTGGAAGATTTTAGGAGTTATCTAATCGCATAACGTGTAATAATACATGAGTGTACTTATTTTTTTTAACGATGCAATGATTTCTGTAATTGATGTATTTGACTTAATTTTGATGTGGAATAGTTCAAATATTGATTGTCACATTGAGTATACAATATCATAAATATATTTTGTGAAGCAATGAAGCATAAAAGTTCTTACTACATTGTTTTTATTATCCTAAATATTAAATATGAAAATTGAATTCATTTAGTATTATTGGTTAATTAATTTATGCATAAATTAATGAAAATCATATGCAAAACTATTAGTGGAGGGAATAATTTTCTACAGAAAATATTTTTAGTGGCAAATCTTAATTGCCACATAACTATCTTGATCTTAAGCAAAAATTTAGTTTTGGTAGCAAATCTTAAATTTTCTACAAAAAAATCTTTTGGTGGCAAATCTGAATTGCCACAGAATTATCTTGACCTTTAAGTACAAACTTAGTTTTTGTAGCAAATAATATATTTGCTACGAAAAGAATCTTTTAGTGGAAAATAACATATTTTTAGAGACAATTTTGATGATTTTTTGTAGCAAAAAAATTGCCACTAAAAGTACACCATTTAGTAGCAAAATATGTTTGCCGCTAAATTTGTAACATTTAGTAGCAAACGCAAAAAAATTGCCACTAAAGGTATTAGCAGTAGGTTTTTAGTGGCAAAGATGTGACAAATTTTTTTTTGACACTAAATGATTTAGTGGCAAATTTTTAATGATTAGTCACAATTTTATTTTGCAACTAAAAGTAATTTTTCTTATAGTGTCTCTTAATTTACTCAAAGATGAACCTAAAAAAATATAAATCAGCAGACCACTGTCAACACAGGGCTACATTAAGCACACACATGATATTCATTAAGGGAGAATGTAAGAAGAAACCATTATCATTTAAGCGAGAGTGTAAGTTCAGACCAAATAAAAACTTAATCCTTATTTGAGTAATATAAAAATGGTGCTACTAATGCATTATAAAAATGGCATGGGGCATAAGTTTTGCAGACAGATATACATCAATACTAATAGTTTTTTGTGCTTTTTGTATACGATTCTTTATACAATGCTTTCTGTATACATCAATACTAACAAAGTGGAGAGTTTCACATCAATACTAATAGTCTTTTTTTCAGTTTTTTGTGCTTTCTTGATCTCAGTCTTATAAAACATTATGTTATAGGTGCATATGCTTTTTTTTATGCCTACATGGATGTGTTCCTCCAATAATTTCCACTAATGTTTGTGTTTGTCCTTAAATTGATCAAGAGGTACTGTTTTGGTGATTACTTTAGTTTTGTTGACATGACTTTCATTTTTATTTATGGGTTAACTACAGAATCTTGGCATGTTCATGCCAACTTTTAATTTGATATATTACTCTCATCTCTTGAAACTCTCCACTCTGGCATTGTCACCATTAACCAAAAACTGCATGTTTTTATCTCTTCTATGCTAGATACCTTTTTTCATTGGAATTGTACCTTTTGCAGGTATGCTTCTGAAAGCGTTAATTTGGCCTGCAAGTTGCCTACAGAAATGCCACATCGGGATGTACCTTAGGAGGTACATCTCTTATTTCTATAAACATGGTGTCTAATAAACATTTCCCATTGCTTACCAAGAAAGGTATATTCAACTCTATGTAGGTTTGAATTACGACTAGCACTAAAACTTTAAACCATATCTGTTTTGCTGCAATACTGTAATGTTGTTCAGTTCACCTCATTACAAAAACTCAAGATAATCTCGACAAGCGACTTTCTCAAAACAATTAAGTAACGACTTTAGTCTATATATATGATATTGTATTTAGATACCAAAACTTAATTCTTCATATTGTGTTTATTTAGCATATTTGTTTAGTTACGATGTTTGATTGAAACAATCCGAAATGTTTGATTTTAGGCAAAACGTTTGACTTTAGGTTGTTTGATTGAAACGATCTTCCCTTGCATTTCAATGATTTACTGAAGCTTTTCACCCACTTCTTCCATCCAGTTTTTCCTTCTTCTAGTGTAAGAAGGAGCTGACCACCATCATAGTCATCTAATAAATTGACTGAAACTTCAAAAAGACCATCTTCTAAGACTGGTTTACATTCAGAACTTGCTAATGTAACATGTAGAAAATTCCCATCAAACCTTCGCAAATGTAAATTCCCATAAAACCTTCAACCTGTAGAAATTTGAGTTTTCAACTGCCATTATTCTAATCATGTATCTTGCATTCATAGGTACTAATTCTGATAGTTAGAGTTAGGGAGTGAATTATCAAATCTCTTCGTAAGAGATTTACTAAAATTTGTAGGGAATGCTATTAGACATTTGTTTATAGAAATCTATTTTTTTCAAATTAAAGAATGATTTTATGTCATACTGTTACACTCATTTGGCTGCCTATTTTGTTTGGTACGACTTCTAATTGAACTCATTTGGTAATATCTCCTTCCTGATATTCTCAAATGGTCTTACAAATTTTGTAAATGGTCATACTACTTTATACAAATGGTACTACCTAATAATTTTCCTTACAAACATATGAAATATGCATCAGAGGATGTTTAACACGTTGATGAGAATTCAAATCCAACTGCCTGAGTTGTTAAACATTAGTTTTTGTTCACTAAGTCTTGAAATATTTGTTATTAGGTAAGGCTCTTAATGTTTGCATGTCCATGTCTTACAATGTCAATTTTCGATGGAATTATTAAAGTTACTGAATGATATTTCCACTGTTTAATTAGGGAATAACGAATGACTATATTGCCACTATCCATATACAATATGTTGATTGTCATGTTTAATAATATTTACATAGCCACATACAATATGGTGATTGACACAATTTCAACATTATCATCAAAGCACATATTATAATATTAAAAAATTATTTGATCAGCTATGGGAACTCTCTAGCGACATGTTAGCGACAAGTTGTATTTACTATATAATTAAGAATTGTCACCATTTATATAATATTTGACTAGCTATTTCAATTGGCTAATTATATTTTTTGTTTTGTATAAGGTCGCATTTTGAAAACAACGGACAATCATTATAGTGGAGCATGTGGGGCGACCTCAATTGATATGTGTTTTTTAAGAACTTTATTTCGTTGAAGCTTTTGTTAGATGAATTTGGGTATTTTTTTATATTGTTGGATTGGTTGTTAACCCCTGAGCATGGTGGATAGTCAATTAAACAAAGGAGATTATGTCCATTTTTTTAAAATTTGACATTTTATTTTTTTGAGGGACATTGTAAGTTCGATTGATGAATATTGTATATTTCATATTATATGTAAATCCAGTTGTTTTGTTGGGGAATGAAATTTTTTCCGTTTTACAATTACGTACTTTAGAAATTTTTATCGTGCCTTCAGGCACGGGCATTCCACTATTATATATATATATATATATATATATATATATATATAGAGAGAGAGAGAGAGAGAGATGTACCTAAATGTGTGTAGAGAGAGAGAAACCAAATTTCAATTACATTAGTGACCCCAAAACACACACAATTTCAATTTCATAAAAAAAAAATTCAATACCTCCCAAACACACACACACAATTATATTACCAATTTCAATTAAAAAAAATCAATATGACACACACACACTGACCCCAAAACACACACACACACTGACCCACCTACCCACACTAACCCATATACGCATACACACACTGACCCACATGCACACACATGCACACACTAACCCACTAACCTTAAATCCCCATTGACACTGCCCTATCGTCGATTAATCAAATTTAGGCCACTCACATTTGTCCACATACACAAACTAACGAACACACACTGTAAAAGTCGTAAGACGGTGTGATAATTGATTAAATTTATTCGCAAGTTTCCAATTCGGCACACTTATTTAATTAGCGTCTATTTTTAAACCAAAATAAATCAGCCCCAAATCATGCATTTATGGTGCGTGCGTGTGTCAAACCATAAAATAAATAAAGCATGCGACACAAGCTTAAGGAAAAATCCCCGCAGGGCAAAAACTTTTGTTTCACTATAATTTTGTAAGAAAATGGCTTACACGGATTACAATGAAATAGGGTGACATACGAAATACTCGCAAGTATCGGTTCCTATGTTAACTTTATAAGGACTCCCTCCACAATAGCAAACAGCTGTCGGTTGTAGAGCTCTCCCCACAAAGTATGAACAAAAACAAAATATGTTCTTGGGTTTCACAAAATAATTCACATAAAAATAATTGGGATTTTGTGAATTAAAAACAAAACATTTGAACCTTTAAAATTGTTGGAGAAAAACTTTCTGTCAAAAGGTATTGAATTAAATCTGGGCAGATACACAAAAGTTTCAAAAGAATAAGACTCTTTAATTCTGAAACTGGTCTCCACGTCCAAAAGCAAAGGCTGACATTCCTTTTTATAGGAAATTTGAGTCGATCAAAGATAAGGACGAAGTCAGACGTGTCAGCCAAAAAGTAATCTCGCTCGAATGAGAATGACATCTCGCGCGAACGAGATCGCGTGTCGTTCGAACGACTACGCGCGAATTCTATTATCGTTCGAACGATATTGATATCTCTCTTGAACGACATTGGCGTCGAACTAGAGGTACGTTTACCGCTGAAGCAATTTTTCACAAACATTTATAAAACCTCTTTAAAAACGTTTTTATATAAAAGCTTTTTTTAAAACCTTTTATTAAAATATCCCAACACTCTTAATATGAAATGTAAATGAAACTTTAAAACAATATCTTACCAAAGTTCATATTGTTGGGCTTGAATGTTGAAGGCAACTGGTAATTCGGATCCGTCTTTTGTAGATGCAATCTTCACAATTCTTCGACGACTTGTAGCGGTATACGACATAATTAATTGCGACGGACTTATTAAAAACATGTCTTTACAAATCTCCTCTATCTCTATGCTGGTACATACATAAAAGCATCTGAATTATCAAAAACCAAAATGCCTATAAAAATTTACCCTCCCAGGAATCCCAAAATTGAAAAGGTAACATTTGCAAGTTCTCAAATTTTTCTTCAACGTCAAAACTCTCAAAGCTTTTCTCATCAGGGTGTGCAACATCATGATCTTCAGTCTTTGTACCTACACACATGAGAAAAAGAAAAAACGTTCGTGATGCATCGAGTTTGAAATGATATAAGACTAAATCATTAATAATCAAATCTCCCCCATAATGAAAAAACTCCCCCATAACATGATAATTCTTTCTCCCCCTTTTTATGATGTCCCCAAATAGACAGATAAGAAGAAACAATCAAAACATGGAGTGTCACGAAAAAAATGCATAGAAAACAAGAATCAAGCTACGTGCATGCAAAGGGATATCTCAAAAATCACACAAACTATTTTTCGATTTTTCAATTTTTCTTACAAAAATAAGATACCACTTTGAAAAATATGATACAAAAAATACACCATGGAATTAAACTCAAACAATCAAGTCATGGAAATGAAATGAATGGGTGTGAACACATTCGATAGGTAAATAAACTCAATCAATCATATGTGCACGATGCATACGTGTACCCCTAGCGAATGAACATCAAAAGAATCCTTAGGTGTAAAAATTTAGATGACATCGTCTTATGCAAATCAACAAATCAAAGTCAAATGATTTCCACACCAATAACATCCAAAACTATTTAGCGCATTTTCAAGAATTTCAAGGACGTGCAAACCCGTTTTAATTATCCAACCAAACTCCATCATATATATGTTCTTTTTAGAGGTAATCTAAATTCTCAAACTTTGGAGAATTGGTGCAAAAACCTAAATGTCCCATAATTGGCATGAATTTATTTTTATTGCCTTTAAATTTTTTCGGGCTCTTTTAAACATCTTTGGACCCCGGATAATAAAATTCCTTCATTTTTTAGGTCCTTTTAAACGGTGGCTTTTGCGCAAAGAAGAGATAATAACCTATCGCAGCCCCTCCCCGTTCTTAAACAACACTCAGTCTCACAAAAATGGTTTTTATATGCACAATTTCCTTATCAAAATTTATCGCGCTTGGTTCATTTTAAGGACAGGATTGAAGTGAAAACACCCAACCAACATGTGATAAGACAAGCACAATAATCAAACAAATCCGTGCATGTGTGCAATAAAGGAAACATGAGTCAAACATGTAGGAAGTAACACTTAATTACATCTTAATGACTCCAAACATTATAAAGCACAAGGATGAATTGACCTATTGTCTCAAAACACTATCAAATAGTCACATGTAAAATAGAATGATGTTGTGACTCGGTCATTCTAAGTCTTCATCCATAAACAGTGCAAACACAATACAAAAAACTTTTTGAATTTTTCTAAAAATTTTATGAAAATAAAATCTTTGGGTACTTTTCAAAATTTTTCAAAAATAAAAATCTATACAAAAAGTACATGTCACAACGCTAGCAAAAATATATCAAAAAGCATAACTAGTGTATGACAAACATGCAAACACAATCATCTATATGATATGGAAGAGAAAAATCATGTGCAAGAAAATGAGAATCAAATATTCTAAAATCTAGTGTATCCAAAAGTGATTTCCTAACCCAAACGGATGTAACACGTCGAGATGGGGTTTTGGGAACCAACAAAATACTAGACATCGAATTCCTAGGACCTCTTCTAAGATAAAAACAAAATCTCCTAAGGTGACCTTTCCAACCACAATATGAACATGTGTAAATGGGTGGAACGACACCTAAAGTGTGATCTTTTCTAACATCCTTGGAATTAGTTGACCCTCTAAAATAAATAATGGTTTTGGCTTTAACATTAGAAACATGAGAACAAGATGAGCCATTACCATCACTATCAAACCTACTTGAGTCAGTCAAATCATTTTTTAACTTCAAATTTTTTTACTTAAGCAAAGAATTAGACTCTTCCAAAGACAGGGATTTCTTTTTCAAATTTTCAATTAAACTTAATAGTTTATCACGCTCCCCCTCAATTAGAACACACTTATCCCTAAGAGTCATTTCATGTGCCGTAAAATCATCGATTAATTTTTTATCCTCGACGGAACAAACGGGAACCCTAAAATTTTTTAAGTCCTTTAATTCCTTCTCTAAAATAAGGACTTTCTCGTCACTCTTCTTTTTGGCAATTTTTAAAGAATCAAAATCAATACACAAATTACCAAAGTGCTCACGACAAATATCACTTTGAGTTTGAAATGCTTGCAAATATTCAATCTTACTTTTAAAGAGAGAATTTTCTTTTTCCAAAACTTTAATTCTTTTGCAAAGTTTCAAATTCAAACTTTTTAATTTTTCAGCACAGTCGTGAACTTTTTCAAAAATAGGCTCCTCGTTAAACGGGCGTACCATTGAAAAAATGCGATTTTTCACAAAACTGATTTTAAAAAAATCGATATCACACAATTTTTGCAGAAAATAGGAATACGCAATAAATTAGCGTAACCCGCTCTGATACCAATTTGTAAAAATCGTAAGACGGTGTGATAATTGATTAAATTTATTCGCAAGTTTCCAATTCGGCACACTTATTTAATTAGTGTCTATTTTTAAACCAAAATAAATCAGCCCCAAATCATGCGTCTATGGTGCGTGCGTGTGTCAAACCATAAAATAAATAAAGCATGCGACACAAGCTTAAGGAAAAATCCCCGCAGGGAAAAACCTTTTATTTCACTATAATTTTATAAGAAAACGGCTTACACAGATTACAATGAAAAAGGGTGACATACAAAATACCCACAGGTGTCAGTTCCTATGTATCGGCTGGAACTTTCCCTTTCCAGGAGGGAAGCAATGAAGAAGAAGACGGCTTCTCCACAAGATGTGAACTTTATAAGGACTCCCTCCACAATAGCAAGCAGTTGTCGGTTGTAGAGCTCTCCCCACAAAGTATGAACAAAAAAAAATATGTTCTTGGGTTCCAAAAAACAATTCACATAAAAGTAATTGGGATTTTGTGAATTAAAAACAAAACATTTGAACCCTTAAAATTGTTGGAGAAAAACTTGCTGCCAAAAGGTATTGAATTAAATCTGGGCAGATACACAAAAGTTTCAAAAGAATAAGACTCTTTAATTCTGAAACTGGTCTCCACGTCCAAAATAAAAGGCTGACATTCCTTTTTATAGGAAATTTGAGTCGGTCAAAGAGAAGGACGAAGTCAGACGTGTCAGCCAAAAAGTCATCTCGCTCGAATGAGAATGACATCTCGCGCGAACGAGATCGCGTGGCGTTCGAACGACTACGCGCGACTTCTATTATCGTTCGAATGAGATTGATATCTCCCTTGAACGACATTGGCATCGAAAGAGAGGTACGTTTATCGCTGAAGCAATTTTTCACAAACATTTATAAAACCTCTTTAAAAACGTTTTTATATAAAAGCTTTTTTTAAAACCTTTTATTAAAATATCCCATCACTCTTAATATGAAATGTAAATGAAACTTTAAAACAATACCTTACCAAAGTTCATATTGTTGGGCTTGAATGTTGAAGGCAACTGGTAATTCGGATCCGTCTTTTGTAGATGCAATCTTCACAATTCTTCGATGACTTGTAGCGGTATACGACATAATTAATTGTGATGAACTTATTAAAAATATGTCCTTACACACACAGAAACTCACACACATAAAGGAAATAAAGAGATAGAGATAGATAGAGAGAGAGAGAGAGAGAGAGAGAGAGAGAGAGAGAGAGAGAGAGAGAGAGAGATTCACAGAAGTTTAGACAATGAGAGAAATAAAAGAGAGAAACAAAATTAGGGAAAGAAAAAACTGAAGCGGTTAGGTCTTTTTCTTTCTAATGTTGTCACGAACGTGTAACGGTATTTAACCGTGACAACTTTATAAGGTTGTCATGGTCTTTGACTGTTACACGTCTGTGACAACCTTCTTATCACGGTCTCTGACCGTGATAAAAAAACATATGTTTTTTATCACGACCAAAGATCGTAACAGGGATGGTCGGGTCAAGGGTGGCATTTTAGCCTTTGGTGTAGTGCTTTTTTTATAACAATGTAATCGATATCTCTTTTGATGAGGTTCTCAACGCTATTTTTTCAGAAAGTGAAATAAATGAGGATTTGAGTATCTTGTTGTGACTTACATCAATTGTTTTGATTCCAATTAACCTCTTGATGATGATGATTTTACAAATGAACAATTCTTAACTGAATTTAATAAGATTAATAACAAACAACATAATCGCATTCAAATTAATGAGGATGAAATAGTTGTTATTAATCTCGATTCTAGTAGACAATAGCACGATATTAAGATAGAGTACACCCTTAATGAGCATGAGCGCTCGCAATTCGAACAACTACTAAATGAACTGGTGGACGTCTCTGCATGGTCCTTCGATGACATACCGGACATCGATCCCAAAATAGCCTAGCACCAGATTCCAACTCTTCCAAAATCCAAATCGATCAAATAGAAGTTGTGAAAGATATGCATTGAATGGTCACTCAAAGTAAAAGAATAGGTAATCAAGAAGTTGAATTTAGGATTTATCCTGTGATTGAATATCCCATATGTCTAGACAACATTATACCCATACCGAAATCAAGAGGAAAAGTTCACATATGCATTGACTATCGGGATTTGAAAAAAATCTCCAAAGGATGATTACCCACTGACCAATATCAACATGATTATGGACAACACGACCATTCACACTCTCAAGTCATTCATCGATGAGTTCATCAGATATGAGCAAATCAAGATTCAACCTAAGCATCAAGAAAAAACTACCTTCATCACCCCCTGGGAAACCTCTTGTTACACGGTTATGTCATTCGGGCTCAAGAATGTAGGGGCTACCTACCAAATGGATACCAAAACCATCTTTCATGATCTAATATGCAAGGAGGGTGAAGTGTACGTAGACAACATGAATATTAAGTATAAGACTCAGGAAGGTCATATTCCTCCCCTTCGAAAGTTCTTCAAATAATTACGGCGATACCAAATGCGATTAAACCCGCAGAAATGCATTTTCGACGTCACCAATAGAAAGCTTTTGGGATTCATGGTTAGAGAGGAGGGAATCGAAGAAGACCCTGGAAAACTGAAATCCATACTCAAAATGCCACCACCGCAAATGGAGAAGGAAGTTCGGGTATTCTTAGGAAAATTACAGTATATCAGCCGGTTCATCAGCTAGTTGACTTACATTTGGAAACCCGTCTTCAAACTCCTACAGAAGGATTTTGCTAATTTTTATAATGAAGCTTGTCAAGAAGCCTTCAAAAGAGTCAAGCAATACCTTACCCGACCTCCGATACTTATGCCTCCACAGCCAGGTCACCCTCTACTCATGTACTTGACTGTAACAAATACATAGAAGGGGCTTTATTAGGCTAAATACACTGAAGAAACCTGCAAAAAAAGATCTATTTACTATGCCAGTAAAAAATTATTCGAGTACGAATTCAACTACACTACCATAGAGAAAGCATGTGTTGCCCTAGTCTGGGTCACTCAAAAGTTACAGCACTACATGCTCACTTTTTCCATCAGACTTGTGTCCCAAATGAACTCCATCAAATACTTACTTGAGAAATCCACCCTATCTAGATGAATGTCCCGATGGTTAATGATTCTATAGACATCACATTCTAGGACCCTCCATAAGTCTCGGCTTTGGTCCCTAGCACCCCCTACTCAACATAAAATCAAGGTCAAACTTCGAGTACCGATCTAGAGGCCCCAGAGTGCTCCTGAGCCCCATTTGTCTCCGGTCAACTTCATCATCAAATCAAAAGCTCAATAAATCTTCAAAAGGTGCTGAATCTCCTTTCCAATGGTCTGCCTCTGCGTGAATATGCATAATTGTTCAAACGAATGGACTATTTTATCAAAAATCAATCTGGAGCCCACCGGGGGCTCTCGGGTGCCGTTTTGAACCCAATCAACATCATTTTCAGAGCAAAAGCTCGATGAATATCTAAATGTCACTGGAACCCCTTTCCAATGGTCTTCTCCTTGTGAGAAACGGCATAACCGCCTGGACGAACAATCTATTTCCCCCCAAAAACTTATTCAGAGGTTACCGGGTGCTCATGGACTCCGTTCGACGAAATTCAACTCTTCAGCTCGAATGAGACTGTATGAATTGTCAAAAAGAACTGAATACACTTTCTAACGGTCTGCCTCGTGTGCAAATTAGCCTTATAATACGGATGAATGGCCCGTTTTACTCCGAAAGGTCACCGAGAGCTTTCGAGCCTCATTTGACCAAAGTCAACTCTCCAATTTGAGCAAAGATCTTTGAAATGTCAAAGTGACTCGCATTAACTTTCCAACGGTCTACCCCGTGCGTAATTAAAACTTATGATTTGGACGAACGATCCATTTTCGTTTGACGATCTCATGTTCAAAGGATCGATGGGCGCTTTCGAGCCCCATTTGTCCCAAAGTCAACTCTCAGATCCAGGAGCAACCCAAAGGATTCTTAAAGGTCTCTATATAACCTTTCCAATGGTATTCCTTGTGTGCAATTTGGACTTACGGATTTCATTTTATGACCATTTTTTTTAAAATATGTACACGAGACTGCCAATTGACAAGTCAATTTACCTACCTATTGGCAATGTGTCTAGGGTTACCTGCCGATAGGTAGGGCAAGGACAATGGATATCGGTAGTCCCTTGACGCTATATAAGGAAAGAATGATCTCACCTCAAAGGAACCTTAAAAACATCAACTTCAGTGATCTCAATAACATTATTCTAAAGTCAGCAAGGTTTCCTGGTTTGAACCTTCTTCCACCTTTAATTTCCATCACTTTCACACCCAGTTTAGATAAATCCCCCCAAATTCTTCACCCAGTTGAAAGTAAGCTCGTCAATAACTAAGATCAATCTCCAAGTCTTGAAAGAAGGTCCAAACATTCTTCTCTCTCTTTAAATTTCTTAATTTTTGCATTACTTATATAATTTCTTAATTTAAATTTTACGTGAGATAATACATATATTAATATTCAATCCTTTATTAGTAATATTTCAAATAATATATTTTCTATAAAAAAACAAGAAAAATAGTGTTACACCTATAAATTCTAACAATATTTTTCACCACATTTTCTCAAAACTGAAAACACCTTTTTTCTTACACACATATAATAAAATCCTCATTTGAATTTATGGGATAAACCCCACCCTCGTGTCACATGAGAAATAAGTGGACTTTGATGCCTTTATAGGCAACGTAAGCGGCTCGAGCTAAAACTCGAGACTCGATTCCAATTTTCCACTTTTCCCTTTTTTCCCTATTTTATCCATATATTATTTACATATATGATATTTGTGATTCATATTTTCGTCTTATCTAACACATATTATTGTTTCATCATAACCATCAATATCTTGGTAAGCGCACATATCATATTTTTAATTATTATTTTGGGAACATTTCTCTGGATGACCCCATTTCGCCTTTTCCCATGATGCGAGTCGAGCAATTCTTATATCCACTTATATATTCATGCACACAAACTTCACGGAGAAATTAAGGAAAATAATAACATAAGCCCATGAGAGATCGAAAGGGCGGGATGGATTCCTAACACCTTTTCATTCCATAACTTAGCCCCAAACCTCTGATCTGATTGGTTTCATAAGAATAAGTTTTTCTTTGATGCCGTTCTCTTGAGGTGACAACATCTTCTTTTGCATATTTTGTAAAAAATAAGTTGGCATTTCTATCTCTTTGCATCACCCCACATTGAAGATAACTGAATAGTTCCTAGAAAGGGCGTGAGACCTTCTCTCCCTCTCTACCGCGCACGCGCGAGTGCTGAGACCTCGAGATGGAGGAAAAAATAATAGGGATGGCCACAGTGGCGACGGCGTTGGGGACTTACTTGTTATAAGTGGGCTAAAATCTGTTTGTGTGGGTGTTATCATTTTCTTCTTGTGTCCATATGCATCTTCATGTATGTTTCCTTTTCTCCTCTATTACTTATTATATATATCTACCTCATGTTTATATCACCTCTCACTCATTTTTCACTTCACACACTTGTAAATACTCTCTATGTACACCTCACACTACCTAAACTTGTATATACAGTCACTTATATTCACATGTTTCACACACAACTTAGAATATCCATGCTTAGGCTTCACTAACACACACCTCCACTTATCACACTTATATATATATCCATGCTCACTTGTACTTATCCCACACAACCTGTAGTCGATCCATGCTTAGATTTATTACCACACAGTCACTTATAAATATCCACACGTCACTCACTCTCACGTATCCATGCTTAGAGTTATCTTCATGCTCTATGCAAGATTTACTTTTCATGATACTTATACATTTTTTCTTATTAGTATAATGCTCATCTTTCCAAATAAAATACCCACTTTATAATAGAATAATCAAGAATCAGGTATTTTGCACGCTACATCATCAACAACATGGATATTGATCAAAATATTGTCCCGTACTGGGGGTTCACTTTCTGATGGGAGCTGGTCTGGCATGGCACAGTTAGCCTAAGAAATCTAACTCTCACCTTCAATTGGCCAAGTACCTTCGAAGTATATCGAACGGTTACCCCAAAATCGTACTGCTTGATCGAACTCGCGATGGGAGGTTTATAGAAGGTAACTCGTTCATGTGCGTCTAGTATATCGAATTCGCTCTTACACGTACTGCCCCCACGAGGTATATAGTGAGAAAATTCACCTACACTCAGGGATATCAAATGTCATGTACACACGTCCCGATTGCCCTCAAAATCAAGACGTATATCATGGAAGTCATGCCAAAGTGTGGAACCTTTCTACTAACCCTACAACTGAATACCCTCATATATGTGTCAAACCTAGGGCACTCATATTTAGTGTGTCGGTTACTACACGAAAATCTTTCGAAATGCTGGGTGGGCATGCCACCGATTTTTTTTTCACAATTTCATCTTTTTTCAAAATGGGACCCTGTCCACGAGCCTGGAAATAAGTCAAACCATGTTTTACATACTTTTCAAACCCAATCTTCCCAGGCTCGGGTTCTATTCAGCATTTCTTTTGGCATTTAGGTACACCTAATACAAGTGAAAACATAATAATAATAACCATGCTGAGATTCTTACATCGCTCCTTTAGTTCCTCCTTTTTGACAAATCAAAATACCAAAAATATTTTTCTTCCTTTTTATCATAAATGTCAAAAACATTTTTCCATCCTTTTATCAAAACATACCAGAAAAATTGTGTCCCCCCCTTTCCAAAAAAATGTCAAAAACATTTTCCCTCCTTTTATCATAAAATACCAAAAACATTTTGTCCTCCCTTTTTCAAAAAAATGTGACAAAAATATTTTCCTCTTTTTTAATAAAAATAATTCTTCCTTTTCTCTTTCAAAAATAAATTCGAATCACTTTTCTTCTCAGGTTGATCGTATACCCGACCTTTGGCCTAGATCCCTATTTGCTTAGATTTTTCGTTGAATCACCACGAAGCTCGGTCAGTTCTCCCGCTAATTCCTTCGAGTACGAAATCCACCTAAACCAACTCTGCATAGAGAACGTAGAATGTGCAATATGATTTAATGATAGTCCTAATCCAACTTACTACCATGATTGAAAACCTTCAGTCTGAGGTTCACAAGATATAGCAAAACCGAATCCGAGTTCCTGAAGAGCCCTAGGCCCTCAGCCCTCGTTTTATGGGTCCACCTGCACCTGAGCCTGTTTGGGTCCTGGAAGAATATTAGCACACTCCACATTCCCCTTCTTCCAAAGGGGTACCACCATCGCAACTCCCTATGTCGAATCTTGGGGGACAGGGGCTAATCTTCCAGTACCTGTCGATCTGACGGAAGAAAAGTTAAACAAGGTTAAGGAGGATCTTAAGATATTAACCAATAAGTTTAACCAGGCCCGAATCTTCAAGAACAACATGGATTACACCCATATGTCTCCCTACCTTGAAGCAAGGCTGCTTGAAAAGATCAATATGCCTAACATTGAGAAGTTCGAGGGCTGGGGGCCCCCAATTATTCATCTTCAAAGCTACCACTGAGACACGACTCTCCTAGGAGCCTCTGAGGAAATAATAACCTAGATGTTCCAAC
Source organism: Sambucus nigra (assembly GCA_949130495.1). Taxonomy (NCBI): domain Eukaryota; kingdom Viridiplantae; phylum Streptophyta; class Magnoliopsida; order Dipsacales; family Adoxaceae; genus Sambucus; species Sambucus nigra. Next base: position 447,657,682 of record OX422218.1, on the reverse strand, counting down.
AAACTTTAAAGGACAGCGCTATTCGTTGGTTTCTATCCCTCGAGGAATCCAAAATTCACTGTTGGGGGGATGTTTTCCGTGAATTCATGTCACAATATAAATACAAGAAGGAGATGAAGGTTACACATCATGATCTAGAACTTCTCAAGCAGAACCCTGGAGAAACTTTCAGCAATTTCATAGAAAGGTGGAGGGAGAAATTGGCCACTATGACCAATCAGCCTTTCGAAGAGGAGCAAGTTAGTATTGTGAAGAAAAACTTCTTACCCCATGTCCGAGTGATGATAGGAGGACAATATTACTCATATTTTGAAAGTCTATGGGAAGCAGGAGTGGAGATTAAATAAAATATTGCCAAGATAGAAGCTGAGCCAAAGAAAGTATCTGGACAGTTCACTCCAATAAAATATAAGAAGCCTGCTACAGTATTGACTATCAATAACATCTCTCAGGCCACTACCTCTTGGGCTCCAAAAAGTTGTGATAGTGTAATTAAAAACGAATACACCGAGATCCATGCCCCCCTCTCTAAAGTCTACTAATCCTTGTTGAGCCGAAATCTCATCAAACCTTTGGAACCTCGGACACTACCAAACACACTTCCCAAAAATGTCAAGATCGACGCCCATTATGATTTTCATCAAACTACCAACCACACTACCCATCAGTGCTTCCATCTCCGGAATGTAATCCAAGGTTTAATTGACCTTGGTGTAATCTCCCCCCCCCCCCCCCCCAGATAATCCCAAACCCAACACCACTCATAATCCACTTCCAAACATACAAATTCCATCTTCCAATAGAATGACCCAAACCAATCCATTTATCTAGATTATACCCAGTTAAGCACCCATCATACCCATATATTCACCCAAACCGCTTAAAGTCTACCTATATTTTATCCTGCACTCTACCTGTTTTGTTGACGAAGATTTTATTTCTCACGAGACCGTGTATTTTCGTTCGTACCCAGTTTAAAAGAAAAGATATCGATTCGACCGTAATACTGAACCAGCTTCTAGAGTTTGGGTTGAAATTACCCTTTGAAATGACCAATGACTGCCAGAAGTTCAGTATCCTATTTATGTAATCCTAGAAGAGGGCTCGAGAGTTAAATAATTGTGTGGTACTCGTTGATGAAGTCAGTTTGGACGATTCCGTATAGATTATGGCAGGCTTATTCCGACAGACCAATGAAATTTGTACTATATTCGAGTATCGATGCCTTAAATATGCAAGGGCGGTTAGCCCTTCCACTTCTTCCCCTTCCCGTGGAGTGTGAGGATCTATATGAAGAATCCGTTAAGGTTGTGAAATGCATTAACTTCTCATGTAAAGATGACATCATTTCCACAGAATGACGGGATGAGTTTGATAGCTCAGATGAAATGTCAAGCCAAGAAAATGTTATCCCCGTAATCAGTATGAGTGGGATGTTATCTTTTAAAGATCTGCTTGGGGAAATCAACAAAGTGGCCGTACAACCCGAAATAGACGAAGACATGAGGTTTTTGTTCTTCCCCTCCTCTGTGAATTATATGACAAGATCTGGGAGACACTACCAGAGTTCGAATCCTCAGTCAGCAGGGATAGATAAAGGGAGGGTCAAGTAACTCTTCATGACAAAAATGACTACCGAGAAAAGCAAGATCCTTAACCAGCTCAAGAAAACTTAGGCCAAAAATACCTTGTGGGGACTCTTCATGTCTTCCCATTTACACCAAAATGCTTTGATAAAATTACTTATCACGTCCACAGTCCTTCCTTCCACCACTCCAAAAGAATTCGTGAACCTAGTTGGATCCTTAACCTTTACCAGATTGCTTTTCTTCTCTGAAAAAAAATATACCAAAGTTTGGTCCTAATCATAACTATGCTCTCAAAATCTCCGTTGAGGTGATGGGTATGACAGTACCACTCTCACTCATCGATAATGGATAAGCACTCCATGTTTTCCCATTAATAACTTTTAATTTTCTGGGTTTGAAAGTAAGGGACCTTGCTCTAACCTCCGCCAGAGTGATAGCCTATGACAACACTCTCCGAGAGGTGATGGGATCCTATTACCGAGTTCCAAGTTATTGATATACTCTCTTATTTTAATCTATTACTTCGTCGATCATGGCTTCACAACATCAAGGGAGTATTTTCCTCCCTCCATCAAAAACTAAAGTTCTTTGCCAAGGGGAATGACATCACCATCTTGGGCGACGATAATAATATTGAGAATGACAACACCAACAATATGGTACTAGAAATACAACATGGGACAAATGACATGCTTCCTTCCAGCTTTCGAATTTAACCACTTCCACTCCTAATAGGGGATGATTTAAAAGACCGAGTCTATCTAGAGAACAACCCTCAGAGCAATTTCAACATAATACGAATGTTTAAGAATACGCACTTCATGCCCAGATTGGGTTGGGATGATGACATCAGGGGATACTAGAACCCATAGCCCTGAAAAAGAACTTTTATGCCTATGGCCTGGGTTATCAACCGTCATTAGAGGAACTCAGAATGCTCAGATAACCACGATTTAAAAGAAGTTTAGAAAGTTCCAAGACTTCTTTGAGGGATTTTTTGAACGAAACATTCGTCGAAAAGTGTGAAGAATTTCCCTTTTGTGGATTTCCCGAACAATGGTATGATCATGTGGATAAGAAGATGAAGCCAGGGATGGAAATCTTCTTTCAAGAAAATTACACTTGGGCCAAAGACTCCCAACATCATATGCAACCACTCGTTGAGAAAGATATAGATGTTGTCGAGGTTTCCAAGGGAAGTTACTCCGATGACACATTCAATTTTCAGATAGTGTGGCTAACACACTGCATGATCCACTCAAGCGCTACGTCGTTGGACCCGTCCACTCTAATCAAGGTCAATGATAACTGGAATGCTATACCAGTTCCACCAAGTGAAATTCAACCCATTGAAGATGTTTATCTTATCTCTTCCTCTTTTTTTGTTCCTCCTTTTTTTAATAATAATGTAATCGAGACCTCCTTTGATAAGGATCTTAATGCTATTTTTCCTAAAAATGAAATAAACAAAGATTTGAAGCATCTTGTTATGCCTTACATTAATTGTCTTGATTCTAATCAAAATCTTGATGATGATGATTTTTCAAATGAACAATTCTTAACTGATCTTAATAAGGTTAATAACAAACAACATAACCGCATTTAAATTAATGTGAAAATTTTTGCTATCAATATCGATTTTAGTAGCCAACTTCACGAGATTAGAATAGGTTCCACTCTTGATGAGTATCAGTGCTTGCAACTCAACGAATTATTAAAGGAATTTGTGGATGTCTTCGCATGGTCTTATGACAACATACCTGACATTGATCCTGAGATCGCTCAGCAAGAGATTCTAACTCTTTCAGAATGTAAGTCGGTCAAATAGAAACTACAAAAGATCTGCATCCAATGGTCGCTTAAGGTTAAAGAAGAGGTGATCAAACATTTTAACGTAGGATTCATTCGGGTTATCGAATATCCCACATGTCTATACAATATTGTACCCGTGCCTAAATCAGGAGGGAAAGTCCGCATGTGGGTGCACTACTAAGATTTGAACAAAGCATCTCTGGAAGATGATTAACCACTACCCAATATCGACACGATTATGGAAAACACAATCAGTCATGCTCTCAAGTAATTCGTTGATGGGTTTGTCAGATACAATCAGATTAAGATACACCCTGATCATCAAGAAAAAATTGCATTCATCACCCCTTTGGGAACTTTCCGTTACACATTTATGTAATTCAGTCTCAAAAATTCAGAGGCTACCTACCAAAGGACCTCCACAACTATATTACATGATTTGATACACAAAGAGGTTGGGGTTAATGTGGATGATATGATCATTAAGTCTAAGACTCAGTAAGGTCATGTTCCCGCTCTTCGTAAATTCTTCGAATGACTGCGGCGATACCAGATGCGGTTAAACCCACATAAATACATTTTCGGCATCACCAAAGTAAAGCTTTTGGGATTAATGATTAGAGATAAAGGAATTAAAGCAAACCATGCCAAGATGACATCCATACTCGAAATGCCACCACCCCTAATGAAGAAGGAGATCTAGGGATTCTTAGTAAAATTATAGTATATCAGTTGATTCATCAGCCAGTTGACTTTTATGTGTGAAGCCATATTTAAACTCCTTCGTAAGGATTCCATCGAAGTCTCTTTCTACTTCTTTACTTAACTACGACAGATAATACAACTAGGGCTTTACTTCCCTAATACCTTGAAGAATCCCGTAAATAAAAGGCCATCTACTATGCCTGATGCAAATTGGTCGGGTACGAAGTCAACTAAAATGTCTTAGAAAAAGTATGTGTTGCCCTTATCTGGGTCACCCAAAAATTACGGCACTACATGCTCATTTTTCCCATCAGACTTGTGTCTTGAATGGATCCTATCAAATACCTGATCAAGAAACTTACCATGTCTAGCCAAATATCCTGATGATTAATGCTTGTAGCTGAGTTCGATATTGTGTATGCCACGCAGAAAGACATGAAAGGGAGAGCCATCTCCAACTACCTTACTGACTACCCTATGGAATAGGTTGATGTTTGGGTCTCTGAAGTACTGGACGAAGACATTCTTTGCACCTCTTAGGAAGACCTCCAATGGAAAATGATATTTGATGGTGCTGCCAATAAGAAAGAATACGAGGTATGCATATTAGGCATCAAGATCGCTCTCGAGAAAGGTATCCAATGCTTAGATGTCTACGGAGACGCTGACTTCATCATCGTCCACGTCTTTAGAAGATGGAAAGTCAGAAATGAAAAAATCTTACCCTTCGACACCCATCTAGAAGAGTTGGCCTTCCAGTTCCAAGATATCACCTTCCACTACTTTCCCTGAGCAAGAAACAGCTTAGCAGATTCCTTTTCCTCCTTAGCCTCCATGGTCGACATGCCCAAGAAAACAACCATGACGCCTTTACTAGTCCAGAAACAAGCTAAACCGACCCACTGCTACCACATGGACCTTGCCACAAAAGAGGATTTTGATATGGACAAGTTCTTATAATACAACATTTGGCACCTCCTCCAGCACAGTAGGTATCCCTAGTACACCAATAAGAAAGATTATGCGACCCTCCACAAATTGACTGCCCAGTACATTATTTGCGATAAAGTGCTATTCAAGATAAAATACGATGGCACCCATTTGCACTTCATCACAGGGGAAGACATTAAGGAAATGATGCAGAAGATCCACGACGAGGAATGCGGACCTCACATGAATGTCCATATGCTCACTAAGAATATTATCCGACAGGGGTACTATGGGAACACCATGCTTTAGGATTGCACCGCCTATGTCCTGAGATGCATTAAATGCTAACAGTTTGCCAATCTCCATCACTTACCTCTGCGAGAATTATACAACATGACCTCTCCCTAGATTTTCTCCACATGGGGCATTGAAATCATAGGGAAATTCACCCAAATCCTCCAATGGGAATGAGTTCATCCTGGTTGCCATTGATTACATCACCAAATGGGTCAAAATAGAGTCATACGTAATGTTAAATACCAGAAAGGTATCCAAGTTCATCCAAAGGAACATCATATGTCGATAAGGAGTTCCTCATGACTTAATGTTAGATAATGAGTTAAATTTCGAGGCATAGGTCACAAAAATGGTCGACGAGTATGGGATTTAGAGGTAGAAATCTTCTCCCTACCGACCATAAACCAATAGTGTAGTTGAATCCACCAATAAGAACATCAAAGAAATCATCATAAATATGACCGAGAGTAGCCGATATTAGGTCGATCAGATTCCTTACGCACTCTGGGATATCACACTTCAATACGGGCATGTATTGGAGCTACCCCTTTCTCTCTGGTATACGATATGGAAGAAGTCTTACCCATTAAACTATAAATATATTCATTATGCTTTATGATTGAGAGAAAAGTCTGTGAGGAAGATAGGCATCAGAGTCATTTTGATGAATTGTCTCTCTTAGATGAAAGGAGGCTAAAGGCTCTATAAAATATACAAGGGTACCATCGCCGAATAACGCGATCATTCAACTAGAGAGTCAAGGATTGTGGTGTCTAAGAAGGTAACTTAACCCTAAAAAAATTCATAGAACCCATCTCGGACCCCGGAGGAAAATTCAAGCCAAACTGAAGTGGCCCCAACATCCTGAAGAAGATCTTGTCTGGTGACATCGCTATGCTCATTGACCATGACGTAGAAGAGATGGCATGTCCATTCAACCTGGACCGACTTAAGAAGTTATACCCTTAGTTCGAAATTTGGGTGAACTATGACCATTTTCACCCCCTTTTATTCTAAAAAAAATCTTTATTTTTTGGTACTCAAAACTACGTACGGCCGGATCCTCTAAAAACTTTTGCTTTCAAAATGAAACTCAACAAATTTTCAAAACCCCCAGAGGTACGTAGGCATCTCATACAATTTACATGGGCACGACCCCCTTCTTTTTAAAAAAAATATTATTCTTTTCTTACCTCCGAGAACGATAGTTTATTTTATCATTTACATGAAGAAAAGGATTATGTATGCCATAGCGATTGGTATAGATAATTCAAATGTAAAACTCATCAAGGGGGACAATAATATAATTAAAATCCTTTTTTAGTCCATAATTGGAGAATTCAGTACAATTACATGAAACATCATTATAGGGAGTCAAACAACTACCCCCTCCCCCAACCAAACCTTCCCAAAATTATTTCCAAAACTAAAAATAAAAAAACACATCTCCATTATAAAAGCTTCATAAGAAATGAACACTATCTTCACAAAGACCCTATCCCTAGCTATCGAAAGACCCAGCCCAATCATCATCTGTTCCTTGAGGTCCCCAAACTTCCCCTACCTGATTGGTATTCCAAAGCATCTCCATAGAACGATATGCCCTGACCAACTTAGAGAGAACCACAATGACCACCTTTATAGTATTAAAAAGACAAGCCATCTCTGTTTAGTCTCTTCTGCCAAGATCTTTGCCACTACCCTCTTCCACAGCCATTTCAGATAATCTCCAAAGACATGCCAAACCCTAACAAGAGATTGAAAAGGATGGGTTAACGATCGATAATTCTCCCATAGATAACTCAACCACATGCGGAGACCTTTAGTAAAATCCTCTACAGGAAAGAAATTCAGGGTACGAGGAGGCACAATTTGCTTTCGTCTGACTTGGTGCAGGAGCCGCAGGGGGAAATAGGATGAGATCTGCCGCTGGTCAACTAACTAAATGTACCTAGATTCCCCCAACTCCAAAATATGTTGCAGTTCCCTCCACCATGACACCGACAAATGCAGGCATCGAGCTCCGTGCTCCACGAACCACTTTACCCAGTTATCTATTAATGGGCCAAGCTGATGAACTAAAAAGTGCAGAATAGCTACCAAGGGATATTTAGAGGACTCCAAACGGAATCTCTCAGCCAGCCACATGAATAGCATATCCAAGCTTCCTCTTAAAAAATCATAACGGACTTTGAAATACCTACGTGTGATATCGATTTAAATAGTTGCGCAAATTCCAATCACAAACTTGTTTAATTAGAGTCAATTTATTAATCAAATCAACTCAGCCCTTAAACACAAATAACTATGCGCGTACAAGTGTCAAACCAACATAAATAAAATATGCGACACAAAACTCAGGAAAAATCCCTCGTGGCAAAACCTTTTTATTTCACTATAATTGTAAATCGCAACTTACACGTATTACAATGAAATACAGTTTGACACTCGAATACCCGCAGGCTTCGGTCGATGTCGTCTGCAATAAGTCCACACGCAGCGAACCTACATGAATCGCTGTCATGTCTTCAACCCAGGAACACTGCAGCACTCCCTAATGACACGCAGTCACAAAAACTCCATCGAGACTCACTCCACAATAGCACGCAGCCCTCGGCTGTAGAGATCTCCCCACAAAGTATGAACAATAGCAAAACTATGCTTTGGGTTCCACAAAACAACTGACACAAAAGAAATTGGGATTGTTAATTGTAAAACAAAATTTATGAACCCTCAAATGGTTGGAGAATAATAGAATAAACGTATTCTGTTAAAAATCAATTTTTCTCCACACGAAAATTAGTAGCGTGACACCTTTATTTATACTAAAAATCAAGTAGGTGACGTCTCGTTCAAATGAAATACGATGTCCTTTGAACGCCATACGATCTCGTTCGAACCATGTACGGTGATGAGTGAATTATTTTGTATATTTTATACCCAAATTAATACCTTGTTAGTCCCATTTTGTTTTATTTAATAAGTTCTTAGGATCATTTTATTAAAAAAGGAAAAAAAATGCAAGAATGATTGAATTCATAGTTAAAATGGCAATTCCAAGTAAAAAATGGGTGCTTCAATAATTTTATAATATTCTTGTGCTAATTTGTGAAATAAGTTGCCTAGTGAAATTTTTGCACGTAATGATGGAATTTGGTGCAAATTGATGATCAACTTAAAAAAGGCGCGAAAAAGCTGAATTTTACGGTCGTTCGAAAAAAATGCGGTTTTTTGTTCTCCGAATTGGACGAAATTTGGCATGCATGTTCAGCAAGAAAAAAGAATATTTTTTGAGTGGGGGAAAATTGAAGAGGTGGAAGTTGAAGAGTTCCACAAAACCCTAATGCCTAGCCCTAAGCCTATAAATAGAACTCTCGGGGGCACATTATTTCGTGTGTAGAATAAGGAGAGAATTATAGAGAGAGTTTGGGAGAAAGTTTTTGTTTTTCTTATCTTGAGAGTTTTATTTATATTTGAGGGCCAAGAATTGTATCTTTGTGGAAGGAATTCTGTCAACATCAATTGTAAGACACATCATTTGTAAGTTGTTTTATTAATGAAAATTCATATTCATTCTTACAATTTTGTGATGTATTTCATTATGCTAGCTTAATTTCTTTACTATGACTAGGTGAAATTTATCATGTCTAGTTAATATTGTGCGTGATTTAAATTCGTCTTTGTTCCCAATATGTGCTAAAAAATTCGGTATTCATTTAAAATGACACGAGAGTGTTTTAAACCTTCGGCTTTGTTTAAGAAAAATCATATTTTTATTTTAAGTGTGAGGACTTTTTGATGGATTATGCTTGCACTCGATTGTTTTGATAGTCAATCCTTAAAGACTTTACTTTGAAATCTAAAAGTGAACTTTTAAGGGAATAGGGATTTTAGCCGTCTTAATTTAGAGACATTAAATTTTATTTGGAACTTAACCGTGTTATCCTCTGAATTAAATACAACGAGAGTCAGTTTAATTTGAGTTATAAAACCGGGACTGGCGAGTTTATATTATTACATAATATTAGTTGAATGTGATAAATAGATCCAACGTCCTAGTTTTCACACTCCCTTGGTTATATATCTCGTACTCTTAATTCTTGTTTGTGATGCTTAGTTTCATATTACATCTCATCTCCAAACCCAATTAATCTAGTTGGACAATCACAACTATTTTGAACAAAAAAATTGACAAATCCTTGTGGGTTCGACCCGTACTTACACTCGCTATTCTATAATTGTCCGTGCACTTGCGGTATTTGATAAAATTGACAACAAGTTTTTGGTGTCATTACTGGAGATTTGTTCGATTTTGTTTTAAAAGAAGTTACAACTTTAGAACTAGTTTTTTTTACTTTTCGCATTTTTGTTAGTAAAAGTTTCATAAAAAAATATTTTAAAAAAATTAGCCACTAATATTAATGTTTTTTTTTAGTTAAAAAAATATCTTTAAGTTGTTTTTTAATAAAGATCACTTTTAGCACTAAGTTTATCCTAAAATACATAAAAAAAAATGATATAACTTGAAAAAAAATATTTTTTTTTCTGAAAATTTTCAGATTCGTTTTTTTCTGTAGGTAGACCCTAAAAACAACGAAAAATCTTTTTTTTTTCAATAGTAATTTTTTTTATCAAGTATATAAAAAAAATTGTTTCATAGGTGTGTTTTTTTTGTTAAATACACCACTAGTGCAGGTGTCGTTTTTTTTATTCTTCTCTTTTCGTTAATTTTTTTTTTGTGTATGTGTCGTACTTTACATTCGGTGTATTTTTTTTTCAGAAGCATATTAAAACAAAAAAAAAGAGAAGAAAAATTCGAAAAAGTGTTCAGCGGTGCACGAACGTGAAGACAACTTGTGCAATCTTGCCACGAGCACAAGGAACTCCCAGGGACGACTGAAACGAAGATGACGTTTCCCCCCGATTGACGTCAACTGAAACTTAGGCCCGGCGTAAACAAGTGACCGTAAAAAGTCCATGCCGGAGGTATGTTTTTGTGTGCTCCTAAGTGATTTAATTTCGCATTTAATTTAGCACGTTGCATAAATTGACTTAAGGGTAAAACCCGTGTGAAAGATAAGGTGGGGAATTCATCACCCTTCCTTGGCCCAAAAATCACTAATTAACCCAGCATTTGAATATCCTGAGCCATCACAATTAATTTAAAATCAAGTAGACATTGGCCTTAGGATATCACATAGCTCATAGGAAACCTCTTAACAAGGCTAGAATTAAAAGCTACTCCAATGAGAACTTGTCAAATTGATTCGGTTTCACCTTGTCTAGGATTGGTGGATTTTAATGTGTCTTTGTACAGACCACCTACCTGGAGGAAAACGAGGGATTTAAGGCAATAACCGTAGTTGGTCATCTTTTAAATTCTCCCTTTTCAAAGAGTAGGAGCTGTCTAATTAGGGAGATTAACTTGGAGACCCCTGTGTCGTCAATTAATCTCGGGAAAACTATATTTTAAAATTGAAATTCCCCTCACATAAATTAGATAATTCAATTTGTTGTGTGTTAGCTAGGAATTAGGTGGTTTGAGTCAATTTTTTTTATTTTCTTCACATAAAAAAATGGGAAAAAAATCAAGTGAGCTGAGTGTATGCGAAGTTGGTTTCGAGATCATACCGATCGTTTGTCAAGTGTGGAGTCTGGCATTATCGATACTTATGTAGGTAAACTTTCTATTTTCACCGAAATGGGAGACGAGTTAGTGACACGTGCCCTTAAAGATTACCTTTATCCGACAAGGTCAAGTCAACCTTCGTGCACACGTTTACCCGATCACACTGCGAATAATTTCCTATTCCATCAGGGAACAATCCAAATGTTGCCCATGTTTTGAGGTACCGACGAATAGGATCCCTACCTTCATGTTCGGGAATTAGAGGAGATTTGTGGGACCATTAGGTATCAACAACTCATCGAGGAGATTGTCAAACATAAATTGTTCTCTTTCTCGTTGAAAGACAATGCCAATAGTTGGTTTAACTCGTTAACACACGAATCCATCACCACTTGGAACCAAATGAGTGTCCCCTTCCTACAAAATTTCTTTTCCAACCAAAAGGCGGCGGCGATACGTCACTCCATCAACACATTTAGCCAAAAGGAGGGATAAGCCTTATGGATGTATTTGGAGAGATTCAAGGACTTACTACTGCAATGTTCGCACCATGGGATTGAGATCGGACGCCAAGTCCTAATTTCTTTATGAGGGATTCAATTGTAATACTCGAACTATGCTCGTCATTATGTAACGGTGATTTTACTGACAAAAGTGAGGTTGACGCGTGGGTATTCCTAGAAGCCATTGAAAAAAAGTCCCAGCAATGGGCACCCAATAGAGAATCTAGGGCCACCACGTCCAATGAGGGTTTCGCTCACCAAGCTGAACAAACTTATGATTTAAATGCCAAAGTGGCCATATTTGACCGACGTTTAGAAGCTTTAGAGATGAGCAAAGAGGGCCATAGAACATCACCTGTAGTCATTCAACATGTAGTTCCCCCCATGTGTATACTTTGCGATGCATGAAACCACTTAGTTGATAATTTCCCCGTCCTTCCGGCCCATAAAGCACTCATCGAGAAGGCAATTCCCTTTATCAAAATAGGCCAAAGTATGACCCATATTCCAATGCGTATAATTCGGAGTGGCGAAACCAAACCAATCTTTCGTGGTCCAAGGGTCAATACCAATGAAATGGAGGTTAATCTTCCGATAACCCACCCCTGGGTTTCCAAAAGAATGCCACCGCACCATCGAATCCCTCATCCCAAAAGATCCAATCTTTAGAGAATTCGATGAACTTTCTTGCCCAAAGTACCCTTCAATTCTAGCAAACCACTCAAAATTTCCTCCAATCCACCCCGCAAAGCATGCATGCAAACACTCAAGCCATTAATAAACTCGAGGTTTAAATGGGCCAACTAGCGAACACATTGAGTGAGAGGAATAAGGGAACATTCCTGAGTCAGCCCAAACCCAATCCAAAAGGTAACATGCCTAGGGGTCAATTTGTTGTTCAACATGACACGAGCAATTCACACACCCAAGAGCATGAGAAAGCCATCAAAATGCTTAGGTTCGACAAGGAAGTAGAGAAAAAAATTTCACCACCTACTGAGAGTGAATTCGAGAAAAATAAGGAGAAGGAAGATCCACCTGTGGATCCAACTTCCTCCTCACCCTTACCTTCCGAGCCATCTGTAGAGACCTATGACCCAAAATCTCCATTTCCCCAACGTTTGGTTCCACAAAAGAAAAAGGCTCAAGTTGATAAAATTTTGGAAGTATTTAAGCAAGTACAAATCAATTTCCCACTACTTGACGCTATTCAACAAGTCCCATCCTACGCCAAATTTTTGAAGGACCTTTGTACCTTCAAGAGAAGCACCAACGTACCCAAGAAAGCTTTTCTCACCGAGCAAGCAAGCTCTATCACTTTTTATCGAACTCCCATCAAGTATAAGGATCCCTCTACTCCGACAATCTCTATCAAGATAAGGGAGCGCCTCATTGAGAAAGCCCTTCTAGAATTAGGAGCAAGCGTGAACCTTCATCTGTACACCATGTACGAGAAACTAGGTTTAGGGGAGTTGAAACCAACTAGTATTACCTTGTCCTTAGACGACCGTTCTGTGAAAATTTCGAGAGGCATGGTTCAGGACGTCCTAATTAAAGTGGGTGACTTTATATTTCCCATCAACTTTGTTGTCTTGGACACCCAACAAGTGCAAAATCCTATTGCACAAATCCTTGTTATTTTGGGTCGTCCTTTCCTCGCCACATATGAGGCCGTCATTGGGTGTCATAGCAAAAAATTGAACCTATCCTTTGGGAACATGACTATGGGCCTTAATGTGTTAAATTTGGCCAAACAAACACCCGATGATGAAGAACCCGTGGATGTTGACATGATTGATAGTATCGTCCAAGAGACTTTCAAGCAAACTTATAATGAAGACCCTTTAGGAACATGTCTTGCATTTTTTTGGGTCCTAATTCGATGTCTAAGAGTTAATTGAAGAAGTCAATGCCCTCCTCGACTCTGCCCCCATCATGGAAGTAGGATGTTGGAAGTATAAGCCTGAGCCCCTCTCACTTTCCTTATCCCCTATTCCTCCCTCGATTGAGAAAGCTCTCGAGCTTCAATTAAAGCCATTGCCTGACACGCTTGAGTATAGGTTTTTAGGACCTTCTGACACCTTGTCAGTTATCATCGCGTTTGACTTAGAGAAAGAACAGGAAGGTAAAGTATTGCGTGTTTTCAAAGAACACAAGGAATCCATAGGATGGACCATAGTCGATATTAAGGGGATAAGTCCCTCGGTGTGCATGCATAGGATACACTTAGAAGACAATGCTAAAACTTCCCGTGAAGCACAACGTAGACTTAATCCCAATATAAAAGAGATCTTCCGAGCCGAGGTGCTAAAATTTCTCGATGCGGGTATCATTTACCCCATCTCTGATAGCCAGTGGGTTGGTCCTGTTCAAGTTGTCCCAAAGAAATCCGGTGTTACGGTGGTGAAAAATAAAAATAATGAGTTAGTACCCACTAGGATTCAAGCCGATTGGCGAGTGTGTATTGATTATAATAAGTTGTACATTGTTACACGAAAGGATCATTTTACTCTTCCTTTCATAGACCAAATGCTAGAGAGATTAGCCGGCTATCGATATTACTGTTTTCTCGATGGTTACTCCGGCTACAATCAAATTCCCATCGCTCTCGAGGATCAAGAAAAAACCACTTTCACGTGTCCATTTGGTACTTTTGCTTACCAATGAGTGCCCTTTGGGTTATGCAATGCACCCGCTACCTTTCAGCAGTGCATGGTGAGTATCTTTTTGGACATGGTGGAGCATTTTCTCGAACTCTTTATGGATGATTTCATTGTATTTGGGTTTAGTTTTGATGAGTGCCTCCATCACCTCACCCTCGTTCTAGAGAGGTGTAAGGAAAAGAACCTTGGGCTTAATTGGGATAAGTTCCACTCCATGTTCAAACAAGGCATAGTGCTGGGTCACATCATTTCTCAAAGGGTATCAAAGTAGATAAAGCTAAAATAGATCTCATTGCTAATCTCCCACCCCCTAAAATTGTGCGTGAAGTTCGGTCATTCTTAGGAAACGCCGGTTTCTATCGGACATTTATTAATGATTTTATCAAAATCTCTCGACCCCTGTGCAATTTTCTTATCGAGGACACACCCTTCGATTTCAGTGACGAATACCTTCAAGACTTTGAAAGGCTAAAGACAGAATTGACCTTTTCACCTATGATGCGACCTCTCGACTGGAGTCAGCCGTTTGAGATCATGTGTGATGCTTTTAACTATACCATAGGTGCGATTTTAGGTCAGCGTACTGAGAAACTTCCTTACGTCATCTATTTTCAAGTAGGACTCTTAATGATGCCTAATTGAACTATTTCATGACTGAAAAATAGTTCCTTGCTGTTGTTTTTTCTCTTGAGAAGTTTAGGACTTACTTGATAGGATCCAAAGTTGTCATTTTCACCGATCACTCGGCCCTACGATACCTTTTGTCTAAAAATGATGCTAAGGCTCGTCTCATTTGGTGGATCTTATTACTTCAAGAGTTTGACCTAGAAATTCTGGATAAGAAATGGTGTGAGAATGCAGTGGTTGATCACTTATATAGGTTAACTGTTGAATCATCCGATAACCTGTTACCGTTAAATGAGTCCTTTACCAATGAGCAACTCATGCTTGTCGCTCAACTTCCATGGTTCACCGTTATTGTGAATTATATTTTGATGGGTGAAATGCCTCCGCATTGGCCTAAGCAAGATTGTTCCAAATTTTTAAAGGAAGGCAAGCATTCCTTTTGGGATGACCCGTATATTTTCAAGTATTGTCCCAATCAAATCATTCAAAAGTGTGTTCCCAATCATGAGATTCAGAGCATAATCTATTTTTGCCATGACCAAGCCTGTGGAGGTCATTTAAGTGCTAAAAAGACCGCTGCAAAATTTTTGCAATGTGGATTCTATTGTCTTACCCTTTTTCGTGACTCGAATGATTACAGTAGGAGTATTGACCATTACCAATGGTTAGGAAAGATCACACGTAGGAACATGATGCCCTTAAATCCCATTCTGATTATCGAGGTTTTTGATTATTGGGGCATTAATTTTATGGGTCTATTCCCAAATTCCTACGGGAATCTTTGCATTCTTCTGGAAGTTGATTATGTGTCTAAGTGGGTAGAATCCATACCATGAAGGACGAATGATCACCATGTGGTGGTCAAATTCATTCGAGAAAATATTTTCTCTCATTTCGGGTTCCTCGAGCCATCATTAGCGATTAGGGAAATGAAAAAGTATTCGGTCAGACACAAAGTAGGATGTTCTTATCACCCTCAAACCAGTGGTCAAGTTAAAGTTTCCAATAGGAAAATCAAGCAAATCATCGAAAAGACAGTGAATACGAACCGAAAGGATTGGTCCTTAAGGTTATTGGATGCACTGTGGGGTATCGTACTGCCTACAAAACACCACTTGGTATGTCCCCGTATAGGATTATCTACGAAAAAGCCTGTCACCTTCGGGAAGAGTTAGAACACAAGGCCTATTGGGCCATTAAGACCTTCAATTTCAATTTACTTGTTGCAGGAGAGGTCCGAAAACTCCAACTCAATGATTTAGAAGAGATTAGGAATGATGCATACGAAAATGAAAAATTTTATAAAGAGAAAATGAAAATGTTCAATGATAATTCCATCCTACGAACGTCATTTGAGCCGGGACAAAGAGTTCTCCTGTACAATTCTAGATTGAATCTCTTTGCTGGTAAGTTGAGGTCTAGATGGTCCAGTCCCTTTGTTGTTAGGACAATCTACCCACATGGGCCAGTTGAAATAGAGAATTCTAAAAATGGTGAAATTTGCAAAGTAAATGGTCAAAGGTTGAAGCCATATTGGAATTACGAGATCAGGAAGTGGAGGACATTCTCCTCCAAGACCATGTGTACCAAAAGTGAACATGAAATTGGGTCATTGTTGTTGTATCATAATTTTTATTTTATAGGAATTGTGCGTTGGCAAAAGTCCCTCATTACGGTAATATCTTTCATATCTTTCTCGCCTTTTTCAATTTTTGCCTTTTACATTAAGGACAATGTAGAACTTAGGTTTGGGGGTAAGGATGATATTTTTGAAAAGAAAAAAAATGAGAAAAAAAATCAAAAATCCAAAAATATTTTCAATATAACTGAGTTTTGAAACGATTTCTTAATATAGAATTAATTCATGGATCTCTCGACTTATGAAATTTTTTTCACATTAGCCATATAATATGATCGAAAATGGATATTGAGACGAAAGTTAATATGCTTAACGAATAAAATGTGGAGATTTTTGTGCCATTAATCGTTTTCGAGAGAATTAAATCAATCCGAGTTAAAATAACTCAAACTTTCATTTAGTGGTAAATTCGTTGATGATCAAAAATTTATTGTTTTGTTCGATTACTGGAAAAAAAAGTCAAAATGTGAATCTCAAACACTAGAAGTCTTAGTAAGTCCTCTTGAGACACAAATCAACTTAATGAAACTTGAGAAATGAGATTAGGCCATCATTTGAAAGCCCAAAATTAAGCCTAAACTCCATCCTTTTTAAATTATTCCATTTCAAGCCCATTTGAGACCAAAATAAAATAAGCCTTTTGTTGAAAACCCATTGTCCTACCCAACTCCAACTGGGAATACAAAGCCCATAAAAAGAAGTTATATCCATTTTTTGAGAATACAAGGATAAAATTACTTTAGAAAAAAGGCCAAATGAAAAGGAGGTTGCAAAAATAATTTGAAAAAAAAGAAAGAAAAAGATGAAAAAAAGAAATGTGAGTTGGAAAAAAAAAAGTTATACCCATTTTCGAGTGTTCAATTGTGAGTGTATTCTGTGAGATTTTGAAATCAAAATGAACTTTTGGATAAGAAATGTAACGATCCAATCTTTTGAAATGGACGAGTATATTGGCTATGCACACACTCACGATAATTTGAGATTGAAAAGTGAAATTTTACTATATTTATGAAGTTTGCATTCAAACTTGGTTATATTACCTTTGAGTCTTTTATATTAAGTCAAGTTTTTGAATTTTGTGGGTATATTCACTGCAAACCCTCACGAGATAAAACACGTCCACTAGGGTAACCTAGGGGTTTAACGACTTGTTGTACATGCTAAGTGCAATCGTGATTCCTATGAAAGTGAGTTAGATTTTAAATTTTTTTTATTTTTGCTCGAGAACTAGCAAAGTTTAGGTTTGGGGGTATTTGATGAGTGCATTATTTTGTATATTTTATATCCAAATTTATAACTTGTTAGTTCTATTTTGTTTTATTTAATAAGTTCTTAGGATCATTTTATTAAAAAGGGAAAAAAATGCAAGAATGATTGAATTCGCAGTTAAAATAGCAATTCCAAGTCAAAAATAGGTGCTTCAATAATTTTATAATATTCTTGTGCTAATTTGTGAAATAAGTTGCCTAGTGAAATTTTTCTAGGTAATGATGGAATTTGGTGCAAATTGATGATCAACTTGAAAAAGGCTCGAAAAAGCTGAATTTTACGGTCGTTGGAAAAAAATGCTATTTTTTATTCTCCGAATTGGACGAAATTTGGCATGCGTGTTCAGCAAGAAAAAAGAAGACTTTCCGAGTGAGGGGAAATTGAAGAGGTTGAAGTTTAATAATTCCACAAAACCATAATGCCTCACCCTAAGCCTATAAATAGAACTCTTAGGGGCTCATTATTTCGTGTGTAGAACAAGGAGAGAACTGTAGAAAGAGTTTTGGAAATAGTTTTTGGTTCTCTTATCTTGAGAGATTTATTTATATTTGAGGGCCAAGAATTGTATCTTTGTGGATGAAATTCTGTCAACATCAATTGTAAGAAACATCATTTGTAAGTTGTTTTATTAATGAAAATTCATATTCATTCTTGCAATTTTATGTTGTCTTTCATTATGCTAGCGTAATTTCTTTACTAGAACTAGGTGAAATTTATCATGTCTAGTTAATAATGTTCGTGATTTAAATTCGTCTTTGTTCCCGATATGTGCTAAAGGTCTTAGAAATTCGGTATTCATTTAAGAAGACACGAGAGTGTGTTTTAAACCTTCGGCTTTGTTTAAGAAAAATCATATTTTTATTTTAAAGTGTGAGTACTTTCTGATGGATTATTCTTGCACTCGATTGTTTTGATAGTCCATGCTTAAAGACTATACTTTGAAATCTAAAAGTGAACTTTTAAGGGAATAGGGATTTTCGCCATCTTAATTTAGAGACGTCAAATTTTATTGGGAACTTAACCATGTTATCCTCCGAATTAAATTCGAAGAGAGTCAGTTTAATATGAGTTATAAAATCGGGACTGACTAGTTTAAATTATTACATAATATTAGTTGAATGTGATAAATGGATCCAACGTCCTAATTTTCACGCTCCCTTGATTGTATCACTCGCACTCCTAATTCTTGTTTGTGTTGCTTAGCATAATATTACATATCATCTCTAAACCCAATCAATCTATTTGCACAATCAGAACTATTTTGAATGAAAAAATTGACAAATCCTCGTGGGATCGACCCGTACTTACACCCGCTATTTATAATAGCCCGTGCACTTGCGGTATTTGATAAAATTGACAACATACGGTGTCGTTTGAACGAAAGCATACTTGAATCCCATAAAAATTCAGTCTTTTAAATATTTTGGAAACCTCAAAACTTAAGATTTTTTACGAGATCATAAACAATGTTTATCTAAAACTTTTATGATAAAATGTTTTTGAAAAATAAAAATAATTGATTCAAAATTCCAAAAATCATTTTAACTTTTATAAAAAATATCCCAACACTTTTAATGTGAAATGTAAATGAAACTTAAACACATTTTATCAAATTCATCCTTGTTGGGCATGAATGTTGAAGTCTTCTTGAAATTCGAATTCGTCTTGTAAATATATAATCTTCTCAATCCTTCGATGACTTGTAGCAACTTATAGCAGTATACGACATACTAAATTATGACGAAAAATGTCCTTACAAATCTTCCCCTATGTCTATGACGGTACAGAATAAAAATATCCGAATTATCAAAACCAAAAATGGCCTATACAAATCTACCCTCCCATAAACTCAAAAATGGAAAGATAAAATGACAAGTCCACAAAATTTACTTCACCAATCAATTCTTCAAAATTCCAAGCTTTTCTCATCATGGTCTGCAATCCAAAAATATTCAATTGTAATTGTACTTACACACATGAGACAAAGCAAAAACCTCATGATGTATCGAGTTTGAAATTATATAACATGAACATGAAAGCTTAATCAAGTCTCCACCATACTTAAACTCCCCCATAAAATCATAATTCTTTCTCCCCCTTTTTATTTATCTGAAATAGACAAGGAAAAGAATAAATCACATAAAATAAATCGGGGTGACACGTTAAACAAAATAAACAAACTATTTTTTATTTTTCTGATTTTTCAAACAAAAAAAATGTTACAAAAATCACACACCATGAATTTATACTAAGATAACCAAATCATGGATACGGAATGAATGTATGTGAACAAATTCGATAGGAAAATAAACTGAATCATATCATATGTGCATGACGCATAAGTGTACTCCTAACGAATGAAGATAAAAAATAGTCCTTTGGTGTAAAATTATTGAATTTCGATGACATCGTCTTAATCATATCAACAAATTAAATTATAAATGATTTCCACACCAATAACATCCAAAACTATGTAATTATTTTTCATAACTTTCAAGGACGTGCAAACCGTATGAAATTCCAACCAAACTCCCTCATTAAAAGATAATGCATTTATTTTTCTTACGAGGTGATGAAACTAAAATCTGTTGGCCCATTTTTGGCATAATTTTCTTTTTATTGCCTTGCAATTTTTTCGGGCTCTTTTAAACCTCATTAGACCCCGGATAATTTCAATTCCTCACTTTTTTAAGTCCATTTAAATGGTGGATTATTTGCAAAGGATAAATGAGTACCTTTCGTAGCCCTTCCCCATTTTTAAAACAAATCACACAAGCTCATAAACGATTTATAACATGCACTACCTTTTGTCAAGTTTTATCACATTTGGTTTGTTGTACAGACAGAATTGAGATAGAAACACTCAACCAATATGTGATAGACAAGCACAAATGTCAAACAAATTTGTTCATGTGTGTAATAAAGGACAAATATAGTCAATCATGTAGGTAGAAACACTATATCATCTCAAAGAATCCAAACTTTGTAAAGCACATAGATGACACAATATATTGTCTCAAAACACTATCAAACAGTCACATAGATAAATGGAACAAAATTATGACTTGGTCATCCTAAATGTCAATTCATAAAAGGTGCAAACAAAATACAAAACTATTTTTAGCTTTTTCAAATTTTTCTAAAAAAAATCTTTTGTATTTTTTAAACACTGTTCAGAAATTACCCAGCAGTACCAAATAAAATATCAATATGAAATAGAGGACTGCAAAATAGAAATTTCCAGAAACCCCAGCAGGTCGTTCGAACGAGAATCAATGTCGCTCAAACGAATTTGCATGTCGTTAGAACGATAGCTTCGCGCGACATGTGATCTCTCTCGAATGAGAACACAGTATTTCCAGAAAATAATGTTTTTCTATCCATTGGGAAAAATTTGATAAAACAGTTCGTGGAATGGGAAAACAGGTCTAAAATAGTGCCTAAACATTACCAAAAAAAAATAAAAGCAAACAAAAATGCTAACAAAGTATAAAACAAATGGTACATACTAGCAATAGGCAAAAGTGTCATCATGTAAGTCATCATATGCTAGAAAAAATGTCTAGACCTCATCTAGTAGGTGTGGTGGAGTTTCCCAAAGACGATGACATGTTTTGAAACAACTCCATCAAATCGTGTGACGTATTGACCAAAAACTTTACTTGCTCTCGAATATGTGAAAAGTCTTTATCATTACATGCAAGCAAAGTATTATGAGTGGGTGCATGTGTGCGAACATGTGTATAAGTATAGTGTGACACATAACCCAATTTAAAATAACACTCCCTAAGGTGTCCTCTCTTTTTGCAATAGGAGAAAACATAAACCAGCCTAGGTAAACCTCTCTCAAAAATAATAGGGCGTGCTCTCCTAATAGGTACGGGATGCCTAGGTGGGTTGGGTTGAGTCATTAAAGTGGGAACCGACTCGAGTGCAACAATAGAAGTGGCTACACCGTTATAACCTTTTTCCTAAATTCTTACCACCACCCAAAACAGGATAAGAACCATTTTTTCAAATTTCTTAGATGTGTTCTCTAAAGGTACATTGACCTCCCGGGCACGTTCGAGATCACTCACGAGTTGGGATACACGTGTCGTTAGACTAGACACTGTGCCGGTCAAGTCACACTTTTCCTTCCTAAAAACTTCTCTCTCTCTCTCTCCAAATCTAAAACCCGAAGACCTAAATCTCTATTATACTTATTTGTTTTCAAGTTCTCGGTGTACAAATTCCTAAAAGATTTTTGGACCTCACTTTTATCTCCACTCTCAAACTCGCTCTCATCTCCACTAGAAACACTCGAGTGTCGCTCTCGTGAACACTATCAACGTGGGACAAAGTGGGTGTACTCACACGACTCGAGAAAGATACACACATCCCATGTGCTAAACCTTTATCAGACTCATCATCCTCATATTACTCATCTCCCTCACCATCACTAAGTGTGGCGGGCATGGTAACTTTCTTCCCCTCTCTCCTAATCCTAGTGGGACACTCGAACGACTTATGCCCACTCCTCTCACATTCAAAACATTTTAAATTTTCAAACTTTTCTTTACCCTATTTTTCTTTCTCACCACTTTCTTTAGTCTTGTCTTTCTTTTAGTTTTTCTTCGAAAATATTTTATTGAAAGAATTTGGTTTTAAAAACTGAAGAATTTTTTTAAAATTCTTTGCAAGTAGGGCCATGCTAAAATCAGGATCGTCCTCAGACTCGGACTCACAAAAACTCACTTTCTTTTTCTTAGATTGGACTTTAAGCGCTATCCCTCTATCCTTAGCTTTGACAGTGTCGAAAAACATGTCAATTTCATACGTCTATAGGTCTCATACCAACTCTTTTAATTTCAGACGATTAAAATTTACTAAGGTATTTAAAACAGTTACTTTAGGGATAAAGCGTTTTGACAGTGGTCTTAAAATCTTTTTAACCACTCGTGCATCGAGAATCGGCTCACCAAGATTAAAACGAGAGTTGACAATGTCGGACAAACGTGCATAAAAGTCGTCAAAATAGTCAGTCTTTAGCATGGTGATGGTGTCAAATTGAATGGTCACTCTTTGACCGCGTTAGTGCGTTCGTGGGTGAGCTACAAAACATCAAATGCTTCTTTAGACATGATGCACGTCATAATACGTCAGAACTCGTCAGGGGTGATATGTTCAAAAATTGCACTAAGCCCTCGTGAATTATAATTGCTCCACCTAAACTCATCCTCAGTCTAGTCTGCAACAAGTTTTAAATTAGTGACATTATTTGCGGTGATAGTGGGAGGAATTCGAGATCTTTCACAAATGACCAAAACTCTTTCATTGATTGCGTTTAAGTGGGATTTCATTATGGCTTTCCAGTAAGCTTAATTAGACCAGTCAAAAATTGGCAACTGACTATATAAGTTTTCGTTTGGAAACATTGCGACAATTTTAAAAATATGATTTTTCAAAAAAAATCAATATCACACAATTTTGCGAAAAATAGGAATACGCGACAAATTTGTGTAACCTGCCCTGATACCAATTTGACGATGTGAGTAGTCAAATTGTATCGGGGAAAAACTTTTAAAAATCAGGATCACTAGATAATTTAGAGTAACCCGCTTTGATACCAATTTGAAATACCTACGAGTGATACCGATTTAAATAGTAGCGCAAATTTCAACCATGAACTTATTTAATTAGAGTCAATTTATGAATCAAATCAATTCATCCCTTAAAAACAAATAACTAAATGTGTTCAAGTGTCAAACCAACATAAATAAAATATGCGACACAAAATTCAGGAAAAATTCCCTCAGGGCAAAACCTGTTTATTTCACTATAATTGTAAATCTCAACTTACACAGATTACAATGAAATACAGTTTGACACTCGAATACCCGTAGACCTCGGTCGATGTCGTCAGTAATAAGTCCACACGCAACGAACCTATATGAACCGCAGTCCAATCTTCAACCCAGGAACACCGCAGAACTACCTAATGACACGCAGTCATAAAAACTCCGTCGATACTCACTCCACAATAGCATGCAGCCCTCGGTTGCAGAGATCTCCCCACAAAGTATGAACAATAGCAAAACTATGCTTTGGGCACAAAAAAAAAGACACAAAAGCAATTGGGATTATAAATTGTAAAACAAAAGTTATGAACCCTCAAATGGTTGGAGAATAATAGAAAAAACGTATTTTCTCAAAAAACCAATTTTTCTCCACACGAAAATCAGTAGCCTGACACCCTTATTTATACTCAAAATCAAGGCGGTGACGTGTCAGCTGAAAACACATCTCGTTCGATTGACATATGATGTCGTTTGAACGACATACGATCTCGTTCGAACCATGTACGGTGTCGTTCAAATGACATCATACTTGAATCCCATAAAACTTCAGTCTTTTAAATATTTTGGAAACCTCAAAACTTAAGACTATTTATGAGATTAGAAACAATGTTTATCTAAAACTTTTATGATAAAATGTTTTTGAAAAATAAAAATCATTTATTAAAAATTCCAAAAATCATTTTAACTTTTATAAAACATATCCCAACACTTTTAATGTCAAATAAAAATGAAACTTAAACACATTTTACCAAATTCATCCTTGTTGGGCTTGAATGTTGAAGTCTTCTTGGAATTCGGATTCGTCTTGTAAATATATAATCTTCTCAATCCTTTGACGACTTATAACAACTTGTAGAGGTATACGACATACTAAATTGTGACAGACAATGTCCTTACAGCCTTCCCGCCAAGCATCTAGACCGCTCAGGGTCTCTGCCAGTGTCACTACCAATTTATTGCGACGATATGACATCCATGATGTAATGGATGATAGTTGAGGGTCCACCATTAGGTCCTCGATTACTAACAGTAGTTTCGAAATGAAGCCCAGGGTAACAGTTCCGTCATGACCCCATCATTGAAATCCCATAGACAAATAGAGTACAAGACATATGGGAGAGAGATCATTCTCCTTGTGACCAATGGTTGAGATGTCGAAGGGTAGATGTGGATAAATTCTACTAATCTCTCTCGAGGAAACTGAGAAGTAAAGCATAGACACTTCCATGCTGGGATTAATCCCCAACATGGCTAAAAACTACTCATAGGTCGGATCCCCAACATAGCTGAAAAATCCTTATAGGTCGGATAGACCTCATCCAGGCCAAAGCGGAAACATGATCCTCGGGATACCAAAATTGTGTGCCACCGCCAATATGTTCCAATCGATGGGCCGATTTCACCACAAAGAGACATGGTGCAAGTTAAAAGCGTCATAATCCACAGTGTAAGACCCATAGCTTCCAGGATCACGGGATATGAAGTGAATTTTTCACTGATTGGAAGGACCATTTGGGAATAATAAGGTAGAAGGCAATAAACACCAAAGAAGAAAAAATGTGAATGGGTGAAAAACCACACCACCTTACCCCGTTTTTGTTACCTAAAAATATTATCTAAACAACAAGAAATGTGAGAAACTCGAATAAATTCCTTCCCCACCAAGTACATTGAAGCTGCATAAAGTGCAATCAAAGCCTTAGGGTGATTTGACTATACTTGCCTGCCAATAGGCAAGACAAGGGGTATGCCGATTGGCACCCACCTTATTTTAGAAAATTTTATCTTTCCTTTTTTTTAAAAATTAAAAATAAAAAAAAGTCCTTATCTAAAAAAAACTGGGTTATTTCATCCTATATTCTCCACTTCCACTATTCTCTCAAGTTATTTAATAAAATATCCCATCCTTTTTGCGGTCTCAGAAACAAAGTAAAAAGTGCATGTACAATAAGTAATTTAAGCAAATATAAATAAATAAATATCTCATTCATTTTATATATGTTTTCATTTGCATTATTACATTTTTTTCAGGAAAAAAGAAGAAAAACACCAGACAGCAAAAACAGCGGGACTCGGCCCGAAACCCCCAATCTTAATCTCTCTCTCTCTCTCTCTCTCTCTCTCTCTATATATATATATATATATATATATATATATATATATATATATATATATATATATATATATATCTTTCTCTCTCTCTCTTTCTCTAAGACACCCCATCCCTATGGGGAGCACGCTTCCCCCGGTGGCGAGTTGTGGAACCTCCTCTCTCTGATCCTAATCCCTCCTTCAAGGTAGAGAATGGCACCAAATAAGAAGAAACCGTAATCGAGTCCCTGATATTGGTAGTCGCAGAGGCGACCCAGTCTTGGATGTCCCTAAGCCAAGTAGTCAACTCCCAGGCATGTTGCAGATAAAGTAACAGAAACAAAAGGTAAATGAGTCAGTCTAAAGCAAAGAAAATACAGATAAGGAAAAATAAAGAGAAAGGATATACCTCTTACTGAAGGACATCCTCTGTCAACCCCACACCCTCGAATCCACCGTGTTAGGTCAGTGCGACATACACAGCGATAC
Source organism: Sambucus nigra (assembly GCA_949130495.1). Classification (NCBI taxonomy): domain Eukaryota; kingdom Viridiplantae; phylum Streptophyta; class Magnoliopsida; order Dipsacales; family Adoxaceae; genus Sambucus; species Sambucus nigra. Next base: position 447,631,599 of record OX422218.1, on the reverse strand, counting down.
CCCTCCAGTCAATAAAAAATTATTGTAAGGCGAAGCAAGCTGAATGAATGGAACCTCTATTGCCACTGCCGACGACGACGCACTATGGGAAGACCCCACCGGCCTACTTGTACCTCTGGCTAAATCCGTATGAGGTGGAGGAATGTTCACCATGTTGTAGATACAAGAAGGCACCATCCAACATATCACAAAGTCGAGGTAGTCATAAGTCACCACCGTATCCATATAGAGAAAATAAGGCTCACCAATCATAAACGCCGTTATGGCCTCCTCTGACATCTCCCACACCTGCCTCATGTACATCAGGGGAACCACCGGTGAGACCACCACCTTATCCTTCACAATATATCTGACCACTCTCATCCCAAATACTAAGCGTATCCGAACTCGTGCGGCAGTAGCCGACACATCTACGCATGCACCCCAGTCAACCCTGTGTACTAGACAGCCGTCCCCCAGGGATAAAAAGTCACCTGCAATTTCAAATAAAGATCAACATATACATAAACAAAGAAAATGTAAAAAAAGGATTAAAAAAAAGGGAAATAACCTAGTCGCTCATCTTTGTGTTATGCACCGTCGTCAGAGAAATAGAATAGTTTGATCCTTATTTGGAGTATCGCCACCAGTACATCTAGTAGAAGTCCCCCATATCCTCATCATTCAAGCCTATAAAATCGACATTGATCCCGACCACCTCATAAAATGACGTCTGCAGAAAGATAGGAATCAACAAAAGAAGAAAGCTAAAGGAAAAATGAAAGAAAATACATAAAAATAAATGCGAGAATTGCCTCCATAATGTACGTGGCCCTCGTAAAGGTCTGTCGGCTGCACTGACTGAAAGCATACAAAGAAGAATAATGGGTCGCCAAGGTCAGGCTCCAAAGGTGATAAAGCGAAGTATTCAAAAATATCCTCAAAAATGGTAAAAACCATAGATGGACGACATCGCCACTCTACGCCACCAACAAACCCCCCAACAAAACAAGAATGAATAAATGGGCCATATGTCGTACCTGCAACCCGTATGTATCATCAATCCTCTATCTCAAAAGAACCTCCCGAAGAGAAGAAATGCAGATAGAGTCACTAGAAACTATCCTCCCCACATCTCCCAAAGTAGCATCCATCGTCTCAAGTACACCCACAAATATCAGTCCACCTTAATCTACATGCCCTCACAGTTAATTCTCAGTAGTTGTTGGACGTCGATGGGAGTCACCATCATCACCCCAAATCCCAAATGAATGGTGTGGGTAGTGTCCCACCACCTCTCACCCAGTGCGCACCAAATAATAGTAGAGAGCTATGTCTCATCCAAAGAAGATGCCAGGCGACCAAAACCTGCAGAGGAAACTACCTAGCGCACCACTATCGGAACATGCTCCCACACATCCTTAAACCCCATAGTCCACTACGAACGAAAGTCGGTACAAGCTATGTTAATCTAAAAAAATAAAACAAAAATCAATAAAGAAACCTTTTGTCTACTCAAGGAAACAAAAAAAAGAAAAAGGAAAATAATGCCAAAGTTCATTAATACTTACATAGCCATTAGGGTTCCTCACCCTAGATGACCGATGATATGAAAGGTATCACAACAGAAAGAGGTCCTCAGTAACTGGCTCGAATAACTGAAAGGCATTTTTGTTGCCCAATACTAGGGGCACCTTAGCTCGCCACTCTAGATTCGCCAAATCATCAACACCCAACCATGCCACATGAGTCGCGCTACCCAAAAAATCCGCCATTTATAAGACTCAAAGAAGAAAAAATCTTAGATACGGATCTTAGCAAGAAACGACCGAAGATATGAATGCTGGGAGTTATGAAAAATAAGGAGAACTTGCCCCTTTTATAGGAGGCCAAGGGGCATGCTAATCGGCAGTCCCTTGACACCCAATGTTCGGCACCTCTCTCTTCCCCTTCCCAAGGTAGCCCAGAAGACCGTGCCATTGCCAAACGACAATCCCTACAACATGCCAGTCGGTAACCACCTAAAAATTTTGTACAAAAAATTCCAAAAATTCTTAAAATTTCCAAATAAATATTGGACCATTTCTTCAACAAGAAAACCATTTTTCAGGCTCTCAAAGTCCTTGCCAAATTAAAACCACACTACTAACCCCAATTTAAACCCTAAAATGACGCATTCGTATCCCAGAGTCCACTATAATTCCCCAGTGGAACTTAAAACCTCAAAATCAAATGTTTTCCAATGGAACTTCCAAATCCAACTTCCCCAACAGAGTTGTAAGCCAAAAGGATATCTTTCCCCCGCAGCATCTCAGAGAGACACATTCCCTAGCTGAACCACAATTGCATAAAAGGTAAATTAAAGACTCCACATATAGAAAACCCCCTGTATTATAACTTTAGGTCTGCAAAATTGACCTCAACCTGTAGAATTGGTCACCCCCAAATTCAGGTCATCAAAATTGACCTTGATCCACAGAATTGGTCTCCCAACTTTAGGTCCTCCGAATTTTCCTTCGGCCGTAGAATTGGTCGCCACATCTATAGGTCCTAAGAATTGACCTCGACCCATAGAATTGGTCGCCATAACTTTAGGTCCGCGGAATTGACCTCGACCCACAGAATTGGTCGCCCTTACATCTAGTCCTCAGAATTGACCTCGACCTGTAGAATTGGTCGCCATAACTTTAGGTCCTCAGAATTGACCACGACCTGCAAAATTGGTAGCCCTAACCTTAGGTCCTCAGAATTGATCTGGACCCGCAGAATTGATCGTCCCTACTTTAGGTCCTTAGAATTGAACTTGACACACCCGCAGAATTGGCCACAACTACTTTCGGTCCTCAGAATTAGTCGCCATGCCTTTAGGTCCTTAGAATTGACCTCGGCACCCATAATCGGTCATCATCACTTTAAGTCATCAAACATGACCTCGACCCGTAGAATCGATCATCCCCAGCATTACCATAGGTCCTTATAATCGACCTCGTCCCTTTAAAATGGTCATCCCCCAGGTCCATAAAATTAATTTATTTCCCAAATATCATGTGGTGTCTATTCGATGTCTTTCACCTGTTCCAAGATTAACCATCGAGGGGCTCTGTAGACACCATATTCTAGGATCCCCATAAGTATCTCCTTAGGTATCTATCACCTCCCCACTCAACATAAATCCTATATCAAACGCTAAGTACCGATCAAAAGGCCACCGGGTGCTTTTAGGACCCATTTGACTTTGGTTAGATTCAATGTTAAAGAAAAAGCTCAATGAATCTTCAAGGGGCACTGAATCACCTTTACAATGATCTACCCCATGTACGAATTGGACTAACGATTCAAACGAACATAAAAGAAAAATATCAATGAATATATGAAGGTTACTTGAACCCCTTTCCAATGGTTTGCACTATGTGAGAAATGGCTTAACCGTTTGAATGAATGATCTGTTTCCCCTAAAAATTGATCTAAAGGCCACCGGGTGCTCTCGAACTCTATTTGACCAAAGTAAATTCTTCAACTAGAATGAGACTGAATGAATACTTTAAGGTAATTGAATACCCTTTCCAACGGTCCGCCCCATGTGCAAATCATTCTTACGGTACGGACGAACGACCCATTTAACTTCGAAAGGTCATCGAGCGCTTTCGGGCCCCGTTTAACTAAAGGAAAATCTTGAAACTGAGCGAAGCACTTTTAAGCATTGAAGTGACTCACATAAAATTTCCAATGGTCTGCCCACTATGCGGTTCAGACTTACGATTTGGACGAACGATCCATCGTCGTCCGACAATCTCCTATCCAAAGGACCAGCAGGCGCTTTCGATCCCTGTTTGACCCAAAGTCAACTCCCAGATCAGGGAGCGACCCCGAGTATTCTCAATGGTCTAAAAATAAACATTCCAACGGTTTTCTCCATGTGCCATTTAGACTTACGGATTGGATTTTATGATTATTTTTTCAAAAAATCTGGACGAGATTTCCAATTGGCAGGTCCATTACCCTACATATCGGCGTGTGTCTAGGGTTACCTGCCATTAGGAAACGCAAGCACAATATCGATCGGCAGTCCCTTGAACCTATATTAGGATAACATGATCTTACCTAAAAGGGATCCTAAAAAAAATCCACTTCAGTTATCTCAACAACATTCTTCAAAAGTCAGCGAGGTTTCCTTGTTTGAAACATCTCTCCACCTTTCATTTTCATCACTTTCACACCCAATTTAGAAAAATCCCCCCACATTCTCCACCCACTTGCAAGGAAGCTCATGAACATTAAAGATCAATATCCAAGTCTCCAAAGAAAGTCCAAACATTCTTCTCTCTCTTTAATTTCTTTATTACACATATTAATCTTCAATCCTTTATTAGTAATATTTCACATAATATATTTTGTATAAAGAAAATCCAAAATATTCCAACGGGATTTTCACCACATTTTCTCAAAACTAAAAGCACATTTTTCTTACACACACATATAATAAATTCCCCTTTTGAATTTATGGGATAAACCCCACCCTCATGTTGCATGCGAACTACGTGGACTTAGATGCCATTATAGTCTATGTACGTGTAACAGGCTAAAACCTGAGACTCGAGTCCTATTTTAATGTTTTCCCTCGTTTTTCCTATTTTATTTATATATTATTTACATATATCATACTCGTGATTCACATTTTCGTCTTATCTAACACATATTATTGTTTCATCGTAATCATCAATATGTTGATAAGTGCATATATCATATTTTTAATTATTATTTTGGGAACATTCCTATGGATGACCTCACTCCATCTTTTCCCATGATGTAAGTCGAGTGATTCCAATCTACATTATATAAACACGCACACACACTTCATGGAGAAATTAAGAAAAATAGTAACATAAACCCATGAGAGACCTAAAGGGCGGGATGGGTTCCTAACACCTTCCAATTCCATTACTTAGCCCCCGAACCTCTGATCTAATTGATTTTGCAAGCATCGATTTGTCTTTGATGCCGTTTTCTCGAGGTGTCAACAAGTTCTTTTGCTTGTTTTGTGAAAAATAGGTTGACGATTCTATCTCTTTGCATTACCCCACATCAACGACGATCGAAACATTCCTAGAAAGGGTGCGAGACCTTCTCTCCCTCTCCATTGTGCTCGCGAGCGATGACACCCCTAGATGGACGAAAAAATTGGAGGCATGGCCACAGCTGCTATCTAAGTTCAATATCATGTATATTACACATAAATTCGTGAAAGGTAGAGTCTTTTTCGATTGCCATGCTAACTACCCCATGGAAGAGGTTGATGTTTGGGTCTCTGAATTCTCGGACGAAGATATTCTCTTCACCTCTCAGGAGGACCTTTAATGGTAAATATTCTTTGACGACGTTGCCAATAAGAAAGAATATGGTATTGGATACTCCTAATCGCCCCTGGTGATTCTCACATTCCCACTACCTAGGGCTGTGTTTCGGCCGGATCGGATCGAAAAATGCCTATTCGGAAAAAATTCCGATTTTTTCGAAAATAAAATAACTATTCCGATTTCCGATCCAATTTTTTCGGAAAATTAAAAAAAATTCCGAATTCGGAAAAATCGGCAAAAATCGGAAAAATCCGAAATTCACAAAATATATTAAAAATCTAGAAATTTTGGAAATTCCAAAATTTCAAAAAAATAAATTATGGATTTTCGATTACTCGAAATTCTCATTTTAAAGAAACAATGAAAATGGCTTAACCCAACATGTAAACACATGAGGATTTGGCTCATTTTTCATTTGTGTAGAAGTTAGGAGGATACTCTCCTTTTATAGAGCATATTTTGGAGCCCTCTCTTTCAACCGATGTGGGATATGGGAAACTTTCAAAAAATCGGAAAAGAAATCGAAAAAATCGAAAATCGGAAAATAATTCCAAAAAAATTGGAAATAATTCGAAAAAAAATCGGAAAAATCGGATCGGCATAGTTTCGGAAAAATCGGAAAATCGGAAATTCAGAATTATTTTCGATTTTCGATCCGATTTTTTTCGGAAAAATCGGAAATCGAAAAATCAAAAATCGGCAAACTAAAATTTCATTCCAAATTCGAAAAAAATCGGATCGGAAATCGAAAAAATCGGAAAGTTTGGAAAAAAACACAGCCCTACCACTACCATTAAGATAGATTTTCTCTGCACCAAAAATATGACTGAATATGAAGCATGCACTGTAGGCCTCAAAATCAGCCTCAAGTAAGGTATAAAATACCTATATGTCTACGAAGATTTCTCCCTCATCATAGATAAAGTCTTTAGAAGATGGAAAGTCAAAGTGAAGAAGCTCTTACCCTTTCATGCCCACCTAAAAGAGCTGGCCTCCTAGTTCCAAGATATCACATTCCATTGCTTACCCCAAGAAAAGAATACCTTAGCTCATACCCTTGATACCTTGGCCTTCATGGTTGACATGCCCGAAGGAATAAAGATTCCCCCTTCATAGTCTAAAAACAAGCTATGATAACCCACTTCTATCACATTGAGCTCATCACAGAGGAAGATTCTAATATGGTCGAATTCTGGTACTAAGATATTTGACACCACCTCGGCTAACTAAATTGTCCCTAAAATAATCCTAACCAAACCTCCTAAAATTATTCCCAAATCTAAGAAAACTAAAAAAATAAACCAAACACATCCCATTCACACAAAAGTTTCATATGAAATAATCTTAACTTCACAAAATTCCTATCTGCATCTACCAAAAGCCCCAGCCCCATCATCATCCGCTCCTCAATGCCCCTAAACTTCCCCTGCCTAGTTGGTATTCTGAAAGTTCTCCATAGAATGGTATGCCCTGACCAGCCTTGAGAAAACCACTACTCCTCCTTCCATGGTGTCAAAAAGGACAAACCACCTCTAGTCGGTCTCCTCCGCCAAGATCTTTGCCACGACTCGCTTCTACGTCCATTTTAGATAGTCTTTGGATACATTCCAGACGCTGCCTATGGATTATGATGGACGAGTTGACGGCCGAAGATTCTCCCATGGAGAACCTAACCTCATGCGCATGGATTCAGTCAAGTCTTCCATAGGAAAGAAGTCTAGTTCCCGAGGAGGCACTATTTGCTCCCAATCGACTTGACACTGAAAACGTAAGGAAAATAGAATGAGGGGTGTCAAAGGACAACTAACCGAATGTACCAGTATTCTCCCAGTTCCATAATGGATTGCATATCTCCATGCCATGGAACTGATAAGAGAAGACGTGGGGCTTCATGAACTAATTTACCCAGTTCTCTATGGATGGGAAAAAACTTATGGAATATCGAGTAAAGAAATTCATCACGGATACTAAGGGATACACAAGGGGAACCGCTAAATAAAATCTCTCAGCCAGCCACATGAGCAGCATCACAGGACTCCCTCTTAGAAAATCAGAGAGACCGTCCTGCCAAACATTAATATCATTCAGGGTCTCCACCAGTATCATCATCGTAGGATTGCGATGATAAGACATTAACGCTGTAATTGCAACCAACTAAGGGTCCACTATTAGGTCCCCTGTCACCAGGAAGTGCCTTGAAGTTAGGCCCAAGGACATAGCTACGGTATGTCCCACATCATTGAAATACCTCAGGCGAACATAATACATGACAAAGTTAGATCATCCCCCCAATGACCAACGGTCGAGCCGCCGAATGCAAAATGCGGAGCAACTTCGGTAACAATGACTGAGGAGATCGAGAAAATTCGGTCATAGTCGCCACTACATTGGGATTAATTCCAAACATGGATGAAAACTCTTTATAAGTCGTACAAACCTCGTCTAAACCAAAAAAGAAAATGTGGTCTTCAGGATACCAGAATTACGTTCTCGCCGCCAACATTTTCCATTCAATAGCCCGATTATGCCACAAGGAGACTCGATGCAAGTTTAAAGCTTCGTAGTCCACGTTATACATGAACATCATTTCTAGACATTTGAGGTAGGAAGATAATTCTGTGTGCATCGAAAGTGAAATTTGGGAAATAATGGAGAACAAAGAAATAAATAAGAAGAAAGAGAAAGTGATACTGGATGAAAATAACACCGCCTTTACCCCCCCCCCCCCCCCCCAACACACACATTTATATTTAAAGGCCTTGGCTAAATACAAGACACCCTTTCTTGAAGAGAAATTTGAAAAGGAAATAGGTTATGAATGGGGAATCCATTAATGGGATATTTGTCAAGGGATGTAAGGATTTTCCTCATTGTGGATTTTTGGAGCATTAGTATAACCCTGTAGAAAAGAAGATGGAATAAGATTTGAGATCTTCTTCACAAACAAAATCATTTGGACGAAGGTCTTGAACACGTGGTGAGTACTTTGTCCATAAAATATACTATCTCAACGTCTTCTAACAACAATGACACATATGCATAATTGGTTCTCTCTGAACTTTGGATGAATGCTTGTATGATATATACCAAATTTTCCATCAATAATCCTACTGGAAAGATGTATCGATTTGTGGCCAACCTCGTTTCCTTTCCTTATTCCTTCCTAGGGGTTTTGATGCTCATGCATGCGGTTGGAGGGATAAAAGAATAAGGTCTCGCACCTTTTTTAGGAGCGCTTCAGCCGTCGTTGATGTGGGGTGATGTAAAGAGATAGAGCCGACAACCTATTTTGCATAAATTAGGGAAAAAATGTTTTTGCCTCAAGAGAATGGCATAAAAAAAATATTGATGCTTGAGAAACCAATTAGTTTGAAGGTTTGGGGGCTAAGTTACGAAATGCAAAGATGCTAGGCACCCATCCCTCCCTTTCGGTCTCTCATTGACATGTGTTATTATTCTCCTTAATAACTCCGTGAAATGTGTGTGAGTGTATATATAAATAGAGAATGGAATTTCTCAACTCACGTTATGGACAAAGGCAGAGTGAGGTCATCCGTAGGAGTGTTCCAAAAATATTAATTATAAGATAATATATGCGCTCATCGGGATATCGATCGTTATAGTGAAACAATAATATGTGCTATATAAAACGCAAATAAGAATCACAAGTATAATATATATAAATAATATGTGAATAAAAGTATAAAAGGAGGACTTGAGTCTCGGGTTTTGACTCGAGACGCCTACGTAGCCTGAAAGGGCATCAAAGTCCACGTAATTCAAATGCAACACGAGGGTGGGGTTTATTCCATAAATCCAACCAGGTATTTTTTTTATATGTGTGCGTGTAGAAAATAGATATTTTGGTTTGAGAAAATGTGGTGAGGAATCCCATTTGGAATTTGTGAGAAAACCCTCTTTTTCTTTTTTTTTTTGGTTTTTTTATACAGAATATGATATGTGCGATACTACTGATAAAAAGTTGGATATTAATACGTTAGGACTAACGAAGATGAAATGTTAAAGTAAGAATTAAATAATTAATGAAAAAATAACAAAATTTAAAGAGAGAGAAGAGTATATGGACCTTCTTTGGAGACTTGAAGGTTGATCTTGATTGTTGAGGGGATGCCCTTGAAAGTGGATGGAGGTGGTAGGAATAATGGGAAAGGATTTTTCTAAATTGGGTGTGAAAGGGATGGAAATGGAATGTGGAGGAGAGATTTCAATAGGGAGATGACGTTGACTTTGAGAGAATGTTACTGAGATCACTAAGAGGGATGTTTCCGAGGTGCCTTTTGAAGTTAGATCATGCTCTCCCTATATAGGGGCAAGGGAGTGCCGATTGTCATTGTACTTGACCTGCCTATTGGGAGGCATCCCTAGACACACTGCCGATAGGTAGGGAAATGGGTTTTCCATTTGCCAATGTCATGCAGATTTATCAAAAAAATGGTCTTAAAATTCAATTAGTAAGTTCGAATCGTGCATGGGGCATACCATTGGAAAGGGTATTTATTTACCTTTAAGTATTCATTGGTCCTCTCCCAGGTTTGGGAGTTGATTGTAGTCCAAATGGGGCTCGAAAGTTCCCGATGGACTTTTGGACAAGAGATTCCCGAGGAAAATGGATCATTAGTCCGAACCGTAAGGATAATTTGTGCATGAGATGGAACTTTGGAAAGGTTATTTTGATACATTCAAATATTCATTTAGTATCGTTCAGTTTGGAGAGTTGACCTTGGTTAAACGGGGCCCAAAAGCGCTCGATGACCCTTTGGAGTAAAATGAGTCATTCGTCCATATCATTAGAATGATTCATGCACGTAGTGCACCATTGGAAATAGGATTTAGATACCTTTGAAGATTCATTTATTATCTCTCGAGTTGAAGAGTTTACAGGAGTCAAACAGAGCCTGAGAGTGCCCGGTGGCCTCTAAATCTATTTTTAGGGGAAAATAGACCATTCGTTCGAACCGTAAGGCCGATTCATGCATGGGGTGGGCCGTTAGAAATAGGATTCAGATCCCTTCAAATATTTATGATATTTCACTCAAGAAAAGAAGCTTATTAGGGTCGAAACATCCCATTAGCCCCCGATAGCCTCTGGATTGGTTTTTGATCGTAAAATTGACCGTTCATCCAAACCATAAGGCTGGTTTATACACGGGTTATATTGTTGGAAAGGTTATTCAAATCCCTTTGAAGATTCATCGAGCTTTTTCTCGGACAAGAAATTTGACAGAGTCAATAGGGGCCTGGGTGCGCCAAGTGGCCTCTAGATCGGTACTCGAAATATGCCCTAGGGTTTTATGGTGAAGGAGGAAGTGCTAGGACCTAAGGAGAGTCATAGGGGGTCCTATAATATGGTGTCTATAGATACCCTTGATGGGTGAGCTTGGAACAAGTGAAAGACATCAAATAAACACCACATAGGTGTTTCGGAAGGGGGTCAATTCTGCCGACCAAAGGGATGATGATGATCGATTTAGAGGGTCGAGGTCAATTCTAAGGACTTAAGGTAATGATGGGGATGATCGATTCTATTGATCGAGGTTAATTTCGAGGACCTAAAGTTGGACTACCGATTCAGAGGGTCGAGGTCAATTCAGAGGACCTATAGTTGAGATGACTAATTCTGAGGGTTAAGGTCAATTCTGAGGATTTAAATTTGAGATGAACGACTCTATTGGATAAGGTAAATTCTTAGGACCTAAAGTTTAGGAGACCAATTCTGCAATCCAAAATTAATTCTGAGGACCTAAAGTGACGACGACTGATTTTGGGGCCGAGGTCAATTCTGAGGACCTAAAGTGATGACGATCGATTCTGAGGGTTGAAGTAAATTCTGAATACCTAAAGTTGAGGAGATAGGTTATGTAAGTTGAGGTAAATTCTAAGGACCTAAAGTTGAGGAGATCGATTCTACGGGTCGAGGTTAATTCTGAGGACCTAAATTTGAGATGCCTAATTTTACGGGTAAAGTTCAATTATAAGGACCTAAATTTGAGGAGATCGATTATGAGGCCCGAGGTCAATTCCGAGGACCTAAAGTTAGATGACCGATTCTGAGGGTTAAGGTTAATTCGGAGGATCTAAAGTGATGACGATTGATTCTAAAGGTCAAGGTCGATTATGAGAACCTAAAGTTGAGATGACCGACTCTGCAGACTGAGGTTAATTTTGAGGACCTAAAGTTGGAACGACTGATTATGCAAATCCAAGTCAATTCTGAGGACTTATAATTTACATGGTCGATTCTATGGGTCGAGGTCAATTCGGAGGACCTAAAGTTGAGGCGATCGATTTTGCGAGCTGAGGTCAATTATGTGGACCCAAAGTTGGACGATCGATTTTGAGGACCAAGGTCAATTTTGAGGACCTAAATTTGTAAGATGGGGAGGTTTTATCTCTAGGGAGTCATTTGTACTTGTGATTTTGTTGAGGATTGTGTTATTTTTAGATTATAATAGGGAAAGACATCTAACTGAGGATCATGTCTTTTTCAGAGAAGATAGCTTGGTTGGGGAAGCTAAAATTCTTATGGTGGATGGATTCGGAGAAAGTTTAGTTAGGAAATTTCATTTGGGATTTAGGGAAGATTTTAATTTTGGGTTATGTGGGGAAATTGTAGTGGACTTTTTGGACGCACCGTTTTGCAGAATGCATTTAGGGTTTTTGTTGCGTAGTAAGAGTGTAATAATAATTCGACTGGGTATTGTAGGATCTTATAATGGTTTTCTTGGTGAAGAAATGTTCTAATACTTTTTTGGTAATTTTAGGAATTTTTTGAGCATTTTTTGTACAAAATGTTTAGGGGTTTTCAATAGGCATGTTGTAGGGGCTGCCGTTTGTTAATGGCATGGACTCTTAGAATTTTTCAGGTAGGGGAACAAGCAGGTGATGATTGGTATGAGTAGGGGTCTGCCGATTGACAATCCATTTAGACTCCTATAAAAAGGGGGTGAACCCTCCTCATTTTTCACATCATTCGGCATATGAATCTTCTGCTTTTTCTCTTTAAAATCCGATTCTATGTCCTTCGTTATTTTGCTTTAAATGGAGAATTCTTCCAGCAAGGGACATAACTTCGAGTGGTTTAGTGTTGATGACTTGGTGGGCCTCGGGTGGCGAGCTAGGGTATCCCTTGCTTTGGGCAATAAGAATGCCTTTGACATTTTTAAGCCAGTAGTTGAGGATCGCTTTCTTCTGCATGAGCCCTCACACCATCACTTTTCTAGGGTGAGGAACCCTAGTGGATATGTAAGTATAGTGACCTTTGGCATTCTTTTTTTCTTTTTCTCTTTTTTTTTGTTTTCTTGTGCTGATGAAAAGATTTTTCTTTCTTTTTAGTTTTGGCAAATTGACATAGTCCCTTTGATCACGCGTTCTAGGGGGATGACGGGGTTGAAGGATGTGTTGGAGAGTCTTCTAGTGGTGGTGTGTTGCGTAGTTACTTATGCTTATTTTGGCCGCCTGGCACTGACTTTGGATAAGACGCCACATTCTACTATGGTTTTATTCACATTGGGAGAGAGGTGGTGGGACACTACCCACGTCGTTCACCTTGGTTTGGGAGAGATGATTGTGACTCCTATCAACGTTTAATAGCTGCTGGGGATAGATTGCGAGGGTGTGCAGATAGAGGTGGACCGTACTGCGAGGTTGATGCCAGAGGTGATTCATGTAGGTTGGGGATGTGGATAAGATAGTTTCTGGATATTCTATCCGCATTTTCTCTCTTAGGGAGGTGCTCTTGAGTAGGAGGATTGATGAGACTAACAGGCGGAAGGTGAGGCAGATGGCCTGATTATTTATTTTTCTTCTGTTGGGTGGTTTCTTATGAGAGATGTGTGGCGACATCGTCCATCTCCAGTTTTTTCCATTTTTGAGGGTCTTTTCGTATGTCCCACTTTATAAATGGAGGATCTTGACCATGGTGACCCTTTATTATTCTTTGGATGATTCAGTCGGTGCTGTCGACAGACCTTTACGGGGGCCCCGTACCTTCAGAGGTAATTCTCCCATTTTTTTCATTTATTTTCTTGCATATTCTTTTAGTTTCTTGTTTGTCGACTCTTGTCTTTATGAAGACATGTTCTATGAGGTGATTGGGCTCAATGCCAAGTTGATAGCCCTGAAAGACGAGGACTTGGGGAAGTTATGCAAGATGTACCGGTGGCAAAATTCTAACAGGCAGTCGAACCAGTCTTTATCCCTGGCGGTGGTACGACAGGTCTGAACACGTTGACGAGCGATCAGGTTATTTTGTTTTTCTTATGGATCTTTTTTTTGGCATTTTCTTTCTTTGCATGAATATTGATCTTTTTCGGTAATTCTAGGTGACCTTTTACTCTTGGGGGATGGTCCCTCAGTACACGGGGGTGATAGACATGCATGCGTAGATGCGAAAGTTGATGGCGTATGAGTTTGGGGTACTCTTGTTACTTGGGTGATAGGTTGTGCGACAGATAGTGGAGTATGAGGTGGCATCCCCATCGACGGTGCCTCTTATTTATATAAGGGGAGGTGAGGGCAATATCCCTTGAGGCTAGGGCGACGACGATGGTTGGCGAGGATTAGTCGCTCTACACGTATGATTAGGCATAAATTCTTTCGAATTTACCCCTTAATTTATAGGCTTTTATTACCTCGGACAACGTAAAATGAAATAGTTTATCTCATATCTTGGCTAATAGTTTCGTCTAACAAGTACACCGAGTTTCATGTATTTCTTATTAATTTCACAGGTAATTATTACATGAAAGGAAGAAAGAAACTGGAAGAAGCGGGAGAAAAGAAAGAAGACGAATCAAAATGGAAAAAGCATAATTTCTACCAGGAATCCGATTGAAGACCCAAATAAAAGTCGAAGACCCGAAGATGTGAGAAAATCATGAGATAATGAAGAGCAGATGAGAAGACAACCTGGACGAATCCAAATATAATATAAAAACGTATCAGTCCGGGGTCCCAAATCACTGTAAAGATGGACGTTTAGTGGACCAATCCGGTATCCCCAAAAAATGAATTGGTCTAGCCCTTAAAATCACTGCATAACAACTCGTCTAGCAGACCAATCCAATTTGTTGGGAAAACGAATCTGTCCGGTTCTTGATCGGACCAGTTCGGAATGTATTGATCGGATCGATCCGGTGCTCAAGATTTTATTTGATCTTCTTCTTCTTAGAGTTTTGCATCAATCCAACTCTTGTAAATTACATAAGATATAAATTTCTAACTCCTCCAAGAAAAGAGGAGGCTTATAATTCATTTTTTTAGAGAAGCTTTGTAATTAGCTTAGAGAAGAAATAATAAAACCCTAGTTTGATTCTAGATTGTAATTCAAGTAAATTCATTCCAATTCTTTCTCTAATTGATGCAGTAATTAATTCTTTAGTAGTAATTTCCCTGTTCTTCATTTTCCATAGCTAGTAAAAATGTTTTCTTTCATTCAAAACAAATTTTCCTTTAGGTTTAATATATCTGGCTAGATTTTTTAGGGTTGTGATGCATGAACTCACCCCGATGTGAGAGTTGCATGTGTATGAAATGAATCCTCTACACTTGAGGGTTTATTAGATCATATTGCGTAGCGAACTTTGGTTCTCGTTTGCTTCGGAGTAACCGTGATGCTTTAGAATGCAATGCAAGTGTAGCTATAACGTTACCACTTTACTCGTCCTCTGATTACGTATGGTGCGGGATTGAACTTTATATATGTAATGCTTGGGAGTACTAAAGTCTGGGTCTGATTAATCGCTTAAATTTATGATTAATTTTATATAAGCAATACACTAGGGTTGAGGGATTGTATTCCCGACCTGTTTTCTCTTCATATTTATTATCTTAGTTTTAGTTATTAATCCTTGATTAATTCATTAGTTCCATAGTCTTAATTTAGTTTCCTTTTACTAGTAGTATTAATTGCAAACAAATCATTTTTTTTTCATAGAGTTGAATTTAAGTTGACCATCTGTCCTTCCGTCATCATGATTTTCTCGTCCTATTTCCCTATGGAGACGATCCCGACTTACCGGTTCTATTACTAACGCGACAGGCTTGAACTTTATCCTAGATAGAATGCACTTTAGAGACACATTCTTAGTCGCATCAAGTTTTTGGTGTTGTTGCTGGGGACTTAGGTATACGTAGGTTAGATTTCGTTAATCTAAAACTTCGACCAAAAATAAAAAAAATAAAAAAAATCAAAAAGCATAAAAAGATACTCCATCTCTCAAAAGCCTGTTAACGCAAAATATTGAACTCACTCTAACTCCCCAAAATACACCAACCAACATTTAGGAAAAGCCGATAGTTGAGTACCACCCCGATAGCCCTCACACTCCAAACGTTCCATAATTCTGGTTTCCATCTCCCACACCTCCACACTCAATTACAAGTAACACTCCGACATCCCTCGTAAGACACATCACGGAGCACGCTCTAAGCATACCAAGTTAGGATACAGAGTCATCAAGTGAGAGAGTCATGTCACGACACGGTAGTGTAGCCGCAGGTGAGGAAGAGGTCCTGTACCGCCCTTTGAGAGAAATCTTATATCCCGAGAGAACTGTCACTCCGGGATGCATTTTACTCCCGTATAATGCATGGAAAATTTTCTTTAGGAATGGGATGACTCAAATACTTCCCAACTACCATGGAATGGAGTCAGAAAATCCATATCTCCACATCAGGGAATTTTAGGAGGCATACGAGACCCTTAGTGATCAAACTTGCAAAAAATTTATGATATGCCTTAAACTCTTCCCATTCTCGCTAAAGGACAAGGCTAAGACCTGGATGTGGTCGTTACCTCCTAACTCGATTGCATCATGGAAAAAGTTTCAATCTAAATTCCTCAAGAAATTCTTTCCCCCACATCGAACGAACTCCATCAAGGCTCAAATTCAAATCTTACGACAATCAGAAAATGAGTTGTTTGATCGATGTTACGAGCATTTTCACGAGTTAATCACTTCGTGTCCTCATTATGGATTTTATAAATTGCAAATCATTTCCTTCTTCCATAATGGGTTGAATATAAATTCCAAATAACTCCTTGTAAACATGTGTGATGGTCCCAATCTGTCGACCAAGACGGCAACGATGTTGAGCTTCACCTGAGATATGTCGCTGAGACTACCCAAGCATGGGATACATCTGACCCTAGTGCTCATAATCGAATGTGCCAAACGACTACCACTCCATCGACGGATGGCCTATTTCACGTAGAAAAGGATAATATGACGGCCAGTCGACTAGATCGACTTGAGAAATGAATGCGAGAAGTACTTGAGATATGTGCAAAAGGACCAACTGGCTCCATCCCGAACCCCATTGCGAGGGTGTGTGCAATTTGTGAGGTGGGCCAATCAATAGAGGAATGCCCGACGATAACCGCCTACAAAGTTATGCTTCAAGATCAAGTGAGTGGTGTAGGAGGATTTAAGGATAATTTCAGTGCGCCGCATGAGAATTCTTACAACCCTTCATGGAAAAACCATCCTGATTTTAGCAATGGGAAACAAAATGTTGCGATGAATCCTAATTCACATGTCCCCTCCCCCACCATCACACTTTCAATAAGAATCTCGCATGCAGGGACATATGCAAGCACCACCACCTCCAGGGCCATTTATCACTCCACCGCGGAGAAATCTCGAGGATACGATAAACCAATTCATCACTGCCCAGAATGCAACCACTACTAGACATGAGCGCATGATCAACGACATAAATGTGACTATTTCAGAGTTGCAATCATCGTTGAGTATCCACGAGAAGGGAAAATTTCCTTCCCAGGGTCAAAGACCTCTCCAAGGTCAAACTAGTGTTATCTCCACACCCCATGACTATCCTGAGCAATGTAGCACAATTAACACTCTATGTAGTGGGAGAGTTGTTGACTTGTCACCTCCCCCACAATACGTACCTAAAAATAAGGAGGTTTTGCCCGGCACGAAAGAGGCCGAAGATGCCCCTTTAATTGAGAGTGATAAAAAAGATAATATTGGCGAACCCAAGGTTATGGTGAAACCCCTCGTCGCTTCCCCATACCCTCAACGATTGGTCCCACAGTCCAAAGAGACCTCTCTAGACGATGTTTTGGATATCCTCAAGCAAGTAAATATTAATTTACCTTTTCTTGAGACTATATAGAAAATTCTCGTATACGCTAAGTTCATTAAGGACTTACTCACGGCGAAACGCAAGCTAAAGGTAAATAAGAACGTCTTTTTAGTCCAGAATGTCAGTTCAGTTTTATCGAGTGACCTTCCGTTAAATTATAAAGATCCGGGTTCACCCACCATCTCGTGCATCATGGGGAAGAACCTTATCGAAAGGCGCTAATAGATTTAGGGGCGAGTGTTAACATTCTACCCTATTCCATCTATAAGAAACTAGAGTTGGGAGCCCTTAAGCCCACAAATATGACTCTCCAACTCGGGGATCATTCTGTAAAAAATCCTCGAGGAATCGTTGAGGATGTGATTGTCTAAATAGACACTTTCTACTTCCCGATGGATTTTTTCATTTGGGACGAGGAGACCTCCATTCTCCTGAGCAATGATGTTCCCGTTATCCTTGGTCACCCATTCTTAGCTACGGCTAATGCACTCATCAATACTCGGAGTGGGTGAATGAAATTAACATTTGAGAACATGAACCTCGAGATAAATATTTTTAATAATATCACGAACGAGGGTGATGAAGGAGAACTACGAGAGACGCATCATTTAGAGGCAGCACACGAGCATGGGAGGACCCCCACACGAGAGACGATAGGGGTATGCCTTGTTACATCAAGTGAGATAGAAGGTGGAAAAATGGAACGAAGGGTAGGGGAGGTATGCATAGTAACTGAAATGAAGAGTGTGAGTGAGCCCTTGAGTGTTAGAGAGAGCGACAATTTAGAGGGCATTGGGAGAGGTTTGTGTGAGTGCTTAGAGGAGAGCGAATGGCGAGACACAATAGATACTTTTCTCCTCGATTGCTACCCACCCACACCACCTAATAATTTTGAGATGGAGTGAGGAAGGAAGGATTTGGAAGCAAAGAAAGAAATAGAGCTAGAGGAGTTGAGCCCATCGGAATTTGAGAGAGAATTTGGGCAGGTGTATGAGAGCCTTAACAACTAAGTCCAATCTCTATTGGACTCATTGAGTCATTTAGGAGAGAGCGAGTGGAAAGATAAAATTTATGAGTATCTTCGCAATGACCATACACCCATGCAACTTAAGTCCTCGGAGGTAATTGAAGATAAGATTCAAGTCTCGTCTGACTTAGAGCCTGACCCACGTAGTACGCATAACGAGGATCCTTTTCTAATTAATCACAATGAGTTTCCCAATCTTTCCTTTATTTATGAGCAACAGCCCAACTTATTCCAGTTATTGGTGTATAACAGGCAGCGGGGAGAGACTAGGAGAGCAACGGATCCCGTGCAAGGGGTTTGGTGATTTGTGGAGAGAAATGAAAGGTCGTCGCACCCCCGATGCATATGTGGTGATTTTTGTTGTATTTTTTAGTCATGTATGAGTGTCATATAGTGTCTTGGTGCATTTTGATAATTTGCTTGTTTTATTTGTCGCACTTATTCTTTTTCTTCTTTATATTTTAGTCTTTTTGATTGAGGACAATGAAAAAGTCTAAGTTAGGGGGGTCACAAGTGTGTCTTTCTAAAACTTCACAAATTTTGAAAAATGCCCACAAGTTTAAAAAAAAAATTGAAAAATTTTGAAAAAAAAGCAAAATATATTTTTCTTCAAAATAAATAAATATTGGAATTCAAATTTTTCGAAAATATCATTAAAATACGGTTTAAAGTCTCAAATTATAAAAACATAATACACAAAGCCGAAATTGACCAAAGATGGAAATTGAGCGAACGTAGACGACTTAGCGAATAAATGTGGAGATTAACAAACCCGGTGAGATTCGAGCCTTTCATTATTGTAAATGTATAAATCAATCTGAGTTAAATGTTAACTCAAAGTTCTTTTCAGCATTCTAATAAGTCATCAATGGATCTCAATTCTTTCACTTTGATCGGTTATGGGAAATGTGCGTGATATTGCCTTGAAATACGTGCTAAATAGGTCTCTAAATTAAATTAATCTCGAGATGCATATGGTAATGCGATTAGTATTTCGAACAATGAAGTAGGCCCTCGTTTTTCACCCAAAAATATTGGCCAGAAAAAGTAGCAAAAAATTATCCCCTTCGTAAACGAAAATTGAGCTGAATAAATTTTTTCCTTTCATTTGACAACCCGAGAAACCCCCATTGGCCCGGAATTGTGAAAGTGGATAATCCCATAAATTAAGTTCAAAAAGTTCATAAAAAGGGGAAATAAAAGAATAGCTATGCTCAACAAAAATAGCAATAAAGAAAAGTGTGAAAAACAGAAAAACAAAATTAGAAAAAGGAGCAAAAGCCCGAAAAAAGCTCTAATGGACATCATAAGAAAATTTTCCAATTCCGAAATTCCCAATCACCCCCATTTTACCCAATATACCTCCAACCCAATAAAGTTCTAACCGAATCCTTTATGCGAAATTGGTTACCTCGTGGAGAGCTAAAACACGAAAAGATAATAAAAGAGACTATAAATATGAATTAGAGGCAATGTTCCTGTTTTTTATAACCGTAATCCATTGATGAGATCCGTTTACCATAAAATTTCTGTCTTTCTATTTGTGTGCATGAATTTGGTTCCACTACATTTAATCTTATAAATCACGCATACCGAGAGAAAATAGCCACACTTCCGAAAGATTCGTTTGTGAGAGCAACCCGTGAGACTTTGAAATCAAAATGAATTTTCGGGTAAGTAATGTAATGATCAATCAGTGGAATTCGAGGTTAAAATTTTGGCTTCGCACACATGGACTATGATTTGAGACGATTGAACATGAATTGATGATGACTATTTTCTGGAAAAGTTTGAATTATATGATTTTTGCGTATTTTGAGTTTTCTTTGAGTCAAATTTTGTGGGTATATTCGCTGCAAACCCTCACAAGACACAACTCGTCCTACTAGGGTAACCTAGGGGTTTAAAGGCTTGTTGTATAGGCTAAATGCAATCGTTTGCCCGCGAAAGAGGTATTTTATCCCTTTTTTTGAGTTGGATCATGTTTTGATTCTTTTACACTGCTCGGGACGATCAAAGTTCTAAGTTAGGGGGGTTTGATTAGGCATAAATTCTTCCGAATTTACCCCTTAATTTAGAGGATTTTATTACCTCGGAAAACGTAAAATGAATTAGTTTATCTCATATCTTGGCTAACAGTTTCGTCTAACAAGTACCCCGAGTTTCGTGTATTTTTTATTAATTTCGCAGGTAATTATTACATGAAAGGAAGAAAGAAATCGGAAGAAGCAAAAGAAAGGAAAGAAGACGAATCAAAAGGGCAAAAACATAATTTCTACCAGGAATCCGGTTGAAGACCCAAAAGTCGAAGATCTCGCATTTGTGAACACGTAGGAAGAAATGGCGTCCCAGTCTAAATTCTAGATTATAAGTTATGAAGACCGAAAGATGTGAGAAAATCATGAGATATTTAAGAGCAATTGAAGAGAAGCTGAGAACATAACTCGGACCAATCCGGCTTAATAGAAAAATGGATCAGTTCGGGGTCCCAAATCACTATAAAGATGGACGTTTAACGGACCAATCCGGTATCCTAAAAAAACTGATTGGTCCATCCCTTAAAATCACTGCATAACAACTCGTCTAGTGGACCAATTTGATTTTTTGGGAAAACAAATAAATTCGGTTATTGATCGGACCAGTCCGGAATGTATTTACCAGATCGATCTAGTGCTCGAGATTTTATTTGATCTTCTTCTTCTTAGAGTTTTGCATCAATCCAACTCTTGTAAATTACGTAGGATATAAATTTCTAATTCCTCCTAGAAAAGAGGAGGCTTCTAATTCATTTTTTTAGAAAAAAGCTTTGTAATTAGCTTAGAGAAGAAACAACAAAAACCCTAGTTTGATTCCATATTGCAATTCAAGTAAATTCATTCCAATTCTTTCTCTAATTATTGCAGTAGTTAATTCTTTAGTAGTAATATCCCTGTTCTTCATTTTCCATAGCTAGTAAAATGTTTTCTTTTATTTAAAACATATTTTCTTTTAGGTTCAATATGTCTCGCTAGATTGTTTAGGGTTGGGATGCATGAACTCAACCCAATGTGAGAGTTGCATGTGTATGAAATTAATCCTCTAAACTTAAGGATTTATTAGACCCTATTGCGTAGCGAAGACGGCCATTTTAGATCTTTGGATCTCGTTTGCTTCGGAGTAACCGGAATGATTTAGAATGCAGTGCGAGTGTAGCTATAGCGTTACCGCTTTACTCATCCTCTGATTACGTATAGTGCGGGCTTGAACCTCATATATGTAATACTTGGGAGTACTAAAGTGTGGGTCTGATTAGTCGCTTAAATTTATGATTAATTTTATACTAGCAATACACTAGGGTTGAGGGATTGTAATCCGACATGTTTTCTCTTTACAATTATTACCTCATTTTTAGTTATTAATCCTTTATTAATTAGTTAGTTCCATAATCTTAATCTAGTTTCCTTTTACTAGTAGGATTAATTGCAAACAAGTCATCTTTTCGTTTTTTTATAGAGTTGAATTTAGGTTGACCATCCGTCCTTCTGTCATCACGATTTTCTCATCCTATTTCCATGTGGAGACGATCCCGACTTACCGGGTTTATTACTAACGCGACAGGGTTACACTTAATCCTAGAGAGAATGCACTTTAGAGACACATTCTTAGCCGCGTCAACGGACATGGAAATGACTGACGACTGCCTGGATTTTATGATGAGCTCGCTGATGCCCTCATGTATTTATGATGTGGTGAACATGCCTCCGCCTCCTATGGCTTCGGTCAAGGGTAAGATTAGGCCGGTGGAATCCTCCCACAGCACATATGGCACGCTATTATCATCGGAAATGGCAGAGGAGGCTCCTCTTATTAAGGTTACTCTTCCCTCCTATTATTTTTTATTGCATAGAGGGGGATCACTAAGACTGTCGCTTTGCCTAAATGCAGTGGATCCGGGGTTGATGGGGATTACAGAGGATGTCCTTCAGCCTGAGGAATATTTTTCTCTTTTCTTGTCTTGTCTCATTTTGATTATTTATTGATTTTTATTGACTGCTTTTGACTTTACCACTTTGCTAAAGGGCATTAGGGACTGGGTGGCCTCCATAACTGCCTATATCAAGGACTCTATTCTTTCTTGTCTAGTTATGTCTGCTGCCTTGGATGAGGTATCGGGCTCGGGGAGTGTAGGTTCTATAGCTTACAGTCGAGGAAAACGTGTCTGTTGTAGGGATTTAGTGTTTAAAGAGAGAAAGATTATGGGTTCAGGCTGAGTACCGTTGTTTTGTATTTGCTGTTTCTTTTTCTACCTGAAAAGGGTAATTATGCAATGGCAATATATATATATATATATATATGAAGAAGATTTTTATTTACAATTCTTGTTTTCATGACTTGTGCATTTTTTACTTTGCTATTGAGAAAGTAAAAATGATGGGTTATTTATTTAGAAAAGAGATTAAACAACTCGAGGAAAAAACTTATGATGAGAAATGATGGGTAAAAATTAATAAGTTTAGAAGAAATAATTTGGGGGTCTTAGCATAAGGATATGTTTTTTGAGTTTTTGATTTTGACAAAAAAGGAACGATAGATCTTTTTAAAATAAGGGGGTTGTCGATCGGCATACCCCTTGTCCTGCCTATCGATATATGGGTCAAGTCAAATAACCCTAAAGCTTTGATTTCACTTTCTTATAGCCCAAACTACTTTATAGTGTAGGCATTCTTTCGAGCTTCTTAGGTTTTGAATTTTTACAATCTCGGCTGGTGAAGGTTGATATCCCAATCCATACGCAGGATAGGCCATCTTTAGAGTGATATGTTTGGTTATTCCATGTTAACGGAGGCACAACCCCATTCTTGGCACGTATATGTTTTTTATCATCTAAATAACATTGATATTTCAATGAGGATCATATTATGGATATAATATTTCCTTTAAATCATCCTCTATTGGATATGTAGTGGATCGATATTGAATTCTGATAGATTTCTAGGACTTGTTATTATCCCTAATAATAGTCATAATTTGGTTGTCGGAAAGTAACTTTAGGTTATGTTAAGGAAGAGGTCACGCCTCTGATATTATGTAACCACAATTGGCCAAAAAATAAATTAAAGCAATTTGAAATATTTATCACATGAAAATCCACTTATGGTGTAATTTATCCATCCCCTGCTTCTTAAAGTATGGATCACACTACCTTTGTCATGTATTTTCATATGTTCAGATGACTATTGAGGTAAGATTTTATCACGGACCTATAACCCCAAACATTTGGGTGTTTTAAGCGGATAAATATTAAAATCAACATATTTTCTACAAGCAATAATGGGATGGTTATTTTGGAGAATATTCATGAAAATATTACGATTGTAGTTGTGATTCAACCCAAACTTAGTAATCTCCTTGTTAGCGAGTATTATAAGTTGTTTAAAGGTAGATGCCTCCATAATGGTGATGTATGTTATGAAATTATTGTGTTCGGGACATAGTCTTTAAATAATAACTTGAGTAGTGCATTCCAGTTCAATTGAGGGGATGCGAATAAGTCCCACAAGGTAATGGTTTTTTGTGTCTTCTTAAGCTTATCTAAGGCTTGACTTTCTTTAATGGTCATTTTAAGCATTGTTGGATCTTATATAACTTTTTTTCTTTTATCCATTAGTGAACTATTTTAAGGAGGAATTGGATTTTTATAGTATCGACCCGAACAAATCACAACATTGATGGAAGAAAGGCAGAACAAGAAACTCGTATCCTCATCGACCTCCGGGGTAATAAAAATTTCATTAATCTCAAGTATGTGTTTTTCAAAAGAGATGACCCCATATAAGAGATTTGAGGGGTCCGCCATAGAAACTGAAGATTTAGTTTCATGGTAAATAAAAGTATCAGAGTCACTTCCCCATCCTATGGGGAAGGCTTGTTACTATTAGGCAAATAAATATACTCCATAATATCGAGAGCTTTAATATAAAGGCCTTTCGAAGCA
This sequence comes from Sambucus nigra, assembly GCA_949130495.1. NCBI lineage: Eukaryota > Viridiplantae > Streptophyta > Magnoliopsida > Dipsacales > Adoxaceae > Sambucus > Sambucus nigra. Next base: position 447,607,133 of record OX422218.1, on the reverse strand, counting down.
TTTGAAATTTTTTTGTAGGATGGAAAAGAACATCCTTTGCATCTTATGGCTGTAAGAAATCTGGGAGGACTGCATGTTCGTTCATTCAACTTCAATATTATTCTTGGTCAGAACATGGAAAATATCACCAAAACATAAATCATTTTGATGCACAAACTGGCCATTTGCCTGTCGCGTTTACTTATAGAGTTACATATATCACCAAAACATAAATCATTTTAATTATCTTAAAATATTTCATTCTCAAAACCTTATCAACAGGGACAATCATCCCAAAATCTTCGAACTAATCAAGAACTGCTAGTAGATTCATGCCATGTGTCGCTGATTTGGACCAAATTGCAATGCAAGCTTGGGTCATCAGACTTAGGATTGGCCATGCATTATTTTTTAATGGAGTAAAAGGTTTACAAAATTATAAGTGGTACCAAACTAAGTTACATTTTTTGGGTCTAATTTAGGTGGAAGGGTCAAATTTGATATCAAATTTGGAGAGGATGGCATTGCCAGTGACTTGGTATGGAGGTAGGGTATTTTGGGTAGTGTTTGATTTTAGAATGGCTAGTGGGGCAATGAGGCATTGAAAGAGTTGGCGCTTGCGTTCAAATAAGAAATAATATAATAAACACCAATTTTAACCCAACTTAACCCTAAGCATGCAACTAGGTGTGATTGAAACAATATGAAATCATGCGCAAGATATTCAACACACAAAGTTTAAGGAAAAATCCCCCACAGGGGCAAAACCATTTGTATATCACTATAATTTGTAAAATACGGTTTACAATCGGATTACAATGAAATACAGATTGACTAAGAATTACCCTCGGGTATCGGATTCTGTAGTCGCGGCTGGAAGAAACCCTTTCCAGTAGGGGTGGCGGCTGGAACTATCCCTGTCCAGTAGGGCTGCAATGAAGAGGAAGAAGCGGTCCACTTCACAAAGGGTTGAACATCAATGGTGTTCTTGGGTTGCTTAAAGGATTCACAAAGGTTTGGAAGAATTGTGTGAATCAAAACATGAGTCTTGGGACTCAAAAATATGAAGACTAGATGTATTTGGACTCTCAAAAACGTCTTCTAAAGTCTTGCAAAACAACTCCCCCGAAGTTGGTATTTATAGGAAAAAATATGAAGAATCCCGCTTTGTTAAAACTCTTAAAAACTTATCAGCGTACAGGTACACCGAACCCCATCTGGGGTACACCGAACCGGTTTGGTGTTCCCATCCTGGTATGAGGTTAAAAAAAAAAACAGCATTCTTCAAGGAATTTTCTCCAACTTCAAAAGGTCATAACTTTTTCATCGTAGCTCGGATTGAGGTGCCGTTTCTTCCAGTATCTTCGTTGCGGCAAGATCTTCAACTTTCAAGTTGACCAGACCTCCGGACTATGGATGTGAAATTACGAAAATGCCCTTGAACTTCCCTATCAAGCCTTTTTTCACTGTTTTGACTTCCCTTGCGTTCCACTTGCATTCCGTGCCTAAAATCAAGGAATGTGAAGTCGTTGCGGCAGATGAGGGACACATTTAGGAGTTGTTGAATGCTTGATGCTTGGAATTCGGATAGAGGCCGTCGTGAGCGATCGTGTAGAGACGTGCCAGATGTAGCCGAATGTAGCGGCGTATGACATACAAAACTGTAAGATAACGGACATGAGAATTATGTCCTTACAAATCTCCCCCTATGTCTATGCCGGTACATACATAAAAAATCCGAATTATCAAATATGAAATTGCCTATACAAATCTACCCTCCCATGAACCCAAAACTGGAAAAGGTACAAATGAATAGTCTTCATCGTTTGTTCTTCAAATGTTCAGGAATCTCAAATCTTTTCTCATCAGGGTGTGCAATTCAGAGATCATCATTGTAGTACCTACACACATGAGAAAAAGAAAAAAATACCAAGTGACGTATCGAGTTTGAAATGAGATAAACATAGATACCAATATATGATAACCATAAGTCAAATCTCAAAACACCCCCAAAATTCAAACTCCCCCATAAAATGATAATTCTTTCTCCCCCTTTTTATGATGTCCCCAAATAGACAAATAAGAAGAATGAATCAAACAAGCAAAATCGGGGTGTCACGGTATAAAATCACACCATGAATGAACATAAAACAACCAAGTCGGTGATAGCGTAAAAGAATGTGTGTGATCAAAATTCGATAGGAAAATCAAAGCATACAAACATGACATATGTGCACGATGAATATTGGATATTCCTAACGAATGAACTCAAATGCTTCCTTTGGTGTAAGAGATAGGAAATATAAGACATTGACTATATCAAATCTACAAATCAAAGCTCAAAGTGATTTCTACACCAATAACGTCCAAAATGATTTTCATGCTTTTTCAGGACTTTCAAGGAAGTGCAAACCCGTTATCAATCTCCAACCAAACTCCCTCAGATTTATATTTTGAAAAGAGGTATACTAAATTCTCAAACTTTGGAGAATTGCGTGAAACCTAAATGGCCCATATTTGGCAGGTATTGCTTTTTATTGCCTTTAACTTTTTTCGGGCTCTTTTAACCTCTTAGGACCTCGGATATTACAATTCCTCCATTTTTTAGGTCCTTTTTTTTTTAACGGTGGCTTTTGCGCAAAGGATAAGAATCAACTTTCGCAGCCCCTCTCCGTTATGCAAATTATCACACAGTCTCACCAAAACGGTTTTTACATGCAATCCAATCTTGTCAAGTTTTATCGCATTTTATACATTGTATAGACAGGATTGAGATGGAAACACTCAAGCCAACATGAGATTGACAAGTGCAATAATCAAATATAGCCGTGCATGTGTGCAATAAAGGATATAGGAGTCAAGCATGTAGGAAATATCACTAATTACATCTCAAGGACTCCAATCAATGTTAAGCACATGGATGAAATGATGTAGCCTCTCAAATCTCTATCAAACAGTCACATGGATATATGGAATGAAGTTGTGACTTGGCTATCTTAAATGCTCATCCATAAAAGGCAAATCTCTTTTTGAATTTTTCAAAAATTTTATCAAAATAAAATCTTTTTGTGCTTTTCTGAAAATTTTTCTAAAAAGAAAATCTTTTTGTATTTTTTTTTTTCAAAAGAAATATAAAAAGCAGAAAGAATAAAACAAAGTTGTACAACAAAGTAATGGTACATATAAAACAGACTAGCAATAGGAAGCATATGATATGAACATGAAGAAGCATCCTATTCTAGACATAGACCAACCCCTCAGTCAACTGTGCAAATCCCCAAAGACTTCCTAAGATTCTCAAATCTAAGGGCATCTAAAGGTTTCGTGAAAATATCGGCTAACTGACGGTCGGTAGGAACAAAACTCAGGATTACGACCTTCTCCTCAACTAACTGACGTATAAAGTGCTCGCGTAACCTGATGTGCTTTGTGCGCGAATGTTGGACAGGATTGCGGGATATGTGTATCGCGCTCGTGTTATCACAGGAAATGGTCATGGTGTCCTGTGAAATCCCATAATCCTCCAACATTTGCTTCATCCACATGAGTTGCGTGCAACAACTCCCGGCGGCGATGTACTCAGCCTCCGCAGTGGACAAAGAGATGGAGTTTTGCTTCTTGCTCAACCAAGAGACAAGAGCAGAACCAAAGTAGAAACACCCACCAGAAGTGCTCTTACATCCATCTACGTCCCCGGCCCAATCGGCATCCGAATAGGCGGACAAACGGTCATCGGTATCAAAGGAATACCAAATACCGTATGAGAGAGTCCCACTCACGTATTTGATAATACGTTTTAGAGCGAGTAAGTGTGACTCTTTAGGAGACGCCTGATAACGCGCACAGACTCCAACACTAAAGGCAATGTCGGGACGACTAGCAGTCAAGTAGAGAAGACTGCCTATCATACTCCGATATAAGGTTTGCTCTACATCCTTGCCTGAAGTGTCCTTACTAAGCTTGGTAGTGGTACTCATAGGTGTACGAGCATGCTTAGCGGAGTCTAAACCAAATTTCTTCACTAGGTCTCTAGCATACTTGGATTGGGAGATGAACATCCCATCCTCTAGCTGACGAACCTGGAGACCAAGGAAGAATGTAAGCTCACCTACCATGCTCATCTCAAACTCACTTTTCATCTCCTCCTCAAAGTGGTGAGCATGCTGGGAGCATGTGGATCCAAAGACTATGTCATCCACATAGACTTGGGCAACCAAGATAGCACCGTCATCTCTCCTGACGAACAACGTCATATCAACTCCCCCTCTCTTGAAGCCACGGGCTAAGAGATAGGAAGTAAGCCTCTCGTACCAAGCACGGGGTGCTTGCTTCAAACCATACAAGGCTTTCCTCAGATAGTAGACGTGATCAGGGTGCTTAGGGTCTTCAAACCCTTTTGGTTGTTCCACAAAAACCTCTTCCTGTAGAATGCCATTCAGAAAGGCACTCTTGACATCCATCTGATATACTTTAAAGTGCAGATGACATGCGATGGCGAGTAATAAGCGGACGGACTCAAGCCTTGCAACAGGAGCAAATGTCTCCCCAAAGTCTACACCCTCTATCTGTGTGTAGCCTTGAGCAACCAACCTAGCCTTATTTCTGATTATGGTACCATTTTCATCCATTTTATTCTTGAAAATCCACCGGGTACCAATAACATTAGTATCACTAGGTCGGGGGACAAGTTCCCAGACATTGTTTTTCTTAAACTGAAGCATCTCATCCTGCATAGCAGATATCCAGTGTTCATCTTTGAGTGCTTCTTTGTGGTTCTTGGGCTCGACTTTGGACGTGTAGCAAAGATGGCTAACAATGTTCTCTAGCTGAGCACGAGTCTTGACCCCTAGAGTGGGATCACCAACAATGGCAGAAGGGTCATGACTCTTGCGAACCCAAGCAGGTGTGTCCCCTAACACAGGAATAGGGTCCACAGAGTGTGGGAGAGGAACAGGTAAATCACTGTCAGAATTGTTCTCATCCTCACACTGAAGGTTGGGATCAATAACCGTCGGAGGTTCGTCATCTTGCACAGTGACGTTTATTGATTCCATAACCTTAGAGCTCTTCAGGTTAAAAACCCGGTACGCTCTACTGTCCGATGAATATCCTAGCAATATTCCCTCGTCGCTCCGGGAGTCAAACTTTCCTAATTGCTCTCTATCCCGTAGGATGTAACATTTACTCCCAAAGACACGGAAATAAGCCAGGTTGGGTTTCTTGCCTGTCCACAATTCATAAGGCGTCTTAAGTGTGTGTGGACGCAGATAGACCCTATTCACCGTGTGGCATGCAGTAGACACTGCCTCTGCCCAAAATCTCCTAGAAATTTTACGACCTAGAAGCATAGATCTAGCCATTTCTTGGATCGTTCTATTTTTCCTCTCAACAATCCCATTTTGCTGAGGAGTTCTCACAGAAGAAAACTCATGTTTGATTCCAAGGCTATCACAGTACAAATCCACCTTTGCTTCCTTAAATTCAGTGCCGTTGTCACTACGTATTCTGTTAATAGTGACCCCGTGTTGATTTTGCAGGACACGGCACTTAGTCGTTAAAAATTCTACAGCATCAGATTTCTCTCTTAGAAAACCTACAATGGAGTATCTAGAGAAATCGTCTACCATCACGAGAATGTATCTCTTACCACCTAGACTCTCCGTGCGAGTAGGACCCATAAGATCCATGTGAATCAACTCAAGAGCACGGGAGGTGGTAATGGAATTCAACTTCCTATGCGGGCTACGGATTTGTTTTCCCAACTGACAGGGTCCACAAATCATGGAAGTTGGCTTTCCAAGTGAAGGTAAGCCACGTACTAGGTCCTTTTTGACTAAACGAGATAAGTCTCTGACGTTCACATGACCTAGACGTTGGTGCCACAGATCCATAGGAGTGATCGTGGCGCTGTTGCAGACAAGTGAGGATTTGGGCTCAGTCCCATAACAGTTATCTTCTGTCCTCACCCCTTGCACTAATAGTTTACCGGCTTGATCATAGACCTTACAAGTTTTCCGGTCAAACTTCACTTCAAAGTCATCGTCGCACAGCTGGCTGATGCTAATAAGGTTTGCTTTCAAACCTTTGACGTACAGCACGTTCTCTAGCTTTGGAAATCCTGGTAACTCTACTGTACCTCGTCCTACTATGCTAGATTTGCTACCATCTCCAAAGGTGACTCTCCCATCATTATAATCCTCAAGATGGGTAAAATATGAGGTATCACCTGTCATATGTCTGGAGCAACCACTGTCAAAATACCACTGTGAGGTATTATGGGCTTTGAGAGCGACATGGACAACAAGGGCCTTTTTCTCTTTCTTAGGAACCCAAGAGTAGGTACCTTTTAGTATTCCCTTGTTGTTGTTGGTTTTAGCCGGAATGCGGGGCGCATTCATTGATGGTAAGGTCATCCGTCGGAATTCCTCCATCAAGCTCTGTGATGTGGCGGCTAGAAACTCAACACGCTCTCTCAGACTGGCAAACTCATCAGTCTGAAGTGGTGGAGCAACCGTACGTCGTGTCCGACCCAACTTATAGCAATCATCCCTAAGGTGTCCATTTCTTTTGCAATGGGAGCAAAAGGGCACAATATTAGGAGAACCTTGGTTTGCTTTTCTTGGTCGAACTCTCCTTCTTGGTTTTTTATGACGGCCATAAGGAGTCGTAGTAAACTCAGGAATTGGTCCGGGTGCAATTTGAGACGTGGAGGCACCATCAAAACCTATTCCTTTCCGGTCACCAAAACCTAAAGCGGGACCGAGGAGCATCTTTCCCATCTTCCCAGATCTGTCCTCGATTTGTACCTTGACTTTCCTAGCTCTCTCAACGTCATAAGTAAGCTGAGCAACAAGGGCTTCAAGTTTCTTTCGAGTCTCCAGGGAGGAATGGAGCTCACTCGTAAGACTAGCCACTTGTTTAGTCAAGTCCGCTTTTTCTTTCTCAAAACCGCACTCTCTCTCTTTAAGAAAATTTTCTTTACTAACCCAGGCAGACTCTCTCTCTTTCATGGCGGTGCAGGTGGAGGACTCTCTCTCTCTCATCTTTCCTAACTCTTCTTCTAACGCGGTGATCCTAAGAACTAACGCCTTATTACGTTTTTTAGTTTTGAAAGACTCATCATATAACTCGGCGTAGGCGCGTTGAAGGCTACTCTCGTCCTCACTACCTTCCTCCTCTCCCTCACTCTCTTCGCTCTCGCTGTCGAGGTGTCCCTGTGAAGTAGCATCCTCATCGTCGTGAGATGCACTAGGAGTACTCACATGACTAGCCATGAACGCGGTGAAGTTACGCTCATGCGGTGACTCATCTCCCGAGTCCACCGACTCGACCTCACTGTCGTCACTAAGGGTAGCGTTTAGGACAGCTTTACCCTTTTCCCTATTCAGACGAGTGGCACACTCAAACGCTCTGTGTCCCTTACCGTCGCACTCAAAACACCTCTCACTGTCTTTAGGGGGTTCTTTGAAGTCTTTCTTTTCAAACTTATTTTTCTGAAAATTCTTTTTATCTTTGAAATTCCCATTTTTCTTAAATTTCAGAATTTTCTTGAAGTTTTTATCAAAAAGTGCCAAATCATCTAGGTCAAACTCACATTCAGAATCAGAAGTTTCTATCTTTCTAGACGACTCGACTCTCTTTCTTGCCGACCCCTCACTTTTTCTCTCTTGGGCTTTAAGGGCAATCCCCTTATCTTTTGGCTTGGCAGATTTAGGAAACATGTCTATTTCATAAGTTTGTAAATCTCCTACCAGTTCTTCCAATTTTAGAGTATTTAAATTACCCAAGGAATTCAGCACAGTGACTTTAGGTATAAAGCGCTTAGGAAGGGAACGAAGAATCTTTTTAACAACCCTAGCATTTGGAATATGTTCACCAAGATTATAGCTAGTATTAACAATGTCAGAGAGCCTAGCATAAAATTCATCAAAACATTCATTTTCATGCATGGTGATGGTTTCAAATTGAGTTGTTAAATTTTGCAATTTTGACTCTTTAACAGCATTTGTTCCTTCATGGGTAAGTTGCAAAATATCCCATGCTTCTTTTGACGTGGTGCACGTCATTATGCGTTTGAACTCATCAGGAGTGACAGACCCAGAAATAGCACTTAGACCTTTAGAGTTAAAAGACGACCATTTAAATTCATCATCAGTCCAAGTGATGTCAGGTTTCAAGTTGGTCACATTATCAACAGTCACGGTTGGAGGAGTCCATCCTCGTTCAACTAAAATCCAGACACGTTCATCAATGGCTTTTAAAGCCGACCTCATACGGGCTTTCCAATAGGCATAATTCGACCCGTCAAAAATAGGCATTTTATAATATGACTTCTCCATTTGAACACGCTCTTTTCAAAAATCAATTTATTTCAAAAATTGATATCTTTAGAAAAATTTTGCGGAAAAAGGAATACGCGATAGATTAGCGTAACCTGCTCTGATACCAATTTGAAAGAGTTGGCGCTTGCGTTCAAATAAGAAATAATATAATAAACACCAATTTTAACCCAACTTAACCCTAAGCATGCAACTAGGTGTGATTGAAACAATATGAAATCATGCGCAAGATATTCAACACACAAAGTTTAAGGAAAAATCCCCCACAGGGGCAAAACCATTTGTATATCACTATAATTTGTAAAATACGGTTTACAATCGGATTACAATGAAATACAGATTGACTAAGAATTACCCTCGGGTATCGGATTCTGTAGTCGCGGCTGGAAGAAACCCTTTCCAGTAGGGGTGGCGGCTGGAACTATCCCTGTCCAGTAGGGCTGCAATGAAGAGGAAGAAGCGGTCCACTTCACAAAGGGTTGAACATCAATGGTGTTCTTGGGTTGCTTAAAGGATTCACAAAGGTTTGGAAGAATTGTGTGAATCAAAACATGAGTCTTGGGACTCAAAAATATGAAGACTAGATGTATTTGGACTCTCAAAAACGTCTTCTAAAGTCTTGCAAAACAACTCCCCCGAAGTTGGTATTTATAGGAAAAAATATGAAGAATCCCGCTTTGTTAAAACTCTTAAAAACTTATCAGCGTACAGGTACACCGAACCCCATCTGGGGTACACCGAACCGGTTTGGTGTTCCCATCCTGGTATGAGGTTAAAAAAAAAAACAGCATTCTTCAAGGAATTTTCTCCAACTTCAAAAGGTCATAACTTTTTCATCGTAGCTCGGATTGAGGTGTCGTTTCTTCCAGTATCTTCGTTGCGGCGAGATCTTCAACTTTCAAGTTGACCAGACCTCCGGACTATGGATGTGAAATTACGAAAATGCCCTTGAACTTCCCTATCAAGCCTTTTTTCACTGTTTTGACTTCCCTTGCGTTCCACTTGCATTCCGTGCCTAAAATCAAGGAATGTGAAGTCGTTGCGGCAGATGAGGGACACATTTAGGAGTTGTTGAATGCTTGATGCTTGGAATTCGGATAGAGGCCGTCGTGAGCGATCGTGTAGAGACGTGCCAGATGTAGCCGAATGTAGCGGCGTATGACATACAAAACTGTAAGATAACGGACATGAGAATTATGTCCTTACAGGCATTTATTTATCTTGTTCTATATGACAGTGTTAACTTGAATGTAATTGTTGGTATTATGACTGGTCATATGGTGGTAAGCACAATGGGGATCAATTTTTAAGAGTCGGGGTAGTGATTTAGGTAGTGGGTGAGTGTTTATTTTCTTAATGAGATTAAGGACTACTACGAGTACTTTGGAAAGGGACCCATAAAGATTGGTATAATATTTTCTAATCAGAGAAGGGTGTGAATTCAAAGCCAATGTTATTGTAGGGTTGGCAGAAATGTTGTTGAAGATGGTAAATGGTTTCTCAAATTTTTGGGGAGTGAAGTGGTTTGAGTTTTTCTTCGAATCTCACTCATTCTTTGTAGTATGACTAGATATAATTTCTCTAATATCCACTTTGGACTCCCCGAGGTCTTGAAAATGCGGATGATACTAGCTTCCTATAACATTAATTATTTGAGGAAGCAAATTATTCTTCACAACACTAACTTTATCCTCCTTTGGAAGACTATTGGTCATTGTCCCTGCTTTTTCCTTCCATCTAACTCTGAAGGTTTTAATAAATTTGTCAACATCTTTTTTGAGTAATTAAAGGTTGCGCCGAGTTACTCCAATTAATCATTATACTTGTATTGAAACATGATATCTCTAGCAACATCCTTTTATCCTTATTCGAGATTATTCGAGTGACAAGAACCAATGGAAGAACTTTCGTTGAGCATTTGTTGGAACATTGGGGCCATAACTTCCCCAGTGGAACCTATAAGACTCATGGTTCAAGATAGTTTTAGGTGGAATATAGGGGTTCGACTTCCTCTAAATTTTTCAATGTTTGGCATCTTGAACTTATTGGGAAACTGATCCATTGAGTATGGTGACATGTATTCTAATCCACGTAACTTCTTGAGAGTATAAACTAGTCAAACCTTAGGGATATCATTTTGAGATCTTATTTTACTCAATTGTTCTTTTCCTCCTTAATATTTATAGAGGTGGGTAGGTTATCCACTAGCTAAGTGATATTATGCATAAGTATATTAACTTGTGCGATACCATTAACGAGATGAACCACCTAAGGAGTCACCACATGATGGATGAAATTCCCTATGACATGCAAATAATCTTTAGGATCCCATATGGTTGCATGGAATTATTGTCCTAAAGCTAGGAAAAATATGACATTCTAATTCTAGTTCAGGAGTATTTTAGGCTCAAGGACCCTTTGGACATAGGTCATTCCCTCTTAGATTTTTTCTATATCATTTTAGAGTCTATCCATCTTAGTTGTGATTTAGGTCATTATAGACATCAAAATTGGTTGAGCATTACCTTCTTTATTCTACGTTTCCATGATATATCTCTGAAACGATATTTCTATCCCTTCAAATAATGGTAAGAGTAATGACAATGCTTCAAAATAGGAGCCCTGAAGTGGTCAGCTAGAAGATCACAACCAATAAGATGCCAGACCAAAATTGGAAAATTGGTTTTACTCCTGAGAAGATGAGGGATTTTAGAAATAAAAATGGTGTTTAATGATGTTTTTTTGTTTTTGTTTTTGACGAGGTAGAAAGGAAAAGTTCATTAGTGTAGTTATTATCTTTAGTTCCACTTGTGTTATATTTTGCCTAAGGTGCAAGTGAAATGACGAACATAACCCGAGTCTGGATAAAAGAGGGTAATGTAATGCAAAACACGACTTGGGATTCTTTTCAAGCTCACTAACAGGCACCTTCTTGAAATAAGGGAAACTATTTGAAAAATTGGGAGGTCAGGTAACCCATAATTTTAGTAGAGTTTCGCCTCGAAATTGACAATTTATATATCATTGTTATAGGGAAGACTCTTATACGAGGGTGATGCAAAGGTTTAGGTATAGATTCCCCCCAACCCCTTCAAATTAAATTTTACGATATATCTTTTTCCTATTGGGGTAATTACTCATCAGTACGTGTGGAAAAGTCATTTGATATACCTGAGTGTACCTAAATAGCCTCACTTTATACCTTATAATGATGGTATATGTGAAAACTAATTCGATATACTCAATATACATAAAACGAATTTGTACAGTATACCTACCGATTTGAGTCCGTCAAGCAATATGATGTAGGGGAACCTATTAATATATGTCGAGGGTAATTGGAAAAAGGAGAATGAATGCTTATCACTTAGGTAATCATGCCCTGTAAGAACCACGTCCCATAATGAAGTGTGCGTGTCAAAATAGGGTCAATACTAGAATGCTCATGGAAATAGTGTGAAAGATGCATAAATGTTATTAGTATATTATGACCAATTTTATTGATGAAGCATGTAAAATATAATCTATACAAAAAAGAATAGGATATATATATATATATATATATATATATATATATATATATATATATATATATATATATGTACATTAAAAGCATGGCCTATGTATCATGGAAGAAATAATACAAGTGGAAAAGAGAATGTAATATATAAACAAAATATGACAAGATATAAGTATAAACAATAGGAAAGTCATGATAGCATATCATGATGGATATATATATATATATATGAAAAGTTATGTATAGAATATACACAGAAGAAGAAGAAGAAGAAGAAGAAGAAGAAGAAGAAGAAGAAGAAGAAGAAGAAAACACATAAACAGAGTTTATTCCTCAAACGTTCCCCAACGGAGTTGCAACTATGATTATCCCAATAATGTGGATCACTCCATGTGGCACTCGTGTGAGTCTCCCCATGCCTTAATGAGTGGTGGCCTCCTTAGCATGATAAAATCACACAGTAAAGAGTGGCCTATGAATAATGATGAGATGCATGTGCAATTTAAGGGTACTAATACTTTCATCCTCGTAAACAAAGAAAAAAGGGTACATTATGGACATCATCGACGAATGAAGTGTGTGAATATGTGAAATTTACAGTCATCACCCTATTTTACTAAAAAGAGGAAAAAGTAAATAAGTAACTTCAAAATGAAGCCACCAGGGCAAATGATCCATGGTAAACCAATAAGATGTGGGATTGAAGAGTAAGTTACGGAGATGGAAGAGGTTAGGCACCCACTCCGGCCTTTCAATCTCTAGTGGGTATATAAATATATTCTCATTCTCTATTGTACATGTGTATAAGTAAATGAAAGTGTGTCTGGATAAAGTACTTACGCATAAAGTGATCATGTGTGTGAACTATACAAGAGTGAAATAAGTGTAAACGCGTGTGCAAGCATAATATATGTGTGAGAGTACATGTGTGTGTGTGTGTGTGTGTGTGTGTGTGAAGAGGGAGTCGACATATCACCATGCGAGAGTTAGACAAAAATCACCATATGAAAATAAAATATGAGCTAATCGCTTATTATTGGAATCTGATTATAGGTAAATAAGACAAAATAAATGGATAGATTATAAAAAGGATAGAAAAAAAGAAATCGTATAAAAAATAATGTAAATATATGAACAAAATTCCAAAGATCATAACCTCATTATGAGAAAGTGAGTATGAGAAAATGGACCACTAAAGTAAAATAAGAAAGAATAAATACAAAGTAGAATGAACTAAGGAAGTGAAAAAAGTTAAAAACATACTTAAATCCCAAAATGAGTCTGGGAGGCCTATGTATTGTAGCACAATCTATTTTCCTTGTGTAGTTGATGAGGTTGACACGCCGAGGATAGGGCGTGATAGTTAATTTATTTCATTCTCGGCATCAATGAAAAATAAAAAATTACAGTAAATAAAAACAATCCACGACCTAATAATAATAATAATAATAATAATAATAATAATAATAATAATAATAATAATAATAATAATAATAATAATAATAATAATAATAATAATAATAATAATAATAATAATAATAATAAAAGACAACAATATAAATGATTGAACTACTGATAAAAATAAAATTATTGCGTAAAATGAAATCCGCTAATAATAAATCTCCATAATAAATATGTCTTGGCTGAGATGTAAATAATTGGAACCATCTTGGTTCATACACAAAAATCCTTAATACAAAAGACTACTAAAAAGAAATAACAACTCTTATAGTAAGGATGATGAATTGGATCTCCAAACACTACAACTCTAACTTCTCAATTTTGTTGGCCCTGTATAACAATAATAATATGTGGGTGAAAAGGTTTTATAGGTTTAGGTCAAGGCCCGAAATTTAAAATGAATATCTATATTACTTAACAATATTAATTGTTACCCATTTATACCAATATATACCTCACATCTCCTCTACCATGATACAGTTCTAACTAACCATACCCAACCATGACTTACCATACGAAAGCTATCTATCCACATAAATATTCTAGTGCCCCACCATCTCTCAACTCCCAATCTTATTAATCTCTATGCATGGGATGTCTCGCAAGTGAGATCCAAATAAAGACCCCCCCCCCCCCCCCCCACACACACACACACACACAATTTTTCATTAAGATCCGTTGGCCCAAGAATCAACATATACAATAGTAATATCCACATAAACCATTAATTACATTTTACATATACCAATGTATTTATAAATCATCATCATAGCTATAATCGAGTCCCATTTATACCAATACATGTGTACAAAAAATATACCAACCTATCTATAACCACCAAAGCATAATTTCCACTGTTAAAGTATCCACTAGCCTCCCATATAGGTATTTAACATTATTATAATCACATTGTCCTCATAACTGGACTAAGTATCCACACACACACACACACACACACACTATATATATATACATATATATATATATATATATATATATACACTCCCAACCTTACTAATCTCTATGCATGGGATGTCTCGCAAGTGAGATCCAAATAAAGACCCCCACACACACACACAATTTTTCATTAAGATCCGTTGGCCCAAGAATCAACATATATAATAGTAATATCCACATAAACCATTAATTACATTTTACATATACCAATGTATTTCTGAATCAGCATCATAGCTATAACCGAGTCCCATTTATATCAATACATGTATACAAAAAATATACCAACCTATCTATAACCACCAAAGCATAATTTCCAATGTTAAAGTATCCACGAGCCTCCCATATAGGTATTTAACATTATTATAATCACATTGTCCTCACAACTGCACTAAGTATCCACACACACACACACACACACTTCCTAGAGTAAAACGATAATCTAATAATTATACCCGAATATCTAGGTATACAAATATACTCCAAAATGTGTGGTACTACACCCCAATACAACTAACCGGACTCAAACTACTCCACTCAACCATGTTATCCAGCCGAGTAACCAAACCCAACATGTATAATACATATGTATACATAATATAATTCGTACATAAACTATATCATAACACTAGTATACCTAAATCCTGTCCAAATACCCATACCAGATAATACTAATAATATATGCTTAATCGACTCAAATCATAATTAAAACCCCACCTTTCATGTCCTTTTGGTTTAATCACATACACACACACACACACACACACACACATATATATATATATACCCCGAAATGATCCCCATATCGCATATCCTAATAAAATGCCCACCACATAAATGCTATAGGGACCGATCGATCTGGCGGGTACAAAATGTTAAGTTTCATCTAGGTTCCTTTAATGGAAGCCTCCAAGATGCTACAAACTCAATTAAAAGTTTCTAAAGAAATCCAAAACATTTTGTTCATACGTGTAAGTCACGAATTAATGTATATAACAAGTTTTCCACAAGATTTAACATGATTCTAATACATTCAAAGGTTCGATTTCATATCTTGCTTTCTAACCGTAAGCTAATCTTCTTCATGCAATTGGGCCAAATTAACAAACGATTAACATCAATACTTTTATTAAATATATGAATATGCATTAATAAATCATTTAAACTACAAAACGAATCAGACTACCAACCTATAATGATTTAAAACATATCAATAAAGGATGTCCAACAATATAGGACATATATTTCTAAGTTAAACATGATTTTTAACATGAACATGGGTTTACCAATTAAACAATTCGACTATGTATTAAACATGTTTAAAAATTAGATTATACACATTAAAATCATATTTTAAACCCTAATATCATTCACCTAACCAATTGATCATATGCAGCGATGAATTTTATAATTTAATTACACTAATACAATAATAAAGATAATGAAACTTGATCTTTGATTAATTACTCTTGTGTGTTCTTCCT
The DNA here is from genome assembly GCA_949130495.1 of Sambucus nigra. Classification (NCBI taxonomy): domain Eukaryota; kingdom Viridiplantae; phylum Streptophyta; class Magnoliopsida; order Dipsacales; family Adoxaceae; genus Sambucus; species Sambucus nigra. Next base: position 447,591,396 of record OX422218.1, on the reverse strand, counting down.
CTTCTCCCAAAGATTGACACTTACTTGCTAGGTTTTAACTATGATGTATCATGATGATTAATAAGGGTTATTAACCTATTTCAAACTATAAATTTGTAGGTCTACTATGTAGACCTCAAAATAAGACCAAAATAGTAACCTAATACTCTTTAAAACTTCGCCGAAAGGTGTATCTACCCTTGCGGCCCAAATTGCCAAATTAAAAATAGCATTTCGACCCTCTGTATACCCTGTAATACCCTGTATTTTTATGGCTATTAAATTGGGATTTTATTAAATTCAAATTGAGATATTAATTTAATATTAATTTGGAAATTTATTTTAAATATTTACTAGCGTGACGAGAGTTAGTAATTATTGGGAATTTGTTGAATATTACTTAATGAGTAAAGTAATATGTATAATTTAACTTATTAAAATTGTCACGAGTGAATAATATCACAATTATGTAAATTAAGTCGGGACGCGCCTGTGTCGTGTCGGGACTAAATTGTTATTATAAAAGTGAATAAATTATAAATCACTTGTATGGTCATTTCAACTGCACTAACGTATCCGGAAGGGTCAAGATAGACAGAAAAGTGTACCCGGGGGTTTTGTTTTGGTCTCGGGGCGTTTTATGCCTAACTGACATTCCGGGAGGGTATTATAGTCATTCTATATTTTTGGGTAATTAAAGCCACAAATTTCCCTAAGTTATATCAGCTATTAGAGTTAAGCTTTTAGGGCTATCAATCACATAAATACAGAACGTCCATTAGAGAAGAAAGGTAGAGAGCTCTTCAAGATTTTATCACAAATCATAACTCCTTTTTCAAGAATAACACTGTCGGGGCATAGATCGTAAGACGAGGAATGCAGCCATATCTTCCTCACCAATAGATCAGACCTTCAATTTTCAGACAAGTAGCTATCTTTCAAATTCCTAATTGATATTTCATCTATGTTAGAATAGGATTAAGAATACTTGTTTTTATGGAAGAATCATATAATTTAGAAGATGTAAACCGCATGTTTTGGGAGTAAATCATGACATTTGGACACCTTGTCACATGTAGAAGATTACATATGAATTTGTAATGGTGTAATAGGAAGAAATCTGGAAGAAGGATGAGAATTTTGGAAATTAATACAAAACTAAGGTTCTTGATAATTCTACTGAATTGGCCCCTTAATTTGATATCTTTGATGAATTTTTATTGGCTTTAAGTAGGAAATCATGTAGATAGGTGTATATAATCAGTGGTATACTTGTTTGGGAGTTTGGGAATAATTAATGGTTTTTGGAGAAATTTCTTGGATGAAACCCGTAGGTTGGATTAACAGATTCTGGGCAAGAACTGTTCGATCGATCGACTCAATAATGTCAATCGATCGACTGATCGATAGATCGACCCCCTTTCATCGATCGATTGACCCCTCCTAGAAACTGAATGTTTTTTTTCTTTTTTTTTTAATTCAGATAAAAGGCGTAGGAACCCTTGAATAATAATTAAAGAGAAAAATGGGTCATGAAGAGGACCAGTAGGGGTGTCAAGTAGGTTCCGTTTAAGATAATTTTATAAGGGAGGTGACTGTGGGATAACGGGAATATGTCACATATTAGAAATCGTGCGTAAGTTAACTAGGGAATTGAGAGATTCATGAAGGACTTAGACCAGTATGTTAGTGAGGGTGTACCTACCGAATTCACCTTTAGGAAAATAGAATAGTTAGAGGGACGAGAAGTAATTATGAAATGAGTATAATTGAGAATAAATAGAGATGAGTTCTTTATGCGTAAGAATTGGATAAAATTGTACTACGTACGGTTAAAACATTATTATGGGTCATGGGCAAACATAATTGGAAAAGGTGAATATTTATATATATGACCTAGTTCTTGTGTACATATATTGAATGTATATATTTGGGTATAATCATACCTGCGCTACTTACTATCACAGAGGTTTCCGCGCTGGGACAATCTTATCTCGATGGGACCTTTATGGGGTATATTGACTTGTACCTTAGAACATAGGATTCCTTGATACAGACTATCTGAGAATGATAGTCATACGATCCTAAGAGACGTGAGGGGTATGTGGTGACCTCTTAGTGACTTGGAACTATGCTTCACCTCCATTTTGTGTGTATTGTGTTAATACAGTTCGAGAGTAATTCCGAACTAGTATTTCCCTTAGTACGAGAGTATGTCATCACCATAGATTTTATGTGCGGTGCCGATTAGTATATATATTGTATGAGTGATTAATGTATATACATGTACTTGGATATATTCTACTGTGTGTGAAGGTAGATAAATATTGAATAAACGTTCCTAATCATAGTATATGCTTGAGATTTCATAGCAGTATTGAGATATACATAATTGAATTAAATGGTCCTTAATAAGATGTTATTTTAATAAATCATAGACATACGATCTCTCGAATCAGAATCTATGGGAGGAGAATTGGGTTAGACTTATGAGTCATTTTAGTAGTACGATAGGCGTGCACACTAGATGAGAGGTGAGGATTCTCAAGAGAGTGTCGAGTACTAACATGTATGTAATATCAACTGATAAGCATTTTAAATACTTGCTAAACTATTTTAAAGTTGTTTTACACTCGGGCTCTGACCCGTTTCCTGTCATCTCTTCTCTTATATATATATATATGTATTACAGGTGCCCATCCACAGGGGCGTCAGGCTTAGATCTTTGGAATGTTGACGTGCTGCAGCTAGTGTGGGAGTTTCAGGTCTTTGTAGTAGACGACTTCATCCTTGTCTTCTCAGTCTTTCATTTAGTTCTCATTAGATAGGGCATGTGTCGCCCATTTCCAGTTTTTACCTAGTATAGAGATTTGTACTCTTTATTTATGTTAGTATTCAGTTTAGTTGGGATTATTTTAGTTTATTACATTGTCCTACGATTTGGGATATTTTAATTGGATTGATTTATCTAGCATGTACTTTCATTTGAGTGGTTTGGTTTTAATACTATGATTTGTATTCGTGAAACTGGTTTCATAGTTAATAATAACAATCGGAATTAATTTGTTAAATTAAAAGTTTTGACACTTAGCTTAATTATTTACTAGGTGATTAATAAAGGACAATTATTTTTCGACAGTGATGCTAAGAATGAACCAACGAGACACTTTGAGTTGATTTAATAAAGGACTGATCACCCGGTATTTAATTAGGCGTGGTGTCACATACGCCTAGAGTCCCGCCCAACCAAACAAACCCAAAATATCAAATTAATTCCAATCAAGTTAATTTAATTTACTAGTCCTTCATAGATTATTTAAAATTATCATTTTAAGTTTCGATTAATAATCCAAATCAAATAAAGCCAAAAATTACTCGTTAATCCACCTGACTAAATATTAATTAATAATAGATAATCATTTGTTCAATTTCTTAAAATAAAGGGTATTACATATATCTTCACAAGAAGAATCAAAGTCCTCTTAGTTTGAAAACAAGCATGGGTGGGACTTATATTATATTTCTAATTCAAGAGTGAGTGGTGATTTTAAAATGGTTATAGAAACCCTATTATTGTGTGAAAAATTCCAAGCACCACTATATTGGTAAATATGCTATAAATTCTTTTTGATAAAAGATAATTTGAGAGATATATGCTAAGATATAATGGTTATTAGGGTTAATAGTGAAAATAATAAATCTAAATAAAAAATTATTAATGAAAATAAACTATAAGTTAAATAAGAAGTAATTAATAGCTTTAAAAACACTTTTAACCTTCAAAGTGAAATGAAGGTGTAAGCTATTTGAGGTATATTCTTTAGTGTTGCTAAATTTAGGAGGTAAAACGGTGCAGGGATAATGTGGAATGGTGTAATGTTGGATGATGGTATGGGGGATATTAGAAAATAAGGGAGTATTTGAGGTTTCAAAATGGATTAAGCTATTGCACCATCTTTGAGGTACCGGATAACGAGGTTAGATGGTCTTTACATAAGGGAAACTTAAAGAGGAATAAGACCTAATTGCCCTCTAAGCACCAATTGACTGGCAAGGTATCTAACTTACCAATCGGTAGGTGGGCATTCTTAGTCTGCAAGTATGGAAACACCTGACTATAGGTAGGTTTTGTAAAACAAAATCACCTTTCTATGCATATCTTTTGATCTGGATGTCTAAATCACGCATAATCAAACTTATTAAAAAGAGAATTTAAAATAGAGGTTCAAGATAGAGAAACTCTCATGGGGACCTTTATAGAATGTACGGGGGTGAGAAAATATGGTTTTTGCACATATACATATGTTTCTTGTTCATCTTATCACATCAAGTTTAACCATCTTTATAATCATTTGGCATTGTTATCCTCTTTGCTAAGTATACGACAAGTTAACATGATCAATTGCTCACTTTGATTGTTGGGTTATTGTATTGAGGTTATAGGTTGTTAGGTTGATATTTGACTTTAGCCATGCTTTATCTTATATAATAGGGTATTAGATTTTCTTACTTATCTTGTAATATTTATTTTTTTTATTCGGCCATGGAATAGACATATGGGGATATTGTAAAAGTGTTTGTATACTCATGCGCCCCCAAACAATTAGATTGTCATATTTTATTTTACAAAATATTTTTATGTCTCTTATCCTAGAGATCATTCCGTTAAAGAATCACATCCTCTGAAAATCTTCATCAAAACTCAACCCGATATCGTTCATGTTCACACTCAATGGAATTCCACTTTGGTTGAGGTAATCAGACATAGTAGACTTGAACCTGTGTCATACTCAAAATTAAGTTTTTTATAATTAGGAATTTGTTTTATGTTTGTTGATATAGGTTTGGTATTTGTGATATAAGTATGAAATACTATATTCATATAAAATCTTTTCAAAAGTAACATTGCTTAAATATATTGTGTGTATCTTTTTATTAAGGTTCAAAAATTACATAGTTGTTTTTCCTTTACCAAATTTTTTGGAACATCTGCAACTTAGTTGTATCAACAAAAAGACTCTTCGCATTCACTAAGTCTCTTCTCTGGTTATGGATACTGACAGATAGTTTTCCAAAATTCACATATGTCCTTCGCGATCCCTCCTCACGATTGGTTCATGTTGTCGAAGGTTTATGTTGCATCTGCGATGTTGTGCGGGCCACCAACTTAGTCTAAAAAGTTGATATTTTTAAAATGTCTATAACTTTTTTGTAAGAATTCGTGTAAGATTTTCTTACATCCATATCTTTCTTATTTAAACACTTGAGTGCGATGTTTTGGTGATGAGGTCACCACCCCTACTTGTGCTATTTGCGATTCACCACATATCTCAAAAAACTTTATATATGTGGAGAGAGTTGCATCATTCTCATCATTTATTAAAAAATATAGAGAGTCAAAATATTGAGAGATTTTATCAAGAGGATTTTCAAGAAGAAATAAATTTTGAGATTAAAAACTCTAAAGATTAAAACCATAGTTTTATTCTACATTTCTCTCTTTACACTTTTGAGATGTTTGTTTTCAAACATTATCATAAGTCCTAATGACACTTAAAACACTTCATCATTTATTCTTGAATAAATATATTTATATATTTGTTCTTGAGGGACTTGTGTGAATATCTCAAAAATACATTGTTAGATTTGAGTGAGCCAAATTATTTTTCAACACTTTCAAAACCTTTAGAAATATTAACATCCTAGAAAGTGATACCCAAGCATTTTATGGCTTTTAAATAAATTTCATTTTCAACTTCAAAAATTAGATATTGATTCTGTGGAAAAGTTTTGAAAACATTATAGATGCCAAAACTGGTCTCGGTTGTGTAGCGTTCCTCACCTATTAGCGCCTTGTATGAAAGATATGGTGTTAAAGAATGGATAGTCAGTTAGCATGTTATATGATTGTAAGTCATTAGTTTATATCTGTAAAATTCTAACATAATGCATTTTTCGTTCCTTTTGACCTAAGATTTTTTCCCTTTAGCGGGTTTTTTCCTCGCACCACTTGGTGTTGTGTGATTGTTTTACTTATTTTTCATTTTAAATAATCATCTAATATTGAAGATAAAATTTGGTGTAATCGAATTTATAAGACATTTTGTGACATAGACCTAGGTTATCTAATTTGTGTAATTAAATAAAAGGAAAAGATTACATTGATTATGGCAATAATTTAATTTGGGTATCTTTCTTCCATCTTAGATTCGATTATACACACTTTCATGACCTCACGCTATATACTTTAGGTTGGTAAGCTAGGATATCCCTAAGATTTCTCCTTATGCGAGAGCTGAACTAAGGTTAGAGAGTTGATGGGAAACTCACGAAGGTTAACCCTATGTGAGCAGGTATAACTATCATGGACTATTCAGTTATGACCATACAAAAAAGTTGGAACAAAATTGCAAACATGGAATATCTATCAGTACCAGAAGGCCTTGGAAGATCAAGTTCTTGGTGACTTCGTCTTGCAAAGCCTTACAGATATGCAATTTATTGATATAACAAAATTTTGTCGATATATGCTCCTCGAGATGATATTCGCCTGGTTATATCTTTGAGATAGGTATTCGAGATTGCACATCTATCATTACTTTTGCGAGCACTTTGTATATGTCCATTATTGGTGTATTCAATTATTTTTTTAGGCATTTTGGTTGTTATTTTTTGTTCACTTTAACATTTGAGAATGTGGATATATGTTGTACTAATCCTTGTTGTAGATTTTAGCTTTGGAGTTGATAACTCCCTTACTGGTCTATTTAAGTGCTCACATACTTTTATTTCCTTAACTTCCTTAAGTTTCTTAGGTCCATGAGTAGATGGTCATATGAGGCCACAAATTATCATAGGAGGCCAAAGTTTTATTTATTCATCCTTGTAGACATATTATCAAAGTATTATATATATATATATATATATATATATATATATATATATATATATATATATATATATATATATATATATATATATATATATATATATAGAGAGAGAGAGAGAGAGAGAGAGAGATAGAGAGAGAGAGAGAGAAAGAGAGAGGTGTTCTCTTAAGCGGATATTTGCAAACAGATTAAATGAGAAATGTTGAGGGAGTCAAAAATATGTTGGGAGGTTCTTTGTTCAAACCGGTAAAAAAGAAAGACATTTCACAACGAAAACCCATTTGTATCTCTCACTCTTGTGACACCCCGCCTAATAAAATACCGGGTGATCAGTCCTATACCAAATTTAAAGAGGAATCCCAGTTGGTTCATCTGTCGAAAACCTTTTTAAAACTTATTAACCACCTAGTATTCCAAAAAGTTGGTGCCAAATTTTATCTTTTTAATTAAACAACCAATAACATGCGGAAAGATAATGTGAGTCATACACCACGACTGAATTTAATCAACTGAACAAATAATAAACTACATGCCGAATAAACCATCGGTCACCAAAGTAATTAGTCCAATACAAATATTCAATGCCTGAATAAAATAAATCTGAAAATTGTACTGAAAGTTTAGGAGACATGCCCTAAATAAAACTGAAACTGATAAATGATTCCTACTCTAGGAATGAATGAACGATGCGTCTAATCCAAGCTCCTGCTAGCATCCACATATGTCGCAGCTCCGTGTCCCTGGAATAGAATATCAAGTCTGGCGTCCCTGTAGCTGGACAAAGGTTTTGAAAATAATTTTATAGCAAGGGTTAGAACCCAAAACATTTTGAAAATATTTAGCTAGTTAATTAACTCTAGTAATTTAAAATATATGAATGCGCTCCATATTTAAGTTAGTGTTGCACTCTCTTGAGGACATTCTCAACCCTCCACTAATGTGCACACCTAACGATTACCTTAACCCCACCTAGTTATATTACCCCATACAACTAGTCCTTGTAATCCTCCCTTGCCTTTCCACTCTAAATCGAGTATTATTATCCATGGGTTATAAGTTATCTCACTAATTAACTTAATTAATTTCCTTTAAATAATATCATATAACTGTTACACAAGTTATATAAAATAATTACATCACACACTGTATTATTACCCGCATATAATATTTACTACCATTATATACGTACCTTTACTAAAACATCCACACATAATTCATATGTACCTCATCGGATGATTCCCTCTAAAATGATATCTCACTAGGTGTGCTCACATAACCTAGTTCCCCAAGTTGGAATCGCTCACCAACCTGACCCAAAATATAAACGTAGTGGAGGCGGTCATATTCATTCCCTGAAAGTGAGATAAACCTCTCACCCATATACCGGACGCTATAACCTGGGGATGTACTCACCCTACTCCTCAAGCTAGGGGATTCACCCACATCGCACAACCTCCCATGATAGCACTAAAGTATATAACTTAAAAAATATATAGTCCCTGATATTTAATAACACACAAAAAGTACACACATGTATATATATACTATCACCACACCGTATATATATATATATATATATATATATATATATATATATATATATATATATAAATTCCGGCTTTACCGTGTACTAAAACCTGTAACACTAGCCTATATTTTCTCGAGCCTATGGTCTGACTCAAATTTAATTAATTCACTCCTTAATAATTTACTTATTTCCCGAGTCTACAGTCCGACTCTAATTTAATTAATTTCCACATTAATTAATTATTACCAATCCGAGTCTATGGTCCGACTCTAATTTAATTAATTTATCCATTAATTAATTATACCAATCCGCGTCTATGGTCTGACTCTAATTTTAATTAATTTACACATTAATTAATTATACCAATCCGAGTTTACGGTCCAACTTTAATTTTAATTAATTTACACATTAATTAATATAACACTTAGTGTCACCCAACCATTATACCTGGACTCGCTCACTTGGCCCATACCACCATTAATACCCGATTCTATATTTCTCCCCATAACTAATTAATCACACCTAGATTCCTTTAATAATATAGTGCCACTCAACTACAATATCCGAACCTTTTCCCTCGGTCCAAGCCCAATACCTACGAATTAATTCCAGAAATTTAATCGTCCCGTGACATACAATTATCACCCTCCTAAACCCAATTATAATTACCTAAAAGTACCAAGAGTCATGCCCCTTATTTAATTTTCATTATTTAAATCATCCCAATACCCTTTTTCAATAAATATCTTCCATGTAATTAAAAACTGGCGCACTGCCAAAAATTTCGGATCATCGATCGATCGATCGACCAGGTCATCAACTTCTTCAGCCTTCTATTCGGCCATGGATGAACCCTCAAGCTTTTATTCTCATTCTAAACCCTTACCCAATCACAACCAACATTTCATTTACATAGAAATATATTCTAAACTTCCTAGAAGACTTAAATCATTCATTAATTCATAAAAATCCCAAACTTTTCCCGAATTGGGTGTCACCCGGGTTTATCCTACAGAGATATGAATTCGTCCCACTGATTCGAAATGTATCACCAATGCTTACTAATTATAATCCTACAATTGATTTTAGCAATCCCATATCCATATTCACCATTAGTTTAGTCTCAAATCTACATATACTAATCAAACCCGAAAAATTTCTTTTTACCTATTTAACCCATAACCAAAACAGATTTTTGATACACATACTATGATATGAATTGATTATCATAATTTAACAAATCACAACAGTTAACCACTTACTTGGAATCGTTCGTGGAGTCTGATCCGTTGGTGTAGTTAAGGTGTTGATGAAGAACACCCCAATTAGTCCCATAATTTGGCTTCAAAAATTCTCAATTGGCTCTTGATTTTCTTTTCTCTGTGTCTCCCTCAAAACTTAGGTTTAGAATTTGTTAACTGCCGTTCAACTTTCCCCCCAATTAGGTTTAAAAAACCTAATCCCGTTTTAGGCCATACAGGCCTAATTAAAATGGCACAAATCACCCCGTGTGGGCCCGGCTATGTCCAAAAATACCCCGAGACCCGATTACTACCCCCGAGTACTCTCTTCTAACTATCTCGACCCAACCGGACTCAACCGCGCACTCAGAATTTTCATCCGAAATACTTTATAACATTCTCCAATTTTGACCTCGAAAATGCGACACACATTAATTCGAACAATTTACTTAAAGTTGCCCAATAATAAGTAATTTTTCCCACTCAAATAAATTCTCCAAATCATAATTTTAAGTTTCTCCAATTTAAATATTTCTATATCTCCAAAAAATAATTAAATTTTAAATTATCAAAATTACGGGGTGTTACAACTCTTCCCCACACTAGAAACCAACGTTCAATTCTCCTCCACTCAAATGGGTTTTCTACATTTCTAAGCCTCCATAAACAACTTTCTCCCAAACCAAAGCCCATCTATTTTTTAAGCATGCTCGTCCAATAAAAAAGAAGATAAAAAGGAAGCCATTATCATTCACCAAAAAAGCGCTAGCAAGCTTATTTGGGAGCTCCGCAAACACTGAAAAAAGCCCTAGTAAGTGTGAAAGAATTTCATTCTCTACTTTTTTGTTCAATAGATGTCCGATTTTTTTTTGTGAACAATTAGGTCTCAAACTCTACAATCTTAAAAGCATTAATTTTTAACATTGCACAAATTTACCATTCAGGTGTTTATAATGGAAAGCTTTAATTTGGAGCCATGAAGTGGGAAAAATAATTTTTATGTGGTAGGGGGAAGTGTTGAGGATGTTAAAATGGAAGTAGAGAGTAATGAGAATGTTGTTGTGAATATGGAAAATTTATTTGATGTGGTTTAAAATCCACAAGTATATACTGAGCTCAAACTGAGAATTGGTCAAGAATTTCCAATACTAGATGATGCTAAAAATTTTTACAATACATATGCAAAGGTGTCTGATTTTAGTATTAGAAAATGGTGTGAGAGGAAGAAAGTGGGTAGTGATGAAATTCTGAGGAAAGAATATGTATCTTTTAAATAAGGAAATGGTTCAATGATAATGGATGTTGATGCAAGAAGACAACATGGATCATTAAAAAAAATGTAATGCAAAAAATGAGGTCATAAAATCAAAATCTAGTGTGTATATAGTCACTAGGTTTGTGGAGCCCCATAGTCACCCTTTATCAACCTTATATAAAAAAACGATTTATTAAGATCTCATCGCAAAGTTTCAAGTCAATAACTTAGCATGATAAATATACCAACACACCAAGAATATAGTTTATTTGGAGTCCATGCTGGTTGCTTTGAAAATATTGGGGTACTGAAAAAGATTTATATAATTTGAAGAGGTAGAAATAATAAGATGAAGAGTCTTGATGGTAAAATGTTATACAAGTATATGCAATTGGATCAAGGCAAAAAAATCATATTTTTTTTATATTGAGAATAATGATGAAAATTACATTTCTCGTTGTTTTGGGTCCAATGCAACCGCTGGGAAGGATTACGATTTTTATGGTGACGCTGCTATATTCAATACTACATATAACACCAATCGATATGGTTTAATATTTGCACCACTAATGGGGGCTAATAATCACGGTTAAACAATTATATTCGCTTGTGCAATTTTATGTGATGAAACTATTGAAAATTTTATTTGGCTTTTTCACTAATTTTTAGAGAATATGCCCGGCGATGCCCCTAAAATTATAATTATAGATTAAGATCCTATAATAACAAAAGTAATTTCTCAAACTCCCCCCCATACCATCCACCGGTATTGTAGTTGGCATATATTGACTAAGTTTTTTTAGAAATTATATTCATTAAAATATAGGGCATATTATAGGGAATTTTCTAATTGCATTTGAAAGTAGGAGGGAAAAGAAGAGTTTGACACGATATGGATGGATCTCATACAAAAAAGTGGTTTACATATAAACAAGTTGTTAGGGAATATTTATGAAAATCGAAAAATATAGGTTCCCTCATATGTGAGTCATGTCTTGTCAGCAGAGATGTCTAGTAGTCAACGGGTTGAATGTAGTTATTCATTCTTTAAGAATTTTATTGTCAAAAAGAATTCTTTGGTTGATTTCATGGTTCATTCTGCAAGGGGGCTTCAAAAATAACATCATCAATCGTTGGTTGTGGGCAATCGAGACATGATATATAAACCAAAAATGATTTTTTTTAATGAAATTTTAGTCCAAATGGTTGATTTTACACACGTGAAGTGTATTTCAATTTTCAAGATGACTTGCGTGAGAGCTGTAATTATAAAATTGAGCTTCAAATCGAGTCGGACCCAAATTGTTGTTATAATATTCAACACAAAGCTATTGATACATATAAAGGTCGTCAAGTAATTTATGACGTCAGATCGGATTTTGCTTCTTGCACATGCAAAAAATTTGAGAGCTCAAGGATTATATGTAGACACATTTTAGTGTACTTGCAAAAATATCATGACTTTGAAAGAGTGATAAATCCATACATTTTGAAGAGATGGACTAAATTGTCCAAATCAAATGTTGTGATTGATGTTGTTGGTATGGATATAGTTAATGATAAATCCTATTTCCCTAAATGGAGTCTTTTAATATAATATTGTTTGGATATAGTTGACAAAGCCCTCAGAAGTAACGAAGCGAAACAAATTTTAATAGATTATTTGGGTGGTGCTCTTGAAAAAATTAATTTATTGGGTGGTTGACATACAAGTGGAAAGAAGACTAATGAAACGATGGATAGTTGTACACCCATAAAAGTGGCACATCATTATCGTGAACCGAATCAAGTGAGAGCTAAATGTTGTGGCGGACGCCTAAAGGGCGGGGGAAGAGAAGGCGCAAAGAAGACCAAAAAAATCAAAGGGACGTTGTTATCATGGGGATGGACAAATTGGACAAGTGCATGATAAAAGGAAACTTTCAGTGCTCACTAATAAGTAAGAACGCAAACATCCAAATATGCTTTTTAATTATAATGTATGCACCAATCATTTTGCTCATTTTTTTCAAAATTTCAATATTACCATTTGCAGTGACAAACCAAGTTTGAATGATAGTTTGGCGACAAGTACTAATGATGAAGATGATTATTTGGCAGGTAATATTTATCGCAATTAATTATTTTTTTCTAGATATGATGAAGATGATTATTTAGCAGGTAATATTTATCGCATTTATTTATTGTTTTCTAGATTTTATATGTTATAAAAGTGTATTATAATTGACAAGTATAGGGGATTCAGTGCCTAAGGAGTAATTGTTTGGATTTTGTAGGAGGATGTGGGTGCATTGACTAACTGTTTGGCTTTGGGATCACTTTGGTTTCAATGCAATAGAATTTGCAGTGGCTTTTGTAAGAGGATGTTGGTGCACTAAGTAACCAGTGGCTTTTATAGGATAATTTGTAATAGACTTTGGCATGATGTTGCAATGTAGTAGACTTTAGCATAATCTTAAGTATAATTTTAATTAGACTTTGGTTTCAATGTATTTCAATATAATTATATTGCAATGTAGTTTCATTTGGCATGTAGTCTGGCAGCTGATGATATTGCAATGTAGTCTAACTTATTTTCATTAAGTAAGTTTAGTTCTAAGAGTTACCTAACTCAATTTAATATAAACACCAGTAGGCCTAGCTTAATTTGATGTTAAAATCATTTTTACAACCTAAAGTAACTATAACATGAGTAAAAAAAAGTTATCAGTACTTGAGCCTTTTTTTTCATTTTTCAACTTTATAATTTTATAGCTTTTAATTTACAAACTTTTTATTGACAAAATCTGTACTCGTAAACCTGCTCAACAAGAATTAAAATTTTGTAATGATATTGCAATGTAGTCTAAATTGTATTTGAAGTAGACTTTGGCATGAAATAGACCAACTAAAGATATGTCATTAATCATTAATCAAATTACATTTGATACAATAAGAAAGCAACGAGTACATCATAAACAACAGAAATTAAAATAACAAATCGTTCAATCACCTTTTCTCTAACTTCATCTCTCATTTTTCGCATTTCATCTCGCATTTGTCGTATTTCATCAAGAACTTGGGTAATATCATTTTGAAGTTGGGTAACTTCATCTCAGAGTTGAATTTGACAACTTTCTTCTACGTTGTATAAATCTTTTCAGCCCAAATATTCGTCACACCAACTTATGAAATTTTTGCACGCCAGCAATTAGAAGTATAAAAATTAATTTGTTGTTCATTATTAAAAAAAATTACACAAATAAAACAAAATCATACTAATTTCTGTGGTCACGAGTAATAATGTATATCCGAGTTTTTTGCACTTCTTGATCTTTTCACAACACATGTGCCCATACTAGGGGTGGCCGTGGGCCGGGCCTGGGCAGGCCCGGTCGGGCTTGGGCCGGGCTTGAAAAATTAAGTGTTATCCCAAGCCCGCTCAGGCCTAGATCGGGCCTTATTATGTAATCCCAAGCCCGCCCAGATTTGAAAGCTGTTTACCCAGGCCCGCCCGATCGGGCCGTATTATGTTAATTAAAAGATTTTTTTTAAAATTAAAATACCTATTTTTTTATTTAAAGACCAATTTTTTTAATTAAAAAACTGTTTTAAACTCTATATATTACAAAGTCCATATATAAAGTTTCTCACTTTACATGAAAAGACTTGGTATACGTTTTTATATTTATAGAAGTCCACCCCCCACCCCCCCCCCCCACACACACACACACATATATATATATATATATATATATATATATATATATATATATATATATATATATATATATATATATATATATATATATATATATATATATATATATATATATATATATATATATATTTCGGGCCTCGGCCCGGGCCGGGCCTCATCGGGCTTAAGAACTCATGCCCAAGCCCGCCCGAAAAAAAATCGGGCCTATAAAATTTTGCCAAGCCCGCTTTGCGGGCCTATTTACCTTACCCAAGCCCTATTTTTTTATTGGGCGGGCTTGGCGGGCCTCGGGCCTATGGCCACCCCTAGCCCATACGATAATGACATACACGAGTAGGCCAACCCAATGTGGCATAGGATGATTTAAAATGACTTTTCATTCTCTAAAAATTGACAAAAAAATTAGTTACAGTGACTCAATTAAAGATCTTTTAACTGTGAAAGAAATCAACGGAAACAAATTTGTCAAACAGATTTAACTATAAATGAAATCAACTAAAACAAATTTTTAAGAAAATTTTAACTATGAAAGAAATAAACTAAAATAAATTTATCAACTTCATTCTCACACCGAAACAATTACACATATACCTGAATGGTAAAAATCAAACCCAAACAACAACACATATACATGAATGGTAAAAATCAGCTTTCTATGGCAGACAATCGGTGGATAAAAAACCCTTCTTTATTCAATGTGTGCGGAGCTTCAAAATCAGCTTGTTAGTGTTAGTACAAATGAAAATGTATTGAAAAATTCTGCATTTGATCAAAGAGTATTACAGCCTTTTTATACAAACAGAAATAGCAACCCACTAACTGCACTAACCCACTAACTTATCCCACTCAAGCAGCACTAACTGCACTAATCCACTAACTTATCCCACTCAAGGAGCACTAACTGCACTAACCCACTAATTGAAACAAACATAAGCAACTACTTTAATTTCTAACATTCCCTCCCTTAAACTGATTTCTGCTGAACTAGTTTAAGTAGATTACACAGACTTGAATCCATCTTCTTTGAACACTTTAGCTTAACACATTCCCAGCATAGCTCTCAGCTTCTCAAATAAAGGTTGTTTCAATGGTTTTGTGAAGATGTCAGCAATCTGCTCACCAGTCTTGCAATATTCCAACTCTATAACTCCATCTTGGCACATGTCTCTTAGAAAATGGAATCTAACATCGATGTGTTTGCTTCTGCCATGCATAACTGGATTTCTAAACAACTTAATGGCTGAAATATTATCACAATAAATAACTGAAGTACCTTGCTGTTCTTCTCCCAAGAAATCCAGCATTTTCTTCATCCAGACTGCTTGACAAGCACTTGCAGTGGCTGCTACAAACTCAGCTTCTGTAGTGGACAATGTAACAATTTGTTGCTTCTTTGACTGCCAAGAAATAGCTCCTCCACTCAGTAAGAACACATAACCAGACGTGCTTTTTCTATCATCAATATCTCTAGGATAATCACTGTCTGTGTAGCCTTTCAGTCCAACTTCTCCTTTCGTGTAAAACACTCCATAATCTAAGGTCCCTTTCACATACCTCAAAAATCTTCTAGCTGAATTGAGATGCATCTCAGTTGGTTTCTCCATGTATCTGCTTATTAAGCTCACAGTGTGCATCAAATCAGGTCTAGTAGAGGTTAGATACATTAAGATTCCTACTAACTGCTTGAAATAGGTGTTGTCCACAGCTTTGCCAGTTGGATCCTTTGCTAACTTCACTCCAATCTCTGTTGGTGTAGAAGAAGGCTTGATGTCCTCCATCTTGAACCTTTCTAGAACCTCCTGAGCATATTTCTTCTGGCAAATGAATTTGCCATGAGTCATTTGCTTGACTTCTATTCCAAGAAAATATTTCATCATCCCTAAGTCACTCATCTCAAACTCTTTCATCATTGACAACTTAAATTCATTCAACAAGTCAGCATTATTTTCAGTATAAATGAGATCATCAACATATAAACATACTATAATCAGTTTACCTCCATCTCTAACCTTGGCATAAAGTGTATGTTTATGTGGGCACTTTTGAAATCCCATTTTTGCAAAATGAGAATCGATTCTGCTGAACCAGGCTCTTGGGGCTTGTTTCAGGCCATAAAGTGCTTTCTTCAACTTGTAAACCTTCTTTTCTTTTCCTTTCTTTATATAGCCTAGTGGTTGCTCCATAAAAACTTGTTCCTCTAAGTCTCCATGTAAGAAAGCAGACTTCACATCTAGTTAAAAGATAGGCCAAGAATTCTGCGCAACTAGGGAGACCACCATTCTGATTGTGTCATGCCTTGCTACTGGTGCAAACACCTCTTTGAAATCAATTCCTTCCTTTTGTTTATATCCCTTCACCACCAATCTTGCTTTGTACTTGTCAACTTCACCTTTTTCATTTAGCTTGGTTTTATAAACCCATTTGACACAAATGGATTTCTGTCCCTCAGACATATCGGTGAGCTCCCATGTCTTGTTCTTCTCAATGGACTTAATTTCATTGTCCATAGCTATCCTCCACTTGCTATTTTTCACATCTTCCTCAAATACAATCGGATCTGTGTCCACAAACAATACATAATTGACATTATCAACACCACATTCACCATAATTTACCTCATAATCTATCATCCAAGCTGGTTTTTTTCTTGTGTTGGGATCTCAAAGATTGTATCTTGAGTCTTGAACTGTTGCTTCATCACCTTGTGCTTCATTATGAACATCTTCCTCAATTTGTTCTCCCCATGCATCCTCATCTACATTCATTTCATCATCCATAGGAATATGCTTCTGTAGAGAGTTGCTGCCTTCATTATGTGCATCCCAATTCCATGTGCTATCTTCTTTGAAAATAACATCTCTACTCACCACAATCTTCTTTGTTATGGGATTGTACAGTTTGTAGGCCTTTGAGGATTCACTTACTCCAAGAAACACACACATCTCACTTTTGTCATCAAGCTTCTTTCTCTTTTGGTCTGGGATATGTGCATATGCTATGCACCCAAAAACTTTGAAGTGATTGACCGATGGCTTCCTTCCACTCCAAGCTTCTTGAGGAGTCATATTCTTAACAGAAAAAGTAGGACTTCTGTTGAGAATATGAACTGACCATAAGACAGCTTCAGGCCAAAATGACTTTGGTACTTTTCCAGTTGCAAGCAGGCTTCTCACCATATCTAAAATGGTTATGTTCTTCCTTTCAGACACGCCATTTTGCTGAGGAGTGTAAGTTGTTGTTAGTTGCCTTCTGATTCCCTTCTCATCATAAAATTCGTTGAACTCATTGAAGCAAAACTCTCCTCCTCTATCGGTTCTCAAAGCTTTAATTTTCTTCCCAATTTCAGTCTCAACAAGAGCTACAAAATTCTTGAATATACTAAAAGCTTCTAATTTTTCTTGCAAGAAATAAATCCAAGTCTTTTTGCTAAAGTCATCAATAAAAGAAATTAAGTACCTCTTGTTGCCATTTGACTTTGGTGAAATTGGTCCACATAAGTTTGAGTGCACCAACTCCAAGACTTCTCGAGCCCTTACTGATTTTCCAGAGGGAAATGTTTCTCTCTTGTGCTTGCCAATCGTACATTCATCACATACTTGTGAAATATGGGCTAACTCAGGTAGTCCATACACCATGTTCTTCTTGTATAAAGTTCTTAAACCACTGAAGTTGAAATGTTTGTACCTTTTATGCCATCTCCATGAATCATCATCATCTTTCTTGGCCATCAAGCAACTCTGTACAGTTTTGATCTTCATGGGAAAGAGTCTATTATGTGTCATCTTCACTAATGCAATTGACCCCATTTTTGGATCATATATTTCACATTCTCCATTCTTCATTGTGATGGTGTACCCCTTTTCTTGCAGCTATCCAGTACTCAGCAAGTTTGCCTTCAAATCAGGTATGTAGAAAACATTTGCAATGGTTTCTACAAAATCATTCCTTGTTCTGATCTTCACATCTCCTATTCCCATCACTTCTACACTTGACTCATTTCCAAACTTCACTACTGATTTGAAGCTCTCATTCAAATTCACAAAAGATGACTTGCGGCCACTTATGTGATTGCTACATCCAGAATCAACATACCAAATTTCTGAATCCATGTCCTCCATAGCATGAAATGCCATCAGCAGTGTTTCTTCTTCTTTCTTCTCAGCAAAGTTGGACTTCTCTCCCTTCTCTTTGTCCAATTTGGTGTAACATTCATTCTTGAAGTGCCCAAAATTTCCACACCTGTAGCACTCCACCTTAGACTTGTCAAATTTCCCTTTTCCTTTGCCATGATGGTCCTCATCTTTCTTAGATGATCTTCTCTGCCGCCACCTCCATGATGATTGCCTCTTCCACAGCCTCTACCACCTCTTCCTCTAGAGCTAGAGCCTTCATCATGTGTAGACACCTTTAAAGCCTGCATTGCATCGACTGCAAGTCTCCAATTAAGTCTTTGCTCATGCACAAGCAAAGAACTTTACAATTCATCAATGGTCATCTCTTCCGTATCATTTGATTCTTCCACTGAACAAACCACATAGTCGAATTTTTGTGTTAAAGATCGTAAGATCTTCTCCACCACAGCTCCATCTTCTAGTTGATCACCATGAATCCTCATCTTGTTGACAATTCCCATAACTATGCCAAAATAGTCATTGATAGTGTCTCCATTTTGCATTTGGAGAACTTCAAAATCCCTCTTCAAAGCTTGAAGCTGTGCACGCTTCACCTTTGAACTTCCTTGGTATTTCTTTTTCATCGAATCCAAAATCTGTTTGGCTGTATCCTTCTTGAGAATTGTCTCCAAGATTGCCCTATCTATTGATTAAAATAGATAGTTTTTGACCTTCAGGTCCTTCAGCTTCAACGCAGCTAGCCTTGCTATCTGAGCAACCGTCATTTCCTCTTTTGGTTCTGGTTCTGCATACCCGGTTTCCATAAGATCAAAATATTCCTTCGATCTCAAGAAATTTTCCATCAAAAGACTCCAATGATCATAGTGACCATCAAACTTTGGAATCGCAGGTTGAACAAAGTTATCTGTACTCTTCTCAGTTGCCATTTATACTGCTGTAAGATGATCTCTCTCCCTTTTCAATCAGGCCCAGTGGTGGCTCTGATACCAGATGTTAGTACAAATGAAAATGTACTGAAAAATTCAGCATTTGATCAAAGAGTATTACAGCCTTTTTATACAAACAGAAATAGCAACCCACTAACTGCACTAACCCACTAACTTATCCCACTCAGGCAGCACTAACCCACTAACTTATCCCACTCAAGCAGCACTAACTGCACTAACCCACTAATTGAAACAAACATAAGCAACTACTTTAATTTCTAACAGTTAGGGCTTCTTTTTGGCGAACGAGCATGCTGATTTTTATGGTTTGGAAGAAAGTTGTTCATGGAGGCTTAGAAATGGAGAAAATCCATTTAAGAGGATTAAAAATGGACGCTGGTTTCTGGTAAGGGAAGAGTGAGAAACACAAATGAGTTTTGGTTATGGGTTGCTAAATGTCTTTCTTTTTTACCTATTTGACCAAAGCACAACCCAACATCTTTTCAACTCCCTCAACATTTCTCATTTAATCCATTTGCAGACATTTTTTTTAATCGTCAGCCTTGGCCGATTAAATTAATGGGGTAAATTTACAATCACAAAAGCATAAAACTTGACAAACGAGAAAAGCATGAGAAAGCACCTAACAAATACAACCTACACGTGCTCAATACCACTTGAGTAAAAATCGTTGGCAAAAACAAAAACCCACCCAAAAGGAAATACCAGCAAACTCGTCATCTCCCAAATCAAAAGAGAAAGAGAGCTGAGAAAAAAAATCCCTACATGGATAACAAAAGAGGAGCACGATCTTCAGGAACAAAATCCCCACACGGCTTTGGAAAACACCATCCAAGAGATGGATAAACTGAGCAAAAGACGAGATAGTTCACCCCACTCCCTCCGGAGGAAACTCAGATCTCAGAATGGACAACAAAGCAGATGGAGGCCGGGACACCTAATTGGTAGGCAGAACCAAAGTTGAACACGACTTCACGACCCAGTCTGGAGTTGCATTAGCATTTCTGAGGACATGCAAGAACAAGATCTCCCTACTATGGTTGGTAAGAGTTTTAACTTGTTGTTTTCTTTTTTTCAACTCCCATCTAGGATGAGACTCATTTTGCATGTAGTGCATTAGGATTTTTGAGTCCGATTAGATAATTATCTGGTCCAAACCATTTAAATTAATGAAAGATGCTGCTGAAGTAAGAGCCAATGCCTCCATCTCAAGGGCCGAGGAAGCCAAAGGGATCTTACTCACAGAACCATCAATGAGCGCATAAGAGAACACATCTATCTATCTCTCTTTATATATATATATATATATATATATATATATATATATATATATATATATATTAATTTTGATGAAAGTATCATGTACTTAATCTTGGATAAGAAGTTGTATAGTGATTGTATTTGTTTATGATGACATATTGTAGAGAAAAATATATATAGTAAACTGATAACTTTATATTTAATTTCGTGAACACAATATTAGAGCATCTCCAATGTTAATATGGATTGAAATAATGTGAATAGCTACATAAGATTTATACACAATGAGACTAAAAAAAGATCTCCAATGCAAGCGTCTACAATGAATGTGAAAGTGGTGAGGCAATAATGATTATCCACAATGCAAGTCTGTAGATGTAGAGAGTCTCTTCCACATTGTGAAGGCTTGCCGCATAGGATACACATCCTTTAAATTCAAAATTCTTTCTCCAATGCAACTATGAATGTGGTTCTTTTTTTTCATATTTGATACAAGTTAAACTTTAAATATTTGCATTGGATAAATTTTTTTTTACGAATAATGTGTAAACTGAACATTTGTTCACATAATATTCACATTGCCTTATTCCACCTGCATATAAGCAAAATATAGACATTTGCGTTGAAAATGCTCTTATATATATATTCCGCAGACTTTGCATCTCATTATATTGGTTTGTATACTTTAATGATGAATTATCATTGAATATATGATATCCTTGACATTTATTATCAAATTATTCGGTGAATGTTGTGCTTGTGAATGAGAATGAGAATGAATACCACATACATTTCAAATTGAGGCGAAAATGATAATCCATGTTGAAGTCTTAGATGGTCCGCAATCATGCCCTTTACGTTGGAAGGATGTGAGGCTAATGTCATTGTGTGATCTTACTTGGGCCGAGTTCTTCGGGGCATGGCAATATTTTAAGGGGATAAAGATCATTTAATGTTTTTCTTCAAAATTTAAACTCCTTGTGAAGTATTGAACTAGTAATTAAAAAGAAAAATTATTGATGTTTTGATTAATAATATTTGAAATAGATATTAATCTCTTCAAAATAAATGTCATTTTATTGGATAGAGCCACGAGGAGGTTCCACTTGAAAAGTACCCGACTTCATTTGTTTAGAGGGTCTGAATGCGTTGACTACTGACGGGCATTGCTAATTTGTAATTATACCACCTGCCATCACTGGATATAATACAAGTTTTGGAACCATGACATGTGAGGACCTCAATGCTCAATCAAAATTGAATTAACATTAAAAGAATGAGCTGTCCATCTTTCTATACTCATACGAGGCACATTCTTCTTCTCTCGGTTGATAACGGGATTTGCAATACACAAATTTTTGAACATTTTACCGACTGAATAATACTGTATAATAAAATTTGTCATCAGTTTTAGTAGATACAATTCCTTCTGAAAACAACTATGTTTGGTGATCGTTTCAATAAATATCTAGACAAATTTCTCTGAAAACAAGTACCGACAATCTCTTTTCTCCTCGGTATTTGATTGATCACAATAGCTAGATTACAAGCACAGGCATTTCCACAAATTCTGACAAACACATGAAAACTGATGAAATAATTTTCTGTGAATTACTCCATTTAACAAAACACGTGGCAATTATTCCTGCTTTGCCCTTGTTTTTTTCCTTTTAACAGAAAAATAACACCCCTCTTTATTTTTTATTATAAATTTTGACATATTCAAAATACTAGTAACAATAATTAAAAAGTAAATAAACTGTACCAATTGATTGAGCTACAGGTCAAAATAAAAGTATAAAACAAAAACCTAGACAAAAATTCTATGGAGTATAGTAAACTGTTAAAAACCAATTCGGGTACATTTTGATTGTATTATATTGTGTAACTAAAATTCAATGAAATATAGATAATTTCTAGAATAAAACTCACACTCCCTCAATGATTCGGTCTTTAGAGAAATCATTTTAAATTATTTTATTTTAAATTAACCATTAAACTGAATCCATCCAACCATGCACCATCATGCCACTGGAAGAAAGACAAGTTGCTCATGTGGTGAGCGGTGCCCCACCTCACAACCTAGGATCATAATCTGGTTCACATGATTGTGGTTTAACAGCTTGTAATTTTTTGGATTAATCTATCTTCCCAAAGTTTTATTCATCACAATTAATGGCATATTTAATTGTCGTAAATACATTTTTTTCTCAAAGAGAAGCTTTTTTATATTAAGGGCATGTTTGATAGAAGGGATGAAATTAATTTTCAAGTCATTGATTTCCCTTAAAGAACTGAATTTCATAGCAAATTTATAAGTTGGAATTATATTTCAGGACAAATAAGTACTATCAAACACAGCTAAAAGTTGAAAAATAAGTGACTCCTTATTTGTCATGGCAAACGTTGATATCAAATGAACCCTAAGGTTAATTTATAAGCGAGGTTACAAGTAGCTACACGAGCAATACGTATATTACACTCGTCCTTAAAAAACAAAAGGGAAAAGGAAAACATGTATTATGGTCGTAGAACATGTGGCAAAAAGGTCTCATGACCGAGGAAGATACTAGGAGATTGTCGCACTTATTAGCTTCCCTGAAACAAAAACATAGTCTGACATGGTCAAATCTACGAAGGTCGTAAAGTAACTCTTGAATCAAAATCCGGCGTACTGGGTTTATGGGCATTTTTCTATAAATCAGATTAAAAATTATTTGATAGTCAGTTTCAACGAATTCCTTTATGATAGGCATAATCCAATCCTATCTTAATGGCACAGATCTCTGCTGCCACTGAGGACGTAATGCTAATGTTTTTAGAGAAGGCACAAATAAAGTGACCCATGTTACTTTTTATTATACCTCCAATTGCTGCCATGCCAGTTACATATGATTTAGCATCATTTGTGTTTCATTTCAAAATAATTAGTTCATGGTGTTTCCAAGCAATGTGAAGTCGTTTTGTTGGTCAATTGGTTGTGGGAAATTTTTGTGAAAGCGAGTATTCTGACTCATAATAGTATGATTAAATTGTTTAACAATTTTGGATATTTCGAGGCCATAGATTGTTATCTGTGGGAACAACCTTTAAAGGGTTTAAAATCATTAGCGTTGAATGATCTGGAATATAGTGATGTACTCTTAGACGAAAGGAAGTTGTGCATTGATGAAGGATATGATAATTATTATTGGGAAGCTGACATAACGAACAAAAGTCGGATGGTAATTTATGAAGATAAAATAATTTATCAGATGTTGGCAGTGACTCTTGGATAAGAAACCAGAGGAATACTTTTAATTTTGGAGGAGCAAAGGAGTGCCATAAATTAATCTAAGGTAAGCTAGGAATATAAAGAGCGTATAATTTTCTATTAAGCCAGTGATAAGTTAACTTACTGAGAACGTTCCATTATTGATGATGTCTAAAAATGGAGTGGGTCCAAATTTATAATCACTAATAAATAAAGATGATCAAGAAAGGCAAACACACAACACACGAGGTTTTAAAGTGGTTCGGCTATAAAAAAAATACATCCACTGTTAGTATTATTTATGGGGGTTACAATAGCTCGAGGTTATATATACTTGTGTCTAATTGAATCCTCCCTTGAGCTAAGGGATATCATGCATTTATAGTGGTTCGGAACCCAAGAGATGGAATGCCTTTATGTATTCAGACATGTAAATCTGTATACAATAAACAAGACTGTTGATATTCATTGGTACGTGTACAATGACTATTGGTGATTCCACATGAAGTGACTTTTTTTATTCTTGAGGGTTCGTATTCTTGATGTTGGTCGGTCGGTTTGCCGACTAAGTATCTCTGGAGCTAACCAAGAAAATAAGTATTGTGAGGATTGCCACGTAGGAAGACAGGTGTCCCTTTCTCTTTGGTCCACGTAGATGAGTAATTTTTACATACATCAAAAGCCCCCAATGCTTCATACTTGATGATCAAACGAAAGTATGGAGTATTTGTTCCAAAATTCTACTCAGCATGTTACATGGGAGTTGGTTGGTAGCCGACCTCCCAGACTTACAAAAAAATTTATCAGTATTTCTGATAATGGCATTTTTGTAAATAACTCAAACTTCAGCGAACCGGCAAAGGGAATGTTTGTCTTTTCGCTCATTGGGAAACGTGCAGCCGCTTCAATCACGCATTCAGTTAATCATTTCTTTTCTATTTTTGAGGTAACCTATAAAAGGACAGTTGTTTCCCTCCATTTATCTTTACCTAAAACTTTCTGAACTTAGGCTTTTCCTTTCTCCTCAGGCTTTCCTTCTGCTTTCGCTGCTTGCTATTTGCTGTCAATTTTCAACTTTGTAAGCTTCCCTGCCTTTCTTTTCTTTGTTTTTTCTATCTTTCAACCATCGTATACATCGTAGACGAAGGTTCTTTAAAGGAATTTAGGGAAAGAAGAAAAATTCCCAACTGGGTAGGTTTAGAAATAGCTAATGGGCGTGTTGATATATTATCACCAGCTAAGGGTCACTATATTTCCACTTTGTTCATTGCTAAGTGCGGCATCATCTTTCCCCCAAACTCACTTTTCCTTCAATTTTGTCAATATTTTGATGTCGTCCCAGCGAAAGTAGACCTCAATATGTAGAGGGTTATAAAAGGGGTGAATATGCTAAATAAAATCCATGGGACTCGTATTGGGATTCTCGAGTTAATGTTATGCTCTAAGTAGGAAACTACTGGTGATAATACTTACTAAATAAAGACTAGGCGGGACAATAGGGCATTGGTGGCTAACTTTCCAGGTTCCAACAAAGACTACTGGGATTATGGTGTTGTAATGAAGAATTGGAAATATGCCCCCTCCTGAGGGGGTAACATACACTAGACCCAGGTGCCCCTAGAAAGGGCGTGTCATGGGTCATACTTTTTTTATTATTTTCAATTTCTTTTCA
The DNA here is from genome assembly GCA_949130495.1 of Sambucus nigra. NCBI lineage: Eukaryota > Viridiplantae > Streptophyta > Magnoliopsida > Dipsacales > Adoxaceae > Sambucus > Sambucus nigra. The sequence continues at coordinate 447,565,538 of OX422218.1, read as the reverse complement.
TGTTTGTTGATTGTTTGATGATTTTTTGAGTAACTGGTTCATTTTATTTTTATGATGGGTAAAGTAAAAAAGAAGTTCCCAAAAGAAAGTGAAGTTAATATTGATGACCTAAAATACTTGTGGGATATCCACCAAAGAGCTGGAGATGAGCATCTCCGAGTAGCTTCTATCCTGCTTGAATATAGGAGTTATGTAACTTCTTTTGTTGCCCGTCCAACATCATTCTACCTCAGTCCCCCATCAACTTGGACGAGGAACCATTTTTTACCTCATCTTCTTCCGAGTCAACTGGAGTAGAGAGAGATCTTGTCCAAGGAGGAACTTCTTCTTATTTTGAATCTCTTGATCTCACAGCAATACCTACTTCACCCTCTACATAAATGGTGAAAAAAAAGATCCAAAACTTATTGGTTGGCTACTGATAAGAGGATTCAGGTCACTGACAAGCGGCCTCAAGTCCTCAATACAGAAAAATCCCGTACTACTGAACCTCAATTCAAGAGGTTGAAGAAATTTTTGCCCATACACCAAGAGTTGGCCCAAAATCCTTTGTCGACCAAGGCGGAATGGAAGATACCTCTGTGGCAATAAACTCTGGATTGGCCATGGGTTTGATAAAGGTCGGGACTCTTCTAGCAGATAGATCCACTACAATCCTAATGTCAAGTCCCCAATTAGTTGAAAGGGCTAAAACTTGACCTTGGTAAGTTTTTAATTTCATCGTTTGTATTTAATAATATGTATATACCTTTTTTTACTGTAATGATGTTGTATATTTCCTCTTTTATTGTTCCTGGTTGATTTTAACCAAGTGCTGGAGAAGGACGACCATCTGAAAGCTTCCTCGACAGATGTGGAGGAAGGCTTTGAAGGCTTGCAGAAGTCTTTAAAGGAATCTAAGAAAGCTCTAGATAATGAATGAAAGTCTTTTAGATAAAATCAATATAGCCGAAAAGAGAGCTACCTTTGTCGAGGGGAAATTTAAGGAGGTTGAGAACAAGGCCAAACTTATTGAGGATAAGGTCAATACTTTGACTACTGACATAACTTCCAAGGAAAAGTAATTTTTGGAGCTAAAGGCCAAGAATAAGTCTGATAAGGAAGAGGCCACCAACAAAGGATCTGACAAGGCATTTTCTAATACTACCATATAAATTGAGTATACCAAGAAAATCTCATATAAAGATGGTTGGTCAGATGCCTTGAAGGAGGTCATCATTCAGACAGACTCTAAATTGTTTCAAAACCATGACCCAGGAACACCTCTTAACCTACATGAGGATTTTGATGACGAAGAGGGTTTTGGGAAATCTTCAATGGATCCAACTGTTATAGCCAACCTGCCTTCTCCTGATTCATCAGCAAAGGAGAAGGAGAAGGTTTAACTCCTTTAGCTCATTTTTGTCCTCTATTATGTATTTTTCTTTTCCTCTTTCTTCCTTTGTAATGGAACCACCCATGAAATCTTTGACTTATCAATGAAATGAAATATTTTTTTTCAATCTTTCCAACGTTTCTTTGATGTTGTTTACTTGTGTGATTATTGCTGCTTGCCTTTCTTTGTCGGGCTTATAAACTTGTAAAATTTTCAGTTCAATGCCAAGAAAAATATAATAGTTTTTATTTCTCGACGTGGATGCCTCTGATCGAGTTAAATATTCTTATGTTCATATTCACTATCTTTTTTATTGGGTTGTGGCAAACAATATCGCTTATTATGAGATGATTGAATAGCTTCAAGAATATCATAATCTTTTACGCGCACTGCTACATTCTGATTATGAAGCTCTGAACACAGGTTGGGGATTTGATAAGAAGCTGTAGGAAATCACCTCTGCCTTCAATTAGAAGGAATTAATGCTTAATAGAGAAATTGAGGTTACCCAAGAGGTGTCAGCATATTAGAGAAGGAAAATAATGCCTTGAGGAATGAGGTGGATAGCCTAAAAAAGATAATTGACACTGGGATAAATGAAGGTGTTTTATTCTTGAATATGGAAAATAATAGACTTCTAGAGGAACTGGAGAACTTTAAGAAGAGAAAAACTAAGTTTGGCCAATCTTCTAGGAAGGTTGTAGTTTCTCAGCCAATAGTAGATAAAGAGAAAATTAAGAAAACCTTGGACGACCAAGCAGCTCTAAACAAGAGAAGGGTAAGACCATAAAAAAACTCGAAGATAGGGTGGACTGACTAACACTCCACTTCCATACGCAACCGAAGGCTTTCTGGATGGATGGGTATAATGAAGCCTTAACTCACTTGGATTAACACATAGATTAAGCTCGCCGAGAAGGATATAAATGGGGTTGGTTGAACTTGTTGAACTGTTGAAGATACCAAGGGGAAATGAATTGTGGTATTGGCATAATTTAGGGATGTTAAATCAACCTGATCAGCCCTTTAATATTGATTTAAATTGGGTCCCGACTGATTCTATTCCTCAAAGCCTAGTCAGAAAATACATTGAAGATTATGTCCTTCAAGGAGAAGATGAATATGTTCACCTCCCACATCTTCTAGATCGTTTGAGCAACAGAAGATGTAATATGTAAAAATATTTCAAATCTACCACTTTACCGAGCACCCTTAATGAGCCTCATGTTGGGATGAGTAAAGTTGAAGGAAAGCATCTAGTAAAATAGGCTTATATTTCCTACTTTTTAATTCTTTTATTGTAACACAAAGTGATTAAAATAAAATGGACTTATTTTTCAATAAGTATGCGTGTGATACATTTATGTCTTTATTTAAGCTTCTGATTAGTTTTAATCATCTTGCCGACTAGGTAATTTGTCTTATGATTTAATTAGCTTATCGACTAAGTAATTTGCTTAAATGATAAGTTATTGATCCAATATTAGCCCTGATTTATAATGCCTTAGATAAAACTGTAAGTAGTTTTGTTAAACCTGGTGTTTGCATTAGTTATCATTGGCGACCAAGTGTGTTAGGAATGTATAATTATTTTCCTATTTAACCTAGCCAGGTAAAACTTCTTGTGTTATACATGAAGTTTTGATGACTTCTTGTTCTTAACTTTTTGAAGACGAAATCATACGTGAAGTCTAAAAGAAATGTCCAGACTTTTTTGAAGTTGGAAAAGTATGAATTAGATAAATTTCCAAACTAAACTTTTTTGAAGTTGGTAAAGTACCCCGAAAAAAAGAAGATAAAAGGAAGCTTGGTTGATAGAAATTAGCAACTTCATTAAATTGAACAAACGGTTACATAAAATTAACATTACTGGTAATATTTTCTCAAGTGGTCGGCATTCCATGGATTTTTAAATTTCTCCCCTTTAAGTGTTTCCAGGCGATAAGTGCCTAGTCGGATAACTGCCGAGATGCGCTAACGACCATGCCAGTTGGGTTCCAACTTGTTACCTTTCTAAATCACTTTCTTAAGGACAAGATCCCATTATTTCAAGTTAGTCGACTTGATCCTCCGGTTGTGGAACCTAGTCATCCTTTATTGATAAGTAGTCATTCAAATAGCATCATCCTCTTCAACCATGTCTAAATCTAGTGTGACACCCCACCTAATTAAATACCGGGTGATCAATCCTTTATTAAATTATAATCAAGGTGAACGGTTGGTTCATTCTCAGCATCACTGTCGAAAAATAAAATTTCCAAATTTAAACACCCTAATATTTAAGCTAAGTGTCAAAACCATTTAAACCTTATTCCCATTTTATTTAAGTCCAATTATAAAACCTTTGATAATTAACAGTTTAAGAGTCACACAATAATAGTAAGGATGTAAATGATCATTCAAGAATTTAACCATCAATAGTAAATCCCAACTTCAAAACACCAAAGAAAAACATTCTGACAGTAATAAATCCCAAAGTAAAACTACTGAAAGTAAATGAATTACAATCCTTCACAAAACCAACTAAACAATGAAAAGGGTGACACATGCCCAACTAGATAAAGTAGAACTAGAAACGGAACCAATGATGAGGTCGTCTAAGCACAAGGCCTGCAACTCCCACAAAAGCTGCGGCGCGTTCCATATCCAGAGAATCCTAAACCTGACGCCCCTGTGGCTGGGCCCCTGTAATACATACATACATACATATATATATATATATATATATAAGAGAGGAGAGATAATAGTAAACGAGTCAGAGCCCGATTGTAAAACAGTTTAAAATTTTAGTTTAGCAAGTATTTAAAATGTTTACTGGCTAATGCAACAACATATTAGTAACGACACTCTCTTGAAAAAGTTTCACCTCCCTTCTAGTGTGCACCCTACCGCACAATTAATCCAAAAACATTAACTTAATTCAAATTCCTCATTAGATTCCATGCCGACAAATTTCGAGGAATAAGATAATTAAATCCCAGGAATTTAAGTTTTTTACATAACTCTTATTTGATTAAAAAGTCTTTCAACAGTGTCACAACATTTCAGCCATATATAATAAAACCGGAATATTTATCCATTAATTAACTTCTTTTAGTCTCGGTAGGAAGTTACAAATTTCAAGACTATATATATACACATTAATTACCCATATAATATACATATACTACTGGCACCTCACATAATATTTATGGTGCTGGCATTCTCTGCTATCAAGTTCCCGTATCACTCGTACTAAGGGAAATACTAGTTTGGAATCACTCTCGAACTGTATTAATACAAACAAACACAAGTTGAGGCGAAGCATAGTTCCAAGTCTGATGATAAGCAAATATTGCGTATTTCATCCTCTGAACCTACGCGTTTTAGCCCCCTCGGGTGCCTTAATCTCTATATTTATTCCCGTTAACCATACAACCTCGGTTTATATTATTAACATGCTATATGAGGTATAATTGGGCTTTTGTAGGTATTTAGGTACCAAGTATGGGATTCGGACGCATTCCGCGCAATTTTCGTACGCAACTGCACGTTCAAGGGCATTTTAGTCATTTTACAGATTGGGCACCTGGCCCAACATCTTCATGGAAGTTGTATCCCTCCTCGCAAGCTTCGCGTGGCCGCAAACGGTGCGCGATTCCGATTCATAACGAAGAAGTTACGGCGATTTCTGCGGACGAGAAAAGCTTGGAAACCAAAACAGCAATGCAGTGTACTGCCCCTATTTGATCGACAGATCGACCAGATCATCGATCGATCGACTATATTAAATTTATGAAATTTGGCCTTGATCGACAGATCGACCAATTCATAGATCGCTCGATGCTCTGTTTTCTGCAGATATTTTTTTGCATTTCTTTTCTTTTCTCTTTTCTTTTCTAATTTAATTCCCACTTGGTATATAAGCCAATTTTTTTGTAATAAACAGGGGTGAACGTTTTTAGATAGTTTTTAGGTTAGAATAGTTAGGGTTTTGGTTTGGAGAGATCATTTTCTCTTCCTCTTGGATTGACAACCCATGTGGTTTTGTAAGATTGAAATATTCTCTTCCATTTCCATTAATATAGTTTGTTCTTCATCATTTCTTGCTTTCTAGATAATTTTCATGCTTTCATAATTAGGTTTTCTTGCTTTAATTCTTGCTTTCTTAGTTTAATTAGTTTAATTTAGTTTATTTTCATGTATTTCCCTTAGATAAATAGGTTCGGGATTGCGTTTCCGCCATTTACGGGTTTGGACCTCGAAAATTAGGTTTTGTGTAAAATTGCATTTAATTGAAACCTCGCGTATTAAAGTCGGATTATTATGCGTTTAACTTTCTTTGTCATGCAACGTTAGTGTTTATAGCAATTATCCGAATTTAATCCGCGTGTGACCATTTTCCGTTAAATGTTTAATCTCGCAACTTTGGCTTAAATTCCTTATTGTGTGATGTTTATGCTTAATTGGATATGCTCGATTAAATTGCTTTCGAACCGAAATTCTAATTAGTAGTTGTTTAGACCGTGAATGCGTGTATGCGATCCCGATCCTCGCTTTCCTTTTGCGTAGCGTTAACTTCTCTTTTCTTTTGTCACCATAACCACCCATCACCTTTTCATTTATTTATTTTACACTTTTATTCCAGAAGTAATTAAACAATTAAAATCTAAAATTCAATCACTCCCTGTGGATTTCTTACGATACCCGACTTACCGCTGTGCTTGCTTGTCAAGTGTAGTAGTATATTAGGTTCTTTTGTATCGCGGCGGCGAAACACACAACGATTGTGCACTTTACACGGGCACACTTTTTCCGCCCGGTCACAAAATAGCGCCGTTGCTGGGGAGTGTGTTTTAGATAGTAATTGTTTTATTATTTCGTAGTATTTTTCCTTTTTTATTTGTATTCTTTGTTTTAACCTTTTTTGCAGGATAACATACTTGAGCGCTAAGAAACTTTGATTCGTGGTTGCTCACTTTCTTTCTCGGATTCTCCATCTGCAAACAACGAGGTAATAATGTCCTACTATTATAGTTATTACGGTTATTCTAATGATTCATACTTTGGGGATAGTTTTCAAGTTTTTCATTTTCAAGATTTTCTTGAAAATGAAAGACTTGAAAACATTTATTGGAATGAAAATCGTTATTGGGAGCTTGAGTTGGATTCATTATTCGAATCCAATGACGATTCTTATTTCATTACTTTCAGAGACGAGTTTCAACTAAATGAGGAGTCCGAGGCTCTTGAGCCGAGGAAGCCTACTTTGGAAGAAACTTTGCTTCTTTACTCCCAAGGTTTGGAAAGCCTAAATGATGCTGGAATGAGACTTGGTGCACTTTGCGATGAGATGAATTCTTATACACAAAATAATGAGGAGGTGGAAACTTGTGTTTCACCTAAATTTTTCGAAGAATTTCTCATCGAGTGTGCATCTTTCTCCCCCGAAATTCAATCTCCTTCCGACGATGAGTCGATTGAGATTGAATTTGTTTCATCACCATATTCGTTTTCCGTGATCGAACCATTAGAATTACCGGTTGATTCCTATGAGTCGGTAGAAATTAAAACTTCTACACTTTTTGCCGATGAGGACTCTTTACCGGACTTGTTTTCGATGGATGTTATCCTCATGTGTGCACCATCTCCCATTCCATTTGAAAAATCTTTGGGAGATGAGTCAATTTTTCTTGGTCCTCTAGTGTTCTTTTCCCCCTTATTATCCAAATCCCCCATCGTCCGCCCAAAATTTCAAATTGGCGATGGTTCACTTTTTTCACCACCCACATGCCTTCCGTTGTTCAAACGGAATTCATATCTTTCGGGAGGCATGTTCACTTTGGAACCATTGATCTTTCAAAGTCAAATCCCTTTTTGGGTGGACCCTCAACTATTTAGACTTCTAGTGTATAGTTAGTGTGAAGCCTAAATAGTAGGTTGTAAATAATTAGCTTTTTAATTTTCTTTCTTTCCTATTTTTCTTTCCTTTTAATTTAGTCTAGTGTAATTAGTTAACTTTTTGTTATTTGTTTTTGCTATGCTCGGTACTAACTTGTTTTGTAGATTTCATTGGACTCGTGCTTATGGAGATCTCTCCAATTTTGGGTAATATCGTTCTTTTCCTCTCTTTGTGTTGTGTTCTTAATGCGCATTGAGGACAATGCAACATTTAAGTTAGGGGGTGTAGGATATTCTATCCATTTCATGTGTAGTCCACTGACTTGCTTACTTGTTAGTTACTAAGTATGCCTTTTTGTGAAAAATTTGAAAATTTTCAAAAATATTTTCTTTCTTTTTTCTCCTTTGTTGGGCATTTTGCCTTGTTTCCAGTGATAAATTTCAATAATTGCCCGATCCAGTAGACAACTCAATGATGCATGTTCTCGATTTTAGAAGTTATTAGACTTTAGTCCTCAAACCATTGATATTGTGAATAACTTCATGAATTAAACTTTATCCCATGAGCATATGCACTTTCATTGTTATATTGATTTGGTTAAAGATTTTTATAACTCGGTAATCTTTTGTTGCATTGTATATACTTACACCGAGTAAGCTTTGTACCTTTCGTCGTTTGTGAGTGTTATACACTATTCTTTCCTCATTGAAAACGTTGAACTCGTTGGTAATCTCACTATTCTTTCATTTGACCGTTCATTAATTGAGTTCATACTCGAAATGTTTTACTTGAGCATGATTTTCATATATTATTTTGACTCGAGAATTGCATAAAATTTGTGAAATGATCATAGGCCCTCTTTGTTATATCATCCATATTAGCCTTGACCTCACCATATATGTTTCCCTAGTCAACTCATTTGAGCCTAAATATAGCCTTTCGTTTCATAACCCGATTCCCATAACCAACTCCGCATTGGAGTTTTAGCCCATACACACACTTTCCATACCTTTGTTTGGAATGTTACTTGGGATTGAAAGATGTTGTTATGATGCCGGTTGCAATTTAGGCATATGAGAGTTTGAAAAGTAAAGAAAAGAAAGTAGTGAAAAAAGTGAGGAAAAAGAGAAAGCAAAAAGCAAAAGAAAACAAAAGAGAAAATGAGAAAAAGAAGAAAAGAAAAGAAAGAGAAAGTTTCTATATGTTGTATATAGTTCAATAAGCTTTGATTACTCTCCCCGATGATATATCTAATGCTTGTTTGGAAGTTACTTTCCATTTTTGATATTGCCCGCATCCTTCCCATTATTCCAAGTTTTCATCTCCGAACACTTTGAATCAGTACATATACCTTTCATTTCGTACCCTAGCCTAACCTACATTATAACCTTATACAAGTCCTATGTGATCTTAAGTTGATGTAATTCAAAAGTTTAAATAGTTTTGATAATCTGTGAAAATGCATTTTGCCTCTTTTAGTGTGCGGTATCCTTTCATTGAGATTACAGTTTTTCATTTTATATATTGCGTTCTTCATTTGTGACATGTGTGCAGCCTAGTTTCCATTTACATTTACTCTTTATGTCCGCATGTCCCGTGTATTACCTCCCATTCCGAGTGATTTCATTTGTTGAGCGTAATGCCCGTGAGGATTGAATGTATGCATGCCTTTATGTTTATCCGATTTATTTAAGTTTTTACCAAATCATATTGTGCATTTTCTCTCCCCCTCCCATTTTTAAGGTTTCAATTCTATGAGGTGCATTCTATAATGTTAATGATTTGGACTTTTGTGTGAATTCATTCACTTTGCTAATAATGTGTTTGAAAGCTTTTTCGTTGTTGTTGAGTTTGTCGCATGTTGGGTTGGGCATATTTTGAGGAAACCATATGATGTTTGTGGGTTTCATCCCTGAAAACCCTCACGAGATGACACTCGTGTGACACCCCGACTAATTAAATACCGGGTAGCTACTCCTTTATTAAATTAATTCAAAATGCCAAGTTGGTCCAGTTAATAGCATCACTGTCGAAAACATTTTAATGATTACTAACCACCTAGTATTTAAAAAGTAAGTTGCCAAATTTTAATTTAAGTCTGATTAACATGCAACAAGTGTAATGAAGAATAATAACACCATTCACCATAACGAAGTAAATAGAGTAACCATCACATAATGTAAATAAAGTCTGGAGGAAAAACTCCTCACTACAATCCCACAACTGAAATAAGTAAACCGAATACTAAAACAATACATGCCAAAGTCGGAAAACTGAAATGGAAAGATGTCTCTAATAGAAATGGGCAACATGCCCTACAACTGATAGATAATGACTTTGGAATCCAAATGATAGAAGCGTATACAAGAAAATCCCTGTAGCTTCCACAACCAGCTACAGCTCGTCACCTGAATGAGTACCCTATGCATGGTGTCCTTGTGGCTGGGCACCTAAAATGGTTTTACAAAGAAAAATAGATTTGAAAGCAAACGGGTCAGAGCCCGAATGTGGAGATATTTTAAAAACCTGCAAGTTCTTTAAAAACATTTAAAACATTAAATGCAAAGTACATGTTAGGACGTACACTCACATGATATTCTCACCTCTCGTCTAACTGTGCACTCCTAACGTAAGTACCCATCTACAACGACCCAAACTACTAGCTAAGTGATATCATATCTAGCTAGACTATCATAGATCCTACCCTTATTACTCGGTTCTATTAACATGATAACGCTCGTAGTTAAATAGGGGTTTAACGTAAACTCAGCTACTCAACATGTAATATATTTCACTATCAGCTAACCCGTTATGTTTTTCTCGAAACAATACTGTAATTATATTCACAACATTAACATGAAGATTCCCATTAATTAAGTGTATATTATTCACATCATAAATATACAATACAAGAACCCCGAGAACTAAGCAGCGGTGCACACATACTCTTTTATCCATCCCGGTACATCACGTACATAAGGATTACATATTCCGAACCTCTCAGGAATAGTTCACAGATAACAACATCACAAATAATGGAGGCGAACACAGTCACATCACATGGGTCACGCACATACCTACGCTCCCACGATCAGCGGACTTATTAATATCCCAATAAGTCTTTCTATGACCTATGTTCATCAAGGTAACCAGTCTAAATCCGGGAAACACAAGGATTAGAGGGCCCTAAGCGAACGCAAACCTCCCATGATAGCAAGTATGGTAGGTATGTGATACACACAATTCATATACCAATACTAAGTAAACACACGTCTTAGTAATCTCGTAGTTTAATTGTAGTACTATTCTCATTCTAGTACCAATATATAAATTTACACATTATACGATTCCGGTTTATAATCATACGCGCCCTAAATTTATTCTCACGTCGTAGTAGACACTCACGTCTCAACCCAAACGGTTCATTGATGTAAATCACACGTATATAATTTACTCCTCATAATAACCCAAAAGTCCCAAATCTATCCATATAACATCAAAGGAATGCCATCTCTATCCTCGAACAAGTTTACGGGACTCCCAAAATGAAAACAAGCCAAAAAGGCCTAAACTGCCAGCTCGTTAGAAGTCTCGTTCGAACGAGGCTGTTCGAACGAGATTGAACTGTCATCTCGTTAGAAGTCTCATTCGAACGAGACTGTTCGAACGAGATCTAGTTCGTTCGAACGAACTGCTCCTTCTAACGAGATCTCATTCGAACGAAGTATCGAACGAGATTCCTTTTCGTTAGCAGCAACCGGTCGACTCGTTAGAAGCTCGTTCGAACGAGGCTCGTTCGAACGACCTGGGGAGGCTCTTCTAACGAACGACCAGATCGAGTCCAGATTTTTCCTTCTTCGTTTTTCATCAATTTATACTCCTCAAATCTCTTCTAAAGTTAGTCCCAACGATGTTTTAAGGTCTCTAATAAATCCTAAACATATTATAGTCACATCCTAACACGTTTTAAAGGATTAATCCATCCTAACATCAACCAAATTTACAAATCTCTACACTTTTTCCCCAATATTTCAAGAACATGAACCCTAAATTTTTGAATCATGAATTAACTCAATATAAATCCGTTTTAATTTCTTCCAATCACAAATATCATGAGAATAATTATCTACCTATCATTCTACATGCAATTCTCCTCAATATTTTCAAGTTCTAAGTTCCAAACTACATGGGTTTTCATTATCTTTCAAGAATAGTTGTAATTCTTCAATTTTCTAACATGGAAGGAACATTCTACGAATTTAAATATGATTAAAACACTTGCCTTGATTGTCTCTAAATTTGGTGTTGATTTCTGTAAAGGTTTCTGCAGAATTCCTTCTCTTTCTTTCCCTCTCTAAGCTTCTTTCTCCAAAGGTGGCTATGGTGGCTAGGGTTTTCTTTGGGAAAGTTGGAAACTTAATTGATAACCTCCGTAGCTTAATGGGTTAATATGTGTTGGTTAGTGTCTTAGTGGGTCAATTCCCAATCAGATTAAAACTCCCAATTTTCGTCACTTTTAATTCCTCAAAATATAAAATTACCAAAATACCCTTTATGATGCCGGTATGGCCTAAAAATACCCCGGAATCCAAACTACACCTCCGGCTAGTATTTTCTACGAATTTAGTGTTTTCTGACTATCTCGTTTCGAGTGCGCCAACGCGTCCGGAAGGGTCGAGATAGTCAGAAAACACTAAATTCGTAGAAAACACTAGCCGGAGGTGTAGTTTGGATTCCGGGGTATCATAAAGTGTATTTTGGTAATTTTATATTTTGAGGAATTAAAAGTGACGAAAATTGGGAGTTTTAATCTGATTGGGAATTGACCCACTAAGCCACTAACCAACCCATATTAACCCATTAAGCTACGGAGGTTATCAATTAGGTTTCCAACTTTCCCAAAGAAAACCCTAGCCACCATAGCCACCTTTGGAGAAGGAAGCTTAGAGAGGGAAAGAAAGAGAAGGAATTCTGTAGAAACCTTTACAGAAATCAACACCAAATTCAGAGACAATCAAGGCAAGTGTTTTAATCATATTTAAATTCATAGAATGTTCCTTCCATGTTAGAAAATTGAAGAATTACAACTATTCTTGAAAGATAATGAAAACCCTTGTAGTTTGGTACTTAGAACTTGAAAATATTGAGGAGAATTGCATGTATAATGATAGGTAGATAATTATTCTCATGATATTTGTGATTGGAAGAAATTAAAACGGATTTATATTGAGTTATTTCATGATTTAAAAAGTTAGGGTTCATGTTCTTGAAATATTGGCGAAAAAGTGTAGAGATTTGTAAATTTGGTTGATGTTAGGATGGATTAATCCTTTAAAACGTGTTAGGATGTGACTATAATATGTTTAGGATTCATTAGAGACCTTAAAACATCGTTGGGACTAACTTTAGAAGATATTTGAGGAGTAGAAATTGATGAAAAACGAAGAAGGAAAAATCTGGGCTCGATCTGGTCGTTCATTAGAAGAGCCTCCCCAGGTCGTTCGAACGAGCCTCGTTCGAACGAGCTTCTAATGAGTTGACCAGTCGCTGCTAACGAAAAGGAATCTCGTTCGATACTTCGTTCGAATGAGATCTCGTTAGAAGGAGCAGTTCGTTCGAACGAACTGGATCTCGTTCGAACAGTCTCGTTCGAACGAGACTTCTAACGAGCTGACCGTTCAATCTCGTTCGAACAGCCTCGTTCGAACGAGACTTCTAACGAGCTGGCAGTTTAGGCCTTTTTGGCCTGTTTTGATTTTGGGAGTCCCATAAACTTGTTCGAGGATAGAGATGGCATTCCTTTGATGTTATATGGATAGATTTGGGACTTTTGGGTTATTATGAGGAGTAAATTATATATGTGTGATTTACATCAATGAACCGTTTGGGTTGAGACGTGAGTGTCTACTACGACGTGAGAATAAATTTAGGGCGCGTATGATTATAAACTAGAATCGTATAATGTGTAAATTTATATATTGGTACTAGAATGAGAATAGTACTACAATTAAACTACGGGATTACTAAGACGTGTGTTTACTTAGTATTGGTATATGAATTGTGTGTATGACATACCTACCATACTTGCTATCACGGGAGGTTTGCGTTCGCTTAGGGCCCTCTAATCCTTGTGTTGCCCGGATTTAGACTGGTTACCTTAATGAACATAGGTCATAGAAAGACTTATTGGGATATTAATAAGTCCGCTGATCATGGGAGCGTAGGTATGTGCGTGACCCATGTGATGTGACTGTGTTCGCCTCCATTATTTGTGATGTTGTTATCTGTGAACTATTCCTGAGAGATTCGGAATATGTAATCCTTATGTACGTGATGTACCGGGATGGATAGCAGAGTATGTGTGCACCGCAGCTTAGTTCTCGGGGTGCTTGTATTGTATATTTATGATGTGAATAATATACACTTAATTAATGGGAATCTTCATGTTAATGTTGTGAATATAATTACAGTATTGTTTTGAGAAAAACATAACGGGTTAGCTGATAGTGAAATATATTACATGTTGAGTAGATGAGTTTACGTTAAACCCCTATTTAATTACGAGCGTTATCATGTTAATAGAACCGAGTAATAAGGGTAGGACCTATGACAGTCTAGCTAGATATGATGTCACTTAGCTAGTAGTTTGGGTCGTTGTAGATGGGTACTTATGTTAGGAGTGCACAGTTAGACGAGAGGTGAGAATATCATGTGAGTGTACGTCCTAACATGTACTTTGCATTTAATGTTTTAAATGTTTTTAAAGCACTTGCAGGTTTTTAAAATATCTCCACATTCGGGCTCTGACCCGTTTGCTTTCAAATCTATTTTTCTTTGTAAAACCATTTTAGGTGCCCAGCCACAAGGACACCATGCATAGGGTACTCATTCAGGTGACGAGCTGTAGCTGGTTGTGGAAGCTACAGGGATTTGCTTGTAGACGCTTCTATCATTTGGATTCCAGAGTCATTATCTATCAGTTGTAGGGCATGTTGCCCATTTCTATTAGAGACATCTTTCCATTTCAGTTTTCAGACTTTGGCATGTATTGTTTTAGTATTCGGTTTACTTATTTCAGTTGTGGGATTGTAGTGAGGAGTTTTTCCTCCAGACTTTATTTACATTATGTGATGGTTACTCTATTTACTTCGTTATGGTGAATGGTGTTATTATTCTTCATTACACTTGTTGCATGTTAATCAGACTTAAATTAAAATTTGGCAACTTACTTTTTAAATACTAGGTGGTTAGTAATCAATAAAATGTTTTCGACAGTGATGCTATTAACTGGACCAACTTGGCATTTTGAATTAATTTAATAAAGGAGTGGATACCCGGTATTTAATTAGTCGGGGTGTCACCACTCGTCCACTAGGGTAACCTAGGAGTTTAACGGCTTATTTCATATGCTAAATGCAATCGTATCGCCCGCGAAAGTGGCCTTATGCTTTTATACCATATTTTTGCACTTATCCTGCTTTTGGTTTGCTTGTAGTTCTTTTTGCATCCTATGTCATTGCTAGGGACTAGCAATGTGTAAGTTAGGGGGTGTGATGATACGCAAATATTGCTTATTTCATCCTCCGAACCTACGCGTTTTAGCCCCCTCGGGTGCCTTAATCTCTATATTTAAGCCCGTTAACCAGAAAACCTCGGTTTATATTGTTAACATGCTATATGAGGTATAATTTGGCTTTTGTAGGTATTTAGGTACCAAGTATGGGATTCGGACGCATTCCGCGCAATTTCCGTACGCAACCGCACGTTCAAGGGCATTTTAGTCATTTTACAGATTGGGCACCTGGCCCAACATCTTCATGGAAGTTGTAGCCGTCCTCGCAAGCTTCGCGTGGCCGCAAACGGTGCGCGATTCCGATTCATAACGAAGAAATTACGGCGATTTCTGCGGACGAGAAAAGCTTGGAAACCAAAACAGCAATGCAGTGTACTGCCCCTGTTTGATCGACAGATCGACCAGATCATCGATCGATCGACTATATTAAATTTATGAAATTTGGCCTTGATCGACAGATCGACCAATTCATAGATCGATCGATGCTCTGTTTTCTGCAGATATTTTTTTGCATTTCTTTTCTTTTCTCTTTTCTTTTCTAATTTAATTCCCACTTGGTATATAAGCCAATTTTGTTGTAATAAACAGGGGTGAACGTTTTTCGATATTTTTTAGGTTAGAATAGTTAGGGTTTTGGTTCGGAGAGCTCATTTTCTCTTCCTCTTGGATTGACAACCCATGTGGTTTTGTAAGATTGAACTATTCTCTTCCATTTCCATTAATATAGTTTGTTCTTCATCATTTCTTGCTTTCTAGATAATTTTCATGCTTTCATAATTAGGTTTTCTTGCTTTAATTCTTTCTTTCTTAGTTTAATTAGTTTAATTTAGTTTATTTTCATGTATTGCCCTTAGTTAAATAGGTTCGGGATTGCGTTTCCGCCATTTACGGGTTTGGACCTCGAAAATTAGGTTTTGTGTAAAATTGCATTTAATTGAAACCTCGCGTATTAAAGTCGGATTATTATGCGTTTAACTTTCTTTGTCATGCAACGTTAGTGTTTATAGCGATTATCCGAATTTAATCCGCGTGTGACCATTTTCCGTTAAATGTTTAATCTCGCAACTTTGGTTTAAATTCCTTATTGTGTGATGTTTATGCTTAATTGGATATGCTCGATTAAATTGCTTTCGAACCGAAATTCTAATTTGTAGTTGTTTAACCCGTGAATGCGTGTATGCGATCCCGATCCTCGCTTTCCTTTTGCGTAGCGTTAACTTCTCTTTTCTTTTGTCACCATAACCACCCATCACCTTTTCATTTATTTATTTTACACTTTTATTCCAGAAGTAATTAAATAATTAAAATCTAAAATTCAATCACTCCCTATGGATTTCTTACGATACCCGACTTACCGCTGTGCTTTCTTGTCAACTGTAGTAGTATATTAGGTTCTTTTGTATCGCGGCGACGAAACACACAACGATTGTGCACTTTACACGCGCACACTTTTTCCGCCCTGTCAAAGTCACTAAGAGGTCAGCACATACCCTCACGTCTGTTAGGACCGTCTGACTATCAATCAGATAGCTTGTACCAAGGATTTCTATGTTCTAGGGTACGAGTCAATATCCCCCATAAAGGTCCCATCAAGACAAGACTGTCCCAGCGTGAAAACCTCAGCGATAGCAAGTAGCGCGGGCATGATTTTGTTTACACGTACATAAGATATATGATCAATCACAGAGTCATATAGATATATAACTATTCACATTCATAAGTTAGGTACGCCCATGGCCCAACATTATATTATTCCATTCTTAGTATATTTTTATGCGGTTATTTCTTATCATGGACTTATTCATTTTATTTTCGGAATTTAATTTATTCCAACTCACTTATCATCGCTTGAAGTATTCCCTTTACCTAAGTACAATTTCAGTAGGTCCTCACTTACCTTCTAATGCCACTCCTAGACATTTTGATTATTAAGTCTACGCACATTAGATTTCTTAGGTATGAATATTTCCCCGTTTACCCTTCATTTTCCCATTTCATTAAAGTTCCACTTAACGGAATTTACCTTGACCCTACTGGTCCTTTTTATGTTTCATTACGTCCTAATAACATTAATCAAGATTTATTACGCATTTAATCGGATTAAGTCAACACAAGGAAAAATCTAGTTTTCTAGAAGGGGTCGGTCGATCGATAAAAAGGGGTCGATCCATCAAACCGTCGATCGATCGACATTCTTTGGTCGATCGATCGATCGATCAAGCAGGTATGGCGGAAACTGCAGAATACCAGTTACAGGAATTATCATCCAAAATCATCCAAATCCTAGTTTTTAACTCCCAAACTCCCAGAAATTTATACCACAAGCATTATAAACCCAAATGAACAATATTCTACGTAAGACATGCGAGTTTTCATCAATTATCATGGATTAAAAGGTCCAAAATCTATATAAATCTCATGAACCCTAATAATTTCTTTAACTTAGTTCTTCTCATTATTTTTCCAGAATTTCTACTTATAAGCCAATGTAAATTCATGGTTCAACCTCTACATGTGAAGGGGATTTCCAGAATGATGTTTATATCTCTAAAACATGCGATTTCTAACCTCCAACATAGGTTTTCTTTCATAAAAACTCATCCTAATCAAACCTAAACTAATATGAATGAAGCATTAACTAAATTAAGCAAGATAAATACTTGCCTGGGAATTTTTGTTTCTGATTTGTGGATGAAATCAGTGTGGTTGTGATCCTCGTTGCGCGATCTAACGTTTGGCGGTGACGGCGGTGAAAACGGAGGAGTTCTTGGACTAGAACTCCTTGGTAAGATTTTCCTTTCCTTCTCCAATGGCCGTCTTTTGTTTTTGGTTGTGTTAACTCTAGAAGAAAACCCTAAGCATTTGATATAACCTAGAAAATTTGTAGTTTTCCATGCCCAAAAATACAAAATACCTAAAACGCCCTCCCGGGGTGTTCATTAAGCCTAAAAACGCCCTGAGACCCAAACTAAACCCCCGGGTACATTATTTTGACAATCTCGACCCTTCGGAACACTTTGACGCACTCAAAATGACCATATGGGCGACTTATAATTTATTCACGTTTATTAATCAAAATTTAGTCCTAACACGACATGGGCGCGTCCCGACTTAAATTTTCAAAATTGTCATTTTATTCACTCGTGACAATAATAGAACCAATATTATATATTACTTTGCTCATTAGTAATATTCAGCAAGTTTCCTATAATTACTAACTCTCGTCACGTTAATAATTTTAAAAAAATAATTGATTTTGGGATTTATATTAAATTAATAACTCACATCAAATTTAATAAATTCCCAAATTTAGAAAGCATAAAAATACGGGGTATTACACACCTCCCCCCTAATAACGGAATTTCATCCCGAAATTCAGAAAATAAGGCATACCTGGTAAGAATGAATTTGGGTATTTCTCGCGCATATCTCCCTCGCGCTCCCGGGTGGATTCCTCCACATTATGATGCTCCCACTGGACCCGTACAAGTGGAACTACCTTCGACCTCAATCTCCTTTCGCTATGGTCTAGGATAGCCACTCGTCTCTCCTCGTAAGAGTTGTCAGGCTATAAGTCTATCTCTTCTATCGCGATGTGGGTGTGGGCCATATCATCCCGAAGATATCATCTCAATGACGAAATATGAAATACATCGTGGATGCGGTGTAAGTGCTCTGGCAACCCCAATCTGTATGCTATCGTCCCAATACTCTCGATAATAGGAAATGGTCCAACGTACCTTGGATCCAACTTTCCCTTCTTCCTAAACCTCATCACTCCTCTCATAGGAGAAACGCGCAGTAATACTTGGTCCCCCACATTAAATTCTCGGAAGAACCGTTTCGCATTCGCGTAGATTTTCTGTCTGTCATGGGCTACTCGAATACGGCTCCTTATGAGCTCAATCCTAGCTGAGGTTTCCTGAATAACTTCTGGTCCGAGCAACTTATTATCTCCCACCTCGAGCCAACAAGTTGGAGAACGACAAGGACTGCCATACAATGCCTCAAATGGAGCCATGCCAATCTTAAACTGATAAGAGTTATTATAAGCAAACTCTACCAGTGGAAGATGTGGCTCCCAACCTCCTCCAAAATCAAGGACACACATGCGTAGCATATCCTCCAACATCTGATTAGTGCGCTATGTTTGTCCATCTGTCTGTGGGTGATAAGCTGAACTCAATTTCAACTTTGTACCCATGGCCTCCTGAAAGCTCTCCCAGAAATGCGATACGAAGATCTTATCTCTATTTGACAAAATATTCAGGGGCACCCTATGTAATTTAACAATCTTAGTAATGAACCACTGAGCATACTGACCCATGGTATAGTCTTTTCGCACCAGCATAAAATGAGCCACCTTGGTTAAACGGTCCACAATCACCCAGATGGAGTCGTGGCCCCGCTGTGATGTAGGAAACCCAGTAATAAAATCCATAGAAATACTCTCCCACTTCCATCTGGGTATTTCCAATGGCTGAAGCAACCCTGACGGTTTTTGGTAGTCCACCTTTACCTGCTGGGTGGTAGAACACTTGGACACGAACTCAGCAATGTCCTTTTTCATCCCACTCCACCAGTATTGCCGCCTCATATCTTGGTACATCTTATCTCCCCTAGGATGCACCGCAAATCGGGACCCGTAAGACTAGGTCATCACTGCATGACTTAAGTCTGCTCCTTCTGGGACCACTAATATCCCATTAAACCTCAAACCTCCATTAGAACTAACAAAATAGGACTCAGCACCCTCAGCTAAAAGTCGTACAATATGCTCCTAGAAAAATGGATCTGCGGTCTGTGCCTGTATTACCCTCGTAACAATCTCGGGTGTCACTGTCATGACAGATATGAAGGAACGGGCTATTGCATCCTGGTGACCCAACTCTTTCCACTTTGCTTTGCAGATGTCCGCTACATCGTCTACCGGTATAGGTCTCAACGCATTGGCAACTACGTTGGCCTTCCTCGGATGGTATTGTATGTCGAACTGATAGTCCTTCACAAACTCTAACCACCTGCACTGATGCATATTCAGCTCTCGCTGAGTGAACAGGTACTGCAGTGACTTGTGGTTTATGAACAAGCAAAATTTCTCCCCCAATAAATAGTGTCTCCATATCCTCAATGCAAAAATGACCACTACTAACTCTAGGTCGTGTGTGGGGTAATTCTTCTCGTGCGACTTAAGCTTGCGGGAGGCAAAAGCTATAGCCTTATCCTCCTGCTGAAGTACTCCCCCAAGTCCCCGTAAAGAGGAATCAGTGTAAACCAGATACTCCACGCCCATCTTAGGTAAAGCAAGGACCGGTGCTGAAGTAAGTTTGTCTTTCAGCTTGTTGAAAGCCAATTGACAAGCATCGTCCCAAACATATGGTACCCCCTTATGAGTCAGGTTCGTCAATGGACCCGCTATTTTGGAGAACCCCCGAATGAATCTCCTGTAGTATTCGGCTAATCCCAAGAAACTACGTACTTCCGTCGGTGTCGTGGGCTGTCCCCACTCCCTCACCGCTGACACTTTACTCGGGTCAACTGCTATCCCTTATTCAGAAACAACATGTCCCAAGAACTGCACTTGCCGTAACCAGAACCCGCACTTCTCATACTTAGCATACAATTGATGCTCTCGTAGAGTCTGAAGAACCTGCCTCAAGTGCTCGGCATGCTCTTCCTCGGTGTGTGCATATATTAAAATGTCATCTATGAAGACGATGACAAACTGAGCCAAGAACTCTCTGAACACTCGGTTCATCAAGTCCATGAATATGGCTGGAGCATTTGTGAGTCCAAATGGCATCACTCTGAACTCATAGGACCCATATCTCGTCAAGAAAGCAGTCTTTGAAACATCCTACTCCATAATACGTAGCTGATGGTACCTTGACCTTAGATCTATCTTCGAAAAGAAAGTTTCTCCCCCCAGCTGGTCGAACATACTTGTTCTTTATCGTGACCTTGTTCACTTCTCGGTAGTCCACACATAGCCTTAGTGAACCATCTCTCTTTTTCACAAACAAAACTGGAGCCCCCCAAGGTGAGGTACTCATGCGAATGAAGCCCTGACCTAACAGCTACTCTATCTGATCTCGTAACTCTCGCGTCTCCGCTGGAGCCATAGGGTATGGAGCGCGTGCTATAGGTCGAGTATCCGGTAATAAATCTATGACAAAATCTATCTCTCGACTGGGGGGTAGGCCTAGTATATCCTAAAATACATCAGAATACTCACGAACAACTGGGATTGAGTTTAAGGGAATCACGACCTCCTTAGAGGTATCCTCTTCTATGTAATACAAATGAGTGGTCGAGCCTCCCTTTTGTCAAGGCATCGCCACTACAAACATATCTTGCCCCGGAATGGCAAAGACAATACTCCCACCGAAATAATCTATCATAGCTCTGTAAGCTGCGAGCCTATCCATACCAATAATAATGTCGTGCTCATGCATATCTAAGACTAACATGTCTGCTGGTAATTCCAAGCTACCAATCTCCACTCCAACACCCCGACATATAAAGAAAATTAACGATCCATTTCCCAGTGGTGATTCTACACACGTTATAGTGCTCTCTGATGTGGCTAATAACCCTAAGACCTTCTCAAAACGGGTAGATATAAAATAGTGTGTCACCCCAGTATCAAATAAAACCCGACCCATAGTACCATGGATAGGAAACATACCCTCAATCGCAGGTGGTGCCTGTGGAGCTACTGTCTGGTGGACGTTATAGACACGTCCGTACTGTAACTGTCCCTATTGTACTGGAGCTGTTGGAATGGCTGGTAGGGATGGTACTTGAGCTGGTGCTGGGAGGGCGGCTGGAAAAAGTGGCCTATGTGGCTCATTACGGACACCCTGCTGTTGTGGGGCCCTTTCCCCCTCTGGACAATCCTGGCGCCTATGGCCATTCTTGCCGCACCCGAAACATCGGCCCCTGAAATTACCTCCCCTCTGACCCTGCTGACCACGGCCATGTTGGCCATTACCACCCCTCCATTGGCCCTGCTGAAAATGCTATTGGCCCTGATGGACCTGCTACTGACCCTACGACTGACGATGTTGGCCCTGCTGACCCTGCCTAAATCCCCCAAATCCCTGCCTGGAATCACCTGATTGGAACAGCTTGGCAGGGTCTCCCTGATGGGAACTCTGCTCATGCTGACGAGTCTGTCCCAGAGATGTCGGTGCTCCACTAGCACCACTACCCCCTGTCCTGCCCTGCTGATCGGACTCTTCTGCTTGCTTGCTTCCCTGCATATGGAAGCGGTGATCTTGGCAGTATAGCAAAGCAGCGTTGAGTACATCTCTGTAGGTACTTAGAGACAGATTGTCTATAAGGTGCTGATGAATCCTCCAAGCTAACCCGTCCACAAACAATAGTATCTTCTAGCCCTCAGTGGGTGCCTCATCCGGCACTATAGTGAGAAGTCTTGTAACTCCTCTTCATACTCAGCAAAGGTCTAATTCTCCTGCTTCAAACTCAATAATTTCCTCCTCATCTCAGTCTGCACGGTGGATGGGAAGTATTTTCTGTCAAACCGTGCCCAAAACAACTGGATAGTAATAATCTCCCTCTCCTCCAAGGTGATAGTGGATTCCCACCAATGCAAAGCGGGCCCCACTAGCTTAAAGGAAGCCAATAGCTGTTTATGCACGTCCGTGCACTCGTACATATGCAGATGCCTCTGGCTGGCTACAATAATATCTGAACCACCCGCAAACTCTGGGGGATGCGCCTTCTGAAAGGCATCCCTAACTCACTCCCATGCAGATGGAAGCTATGTCGGTACTGGCGCCACTTCCTGGACTTAGGGTGGAGCGTGTTGTACTACCGCTAGCGCGGCATTCACCGCCTGAGCAATGATAGCGGCTACCTCATTTGCATTCATCGTTCCCTGAGCCGGAGCTACTGGCTGTTCGTCTTGGGCACGCCTATCCTTTGGTGCACGTCTCGGAGGCATCTGAAACGTGAAGAAATTTATTAGTCCATAGTTATTATTAAATCTCAAATAGCTGAAGACATAATCGTAAAAGCAAGAATACAACAATCCTAAAAATAGGGCTCTATAGCAAGAACGCTAAGCTAAAAGCGAAATAAGCCATACAGATCCTAAAGGACACTAGAACCTGATGCTCTGATACCACCTGTGACACCCCGCCTAATTAAATACCGGGTGATCAATCCTTTATTAAATTATAATCAAGGTGAACGGTTTATTCATTCTCAGCATCACTGTCGAAAAATAAATTTTCCAAATTTAAACACCCTAATATTTAAGCTAAGCGTCAAAACCATATAAACCTTATTCCCATTTTATTTATAAAACCTTTGATAAAACCTTTGATAATTAACAGTTTATGAGTCACACAATAATATTTTGGATGTAAATGATCATTCAAGAATTAAACCATCAATAGTAAATCCCAACTTCAAAACACTAAAGAAAAACATTCTGACGGTAATAAATTCCAAAGTAAAACTACTGAAAGTAAATGAATTACAATCCCTCACAAAACCAACTAAATAATGAAAAGAGTGACGCATGCCCAACTAGATAAAGTAGAACTAGAAACAAAATCAATGATGAGGTCGTCTAAGCACAAGGCCTGCAACTCCCACAAAAGCTGCAGCGTGTTCCATATCCAGAGAATCCTTAGCCTGACGCCCCTGTGGCTGGGTCCCTATAATACACACACACACACACACACACACACACACACACACACATATATATATATATATATATATATATATATATATATATATATATATATATAAGAGGAGAGATAATAGTAAACGAGTCAGAGCCCAATTGTAAAACAGTTTAAAATTTTAGTTTAGCAAGTATTTAAAATGTTTACTGGCTAATGCAACAACATATTAGTAACGACACTCTCTTGAGAAAGTCTCAACTCTCTTCTAGTGTGCACCCTACCGCACTATTAATCCAAAAAGATTAACTTCATTCAAATTCCTCATTAGATTCCATGCCGACAAATTTCTAGGACTAAGATAATTAAATCCCTAGAATTTAAGGTTTTTACAGAACTCTTATTTGATTAAAAAGTCTTTCAACAGTTTCACAACATTTCGGCTATATATAATAAAACCAGAATATTTATCCATTAATTAACTTCTTTTAGTCTCGGTAGGAAGTTACAAATTTCAAGACTATATATATACATTAATTACCCATATAATATATATATACTACTGGCACACCACATAATATTTATGGTGCTGGCATACTCTGCTATCAAGTCCCCGTATCACTCGTACTAAGGGAAATATTAGTTCGGAATCACTCTCGAACTGTATTAATACAAACAAACACAAGTTGAGGCGAAGCATAGTTCCAAGTCACTAAGAGGTCAGCCCATACCCTCACATCTCTTAGGACCGTCTGACTATCAATCAGATAGCCTGTACCAAGGATTTCTATGTTCTAGGGTACGAGTCAATATCCCCCATAAAGGTCCCATTAAGATAAGACTGTCCCAACGCGGAAACCTCAGCGATCGCAAGTGGCACGGGCATGATTTTGTTTACACGTGCATAAGATATATGATCAATCACAGAGTCATATAGATATATAACTATTCACATTCATAAGTTAGGTACGCCCACGGCCCAACATTATATTATTCCATTCTTAGTATATTTTTATTCGGTTATTTCTTATAACGGACTTATTCATTTTATTTTCGGAATTTAATTTATTCCAACTCACTTCTCATCTCTCTAAGTATTCCCTTTACCTAAGTACAATTTCAGTAGGCCCTCACTTACCTTCTAATCCAACTCCTAGACATTTCGATTATTATGTCTACTCACATTATATTTCTTAGGTATGAATATTTCCCCGTTTACCCTTCATTTTCCCATTTCATTAAAGTTCCACTTAACGGAATTTACCTTGACCCTACTGGTCCTTTTTATGTTTCATTATGTCCTAATAACATTAATTAAGATTTATTACACATTTAATCGGATTAAGTCAACACAAGGAAAAATCTAATTTTTGAGAAGGGGTCGATCGATCGATAAAAAGGGGTTGATCAATCGAACCGTCGATCGATCGACATTCTTTGGTCGATCGATCGATCAAGCAGGTATGGCGAAAACTGCAGAATACCAGTTACGAGAATTATCATCCAAAATCATCCAAATTAAAGTTTTTAACTCCCTTAACTCCCAGAAATTTATACCACAAGCATTATAAACCCAAATGAACAATATTCTACGTAAGGCATGCAAGTTTTCATCAAGTATCATGGAATAAAAGGGCTAAAATCTATATAAATCTCATGAACCCTAATAATTCTTTAACTTAGTTATTCTCATTCTTTTTCCAGAATTTCTACTTCTAACCCAATGTAAATTCGTGGTTCAACCTCTACATGTGAAGGGGATTTCCAGAATGATGTTTATATCTCTACAACATGCGATTTCTAACCTCCAACATAGGTTTTCTTTCATAAAAAATCATCCTAATCAACCCTAAACTAATATGAATGAAGAATTAACTAAATTAAGCAAGATAAATACTTTCCTGGGAATTTTTGTTTCTGATTTGTGGATGAAACCAGTGTGGTTGTGATCCTCGTTGCGTGATCTAACGTTTGGCGGTGACGGTGGTGCAAACGAAGGAGTTCTTGGACTAGAACTCCTTGGTAAGCTTTTCCTTTCCTTCTACAATGGCCGTCTTTTGTTTTTGGTTGTGTTAACCCTAGAAGACAACCCTAAGCATCTGATATAACCTAGAAAATTCGTAGGTTTCCACGCCCAAAGATACAAAATGCCTAAAACGCCCTCCCGGGGTGTTAATTAATCCTAAAAATGCCCCGAGACCCAAACTAAATCCTCGAGTACATTATTTTGACTATCTCAACCATTCCGGACACTTTGGCGCCCTCGAAATGACCATATGAGTGACTTATAATTTATCCACTTTTATTAATCAAAATTTAGTCCTGACACGACACGGGCGCGTCCCGACTTAAATTTCCAAAATTGTCATTTTATTCACTCGTGACATTTAATAGAACCAATATTATATATTACTTTTCTCATTAGTAATATTCAACAAGTTTCCAATAATTACTAACTCTCGTCATGTTAGTAATTATAAAAAATAATTAATTTCGGGATTTATATTAAATTAATAACTCACATCAAATTTAATAAATCTTCAAATTTAGAAAGCATAAAAATATGGGGTATTACATCTAGTCTCCTGAGATATCACTCTTTGGAGAGTCAAAATTTAGTACCCTATGAGTTGACAGACTTATCTTAGTTGGTACCACTACCTCAATCCCGAAATAAAGCATGTATAAAGTCTCCCCTGTTGTTGTATTCCTATAATCCTAAAGGACATTATGAAACTCATTGATACAGTGTCCTTTAGCATCATCCAACCTTCTATTAAATCCATTAAGTAAATATTTGTCAGACCATTTCACTGTGGATGTCCAGGTGTTCAATGGAGCTTCTGAATCTTGAACCGAATGTAACATTCCTCAAACTCATTGTTATCAAATTGAATACCATAGTTGGTGATGAAAGCGTAGGGCATCCCATAACGACATATAATCTACTTCTATCTGAACTGGAAAACGATCTGATAAGGCATATCAACAAAAGGCTCAACCTCCACCCATTTCTTGAAGTAATCCACTACTATAACCAAATACTTGAACCTTCCTTTGGTGGTCGGTAATGGACCGACCAAGTATATTTTCCAAATAGCAAACGACCAAGGAAAGTGATGGGAGTTAGGTCCACCCCCGATCTTCAGTGGATAATGGTGAACTTATTGCATTTATCACACTTCTTGGCAAAAGAAACGTAATTTTCCTTAATCATCGGCCAGTAGTAGCCTTGTATGGATACTCTTTGTACTAATGATCGACCAACTGAATGAGCTCCACATGACCCTTCATGTACCTCCTTAATCAAGTCATGTACTTAGGTTGGATTAACGCAACGAAGTAAGGAATTATGTATCCCCTTCTTTATATAATGCCTTTCTCTAGAACATAATTAGCTTATCTCAACTTCCTGGCTTCTTTCTGGTCGGATGATAGAAACACCTTGTTAAAGTAGTCTTTGATCAGATCCATCCAGTAAGGACCCAATTTTATAGAGATAATGTTGACGGCTTCCCCATCAATGCTTTTATGTGCGAGGATCTCTACTAGAATAGTTTATCTGAATTATATCTGAGTTACCGAGGCTAGACGAGTAAGGGAATTTTCTAGGTCATTCTCCACCCTGGGGATCCGGATCATCTTAACTATAGGAAATAGAGAGATAACTTCCATAATTTTGTTAAAATACCTTAGCATAACTTCTCCTTTAGCTCCATATATCGAAGTATTTGATTGATAATGAGTTAAGAATTATTGTATGCTATCACTTGCTCAGCACCCAGCGATAGAGCTAATTCCAAACTCGTCGTCAATATCTCATACTTGGCCTCATTATTGAAAGATTAAAACTAAAAACATAAAGCTTATTCCATATCTAAGTCATGTAGAGTGTTGATGATAAAAATTGCACTACTTTTAGTGGTGCATGAAGATCCATCCATAAATAATTTCCAAACTGGAACATTTTTGTTGAATTCTTCCTCTGATAATACTCCATGTATGAAGATCTTTTAGCTCTATTCAGCTAATCCTTGAGCCCTTACTTGAGAAGTTTATTTTTTATCTAAGCTCTCCTCCGAAGAAGTATGCTCGGTAGGCAAACTTTAATTATTGGTCACCTCTAGGTATGTGAATTCTGTAATGAAATTCGACATTGCCCATCGTTTTAATGATGTCCTTGGCTCATAGACAATCTCACATTCCCCCAGCTTAACTTCTCAGGATGTCAACTGTCCTGACTTTTATGGTTTATGCAAAGCTTGTCGCATAGGCAAATCAGTATACACTACAATGATATGTGCCTAGAAATATGGTCTCATTCTCCTGGAGGCTTCAATAAGTGAAAGTGTTAGTTTTTCCAAGCATGGATACTAAATTTTTTCTCCTCGAAATTCTTTGTTGGTGTAGTAAATAGGCTTTTGAACTCCACCTTCTAATCGAATCAAAGTAGAACTAACATTCAACTCTAAAACAAATAAGTACGACTATAACTTTTCCCCTAAAACTGGTCGAGAGAGCAATGGTGGAAATCCTAGATTATTTTTTAACTCTGAGAAAGCTTTATCATATTCATCATTCCACTCAAAGGTCTTTTTGAGCACTTTAAAAATTAGAAGACTCTTGTCTATTTCTTGGGAAACAAAATGATTAAGGGCCGCTACTCTTCCAATTAGTTTTTTCACGTCTTTATTGCATGTGGGAGATTTCATATCAATCAAGGCCTTTATCTTATGAGGGTGCTTACATTCCCCTATGGTTTACATTATACCCCAAGAACGTTCATTATTATACCCCAAATGTTTATTTGGTCAGGTTTAGTTTCATCTGGTGCTTCTCCAACCGGTCAAATGTCTGAGCCAAGTCTTTGATGTGGTCGGCAGTAGCCTTACTCTTGGCGAGCATATCATCCAATATACCTCTATGTTCTTGCCAATCTGATCTTCTACCACTTTATTCACCAACCTCTGGTATGTTGCTCCAGTATTTTTTAGCCTAAAGGGCATAACATTGTAGCAATACATTCCTCGGCTAGTAATAAAAGAAGTGTTCTTCTTGTCTTCTGGCTTCATTTTAATTTGGTTATAGCTAGAATAAGCATCCATGAAGCTAAGTAACTCATGACCTACGATTACATCTACCGGCTGATCAATCCTTAGCAAAGGAAAATGATGCTTTGGGCATACTTTGTTAAGGTGAGTGAAGTCAATGCACATGCTCCACATGCCATTCTTCTTTTTTTACCATCACTACATTTGCCAACTAACTGGGATATTTGACATTTTCTATAAATT
Organism: Sambucus nigra; assembly: GCA_949130495.1. Taxonomy (NCBI): domain Eukaryota; kingdom Viridiplantae; phylum Streptophyta; class Magnoliopsida; order Dipsacales; family Adoxaceae; genus Sambucus; species Sambucus nigra. The sequence continues at coordinate 447,536,755 of OX422218.1, read as the reverse complement.
GAGCCTTCTGTAATTTCTCCACTTCCTCTTGTATGGCCATGTTCTTCTCGATATTGAACACTCTGCATTTCTATTTGATCGGCGTATAGTCTTTACAGATGTTGAGTTAATGAAAGATGAAATTAGGATCAATCCTTGGCATATCCTCATGACTCCAAGCGAACACATTTTTCTATTCTCTCAGGAATGCGATTAACTCCTGTTTGATAGAACATATTAGGTTCGATCCAATTTGAGTGGTTATTTTTGGCTTTTCATTATCAAGCACAATGGTCTTTATTGCCTCTATAACCTATCCTTATACTAGATCTTCTTCCTCCCTAGGATTAAGAGTGTCAATATGATAGGTGGTAGTGCTCTTCTGGACTTCTTGCTGGTCAGAGAAAGTGTAATAGGACTTCCTAGCTTCCATTTGGTTGCTATTTACTACTCCGACTGCATAATTAGTAGGAAACTTCATACGATAATGTACTGTAGCTGGCAGTAATTCCAACTGCTTCATCATAACTTTGTCAGGAATCATGTTATAGGCTAAATGAACATTTTTATCCAGCTAGAAGAAGCGAATCCTCTCCTTTCTCCTTGGTGGAAAAGTTCCAACCAGAACGTCCAACTTGATTGTCCCCAAGGGATAAGCTTTTTCTCCTGAGAATCCTATGATAGGCCTGTGGTAAGGTTCTAGCGTATTGTCTCGTAAACCTAAGTTGTGGAAATAGTTATATAATATGACATTTGTTGAACTCATATTATCCACCAGTATTCTTGTTACTCATTTATGATACACCCTACAAGTGATGACCAATGGGTCATCAGGAGGGTAAAGTACTCCGTTGAAATCATTTTTGGAGAAATCAATCACGTATTTTTCTTTATTGACTTTTCTAAGACGACCATCTGTGCATTCGAACATGTCAATCTATCTAATGGAAATATAGGATTAGGCTTCAGTCAGATAAGCCTTTCTTTCAGCTATCTCATCTCCTCCACCAACGTCTCCTCCTACAATGAAATGGCAGCCAAAGAAATCATTCCTACTTTAACTTTGGGCTCCTCAGGCTTTTTTGGTAGGTCAGGATCATCTTTATAATTATTATTGCGTGCCCTTTTCGGGTCAATTTTTTCTTGTCCAGGTGATTTAGACCTTTTTGTGGTGTCCCAACCACTAGCCCAATTAATAAATTTAGTTAACTTTCCTCGTCGGATGAGATCTTCCACCTCATTCTTCATAGTGGTGCAGTTATCAGTGGTGTTCCCGTGATCTCTGTGAAAATCAAAATATTTGAATTTATTTCTCCTGTTAGGAGGTGACTTTAGTTTCCTATGCCAGTTTAAATCTTTATTGCCCCTAATCTCCTCTAGTATTATATGAAAACCTTTGGCGAGTGGGGTATATTCATCATACTTCTTAATTTTTTCAACCTTCTTATCTTTTTTCTCTTTCTTGGTTGAATTATTTTGGCTTCCAGTCTTCACCTCTGTAGATTCTTTAGCAGTCATAGCCTCCTCGACATTCATAATATTTTTAGCCTTAGCTATCAATTCTATCATAGTCTTGGGAGGATTTTTTGCTAGTGTATAGTAAAGGTCCTTGTCAAGTAACCCACTCATCAATGTTACAATGGTAGTTTTCTCTTCATAATCAATCACCTCTAGTTTCTCATTGTTAAAGTGGGTGATGTACTCCCGAGTAGTTTCGTTGGTTTTTTTACGAAAGGTCAAGAGATGAGTCTTGATCGGCTTTGCCCTAAAATAAAAGTTATCAATAAATAACTCGGCTAACTGATGGAAATTAGAAATCTTTTCCTTGGGTTGTACCAAATCTAGACTGGGCTTGTAATGGAACTTGAGAATGCTCGACAACGCATCTCTTCGGGGATACAATAGATATCCGTAATAACCTGATATTGTTCAATATGAAGGATGGGATCATTCTTCTTATCATATTTTGGAGTGACATTTGGTGGATTGAATTTAGAAGGCGTGGGAATTGCCTAAATAAAAGTGGATACTGATGATACGAAAATATTGCGTATTTCATCCTCCGAACGGACGCATTTTAGCCCCCTCGGGTATCTTATTCCCTATATTTGTGCTCGTTAACCAGAGAACCTCGGATTTCTACATTAACATGTTTTGCATGGGTTAATTGAGCTTTTATAGGTATTTGGAAGCTAAGTGTGAAGTTTGGACGCATTCCGCTCGATTTTTATACGCGGTCGCACGTTCAAGAGAATTTTAGTCTTTTCACACCTTGGGTACTAGGCCCAACATCTACACGGAAGTTGTATCCCTCCTCGTAAGCTTCGCGTGGCCATGAACAGTGTACAATTTCGATTCTGAACGAAGAAGTTACGGCTATTTCAGCACAAGGGAAATGCAAGCATGCAAAAATAGTAATGAAGTATGCTGATACCTGCTTGATCGATCGATTGACGATTTTGGTAGATCGATCGATCCTTATCGACAACAGACTTTTTTTTTTATCGATCGATCGAAGATTTTGGTCGATCGATCGATCCCCTGTTTCCATGAGATATTTTGCCTTTTAATTTCTTTCTTCTTTTCTTTTCTCTACTGATTCCAACTTTCTATAAATACCCATTTTTGATGTAATAACAGATATAAAACATTTTAGGATAGATTTTAGCTTAGAATAGCGTAGGGTTTGAGGGTTTTGGAGGGTTCTTCTTCAATTGTTCTTGGATTGACAGCCCATTTAGGTTGAATGTTGCATTATTCATCATCCTCTCCATTAATATAGTGTGTATTTCCTTATTTCTTTCTTTGATAATTAGATTTTCATGCTTTGTTAATTAGTTTAAGTGCTTTCTTCCGGTGCTTTCTAGGTAGATTTACCGCGTTTATTTACCGCTTTCTTTACCGTGTTTTTAACATGCTTTCTAGGTAATTTAAATTAGGTTGTGTTTTAATGGAACTCACTCGGGTTAACGCGATGTTTTTCTTGGTGATAGTGTTTACAAGTTTATTTTGGGTTCTATGTCATAGTTATTACGTCTAGGATATTTGACAGGGCATATCATGTATGTCCCGTGCTTACGACCTTTCGCGCATAATTTCTGGGATATTTATTGATGCCAAAAACTTATTAGGATTTTATGAGGATTTAGGGGCGTGACAACCCTTGATTTAATTAACTGTCGAAACGAGAAGCATTTGTAATAACTCATCGACCCGTGTAACTATTTTATACAAATTAACTCGGGTGAGGGATATTCGACGCAACTTATAGTTTTTACCGCATTGTTAATCTAGTTTATTTTCCCTCGCCTAGTTAAACATTTCCCTTTTATGCATCTTTTTTCTTTTAGTTTGTAATCACCTTTTACACTTTTATTTGGAAGTATTAAATCACTTAAATTCCAGCATCTCGTCCCAGTGGATCTTTCGATACCTGACTTACCGTTGTGCTTGCCTAGCAAGTGTAGTAGTAATTTATGTTTTTGTATTGTCGCGGTGAAACAAAAATAACGAATGTTCACTTACAGGCGCATACTTTTCACGCTCGCTATCAAAATGGTGCCGTTGTAGAGGACTTCTTTGTTTTAGACTTTATTTGACTTAGTATTTCATAGTATTTTCTTTCTATTTGTATTATTTGCTAATATTTTGCAGGACTTCCCCATTTGAGCACTTAGAAACGCTCGAATTTTTCCCGCGCGCACCTATCTTTGTGGAATTCACCACTTCGAGCCTTTTTTGGGGTAAGCATGTCTTATTCCAATTCTTTCGGTAATCATTGTTATAATTCTCAAAATTCCTCCAAACCTATGACTTTCGGTGAATACTTAGAATCCCAAAGTATAAAAAATTGAAATATGACTTTGGGCGACTATAACGAAAGTCAAAATTTAGGTTATTGGAATTTCGATGATGATGACAATGATTTTGGGCCTTTACCTCCTTATAACATGAATTTTGAAACGAATTCAAATAGTTTTCAAAATTCCTATCATAATGAGGTTTTGTTTAAGTCTGATAGTAATTTTCAAAGTTTCCATTTTCATGCATCCGCACCTCATCCCATGACATTCAGTGAGGGCTTGCGTATGTATGAGAATGAGAAAATTGAAAATCGTTATCGGGAAGAAAATCGTTCGTGGGAACATGACTTGGATTTACTTTTTGAGCCCGACGACTATTTTGCTTCCGAGACTTTCGAAGTCAAGGAATGTTTTCAACCAAATGAGGTACTTGTGCCTACTTTGGAACAAACCATTCTAGACTTTGCCCATTGCATAATAGATATTGAAAGTGAGGATGAAAATGATGTAATATCTATTTGCAATGAAATGATTTCTTCTTTGGCCCCCAAAGAAGAACATTTCATTGAAAATGAAATTATTTCATTCGAAACTCAATCTTCATGCGATGATGATTCATCGCATGAGTTTGATTTTCTTTCATCACCATTTTCTTTCTCTATTATTACACCGTCTCAAGTACCTGATGATTCGATTTCAAACTTTAATATTTAAACCTTTTTTTGATGAGGAGTACTTGCTCGAGTCGCCTTCCATGATCGCATCCGTGCCTTTGTGTGCGCCGCCTCCCATTCCAATTTCAAAATCATTGGGAGGATATTCAGCTTTTCTTCGTCCGCACATGTTTTTGTCTCCCGTTCAATCCAAACCCCCCATCATCCCGCCACAAATTTTAATTGGCGATGGCTACTTTCTTATGCCTTACACATACCTTCCGTTGTTCAAACGAAATTCATATTTTTCAGAGGGTATGCTTGTATGTGAGGGTACACCAGTTATCCTCCAAAGTCAAATCGTTTTCATGGTGGACCCTCAACTATTTAGACTTCTAGTGTACAGTTAGTGTGAAGCCTAAAGAGTAGGTTGTAAGTTGGCTTTTTATTCTTTCTTTCTTTTTATTTTAGTCTAGTGTAATTAGTTAATTTTTAATTATTTGTTTTTGCTATGCTCGGTACTAACTTATTTTGTAGATTCTTTGGACTTGTTCTTATTGGGATCGCTCCAATTTTGGGTAATATCGTTCTTTGTCTCTCTTCAACTTTGTTCTTAATTCACATTGAGGACAATGTCAGGTTTTAAGTTAGGGAGTGTGGGATATTCTATCCATTTCTTTATTTAGTCCACGCTTTTTCTCACATGTTAGTTACTTAGTATGTTTTTCTTAGAAAATTTCAAAAAGATTTTCTTTCTTTTTTCTCCTTTTTTGGGCATTTTGCCTTTGTTTCCGATGATAAATTTCAATAATTGCCTAATCCAATAGACAGCCCAATGATGCATGTTCTCGATTTTAAAAGTTATTAGACTTTAGTCTCGATTATTGATATTATGAATAACTTCATGAATTAAACTTTAATCCCATGAGCACATGCACTTTTATTGCCTTATTGATTTGGTTTAAGATTTTTATAACCCGGTAATCTTTTGTTGCATTGTATATACTTACACCAAGTAAGCTTTTTACCTTTCGTCGTTTGTCAGTATATACACTATTCTTTTCTCATTGAAAACTTTGAATTCGTTGGTAATCTCACTATTCTTTCATTTGATCATTCATTAATTGAGTTCATATTTGAAATGTGTTACTTGATCATGATTTTCATATATTGTTTTAATTCGAGAATTGCGTAAACTTTGTGAAATGATCACAGGCCCTCTTTGTTATATCACCCATATTGACCTTGACCTCACCCTTATATGTTTAATCTCGTTAACCCCTTTGAGCCTAAATATAGCCCTTCGTTTCATAATCCCATTCCCATAACCAACTCCGTATTGGAGTTATATACCATACACACACTTTACATACCTTTGTTTGGAATGTTACTTAGGATTGAATGATATTGTTGTAATGTTTCGATTGCAATTTAGGCATATGAGAGTTTGAAAAGTAAAGAAAATAAAGTTGTGAAAAAATTGAAGAAAAAGAGAAAGCAAAAAAGCAAAAGAAAATAAAAAGAAAAAATGAGAAAAAGAAGAAAAGAAAAGAAAGAGAAAGTTGTAAATATGTGTATATAGTTTAATAAGCTTTGATGCTCTCCCCGATGATATATCCAATGCCGTTTTGGAAATTTTTTTCCAATTTTGATATTACCCGCATTTTCCCATTATCCCGAGTTTTCATCCCGAACAGTTTGAATCCGTACATACATTCTTTCATTTCATACCCTAGACTAGCCTACAATATAACCATATACAAGTCCTACGTGATCTTAGGTTGATGTAATTTAAAATTCATAATATTTTTGATAATCTGTGACAATGCATCTCGCCTCATTTAGTGTGCGGTATCTTTCATTGAGATTACAGTTTTTCATTTTATATATAGCGTTCTTTATTTGTGACATGTGTGCGGCCTAGTTTCAATTTACATTTACTCCTTATGCCCGCATGTTCCGTGTGTTACCTCCCTATTTCGAGTGAAATTTCTTGATGAGTGTAATGCCCGTGAGGATTGAATATATGCTTGCTTTAACATTTATCCGGTTTATATAAGTTTTTCGCCAAATCACACTTTGCATGTGCCTGCTCCCCTCCCACATTTTAAGATTTCAATTTTATGAGGTGCATTCTATAATGTTAATGATTTAGGACTTTTGTTTGAATCCGTTTAATGTGCTAATAATGCTTATGAAATCCTTTTTGCCATTGTTGGGCTTGTCGCATGTTGGTTTGGGCATATTTGAGGAAACCATTTGATGTTTATGGGTGCTATCCCTGAAAACCCTCACGAGATGACACTCGTCCACTAGGGTGACCTAGGGGTTTAACGACTTATTTCATACGCTAAATGCAATCGAATCACCCGCGAAAGTGGCCTTTTACTTTTATACCATACTTTTGGACTATCTCCTGCTTTTGGTTTGCTTGTAGTTCTTGTTTCATCCTATTTCATTGCTAAGGACTAGCAATGTGTAAGTTATGGGGTGTGATGATACGAAAATATTGCGTATTTCATCCTCCGAACGGACGCATTTTAGCCCCCTCGGGTATCTTATTCCCTATATTTATGCTCGTTAACCAAAAAACCTCGGATTTCTACGTTAACATGTTTTGCAGGGGTTAATTGTGCTTTTATAGGTATTTGGATGCTAAGTGTGAAGTTTAGATGCATTCCGCCTGATTTTCGTATGCGATCGTACGTTCAAGGGCATTTTAGTCTTTTCACAGCTTGCTCACCTGGACCAACATCTCACGGAAGTTGTATCCCACCTCGCAAGGTTCGCATGGCGTCGAACGGTGCGCGATTTTGATTCAGAACGAAGAAGTTACGACGGTTTTAGCAGACGGGAAATGCAAGCATGCAAAAATAGCAATGCAGTGTGCTTATACCTGCTTGATCGATCGATCGACGATTTTGGTAGATCGATCGATCGACGATTTTGGTAGATCGATCGATCCTTTTCGACAGTGGACTTTTTTTTTCTTGATCGATCGATCGACGATTTTGGTCGATCGATCAATCCCCTGTTTCTAGGAGATATTTTGCCTTTTAATTTCTTTCTTCTTTTCTTTTATCTACTTATTCCAACTTCAATAAATACCCATTTTTTATGTAATAACATATATAAAACGTTTTAGGATAGATTTTATCTTATAATAGCTTAGGGTTTGAGGGTTTTAGAGGGTTCTTCTTCAATTGTTCTTAGATTGACACCCCATTTGGGTTGAATGTTGCACTATTCATCATCCTCTCCATTAATATAGTGTTATAACACCCCGCCTAATTAAATACCGGGTGGCCAGTCCCATACAAAATTAAAACAGAATATACAGTTGGCTCATTCTTACCATCACTGTCGAAAACATTTACAACTCACCCAATACTCAATTAAGCTAGTGTTAAAAACTTTCCAAATTTTAATTTCAACAAAATCCATTTTTTTAGTTTACGAATAACACTACACATATTATTCTACACAAATAACTGAACAGATAACACAAAAGAATTTAAATGCAATTGGAATAAACATTCCCAAATAATTATCAATTACAGTAATCCCAACAATAGTAAATGTATTAAAATGACACGAGTACAAGAATATTGAACTCCGATAGTAAAGAATAAAACTAAATTCCTTTTGGGCTACATGAATCAAATAAAAGATCATAGGCGTCTAAGCAATACTCCATAGCTCCATAGCTTGTCATAATTCTCTACGGTTGGCGTCCCTGCTGCTGTACACCTGATATAGAAGGTATAATAGAAAAGAAAATATGCAAGAAAACGGGTCAGAGCCCGATGTGAAAATAATTTTGAAAACAGCAAGTATTTAACAAGTGCAATTAGGCATTTATTATGTACATGTTAGTATCCAACTCTCACTTGCTATTCTCACCTCTCATCTATAGTGCACACTTAACGTTTCCTATTAATCTCCTAGTTAATGGTCCCTCTTCAAAAATTTCCATAATATGATTCCATCCCATATCATAACCCCGTATTTCCCATACCATACGTCATATAATCATTCCTATACGTTTCTCATTAACATGATTCGTTTCTCATTAATATGCATTAAGCTTCTCAATTCTATACGAATAAACATTCATTAACTTAATTCCATTCTTTTTCTCAATTCACCGTTATCTACAATTATCACCATAGATAGATTTAACCACTATATACATTCATACAATTTATTATATATATATACATATATAAGACGGCACCCCGAGTCACAGCTGCGGTACAATGCATTACTCTGCTATCATGTCCCAATATCGTTGGTCGCCGAATAGGGGACTAAAGGTTCGGTAAGGATTCCTCGAACCAAAAACAACAACACATAAATTGGAGGCGAACATAGTGCTCGTATCCATGGGTCACGCACATACCTACGTACCCACAGTCAGCGAACTTATCAACTCCCCGATAGTTCTTTCATAGACCTATGTTCTCGAGCAAAAAATCAAAGATCCCATGGATTCATCAGGATATGACTGCCCTCACGCGCAAACCTCCCCATCGATAGCAAGTAAGCTAGGTATATCATACACATAAATCAATAATCAATCAAATAGGCATTATCATACCTATAATATATTATCAACAAGGTAATCCCACTACCCTAAGATAATTCCTAACCTAGCATTATATCTCTTAAATCCTACGTATTAACATATTATGACTTTAATTCTTTAATTCAATTATTCCAGAGTCTCACCCATTACTCAAGGTTAAAATAGGTTTTCCTCAATATATTTATTCAATAAGAAATTACTAATATCCTACTGGTCCACCTCATCTTATCTCCTGAACTACTACGAGTTAAACTCCCCTTTAATTAGGGTTATAAATGATTGTTTATAATCTCTTATAAACACATATTCCATCAACTAGGATTGAATACCATCATCACATGGCTCATAGTCTATAATGTTTCATTCACACTATATGATATATCAACAAAACCAACATTCTCGCGTCCTATAACATCTCTCCACTCCCGACGTCATTAAGGTTCATGCGCGGAGTGTCTCGCAAAGCGAAATCCAAACAAGGAACCCCTCCAATACACTACTACTTACTTTTGTTGATCGAGGAGGTCCATCAACTTCAAATACACAATCGGGATAACATCATCCCCTCTTTCAACCAAATGTGGTCTGAACTCCCATCTCTAACCAGGAGCCATACCACTAAGCGCTTGTATTACATTCAGTCCTTGAGCAATCAATAATAATCTTTAACTTAGTCCTTGATGTTCAAATTGTAACCCTAAGGCTACCCAGGTGTTATATTAAATCTCCTCTACTGGACCTATCCTTAATCCTCATGCATACCAATTAGAATCCAACACATGAATCTAGCAACCGAAATTCTTTCAATTTAATTATCATACTTCTAATAAATTAAATCACAATCACATTAATTCGATTCTTATCTAGAGCTTACTGGTCTTCCCTAAGTCCCATTATATCCAATTAATAATCACCAAATACTTACAAAAAATTTGGTATAAGATCAAGCATTAAAAAGAAACAACTTCATGAATTCTGGGGAGCTCGATCGATCGAAGGCAGGGAGTCGATCGATCGATCGCCCAGATATCAGCCCAGTTTTATGCATTTCTTAAACTACGGGTTTCATCACTTTTGATCTTCCAAACCTTCATATTAACTACCCAAATTCCTTATAAACCTTACTACATGATATAGAAAGATATGTGAATGATTTCTAATGCTCTAAACATCCTAGAATCATCAAGAGTTTGAATTAAATGCATATATTCATCCTATTTTTCCAGAAAATTATAAACATGATATCTTCAAGAACACACCATTGATTCTCAGGATTTCCTCAACATATTTGTGATTATTTCGTGGATTACAATCTACCTACAACATGAGTTTCATTCCTATATATTTTCAGATTCCAGAAATTCATTAACAACTCTATCTTTTCATCTTACAAACATGAAAAATCTCATCTTTTTTTTAATAACTATTCTAACATGGACAATATACAAACTTAGATTGCAATTATCAAACACTTGCCTCTAATGAAGATCTGATCCTTTGGTGTTAAATAACACAAGTGGTTCTCCCTTTCTCCGACCAACTTCCGGTGGTGGTTGATAGTGGTGACCTTTGGTCTTAGTTCTCCTCCTTTCTAAGCAAGCTTCTCTCTTTCCAAGCAACCTTTCACTCTCTCTAAGAAGATGACCTTTCAATTTTGTGTAGAAGAGATGAATGAACCCACGTACAACAAATCTCTAAATACTTATAATAAGACAAAATCTGAAATCACTATTCATCCCCCTTGTAAAAATAACCAAAATGCCCTTTTGGGTTGCCTTTTCATTTCCAAATGACCCGAGACCCAAAACGAACATCCGAATAGACTTTTCTTACTATTTCAACCCTTCCGAATGCAATGACGCAGTCGAAATGACTATAAGGTTGATGTAAAAATAATTTTCCTTTTTAATTTAATAAATTAGTCCCGACACTTTCCATACTGCGTCCGACTAAAAATTCAAATTACTGAATTAGTATCACACAGCCACATCAATAGCATCACATTCATATATTACATAAATATCCTTAAGTAATATTCATAATCATTCATTTTAATATCCACAATTCGGATAAAACCCAAATGAATTAATTTATAATAAAATCCATTTAATGCATTAATTTAAAATATAACCCATTTTAAATGTCATTAAAATCTTGGGGTATTACATACTTCCCCTCTTATAACAGAATTTCGTCCCAAAATTCGGAAAGATAAATCATACTGGTAAGGTCAACTCTGAGTATAAATCTCACATCGCAAGTAATCTATGTCGTACCTTCCATACAGTACATTAACGAAAATCCCCATTGATGTTATACGCCAAGCCTCACCATATAGTTTCAACTGAATCGAATTTAAATTTTACGCAATCTTCCCTATACCATCCTCGTGACAATGTTTGGAAAAAAAATGATCCTCACTTATTAAACAAATAAATCCTCAAATCACAACTACTTACTCTTTCACAATTATGAAAACTACTACAATCCAACAATCCAGGGTACCCATACACCCTATCATACAACTTTCATTATAATATGGATATGATTACCCGCATAATACTTCGATTTATCTCAAAGGTTATAAACTCATACCCTAAAGACCTAACTTATTTCGACTCCCAACGTTTATTAGTTTCATGCGTGGGGTGTCTCGCAAGAGAAATCCAAACAAGGAACCCCCCCGATACACTACTACCTAAAGTAGTCGGTCATCGAAACTCCTCAGGTCTTTAGTCAATAGTTTATAACCTCTCTACAGCTTTTATCAATTTCAAATAAAGTCTACTCATCTACTCTCTTATAAAAGACGTGATTTTAGCTATAGTAGTACACACACTCTCAAATACCACAAGTCAACCCACGCCGATAGTCACATTATGATCAGACATGCCCAAAGTAAGTAATTTCGTGATAAAAATCAAACCCACATGATGCCATAAAAATATAGGTATCCCACAACCCCTCGGTGAGTCTACGTAAATAATAGTGCTATAGGCTAAGTTTAGCAACCCTTTTGCCCATACAATATTAATCGCTACAAAAAAATCAATATACGCCTCACAATTCCTTAGATAGAAAGCATACCCTCATTCGCGGGTGGTGGTCATTGACTTCCACTATTATAACTTTGCTCCAATAAGTCAAGAAAAATTTGTACCCCAAATTTTCAGTTCTAGTTAACCACACTCCACTATATTCCCAAGCCTTTGAATATATTGCCTTCGTTAGGTAACACACAAAATTCCTGCATTTCAAGAACTTCTACTGACGACTCTCCTCAATTTTCCATAATAAGGGTGACCTCAACTACGGTCATGAAAAGGAGTGGAACCCCGATTTTTGAAATTTTCTTCTAATTAAAATATTATTTCCTTATATATATATATATATATATATATATATATTCAAGATGCGGAAGCGGTAAAGAAGTGTGATGGTTCAATAACAAAGGAATTACCAAAAAATTTTAATTTCAATTTCAAATTAAACTTAAGTGAAAATTAAATAAACACACACAAATATTAAATTTCACTTAAACCAATTAATTCAAGTCCTAGAATTTGGGCAAACCAATTTTAGCAAATGACTTAAATTAAATAAACAATTATCCAAATTTAATTAGCACCCAATTAAATTAAGTGTGACAATTAAAAACCATTTTTATCTTTAATTACCCTAAGCATGAGTTCTAATTCATTATGCAAAATAAGAATAAATCAATCACACTACGCCGCTATGTACGAGGAAAAACCCAAGACGGGAAACAACCTCAGACGGCCCTAGCCTCAAATCCACTAGATACGGAATTTACAAATACAAGACAGAATAGCTTACAACACACGACTCGATCCCTCTCAAGCCCCGACGCTTCTTCTTGTAGATACCTCTTCCTAGCGGATAACCTTGGAGCTCCACCACGGTCTCGAAATCCACCGATCGGATTTTATATGGTCACCGTCACCCGAGCAAGGAGCCTTTCTCCAAGTGGGTAATGTCGCAACAAACTCTTCTTCTTTCTTTATGGGATGTAGAAGAAAACCCTAAACTTCTCTTTGAACGGAAGAGATGAACCCGGTGCCAAACTCCAAGTAAGATATATGAATATGGGAACTTGGAAGAAACTAATTTGGGTGTAAACTAGAGTGCTGTATATTTTTCTCTTTGATAAAAAAAATACACTCAAAACATAATCTTTTTCCCTCTTTGATTTTTCTCTCAAAACACTTTCTAAGAGTTAGAAGGATATGAAAAAGATTAATTAACAAAAATAATTCCCGCACATATTAAAGTCTGAAAATAGTTGGTTAAGAATCAAGTGGGGAAGTGGGTGAAAACTGCTCAAAACTACCAGAAAACTGTTCCCGCTGGAAACTCGTTCGAACGACATTCTCGTTCGAACGAGTCTTCTAACGAAGTTCCAGTATGAACTCGTTTGAAGATCGTTAGAAATCTCGTTAGAACGACAATCTCGTTCGATCGACATTTCGAACGAAATTTCAGTATACCATAATGGGAGGTCATTGGCAAGTTCGTTCGAACGACATTTTCATTTGAACGACAAACTCGTTCGAACGACTCTATCGAACGAAAAACCAGAAAGAAGGAAAATTCAATTTTATCCCAGAAAACTTTATAAACTAAATTAAAGTTTTAATTAGAAATCTTTCTGAAAATAAAAACACCGTTTTAGATAAACCTAACACCCAATAAACAAGTTTCAAGCTCCTATATATATAGAATTGCATTCATACCTTTGGAGCATGGAACTATGGTTGATGACATATAAACAAGGCACGAAACCGGCATGATTATGAAGCTTTATACTCTTTGCCTCTACGTCTCAACTAAACTTTTCATAGGCTTGAGAATATTATAATTAAATACAATCCTATGTATAAATGTTTTTGTACGGAATTGAGACAAAACACTATATGGACTCAATTGAAAATTTGTGTCCTTACAAATCTCCCCCTTTGGCTATTCCGGGACAAAAACCAAACAAAAATCCTAAAAGGCCGTCAAGCTCACTAGACTCAAAACATAACCCACCCAAACTTGACTCAACCCAAGGATCAAACGCTTTGCCATTGAACGATTCCGCTTTAGAAGAATTCTTGCACACTTAAGCAAACTCATCAATTGCATAGGCAATATCAAAGTATTTAAAGCAATTAAAATAAATACTCCCCCAAAATTAATTCTCCCCTTTATCAAAATGATCAACCCAAGAAGTTAGCTACTCCCCCTAAATTAAATCTCCTAAACTTAGATAAGATTATAATAGGATAAGATACCATTTTCTCCCCCTATCATTCTCACCCTTTTTGTTCAGCAATAGGCAAAGGATAAAGAACAAATATAAAAGCATGTTGAAGCTTAAAGTGATAAGACATGAAATCATATGGGCAACAAAAGCATAACTAATCCAAGATAGATACCAAAACTAAAGTATACGCATAGAAGGACTAGAAAGCAAGGCAAAGGCAAAACAAAATACCATATATATATATATATATATATATCAATAATGCACATGCACATATATATATATAGATATAAACACACACATGACACAAAATACAACAAGTTTACACACTCGTGTGGCAAAAATGTGTCATATGGAAACGGAAGTGTTGGGGTGTGAACTAGTAACGATTAAATTTAGACCCAATCACTTAAAAACATGTTCACGGAGTTCTCAATTGATTGCAAACTTCATCACATTTGAATATAACCTCATGTGACAATATAAATTAAACTCAATGAACAAACATACACAATGCATAAAAGCCTAGCATATTGATGATTCTACAAAACAATAGAGTCATGACATGAAATACGCAACTAGGATAAATGGACATTGTGTAAACTGTTGATACACCATCCAATCTCCCTCAATAAGCATTTATATTAAATTTGAATGACTATATCAATCAAACATAGGCCTTGGCAATTATTTTTCTTTTAAAGCCATATTTTCTGTTTTTAGGCCTTTGGACCACGTATTTCTTTTAGGTCCATTCAAAACGGTGGCTTACAATCGCAAAGGATCACTTAGTCCTTTCGGAGCTCTTCCCCGTGCACATTTATATTTATCATGTTTTCATTTTTCACAGAAATCTCACGTGCAACTGATTTTGACATGCACTAGTCCTCCTAAGTCACAAATATGTAGATGACAAGATTGGAAGGAGAACACCTCACATAGCTCAAATATACATATGAAGTTAAAAATTCAAAGGAGCTCGTGCATGTGTGAATAGAGGCATATAAAAATAGAATCCATTTAAACAACCCAAAGTCCAACTACTCCATGTAAGCATGGTAAAGAACATAATAAGGATTGATAATCTACACCAAAAGTTCTAGCCACATGAGAGCGTTAACGGAGGGATTCAAACACAAGTATATGCCACATAAAATGTGTCAAACTAAAATACACACAAAATAAAATCTTTTTGAGTTTTTGACATTTATAACCAAAAATAAAAATATATACTCAAAAGAAACCAAAATCATTTGAATTTTTCTTTAAGCTTAAATTATCAAGAGATAAAAACTTCAAATGATAAACAAAAATCTTTTTGTATTTTTCATTTGATGCAAACACAATGAAGGAAATATAATACAAAAGATAAACAAAAATCAAAATTCTAGTATGTGATAAGCATGGAGCATAGACTAGAAAATGATTAAGCAAGCATACATTTAGCATGTGAATATAGCATGAAGTATAAAAGCTAAAGTATGTAAACAACTAACACATTTATCCTTTAGATTTACCAAGGGAGGAAGCATGTGATAGTAAATGAGAATCAAAAACCCTATTATGCAAGGCAACCAAGTCAGATTTCCTAACCCAAATTAATGAAGAGTGACTATCTTGGGGTGTAGGAATTTTAAATACATTGGTTGCATTATGTTGGGATTTTCTAGGAATTCGTTTAAGATCAAAACAAAATTTCTTAAGATGACCTTTTCGACCACAACGTGTACAAATAAAAGCATGTCGAAAACGTTTACCTATGGCGTGATCTCTAAAATCTTTCCTAGTAGATTCTCCTGAAACGTTGGTTTTGGCTTTATGAGAAGATTCATTACAAGTATTGAAGCCTAAACCACACATGTCATTTTTAATTTGGACCGTTCCTAAGCTTTTATCTAATTTTTCCGAACGACACTCCAAATCAAATTTGACATTACTAGAGTCTTTTAATTTATTTTGTAATTCTAAAATGTTAGACTCTAATAAAACATTTTGCTCTTCAAAAGCAAGAAGCTCATTTTTCAAGGATTCAATTAAACCCCTAAGGCTATCTCTCTCGCCTTCTACATATTCAAGCTTCTCTTGAAGATTCCTCTCACGTGTCTTAAGGTCTTCTACCAACATGCTATCATCAATGACCTTGACACGCTCTTTTAAACTAGATTCTAACTTTAAATTAGCTCTTTTCAATTTAATAGATTCTTTATAAAGTTCTTGAAAAGCATTTTTAAGTTCACTCACATTAACCTCTTCTTCATTTTCACTCTCTCTTTCTTCTCCACTCTCACTATGATAAAAAACAAGAGAATCATAAACAATGACCTTGGAAGTGTCATGTGTTAACGCTTCATCAATCGATGAGTTCTCACTATCACTCACATGACTAGCCATAAAAGCCACAAAATTAGGCTTAGTAGGGGAATCGGGTCCCTCTTCCTTATCACTATCACTAAGGGCCGCATTATATGAAATGGGTCGTTTACCCTCTTTCCTTAGTTTAGTGGGGCATTCAGAAGCCCTATGGCCATAACCCTCATAACCAAAACACTTATTAGACTTGTCCCTATTTAATTGTTCATTGATAGGTTTACGGATCTTCTCGGCTTTGTCATACTTAGATGTTTCAAATTTCTTAAATTCATTTTTAAATTAATCTTTGTTAAATTTAAGAAATTTTCAAAATTTACGAGCAAACAAAGCCATGTCTTCCGAGTCACTATCACTCTCGTTCTTTACTATTTGTTTGACCTCTTTTCGTGCTTTTAAAGCAACGCCCTTTTCAATTTTCTCTTTTCAGACTTTTAAAGCAACGCCCTTTTCAATTTTCTTTTCAGTTTTAGAGGGCAACATGTCTAGTTCATAGGTTTGTAAATCACCTACAAGCTCTTCTAATTTTGTAGAGGCTAAAGTTGGTAAAGAATTTAAAACAATCACTTTTGGAATAAATCTATCGGGTAGGGACCTTAAAATTTTCTTTACGACTCGGTTGTCGGTTATTTTCTCTCCCAAGTTAAAAGATGAGTTGACAATATCGGACAGTCTAGCATAAAATTCATCAAAAGTTTCATTATCGTTCATTTGATAGTTTCAAATTGAGTGGTGAGGTTTTGGAGTTTCGAAGCTTTAACGATACTAGTACCTTCGTGAGTTAATTGTAAAATATCCCAAGCTTCTTTAACGGTCTCACACGTCATAATGAGTCGGAATTCATCCGGTGTGACAGCGCTAAACAAGGCATTCAAACCACATGAATTAAAATTTGAAAGTTTAAACTCATTCTCAGTCCATCTATCGGCCGGTTTGGGAACACGTTCATTTTCAACTAAATGAGTTGGTGGGGACCACCCGTTAACGACAAACAACCAAACTCTCTCGTCGATAGATTTTAGTGCCGATTTCATACGCGCTTTCCAATACGCGTAGTTTGAACCATCGAAAATTGGAAATTTAGAAAATGGGAAAAATTCCATTTTAGCCAAAAATAATTTAAAGGATCTTTAACGAAGTAAATTATCGCTTTGGCTCTGATACAATTTGAAAAGGAGTGGAACCCCGATTTTTGAAATTTTCTTTTAATTAAAATATTATTTCCTTATATATATATATATATATATATATATATATATATATATATTCAAGATGCGAAAGCAAAAAGAAGTGTGATGGTTCAATAACAAACGAATTACCAAAAAATTTTAATTTCAATTTCAATTTCAAATTAAACTTAAGTGAAAATTAAATAAACACACACAAATATTAAATTTCACTTAAACTAATTAATTCAAGTCCTAGAATTTGGGCAAACCAATTTTAGCAAATGACTTGAATTAAATAAACAATTAGCACCCAATTAAATTAAGTGTGACAATTAAAAACCATTTTTATCTTGAATTACCCTAAGCATGAGTTCTAATTCATTATGCAAGATAAAAATAAATCAATCACACTACGCCGCTATGTACGAGGAAAAACCCAAGATGGGAAACAACCTCGGACGACCCTAGCCTCAAATCCACTAGATACGGAATTTACAAATACAAGGCAGAAAGACTTACAACACACGACTCGATCCCTCCCAAGCCCCGACGCTTCTTCTTGTAGATACCTCTTCCTAGCGGATAGCCTTGGAGCTCCACCGCGGTCTCGGAATCCACCGATCGGACTTTATATGGTCACCGTCACCCGAGCAAGGAGCCTTTCTCCAAGTGGGTAATGTCGCAACAACCTCTTCTTCTTTATTTATGGGATGTAGAAGAAAACCCGAAACTTCTCTTTGAACGGAAGAGATGAACCCGGTGCCAAACTCCAAGTAAGATATATGAATATGGGAACTTGGAAGAAACTAATTTGGGTGTAAACTAGAGTGGTGTATATTTTCTCTTTGATAAAAAAAACACACTCAAAACATAATCTTTTTCCCTCTTTGATTTTTCTCTCAAAACACTTTCTAAGAGTTAGAAGGATATGAAAACGATTAATTAACAAAAGTGATTACCGCACATATTAAAGTCTGAAAATAGTTGGTTAAGAATCAAGTGGGGAAGTGGGTGAAAACTGCTCAAAACTGCTAGTGAACTGTTCCCGCTGAAAACTCGTTCGAACGACATTTCGTTCGAATGACATTCTTGTTCGAACGAGTCTTCTAACGAAGTTCCAGTATGAACTCGTTCGAAGATCGTTAGAAATCTCATTAGAACGACAATCTCGTTCGAACGACATTTCGAACGAAGTTCCAGTATACCATAATGGGAGGTCGTTGGCAAGTGCGTTCGAAAGACATTTTCGTTCGAACGACAAACTCGTTTGAACGACTCTATCGAACGAAAAACTAGAAAGAAGGAAAATTCAATTTTAGCCTAGAAAACTTTATAAACTAAATTAAAGTTTTAATTAGAAATATTTCTGAAAATAAAAACGCAGTTTTAGATAAACCTAACACCCAATAAATAAGTTCCAAGCTCCTATATATATAGAATTGCATTCATACCTTGGGAGCATGGAACGATGGTTGATGACGTATAAACAAGGAACGAAACTGGCATGATTTTGAAGCTTTATACTCTTTGCCGCTACGTCTTCAACCAAAGTTTTCATAGGCTTGAGAATATTACAATTAAATACAATCCTATGGATAAATGTTTTTGTTCGGAATTGAGCCAAAATGCTATATGGACTCAATTGGAAATTTGTGTCCTTACAGGTCATCATACTCGAACATACTTCATAACTTCCTAGGTACGATCTCCGCTATCCATCCAATGGACCTCATCTGTCATACTTCTTGTACGAACCCGTCCAAACATAAATAAGATTCACTAATATATACAGAATCTTACCAAAGAAATCAACAATCCTAAACATAGGGCTCTACATCAAAGAACGTTAAGCTAAAAACACAGTAAGCTGTACAGACCCTAAAGGACACTAGAACCTGATGCTCTGATACCACCTGTAACACCCCGCCTAATTAAATACTGGGTGCCCAGTACCATACCAAATTAAAACAGAATATACGGTTGTCTCATTCTTAGCATCACTGTCGAAAAAATTTACAACTCACCCAATACTCAAATAAGCTGGTGTTAAAAACTTTCCAAATTTTATTTTCAACAAAATCCATTTTTTTAGTTTACGAATAACACTACACATATTATTCTACACTAATAACTGGACAGATAACACAAAAGAATTTAAATGCAATTGGAATAAACATTCCCAAATAATTATCCAATACAGTAATCCCAACAATAGTAAATGTATTAAAATTACACGAGTATAAGACTATTGACTCCGATAGAAAATAAGATAACTAAATTCCTTTTGGGCGATATGAATCAAATAAAAGATCACTGTAAATCAAATAAAGATAGCCGTTGATGATGCTGGAAATAGCACCACCCTTCAAGGTGCTTGTAAGATCAATTCAATGTTAACAATGGCAGTATAAGAGTATATACACACATAGTAGAATGAGGTGAGGAGAAGAGGTTTCACACCAAAATATGAGTAGTTCAGCCAATCAGGCCTACATCCACTATGCAAGTGTATGATGTATATCACTGTATGAGGTCTCTAATGGCCATAGATACAATCTCTCAAGCTTTCTCTCTCTACTGTGTATTTGAAAAGAGTTTCAGCTAGGGTTGCTAATTTTGGATCCCCTTCAAGGAGGAGACGATAAGTATATATAGTAGTTGGGGGGTGTAGTGTACCCCCCATGCATGCAATGAGCATGTGTGTGTTGATCTAGCCAATATGATGAAGACATCTGTCACTGTCACATGTATAGAGTGATTATGAAATATTCCCCCCATTTGAGGGGAATGATTTGTTATAACTGATTTGTGCATACGTATTCTTAGCCTCATATATGCGTATAAGAGCTCGGCCTTCTGTCTGGTCACAACCTCGGCCTGGAAGAATACGAGGTTAGTAAAGTCTGGTTGTTTTCCAATCCGATATTAATCATGATGACCTCGGCTCATGTGGGTCCAAGTTAAAATAAGTGAGTCATAAGGTCGGCCTGGGCCGAGATGGAGCTGGAACATACTAAGAACAATGGCTGAGACCCTGCCGAAGCTGGCCTTAATGGAAGTGTAACTTCTGTAACCTCGGCCTACTCCCAACCTAGGTTGTCGTCTTTAGGATGGTCTGATGAATAACTATTCCCATGGATCATGGAGACCTCACTTGTAGAGGTAACTAGTAACGTCGTTCATGGCCAACCTTACTTGAGACAAGACCGCTGGTCATTGATCTAAGGCCCTTCCAACATCAGCCATATCCATGGACGAGGTTGATGTCTCGAGCCGAGGTGGTACATTTAGGGCATATCAATCACCCCCTAGCCCTTAGTTACCTGCGTGATCAGGTGCCTAAGGGATACATTTGTCCGAGGTTGAATTTCTGTAGCTGTTAATACTTTCTTGACAAGTGTCAGCTACTGGAGTAGGTAGTGTGCCTGACAAGTGAAATTATTGTATTCTTTTGGGATCCCAAGGCAATGATGGGCCTTGGTAAGCGTGTAGGATATTTGAGGGTTTAACCCTTACTTAATTTCTCTTTCTTCCTTATTCTTTCATTTTCTCTCCTGTAATTTTTCTACCTCTCTCTCTCTAGAAGAGCTCCGATTTGAAGTGCATTAGGTGATCATTTCTTGCGATTCCTTCCTTCTCACCAGTTCTCTTCAGGTATCATTTACCATCCCTTCTTCTTTATTTTTCTTGCCTTGTTTTTCCATTCGTTGCATTTTTCGACAAGCTTAAGCATTTTTCGGTGCACTTATGAGTTTTCTAGCGAACTGTTCATTCATTGTTCTTGCTTAAAACCCAATTTTGATCCTTAGTCAGATTACCAATATTGTTTATTTAGGAGAGTCACAAGTGTAGGGTCTGCCTCGTATGCTCAGACCCCTTTACCAACTCTTAGAGTAATTCCCCTCTCTTAGGGAGAAGACCTTAGATAAAATTAGACAAATAGAAAGAGCCCATGAGGAAGTTCGTAGGGCAGAGGCGTTTCCCCTCAGGACTATTTTTCCACCACCTCTGAAGGTCATATACCCTGAACCAACTGAACCAGTTACCCAAGAAGAGGTCCAGGTTTAACCATCTCCAATGTCTGAGTCTGAGTCATCCACCTCAGACCCTATATATGTGGACTATTTTCAAGAGGCCATGGATTTCTCAATTCAACAAGATCAAGTCCCTAATCAGGCAGAGGTTTCTAGTCGAGCCTCGTCTCACAAAAGTTCAAGTGCATCAACCTATTCCTCAGAGGTTGAAATTATTGGACCAAGTGTTGCTGTTCGACCAATCCTTGAAGCCATTCCCCTGTCGACTATCACAAGAGCTGAGTTAGATAAGAGGTTTCTAAGTAATGCCCCATCATCTGCTCAGGCCGACGTTGAGCTAGATGATAATGCTATTGCTAAGAGTGATATTGACGTCTCTTAGGCGGCCGAGATTGAGAGTTCAGTCAGCGAGATCGACCTCCTATCCTTCAGATACCTATATTCCATAAGCCCCTTTATAAAACTCAGGGGACCTCTGAGGGAAGAGAGGGATTATGACGGTCGAGATGGTGAGATCTGCCTATACGAGCAGATGTTCATATTAGGATTTCGTCTGCCCATCCATCCCATCATCAGGTCTATATTGGCCTATATCAACTTAGCCCCTTCCCAATTGTCACCCAATGCTTGAAGGGTGATAATTGGAGCCATTATCTTGTGGAGGGCTATTCATCACTCAGACCTTCCTGTCTATATCATTACAGGATGATATGTCCCTTCATCTGTCAGAAATCATCCGAGCTATTATCATTTTTTAGCTCAGAAGTCAGAAAAGAAGATGCTTCAGATTACCTAAATCTTAAACCATAACTGGAAGCTACGTTATTTCTTTACCTCAGGACCATGGGAATTTGGTCCATGTGCCCCCTCTTCCTCATTAGAGCCGAGGATGTCCCTAAGATGGGGAAAGGTTACAATGGCTGCTAAGGCCGACCCTGGCCTAACCCCACTTAATCTTCAGAAGGTTAAAAACCTTCAGGATCAGGGGGAGCATGGTCTGCTTGTCCAATTCGAGCACCTGATGACCCCCTATTACCTCTCTGAGACTGGTCTAGGGGGAAGTCCTCTTACAGAGCTTGGTAAGTGATTTTTATTTCAATAAGTTATACCTCTGAATATATGTATATCTGATTCTCTAACTCAGACCTTTCTATTTTGCAAAGCGCCTAAAAGGAATATTGGACGAGTTGTGGGAGATGGCAGCACCAAGTCTAACAAAGCTCGTCAAAAAAGCAGGTCTGAATGCTCCTCCTCCCCCTCCTTCAACCTCGAGGGATGACGCCACTAAGAAGAGGAAGGTTACTGAACCTGCCCCTAAGGATCAGAGGCAGAAGAAAAAGGGGGGGGGGGGATTGTGCCATCCCCATTTCTTCTGAGGATGCCTTAATTGCTCGTGTTGAGCAATTAAAGATTGGTAAAAGTGTCATTGGCCAAAGTATGAAGTCCTTGGATGCTATCGTCGGTGTCATGACCGAGTCTAAAAAGTTCTTTTGCCAGTCCATGGATAAGCCTCTGCTGGCTAAATTTTCTCTTCACCGTTCTATCTAGGTAAGACCTTTAAGTTTTTGCTTTTGAGTTTTATAAGTGTAACATCGGCATTTGAACTACATTAGTCCTTAGACTGACATCTTGACACATGTTCTGCAGGGTCTTGTCACCATGTATGACTACGTTAACTGGACCTTGAAAAACTCCCTCTGATAGAGAAGGGCCAAGAGGCTGAGAAGACTGAGGCCACTCTAAATGCTGAGGTGGAACGTCTGAAGGCCGCTCTGAATAAGGCCAAGACGAGTGTTAAGGGGATGCAGAAGGACATAGACAAGCAAAGGGAAGATCATAACACTACCATGAAGGCTCAAGATGACTCCCTTCAGTGTAAAGTCGATGTTGCTGTCAAGTCTGCCTTGGAAGATGCCTCTGAGAAGATCTTGGAGGAGTACAAGGTCTCTGATGAGTTTATCATCTTCGGCTTTGATTATTTGGAGAGGGGGGGTCAAGGCTTCTGGCAAATGGGTTGCCATGAAGGAGAAGGAATCAGGAATCCTTGCAGTTGCTGACTTCATCGGCCTAGGTTATGTCGACCCTAAGTTTGCTCAGGCCTTGCAGGAGATTAAAGAAGAGGGAGGTGCTGCACCCACCGAGACTGCACCACAAGGAGACACCATAACTGAAGGTATCGGTGCTCAAGACGAAGGGGTGGAAGTGGACACCCTCGGCCAAGAAAATGCCGACGTGACCATCAACCCTGAGGCTGCAAACATTTGAATTCTTGTGAAGCTTTAAGCAATCTTCTGTAGCTCTTGATTAGTTGTAACCTCTGACTTAACATTGTTACTTTATATCTTTGCATTTTGTAACTTATTCTGTCAACCTCTGAGGAGGGCTTTTAATTCTTTTGTAGCTCTTGCTGATTTGTTTATTGAATGCTTTTCTTTGCCATGCAATGTGTTCAGTTTTAAAGTCTTGGCACAATGATGTCTTTGTTAAACTCAATAAATGGTGTCTTACCTCAGTCCTTGTCACCATATTTTGATGTTATAAGGTCTGAGGTCATCAACTAAGATGTTATCCCCATTTTTAATTTTACCAAATTAATGATGTTAAGGGTCTGAGGTCATCCAAGTATGATGTCTTACCTCAGACCTTGTCACCACATTATGATGTTAAGGCCTGAGGTTATCCTCATAAGTAATTTCACCAAATTAATGATGTTAAGGGTCTGAGGTCATCCATGTATGATGTCTTACCTCAGACCTTGTCACCACATTATGATGTTTAAGGTCTGAGGTCATCACTAAGATGTTATCCCCATAAGTAATTTCACCAAATTAATGATGTTAAGGCCTAAGGTCATCCAAGTATGATGTCTTGCCTCAGACCTTGTCACCACATTATGATGTTAAGGCCTGAGGTCATCACTAAGATGTTATCCTCATAAGTAATTTCACCAAATTAATAATGTTAAGGGTCTGAGGTCATCCAAGTATGATGTCTTACCTCAGACCTTGTCACCACATTATGATGTTTTAAGGTCTAAGGTCATCACTAAGATGTTATCCTCATAAGTAATTTCACCAAATTAATGATGTTAAGGGTCTGAGGTCATCCAAGTATGATGTCATACCTCAGACCTTGTCACCACATTATGATATTTTATGGTCTGAGGTCATCAACTAAGATGTTACCCTCATAAATAATTTTACCAAATTAGTGATGTTAAGGGTCTGAGGTCATCCAAGTGTGATAGCTTACCTCAGACCTTGTCACCACATTATGATGTTATAAGGTCTGAGGTCATCAACTAAGAAGTTATCCCCATAAGTTCTACCACTAGAGCACAATGAACCAAGAATTGTCATGGAAACTGATCTTCTCATTAATAATCTCTTCATAAAAGGGTACATAGAAACTCTTGCAATATCATATGTGATACTTCTTTAGATGATCAGCATTCCAGGGGTTGGAAAAAGGTTTTCCTTCTAGGTTTTCTAGCCTGTAGGTCCCGGGTACAACCTCTTCGATCACTTTATATGTACCGTGCCAATTTGGGTGGAGTTTGTTCGCCTTCTGTAACGTCTTCTTCAGTACTAAGTCTCCCACGACAATGGGCCTTGATTTCACCCTCTTATTATAGAACCTTGTTGTTCTCTACTAGTAAGTTGCTTGTATGATTTTTGCATCTTCCCTTCTCTCTTTAATCAGATCTAGGTCTAATCTTCTCTCCTCCCCATTTTTATCAGGGTCATAGGCCTGAACCCTATGAGTAGGGAGTCCCACTTCTGTTGGTATGACGGCCTCTGAGCCATGTGATAGCATGAACGGGGTTTCTCCCGTTGGTGTCCTTATCATTGTTCTGTAGGCCCACAACACAGCATAAACCTCTTTAGTCCATCTCCCCTTATCTTTTTCTAACCTCTTTTTGATTCCGTCCAGAATTGTTCTGTTTGTGACTTCGGTCTGACCGTTTGCCTGGGGTCGGCCTGGAGAAGAGAAGAACTGTTTTATCCCAACTCTTTCATAATACTTATCTAAGGAAGAGTTTTTGAATTGGGTTCCATTATCCGAGATGAGAGTGTTTGGGAGGCCATGTCTGCATATGATGTTCCTCCAAATAAATTGGAAGGTCTTCAGTTCTGTAATTGTTATCATCGGCTCTGCCTCCACCCATTTTGAGAAGTAATCAATGGTAACTATCAGAAATTGGTAATTATTGGAAGCTCTTGGCAGTGGTCCCACTAAGTCAATTCCTCATACTACAAATGGCCAAGGGGAACTGATTGACGCCATAGGCTGATGAGGCTGGTGAGGAATAGTGGAGAATCTCTGACATTTATTGCACCTCTTTACGTAAGCTGCAGGATCTTTGGCCTAGGTTAGCCACCAGTATCCTTGTGTGATAATTCTCTTAGCTAAGGGTCTTCCTCCTATGTGACTAGAGCAAGAACCCTCATACACCTCCTGTAAGATGCGGGGAACTTTTATGGGATGGACGCATCTGAGGAGAGGTAATAGGAATCCTTTCTTATACAGGACATCTCCTACTATGGAGAATTTTGTAGCCCTGTATCTTAATTTCCTCCTCTCTAGCTTTGATTTTGATAGCTCTCCCTCTTTGATATATCTGATGAGGGGCTCCATCCATGAGTCCCCTAGGTTTAAATTGAGTCAAGGGTTACTAACCACTTCTTCTTCTTCAATGGTCGCCTTCAGTAAGACCTGGACTTGAACTGTTCTTCTCATGTCTATCTTCATTGCTGAAGCCAACCTTGCCAATGCATCTGCGTGGCTATTGCTTTATTGAGGTACTCTCTTCATTTTTGCCTCTTCAAAACACTCTAATATCATTCTCACCCTCTTCAGGTATTTGGCCATCCTTTCATCTTTAGCCTCGTAAACCCCCAATACTTGATTAACAACTAACCTTGAGTCACTATGAAGTATTAGTCATCTTACTCCCAGAGTCTTTGCCAATGAGAGACCTGCTATCATGGCCTCATATTCTGACTCGTTGTTAGATGCCTTGAAGTTAAAACTCAAAGCATATTTAATGTTGGTACCATTTGGGGATGAAAGTATTAGCCCTGTACTGCTTCCACTGTCGCAGGAAGACCCGTCAACAAAGAGGTTCCAGATGTTCTTATCTGATGAGAAGCCCGCTTCTAACATGATTCCCTTCTTTAAGAGGTACCGATCTTCCTCATTCTCAGCTACTCCGCTTTTGGTCCTCTTGGGTACAACCTCTTCCTGGTCTCGAAAGACGTTGTTGTTTGACCCTTCTGCGGTCTCTAGGTTATTCTCTGCCTCGACCTCTTCCCATGTGAACTCAGCGATGAAGTCTGCAAGCACCGGCCCTTTGATGGCCACCCTAGGCTGATAGGTAAGGTCATACTCCCCCAACTCAATAGCCTAGGTCATCAACCTTCCCGACTTCTCTAATTTATGGAGGACCTGTCTTAGTGGGGAATCAGTGAGGACGATCATGGAATGGGCTTGAAAGTAGGGCTTCATATTCCTTGAAGCATGTATTAGGGCATTGGCTAACTTTTCCAACCGAGGATAATTTTTCTTAGACCTTGAAGGCCTTTACTGTTAACGTATACAGGCCTTTAGATCCCGATGTCCTCCCGTACTATGGCTACACTTATAGCCGATTCAGAGACTTTTAGATAAACATACAATTTCTCTCCTACTATGGGCCGAGACAAGAGCAAGGGAGACCCAAGGTAGGACTTGAGTTGGTTAAAAGCCTCTTCACACTCTTCATCCCATTCGAAGGCCTTTCTGAGCACCTTAAAGAATGGAAGGCACTTGTCTGTCGCTCTGGAAATAAATCTATTGAGTGCAACCACTCTTCCAGTGAGCCTTTGAACGTCCTTGATACTCTTTGGTGTCTTCATATCGAGAAAATCTATTTTATCAAGGTTCGCTTCTATTCGTCTTTGATTGACGATGAATCCAAGAAACTTCCCAGCTCCTACCCCGAAAACACACTTTACCGGGTTGAGCTTCATCCTGTACGAGTCCATAGTATTGAAGGTTTGTTCAAGGTCTGCCACATGAGTGCAGGCCTTTAAGCTCTTCATCAGCATATCGTCTATATAAACTTCCATAGTCTTGCCTATTTGGTCTTCGAACATCTTATTCACAAGATGTTGGTATATTGCCCCCGCATTTTTTAGACCGGAGGGCATAACCTTGTAGTAGTATGTCCCTTTGTCGATAATGAAGGTTGTCTTCTCTGAATCTTTTGCATCTATGAAGATCTGATTGTAGCCTAAATACGCATCCATAAAGCTCATGAGCTCGTGCCCTGTATTAGCATCTACCATCTGATCTATCTGAGGTAAGGGGTAGCTGTCTTTTAGACAAGATTTGTTCAGGTCAGTAAAATCAACGCACATTCTCCATTTTCCATTGGCTTTGGGCACAATGACTACGTTAGATAGCCACTCTAGATATATGACTTCTCTAATAAACTCAGCCTCTTCCAATTTTTTAACCTCTTCCCGGATGACGTCGTACTTTTCCCTGGAGTAAACTCTTTATCTTTGTTTGATTGGCCTAGCATCTTTAGTCATGTTGAGCTTGTGACACATAACCTCAGGGTTGATGCCGGGCATGTCTATATAACTCCAAGCGAAGACACTCTGCCTCTTGCTTAAGAATTTTATTAGTTCTTCCTTGATTTCTACTTTTAAGGCTTTGCCGACCTGGACAGTTTTTTCCGATTTGTCCTCATTGAGGACGATGGTTCTACCTCTTCCTCGGCCTCCCCCTTCTTCAACTTTGTTTCATCTCTTGGGTCAAGTGTATCAATGTTATAAGTGGTGGTTTCCCTCTTATGGTCCTCTCTCTCTTCGGCTGAGTTAAAGTAGCATTCTCGTGCTATGGTCTGGTCACCTTGCACTTCCCCTACCCTATAGGGGGTCAGGAATTTTAGCATCTGATGGACCGTGGACGACACAGCCTCGAACTCCTTAAGGGCTACACTTCCTATGATGAGGTTATAGGCCGAGAAGACGTTTTCGTCCATAACGAAAAAATTGATCTTTCGGGTTATCCTCTTAGGCCACTCATCACACATGCCCAATGGGTGGGCCTTTTCACCCCTAAAGCCCATTAAAGGATGATGATAGGGTGCAATCCTAGCTGTTCTAAGACCTAGGCTCTTGAAGCAAGGCCAAAACATCACATCTGCGGAGCTTCCTCCGTCTACA
Organism: Sambucus nigra; assembly: GCA_949130495.1. NCBI lineage: Eukaryota > Viridiplantae > Streptophyta > Magnoliopsida > Dipsacales > Adoxaceae > Sambucus > Sambucus nigra. The sequence continues at coordinate 447,507,676 of OX422218.1, read as the reverse complement.
AGAATTCTCTGCACCTCACATCTATGAACTCTTGTCGTGATCACTAAAGGGTCATCATGCGGAGCTAGGATGCCTTTGAATTCAAGTCGGGAGAACCCAACTACGAGAGTGTCCATGTCTACCTTCTTTATCTTTTTCATAGTTTCAGAAGACGTCAGGTTTACCACTTCAAGTTTGGCCACTGATTTGGCCTCTGTCATATGAGCTTTCCTATTAGCAACCTCGGAACCACCCCCCGCAATCCTCCGCATATGGTGCTAGTGACAAAGGAGATCATACCAACCCTCTTCACTATGGTGTTGTCATCTTTCGGAGGGAGGTCTGGATCGTCTTCTTCATCTTCGTTTGAGTCACCATCTCTTCTTGCTGGGGTGTCATCACGACATTTGTCGTTCCTCTTCTTTTTGGGGTCATCTTTTCCCCTTTTGGGAGCTTTGCCATCAATATATTTCCTCAACTTTCCTGACTTTAACATCTTCTCGATCTCATCCTTCAAAGAGAAGCACTTGTCTGTTATATGGCCATGGTCTTGGTGGAATTCACACCATAAGTTCTGGTTACTCTTATGTGGAGGGGCCTTCAGCTTCTCTGGCCATCTCAGGGATCGGCCATTCTTGATCTCATTGAGGATATGTTCACAACTTACCGTAAGAGGGGTATAACGCGTAAACTTATCATCACCTTACCTATTCTTTCCATCCTTCTTTCTTTGTAACTTTCCACTGCTACTGCCGTTCTCATCTTCATACTTAGCGGCTATGGCTTCTTCAGCATTCATGATATTCCCCGCAGTTTCCAATAGCTCTGCCATAGACTTTGGAGGGTCTTTCGCAAGTTTTCATAATAATTTTCCCTTCTGAAGACCCCCTAGGAGTGCGATCATGGCAATATTCTCTTCGTAATCTTTAACTTCAAGTTTTTTTTGTTGAACCTGGCGATGTAGTATCTTAGGCTCTCGTGCTTGCCTTGCTTGACATACAACAGATGGGTGGTCTTCTTTCGAGGTCTTACCCCAAAGCAGAAATTGTGAATGAACCGTTCAGCCAAGACATTAAAGTTCTCAATTGAATTCTTCGGAAGAGAAGTGAAACATATGTGCAAAGCTCCCATCAAAGTCCCAGAGAAGGCCCGACATTTCATCTCATCGGGTATTGAGTAAATGTCGGCCGCTGACTGGTACATCTCAATATGATGTACATGATTGGTGCTACCATCATACTTGGGAGTCGCTGTAGGTGGCTTAAACTTGGCTGTGGTAGGGAATCTCACTATCTTAGCTACGAACGGAGAGCCTTCTGAGAAACACCTTTGCAGTGGATCCCTACTTTTTATGATGTCTCCTATCTTGTCCTCAAGATGTTGGATAGAGTCATTCTATGATCTTGCAACGTCGGCCTGACCGAGTTTGTCCCCAGCCACCTCCAAGGGGTGGATCTAGGGTTCCCCATCCACGACACAACACCTGTTGTTGACCTCTTCTTAGTATCTTCCTCGTCCTTGATGAGGCCGATGTTGCCTCTCTTCCCTTTGTGATCCAGCTGCACTTCTCGACCTTGACAACCTTTGTCTTAGGTCATTTACGGGGCTGAGCCTTTGAAAGGATGACCCTCTGCTTAGTCGATCAAAGGTTGATCCTCGTTGTTGGGATTCTTGACCTCTTCTGCGCCCACAACCTTGGCTTCATTGGATAGGACGAACTATATTATTTCAAACCTCATACAGCTCCCAACATTCTTCCGGAACATCTTTCGCCTCTAGATCATCATACCTGTCCTCAGGGTTAGGGTTTCTTTGCCTCCCCAGGCACAAGCGCCTAGGGTCAGCAACGTCCCTCCTCCGCTGGGGTGTAGGTTGGTCTTTCCATAGTGCCTGGGGTGGTCCCCTGGTGCCAGGATGAGGCTGAACAGCCACCGGAGTGATCATTTTCAGTGAAACTCCAGGTGGCCTCATCATATTTTGGCTGAGCTGCATAAATTGCTCCTGCATTGCTTGTTGCGTTGCATCTAAAGACCTTAAGGCTGTGGCCACCTTCGCCATTTAGGATTGGGGCGGTGCCTGGCTGGAGCTAGGCCCCCCTGCACTAGGCGGTGAAAGAGGTGGTGGTAATTATAGTGCCATGTGTTAGCACAAAAGAGCTTGATTAGTAAATGAGCTTAATACCTTATAAGACCTCTATCAATGGTGAAACAGCTCCACGCAAGGGGTGAGGCCTGGTTCACCACCAGAGTCTCCGGTGAGGCTAAGCGAATAAAGAGGAAGAGATAGCTTCTCTCTTCCCACAGACGGTGCCAAAATGATGATGCTGGAAATAGCACCACCCTTAAAGGTGTTTGTAAGCTCAATTCAATGTTAACAATGGCAGTATAAGAGTATATACACACATAGTAGAAGGAGGTGGGGAGAAGAGGTTTCACATCGGAATATGAGTGGTTCAGCCAATCATGCCTACGTCCACTTTGCAAGTGTATGATGTATATCACTGTATGAGGTCTCTAATGGCCATAGATACAATATCTCAAGCTTTCTCTCTCTACTGTGTATTTGAACATAGTTCAGCTAGGGTTGCTAATTTCGGATCCCCTTTAAGGAGGAGAAGACAAGTACATATAGTAGTTGGGGGGTGTAGTGTACCCCCCATGCATGTAATGAACATGTGTGTGTTGATCTAGCCAATATGATGAAGGCATCTGTCACTGTCACATGTAGAGAATGATGATGAAATATTCCCCCCACGTGAGGGGAATGATTTGTTATAAATGATTTGTGTACACGTGCTCTTAGCCTCACATATGCGCATAAAAGGTCGGCCTTCTGTTTGGTCATAACCTTGGCCTGGAAGAATACAAGGTTGGTAAAGTCTGGTTGCTGTTCAATCCGAGATTAATCATGATGGCCTCGGCTTATATGGGGCTGAGGTAAAATAAGTGAGTCAGGTTGAGCTGGAACATGCTAGGAACAAAGGCTGAGACCTTGTTGAAGCTGGCGTTGATGGAAGTGTAACTTCTGTAACCTTGGCCTACTCCCAGTCGAGGTTGTCGTCTTCTGGTTGGTCTGATGAATAACAATTTCCATGGATCATGGAGACCTCACTTGTCGAGGTAGCTAGTAAGGTCAGCCATGGCCGACCTTGCTTGAGACGAGATCACTGGTCATTGATATCAGGCCCTTCCAACATCAGCCATATCCATGGTCGAGGTTGACGTCTCGAGCCGAGGTGGTACATTTAGGGCATATCAGGCATCTAAGCAATACTCCATAGCTCCATAGCTCTTCATAATTCTCTAAGGTTGGTGTCCCTGCTGTTGTACACCTGATATAGAAGGTACAATAGAAAAGAAAATATGCAAGAAAACGGGTCAGAGCCCGATGTGAAAATGATTTTAAAAATAACAATTATTTGACAAGTGCAATTAAGCATTTATTATGTACATGTTAGTATCCAACTCTCACTTGCTATTCTCACCTCTCATCTATAGTGCACACTTAATGTTTCCTATTAACCTCCTAGTTAATGGTCCCTCTTCACAAATTTCCATAATATGATTCCATCCCATATCATAACCCCGTATTTCCCATACCATACGTCATATAATCATTCCTATACATTTCTCATTAACATGATTCGTTTCTCATTAATATGAATTAAGCTTCTCAATTCTATAAGAATAAACATTCATTAACTTAATTCCATTCTCTTTCTCTATTCACCATTATCTACAATTATCACCATAGACAGATTTAACCACTATATACATTCATATAATTCATTATATATATATATATATATATATATATATAAAACGGCACCCCGAGTCACAGCTGCGGTGCAATGCATTACTCTGCTATCATGTCCCAATATCGCTGGTCGCCGAATAGAGGACTAAAGGTTCGGTAAGGATTCCTTGAACCACAAACAACAACAAATAAATTAGAGGCGAACATAGTTCTCGTATCCATGGGTCACGCACATACCTACATACCCACAGTCAGTTAACTTATCAACTCCTCGATAAGTCTTTCATAGACCTATGTTCTCGAGCGACAAATCAAAGATCCCATGGATTCAACAGGATATGACTGTCCTCATGCGCACACCTCCCCATCGATAACAAGTAAGCTAGGTATGTCACACACATAAATCAACAATCAATCAAATAGTCATTATCATACCTATAATATATTATCAACAAGGTAATCCCACTACCCTAAGATAATTTCCATACGTAGCATTATATCTCTTAAATCCTACGTATTAACATATTATAACTTTACTTCTTTAATTCAATTATTCCAGAGTCTCACTCATTACTCAAGGTTCAAATAGGTTTTCCTCAATATATTTATTCAGTAAGAAATTACTAATATCCTACTGGTCCACCTCATCTTATCTCCCGAATTACTACGAGTTAAACTCCCCTTTATTAGGGTTATAAACGATTGTTTCTAATCTCTTATAAACACATCTTCTATAACCAGGATTGAATACCACCATCACATGGCTCGTAGTCTATAGTGTTTCATTCACACTATATGACTTATCAACAAAATCAACATCCTCGCATCCTATAACATCTCTCCACTCCCGACGTCGTTAAGGTTCATGCGCGGAGCGTCTCGCAAAGCGAAATCCTAATAAGGAACCCCTCCAATACACTACTACTTAACTTTGTCGATCGAGGAGGTCCTTCAACTTCAAACACGCGATCGGGATAACCTCATCCCCTCTTTCAATCAAATTTGGTCTGAACTCCCATCTCTAACCAGGAGCCATACCACTAAGCGCTTGTATTACACTCAGTCCTTGCACAATCAATAATGCGCTTAAACTCAGTCCTTGATGTTCAAATTGTAACCCTGAGACTACCCAGGTGTTATATTAAATATCCTCTACTGGACCTATCCTTAATCCTCATGCATACCAATTAGAATCCAGCACATGAATCTAGCAATCGAAATTCTTTCAATTGAATTATCATACTTCTAATCAATTAAATCCCAATAACATTAATTTGTTTCTTATCTAGGGCTTACTGATCTTCCCTAAGTCCCATTATATCCAATTAATAATCACCAAATACTTACAAAAGATTTGGGATAAGATCAAGCATTAAAAAGAAACAACTTCATGAATTCTGGGGAGGTCGATCGATCGAAGGAAGGGGGTCGATCGATCACCCAGATATCAACCCAGTTTTCTGCATTTCTTAAACTATGGGTTTCATCACTTTTGATCTTTCAAACCTTCATATTAACTACCCAAATTCCTTATAAACCTTACTACATGATATAACAACATATGTGAATGATTTCTAATGCTCTAAACATCCTAGAATCATCAAGAGCTTGAACTAAATGCATATATTCATCCTATTTTTCTAGAAAATTATAAACATGATATCTTCAAGAACACACCATTGATTCTCAGAATTTCCTCAACAGATTTGTGATTATTTCGTGGATTACAATCTACCTACAACATGAGTTTCATTCCTATATATTTTCAGATTCCAGAAATTCATTAAAAACACCATCTTTTCATCTTCCAAGCATGAAAAATCTCATGTTTTTTTATAACTATTCTAACATGGACAATATACAAACTTAGATTGCAATTATCAAACACTTGCCTCTAATGAAGATCTGATCCTTTGGTGTCGAATAACACAGGTGGTTCTCCCTTTCTCCGGCCAACTTTCGGTGGTGGTTGATGGTGGTGACCTTTGGTCTTAGTTCTCCTCCTTTCCAAGCAAACTTCTCTCTTTCCAAGCAACCTTTCACTCTCTCCAAGAAGATGACCTTTCAATTTTGTGTAGAAGAGATGAATGAACCCACGTACAACTAATATCCAAGTACTTATAATAAGACAAAATCCGAAATCACTATTCACCCCCTTGTAAAAATACCAAAATGCCCTTTTGGGTTGCCTTTTCATTTCCAAATGACCCGAGACCCAAAAACAAAATCCAAATAGACTTTTTTGACTATTTCAACCCTTTCGGATGCAATGACGTAATCGAACTGACTATAAGGTTGATGTAAAAATAAGTTTCCTTTTTAATTTAATAAATTAGTCCCGACACATCCTATACCGCGTCCGACTTAAAATTCAAATTACTGAATTAGTATCAAATAGACACATTAATAGCATCACATTCATATATTACCTAAATATCTTTAAGTAATATTCATAATCATTCATTTTAATATCCACAATTCGGATAAAACCCAAATGAATTAATTTATAATAAAATCCAATTAATCCATTAATTTAAAATAAAACCCATTTTAAAAGTCATTAAAATCACGGGGTATTACAAGTGTGTATTTACTTATTTCTTGCTTTGATAATTAGATTTACATTCTTTGTTAATTAGTTTACATGCTTTCTTCCTGTGCTTTCTAGGTAGATTTACCGCGTTCATTTACCGCTTTCTTTACCGCGTTTTTAACATGGTTTCTAGGTAATTTAAATTAGATTTTGTTTGAATGGAACTCACTCAGGTTAACGCGTTTCTTTGCTTGGTGATAGTGTTTACGAGTGTATTTCAGGTGCGTTGTCCTAGTTATTACGCCTATGAGATTTGATGGGGTATATCATCTATGTCCCGTGCTTATGACTTTTCGCGCGCAATTTCTAGGATATTTGTTAATGCTAAAATCTTATTAGGCTTTTATGAGGATTTAGGGGCGTGACAACCCTTGATTTAATTAACTGTCGAAACGAGGCGCATTTGTAATAACTTTTCGACCCATGTAATCATTTTATACAAATTAATCTGGGTGAGGGATATTCGACGCAACCTATAGTTTTTACCGCTTTGTTAATCTAGTTTATTTTCCCTCGCCTAGTTAAACATTTCCCTTTTATGCATATTTTTTCTTTTAGTTTGTAATCACCTTTTACAATTTTATTTGGAAGTATTAAATCACTTAAATTCTAGCATCTTGTCCTAGTGGATTTTTCGATACCCAACTTACCGCTGTGCTTGCCTCGCAAGTGTAGTAGTAATTAGGTTTTTGTATTATCGTGGTGAAACGAAAAAAATGAGTGTGCACTTACACGTGCACACTTTTTACCCGCAATCATATACCTTCATAAAATTCCTCTGCGAAAGGTTTTTAATTTTAGCCAGTTCTCCTAGACGATCTTCTAATCACTATATGGATCCTTTCCAGGAATGCTCTTATGATTTAGAGTTGCCTGAAGCATCTTTTGTGGCTTTACTATGCATATGGTATGAGCTCTCTTCTTGAGAAGTGTGCTCAGCACGCGCATAGCCTCTTATGCTAGCTCTTGACATCATGGATCCTTCTTTGTGCTTACAGAATATATTTGGCTTTCTATGATAACCTCTGGTTACCCGGGGTCCCAAACGATCATACGCAGATGCTTTACTTAAGCGTTCCAACATGCTCAGCCTTTCAGAAGAGAAAGACCAACCATTATAATAATCAGTTGATCGGATCGACGACCTTTCTCTCGAGTAGTAAGATCGATCGCAAGAAGATCTAGAGCGATTAATTTTCTCATATTTGGCTGATAGAAGTGGTATATGCCTCCGGGATGGTTCAATGGTGGATTTGTTCATAACATACCGACCAATTGACGAATTAACTCTTAAATGGCTTCTTGCCCTCGGATAAAATTGAGTAAAATTGCCTGAAGATCATCCACACTAGGAGATGAGGACAGAATAATAACATTATCTTCATTTGTAAAGTTGTTTTCTAGGTCAATCATTTCTCTAAGGAAAAAGAAATAAAGCAACTGGTAGAGAACGATGGCAGACAAATGTTCCCACAGACGACACCAATTTATTGATGTCTAAAAATGGATTGGGTCCAAATTTATAATCAAAAATTAATAAAGATAATCAAATAAGGAAACCACAAAATAAATAAGGTTTCAAAGTGGTTCAGATATAAGAAAATCCTACGTCCACTGTTAGTATTATTTTTTAAGGTTACACTATCTCATGGTTATGTATGTTTGAGCCTGATCTAATCCTCCCCTTGAGCTAAGGGAGATGATGCATTTATAGTGTTCCAAAACCCAAGAGATGGAATTGATAATACGCAAATATTGCATATTTTATCCTCTAAACCTACGCATTTTAGACCCCTCGGGTATCTTATTCCCTATATTTATGCTCGTTAACCAGACAACCTTGAATTTCTACGTTAACATATTTTTCAGGGGTTAATTAAGCTTTTATAGGTATTTGGATGCTAAGTGTGAAGTTCGGACGCATTCCGCTCGATTTCTGTACACATCCGCACGTTCGGGGGCATTTTAGTCTTTTCACAGCTTGGGCACCTGGCCCAACATCTTCACGGAAGTTGTATCCCTCCTCGCTAGCTTCGCCTGGCCGCGAACGATGCACGAATCTGATTCATAATGAAGAAGTTACGGCGATTTCAACAGAAGGAAAAACAAGGAAACCAAAAGAGGAGGAAAAGGGAGAAAAAGGAATGCAGTGTGCTGTTGCTTGGCTCAGCCCTGCTTGATCAATAGATCGACCCTTTTTGTCGATCGATCGATCCCCTATTTTCAGGAGATATTTTGGCATTTCTTTTCTTTTCCCTTTTCTAATTTAATTCCAACTTACTATATAAAGCAATTTTGATGTAATAAACATATATATACGATTTTAGGGTAGAATAGCTTATGGTTTGGGTGATTTGGTTCGTTCTTCTTCAATTGTTCTTGGATTGACACCCCATTTGGGTTGAATGTTGACTATTCACCATCCTCTCCATTAATCTAGTTTGTATTTCTTCATTTCTTGCTTTCTAATTAGATTTACATGCTTTCTAATTTAGGTTTACATGATTTATTTACTTGCTTTCTAGTATAGTTTTACCTCGTTTATTTATTGCATTTATTTACCGCATTTTTACGATGCTTTATAGGTAATTTAAATTAGGTTGTGTTTGAATGGAACTCACTCGGGTTAACGCATTGCTTTGCTTGGTGATAGTGTTTACGGGTCTATTTCGGTTGCATTGTCCTAGTTATTGCGCCTAGGAGATTTGATGGGGCATATCATGTATGTCCCGTGCTTACGACCTTTCGTGCGCAATTTCTGGGATATTTGTTGACGCCAAAATCATATTAGGCTTTTATGCAGATTTAGGGGCGTGACAACCCTTGGTTCAATTAACTGTCGAAACGAGTTGCATTCTAAATAACTCGTCGACCCATGTAACCATTTATACAAATTAATCCAGGTGAGGGATATTCGAAGTAACTTATAGTTTTACTCGCTTCGTTAATCTAGTTTCAATACCCTTGCCTAGATAATCATTTCCCTTTTATGCATATTTTACTTTTTAGTTTGTAATCACCTTTTACACTTTTATTTTGGAATATTAAATCACTTGAATTCTAGCAACTCGTGCCTCTGGATTTTCGATACCCGACTTACCGCTATACTCACCAGTTGAGTGTAGTAGTAATTTAGGTTTTTTTATAGTCGCGGCGAAACAGAAAACAACGACTGTGCACTTTGCATGCGCACACTTCTCGCGCTCTACCAAAATGGCACCGTTGCCGGAGACTAGTTTGTCTTAGACTTTATTTGATTTAGTATTTCATAGTATTTTCTTTCTATTTGCATTATTTGCTAATATTTTGCAGGACTTCCACATTTGAGCACTCAGAAACGCTCGAATTTTTTCCCGCGCGCATTTACTTTGTGGAATCCGCCACTTCGAGCCATTTTTGGGGTAAGCATGTCTTATTCCAGTTCTTTCGGTAATCCTTATTATAATTGTCAAAATTCTCACAAACCTATGACTTTCGATGAATACTTAGAATCCCATAGTATAACAAATTCAAATATGACTTTGGGCGAGTATAACGAAAGTCAAAATTTAGGTTATTGGAATTTTGATGATGATGACAATGATTTTGGGCCTTTACCTCCTTATAATAGGAATTTTGAAACGAATTCGAATAGTTTTCAAAATTCCTATCATAATGAGTTTTCGTTTAAGTCCGATAGTAATTTTCGAAGTTCCCATTTCATGCATCCGCACCTCGACCCATGACATTTGGTGAGGGCTTGCGTATGTATGAAAATGAGAAAATTGAAAATCCTTATCGAGAAGAAAATCGTTTGTGGGAACATGAGTTAGATTTATTATTTGAGTCCGACGACGATTTTGCTTCCGAGACTTTCGAGGTCGAGGAATGTTTTGAACCAAATGAGTTACTTTTACCTACTTTGGAACAAACCATTCTAGACTTTACCCATTGCATAATAGATATTGAAAGCGAGGATGAAAATGACGTAATATCTATTTGCAATGAAATGATTTCTTCTTTGGCCCCCAAAGAATAACATTTCTTTGAAAATGATATTATTTCATTCGAAACTCAAACTTCATGCGATGATGATTCATCTCATGAGTTTGAATTTCTTTCATCCCCATTTTCATTCTCTATTATCCCACTGGAACAAGTACCCGATGATTCGGTTTCAAACTCTAATGATTTAAACCATTTCGCCGATGAGGAGTACTTGCTCGAGTCTCCTTCAACGATCGCATCTTTGCCTTTGTGTGCGCCGCCTCCCATTCCAACTTCAAAATCCTTGGGAGGATATTCATATTTTCTTGGTCCCCACATGTTTTTGTCACCCGTTCAATCCAAACCCCCCATCGTCCCTCCAAAACTTTTAATTGGCGATGGTTCCATTCTTACGCCTTACAATGCCTTCCGTTTTTCAAACGGAATTCATATTTTTTGGAAGGCATGCTTGTTTGTGAGGGTACACCTGTTATCCTCCAGATTCAAATCGTTTTCACGATGGACCCTCAGCTATTTAGACTTCTAGTGTATAGTTAGTGTGGCCTAAATAGTAGATTGCATATAGTTAGATTTTTATTCTTTTTATTTTAGTCTAGTGTAATTAGTTAACTCTTTGTTATTTGTTTTTGCTATGCTCGGTACTAACTTGTTTTGTAGATTCTTTGGACTTGTTCTTATGGGAATCGCTCCTATTATGGGTAATATCACTCTTTTCCTGTCTTTGACTTGGTTCTTAATTAACATTGAGGATAATGTCAAGTTTTAAGTTAGGGGTGTGGGATATTCTATTTATTTCTTTATTCAGTCCATGTTTTTGCTCACATGTAAGTTACTTAGTATGCTTTTCTTAGAAAAATTCAAAAAAAATTTTAAAAAAAAATTTCTCCTTTTTTGGGCATTTTGCCTTTGTTTCTAACGATTAATTTTAATAATTGCCCGATCCAATAGACAACCCAATGGTGCATGTTCTCGATTTTAGAAGTTATTAGACTTTAGTCTCACTTATTGATATTATGAATAACTTCATGAATTAAACTTTAATCCCATGAGCACATGCACTTTTCTTTCTTTATTGATTTGGTTTAAGATTTTTATAACTCGATAATCTTTTATTGCATTGTATATACTTACACCGAGTAAGCTTTGTACCTTTCATCGTTTGTGAGTGTTAACACTATTCTTTCCTCTTCGAAAATGTTGAATTCGTCGGTAATCTCACTATTCTTTCATTTGACGGTTCATTAATTGAGTTCATACTTGAAATGTGTTACTGAGCACGATTTTCATATATTGTTTTGACTTGAGAATTGTGTAAACTTTTGGAAATGATCATAGGCATTCTTTGTTATATCACCCATATTGGCCTTGACCTCACCCTTATATATATACCCTCGTTAACCCTTTTGAGCCTAAATATAGCCTTTCGTTTCATAACCCAAATCTCATAACCAACTCTAAATTGGAGTTTTAAACCATACATACACCTTACATACCTTTGTTTGGATTGTTACATGGGATTGAATGATGTTGGTTGCAATTTAGGCATATGAGAGTTTGATAAGTAATGAAAATAAAGAAGTGAAAAAAGTGATGAAAAAGAGAAAGCAAAAAGGAAAATAAAACAAAAGAAAACATGAGAAAAAGAAGAAAAGAAAAAGAAAGAGAAAGTTGTAAATATGTTGTATATAATTCAATAAGCTTTGATTACTCTCCCTGATTATATATTCAATGCCGTTTTGGAACTTGTTTTCCAATTTTGATATTGCCCGCATTTTCCCATTATCCCAAGTTTTCATTCCGAACACTTTGAATCAGTACATACATTCCTTCATTTCGCACCCTAGCCTAGCCTACATTACAACCCTACTAAAGTCCTATGTGATCTTAGGTTGATGTAATTTTAAAAATTTAAATAGTTTTGATAATCTATGAAAATGCATTTCGCCTCCTTTAATGTGCGGTATCTTTCATTGAGATTACAGTTTTTTAGTTTATAAATAGCGCTCTTTATATGTGACATGTGTGCGGCCTAGTTTCCATTTACATTTACTCTATATGTCCGCATGTTCCGTGTGTTACCTCCTTGTTTCGAGTGATTTCACTTGATGAGTGTAATGCCCGTGAGGATTGAATGTATGCTTGCTTTATTTAGTATCCGATTTATATAAGTTTTTTCCAAATCACACTTTGTATGTGCTCTCTCCCCCTCCCATATTTTAAAGTTTCAATTCTATGAGGTGCATTCTAATGATTTGGACTTTTGTTTGAATTCATTCACTTTGCTAATAATGCGTATGAAATCCTTTTCGCCATTGTTGGGCTTGTCGCATGTTGGGTTGGGCATATTTTGAGGAAACCGTGTGATGTTTTTGGGTATCATCCCTGAAAACCCTCACGAGACGACACTCGTCCACTAGGGTGACCTAGGGGTTTAACGGCTTATTGCATACGCTAAATGCAATCGTTCACCCGCGAAAGTGGCCTTATCTTTTATTACTTTTATATCATACTTTTGTACTATCTCCTGCTTTCGGTTTGCTTGTAGTTCTTGTTATATCCTATTTCATTGCTAGGGACTAGCAATGTGTAAGTTAAGGGGTGTAATAATACGCAAATATTGCGTATTTCATCCTCCGAACCTACGCATTTTAGTCCCCTCGGGTATCTTATTCCCTATATTCATGCTTGTTAACCAGACAACCTCGAATTTATAGGTTAACATGTTTTGCAGGGGTTAATTAAGCTTTTATAGGTATTTGGATACTAAGTGTGATGTTCAGACGCATTCCGCTCGATTTCCATACACAACCGCACGTTTGGGAGCATTTTAGTCTTTTCAAAGGTTGGGTACCTGTCTCAACATCTTCACGGAAGTTGTATCCCTCCTCGCTAGCTTCGCGTGGCCGTGAACGGTACACGAATCCGATTCATAACAAAGAAGTTACGACGATTTCAGCAGAAGGAAAAACAAGGAAACCAAAAGAGGAGGAAAAGGGAGAAAAGGAATGCAGCGTGCTGCTGCTTAGCTCACCCCTGCTTGATCGATCGATCGATCCTTCTGTACAGTCGAAATATTGCATTGATCGATCGATCGACCCTTTTTGTCGATCGATCGATCCCTTATTTTCACGAGATATTTTGGCATTTCTTTTCTTTTCTCTTTTGTTTTCTAATTTAATTCCAATTTACTATATAAAGAAATTTTGATGTAATAAACTGATATATACGATTTTAGCATAGAATAGCTTAGGGTTTGGGTGATTTGGTTAGTTCTTCTTCAATTGTTCTTGGATTGACACCCTATTTGGATTGAATGTTGACTATTCATCATCCTCTCCATTAATATAATTTGTATTTCTTCATTTCTTGCTTTCTAATTAGATTTACATGCGTTCGTATTTAGGTTTGCATGTTTTATTTCCTTTCTTTCTAATATAGTTTTACCGCGTTTATTTATTGCGTTTATTTACCGCGTTTTTACGATGCTTTCTAGGTAATTTAAATTAGGTTGTGTTTGAATGGAACTCACTCGGGTTAACACGTTGCTTTGCTTGGTGATAGTGTTTACGGGTCTATTTCGGGTGCGTTGTCCTAGTTATTGCGCCTAGGAGATTTGATGGGGCATATCATGTATGTCTCGTGCTTACGACCTTTCGTGCGCAATTTCTGGGATATTTGTTGACGTCAAAATCATATTAGGCTTTTATGCAGATTTAGGGGCGTGACAACCCTTGGTTCAATTAACTGTCGAAACGAGACGCATTCTAAATAACTCTTCGACCCATATAACCATTTTATACAAATTAACCTGGGTGAGGGATATTCGACCCAACCTATAGTTTTACTCGCTTTGTTAATCTAGTTTCAATACCCTTGCCTAGATAATCATTTTCCTTTTATGCGTATTTCCCTTTTTAGTTTGTAATCACCTTTTACACTTTTATTTCGGAATATTAAATCAATTGAATTCTAGCAACTCGTCCCTGCAGATTTTCGATACCCGACTTACCGCTATACTCACTAGTTGAGTGTAGTAGTAATTTAGGTTTGTTTGTATAGTCGCGGCGAGACAGAAAACAATGACTGTGCACTTTACGCGACCACACTTCTCGCGCGCTATCAGGAATGCCTTCATATATCCAGGCATTTACATTTGTATACATTAAACAAGACTGTTGATATTCATTATTACTTGTACCATAATTGTTGGTGATTTCACATGAAGTGACTTTTTCTATTCTTGATGTTCATATTCTTGATGTTGGTCAGCCGATTTGCCGACCAAGCGTCCTTAGAGCCGACCAAGAAAATAAGTATTGTGAGGATTGTCACGCAAGAGGACATGTGTTCATTTCTCATTAGTCCACGTAGATGAGTAATTCTTACATACAACAATTATGTATAGGCATCCGGTACGAAATATCCTGTTTGCGCGAGTAGGGTATAAAAATAGCACGATTGGCATGAATTACTTCTGGTGGAAGAAGAGAAGAAAGCCAATGTATATTTCATTTGTGATGGCAAAAAACTTTTAACATGAAGTTGAATAATTTACGGCTTTAATTTCGGATAACTAACGGAAAGTGGTTCGTTGAAAACCTATGTATCTAAGGAAAATATTTCCATTAACAATTAACCATTTAATACCCGAATTAAAAGTAGGGATGAGAATGGAGAGCTTTTTCCAAATCCATAAGGACGTAACCCTACTATGAGCATCAAGCAAATCTATATTATTAAAATATTTATACTTCATTTTTTTAGCCTATAAATTTTCAAGTTGAGTAAAAAATTTCCATTGGAGTTTTAACATATAAGCCTCATTGAGGTGGTGCCTAACCACCACCCCCACCACCCACCCACCCACCCCATGAGATTTTGGGAGAGTAATAATATGCCACAGAACGATTGGGATCTTGTGTTCATTTGTGTTCGAATACCATAAGAATAATTTTATTTTTTGTTAAAGCTTATTTAGAACCGGCTTAGGGATAGGGAAAGAAGCCATGAAACATGAGGGAAGAGTAATAGCTACAGAATAATTAAAGTAGTTTGCCCCGCATAGGACAAGAAGTTATTATACCAAGTGTAAATTTATTGATCCAATTTTTCATTGAGCTCTACAAAAAAATTGTCTTGTGACTCAACTACTAACTAGTGTGTTTCCTAGGTATTTATATCTCCCATGATAGGTACAAATACCTAATTGACCTATAGTGTTGTGTCGAATATCACGTGGAGTCTGAGGCCTAAAAATAATAAAAGACTTGCCTTTGTTTATAGTTTGGCCTGAGGCGGAGCAAAAATTCATGAGAGTATTATAAAAAGGCTCTTGATAACATGTGCGCTAAGGGAATATATTAAGAATCCAAAAATAGTAGGGACAGAGCTCCGACATATATTTAATAGAAAATAAATATTCATGTGGAGCTTTAATACTTACTATTTTGAGGGTCAAAACATGTGCCCTAGGGGCACATGTTATCATTTTTCTTATAATAATTTTTTATTGCTTTTTCAATCCATTGAGGAAAAAATACAGTCATTCGCAAATGCCAAGGCATGTATTTTTGGCCCAATAAATGAATTCCTGAGCACCGTAATATTTGTTGAATGGTTGTTGTTTTCAAGATTGCGGAGAAAGACACCAAGCACTAACAACTTATTTGGGAGTTTTTTAGAGGAAGGAAAGAAAAGGAAAGGAAAGTTTTATTAAGAAAGAAAAGAAAAGAAAGGAAAATTTCTAAGAGAGAAAGGAAAGGAAGAGAAGATAAAGGATTAATGAATGAAGATAGAATAATTTTCTTTTCTAGTGTTTGAAAATTGGAAGGAAAATAATTTTTTTAGGGAAATAAGATGCATTCTTTATTGAACTTTCCTTTGTCTCCATTTCTTTTCGATTTGGAAGGAAAGTTTTAGAGATAAATGAAAGGAATTTTTTTTTTAAATTCCCTTTCTTTTCTCTCATTTTTAAACTCTCAAACGACGGAAAATTGCGAAACAACACTTTCTCTCCTAAGTAAACTCCCAAACGCCGTAAAAAAAAACATAATTTCCCTTTCATTCCTTTCTTTTCTCTCCAAAATAAAACTCCATACAAGATGTAAAATAAATAAATATGGAGAAAGTGGATACCCTTGGCATATACCACATGTGTGAGTAAAAGTGAGCCCCATACTGCCGTTGAGAAAAGTCATAAAATAAGAAGAGGAGACGCATTTCATAGTATGTTGAATTCAGTCTGTTGAAAATTGGTGGTTTTGTAAAACCCATTGAACAAAGGGTCATTCCAACTCGTAGCTTTAGATAAATCGAGTTTTAATGCAAAACTACCTTTTTGTTTTTGTATTTTCGCATTTCGTACAGTTTTGAATATGGACTTTATGGATGAACGCATTTTGGTAAGGCAAGATTAGGCATCACAACATAGGTCGCATTCTCGAGATCATAATAATGGAAAAAAGTTTATAAATAACATTGCAAAGACTAATGAGCTTGAAATGTTAAACCTGGGTGGGATTTTAAATTATAGATTATGCAATTTTAGTACTTAAAATAATATTGGTTATGGATGTACAACAACAAATATTTTTAGTTCATATTTTTAAATTATCGGCTGACGTGACATATTGTGATTGGTTGACGTTTTATGGATATGGGTCCATGCCAGTGACTTTATTAAAAAATAAGGATTAAAAATAAAAATAAAATGTTTGTTGTCCTATTTCCAAAATACATATTACAACATATCCTAAATTTACAAAGTCCCTTTAAATTATTGAAATGAAAATAAGTATGGTTTGATTAAGTTCACGCAAGAGGTGACCATAAGTAAAAAATGGCTTGATATAGATTACTGGCACTAGTGCCCACAGTGTCCCAATGGTTTTGAAAAAAATCAGCAATTAAGCCATCAGGCCCCGGACTTTCATTTCTATTCATGTAAGAGAGAGTATATTTTATTGCAGATTCCGTAATAGGTTTCAGAAGATTGATTTTATCATCTTGCTTAACATGCACGAATGAGTAATCAGAGGATGGCATGGTAGGAGTGGTAGTGGAAAGTAATTTTTTTTTAAATCCATGAAAGTCAATTAATATCTTGAGTGGTAGTTGTCCATCCAGAGTGAGTATCTTAAATATTGTGAATTGTGTTGTTATGACACCGTTGTTTAACAGAGGCATAAATAAATTTATTATTATTGTCACCATCACGAATCTAATTGATTTTATTTATATATTTTCAGTATGGGCATTCCAGTTGCGTATGCATTCCAATGGATGGTTACCGTTTGGAACAATTTAGTAAGCCTCGTAAATTTGCAAGCATGAGAGCCATCAACATGAGTACCAGTTTTGATTTAAAAGATATTTAAATGAGTCGTAGTTATCCCATTCCGCACAATAAACAAGCCTGGGCTTACTTTGTAAAACAAAAGATGTAGAGTCCAACAGTAATGGGCATTGGCTAGAACCAGCATTATTATAGTGCTTAAGAGGCGTATTAGGGTATAAAGACAGCCATTCAGATTTGGATAGTTCTTTGTCCAGTCTTTTAAGAATGTGCTTACCTAAAGAGTTGTTATTGTTGCCCAAAAAGTTAGGACTTGAGAATCCCAAGCCAAGTCATGTACATTACAGGCATGCCGAAAGTGATTTATATTACGTGCACGCCAATTTTTTTATGAGGTCATGGAATAGAATTAAAATCACCTAATAATGGTTGGAATTTACGATGTTCAAGTGAGTTGAAAAAATGAGATTTTTTATCAATTATAGGGTCAATTTAATTTGGGAGCCACCCGTCTTTCGAAATGATTTAAAGTGGTAACGCGTTCTTCTCTACAAGCAGTATAAAGTGGTATACTCATGCATATAAAACTATGAATTAATGAATGATAAATTGTAGCTCAAAGTATCCACTTGGAACATGAAATTTAGTTGAAGTATTTTTTTAAAGTTTTTATCACAGGACATAGGAAGAATGTGAAAAATGGGTGTAGTATATCATAACCTATTTTGACCTTAAGGCTTAGTTCCCTTGGGTATCCCAACTCTTTGAAGGAGGCAAGACCTACATGGACTTGGATTGACTTCTAAGCCGATGCGCGTCCTCGATGCCTCCCTGACCCGATTGGGTCCGGCTCGTGGGTCATGGGTCATGGGCTTTAACTTGGCCAAGGTATAAACTTTTGGAGCCAATTTTATTGGGCGTTTTATTTATTTCTGATTCAGATATTTCAGTTTTTATTCGGAAAATTGTGACTCTTGGAAAATTTTCCAATCGTTTTTAATTGCCACTTATTTAGTATAAATAACTGGTTTGGTCATTCATATTTAATATGATTTTGAAGACAGATAATGCGTCTTAAGTCAGTCCCATTTTTGTCCATACAAAAAGAGATCTCATTGTTGGTTCACCAGTAACTTGCAATTTAGAGTTCTACAATTACAAGTGATATTGTTGTATCCTGGGAGACAATTTTCGTTGAGTCCATAGAGCACCAGTGCGGGGCAAATCTTTCTTAACAACAGAGTATTCAACACTTGACTCAATCAAAATTTTGCATTTATTGCCACAGTAAGTTTGTATATGTTTATTTCAGATTATTGGTCATGTATTAACTAATGTTTATATGTTCTGTAATATAATTAAAAATCATTTTGAATAAAAATCTCAAGAGAATAATTTTCTCTGCTAAGAAAACTACATAATGATTTTCTATGTTAATTAATTACAAAAACATTATTACAATAATCCATGTTATGATTTTTTGTGCATCAGAAAATTACTATATACATTTAATTGGTTATAAAAAAAAATTTATACTCATTGTTTATTTTTATAAACTGTATGCCGACTATGTGATATAATATAATTTCTGCTAATTCATTAAAATATGTTAACTTTTACAGCATGTGAATTATTTACGGTAAACTAAGTATTGTTCAAAATATCTTAGATTATAAAAAAATGGTGTCATTATGTTAATATATTTGTCCACTAATATATCCTGTCATTCATACATATTTATTTATGTTTAAAACAGAAATTACATCTACTTTTGCATTGCCTGTTGCAGTTGTACCGATAAATGTTAGACATGGTGAAATACTGGAAAAGTTAAAAGTGATTTCAAACATTGGAAACATCAAATGTTGTTTTGTTTAACAACTTTAAACTTGGCGAAATTCTTTAATGAATTGGTACCAACTTTGAATGAAGGTGAGATTGACAAGCATGTAATCACGACAGTGGATGCATGGAAACATGTTGATTTTTTATACAAAAATGATATCCTCAACAATCTGAAAAATACATTATATAATGTGTATATCCCTCTTAAAATTGCTAAAATTGTGTGGGAGTCTTTGGACAAAAAATACAAAACAAAAGATGCTGAAATAAGGATATTCGTTGTCGAAAAATTCTTATATTTTAAAATGGTTGATTCAAAGACTGTCATTAATCAAGTACAAAAGCTCCAGTTGATTTATAATGAAATTTGTTCTAAAATTATGATATTTAGTGAATCATTCAAAGTGGCTACAATGATTGAAAAATTATCACCTTCTTGGAAAGACTTCAAAATTTATTTGAAACGCAAACGTAGAGAAATTGGCTTTGAGTTCTTAATTTTGGTATTAAGGATTGAAGAAGATAGTCGTGTTTTTTGGAAGAAAACTGAAAATCATATGGAATCTAAAGCACATATTGTGGAAGAATGGAAAAGTAGCATGAATAAGACAGAGGAAGCATCTAAACCAAGGTGGTCTATTCAAAGGGCCTAAAGATGGAAACTTTAAAAGGTTTAATGGAAAATGATTTGTGTGTGACATGCCGAGACATCGTGCTAAATATTTCTGTAATAAAAAAAAATCAAGGGAATAAGAAACATAAGCCTGCACAAGCCAGTGTCCCTGAAGTTGAGAACCTTTCTGAAGATATTAATCATTTAAGCCTTTTGGCCGTAGTTTCTGAACTCAACATGGTGGGAAACACTAGGGAATAGTGGGTGGATACTGGGGCCACTCGTTACATATGTTCTAAACAATAATATGTTTACTTCCTACCACTATTCAGATCACGAGGAGAAGTTTTTCATGAAAAATTTATCTACTTCGAATGTTGAAAGGAAATGAAAAGTTATACTCAAGATGACTTCGGGAAAGGAACTTACTCCCAATGATGTGCTTCATGTGCCAGACATTAGAAATAACTTGGTTTCGAAATCCTTGTTTAGTAAGAAAGGACTCAAACTTGTATTTGAATTTGACAAATTTTTACTCACTAAGAGTGGTATGTATGTGGGGAAAGGATAATTAAGCGATGGGCTCTTCAAACTCAATGTAATGACTGTAATGCCTATTAATAATAATAAGAACGTAACTTTTGCTTATTTTCTTGAGTCTTGTAATTTATGGCATGGTGAATTAGGTTATGTTAATTATGATACTATTCATAGATTAGTTAATTTAGACTTAATACCAAAATTTAGTATTGACTCAAATCACAAGTGTGAAACATATATAGAATCAAAGTTAACCAAAACTCCTTTTAAAAGTATTGAAAGAAATAGAAACCATTTTAAGTTAATTCATAGTAATATGTGTGATTTGAAATTTGTACAAACCAGAGGTGAAAAAAAGTATTTTATTACTTTTATTGATAATTGCACAAGATATTGTTATATGTACTTGCTTAGAAGCGAGGATGAGGCGGTAAATATTTTGAACATTGTAAAACAATAGTTGAAAATCAACTTAGCAAAAAGATTAAAGTAGTTTGGAGTGATAGAGGAGGTAAATATGATTCCCCTTTTGAACATTTTTATTCAAAACATGGAATTATTCATCAAACTACTTCTCCTTACTCACCTCAATCTAACGGTATTGCGAAATGCAAAAATTGAACTCTAAAAGAGATGATGAATGTTATATTGATAAGTTCCAGTTTACCTCAGAACTTGTGGGAGAAAGTTTGATTTCTACAAATTACCTTCTTAACAGCCTCATAACAAGACACATAAGACACTGTATGATTTGTGGAAAGGTAGAACACCTTCTTACAAATACCTTTAATTGTAGGGGTGTCTTGCAAAGGTAGTGGTTCCTAATCCTAAAAGGATTAAAATTGGACCAAAAATTATTGATTTCACTTTCATTGGTTATGCAATTAATAGTAGTGCGTATTGATTTTTTTTTACATAAATCTGAGATTCTTGATATACACACTAATAATATTATTGAATCTAGAAATGAATATTCCTTTAAAAATTTATTTCCTAATAACAAAGTGGTTGATATAAGTTCTTATAAAAAGAACTTACGACACTGCATCAGGTAGTCATCAAGATAATGTAGAAAATGAATTTATTAAGAAGGATGACGACCTGGAAACTAGACGCGGTAAAAGGATAAAGACTTCAAAGTCATTTCATCCATATTTACTAACTTATATGTTAGAAAGCTATCCTAGTAACTTCACAGAAGCGATCAACTCTAGAAGTGCCCTTGTGGAAAGAGTCTATCAATAATGAAATTGAATCCATCCTCTAAGACCATACATGGGAATTGATTGATCTTCCACCAAGAAATAAACCTCTTGGATGCAAGTGGATATTAAAGAGAAAATTGAAAGTTAATGGATCAAATGAAAAATACAAAGCCAGACTTGTAGTTAAAGGCTATAGGCAAAAGGAAGGATTGGATTATTTTGATATTTACTCACATGTTACAAGAATAACATCCATTTCAATGTTAATAACTATTGTAGTGTTACATAATCTTGAGATACATCAATTGGACGTAAAAATCGCCTTCTTAAATGGCGAGTTAAATGAAGAGATATATATGGAATCACTAAAAAGGTTTAAATTTTTCAGAAAAGAAAAGAAACTGTGTAAACTTGTTCAATCCCTTTATGGATTAAACAAGCACCTAATCACTGGCATGAAAAATTTGACAACGTAGTGATGTCAAATGGATTTAAAATATTTGAGTGTGATAAATGGGTTTACATTAAAAAACACTAAAAGTGGTTATGTCATTGTTTGTCTTGATGTAGATGATATGCTTATTACAGAAAATAATAAAGATATCATTAAATCTACTAAGAGAATATTATCCAGTAAATTTGATATTAAAGATATGGGTATTGCTGATGTTATATTAGGATTTAAAATATCGAATGGACTTATCTCGTCTCAGTATCATTATGTTGAGAAGATACTTCATAAGTTTGATAAAGATAGTAAAAGCATTACTAAAACACCCAATAACCCAAATCTTCATTTATATAAAACTATTGAAAATGGCATATCTCAATTGGAATACTCTCGTATCATAGGCTATTTAATACATGTCATGAACTGAACTAGGCCAGATGTTGCTTACTAAGTTAGTAAATTGAGTAGGTATACAAGTAATTCAGGTAAATACCATTGGGAAGCCATAATAAGGGTTCTTAGATATCTAATATATATCCTTAATAATGGATTGCACTAAATTAGATATCTAGTTGTACTTGGAGGATACGATGATGATAATTGGATATCTGATTTAAAGGATTATAAATCCACAAGTGGATATGTATTTACACTTGGTACTGTTGTTGTATCTTAAAAATCCTTAAAACAAACTTGTATTGCCAGGTCTGCTAGACAATCTGAATTTATAGCTTTAGATAAAGCTGAAAAAGAATCAAAATGGCTTCAAATTTTTTAGAGGATATCCCAATGTGGCCAAAACATGTGCCTATAATTTTTATACATTATGATAGTCAATCAGAAATTGGAAATGCACTGAGTCATATGTATAATGGTAAGTCTCGATATATACATCGAAGACATTATACCGTTAAATAACTTCTCTTTAGCATAATTATTTCCATTAATGAAATTAAAGCCTAAGGACAATATAGTGGATCCATTAACCAAGGGGTTGAATAGAGAGTAAGTGTATAATTTATTCAAGGGAATAGGATTACAAGCTATAAAATAAAGATGTGTCTTGATGGAAACCCTATCTAGTTGACGGGAGATCCCAAAATCTAGGTTCAATGGGACAATCGAATCTTAACTGACTCTTTGAAGAGAGCGCTGATAAGTTTAGGTATGATAAAACAGTGATGCCTATAAAGTAAGTAAGGATAATCTTGGATTTAAATGACTCCTATACTTTAAAAATTCAAGTGGGGTATAATAGGATATTCTTACTAGAAACTCACCTATGTGAGTATGAAGGGGTTGCTTCTATGACAACTTCGAAAGGTTAAAATTCTCTAAAGCACTCATGAAATCAAGAACTATTCAGGGCCAAAATGAACATAACTGAAATAACTAACTTTGTTCAAATAATTACTGTGTGAAGACTATTGACTTGATTTACACAAAAACACTGAACAGTTCAAGACATCGTGTTCACTGATCAGTAAGTAAATTTGATAGTATCTCATTAGGGAAGATTCAAAGCCAAAAGATATCTCTCCCGATGTAGAAATTTTTCTATAAAACTCTCTTAGTTTGTGCACAGTTTTTATGTTGATTAAACCAATTTCTTTCATGTGGGGATTGCTAGAATTTACGATATTTAAGTGAATTGAAAAAGCTATATTTTTCTATCAACTTTAGGGTCAATTTAATATAGGTCCCACACGTCTTTTGAGACGGTTTGAAGTGGTAACACATTCTCCTCCGCAAGGAGTGTCACGTGGTATACTCACACGTATAAAACCATAAATTAATGAATGAGAAATTATAGCTCAAAGTAACAACTTGGAACATAGAATTTGGTTGCAGTGTTGTGTTAAAGATTTTATCCCACATAGGAAGAATGGGAAAAATGGGTGTAGTATATTATAACCCATTTTGGCTTTAAGACTTAGTGCCCTTGGGGTATCACAGCTCTTTGAAGGAGGGAGGACCTATATGGGCTTGGACTTCCAAACCTACAAATGTGACATCGCCGCCCACCCAACCTGACCCGGTCCGGTTTGGCTCGTCTCGTGCTCGTGGGTCGTGGTCCTTGGGCTTTAACTTGGACAACGTATAAACTTTTAGGGCCAATTTTATTGGGACTTTTGTTTATTTTCCAGTCCAGTTTTATGGTTTATTTTATTATTTTCTGGCTCAAATTTTTAATTCAGTCTTTATTATCTTAACGGTTAACTATTCATATATTTCATTTTTTATCCCAACAACTGTGACTGTTGGTATACTTTTTAACCGTTTTTAATCGCGAGTTATTTAGTATATATAAGTGGTTTGGTTATTCATTTTTAATATGATTTTGAAGACAGAAAATGTGTATTAATTCAGTCATGTTTTAGCCTACACAAAAAGAGAGTTTCTCATTATTGGTTCACCAGTGACTTGCAATTTTGTGTTCTACTAGTGAGATTGTTGTATTCTGTAAGTTGATTTCCATTGTGTCCATGAAGCACCAATGGGTGACAAATCTCTCCTTAAGGACAAAGTGTTCAACACTTACCGCAATTGAAATTTTGCATTTATTATCATTGTATGTTTGTATATGTTTATTTCAAATTATTATCCATGTATTAATTAATGTTTATATATTCTATAATATAAGTAAAAATCATTTTGGATAACAATAATACCCAAGGATGAGTCACTACCGCATGTAGTTGTTGAAGTTGGTTGTGTACCTCATTTTGTGCAAGGGGTTATGGCGGCATATAGATGGCGGTGAATTCAGGAGGCAATGAAACATGGTTGTGTTTGATCAACATATAAATAAACCTATGAGAAACTTCTCTTTCATGCAAGAAAATAAGTCTTTCAATCCACAGGACCCAGATTCCTCCGAATTGTACCAAAACTAGATAAACTATGTTATTCTAATACAGTAGCCTTTTAATTTCACGAGATGAGCATCTAGCATCCATTTTAGTATCCAAATTACCAAAACATGAGGATGGTGAGACATGAAAAATGGCATTAGTTTCGTGTAGAAGTCGATATGAGTAGCCCCCTAGCATTCCAGATAAGAACTCTCATGGTGTGAGCTGGTGGGTTGTTGCTTCTCAAGCTCCTCATTGATCGTGGATTTAAATACTCATTTGGATGAGTTGGGATAGCTAAAGTTGTCTTCATTTAGGATTGGGTGTGAATCAAGGTTCTAAAAAACGCGGGGCGTGATCGAGGCGTGGAGGCCAAGCCTTAAGCCTTAGAAGCCTAGGCGGGCCTTGGCGTAAAAAGGCGTGAAAAGGCGTTTAGGCCTTTTTAATATATTTTAATATTTTTTAACCATAACAAGGCTATTAAAATACTAAACTTGTACATATCCTAAAAATATGTCTGAATATTTGCAAATAAAAATACTATTTGATTATTTTGGATGGGATAATGGTCCGGTTTGTAAAAAATCTTTAAAAGGTGATATTGTTTCACTAAAGCATTGTTGTTTTTAGAGAAAAAGTATGCCTTAAGGGTTTTACCAAGAATAAGGCGTCAAAATCTTAAGGAGGGGTGTTTCTCCCAAGCCTCAAGCCTAAGCGGAGCCTAGGCGGGTTTTTTAGAACAGTGGTGTGAATTAAAGGTATAAATCAACTTATTATCCACAAAGAATTTGTCGCGATATGAAGTGGTTTCTAAGTGTATGCAAGGGCATTACAGTTGCGAGTAAAATATCGTGGGCATTGTGAAGAAGGTTTATGTTAGTATATCATTTGGTTCCCTTTGTATTACAGGGTCTCGATTTAGTGGAACTTGTAGGGCATTGTTAAGGTAGTAAAGTTGAGTGTGTGGAATTTTTAGCATAGGTTAATGACTAGTGGAGGTGACTTAGGGATGTATTTCTCTGAACTTGAAGATTGATGAATATAATAGGTCACCGGGTTGTTGTATAATGTGACCTTTCAAGCCTATGATGTGTTTAGAATAGAGGTGGAAAGTTAGTTTGAGAAGGTGGCAATTTTGGTGAGCACACAGGGTTGTTGTATGATCGGTGAAGTGATGCTTGTCTCATTTGAGCCATTAGAGGTATTAGTGGACGGTAGAAAAGAGGTGAATGGTTTGACTGTTAGAATGAAAATAAGGTCTCGTTCGAACGAAACAACAAACTCGTTCGAACCAAATAAAAACTCATTCAAATGAACAGTCAAACTCGTTTGGACAAGCTTTGAACGATTTTCAAATGATATTAGTTCTATAAATAGACAAATATCATTTGATGTTCTTTTGAAGTTCGTTTGAACGTACTGTCAAACTCGTTCGAATGAAATTCATATAGTTGTTCAAACGACTCTAAAATAAAAAAAATATTTTTCTTTAAAAATCTTTGGAAAACAGCTCCAAAAAGTTTATAAACATAATCACCCAAAAATAAAATTCCCAATGATCAAGATTCATACACATTCATATCTGAGAGATTCTCAAAAACATGAAGACGAAACATGGCAATAAACATGGTACGATGATGCAATCTCTGAAGCTTTATCACTATGTCTTTAAACAAACACATCATAGGCTTGAAAGGTCACATACACAAAGCCTAACTTATGACTCAAAATGTTTTGTTCGAAATTTAGTCAATACATACAAATTGACTTAATTGAAAAAATTTCCTTACACAAATGCATCACGACAAGATGGTTTTAGATCTTGGGGAGACTATATAGGTGGGCATCACAAGGATTAGGTAATTAATGCCTGATTTATCATTAATAGTCATCATTCGAACTTTCATAATGAGATTTAATCTTAGGCTATTTATTTCTCAAATTTGGGTTTTTGCTCTTCTAAAAATGACCCCCCTCGTATTAGTCAGGTAAGTTTATCTTTAAACTCAAATTATATTTTTATCAAATAATTAAGAGGGGAAGAATTGGGATTCTAAAAATTGATGAATAATTAAGATCCTAAGACCTATATGCAAGTCTATACAATAATTATTGAGTGTATAAACACAGAACAAAAATAAAGAGTATAGAGGTAAGATGTAGATTAAGATTTCTAACATGGTTCAATTTCAGATGCATACATCCACGTCTGAAGATGTAACCCGGGAAACTTCACTAAACCACGGTACTTTTGCAAAACAAGCAAGGATCGTACCATTACACAGGCAAAAAACCTCGATCATAATAACTTTCAGCTCCACCAGTCGGACTTCAATAAGAAACCTATTTGAAAGAAAGATACAGATATCTTTCAAAGATTATACAAAGAACAATGTTGGATAGACTTCAAAGTTTATGAATTAAAATCACAACAAATATTTACTAAC
Source organism: Sambucus nigra (assembly GCA_949130495.1). Classification (NCBI taxonomy): domain Eukaryota; kingdom Viridiplantae; phylum Streptophyta; class Magnoliopsida; order Dipsacales; family Adoxaceae; genus Sambucus; species Sambucus nigra. The sequence goes on along the minus strand of OX422218.1, from coordinate 447,480,111 downwards.
TTTAAACCTTATATTAGAGTTTTCTCTCACAAATTTTTTTATAATAATGGAATGAATCTAAGAATGGAGGTTCAAATGTAAACACACTCACTCCGATGAGATTTGTTAAAGTACAAGAGCAAAAGATTATACTTATGGAACGTGAAGAACAATCAATATAAATGATTTATAGTTCTCTAATGAATTCCTATAAATGAGGGATAATTAATATCGTGGACATAAAAGAAAATGCATAATTCAAAAAGACTTTTAAGAATCTGGACATTCAATAGTCATGTCTATTATTATGAAATTAGTTAGCTAACTTCATAGTTTAGAAGCCTAATGTTGATACTAGAAATTTGACACATGTCATTCTCATATCATTATATCAAGTATAGGATAGATATAAAGCATGTTAAGAGATAAAACACAAGATATAGAGTGGTTCGGCCATTAAGATTGTCTTACGTCCACTTTGCTGCCCCACTCTCTTTATTCATACGTTGTACTACAAGATTACATGGACATATTTGGAATACAATTGAGGTAAGATAAGAGAATACATGTTAAGGCCAAGCTGGTAATGCTGGATGTGACTTATGGATCAATGGAGCTAGGACAAGGAGTGAGCCCCCTAGTCCGGTGTGCTCGAGAGAAAGAAAGAGAAGGTAAAGTTGAGCAGGGCTTCGCCTATGAATTATTTTCAGTCTCCCCAGGATTTGATCTATTTTAATCTCCTATTATGAGGTATGAGCCTCGTATTTATATGAGATAAAGAGGTCTTCTAGGGACAACAACTGCCAAGAAACGTAAGGAGGGACCGCGGCCTGTCTGATACAAGGTAGCGGCTGGGTGATGGAGATAATGTCATGGCTTGTCCGTTCCTGAGCGGAGACGAAATTTACTCCCAAATGCTTATAAAGCTCAAGTATAAAGGGGGCCGCGTCCTAGCTATTCCCAAGCAGCGGCTAAGGATACGTTTGCGGTAGGGATCATATAGGGTCATGTAAAAATTATAGAAGCCGCGGCCTCAGGGGCAATATTGGCCACATCAATAATTCCCCAAGCCGTAGTGCTAAGAATTAGTTTGTTGGGGTTGCGACTGAATTCAATGCTCTGTAACTGCCGCGACGCTGTTCTTGCAATTGGGAGGCGACGATTCAACTTTCTGCGCCCCCTTATATAAATAGTTTTTGGACGTGTACCTCATTACCTTTACCAAACTTTGAGAGCGAATTAAAAGCAGAACTCTGTTAATTTCACCTTTGAGTTTTTTGACGACCTTCCAAGATGGCGTGTGGCGGATTTGAGGCTGAGCAACCACTTTTTTCCACATTTCTTTGACTTTTAGGTAATCTTCAAACTAGTTTTTCATTTCTTCCATATTTCTGCGAATCTTGCTTAGTTAGGAGTTTTTGATTTTCTATTTGAATGACCTGTTTGAATCCTCAAAATGATTGAATTCATAACAACTGATGAATTTTAAAACGAATTGTCTTTCTACTTGAACCAACTGCATAATGGTTTGTACCTCTTAGACGTGTGTAGAACTGGGGTTTTAAAGTTTCTACATTTTTGTGTTCTTCATGTTCTTAGGTATACCCTTTGAATTTTAGGTTTCCAATCTTTAAGCTTGATAACTTCCAATCAATAATTGTTTATATGTATGGTTGCGCCAGGTAGCACAACTTGTTCCATTTGCTGCGGCAACATTCCAATACTTGCAATAATATTATCTTTTGCCCTTAGGTTTTGTTTTGAGCTAATCGTCCGCAACCTTTCACTCTTGAGATGTAGGTTTATGGCATATAAAAACTTAGACTCGGCTAAATAACATTCTGCGGTATGTAGCTTAATCTTTAAGATTCTTATAGTTGGTTGTTACTCTTAAACCCTCCATTTTAGTTTTCAAACTCTTGTACTTTCTTTTTATTGTTCATGCTGCGACCTCTAAGAGGCCTCTGACCATACTGGTTGCGGCACCTAATAGTGGAGTTTCTACTTTTCAGGTCTTGCCGAGGCCATATGAGTTGGAATCCTGATGAGTTTTTAAAGGACTTTTGGAACACACACTTTGGCATCTTTCTTCCCATTATCCCATCTGAGAGTTCTTTGAAAACTGTTGGGCCTTGCCTGCTCAAGAATTGCCCAAATGGTGGCGATCTATACTCTAACTCCGTGGACTCTTTAAACCGTAGGAGAACAAGAGAAGCTGCAGATATGATGGAGGAGGGTGCATAATCAAGCACCCATCCCCCTACTGAGGTATCCCTGCCCGCTGGTGAGACTTCGTCAGTCCTACTAGAAGTTCTCGCAGCACTCAAACCAAAGATCTGAGAAAGTTTTCGCAACACTCAACACCCCCTTTATAATGGATGAGGGGTGGATCTCTCAGGTTGCTGCGGCCTTTGAATTCCCTGGATCAACAATATGCCTACTTCCATCCGTGGAACATAGGTCATGTTTTGCGATTCCAAATGATGGGATATGTTTCCCTTTACACGATTTTTTACTCAGACCGTGACTGCCAATTCCTTGCCCTGTTAGGAGGATTTTAGTATAATGAATTTGGACCCTTCCCAATTAGATCCTAATGGATGGAGGGCCATTCTTGCTGCCTTGATTCTATGGCAAAATAAATTCAATAAGGAAATCACTCCCGTGGAGTTCTTCCATTTATACAAACCTAAGGAGAACTCCGTACTACTACTTCACTCTACGGGACAAAAATCAATATTTGTACACAAATAGGCCTTCCCGTGTTAAAAAATGGAATGGAAAATTCTTCTACATCTCTAGTGAGAGCTGGGAGATCCACCAAGATGAGTGTGGTAGGGAGAAAAACTATAGGATGTCATGGACTTGGGGTCGTCCAGACAGGAAGGGCTTGTCCACTGAATTCTCTTTTCATTTTGCAACATTATTTTATTTCCGGAGCTTACTTTAAATTCTCTTGTGCAGTTTTTGACAACTTGGGGCTCAATAGCAAAACCCGAAAGAGAGTTGAGGACGCGACACGTTTTAGTGACAACTAGAAGAAATTCAGAACTCTAGTCACTTTCGCGATAATCTTTGACCAGGGTTATTTTTCAAGCAAGCACATGCCAAAGATAATGACTGCGGAAGGTAACTTTATCACTCTCCAAAATTAATTTGCCGCGACCTTATTTTTTACTAACGATCTTAATTGTTATTTTTACAGGGGAAGAAATGGACCACGAGCTTCTAAAAGCTCAACTTGCTAAAATTAATGAGGAGGCCATTAACCTCAACCAATTCTCCAAGAAGGGGAAAAAGAGGAAAAGGGCGCTAAAAGAAAAATCTCCTGCAGCGGAGGACATTGTTGCGGCTGAAGCTGATGTAACCAATCCCACCCTTGGGAGAGTCACGACCCCTGCTGATGATGCCGCATTTATTGGAGCAAAACATCCCTCGGTGGACGATGACATTGGGATTGAGCTGACCGTGGCTTGCATTATTTCTGGGGGAGAGATCAATGCTAGATCGAGCTGAACTCATTTTTCTCCTGGATCCCCTCCTCTAAAGCTGCGGAATGTAGTGGTAGTAAATACCAACTTTCCCCCATAACAGAGTATGGAAACTGTGGGTAATTATGTTCGTCTGCGACCTTGTTTAAAGGAACCAAATCCTCACTTCTATTGGGACACAACTACGAGGGCAGTCTATAGGATGAGGAAGGCTCCGGATGCGGTTGATCTTAATCGCTTAATTAATAAAGACCATGAGCACTTGGAGGAATACGCCATGATGAGGGTAAGCACTATTTTTTTTTTAATTATATATTTTTCTCCTCTTTTTTAGAACATTTCCAATTTTAGACTGCAACTGTGGTCACCCAAAGGACCAAATATGAAGGCCTATACAAACTGAAAGAGGTCACGGAGAGGGTTCACCTAGCTAATATGGAGAAGGCCAAGGCCTCTTCTTTTATAATAGGTAAAGAATCAGCAGGCACAGCACTAAGAAGCCCAAATAATGACTATAGAATCATCAGACGCAGCACTATAACAAATTTAGGCTATGGCACAGGCCCATAAGGATGCCAAATTTTTTTTAGGGCTGTCATAGAATCTCTAAAAATAACCCAGTCTCAGACCACGGAGGCTGCTAGTCGTGCAACAACTTCTGAGAACAAGTTCAATCTTCACCAGTGCAAGTATGAAGAGTTGGAGAGGAAGTGAGCCTAAAATAACTTGGATAATGCCGCGACTATTATGAAGAAGGATAAGGAGCATGCCACAGCCTTGATTAAGGTTGCAGACAAAGATGTAGCATCTTATAAAACTTCAAGATACTTCTTCCTCACTAATAATAAATCCTACCTCCACGACTTCCAAGAACTGAGGCACAGGGTCATAAAAAATTTCCCTGATTCCTAAGATCAGATCATGTCTTGGAAGTTGGGTGATGCAGGACCATGACCAGTGCGTGGCTGAAATAAAGGTTATCCCAGAAGAAAGAGCCATAAAGATGGCTGAAGAGGCTGCGAAAGGTCATTTTATAGAGACCGCGACTAATGATGATGAAGATGAAGAAGAAGATGACACGACATCTTAATTCATCTTTTAAGTTTCTTTTCCTTGCATTGTAATATGTATTTTTTATGAACAATCTTGTAATATTTGAACTGCTATTTCATATTACGTTGCGCCCCTTTTGATGATTATATTAGTAACATTTGAATAGTGATCTTATATGTGGCCACGACAATTTATATAATTCTAAATAGGGTTGCATCCTTTTCTGCCAATAGTATCTTTAATCAATATAACTCTTGAATGAATGAATGAATGGCCTCCTTAATAGTTGCAGCCACTATTGTAACTTGATGATTGAATTCAGGTTTTGATTTAAATCTTTCATAAATCATATTCTCCTTCCGCAGCTCTAATGCAAGCCTTTGAATAATGTACAACTCATAATCATCCTTTGGATGTGGCAACTTCCATAGCTTTGAATGTTGAACTCATATCATTAGTGGCTGCGAACTTTGGTCACTTCCAGGACAACTTGAATTGGTTGCAGCCAAATTGGTAAGGCTACGTCGCCTTTCATTTTAATTGCACTTGATTATAAATACTACTGCAGAAGTGGGGTCACGGTCCATCATGACTTTAGCCCCTCAGGATGGACTATTGTAGAGTGGGACATTTTCAAGCCTCCCCTTTCTGGGTTAAGTTATTAAGCCACCCACAGCTAATATACGAGACATTTTCAAGCCTCCCTAGGCTGGGTTAAGTTATTAAGCCACCCACAACTAATATATGGGACAGTTTCAAGTCACCCCAGGCTGGGTTAAGTTATTAAACCACCCACAGCTAATATACGGGACATTTTCATGCCTCCCTATGCTGGGTTAAGTTATTAAGCATCCCACAGCTAATATACGGGACATTTTCAAGCCTCCCCCGTCTGCGTTAAGTTATTAAGCCACCCACATCTAATTCATACATACCAAAACCTATGAACGAACATTAGTATCCCCCATGGCTAGTCGAATGATCTCGTGAGTTGCTTTCGCGATTTTCAAATGTCATATGCCTTTATATGCTTAGGCATCATGGGGGCGTTGTGATCCCATTAAAAGAGTTGCTCCCAAGATAATATGTTGTCTTCATTTTTAAATCTGCTTAAGACGAAAGCCTTTATAAGTTAATCAGATAATGAAAATAAAAGAAATGAGATATGGCAATATAAGCCCCATTCATATATCCATGTATGCATATATTCATGACTTTCTTAGCAAAATATAAAGTCTAAAGGAAACTCTTTAATAGAGTTTTTCAGAGATAAAAGATAAATATAGAGTATAAACTAATACAGATGCGAGGCATGCAGCCTGTCAGGTAATGCTGCATCCCTTATGCATCCTCCAGGAACCGCTGCAGCATTTCCTGCCTCATAAGTCTTTCGATCTCATCTTTCAGCGCAAAACATTTGTTAGCGCTATGTCCATGATCTTTGTGGAAGATGCAGTATTTGGCTATGTCCTTCTTATGAGGAGGGGACTTCAATTTCTCAGGCCAACAAAGAAATTTGTCTTCTTTGATGAGTTCCAACACCTCTTCAATTTCATAAATTAGTGGAATGTAGGCTTCATATCCCTTTCTTGTTTTTCCCTCTTTTGGTTCGTGTTGGATGACTCTGGGGCTGTGGCCTTTGCGGATGTGGCAGCGATAGTTGGAACAACAACTTTGGGTGTCGCGGCCTCCACCATAAGTACCCTTTGGGTCAGAAAATTGACCTGAGCCTGGAGCGAGGCGTGGCTGTCCTACAGATGATTGAGGTGGTTGTATAGCTGAGCAATCTCATTTTTCAACTTTGCACTTTGAGTGGATTCTTCTTCCATTTATGTCTGTTAATATATATATATATATATATATATATATATATATATATATATATATATATATATATATATTATGAGACAAAACTAGCAGGAGTCAGTAGTACAAGAAATATAACGAAGAAAACGAGGTATAATAACAAGGGGGTAGACAGGAAATTTGCAAAGTTACACTACTATGGTCGCGACATGATGAACATGTGAAGTCCCTATCGCGGCCTCTCCAAAGGAGTACCAAAATTGAATCCAAGGACAATTTTACCATGTCCTCTAAGGTAATGAAATGTAGCTATGCATCATTCTCCATAAGGGCTGTAACACTCAGCCCATTCCTTACCAGGTCGTATCCTGCTTTTTACTTCGTGATGTGATTCCATTGACCCTCAAAGCTGGGTTAAACCCATATGGAAATATTGAAAAATAAGCCTAATAGGGGTCTACTAGGGAAAACCAGTTTTCAAGTGTCCCCAAAATGGCACAATCACGGTACAAAGTCCTAGATCATAGGCTGAGAGAGTAGCAAATGAGCAAATAAAACTCATCCCTAGTTACCCATCTTTTCGAGGCTAGAACCTTTTTGCAGTTTTCAGCACTATCTAGGTTAGGTAATATCATCGGGGTATATAAAATAGATCGAAGGTCATAAAAAGGAGACCAACGAACATATCTAAAAATATGCGATACCTATTTAAGGGTGTACCTACAAAATACGAACTTAATAACCAATACTTACCCATGAGATGATGACTTAGGGGGTCCTTATGAATGAAATAAGGTACTAAGAACCCGAAATATATAGAAACAAGATAAAAATACCTCATTTCCCATAGACGACCCCAAAATGTTGATACGAGAAATCGAACACATGTCGTTCTCATATCAGCATATCAAGTATAGGATAAATATAAAGCATGTTAAGAGACAAAACACAAGATATAAAGTGGTTCGGCCATTAATATTGGCCTACGTCCACTTTGCTGCCCCACTCTCATTATTCATATGTTATAGTACAAGATTACATGGCTATGTTTGGCATACAATTGAGGTAAGATAAGAGAATACATGTTCAGGCCAAGCTACTAATGTTGGGTGTGACCTATGGATTGATAGAGCTAGAGAAGCGAGTGAACCCTAAGGTCCGGTGTTCTCGAGAGAAGGTAAAGTTGAGCAGGGCTTCACCTATGAATTATTTTCAGTCTCCCTAAGATCTGATCTGTTTTGATATCCTATAATAAGTTATGTGCTTTATATTTATAGGAGAGTGATATAGGTCTTCTAGGGGCAGTAGCCGCTAAGCAACATAAGGAGGGGTCGCGATCTGTTTCATACAAGGCAACGACTAGGTGATGGAGATGATATCGCGGCCTGTCTGTTCGCAGGCGGCGGTGACTGTTACTCCCAAGTTCTTATAAGGATCAAGTATAAAGGGGGTTGCAGCATGTCTATTCCTAGGCGGCGGCCAAGGATATGTTCGCGGAAGGGATCATATAGGGTCATGTAAAAACTGTAGAGGCCGCGACCTCAGGGGCAATATTGTCCACATCACCTTACTTTAGTATATGTTCCTGAACATATGCATTATTTTCCTAATCCTTAGTAATTTGGAAGCCAATTATTTAAATAACCTTAGTCCCGTAAACTTAATTTATGGGTGCATAACAATAATTAATATTACATCTCTCTCTTGTTTACGATTACAATGGAGTTTATACTTCATAAATTTACCAAAATTATGATAAATTATTTTCCATGTTTACATTATATTTTTTTATTTATTGGCCAAGAAAAATATTTTTGTAAATAAAATGTCCATATTTACCCTTTTATGCAATTGTGCATAGTATGCATTCCTAGAGCCAAATTATAAAGTTAAAAGGAAACTGAGGAAAATAACATTATACCTTATTTTATCATCCTTCAATTTCTTTAAGTATTATATGTATTTTATTAGACCCTTGATAGAGATGCTTTATGCATTAAATCACACTTGCTTCAAATCTTTAAGTGTTCTTTGTCTTTACTTGAGTTTACTGAGATTGTCTTCATGATTTTTTAATGTAACTATGGAGATCTTTCAGGTCTTCATGCTTTGACTTCCGTATTTTAATTGGTTTTTCTTCTTTGAATAACTTATCTATGAATAGGTGATGTTCTTTGTCGTACTATTTCATAGTTAATCTTGTGACTTTGGTTTTATTTTTCCCTAGAGTATTTGCTTGATCACTTTATAGTTGATATTTCGTTTTTGTTTTGTCTTGATCTTGAGTATTGATCACTTCTTTGATGCTTATACTTGTAATTTTCCCTTTGATTTGTACTTCTTATGAAGTCTTAATCATAAATTTCTTATCTTAAACTATGGGACATATAGGCACTCAAATTTCTCATATTAACAGATTATTATTATCATAATATCCTAAATGACCCCAACATAATATTTGGATTTAGAGTTGTTAATTCAACCTTAGGGTACATAACGTTCAGTATGCCATCACTTTCTTTAATAAGAGGCTAAAAATTCTGTTAGAGATTATGGATAAAGTAAGGATTTGGACAAAGTTAAAGGATTTTATCAAGTCCATGAATGGAGACCAGGGAGATTATAGTAGGTATGACACTATGAAGTGAAAAAATCATTTGTCCTTCCTTGCCAAATACTTGGACCAGACGTTTATCGGTGTGATACGCCTAACAAAATAATGACCATCGTTATTCAAATGGAATTGATATGTGTAAGACATGCTAGTTTTTTACTAAAGCCTTGATCAATATGGAGTATACGATATATATTTGATTCCTGTTACACCCCACAATTTATGTTGGTTGACTATATGTGTCTGTCATTGAGTGTAATATTTTATTGCTTAAACCTAATACATTATGTATTATTCTTAACTCATTCAGTATGTATTTTTGACTGATATATTATATGATAATCTTTGTTGACTATAGTTTTTGGTTATATTGATATAATTATGTTATCATGCTCATTTAGTTATCTTTGATGTCTTATATCATTTTCTCTTGTAAATTTGTTTCTTTTGTTGTCTTGCATCCTACTATATGTTTGATGAATTATTTAAATCCAGTTCTTAGTTTGGAATTCTTTACCTTTGTTAATTCCATGACAATATAATGGGAGAGTTTTTTTTTCCTATAAAAGGGAAGAAATTTTTTTGCATCTTAAAAAGGGGAGGAATCTTAAATTAAGGGGGAAATTTAGATAATGACATTATGACATTTTTATATGTAAATGATGGTTGGGGCAGAGGGGGGGGGGGGGGGGGGTAGGTTATATACACATAAGTTGGGAGTATAATACATCATTGTGATAACCTAGAATTTATCCACAAGATTGACTTTCAATATACTTTATGTGATTAGATGATTCGTACATTAAAATATATACATACATTAATAAATAAATACATACACACACACATACATACATACATACATACATACATACATACATTACACAAAAAATAGCAATCTGACATGATTTAATACTATGCCAGATCAAATCTGGCACGGTTTTCAACTGTGCCAGAATCAGGTGTTCCAAAATGGCTATTTTTTCCTGGCACGATTTAAAAGTGTGCCAGATTTGGCCAAACAGGAACACTTCTGGCACACTTTTAAACCGTGTCAAAATTTGATACTTCTGGCACATTTTTAGCACAGTTTAAAACTGTGCCAAATTGAGTACATTTTGGTACACTTTTGACACAGTTCAAAACCGTGACAAAATTTGGTACACTTTTGGCACGGTTTTGAACTTTGCCAAATTTTTGGATCAATGAAAAAAATTAATTATTTAAAAAAAATTAGGAAAATCATCAAATTCCAAATCTGGTAGGATAAATATTTATTATTTGCAAAAAAATTATGAAAATCACAAATTATCAATCTTGCACGTTATTGATAAACTAATGTACATACAAATTTCAAAATATTACAAGTCTTAATAGTTCACATACCAAAAAAAATTGGGCTGAGAAGAGTGCGCTTGCGTTAAAATAAGGAAGTTATTTAATTAAACTCAGTTTTTATCAATTAAGCCCTAAACATGCATCTAGGTGTGATTGATGATGATAAAATCAAGAAAGAACAATCAAACACACACAAATGAGGAAAAATCCCTCAAAGGGGTAAAACCTTTTATTTTCACTATAATTTTGTAAGAGAACAGCTTACACGGATTACAATGAAAATAGGTGACACAGAAATACCCTCGGGTGTCGGTTCTGATGTCGTCGGCTGGAACTATCCCTTTCCAGTAGGGCAGCAATGAAGAAGAGAACGACTTCCTAAAAAATTACTCCAGATGAGTAAATGATCCTCTTGAAGGTTTAAAGATTCACACACATATATGGGAATGGTTTTGTTAATCAAAAAGGTTTATAAAACCTTAAAAAAATGAAGTCTTATTCTGGACTGTTTTCGCAGAATTTTGAGATTGCAGAAAGACTTTAAAATCATGTAGAAGGAGAATAAATATATATATGAAAATCGAGGCGGTGGGTCGTTTGAACGAGATAGCCATGTCGCTCGAACGAAGGACAAATGTCGTTCGAATGAGATCACGCGACATGCTTATCTCGCGTGAACGACATTCAAAGTCGTTTGAGCGAGCTCGTCGTTCAAGGCACTTCACTTCTACACTTAGAAAAAAATTTCTTTTGATAAAAAATTAATCCAGACTTCAAAAATAATTTTCGAAAAATTTCCCAAATATTTATGCAAATATTAAATCTCCAATAAACCTTTTTACCAATAAGGCATAGTGGAGTAGTGGGAATGAGATGAGCAACACGTCGCATGAAGCATGATGCACGTGAAGATAATGGATGCATTGAATTCGGATAAAGGCCGTCGAGGATGATCATGTTGACGTGCCGAATGTACCAGTATCAGACATACAAACTGTGATCTAGGAGAAAATAGAAAATTTCTAGATTCTACCACGGACATTTATAAAATTATGTCCTTACAAATCTACCCCTATGTCTATGCCGGTACATACATAAAAAATCCGAATTATGCAATCAAATGACATACAAGATAATATCCCCACTAAACCCTCAAACTGAGAATACTAAATGACATGTCTTTCAAATCTTCAGCTCTATGCAAACATCCAAAGCTTTTCTCACCAGGGTGTGAAATCCAATAATGAACAATGTTGCACCTACACACATGAGATAAAGCAAATACCCGTGACAAGAAACAGTTTGAAATATAATGATATGCAAAAATTGATGATCAATTAAGCTTAAGCAAATCATTCATAAATCAACCAAACACCAAAACAAATCTCCCCCACAATTCTTCTCCCCCTTTTTATGATGTCCCTAAATAGACAGATATGAGAAGCATAGATAAATGCACATGGAGAATGACACACGGGAATAAACTGCTATTTTTGTATTTTTCAAATAATTTCACCCATAATATACAACAAAGAATCACACCATGGAAGAACACAAAAACAACCTAGTCGATGATAGAGAAAACGAAGGGGTGTGATCAAATTCGATAGGAAAATCAATGCATACAAACATGACATATGTGCACGATGAATATCGGATACTCCTAACGAATGAACTCAAAATCTTCCTTTGGTGTAAAAATATGGTAATTTGAGACATTGTCTCAATCAAATCAACAAATCAAAGCTCAAAGTGATTTCCACACCAATAACGTCCAAAATTATTTCATACTTTTTCAGGACTTTCAAGGAAGTGCAAACCCGTTTATATTCTACAAACAAACTCCCTCAGATATATATATTTTGAATAGAGGTGTTCTAAATTCTCAAACTTTGGAGAATTGATGGTGAAACCTAATGGCCCATAGATGGCATATATTGCTTTTTATTGCCTTTAATTTTTTCGGGCTCTTTTTACCTCTTTGGACCCCGACTAATAAAATTCCTCAATTTTTTAGGTCCTTTGTAACGGTGGCTTAGAATCGCAAAGGCTAAATGAACCTTTCGCAGCCCTTCCCCATTTTTAAATAAACACACAGTCGCACCAAAACGATTTTTACATGCATTCCAATCTTGTCAAGTTTTATCGCATATGTTTAGTTGTATAGACATAATTGAGATGAAAACACTTAAGCCAATATGTGATAGACAAGTACAATAATCAAATAAAGACGTGCATGTGTGCAATAAAGGTGATAGGAGTCAAATATGTAGGAAGATATCACTTAATCACATCTCAAGGACTCCAAACAATGTAAAGCACATGGATGAAATGATGTAGCGTCACAAATCTCTATCAAACAGTCACGTGAAAAATGGAATGAAATTGTGAATAGGCTATCTTAAATCTTCATCCATAAAAGGTGCAAATAAAATACAAAAATCTTTTTGAGTTTTTCAAAAAAAATTTATAAAAGAAAATCTTTTTGGATTTTTTTAAAAAATAAATAAATAAATATTTGTACAACAAAGGAATAATACAAATAACACAAACTAGCAATAGGAAGCATATGATATGAACATGAACAAGCATCCTACCCTAGAGACATACCAACCCCTCAGTCAACTGTGAAAATCCCCAAAGACTTCCTAAGACTCTCAATTCTAAGGGCATCTAAAGGTTTCATGAAAATATCGTCTAACTTACGGTCGGTGGGTACAAAACTCAAGGATACGTTTTTCTCATCAACTAACTGACGTATAAAGTTCTCGCGTATCCTGATGTGTTTTGTGCACGAATGTTGGACTGGATTATGGGATATGTGTATTGCACTCGTGTTATCACAGGAAATAGTCATGGTGTCCTGTAAAATCCCATAATCCTCCAACATTTTCTTTATCCACAAGAGTTGCATGCAATAACTCCTGACGACAATGTACTCTGCCTCCTCAGTGGACAAAGAGATAGAATTTTTCTTCTTGCTCAGCCAGAAGACAAGAGCATAACCAAAATAGAAACACCCACAATACGTTCTCCTACAACCATCTACATCCCCGGCCCAATAGGCATCCGAATAGGCGGACAAACGATCATCGGTATCAAAGGAATACTAAATATCATATGAGAGATTCCCACTCACATATTTGATTATATGTTTTAGAGCAAGGAAGTGTGACTCTTTCGGGGATGCCTGATATCGCGAACAGACTCCAACACTAAAGGCTATGTCGAAATGACTGGAAGTCAAGTAAAGGAGACTACATATCATACTTCGATACAAGGTTTGCTCTACGTCCTTGCCTGAAGTGTCCTTAATAAGGTTGGTAGTGGTACTCATAGGTGTACGTACATGCTTAGAGGAGTCTAACCCAAATTTCTTCACTAGGTCTCTAGCATACTTAGATTGGTAAATAAACATCCCATCTTCTAGCTGACGAACCTGGAGACCAAGGAAGAAAGTAATCTCACCAACCATGCTCATCTCAAACTCACTTTTCATCTCCTCCTCAAAGGGATGAGCATGTTGGGAGCACTTGGATCCAAAGACTATGTCATCCACATAGACCTAGGCAACCAAAATAGCACCGTCATCTCTCCTGACGAACAATGTCATATCAACTCCCCCTCTCTTGAAGCCACGGGCTAAGTGATAGGAAGTAAGCCTCTCGTACCAAGCACGAGGTGTTTGCTTCAAACCATACAAGGATTTCCTCAGATAGTAGACGTGATCCGGGTGCTTACGGTCTTCAAACCCTTTCGGTTGTTCCACGTAAACCTCCTCCTGTAGAATTCCATTTAGAAAGGCACTATTGACATCAATCTGATATAACTTGAAGCACAGATGACATGCTATGGAGAGTAGTAAGCGGACGGACTCAAGCCACACAACAGGAGCAATTGTCTCCCCAAAGTCTACACCTCTTATCTATGTGTAGCCTTGAGCGACCAACCTAGCCTTATTTCTGATTATGATACCATTTTCATCCATTTTATTCTTGAAAATCCATTTGGTACCTATCACATTAGTCTCACTAGGTCGGGGGACAAGTTCCCAAACATTATTCTTTTTAAACTGAAGCAACTCATCTTGCATAGCAGATATCCAGTGTTCATCCTTGAGTGCTTCTTTGTGGTTCTTGGGCTCGACTTTGGACGTGTAGTAGAAATGGCTAACAACGTTCTCTAGATAAGTACGAGTCTTAACCCCTAGAGTGGGATCACCAACAATGGAAGAAGATTCATGACTTTTGCGAACCCAAGCAGGTGTGTACCCTAACACATGAGTAGGGTCCACAGAGTGTGGGTGAGGTACAAGTAAATTACTTCCAGAAACATCCTCATCCTAACACTCAAGGATAGAATCAATAAACGCCGACGGTTCGTCATCTTTCACGATGACGTTTATTGACTCCATAACCTTAGAGATCTTCAGGTTAAAAACTCGATACGCTCTACTATTCTATGAATATCCTAACAGTATTCCCTCGTCACTTTCTCTAATTGTTCTCTATCCCGTAGGATGTAGCATTTACTCCCCAAAACACAGAAATATGCAAGGTTGGGTTTCTTGCCAGTCCATAATTCATAAGGCGTATTAAGTGTGTGTGGACGCAGGTAAACCCTATTCACCGTGTGGCATGCAGTAGACACTGCCTCTGCCTAAAATCTCCTAGAAACCTTACGAACTAGAAGCATAGATCTAGCCATTTCCTGGATCGTCTTATTCTTTCTCTCAATAATCCAATTTTGCCAAGGAGTCTTCACAGAAGAAAACTCATGTTTGATCCCAATGATATCACAGTAAAGATCTACCTTTGCTTCCTTAAATTCAGTTCCATTATCACTACGTATCCTGTTAATAGTGACTTCGTGTTGATTTTGCAGGACAAAACACTTGGTCGTTAAAAACTCCACAGCATCGGATTTCTCCCTCAGAAAATGTACAATCGAGTATCTGGAGAAATTATCTACCATACGAGGATATACCTCTTACCACCCAAACTCTCAGTACGAGTAGGACCCATAAGATCCATGTGAATAAGCTCAAGAACACGAGAGGTGGTAATGGAATATAATTTCCTATGGGGGCTACGAATTTGTTTTCCCAACTAACAGGGTCCACAAACCGTCTAAGTTGGCTTTCCAAATGATGGTAAGCCACGTACTAGGTCCTTTTTAGCTAAACGATTTAGATCTCTAATGTTCACATGACCTAGACGTTGGTGCCATAGATCCATAGGAGTGATCGTGGCGCTGTTGCAGACAAGTGAGGATGTGGTCTCAGTCCCATAGCAATTATCCTTTGTCCTCACCCCTCGCACTAAAAGTTTACCGACCTGATTATAGACATTACATGCGTCCCGATCAAACATTATGACAAAGTCAGCGTCACACAACTGGCTAATGCTGAGAAGGTTTGCTTTCAAACCTTTGACGTACACAATATTCTCTAGCTTAGGAAATCCTGATAACTCTACAGTACCACATCCTATAATGCTAGACTTTCTCCCATCTCCAAAGGTGACTCTACCATCCTTATAATCCTCAAGAGAAGTAAAAAATGAGGCATCACATGTCATATGTCTGGAGCATCCACTATCAAAATATCACTGTGAGGTATTATGTGCTTTGAGAGTGACATAAACAACAAAGGACTTTTTATCTTTCTTAGGTACCCAAGAAGTGGTGACCTTTTGTTTACCCTTGTTGTTGTTAGTTTTAGCCGGAATGTGAGAAGCATTAATTGACGACAAAGACATCCATCGAAATTCCTCCATCAAACTCTGTGATGTGGCAGCTAAAAACTCAACTCACTCTCGTAGACTGGAAAAATCATCAGTATGTTGTGGTGGAGTAGTAGTACGTCTCTCTCGTACACAGTCTTAGGCGGACCTTGGTTTGCTTTTCTTAGTCGAACTCTCCTTCGAGGTTTTTGACGATGGCCATAAGGAGTCATAGTAAACTCAGGAACTGGTCCAGATGCAATTTGGGACGTGGAATCACTGTCATAACCAATTCCGTGCCTGTCACCAAAACTTAAAGAGGGGCCAAGGAGCATCTTTCCCATCTTCCCAGATCTGTCCTCAATTTGTACCTTGACTTCCCGTTCTCTCTCTAGATCCTGAGTAAGCTGGGCTACAAGGGCTTCAAGTTTCTTCCGAGTCTCCACGGAGGAATGGAGCTCACTCGTAAGACTAGCCACTTGTTTAGTCAAGTTCCCTTTCTCTTTCTCAAAACAACTCTCTCTCTAAACAAACTCTCTTTCTCAACACAGGCAGACTCTCTCTCTCTTAAGGTAGTGCAGTTGGAGGACTCTCTCTCTCTCTCGCTTTTCTTAAATCTTCCTCTAAAGCGGTGATCCTAAGAACTAACGCTTTGTTATGCTTTTTAGTTTTAAATGACTCCGCATACAGCTTGGCGTAGGCGCGTTGAAGATCACTCTCGCTCTCACTTGTGTCATCCTCCCCCTCACTCACATCGCTCTCACTATCGAGGTGTCCCTGTGAAGCAGCATCCTCATCGTTATGAGGAGCACTAGAAGTACTCACATGACTAGACATGAATGCGGTGAGTGACTCATCTCCAAAATCCACCGACTTAACCTCAATGTCTTCACTAAGGGTAGCATTAAGGACAACTTTGCCCTTTTCTCTGTTCAGCTTAGTAGCACACTCAAAAGCTCTATGACCCCTACCGTCGCACTCAAAGCATCGCTCACTTTCTTTCTTAGGAGGATCTTTAATATCTTTTTCATTTTTATTTTCAAACTTATTTTTCTGAAACTTCTTTTATCTTTAAAATTACTATTTTTCTTGAATTTGAGAATTCTCTTGAAATTTTTAGCAAATAAGGGCAAATCATCTTAGTCAAAATCGCACTCAGAATCTGACGTATCCGTCTCTCTTTTTCTAGATGACTCTCCCCTCTTTCTTACCGACCCTTCACTCTTTCTCTCCTGGGCATTAAATGCAATTCCCTTATCTTTAGACTTGACAGATTTAGGAAACATATCAATTTCATACGTTTGTAAGTCTCCTACAAGTTCTTCCAATTTAAGCGTATTTAAATTACTCATAGAATTTAACACAGTGACTTTAGGGATAAAATGCTTAGGAAGTGATCTAAGAATCTTTTTAACAACTCTAGCATTAGGTATGTGTTCACCAAGATTAAACCTAGTGTTAACAATATCAGACAGTCTAACATAAAATTCATCAAAATATTCAGATTCAAGCATGGTGATTGTTTCAAATTGAGTTCTTAAATTTTGTAGTTTAGACTCTTTCACGGCGTTAGTACCTTCATGGGTAAGTTGCAAAACATCCCATGCCTCTTTTGATGTGGTTCACGTCATTATGCATTTGAACTCATCAGGTATAACAGACCCAAAAATAACACTTAAACCCTTAGAATTAAAAGATGACCATTTAAATTTTCTTTCGTCCATGTAGTAACAGGTTTTAAATTGGTCACATTTTTAAGAGTGACGGAGGGAGGTGTCCACCCTCTTTCAACTAAAATCCAGACATGTTCATCAATGTCTTTTAATACAGATCTCATGCGGGCTTTCCAGTATGCATAGTTTGTCCCGTCAAAAACTGGCATTTTATTATATAACTTCTTCATTATGAACACACTTGTTTTCAAAAATCAATTTTTTTTGAAAATTGGTACCGTGGAAAAATTACACGGTAAAGTTGTGTAACTGGCTCTGATACAAATTTGATAAGATTGCGCTTGCGTTCAAATAAGGAAGTTATTTAATTAAACTCAGTTTTTATCAATTAAGTACTAAACATGCATCTAGGTGTGATTGATGATGATAAAATCAAGCAAGAACAATCAAACACACACAAATGAGGAAAAATCCCCCAGAGGGGTAAAACCTTTTATTTTCACTATAATTTTGTAAGAGAATGGCTTACATGGATTACAATGAAAATATGTGACACTGAAATACCCTCAGGTGTCGGTTCTGATATCGTCGACTGGAACTATCCCTTTCCAGTAGGGCAGTAATGAAGAAGAGAACGGCTTCATCAAAAATTACTCCATATGAGTAAATGATCCTCTTGAAGGTTTAAAGATTCACACACATATATGGGAATGGTTTTGTTAATAAAAAAGGTTTATAAAACCTTTAAAAAATGAAGTCTTATTCTGGACTATTTTCGCAAAATTTTGAGATTGCAGAATACTTAAAAATCGTATAGAAGGAGAACAGATATTTATACGAAAATTGAGGTGATGGCTCGTTTGAACAAGATAGCCATGTCGCTCAAACGAAGGACAAATGTCGTTTGAAAGAGATCGCACGACATGCCTATCTTGCGCAAACGACATTCGAAGTTATTTGAGCGAGCTCGTCGTTCAAGGCACTTCGCTTCTACACTTAGAAATTTTTTTGCTTTTGATAAAAAATTAATTCAGACTTCATAAATAATTTTTGAAAAATTTCCCAAATATTTATGCAAATGTTAAAGCTCCAATAAACCATTTTACCGATAAAACGTAGTGGAGTAGTGGAAATGAGCTGAGTAGCACGTTGCATGAAGCATGATGCATGTGAAGATAATGGATGCATTGAATTAGGATAAAGTCCATCGAGGATGATCGTGTTGACGTGCCGAATGTAGCGGTATCAGACATACAAACTGTGATCTAGGAGAAACCAGAAAATTTCTAGATTCTATCCCACACATTTATAAAATTATGTCCTTATATGGGCAGAGTTTTCTCTATTTTCTAGACATTCTAGAACATGCTAATATAAAATCTGCAACCCTCATGGCCATAAATTATAACAATGAAATTACAAAATCCCTCACGACCATAATAGTTAACAATAAAATTATAAAATTTCACACGACCATAACACAAAAGGTTAAATCCTAAACATTAACGACACTAAATAAGCAACCCCCTTTTTGTAAGCTATTGACTTCTTCGTGTATTCCACGTGGATAAAAGTTAACGATAAAATGCTATCTTGCAAAAAAATAAGATATAAAAAAGGTAATGATATTAGTAGCCAAGTAGTTTAAAAAAAATAATATTCAAAATGACAAATTGAATATACGAGTTACAATTATCATCATATTTTCAAATCGGGAGTTTCGTGACCACGCGGTCAGTTCCAAGGAGTTACATTGGTCCTGTATGAGGTGTTCATGCCTTTCACATGGCCGTTTGGGATTGTTTTAAATTTTCGCCATTTAATGACGTGTTTTTAAGCCCAAGTTTATATATTTTCAAATTATCGCCATATTCTCAAACTGAGAGTCCCTTGATCACGTGGTAAGTTCTTACGAGTTATATTGGTCCATTTGTGCCTCTCATGATATCGTTTGGGGACTCTTTTGATTTTTCGCCCTCTAACGGTTTGTTTTTAATCGTAAGTCTAAATATTTTCAAATTATCGTCATATTCTCAAATCGGGAGTCCTGTGACCATGTTATCAGTTCCTACGAGTTATATTGATACAGTGCGAGCTGTTCATGCTTCTCACAGGGACGTTTGGGAGTTATTTTGCTTTTTCACCCTCTAAAGGCATATTTTTAAGCCTAAGTCTAGATATTTTCAAATTATCATCATATTCTCACACCAAGAATATCGTGATTACGCGGTCAGTTCCTATGAGTTATATTGGTCCCGTGCGAGGTGTTAATGCCTCTTACGGTCTATCCAGGGCTAGTTTAGGGCTCCACCCTCTAACTGTATGTTTTTAAGCCTAATCTAGATATTTTCAAACTATTTTCATATTCGTAAACCGAGGGTTGCGTGACTACAAAGTTAGTTCGTACGAGTTACATTAGTCTTGTGCGAGGTGTTAATGCCTCTTTCGGGTCCATTTGGGGGCTTGTTTGGGGTCTCACCCTCTAATTGTGTGTTTTTAAGCCTAATCTAGATATTTTCAAACTATATTAATATTCTCAAACTCATAATCCCATGACTACACAATCAGTTCCTACAAGATACAATGGTCCCGTACGAGGTGTTCATGCCTCTCACGATGCTGTTTGGGGGTTGTTTCGATTTTTCACCCTATAACGGCGTGATTTTAGGCTCAAGTAATATGTGTATTTTAGAACAAGTTACTCTGTTTAACTCCCACTTCTATTACTAGTTTTTGAGTTGCATCCCAACTTAATAAAATTTTCAACAGCTCCCAAAGGTGTTGTGAACTACACATCAATGACCTAAAAATCATGACAATTTGATTTCTAGAGAGAGAAATAAAAGAGTTATTATATTCCATAACTGAGAAGTAAGTACAAATAAGAAAACCAACCTATTTATAGGGGCTAAATTACTTTCTAATCAAGTAATTAACTAAAATGACTAAAAGGGCCTACTAAAAATAAAAGAATATATAATTAGTCCCAAACATGCTTGGAGGCTAATTAAAGGCTAAAAAGAACTAGAATAAAAGGAAGACTAATACAAAATATTAAAAATGACAATTAAACCCTAATATGACCCATTTCCATCAAAAGGTTTTGCAAAAGTTAGCAAACTTGATAGGATTGAAGATTATGTGAATATTGATTCATACATTGAAATGGTTGAAATTCAGGGAGCACTAGTAGCCGATGATACCAATGATGATGGAAAGATCGAACTCGTGATTCTCATACTCATGGAAATGCTATTGTATGAACTACACAAGGAAAATAAATTTGGCAAGCACATCTTAAAAGACTTCAGTTCTTCACTCTATCTTCTATTTCCTATCTTTACAATCTACTATCAGAAGACTATCATATCATCAATATCGTGTGATATATCATTGAAATTCTTTAAATATTTTCGAATTTTACACAGACATATTCAAAGCTAATTAAATATTTTTGGGGGATAATGAGAATAATGGCACAACTTAAAGATAAACTTTTTAATACAACCATTCACCACCATCAATAAAAATTATTCATATGTTTTCCAAGAACAAGTATTGAAAGCTACAATAGAAAACTAAACCAAATTCATCTGAAATGCGAGGAAAATTGCAAGGTTACAAGAAATGAAAGTTGTATTATCACCATTGTTCAGGTATCAAACGTAGGAAGAATCAGTGTTATTTTATGCTTAGATATCCCAATACAAATACCACTTTAAAACAATTGTGTGACGTAATATATAAAGTTACTCATCAAACCTATGAGTTTTGTCCAGTGGCTAAACAAATATGGTTGTAATTTGTTTTTATTAGATGAGAATGAGAGGTTAACCCAAAAAGATAATCTCCATTATATAACAGTTAATATAACAATTATATAACCTGTTTATATAACAGTTATTATAACTGTTATATAATTGTTGTATAACAGTTTATATAAACTTGGATGGGAAATTGTTTTGTCACATCTGTATCGGTTGAAGAAAATGAAACTTGGACGGGAAATTTTGAAATTTGTAGCACAACGCTACAAATTTTGAAAGTATAACCCGTAACATAAAATAAACTTCCAAAATAGTGCCAAAAGAAAATGAAATTGTTGAAATTGATACCTTCTACTAGTTACATTTTTGAATTATCAATCTTGTTTTTTATCATATCTATATGGACATACATAGCTCCATTAGAGACTTGATCACCATAGATGGACAAGAAATAAAGACAACAAGAAGAAGAAAAATAGATATAATCCATAATTAAGGATCGAATTATGCAAATACCTCAGCCAAAGAATTGCCTAGTAACTCAGCGAGTGCTGGAGATTATAAATCATGGTCAAAATGTAATAAAAAAATATAATTCACATTAGGAAGAAAATACTAAATTTTATAAAAGCAAAGTCGAATGGATGTTTGAAGTTTACCTCCGAAAGCCCATTTATGTCTAGTGGAAGAAGAGGTACGAGGGAAGCAAAACTATCGGTCACACTCTGTCTAACGGAATGATCACAATCCCTCATATACCTCGAAAGATGAACAACTAATAGAGGGGAAAAATGTACCATCTCCACACCAAATTAGCCAGTATGAAAGATATTTGTAGTAATGATGAACATACTTGTTGCAAGACTTACAAGATATGCCCCCTTCCTATTTTGGAGTCTGCTGATTCGCATTGTTAGTGGGAGTCTTCACAGACTATTTTAAAGGGTGAGGTGTCGAAATGTGGTCCCCACCTTTCTTCCCATATGCACTAACACATAATTATTCTTTACAAGCCCAAACTACTAGTGTAAATAATTGCAGAATGGTAATCACAAACAACAATTTTTTGTGAATTTTTTCATATAAAAACTACAATGAATTCAAAAACCTACAAACGCCATGAATCATATCAAATCATTTATTGTATCGCAAATTGAAAACCCTATGGTTCTCCATGAATCGTATCTTAAGACAAACAGTAAAAAAACATAGTACATAATAAATAAACGTATATAACACATTGTAATAAACAATAAAACATATTATTATTTAAAACCAACCTTAGGACATAATTATTTCTAACGATAAGACATTAAAGTTTTTTGCAAGACCAAATGTTTGAATTCCAACATAAGCTTAACTATAAAAGAACTGATACAACTACATAATAGAGGGATACCATTATGATTCCAACAATCCTGTTAAAATCCAACAAACCTGCTATATCAGATAACTATCAATTTTAAATAATGTAGTAGATATAGGACATAAATTTGTATACCAGTAGTGATAATAATTGTATCACGTATGGGTGAAAAAGAAAATGTTCACTACACAATTGGCAATTGATTTAGGTGGGAGCGAGGATTGCAAACAAATCGAGCGGATCTGATCCAAGATTAATCAATTTCGATCAATAAACGAGCTCAAGATCAAGCTTGTGTATATGAGGGTTGGTTATCAATGGTAGCCTGACCATTACATATCTTTCAATATTTGGTTTCCCCAAAGAGACAAGTCAACTTCTGAATGCCTCTTAAGTATGATGATCCCCAATATGAGCATTATATTAAAGATACTCAATATTAGTTTGGAATAACCACATTAATACCTACATTGATAGTCTTCATACAACATAGCGTTTCTCATATATTCATAAAGTTTGGTATTTCAATCTCATGAACATAGTTTTTGATTGAAAATGACATTCCTCTTCCAGAAGTTAGTAGTAATTGTTATTATTATTCTAGAATATCATAGTACTGGTTCGGGAAGTTATCAAATCTAATGATCAATAAACATGGAGTCAATTCTTACCACTTTGTCCAAATATTCAATAATTGAGTTCTGATCATTGAGGTCATTGCCCGACTATTATTTTAATACTATCTGCATTATGAGGGTCGAGTAATTTCACATATGAAGATAATAAGAAAGTAAATAAAGCATAGAAAATATTATATTTAATCAATCTCATAAGATTCAACCGACGTCACTGACTTTAGAGGTATCTTGGTTGGTTGATATTGATTTCCCTATATATAATTGATCAATATTAGACAAGATGAGATGACTGAACAAAAGTGCATTGGAAGAATAGAGCAATTTTGGTTTGAAAAAAGGGAAAAAATGATCCATATTTTAATTTCCCCAAAACTACTTTGATATCTAAAAGAAGTAAATGTTTGGGCTTTGACGCTCCATCAACTAGCGGCGTTACAATCGGAGATACTGGTTGAGTAACGTGGAAACAAAAACCTCAAACTTCCTGTATCAATAAAAACACTATTGAACACTTTAAAATAGGCTCTATAACATAAAAAATTATTGAAAAAACCTCAATTTCTCCAAAATATGGCGAATTCATAGTTGAAAATTTCTATGACGTTGAAGTCCATTTCATTTTTGAGAACCACTAAATGTCCCAGCCCTGGACGCCAAGTGGACAGTCTTTGGGTTGCGATGGCATATGAAATCATCATTATCATGGCCAACTATATACTCTGCATCAATTGTAGAGGGAGTACATTAAGTGGTACCCATGACCTAAAGGGATGTAATAGATAAGTCCATGACGTACCAATACCACAACTAAGAGTCACGAGGAATTTTAAAGATAACCAAGACATTTAACCAGCCTTTCCTGTAGGCTATATTCTTTGCATTATTCAGATGGATTGGGTATTTATCAGGCCTTCACCATATCCACTAATCCAAACTTCACGGGATTTCTTCCTGAACACATATCTTAGCCTCATAATCCTCTGGAAATGTTCCTTATCTCTTGGATCTTATCTTGAAGATTCCTGAACTTTCTATTATGTTCACCGTAAAATGACATCGCCCTATGGAGTGCCTGGAAAATAATCAAAAAATCCATCCTAGCCCGATCATATGCATTAGTCCTAATCAGAAAGTTCAATTCATAATCGCCTTAAACCATTGTAATGAGAGATAAAAAAATCACCAGACTCCAGAAATGGATGAAATTAGTTTAATGTTTTAAAAGAGAAATGAGATATAAGACATGCATAAGAAATGTATATAATGAATAATCCATACAAAGAGAAGAGAATGGAAAAGAGTATTTTTCATTTCAAAATTGATTATAGATTAGGGACCTTACATGGAGGAAAGAAAGAAAAGGAGAAACATTCAAAATAAAAAGAAGTCTCTAAAGAATAATAAATAGGAGGAGTTGTCTCTTTGGGATCTTCTGCATCCTTAGACTGATCGGCTGCCTTTTTTTCTTCTTCTTCTCCTTCCTCTAAGTTGGGAGGAGTACTAGGATTATGTTCGGTGAAAAACTTCAAGTCCCCATTGACTCTAGCCTTCACTAAGTCCTAATAGCATATAATGGAATGGACTTCAAATTCATAGAATTTTTTTTACTCATACATGCAGTTACCTTCAATAATTGATCTCTAACTTATAATATTTCTACCATATAATTATAAGGATAAAATAACATGCTACCTTCTAAACTACACAAATGTAAGAATATACGTTATCTTCTCGGTGGCATTCCACTAAATGGTTGATGGGCATAATGCAGAACTTATAAGAACAATGTATATAAAAGTTCACGATTATAATCATTATTTATTATACATGGAAATCGATAGAAAATTACGAGTTAAATGGAATAAATGAACTTAAAAAAGGAAAAAACATGAGAAAGAGATACATTTTTTTATAAATGTGAGTGAGTGAATGAGTGAGTGAGTGAGTGAGAGAGGGTTTACCAAAATATGAAATCATAAATGTGAGTGTGAAGTGACCACACATCCATGCATCTAAAATAAATAATTAACATCCAACATATATAATTAACATTTATAACATCTAAAATAAGTAATTAACATTCAAAACATCAAATTAACAGCCTTACGGTACCAATTAAACTCTAAAGTCATGGATATTAATCGAATTTGAATACAAAGCATCCAATCTTTTTGGACAAGGTTGATATGTATACATTCATGCAATGGGTTAAATATGTATACATTTAAGCAGTATATTGAGGCATGTTGATAAAAAATTAAAATTTTGATTGAATTGAACCATTGTACCTTTGCCCCTCATTGTAGTTGAGGAGAGTGCCTCTGATGTAAGTTTCTTGCCAAGTGTCACCTTTTATTTATCCCATTGCTTTGTTTATCAATTATAACATGTTGGGCTATTTTAGGTGGAAGTGGCATCGCTGCTAGGTAATATTCTCCTTCCTCATGCGTTATCAAGACCTCTTTTTGGTGCCATAACGGGGGTAAGTTAGGTTCATTTCTTCCCCTTATTTTTTTATGTTTAATTTTTGTGTCTAACCCTTGGCTTTTCATTTGCATTTTTCTCCAAGTCTCTCTCCACCCTTTGCCCTGAGTGGCCTTTTCCCCTCCCAGGCCCAGTTTGGTGCTACTACTCTCGTTGGGGCATCTCTTGAAGGTTCAACGTCATCTTCCGATAATGGACCCAGGTTAGCTTTAGTACCTTATGTTGGTGAGGGAAGTTTGCCTACCATTGAGGCTTCAGCAGCCAAGGGCCCTGGTGAGGCTTCTAAGGCAATGAGCCCACCTCCAATGGTTTCTACCCTTACGGCCCCCGTGGTGACTCCCATTCTCGCTCCTATTGCTGCTGAGGTACTTTGCTAGTTTTTATGTATTTCTCAGTTTTATCGAGCTTCAACTGTGCTTGTGACTTAACAATGAAAACACTTGTTAAGTTTTTTTCATAAATTCCACCTGTATTGGTGACTGAATGACGAAAACACTTGTTAAGGTTTGTTTCATAAACTCTACCTATAACGGTGACTTAACAACGAAAACACTTGTTAAGATTTTTTTTCACAAAATCCACCTATAATGGTGACTTAACAACGAAAACACTTGTTAAGATTTTTCACAAACTCCACCAATATCGCTGACTTAACAACGAAAACACTTGTTAAGATTTTCACAAACTCCACCTATAACGGTGACTTAATAACGGAAAAACTTGTTAAGATTTTTCATAAACTCCACCTATAATGGTGACTTAACAACGAAAACACTTGTTTAAGATTTTTCACAATTTCCACCTATATCAGTGACTTAACAACGAAAACACTTGTTAAGATTTTTTACAAACTCCACCTACATCGATGACTTAACAACGAAAACACTTGTTAAGATTTTTCATAAACTCCACCTATAATGGTGACTTAACAACGAAAACGTTGTTAAGATTTTTTACAAACTCCACCTATATCGGTGACTTAACAACGAAAACATATGTTAAGATTTTTCACAAACTCCACCTACATCGGTGACTTAACAACGAAAATACTTGTTAAGATTTTTCATAAAATCCTTATTTTTTACTCTTTTCATGTTTCTCGGGAGGATTCTCCACCAGTTACTTCGCCTATTTCCTACCCCATCATGAACTTGTCGCTTCCGAAGAAACTATCCCTAATGATCAAGGTTCCACGACAGGTGCTACTGCGGAGAGCGAATCTGGGTGCGAGCTTCCTCCGCCCGACTTGGCTCCTCACGCCTACCGCCTGATGGTACTCCAATATTCTCCCCAAATGCCTGCCAACCACCGTTTGACAATTGAGAAGATTGTGAGATATCATCCTGAAACCTTTACGGAGGACTACCTATGTTTAAACATCTCAGTTATGAGCTACATGCTTCAAGGCATGGCCACCGTCGTTGCTAAAATCGCCAATACTCCAACTGCAAACATTACCAGACCCCTCCTCAATCAATTCCTGGGTTATCTGAGGGAGTTGGGTCATGAAGGGTTCCGTTTTGATTGGCTCATCGCGCATTTGAAGACTTTGAAGAGCAAGTAGTTGGACAGCAAGAGGGAGCTCTTACAAAAACATCATGAGGATCTGCGGGCTGAGGAAGTTAAGTTGGCCGAGCTAGTGCCTCTTCTTAAAACTATTGACAAAGAGGTGGGGGACCTCGAAGAGGCTCTATGTTCGGCGAAGTAGAAATGAGAAAAACTCATGATTGAGCGCACACGTGTGCAGACAAGGTTGGAGGTCTCTATCAATGCTCAACGGTCTTGCCAAGCAGCTTCTTCGGGCCTCCCTGAAGATTTTTTCTCTTATCCTGATCTGTGGTTCCTTCTTGGCGAATGAACTTGTGTATATATTTTTTTATTTCTTCTCATGTAATTCTTGGGCAATAGCTCCCAATTTTGTAATGTCCCAAAGTATATGAATGGAAGAAGATACTTATTTTCATGCCATTTCTTTGTGTTACAACTTATTACATGGATTGTGAAGTGTGAAGTTCTATAATTCTTTCATCTCTAGTTGAGTTATAATAAAAAGAACTTACATACTCATTATAACAAGAACTTGTGTATTTATAACAACAACCAACTACATCAGTGGTCAAACATAACTGCCTACACATGATAAACTTCCAACCACTTATTGTTAATCTTGAATGGTTTATATTCTTCCATTTTTTAAATTAAGCAATAACCTGAGTCACGAGCCTCCTTTACGATGAAAGGTCCCTCCCAATTCACTACAAACTTAGGTAGAGGAATTCCCCTAATATGTTTCACTGTTGCCTTCAATACAGGATCTCCCTCCACGAACTTCCTTGGTCTTACCAAGTTATCATATGCCCTGAAGAGCTGCTTCGTATACATTTAAAAGTGTTGCATCATATTATCCTTGTGTTTGTCCAACGCTTCTAACTACACATGTCTATTCTGAAGGAGCATACTGCTTCGCAAAGCATATCGAGCCGAGGGAACTTCTAACTCTACTGGGAGAATTGCCTCAGCCCCATATATAAGAGAAAACGGTGTATACCCTGTAGGCTTCCTCTTAGTCGTCCGATAGGCCCATAAAACGACTGATATCTTATCATCCCATGATCCTGGGAAATCCTCCATCATTTTAGCTAAGATATTGACTAAAGTTTTGTTA
Organism: Sambucus nigra; assembly: GCA_949130495.1. Lineage (NCBI taxonomy): Eukaryota > Viridiplantae > Streptophyta > Magnoliopsida > Dipsacales > Adoxaceae > Sambucus > Sambucus nigra. The sequence goes on along the minus strand of OX422218.1, from coordinate 447,451,514 downwards.
GTCGCTTCTGCTTGACCGTTTCCCTTTTGGTATGCCACCGTCAAAGTTTGATGGACACTGGAGTATTTTTCCATGAGCATTGTTACCTCTAAAATGACGAAAGGGGTTCCATTATCTGAAAGGATAACCTTTGGGATCCCAAAATGGTAAATGATGTATTCTTTGATGAAGTTTCTCACTACTCCTTCTGTTTCCCTTTTCAGTGGTATCGCCTCAGCCCACTTTGTGAAACACTCTGTTGCTACTAGGATACATATCTTCCCCCTCAAAGAAGGGCGTATTGCCCCTACAAGGTTGAACGCCCAAGTGTGAAAAGGATAAGGTGTTGCCAGGGAGTGTTTGTTCATCGATGGGGCATGGATTATATTTCCATGAAGCTGGCAAGCCTTGCACTTTCGAACAAACTCAGCAGAATCTTTCTCCATCGTTGGCCAATAGTACCCCAAAGTCATCAACTTGTCATATAACTTGCCCCCATTTATGTGATATAGATCATGTGCCTATTTGAGAACCTCGGTCACCTCTTCCTTTGTGATGCAATGCAACGGCCTATTGAAGTATCCCCTTTGATAAAGCTGCTCCTTCTGAACATAAAATCTTGGGGCCCTTCATTGGAGTCCCATCGCATCAATTTTCTTCATTGGGATAACTCCATCTTTAATGAAGTCGATATAGGGTTGTCTCCCATCAGCCTGAGCTTCCACGAAATGACATTCAGTTGCCTTAAAGAATAATTGGCATTTATCACACTCTTGTTGTAACTTGGTTGCATCCTGCTTCATGCTAGGCCAAAAATATCCCTCCCTTTACATTCTTCGGTAAAGGGGTATCTCAGTTGTTTTATAGTGCTCTTCATGTGTTTTCTTCAATATTCTCTCTGCCTCTTCTGGACCAATGCATCTCGACATCCATCCTCCTGCATTTTAAAGTAAAAGTTTCCCTGGTTTGTAAAGTACTGGGCCAATTCTCTGAGCCCCATCATTCCTTCACCAGACTCCAATTACCTCTTAATCTCTCCCCTCCAGTCCGCGTTCTCCTCTATCGGTAAAATTAACTGTACCATCAAAGGAGCTGTTCTTCGTTAAATCATGAAAGTAGTTGTATCTCTCCTCATGATCATCTTCTGGGCAATGGTGTCATAGGTGTATGGGTGACGATTCATCATCCTGGGATGCCTCTTGATCTTGGTCCGATGGAACTGGCTAAGGAGCCTCTGAATGATCGTTCTCTATGGTGCTAGGCTCATGTGTTTCAATGCGTATTCTCCATTCACTTGTTGAACCACCAAGATTGAATCCCCTTGATGTAAAGTGAACGAATTCCTCTTCGAAGAGCCTCTAACAATCCTAACACCAATGCTTTATATTTTGCCTCGTTGTTAGAGCAAGGGAAATCCAACTTGTAAGAAAGGCAAATCTCCTCCATTCCTTTAGAAAGAATAACCCCTTCTCCTCTTTTCTTTTTTGTTGATGACCTATCAAACTGCATTGTCCATTCCTCATATGTTGCTTCTACGTGATTAGCCTGCACGTCGTCTCCTCGGATGCTTTCTTTGGGTGGCTCAAACGTTCATGGAGAAAAAATAGCCAATAGATCGACGTATGCCTGGCTTTTCATTACGGGAGGAACAATGCACTTCAAGTCATACTCGGAGAGGATAAGGAACCATCTAGCTTCCCTGCCAATCAATATAGTTCTTACAAGCAAATACTTAATGGGATCACACCTAGTTACAATATGAATTATAAAAGACAACATATAATGTCTAAGTTTTTATGCTACAAGTACTAAGGATAAACAATGCCTTTCCAAACTACTATATATGGCTTATGGCCCATGGATGATCCTCCTGAGGTAGTAAACTGGCCATTCTTGCCCATCGATATTTTGTGCCAGCAAAGCTCCCAAGGACCTCATGGTGGATGTGAGATACAGCTACAACGGTATTCCTGCCCTTGGGGGAACCATGGTCTGTGGTGAAACGAGCAGCTTCTTCAGTCCGTCAAGAGACTCCTGATGAATCACATCTCATTTGAACTTCATGTTCTTTCACAGTAGCTGCATTAGTGGGTGTGTTATTTCGACCAAGCCAATCACAAATATCCTAAGGTAGAAGACCTTACCGAGGAAACTCTTTAGCTCCTTCACCGTTCTTGGACACGATATTTCAAAGATCGCTCGCTGCTTTTCCTGGTCCATCTGCACCCCTTGTCGATCAACCACAAAGCTTAAGAATTTCCCACTTGTCACTCCAAAAACACACTTCAATGGATTCATCTTTAATTTAAACTTCCTGCAACGGGAAAACACCTTCCTCAAATCGCTCAGATGGGACTCCTCATTCCTCAACTTGATGACCAAATAATCCACATAGAATTCCACAAAATTATGAAAGAAGTCATGGAAAATGGCCATTATTGTTCTTTGGTAAGTCGCTCCAGCGTTCTTGAGTCCAAACGGCATCACCCTATACATGAAGTTGCCCAACGGGGTTCTGAACGCTATTTTCTCTACATCCACGGGGTCCATCTTGATCTGGCTGTACCCTATATACCCATTCATGAAGCTATACATATCATGACTTATCATTACATCTATCAGGCTATCGATGGAGGGTAGAGGGAACTCGTCTTTGGGGCAAGCTCTATTCAAATCTCTGAAGTCCACGCAAATCTTTATCTAGTTTTTGTCTTTCTTCCCCACTGGGATAATACTGGATAACTAGAGTGGATGCTGTATCGGTGTGATGAAACCTGTTGTTAGTAAGTGTTGAACCTCTTCCTTAATCTTCAAATCCAGCTCAGTCTTATGCATTCTCGTTACCTATTTCACTATAATAGCTGAAGGCATTATGTTCAACTTGTGACAGCTCACTTCCTCATCTAGCCCCTCCATATCTGTGTACTTCTATGCGAAGACGTATATAAACTCCTAAATTAACTCAACCTAGGCCCCCTGTTTCTCCCTACTAAGATCCTTTGAGATGAAGATGGGCCTCGGATCCTCCCCTTCCTTCGCTAGGTTCAGCTGCTCTAACTCTTGTGTCTGGGGCTTCGGCTGATCTTCCATGTAATCAGGTTCCTTAGTGACTTTCGCTATAAATTCTTGTATGCTAGAATTGTCTATCACCATGAACAATCCCCATTAATACATCAGAAATCATTCATATATCGGGTCAACCTCATCATCAGCTTCCTCGGTCGCCCGCTCACACCGTTATAATTGATACACCACCTTTACTTCTTCAGTAATGACTTTCTTGCATTGTCTGATGGTAGCGATGAATGCTTTTCGCTTCTTCTCTCGAGATGCCTCGACCACTTTTTTCCTTGAGAATCAACTCAGCACACTTTGTTGTTGACCTCATGCTCCATCGGATCCACTCTGGGCCTCATCCTGTCTTTAAGCTGCTTCCAGATGCCTTGGGGATGAGGGACCTCCTGGTGAGCTTCTTGGGTCATTACTCTAGCTCTGCTCGTAGCCTCTTTACTCTGCTCGTTCAAGGGCCCCATCCTTTCTCTGATCAAGGTAACTCAAATTTCCCATCACAATCCCAACATTAACATACCCAATGGATTTGGAAGATTAGTTATCATACCCCGAAATTACCAAAGGCATGGGGACCAAACTTTCATTTGGAATATTAGTTGCATGAAAGGAGTTAATTGTCATGATATTGATGGAACCTCCCCCATCCATCAGTGTCCTTACAAAACTAACTCCGTTAACGTTGGCAGTCACATACAATGGCCTATTGAGAGGGAATCTCACAGCCTTATCGGCATTGCTGATGGTCACTTCTGACGAAAACCTCCTCACCAACCTAGCCATGGGTACTTTCCATTTCAATGAAGGGACTGCGTCTTTCCTCGCAGTATCTAGTATCACCTGAGTTATTTCCAATCTGATCTCTTTTGGTATCCCTACCTGGTCAAAGAACCACATGAATTTTGGGGATTTTGAGACTGCACAGTACTCTAGCCCCGAATCTGCTTCCTCACCTTCAACGTTGTACACATCCTCCACGTCTTTGGCGCTTACTTCATCGTCGGCCAGAACTACGTAACCATTCCCTTAGTACAGGTCTCCAAAACTAATTCATACTCTTCTCTTTTAATCTTTCTGCCTCTTCATCATATGCTACCATAAGATTGGCCCCATGTGCTGGTAGTGGGTTATTATTGACGTTCTGTGGAGGGATTTGCAACGTACCCACCTTCACGTACTTGTCAATAATTATTCTCAGTGTGAAGCAAATTTCTGTTGGATGTTGGATTCTTCGATGAACCTAGAAGTACTTAGGATCTACCTTCATTGCCGCATCGGGTTCCCTAACGGGAATCTCTTTTGGTTCGTAAATCATTTCGCCTTGGACCATTGCATTGTAATAGCTGACTGCTTCTTTGACTGTATAAGGAAATGGTGGTGGGTCTTCCTTGTCTCTTCCGAACTTCCTCTTATTATCCTTCTTCGGGGCTTTGCTCATATCTCCCCCTTTATTGTACCCTACCCGTGGGGGCTGAGACCTTCCCCCGCGAGTTGCATCGGCTGCCAAAACATCATGGGCACCACCACCGAATTGGGCCGCACCACTAAAAATATATTTCTCACTACTTTCAAGAACGCTGAGAAAGTCCCCTCGTGCATCTTATTGATGAGATGGAAGATATACTCAGGAAGCAGTCCCTCAATATAGATCTGCAATAACTTAGACTCTTTGGCTTTCTCCCTCACATCGAGAGATCTTTTCCTGAACCTTCGAACATAGGCCACCACTTCTTCCCCATGTCGTTTCTTCTCCCTACCCAGTTGGGTCAAAGTAAACTCATTTCTGCTAGAAAGAACTTCTAGACAAACAATACATGCATCTCATCGCACGTAAAAACACTCCTAGGAGCCAAATGGGAATACCAGGTATATGCTTTATCGGTTAAGGATTTTGAAAACTCCCTCAATCGAAGTTTCTTATTATTGCAATGTGCCCCCAAGTGTTCGATGAAGTTCTTGATGTTCTCCTTCATATTCCCACCTTTCCCCGTGTATTTTTCAAAAATAGGGGGAATATAGTCTTTCGGATAGGGTTCGTCATTGTACTCCTGAGGATACGGTGTTCGAAAATCATCATAAACCGAAGCTACCTCACCCGTAAATTTCGAGGAAGCCTGCATGAACTTCAACGTCTCGTTTTGCATCTCCTTTCTCATTTCTTCCATGGGTGATACTGGGGCAATAACCAACGAGACTACGAACTGAGTGACCGTTGCAGGTGGTACAAACGTTACGGCAGGGGCCGTTAAAACTCCTAAGGATCCCACTGCTGGATTCATAACAGAGGGTATGCTTACTGGGACTGTTCCCGCAATACCTACACCTGGTGGGGCCGTTAGAGCTACCCCCGGTGTTACGAAGGCATTAGCCTCCAACCCTCCTAGCATAGTTGAAGCTACTAAAGTTTACAAAAACTCATAAAATTTTCTCATGAGGAGCGCGGCCTGAGTGGGTCCTAATCCTACACTCATGGAAGCTTGTGTCACCCCTGGAACACCTCACATTATCGGAACCGGAGGTGCCTCTACTCGAGGAGTCCCATCCCTTAGGGCCTCCAGTTCTCTCGCAGCTTGTTCTTCATTGTGTTGGATGTCTTCAAAGTTGAGCCTTTGATTAGTATTATCTTGCACCATACTTCTTACTTAGAAGAATGCCTCCCCAGCGGAGTAGCCAAATGTAAGAGGGTAGTTTAGATAAGATGGAGGTGTAACCCCTTTTGGGTATGGTAATGATAAGTTAATTAGCCCAAGACCTCGGATTAATGATAAGACATACAAACACAAACCCAATGAAGATAAGACTCAGTTTAAACTCACAAATCTCTCGTGTATAACTCAGGAAATAGTAAAGAACTTTAGAAGTAATTTAGCTAGAGGGAGAGAGAAGTAAGAACCCTAGATACACCTTGGTAGGCAGGTTGAACCACACCAAACACCCTCAAGAATCTCTATTAAGCATTAAAAGCTTCGTAATAAATAACAATAGTGAGTGAGTGAACCCTCTGGTTTGCAATAACTCTCTTTTTTTATCTGTATCCTCTCTATAAATAACTCCTTAAACTCTCAAAAAAGGATCGTCCTCTCCTCAAAGGTGGTTGGGGTCCTTAAATAGCCCCCAACACCGCCCCCGAGGTAACTCGGTCATTCAAGACTATGAAAGATATACCTCATACTTTATGTCACAACATTAAATGCCTCATGTACTAGTTGTCTCCACGTCATAAACATCAAATGCCAAGACATGCCTTTTGCCTAACCATTATGTGTTAGGAAGCTGTTGTCGCAGAGGTGGCTCACCAACTGTCTGACAGCCTCAAATACCACGGTGGTTTACTCGAGTGCAGGTATGACATTATTCAACTAGATAGTGACATCACCTACAGTAGATGTGACATTTAGTAGAGGGATGTTTGGTTCTCAACTCAATGCCCGATGGAACTCTAAACTATTCCGCTCGAGGTTCCACAACAAGGGTCCTTCGGTGTTTTATCAGGTGTATCTAATATGGTCAGGACAATCCCTGACGGTTCCTCACTTCTCAATCCTCCAAACCAAGTCCCTCTAAAGTTCTCACGGCAAGGTAATTCGATAGAGCATGAAAGCTCTCCTAGGCCCTGCCAAGACTGGTCTCTCGCGAGTACCGTTTTACCTCACACTAAAACTCGTTATTAATCTCGTTACAACATTATAACCGTTATAGCTTACAGTCAACATAAACAGAAATGCGATATAACTAATATAACAAGCTAAAGTATGAGTTGCCATGCCAAGCTTCCTCACTGAGTTGCTACGCTTGAGCTGCCTCGGTTGCTTAATCTCAAACACTTTTGCCAATTAAGGAATTATCCCTAATCTCAGGATTATGTATATATATATATATATATATATATATATATATATATATATATATCTTATGCAACCTGTATGATTGTCTTTATATATGCCTTGGTATCGTGACACTCGTTTGTTATTGTATGAAAAGTTCACAAGAATTAGGAATAAGTGCTAATTTTTGTATTTTATTGGATTCTTGTTTTGCGGTTATAGTTATTAGGTTGATCTGGTTCCTTTGGTTGAGCATTATCTTATGTCGTAGTTCCACAGGTTTTCTTACTTTGCTTATAATCTTTTTTTTTCATATATTTTTTCATGGGATAGACAACGGGAGATAATGTAATAGTATATGTATATTCATGTTTCCCTCATCACTTAATTTGTTTTTATTTCGATTATAAAATATACTTTGAGTTTTTTCCTTGAGGTAATTTCGAAAAAGCATCATATTCCCCAAAAAGATTCACCAATCTCATTTAACATCATTCATGATAAACTCTTATATTTCCACATGGTTTAAGGTAAACAAACTTTGAATAGACTTAAACACTTTGTCATATTCAAATTAATTTATCTGTAAAATGGAAATTTGATTAATATGTGTGCGTGTTGATTCAGTTTTAAGTATTTGGTGATATATGTAAACAAGTGTACTTTTCATATAGAAAATATACTTTAAAGGTTCTTTGTGTGTATATCATATGTAGGTTTGATTAAGGATCAAACTTCCATAACTTTTATTTTCCTTTACCAAGTTTCGTACATTTGTTGACCATTCGCTTCAGCGAAGTTTAGACTTTGTGTTAGCGAAGGACTGATCTTGTTGGTCAGTGATCAACTAGATTTTTGTTCCAAATAATGCTTTATCCTCTTGACTTCCCTCGATGTACATTCATGAAAACGTGAGGCCCCTAATTTTTAAATTCTAACAATAAAAAGATAATTTTCAATTTCCTTTTAAAGATGCGGAAGCGAAAGATGGTTCAAATAAACGCACACAAACACCAAATTTTAATTTCTTTCAAATTAAAATTAAACCAAGTGAAATAAGATTAAACATACACATATTTTTAATTTCACTTAAACCAAATATTTCAACTGAAGTCCTAGAAATTTGCCTAAGTCATATTTTCAATATTACAAAATTTGGTTAAACCAATTCTACCAAATTAAATGATGACTTGAATTAAATTAACATATACCCAAATTAATTTAGCACCAAATTAAGTAAGTAGTTATTTAAACCAATTTTATCTTTTTACCTAAGCATGCGTTCTAGGTGAATTTTGTAAAAGATAAAATAAACAAAATAACCACTACGAAGCGATGTAAGAGGAAAAACCCACAATGGGAAAAAACTTCGAACGACCCTAGCCTTAAGTCCACTATCTATGGTTTTACAATTAAAAGATAAATGACTTACTTCCTCGACTCGACTCCATTCAAGCCTTGACGTGTCTTCTTGTAATTACCTCCGCCTATTCGACAATCCTGAAACTCCACCGGAACCTTAGAATCACGAACGAGACTTTTGGAACACAGTCAACCACACATGATGCCTTTCACCATGTGAGAATGCCGCACCAAAACAACGTGACTTATTCTTTGAGGGATTTAGAAGTAAACCCAAACTTCTCTTCTTCAAGGTGTAGATATAAACTGGTGCCAAACACTCCAAGAAAGATATTTATATGGAAACTTGGAATAAACAAACTATGGATGAAAACAAAAGTGTTTAAGGATTTGTTCTTGAAAAAACAAAGACTCAAAACATGAAAATTTTCTTTTTAGAATTTTTCTCTCAAACTCTCTCTTGGAGATTGTAGTATGTGAAAACGTTAGTTCAAAAAAGTTGGTTCCCACACTTGATAAGTTAGTCAAAATTTAGTGCGAAAAAGTAGTGGGATAGAGGTGAAAAACTTCCCAAAACTGCCAATTTAATTTCCCACCGAAAATCTCATTCGAACGAGATTTTCGTTCGAACGAAGTCTCGTTCGAACGATCCTTATAAAGAAGTTCCAGTGGCCTGATGGTAAATCTCATTTCCAAACGCGTTCGAATGACATTATCATTTTAACAAACTAACTCGTTCGAATTACAACATCGAACGAAGTTCCAATGGAAAGTCGTTGGCAAACCTCGTTTGAACGACAATTTCGAACGAAAATCCAGAAAGCTTTAAAAATTTGATTTTAGCACAGAAACTTTATTTTAAAGTTTTAAGGAAATTTTCTGAAAATAAACAACAATTTAAACAAGAATTACACCCAATACTAATTGTTCCAAACTCCTATATAAATATATAATGCATTCATACCTTAGGAGTAAATGGAACAAAGGTTGTTGATGTAAAAACGAGGCACAATAAACTCGGCATTTGATGAAGCTTTATAATCTTATCCGCTACGTCTTCAACTTTAGTATGTCATAGGCTTGAAGTATGGTCAATAACTCTATCCTATGACTCAAACATTTTTATCCGGAATTGAGCCAAAACTACAAAGGACTCAATTGAAAATTTGTGTCCTTACAAATCTCCCCCTTTGGCTATTCCGGGATAAAAACCAAAAAAAATCCTAAAGGGCCGTCAAGCTCACTAGACTCAAAAACAAATTCCACCCAAAATAAAAAATACATAGATTAACTAAAAAACCCAAGGATCAATATCTTTGCCGACGATGAAAGTTGCCATTTAGAAGAATTCCTGCACACTTAAGCAAACTATCAAACGCATAGGGAATATCAAGAATATTAAATGCAATTAAGATAAATACTCCCGTTTAATTAATTCTCCCCTTTATCAAACACATGACCTACTTATAGAAAGACGCCCCCCAAGATAAATCTCCTAAATAAGATAAGATTACAATAGGATTAGATACCATATCTCCCCATATCATTCTCCCCCTTTTTGTTCAGGAATAGACAAAGGATAAAACTAATTTACACATGATGCTTAGAGTGATAAGAACATGAAAGTTTATGGGAAACAATAACATAACTAATCTATACAAATGAATAAATGATACCAACTAAAATTCAAGAAAATGATACCAATATGATACATAAAGTATTAAGTATGTGATATAAACAAAATATGCAACTAGATAGATACCAATAATGAAGTAGAAGCATAGATTGACTAGAAATCAAGGCAAAGACAAAATAATACCATATATGTGTAGACATAATGAATATAACTAACGCACACTCACATATATAGGTATACATACCACACATGACACAAAATAAAATAAGTTTTTCCACACTCGTATGGCGAAGATGTGTCATATGGAAACGTAAGTGTTGGGGTGTGAACTAGCAACAATTAAATTTAGACCCAATCACTTAAAACATGTTCATGGAGTTCTCAATTGATTGCAAACTCATATTTGAATATAACCTCATGTGACAATATAGATTAAACTCAATGAACAAACATACACAATGCATACAAGCCTAGAATTTTGATGATTCTACAAACCAATAGAGTCATGACATTGAAAGTACAACTAGGATAAACGGACATTGTGCAAACCGTTGATATACCATCCAAACTCCATCAATTTAAGCATATAGAGTTTAATCTTTTGAATGAATAGATCAACTAAACAAAATAGGGCTTGGCAAATATTTTCTTTTAATGCCATTATTCTTTTAGGCCTTTGGACCACGTATTTCTTTTAGGTCCAAACAAACGGTGGCTTACTCGCAAAGGAAGATTATTCCTTTCGGAGCCCTTCACTGTGCGCATTTATATATACATATTTTTATATCTCACACAAATCTCATGTGCAACGAATTTTAACATTCACTAGTGCTCCTAGATCATATAATATGTAGATGACTAGATTGGTAGGAGAACACATCACAAAGCTCAAATATACATATGAAGTTAAAATTTCAAGTGAGCTCGTGCATGTGTGAATTGAGGCATATAAAAATAGAATCCATTAAATCAACACAAAATCCAACTACTCCATGTAAGCATGGTAAAGAACATAATAAGGATTGACAATCTAAACCAAAAGTTCTAGCCACATGGAAGCGAAAAAGTAGGGATTCAAACACAAGTATATGCCACATATAGTGTGTCAAACTAAAATACACGCAAAATAAAAATATTTTTGAGTTTTTGAAATTTTTAACCAAAAATAAAAATATTTACTCAAAAGACACACAAAAATGATTTCTATTTTTCATTAATCTTAAATTACTAAAAAGATAAAACACAAATGATAAACAAAAATCTTTTTATATTTTTCATTTAATGCAAACTAAAATGAAGGAAGTATAATACAAAAGATAAACAAGAATAATAATTCTAGCTTGTGATTAAGCATGGCGCATAGACAAGAAAATGATTAAACATGCATACACCTATCAATGATATATAATATGAAGCACAAAAAGCTAAAGTATGCAAGCAACTTACACATTCAACATTTAGATTTAGCAAGGGAGGTTTCATGTGAAAGAAAATAAGAATAACAAATCTAATAAATAGTGCGTCTAAAAATGATTTCCTAACCCATATAGTTGTATATTTAAAATGATGGGATTTGGAAACTAATTAAATGCTAAACATAGACTTCCTAGGACTTCTTTTAAAATAAAAAAATGACCTAAGGTGACCTTTCCTACCACAATGCAAGCATGTGAAAATATGAGGAATGATGCCTAAGGTGTGACCTTTTCTAAAGTCCTTGGATAAAGTTGAGCCTGTAAAACAAACAATGGTTTTAGCTTTAGCAAAAAAAATATTTGAACTAGATGAGCTAAACCATTACAACTACTACTCGAGTCTTGTAAATCATTTTTGATTTTTAAAATTTTGGACTCAAGTAATAAATTAAACTCCTCAATTTTACGGGACTCCTTCTTTAAATTTTCTATAGCTCCTAGAAGGTTATCACGCTCCCCCTCAATGTGAGCAAACTTGTCCCTAAGAGTCTTTTCTTGACTATCACTCTCTTTCTTGGACATATTTAACATATTATAATTGTAATTTATGTCCATGAGCTTTTCACGAAAAATATCTTTTTGAGCTAGCGAGGTTTGCAAAAGTTCAATTCTAGATTTAAAAAATAAATTTTCATTTTCAAGAAACTTAATTCTTTTTGCAAATCTCACATTTAATTCTCTTAAATTTTCATTACACTTATTAAGACCATTAAATTCCTCTCGAATAGTAAAAACTTCATTATCATTAGAAATAGATAAATTATCATTAAGACGTCCCATCGAGAGATACAAAGCAAAAATGAGAGTGAGTATAAAAAAAATGAACCACTTAAAAATACAAGGAGCACAAAAATTATAAAAACCGAAAAATGGATCTTTGACGTGATAAATTAGCGCTCCAGCTCTGATACCAATTTGAAAATGCGAGGCCCCCAATTTTTAAATTCTAACAATAAAAAGATAATTTTCAATTTCCTTTTAAAGATGAGGAAGCGGAAGATGGTTCAAATAAACACACACAAACACCAAATTTTAATTTCTTTCAAATTAAAATTAAACCAAGTGAAATAAGATTAAACATACTCATATTTTTAATTTCACTTAAACCAAATATTTTAACCCAAGTCCTAAAAATTTGCCTATGTCATATTTTCAATATTACCAAATTAGGCCAAACCAATTTTACCAAATTAAACGATGACTTGAATTAAATTAACATATACCCAAATTAATTTAGCACCAAATTAAGTAAGTAGTTATTTAAAACAATTTTACCTTTTTACCTAAGCATACGTTCTAGGTGAATTTTGCAAAAGATAAAATAAACAAAATAACCACTAGGTCGCGATGTACGAAAAAAAATCGACAATGGGAAAAAACCTCGGAGGACCCTAGCCTTAATTCCACTAAGTATGGTTTTACGATTCCAAGACAGATATCTTACTTCCTTAACTCGATTCCTTTCAAGCCTTGACGCGTCTTCTTGTAACTACCTCCGCCTAGTCAATAGTCCCGGAACTCCACCGAAACCTTGGAATCACCAATGAGACTTTAGGAACACCGTCAACCACACATGGTGCCTTTCACCATGTGAGAATGCCGCAACAAAACAGTTAGACTTCTTCTTTGAGGGATGTAGAAGTAAACCCAAACTTATATTCTTCAAGGTGTAGAGATAAACTGGTGCCAAACACTCCAAGTAAGATATTAATATGGAAACTTGGAATAAACACACTATGGGTGAAAACAAAAGTGTTTAAGGATTTGTTCTTGAAAAAACAAACACTTAAAACATGGACGTTTTCTTTTTAGAATTTTCCCCTCAAACTCTTTCTTGGAGATTGTAGTATGGGAAAAAGTTAGTTCAAAAGAGTTGGTTCCGACACTTGATAAGTCAGTCAAAAGTTAGTGGGGAAAAGTAGTGGGATAGAGGTGAAAAACTGCCAATTTAATTTCTCGCCAAAAATCTCATTCGAACGAGATTTTCATTCAAATGAAGTATCGTTCGAGCGACCCTTATAACGAAGTTCTAGTGGCCTGATGGGAAATATCGTTGCCAAACACGTTCGAACGACATTATTGTTTGAATAAACTAACTCGTTCGAACAAAGTTTCAGTGGCAAGTCATTGGCAAACCTCGTTCGAACGAAAAACTCGTTTGAACGACAATTTCGAACCAAAATCCAGAAAGATTGAAAATTCGATTTTAGCCCAGAAACTTTATTTTAAAGTTTTAAAGAAACTTTTTGAAAATAAACAACAGCTTAAATAAGAATTACACCCAATAATAATTGTTCCAAGATCCTATATAAATATGTAATGCATGCATACCTTAGGAGTAAACGGAACAAAGTTTGTTGACGTAGAAATGAGGCACAATAAACTTGGCATTTGATGAAGCTTTATAATCTTGGTCGCTATGTCTTCAAATTTAGTATGTTATAGGCTTGAAGTATGGTCAAGAACTCTATCCTATGACTCAAACGTTTTTGTCTGGAATTGAGACAAAACTACAAAGGACTCAATTGGAAATTTGTTTCCTTACAATTCACTTTAGCAAAGTAGACCATTTGCTTCAGCGAATGTGCTTTCTTGGTCAGGAATTTGGTCTCTAAAGTAGGTATTTGTGAAAGATCTCTTACTTTAAAACTTGGGAAACTTTAAGAACATTCTTGAAACCAAATATTTTTAAAACTCAAGTGTTTTTCTTTATCTTATTGTGTAATCCTTCCCACTTTCCTTGGGATTACCTTCCAGACTTGGAAGAACTCAATATATATGGAGAGAATAACATTATAAAATTAATCTTTTGTCAAACTTTAAGAAATAACGTTTTAGAATTTGTATAGAGAAAAGACACTTAATCGGGAGGAAATTTTTAAAGAGAATTTTTTTTAAGTTTAAAGAGTCAAAAGAGTTAAACTATAGTATTTCTTTTTTCCAATTCTCTTTGTATTTTTTAAATTTTTTTACAAGCTTTGATCTTAAGTCCTATTGAGGATTAAACACTTCTACCTTTATTCTTGAACAAATCTATATGTATCTTATTCTTAATAGACTTGTGTGAATATCTCAATAATGCATTGTGAGGTTTGAGTAAGACAAAGTATTTTGAACATTTTTAAAACCTTTTGGGAAACTCACACCATAAAAAGTGGTATATGAGCATTGGTGGCCTCTCAACAAGTTCTTCTTCCACTTTAAGAAGATTTCTGATTTCATGACAAAGGATCAAAAGACATTTAATGAGTCCAAAATCGGTCAAGGTTGTGTAGCATTATCCAGTTGGTGGAACTCTCCTCGGGGAATATAGTGAAAAAGTGTAGATAGTCAGTAATTATTAGTCATTAGTTCTATTCATAATTCTACCATAGTGCCTTTGTCATTTCGTTCGGCCCCAGGTTATACCCATTATGGGTATTTTCTCGTCCGACTTAGTGTTGTGTTATTGTTTTACCTTATTCCACACTGGACTAAATCACCTAACTATAAAGACAAAATTCGATGTAATATAATGGGTCAATGACCGTGATAATTCTGGGGGTAACAACTACTGTTGTCACGAACTTGTCACGATTATTGATCGTGACAAGTTCATTAGACTTGTCATGGTCATGTCACGGTCAATGACTGTGATAATATTAGTCACGGTTATAAACAATGACAAACCCACGTCATTTAATAAAAAATTATCATTGTCAGTGACCGTGACACGTCCGTGACAATAATACTTGTCACGGTCAATGGCCATGACAATTCTGGGAAGAATTGAAAAAAAATCTGTTGGGCAGTATGGCCACTGCCACTGCCCAGTAGTATATTTGTACCTGATATAGCAATCTTGTACCTGTTCAGATATCGTATATCCAAATAAAATAGAGATAATGAAAATATACATTCAAAACAATATACATCACGATATAATTCAAATGTAACAACTTAAAAAAATTCAATTCAAATAATGTCACTACATGTGTGGGGTAGGTCTGAGGAGGTGAATAGCCCACATGATATACGAATTAATACACCCAACAATGTGCATCGTGCCGCATTATTCGCACAACCACAATGGGGAGTTCTCCTTCCCGGGTATCACATGCGTAACGAGCACATTGCCCTCAATGTCTTAAAGCAAACATCCATGAACTGGCATACCCTGGACAGTATTTGGGTCCCTCAACCCCCGCTCTATCCGCTGGCCATAAAATATGTCCCGTATAAACACGCTCGGCCAACCAAGTGTCGACATCGATCGATCGAAGTGAGCCAAATAGGGGACTCGATCATAAGAGTCCACACGTGTCGGCGATGAAGTAGCGAGGTCCACATCTTCGTCCTCCTGCACCTCCTCCTCCACCACTGCCTTCTCCTTCCCTTTCCCTTTACGATTTTCGCCCAACAAACACTTCATCAATGAGAACATATCTTGGACCGTCGCCTCCAAATGGGACAGCTTTGCGTCATGCGAGTCCACCGTTCGAGCCAACTCCGTGTCGCTCGTCTCCAATCTGATGATCCAAGATTTGGCCACCCGCGAGCTCACCCCCTATCCTACCCTTGTGATCACCGCGAAGCACTTGGCTAAGTGCATCTGTGGACAAAGATGCCTTGTCGGCATCAGACCGCGACTCATGCACTTCTTTAAGCTTTGCCTGAAACAACAAAAAGCAAATGATTAGTTAAATAAGTAAATAAAAAATTATAACATAATTAAGAAAAAGTAAAATATCGGAATACTTATAATTGTGGATGCGAGGATCGGGGACACCTCCTTATCCTTCCTCTTCTTCGTCTGAATAGCCACATAAGTATCGAGCCTATGTGGCCTTCCCCCAGGGCCACTCCCCGTCCCCTGAAATAAAATAATGCTAAATTAGTATCGGCCCCATAAAGTAGAATAATGCAGAATAATATATTTTTGTAATTATAGAAAAAAATAAATTTTACCATCACCCTATGCTCCACCTCGGTGTAAGATGTCTGGCCGGAGTAGTGCACGTCCGTCTTTTTCGCCCGATTTTTCCTCCCCGATTGGCGAGATGCCAATTTTCGTTCTCCGATCTCATTGTCAATGAACTTTTACCATTGTGCCAATGTGATCGGCTCATTGGGTGGGACAGAGTCACGCATTCGGATAACGGACTCTCGGGTCTTACCAAAATATCGGGTCCGCATATTTTTCTTCTACATCTTGTGTTGCTCCCTCAACTACTCCAAGATGGAATCGCGTAATTTTGGATCTAGGCTTAATTGTTCTTGTCCAACAAATACAATGGTAGTTGCGAATAAATATAGATATAAATTGAAATTGAAATTGAAATTAAAATTTAAATTGAAATCGAAATTGAAATTGAAATATTCATATAAATAGAAATAGAAATACATTAACTGTAGTGCCACCAAAATATCTAACTTGAGCTCATTTGGCACCTCCCTCCAACTAGCGTACCCCGAGCCGATGATCGTCTTTACCAGCTTAAGGGATCTCGCTAATAGCCCCGTATTGTTCTCGATGGCCATCCCCAATTTTTCATATTTGGGGAGCCTAGGGGCTAAGGAGCCCTCGTCGCCTCCGCTACCACCGAGCCCAGACGACATCATCATAATCAGCATCATCATCCTCACCTCAATACCTGAAGGAGACATTTTCTGTAAAAAAATGTTGTTATTAGTACAAATAGAAATGAATTAGAAGAAGACATGAAAATATATACAATTACTAAAAATCCAAATGAATTATTACTGTTTAACACCTTAATTCTGAATTCCAAAACAACAACATCTAACTCATAATATGTATAATTACTAAAAATCTGAAACATCCCCACCCCCACCCCTACTACCCATACACAAGCACTACACAAGATTGAAAATATTAAAGTGAAAATCAATTAAAAGCATTAAAAATGGATTGATAAAGTTCAAATTGGAATATTTATTATAAATTGAAAAATCGTTTCAAATTCGGGTTATTCTCAAGCATGGATTGATATTCGGTTGGAGAAGCCAAGTCATTCACACTACTATTTAGACGCTTTAGCGCATGTAGGATAGTTGACCACAGCTGGTTGTTGATATACTCCGAGTAAAATACTTGGTTGAACTTTTGAAATGCTCAAACAAACGGCTCATCGCTCACGTGGTCGTGGCTCTTCAACTTGGACAAGTCAACCATGATCATATTAGTGCCAGGATCATCTTTACAAGCATTTTTATCCTCAACTCTTACCCAATAACAGTAAAATACAACCTCTTTGAATCTTATATAATCCAATTCAAATATATTTCAAATTACACCATAGTAAGTCATTTCCGCTTCAATGAGGTTTTTATCTTTTGCTCTCGCTCAAAAGAAAGTAAGATCCTTCTATGAAATGCATGAGTTCTGTAGATTTGTACTTTCCTCATACACTTTTGCTCTAGATACGTAATCATTCAATTGATACTTTTTGTACTCTTGTTCCTTGAACAAGGGTCCGATGTCTAGACGAGCAAGCCTTGATGTCGAATCACCCGTATTTAAGAGCTGAGAATATAGATAAATTAATTAGATTAGTTGTAAAGTTTGAGTGTAATGTAACGTTATATAACGGACATTTTCATTATAATTACCTCTTTTGACAACCACAGCCTAAATTCGTGTCTGATTGTACCATTGTTTTCGTCTTTTATTGTTCTCACCGGCTTCATATTTTTTGCATATTACAAAATAATCATGTATAAAATAATCTAAATTATTCTAAAATAATGTAAAACTTAAAATAATTTAAACTTACTTTTTCTATTCTTCGACATCTTCATGGGTGTCAAATAGGTAACGAGCTACTTGTTCATATTGCAAACTCGTTAATTTCACTCATTTCCCATCACATGACCATCATCATCGACGAACTCATCAGTGTCATCAACGCTGGTCGAGTCAGACATATATTCCCGAGTATAGATTGATGACTCCATGATGATGTATTCCTCTATAATTGATCCTGTAATGTATCGCGTATTCTTGACGTAACCTTTAAAAACTTTCATTAATCTTTCAAACGGATACATCCATCGATATCTAACTGGACAACAAAGAAGTGCTTCGTTGCATAGGTGTACCTACAAGCAAACACTTATGTCAAAGAATATTGGGGGAAAGTACTTATCCAACGCACAAATCTCTTCGGTCACCGCCAATTTTGCAGCCACTATGTGTTCTCGATTGACTACCTTCTCACGCAAAAGTTATAAGGTAATACTAATTTTCATAATAGCCCTCCGCAAATCCTTGTGCTTGGAGAAAGAGTGCTTAAATAATAGAGGATCCAATTGCATGATCACGTGCCAATCGTGGGACTTACACTTATGTAAATCATGAGTAGCATAATTCACAATCCTTTGCAAGTTGGATGAAAAATTAGATGGGACCTGCAAATTGTATATTGTGTCTAAAATCACCTTCCTTTCCCCACTCGTCAAAGTAAACGCACTAGGGGTAATTATTGTCCTTCCTCTACTATCTTCTTTCAACAATAGTTGTGTCTTAAGTTTCAATGATTTAAGGTCTTTTCGTACATTTTCTCCATCCTTTGAATGACTCCCCCCAAGGCAAGTGACCACAATATGTTCAACGAGGTTCTTCTCTACATGCATCACATCCAATACATGACACACCGGGTTATTCTTCTAATAAGGCAAGTCAAATAAAATTGACCTCTTAGACCATACCTTTCTTATCTCAGTTTCATTCCCGGTTAGGGTCTTCTTATGCTTGCCATTCTTAAATTTGGGATTCTTACCTGGCATATTAGGTCCACATTCATAAGATTTACTTTTAATTTCTAAACCGAAAAGTTGTCTCGCCAGTAACCTATGCTTAACCCCACCTGATAAAAAATTGGAACCTTTCTGAAATCCGAAACTATGAGCCGGGGGTAAAAACCTCCTATCGCAATGGTATACATATTTTGATCTAGCGGATAGATGAAGAGATTCAGTCTCCTATCCACAAATAGGACACCTCAAATAACAATGTACTACATAATCGGATAATGTCCCATAAGGTGGAAAATAATGAATTGACCACATCAACATAGCTTTCAGCATAAACTCTTCTTTTCTAAAAGAGTCAAATGATTGCACACCCTCTTCCATAACTCATTTAATTTTTCTACCAAAGGATCCAGGTAGACGTCGATGTCATCACTTGGTGCTTTTGGCTCAGGTATCAATAAAGACATCATCAAAAATTTAGGTCTCATACACTGTGAAGGAGGGAGGTTAAGTGGGGCTAGGATGACTGGCCATACACTCTAATTGGTGCTTATATTTCCAAATGGATAGAAACCATGTGTTGATATAGACAAACGAATGTTGCGCTATTCTCGAGCAAAATTGGGATACTGATAATTCATCCTCCTCCAAGTTGTAGAATCAATAGGATGGCGTATGAGATTACCCCTACTTCTGCCCTAGTATGATAAGTCATTGCCTCCGCTATCCATGGTATTGTGAAAAATTGCTTTAATCTAGGCCCAACGGGAATTTGAGGCACTTTTGAGCTTGTGCCTTCCTTACCAGTAGATTGGACATATCTAGGTTCATCACATACCGGACAACGATTGAGATTTTCATACTCCTTTCGATATAGTATGCAGCCATACACACAAGCATGAATCGATTTATACTTCATTCCCAAACCTTTCAAAGTGTTATTCATAACAGGATAACTATTTGGAAGCTTATTCTCCTTGGGTAGTAAGCCCTTCACCCAATTCAGAATTCCTGTCATGTTATTGCTAGACAAATCGTACTGTGTCTTCAAACTATGCAAACCAACCATGGCATGTAAAGTTATTTGATCTTTCTCATAGCCAGAGTATAACGGTTAGGTCGCCTTAAATTTTAAACTTTAATAGTCATCATCAAGGTTTATCGCGATATCTTTACGAGCACTTAAACCTTGTACATCATCAGTAACCTCATTCTCCTCCGCTTCATAAACTCCGTACGCATCATTAACTAAATCCTATTTCCTCCATCTCCTTTATAGGGTGAGTGGTCCTATCCCATTCAAGACAGCATATTTCTGTAATATACTTGACATCTCATGCACATTGTTACGATTTGATAAAAAATCGGCAACATATCCCCGTATTTCTCCAAGTAGACGAAGTAGATTGGCAAGTGTGAGTGTTATTTCAATTGATCAATTGAAATAACAGTCACACTTGTCAATCTAGTATGTACCCAAAGAACATTAGGATGCGATTGTAGAACTTCTTCCAAAAGTAACAACTTTAAGCCACTAAGAATATTATTATACAAAAATTATGCAGTCCCAAAATGTCCAAACATGACAATTCGAGAGATCTCATTACAGGGGTAATGGCTTTCGAACGAGTCTAAGGTCTATTGAATGCGTACGCTTAAAAATTATAAGGCTAGTATCTATGCGCACTATATGTAATTTCAAGTATGTTTCATTTAATTATCATACTATATGTATATTGTTCGTGATACAAAATAATTTTTAAAAAAAGTTGAAAAATCCCACCCCCATATGGATAATAATCCAGTGGTCATGCCACTTTTAAAATGAACCAACCGAACATCAATCCACTACAATCCAACCACAATGACAACAACAAATGTGTATCTCATACTCCTTATAGTTCATCTACTCAATTAATTCTTTTCATCAATTAAACTAACAATTAAATTATACAATTATTAATTTACTAGTTTACAATGAGGGACAATCCTACTTGCATATGAAAGGGGCACTAATTATTAATTTACTAACAAAATTAGCAATCAATCATTATTTAATCAATCAATTCTTTTACAAGGGGCACTACAATATGAGGGGCAATATCTAATAAACCAATAAAAATTTAATTAAAAAAAATACAGACACACACATATACACACACACAGCCCCACCCCACCCCCTCCCCCCACTGCCACTGCCCACGACACACGCGCGCACACACACATACATTGTTCGTGATACAAAGTAATTTTAAAAAAAAGTTGAAAGTCCCACCCCCATATGGACAATAATCCAGTGGTCATGCCACTTTTAAAATTAACCAGCCGAACATCGATCCAGTACAATCCAACCGCAATGGCAACAACAAATGTGTATCCCGTACTCTTTCTAATTCATCTACTCAATTAATTATTTTCATCAATTAAACTAACAATTAAAGTATACAATTGTTAATTTACTAATTTACAATGAGGGGCAATGCTACTTGCATATGAAAGGGGAACTAATTATTAATTTACTAAAAAAATTAAAAACCAATCAATATTTAATCAATCAATTCTTTTACTAGGGGTACTACAATATGAGAGAAATATCTAATAAACCAATAAAAATTTAATTAAAAAAAATTACACACGCACATACACACACAAAGTCCCCCACCCCTAGCCTTGCCCCCTCCCCTCCACTGCCATCACCCACCACACACGCACGCACACACACATATATACACACACACACGCATACACACACACACACACACACACACACACACACACACAGTGCCCCCTACCATAGCCCTCCCCCCCACATTCATATATACATCACACATACACATGCACATGCACATTTACACACACATATATACACACACGCACATATACACACACATATACATAAATGGAAGAGAAATAGAGAGAGAAACATACCAAAATCATAGAGAGAAAGAGAGAGAGAAATGGAGTGAATAGAAATCCCTGGGAAAAAAGAAGAGGAAATGGTTTTTTACTGACAGAATTGTCACGGACATGTCATGGTCATTGATCGTGACAAGTTTATAAGGTTTGTCACGGTCATTAACCGTACGGTCAATGACTGTGACAAGGCTGGCCGGTTGAAGGGTGACAATTTGACCATTTTGGTGTAGTGTGTTCTTTAATTTATCTTCAACAACGTCTAAAGACCACTTGAGAAACTTCGATAATTCGAATAAAGATAGTGGTTTCATAAAAGTAGTTTCATCCGAGCTTCACTAACCTGAGAGAGTCAAAGGAAAAAGCTACCATTATGACATTAACATCTCCATCCGAAATGTCGAAGTTTCTGAAGTGATCTTTAGACCTTTTTCACACCAAATTAAAATACATCTAAAAAGGGAACATATGATTTGGGAATTGAACGTAGAAATCCCAAAAATATTTAAGCGATTCTATCAAGTTGATAATAGTGGTGACCTTTGTTGTAATCCATCCTTCACATAGACGCAATCTTGAATACTCTTGAAAAACAAAATCCTCATACTATGGTATGACTTGTTGGGCATATATTTTTCCATAAATCATCAAAGTTGCAATGAATGTCAGCCCCCTCACTTAGATCATGTATTAGGGTAAATACAAGGCAACCCTGACTTACATATATGAAGAACTAGTGGTATGCAATATTGTATTAATAGATAACATCCTCAATGTCTTCAAGTTCTTATCTCCACTTCATTCACATATCCGTATAATCTTGTAAATGTCCGATAAGTTGAACTTTTTTTGACATAAAAAGTTAAAATAGTATTAATGTTTATGTGTTGATAGTGAATACTAAATAGGAATGTGATTAATGTATATTTATAGATGAATGCGTATAGATAAGTGGATGACACAAATGTCACATCATTTTATTATCTGACTTTCCAAATATCTAATCCACCTTTTCAACCTATGCATAGACCATTCATTCATTTTATTGAATATGTAGTCTTCCATAAGTACTCTATGTATGTTAGGTCACTTATCCGCTCAATTCATTTAATGAAACTTATCAGTATGAAGAACACTATTCAACATATATATATCGAGAGAGAGAGAGAGAGAGAGAGAGAGAGTTAGGCTCTTGTACACACTAAGTTTCTACATTATTTTTTAAAAAGAGTAAAAAAAATATTTTTGAGCTAATATTTTTTGGGTGATATATAAAAATTTCAAGGAACCCATATAAAAAAATTCAACTCAAAAAATGTTTGTTTACTATTTTAAAAAAATCGGTCAAACTTTCGCAGTTTTTAAATCACTTAAAAGCTGCAAAAGTTTGACCCTTTTTTTTAAATATCAATTTTTTTTGAGTTGATGTTTTTTATATGGGTCTATTGAAATGTTTAAATATCATATAAAAAAATCAACTCAAAAATACGTTTTTTAATATTTTAAAAAAATAGGTGTGCGCCAACACATGTGCAAACTTAGTGTGCACATGAGTCTCTCTCTCTCTCTCTCTCTCTCTCTCTCTCTATCTATATATATATATATATATATATATATATATATATATATATATATATATATATATATATATATATATATATATATATATAGGGCTTCTCTTAAACGGACGTCCGTTTTTGGGACTAAAAACGGACCAAAATGGTCCGATTTTTTAAAAATAGTAAAATGCATTTTTTGAGTAGATTTTTTTTGAGATATATAGACATACATGGGTACCCCTACAAAAAAAATCAGCTAAAAATGAATTTTTTTGCTATTTTAAAAAAATCTTTCAAAATCTGTCAGATTTTGCTGGCGCAAACCCAAACATATATTGACATATATAGACAGATTTTGAAAGATTTTTTTAAAATAGCAAAAAAATTCATTTTAAGCTGAATTTTTTTTTTGGGGTACCCATGTATGTCTATATATACCAGAAAAAAAATCAACTCAAAAAAATGCATTTTACTATTTTTTAAAAATCAGTCCGTTTTTAGCCAAAAAACAGACGTCCGTTTTAGAGAATTTATGTATATATATATATATATATATATATATATATATATGTTAATTTAGAAGTCCTCGATAGAGGAAGAAAATAAACTTTTAATTGTTATCAATATAAAGTAATAAACTTGGATTAAAATGTCATAAAATATTACCATATGAGCAAAAAAAGTTTTAATTACATGGGAGATATAAAACATAAATTTTTATTTAAACATCATCAAACATTTATGATATTAATAAACAAATTTTTAATTACATGGGAGATATAAATCAATAATTTTTTTTATTTCCTCTAGCGAAGACTATTAAAATAACATGTAAATATGTGTAGAGACATTGGTAATACATACGCCATATAATTTGATTAATTCACTACTATTTCAACTTTCTTCATATGCAAAAAGTATCCATTCACTTCTTTAAATAGGCAGACAATCATCATCGTTACTCTGTCCTTATTTTAATGTAAGGATTTAGTTCATTTGATGAAATTCATTATTAATTTGATTAGTATTCCACAATAAAGATGAAAGTTTAATTAATTACTATTAAGTGTAATTACAAATATGTGACATTTCACGCTGCGAGTTCGCACTTTCATTTCTTAGGGTATTTTGCATTGCGCATCTGTAAGGAAATTGCCATAATAAATATTTAGTATATATTGAAATTGTAGTCCTAACCTAAAAATGCCACATGGCAACTGTTAAATAATACCTCACCGACTACCAATTTGCAAGCATTTATGCCCCATTTCATCTTGAACCTTTTTCTCTCCTTCTAATTCTGATATAGACGATTGAACTCTCTTCTCTACCTCTCTTCCATATGAAAATCCGTTTCCGTGCTTTTGGTTTATAAGTTGTGTATTTCAATATAATTGTGTTCATTTGTCAATTTGATGATTACCTTTCTCCCTCTTCCTAACTCGTTTGTTTTACATCTTAAAACCCGCTTCATTCCTCCTATACATAATATTTTCTCTCTCTCTCATCATATTCCTCGCATACCATATCTGGACTCAAATTCTAAAGTGGAGTTTCAACTCCCACTCTCCCAAATCAACTATGGATTTAGGTTTTATAGATTTAGATAACGCCTTTTCCCTATATCTCTCTATTTATTCACGGGGTACTAACACGCTCAACATGTTTAGTAAATGCCAAATCTCTTTGCTTTTTCACCAGTAAGTGATGCAATTTTAAGTTATTTTTGCACTTACCACATATATCTCGACTATTTTATTTCCAGTTAGGAATTATGTAATTTGGGTACCTTGATTAGTTATTTTGGCCCAGATGAGTAACCCGATTAAGCCCGACCCAAAGTTTAGAGGCCTCGTACTTTAACTGATTCAGTTATGATCCATTCAACTCCTACAATCTCTCAATAGATATTATAGGTATTATGGGCTAACGTGGAAGAATCCAACACCTCCACTCTCCGAAAATGACATGTATAATTTAAACCCTCAGCCCGAGTCAAAGGGCATGCAATTATAAACACTCCCCTGGAGTAAACAGAAATAAAATACAGAGAGCACCATCGTATATCTTGTGTTGTGGGTGATTGAAGTTATTTTGTGTTCTTTATTTATTCTGGTGATCGCATTTGCTTATTATTTTGTTTTGAGATTAATTGTCACCACAATTGGCGCCGTTTGAGGGAAAAGATTATTTTCCTTTAAGAAAAGCCTTCACCAATAAGAACCTAGAATGTCTTATCACAACAGTAATGCCCCTCAATCAGGGGATATCCAAGATCAATCATTCCCTCGCAGGGTTAGATCTGAGGTTCGACACTCAAATCCTAGGTCTCGCCCATAACGAAAAGCTTCGGAAGAAAGTCAGGGACCAGCTAGGTCCACGCAAGTCTCCAGGATGATTGATGCCTATGAGGCCAGACTCCAAGAGCAAGAGGAAGCCACTCGCAAGTAAGAAGCTGAGAATGCTCATCTGAAGAGAAAACTGGAGAAGATGGAGAGAGAACTCCATCGTAGCATAAGGAAACGTCATTATCACACTCCTAGCCCTTAGGCAAACAAGTTTTGCAGTCGAGGAAGGAGACCTAGACTTGGATCTCAAAGATTTTAGGAACACAGGTCAGATGATGACTTACCCGAGCAATAAAAATTAGCTCGTCGTTATAAGAGCCCAGGTCGTGCAAACAACGACATACGAAATTTGGTCTGGAGAGAAATGGACCAATAACCAGCACATTGGGGTGTCAGATCGACTAGAGAGCTAACCAGGCGAGCTCTCAAGACCCAGATGAAATCCCCTTTCTCAAGAGAGATAGAAGAAGAATAATAAAACCCCCCCAAGAAGTTATCAATGTCTATATTCAAGATCTACGACAGAAAGACTTATCCTATTGACCATGTTAGGCAGTACAGACAGGCCATGACCCTCTGGAACCATAAGAACACATTAATGTGCCGGATCTTTTCATCGAGCTTACATGACGTGGCTCAGAAGTGGTTCGAGAAATTCCCTCAAAGATCCATTAGAATCTTCTAGTGCCTGGAAGATATCTTCATATCTCAATTCATTACCAGCAACTTCTATCCGAAGAGGATGGATGCTTTATTGACAATAAAAAAAAACACCCCAGGAGAGCCTCAGAGACTACGCGAAGAGATATTGGGAGTTATTCAACGAGGTCGAGTACTGCTCGGAGCAGGATGTTGTGGCATCCTTTAAGATTGGTTTACCCAACTCCTGCCTCTTGCACCAGTCCCTCACTAAGAAGGAGGCCACGACTATCGAGGACTTAATGGCTCGTATTGAGAAATACGCCAAAGTTGAATATGTGAACCATCTTAATGCAGGTGAAAATGGTCGCGCCAAGTTCGTCGGCAAGAGCAGTGTGAAAGCTGAGAATCAAAAGAAAGGAAGTAAGAATGGGGGTAGGAGCGGCCCCAAGAATGGGAATAAGAGTGATGCCTTGAAACCATTTTAGGCAGTAAACACAGTTTTTAAGGAACCAATCTACAAGATTCTGGCAAAGATCAAGGATGAACCTTTCGTAATGTGGTGCAGGAAGATGGGTGGAGACCCCTCAAAGAGGAACAACGCACTAAGGTGTGAATTCCATAAGGAGGGCGGGCACAAAACTGAGCATTGAAAAGCCCTCAAGTATTAGCTTGAAGAGCTAACCCAGGCTGGGCACTTGAATGAGTTCGTAGAGAAAAAGATAGAGAAGGTAGCTGCCAATGGAGATCGAAGACCGGATAACGTGCTTGAGGAGGACATCGTCCATGAGTTCGTTGTAATTCATGGGGCATCGGCCATAAAGCAAATTCAAGGAAACATAACTCAGATGGATATCAAAAAGCTTACGATTGTAATACAAGATTTTCAAATCGATCCAACCAAAACGCAGGCAGGAAAGCGTCAACGAGTAGATGACATTGACTACAAGCATATTGTGTTCACAGATAAAGACCTAGTCAGAGTAAGGACCCCACATCATGATGCCTTGATCATTACACTCGGGATAGCTAACTATGATGTCGATAAGTTACTCGTTGACTAAGGCAGTTAGCTAGCTAACTACCTTGATCATTACTTCGAAGTTGAAGTTAAGATTCGTCGAGGAAGCTACCATCCCTCTAGTTGGATTTGCTAGAAAAATAACTATCCCCTTGGGAAAGATTGTACTGACTGTGAGGGCAGGAAACATCTCCAAGATGATCGAATTTCTGGTGGTCGATATTGACTCACCCTCCCAGGCGATCCTTGGCATAGGGTGGCTACACACAATGAAGGTCGTCCCCTCTACCTACCATCAGAAACTTAAATATGTGACTGAGCGAGGAGTAATGTAAATTCATGGAGACCAGGCGATGGTGAGAAAGTGTTTCATAGCAGTCATCCGTCCCAAGCCAAAGAAAAAGGTTAAGAAAGTTACAAGCAAAGAATAAGAGCAGGAGAGGCTGATGAGATCCAAATAGAAACTAAGGTATGGAAGACCAGGAGTGGAGGAGACCAGACTCCTCCCCTCCAAAAGAGTCTTCGAGGATATGGTGGAAGTCCAAGCCGGCAGCGACTCAAGTGAAAGAAGATTCCTGATTGGAATCTCACTCACTGACAACGAAAAAAGGGAATTCATCACCCTACTCCGAGGTAGCCTACATGTCTTTGCATGGGAGCCTTATGAGCTTCCAGGGATAGATGCAAGAATCACCTGTCATTGACTGCATGTCGACCCAACATTCAAGTCAATTACGCAGAAAGCTCAACGTACTGCTCCGGAAAAAGCCAAAGCAGTAGAGAAGGAAGTTGAAAAATTAATGGACGCATGATCCATACGGGAAGTCCACTTCCCCAAATGGTTATCCAAACCAGTAGGTATCCCTAAGAGAAATGAAAGTCGAGAGTATTCATCGATTTCACCTATCTCAATAAGGCATGCCCTAAGGACAACTTCCCCCTCCCAAAGATTGATCAGCTGGTGGATGCCACTACAGCACATGAAAGGATGAGTCTCCTAGACGTATACTCCGGATATCACCAGATACCTCTATATGAGCCAGATCAAGACAAAACAATATTCATAACCACAATGGGGTTATATTACTACAAGGTAATGCCCTTTGGGCTAAAGAACGCAAGAGCCACCTACCAATGGCTGGTCACCAAAATGTTCAGAAATCAAATGGGAAGCACCATGGAAGTCTACATCGATGATATGCTAATCAAGAGAAAACTCAAGGAAGACCACGTCTATGACCTTTCAAGAACCTTCAAAATCCTCAGGAAGTACCGAATGAAGCTCAATGCAAGAAAGTGATCCTTCGGTGTCCAGTAAGGAAAATTCCTTGGGTACTTGGTCAGTAAGAGAGGTATTGAAGCCAACCCAGATCAAATTGATGCCATCAATAGGGTGCATCACCCCCATATGATAAGAGACGTGTAGAAGCTCACATGAATGCTCGTCGCACTGAACCGATTCATCTTAAAGTCATACGAAAGGTGTCAGTCGTTCTTCCAACTTTTGAAGAAAAGAAAAAAAATGGAGTGGAATGAAGATTGCTCGAAGGCACTAGAAGGACTCAAGGATTACCTCAACATAATAACCTTGATATTAATCCCTTAAGAGAATGACTCTCTATACCTGTTCCTCGCAGTTTCCAGTCATGCTATAAGTTCTGCACTGGTATGCAAAAGAATGAGGATCCAGTACCCAGTCTATTACACGAGTAAAACTCTCTTGGGTGCCGAACAACGATCCTTACCACTAGACAAGCTTGCCTTTGAGCTAGTAGTAGCCTCGAGGAAATTGAAACATTACTTAAAATCCCACTCCATCACTGTACTTACATCTTACCTTCTTAATGTAGTCCTTCGAAAAGCAGATATGTCCGGTAGACTATTAAAGTGGTTAGTCGAGCTCGGGCGATTTGACATCCAGTTTTAGCCAAGGACTACCATCAATTGTCAGGTCCTCGCTGAATTCATCATAGAATTTATAGGAGAACACCCTTGCAACCAAATTCAAACTATTCATCAAAGTGAAGTTCCACCAGCGTCAGGCCTCTGGAAACTATTAATTGATGGAGCCTCCAATTCTAAAGGGGCAGAAGTAGGCATCGTACTGGTACCCCCGAAGATGCAATAATTGAGCAAGGAATCAGGCTTGGATTTGAAGCCTCTAACAATGAAGCAGAATATGAAGCACTGATAGCAGGCCTATAGAAGGCACACGCACTGGGGGCAAAATATTGTTAAGTATTCGGTGACTCACAGCTGGTCTCCAACCAGATAAATGGTGACTTCAATACTAGGGATGATAGGATGGCGACCTACCTCACCACAATGAAGAAACTAATGGCTAACTTCGAAAAGGTCAGTGTCCAATAGTTTCCCAGAGAACAGAACGGCCATGTTGACGCCCTAACGTCCTTGAGCTCAGCGATCAATTTTGACTTAAAGAGAACAATTCTAATTGACTTCCTCGCCCAGCCAAGTATTAACTAGATCGATGAACTGGCAAACATAGGACATGCTCTCCATATTGAGTCAGTACCCAATTGGATGGACCCCTTAAGGGATTATTTAAAAGATGGTGCGCTACCAGACGATAAGAAGACCGCTCATCAGATAAGAGTCAAAGTTGCTCGCTTTCACTTATCTCTTGAGGGAGAACTGTACAATAGATATTTTACTGTTCTCACCTCCAACACGTCCACCCAAAGTACGTCGAGAAAGTTCTGCATGAGATCCATGAGGGAATATGTGGGAGTCACATTGGGGGCAGGTCGCTATCTTTTCGAGTGATGAAAGGAGGCTACTTGTGTCCATACATGCAGAAGCACGCTGGGATATATACTCATAAGTGCAAAAAATGCCAACTTCATCCTCCTATAGTTCACTAGCCAACCAATGACCTAAAGTCACTTACCAGCCCATGGCCTTTCGCCCAATGGGGAATGGACATTGTAGGCCCTTTTCCTACCGCTACCGGTAATCGCGAGTATTTATTGGTCGCAATAGACTACTTCACCAAATGGATAAAGGCAGAGCTGTTGGCAAACATTAGAGATGCGGATATGATAGGATTCATATGGAAAAACATTTTCACCCATTTTGGGATCCCCATGACCATCATCATTGACAACGGAACCCAGTTTGAAAGTGGCCTCTTCCAGGGTTTCTGTAATGACCACACGATCAAGCACTACTTCAGCTCTATGGCATACCCTCACAGCAATGGACAAGATGAAGCTTCCAATAAAATAATGATTGATGGATTAAAGAAGTGATTGGAGCGAGCTAAAGGGGAATGGGTAAACGAACTACCCCACATCCTATGGGCTTACCGCACCACCCCATGATGAGAACATGTGGAAACACCTTTCTCACTCCCCTTGGAAGCTGGCCTCCCCACTATGAGGTCCACCCTGGTCGACTAAGGCCAAAATGATGTAGTATTTCTCGCTGAAATTGACCTAGCTGAGGAGCGAAGAGAGTTGGCTCTAGTGAAACTAGCAGGTTATCAGCAACAGCTAGTAACGCACTACAACAAGAAGGTCAATCCAAGAGTATTCCAAGTTAGGGACTACGTCCTAAGGAAAGTTCTTGGCAACAAAGTAAAACCATCGGATGGCAATCTAGGGCCGAACTAGGAGGGGCCATTCAAGGTGATAAGAGATGACCTACAAGGAGACTATCACTTAGAAACGCCGGGGGGCAGGGAGATACCTTGAGCTTGTAACGTATCCAATTTATAGAAATTCTACTTCTAGGTTTCTGTGTTGATTTTTTTAACTCAATGTTGAAATTTGCAATTCATTTTTTATTAATAAAAAATTATTTGGCAGTGGCATTCTATGAAGTGTTGATTTTTTTATCAAATATTGTATAATTCATGCACCTTTCCAAGTTATAGGCTTTCCTCTTAACATATAAAATCAAGGTATTACCCTCCTCAGGTTTTCATCATCAAACATGGATGACCTCCTATTATTGCCCCTGGCAATATATGAAGCCCTACAAGGGACACTTAGGCGGCACGACCAACCTAAGTTGGTCGCCAATAATGATTGGCTCAAAAAAATGCTCGACTAGAATATCCAACACCAGGTGTGTCCTCACCATTGCCACACTTAGGCCTAAGGAAGTGTGAAAACAAAACCTTAAAGGTAAAGTGAGGCAGAATGGTATCCTATAAGCATACTGGACTGGGGGGATACTCACTCAGTAAACCAACTCTACCTATATCAAATCTAGTCGGCTAAGAAGAGCCCAAGATAGTCAAACAAGAAATCAATGAAGTAAAAAATACACAACACATATTTTGTCGGTGAATCGCCCAAAATATAACTATTTTATTACATCATTACATATACAAAGAGTTATATGTACTGAGTAAAATAAATCCTAGTGAGGATTAGGTCTCTGAGAAAGATAGTCAGCCATTTGCGCTCTTCGGCCATCATCTAGGTGAGGAGCTAATTCCTCCTCAACTTCATTTGAATATGGTTCCAATAGCTACCTTGGGATGGCATCTATGGGGACCCATTGATCATCCCTTCTAAATGGGTTCGGCATCAAAGTTGAGGGGGAGATATCATGATGATACCAGAGGACAGAGTTCTTAGGGACCTGCAACTCCCTAAGAGCACTCAACCATCCTCTAATGAAGGATAACTCTTCAACCTCCCCCAACTTCGTAGGAGCATCGGTCCAACCCTGATCATAACCATCAGCCCACACTCTTCGAGGACCTTTCTTGTATAGATGCCTCAGTAAGGTAACATCTCTTTGAAGACCAGCAGCTATCAAATATACCCGATGAACATCACCTAAAAGCTCGGCAATCTCCCTACTTAAACCACTGTCATCAGTACATCTCGCGGTCCAGTCGATGAAGAGGATCCACGTAAAACTCGAGGAGCAATGCTCGGTGTATTCTCCCTAAGTTTCAAGATTTCTCTCCTCAGAGCATCGTTCTCTTGTTGGACTACCTCTCCAACATGATTGACCTCGGAGGCATCTAGAATCTTAGCCTTCAGAGCATCCACTTCTTCTTGACCAGAAGCACCGATCTCCTCCATCTCCTGGAGCCTATCCTTCAGCTTGGAAACGAGCTCTGACTGGTCCTTATAGTCTTGATTACTCGACCTAAGAGACTTAAAAATCCGTACAAAGGCTTTGAGAACTCGATTGCTCGCATCAGGACCAAGATTTTTTCCTAGTTGAGAAGTAGCAAGTATATACTACTCAACATCAATCAGCTACAAACCATATGAGCGTGGAAAATAAATAAATCAGTATGTAGAAGTGAAAAGAATTTCATTTCATTAAAAGGAAGTTCGAGTAAATCATCAAGGGAAATAAAGAACAACAAAAGTGCAAAAATACAAAAGTTCCTAAAAAAGACTAGTTAGCGACCTCAGTCTGTTCGGAGGACACTAGTTGCATCCCCTTATCCAAAGCATCTCCAGGAACTCCTACGTCAGATGGAGCAGTCGCCATCCCCTGGCCACAATAGCTAGATAAACATGAAATAACCAGCTAGATATGATCAATCAAGGTCAAATCAGTAGCTAGCAATCAATGAATCACACAAACGATACATCAGTCTAAGTAGGTGTGATAAACGAACCAATACAGCAGAATATGTAATCAATCAAAGTATACTGCACAAACAGAAACCCAATACCAAAATAAATGACCAAAACAATAGGGTACTAAAATAGAAATAAACCAGAAAAAGTCAAACTATTCAAAAAGTGTAAGGACATAATTTTATAAATGTCCGGGGTAGAATCTAGGAATTTTCTATTTTCCCTAGATCATAGTTTGTATGTCTGATACCGCTACATTTGGCACGTCAACACTATCATCCACGACGGCCTTTATCCTAATCCAATGCATCCATCATCTTCACGTGCATCATGCTACATGCGACGTGCTGCTCAGCTCATTCCTACTACTCCACTACACAATATTGGTAAAATGGTTTTATTAGAGTTGTTTATATTTGCATAAATATATGGGAAATTTTTTTAGAAAATGTTTTTTTGAAGTCCGTCTTATTTTTATCAAAAGCAAAATTTTTCTAAGTGTAGAAGTGGAGTGCCTCAGTCGAAGAGCTCGTTCAAACGAGCTGACAATGTCGTTCGAGAGAGATCATCATCTTACGTGAAGTCGTTCGAATGGCACGTGTCCTTCGTTCGAGCGAGAGCCTATCTCATTCGAGCGACGCCAAAGCCTCAATTTTCGTATAAATACGAGTGTACATTCTACACGTTTTTTAAGTCTTTCTGAAAACATGAATTCTCCAAAAATAGACCAGAATCAGACTTCACCTTTTAAAGTTTTCTTAAGCCTTTTTATCCACATAATCACTCCCATTTATATATGTGAATTGTTAAACCTTTAAGAAGATCATTTACTCTTCTGGAGTACTTTGTGGAGGAACCGTCTTCTTCTCTACTGCTGCCCACCTGAAGTTCCTGTGGGAAATTCCAGTCGACAACATCAGAATCGACGCCTGTGGGTATTTCTGTGTCACACTTATTTTCATTGTAATTTGTGTAACCGTGTCTTACAAAATTATAGTGAAAATAAAAGGTTTGCCCCTTTGGGGGATTTTTCCTCACATGCGTGTGTTTGAATGTTCTTGCTTGATTTTATCATCTTCAATCACACCTAGATTCATGTTTAGGACTTAATTAATAAAAATCGAGTTTAATTAAATATTTTTTTTATTTGAACACAAGTGCACTGTTTCAGATTGGTATCAGAGCCAATTACCCAATTATACCGTGTAATTTTCCGCAAAGTTTTTCTAAGATATCAATTTTCTGAAAAATTGAGTTTTGAAAAAGAGCTTGTTCTAATAGAGAAGTTATATAATAAAATTCCAGTTTTTGATGGGACAAACTATGCATACTGTAAAGCCCTCATTAAATCTGCTTTAAAATCCATTGATGAACGTGTCTAGATTTTGGTTGAAAGAGGGTAGACACCTCCCTCCATCACTGTTGAGAACGTAAACTGTTTAAAATCTTCCACTGCTTGGACTGAAGAAGAATTTAAATGGACATCTTTTAATTCTAAGGGTTTAAGTGCTATTTTTGGATCCCTCACACCTGATGACTTCAAACGAATAATGACGTGCACCACGTCAAAAGAGGCATGGGATGTTTTGCAACTTACCTATGAAGGAACTAATGCTGTGAAAGAGTCCAAACTGCCAAATTTAACAACTCAATTTGAAGCAATCACCATGCTTGAGTCTTAATGTTTTGATGAATTTTATCCTAGACTGTCTGATATTGTTAACACTAGATTTAATCTTGGTGAACACATTCCTAATGCTAGAGTTGTTAAAAAGATTCTTAGATCACTGCCTAAGCGTTTTATCCCTATAGTCACTATGTTAAATTCTATGGGTAATTTAAATACGCTTAAATTGGAGGAACTTGTAAGAGACTTGCAAACATATGAAATTGATATGTTTCCTAAATCTGTCAAGTCTAAAGATAAGGTAATTGCACTTATTACCCAGGAGAGAAAGAGTGAGGGGTCGGAATAAAACAAGGGAGAGTCATCTAAAAAAATAGAGATAGATACGTAAGATTCTGAGTGTGACTTTGATTTAAATGATTTGGCCCTATTTGCTAAAAATTTCAACAAAATTCTCAAATTCAAGAAAAATGGTAATTTCAAAGATAAAAAGAAGTTTGATTTTGAAAAGAAAAATGAAAAAGATTTTAAAGATCCTCCTATGAAAGAGAGTGAGAGATGTTATGAGTGTGATGGTAGGGGTCATAGAGCTTTTGAGTGTGCTACTAGGATGAACAGAGAAAAGGGTTAAGTTATTCTTAATGCTACCCTCAGTGACGACACTGAGGTTGAATCGGTGGACTTTGGAGATGAGTCACCGCATGAGTGTAACTTCACCGCATTCATGTCTAGTCATGTGAGTACTTCTAGTGATCCTCAAAACGATGAGGATGCGTCTTCACAGGGATACCTCGACAGTGAGAGCGATGTGAGTGAGGGGGATGATGATGCAAGTGAGAGCGAGAGTGATCTTCAACGCGCCTACGCTGAGTTATATAATGAATCATTTAAAACCAAAAAACGTAACAAAGGGTTAGTTCTTAGGATCACCGCATTAGAGGAAGATTTAGAAGAAGCGAGAGAGAGAGTCCTCCACCTGCACTACCTTGAGAGAGAGAGAGAGAGAGAGAGTCTGCCTGTGTTGACAAAGAAAGTTTGTTTAGAGAGAGAGAGAGAGTTTGTTTAAAGAGAGATAAAGAGAGTGGTTTTGAGAAAGAGAAAGGGGACTTGACTAAAAAAGTGACTAGTCTTACGAGTGAGCTCCATTCCTCCCTAGAGACTCAGAAGAAACTTGAAGCCCTTATTTCCCATCTTACTCATGATCTTGAGCGATCACGGTAAGTTAAGTTTCAAATCGAGGATAGATCAGGAAAGATGGGAAATATGTTCCTCGACCCTGCTTTAGGTTTTGGTGATAGACAGGGAATATGTTATGATGGTGCCTCCACTTCCCAAATTGCACTTGGACCAGCTCCTGAGTTTAGTACGACTCCATATGGCCATCGTCAAAAATAGCGAAGGAAAGTTTGACCAAGAAAATCAAACCTAGGTCCGCCTAAGACTGCATTCTTCTATACGTACTGCAAAAGAAAAGGCCACCTCAGGGAGTTTTTCTATAGTTTGGGTCGGACATGACGTACTACTACTCCACCACATCATACTAATGATTTTTCTAGTATGAGAGAGCATGTTAAGTTTTTAGCTGCCACATCACAGAGTTTGATGGAGGAATTCTGATGGATGTCTTTGCCGTCTGTGAATGGTTCTCGCATCCCTGCTAAAACTAACAACAACAAGGGTAAACAAAAGGTTACCACATCATGGGTGCCTAAGAAAGATAAGAAGGCCCTTATTGTTCATGTCGCTCTCAAATCACATAATACCTCATAGTGGTATTTTGATAGTGGGTGCTCCAGACATATGATAGGTGATGTCTCATTTTTTACCTACCTAGAGGAGTATAAGGAAGGTAGAGTCATCAATGGCAATGGTCGGGACAGCTGGGGCACCTTTATTGGAAACAAGAAGAGGCGCCTTATCCACAACAGGCTTGGGACCAGGATCATGCTCGTCAAAGAGGGGGAATCAGTATCCACCTCGACAGCAAGTAAGTCATTGTCCCAACCCTTCTTAAAGTTAAGATGACCAATATATCCAATCTGAGCCTCAGCATCCTCGTATGCTGTGACCCACCCTACGTTGTAAGATCTCTCCTTGAGGGTGGAAACCTCAGATTCTACCTTCTCCACCTTCCCAGTAAGCACCTTGTTCTCTTCCACCACCGCCATCTTTCTCTTATAGACCAAGATATAGGACTACCTCACCTCCTAAAGCTCTTTGTTCGCGGCCTGTTTTACTTTGTTGGCTTCGGTCAAGGCGAGATCAAAAAACTTTTGAGCAGCATTGTCCATCTTTAAACTAGCCTCCATCTCGACTAGATCGGCGTTTCTCCTTAACAACTCACCACGGCTGTGATAGAGGACAGTGAAATCAGACACGAACTGTAGAGAAAAGAGAAATATTAGCAAATGAGGTATTGAAAAGAACATTACAAGAGTAGATAAGTAAAAGAAGTCTTACCAAGGCTAGCCTCTGACTTGCCTTCAGGGCTAACTGGTCGGGCTCCATCGACCTCTGACTATCAGTCGACAAAACTGCTCTCTCGAGCACCGTCGGAGCCAACTGAGGGGAAAGGGAAACAGAAGCCCCTTCGGACAGAGTAAACACGGTCACCAAAGACTGTCCCGCCTTTATCCTCACTTTTTCTCTCCTTTTTTCTTCTTCTTCTTCTCTCTCTTTCTTCTCCTTCTCTACCCTGTTTCTCTCTTCCACTTTCTTCCTCTCTTCTTATTTTTTCCTCTCTCTATCTTTTACTGTTGCTTCCTCTTTTGTTCTTCCTCTCATGCTCATGAGCAACAGTCTGGGAGATAGTGGCAGTGTCCCCACTCCCAAATTTTTTCTTCTTCAACCTACGAGCAAGCATCACATTATCTTCATCATCATCATGGATCAGATTTTTCCTTGGAGGGGCCATATCTTCCTCGCTAGAGCTACTTGAATCACCCGAATCTTCCGAAGCCTTTGAAACCTCCTCTGCGCTGTAAGATTCTTCACCACTTGAGCTCTCCTCACTATAATCACCTTCGACTCCACCCCTATTAGCTCTCTTAGTCTCTTTACCAGAGCTACTTTTCTCCTCGTCTAATTGAATTGGGTCAGCAACAAACTCTTCTATGATATCTAGCTGAGGAATGCTATTCGCGGGTCATGCGATGAAATTGGACACAATGTTCTTGTACTCTAAAAGTAATGCAGCTGATTGCAGATGCTCACCGTAAGCCAAATATTCTCCGATCTTCGAAGCCATGACCAACTCAGCAGCTCGAATCTTGAAAAGAGCAGGTTTTGAGTTCTTTATCTTCGCTGAAAATAGGAAAAGAGAAAAATGTAAGAAAGATAATACACTCACAGAAGAGTCAATGAGCAGAACAAGAGCTATGCTTGCATATGTACTCATCCCTATAAAAGGGAATCACAGGTCCCCTGCACCTCTTCTCTTCATCTTGGGAAGGGAACTGCCAGTTTCTAGCAATAAACCCCTCATGCCAGTAATCCTTGTGGGAATGAGGTAGATTTACTACCAATACCCTATCGGTACTCCTAGATTTGAGATAAAGAAGACAAGAGATTATTCGAGAAAAAGAATAACAATAGGAAATTTCAACAAGCCCTAGATTGATGCCATAGAGCTAATTAATTCTATGGACACCATTGATAATTTTCCAAACATTTGGCTAGCACTGTGCATGAACTATATAGAAGTACCTAAAAAAAAATACAAAAATAAGCGATTTGGGGGGAAAGTAAGACACCCCGGGATAACAGAAGAACATGTATCCAGTGAACGTCATCAATGTCCCTGGAATTATGAGGAACAAGGGCACATTCAATGTCTACCTAGTTTGGAATATTGTAGAACTTCCTAAACTCAGTTATCGACCTATTGCCTATTTTTTTCATAAGAAAATCGAAACCCTAGTATCCATAATGAAGAAATTCTAACAAAAAAAGAAAAGATAAGGAGTGTGAAGAACTTACGAAGTAAGAATTAACTTGATATAATGCAAATCCACAAGTAGGTAAGATGAGAGGATAAGGAAGAAGTTTGAAGATGGAAGACGAGACCTGGAATTGAGAAAGCAACAGTGAGAGGATGGAAAAATCTAGAGAACGCAAAGAAGTTTGAAATGACATCAGGGAATGGCTTCTCCAAGCTAGCTTAAATCCTCTCAATCATGACGTAGAGGAAACGAAGAAAATCTGCCGAGAAAGACGCTTCAATCCCAAGGTGCTACACGATTCACAAAAATGCCATTAAGGCAATCATTTAAAATTATTGAGCCGACATTGTGACCCGAAATTTTAGGGGCAATTATGGGTACCTCGATTAGTATTCCGGACCAAATGAGTAGCCCGATTAATCCCGACCCAAAGTCTAGAGGGCTCGTACTTTAACTGATTCAGTTATGACCCATTTAACTCGTAAAATCTCTCAGGAGATATTCTAGGGATTATGGGCTAACGTGGAAAAGTCCAACACCCCCACTCTCGAAAAATGACACGTATTAATTTAACCCTCAGCCCGCGGCAAAGGGCATGCAATTGTAAACACTCCCTTGGAGTAAACAAAAATAAAATACACAGAGCACCACCGTGGACGTAGGCCTTCTTGTCGAACCACGTATATCTTGTGTTGTGTGTGATTGCAGTTATTTTGTGTTCTTTATTTATTCTGGTTATCGCATTTGCTTATTATTTTGTGTTGAGATTAATTGTCACCACATGCAACTATTCGAATAATATTTACGGTAAAATTATAAATTATATCTCCTATGTTTGATAGCTTAAATGGTTTTAAAAAAATTTGATTTTATTTTTCTTTTAATCGATTCGGGTTTTTTGACAACAAAACCCACCCTAGGACCAATCTCTCACTTCCATTAATGGCCATTAGAGGTAATGTTATCTCTCACAATTAAATAGTTTCACTCGTTAGGTTAGATTCCAGAACCTATAAATTTATTTATATATATGGGTGCGTCGGTGTTATTTTATCTCAAATGGTTCTTTTAAATTCTACTCAAGGATAGAAATGGATGGACGTAGATTTAATAATTGAGTTATCCTTTTTTTCATCTTTTCTCTTGACTAAACAATTTTAACTATTTTTATTTGTTTGTCAAGTGTTTGTTAAAAGTTCTAAGTAATTTTTTTTTAAATTTGGTGTGAACATATATATTGTTTGATAGAGAGAGCCCATATATTTATTGTTTTGTTTCAATTCCATCTTAGAATTCTTCGTACGTTGTATTAACTATGAAAAAATTTGCCACCTTTTTAACCTTAGTTGCTTGATCTACCGACTTAACTTATTTGTTTATTTAGTTGTAGAGATGACCTTATGTTGGTTTGGTATTTGAATCCATAACCTCATAAAAGGCCCAATATAATCCAAGAAAATCATTTAGTCGTACATCGCACATTTTGCTTGGTATTTAATATGGAATTTATTAGGTTTATTTATTGTAGTTTATCAAATTTACCTTGAATCTTGACCAAGTGTTTGTCTAAGAATTTGAAAAGTCACCAGATTGCAATTGAATGCACACTCTTGTAATACCCCGTACTTTTATTATTAATTATTTTCCGTGTGCTTAATATTATTAATTTAGTCTGGAAAAATTAAATTGAACTTTAGTAAATATTAATTAGCAAGAAAAGGATTAATATTTAATTTATTATTATTTACTTGTGTGTGATAAGTAAATAGATATATGATTTATTATATGTTGCATATGAGTGAAAGCGACAATTTAGTTTTATATGTCGATAGAGTATTATATCGGCGGATCTATATAATTTATGAACTATGAGTACGGTACTCACGTATCAGACCCGGTTAATAAGATGTTCATATATTTGTAGTTAGGTAACTCAGATGACCTTTTTTAGTGCATCGATGATCCAGGAAGGGTCAAAATAGTCCATAATTGGTACCTAGGTGTTATGATTGAGTCTCGAGGGTTTTTAAGACATAAAATGACCCGTATAAGGGTAAGAGAGTCATTTTACACTTAGGGTTAAATGGAAAAATGGGATTAGTGTAATTAAGGGAGTATTAAGAGGTTAGGTAGGAGTATGGCAACCCACTTTTATTATTATACTGGAGAGAGATTGGGAGCTTGATCAAAAGAAGAGAAAAGGGATTGAAGAAGAGGAAGAAAAGCTATCTTCGGATTCAACCCGTCATTAAACACGTATAGAACATCGGATTTAATCCACAAAGTCAAGTAGTTACTTTCTTTAAGTTGCAGTTATGCTTAGTTAATTACTTTAATAATTAGAGATAGAATTCTGAGACTTAAAGTATTAAAGATATAAACCTCAGTTGATTAATTTGGAGATTTATATGGTGAGGAATTTATGAATTAAATTTATTATTAGTTGGGTTAATCACATTAAAATTTCAAAATAAATTCTGGGATTTAAATGATGATCATGTAGAACTTTATTAGAAAATTTGATTTTTATATCAAATTGGGGAAAATTCTGATTTGAACTAATTTAATGTTTGATTCATAATCATAGGTGTTTGATATAGGATTCATGGTTATTTAGGTGTTATAATATTCCTGGAACGTTAGTATATTAATGTATGAGGTCGATTTCATGTTTTGAGAGACTTGGGACCTCCATTTGAGGTTTTTTTTAGGAGAAATCCTGAGGAAGAAGATGCCTAGAAGTCTAGCAAACTGAACCGATTCACTGGGGGAATGAATCGGCTCGCTCAACCTAACCGATTCGATCTATCAAATAACCGATTCGGTTTTCTAGTTGACTAATTTTTGTTCGTGTGTTTTTTTGACCCGTTAGAGCTTAGGGAATGACGTAGTGATTTTTGGGGTACTGTGGGATTACTAGAGAAATCCTTTAGGGTTTGGTACATGTGATACGCTAATGATAAATGAATTCGAGTGAGGATAAACGGGAATTCAAGTGAGTGACTATTTAACTAATTAATCAAGAAAATGTTTTGAACTTCGGAATTGGATGAATTGTGCACTGTGTATCGAGAGGATTCCTTGTTTGGATTTTTCTTGGGCCAACAAAACTCAATAACCGATAGATCTAGGCGATAGTGTATCGAGAGGATTCCTTATTTGGATTTTTCTTACGAGATGTCATACGCATGAGGCTAAATAAGTTTTAGAAGTTGATAGACATTAGGCTCCATTACATATGTAAATATGTAATGCATCGAGTAGTGAGTTATTATTTAAGTTCAGTGGGGCCAAATAGTGCAATGTCAAGAGCATTCAGGGATATTTGCACTACTAGTTGAATAAGTGGGAAAATATCAAGAAGTGTTGAGTCGTGATTAGTAGGGTAATTGGGTATACCTTTACTGTATGGTCATACATGGTACGTATAGTTAATTTTTGGATGTATGTGTGTTGCATTCATAAAATTTGTGCATGTGTGCGCGTGGTCTAGGGTGTATGGATGCCCTAGTCAGTTCGATATTCAATATTATCTCGAAAAGGACAATGTGGGAGAATATGCATTGAGCCGTATGCTTGCAGGGAAGTTGGTAGCAGATTGGAAAGAAAAATGGGCTGCATTTATTCAGGAGAAGGAGGTAGTCCAGGCTTGTATGGCAGTAATGACCGTCACACTCGAGATCATATTGAGGGTTATGAAGGCACGAGCAGGGGATTCGTCTTATCAAGAAAGGATTGAGCAGTTATTGGAAGATCGAGAGGAGTCTTACTCAGTCGGTTATAAGGATGGCTTATACTTCAATAAGAGGTTGATAGTCCCAGACAACGAGAACTTATGTTGCCTGATTATAGAGGAGGCACATGGGTCATAATTTTTGGTGTATTCCAAAAGGGATAATATGTACCATGATATGAGAAACCATTATTGGTGGGTTGGTGTGAAGCAAGATATATCAGAGTTTATCTCTAGATGCACCACTTTTCAGATGGTGAAGGTCGATCGCAAGAGACCAATCGGGTACTTTTCAGATGGAAATTTGGGTGTGGTAAGGGGAGTATATATCAATGGATTTTACTTCGGAGTTACCGAAATTGTAGAGGGGTAACGATTCCATCTGGGTTATTAGGATCGATTGACTGAGGTGGATCAGTTCTCACCAGTTCGGGTGGATTTCACGGCAGGTCAGTATACCCAACATTTTAATATTAAAATAGTGAAATTACACGAAGTGCATATCAATAGTGTTTCAGATCGAAATGAGATCTTTGTGTCCCACTTATGGTAGAGTTTTAAGGAGGTGATAGGGATGGAGTTGGTTAGAGCACGACTTATCACCCATTGATCGATTGGTAGATGATAAGGATGAATTAGATGTTAAAGGGTATGTCGAGGATGTGATTTATGGACTTTAAAGGGGTATCTGAGAGCAGTATTTATCGATGGTAGGGTGGTGTGTAATAAATTGTACCAGTTTTCCATTGGTATGGCACCTTTTGAAGTGTTTTAAGGGAGATCTTATCATTGACCCTCTTGTTGGTTAGAGGTGTGGGATAACAAGATTCTCGAATAGATGTGATTCAGGATACGTCAGCAAGGATTGAGTTGATAAGGAGTTGAATTCGGGTGGCTCGAGATCGTCAGAAGAGTTATGTCGATACGACCAGAGACACCTGGAGTTTGAGTGATGATCATGTGTTTTTACAAGCATCTCCCATGAAGGAAGTGATGCGGTTTGAGAAGAAAGGAAAGTTGGCGTCTAGGTATGTGGGGACTTTTCCCCATTA
Organism: Sambucus nigra; assembly: GCA_949130495.1. Classification (NCBI taxonomy): domain Eukaryota; kingdom Viridiplantae; phylum Streptophyta; class Magnoliopsida; order Dipsacales; family Adoxaceae; genus Sambucus; species Sambucus nigra. Next base: position 447,408,002 of record OX422218.1, on the reverse strand, counting down.
TCGAGAAGGTGGGGCCAGTAGTGTATGGGTTCACCTTGCTAAATCATTTGAGATGGATTCATAATGAGTTACAGGTGTCATCGTTGAGGAGGTATCTCAGGGATGACGGGTTTATCGACATAAGGCATTGGAGGAGATTGAATTACAGTCAAATATTTGATATAAGGAGCGACCTCTTGACATTTTGGACCATAGTGAGCTGAAGCTTTGATCAAAGGTGGTACCGTAAGTGTGTGTACAGTGGGAGACACCACAATATTTCCAGTAAACGTGGGAGACATGCGGGAAATGTATCAGGAGCTCTTCGTGGTAGGTATGTTTGAATTTCAGGGACCAAATTCCATTGTTGGGGGGAGAATGTAATACCCCATACTTTTATTCTTAATTAATTTTCTTGTGCTTAATATTATTAATTTATTTAAGGGAAATTAAATTGGGTTTTAGTAAATATTAATTAGCGAGAAATGATCAATATTTATTTTACTATTATTATTTACATGCGTGTGATAAATAAATAGATATGTGATTCATTATATATCGCGTATGAGTAAAATCGATGGCTTATTTTTATATGTCGATAGAGTGTTACATCGGTGTATAGTATAATTTACGGGTCACATGTACGGTACGCGCATGTCGAGCCTGATTAATGAGATGTTAGTATATTTGTAGTTGGGTGACTCAAATGACCTTTTCTAGTGCATAGGTGATCCGAAAAGGGTCGAAATTGTCCTGAATAGGTACCCGGGTATTATGATTAGGTTTCGAGGGCTTTTTAGACATAATAGGATCCATATAAGGGTAAGAGGGTCATTTTACACTTAGGATTAAGTTAAAAACGGAATTAGGGTAATAAAGGGAGTTTTTAAGAGTTTGGGTAGGTGAATGGAAGCCCACTACACAAGAGAGATTGATAGAGAGTTCAAAATAATAGAAAAGGGCTTGGAGAAGTGGAAGAAAAGCTATATTTGGATTTAATCCATCATCAAACACCTAGAGAACGTCGGATTTAATCCACAAACGCAAGTAGTTACTTGCTTTAAGTTGCAATTATATGTAGTTAATTATGTTCATGATTAGAGATAGAAATCAGAGAATTAAAGTATTGAAGATTGAAACTTTAGTTGATTAATTTAGAGATTTAGATGATGAGAAATTTCTGAATTAGATTGATTATTAGCTGGTATTAATCACATTAGAATTTAATAGTTATTTCTGGGATTTAAATAATGATCGTGTACAATTTTATCAGAAAGGTTGAATTTTTTTAATTAAATTAGGGGAATTTCATAGTTAAATTGATTTGACATTTAATTTGTAATCATTGGTGTTTGATATAGGATTCATGGTAAATTAGTTGTTATAATGTTACTGGAATGTTAATATATTGATGTGAGAGGTTGATTTCATATTTTGGGAGGCTTGGAACCTCCATTTGAGGGTCTTGGAGAAGAAATCCCAAGGAAGAAGATGACTGGCAGTCCAGAAAATCGAACCGTTTTCTTGGGGGAGAAAATTGATTCGCTCAACTAAACCGGTTCATTTTGCCAATGAACAAGTTCGATTTGCTCATCAACCAGGCTTTTTGTCGTGTGTTATTTTGACCCGTTAGATCTTAGGGAATGACCATAGGGTCTTTCGAGGTACTGTGGGATTACAAGGGAATGTTTTCTATGGTTTGGTACGTGCGATAGGCCAACGGTAGATGGATTAGAGTGAAGAGAACAGGGAATTCAAGTGAGTGAGTATTTAACTATTTAATCGAGAAGTTAGTTGAAACTTCGAGATCGGGTGAACTGTGCACTGTGGGATACACATACGAGTTATATATATATATATATATATATATATATATATATATATATATATATATATATATATATATATATATATATATATATATATATATACACATATTAGAGTGACGTGTATATATGTGTATATGTTTATGCTATTTGTTTTTATTAAAAATACCTACTCGGTAGTGTTATCGTAGGAAGTTGGGCACAATGGGCAGTCCACCTTGGCGTTGACCAACAGATGTCAAATTGATTCCCCACGTCATAGGACTATTGCATGGACACTATCCAAATGTGAGGATAGATATTGTGTAAGGACATAATTTGATAAATGTCCAGGGTAGAATCTAGGATTTTTCTTTTTACAACTAGATAACAGTTCATATGTCTGATACCGCTACATTCGGCACGTCAACACGATTATCCTCAACGGCCTGCATCCGAATTCATTGCATCCACTTTCTTCACGTGCATCATGCTACATGCAACGTGCTGCTCAGCTCATTCCCACTACTTCACTATGCTCTATCAGTAAAATGCTGTATTGGATTTGCATAAATATTTGGGAATTGTTTTTGAAAATTATTTTTGAATTATGGATTAATTTTTATCAAAAGCAGAATTTTTTCTAAGTGTAGAAGCGAATGGCCTCGATCGACCAGATCGCTCGAGCGACTTTGAAAGTCGTTCGCGCGAGATAGACATGTCGCGCGATATCGTTCGAACGACTTATGTCCTTCGTTCGAGCGACATGCTATCTCGTTCGAGCGACATGCTATCTCGTTCGAATGAGCCACCACCTCGATTTTTGTATAAATATCTGATCTCCTTCTACACGTTTTTGAAGTCTTTATACAATCTTAAAATATACGAAAAACAGCCCAGTATAAGACTTCACCTTTTAAGGTTTTCCAAACCTTTTTGATTCACAAAACCGTTCCCAAATATGTGTGTGAATCTTTAAACCTTTAAGAAGATCATTTACTCATCTGGAGTAATTTGTGAGGAAGTCGTTCTCTTCATAACTGTTGCCCTACTGGAAAGGGATTGTTCCAGCCGTCGACAATAAAACCGGCACCCGAGGGTATTTCTGTGTCACTGTATTTTCATTGTAATCTGTTGTACGCCGTTTTCTTACAAAAATTATTGTAAAAATAAAAGGTTTTTCCCCGTTGGGGATTTTTCCTCATTTATGTGTTCTTTCATGTTTCATCTTCATATTTAATCTCGTATAGATGCATGTTTAGGACTTAAGTGGTGAAAACTGTGTTTAATTAAATAACTTCCTTATTTGAACGCAAGCGCACTCTCCTCAAATTGGTATCAGTGCCAGTTACACAATTTTACCGTGTAATTTTCCGGAAATTTTTTCTAAGATATCAATTTTCTGAAAAATTGATTTTTGAAAACGAGTGTGTTCATTATGGAGAAGTTATATAATAAAATGCGAGTTTTTGACGGGACAAACTATGCATATTGGAAAGCCCGCATGAGATCTTCTTTAAAAGCCATTGATGAACGTTTCCGGATTTTGGTTGAAAGAGGGTGGACACCTCCCTCCGTCACTGTTGATAATGTGATCAATTTAAAACCTGTCACATCTTGGACTGAAGACGAATTTAGATGGTCATCATTTAATTCTAAGGGCCTGAGTGCTATTTTTGGGTCTGTCACACCCGATGAGTTCAAACACATAATGACATGCACCACGTCAAAAGAGGCATGGGATGTTTTACAACTCACCCATGAAGGAACTAATGCTGTAAAAGAGTCTAAATTGCAAGATTTGACAACTCAATTTGAAACAATCACCATGCATGAGACTGAATGTTTTGATGATTTCTATGCTAGGCTTTCTGACATTGTTAATACTAGCTTTAATCTTGGTGAACATATTCCTAATGCTAGAGTTGTTAAAAAGATTCTTCGTTCGTTGCCTAAGCGTTTTATCCCTAAAGTCACTATGCTAAATTCTATGGGTAATTTAAATACGCTAAAATTTGAAGAACTTGTAGGAGATTTGCAAACATATGAAATTGATATGTTCCCTAAAATTGATAAGTCTAAAGATAAGGGAATTGCACTTCATGCCCAAGAGAGAAAGAGTGAGGGGTCGGCTAGAAAGAGGGTAGAGTCATCTAGAAAGAGAGAGACTGACACGTCAGATTCAGATTGTGATTTTGACTTAGATGATTTGGCTCTTTTTGCAAAAAATTTCAAAAGAATTCTCAAATTTAAGAAAAATGGCAATTTTAAAGATAAAAAGAAATTTGAGAAAAATAAGTTTGAAAAGAAAAATGATTTTTTTTTAAAGATCCTCCTAAGAAAGAAAGTGAGAGATGCTTTGAGTGCGACGGTAGGGGTCATAGATCCTTTGAGTGTGCCACACGTCTGAATAGAGAGAAATGGAAGACTGTCCTTAATGCTACCCAAAGTTTGTCACGAGGATGGTATAGGGAAGGTTGGGTAAAGTTTATATTCGATTCAGTTGGAACTATATGGTGAGGCTTGGCGTATAATATCGATAGGGATTTTCGTTAATGTATTGTATGGGCGGTGCGTCTTAGATTTCTTACGATGTGAGATTTATACTCGGAGTTGACCATACCGGTATGATTTATATTCCTGAATTTCGGGATGAAATTCTGTTATAAGGGGGGAAGTATGTAATACCCCGTGATTTTTAATGACTTTTAAAATGGGTTATATTTTAAATTAATGGATTAATTGGATTTTATTATTAATTAATTCATTTGGGTTTTATCCGAATTGTGGATATTAAAATGGATGATTCTGAATATTACTTAAACATATTTAGGTAATATATAAATGTGATGTCATTGATATGACGGTATGATATAAATTCGATAATTTGAATTTTTAGTCAGACGCGGTATGGGACGTGTCGGGACTAATTTATTAAATTAAAAAGGAAATTTATTTTCTATCGACCTTATAGTCATTTCCACTGCGTCGTTGCGTCCGGAAGGTTCGAAATAGTCAGAAAAGTCTACTTGGATGTTAATTTTGAGTCTCGGGTCATTTGGAAATGAAAAGACAACCCAAAAGGGCATTTTGGTTATTTTTACAAGGGGGATGAATAGTGATTTCGGGTTTTGTCTTATTATAAGTATTTGGAGATTAGTGTATGTAGGTTCATTTCATCTCTTCTACACAAAATTTAAAAGTCATCTTCTTAGAGATTGCTTGGAAAGAAAAAGAAGTTTGCTTGGGAAAGAGGAGAACCAAAGGTCAAAGGTCACCACCACCATCACCACCTGTGTTATTCAAGTCCAAAGGGTCAGATCTTCATTAGAGGCAAGTGTTTGATATTTGCAATTTAAGTTCGTATATTGTCCATGTTAGGATTGTTATAAAAAGAGATGATTTTCATGCTTGGAAGATGAAAGGATATAGTTGTTAATGGATTTTTGGAATCTAAAAATATATAGGAATTAAACTCATGTTGTAGGTAGTTAGTAATCCAATAAATATTCATCAATCTGTGGAAGAAATTCTGAAAATAATTTAGTGTTCTTGAAGATAATATGTTGATAATTTTCTGGAAAAAGAGGCAAAAACGAGTGGAATGAGAAGAGCCAATTTGGAATGTTTAGATCTTCTTTTTGAGTGCATTTGGATGAGATTTAAGAAAAACTCAAAACACATACCTGACTCAATTTTTTGTGTAGAATCCAAATCTGAAGTCGGATTGATGATTTGAATAATTTTTGGATCTGATTTTTCCGAGTATTTAAAATATGAGAATTCATGATGTTGTTTCTTTTTAATGTTGGTTCTTATCCCAAAACTTTTGTAGATCTTCGGTGATTATTAATTGGATATTATGGGACTTAGAGAAGATCATTAAGACCTAGTTAAGAATTGAATTAATTTGATTGGGATTTAATTGATTAGAATTATGATAATTAAAGTTAACGAGATTTCGGTTGCTAGATTCATGTGTTGGATTCTAATCTGTTTGTATGAGGATTAAGGATAGTTCAAGTAGGGGAGATTTAATATAACACTTGGGTACCCTTAGGGTTACAATTTAAACATCAAGGACTGAGTTTAAGCTCATTATTGATTTCGCAAGGGCTAAGTGTAGTACAAGAGCGTAGTGGTATGGCTCCTGGATAGAGATGGGAGTTTAGAACACATTTGGTTGAAGGAGGGGATGAGGTTATTCCGATCGCATATTTGAAGTTAACAAACCTCCTCGGTCGATAAAGTTAAGTAGTAGTGTATTGGAGAGGTTCATTGTTTGGATTTCACTTTGCGAGACGCTCCGGGCATGAACCTTGACGACGTCGGGAGTGGAGAGATGTTATAGGATGCGAGGATAATTAAATTATGAAGTAAAGATATGACATTTTAATACGTGGGATTTAAAGAGATATAATGCTACGTAAGGGAATAATATAAGGTTAATGTGATTACCTTGTTGTTAGTATACTATAGGTATGATAATACATATTTGATTGATTAATGATTTATGTGTATGACATACCTAGCTTACTTGCTATCGGTGGGAGGTTTGCGCGTGAGGGCAGTCATATCCTGATGACTCCATGGGATCTTTGATTTGTCGCTCGAGAACATAGGTCTATGAAAGACTTATCGGGGAGTTGATAAGTCCGCTGACTATGGGTGCGTAGGTATGTGCGTGACACATGGGTATGAGAACTATGTTCGCCTCCAATGATTGTGTTGTTGTTAATGGTTCGAGGTATCCTCACCGAACCGTTTGTCCCCTTTTCGACGACCAACGATATTGGGACATGATAACAGAGTAATGCATTGCACCGCAGCTATAACTCGGGGTGCCGTATTATATATATATATATATATATATCTATATCTATATATATATATATATATATATATATATAATGGATTAAATGAATGAATGGATATTTATTATGGTTAAATCTATCTACGGTGATAATTATAGATAGCGGTTAATAGAAAAAGATAATTGAATTAAGTTAATGAATGTTTATTGAAAAAATTAATTCATATTGATGAGAAATGATTCATGTTAATGAGAAACGATGAGAAATATAAATGAACAATAATGTGACGTATGGTATGGGACATACGTGGATTATGATATTGGGATGGAATTATAATATGGAGACTAGAAAAGTGGAACCATTAATTAGGAGGTTAATAGGAAACGTTAAGTGTGCACTCTAGTTGAGAGGTGAGAATGGCAAGTGAGAGTTGGATCTAACATGTACATAATAAAAGATTTATTGCACTTGTTAAATACTTGCTGTTTTAAAAATCATTTTCACAATCGGGCTCTGACCCTTTTCCTTGCATATTTTCTTTTCTATTGTATCTTCTATATCAGGTGTCCAGCAACAGGGACGCCAACCTTAGCGGATTATGACAGGCTATGGATTTATGGAGTTTTGCTTAGACGCCTATCATCATTTGATTCACAGTATTCTCTTAGTAGGGCATGTCGCCAAAAGGATTCAGTTATCTTCTTCTATCGGGGTCAAATACTATGGTATTCATGTCATTTTAATACATTTGATATTGTTGGGATTACTGTAATGGATTAATATTGTTTGGGAATGTTTAGTCCAATTGCATTCAAATTATTTTGTGTTATCTAATTGGTTATCAGTGTTCTAGAATAAAATGTGTTGTGTTATTCTTAAACTGAAAATGGATTTTGTTAAATTAAAATTTGAAAAGTTTTTAACACCAGCTTAATTGAGTATTGGGTGAGTTGTAAATGTTTCGATAGTGATGCTAAGAATGAGCCAACTGTATATTCTGTTTTAATTTGGTATGGGACTGGCCACCCGGTATTTAATTAGGCGGGGTGTTACACGATCCAGGAGATGGCTAGATCTATGCTTCTAGGTCGTAAAGTTTCTAGGAGATTTTGGGCAGAGGCAGTGTCTACTGCATGCCACACGATGAATTGGGTTTATCTGTGTCCACACACACTTCAGACACCTTATGAGTTGTGGACTGGCAAGAAGCCCAACCTGGCATATTTCTGTGTGTTTGGTAGTAAATGATACATCCTACGGGATAGAGAGCAATTAGGAAAGTTTGACTCCCGGAGCGATGAGGGAATATTGTTAGGCTATTCATCGAATAGTAGAGCGTACCGGGTTTTTAACCTGAAGAGCCCTAAGGTTATGGAGTTAATAAACGTCACCGTGCAAGATGACGAGCCTCCGACGTTTATTGATCCTAACCTTCAGTGTGAGGTTGAGGATTGTTCTGACAGTGATTTACCTATTCCTCTCCCACACCCTCTGGACCCTATTCCTGTGTTAGGGGACACACCCGCTTGGGTTCACAAGAGTCATGACCCGTCTACCATTGTTGGCGATCCCACTCTAGGGGTCAAGACTCGTGCTCAGCTAGAGAACGTTGTTAGCCATCTTTGCTACACGTCTAATGTCGAGCCCAAGAATCATAAAGAATCACTCAAGTATGAACACTGGATTTCTGCAATGCAGGATGAGTTGCTTCAATTTAAAAAGAATAATGTCTCGGAACTAGTCCCCCGACCTAGTGAGATTAATGTGATAGGTACCCGGTGGATTTTCAAGAATAATTTGGATGAAAATGGTACCATAATCCGAAACAAGGCTAGGCTGGTCGCTCAAGGATACACACATATAGAAGGTGTAGACTTTGGGGAGACATTTGCTCCTGTTGCGAGGCTTGAGTCTGTCCATCTACTACTCGTCATAGCATGTCATCTGCGCTTCAAGTTATATCAGATGGATGTCAAGAGTGCCTTTCTGAATGGCATTCTACAGGAGGAGGTTTACGTGGAAAAACCAAAAGGGTTTGTACTATCTGAGGAAAGACTTGTATGGTTTGAAGCAAGCACCCCGTTCTTGGTACCAGAGGATTACTTCCTATCTCTTAGCCCATGGTTTTAAGAGAGGGGGAGTTGATATGACGTTGTTCGTCAGGAGACATGACGGTGCAATTTTGGTTGCCCAGGTCTATGTGGACGACATAGTCTTTGGATCCACATGCTCTCAACATGATCATCACTTTGAAGAGGAGATAAAAAGTGAGTTTGAGATGAGCATGGTTGGTGAGATTACTTTCTTCCTTGGTCTCCAGGTTCGTCAGCTAGAGGATGGGATGTTCATCTCCCAATCCAAGTATGATAGAGACCTAGTGAAGAAATTTGGTTTAGACCCCCCAAAGCATGCACGTACACCTATGAGTACCACTACCAAGCTTAGTAAGGACACTTCAGGCAAGTACATCGAGCAAACCTTGTATCGGAGTATGATTGGTAGTCTTCTCTACTTAACTGCCAGTCGTCGCGACATATCCTTTAGTGTTGGAGTCTAAGTGCGATATCAGGCGTCCCCGAAAGAGTTATATTTACTTGCTCTAAAACGTATTATTAAATACGTAAGTAGGACTCTCTCATACGGTATTTGATATTCCTTTGATACTAATGGTCGTTTGTCTGCCTATTCAGATGCCGATTGGGCCAGGGATGTAGATGGTTGTAGGAGCACTTCAGGTGGGTGTTTCTATTTTGGTTCTGCTCTTGTCTCCTGGCTGAGCAAGAAGCAAAACTCCATTTCTTTGTCCACTGCGAAGGTTGAGCCTCCGGGAGTTATTGCACGCAACTCTTGTGGATGAAGCAAATGCTGGAGGATTATGGGATTTCACAGGACACTACGACCATTTCCTGTGATAACACGAGCGCGATACACATATCCTGCAATCCAGTCCAGCATTCGTGCACCAAGCACATCAGGATACGTGAGCACTTTATACGACAGTTAGTTGAGGAGAAAGTCGTATCCCTGAGTTTTGTTCCCACCGACCGTCAGTTAGCAGATATTTTCACGAAACCTTTAGATGCCCTTAGATTTGAGAGTCTTAAGAAGTTTTTGGGGATTTGCACAGTTGACTGAGGGGTTGGTCTATGTCTAGGATAGGATGCTTGTTCATGTTCATATCATATTCTTCCTATTGCTAGTTTGTTTTATATGTACCATTGCTTTGTTGTACAACTATTCATTTATTCTATTGAAAAAATACAAAAAAGATTTTTGTTTGTTTGTATATAAAAATTTCAAAAAACTCAAAAAGATTTTTGTATTTTATTTTGCACCTTTTATGGACGAACAATTAAGATAGCCAAGTCCCAATTTCATTCCACTTATCCATGTGACTGTTTGATAGGGATTTGAGATGCTACATCATTTCATCCATGTGTTTTACATTGATTGGAGTCTTTGAGATGTAATTAGTGATATCTTTTCTACATGTTTGACTCCTATCTCCTTTATTGCACACATGCACGGCTTTATTTGATTATTGTACTTGTCTATCACATGTTGGCTTGAGTGTTTCCATCTCAATTCTGTCTATATAACTTATAATATGAGATAAAACTTGACAAGATTGGAATGCATGTAAAAACCATTTTTTTGTGAGACTGAGTGTTTGTTTACGAGCGGGGAGGGACTGCGAAAGGTAATTATCACTTCTTTGCGCAAAAGCCACGGTTCAAAAGGACCTAAAAATTGGAGGAATTTTATTATCCGGGGTCCAAAGAGGTTAAAAGAGCAAAAAAAATTTACAAGCAATAAAAAGTAATTCATGCCACATATGGGCCATTTAGGTTTCACCATCAATTCTCCAAAGTTTGAGAATTTAGAAAGCCTCTATTCAAAATATATATCTGAGGGAGTTTGGTTGGAGAATATAAACAGGTTTGCACTTCCTTGAAAGTCCTGAAAAAGCATTAAAAGTTTTGGACGTTATTGGTGTAGAATTCCCTTTGAGCTATGATTTGTTGATTTGATTGAGTCAATGTCTTATATTTCCACCTTTTTACACCAAAGGAAGACCTTGAGTTCATTCGTTAGGAGTATCCGATATTCATCGTGCACATATGTCATGTTTGTATGCATTGATTTTCCTATCAAATTTAATCACACCCCTTCATTTTCGCTATCATTGACTTGGTTGTTTTTGTGATCTTCCACGGTGTGATTCTTTGTTCTATACTATGTGTAAAAAAATTTGAAAAATAAAAAAATAGCAGTTTATTCCCTTGTGTCATTCTCCATGTGAATTCATTTCTGCTTCTCATATTTGTCTATTTGGGGACATCATAAAAAGGGGGAAAAGAATTATGGGGGAGAATTGTTTTGGTGTGTGGTTGATTTATGAATGATTTTCTTAAGCTTAATTGATCATCAATTTTTGCATATCTTTATATTTCAAAATGTTGCTTGTCACGGGTATTTCTTTCTCTCATGTGTGTAGGTACAACATTGCTCATTATTTGATTACACACCCTGATGAGAAAAGCTTTTGAAGATTTGGAGAGCTGAAGTTTTGGAAGACATGTCATTTAATATTCTCAGTTTGAGGGTCTAATGGGGATATTATCTTGTATGTCATTTGGTTGCATAATTCGTATTTTTTATGTATGTACCGTCATAGACATATGGGGAGATTTGTAAGGACATAATTTGGTAAATGTCCGGGATAGAATCTAGGATTTTTCTGTTTACTCCTAGATCACAGTTCATATGTCTGATACCGCTACATTCGGCACGTCAACACGATCATCCTCGACGGCCTGCTTCCGAATTCATTACATCCACTTTCTTCACGTGCATCATGCTACATGCAACGTGCTACTCAGCTCATTCCCACTACTCCACTACGCTCTATCAGTAAAATGTTGTATTGGAACTTTAAATATTTGCTGACGCGACTTAATATTTGTCTCAAAAGTGCATACAATCTAGGCTCAAGTGCAAGCCTGTCGCTCAAGTAATAAACCCGGTAAGTCGGGATCGTATCCACAGGGATCAAGTTTGCCAAATCGTAATAAGAAAAATTATTAAATCTTGAAATGATTTCTTAAAAGAAACGAAAAGATGATTAATAATTGGGAAAATTTAACAAACTAAAAAGTGCAAAAGAAATTAGATCTGACAAATGGGAGAAAATAGGGTAGGGTACAATCCCTCAATCCTTAACAAATTACCGTATAGAATACTAGAATTGTAAATTAAAATTATTGACTAGATCCGGTCTTTATACATTCTAAGCATTACATATATGAGGGATCTAGCCCGCATCATATGAAATCAAAGATAGATATAAAGCGGTGAATGATAAATCATACTCGCAAAGCGTTCTTAAACAACTCAAGTACCTAGGGCAAGAGAGATTAAAAGATTGACAATGTGTGTATGAGTTTCTTTCACGATTCAATCAATATTTTAATTTAACCTCTATTTTCTACATAAATATTTTCCTTGGATTGAGTTCATGTACCCCAACCCTTGGGAATTTAGATACTCATGATTTGATTAAAGAACAAATTCATACACAAAATTATGGATCTACAAGACATTGGAAATAATTTGCGAATAATAAAACTAGAGAATGGAAAGATTTTACTTGAATTCAGCAATAGGGAAAAGAGATGAACTTGAATCAAGAAAAATTCTTCTTCTTCAAACTTACAAAAAGACTCTCTAAAATCTAATTCTCTCTCTAAAATTCTATTCTACTCTCTAGAATTTGACTCCCTCTCTCTAGAATTCAACTCCCCTTGAAAATGAGGTAGGGCTTGGTCTTTTATAGCACCAAGTTGCACGAATTTGGCATCAAATTTCGCTTGTGGCACAAGTTTTCCAAGAGTTGCACTGCATTAAATGCATAATTAATTATAGAAATCCGCACATCCAGACTCTTCATTATCGCGCAACTTCAAAACATCGTAACTTCTTCACCGTAGCTCGGATTGAGGTGCCATTTTTTCCAATATTCTTGTAATTTAGAGCTCTTTAACTTTCTAGTTGGCCCCACCTTCGGACTAAGGCTGTAAAATTACGAAAATTCCCTTCAACTCTCCATTTCTTGGTTTCTTTCACTGTTTTGAGTTCTCCTTCGCACTAACTTGCATGAAATACCTGTAAAACACATGAGAAATACACAAAACACGAAATACTTGCCAAAAAAGGTTAGTAGCATAAATACGAGACAAATCCAAGCTAAATACACTGCACGGGATCATAAAAATACCGAAATTAAGGGGATAAATGTGAAGAATATGTGCCTAATCACAACCCCTAACTTAGAACTTTGCGCGTCCCGAGCAATGTAAATGAAATTAGCCAAAATTCTACTCTTGAAAATTCTTTTATTAAAATAAAATTCCATTTTCGCAGGCAAGCGATTGCATTTAGCGTATGCAACAAGCCTTTAAACCCCTAGGTTACCCTAGTAGGACGAGTTTTGTCTCGTGAGGGTTTGCAGTAAATATACCCACAAAATTCTTTATTGACTCAAATAAAGATCAAAATACTTAAAAATTGTACAATTTAAACTTTTCGAAAAATACTCACCATAAATTCATATTCAACTGTCTCAAACCGTAGTGTGTGTGTGTGTGCAAAGTCAAAAATTAAACCTCAAATTTCCACCGATTGAGCATTACGTTACTTTTCGAAAATTTGTTTTGATTCAAATTCTTACGGATGCACTCACAAACGAATCACTCGGATTGTGGCTATTTTCTCTCGGTATGCATGATATAAAGAGTAAATATAATGGACACAAATTCATGCATACAAAATTGAAAAGAAGGAAATTTATGGTGAAAAATCTCATCATAGGAATACAGTTATTTGGAAATGGGAAACATCACCTCTAGTTCACACCATTTAATCTCTCATATTATCTTTTCATGTCTTAGCTCTCCACACGGTGATTAATTTCACAATTCGGACTCAGTTAGGACTTTTTGGGTTAAAAGGTGTAAAGGGTAAAAATGGGAATAAACGGAATGTTCGGAATTGGAAAATGTCCTTATGACGTCCATTTGTGCTTTTTCGGGCATTTGCTCATTTTTCTCTTTCTTTTTTTTTTCATTTTTTTTCTTGCCCCTTTTTATTGCACAATTTGGACTTACTTGATGAATTTTCTCAATTTTCACAATTCCGGGCTAATTGGGTTTTTCGGGTTATCAAACGAAAGGAAAATATTTTATTTGGCTCGACTTGGGTTGCAAAGGGATAATTTTTCACAACTTTTTATGGCTAATATTTTTGGGTAACAAACAAAAGAGGGCCTACTTCATTGTCCAAATTGCTAATCACATTACCATATGCATCTCGAGATTAATTAAATTTAGAGATATATTTAGCACAAATTTCGAGACAACATTTCACACATTTCCCATAACCGATCAAAACAAAGGATTGAGATCATCAACGACTTATTCAAACGCTGAAAAGAACTTTGAGTTAATCATAAACTCGGATTGATTTAAAAACTCATAAAAAATTGAAAGGCTCGAAATCTCACCGGGTTTTATTAATCTCCACACTTATTCGTAAAGTCGTCAATTTTCTTTGAATTTCCATCTTCGATCAATTTTGGCTTAGTGCATTTTGATTGTTAACAATTTGAGACTTTAAATAGAATAAAGGTGATATTTTTGAAAAATTTTAAATTCCAATTCTTATTTATTTTGAACAAAAATATTTTTGACTTTTTCTAAATTTTTCAATTTTTTTTTTCAAAATTTTCTAAAAAAACACACTTGGAAAGAACACGTGATCGAATCAATGAATCTAAACAATAAATGGGAAGAATATCCCACACCCCCTAACTTAAATGTTGAATTGTCCTCAATGCAAATCAAGAACACAACATAAAGAGAGAAAAAGAAAGATATTACCCAAATGGAGCGATCCCCGATGAGTGCGAGTCCATTGAATCTACAAAACATGTTAGAACCAAGCATAGCAAAAAGAATAACAAAAACTCTAACTCTCAAAACTAGACTATAATAAAAGAGAAAAAAAAAAGAAAAAAAAAACTAACTATTTACAACCTAACATTTGAACAGCTAATAAATCATACACTAAAAGTCGAAAAATTTGAGGGTCCACCCAAAATACAATTTGACTTTGAGGGATTAATGGTGTACCCTCATTAGGATGCATGCCTCCCGAAAAGTAAGAATTCCGTTTGAAAAACGGAAGGCATGTGAAAAGTTTAAAAAATGAAACATCACCAATTACAAAATTTAGGGGGATAATGAAGGATTTTGGTGCATAAGAGGACAAGTCCCATTGGGATCCAAGAAATATAGAATCACGTTCCAAAGATTTTTCAAGTAGTATGGGGAGAGGGGCACACAAAAAGGAACAATCCATATTAGAAAACAATTTAAGCATAGAGTGATTGTCCTCATAAACCGGAAAATGATCCTCTTGTTGCGTAGCACGTGTGTTGGTCTCTAAGTCGGACGATATTTGAGTCGTATCTTCAAGTACCTCCGAAGACTCAAATGGTATGGGTGGAGGTTTAGGAAGGAGAAATTCATCAATTCTATTGTCCCACTCGCTTTCGTCTAAATGACAAATTGAGGCCCAGAAAGATTGGACTTCATCATTAAGGCTTGCATCCACCTGTCCGAACTCGCGCTCAAACTCTGCTAGGCTCAACTCCTCTAGCTCTCTCTCTTGCTTGGTGTCCTCAAAATTTTTTCCCTCAAAATTTTCAATTGGATCTGGTGGAGTGACACGTCTAAGTGTGTGGCCCGTAAGATGAAGCATCTCAAAATAACATTCCCATACAAGAAGCGGATCAACATCCTTAAGACATTCATCCAATTCTTGTGATGGATTTAATGGTTCGATATTAGTGGGGACACAAGGAGACAAATGATCCTCAACCTCAGTAGATTTTGCAATATTTATAATAGGTTGAGATTCAAAAGAACTTGGATCAATTTCAATGATTTCATTCTCAAAAGTATTAGGTGAAGCGCAAGTCTCGACCTTTTCTAAGTTGTCCAAATAATCATTCAACTCTTTGCAAGTTGCTATAATTTTCGACTCGAGAACAGCACGGTCATCAGATTGCTTTTTTAGATCAAGTAAGAGTTCTTCCAAAGTAGGCTTTCTTGGTTCTAGCACCTCGAATTCTTCATTTGGTTGAAAACTTACTTCATCTTCAAAACTATCGGAACAAAATCCTCATTGGGTTCAAATAATGCATCTAACTCTTGCTCCCAATAACGATTTTTTTCGCGATATTCATTTCAAGTCTTTCTTCTTCAAGCAATTGATTTTGATAAATTTGGAGTTTCTCAGCACTAGGCTTGTATTTAATATAATCATCTTTAGTGATACTGATCCAATGGTCATAAGTCTTGAGTGCCTCCTCTTCCTCAGTATTAGCATAACAATTAAAGCCACCAAAAGAGTTAAAATAAGACATTTCAAATTGGGCAATTCAAGAACGTGACACCCATTTTTTTTTCAATTTTTGTTATAAATATATATATATTTTTTCGAAATCACTTGTAGATAAAAATAACTTTCTTAAAAATTTAACAATTTCAATCCCCGGCAACGGCGCCAAAAACTTGACGCGACTTAATATTTGTCCCAAAAGTGCGTACAATCTAGGCTCAAGTGCAAGCCTGTCGCTCAAGTAATAAACCCGGTAAGTCGGGATCGTATCCACAGGGATCAAGTTTGCCAAATCGTAATAATAAAAATTATTAAATCTTGAAATGATTTCTTAAAAGAAACGAAAAGATGATTAATAATTGGGAAAATTTAACAAACTGAAAAGTGCAAAAGAAATTAGATCTGACAAATGGGAGAAAATAGGGTAGGGTACAATCCCTCAATCCTTAACAAATTACCGTATAGAATACTAGAATTGTAAATTAAAATTATTGACTAGATCCGGTCTTTATACATTCTAAGCATTACATATATGAGGGATCTAGCCCGCATCATATGAAATCAAAGATAGATATAAAGCGGTGAATGATAAATCATACTCGCAAAGTGTTCTTAAACATCTCAAGTACCTAGGGCAAGAGAGATTAAAAGATTGACAATTTTTGTATGAGTTTCTTTCACGATTCAATCAATATTTTAATTTAACCTCTATTTTCTACATAAATATTTTCCTTGGATTGAGTTCATGTACCCCAACCCTTGGGAATTTAGCTACTCATGATTTGATTAAAGAACAAATTCATACACAAAATTATGGATCTACAAGACATTGGAAATAATTTGCAAATAATAAAAATAGAGAATGGAAAGATTTTACTTGAATTCAGCAATAGGGAAAAGAGATGAAACTTGAATCAAGAAAAATTCTTCATCTTCAAACTTACAAAAAGACTCTCTAAAATCTAATTCTCTCTCTAAAACTCTATTCTACTCTCTAGAATTTGACTCCCTCTCTCTAGAATTCAACTCCCCTTGAAAATGAGGTAGGGCTTGGTCTTTTATAGCACCAAGTTGCACAAATTTGGCATCAAATTTCGCTTGTGGCACATGTTTTCCAAGAGTTGCACTGCATTAAATGCATAATTAATTACAAAAATCCGCACATCCAGACTCTTCATTATCGCGCAACTTCAAAACACCGTAACTTCTTCACCGTAGCTCGGATTGAGGTGCCGTTTTTTCCAGTATTCTTATAATATATAGCTCTTCAACTTTCTAGTTGGCCCCACCTTCGGACTAAGGCTGTAAAATTACGAAATTTCCCTTCAACTCTCCATTTCTTGGTTTCTTTCACTATTTTGAGTTCTCCTTCGCACTAACTTGCATGAAATACCTGTAAAACACATGAGAAATACACAAAACACGAAATACTTGCCAAAAAAGGTTAGTAGCATAAATACGAGACAAATCCAAGCTAAATACACTGCACGGGATCATAAAAATACCGAAATTAAGTGGATAAATGTGAAGAATATGTGCCTAATCATTTGCATAAATATTTGGGAATTGTTTTTGAAAATTATTTTTGAATTCTGGATTAATTTTTTATCAAAAGCATAATTTTTTATAAGTGTATAAGCGAATGGCCTCGATCGACGATATCGCTCTAGCGACTTTGAAAGTCGTTCGCGCGAGATAGACATGTCACGCGATATCGTTTGAACGACTTCTGTCCTTCGTTCGAGCGGCATGCTATCTCGTTCGAGCGACATGCTATCTCGTTCGAACGAGCCACCGCCTCAATTTTTGTATAAATATCTGATCTCCTTCTACACGTTTTTGAAGTCTTTCTACAATCTTAAAATTTGCGAAAAACAACCCAGAATAAGACTTCACCTTTTAAGGTTTTCCAAACCTTTTTTATTCACAAAACCGTTCCCAAATATGTGTGTGAATCTTTAAACCTTCAAGAAGATCATTTACTCATCTGGAGTAATTTGTGAGGAAGTCGTTGTCTTCATCACTGCTGCCCTACTGGAAAGGTATTGTTCCAGTCGTCGACAACAGAACCGACACCCGAGGGTATTTCAGTGTCACTGTATTTTCATTGTAATCCGTTGTACGCCGTTTTCTTACAAAAATTATTGTGAAAATAAAAGGTTTTGCCCCGTTGGGGATTTTTCCTCATATATGTGTTCTTTCGTGTTTCATCTTCATATTTAATCTCATATAGATGCATGTTTAGGACTTAAGTGGTGAAAACTGTGTTTAATTAAATAACTTCCTTATTTGAACGCAAGCGCACTCTCCTCATATTCGTTTCGATACCGGTTGGGTACGATGTGGTATGGTTGTAATCCCCGGACGTATGTCTATTGTAAGACCTGAGTAATGCAAACAGGTTAAAATTCATTACGTTAACCCACGTGAGAGACGAGTTACGTTACGACATGAGAACTAGTTATAAAATATCACTAACATAAACCCTATGGAATGATAAGTTTCAAAGTTATCCTTAAAGTTTACATAATTACAAAACCACCCCCTAAAGTGTTGAAATGACTTTTTATCTATTCAAATATCCAACTTGACCTCGTGTTTGTTTACAAATACCTTCCTTACTGAGAAGAGTGCGCTTGTGTTCAAATAAGGAAGTTATTTAATTAAATATAGTTTTTACCACTTAAGTCCTAGACATGCATCAATATGTGATTAAATACGATGATGAAACATGCAAGAACACATATATGAGGAAAAATCCTCCAAAGGGGTAAAACCTTTTATTTTCACAATAATTTTGTAAGAGTACGTCTTACACGGATTACAATGAAAATATATGACACAGAAATACCCTCGGGTGTCAGTTCTGTTGTCGGCGGGTGGAACTATCCCTTTCCAGTAAGGCACAGTGAAGAAGAGAGCGGCTTCCTCACAAATTACTCCAGATGGGTAAATGATCCTCTTAAAGGTTTAAAGATTCACACACATATATGGGAATGGTTTTGTGAATAAAAAAGGTTTAGAAAACCTTAAAAAGTGAAGTCTTATTCTGGACTATTTTCGCAGAATTTTGAGATTGCAGAAAGACTTGAAAAACGTGTAGAAGGAGATCATATATTTATACAAAAATCGAGGCGGTGGCTCGTTCGAACGAGATGGCCATGTCGCTCGAACGAAGGACATAAGTCGTTCGAAGGAGATCGTGTGACATGCCTATCTCGCGCGAACGAATTTCAAAGTTGTTTGAGCGAGCTCGTCGATCGAGGCCATTCGCTTCTACACTAAGAAAAATTCTGCTTTTGATAAAAAATTAAACCAGACTTCAAAAATAATTTTCAAAAACATTTCCCAAATATTTATGCAAATATTTAAAGCTCCAATAAAACATTCTATTGATAGAGCGCAGTGGAGTAGTGGGAATGAGCTGAGCAACACGTCACATGTAGCATGATGCACGTGAAGATAATGGATGCATTGAATTCGGATAAAGGCCTTCGAGGATGATCGTGTTGACATGCCGAATGTAGCGGTATCAGACATATGAACTATGATCTAGGAGAAAGTAGAAAATTCCTAGAATCTACCCCAGAAATTTATAAAATTATGTCCTTACAAATCTCCCCCCTATGTCTATGCCGGTACATACATAAAAAATCCAAATTATACAATCAAATGACATACAAGATAATATCCCCATTAAACCCTCAAACTGAGAATACTAAATGACATGTCTTCCAAATCTTCAGCTCTCCTATACCTTCCAAAGCTTTTCTCATCAGGGTGTCTAATCAAATAACCTACATACATGAGAAAAAACAAATACCCGTGACAAGCAACAGATTGAAAATATAATGATATGCAAAAATTGATGATCAATTAAGCTCAAGCAAATCATTCATGCAGCAACCAAACACCAAAACAATTCTCCCCCATAATTCTTCTCCCCTTTTTATGATGTCCCCAAATAGACAGATATGAGAAGCATAAATGAATGCATATGGAGAATGACACACGGGAATAAACTGCTATTTTTGTATTTTTCAAAAATTTTCACACATAGTTTACAACAAAGAATCACACCATGAAAGATCACAAAAACAACCAAGTCAATGATAGTGAAAATGAAGGTGTGTGATCAAATTCGATAGGAAAATCAATGCATACAAACATGACATATGTGCACGATGAATATCGAATACTCCTAACGAATGAACTCTCAAAGTCTTCCTTTGGTGTAAAAAAAAGTGGTAATATGAGACATTGACTCAATCAAATCAACAAATCAAAGCTCAAAGTAATTTCCACACCAATAACGTCCAAAACTGTTTCATGCTTTTTCAGGACTTTCAAGGAAGTGCAAACCCGTTTATATTCTTCATCCAAACTCCCTCAAAATTTTATTTTGAATAAAGTATTTCTAAATTCTCAAACTTTGGAGAATTAAATGTGAAACCTAATGGCCCATATTTGGCATGAATTGCTTTTTATTGCCTTTACATTTTTTCGTGGCTCTTTTAACCTCTTTGGACCTCGGATAATAAAACTCCTCCATTTTTTAAGTCCTCCCCTCCCCGTTCTTAAACAAACACTCAGTCTCACAAAAACGGTTTTTACAAGCATTCCAATCTTGTCAAGTTTCATCGCATATTGTTAGTTCTATAGACAAAATTGAGATGGAAACACTCAAGACAACATGTGATAGACAAGTACAATAATCAAATAAAGTTGTGCATGTGTGCAATAAAGGAGATATGAGTCAAACATGTAGACAAGATATCACGAATCACATCTCAAAGACTCCAAGCAGTGTAAATCACATGGATGAAATGATGTAGCATCTTAAATCTCTATCAAATAGTCACATGAATAAATGGAATGAAATTGTGACTTGGCTATCTTAAATGTTCATCCATAAAAGGCGCATAAAAATACAAAAATCTTTTTGGGCTTTTCTAAAATTTTTATAAAAAAATCTTTTTGGATTTTTTTCAAAAGAATAAATAAATAATTGTACAACAAAGCAATAATACATATAAAACAAACTAGCAATAGGAAGCATATGATATGAACATGAAAAAGCATCATATCCTAGACATAGACCAACCCCTAAGTCAACTGTGAAAATTCCCAAAGACTTCCTAAAGACTCTCAAATCTAAGGGCATCTAAAGGTTTCGTGAAAATATCGGCCAACTGACGGTCGGTGGGAACAAAACTCAGGGATACGACTTTCTCCTCAACTAACTGTAGTATAAAGTGCTCACGTATCCTGATGTGCTTTGTGCGCGAATTCTGGACGAGATTACGGGATATGTGTATCTCACTCGTGTTGTCACAGGAAATGGTCATGGTGTCCTATGAAATTCCATAATCCTCCAGCATCTGCTTCATCCACAAAAGTTGCGTGCAACAACTCTCGGTGGCTATGTACTCAGCCTCCGTAGTGGACAAAGAGATGGAATTTTGCTTCTTGCTCAGCCAGGAGACAAAAGCAGAAACAAAATAGAAACACCCACCAGAAGTGATCCTACAACCATCTACATCCTCGGCCCAATCGACATCTGAATAGGCGGACAAACGGCCATCGGTATCAAAGGAATACCAAATACTGTATGAGAGAGTCTCACTCACGTATTTAATAATAGGTTTTAGAGAAAGTAAATGTGACTCTTTCGGGGATGCCTGATATTGCGCATAGACTCCAACACTAAAGGATATGTCGGGACGACTGGCAGTCAAGTAGAGAAGACTACCTATCATACTCCGATATAAGGTTTGCTCTACGTCCTTGCCTGAAGTGTCCTTACTAATCTTGGTAGTGGTACTCATAGGTGTATGTGCATGCTTAGCGGAGTCTAATCCAAATTTCTACACTAGGTCTCTAGCATACTTGGATTGGGAGATGAACATCCCATCCTTTAGCTGACGAACCTGGAGACCAAGGAAGAAAGTAAGCTCACCAACCATGCTCATCTCAAACTCACTTTTCATCTCCTCTTCAAAGTGATGAGCATGTTGAGAGCACGTGGATCCAAAGACCATATCATCCACATAGACCTGGGAAACCAAAATAGCACGGTCATCTCTCCTGACGAATAACGTCATATCAACTCCCCCTCTCTTGAAGCCACGGGCTAAGAGATAGGAAGTAAGCCTCTCGTAGCAAGCACGGGGTTCTTTCTTCAAACCATACAAGGATTTCCTCAGATAGTAGATGTGCTCCGGTTGCTGAGGGTCTTCAAACCCTTTTGGTTATTCCACATAAACCTCCTCCTGTAGAATGCCATTAAGAAAGGCACTCTTGACATCCATCTTATATAACTTGAAGCGCAGATGATATGCGATGACGAGTAATAAACGAACGAACTCAAGCCTCGCAATAGGAGCAAATGACTCCCCAAAGTCTACA
The DNA here is from genome assembly GCA_949130495.1 of Sambucus nigra. Classification (NCBI taxonomy): domain Eukaryota; kingdom Viridiplantae; phylum Streptophyta; class Magnoliopsida; order Dipsacales; family Adoxaceae; genus Sambucus; species Sambucus nigra. Next base: position 447,385,534 of record OX422218.1, on the reverse strand, counting down.
CCTTCTATCTGTGTGTAGCCTTGAGCGACCAACCTAGCTTTGTTTCTGATTATGGTACCATTTTCATCCATTTTATTCTTAAAAATCGACCGGGTACCTATCACATTAGTCTCACTAGGTCGGGGGACTAGTTCACAGACATTATTCTTTTTAAACTGAATCAACTCATCCTGCATAGCAGATATCAAGTGTTCATCCTTGAGTGCTTCTTTATGATTCTGGGGGTCTACTTTGGACGTGTAGGAAAAATGGCTGACAACGTTCTCTAGCTGAGCACGAGTCTTGACCCCTAGAGTGGGATCACCAACAATGGCAGAAGGGTCATGAATCTTTCGAACCCAAGCGGGTACGTCCCCTAACACAGGAGTAGGGTCCACAGAGTGTGGGTGAGGTACAAGTAAATCACTGCTAGAAATATCCTCAACCTCACACTGAAGTTTAGAATTAATAAACGCCGGAGGTTCTTCATCTTGAACGGTGATGTTTATAGATTCCATAACCTTAGATCTCTTCAAGTTAAAAACTCGATATGCTCTACTATTCGATGAATATCCCAACAGTATTCTCTCGTCGCTTCGGGAGTCAAACTTTCCTAATTACTCTCTATCCCGTAGGATGTAGCATTTACTCCCAAAAATACGGAAATATGAAAGGCTGGACTTCTTGCCAGTCCATAACTCATAAGGTGTCTGAAGTGTGTGTGGATGCAGATAAACCCTATTCACCGTATGGCATGCAGTAGACACTGCCTCTACCCAAAATCTCCTAGAAACTTTATGACCTAGAAGCATAGATCTATCCATCTCCTAGATCGTTCTATTCTTTCTCTCAACAATCCCAATTTGCTGAGAGTCTTCACAGCAGAAAACTCATGTTTGATCCCAAGGATATCACAATAAAAATCTACATTTGCTTCCTTAAATTCAGTGCCGTTATCACTACGCATCCTATTAATAGTGACTCCGTGTTGATTTTACAGGACACGAAACTTGGTCGTTAAAAATTCTATAACATCGGATTTCTCTCTCAGAAAGCCTACAATGGAGTATCTGGAGAAATCATCCACCATCATGAGGATATACCTCTTACCACCCAGACTCTCGGTACGAGTGGGACCCATAAGATCCATGTGTATAAGCTCAAGAACACGAGAGGTGGTAATGGAATGCAACTTCCTATGGGGACTAGGAATTTGTTTTCCCAACTGATAGGGTTCATAAACCGTCAAAGTTGGCCTTCCAAGAGATGGTAAGCCACGTACTAGGTCCTTTTTATCTAAGCGAGTTAGATCTCTAATATTTACGTGACCTAGACGTTGGTGCCACATATCCATAGGAGTGATCGTGGCGTTGTTGCATACAGGTGAGGATGTGGGCTCAGTCCCATATCAATTATCATTCGTCCTTACCCCTTGAAATAAAAGTTTACCGGCTTGATTATTGACCTTACAAGCATCCCGGTCAAACTTTACGACAAAGTCAGCGTCGTACAGCTGGCTAATGCTGAGAAGGTTTGCTTTCGAACCTTTGACGTACAAAACATTTTCTAGCTTAGGAAATCCAGGTAACTCGACAGTACCACGTCCTACGATGCTAGACTTGCTCCCATCTCCAAAGGTGACTCTGCCATCCTGATAATCCTCAAGAGATGTAAAAAAATGAGGCATCACCTATCATATGTCTGGAGCACCCACTGTCAAAATACCACTGTGAGGTATTATGTGCTTTGAGAGCGACATGAACAACAAAGGCCTTTTTATCTTTCTTAGGTACCCAAGAAGTGGTGACCTTTTGTTTGCCTTTGTTGTTGTTGGTTTTAGCAGGAATGTGAGAAGCATTCACTGACGGCAAAGACATCCGTCGGAATTCCTCCATAAAACTCTGAGACGTTGTAGTTAAAAACTCAACTTGCTCTCTCAGATTGGTAAAATCATCAGTAAGCTGATGTGGAACAGTAGTACATCGTGTCCGACCCATGCTATAGCAAAACTCCCTGAGGTGGCCTTTTCTTTTACAATAAGTACAAAAGAACACAGTCAAAGGCGGACCTTGGTTTGCTTTTCTTGGTCGAATTCTCCTTCGAGGTTTTTGATGATGGCCATAAGGATGCCTAATAAAATACCGGGTGATCAGTCCTATACCAAATTAAAACAGGAATCCCAGTTGGATCATCCTTAGCATCACTGTCGAAAACTTTTTAAAACTTACTAACCCCCTAGTATTCCAAAAACTGGTGCCAAATTTTAACTTGTTAATTAAACAAAACAGTACATGCAGAATTAAATATAAACCATACACACAACTGAATAAAACTCAACTGAATAATTAATTAATAAACGATTTGCCGAATAAATCATCGGCCACCAAAATGAAATCCAATACAAACATCCAACACCTGAATAAGTACATTTGAAAACTTTACTGAGAAGTATGGGCGACGAGCCCTAAATAAAACTGGAACTGATAAATGATTCCTACTCTAGGAATGAATGAACAATGCATCTTATCCAAACTCCTGCTAGCATCCACATATGCTGCAGCTCCATGTCCCTGGAATAGAATATCAATCCTGACGTCCCTGTGGCTGGACACCTAAAAGGTTTTGAAAATGGTTTTATAGCAAGGGTTAGAACCCAAAACATTTTGAAAATATTTAGCAAGTGAATTAACTATAGTAATTTAAAATGCATGAATGCACTTTATATTTAAGTTAGTGTCGCCCTCCCTTGTGGACATTCTGACCCCTCCACTATTGTGCACACCTACCGGTTACCTTAACCCCACCTAGTTGTGCTAACCCGTCCAAATAGTCCTGGAATAACCTTCCCTTGCCATACTACTCTAACCCGAGTATAATGATTCCTTAATTATAAGTTATTTCACAATTAACTTAATTAATTCCTCTTAAATAGTAGCATATAACCGTGTCACGAGTTATATGAAGTAAATACATCACTCACTGTATTATTACCAGTATATAATATTTACTATCATTATATACGTACCTTTATCACAATATCCACACATATAACATATATATATCCATCCCTTCGAGTAGACCCTCGCCGGATGATTCCCTCTAAAATGCTATCTGACTAGGTGTGCTCACAAAACCTAGTTTCCCCAAGTTGGAATCGCTCACCAATTTAGACCAAAATATAAACGAAGTGGAGGCAGTCATATTCCTTCCCTGAAAGTGAGATTAATCCCTCACCCATATCGGACGCTATGACCTGGGGATATATTCGTCCTACTCCTCAAGCTAGGGGATTCACTCACATCGCGCAACCTCCCTTGATAGCATTATAGTATATAAATTGAATAAATATCTAGTCACTGATATTTAATACCACACACAATATATACACGTATATATTTATATATACTATCACTACACCGTATATATATAATATAAACCCCGACTTTATCGTGTACTCAAAATCCTGTACACTGCCTGTAATTTAATATCACAAACAATATATATATATATATATATATATATATACTATCACTACACCGTATATGTATATATTATAAACCCCGGCTTTACCGTGTACTAAAAATCTTGTACACTGCCTGTAATTTCCTGAGTCTCTGGCCCGACTCAACGTAATTAATTTTCTCACTTAATAATTTATCGTCTTCCCGAGTCTATGGTCCGACTCTAATATATTTAACTCACACTTAAATTTATATAATACTTTTCCCGAGTCCATGGTCCGACTCCAATTAAATTAATTTAATACCTTCCCGAGTCTATCACCCGACTCTAATTAAATTAACTAACACACATATTAATTTAATACCTCCCCGAGTCTATCGTCCGACTCTAATTAAATTAATTAACACACATATTAATTTAATACCTCCCCGAGTCTATCGGCCGACTCTAATTAAATTAATTGAAACACTTATTAATTTAATACCTTCCCGAGTCTATCACCCGACTCTAATTAAATTAACTAACACACATATTAATTTAATACCTCCCCGAGTCTATCTTCCGACTCTAATTAAATTAATTGACACACTTATTAATTTAATACCTTCCCGAGTTTATCGTCCGACTCTAATTAAATTAACTAACACACATATTAATTTAATCCCACCCGAGTCTACAATCCGACGCTAATTAAATTAATTATCACCCTTATTAATTTAAAAACTTGGTGTCACCCAACCATTATCTCCGGACTCGCTCACTTGGCCCATACCTTAATATTTCTCGAGTCTATATTCCAATTCCAAATTTATTACTCTCTCTCAATAATTAATTAAATACGTTGGTGTCATTTAACCAACATACCCAGAATCGCTCACTTGGTCCATTTTACCTCTCATAATTTCATTCCCACATTTTCGCCCACAATGTGTCACACATGCATCTCCATAAATTTTCCAATTATATTTACCTATAATTATCAATATACCCCGAACTCGATCACTTGGCTCAAAATTAAATATTTCCCGAGTCTATATCCCGACTCTAAATTAATTAATTTATCTCCAAACTTAATTCACTACCTTGGCATCACTTAGCCAATATACCCGGACTCACTCACTTAATCTGTATCTCCCTGTTTTAAAATAACATTCATCAAATTCATCCATAAAGTGCTCCACATAAATTTCCCCTAGTCCCAATTACTTTTCCCAATAATTACTAGGAATATGTGTTTCATAATTTTTTTCTCACTAATTAATGCATGGGAATTAATTTAATTAATTAATTTCTCCATTATATCACAAACTGGCCGAACTGCCCAGATTTTTCCATCGTCGATCGATCGATGCCCCCCAATCGATCGATCGACCCCCTCCTGGTAGATCTTCTTCCCCACTGATTTCTACCATTAACGAAATTCAAGGTTTTTGACCCATAATCTAAACCTCTAATTACATCATCCCACCACAAAAAACATGGTTATTCCATATCCAACACATCATAGGGACCTTAAGATAATCAATTTCTCCACTTATATCATACTTTTCGAAATGGGTTTTTCTCCATAAAAATTCAATTATCTATTTTACAAATCTCAAATTTCAGATTCAATTTCCAACCCTTTTCGTTCTGGATTTCTCATTCAAATCATACATACATACTCAGAGATCTATCACCCATCTAAATCTTACTTTGAATCTCATTCAACTATTCCATAAATAAAACCCCATTTTTGTACCCATTTATCCTCAAAACGAATTTTAGTATACACATCACTAAAATATGAATTGGATATCACAATTTAGGAGTAAAAACAGTTAACCACTTGCCTGGAATTACTCGTAGGGTCTGATCCGTTGTTAATGTCCCTTAATATGGCTCTAATAACCTCCAATTTGCTATTGATTTGCTTCCCCCCAAATCGCCTCTCAAACCCTAGGTTTAGAGTTATGTTGGCTGCCATTCCTTAATCTCCCAATTAGGTTAAAAACCCTTAATCCCTTTTTAGCCTAATGGGCTTAATTAAAATAGCCCAAATCACCCAGTGTGGGCCCGACTATGCCCAAAAATGCTCCGAGATCCAACTACTACCCCCGGGTACTTTTTTTTTACTATATCGACCCATTCGGACACAACCGCGCACTAAGAATTGGCATCCGAATTAATTTATAAAACTCCTTATCTCACACCCAATTTAGTCTATACCGACTCCCGGCTGGGATAAGTGCATACCCCGTCATTAATACCCGAAATGACGTAATTAAGTTATTACTATTCACTTAGTAAATAAATTTCCCTAAACATTGACCATTCACTCCCCAATTAATATTTAAATATATATATATATATATATATATATTGCCATAATTAATTCGATTAAAATTACAACACACAAGTAATTTTAAATTCCGAAATTAATTAAATATTAAATGCACAAAAATACAGGGTGTTACAAAGGAGTAGTAGTAAACTCAGGAACTGGTCCAGGTGCAATTTGGGATGAGGAGGCACCATCATAACCTATTCCCTGCCTATCACCAAAACCTAAAGCGGGGCCGAGGAACATCTTTCCCATCTTCCCAAATCTGTCCTCGATTTGTACCTTGACTTCCCGTGCTCTCTCCAGGTCATGAGTAAGCTAGGCAATAAGGTCTTCAAGTTTCTTTCGAGTCTCCATTTAGGAATGAAGCTCACTCGTAAGACTAGCCACTTGCTTGGTTAAGTCCCCTCTCTCTTTCTCAAAACAACTCTCTCTCTCTCTCTCTAAACAAACTCTCTTTCTCAACACAGGCAGACTCTCTCTCTCTCAGGGTAGTGTAGGTGGAGGACTCTATCTCTCTTGCTTTTCTTAAATCTTCCTATAAAGCGGTGACACTAAGAACTAACACTTTGTTACGCTTTTTAGTTTTAAAAGACTTAGTATATAACTCGGCGTAGGTGCGTTGAAGATCACTCTCGCTCTCACTTGTGTCATCCTCCCCCTCACTCACATCGCTCTCACTGTTGAGGTGTCCTTGTGAATCATCATCCTCATCGTCATGAGGAGAGCTAGAAGTTCTCACATGACTATCCATGAATGCGGTGAAGTTACAATCATGTGGTGACTCATCTCCGGAATCCACCGACTTGACCTCACTGTAGTCACTAAGGGTAGCATTAAGGACAACTTTGCCCTTTTCTCTGATCAGCCTAGTAGAACACTCAAAAGCTCTATGACCCCTACTATCGCACTCAAAGCATCTCGCACTTTCTTTCTTAGGAGGATCTTTAAAACCTTTTTCATTTTTCTTTTCAACCTTATTTTTCTCAAATTTCTTTTTATCTTTAAAATTACCATTTTTCTTGAATTTGAGAATTCGCTTGAAATTTTTAGCAAAAAGAGCCAAATCATCTAAGTCAAAATCACACTCAGAATCAGAAGAATCTGTCTCTCTTTTTCTAGTAGACTCTCCCCTCTTTCTAGCCGACCCCTCACTCTTTCTCTCTTGGGCATTAAGTGCAATTCCCTTATCTTTAGACCTAGAAGTTTTAGGGAACATATCAATTTTATAGGTTTGCAAGTCTCCTACAAGTTCTTCCAATTTTAGCATATTTAAATTACCTATAGAATTTAGCACAGTGACTTTAGAGATAAAACGTTTAGTCAGAGAACTAAAAATCTTTTTAACAAATCTAGCATTAGGAATATGTTCACCAAGATTAAAGCTAGTATTAACAATGTCAGAAAGCCTAGCATAAAAATCATCAAAACATTTAGTCTCATGCATGGTGATGGTTTCAAATTGAGTTGTCAAATTTTGCAATTTAGACTCTTTCACAGAATTAATTCCTTCATGGGTGAGTTGTAAAACATCCCATGCCTCTTTTGACGTGGTGCACGTCATTATACGTTTGAAATCATCAGGTGTGACAGACCCAGAAATAACACTTAGACCCTCAGAATTGAATGATGACCATTTAAATTCTTCTTCAGTCCAAGAAGTGACAGGTTTTAAATTGATCACATTATCAACAATGACGGAGGGAGGTGTCCACCCTCTTTTAACCAAAATCTAGACACGTTCATCAATGGATTTTAATGCAAATCTCATGCGGGCTTTCCAATATGCATAGTTTGATATCTTAGAAAAATTTTACGAAAAATTACACGGTAAATTTGCGTAACTGGCTCTAATACCAATTTGAGAAGAGTGCGCTTGCGTTCAAATAAGGAAGTTATTTAATTAAACATAGTTTTTACCACTTAAGTCCTAAACATGCATCTATATGTGATTAAATACGATGATGAAACATGCAAGAACACATATATGAGGAAAAATCCCCCAAAGGGGAAAAACCTTTTATTTTCATAATAATTTTGTAAGAGTACGGCTTACACGTATTAGAATGAAAATATATGACACAGAAATACCCTCAGGTGTTGGTTCTGTTGTCGGCGGCTAGAACTATCCCTTTCTAGTAGGGCCGCGGTGAAAAAGAGAGCGGCTTCCTCACAAATTACTCCAGATGATTAAATGATCCTCTTGAAGGCTTAAAAATTCACACACATATATGGGAATGGTTTTGTGAATCAAAAAGGTTTAGAAAACCTTAAAAAGTGAAGTCTTATTCTGGATTATTTTCACAGAATTTTTAGATTGCAGAAAGACTTGAAAAACATGTAGAAGGAGATCAGATATTTATACAAAAATCGAGGCGGCGGCTCATTCGAACGAGATAGCCATGTCGCTCGAACAAAGGACATAAGTCGTTCGAACGAGATCACGCGACATGCCTATCTCGCGCGAACGACTTTCAAAGTCGTTTGAGCAAGCTCGTCGATCGAGGCCATTCACTTCTACACTTAGAAAATTCTGCCTTTGATAAAAAATTAAACCAAACTTCAAAAATAATTTTCAAAAACATTTCCCAAATATTTATGGAAATATTTAAAGCTCCAATAAAACATTCTACTGATAGAGCGTAGTGGAGTAGTGGGAATGAGATGAGCAACACGTCGCATATATCATGATGCACGTGAAGATAATGGATGCATTGAATTCGGATAAAGGCCGTCGAGGATGATCGGGTTGACGTGCTTAATGTAGCGGTATCACACATATGAACTGTGATCTAGGAGAATTTTTTTTTCCTAGAATCTACCCCAGACATTTATAAAATTATGTCCTTACACTTACTTTCTAAAATTACAAACCAACACATCCTCACACGTTCTTCACTTTGTAGAATATCACAAAAGCACCTCAAATATGAAAAAACAAAGCATAAATACCTTAAACCTCGGTAAAAACTGCCCAAGGACCAAACCAAAAACTTTCCTCGTCTTCCTTATCAACTTTGCTGATAAGAAATGTTAAACCACCTCAAATTAAAATAATACCAATCCTTAAAAAGTTGTATTCATTCACACCATAGGTTACCTTAAGATTTCCTCTCATTAAAACACATTATCTCACCTCAATTTTTGATCAATCTGTTGACCATTAACCCCCTATAAAAAGCCCATACTAGTGTAGAGAGTGAATTACAAAAGAGTGATAAAACTCAATCTCAAATTTTAGCAATTTTGGGTAAATTGTATTTTATGTTTGATTTTTTATTCTTTTACTTTGGTCTAATTTCTACAGTAGCATAGACTTCAAACAAGCTCTTAGATGTTTTCTGTAACATAAAAACCTCGAGATTGTGGAAAAATCAGAAAATCACCATTGAAGGTTGAGCTCCAATGGTGGATTTAGAGTTCCTGGCTTTAAACTAGTTTTAAAGTGAAAATCCTCGTCCTCATACTCGTAGGATCTTCACCATATAGTTAATTTCATAATAGTAATCTTATCAGTTCGTAATCCATGGTTTTTAGTTTTGACAACAAAACTTTCGGAAACAAAATTCTTCTTACTCAGGATGAATCAATCTTTCAAAACCAAAATCATTTTCCTCACAAACATCCCAGAAGCCAAACCGTGTCAATGTCGTGCTTTGAATTATACCCAAAATCCATTTATGTTTTACTAAATTTTTTAATATTTTTCAGTTCATATGGAAGTAGCTCTGTATCTATATCAATACCTAAAAGTTATATATTTGGAATCCTTGTGAAAAATCAGAGAAAATGGCTATTGAATTAACTAAAATGGTTTTCTGTAGAGATTTTAATTTGGAGTTAAAGTTTTGGAAAACCTAAGTCAAAATTAGTGAGGTTGAAGACGTTGTAGGCCACTCGCGCGAGTGAGGTCAATTCCAGCGCGTGGGAACTTTGTGTGAGCACGTGTCGAGTAATAAAATTCTGAATAAAATTCCAAAAAAATTATTTTATTTTTATAATCAAAATTGTTTATTGTAACACCCTTTTGGGTGTATGAAACTCAAATTCGACATAGAACCTAATTTAACCTTTAAACTTTAAAAATAAATTTTTGTACATAAACCCCTAAAGTTTTCTGACGACTTCATTTTTGCCCCAAACTTTTTTTATATAGCTTTTAGTCCTTATTTTTAATAAAAAAAATGTCCTTTGGCACATATCCAAACAAGTTAAGGAACTTAATGAAAAAAAAGTTTAAGTTTATTTACAAATTAAACCCCAAAACTTGTTCTTTTTTTGCAATCATAAGTTTATTTCAGATTCGATGTAAGTTAACACGCTTCATACTTATGCCAAATATATTTTTCTTTTAAACAGACTTGCACGGAGCACCATACTGACCACTAAAAATTTTTACGGCATATTCGAAACGCTAAGTATGTGATTTCTTGTTCAATATTATTTTCTCGCAATGCTATTGAATTACGCCTATAATTAATATCACTTTGTGATAGACCCAATATATCATATTCTCATTGTGGAACTCGTTCTAGTAGTTCAAATTGTTTACGTACAATTGATTCATATATTTAACATGACCATGCAATCATATTATTTCATATGAAGCTTATGACCCGGTTACTGATTTATAGCATACATTACAACCAGGGAATAATCTTTTGTTATACCCATGACTATATTATTTGGCCTGAAAGACTCAGATAATTGAGGGCTTGGATTATTGCTACCATATGGAATGTCATTAATGACTTAGTAGGGTTACCTTTATCTCTAATTTATTTGGATTGATTAATAGTATGTATTTTCTATTGCCCTTAAGCCTCTAAATAGATAATTATGGGTTATTTGTTTAGAAACCATCCCCAACTGTTACCAACTTTATCCCGGTGTTGTTATATTTTTTTCGAAGAAACATGTTATCATATCATATTATTTGAATCTCTTTCTTATTGAAACTCTTATACTAACTCTTCTAGATCATGTTTGAACTGCATACAATAAGAATTATCTACTTGGAAGATTTTCTTACATTTTTTAAAATTCCAGATGGATCCAGGAAATAGAGAGGACAACACTACTCCACAGAATAATAATGCTTCTTCTTTCATCACCTTAAGAATTATATATGCCTGGAAAATCAGCCTAAGAAATGAATCTCCTGTCATAATGTCTTGTGTTACTACTTATAAATGGATGTATTTTTCGTGGTCGTAAGTATATGACCCATTTTTCTTTTTCAGTTTACTTTTACTCTCTTTGGAGAATATGAAATAAAAGCTCGTGCCTTTATTTATGATGTAATAAATATTGTACCTCCATACCCTATGATATTAAAGCATGCCACTATCTTAAAGTATGGTTTATTTTTGGAACTTATATTTATTTTCATGTTACATTTCTAAATCTAACCCCAAAATCACTCCTGACAATTTCGATACTTGACATCTATGACCGCCTCTGTTGTTTGTGTTTTCATTTGGTCCGATAGTGTGATTCCAACTCGGTGGCTTGTTGTGATGCGTGATGCTTGGAGCCGAATAACACATGAGGGACGTACCCACGAGGTTCAAGCTCCGGAAATATAATTATACGTATTTAGCGAGCGATATATATATATATATATATATATATATATATATATATATATATATATATATATATATATATATATATATTTGTAGCACAAGCATAGCTATGTAATTTCTATTGCATGAATATTTATATATAGTATTTGTGTCTCTATTGTTTATGAACATGTACTTATTAGTGGGATTGGTCTTAGTTAATAAATTACATGTCCTAGTTAGACAGAGTAGTTTGATTAGGATAATCATTGAACATGTTAGGTGCACACTGTAGTTGAGAGGTGAGGTTTTATCTCATGTGAGTGTTGAAACACCCAAAATCTTTGACTTACGTGAGTCTATATTATTTAGGCGTTTTGACTAATTTGGATATTGTGCCAAAACATATTTTTTAGTTTGAGCCTTCTCCTTGGTACATCTTGCAACGTTACTTAACGACTCAACATGCCTCGACTCTACTCAACGACATATACGAGTAAAGGTATTCACGTATGTTGCACATTTGCACTTGAGACATTAGGCACACATGCATATTTCTTGATCTATGTTTTTTAATTGTGTGACTAATTCATTATTAGCCTAAACATTTTTTTCTAAAAATGAAAATATATTTTTTTTGTTGAAAATAATTTTTTTAATAAAATTGGTGCAAGACTTGTTTTAAATATAAGTTCACATTTGCTTAAAATAATTTTTGAAATAATTTTATAAACTAAAATGAATTTTCCAAAACAATATTTTTGTTTAATAAAATGACTTGACCTTTGGAGTCCTTTTACTGTTGGTTAAATCCAATTTTTCGTCACTTTTAAGTGACTTGACCAAAGCCTTACCCACTTTGTTGTACACGATTTTGACATTATAGGAGCTATAGTCCAATAACACATATTTCTTCCTATTATCCTTAGTATAGGTTTGCCTTGGGAGCCTTGTCAACTTTCGGCCACAACCCATAGATGTCAAGCCTATTGTTTTGTCCGCACGAGATTTGATAACTCCCTATTTGCGTCTGAATAGATTATTAGCTTTAGGTTTATTTTTTAAACCTTGTATTTTTCGTCTAGTAACTGAACACTAGTATTCATGACCTGACCGGATAGGAGGCTTTAGATGTTAAGTGTTAGCATTTGGTTATGGCTATATCCTTTTAGCCTTAAGTATATTTCAGCCCTAGGTTTACTTAGTGTACCTGTTCATTATTCCTCGCAATTTGGCCTTATACACTTAAGATGTCACCTAACTGAGATTTTTGGCCATAGCTCATAACTGTTTCATTTGTAGAGTTTGATTTGAACCTTTGGCTTGCTATGACCGAGGTATACTTAGACCTGCTACTTCCTTATTTTTGATATAGACTTTAAGCCTTAGGTTCATTAGGTTTCATCCCTTGAATGCTTTATGTTTTTTTAAACCTTAGGCTTAAGAGTTGTTGGACGGATAAACCTCTACCACCATACATGCTTTCAATTGGAACTATTGTACCTGTTTAGATTGAGGTTTATTATTTTTTAAACCTTAATACCTGTAGGATAACTTGGGTAACTTGATTGATTTCGTCCATATCTATATGAGTCTTTCCTATTAGATATATAGGTTTGAGTAAAACTGTTTTGGCCTATGCACCTAGCTGTCCAAATAGACCTATTGGTGAGTGTGTACCGTACCTGCCACCTATTGGCCTTAGATTTTCAATTGTACTCGAGATTTCATAAGTTTTATATCTGATGGTTTATATGTTAGAATCGTGATGATAAAAGTCTTAACCGCTGATGCCAACTGTCATATTGAGAGATTGACTTTGGATTATATACCAGTTATACCAGTTCAGTTACAATCTTTTAACCGTCAAATAAACCTGTAGATCTGTTCGTTTATATGGAAACCTTATCTGTTAGATCATATGCCACCTGTACAGATTATATCCGTTGGAGTGAGTTTTTTACACTAAAACCCTATACCAGCTTATTTATCATTAATGGTTTTAAGTTCTTGATATGTTTATAATAGACTGAATTTGTTAAGTTGTTAAAATCTGTTAATTAGTTTTAACTCGAATTAATCACAACCTTTGATTAATAACTTTTAATCTGAATCCTTGATTTTGAAAGTTGCTAGAATATTGTTTTCTCGCCTATATAAACCTCATTGAAGAGTTTATTGGAGTTAGATTTTTTGAGAGACTTTTTCAGTCATATTTTTTAGAGTGAGAAACACAAGAGGGTTTAATATTTTTAGAGAAAAATATAGAGAATTAGAGAGAGAATATCTAAGACAGAAGAAAGTATTATTTTACACAGATATTGTTCATTCTACTTCATCTTTATTCTGTTTTTGTTTTGGATTCTCAATGATCTTGCACATCATCTCATAACTTTAGAGATTGATATATTGTGTTATTATAGAGAGAATTTAAGTTCTTTCATGCTAAAATATTTTTTTACAAAAATTAGAATTCCTTAGATTTTTAGATCCGAATTTTATTGAATATTTTTATGATCTAAATATTCTAATTTTGGCTTATATGCTGTATGATGTTTAAATCAGAAATTCTCTGGATCTTACATGTTTATTGAAAATCTTTTTAAAAGATCTGTTTTCTCATATTTGTGAAATAATTTGAAAAACACTTTCCTCATAAAATTGAATGTTATATTTTTGAGAGATTGAAAACACATATTTCTTAAATTATTGAATAATCTTGTTGTGTGTTCATGATAAGTGTTGTATGTATTTCTTATAAAGAATGTTTATAAGATTTATGATTGAAAATTTATTTTGTAAGTTTTTGTAGAAAACTTAATTGGTTGTTAATTGAAAATGAATTTTTCTTAAGTTTTTATAGAAAACTTATTTGCTTGATTACAAATGTATTTTTGTTAAGTTTTTGAAGAAAACTTATATGCTTTAGATTTGAATTAAGTTCTTGCATGGTTTGCATTTAGAACATATTCACTTACACGTTTTGCACAACTAGTTTATTGTTGAGAGATCAATTTTTGACTGAGTTGGAATTCGCTAAACAAGAAGAACGGAGTTACGAAGTTGAGAGAACAACTACAACAAACAGAACTGCAGAGAAGTTAGAAGGACACCAGTGGGTACATTCCTAAACTTGTATAGGCATGTTTGTGTGTTTAGTTTGTTATATAGCTTGTAACTGATAATTCTTTTTAGTGAAATTTTTATTTTACTCCGTAGATGGAGTCGTGGATGTTTTCCCTAGTTTGGGTTTTTACCACGTTAAAAAATCATACTTGCTATCTTCTTATCCTCATCTTATTCTTTGTATGATTTAAAATTAAAATTGTTACATGATTTAATTAGTTGAATTGGAATAATTCTTCATATTTGATATATTGGATTGTAGCGTAATAAATCAGAGTGTTATTAATTTAACTTTTAATTAAATCAAATTTAATTGATTTTAATTTCCGCATGTATTAAAATCTGATTAGTTAGATAATAAATTTTTTCTTGATTTGATTAGATACATGTTATTAGAAAAACTTACATGAAATCAGAGTATGTTTATGTGTGCGTATGGAGATTGTTTCATGGGCGTATCTCAAGAAATGTTTCCCTCATCCCTCGGGAGGGAATTTTCAAGTGTGAATAGTTAATTATGAAAGTAATACACTAAAATTTTAATCGATTTATAACAATATGTACTTGCAAGATATTTTCTACATTTGGGGCTTTAACCCATAGGCAATTATTTTTCCTTATTTTTATTCCAAATTCCTAAGTGTGCAGCAGCAGCAGCCGTGACCGTAGGAATAGATCCATTCTTATTGATGCAGTAGTTGTGCATGCTACAAGACTTGATTTAGTCGCCTCATCTTATTTGATCTGGATAGGATCATTTCATTTCATTTTTAAGTTGGGCGTGTTGTCCCTAGATGGATAGGATTTTATGTTATTGACAAAGTTATTTATTTTAATGCTCAATTTTATTCAGTTTGATTCAGTGAGATGCTACACTTTGGTGACCGATAGTTTATTCGGTTCACTCTTATTATTTATTTATGCATGGTGACTTATTCATTCATTTTTTATTGTATGGTTTATTTGTATTATTTATTTATATTGTTGTTATGATAGTGCTGAGAATGGACCATCGTGAGATTCCTTTTTTATTTTAGTAGAGGATTGGCCACCTGATTATAGAATAGGGAGGTTGTTATAGTTTTCTCTTACGAACTTGATATACTATTTAATTTGGTTTTATACTATATGCCCTTAACACAATATAAGTTCTATTTCTGTGTTAACTTCAACAAACATTCAAACTGTTCACAAGAGTTTTGAATGATACACATTAACATAACATGTTTTTTACATGATTAAACTATGCAAATTATTAGATATGTACACCATTTTGCATTCGCTCGTGCATCGTGTGGGTCTACATTCTAGACATTACCTATAGATAAGCTTTTGAACTATCGCCAATTTGTATATTTATTCCCAAGACAAGCCGCCTAAGAGGGATATTATGTGCATCTTTAAATACTTGCTAAACTTTTCATAACATGTCATTATCTCTTCTTCTTCTATCATTTTAAAAAATATTATCTTTTCAGAAATTACATATAAAATGGCACACATGTTTGAACATAGTGATGAATTGCTAATTAAGATAATTTCACTTTTATCTATTGCTAATATTATGAAGGGAGTTGCTATATCCAAATTTTTTTGCAAATATGTTTACGTGATGATACACTAGATGAAATTTACATGGGAGATATACCCATTCTAAATTTCAAGAGTAGTGTTTTGTCGAAAAAATGGTTCTGTCCTAGGTATAAAAAGCCTTCAAATGGCATAAAATATAATTTATGCTATGATGAGCTTTATGGAAGTAGGAGTTGGTGGGCAGTCACTATCTTTACTCAAATATTTGGGTAGTGGAGATATAAATGCTTTGTATACTTTTGTAATATTTTCTGTCTGCACTGATTTACGAAAGGATAAGGAATTTGTAATAGAATTGAAAGCGATTGGGCTTTTTGAAAGCAATTATTCTGACATTTTGAATTAGTTGCAAGAAATTCAAGGTTTTATGGTCATTGTGGTCGGTATGAGAATGCTTATAAGACACATGATAATTTTAGGAAACACTTGTCTAAGGATGTGTGTGAATAGTTAGAGTGTACAGAGCAAAAAGTTGATGCAATCCTTAGGAGGACCACTTTTGTTTTAAATCTAAGCATAAAATTATCATACTTAAGTTATGTTATAATTTTGAATTCAAAAAATGGTGTCATACGGAGAAAATGGAAGAAAAAAATGTTCATCTTATCGTGTGAAATGTAAATTTCTCATTATGAAAGATAATGATTTCGCAATGGGAAATTTTATATCGCAGTGCAAGATATTGTAAAAATAGAAATTTGTTTATTTTTTTGTAATATGAATTCCTTTGGCGAGGACTATTACAACAAAATGAAAGATATATATTAATGCTTCAATTTCATAAAAAAATATTAAAAATTAAAGAAAAGATAACACATACTATTAACATAAAAGGAAATAGGTATATTAATGTCGAAATTTCACAAAAAATGTTAAAAATAAAAGAAATGATTGTTATTTTCATATTATTATATCAAAATTACTTTTAGAATTGCTATTTCTCACTAGTATTTCACACTGAGATTTTAGACCGACATTTATATATGTTATTTCCCAATGCTATTTCGCATTGACCATCATTGACTTCTCCAATTATTAATTCGCAATGAGGTCTCACTATGTTATATAGCATTAAGAAATAATAGAAATTGTAAACAAAATTGAATTAAATACAAATTTCAATGATAGTTGATCTTAGTGTTTACATTACAAACATTAGTTTAACGTATGAATAAGAATAAATGATTTTTTACAATAGATTTGGATGTAATTTAAATTGTAAACAATATAATGGTTGAACTCTCTGAGTAAGAGATTTTAAATTAAAACTTCGTCATGTCTCTATTGGAACTGATTCAAAATCAATGTTTTCACTTATTTTTATAATGCTATTTATTAAGATTACAAAATTTGACATTCGATAGTAGATGAACACGGTTCATAGAAAAATGAGGAATGTATAAAAAATGTACATTTAAATCTGTAAATGGAACAACTCGATATTTGTATGAAGATGGTAATGCTTAGAAATTTCAATGTACAAAAATAAAGAATTTTTTCTTTTTTTCGAACGCTTCTTATTTTTAAAAATTCAACACACCGGTTATGAATTATCGTGTAACGAGTATCCATCAATTAAAGAAGGATGTTTTTATATGAAACTTTATTTTCAATATAAATCCTCCGCTTTAATCAAACATACAAAAATGGAATGAACCCCGTTTAACACACCCATTGGATGGGTTTTATTGAAAGAAAAGATAAAAAGGAACTACTATTCACAAACACTGCATCTCCTACCTTCAAAATCCGAACCGACTCTAAACATAATTGTTCACCATATGTCATCGAGTAGTTACAATTTGTCATTGCCAAGCAATACAATTCATCATTGAGAAAATAAGTAATGTTTCACTTATAAGAGAAAACTTTTTCAGGTCATTTTATGTTTAGTTACAGAGGGAAAAACTATTATTCAAGCTAGTGTTTCACTTCTAAGAAAAGCATTTTTCATTCTTATGAGCATGTATGATGATTTGGTCTTTTGTGTGTATTGGTATTCCTCATATAAATAAAAAATAATTTTGTTGGATTGTTTAGAAGCCGTGTCTTTTTTTCAATTTGATCAACTCACACATTTGTACATAACAGGGAGATGTTCTTTATATTTTATTTCACTTTATTATTTTTGATAGATTTTATGTTTTTTCTTTTATCAAACAGTTTGTGAGTCGTTATTGTATGTAGATGTTGTGTTGGATATTAGTATAATCATTATCCATATATCATACATAATTATCCCCGTTTATAAATATAATGACTCGGGGCTTTAAAAAGGAGTATCTAAGTCCCTGTTTGATAGCGACCAATTCCAAGGCAAATTATAAACAGTTGGAAAATTTTGAAATTTTCCAACCTTTCGGCTGTTTGATAGCGTAAATTTACCTTGAAAATTATTTTTCATGTACAACACTCCTTAAGCATAATTTACCACCTTTGGGTGGCAACAAATTCTTTGAAGGGGGGTCAAGTTTTTATTTTCCACCTTTGGGTGGAGACATACCCAAGTGTATCCTCGTCTTTAGCAAGCCCTAACTCAACCGAGTCGACATTACTCACCTATCAAGTCAAACAGTCATGGGCCCCTCTGGAGCGACCTTTCACCAACAATCTCAGCCTCATACTAGTATCTTACGACGAGACTATTAGTTGCCCCATCAATCCCTAATCAGTATCATCTCGCCCTGGTGTCACCCAAATAGTCGAGACCATACTTTTCAGTCCAGATCGCCAATGCCCAATGGGACATCGGACGTATCAGCCTCAGCCTCAGCCTCAGCCAAGATGAGACATCCCAAGACGACATACATCTCATGTGTGACACATGTTTATATCATGACCAATCCACATGGACAAATAGTTATAACAAAATCTTAGGAGCGCATGATTGAATATTGCATCATCTTGACATACTTGTGCCAGGACATGTGTCAAGACCCTATTGAAAGATTCACCATGAACAAGTTTCTTACATGCTTGGGGGTACAATGCACACCCTAAGCATTATATATACTTGTCATTTTACTCAGTGGAAAGGATCTAGAAATTAGAGATTCTATCCGAACTCTGTTTAACAACTTATAGAGAGAGAAAGTGCTAAAATTGTAATCTTAAGCCGTTAGTGTTTAAACACATCATCACCTGCATAGTAAAGTATGCCAATGGACCAACCACTTAAATACTAGTGTCCATCCTCTTTTCCTCATCTCCTTATCTTATTTTCATGTTTGTTTGTATATCTCCATTGTTGTGTCATCTTTGAGCCTAAGTTGCATATATAAACGTAAATGGTGATTTCTTAGCATCATCATTTTGGCACGTCTATGGGAATGAAGGTTCATCTTCATCCCCTCCATTTTGGCTTAAAAACCTACTTTTTGCCTTTGGTGGTAAGCCAACCCCATCTTTGTTGGGTTTAAATTGCCATTGAAAGATCTTGGGCAGCTTTTCGAGTTTTTTTAGCTCATTTCATTTGGTAACTTCTCACTAGAGATATGGCTTCCGATCAACCACCATGGGTTGGTCCCAGCTCAATCTAGTTACCACCTTAGTAAAAAATGGCTGATGTGGTGACGGCATTGTATTCACTAGTGGCCAATCAACAAAAGATACATGAATAGTTCATTGCCTTTAGCCAAATTATGATCAGGACTCTAGGCATTGTAGCAGAGATGATCACTCCGATTGCTAGATATGGTGTGAATGTGGTGACAGGCGGACCACCCCTGACTCCTCACAAGGAGGTGAAATGCTACCAGAGGTGGAGAGACGTGGATTATCCCATGAGACTTCTTCTGGGAAAATAAGTGTTGGAAGATCCATAAGACCTTGATTGTGATGAGGATGACTGTTGGGAACCATGTGAAATCTATGGCAACACGCTTCGCCCAGGGTTTCAACATTCGATATACTTAGCAGAGGGTTCGCTTTTTGACCGTCTCGACTATGGGTGTTAGGCACGGGTTAGCCAGGCCTTATTAAATATATGTTTACGGTTTTGTGTCATAGTATATATATATATATACACTATCCCAATAATACCCACGTCTATATCCCGACTTGTCATTTAATTAATCACACATTAATTAATTTTTTATTTAAGTTGTGTCACCCAACTATAATACCCCGACTCACTCATTATGTCTAACACCTCGTATTTTGGAGAATATGGAAATTAATTATATTGGTGATTTAGGAATTTATTTAATTTATAAAAATTATTCAATTCGTATGATTTAGATTTAATTAATTTAGTTTAAGTTAATTTCACCTACGTCATAATTTGAGATGATTTTAAAACGAACTTGGATGGTGATTTTGAGGTCATGGTTGATTACGAAAGGGTCAAAAAAGTGTACTCGGGGGTATAGTTTGGGTCTCGGGACGATTTTAGGCCAACCCGACACAATTTAAGGGCTTTTTGATCATTAGGGAGTTTGTGGTTTCAAGAATTCCTAAAATTCTAAGTCTTATATTTGATATTTGAGAGAACTAGGGGTATCACAATCATAATAGAAGAGAGGCAAGAGGATAGGAAGAGGGGAAGAAATCCAAAGATTCCTACATAGTTTTTCGCCCCGAACACAGCGGACTCGGGGTTGGAGCAAAGGGAGAAACACCACACCATATTATCAACGAATTTCAGACCTAGTATTGGTAGGAAAGTATTTAAATGGCAAATTATATTAATCATGTTATAATACACATGTTGATTAGGGTTTGATTTCATGCTTTTGGAAGTTTTATATGATTTTGGGAGGGTTTAATTCATAAACTAAAGTACGAATGTATGTAGATATGTTCCTTAATGATAATAATATGAAATCGATGAGTTTGGGTTGGTTAATAAGAGATAAATATGAGTTCTTGATTAATAAAGATGATGAACATGAGAAAACTAGGGTTTTATGTTTATTAAAGGAGAATTTGATTCTTGGATTGAATCTTTGAAGTTATTTGTGTAAACTTTTCGTCGAAAAAAATTCCTATGTGAAGATAAAAAAGTATTTGAATATATTTGATGATTAATACTGAATATTGGTGGGTTCTTGGTTGTAAAACATTAATCTTGAATGACTTAGGGTTTAATTGATGAACACAAGATGTCATTCTGCGAGAATTTTTGATGTAATTTTAAACATATGTCATTTCAATTGTACTTAGAGTTAGAGTGAGATCCATACATTCCTTGAAATATCAATGTCTTATATTTCTAATGAGATTTGAATCGGGTCAATCATAGTTCTATAGAGGTAGTAATCAATGTTTTACTATAGGGTGTTTGATCTACCAGCATAGTAATCTGCCATAATTTTTTATATAACTTTAAACTTATGCCATTTCATTTGTCCTTAGAATTAGAGTGATATCCTTACATTTAAGGAAATCTCTATGCCTTATCTTTCTAATGAGCTTTGAATTAGGTCAATGTAATTTCTGCAGAGGGAGTAATCTACATTTTACCACAGGGTCGTAAATCTTCCAGAAAATTTACGACTCGATTTGGTTTACTAGATTTTGACAATTTCCCCTTTCTAAGCCCAGAACTTACGGATAACTATCGGGGAATTTTTGGGACATCTTTAGAATATAATGAGGGATATATTGTATGACAGTATCCCTTGATAGGTTTGAGACTTATTCATGTATGCGAGAGTTAAAGCTAAGGCTAATTGGGCTTAATTATTAACGTAATAAATCGAGAAAATGAAAATGGATCGTGGAGACGATAAGGGAAATTATGAGGTAGACCGGTAGGACAATTGTGTATTAACTACTGAATTAACTTAGGGGTAACAATAGGCCCTTCGGGTAGAGAATAATACTCGGGAATATACGATAGAGAGTATATATCAAATAAAATTATGAAGTGAGCATTCATGAGAAAAATACTACGTACGGGTGATAATCATAGGTTGAGTGTATACCTATATGGATTGATTTTTTATAGGTTAAGTGTATACCTATACGGTTTTATTATTATAGGTCATGTGTGTACCTATATTTAATATACATATGGATAGGTTATGTGTAGGCCTAGTATGTATTATTATTTGTATGACATACCTACGCTGCTTGTTATCGGGGGGAGGTTTCGCGTCATGGACAGTCCTATTGGGGGATTTTATACTTGTACCCAGAACATAGGACCTTTGATACGTACTATCTGAGAATATGATCATTTCAACGGTGGAATGGGAGCGTAGGTATGTGCGTGACCCATATAGTTGGGGACTATGTTCGCCTCCAATATGTGTGATTTGTATTTTGGGTTCGAGGAGAGATGCCGAACCATTTGTCCTTGATATAGTACGATAGGTACTTGGACTGATAGCTGAGTACGGGAATGTGCATCACGGTGGCAAGACCGGTGGATGTTATATTATATATATATATGCTCATATATTTTCTCCTACTTATTGTGTGATAGTAGTGGGGCTAGATAGTGTGTATCTAAACAAAGATTTATCTACTTATGTGGGATAATAGTGAGACGATATAGTATGTATGTAAAGAACGATTAATCTACTAAAGAGTAAATAGTAAGTAGATTAGATAGTGTAAATCTAATAACTGATGAATCTACTAAGGTGTAAATAGTAGAAAGATGGATGATGAATATCTAAAATAAATTTTAAGTAGAGAAACTTAAATGGTAAGGCTTAAACCATAAAATATGTAAAATGGTAACGTGGGTTTAATAATAACATAAGAGAGATGTTAATTATTACGGGTATTCAGTAGCTTACTGTACGAGAGGTATGAGTAAGTTAAGGAGAATCTTAACTATGATTAAATTGTAGTTCAGGGCATTCAGTAACGTACTGTATGGGCGGTACGGGTGAGCTAGACTGATTTGAGGCTTATTAGATACTTGAGACCAAGTTATATTGGGTAGCTTAACTAGGTGGTGTAATACCCCGTGATTTTAATGACTTTTAAAATGGGTTATATTTTAAATTAATGGATTAATTGGATTTTATTATTAATTAATTCATTTAGATTTTATTCGAATTGTGGATATTAAAATGAATGATTCTGAATATTACTTAAAGATATTTAGGTAATATATGAATGTGGTATTATTGATGTGGTTGTGTGATATTAATTCAGTAATTTGAATTTTTAGTAGGACGTGGTATGGGACGTGTCGGGACAAATTATGAGATTAAATAAGAAAATTATTTTTTATATTGACCTTATAGTCATTTTGACCGCGCCGTTGCATCCGGAAGGGTTGAAATAGTCAGAAAAGTCTATTTGGATGTTGGTATTGGGTCTCGGGTCATTTGGAAATGAAAAGACAACCTAAAAGGGCATTTTGGTCATTTTTACAAGGGGAATGAATAGTGATTTCAGGTTTTGTCTTATTATAAATATTTGGAGATTAGTTGCACGTGGTTCATTCATCTCTTCTACACAAAAATTGAGAGGTCATGTTTTGAGAGAAAGTGAAAGGTTGCTTAGGAAGAGAGAAGCTTGCTTGGAAAGGAGGAGAACCAAAAGACCAAAGGTCACCACCACCACCAACCACCACCGAAAGTTGGCCGAAAAAGGGAGAAACACCTGTGATATACTACGCCAAAGGATCAAATCTTCATTAGAGGCAAGTGTTTGATAATTGCAATCTAAGTTTGTATATTGTCCATGTTAGAATAGTTATAAAAAAAGATGAGATTTTTCATGTTTGGAAGATGAAAATATAAAGTTGTTAATGGATTTCTAGATAATGGAGATATATAGGAATCAAACTCATGTTGTAGGTAGATAGTAATCCACTAAATAATCACAAATATGTTGAGGGAATTATGAGAATCATTGGTGTGTTCTTAAAGATATCATGTATATTATTTTCTGGAAAAATAGGATAAATATATGCTTTTAATTCAAACTCTTGATGATTCTATGATGTTTAGATCATTAGAAATCATTTGTACATGTTGATATATCATGTAGTAAGGATTATAAGTCATTTGGGTTATTAATATGAAGGTTTGATTGATAAAAAAATGGTTAAACCCGTAGTAGAAGTAATGCAGAAAACTGGGCTGTTATCTGGGCGATCGATCGATCGACCCCTTGTCTTTGATCGATCGACCTCTCCAGAATCTTTAAAGTTGTTTCTTTTTAATGCTTGTTCTTATCCCTAAACTTTTGTAAGTCTTTGAGATTTATTAATTTTATATTATGGGACTTAGGGAAGATCAGTAATCCCTAGATGATAATCGAATTAATCTGATTGGGATTGAATTTATTAAAATTATGATAATTAAATTGAAAGAAATTTCGGTTGCTAGATTAATGTGTTAGATTCTAATTGGTATTCATAAGGATTATGGATAGGTCCAGTAGGAGGCATTGGATATAACACCTGGGTAGCCTTAGATTTACAATTTCAACATCAAGGTGTGAGTTTAAGCTCATTATTGATTGCGCAAGGACTAAGTGTAATACAAGCGCTTAGTGGTATGGCTCCTGGTTAGAGATGGGAGTTCAGACCACATTTGGTTGAAAGAGGGGATGACGGTCGCGTATTTGAAGTTGACGGACCAGCGAGATATTGGGACATGATAGTAGAGTAATGCATGCACCGCAGCCGTGACTCGGGGTGCCGTATTATATATATATATATATAATGGATTAAATGAATGTATATAGTGGTTAGTTCATTCTACTGTGTGATAATTTTGGATGATGGTGAATATAGAAAAAGAAGTGAATTAAGATAATGAATGTTTATTCTTATAGATTTGAAAAGATTAATTCATGTTAATGAGAAACGTATATGAATAACTATATGACGTATGGTATGGGACATACGGGGTTATGAGATGGGACAGAATCATTATAGGGAAACTAGTGAAGATGAGCCATTAACTAGGAGGTTAATAAGAAACGTTAAGTGTGCACTCTAGATGAGAGGTGAGAATAGCAAGTGAGAGTTGGATGCTAACATGTACATACTAAATGCTTTATTGCACTTGTTAAATACTTTTTGTTTTAAAAATCATTTTCACATCGGGCTCTGACCCGTTTCCTTGCATATTTTCTTTTCTATTGTACCTTCTATATCAGGTGTCCAACAGCAGGGACGCCAACCTTAGCGGATTATGACGAGCTATGGAACTATGGAGTATTGCTTAGACGCCTATCTTCATTTGATTCACAATATTCTTTTAGTTAGGGCATGTCGCCCAAAAAGGAACCCAGTTATCTTCTTTTCTGTCTGAGTCAAATACTCTTATACTCGTGTCATTTTAATACATATGTTATTGTTGGGATTACTGTATTGGATTATTTGGGAATGTTTATTCCAATTGCGTTTAAATTCTTTTATTTTATCTGTTCGGTTATCGGTGTTGTAGAATAAAATGTGTTGTGTTATTTGTAAACTATAAATGGATTTTATTGAATTAAAATTTGGAAAGTTTTTAACACCACCTTAATTGGGTATTGGGTGAGTTGTAAATGTTTTCGACAGTGATACTAAGAATGAGCCAACTGTATATTCTGCTTTAATTTGGTATGGGATTGGCCACCCGGTATTTAATTAGGCGGGGTGTTACAGGTGGTACCAGAGCATCAGGTTTTAGTGTCCTTTAGGGTCTGTACGGCTTACTGTGTTTTCATCTTAGCGTTCTTTGATGTAGAGCCCTATGTTTTGGATTGTTGATTTCTTTGGTAATATTCCGTATATATTAGTGAATCTTATTTGCATTCGAACGGGTTCGTACAAGAAGTATGATAGATGAGGGCTATTGGACGGATATCGTAGATCGTACCTAGGAGGTTATGAAGTATGTTCGAGTATGATGATCGTAGTCGAGGTCACCCCTATTATGGAAAATTGAGGAGAGTCATCAGTAGAAGTTCTTGGAATGTGGAATTTTGTGTGTTACCTAACGAAGCCATATATATTCGAAGGCTTGGGCATATAGTGGAGTCTGGTTTAACTAGAACTGAAAATTTGGGGTAAAAAAATTTCTTGACTTATCGGAGCAAAGTTATAATAGTGGGAGTCAACAACCACCACCCGCAAATGAGGGTATGTTTTCTATCTAAGGAATTATGAGGCGCGTATGGATTTTTGTAGCGGTTAATATCGTGGGGGCTAAAAGAGTTGCTAAACTTAGCCTATATCACGGTTATTGACGTAGACTCACCGAGGGGTGTGGGACACCTATATTATTTTTTCATGTCATCACGTGGGTTTGATTTTTATCACAGAATTACTTACTTTGGGCATGTACGAACATGATGTGACTATCGGCGGGGATTGACTTGTGGTATATGAGAGCGTATAGCCAGTATCTTGTCTTTAATAAGAGAGTAGATGAGTAGACTTTATTTGAAATCAATAAAACTCGTAGAGAGGTTATAAACTATTAACTAAGGACCTGAGGAGTTTCGATGACCGACTACTTTAGGTAGTAGTGTATCGGGGGGTTCCTTATTTGGATTTCGCTTGCAAGACACCCCACGCATGAAACTAATAAACGTTGGGAGTCGAAATAAGTTAGGTCTTTAGGATATGAGTTTATAACCTTTGCGATAAATCAGAGTATTATACGGGTAATCATATCCATATTATAATGAAAGTTGTACGATAGGGTGTATGGGGACCCTGCATGGTTGAATTGTAGTATTTTTCATAATTGTGAAAGAGTAAGTAGTTGTGACTTGAGGATTTCTTTGTTTAATAAGTGAGGATCATTTTTCTTCCAAACTTTTTCAGAGGATGGTATAGGGAAGATTGAGTGAAGTTGAAATTCGATTCAGTTGAAACTATATGGTGAGGCTTGGCGTATAACATCAATGGGGATTTTCGTTAATGTATTGTATGGGCGGTACGACATAGATCACTTGCGATGTGAGATTTATACTCAGAGATGACCTTAACAGTATGATTTATCATTCCGAATTTCGGGATAAAATTCTGTTATAAGGGGGAAAGTATGTAATACCCCGTGATTTTAATGACTTTTAAAATGGGTTATTGTTTAAATTAATGGATTAATTGAATTTTATTATTAAATAATTCATTTAGATTTTTTCCGAATTATGGATATTAAAATGAATGATTCTGAATATTACTTAAAGATATTTAGGTAATATATGAATGTGATGTTATTGATGTGGCTGTGTGATATTAATTCAGTAATTTGAATTTTTAGTAGGACGTGGTATGGGATGTGTCGAGACAAATTGTGAGATTAAATAAGAAAATTATTTCTTATATCGACCTTACAGATCCGTAAGGGTTGAAATAGTCAGAAAAGTCTATTTGGATGTTGGTTTTGGGTCTCGGGTCATTTGGAAATGAAAAGACAACCCTAAAGGGCATTTTGGTCATTTTTACAAGGGGAATGAATAGTGATTTCGGGTTTCGTCTTATTAAAAATATTTGGAGATTAGTTGTACGTTGTTCATTCATTTCTTCTACACAAAAATTGAGAGGTCATGTTTTGAGAGAAAGTGAAAGGTTGCTTGGGAAGAGAGAAGCTTGCTTGAAAAGGAGGAGAACCAAAAGACCAAAGGTCACCACCACCAACCACCACCGAAAGTTGGCCGGAAAAGGGAGAACCCCTGTGATATACCACACCAAAGGATCAGATCTTCATTAGAGGCAAGTGATTGATAATTTCAATCTAAGTTTGTATATTGTCCATGTTAGAATAATTATAAAAAGATGAGATTTTTCATGTTTGGAAGATGAAAATATAAAGTTGTTAATGGATTTCTAGATAATGGAGATATATAGGAATCAAACTCATGTTGTAATTAGATAGTAATCCACTAAATAATCACAAATATGTTGAGGAAATTATGAGAATCATTGGTGTGTTCTTGAAGATATCATGTATATTATTTTCTGGAAAAATAGGATAAATATATGCTTTTAATTCGAACTCTTGATGATTCCAGGATGTTTAGATCATTAGAAATCATTTGTACATGTTGATATATCATGTAATAAGGATTATAAGTCATTTGGGTTATTAATATGAAGGTTTGATTGATCAAAAAATGGTTAAACCCGTAGTAGAAGTAATGCAGAAAACTGGGTTGTTATCTGGGCGATCGATCGATCGACCCCCTGCCTTCGATTGATCGACCTCCCCAGAATCTTTAATGTTATATCTGTTTAATGCTTGTTCTTATCCCTAAACTTTTGTAAGTCTTTGGTGATTATTAATTGGATATTATGGGACTTAGGGAAGATCAGTAAGCCCTAGATGAGAATCGAATTAATGTGATTGGGATTGAATTTATTAAAATTATGATAATTAAATTGAAAGAAATTTCGGTTGCTAGATTCATGTGTTAGATTCTAATTGGTATGCATGAGGATTAAGGATAGGTCCAGTAGGGGGGATTGAATATAAAACCTGGGTAGCCTTAGAGTTACAATTTCAACATCAAGGTGTGAGTTTAAGCTCATTATTGATTGCGCAAGGACTAAGTGTAATACAAGCGCTTAGTGGTATGGCTCCTGGTTAAAGATGGGAGTTCAGACCACATTTGGTTGAAAGAGGGGATGATGATTGCTTATTTGAAGTTAACGGAACTCCTCGATCGACAAAGTTAAGTAGTAGTGTATTGGAGGGGTTCCTTGTTTTGATTTCGCTTTGCGAGACGCTCCGTGCATGAACCTTAATGACGTCGTGAGTGAAGAGATGTTATTGGATGCGAGGATGTCGGTTTTGTTGATAACTCATATAGTGTGAATGAAACACTATAGACTATGAGCTATGTGATGATTGCATTCAATCCTAGTTGATAGAAGATGTGTTTATAAGAGATTAGAAACTATCGGTTATAACCCTAATTAAAGGAGGGTTTAATTCATGGTAATTCGGGAGATATGATAATATGGACCAGTAGGGTATAAGTGACTTGTTACTGAATATATGTTGAGGAAAAACCTATTTGAACCTTGAGTATTGAGTGAGGCTCGAGGATAATTAAATTATGAAGTAAAGTTATGATATTTTAATACGTGGGGTTTAAAGAGATATAATGCAACGTATGGGAATAATCTAAGGGTAATGTGAGTACCTTGTTGATAGTTTATTATAGGTATGATAAGGCCTATTTGATTGATTGATGATTTATGTGTATGACATACCTAGCTTACTTGCTATCGACGGGAGGTTTGCGCATGAGGGCAGTCATATCCTGATGAATCCATGGGATCTTTGATTTGTCGCTCGAAAACATAAGTCTATGAAAGACTTATCGGGGAGTTGATAAGTCTGATGACTTTGGGTACGTAGGTATGTGCGTGACCCATGGATACGAGAACTATGTTCGCCTCCAATTTGTATGTTGATGTTTGTGGTTCGAGAAATCCTTACCGAACCTTTAGTCCCCTATTTGGCGCTAGCGATATTGGGACATGATAGTAGAGTAATGCATGCACTGCAGCTGTGACTCGGGGTTCCATATTATATATATATATATATATATATATATAATGGATTAAATGAATGTATATAGTGGTTAGTTCATTCTACTGTGTGATAATTGTGGATGACGGTGAATAAAGAAAAAGAAGTGAATTAAGATAATGAATGTTTATTCTTATAGATTTGAAAAGATTAATTCATGTTAATGAGAAACGTATATGAATAATTATATGACGTATGGTATGGGACATACGGGATTATGAGATGGGACGAAATCATAATAGGGAAACTGGTGAAGAGGAGCCATTAACTAGGAGGTTAATAAGAAATGTTAAGTGTGCACTCTAGATGAGAGGTGAGAATAGCAAGTGAGAGTTTGATGCTAACATGTACATATTAAATGCTTTATTGCACTTGTTAAATACTTTTTGTTTTAAAAATCATTTCACATCGGGCTCTGACCCGTTTCCTTGCATATTTTCTTTTCTATTGTACCTTCTATATCAGGTGTCCAGCAGCAGGGACACCAACCTTAGCGGATTATGACGAGCTATGGAACTATGGAGTATTGCTTAGATGCCTATACTAATTTGATTCACAGTATTATTTTAGTTAGGGCATGTCGCCCAAAAAGGAACTCAGTTATCTTCGATCTATCTGAGTTAAATACTCTTGTACTCGTGTCATTTTAATACATTTGTTATTGTTGGGATTACTGTATTGGATTATTTAGGAATGTTTATTCCAATTGCATTTAAATTCTTTTGTGTTATCTGTTTGGTTATCGGTGTTGTAGAATAAAATGTGTTGTGTTATTTGTAAAATAAAAATGGATTTTGTTGAATTAGAATTTGGAAAGTTTTTAACACCGTCTTAATTAGGTATTGGGTGAGTTGTAAATGTTTTCTACAGTGATTCTAAGAATGAGCCAACTGTATATTCTGTTTTAATTTGGCATGGGACAGGCCACCCAGTATTTAATTAGGCGGGGTGTTACAAGTGGGATGTTAGGTGTGCACTATAGATGAGAGGTGAAGAAACTCGGGGGAGTGTCCGCAGCCTAACATGTGTATCTAACAGCTGTTCATTTAAATTGATATTTAAATGCTTACTAAATATTTTCAAATGACCTTTACTTGGGCTCTCATCCGTACTTGCAAAAACCTTTTTCCAAAACCTTTTAGGTGTCGAGCCACAGGGACGCCAAGCAGGAGGATCTGTTCCGGGGATGCGTAATTGCAGTACTTATGGATGCTTGCGGGATTTGGAATTAGATGCTTTAGTTACTTCATTCCTAGTGTAGGGTGCAGTTCAGTATTTCATTCGGGCGTGTTGGACCTCAGTTATTTCTTTATGTTAGACAGATTATGTATTCGGATTTTATTTATATTGGACTTTTATTTGGATTTGGGAAGTTATGGTTTATTCAATATTATTTTATATTCGTTGCTTATTAGATGATTGTTCAGCTTATTCATTTATTACGTGGATGGTTAGTTATTTTATTTATTTTCCCATATTGTTTTGTTTAATAAAAATATAAAATTTGGCACAGACTTTTTTGAATACTAAGTGGTTAGTAAATGTTTTAAAAGGTTTCCTACGGTGATTATAAGAATGAACCAAATGGAAATCATTTTTTAATTTAATGAAGTCCTGATCACCCGGTATTTTATTAGGCGGGGTGTCACAGATGGTATCAGAGCATAAGGTTCTAGTGTCCTTAGGATATGTACAACTTTTTACATTTCAGCGTAGAATTCTTTGATATAAGACCTTTTGATAGGATTGTTGAATTCCCTTGTGTATGCGACTTACATTCTCCTGCTATTAAGTATAGTTGATGAGATTCTTCTGCGAGTTCGTTTGGGTTTTGAACACCTAACATTATGGGACAACCATCGATGGCCGTTAGAAGGACTGTAGTGGGAGAGTCTTAGCAGAAGCTAAGGGGGTATTCTGGAAATTGTGATCGCAATAGAAGTCACCATAATTATTGTTCAGGAAGGTGACAGTAGGATTATCACGAGGGTAGAAGTTTTCCCAAGAACTATTATACATGATTGTGGTGCAATTTTACACTCACCCAACATAGTTGGTAAGGGGTGGGGAAAGTTGGAAGGACTATTAGAGGAGACATCTATAAGGATTCGGTAAAAAGAGGAAGCATGATAAGACAATAGAAGGAGGTAATCTAACGGAAACTAGGTAGGATGGAGTGCAACAATACCCATGATTAAAAGTTTTGAGAAAAAAATTTAAGCTCATAAGAGAAACATACCATGACAAGAGTCAGTCACCACATATAAGATATATGGAATAAAATGAGGAATTTGAGTACAATTTGATCGTAAGATCTTCCTTCTTCTGTTTGGATAGAGATACGAATAGAGTTTCGGAAATTATCATAAGTGTGCGAGATAGAGACCGAGCGTAAGGGAGAAGTTGACTTGATTAGTGAACTGCATACCTGATGAAGGGGATATGGAGAATAAAAGGGTTCATAAGTTGATAAGAGACACTACTAGGAAAATAACAATTAAGGACAGCTAATTTTTTGTCCCAAAAGCTCATTTTTTGTCCCTAATATCATTTGGGACAGTCATAAGGACAACAATAACTGTCCTAATAGATGGGCGTCATAAAAGGCTAAAAGGACAACAATTGTTGTCCTTTTTGAGTATTTAGGACAACAATTGGTGTCCTTTTTGTTCCATCCTTTTAAATCCATGTATTATTACATATTTATAAGGACAGATTTTGATGTCCTTTAAAACGAAGTATTAGGGACAGAAGTAGCTGTCCCAAATATATTTTGGCTCCAAATGAATATTTTAAAAGACAATCATAGTTGTCCTAAAAGATATATATATATATATATATACACACACTTATATTATAATCAACCTAAATTCAATCTCTAATGTAATAACATTAAATTAAAAAACAAAAACAAAAACACAAAGACATTGCCAAAATTTAACCTTAAGTATAATAACAAAACCAAATAGTGTATTATCACACTTCAAAAAATAAGCACCACCACATACTTTCAAATTGTCATTTCCACTTCTAAGTTAGTTACATTAATACATAGACAAGTGTGGTTATCGATAGTATCAACTGCGGCTGCTGCTGCTGGTGGTAGTGGGATACCCACCTCTCATATCATACGAACGATTTCAAGCCTAGCTTCTGCTCGAGTTTCTCTCTTGGCCCTCATGACTCTTTCTTGTATTTCATTTTCTAAATCAGCACGCACCATATCAATTTCTTCTTGATGACGATTCTCTCGTGCCTCCACCTCTTTCCGATAACGAGTATCTCATTCATTGGCCTCCTTCTCTAGTCGAGAAATCTCACTATGATAATAATTAGATGATGTGGTTGAATGTGAAGATGTTGGTTTAGTGCATACGCCCATACACAATGCTCATCCATGTTCGTCAGGTCCTATCACGTCCTCAAATATAGCATCTCTCACTTCAATCCAATTTTTTTGATTAAATGGCAGCTCATCCAATTGTCGTTTAATCATTTCCTACAAATTGAGAAAAAACATATAGCACAATCAACCTCTTTTCGTAAATGGAACATGCAAATATCCACCAAAATAATATTTGTAATGTAACTAATTCGTTTGGATTGCAATTATCAACATATTTATACCTCTCTACCAGCCACTCCATCATCAACATCGTATGTGAGATCCTTTTTCTTACGTGTCCATCTCCAAACACTCAATTTGTCGATGGGATCTTGTTTTGACTTCATCTAATTTATATATAAATAGAAAACATGTTATTAAAATCCTAAAAGAACATAAATATAATCATAGTTTAGTAGAACATATATATAATGATACTAAAGTAAGAATATATACTAACTTGTTGCTTTATTACGGCAATTGAAGTTCTCCCAATTGTAGGGCGGGAACAAAGATAAGCATGGTTAAAGATATTCCTATTTGCCACTCGCTGTAAGTGAAAATAAATAATGTTAATGACATTTCAAGTTACTTGGTATTATATACTCTCCTCACCAATTCAATGTATTATTTTTAGAAAATTTCGATAGAGTCTTCTTTATTTTTACATGTAATCGAACTTGTTTAATCATCAACATAACATCAATAATTAAAAAAATAACATGCAAAATTACGTCTACCAATTCAATGTAATACCTTTGTTGTTTCTTGACCCCACTGTTTCACTAAGACTTTCCATTGATTCGGGCTGACTTTTGGGGGGGGGGGGGGGGGGGGGTCATTGCTAAACTCTCTACATCCATGTTAAATTCCATTTAATAATTCTTCTTGGTCTCATACTTAAAGGATCTCCATTGAATTCCAAGCTTACGACATCATATATTTTGGTAATTGTTTGGCGCATTTGTGTTGATCTAAGAACAAAAAAAATACATTAGTTAGAAATACTAATAATTTCAAATATTTGATTTTACTAATACGAGATTAATTTAATATTACCTTCACCTGTTACCAAACAAAGTCGAGCTTTCGTTGATTCGCTTTTGTCCAAGAAGTCAAAGCCAAAGGAAAAAAATCTCCTTGACGTGCATAATATTCGAGTTGACTCGCCAACTTCGTCTCATATGGTCCAATTGGTTGGCAATATTCATCCCAACCAAGTATCTTTTTCTCACCATTACCCCATTCATTCCATTGTTTGTCACTCCCTCTAGCTTTCCTCTTATGAGAGGACGTGCTATTAGTATCACTTGTTCAAAAGTAATGAGCAAGCATATATATAAAAATTTACAAAATTCTGATGTATAGATATCTTTTGATATATACCATCATATGAGATGATCTGCAAGTCATTCTTCATTCCACAGGAGGGTGTACCATCGATACTTCCTGTTTAAAAAAAGTATGCTTCTTGTAAATGATAGTTCCATAAGTAAAGAAGTAGCAACAAATCAAGGCCAACTCTTAGAATTGCAATATTTTTAGTTCAAAATGTTCATATTTGGCTAAGGGCTTAGACTTGAGTTTTGCATTCGAATATACATCAGTATCATAGCCTTCATATTAGTTATCAGTACAAAATTTCATATTTAATGTTCAGTTAGCACCATGAATGTTATCAGTTACCAAATTTCCGTTATCAATTCAATACTAAAGCACCATGAATGTTATCAGTTACCAAATTTCAAGAGATCAGTTATGTTCAGTTAGCACCAAAGCAGATCCTTTAGCACCAGATCATTTAGCAACAAAGCACCAGATCATTTAGCAACAAAGCACCAGATCATTTAGCAACAAAGCACCAGATCATTTAGCATCAAAGAATTATTTAGCGAGTGAATAAGGATAATGCATACTTTAGTACCAAATCAGATCAGTATGCATAATTAAGACCTGCATTAATTTAAATGAAAATGCAAGTGCAGAGGCATAATTTAGACCTGCATAATTCATACCTGCATAATTCAGCACCATCTCATTTAATTTAGCAAATGCAAGTGGTACAGTAGAGCAAACATCAATGTTGAGCTTCTTCTAAGTATCCTAAACCCTCCTTTTGACTGAGCTCTAACAGATGGAGCTGAAAATAATATAAAAAAATATTGGTCCATGCTTACCAACTGCCTAAGGATTTGAGAACAACTGTTGTTAAAGCAGTTGAATATTTTGACCAAAAAAATCGTTTATGCTGCCATCCAAAATTATTCATAATGATTTTAGGAAGTAACTTTTATATACCGATGAACTGTTGTACTCCAAACTAAAATGAGCCTTCATATCGCTAATCATTACATGCTTAGATTGTTATAAGGCACCAAATTTTCTTTATCACTAACCCCACAGTACTTTGAGTTTATTTGACTTATGCATTTATTAAGAACTATCATGACATTTCGTTTATAATTCGTGACATGCACCGGAAATTTGTAAGATTACTTATATATTATGAAAGCATTATTTAGCAAGTGAATAGGGAAAATGCATACTTTAGTACCAAATCAGACCAGTATGCATAATTAAGACCTGCATTAATTCAAATGCAAATGCAAGTGCAAATGCATAATTCAGACCTGTATAATTCAGCACCATCTTATTTAATTCAGCAAATGCAAGTGGTACAATAGAGCAAACATCAATGTTGATCTTCTCCTAAGTATCCTAAACCCTCCTTTTGACTGAGCTCTAACAGATGGAGCTGAAAATAATAGAAAAAAATGTTGGTCCATGCTTACCAACTGCCTAAGCATTTGAGAACAACTGCTGTTAAAGCAGTTGAATATTTTGACCAAAACAATCTGCTATGCCGCCATCCAAAATTATTCATAATGATTTTCGGAAGTAACTTTTATATACCGGTGAACTATTGTACTCCAAACCAAAAGTAGCCTTTATATAGATGATCATTACATGCTTATATTATTATAAGGCACCAAATTTTCTTTATCACTAACCCCACAGTACTTTGAGAGTATTTGACTTATGCATTTATTAAGAACTATCATGACATTTTGTCCATAATTCGTGAGATGCACGGGAAATTTGTAAGATTACTTATATATTCGTGAGATGTACCTGATTTTAAATTTTATTTGAAATATATTCATAATAGAGTATACCTAAACAAAGTATACTTATAAACTGATTTGAAATTTGAAAATGTACCTGACTGATGGACAAATCATTGGCCACCTTCAAATATTGCAATTCAAATCTTCTTTGTTATTTTAAAAGCCACATTTTCTCTCATTTATCTAGACAAAATGCTTAACCTAACCAAATTTATTGTGTATGTATGGTGTTTCCCGGGCATTGATTGGAAAATTGGGATTCTAGTCGTAAAAACGGCTAAACTATATTTGGAGGGGGGAGGTATTAGTACCTCTCTGGTACTAATTGAAGCCTCATGTCATGAGTATAAGACTCTGCCCAAGTATTAGTACCTTCTCTGGTACAAACTTAATCTCTTCTCCTCTAACCACACTACCCTTAGCAACCTTTCATTTGATAGATGAACCATCTATATTGAACTTGTATCATCATGTGTAGGGACGGATCATCGAGACACTTTTTTAGACACTAGGAGTTTGAACAACCTCCCGAACTACATCGGGCAAGATTAATTCATGTAAATTGGTAATAGTTTTGGTCTTAGAAATGATAGATACATTAGAGTTCCACTTAAATATGCAATGTTTATAGATACCCATGACACAATATGTTATCTATAGTTTCCTCCAGTTCCCCTTAATTATAGAACCTACATATGAAAACTATATGAATCCCAACAGATTGCACCTTGTTGTCCACTAAAACTCTTGTGTATAATTTTTCTAACAAATCCCCTAATATCCATTGGTTTCTTATAATTTTTGCACAATCCACCCATGATAATGGACTTTATCATGATCTAAGTTGCTAGTAGTTAGTTGTGAGATAATGATTGATGATGACTAAGCCTTGCTTCTCAAAATTAAACATAAACATATGCTTAAGAAACCTTCTTAATTTTTTGAAGAAGTTTGAAAGGGCTTCAAGTCAAGTCATCAACTATAAGAAGAGTAGCTTTACCATGCATGAATCCTTGGGTAGAAGCCTATTTTAGTAGCTTTAAACCTCAAACAAAAACATATTTATTTGAAATTTCTAGTCTACCTCATCTTCTATGGTAGAAGCAAATATGTCTACTTTGAAGAGCTGGTCATTAAAACAAAACATAAAGTGGCAGGTTGGAAATCGAAATTTCTTTCATTTTCTAGTAGGAGAACTCGTATTCAAATTGTCTTATCTTCTATACCCATCCATGTACATGCCACATTTAATCCCCTATGTAGAAACATTCTTCATATTTAAAGAGTTTTCAACAATTTCCTTTAGGAATCTTCTCTTGCATTTGGGAAGAATTATAACTAGTTGAATGGAAAACTATGATATCGATAGAATAGGGAGGTCTTGGCTTTAAATCTCTATCAGATATTTGTAAATTAGCTATCATGGAGATTTAGTGGAATCTCAAGACTCAAGATATCCTATATGCTAATTTCTTCTGGAACAAATACAAGGACTGTTCAACTACTACTAGCTAAAGTACTTATAAAATAATTTTAGTGATAAAAAATGTCAAAGAAAGTATCATTATAAAGATAGATAGCAGTTTATAGTAGTCTCTATCATGATGAAAATGTTTCCTCCAAGTCCTCCTGGAAGATTATCAAGTAATCTAATCCCTCTTCTTCTCTAAGAATGTCCAATTATAACTCTTTGTTTCCTCATAAAATATCTATATTCCTTTGGAAATGATATCATAATAGTGTCCCTATTTATAAGAATGTTCAAAAGATGGGGATATTATTGGCTTTTAAATGTAGGTATTATGATCAAGTTCAAGAGGATCTAAACCATTTATTCATCCTGGTTCTATTATTAGTGAAGTTTGGAATTTTTTTACTAACCTGCTTATTGTTAAGATCTCCTTAATATCCATCAATTATATGCTAATGTCTTAGTGGTTGAGAAATCCAAGAGAAGACTTTCTTACTTACTTATTTGCCATCATCCCTGTAGTGGTTTTATGGAAAATTTGTTATCAGGAACCAATATTGTTATGAAGGTGTCAAAATGGATATAATCTCATCACCAACAAGGTGATTTATATCATTATATATTCTAGTTCCAATAATACCCTCAAATAAAAATGATCTCTCAATGAAATATCTCATATGTTCAATCTAAAATTTGTTAAAAAGTGTTATGAGGTCTTACACTTGACTAAGTGGCTTAGACCAACTCAAGTTTTTTTTTTAAAATTAATTACTAGTGGGATATTAAGGGTAATCCAGGTTTGGCTAGGTCTGTTGGAATCATTAGTTATTATAGAGATTGTTTTTATTAGATCCTTTTAAGCATTTGAAGGGTTGGATTCTAATAATAAGGCCGAGTGTATGGCAATCTTAAGGGGTTTGAGACTTTGTTCCTCTCTAAATCTCTCAAACGTGGTTGTGGAATCAGACTCTAAATTTGTTGTTTATGTGATTCAGGGAAATCTTAAGAAACCTCCTCGGTCACTTATTGAAAATTTTTAGCTAATTAAGGAGAATGGTGATTAAGGAGAATGGTGATCAAGTTACAACTTCATATATCCATTGTTAGAAAGAATCAAACTTTAAAGTAGGTGCTGTTCATTTATTTTTTGATGTAAACAACCTAGAGTCATATATATTTATTTTCATTCCATCCAGAAAATGAAAGCTAATTCACCTTTATGAAAATATTAGCTTCATATATATTAGCTTCATCCAGAAAATAAATATTAGCTTCATCCAGAAAATAAATATATATGAAGCTAATTCACCTTTATGAAAATAAATATATATGAAACTGGGATATATGAAGCTCTAACTTTAAAGTAAATTACAGCTTCATATATATTTATTTTCATTTTATTATTTAATGTCTTGTTCGGGTTGGGATCATTTTATTGTTTTATGTCTCTCTATATCTTTAGATTTCAATGGAAGTGGTTCAATTTCAATGGTTATATGTAAGTGGATTAATTTGAATGTATTTCTTCTATAATTCCTTGATAACGTCAGGGGTGTAGTGAAGTTACGAAAATGGTGGCAAAGCTTGGGTAAAACATTAACCTCAAATTCTAACTGGTTAAATATTGATTTTGGGATAATAAAGTAGATAAAACAAAGGAAGCATCATATTTTACTAGGGCAGGATCGTCAACAAGGTCGAGTAAAATCAAAATTAAGTTAGTTTTGATTCTTAAAGGTTACAGATGGTAAGGGAGACATTTCTTATAATATTCAAGCAGATGTAGGCAATGAATCTGGTATGAGGAGATTGGTCTTTGGTTAATTAGGTGAGAGTAGTCAATGGTGTTCCAGTTAGAGGAATAAACTTTTAGATGACATCAAGACTGTCCTTGATAATTGTGGAAAGATACTCTAAACTAGCATCTCTCTAACAACCTTGAAGAAGATGAATGAGGTTGTTTAAAACTCCACTATCACTTAATTCCTTATGCCCTAAACTAGAGTGGGAAGAATGGATAATGATAGTTGCACTGAATCCAGAAACATTTCCGTTACTACTATGGATATGTGAAGAGAATATGACAACTCATGGTAAACTTATGAACAACATTACCACCCATACCACCTCAACTCAATTCAACTGAAAAAAGTCTTTTCCCAATTTTATGTGTAGAGTCTCCATAGCTTGAGTAAGAGACCTGATAACTAAATACCCCTCATCTAAATGTTTACATGTGGTATCATAGTTGACCCCATGATGCTGTCTTTTTCCATTAGATGTCGAAAGAAAATTTTCATAAAGTGAAACAAAAGAATCTAAATTTTTTTTGGGAACTCTTATCGCATAAATAATGTGAATGGGCATTACAGTTAATACTGCCTTGCTCAAAGTGATTTACCTACAAAATTCAGCAGTCTAGCTTTCTATCCTTTAATCCTCTTTCCTCATAGTAATATGGGGGGTAATGTATATGGGAATTAGTATTATTTTCAAGTGCGATATTTGAACTTCTCGAGAAGTAAAAATTTATATACCTGAATCTGATATGGGGGGTGATGCATGTGCCGCTCCATTAGTAGACGAGGATCTAATCATACTGAATCTGTTACAAGAAAATAATATATATGATTAGTTATCGTATTAATAAAAAATATGATAAAACATAAAAAATCGTATGATACAAATAAGAGAAACATATGTCATAATGCTTACATATAAATTTACAACTTATAAACTCTCAGTCTTCGTCCATATCATCCTCACAATCATCAACATCATGCATAGATGTATCAATTACGGATCCATCTACATCTTGTCTCACACAAGATACGTTTTGATCATATTCGAACACTTGCACACTAAACGTCTCGAATGGATGAAATTCTAATTCTTCTTCTGTGGTTGAATAACTATCAAACCTATCTCTAGGCGTTATTTGAACAACTACATGCCAATCTAGTTCCAAAGGGTCTTGCACGTACCACACTTGTTCTGCTTTGGATGCAAAGATAAAAGGCTCATCGCTCGATCGATTATGTTTGTACAACAAGTGGTTGGAACTTACTAATGTAAAGTTGAACTCATCTACTCGTTTCCCCAAATGATTTTCGATCCAATTGCATTTGAATAGTACAAACTTTTGGCCATTAAAATATTGAATTTCAATAATGTCAATCAGTTTTCCATAGAAAGTAACATCCCCAGACAAAGGATTAGAGTCTTTTCGACTAGCATAGCTCTTTCCTTCTGCTTTTAAAATAACTCCACTATTCTGAGTTTTTCGACGACTATCAACTTCCTTTGTTCGAAATCTAAATCCACGAATAATATATAACTTGAAGCTTAACACATCCTCCAGAGGACCCAGTGCCAAACTCAATACTTCTCTAGATAATTCGATATCTTTTGGCAATCCATCCATCTAATGTTTCAAGAAATAAGAAAACTACGACATGGAAATATAATTAGAATACTAAAAATGAATAAACATACTTATATAATCCTTAAACCACGTGTGGAAATGTTCATTGTGAAGGCGTTGCACAAAATGTTTTTGTGAAACGTGAGGATATTGTTTTATAAGTTCAACAATGTGTTTTTTGAAAATATCATACGTGTGTCAAGTTATAAAGGCAATTCAATAATGCATTTTATATAAAAATTACTTTTGGATAATATATAACTTACTCAATAAATGGCGCAACTGCATCACTGTTAGCAAGCACATATAGATGCGCTTGTATACGAGTTACTGAATCAAGCCGGAATTTCCGACCTTACCTCGCACCATGCCCAGCTCATTACCTCCGTCATCATTTCTGGAAGGCCGATTACACTTAGTTTCAACATCTTCAGCCATATATCTCCAGCAAAAAATGGTGGATTATTCCATAATAATATATTTAGCAATTGAGGCCTCAGGATAAGCACGATTTCACACAAAGAGTTTTTGAGTATGCAAATACCTTTCAATTGGATACATCCAACAGTAGATTATTGCACTGACAATTACTAACTCATCAATCAAATTTATTGGCAAGTGCTCCATCACATCAAAGAATCCCGAGGGGAATATTTTCTCAAGAGTGCAAAGTGTAAGAGCCATATGATCTTCAATTTTTCTACATCAACCAAAGTATTTGTACTTGAGCACAACACTGAAAAATAGTTTCTTAGTTCAATTAATGCTTTGACAACATGTTCCGGCAGTACCCTCCGTAGTGCTATTGGAAGTAATTTTTGCATTAAAATGTGATTGTCATGGCTCTTTAGTCCCCATATACTTCGCTCTTAAGGGTGAACACATCTTAAAATATTCGATGAATATCCATCTGGTACTTTTAACATCCTACGACACTTTTGGAAAAATATCCTTCTCTTTTGTTGCTCATTGTAAACTCTGTTGCAGCTATGTAATCCAAAATTTTCCCACGTGTTTGGGGATGTAGTGGTCGTCTGATGCACATCTCTTGCAGGTATTTTTTGGCCTTCAAATTATCTTTGGTTTTATCTTTAATGCCCAACAATGTAAATAAGATCTTGTCACACATTTTTTTTCAATATCCATAACATCAAGATTGTGGTGGATCAAATTATGCTCCCAATATGGCAATTTAAAAAAGATACTTTTCTTTGTCCAATTTAATCTCGTCTTCGACACCACATCTTTTGTTGTCTTAGAAAGCTCTTTTTCTAATTGTTCTCTTTTCCTCTTTCTAAAAACATCTTCCTTATTGTATTCAGTTTCAATGTCGAGCTCATTTAACTGTTGCAAAACTTGTGATCCTGATAATTTCAACGGAGGTGGTCTGAAATAAACATTTCCATTAAAAATTGTTTTCTCTTTTCGAAACCTATGGCACTGAGGTAAGAATCGATGATGAACCCAATAACAATAATTTTTACCATAAGTTAATCGAGTCTCTTGATGATCTTTGTTACAATAAGGACAAGCAAATTCACCTTTCGTGCTCCATCCGGATAGCATGGCATATGCCAGAAAATCATTAATTGTTCATAACAACGTTGCACGCAACTGGGAAAATTATTTACTCGATACATCATAAGTAGTCACTCCATTACTCCATAACTCTTTTAGCTCATCAATCAGTGGTTGTAAAAATACATCAATTTTAACACCAGGCCCTTTTGTCCCATCAATAAGAATTGATAAAATTAAGTTTTGTTGCTTCATACACAAACATGGGCTCACACTCAAGGGCATGAGTACAACTGGCCAAGTACTATGAGCAACGCTCATATTACCAAAAAGATTTAATTCGTCACTTGCTAGCCCAAGTTTAACATTACAACTATCACTTGCAAAAGATGGATTACACTCAACAAATGCTTTCCAAGCATGAGAATCATCCGGATGCCTTTGCACACCGTCATCAATACGATCCTCAGTGTGCCCTTTCATTAACGAAGTAGTATGTGATGCCCAAAACAATCTTTGCAATCTTGGTTTTAAAGGAAAATACCTTACCTTTTTAGCAGCTACTTTTGTACTTTGATTACTCTGTTGAATTTAATCAACATCACTGCCAACATTTGATTTATATCTCGTAGCCCCACAAATGACACACTTCTCTAAAGTCCCATTTTCATATCGAAATAACATACAATTGTTAGGGCACGCATCCCACGTTTCATACTTGAATCCCAAATCAGAAGTGAGCTTATTAGCCTGATAAAAGGATTTTGGAATTATGGACATATGTAATGTCTTCTCCAATAGTTTTAGCAACATTGTGAAAGAACTATTCGTCCATCTATTAAGTTTCTTTAAGGGAAAGAGTTCAACTACAAATGAGAGTTCAGTAATACCCTCCGGACAATTTTCATATAACTTTCTTTTCGCATATTTTAGGAGTTTGAAATATTTTGTCATGTCACCATCAGGCACCACATCTTCAACTCCATGTCCATCACTACATGAATTTACATGCGTCTGTGGAACTCCCCTTCCCTCTTGAACGATTGCAATCATATTTCCCCCCAAGCTCGATTCATATGATATATCATCAAGTGACACATCATTACCAAAATTACTTGTATTGTCCTCCAATACATCAACCAATTCCCCATGATAAATCCAATCATTATAACTCCTGTCAAAACCATGCATCTCTATGTGACCCTTCACAGTGTGTAGGTTGTGGTAGACTCGATTTACACATTTATAACATGGGCATTTGATGCATGACGATTGCATATTTTTATTCCTATATGCAAAGCTAATAAACCTTTCAACCCCATCTATGTATTCTTTTGAATTCCAATC
The DNA here is from genome assembly GCA_949130495.1 of Sambucus nigra. Classification (NCBI taxonomy): domain Eukaryota; kingdom Viridiplantae; phylum Streptophyta; class Magnoliopsida; order Dipsacales; family Adoxaceae; genus Sambucus; species Sambucus nigra. The sequence goes on along the minus strand of OX422218.1, from coordinate 447,341,760 downwards.
ACGTGATTCGATCCAACTTTTATCCATACCAACTCCTAAGACGTAATTCAATAATCAACAAAAATATATTAGCATACATATACAAGATATTCAATTTAAACATAACAAGATATAGAGAGTTAGTGCGACATAATATTAAAGGAAACATCATTTGAGCAATTCCACACACAAACACACTCAAACATACATGCGATTACTTCTAAATCTAAACCATTCCACAAGACTATATTTTCTCATTCTAAAAAATCTTATCTTCATCATCACATTTCAGACATACATAAATATAAATCTAAAACTACATCGTAAAAAGAAATTTGTAAACTCCCTTATTTCATTTCTACCCTTCCAATTATAATTCCACACACACACACAAACATACGTGCGATTACTTCTAAATCTAAATCATTCCATAAGACTATATTTTCTCATTCTAAAAAATCTTATCTAAAAAATCTTATCTTCATCATCACATTTTCAGACATACATAAACATAAATCTAAAACTACATCATAAAAAGGAAACCTGCAAACTCCTAAAGCTCAGACTTATAAATATCGATTTCTAAAACAGCTTGAAAGCGAAAGGGCTTGGCACATAAAATTTGCAATGTATGATTCATAACTGATTTGTAATGTAGTTTATAAGTTATAATTTGTTCCCCAAAAAATTAAACCCCATTGTGAGTTCGCCCCAACTTTTGCACCTTAAACCCATGAATTCAAAGTATCCCATTATGGATGGCCTGACATTCAAAATTTATTAATGCATGTTGAATTTCTATGCGCCAGATAATATTAGAATTTCACGTTATTTTATGTATTATTTTTTAAAATAACTTTTAATTTCAAGACAATCCGGAAAGTAAACATAACTGTTAATTTCGACTGAGAGCTTCAACAAGAGATAACATTTAGTTCCAAAAACTAATTCGTTCATCTGACTTACTTAGTTGTCAATATTGCAGTGATTAATATCATTTGGACCCGTATGCTCATTTGGACACCACACATCAATTGATGCATTTTTAATACCTTAGCTATGTTAAATAACAACCTAAAGTACTAATTCTGGCTTCACTTTCACTATCAAATTTGGACTTCAAAAATATAAGGGACTTGCCAAATTCTTGTCTTGGACAAGAAAATCTCAAAAATCAAACATGGCATAGTTGGAATATCATACATTTCAAATAAATTGTTAGCAGTATCCCCTTAAATAGAATATACTCTATATTTCTAAACAAGTTATTGCATTCTCTTGCATCAAGAACACCCCAATTTTAAAAGCACTACTCATCTAAAATTAGCAGTATAGAACCCACCAGCAATGAGAATGTTTCCATTTTCAACAAAATTCACAAAACGCCTTAGTCTTGTGTACGGAATCCGATCTTTGCACACAAAATCAGTCTATAATCAAACACAAAATCAGTCTATAATCAAACAAAAAATCAGATCTATAATAAAAAACAAAATCATTTCTATAATCAAACACAAAGTCAAATAAAAAATCAGTTCTATATGAGTAAGCCCACATACCTTTATTCTTCGAGAGAAAACCCGACGAGTTTTACGAGAGAGGGAGAGAACGCAATAGAAAGAGTGAGAGAATAGAGAAGCAGGTTTCACAAAAGCTTCGAAGTATTGATAAAATCGTCCGAAGATATATGTTTCATGAGAGAGAGAGAGAGATAGAGAGATAGAGAGAGAGAGATAGAGAGAGAGAGATAACAGAGAAGATATCTGTTTCACGACATTGTGAGTCCGAAGGTATTCGCTCGAGTTAGGAGAGAGATAAGCGGGTGAGTCCGTTATTTGATAGTAGAGGGAATGAAAAAATAAATGAAAAAATAATTTGGGGAATGGAGTGAAAAAAAAGAGGGCAACGAAAATTTTAAAGGGCGGGTATTTGATGTCCTATTAAAGGACTTATAAAGGAAAGTAAATATTTGATGTCCTTAAAACTATTATAAAGGAAGCTTAAAAAATTAGATGTCCTTTATAATAGATCTAAAAGGACAACTATAATTTGTTGTCCCTTATATATTTTTTTAAAGGATAGTTTTAAAGATGTACCTAATGTCGGTGTCCTTAGTTGTCATTTTTCTTGTAGTGGGACTCGTGAGTATAATACACAAGTGTGAGTGTAAAATTCGGATATGATGAATAGTGTCGACGTCGTCAAGGTCGTACATTTACAAGTTTATATCAATGTTTCCATGAGAAAGGAGTTTAGGGGTTAGAAAATCGAGGTGGAGAGCAAGACTGGATTTAACGGTGTTAGAGAAGCACCACGGGAGGGTATACCTAATAGGAACCCATTTAAATGATTTAAATTAAGTGAATTTCTACCAAGTGACGGTGGATTCATTCAGGACCATTGAGTCTAACAATGAGTTCCATAGGGCCAGTGGAGCCAAAAGGATAATAAGGGTGCAATCGGGGATAAGAATACCATATCCGAGAGAAGGACACCCCGACATAGACAGTAGGGCCAGGAATAAAGACAAGGGAGTTCTCTGGTAGTATCTAAATTATGGAGAGATGGGCCACAGGAAGAAGTATTGTCGAAGCGAGGCAGAGGACAACTACAGGATGATATCCTGGATGTAAAACCATTACAACAGATCGTGGGTCAGTCTCAACACTAAAGTTATGTTTGAAGACCCAATGATCGGGTGAGGCAGATGACATAGGGAGGTGTATTATTTGTGAAGAGTGTGAACACATGTGTAGATCTTGTCTACATCGAATTGGGCGACGGTAACGGGATGCCCAATAGGTGCAATAGTCATAAGAAGTCTTGGTTCAGTTAGGATAAGGGTGTTATGTCCAGGAACCATTTGAACCACCAATACTAGTGGTAATTGAAAGTATGAGTTTTATCTCAGGGCAATATGATTCTTTTTTGTGATACGAGCGAGTCACAAAAAGTTGCTAGTATTTGATTCACCTGTGAAACGAAACTAGGAAAGGCGTTGTTAATTTTAATATAGCATGTAATTATATACCGTTAAGTAGTGGTGCTCTCTTTGGTTCCGTCCACTGGGAGGGGTAGGCATGGATACTAAGAGGATGCTTTACAACATGTGGTAGTTTTTTCTCCTTATGAGGGTTATATGAATAGAGCATATTATTATCTTGCTTAACGATGGGATACCGAGGGTTGGAGCAGTAGTAGACTATAGGGTAATACTATTGTGCTCACTATGCAAGGATAAGATGTTTAGTTTCATGAGACATCACCTGATCGAAGAGACTTTCACTGATGTGATTTAAGGTATATCGGGTATACCACTGATCGAAGAGATTTAACTAATTATTGCTAACGCGCTAGAACTGAGTGATAACGAGAACACTGTATTGAGTGATGCCTTAGGAGACATGGGCGTAGACGATTTGATTTATGTGTCAAGAGATAAGATTCTTGATATCTTAGTTATGTGCTTTGGACCTACGGATTTTGTTAATAATTCTAGGAAATAGTGCATTGAGAAAGTTCTTTGAACTTAGTTGTGGGATGTTACATGTAGGAACCTAATTAACGTCTGAAGTGATGAGACATAGTTGTATGATAATGCATCGATTTTGAATTTTAATTATTGAACATGTAGAGTAAACACTTTAAGCTGATAGGTATTAAAAATAGAGGGTCAGTGGATGAGTATATATATATATATATATACTAAAGTAGCTTATGGATGATATTTTTAGATGATATATTTATGTGTTTTATGTATGATATTTTATATGTCTTTTATGTGTTTTATGCATATATTTGATGCATGCATGGGCATGCATGAAATATCATGCTAAAAGCAAAAGTGTTTTTCTTTATAATTTTTTAAAGGGTTTTTAAATATACTATTATATATACTATTATCCTACTATTATACTTTTATTTTTTAAATACATGCTATTAAATTTAGTTATTTTTAAAATATTTTTCTTTTTTTTAATTTAATATTTTTTTTGTCCGAGGGAAACTTTAGCGTCGTGCCATCGGCACGGGCATATACTAGTATGTATATATATATATATATATATATATATATATATATATATATATATATATATGATAGTGTGTTGCATAATAGATACACGTGAAGATATTTGTATTGTTATTTATAATCCCAGTGAGTAGGGACAGTTACTGACGTGATTCAAGGTACACTGGCTTATTACAAAGTTGAGAGATATTTCTCGTGATTTATTCACGCTAAGAAACTAGTTATAGTAAGATAGTCAAATTATATATTATATTTTGTAATATGGGAGTGCACGAGTATACTTTTATGTCAAGGGACGGGAATTTTGGGGGGTACGTATTATAGACTCAGTACCTAACGGATCTCAACGACTGATAATGTTAGGTAGTAGTGTATCGGGAGGTTCCTTATTTGGATTTCACTTTACAAGACATCCCACGCATGAAACTTAGCTCAACGTTCGAAGTGGGTAGATGTTTGGTCTGTAGGACATGGGTTTATTACCGTGGGTATTGTTTATTTGTACAGTTATATCTGAGGGATAAAAACAATGTGATATTTGAGGATAGTGGAGCCACGTATCGTGTGTACAGTTATGCACGAATATAGGGTGTATGGGAACTTTGGGTAGTTAAATTATAGTAATATTATCCGCGATTAAGGGATACAAGAATAGTAGGGATGGAAATTTTCCTCAAAATTTCGGGCCCCCGCGGTTACTCGAAAAAAAATCCTCGAAAAATCTTCAAAAATTCGGGGATCGGATCGGGTTCGGGGATTAAAAAAAATCCCCAAAAAATTTCGGATCGGTTTCGGGTATACCCTCGGGTCTCCACAGGGATACCCGAATTATTAATATATAATAATATATATATTTATATTATAATAAATATACATGTATATAAACATCTAAAAAAAATAAACCCTAATCAGATCACTTTACTCACGCCGCTCTCCCTCCTCACTTATGAGTCCACTCACTCCCCTTCTCCTCTCTCACTCACATGCCACTCCCTCTCACAAATACCGTCGCCACTCCTCCCCTCACCTTCCCTCACCTCATCCTCATGCCGCTCATCCCTTATCCTCGCTCCTCTCCCTCGGACCCTCTCCACTAGCTTCCGCTTCCGCTGTGGCGCTGCCTCACAATGTTCCCTTTCCGGTGCCTGTATTTCAGAATCTTGTCTTGTTACAATCTTGTGTTGTAAGGTAAACATTTGACAAAGATAAACATTTGAAAAAAAAATCATTGACATCTTACTGTTATTATTTATCTGACCGTTACCAAATGACAAAGATAAACATTTGAACTGTATCTTACTGCCTCACACAGTCTTGTAAGATAAATATTTGACAAAGATTTCATTGACATCGTGGTGATTTAATTGATATTCATAATTTGATGAGAGTTTTGAACTGTTAACAAAATAATATTCGATTATTTTGATAATATTCAATTGGTATTTTAGACTGAAAATTTACAAAAAATCCCTTACAGTTTTTTTTAATAATATTCGATTGGTATTTCAGGGTGAAAATTTATAGAAAATCCCTTACTTTTTTTTAATTATTATATAAGCATTGAACTTGTTTGTATAGTTTTATTTGTTTATATTATTGTAAATGAGGGATAATATAAAAAATCAAAAATCAAAATCAAAACGGGTTCCCCGCGGGGAATGGGGTGGGGACAGGGAATCCGATCCCCGAACCCGTTATAACGGGGATTAAGGCGAGGATGGGAAATGGTTTTTCCAGCGGGGATGAGGATGGGAAGTTAAAAACTGACCCCGAACTGACCCGTTGCCATCCCTAAAGAAAAGTATCTTATGGTCCTAAATGGATGATTTAGGTAGCATAGAAACCTTGGAGTACTAGTCTTATTCGAATTTAGGGGAAGAAATTCCTTTGTAAGGGGAGAAGTATGTAACACCCCATATTCTGGAAAATATGGAAATGAATTATATTGATGATTTAGGAATTTATTTAATTTGTAGAAATTATTCAATTCGGATGATTTAGATTTAATTAATTCAGTTTAAGTTAATTTCACCCGCATTGTAAAAATAATTTGATTTCAAAAATAACTCAGATGGTGATTTTGAGGTCACGGTTGATTCCGTAAGGGTCGAAATAGTCAAGAAGTGTACTTGGGGGTATAGTTTGGGTCTCGGGACGATTTTAGGCCAACCCGACACAGTTTAAGGGCTTTTCGGTCATTCGGGAGTTTGCGATTTAAAGAACTCCGAAAATGCTAAGTCTTATATCTGATATTTGAGAGAGGAACTAGGGTTATCACAATCATAATAGAAGAGAGGTAGGAGGAGAGGAAGAGGAGAAGAAATCCAAAGGTTCCTACAAAATCTTTCGCCCCGAACACGGCGGAATCGAGATTGGAGCAAGGGGAGAACCATCACACAATCTTATCAACGAATTTCAGACCTTCTATTGAGAGGAAAGTATTTACATGACAATTTATATTATGTATGTTATAATACCCATGTAGATTAGGGTTTTATTTCATGCTTTTGGAAGTTTTATATGAATTTGGAGGATTTAATTCATAAACTAAAGTAGGAATGTATGTAGAGATGTTCCTTAATGATGATAATATGAAATCATTGAGTTTGGGTTGGTTAATACGAGAGAAATTTGATTTCTTGATTAATAAAGAAGATGAACATGAGAAAACTAGGGTTTTTTGTTTATTAATGGAGAATTTGATTCTTGGATTGAATCTTTTAAGTTATTTGTGTAAACTTTTCATCGAAAATTATTTCTATGTGAAGATAAAATGATATTTGAATACATTTGATGATTAATATTGAATCTTGATTCAAGACCGTGAATCTTGAATGACTTGGGGTTTAATTGATGAACACAAGATGTCAATCTGCCATAATTTTTTATGTAATTTTAAACATATGCCATTTCAATTGTACTTAAAGTTTGAGTGGGATCCGTACATTCATGGAAATCTCTATGTCTTATATTTCTAATAACCTTTGAATCGGGTCAATCGTAGTTCTGTAGTGTGAGTAATCGATGTTTGACTATAAGGTGTTTGATTTGCTAGCATAGTAATCTGCCAGAAGTTTTTACATAACTTTAAACGTATGTCATTTCAATTGTCCTAATAATTAGAGTGATATCCTTATATTTATGAAAATATCTAGGTCTTATCTTTATAATGAGATTTGAATTAGGTCAATCGGATTTTTTTAGATGGCGTAATCGACATTTTACCACAAGGTGTTTAATCTGCAAGAAAATTTACGACTCGATTCGGTTTACCAGATTTTGAGAATTTCCCCTTTTTGCGGATCAATATCGAATTTTTTTGGGACATCTTTAGAATATAATGAGGGATATATTGTATGACAGTAGGCCTTGATAGGTTTGAGAATTAGTCATGTATGCTAGAGTTAAGGCTAAGGCTAGTTGGGCTTAATTGTTAATAATTCGAGAGAATGAGAATGGATCATGGAGATGATAAGGGCAATTATGAGGTTCACCGGTAGGACAATTGTGGATTAACTAATGAATTGACTTAGGGGGGGGGGGGTAACAATAGGCCCTTCGGGTAGAGAATAGTACTCGAGAATATACGATAGAGAGTATATATCAAATATAATTGTACAGTGAGCATTCGAGATAAAAATACTACGTACGGGTGATAATCATAGGTAGAGTGTATACCTATATGGATTGATTTTTTATATGTTGAGTGTGTACCTATACAGTTTTATTATTATATGTCGTGTGTGAACCTATATTGAATATACATATGGATAGGTTCTATGTATGCCTAGAATGTATTATTATGTGTATGACACACCTACGCTGCTTACTATTGGGGGGCGGTTTCGCGTCGTGGATGGTCTTATCCTAATGAGCCCATTGGGGTGATTTTATACTTATACCCAGAACATAGGACCTTAGATACGTACTATCTAAGAGTATGATAGTTTCAACGGTTGAATGGGACCGTAGGTATGTGCGTGACCCATTTGGATGGGGACTATGTGCGCTTCCAATATGTGTGATTTGTATTTTGGGTTCGAGGAGACATGTCGAACCAGTTGTCCTTGATATAGTACGAGAGGCACTTGGACTGATAGCAGGGTACGCGAATGTGCATCACGGTGGCAAGACCGGTGGATGTTATAGTATCTATCTATCTATCTATCTATCTATCTGTCTGTCTGTCTGTCTGTCTGTCTGTCTGTCTGTATATATGTAGGAGAAGGCTCACCTACATCATGCTCTATACATCATCCATGCATCACGCTTAATTATAGGCCCTAAAAAGCTTTTTTTTTTCAAATTTTAAATTTTCTCCTTGAAATTAACCTTCTAATCAACCCATATGCAAAACATAAGGTCAAAATACATTTTTTAACTATTTTTAAAAAATACACAAAAAATTGCTAAAATCACCTTATTTATAAGGGTCTCGGCCAGCAGTTTTTTGTAGATTTTTTAAAAATAGCTACAAAATGTTTTTTGACCTAATTTTTTGCATATGGGTTGATTGGAAGGTTAATTTCAAGGAAAAAAATATAAAATTTGAAAAAAAAAGTTTTCTAGGGCCTAGAATTAAGTGTGATGTATAGAGCATGATGTAGGTGAGCCTTCCTCTCTCTCTCTCTCTCTCTCTCTCTCTCTATATATATATATATATATATATATATATATATATATATATATATATATATATATATATATGTTAGTTGCTTTCTCCTACTTATTGTGTGACACTAGTGAGGCTAAATAGTTTGTATCTAAACAAATATTTATCTACTTATGTGGGATAATAGTGAGACGATATGATATATATCTAAAGAACGATTATTCTACTAAAGAGTAAATAGTAGGGAGATTAGATAGAGTAAATCTAATTAATGATGAATCTACTAAGGTGTAAAAAGTAGGAAGATGGATGTTGAATATCTAAAATAAAGTTTAAGTAGAGAAACTTAAATGATAAGGCTTGAACCATAAATATGTAAAATGATAACGTGAGTTTAATAATAAGATAGGATAGATGTTGGTTATTAAGGGTATTCGGTAGCTTACTGTATGGGAGGTACGAGTAAGTTAAGGAGAATCTTAACTCTGATTAAATGGTAGTTCATGGTATTCGTTAACGTACTGTATGGGAAGTACGGGTGAGCTAGACTGATTTGAGGCTTATTATATACTTGAGACCTAGTTAGAATGGGTAGCTTGACTAGGTGGGACGTTAGGTGTGCACTATAGATTAGAGGTAAAGAAACTCAAGGGAGTGCCGAGAGCCTAACATGTGTATCTAAAAACTATTCATTTAAATTTATATTTAAATTCTTGCTAAATATTTTCAAATGATTTTGACTTAGGCTCTAACCCGTACTTTCAAAAACATTTTTCCAAAACCTTTTAGGTGTTAAGCCACAGGGACGCCAAGAAGGATGATCTATTCTAAGGATGCATAGCTGCAACACTTGTGGATGCTTGGAGGATTTGGAATGAGACGCTTCAGTTACTTCATTCCTAGTTTAGGGTACAGTTCAGTATTTCATTCGGGCGTGTTGGCCCTCAATTACTTCTTTATGTCAGTCAGATTATGTATTCGGATTTTATTTATATTGGACTTTTATTTGGATTTGGGAAACGATGGTTTTTTCGGTATTATTTTATATATGTTGCTTATCAGATGATTGTTGAGCTCATTCATTTATTACGTGGATGGTTATTTATTGTATTTGTTTCCTTATATAATTTTGTTTAATAAAAAGATAAAATTTGGCACTGACTTTTTTGAATACTAGATGGTTGGTAAATGTTTTAAAAGATTTTTGAGAATGAAGCTAAAAATGAACCAAATGGGAATTTTATTTTAATTTAATGAAGGCCTGACCACCCAGTATTTAATTAGGCGGGGTGTCACATTTGGTTCATAATTTTATCTCTTAGTATATGACACACACAAAAATCCACTACTTAAGTTAACACTTCTCGTTAAATTAATGTTCGATAATTTATTATATATATACCTATAATAAATTACTCCGACTAATCCGTGCCTAACTCCCGTCACACTATCTAGAAAAAATTGGAGTCAAAACCCCAACCCTTAATTAAATAGATTTCATTTCAATTAATTTTTTCAAACGGTATCGCTCAACCAAAATTCCTGGACTCCATTACTTGGTCCGTATATTAAACTTTAACTTTTACTTCACCAAATTCTAATAATTTAGATTGGCACACTCTCTAAATAAGACATATTTTAATATTCACTTCCCAAAGTCCTAAGTATTTCTCCCTTTAACTTTATTACACAAAGTCCCACCAATAGGCTAAACCCCCTTTAATCAATTTAAATCATCCTAAGTGTCAATCTCTCAAGACCCTTAGTAATTCTCCTCCCTTTTATTTTCACCCATAAATCAAATCCCTTTAATTCATTCCCCCAAATTCTTCTATATGCTAATTGAGTTAATGATAGGACACCACCAAAACTCAAAGCTGGACTGATCAATGGCAAGAAAAATTCTCAGTGCCTCCAACCGAAAATAAAGAAGGAAAAGGTGGCGGTATGTTGACAGCGTCGCTCGAACGACGTCCCAGATCGTTTGAGCAACCTGTTGGGATCTCTCTCTCCTCCATCTTCTTCACACTGCTCTTAACTTCAATCCAATAGTCCTCTTCTTCCTGAAGACTCTTTTCGCCATTGATCGACTATGGATCTTCTGTAAGGACCCTCCTATTTTAACCCAACAATGATTTCTTAAGACTCACCCTTAATAATGGTTTATAATCATCATAGCAACCAAACACTGTATTAATTTTCATCAAAATTTACAAATCTCCGTAGTTGTTTTTTACACGGTTTCTCCCCACTCGGTATCACTATTTCGATTCAAAATATCAAATCCCTCCATAACTGCTACTTGATATCTACTATAATTTAAATTCCTCCTTCACTCGGTTATAGAACATCACCAATTGTATTTTTTTCTTCTTCTTCTTCTTCTTCTTCTTCTTCTTCTTCTTCACGATTTGAATAATCTATAAACCCTAAGTTTACGAGATAACATACCCCAAAAATGAACTTAAATTTACACCCACTATGATATGAATCGCAATACTGCAAATTAATTGAAAGAAAGTTTAACTACTTGTCTGGAAAAATTCGTAGAGTCCGATTTCCTTTGTTGTAGACGAGGTTTGACGAAGAACACTCCAATTTTTTTCTTGGTTTGGCTCCCAAAATCTCTCCCAATTGATTGTCCTTTTCTCATCTGCAACTAGGGGTTTCTTATTTGAGTTTTTACTCCCACTAACTTAGGTTTTATATCACTAATCTCAAAATTAGGCATATGGACCTATTAAAATGACCTAAATACCCCCGTGTGGGCCCGCTTATGCCCCGAGACCCAATTACTACTCCCGGGTTGGCTTTTTCAACTATCTCGACTTATTCGGAATCAACCGTGCACTCAGAATCGCCATTCGAGTCACTTTATTAAAATTTTCCAATTTCAACTTCAAATTACGACACATGTAATTGCATGAAAATATCCCGAATTAATTAAATCTAAATTCACCAAATTGAATAAATCCTTTAATTTAAATGAATTCTCCAAATCATAAATTTAAAGTCCTCAAAATTAAATAAGTTCAATTTCACCAAAAATATTTAATTCCATGTCCTCAAAATTACGGGGTATTACATACTTCCCCCTTTACGAGGGAGTTTCATCCTCGAAATTCAGATGAGTCTAGTACTCCAACCCTCGAATACTTCCTTACTCACATTCATCTAGGATCGCTACACATATCTCTAACCCCTTATAATTGCGAATTGTATTAGAATTAATTTAATTACCCAGGGCACCCATACACCCTGTACCCGTGCTTAATCGCACAAATGTTACCCGACTCCACTAGCCTTAAACCATAATATAACTTTAAACTCACAGTTATTCCCACTTATGTATATATTAACCAAGGTACCAAACCTATGTACTAATGTCCAAACATCTACTCACTTCCAACGTTGCGCTAAGTTTCGTGCGTGGGACGTCTCCCAAAGAGAAATCCAAACAGGGGACCCCCCGTTACACTACTACTTAACATGGTTGGTCGTTGTGATCCATTGGGACCTCAGTCCATAGCACGTACCCCTAAATTACCATCTTCTAACATAAAAGTATACTCGTCCACTCTCATGTTACAAAAGACATTATACAATGCAGCGCCCCTTACTATCACTAGTCTTTTAGTGTGAACAAGTCACGAGCTATATCTCCCCGCTCGATAATAAAACTATCCACCCTGAATCCTATCAGTAAACGTCCCTACACACCGGAATAAATTATAACAATACAATCACTTTCTTATAAGTCTATCATGCAACACACCATAATCATATATACACGTATATATTGACTAGACCCTCTTTCAAGTCATAACTAGCAAAAGTAAATCATATCTTGGAATAGAGAACACAAAGTCTCCCCGTACTATATATTATAGGCCAAATATCCCAGGATATATATCACTACCGTCTTGTACGTAACATACTCAGCTCCGCACTCTTAGCGTAGATATATCATATAGGTATTCTCGATTACCCCATAATTTGTAATTTAATTCTTTTCGATACTGCCCCACCCTTTAACTTATGGTGCAAAAGTTTTCTTAGTGCTTCCTTTGCAGTACTGCACGGCTATCCTAGCCATATATCGTAATATCCCTCAACTTAAAGTGTTTCCTCTACGCATTAAATAGTTTAACATTTTAAAGCCGATGCGCTAGCATCCAACAATGTCTCACCACTCCCAACATTTATTAAGGTCCATGCGTGTAACATCCTGCAATGAACTCAAAATAACTTTCCCCAATACATTATCCCCTAGCACTATCGTTCATTGAAATTTGCGGGTCTAAAGCACGTAACTAAGGAATTACAAATTTTGTCTCCCGACACATAAATCAAATCGTCTATGCCCATGTCTCTTTAGGCATCACATGATACAATGCTCTCCCTATCACTAAGTTCTCAGTGCTTAAACAACAATGAGCTAAATCTTCTCACTCAACAGTAAATCTGATATGCCCTAAATCACATCATTAAAAGTCCTTACGCACTGAAATCCAATATAATTAAACAATTCTACTCTCTAAAGTCTTCCATAAAAATATCGCCGTGATCTTGACCCTCTTTTAAGTGAGACATCGCCAAAATATCCATCATATCCCAAAACCGCGAACACGATAGTCTTGTTATAACCGCCCACCATCATTTAACAGTCCGTACCCAGGATGAAACCATTCCTCGAATATCACCTCTCAAAATGAGCTAACCTCATAAAATATGTCCTCTCAGTGTCCACACCTGCTCCCATGCAGATGGAACTATAGAGAACCCCGCTACTAAACGGTAATTATACACACACTATAATGATATTAACAATACCTCTTCAAAACACTAATAAATTACTGTGACTCGCTCGTCTCACACAAAACAGACCACAATTATCCTGGGATAAAACTTATACATTCAATTACCAATAGCACAATGGCTCCAAGAAATAACACCCTCGTCCTGACCAAACCAAAACTTCTGATAACTGTTGCCCTTACTGGGTATCCCTTTCCTTTCCCCCAATTCACTGCGGGTAATATTCACACATGTGTTCCTACTCTTTACACATAAGACACCTCTTCTTGTCATTCCCCTTTCTCTATCCCCACTAGCCATCTTGGGATTGTCCTTCTTGCAGACCTGGTAGTCATTACCCTAATTGCTACCCTTGTTGTCCTTTTGGCTCCGCTAGCCCTATGGGACTCATTGTTGGCCTTGATGACCGCGACTGAATCCACCATCACTTGGCAGGAATTCAATTGATATCAATTATTAAAATGGGTCCTCTACTGGGTATACCCTCCTATGGTTCCTACCTAGCACCGTTAAATACAGTCTTTCCCTTCGGTTAGATTCTCTAACCCTCTTGGCTTCATTCCCACGGAAGCGCTGATATCAATAACCATGTGATTGAGGGTGAAAAGCGATGCGCGTCAAGATGTCGATCGTTATTTTCTATTCACCGCCTCAATACAAAAACCTAAATTATGATTTCACTTATGATACAAATGTAGCGGTAAGATGGGTATCGAAATCCACAAAGACGGGTTGCTAGAATTTATATGGTTTAATATTCCTAAATAAAAGTGTAAAAGATAAATATGAACAAAAATGAAAAGATGCAAAAAGGGAAATGATTAATCTAGGCGAGTGTATTGAAACTCGATTAACAAATCAGTAAAAACTATAGGTTGCGTCGAATATCCCTCACCCGAGTTAAATAGTATAAAATGGTTACATGGGTCTAGGAGTTATTATGAATGCGTCTCATTTCGACATTTAAGTAAATCAAGAGTTCTCACAGCCCTAAATTTGCATAAAAGCCTAATACGATTTTGGCGTCAACAAATACCCCGAAAATTATGCACGCAAGGTCGTAAGCACAAAGTATACATGATATGCCACGTCAAATCTCCTAGGCATAATAACTAGGATGACGCACCCAAAATAGACCTTTAAACTTCATCACCAAAGCCAAGCAACATGTCAACCCGAGACGATTTCAATCCGACACAACCTAAACTAACTTAGATAGAAAGCATATTAAAAATGCGATAAATAAAAATGGTAAATAAATGCGATAAAACTATAATACAAAGAAAGTAAACAAATAAAGTAAACCAAATTATGAAAGCATATAAATTAACTACAAAGTAAGAATAAAGGAAATACAAACTATATTAATGGAGAGGGAATATGAAAGTACAACATAGAAACCCTAATGGGTGTCAAACCAAGAGAGGAAGAATAAATGAGCTATTAACCGACAAACCCTAACCTAAAAATATCTAAAATCTAATATATCTACTGAATATATGATTATTACAAAAAAAAAAACCTTTATATAGTAAGTGGAATAAATATAGAAAAGAAAAGGGGAAAATATCTGTAGAAAATAAGGGATCGATCAATCGATCCCTTTGATCGATCAGATATGAGCCCAATACTTCCCACGATTAATGAAAATTAAAGGATCGATCGATCGATCAAGCAAGTCTGCATCAATCATCCTCCTATTTTGGTTCACTTGAAAATATCTTCTGCTGAAATCGCCGTAACTTCTTCGTTAAGGATCGATTTTGCGCACCGTTCGCGACCACGCGAAGCTTACGAAGAGGGCTACAACTTCGGTGGGATGTTGATCTAGGTGCTCAAATTGTAAATTGACTAAAATGCCCTTGAATGTGCGATTATGTAGGAAAATTAGCCGGAATACGTCCGAACTTCACACTTAGCATCCATATACCTATAAAAGATCAATTAACCTCTGCAAAGCATGTTAACATAGAAATCCGAGGTTGTCCGGTTAACGAGCAGAAATATAGGGAATAAGATACCCGAGGGTTTTAAAATGCGTAGGTTAGAGGGATGAAATACGCAATATTTGCGTATTATCACACCCCCTAACTTACACATTGCTAGTCCCTAGCAATGAAATAGGATGCAACAAGAACTACAATCAAACCCAAAGCAGGGTACAAGTACAAAAATATGGTATAAAAGAATAAGGCCACTTTTGCGGGCAATTCGATTGCATTTAGCGTATGCAACAAGTCGTTAAACCCACCGGTTATCCTTGGGGACGAGTGTCATCGCGTGAGGGTCTTCGGGGATGAAACCCACAAACATCGTATGGATTCCTCAAAATAAGCCCAAACGAACATGCGATAAGCCCAATAATAGTGAAGAAGATTTCATACGCATCATTAGCGCAATGAAAGAATTCAAATGAACATCCAAATCATTAACATTATAGAATGCACCTCATAGAATTGAGACCTTAAAATGTGGGAGCGGAGAGAGCACATGCAAAGTGTGATTTGACATAAACTTATATAAATCGGATATTAATAAAGGCAAACATATATTCAATCCTCACGGGCATTACACTCATCAAGTGAATTCACTCGAAACAGGGAGCTAACACACGGAACATGCGGGCTTAAAGAGTAAATTTAAATGGAAACTAGGGTGCACACATGTCACAAATGAAGAACGCTAAATATGAAAATAAAAATTGTAATCTCAATGAAAGATGTCGCTCATTAAAATAGGCGAAATGCATTTTCACAGATTATGAAAACTATTTAAACCTTTGAATTACATCTGCGTAAGATCACATAGGACTTTAATAGGGTTATAATTTAGGTTTGGATAGGGTATGACACGAAGGATATGTATGTACGGATTCAAAGTGTTCGAAAATGAAAACTCAGAATAATGGGAAAATGTGGGAAATAGAAAAATTGGAAAACAAGTTTCAAACAAGCATTAGATATAACAATTGGAGAGCAATCAAAGCTTATTGGACTATATACACAACATAAACAACTTTCTCTTTTCTTTTCTTTTCTTCTTTTTCTCACTTTTTTTCTTTTCTTTTCTTTTTCTTTCTGCTTTCTCTTTTTCAATTCTTTCTTTTCTTTACTTTTCTCACTCTCATATGCCTAAATTGCAACCACAACACAACAAAATTCAATCCCAAGTAACATTCCAAACAAAGGTACGGGGGGGGGGGGGGTAATATGTATGGCTTATAACTCTAATGTGGAGATGGGTATGGGATTTTGGGTACTGAAATGAAAGGCTATATTTAGGCTCAAAGGGGTTAAAGAGGGGAAACGTATAATGACGAGGTCAAGATTAATATGGGTGATATAACAAAGATGACCTATGATAATTTTACAAAGTTTACGCAATTCTCGAGTGAAAATAAACTTTCAAAATCATGCTCAAGTAATTCATTTTAAGAATGAACTCAATTAATGAACGATCAAATGAAAGTATAGAGAGATTACCAATGAATATAACGTTTTCATAGAGGAAAGAATAGTGTATAGACTCACAAACGACGAAAGGTATAAAGCTTACTCGGTGTAAGTATATACAATGCAACAAAAGATTACCGAGTTATAAAAATCTTAAACCAAATCAATAGAACAATAAAAGCGTATGTGCTCATGGGATTAAAGTTTAATTCATTAAGTTATTGATAATATCAATAAGTGAGAAGTAAAGTCTAATAACTTCTAAAATAGAGAACATGCATCATTGGGTTGTCTATTGGATCGGGCAATTATTAAAATTTATCATCGAAAATAAAGGCAAAATACGCAATAAAAGAGAAAAAAGAAAGAAAATCTTTTTGAAAATATTAATTTTTCTAAGAAAAACATACTAAGTAACTAACATGTGAGCAAAAACATGGACTAAATAAAGAAATGGATAGAATATCCCACACCCCTAACTTAAAACCTGACATTGTCCTCAATGTGAATTAAGAACCAAGTTAAAGAGAGGAAAAGAGCAATATTACACAAAATTGGAGTGATCCCCATAAGAACAAGTCCAAAGAAGTTAGTACCGAGCATAGAAAAAATAAATAACAAATAGTAAACTAATTACACTAGACTAAATTAAAAAGGAAAAGATAAAAAGAATAAAAAGGTTAAAAAGCTAACTATATACAACCTACTATTTAGGCTTCACACTAACTGTACACTAGAAGTCTGATTAGTTGAGGGTCCTCTGCAAAAATGATTTGACTTTGGAGGATAACCGATGTACCCTCACTCTCAAGCATGCCTTCCGAAAAATATGAATTCCGTTTGAACAACGGAAGCATTTATAAGGCGTAAGAAAGGAACCATCGGAAATTAAATGTTTTGTACGGACAATGGGGGATTTGGATTGAATGGGTGACAAAAACATGTGGGGAATGAGAAAAGATGAATATCCTCCCAAGGATTTTGAAATTGGAATGGGGGGGGGGGGGGGGGGGGGGGGCGCACATAAAGACAAATATGCGTTCATGGAAGACGACTCGAGCAAGTACTCCTCATCGGCGAAAAGGTTTAAAACATTAAAGTTTGAAAACGAATCATCAGGTACTTGTGACGGTGTGATAGCAGAGAATGAAAATGGGGAGGAAAGAAATTCAAACTCAAGAGATGAATCATCATTGCTTGAAGATTGAGTTTCGAATGAAATAAGATCACTTTCAATGAAATGTTCTTCTTTGAGGGCCAAAGAAGAAATCATTTCATTGCAAATAGATACTATGTCATTTTCATCCTCACTTTCAATATCTATTAGGAAATGGGCAAAGTCGATAATGATTTGTTCCAAAGTAGGCACAAAGTCCCCATTTGGTTCAAAACATTCCTCGATTTCAAAAGTCTTGGAAGCAAAATCGTCGTCAGATTCAAATAATAAATCCAATTCATGTTCCCACAAATGATTTTCTTCCCGATAGCGATTTTCAAGCTTCTAATTCTCAAGCATACGCAAGCTCTCGCCGAATGTCATAGGCCGAGGTGCGGATTCTTGAAAATGAGAACTTTGAAAATTACCATCGGACTTAAAATTAAACTCATTATTATAGGAATTTTGAAAACTATTGCAATTCGTTTCAAAATTCCTATTATAAGGAATTAGAGGCCCAAAATCATTATCATCATCATCAAAATTCCAATAACCTAAGTTTTGACTTTCGTTATACTCGCCCAAAGTCATATTTGAATTTGTAATTTTTGGGACTCTAAGTATTGACTGAAAGTCATATGATTACGGGAATTTTGAGAATTATAACAATCATTACCAAAAGAATTGGAATAATACATGCTTACCCCAAAAAATGGCTCGAAGTTGAAAATTCCACAAAGTAGGTGCGCGTGGGAAATTCAAGCATTTCTAGGCGCTCAAATGTAGAAGTCCTACAAAAATGTTAGGCAAATAATACAAATAGAAAGAAAATACTACGAAATACTAAATCAAATTAATTATAAAACAAACTCGTCCCCCACAATGATGCCATTTTGATTGAGGGTGAAAAGCGGCGCGCGTCCAGACACCGATCGTTGTTTTTTGTTCACCGCCTCAATACAAAAACCTAAATTACGACTACACTTGCGATACAAGTGTAGTGGTAAGTCATGTATCGAAAATCCACAAAGACGAGTTCCTAGAATTTATATGGTTTAATATTCCTAAATAAAAGTGTAAAAGATAAATATGAACAAAAAGGAAAAGATGCAAAATGGGAAATGATTAATCTAGGCGAGTGTATTGAAACTAGATGAACAAATCGGTAAAAACTATAGGTTGCATCGAATATCCCTCACCTGAGTTAATTAGTTTAAAATGGTTACATGGGTCGACGAGTTATTATGAATGCGTCTCGTTTCGACAGTTAATTAAATCAAGAGTTGTCACACCCCTTAATTCGCATAAAAGCCTAATACGATTTTAGCGTCAATAAATACCCCAAAAATTACGCACGCAAGGTCGTAAGCATGGAGCATACATGATATGCCCCGTAAAATATCCTTGGAATAATAACTAGGACAACGCACCCAAAATAGACCTGTAAACTCCATCACCAAAGCCAAGCAACATGCCAACCCAAAATGAGTTCAATCCGACACAACCTAGACTAACTTAGCTAGAAAGCATAGTAAAAACGCAAGAAATAAAAACGATAAATAAGTGCGATAAAACTAAATTATAAAGCAAGTAAACAAAGCAAGTAAACCTAATTATGAAAGCATGTAAATTAACTACAAAGCAAGAATAAAGGAAATACAAACTATATTAATGGAGAGGAAAGATGAAAGTACAACTTACAAACCCTAATGGGTTTCAAACAAAGAGAGGAAGAAGAAATGAGCTCTCAACCCCCAAACCCTAACCTAAAACTGTCTAAAATATAATATATCTACTGAATATATGATTATTACAACAAAAAGACTTTATTTAGTAAGTGGAATAAAAATAGAAAAGAAAAGGGAAAAGAAAAGAAAAGGGGAAAATATCTGCAGAAAATAGGGGATCGATCGATCGATCCCTTTCATCGACCGATCAGATATGAGCCCACTACTTCCCACAATGAATTAAAATTGGAGGATTGATCGATTGATCCTTCTAATCGATCGATCGATCAAGCATGTCGGCATCAATCTTCCTCCTATTTTGGTTCACTTGGAAATCTCTTCCGCTAAAATCGTCGTAACTTCTTCATTAAGGATCAGTTTTGCACACCGTTCATGGACACACGAATCTTACGAGGAGGGATACAACTTCCGTGTAGATGTTGGGCCAGGTGCTGAAATTGTGAATTGCCTAAAATGCCCTTGAATGTGTCATTACGTACGAAAATTAGCCACAATACGTCTGAACTTCACACTTAGCATCCAAATACCTATAAAAGCTCAATTAACCCCTGCAAAGCTTGTTAACATAGAAATCCGAGGTTGTCTGGTTAACGAGCATAAATATAGGGAATAAGATACTCGAGGGGGACAAAATGCGTGGGTTCGAGGGATGAAATACGCAATATTTGCATATAATCACCATGGTGCCTCCTACCATGGTCACCTTTCCCAAAATATTCCATGGCTTCTGCTGAGACTCTCCCCCTGCAGTCCTTATAAAGACGTCTAAAGTTGTTCGGTGTGCAAAGCCCATTCGAACTCGTATATGAATCACATTAACTATACTCGATAGTAGGAGAACGTAAGTCGCATATGTAGAGGAATACAATAACCCTACAATAAGGCTCTATATCAAATAACGCTACACTGAAACATCATAAGTCGCAAAGATTCTAAGGACTCTAGAACCTGATGCTCTGATACCATCTGTGATACCATGCCTATTAAAATATCGGGAGGTCAGCATGTGATTAAAATAAAACGTTGGTCTCACATGGCTCATTCTTAACATCACTATCGAAAAACTTTTTAAAGCTACTAACCACCTAATAATTTAGATAAACTCGTGCCAAATTTTATGCTTTATTAATTAATGACATACGAAAATAAATAATAAACCATCAACACAAACTAATAACTAAATCCAACACAGATGAATAATTTAAATAAAGGTGACCGAATCAACCATCAGTTCAATAATAGAATACAACGGTAAACTGAAACCGTAACCTGGATACATAATGTCAAATAAATAACTGAATACCAGTATGGAAATAGAGATCCTACACTAGGAAAAAATGAATGAAACGTCTATAGCAAAGTCTTGCAACTTCTACATGAGCTCTAGCTGCACATCCTTGAATAGAGTCCTCAAACTGGGCGTCCCTGTGGCTGGACACCTAAAATATTTTGAAAAAGATTTTGACATGGGTCAGAGCCCAAGCAAAATATTTTGAAAATATTTAGCAAGCAGTTAAATTGCAATAATTAAATATGCATGCACACTTTTCATATTGAAGATAATGTCACACTCTCTTGAGGTATAGCTTACCCCTCATCTAATGTGCACACCTAACGCTTACCTTCTAACCTTTCTAGTTATGCTACCCCACATAAATAGCCATATCACCTCTTTCTCCCATGCCACTCTAACTCGAGTACTCTTTCTTTGATCATTAAGTTATCTACTCCTTAACTTATTAATCAGTTCAACAATATTAATTCATATAACGTTCACACTAGTTATATAGGAAACCCCTTTTTAAATCACATAACTTTCACACTAGTTATGCAAGAAATACCTTCACACTTATGTATTAATCTCGTATAAAATTATCTACTCATTTTATACACGTACTACTATACTATAACATTCACACACATGCCGCGTATATCATCCATCCTTTCCCGAGTAATAACTCATCGGATGCTTTCTCTAAAATGCTATCATGTCCCAAGCATGCTCACTCTTACTTATCCACCTCATGTCGGACTAACTCACACCGAACTTGGGCAAAAATATCGCAAGGTAGTGGAGGCGATCATATTGCCTTCATCGAAAGTGAAACGAAATCATACCCAAAGCGGTTCACCTCTGAAAATAAATCACACAATAAAAATCCTGGACGATATGACCTCTGCACTATACTCTCCCTGCTCCACAAGCCAGGGGATTCACCCACATCGCATAACCTCCGATGATATCACTAAAGGGGTATGCTTTCACATAAAAATCATTCACAGTGATATTTATAAATCACACACACACACACACACACACACACACACACACACACACATATATATATATATATATATATATTCACGATCACATAAAAGCGTACACATATATTTAATAAGGTCTGGCTAACCCATGCCTAACACCCATAGGACTAGCCCAATAATACCCAAGTTTATATCCTGACTTGTCATTTAATTAATCACACAATAATTAATTTATCATTTAAGTTGTGTTACCGAACTATAATGCCCCGACTCAATCATTATGTTCATAACTTTATCTGTTAGTAGTTGACACACACAAAATTCCACTAGTTAATTTAACACTTCTCGTTAAATTAGTGTTTGATAATTTATTATATATATACCTATAATAAATTACACCGGCTACTTCGTGACTAACTCCCGTCGCACTAGCCTGAAAATATTCGGGTCAAAGTCCCTACCCTTAATTAAATAGACTTCATTTCAAATTTTTCCAAACGGTGTCACTCAACCAAAATGCCTGGACTCCCTTACTTGGTCTGTATATTAACCTTTAAATTTTACTTTACCAAATTCTAATTATTTAGATTGGCACACTCTCTAAATAAGACATATTTTAGTACTCACTTCCCAAAGTCCTAAGTATTTCTCCCTTTAACTTTATTACACAAAGTCCCACCAATAGGCTAAACCCCCCTTCAATCAGTTCAAATCATCCTAAGTGTCCATCTCTCAAGCCCCTTAGTAATTATTATTCCTTTTATTGTCACCCAAAAATCAAATCCCTTTAATTCATTCCCCCTAATTCTTCTATATGCTAACTGAGTTAATGATAGGACACCACTAAAACTTGAAGCTGGACTGATCAAAGTCAAGAAAAATTCTCCGTGTCTCCAACTGGATATAAAAAAGGAAAATGTGGCGGCATATTGGCAACGTCGCTCGAACGACGCCCCAGGTCATTCGAGCGACCTGCTTGGCTCTCTCGCTCTTCTGTCTTCTTCACACTGCTCTTAACTTCAATCCAATAGTATTCTTCTTCCTCAAGACTCTTTTCGCCATTGATCGAGTATGGAGCTTCTGTACGGACCCTACTGTTTTAACCCAACAACGATTTCTTAAGACTCGCCCTTAATAATGGTTTGTAATCATCGTAGAAACCAAACACTATATTAATTTTCATCAAAATATACAAATCCCAACAATGGGTTTTTCCACGGTTTCTCCCCACTCGCTATCACTATTTCGATTCAAAATCTCAAATATCTCCATGACTTCTACTTGGTATCTACTATAATTTAAATTCATCCCTCACTCAGTTTTAGAACATCAATAATTGTATTTCTTTTCTTCTGCACAATTTAAACAATCTATAAACCCTAAGTTTACGAGATGACCTACTTTAAAAATGAACTTAAATTTACACCCGTTATGATATATATTGCAACACTGGAAATTAATTGAAAGCAAGTTTAAGTAGTTTCTTGGACAAATTCGTAGAGTCTGATATCCTTTGTTGTAGACGAGGGTTGACGAAGAACAGTATAATTTTTTTCTTGGTTTGGCTCCCAAAAGCTCTCCCAATTGATCCTCCTTTTCTCCTCTACAACTTGGGTTTTCTTATTTGAGTTGGGACTCCCAAAAAATCTCTAACTAAGGTTTTATATCACTAATCCATAAATTAGGCCTATGAACCCAATTAAAATGACCCAATCACCCCTGTGTGGGCCCGATTATGCCTAAAAATTCCCCGAGATCTAATTACTACCCCCGAGTACTCTTTTTTGACTATGTCGACCTATTCAGAATCAACCGTGCACTCAGAATCTCCATTCGAGTCACTTTACCAAAATTTTCCAATTTTGACTTTAAATCATGACACATGTAATTACATAAAAATATCCCAAATTAATTAAATCTCAATTCATCAAATTGAATAAATCCTCTAATTTAAATGAATTCTCTATATAAATTCCACAAAATTAAATAAGTTGGATTTCACCAAAATAATTTAATTCCATGTCCTCAAAATTACAGGGTGTTACAATTTTCTCCTTTTTGGTTTCATTTTGATCTGGTTATAAACCGAGTAATTCATGCATGGCTATAACATCGTCCAGTTGGCTAATTCTAGGCAAGGGGATATATTTTTTGGACATTCCTTGTTGATATTTGTGAAGTTAATGCACATACGCCACTTGTTGTTCTTCTTCCTCACCATTACCACGTTAGCCAACCAATCAGAGTACTTGACATCTTCAATAGACCTATATTTATGCAATTTTTCCACCTCTTCCTGGATAGCCACATTCTTCTAGGGGATAAATACATGACGTTTTATTTGATTGTCTTTGAATTCTTTACAATATCTAGTTCATGACATATAAATCCCATGTCAATTCCAGGCATATGTTCATGGCTCCAGGGATGGATTCAGTGATAAGCCAATCTCTGTAGTTCTTTTTGGGTGATTGTCGTTAAGGATGATGGTCTCCATTGCTTTTATAACTTTCCCTTTAATAAAATTAACTTTTTCACGAGGATTTAGGGTCTTGGTCTGGTAAGTGGTGGTGAGTTTCTTTACCTCCTCCTGGTCGACTGAGGTATAATATAATTCTCTGGCCTCAATTTGATTTCCAATAACAACGCCGACCCCATAGTATATGGGTAACTTTAGGCACTAGTGAATAGCAAATGTTACAGCTTCAAAAATTTTCAATTCGACTCTGCCAAAGATCATGTTATAGGTTGATTGAACGTCCTTATCTAAAATAAAGAAGTGGATCCTCTCAGTTAACCTAACTAGCCAGGCACCTATTAATACTTCTAATTTGACTATACCCCAACGATACACCTTTTCTCCCAAAAAACCTATGACGGGCCGGTGATAAGTCTTCAGTTTGTTATCGCGTAGTCCCAATCCTTTGAAGCAGTTGTAAAAATGACATTAACTGAGATACCATTGTCTACTAAAATTTGATTACTCTTGCTTCATGTACCCTTATAGTGATGATTAGAGGATCATTGTTGGGATAAAGTACCCCAGATAAGTAGTTCTTAGAAAATCCTATCACCAGCTTATCCTTGTTCACTTTTCTTGGGCAACCATCAACTTCATCAGACAAATTGATTTGTCAAATGTATGAGCACGCTTTCGCCTTATTCAGGTATGCCTTTATTTTGACTATTTCTTCGCCGCCAATTGCATTGCCACATATAATGAAATGATAACCAAAATAAATTATTTGTACCTCGAGCTCGAGCTCTCTGGGTTTCCTCTGTAGATTTGGATCATCTTCGAAGTCGTCCTTTCTGGCTCTTTTCTTGTCATGTCTTGCCTCTCACAGGGATTATGTTTGCTTTTTAGTCTCTCTTTCTTCTGTCTTATCAATGAACTTGGAATTCTTGCCCCGTCGGATCAGACTTTCTATTTCATTCTTTAGGGCCATGCAATTTTCTATAGTATGCCCATGATCTTTGTGAAACTCATAATATTTGAATTTATTTCTCCTATAAGGAGGAGACTTCAGTTTTTTGGGCCATTTTTTATCCCTACTTCCTCGAATCTCCTCTAAGATGTGGTGTACACCAATAGTGAGGGGGGTGTACTCGTCATACCTCCTAGGATTATCAACTTTCTTATATTTCTGATCTTTTTTCTCAAAGCTCCTATGGCTATCGACCTTGGAGCTAGGGGATTGTTTAGCAGCCATAGCCTCCTCGACGTTTATAATTTTTCTAGGTTTAGCCATCAACTCAGTTATGATCTTAGGGGGGATCTTTGTCCAATGCATAATATAACTTTTTAGGGAGTAAATTGCTCATCAAAGAAATGATTTCTATCTTTTCTTCATAGTCTACCACCTTCAGCTTTTCGTTGTCGAAATAAGTAATATATCCGTGAGTGGTTTCCCCGATTATTAGCTAACACTCAGTAAGTGGGCTATTCTTTTGAATGGTTTGGCTCCAAAGCATAAATTACTGATAAACAACTCGACAAGTTGTTAAAAATTGGAGATTTTCCCACTTGTCAAAATGTTGTACTAAATTTTCACTGATCTAGTAATAGTTCTTGAGAATGCTCGGAAGTGCATCTCATCAGGAGCTGAGTAGATTTCGGCGGCAACCTAGTATTGATCCATATGTAGGACATGATTGGTTTTACCATCATATTTGGGAGTAACCACAAGTGGTTTGAATTTGAGAGGTGTTGGAAAGTTCATAATTCTCAAGATAAAAGGTGATTCTTTCACAAAACTCCTATGCAAGTTTTTTTTTATTTGGCCATTTATCCCAAACGATCTTCCAATTATTGGATTGAACATTTTCAGAGATAATCATGTATATTAATTTTGTGGGAAACAATTTTAGTGGCTTGACAGTGAATTTGTACTAAGCTCTCTTCCAGGGAAGTTTGTTCGGGACGCGCGGATCCTTTCACGCTTGTTCTTGACCTGACAGAACCTTCTTGGTGATCTTGTGATTTAGAGGTTTCCTTATGATTATGGCCTCTAATTGCTCAGGGACCTAAGCAATCAAATATTAAGCCCTTACTTAGTCTAAGAGGTCGCGTTGGGATGATAAGACCTATCATTGGTGGATACAAAATATCTAGATCTGCTTCTTTCCTGCCTAGGTGCTGGGGGAAACATATCTCCCTTAGTAACTGGGACAACAACTGGTCTTGTTTGAAGCATTTGAGTAGGCTGTCTCACCGTCTCTTGCATTGCCTCTTGTCCTTTGGCTATGTTCCGTAGTATTTCTTAAAGATCTCCCATTTCGGGAGGCGCAGAAAGAGTGAAAGCGTTGCCAGTGGTGTTTATTTTTAAAACAATTCCACATATATATTGTGTGTATGTGTCCATATCACTTTTCGATCCTCGTGATAGGAGAGGCAAAGAAGAGTAGGGGGTGTCTCCCCTTCGTCTCGGGAGGATCTTGTTCGCGCGCATCCCTCTTGGGAGCGCTTCGGCTGGCGTCAATGATGAGGTGAAAATGTAGAGAGATAGAGTCGCCAATCTATTTTACTCAAGATAAACAAAAGAAAAGGGGAGACATCCCGAAGGATAGCATCCAAATACATACTAATATATACGAAACTAAAAATGATTCAAAAAGGGTCTGAAGGCTAAGTTACGAAATAGGACGGTGTTAGGCACCCATTCCGCCCTTTCGGTATCTCATGGGTTATTGATATTTTCCTTTATTTTTCCATGATATATGTGCATGTATATATATAGTGGAGATAGGAATCATCTACTTGTATCATGGAAAAGATAAAGCGAGTCATCCATAGGAATGTTCTTAAAATAATATTAGAAAAATAGGAATTACGCGATTATCCTATTGTTGATCGTTATAACGGAATGATAACACATATGGAATAATACGTCGCTAAGCACAAATATACGTATATGTAAATATATAGAATCTAAGGGAGTCAAGTTTAAAGAACATAGAAAAAATAGGGAAAAAGTAGGAAAAGGACTCGAGTCTCGAATTTTACCCCGAGATGCCTATGTAGCCTACAGAGGCATCAAAGTCCACATAGTTCATATGAAAAATAAGGGGTGGGATTTATCCCATAAATCCAATCGAGGACTTCTCTTTTATGTGTGTGTGTAAAAAGGTGTTTTAGTTGTGAAAAAAGTGTGAGAACTCCCGTTTGGAATTTATGAGCAAATTCGATTTTTCTTATTTTTTTGGGTTTTATTTATATGAAAATAAGAGATGTGAAATAATACTAAATAAAAAGTATATTAGGATATGTGAGATGAGAGAATAAAAGTATTAAGTAACAAAATAAACTAATGCGAATTTAGGAGAATTTAAGGAGAGAATGGAGAAAATTAGACCTTCTTGAAGATCTTGAGCTTGATCTTGGACATTGGAGAGCAGCCTTTGCACTTAAGTGATGATGGAGGATACTTAATTCACCAAGTTTGATGAAAAAGTTGATGAAAGGTGAAGGTTGGAAAGGGTTTTGGATGTGCAAATCACGTTGACTTCGAGAGGGGTTTTCTGAGATTGCTGAGAGTGATGGGCCTCTGATCTTCCTCCTCTTTTGAAATGAGGTTAAAACCTCCTTTTTATAGGCCCAGTGCATTTTCGATCGACATATCCCTAGTCCTTCCAATCGGCAGGTATGTTCAGGCACACTGCCGATAGGCAGGGTTTGGAAACTGCCGTTTGGCAGTCTCTTTCAGGTACCTTCAAAAAATCGATCGTAGAGCGCAAACTGTTGATCTGAATCGTGCACGGGGTAAACCATTGGAAAGGTACTTTATAGACCTTAGAAAGTATTTGGACTTCTTCGGGGTCCGAGAGTTGACTTTGGGTCAAATGTGGCTCGGAAGTGTTCGTTAGTCATTTGGATGGGGGATTGTCGGACGCAAATAGATCGTTCGTACGCATGGTAAGTCAGAATCATGTATGAGGTGGACCGTTGGAAAGTTTAGGAGATGTATTTCGACATTCCAAAGATCTTGACTCAGTTTGGGTAGTTGACTTTGGTTAACCGAGGCTTGGAAGTGCTTGGTGATCTTTTGGAGAAAAATGGATCGTTCATCCATACTGTAAGTCAGAATCGCACACAGGGCGGACCGTTAGAAAGGTGAGGAGATTTACTTCGACATTTTAAAGAGTTTGACTCAGTTTGGTGGGTTGACTTTGGTCAACCGGGGCCTGAAAGCATTCGGTGACCTTTCGAAGTAAAACGGATCGTTCGTCCGTACCGTAAGTCAGAATCTCACACAGGGTAAACCGTTGGAAAGGTGAGGAGATGTACTTAGACATTCCAAAGAGTTTGACTTGGTTTAGGGAGTCGAATTCGGTCAATCGGGGCCTATAAGCATTAAGTGTACTTTCGTAGTAAAACGTATCGTTCGTTCGTACCGTAACTCAGAATCGCGCAGGGGCGGCCCTTTGGAAAGGGGTTTCAGTGCCCTTCGAAGATTCATTCAGTTTCGATTGAGCTGAAAAGTTGAATTTGGTCAAACAGAGCCTGAGAGCATCCGGTGACCTCCTAATCAAGTTTCAGGGGAAAACGGATCTTTCGTCTGTACCGTAAGTCAGAATCGTGCACGGGGTGGACCGTTGGAAGGGGTTTCAGTGCCCTACAAAGATTCATTCAGTCTTCGTCGAGCTGGAGAGTTTGACTTTTGGTCAAACGGAGCTTGGGAGCTCCCGATGGCCTTTAGGTCAGTACCCGGGTTATGACTTAAGTTTGAAATGATGAAGGGAGGTGTTAGGGACCTTAGGAGAAGTTGGGGGCGTATTACAATGGGGTGTCTACAGTGTATTGTTTCTTATATTTCATGTCTTTCACATATATATTTTATATATTTCATATATTTCGTACATTTTTAAATATTCATATATATTTCGTATATTTCATATATGTATATAATTTGTATATTTTGTATATTTCATTTATGTATGTGTTTATACATTCCAAAAATATTATATATATATTTAAAAATAAAAAAAATAATAGAAAATTATTAATTTTCTATTCGTAAATGAAATTTTCATTTTTATCTTTATTTTTCTGCTTTTGTGTTTGATAAAAAAATAGAAAATTAATAATTTTCTAACTTTTATCAAAGAGACACATATTGGAAAAGGGATCTTAAGTATTTAGCCAAATTTTTAAGATTTATTTACAGTTATTTTATTATTATTTTTTATTTTTTCATAATTTTGATGATTTTTCTGGACAATATCATAATAGTTTATAATTCATTAGAGGTGTCTTGTTCATTCTTATTGTTATTTATTATAAGTGAAACTTTGTTCTATGAGAGAGAGAGAGAGAGAGAGAGAAACATAGAGAGAAGGTAATGACCAAATGGAAGATAAAATAGGATAATAACGATGTACTACCTTGTAGACGTAACACCAGTTCAACCTAGTTATAGTGAACCTTGTCCATAGAATGCTCATAACCATCTGACATTCGGAGATGGAGAATATATCAAAATATTATCCATGTAAATGATAACCAAATCATTTATCTATCAACTAAAACATACTCGATAAAGGAATAAGAATTTTAGATAAATGAATTAAATACAAAAATTATGAAGTACAATTTTTATTTCCTCCACAATCTCTGCTAATGTAGTACCATGAGTACCCATGTTTCATCATCCGTTTTATCTAAAACCTACATAAAATTATAATAATCATAATAAAAGCAATGTATCAAATGGACAATACACAATTAATGCACATTTAAGTTTTGTAGAAGCCTTTGTTAGATTAGCTTTAATCTATCACGATTCACAAGAAAATGAGATTTGAGAATGATTTTTCCTTCAGTCAGTTGGATGGTGCCCTCATTCTTTCCTCGATAACTTGAAGCAACAAGGCACCGTGCATTCCTCGGATTTTGAACGGTCGATAAAAACATTGAATTGGATGCAAATTTACACCATATTATTGATCCTACTAAAATTTCCTGTGCAATGATAGATAAATTATTTATTTTCCCTCGTGAGAGCTTACTAGATTGACACCTCATGATAAATTCTATGTATATGTATGGGAAATAAAGGGAAAGAAAACTTACTATTGAAAAGTGTAAGTACCGCTACAGCAAATAATGTAGAAGCGTGTGCGATTAAAGAATTAAGTTTACCTCTTGTTGTGTGAGTTCAATTACAGGTTCCCTACACACGCGGGCGTGCGCACGCACACACACGCACACACACACATACTTCTTATCACGTGGCTAAAGTTATGAGGGAAATCTGCCAATAATTGATGAATCCAATTACAAAACCACTGAAAAAGGTAGCCATTAATTCCTTAATATTGATTTTGACTTCCAACATTTTCACTTCTTGGGGTCTCACATCCAAAATGACTTTTAGTGACGGAAACAATGTCACAGAAAAAACTTATAAAACTTTTTGTGACATTTTTTGCATCCCTAAATGTCATTTTGGGGATTGTTGATACCAAAATTAGTATGTTGATGTGGACGAATAATAAGAAGACACGTGTCAATCTACGTGGTACAATAGCAACGAGGAAGATCATTCCCCCGACCAACATACTCACTCCGAGCAACAGGTGTACTCCGAGGAACACCAGTCTTCCGAGGAACACCAACCCTCCGAGGAACTCTTGTCCTCCGAGGAACTCCAATGCTCCGAGGAACTCTTGGACGATGAGCAACTAAGGCGGTTCGAGCTGCATCTCGAGCACAGCATTGATTGCCAGATAATCAACAGTTCAACTATTCATTGAATGCTTATCATCTTGACGCACACGCTTGAAGAGCATTAAATGAGTTACCCTTTCATATGTATATCATTTAATGTATCACCCTTTCATGTATAGCCTAAGGGCTATAAATACCTTGTATCACCCTCATTCAAAGGGACGAGAATTTCTTGATAGCACTTGTAATCGAGAATTCCCAAACACTCAGCAATAACATAACAGTGGACGTAAGCCATTCATACAAGGCTGAACCACTTTAAAATCTTTTGTCTCATTTATTTATCTGTGATTGAATAATTAGAGTAATCTAATTTTTTACATCAACAGATTGGCGCCGTCTGTGGGAACGATTGCTATTATCGTTTTTCACCGAAAATCATTCATCATCAATGGCAGATAACCCGAAATCCAGCAATCGAAACGTTGGAAATGCTGGAAATCCTCCAAATCCCTCTGCACCTCCAGATCTGGCTGGAATTATGACGAATCTGTCTCAAGGACAAACCGCCATGTAGGAAATAATGCGACAACTCATACAGACCCTTCATGGCGGTGCGCTTGCGTGTTCAGGACAACGAAGTGGTCAGAGGCAAACCTACTTACATTCTTCACTATCCAAGCGTACTTAGTCATATCGTAATAAGGAATCTGATGATTTCTCTTATCAACCTGGGCGAACTTCGTCAATAAGGGCTACAGATACTGATCAACGTATCACTCTCTCTCTAGAAAGACCCAGTGCCTTGGAAATACTGAGTAGGGTATCTCCTTTCAGTCGATTAGGCCCTAGGAGGAATAGGAGTCCACCTAAGACCATGTCGAGGAGTTTTTGACGACCATCAGATCTAAGAGAAGGATCAGCACAATCACGACCAGTTTCTCGTCAAGATAGATCTCAGGAGGCTACTTCAGAATAATCAATTGCTCGAACTAATAGGCCCGTGGAAGGAAACGATGCGTGGAAGGGTTCTATTTAGCACTTGGAGGATAGATTGGGAGAAATGGCTAAGGCGAAGAATCCCTTACAATGAACTTTTGTTCAAGGGACACCTTTTGTCTAGGACATTGTGGGTTTTCCTACCCCGTCCAAGTTTAAAGCACCAGTAGTGACCCCCAAATATGATGGAAAGACAGATCCTGTTCTTCATATAGAGCAATATCAAGCTGCCGCCGATATCTATGCTGTCCCCGACGAGATGAGATGCAGAGCATTCTCAGGAACTCTTACTGGACCTGCCCATATATGGTATAACAATCTTCCTCGGGGTAAGATTTCAACTTTCTTTCAGTTGGCCAAGTTGTTCATCGGCAATTCCGGTTTTGGAGAAAAGCCAGTAAAAAGAGTGGCACGCGTGTTAAGTGTTAGACAGAAATCTGGTGAGAGTACTAGAGATTACATAACTCGTTTCAATAACGAGAAGCTGGAAGTCATAGATTATGAAGAAAAGACAGCAATCACCGCCTTGATGAGTGGGTTATTGCCTAACAAGTTGTATTACACTTTGGCCAAAGATCCACCTACAACTATGTCAGAGTTGACGGCGAAAGCGGCCAAAATCATGAATGCCGAGGAGATCATGGCTGGGAAGAAGAATATGGATAAATAAACTAAGGTGGAAGACGACAAATCCAAGAAGAAAGAGAATAAGGGAAATGGCGGTGACAAGCATTCTAAGAATAATAAATCGTCATGGGAAGTCCTGAAAAAATTCGATAATTATACTCCTTTGAAAATGGGTATTAATCATGTCTTGGAAGAAATCAAGAATAACGAGGAAGTAAAGTGGCCAAAGAAACTGAGGTCAGACCCTGACCTGAGGAACATGGATAAGTATTGTGAGTTCCATAAAGATCACGACCATATGACCAAAAATTGCATAGCTCTTCAGAATGAGATTGAAACACTCATCCGAAGAGGGAAGCTAGCGAAGTATGTTGATCGGGGAGGCGAAAGAAGAAATAATGACCGAACTAGAGAAAGGTCTAGATCTCCTCGTCGAGCAGAGGAGAAAAAGAAAAGGGATCATGAAGATGATACAGAGGATGACCCCGATCTTCCCAAGAAACCAAGGCAGCCAGAACGAGAGGTATTTTCCATACGCTTTGGGTCATTTGATTGTAATGTCATTACAGGAGGAGATCCAGGAGGAGGAGACCTTACTGCAGAAAGAATAGCTTACCTCGGTGAGGCTCAGGCTTGCTCATACATTCAACGGATAAATTTGGCTGAGGAGGATCGACCGAGGAAGGTAAACAAAGAGAAGTTGTTCATTGGGTTTTCAAAAAACGACCTTGCAGGTGTTCTTTACCCTCACGACGACCCTTTGGTGATCAAAATGAGGATGAAAGAAGTAGTGATCTCAAGGGTGCTGGTAGACAATGGTAGTTCGGCAGACATCATGTACTATTCATGCTTTGACAGTTTAAATTTGAAATTATCTCAATTGGAACCTTATCACAGACCTCTTCTGGGTTTTGCTGGCGAGAAAGTTTTTCCACTTGGGACGATCAAGTTGGATATATTCATTGGAACTTGGCCTGCTTGTCGAACAGAAAAAATACGCTTTTTTGTGATGGATAAGAATGTGCAGTCAGCTTACAACATCATCATGGGAAGAGTTGGTTTGAAGAAGTTCGAAGCAGTTCCATCTACAGTACATCCGTGTTTAAAATTCCCTACAAATTTCGGAGTGGGAGTTATGAAAGGTGATCAGAAAGTAGCTCGGGAATGCTATTATTCGTCTGCCGAGAAAGAGGAGCTTGAAGAGTCAAGGAAAAAGACTACCACCTACTAGGTGGAGGAAGGTACAAAAATTGAAACACTTGATCCCAGAGATGAATCCCAACTTGTAAAAGGACATGTGGTGGAATCTACAGAAAATGTTATTCTGGATGACGAGCACCCTGAACGAGTAACCCAGATAGGTTCATCGTTTGATGTTTCAATAAAATAGGAGTTGATAACTTTCTTGAGAGACAGAAAGAAAACTTTTGCATGGAGTAATGAAGACATGCCAGGAATAGATCCAAACTTCTTATGCCATGAACTCAATGCGAATAAGGAGATCAAGCCTGTAAAGCAGAGAAGAAGAGTATTTAGTCCCGAGAAGAATCAGGCTATACAAGAGGAGGTCGAGAAGCTCCAGAAAGCCCAATTCATTGAAGATGTGAAATATCCAGATTGGTTAGCAAATGTGGTGATGGTGAAGAAGAAAAATAATAAATGGAGAATGTGTGTTGATTTCACTGATCTCAACAAGGCCTGCCCAAAGGATCATTTCCCATTGCCCAGAATTGACCAACTAGTGGATGCTACCTCGGGACACAAGCTTCTCAGCTTCATGGAAGCTTACTCTGGTTACAACCAGATCAAAATGAAACCTGAAGACTGGGAAAGCACTTCTTTTATTACCCCTAGGGGAACTTATTGTCATAATGTTATGCCTTTTGGTTTGAAAAATGCAGGTGCGACATATCAACGGCTGATGAACAAGGTTTTTGCCGAACAAATCAGTTGCAATATGGAAGTCTATGTCGACGATATGCTGACAAAGAGCAAAAAAGCTGTTGATCATCTAGTTGAATTAGGTGAGACCTTTGATCAACTGGATAAATACCAAATGAAACTCAACCCGACGAAGTGCACTTTTGGAGTACAAGAAGGAATGTTCCTCGGGTACATTGTCAACCAGCGAGGCATTGAGGCAAATCCGCAAAGATCAAAGCTCTTTTAGGGTTATGATCTCCAACGACGAAGAAAGAGGTGCAGAGTCTTATAGGACGAGTTGCAGCGCTCAACAGATTTGTATCTTGAGCAACTGATAGATGCCTCCCATTATTCAAAACGCTTCGAAAAACTTTTGAGTGGAATGATGAATGTGAAAAAGCCTTTCAAGACTTGAAGAAATATTTGGGAGCACCTCCATTGTTATCCAGGCCAGTAATGGGAGAGAAATTGTACTTGTACCTGGCAGTATCAGAGAATGCAGTCAGATCGGCATTGATCAGATTGGAGAATGGAGTCCAGAAGCCAATTTATTACACAAGTAAGGCTTTCCGAGGTGCAGAGATCAGGTACCCAAAGCTGGAAAAATTGGCATTGGCATTAATTGAAAAAAGTATAAGAATGAGGCCTTATTTCCAGGCCCATACCATCGTCGTGTATACCGACATGCCATTGAGACAAGCCCTTCGTAAGCCAGAAAAATCAGGAACACTAATGTATTGGGCAATAGAACTCGGTGAATATGATATTGTGTATGAACCCAGATCATCATTAAAAAGGCAGACTGTAGCATACTTTATAGCAGAATTTACATATCCTGATACCCCCGAAGAGCAAAAGTTGCTCGCTGACCAACCTGTGGATGTTATAGGATCAACAGACATAAGTCCAAATCAACTCCGGTTGGTAAAAGGGCTTGTGGATGTAAAAAGATCATCAAATTCAAACACAGACCAACTCCGGTTGGTAAAAAGGCAAGAAGAGATGGTCGACGAGGAGCAAAAAATACCAGGGGAGGATGAAAGGAAACAGCAGATATTTCACCGAGGAACTCTGTCAGATAAGAAATTTGAAGACGAGTTACCTACATGGAGAATATATGTAGATGGGTCATCTTGCACAGCAGGTTGTGGGGCAAGGATTGTTTTGAAAACCCCAGACGAGATTGACATGGAATATGCCTTGCGATTCCAATTCAAAGCTTCCAATAATGAGGCTGAGTATGAAGCCTTGATAGCAGGTCTTAATTTAGCAAAGATTATGGAAGCACAACAAGTGATAGTATTCAGTGATTCTCAATTAATTGTGAATCAGATGATGGGAACATATTCAGTTAAAGGAGAATTAATGGTCAAGTATCATGTAAAGGCGTTGGAGTTGTTGGCAGAATTTGATGCCATTCAGTTGATCAGAATACCAAGAATGAAGAATGCACAAGCAGACGCACTGGCCCGATTAGCATCAGCTACTCGCACCGAGTTGTGAAGAACGATACCAATTGAAGTATTATAAGCTCAGAGCATAGATGAAGAGCTGACGATGAATGTTATTACCCTTGATTTAGGACCATCTTGGATGGATCCCATCAGGGCATACATTGAGGAGGGAGAATTGCCGGAGGATAAGCTCTCAGTAAAGAAATTAAAGCTTAAAGCTGCTCGGTTTGTACTAACAAATGGTGTTTTGTATAGACGAGGAATCATGGCAGGTTTACAAAGATGTGTGCATCCCTCCGAGGTGAAGGAATTGATTGAAGAGATCCCTGAAGGGTCATGTGGCGCCCATGTAGCAGGTCGGACACTTTTGCAAAGGGTGATGACACAAGGATACTACTGGCCAATGATGATGGCTGATTGTATAGCCTATGCTAAGAGATGTGATAAATGCCAACGTTTTTCCTCCATCCGACGAACTCCACAAGCATTGTTGACACCCATAACTTCTCCATGGCCTTTTGTCATGTGGGGAATGGATTTGGTTGGACCACTGCCAACGACCCGAGGAAGATTCAAGTACCTCATCGTCGCAGTGGTTTATTTTACTAAGTGGGTAGAAGCTGAGCCTCTGATTGATATGACATACGAGAAGGAGTACCAATTCGTTTGGAAGAACATCATCTTTCTATATGGTCTCCCTCATGCCTTCATCACAAACCATGGAACACAATTCGATAACGAGGAGTTTGCCGCCTATTGTCATCAGTCAAACATTTTGAAGGTTCATTCAGCACCAGACCATCCTCAAAGCAATGGGCAGACTGAAGTGACGAACATAACATTATTAAATGGTTTGAAGAAAAGGCTAAGTGAGGCTAAAGATAATTGGATTAATGAGCTACAGTCAGTATTGTGGGCTTACCGAACAACTCCCCGAGCAGCGACTGGAGAATCACCATATATGCTGGAATTTGGAAGTGAGGCTGTAATACCTACCGAGTTGGGTCTTCCAACACACAGAGTGTTGAATTTCAATTCCCCAGTTAGCGACCTGATGAGGAGATTAGATTTGAACATGCTCGAGGAAGTTAGAGAAGAGGCAGCCATTAGGAATGCTGCTTATCAACAACGAACAACCCTGTTCTACAACAAAAGGGTGAAAAAATGCGACTTAAAAGAAGGAGATTACGTGCTAAAGAAGGTCATTCAGAAGCACAATAAGTTGGAAGCAAACTGGCATGGACCTTACCGAGTTACTGCAGTTGTCCGACCAGGAACTTACCGAATAGCAACTTTAGAAGGAGAAGAATTTAAGAATGCATGGAATGCTGAACACCTACGCAAGTATTATCAGTGATGTAAAATGTAAAGCAGTTCCATCAATATGAATAAAACGATGATATTTCACAATCTTCTCTCCTTTTATTGAAAGTTTTTTGGGGAATACTAGTGTGTTTAACACTACGCTGCTCGGTACGCAACGCTGCTCGGCAGTAAAAAGAAGATGAAAGTTCAAACCCACGACCAACTCCGGTTGGTAAAAAGGCGAGAACAAACTACACTCCTTTGGTTAGGAGCCGTACACTAGCGTGACCAACTAAGGTTGGTAAAAGAACTAGTGGACATGATAGTTCAAACCCACGACCAACTCCGGTTGGTAAAAGGGCGAGAACAAACTACACTCCTTTGGTTAGGAGGCGTACACTAGCGTGACCAACTAAGATTGGTAAAAGAACTAGTGGACATGATAGTTCAAACCCACGACCAACTCCGGTTGGTAAAAGGGAGAGAACAAACTACACTCCTTTGGTTAGGAGGCGTACACTAGCGTGACCAACTAAGGTTGGTAAAAGAACTAGTGGACATGATAGTTCAAACCCACGACCAACTCCGGTTGGTAAAAGGGCGAGAACAAACTATACTCCTTTGGTTAGGAGGCGTACACTAGTGTGACCAACTCAGGTTGGTAAAAGAGCTAGTGGACATAATAGTTCAAACCCACGACCAACTCCGGTTAGTAAAAGGGCGAGAACAAAAGAAGATCGATGAAAGGCCAATCTCGGTTGGTCGGGAAACAAGACATGCTCTCAAATGCCAACTTATGTTGGTCGGGAAGTAAGTTTATTACATAAAAGTTCATTGGAGAACAAATATTCCAAACTGAACCAAGTATAGTTGGTCGGGGATAAAAACCCACTAACTGTAGTTGGTCGACGAGGAAAAATCTTTGACCTTGGTTGGTCGGGTACATTTTATGAAAAAGACAAAGTTTACCATGTATAGCTGGTCGGGGATAAAAACCCATTAACTATAATTGGTCGACGAGCTCAACTTAACCACCTTGGTTGGTTGGAAGAAATTTTAACATTTTTATACTCATTACTTTATTATTAAGTGATCGAGCAACATTACTAATATTTGTAATTTTTTATTACTAAGTTGGTCGAGGAACCACACAATATTGTTATGCAAGCACAAATATAAAGTGTTTGACAAGCACAAAATAATAGCAATACAGATTTACAAACAGAAAATGAAAGTCTTTCATTAAAATTCAAAACGAATTACAATTTACATATGTGTACAAACTATTACATTGAGATCCCTACTCTATTGGTTTCTTTCCCTCAGCTTTTGAAATAGGTTCCTTGCCAGCAGGCGGATCATTTAAAGTCTGAGGAGAGTTAATGAAGTTCAAATCCTTTAGCATCCTAACGTTCATCACAGAAGGTGTGTCCAGTAGATGCTCGGGACGAGATACCTTGATCTGAGAATGAAGATTGTAATCACCGAGGTATTTTGCAATTAAGCTCCGAGGAATGGCACGAGCTGGGATCCATTCCATGTCCAATTTATAAGGTGGCACAGGCAAGTCTAGTAGCCCAGGAGCATGATAATCCCATAAATAATGGCCATGATCTAGTTTTAATACACCCAGGGCGTTCAACCATCCCTATTTATAACCTTCATTACTGGCATTTTCAATGCGAGCATACAAGTGATAAAGGGCCTCATTGTAGCCTGCATTCCAGAACTCACGAGGTTGTTTGTGGAATTGGAAAGTTATTCTCTCTAACTGCTCATGAAGGTTCCTGGAAAAAACATCCTTATTCTTCAGAGCAGACTTGGTCGAAGAAAGTTGATCTTCCAGAGTTTGGATTATCTTAGACATTTCTGATAAAGCCCGATCTTTTGCATTCTATTGGAACGCCTGAGTTTCCAACGTTGATAGAGTACGAGCTTCTTCAATGTTACGACTAAGAGCTCTTGACCCTCCCCGAGCAGGTCGAGAACTTGGTTCCTCGACAAAATTCTGAGCAGCTCTTCCTCGACCACGAGAACCTCTTCCTCATCCCCGAGCAGCAGTAGAAGTACCAGATCTTCTCAAGGTATCCAACTCTTGCCTTAATTTGGCATTCTCAACCTCTAGAAAGGAAAATCCCTCGTCAGTCACTAGGATTACAGCTGTTGAAGAAGATACTACAGACTTATATTGTGCCAGCTCTTTCTACAAATTATTATTTTCTTGCTCTAGCAACTCAAAAATCTGTCTACAAGATTCAACTTCACCCTTTAGAGTTCTTTCCCTAACATCGT
Source organism: Sambucus nigra (assembly GCA_949130495.1). NCBI lineage: Eukaryota > Viridiplantae > Streptophyta > Magnoliopsida > Dipsacales > Adoxaceae > Sambucus > Sambucus nigra. The sequence continues at coordinate 447,301,931 of OX422218.1, read as the reverse complement.
ACCCAGCAAGGATCTTTTTGTGGCCTGTCTCGGCAGAAAGCTGTTGATACCTCTTTTCATACCCCTCGTGCAGAAGGGCAGTTGATTCTTTGTACTGATTCTGAAGATCTTCTAAAGTATATTGAAGCTCCTCGATCATATCATAGTAAGCCACGTTATTGGCCACAGATCGATCAAGTAAGCCCTTCAGGTATTGATAAGCTTCTACTGTCTGCTCTGAAGCACCATGGCCAACGATGTCGGCAACTTCTGATACACTTAGGTCTATGTGACCAGCTTTATAATATTCATGGCATTGCTGCATCAACTTTGTGTCATTAGCAGAAAGAAGATCAATCCTGGCCAGAAACTAACAGAGAAAGAAAAAGAAGATCAAGACAGAGTGCAGATAGAGAAGAGACAATCATATGGAAGAAAAGAACTCAAATTTTATTAGATCATAAGGCAAAGTTACAATGATCTGGGATACAAAGTACAAGTAAAAGTAAAAATAAAAGAGAATACCGAACAACTTCACACCTTTTCCTTGTCTCCCAAGACTTTCTCGGGAGGCTGGGACGAGGAGCTTGGTTGCTCGGTGGGAACAATAATCTGGTCGGCTGGAGTTGGGATTTCTTCAGGAGGAGCAGGCAAAGAAGAAATCTCCTCAGTAGATGTCTGGTTGGGTTATGTAGCAATGACTTGATCACCCACTATCAATGAAGACTCCTCGGATGCAGCTGCATCCTCTTCTTCATCTTCAATAGCTGGAGGAGGACCAGGAAGATGTTGTTGAAATAGTTCAAAGTCCTCGCTCACCTTCAATTCTTGCAAGGCAACAACCCAACCATCTCGGAAGTATTTCAAACTCCCATACTGCACCTGAGCCATCATTGAAGCTACCCCCTATCCCATCCTTTGTCCCAACCGGTTCGAAAGAATTTTTTAACAGCCACTTTTCTCTTCATTTTCTCCGAGGAGAGCTTCTCGGATAGAAGATCCTCGGTGGCTTTCAATTTGGCCTCCACCTCCTCTTTCTGGCGATTTACTTCTCGCAGAAGGGACAACTCTTCCTCGGCCGATTTCAACTTATTCTCAAGCTCCCCAAAACTTATGATCTTCTCGGCGTATTTTTTATTCTCTATCTCCAAGTCCTTCACCTTCTTTCCCAACTGCACTTTCTCTGCCTCAGACGCAGTCAACTTCTTCTCCCATTCACCCTTATCCTCATCGTATTTTTGATAGGATTCCTTCAGAGAATGGGCCAAGCCCTGGAAAGCATCCTCTACTCCAGACGAGGAGCTGGAAGCCTTGATTGCTTCATCTTTCTTCACTATGGTGTTAAAGCAACTCACCAGCTGAAAAAGAAAATAATGATAAGTCAGTGCCGAGATACATATATTGACTGAAAGAAAGAAAAATTCAGGATTAGAGAAACTTACTGAAGCAATGTGACGAGTAGCTAGGGATGTCAGCATATCCCTAAACATGTTTTCTTCAATTCCTTGGACTTCAGGAATAGTCCAAGTCTTTACCGAGCTCATTGCAGAACTCGGGGGAATAATGGTTGGGACACCAGCTCCACTAGCTTGGAGCTGGGGAATGGTTTCAGTCAAAGTGATCGAGGAGGATTTCTTCAATCTCCTTAATGGTACTTTAGCAGTTTCAACCAAAGAACTTTTGGTTGGGACCACTTCCACAGATGCACTTTTCTTGCTCGGAGCCACTGGGGGCTTCTCGGCAGCCTTCTGAGGAGAAACAGAAGGGGCAGCATCTACTTTCTTTGTCCCCTTTGGGACATCATTCTTGCTTCTCTTTCCATCTCCAGCAAAGGAAGTCTCCTTGAAGATAGCAGAAACTCTTCTTTTGCCCATCTTCTGACTCAGAGGAATGTGAGATTCTCATGAAGATTCCTCAGAAGCTGGCAACGGTTCACTAATGTTGATCACAGGACGAGCAGTAAAGGATAATGTGTAGCTCCTGTACTGCAACAAATAGGAAGCAGACCTGATGTGCTCATCTACAACTCTTCGATGCAAATTCCAGATATGTTTTAAATGCTTTATATTAACTTCTGATTCTTTGGGAGTTTTTCTCTTACTGTCAACTGCAAACAAATACATAGTGAAATATCAGTCATACATTTTGTCAAACACAATGAAATCATAAATTCATAAATGAAATAAAATGAAAATAACCTATCCCATTGCCATATGGAGGGCATTTGGGACCCTCATATATTGCATCTCCAACCAAAGGGGCATGTTGCCAATTTTTTATAACTACCCCATGTTCAAAATAATCCCTGTTTGCATCAGGGAGGTTGACTACTAAGGCCCTATTCAAAAACCTAGTTTTTAAATAAAAAACATTGTCTGAAACAGCCCATCTATAACAGTACATAATCTCAGGAATTCCTATACGAGTTCCATGAGTTTGATTTAACCTATACACCCCATTAACTATTCTCCATGTGTTGGGGGCTATTTTTGCAGGGACAACATCGAAATACTGACAGAACTCTAAACACAAAGGGTTTGGTGGAAAAGAAAATCCACATTCAGTAATAAAGAGGCTAGGGAACCAATGTCCCTGAGCCAAATCAAAATAACTTGAAGGCTCAGAAAGACTCTCCAAAGTTACCCAAGAAGGAATAGAAAAGTCAGAACGGAATTTCTCAAGAGATTCGATAATATAAACCATGGTGAATAAAAAGAAATGAAGGAGAAGGAAGAAAATCTTACAGGAAAAAGGAGATCTGTTGATAAACAAACGAAGAAAGGGATGAACACACAGGAGAGAGAAAAGCTATAGAAAACTCGAAAGCAGAAATTGAAAAAGGTAGAAGATGATGGGATTGCCTCTGAAGCTTAAATACTTTGCCTTGGGAAACGGCGAAAGAAATGATTACAAAAAGGAAACTATTACGCTACTGGCGGATAAAAGGACAAAAAGTGCACGAAGATCGAAGCACTTATAAAAATGCAAAAAGGCGGATTCTGCGAATTTGGAAGGAAATTCAAATACGAAGAAAAGGCTCCTAAAACCCAGGAAGGTCATTTAATATTGCCATATACCGAGAAAGAATGTTCCATACTCCTCAAAGTTCGAAATATGAAACATTGGGGGCTTCTGTTGATACCAAAATTAGTATGCTGATGTGGACGAATAATAAGAAGACACGTGTCAATCTACGTGGCATAATTGCAACGAGGAAGATCATTCCCCCGACCAACATACTCACTCCGAGCAACAGGTGTACTCCGAGGAACACCAGTCTTCCGAGGAACACCAACCCTCCGAGGAACTCTTGTCCTCCGAGGAACTCCAATGCTCCGAGGAACTCTTGGACAATGAGCAACTAAGGCGGTTCGAGCTGCATCTCGACCACAGCATTGATTGCCAGATAATCAACAGTTCAACTATTCATTGAATGCTTATCATCTTGACGCACACGCTTGAAGAGCATTAAATGAGTTACCCTTTCATATGTATATCATTTAATGTATCACCCTTTCATGTACAGCCTAAGGGCTATAAATACCTTGTATCACCCTCATTCAAAGGGACGAGAATTTCTTGATAGCACTTGAAATCGAGAATTCCCAAACACTCAGCAATAACATAACAGTGGACGTAAGCCATTCATACAAGGCTGAACCACTTTAAAATCTTTTGTCTCATTTATTTATCTATGATTGAATAATTAGAGTAATCTAATTTTTTACATCAATAGGGATAAACCCCAAAAAATAAAATTTTTGGAAGTTAAACTCAATTACAAAAATATAATGGGATAAAAACTACAAAATATGCATATTTTTTTCTTAAATATTGGTTAGTGACTAAAATGGAAAACTCCTTAAATAAATTGAAGTGTTTTTCTCCAAAGATATAGTTAGTAAAATATGCATATTCTTTTCTTTCCTACCAAGCAGTGAAGGAGGAAGAATACCAAATAAAAATAAGAGAAATAAAGTTTCTTTCCTTCATAGATAGTACCAATACAACTTATGATTCCCTTTCCTTCCAATTTTATTCGTACGAGCAGTACAAAGGGGAGAAATATGTGTTATATGATTAGAAATCGATTCTATTTCCTTTCTTAATAATTACATAATTATATTCAATTTTAAATGGTCTTGGAGTGAGGGGATTCGTCCTCTTTATGAATAAACTTATACAATTGTTCCTTTAAAGGACCATGCTACCTCCAAATAAAGTTTTGAACCAAGATTTGTTAATTCTATGGGTATCTCCCTTCATGCATAACTAGGCAATTATACATAAAATCAAATTAGGTAAATAATTAAAAACTTCCAACATGAACTTCAGAACTCATTATTGTTCTATCCAACATGGACATTGTGTTTACATACCATGTCACAATGACGATAGATGTTCTTGGGAGATTAAGTGAGAGTATTCTCGAATGAGAGTATTTTTTCTCAAAACATGGCTGTAGAAATTATTCGTAGATGCCACTCCATCGATTAAGAACATTAATGTCCACCATCTTACAAGGGAAAAAAACAAGTGCATACTAACATTGAATTTGCTCTGTCTTGACCAACTTCTTATGACTTGACTAACTCCCTTTAAAGGCCTTCCTCAATATTCAATTAAGATCTACTCTTCCTTGACCTTAAATCAACTTTGTTGACACCTCACACTCCTTTATCATGTCACTAATCTTTGATGAATTCTTCTTTGGATTCTCATCTAGTTTCTTAATAAGGAGGTTAATCTATGATCCCCTGCTACAAATATATTCAACAAAATTTAGTAACGTATCTAAATATTTATTTGTAATTGGAGTGTATATATTTCAACATTTAAAATAGGTGCTACATGTAATAATTGTTGTTCTTTATGTTATTGTAGCAACCTGTATTTTTTAGGATAAATAATTTATTTAATTTGGTGAATTAGAATTTAAACTAAATTGATGATTTGGAGAAAATATTTAATTTCCAGAATTTATTTAAATAGGAAGATTCAATTTATTTGTAGAATTGAGATTTAAATTAATTCGAGTTATTTCTTTTAAGAATACAGGCGTCAAAATTTGAGGTTAAAACTTGAGATTTTTGTTAAGCAAATCGGATGATGATTTTTTAAGTGTACGGTTGAGTCTGAAAGGGTCGAGATAGTCAAAATAGAGTATCTGCGGGTAGTAATTGGGACTCGGGGAATTTTTAGGCATAATTGGACCCGCACGAGAGTGTTTGGGCCATTTTAATAAAGCCAAAGAGCCTAAAAACGGGATTGGCATAATAAAACCAAAATGTGAGAGGGTATGGAAACCATAATTCATTTAGAAAAAAACTAGTTACAGTGGATAAAAGTGGGAGAGTTTTTCGGAGTCAAGCCAAGAGGAGATTGATGTGTTCTTCGTTAAAATCTCCATCTACATCAAAGGAACAGACTCTACGAAACTTCCAGGCAAGTAGTTAAACTTTCTTTCATTTAAATTGCGGTATTACGATTCATGTCATGGTGGGTGTAAACCATATTAATTTTGGGATGAGTTATTATAGCAAAATTCATTTTTGGAGGGTATCACATGTTAAATCTGGGTTTGGCGGATTTAAGCATTAAGGGTGAAATTGATGTGAGAATAATATCATATGAGTCTAGAATATGATTTATAATTATAAACCTGTAGAAATTATTGTTGAATTCAGATTATTGAATCGAATTGAGAATTGTGATTTAAGGGGTATTGAGAAAAACTCAATTTATGAACCATAGAATTTTAATGAAAATAACTGAGGATTAATATCATATATTAGTTTTTGAACATGTTTAGAGATAAAGTAAATATGGTAGATAAAGTAATAGAGGTCTGGATTAAAGTTGGAAAGCTTCAGAGTTTAAAAATGGTGGAAATAGAATCGGGGAAGAAGATGAATATATGGTTGGTCGATCGATAAACCTAAGGATTCGATCGATCGACACCTTCAATTATTTTAAAACATGAGATTGTATATCTTTTCATCACGGTCGCGTGGGCACCGACTTCGTAATTTTTTGATTGTTTTTGGATTTGATATGATTTTTCTACGATAGAGTGCGCGAGACCGACATCTTTAGGAATAAATAAATTCGGGTTATTTGGAGATGTCCGTAGATGAGTGAAGGACTTTGGAAAAATATAAAGGAACATTATTTTATCCTTGGATTAGATAGGTATGAATCCAGGTATGGATTTAGGAGTATTTATAATGAACGACACTTGATAATATATGTCAAAAATATATGAGCGTATTCGAATGAGAATTTCGAAGGAATTTAACATACGGGCCAGTATCTTAAGGTGGATTTAATTGATAGAAATTAAATGGAACCAAATACTTAGAGTCTTATGGTATGAGTATTAATATATTTAAGAGTTAAAGAAGGGTGGAATCTTAAGAAGTGAATTTTAAGTATTAAACTCATAAGTGTGTAATTACGACCAAGTGAATGTATCCGGGCATTATAGTTGAACGACACTACTTTAATAAATTAATTCTTGTGAAAATGATTAGATTAATCGGTGTAATTCACAATTTAATGAATTCGGGGATTAAGAATGAGTCACGGTGAAGGTGGGTGAACCTATGATTGAGACCAGTAAAATATGAGTGAATTACCTACTGAAATATTTAAAGGTTAATTGGCACACTTCGAGTAATGAGTTATACTCTAGAATATATGATGAGATATATAATTCAAATTTAATAATATGTAGGATATTCGTGAGATATATATATACTACGTATGAGACACATACTATAGGTCTCATGAATACCTATACGTCTGATAGTAATCTATATATTTGGGTTGTGTGAATACCTATTGGTTGATTTATTATGTGTATGACATACCTACGCTGCTTGCTATCGGGGTGGAGGCTGTTCATTGGGACGGTCTTATCTCGGGGAATCTTCAGGGGGATTTTAGACTCGTGCCCTAGGACATAGAACCTTGTATACGTGTTATCCAAGATATGATAGTTCGATGGTCAAATGGGAACGTAGGTATGTAAGTGACCCATGAGGCTAGGGACTATGTTCGCCTCCTATATGTGTGATTTATATTGATGGTTCGAGAGAGATTGAACCAATAGTCCTTTAAGTAGTGAGTGATGCACCAGGACATGATAGCAGAGTATGCATTGCACCAAGTGGTTCTAACCTAGGGGTGAAGAATTAATATATATATATATATATATATATATATATATATATATATATATATATATATATATAGAGAGAGAGAGAGAGAGAGAGAGAGAGAGAGAGAGAGAGAGAGAGAGAGAGAGAGGGAGATAAATATTTGCATGCTTGTGACTAATTCTATTGTGTGTATTTTAGTAGATATGAAAATACTTGTATTTAAAGTAATCTTAGTGGGAAAAAGATTAACTATAAACATGATGAATACATAGTTGACTGTCCTGTAGAAATTATTATATAATGAATTAGTATAGATATATTAGTGTGATAAAAATATATACTAGGGATATGTCCAACTGTGGGTACTTAGTTGAAAAGTAAGATAGTGACATCTAAAATAACTTTAATGTGTGAAGAATTAAATATAAAATGAGAAAGTCATAAGTGGTTATTCGATATAAAACATTTAGTAATGTATTGAGTGGGCGGTATGGGTCAACACATCGAGTTAGTGTGAAGAAGGAAGCTTGATATGGTTAGTTAAGGGGGTAGCTTAGCTAGAGAGGGTTAGCATGAAACGTTAGGTGTCAACATTAGATGAGGGGTGAGATTTACCTCACGAGAGTGCGACAATAGCTTAAATATGAAAAGGTTGCATGCATATTTCATTATTGCAATTTAACTACTTGCTAAATATTTTCAAAATGTTTTAATTGGTCTCTGACCCGTGTCAAAACTTTTTCAAAAAAATTTAGGTGTCCAGCCACAAGGACACCCAGTTTGAGGATTCTATACAGGGATTCGTAGCTGCAACTCATGTGGAAGTTGCAAGACTTTGTTATAGACGCTTCGTTCATTTGTTTCTAGTATAGGGACTTTACTTCAATATTTATTTGGGCATGTCGCCCCTAGATTTTGTATTCAGTTTATTTATTGGATTTTCTGTATCCAGGTTATTATTCTCGTTACTGTTGTATTTTATTGTTTAACTGATAGTGGATTCGGTTATCTTCATTTATAGTATACATTTTTGTTTGATTTAATTGTTATGGTGTGTTAATAGCTTAATTTATTATTTATTTATGCATGTTGTTAATTAATGAAAGATAAAATTTAGCATCGGTCTAATTACATTACTAGGTGGTTAGTAACTTAAAAAATATTTTTGACAGTGATGTTAAGAATGAGCCATATGAAACCAACGTTTTATTTTAATTATGGATTGGCCACCTGGTATTTTAATAGGCGGGGTGTCACAGTTATGTGTGGTTTTATGGGTCCTTAATGGGATACTCGAGGGGGAGGCTGGGGTGCGATGTGCACAGTGCTTTTTATACGTGCAAGGGAGGGTTCCTGCATCACTTCGCATGCGGTGGGTTAACGTGTGTTCCCTATAAATATGCGAGAGCGATTGTCTCTTTATCTTCCGTTGAGGGTTCAATTGTGATGATTGCTTCGAAAGATGTTCGATACCATATCTAGTTTTTGTTTCACGACCCTGTTTAAGCCTAAGATTAATTATTTATTGAGGGTTGTTGATATTTTAGAGTTTCCAATTTTTTTTATATAACAACAAAATGGGTTAGGTTAGACCTATGAGGTTAAATCCAAGGAAATAAGAGGCTTATGAATGATCCAAATATTCTTGCTGTGGTTTTGGGAACTGGGTTGCGAGTGGGGAAGGTATTAGGTACACCACGTGTTCTTTTATGATTCCTTATCTGTATACTTATTATCTATTTCTACATATGTGATTACCTTTAGTTATTTTAGTACTTGTTGAGAGATCTTTGTTTGAGAATCCCTTAAAACGTAGATACATGCTTAGGTGAGAAATGGTGTTAGTGCGAGGTGTAGGAAAACTAATACATTACTATGAGTACACAATGGTGCTTGTGTGTGGATGTGTATTAGGTTAACAAGTGGTTATCAATATGTATGTAAATACATATACTAGAATGCTCAGTTTATGCATGGGTGTGAAAAGACATGATTTGTGTAATGGGAGATCGCTAATTTATGTGTATGTGATTGGGCATTTATGTTATGTAGATATGAGCGAGAAGTTGCGATTGTGATAGTTTGATATATCATTTGAGGAGTGAGAGGGGATAATAGATGGAATCTTCTCTGTAAAGACAATAGATCGAGAGATATATTGTTGAGGATTTTGCTCGATATTTTTCCTACAAAATTGTATTTCCATGGGATCAAAGCCTACGTAGTTCATTTGTTTTGGTGAGCCTCATTGAAAGGTTTCGATATGATGTGTGAGAAAGTGTGAGGAATTGTCTTCAGAAGTAGAGAAGCTATTTGTGAGATAAGTGTGAATGGGAGCGGACCTGAAGTCGCCAATAAATATATTCATATCTGTCGAACAATCAGTAACTTGAAGGTGTTGTTAAACCTTAGGGTATGTTTGAAAATATAGAGAATGTAAGGTTAACATCATTCACTACCTATGGGTATATGGATGAATGAGAGGGGTTTATATTAAGGAATGTAGTGGATTAAAATTCATCGACAGAGATCTATGTATTCCTTACTGAAATGGTTGAAATTTTAGAGGTGTCATAGGGCCTCAGGCTGATCCAAAGATATATAGATGATCACTTCATTCGATAAATGAGTGTTGGACTAGAGATAGAGGAATACCTAATAGGTAATACACCAAGAATCGTATTTTGAGTCTTAGGATTATGAGTGCAGCTTGGTATTGAGTCTACATACCCCAACATTCTTAGGATTAAAGCCAATATCGTTCAACTAACAAGGCATATTTATGGGTGGAGGTAATGGGGTACTAGGTATACAATATACAACATTATGGTATTTAAGTATCCTTATAATTATATAGCATTTTTATTATGCGGTTGAGTACATATTCATACATTAAAAATACATAATCAAAGACGGGTGTTTGATGAGTATTCTAGAAAAAAAGATTCGTGGGAGCGGCTCTTAAGATGGGAATGTTCGCTCGGAGAAATGGTGAGGAGTATTCCAATTATGGAATTTGGTTTTAGAAAAGTTACGAAGTAACTCGGTTAATGGATAATTTCCTGAGAATGATTTTGAAAAGTATGTTTTTCGTGTCGTATTGAGTCGCACTGGTTTTGATTAGCATTTATTCAACATGTGGGTATGTTGTCTGACTCAAAAAATAGAGGTGTTGGGTAAAAACCATGCTTTATAATACAAAAGCTGTAAAATGAATACCCAGTCCCCTAACAGGGGCCTGGCTAAGAGTTTTAGATATACGAGTATAATTTTATATCACAATTTGTATTTATGATATTGACCCGAATGTTTTGCAGAGTTTCTTTACCCTTTTAGACTGAGATGATTTTTTCCCGGGGAGTGTCTCAGATGAGGTGTAACTATTTGAGTAGAGCTTGATTTAGAAGTGTTGACTTTTGCGAGTGCATAGAGGTTTAACTTTTTTTTCGAAGGAATCGACTTTTTGAAAAGTCGAGACTCCACTCCAGATTTCTGACAAAACTCAAGATTCTTACATACTCGATATTGGGTAAAGTTAGAAAATTAAATCAGTGTTGGATTTTAGGATACATTTTCAAGGTAGTGGTGGATTATATTCCAATCTTCTAACCCATTGATCATGTGGATGATGGTCTGATAAATCGCGTGGTTGATGGTTAGGGATATGTGTAAGTTAGATTGGGTTGCGGTAGGACGTGTGTAAGGCTAGATCCTTTTGGTATGGACTACTATACTTATTGATCAACCGTGTAGTTCATATTATGAGATCTTAATGATTAGCACTAGATCTATAATCATGAGGTTGATGGGAATCAACCATGCGGTTGACAAAGTTTAGTCATGCAATTTTTGGTTGTGGCTTGACTTTTTGGGAAATTTATGTTTTTAACCCCTTTATTTACATATGTTTTTAGAATATTATTTTTGACCATTTATTTAACGATATTTTCTTCCATACTTTTTGGATTCTTGCGATTTTCGATGGATGATAGAGGCAAGACATAATTGTAAATCGGGGTGTCCAAAAAGGCAGTCGACTAAGAGTGTTCTCTTACAGATACTCTTTATAAAAATTGGGATGGAAATAGAATTTCCAACTTCATTATATATATATATATATGTTTTTGGTGAGGATGAATATGGAGAGATATTTATAAATATCCGGTGGGAGAAACCGTGGTTTGTTGAAAATCAGAGGACTAACCATGCAGTTGTCTTGTTGATGAATACTTAGAATGACCAATCGTGCGGCTGATCATGGCTTCAACTGTACGATTGTTGAGGTGATCAAATGCATGGTTGTCGAGGTTGATCCTCTCATAGCGTGTTGCCTATTTATGGAAGAAGTTCAAACTTTTGAAGGAAAACATCCACAAAAAATTTAGTGACATTTTTGCTCCATTCAAAGCTAGAGATTTTCTCATTTTACAACACTTCCCTTGATAAAATTGATACTAGCAGTGGTGCTAGTTTGGAATGCTGGATTCACCCCTCGTTATGCCTTTATCGGGAACTCTCTTAATAGGCGAAAAATCCTTTGCTTTCATGTCACTATTCCCAGTGAACGCGGAAGAACTTACATCCTTATCCATTGGGCATTCCATGCAGTCTCCACCGGGAATGCGTATCTACTACTTTTCCTTACCCGTACTTCCTTCCATGTTCACTATGGTTCTTCATGGTGAGTACCATGTCATTCATATTAGAACAAGTGAATCCACTTTTGGTATAGTTGGGCTGGCGCTTGACCCAAGTTTATTAAATAATGGATTTTTTAGGCAACTCATGGATTTTGGCGCATTTTATAAATTTTACATGTATAGTAATGACTTTTTTGTGTTTTGGATTCTTTTCATCAATTGGTCATTGATACGGTTCAACCGAGGGGGTTATTGACTTGCTGGTCTTCCACCCACTTGGTTTTGTGCCACTTGGCCTCTAAGGCTACCGTGGATAGACCACAGACTATGTGAGAGAACACTCAGATTTGATACGTTTCCCCAACATTCTTTAACCCAAAAGGCATCACTTTGTGCATGAAATTACCTAATAGGGTTCTGAAAGCCAATTTGTCTACATAAATTGGGTCCATCTTGATCTAATTATAACTTACATACCCATTCATAAAGCTGTACATCTCATGACCAACAGTTGCATCGATCAAGCTTTTAATGGAGGGTAGATAGAACTCATACTTCGGGAAAGCTCGGTTCAAATCCCAGATCCTTATCTGATTTTTGTCCTTCTTTCACACTAGGATGATGCTTGGCAACCAAAATGGTTGTTGTATCGGCTCGATGAACCCCTCCACTAGAAATCATTGCACCCCCTCTTTAATTTTCAAATCCAGCTCAGGCTTATAAGTTTTTGTGGCTTACTTCACAGGTATGGTTAAAAGCATAACGTTAATCTTGTGGCAAGTTAATTCTTCATTTAGACCCTCCATTTCTGTATATTTCCATGAAAAAATGTCTTTGTACTCCCTAATTATCTCAACCAGTGCCCTTCTTTTCTCCTCGCTCAGATATTTCAAAATGAAGACGGGCCTTGGGTCGTCTCCCCCATTAGCTAAGTCTAGATGTTCTAGTTCTTACACTTATGTCTTCCATCAATCCTCCATGTACTCGGGCTCTTCTCCCACTTCTTCGACAAACTCTTGTATGTTAGAATTATCTATGATCATATATTTCCCTTATTGGTCTATTAAGAAACACTCATACACCAGGTCAACCTCTTTGTCAGCTTCTAGAATAGGTCCTTCGGCCGCCTGCTCACACTTTCAGAGGAGATAAATCACCCTTTCCATCCTCTGTTATCTTCTTTTTGCATTGCCTACTCGTAATTACAACTTCCTTCCTTTTCCTTTCCCTCGAAACTTCTGCCAGACTATTTCCAAAAAACCTACTCAACACGCTCTGTCATTGGGATTCGTGGTCCATCAGATCCATCTCGGGCCTTATTCTATATCTGAGTTATTTTAAGATATTCTAAGGTTTAAGATCAGCGTGATGAACTTCCTTAGCTACTTCTCTTCGCCCTTATCCCTCACTGCTCTAACCATTCACTTACCCCATCCGTTCTATGTTAGAGGGAACTCTATCTCCCTTCATTCTTCTCATTAGGACCCTGGCATCTTCATCTAGCTCTGTATAGAAAGATACATCCACCAGGTGAGCTTCTTTTATGGGAAAAGGGCTTCTTTATTGCACATATAATGGTTTCAGTACCTTTCACATTTACCTTCACACATTGGTGATATGTCATAGGGACCAAACCCTGATTTTACATCCATACTCTTCCTATCAGAAGGTGATAAGAAGTATCATTCTCAATCACATGGATTTTAATGCCTGATGTGAGGTTCCCCATCACTATTCCAACATTCACATATCCAATCGACTTGGATGAATGGTTATCATAACTACAAATTATTAAAGGTAATGGTATCAACCTTGCATCATGAATTTTAGACGCATGGAAGGAATTGATGGATATAATGGTTATAGATGCTCCCCCATCCAATAAGGCTATTGTAAAACTCACAAAATTAATAATATAAGTTACATACAAGGGCCTATTATGTGGGAACCTTACAACCCTCTTGGCGTCACTAAAGGTTACCTTGGACAAAAAAAGCCTTATCAATTTGGCTATAGGCCCTCTTCACCTTAGTGACAGCACCACATTTTTTTAAGGAATGTCCAGGATCACTTGTGTTATCTCTAACCAGCTCTCCTTCGACATCCCCACTTGGTCAAAGAACCACGAGAACTTGGGTGACTGAGATACAACCTGGTATTTTATCCCCTAGTTTATCTCTTCACTTTCTAGATTGTGCACATCTTCTACATCTCGGGCACTAGATTCATCATAAGATATCACTATATTGGCCATTCCACTGGTGCAATGCTTCCTTAAATTCTTCACATTCGATCTTCAGGTCCCTCGCCTCGTACTCAACCTCTTCGTTATAAGCATCTATTAAATTAGCCACATATACTGGCAAAGCGTTGATGTTAACATTCTCTTGAAGAATCTGTAGAGTATCAGTCTTCATGTGCTTTCTTATGATTTTTCTTAGTGTGAAGTAGGTTGCCTTTGGATGTCCCACCTTTCGATGGATCTGGAAATACTTGGGATCAGCTTTTGTCTCTGCATCTGGTTCCATGGTCAGAATACCCTTGGGTTCATACACTATCCCCTCTTGGACCATGGTGCTATAATAACTAACAACCTCTTGAATAATGCAAGGCAGCGGTGGTGGATCCTCTCTGTCCCTATCGAACCTTTTCTTATTGTCCTTCTTCAATTGCTTGGCACATTCTCCCCCATCGACGTACCCCACCCATTAAGGCTGGCCCCGTGTCACAACAGGCTGTATCGGTTGTCTAAACATCACAGGCACCACGATGGGACTTGGCCAAATGACCAATGATATATTCCTTGCTACCTTAAGAAATGCCGCAAAAGTCCCTTCGCGTGTTTCATTGATGAGGTGGCGGATGTACTCTGGGAGCAAACCTTCATCACAAATCTGAAGGAGTTTGGACTCCTTTGCCTCTTCTCTTATGTTGAGAGATCTTTCCCTGAACCTTTAAACATATTCTACCACCTCCTACCCCAGCCGTTGTTTCTCCCTGCCTAGTTGGTTTAGCTTGAACTCATCTTCTGCCAGAAAGAACTTCTGGACAAATAACACATGCATTTCCTCCCACATTAAGAAACTTTTTGGGGCCAAGTGAGAGTACCAGGTGTAAGCCTTATCGGTTAAGGATTTGGAAAACTCCCTCAGCCTTAACTTCTTGTTATTACAATGAGCAACCAAATACTCAATGAATCTCTTCATATGTTCCTTGGGGTTTCCTCCCTTTCCCGTATACTTGTTAAAAATGGGAGGAATGTAGTCCTTTGGGTAAAGTTTATCATCGTATTCCTGAGGGTACAAAGTATAAAAATCATCATACACTGATGTTACCTCGCTCGCTGACTGCAATAAAGATGTTATCATCTTCAACATCTCTTTCTGCATCTCCTTCCTCATTTCTTACAAGGCAGATGTAAGTATTTTTTTGAACACTGGAGCAATGGGCTGAGGGACAACATGTGGAGTACTCGTCACACCAAACGTACTTACCACATGTGGAACGCCTGCCACACCTGGGATACCCACCTCTGGTATAGGGGTGGATATTATGTTCGTGAGTCCAGCTCTTATTAGAGTTGAGCTCAATGGGGTTATCGGAGCCGCCATTGGTGTTACAAAGGAGCTAGGGTCAAATCCTCCAAAATCATTGCATCTTTAGGAGTCTGTAAAAACTCAAAGAACTTGTCGATGAGAATGGACATATGTGCCTATTCCATTACGACACTGGTAGAAGCTTATGTCACCGCTGGGATTCCTGTTGCCATTTGAATTGTAAGTACCTCCACCTAAGGAACCCCATCCCTGGTAGACTCAAGCCCCCTCGCAACTTGTTCTTTATTTCATTGAATAATGTCAAAATCTATGGTACGATTAACGTTATCTTACTCCATACTTTTAGAATAATACCTTCCCAATAAATTCTCCAAATGAAAGAGGGTTGTCCCCTTGAAGCCTAGGAGTACATTAAAAATAGTTGAGGTTTAACCCCTATAGGTATGGTGATAAAAGATAACCCAGGAGTTATTCAGTAGATACAAGTGTACACGATATTGTATATAGTAAACACTTATATTGAACTCACAAGCCTCTCGTGTATAACTCAAATAATAATCAAAGTAAACTCAAAACTAACTCAGTTAAAGGGAGAGATAAGTAAGCACCCTAGATACACCTTGGAAGGCAGCCAATACACCAATAACATCTGAAAGATCTCTGGTTAGCTATTAAAAGCTTCCCAATAAATGACAATGGTGGGTGAGTAAGAACTCTGGTCTGCAATAACTTCTCTTTGATATATTCTCTCTAGCAATAATCTCTAGAAAGAACTTTCTCATCTCAGAAGTGGTTGCGACCCATATATAGCTCGGACAAGCCCTGACGTTGCCTTACTTCTCAATCCTCCAAACTAAATCCCTCTGAATTTACCACGACGAGATCATTCGATAGATCATATAAGCTCTCCCAGGCCCGGTCTCTCGCGAGTATTATTTAACCTCACACTGACTACTACAATCGATACAGTATTACAATCAATGTTACTTAAGGGTAGAATTTAAGTAAGTAAGAAAAAAAAGATAAAAGATGAGCTCTCTAGTCTAATCTCCTCGATAGGTTGTGTCATTAGGCTGCCTCGCTGAACTGCCACGCCGGGCTGCCTCGTCGAGCTGTCACACTGAGATTCCTCACTGGGCTGCTATGCTGAGTTGCCTTGCTGAGCTATCTCACTGCCTTCATGATGCTTCGTTCCTTTGAGTCTCTTCTATTAACTTGTGAGGCTTTCTCTAATTCAGAGATTGTCTTCAAGCGCCCCTTTAAATGTAAAAGTGCCCCATGTTTTTAAGACTTTTATTTTAGAGAGAGGCGTCTCTCATTTGTTACGGGAGCATCATTTGTGGTGTACGCATTAAAATATGGTAAGAGGTTTTCCTTTCTTTGTTCGTAAAATGTCATGAGCTTTTTGACGTTTATTTGGAATCAAACTGTTGTCCTTTAGCCATGATATAATGTCATTTATTGGGAGCCCTTTTGGAGTTTACTTTTGATGATTTTCTATTCCATGATGTATGGTTTTTTAGAAGGGTATTTTTTATGTTTATCTTTGGGAAAAATGGGTAAAGGGGTGTGGCAACTTTCCCGGTTGCCTTCTTTTGACTACTTCTTTTATAGTATCAACCTTTATGTATTATTTAAAAAAGGATAACTCTGCAGAGTTCCAAAATTCCTTAGGGAACCATTTTATTACTTGATGTTCATATTATTTATACCGCACGCACTCTTTAGGAGCGATGGACCAATGACCATAAATAAGGTTTTACAATAGGATGGTTTTTGGTGTTTTCTTAGACCGAAACTGAAGTGATATCTTAGGTTGCATACGTTTCTCCAATTCAAAGACAACAGTGTGTTTGTATTTGAATGTCTGTGAAATTTTATGGTTCAAAGTTTTTATCTGACTTTAAATGAGTGCTTTGTGGATCAAGTGGGCATTTTGACGTAGGGTTAGGAATGTGTATTGCTTTATGTTGTTTTCCCATCCCATTATAGCCGATTTTATTCATATTTAAACTATTTTTCCAAAGGCTTAAGGAATGCATTTATTCAACTGCTCTAGATCATCTAAGGTAAATGCCCCACTAGAGTTTATTTTGGTGATAACGTAAGGTTATCCCTAGTTGGGTGCAAATTTTCCTCTGAGTGTCTGGGTGGTTTTAATATTTTCCTTTAGGACCAGTTCCCCTTATTGTATGTTTTGGTTTTGACCTTTTAATTAAATTCCTAGGCGATTTACTGTTGGTATGCCTGTTTATGATAAACGGCCTTTAATTTCCTCTTATCGAGGAGAGCTAGATCATTTTAGTGGTCTTGGGCACATTCAGTTTTGACCACTTGGCTTTTGAGCATGACCCTTAACGAAGGTATCGAGTTATATAAGTAGGATTGTCTGGATGCCATGAACCAACTAGTAGGTGTGGCCTCTATAAAGTTTCTCTCTATAATGCAGTAATCCCATAGGGCGTACGCGTGTTTGTCTGAACAGATGTTATAGATATCTATTATCTTGCTGATGAAGTTCTTGACATTTTTGTTAGCATTTTGAATTTATCCATTGGTTTGAGGTCTGTATGGTGAAGAATTATGTCAAGTTACCCCTTACTCATGTAATATGTGAGAGACATCATTATCAAACCGAGAACCATTATCGAATACCAACTCATGGGGTATGTCTAAGCGAAAGATGATATTTTATCGTATGAACTTGGAACTTTCTTAGTCTCGAGAACCGAATATGATTCAACTTCGGGCCATTTGGTGTAGTCCATTCTGACTAAAAGGAGTTTTTTCCTAATGGAGTATTTAAGATTCACTTTCCCTATGATGTCTATGACCAAGTGGAGAAAGAACATGGTAAGGTCATATAGTAATGCTCCCGGGGAGGTAAATATTGTCGTGAGGTGTAAAGTTGGCACTTGAGGAACCTCCTTACATAATCAGTACAATCCTTCTGTATGGTAGTCTAGTAGTATGATTATCAAAGTATTTTTTTGAAGATGGTTTATCTAGTCATATGTGGGCCACGTTCGCCACTATGGATCTTGTCCTTGTTCTCAAGGGTCTCGCCCTTTGTAACACACCTCAAATGGACTCCGTCAAGCCCTATTTAGTAAAGTTTCTCCTGTAGATGATGAACTGGGCTGCCAAATGCCTCAGGGAGAATCAGTAGGTTAGAGGTGAGTCTGATAGGTAATGGTTCTTATTCAATAAGGCCCATAGGTCGTTGTACCAGATCACGAGTTCTAGTTTTATTTCCTTGATAGCATCGATTTCAAAGCAGGAGGAAGGGGTTTTCTGACTAGTTACGATAAAGGTGGTCTCCATGGTTCCTTTCAAAATATCTATCATTGAGTCTAGGGTGGCTAGTGCATCGACAAAGTTATTCTTAGCCATGGGGAGAAGGTCAAACTCAAGACGCTCTAATCATGAAGCTACCACTTCTAGGTATCATGGTAAGGCTTTAGTTTATCATCCCAGGTCCTCTGTTTGCCTAGAACCTAACTAATGAGTAGGCTTGAGTCACCGTAGCCTTTCAGTTTGATGATTCCCATTTCTAAAGAAATTTTGAGACTCATAATTCAAACCTCGTACTCGACCATGTTGCCAGTGAACTTGTAAGTGAGTTTGACAGCCATGGGGAGTCGCGTCTATAGGAGGATATCAAAGTCATTTTGATACCAAATTATATTTTGTTAGTATCTAGGTCAAAGTAGAGTTCCCATGTTTCTCTATTATCTAAGGCAAATTGATCCTCATTCGAGAATTTTACCTCTTATATTCTTCCTCATATGATAAGTGTTTCCCTGTACGAAGGTCTGTCATGGATCACCCTTTGGTGCGTTTTTGTGTAATTTATGTGACTTCTAATTAAAAAAAACTTCAATAGTTATTTAGCCATCAGGTTAGGAAGAGAGAGTTTTCTCGAATAAGTATATCAGAGGATCCATCCTAAAGATGATTCGTATGCTGAAGGACAACATGTAATGGCAGAGTTTACGGGTGATCCATATCGAAGATACATAACACATTTCCAAAGCGATGTATTTGAGTTCTTAGGATACTAACGTATTACTAACATAGTAAATGACTCATTTATTTTGGGTACTTTCTACGTATTGGGCCAACATGGCTTCGGTAGCCATGTTGGTTATGGTCACGTAGAGTAGTAAAGGTTATATGAATGAGATACTCATGTATTTTCTCGAATACTTCTTGATATTTAGCATTCCTATCTTTGGGTGAGTCCTTTTTTAGTATTTGGAAGAGGGGTTCGCATGTGGTGGTAAGCTAGTTAATGATATGACTTAAGAAATAAATCTCACCTAAGAATCCTCTAAGCTCTCTATTCATTTTTGGGGGTGACATTACTAAAATGGACTTGGCCTTGGAAGGGTCTAAATTTATCTCGTCTTTATTGATAATGAATCCAAGGACTTTTCCTTTGGTAACCTCGAAGACACATTTATGAGGATTTAGCCTCATTTTGAATAGGCAGAGCCTTTGAAAGAATTTCCAAAGTGCCGAAATGCGTCCTTCGTCATCTTTAGATTTGATGATCATGTCATCCACATAGACATCCATTTGATTGTGTATGAGGTAATGGAGGATGTATGTTGCTACTTTCTGGTAGGTTGCACCAAATTTTTTACAACCAAAGGGCATTACCATATAACATTACGTTCCTCACAGGGTATGAATTTGTTCTTTTCTTGATGGTAAATGTACATTTTTATCTGGTTATAGCGAGAAGATCCATCAATGAATGATTTGAGTGCAATGTTATTCATGTTGACTACCAATAGGTCTACATGTGGTAGAGGGAAGTCATGCTTATGACATATTCAGTTGAGATCTCTGTAATTCATGCATATTCGTACCTTTCCATTGGTCTTAGTTATGGGTAAGATGTTATCCAACCTTGTCGGGTATTCCACCACTTAGATGAATATGATGTTAGCTGTTTCTCCATTTCTTCCTTACTTTTTAAGGACCATTCATGTATGAGTTTATAATTCCTCTATTTGATAGGTTTCGCATCAGGTAGAGTCATCATCTTATGCATAATAATAACTAGGTCAGTCCTTAGCATGTCAATATAACACCAAGCTAATACGTCGAATAAATTAGCGAGGAGGTTAGTTAACTCTCCGTTCTTATTTTTACTAAGGGAGGACCCTATCAGTAGTTATCTGGGGTTTTAAAGATTTTTTAATTTGATGGTTATTGTATCATCCATGATGGGATACATTTGTCTATTTTGACTCTGGTTATATTTTTATAAGCGTTTTAAGGATTTCAACACACGCAAGAATATAGTGGAAAGAATAATTAATAATGTCATCGAAGGGAGGCGGGACATCATTGATGATATCAAAGAAGTCAATTTCATAAATGGATATACTAAGAAAGGGGAAGAAGGTATGTGGTGTTTAATATGTCAAACTCAAAAGGTATCCGAAGGACGGATGTTGATATGCATCTAACAGAGGTCCAGTTATGTAGTATAACTACTCCTATATTTTTAGTGATGATGTGGGATGGTTTCTTCTAGAGAACCTTTGTAGTAGTCTTCGACTACTCTAGAGCCTTGCTATCAACAATAGGTTGGGGTGGACAATATTTTTTAATTTGGGTTAACTTCCCCTCGGGGGCTTCAGTAGCATTATCAATTAGGTTCAACATAGGGTCGATATAGGGGATGGCCTTTGAGAGGGATTGTAGTAAGTGATGGTGGTTTTCCTCGTTCCATTGATAGTTCTAGAGTGTCCGAGAGGTCGTATAACGGGATTCAACAAAAGTTAGTGTCTTATATAGTGGGCCTACCCAATTCGGTGTATGAAGGTAGAGATTTAACTCAAAGATGTTGACTAATAGTCCTTTCTCCATTAAATTACTGTGAGGAATGGAGGCGATGTATGAGTGGAAGCATTCTCCGAGACTTAAGTCTGAGGATTCGAACATGGAGATCAAGGGAGTTTCATCAGGAAACAAGGTGAGTAGTGGCCATTCTAGTTCTAGCTCAGAGCTCTTTATATATTCTTAAATGACCCACACGACATTGAGTTCATTGTAGTTGGATTTATGGATTTTCCCGTAACCTATGTATAGCGCTTCCTCAAAGAAGATCTCATCTCGGGTTGTAAGTATTTCTTTGCTTTATCCTACTAAGGTTTTAGTAGGCCCTGATAAGGAAAGTCTTCCCCTTGAAGATTAAAGCGACCATTCAACTTATGATGGGGGTATTTGGGACAAAGAGTTTTAACTTTTCCATTAGGAGTGTAGCTAAGACTGACTTTATCCTTATGTTCCTCGACTATGACGAGTTCAAGGGTTCCTTGATAGTTCTTTCCCAATCTGAGTCTTAGCATATATCCCAACTTGTGATGAATTTGGGAGGCTACATTATGAAAAATTGGATCCTGCCAAGGCTTATGTTGGTGCTATCGTGATGGGTATTCAAGAGAGATATAGTACTTGCATTAGTGATCGTGGCCTAATCGCCATCGCCTTGGATTGTGATGACCTTTGTTCCAAATGGGAACCTGACTTTCATGAGTAATGGTGAGGGTAATGCCCTCATGGGATATATCAAAGCTTTCCATAGAAGGAGGTTAAAGCTGGCCGGAATGTCTAGTACTTAAAACTCTACGTCGCATTAGATGCACCATCTTATGAGTGTGAGAGAGATGGAACGTAGAACCTCTCGGAGAGTATTGTCATAAGCCCTTGTAGCTCTAGAATATGGAATGAACTCGTAGGTGGTGTATTGTTATCAAATTATAAAATTATCGTAAGTGCATGGGGTCTTATAGTGTAGCTAATGAAAGTATGGGTCGAACATACAGAGTTTGGGTCAATTCGTATAAATTATCGACTTTCTAACTAGCTAATATTTTTGTAGAAATATGATGTGAAGATAAAACCAGACAAAAATAGTAAACAAGTGAACACAAAATAGGTAAAAAATATGGGAAAATTACTATGATTTCGGATCCGTTTACCATTTTTACTCATTTATGATTATTATTCTAATTCGCAATTCCCTTTAATTTCTCAAAATTATGCCGAATCGCGTCATATACATTCCAAAAAATATAACGATAAATTCTCATGATAGTTTTAACGTCTCTAATTTTAGACGGCGTAAATCCCCATTCCCTTAAAAGTATGACTCCTAAGCATTAAATGTCAAACATAAACATGAACTATCAAAAAATTTAACGTAATAGAAATCCATCAAACGTAAGTATATAAAATCAAATAAAGTGAAAAAAATAAAAAATTTTGAAGGTTCAAAACACACTATCGTGTCGTTTTAAGTGAGTACCGATTTCTTAAAATGTTTTTCGAAACAATTAGGGGATTAAAGCGAATTAAACCAATAATAACGCATGGTATGTAAGTCATAGTAATTAATTTAATTTATAATTATAATTAAACCACAAAAATTTCACGATGAACTATAATTCTCATTAATAATCAACTTACAAAATTGTAGTCCCAATATTTTGTAAGAGCAAGATTTTATGATTTCTCATAGCTTAGTTATTTTGGCATATCTCGCTACAAACTAAACGTTACATCCTCATTTTCTTCCATGATCGTTTGAAGACATATTTGTGATCGAGCTTCATTTTGGAAATTTAATTCGTCGGAATCATCACGAACGTTCTCTTGGAGTTATATGGTTTAAGGTTTTTGACTCAAACTTGTACAATTTTATTTTGGGATGGTTTTTTTATAAAATAAAATTTTCAAAATAATGTTTTTTGGTTTGTTAGAATGATATTGTTATCTCGTTAGAACGAGACATGGTTCTCGTTTGAATGAGAGTTAATTTCGTTGGAATGAAATTCTTAAGTTGTTAGAGAAAACATCTTATGAGCTTCTAATGAGAACTCTCTATTTAATAGTAGGTCGTTCGAATGACCTAGTCCTATCCTTCGAACGAGATTATACCTCATTAAAAAGAAACCTTGTTTTCGTTCTAACGAAATCCTACTTTCATTCGAACAAGATCGGCGCCTCTAAAAACATGTTTTTCTATAAAAATGGATTCTTTTGGACTATTTTGAATAACTCTTTTGGCAAAAATCAGTTGCTATACCTGCACCATAAGTTTCCTCTTTTTGTTTTAAAAAAACAATTTAATTTTCCAAATCATCCATCACTTAGTATAATTTTTTGAGTTTTTTCAAAGCCAATTTCCATATATTACATCAAACCCTTGTAGTGTGTTCTCTACTATTTATTTGTGGAGTTGAGACTGTTTGGCTGAAGTAGAAAGGATATTGCAATCCTGAGGTAGATCGATGGATTCCAAAGGAAGAGCTACTTTCTGTGGGTGGTGCTGGATCACTTTATGTCAAGGATTTGGAGACCCTGTGCATGATACACACTAGATACTCGGTAAGTTATCGAATCCGTCAAACTCTTTTACAATGTTGAAATCTATATTTTTTCTGGAAGGAATTTTTCCTCAAATGTTCTTCTTTGTGTGTTTGTTTTGGTTTGATTGTGTGGTTTGGCATAATTTATTTGGACTTTATGTTTCATGTACAACTAATTATAATCAAGATAAAACTTGATTAAAATTTAAATCTTTGTGTGTGTAACCTAAGATACAAGTGATTCCATATAACATTACATTTTCATATTTGAATGCGAATATAGAAAAATTCCTCACAACTTGCACACAAATTGGTTTACAGGAGAACTAAAGATAAAAATACTAAGATTTAATATTTTCCCCTAAAAATACACTCAAAAATTTCTCACCCTCAATCAAGTTGGGTCTTCTTTCTGAAATTTGTTCTAAAGTTTTATCCCCCATATCCATCTTCTAATATATATATATATATATATATATATATATATACATATATATATATATAAATTTATGTCTATATAGTGAGTGAAGAGAATGTGGGAAACTGTTTGTATGAGTATGGGCTATATAAAATATATTATATATATGCATAAGTGTGATAGGTGTGGGGGACAGGCTCAGAGAATGTGGCATTATTTTTTTTTGTTTTTTAAGAGTTTGTTGTTTTAGTTAAAGTAGGTAATGGTTAGTGGCATGGGTTGTACTAGCATGTACAACCCAAAAGAGAATGCATCCGGGCTTATCTCGGGTAGGTTCTGAATGGAGAAATTGGTTTTGTTATGTGTTAGATAGAGAGATAGATGAATTATGTTTCATTGGTCTTGAGTAAGTTAGGGAGAGCGAGTGTATCTCGGGTTGGGTGATAAAGGGTCTTGAGGTCGAGTAAATGATGTCTGGTTGGGTCATTTTATGTGTGTGTATTGTAACGCCCCGACCCGGGTGTGGGTCTACGTTAGGTCAACCCCCACCGAGTCAAGGAGTTAAAGGAGGAGGGTGAAACTCCTTTAACAAAAATCCATTAATTGCACCATTTTATAAAGATCAAATTATCTATTTTAATTTAAGAAATAAGTGATCACTTTATGTAGTTAAGTTGATTAACAAGGTTTATTTATGAAAATCCGTTGATTCCAACAATGCTTAATAATTAGGAAATAAATCATGATTGTACCTGAATTATTACAATGCTTGGCCCATGTTCCGAATAAAAATGTCTAAAATATCTCGACTCCAATGTTTCAAGAAAACAAGTTTTAAATATAATGGCAGAGCTTCTAACGATGAATGTTCCCCTCAGGAGCCTTACTTGTGTGCTTGTCAACGTCCCTACTTGATGCACCTGGGGTTGGGGGTTTTAACATAAAAAGTAGGTGTACTGAATGCTCAGTAGGTGAAAAATACTAGATATATGTTTTCTATAAGAATACTATACATATGACATGTAATTTTTATAATTACAATTTTTTTATCAACTTAGTTAGTATTAATGCAACTACTATGCAATGCACCCAAGCGATAAGCTCACACTTAACCATTTTATGCCATGCTTTACCAGGCCTAGAAACTATTTAATCTAATTTTATACCTCTGTTTCCATTTCATCCCTTTTATTACGTTATCTTATTTACATTCCTTAAGCACAACCAAATTCATTTTCATTTCCATTATCTTTTCTCGAAATTCTAAAAATAACCACATACCTCACGGGCTCCTCACCATCGATTATGTTATTATAGGGGGAGTCCCCACTAAAGAGTGATTCACTTTTTACCTATAGCCGAGCTACCTTTACTCCTACTCATTCGAGGGAACCTCCTCGAGGTACCTCAATCTTGATGCCTTGGTCTAAAGATAGTTATTATCAAAAAAACAAAGATTAAACACTCAAGCTATCTATCAACCTTAAATCATCCACCATCCCACCTGACTGATGTGGCCATACACCTAATGGAGTCACTGTTTACCCACTTTCACAGGTCACAACATCTGGCATTTAGGCAGTCGAAGTTACAACACTCAAGTGGGTTTATCCATTCTAAGATAAGCCCCAAGCCGTCACATCATGCCCATCATTAATGCCCACCATACCTCCAACCAATAAAACCGTTTCCCTCTAAATTATGAGATCCCATGCATCTAATGAAATATCTTCTATATTAATGGTAGGTACTTGTTCATCTAATGTGATCAATCATACTGAACACGAGGAAGATTACTCGAGGAACTTTGCCTCCATATAAATATACCAGCCAAATAGTTTAACAGGCAGAGCATTCTGAGCCTAGAATTGCTGCCCAACTCCCTCCATGCATGAGAGCTATTGTGAGAACATTATTTCCTACACCCATTTAATAACCGTATCATTCAACATTAATTGAGTTTGAAGTTCCTGCCTTGCCTTTATTGTGACTAAAGTGCTTGCTCTTTCTCCCACCGACCAAGCCACCTGCTGGTCCCATCTATTTATTATATCTATTGTGTATTTATTGTACGAACATATCATTTAATACAAGTCTGAATACTGAATCCCTTTGCCTCTTATTCACCTGTATTCGCTGTCACCATTTAATACTGCACGGTGTTAGTCCCGATTTTGATAAGGGGTTACACCTCACTTGATACTAACTGTATTTCGAGAACCCGCATCTAACATTTGGCGACTCTATTGGGGAGGTATTCTCTTTTGAAAAGATTCCAGAGAATGACACTGCCAGAATCATTGACTTTGACGCCATATAGCGTGAGGAGCAGGCAAGCCTCTTCATGCTACCTGATGGAGTGAGAATAGCACGGACGGAGCCTAGTGCGTCCAATACAGGAGTGAGAAAAATGATGGGAGAACATATAGGAATAAGGCTGGAAAAAATGAAGGGACTTATGGGTTTGTTCATAGAGTTCATTAAGACTCCAATAGCCCAGGCAATGTTGAGGATCCCTATGGGAGGTAACTCTTTCACTATACCACCAACGATAATATATTCTCTTACCGTTATGAGGTGTGCTACTATGTTCACTTTTGACGGCGCTCTCCCTACCGTTCCGCCAACCTTTGGTAGTGTGCATCCCACCACGATCCCACCCATGAGGATTGGGCCAATGCATTAAGATGGGGGAACGACTTCGGCGACTCAGACTACGACGGGTGGCACATGAAAAGTGCACCACCCAGTCCGGCGATTCTAACAGTAGTAATACCACAGCCAACTAGCTCTTTACTAACCAGCTTTGAGGAAATAAAGAAGGAGATGCTAAACTTCATAACCATGTCCAAATGGGGAGATAGTTCTTCTATGTATGATGATTTCATACTCGATACCCAGAGGCATATAAAAATGAACCCTACCCAGTAGGGTATATTCCACCAATCTTCGAGAAGTACATGGGGAAAGGTGCAAACCCAAAGGATCACATGAAGAGATTTATTCAAATCCTTGGGGCCCATTGCAATGACTAAAAGCTGAGGTTGAGGGATTTTTCAAATTCCTTGACAAAGAAAGAAAACACGTGAAGCTCCCACCTGGCCCCGGGCAATGTGGGCTCCTGGGAACAATTACACGTTTTATCTGTACAAAAGTTATTTTTAGCTGAGGATGAGTTTACACTCACGCAGCTAGCACTTGAGAAGAAGAAGACAGGGGGGCATGTTGTGACCTATATTACGAGGTTTTGTGAATGATCTTTGAATGTGAGAGAGGATAAACTTTTGCAAGTTTGTTCAGAAAGTTTGTTGCCAGAGTATATCTGCCATTTGATTAATGAAACACAAGAAGGCATGTTCGCAATGTTCTTAAAATTAGCAAGGAACATTGCCTTGGTTATTAATCATGTATTACCACTGCGTGCCTTATCAAACTTGCTACTAAGTCAAGCGGTTGACTCGAGGAGGGGAGTACCCTCGAGGGTCAACTACGTAGATGATAGGGCTAAGGGGGAAAGAGTGGTGGTCGAGAAGGAAAAAGGGGGAGAGGCAACAAGAGAATATTCGAAGTCGAGGAAGATCCACACGACCTACCTTGCATGGTGGAACAAACTTTGAACATGTATGATCTTATAGTTCATGATAAGGTCTACAGTTCGGTCAATGTTAGCACTACGCAACTTCCTCTGGAGGATAGGGATAAACCTCACTATTGTGCGCTTAACAATAAGGTGAATCACTCTACTAAAGCATTTTTATCTTTAAGGAGGTTGATTGATGATCACGTGAAGAATGGAGACATCGATCTACCATAAAATAATGTGAACTATAATCCTTTACCACCACATGGAGCCCATATGGCCAGTGCATTGGATGAAGAGGATGAATTATTGACGAGAGAGAAGTGGTTCGAAGAGGATGCATCAAAGAATATTTGGAGGAATGCACCTTCGAGATAGCTCGGAACTATTTAGATGATGAGGCAGAGGAGCTAGGAGGACAAGAGAAATAAGTACACGACCCCATGGGGGGACTTAGTAGGCAGATGGGAGCTTTCTCTGTGAAGGAGGTAAATGCAGTGATAGCCTACGATGAGGCTACGTATAGAGATGTAGAAGAAGTGTATGAGCTAGAAGATGAACAAGAAGACCCGTGGGTCGAATACGCAACAGCTAGTCGCTCACCAAAGTTTGGTTGGTTCTTCAATCATGTTGGCCTTTTGGAGGACTCGCGGTTGGCGGTTACACGAACCATCTTAGAAATCACAAAGAAACACATGGCACCACACCTGAAATGAAAGGGGCCTATGGCCAAGCTTGTGAGAAGGTACTGTGACACCTCGCCTAATTAAATATCGGGTAATCAGTCCTTTATAAAAATAAATTAGAATATCCGGTTGGTTCAGATTATGCATCACTGTCGAAAGTTTTATTATTTAAAACTAACCTCCTAATATTTAAAAAGGTTGGTGTCAAAGTTTTATCTTGTTATTAACCATCATCATTAAAGGGAAATGTTTAATCATCACCATACATTAGAATAGCATAAGGAAAGAACTAACTGAATTTAAATAAAGAACTAGAGTAAACACATCCAGTCAAAATCCCATACAATAATCCAATAACATGAAATAAAAGTCTAATGATCGAATAAAATAACTCTAAATCTCTGAATGTAAAATAAGAGGGATGACATGTCCAAATGAAGTAAATAACTGATAGATGAGGACAAATAGACTCAGAAGCGTCTACTAGCAACATCTTGTAGCTTCCATAGCAGCTAAAGCTCGGTAAATGAATGGAACATCCTAAGCCTAGTGTCCCAGTGGTTGAGCACCAAAAATAATAGAACAAGAAAAGAGATTTTCAGAAAAACGGGTTAGAGCTTGAGAAGAAAATAGTTTAAATATAACAAGTGCTTAAATTGGTTAATTAGCACAAATATTATTCATGTTAACTTAGCATACTCACTTGGGATGCTCACCTCTCATCTAATGTGAACACTTAGAGAGCCTAATTACCCATACTAATCTCGATACTCTTCCTGACTATATGTAGTATAACCACTATGCTTGGTAAAATATCTAAATAACCCAAAGCCAATATATTTCTCTTATTTAAGAATAGGCTTAAAGGTTCTTTAACTCATTCTCATAGCATTCTTAATTCTTAACTGGTGACCCAATAAGTATATACTTTAATAAAGTAGCCAACATGAAACACATAATAGGAAATCAATATACATATATAAAATCTCACTATGTATACATACAAATATATCTATTAATATTGCCCCTTGGTTGAGAAGCCCCTAGTGCTAGGCATACTAGGCTATCTAATCCCATTGCATCGCTCATGCATAAAGGATAAATAAAGGACAACAGGTTCAATCTCTCAAGAACATAAAAAATATAAACGTATTGGAGGCGAACATAGTCCCAAGCGGATGGGCTACGCACATACCTACGCACCCATACGACCGTCACCACTATCATTCTCACAGATATATCGTACCTAGGTTCCATGCTATAGTGGTAAGACTCAAAATCCCCCAAAGGCTCACAAGATATGATCGCCCACAACGCGCTAACCTTCGTTCGATAGCCAGTAGCTAGGTATATCATACACATATTATTCCAAATATTAACATTTCTGTTCTCCACGATATCCATTTATACATAACCTCGCCAAGACTCACATTCACTCCTAGGTTTCCATAGTAGTTCAATACCTCGAGTATCATTACACATTTTAAGTCACCCATTACTCACGTAGGTTAATACACTCGCCTAGGTAAACCTAGGATGATTTTTAACTCGGCCGGATCCTAAAACCCCATTCTGGAATCTCATTAGAAGTCGAAGAATTCTCATTCGAACGAGTTTGTTATAGCGAAGTTTCCACTTCGAACGAACTTCAACATCTCGTTAGAAGGGCCGTTGGATTTCTCATTAGAAGGCTCGTTCAAACGACCTGGGTAGAACTTCGAACGAAAAATTTGAACAACCCCAGTTCTTCCTAAATTTGATTTTTCTCAACATTCAAAACCTCAAACTCAATCCAAATTTCATCCAACATCAATTTAGATGGTTATAAACTATCCTTAATCATAATGGGGTAAATTCTAACACAAATTAGTGTTCAAATCTTTATGTTTTCAAAAGGGAAACCAATAATTTCTAAAATCTCTATGAATTCTCATATAATGATCCCAACACTTTAACTATTTCAAACCCTTAAATAAATTCGTGATTTGCACATAAAATTTCCAGATTTAACAGTCTACAAATGGGGTAAATTCTCTACATGAAACCCATCACCAAAATCTAATGTTCCTTTATGATTAAAGCTAATGAAATCCAAATTTCCATCATATTATATCTAAATCATCAATAAAGTTTAGCAGGATCAATATATGCTAAATAAACTAGAAAGATAAACATTTTCCTTGGAATGGATTTCTGATTCTCGGGTTGAAATTGATACGTGGTTGATTCTCTCATCACGATCTACCCTTTGGTGAAATTCTTGGGTGGAAATCGTTAAGTTATTTACCTTGTTCTCCAATTGGGTCTTCTTCTTCCTTAGTTCTCTCTCTCTCTCTCTCTCTCTCGTAGGTTGAAACTGATAGGAAACTCAAACCCACGTAGCTTTTATTTCAATTCTAATTTCGTCCAATTAATTACTCAAAAATCCCAAAAGACTAAAATATCCCTCCGGGGTGTCATTTTGGGCTAAATTTCCCTAAGCTCCAAATATAACACCCGAGTAGTGTTTTTTTTAACTATTTTAACCCTTTCGGACACACTAGCGCACTCAAAAAAGTCATTCGAGTTATTTAAAACTAATTTACCTAATTAACCCCCAAATATATAATAGTGATGCGACTCATACTCGCGTACCGAATAATTATATCTTAACTGCCGTGTATCTTATCCCCAACCATATTATTATTTTTGAAACTATCTATTACGTTACTCACTACGTAGTGCTTAACATAGTTATTATTGAACATGATTTCAACATAATTATTTTCGATAGCTACTAACTCTAGTCACGTTAGTAATTATTACCATAAAGTCGTATTAATTATAAAATAAATTTTCTCTCTTAAATTAATTAATCACAATTTCCATAAATTCATAATAAAATAAATATGTGTAAAAATACGGGGTATTAAATACTTCCCCCCTAATAACAGAATTTCGTCCCGAAATTTGGAAATGAAAATATACCTGGTTAGAGTAACTCTGGATAACGTTCACGCATGTCATCCTCGCGTTTCCAGGTAGATTCCTCAACACTATGGTGCTACCACTGAACACGGACTAGGGGTACTATCTTCGACCTCAACTTCCTCTCGCGACGATCTAGGACCCTCCTCGTAGGAGCTATCAGGGTGTAAGTCGATCTCCTCCAACGCAATGTGAGTGTTGGCCAAATCATCTCAAAGAAATATCCTTACCGAAGAGATATGGA
This sequence comes from Sambucus nigra, assembly GCA_949130495.1. Lineage (NCBI taxonomy): Eukaryota > Viridiplantae > Streptophyta > Magnoliopsida > Dipsacales > Adoxaceae > Sambucus > Sambucus nigra. The sequence goes on along the minus strand of OX422218.1, from coordinate 447,270,307 downwards.
ACACGTCATGGACCATTTGCAAGTGCTCCAATAACACAAGTCTATAAGCAACTGGCCCAATCCTCTCGATAATAGGGAATGTCCCTAAATACCTAGGCGCCAACTTTCCCTTCTTCTTAAAATGTGTAACTCCCTTCACAGGAGAGACCAAAGTAACACCTAGTCCCTAATATTTAACTCTCAGAAATATCGCTTGACATCGACGTAGCTCTTTTGTCGATCCTGAGCAACCCGAATACGGTTCTGTATTAACTCAATCCTCGTCGAAGTATCTTGAATCACCTATGGACCAAATAACTTATTATCTTCCACCTCCAACCAACATGTTGGGGAACGACAGGGTTTGCCATATAGTGCCTCGAATGGATCAATACCGATAATAAACTAATAGGAGTTATTATAGGCAAACTAGAGGAAACACTGCTCCCAACCTCTGCCAAAATCAATGATGCACATATGCAACATGTCCTCTAACATCTAATTTTTCCGTTCGGTTTGTCCATCTGTCTGTGGGTGATAGGATATACTTAGTCGCAATTCCGTACCCATTGCCTCCGAGAAACTCTCCTAAAATTGAGATAAAAATACCTTATCTCTGGCGGACACAATATTGAGGCACCCCATGAAGTCTCACTATATCTGCTATGAATATCTTGGCATACTGTCCCATATTGTAATCCGCCCGAATTGGAAGAAAATGGGTTACCTTGGTTAACCGATTCACTATCGCCCATATCGAATCGTGACCCCTCTGTGATATCGGTAATTTCGTGATTATGTCTATGAAAATGCTCTCATATTTCCACATAAGAACCTCTAATGGTTATAGAAGTCCCACCGATCTCTGATGGTCCACCTTTACTAGCTGACAAGTGGCACATTTCGAGACGAACTCGATAATATCCTTCTTTATCTCGCTCCACCAATATTGTCTCTTCATATCCCGATGCATCTTATCCCCACCAAGATGTACTGCAAATCGTGAACTGTGTGACCTTGTCATCACCTCATGCCGCAAGTCTTCTCTTTCAGGAACAACCAAACTTCCATTAAAATGCAAACCCCCATCTGAACCCATGGTATAAGACTCGACTCCCTCTGCTAAAAGTTGCACTATCTGAATCTGGCAGAATGAATCATCTTCTTGAGCCTGTATTAATCTCGTAATAATCTGAGGCCTAACTATCATCGCAGATATAAACGATTGAGCCACCGCATCGTGGTGTCCTAACTCCTTACATTTCACATTCCACACCTCGACCACTCCACCTACCGGCCTACGGCTCAATGCGTCTGGTACCACGTTAGCCTTCTTCGGGTGGTATTAGATATCAAAATGATAATATTTGATAAACTCAATCCACCAGCACTGACGAATATTCAGCTCCTTCTGTGTGAAGAGGTACTGTAATGACTTGTGATCTATAAATAAGTGAAATTTCTCCCCCAGGATGTTATGTCTCCAAATTCAAAGTGCAAATAGGATAGCTTCCAACTCTAATTCGTGCATGGGGTAATTCCTTTCGTGAGGCTTAAGGTTATGGGAGGCATAATCTATAGCCTGATCCTCCTGCTAAAGTACACCCCCAAGTCCTAATAAGGACGCATCAGTGTAGACTAGACACTCCACTCCCGGCCTGGGCAATGCTAACACTGGTGCTGATGTTAACTTGTCTTTCAAATCATCAAAGGCTAACTGATAGGCTTCACTCCATATAAATGACACCCCTATGTGAGTCAAATGTGTCAACGAACCCAATGTCTTTGAAAATCCTCGAATGAATCTCCTTTAGTATTCGGCTAGGCCCAAGAAACTGTGTATCTCGGTTGGTGTCGTGGGCTGTCCCCACTCCCTCACCCCTGACACCTTCCCAGGATCCACGAATATCCCCCTGTCCGAGATGATATATCCCCAAAACTGGACCTCCTTCAGTCAAAACCCACATTTCTCGTATTTTACGTACAACTCATGCTGACATAGTGTCTTTCTAGCCTGACTCAAGTACTCAGTATGCTCCTCCTCGGTATGTGATTAAACTAGAATGTCATCTATTAAGATGATGATGAACTGGTCCAGGAACTTTGTGAACATCATATTCATCAGTCCATAAACACGGCTGGGGCGTTGGTTAGCCCAAAGCCATAACCTTAAACTCATATATATTGTCAAGAAGGTCATATTTGATACATCCTGCTCCCTGATACGCAACTGATGGTATCCTGATCTCAAGTCAATCTTCGAGAAGAAGGTGACTCCTCTCAAGTGGTTAAATAAGTCATCGATTCTAGGCAATGGATTTTATTTTGTATCGTGACTTTATTCAACTACCGGTATTCAACACATAACCTCAATGATCCATTCATCTTCTTAATGAACAATACTAGAGCACCCCTAAGTGAGGTATTCCTCTAGATGAAGCCTTGACCTAACAGCTCCGCAGTCTGGTCTTGTAACTCCAAATATTCGATAAGGTGAGGCTCACTTACCCTTATAATTGTAGTTATAATATCCTTACTTATTACACCAATTTATTCACTATGTAAAACATTTAGCACTGGCCTTTACGTCGTATAATTCGGCTCTACTGGCCGTGAGTGTAGATATAATAAATTTTAAGGTTTTCGTTTCCTTTACGGATGACATCTAGGGTACCAACCCGTGAACTAAAGGCCAAATATTTCCCAACTCCTGACGTTTATTAGGTTTCATGCGTGGGATGTCTCGAAATACGAAATACAAATAAGGAACCCCCCGATACACTACTAACTAATATTTTCAGTCAATCAGGTTTGCGGGCCTTCAATATCTGACATGTACCCCACATCACCGCTTCTTGCTATAAGATTAACTCACCTACTCTCATGTTACGAGAGGCGATATTCTACAGATTACTCCTATTAGCTCGACGTTAGACTCTAAAATTTTCTATGGAATAATCCCCATGCTCAGAAATATTTCATCCAATCTTGAATCCCTTTAATAGATATCCCTTCCCTCCAGGATTAGGTATAACCATACGACATATGCCAAGAAGTCTTTATTCAAAACCCTATAAAGATATATAAAAATGTGGCCCTACCTCCTCTCAGTTGAATCTTAGTACAAGTACTAACGAACACAAAAATATCACTGTAACGATCTATTACCACTCAAACAATCGTTAGCTAGTTCACAATCAGGATAGTAATACATTTTACACCCACATTTCTCAAAGTATTATAATAAATTATAACGCATCAAAGTTATTCGATATTTCCACTATATCTTAAAGGCATTATAAATAATGAAGTATTGTACCTCCAAATGTGGGTGGAAGTTGTGTTATCTGTGGCATAATCGCTTATCAGGAATTATAGATATGCTGGTACTGTACTCCTCATTGATGTTGTGGAGCCCACGCTGTTGGGGTAAATATCCATGCTTCCCCAAATTGGGCATTATGTGGTTCCGGGTGATCACCCTGCGACTGCTGTAGGGTCATGGCCTTCTGAGGGAAATTTCGGCGAAAGTGTCCCCATTCGCCACATATAAAAAACTTGCTAACAAAATTTCCTCTCTGCTGGTCCCGCTGAGCACTTTGCTGGCTCTGATGGCCGAGCAGACCTAGCTGATTTGACCGAGGCTATCCTCCAGATTGTTGTGGGAAAATTTTGCGTTTATAGCCATTTCTTCCACACTTAAAACACCTCTTTGTGAAGGTCCTTTGTCCTTCGCTTTGTTGGCCTTGGCGAACTTGGATCTTCCTGCGATTTCCATTGTTCTCTTGGTCTTGATGACTACGAGGAACTTATCGCTACTGCGATGGTACTTTTGCACTGTTGCTATCCCTGGAAACGTCATATTTCTTTACTTCTCTTGTTCTTTTGCCCCCTGTAAGCTGCACACTGTGATTTGGTACTGCAATATTCCGGTAGTCACTGCTTGTGCCACAATATTCTCTATCTTAGTAATTGCCTCATATTCCTGATGTAGATGCGGTACTTTCTGGTCTGGTCCTGCATTTTATTCTTTAGTGGTGTTTGTTTGTCTCTCCCTCGTAGGCGACATCTGAAATTCAAATTAATTTTATAAGTTTACCGGCTATACATAGCATCGTATAGAAGTACTTAATCTATAACACGTAAAAAAGAATGCAACAGTCCTAATAATATGGCTTTATATCAAATAACGTTATGCGAAAACATAACAAGCCGTACAGATCTGAAGGACACTAGAACCTAATGCTCTGATACCACCTGTGACACCCCACCTATGCATCACTGTCGAAAGTTTTATTATGTAAAACTAACCACCTAATATTTAAAAAGGTTGGTGCCAAAGTTTTATCTTGTTATTAACCATCATCATTATAGGAAAAGGTTTAATCATCACCATACATCAGAATAGCATAAGGAAAGAACTAACTGAATTTAAATAAAGAACTGGAGTAAACCCATCCAGTCAAAATCCCATACAATAATCCAATAACATGAAATCAAAGTCTAATGATAGAATAAAACAACTCTAAATCTCTGAATGTAAAATAATAGGGACAACATGTCCAACTGAAGTAAATAACTGATAGATGAGGAGAAATAGACTCAGAAACGTCTACTACCAACATTTTGTAGCTTCCACAACAGCTAAAGCTTAGAAAATGAATGAAATCTCCTAACCCTAGTGTCCTAGTGGTTGGGCACCAAAAATAATAGAACAAGAAAAGAGATTTTCAGAAAAAACGTGTCAGAGCCCGAGTAGAAAATAGTTTAAATATAGCAAGTGCTTAAATTGGTTAATTAGCACAAATATTATTCATGTTAACTTCGCGTACTCACTTGGGATGCTCACCTCTCGTCTAATGTGCACACCTAGAGAGCCTAATTACCCATACTAGTCTCGATACTCTGGATGACTATATGTAGTATAACAACTATGCCCGATAAAATATCTAAATAACCCAAAGCTAATATATTTCTCTTATTTAGGAATAGGTTTAAAGATGTTTTAACTCTTTCTCATAGCCTTCTTAATTCTCAACTGGTGACCCAATAAGTATATACTTTAATAAAGTAGCCAACATGAAACACATAATAAGAACTCAGTATACATATATAAAATCTCACTATGTATATATACAAATATATACATTAATACAACACCCTTGGTTGAGAAGCCACTGGTGCTAGGCATACTCGTCTATTTAGTCCCATTGCATCGCTCACGTATAAAGGACAACAGGTTCAATCTCTCAAGAACTAATAAAAAATATACACGTATTAGAGGCGAACATAGTCCCAAGACAATGGGCTACGCATATACCTACGCACCCATATGACCGTCACCACTATCATTCTCACAGATAGCCCGTACCTAGGTTCCATGCTCTAGTGGTACGACTCAAAATACCCCGAAGGTACACAACATATGATCATCCACGACGCGCTAACCTCTACTTGATAGCTAGTAGCTAGGTATGTCATACGAACACTATTCCAAGTAATAAGAATGCACATAACTTATATAACTTTATAGGCACTCACGTAACCCAATCCCCATAGTACATAAGTAATATTAACATTTCTACTCTCCAGGATATCCATTTATACATAACCTCTCTAGGACTCACATTCTCTCCTAGATTTCCATACTAGTTCAATACCTCGAGTATCATTGCACCCATAATTCCCTAAAACTTTGGATTTTAAGTCAACTGTTACTCATGTAGGTTAATACACTCGCTTGGGTAAACCTAGGATGATTTTTAACTTGTTCGGACAATAAAAACCCATTATGGAATCTCCTTATAAGTCAACGAATTCTCATTTGAACGAGTTCGTTCGAATGAAGTTTCCACTTCAAACGAACTTCAACCTATCGTTAGAAGGGTTGTTGGATTTCTCGTTAAAAGGCTCATTTAAATGAGGTCATTCGAACGACCTGGGTAGGCCTTCGAATGAAAAATGCAAACAACTACAGTTCTTCCCAAATTTGATTTTTCTCAACATTCCAAACATCAAACTCAATCCAAATTTCGTCCAACATCAAATTAGATGGTTCTAAACTATCCCTAATCATCATGGGGCAAATTCTAACACAAATTATTGTTCAAATCTTTATGTTTTCAAAAGGAAAACCAATAATTTCTAAAATCTCTATGAATTCTCATATAATGAACCCAACACTTTAATTATTTCAATCCCTTAAATTAATTCGTGATTTGTACATAAAATTTCTAGATTTAACAGTCTACAAATAGGGTAAATCCTCTACATGCAACCCATCACCAAAACCTAATGTTCCTTTATGATTAAACCTAATGAAACCAAAATTTGCATCATATTATGTCTAAATCATGAACAGAGTTTAGCAGGAACAAAATATGCTAAATAAACTAGCAAGAAAAACACTTGCCTTGGAATGGATTTCTGATTCTCGGGTTGAAATTGATATGTGGTTGATTCTCTCATCACGATCTACACTTTCATGAAATTCTTGGGTGGAAATCCTTGAGATCTTTCCCTTGTTCTCTAATGGAGTCTTCTTCTTCCTTGGTTCCCTCTCTCTCTCTCTCTCACACACACACACACATAGGTTAAAACTGATAGGAAACTCTAACCCACGTAGCTTTTGTTTTAATCCTAGTTTTTGTCCAATTAATTACTCAAAAATACCAAAAGACTAAAATACTCCTTCGGGGTGTCATTTTGGACTAAATTTTCCCGGGCTCCAAATATAACACCCGAGTAGTGTTTTCTGACTATTTCGACCCTTTCGAACACACTGGCACACTCAAATTGGTCATTCGAGTTATATAATAATAATTTATTCATTTAACCCCCAAATATACAATAGTGATGCGACTCATACGTGTGTCTCGAATAATTATATCCTAACTGGCGTGTATCTCATCCCGACCATAATATTATTTCAGAAACCATCTATTATGTTACTCACTACGTAATGCTCAACATAGTTATTATTCGACATGATTTCAACATAATTATTTTTTATAACTACTAAGTCTCGTCACATTAGTAATTATTAGCGTAAAGTCAGATTAATTATAAAATAAATTTTCTCTCTAAAATTAATTAATCCCAATTTCCATAATTTCATAATAAAATAAATATGCATGAAAATACGGGGTATTACAGGTAACTCTCCGAAGTCACATTCTCGGAAGCTCACCGATTGATTAGGTATCCCCACAATAGACCTTTTTATGTTACGGCATCTATAAATGATTGTGTTTTCTCTCGATTCCTATTGGATGAAGGAGCATCCATCAACATAATGCCTATTGGGGCCTTTTATGCCACTGGACCACCAGAGACAATGATAGTGCCATATTCATGAGCAATATCGAGGTATGACAATCAATCGTCCAAGTCGATGGGTTATATAGGCATCACAATGGGAAATATCACCTCTCGTATCAAATTCCATATCATGAACTGCAAGCCATTGTACCAACTTCTAGTGGGAAGGGTGTGGATGCACAACCATGAGTCGGTACTCTCTACCGATCATCAGTGCGCCAAGGCAAACATAAAAGGTAAATAGGTGGTGATTAAGGCTATTAATAAACCCTTTACAAAGGAGGAAGCTCATGTGGTAGACGCTGATTTCTACAAAGATCTAGTAGAAGAAGCCACAATGGTAATAAGGTACACTAGGGGAACAAGGGTACCATCCACTCGAGAGAAGGGGTGAGCACCCGCTCGAACGATGGTGGACTACGAAGAAGAATGTGACTTGGGTGTAGCGAGTCCCCTAGTATATCGAGGCAGCTCCGAGACCAAATAACCCTGTGCATTGATCCAATCGAGCACCAAGTCTAAACTCAGAGAACCCTTAGCAGGTGTACGGTGAGAGAGGTGGACGAGAATCAAATAAAGAGGCCCTTGAAAGAAGAAGTTGCTCGACAGTGTAAAAGGATAATTTTACCTAACGGCATAATTACCTACAAGTTATGAAGTTGTGAGCGGGCGGGTGAAGGTCTGGACGATGAGGCTGACATGATTTATGAATGCTTTCTAGTGGATAACCAGGAGGAGTGTTTGGTAATTGATAACTCTAGAGTGCAAGAGTTTGTAGAAAAGATAGAAGAAGAACCTGAGTGCATGAAGGATATGCCCAGACCAAAGATCCAAGAGTTGGAGAAAATTGACCTAGCCAAAGAAGGCGATGATCCTAATCCCAACTATATCTCGAAGGACCTAGAGGGAACACCTCGAGAAGAGTTAATCAAATTGCTTCTAGAGTTTAAATACATCTTCGTGTGTAAGTACACCGAGATGCCTGGGGTAGATAAGGACGTGAGTTATCATAGGTTGAATGTTTTGCCATTAGCCATCCCGATAAAGCAAGCCACCCGAACGTACAAGGCGGTGTTGGATCTAAAGATCAAAGAAAAAGTTCAAATACTGCATATAATCGGTTTCATAGTCCCAATCCATCATCAAATTTATCTCTCTAGTATTGTGCATGTGGGAAATAAAGATAAGAACCAAATCAGAATCTGAATCGACTTTAGGGACTTGAATCGAGCATGCCCGAAAGATGAATTCCCACTGCCTTACAGTGATAGCTTGATTAATGCAACTGTGGGTTACGAGATGTATAACTTCATGGATGGTTATATGGGGTAAAACCAGATAAAGATGGATCTGATCAATGCGGAGAAGACTGACTTTCGAACGCCTTTAGGTAATTTCATGTATATAATTATGCTTTTTGGGTTGAAGAACGCGGGAGACACTTATTAGAGGACAATGATGGATATTTTCCATGATATTTTCCATAAGACCATGGAATTTTATTTAATGATCTGGTAATCAAATCCAAGAGGGAGGTGTCCCACTTAGATGACTTGAGAAGAGTGTTCACTCGATGCCCCCTTAAATGCGTATTCGGAGTGACTAGCGGGAAGTTCCTGGGGTTGGTGGTAAATTGTCAAGGGGTTCACATGGACTTGGATAAGTGTTAGGACATCCTTGATATTCCAAGACCAAAGTCAGCGAGGAAATTGCAAATTCTCCTTGGTAAAGTCTCCTACTTGAGGAGGCTTGTCCCAGGGCTAGCTGAGGTGATGCACCCATTGATGGAGTTGCTGATAAAGGGCATGAAGTTCTCATGGGAGGCAATGCACCAAGATGTCATGGACAAAATGAAATCACTCTTTACTTCTCCTTAGACGAGGATCCCCCGAAGGCAGGTATCCCTTTACCTTTGTATCTTACATAAACAGAATGATCTATTGGCACTTTGTTAGCCCAAGAGGTGGATGGTATAGAGAAACCTATTTATTACTTGAGATGAATTATAGCATCCAGCCTGGATGAATGATGTATGGAATTCAACGGCTCTTCGACCTTGAATAAAGGGGGAGCTGGAGTCTTTCTGTGAAGAGATGGTGAAGAGTTTCGTTTATCCTTCAAGATGGAGTTGAATGTTCAAATAATGTAGTTGAATATGAATCACCGGTCTTAGGGTTGCTCGAAGATCTCAGAAGAGGTATCCAAGTCTTGACGATAAAAGGGGATTCTAACTTGGTGGTGAAACATGTAAGTGGTGAATTCTCTCTGAAGCATATGATCCTAGCGCCCTACCGAACGATCATATAATGATTGCACAGGTAGTTCAAAGTGGTAAGGATAGAGAGGCATCCCTAAACGATGAACCATCATGCTGACGCTTATACCGCCATTGCCTTCGATGGAGAATCAACGGTGGTTCGAATCATAAAGAGGACAACTCCCTCGATGGTGTTTGAAATGTTGCCCATAGACGATAAGGATAATTAGAGGGGTGAAATCAGAAAGAAACTGGAGAGAGGTAAAGGGTTGAGCATGGTTGGCCTGGAATAATACTTTTTCACCAGGGGAAATTTATACTAAAAAAATAAAGGGGGCTCTCTATCCAGATATGTGGATCCCGAGGAAGCCAAAAGAAGATTAAACGAAGTGCATGAAGATAGATGTGAAAAAACCAAGATCCCTTTGTATATAAGGATACAATGGGCAGGGTATTTCTGGCCTTAGATGAAATAAAATTCTATGGTTGTTGATGTAAAAAACTAGATTATCTCTAATTAATTAATCACAGATATATAAATTAATAAGACAAAGAATTTTTAAAGTGGTTCAGCCTGAGGAAAATGGCCTACGTCCACAGTTTTTGTATTACTAACTGTTTATTTGGAATCTCGATGATAGGTTCATCCAGAGATCCAAAGTCCCCTTCTTATGAGGAGGTTACAATGTATTTATATCCTTGAGGATATACATATGAAAGGATAATGCGCTGTTATCCAGTAGACATATACATATATACGATAATAATACGCAACTATCTTTTTATTCTGATGCTCTGCACGCTAAGTAACTCAGACCGACTGAGTTGCTCAGCACGCTTAAGTTGCTCGGGGCACCTGAGTTGCTTGGTACGCTTGAGTTACTTGGGGAGCCTGAGTTTCTCGTCTAAATTATTTATATTTGACATGTAGGCCTCCACATGTCTTCAAGTGATTGGTTCACGTAAGCAGACTAAATTTGGTATCAACAGAAGCCCCCAATGTTTCACAGTTGAGGTTGGAGGAGAGTGTGGAACATTTTTCTTGAAAACTGCTTGGATTACGGATCTTCATGGATTTTAGGAAAATTTTATAATTCTTTTTTGAGCGCATAATAGCATACTTCATAAATATTTTGAATTTTCACGATCACTTCTATATTTGTGACTTTTTTTCTTTTAGCCACCGAAAACACAAACGTCTTTCCTTCTAATCATTATTTTTCTCTATTCCCTAGGTAAAGTATTTAAGTGTGACAGAAATCCTATCATTTTTCACTTTTCAAATCTGTATCTCTGAACTCTTCATCTTCTCTCTATCTTGTACTTTCTTTCTTTCCATCATTCATTATCAACTGATCTTCATTTCCTCTGTAAGATTTTCTTCCTTCTTCTTTATTTTCTTTATTCACCACGGTTTATCTTGTTGAATCATTCGATAAATTTCAATATGAGTTTTCAATCCCTTCGTGGGTTATCTTGGAAGAAATTTCTGGTCCTTCTGATTATTTTTCTTTGGCTGAGGGACATTGGTTGCCAAGTTTTTTTATAGCCGAATGTGGCTTTTCTTTCCTGCTAAATCCCCTGTGTTTGGAGTTTTGCCAATATTTCGATATTGTACCTGCAAGAGTAGCTCCAAATACATGGAGGATAGTTAATGGCGTACATAGGTTGAATTAACTTCATGGAAATCATATAGGGATTCCAGAGATTATGTATTGCTATAGATGGGTTACCAGTGACAGTACTTTCTATTTAAAAACTAGGTTTTTGAGCAGAGTGTTAGTTGTCAATCTTCTCGATGCCAATACGGATTATTTTGATCATGGGGTTGTGATGAAAAATTGGCAACACCCTCCATTAAATGGAGACGATGTATACCAAGGTCCCAGGTGTCCACTTTATGGCAATGGGATAGGTTATTTTTATTTTTGAAATCTTGTTTTCTTTGTATTTGATAAAATGCATCACTGACATTTGATTTTATTTGTTACAGTTGACAGTAAAAGGAAACCTCCAAAAGAAACTCATGTTAATATAAAGAATTTGAAACTTATCTAGGGCTTGCATCAATCTGTTGCTAAGGAGAACGCTAGATCTGCTTCTTATTTGTTGCAATATAGAAGCCACACTTCATTTTTTACTACTCGTTCTCATCCTGTGGTGGTTGATCTTGACCAAGTACCATCCTCTGAAACTAGTGTGGAAGGTTCTTCTTCTAACTTAAGCATTCCCATCACTAATTTGATGAAGAAGAGAAGAGCTCCTGCCCTTTTTGACAAGTCTACCTCTGCCACTGTGGAGGCAAAGAAGAGTAAACAAAATATCCCAGAAGAAGGGACAAAGACTATAGATGTAGCCCTTCATGTTGCTGCCAAAGAAGCTGGAAAGAAGCCCCATGTGGCTCCGAGTAAGACTGTTTATATCTCTCCTTCAAGTGATGTTGTTTTCATTTCACCAATAAAGACAACATCTTTAGTTGAACACGCTCCTGCTCCTCTGAGGAGATTGAAGATAAGTTCTACTGAGAAACCTACTGCACCTATCTCTCAACCTTCAAATGTTGAAGGTAGTGTTCCAGTGTTTGTTGCTCTGAGGTCTTCTGTGAGCTTGTTAAGATCCTGACTGTTCCAGAAGCTCAAGGTATTGAAGACACCTTTTCTCATGAGAAACTTACTACACTGGTTGCTGAACACATTTCTTCACTAAGTATCTTCAGTAAGTATTTTTTAATACTATGATCATGTATTGACTTAAAGTTCTTTCTTTTTTACATCTTGTGACATGTTTCAATAGCATTCTGAAGAAGGATGAAGCTATCAGTGCTTCAAGTTCCTCGGGTGGGGTAGAAGAAGCTTTTACTGAATTGACCCAGTCTTTTAGGGAATCTCGTCATAAGTACGAGGAGGACAAAGGTGCTTGGGAGAAGCAATTGAAGTCTATTAAAGTAACTCGATACCAAGCTGTGACTGCCTCCAAAGAGTTGGAAAAGAAACTGAAGGAGGCTGAGAAGAGTAACAAGGAGCTTGAGGTTAAGCTCACATCCGCTGAGGAGAATATTACAAATCTTTAGGATGTTGAGCGATAGAAGACAGAGGTGGAAGAAAAATTGAAGTCTGCAGAAGAGCTCCTTAGGGAGAGGACCTCCTCGGAGAAGGCAAAGAGGAAAGCTGCAGTTAAAAAATCCTTCAGTGCTGGTTGGGACAAGGGCTGGAATAAGGGCCTGGTTGTCATGTCTTCTCAAATGGAGTATGCCAGCGTCAAATATTTTAGGGATGGATGGGTGGAAGCCTTGAAGAAATTGGAGGTTGCTAAAAACTCTGAACTATTCCAAGAGTACACTTATGGACCTCCTCCCTCTCCTGGAGAAGAAGAAGAAGATGCAGAAGCTTCAGATGAATCTTCTTTGATGACTGGAGATCTGGTCCCTACTGTTCCTGTTGTGAAACCTTCCGAGAAACTCCAACCAACCAGCACTTCTATCGAGCAGCTACCATTATCCTCTGAGAAACCAACTCCTTCATCCTAACCGTCCAACGAAGTAGTAGGGAATAAGGAGAAGGTGTAAAGTTGTTCGGGTCTTTTATTTGATTGCTTTCTTGAATGTAACCTGAAATTATGATAAATAAAATTTGAACTTTAGTTGTTCATCTTGAATTTCTCTTTTACTCACTCCGTCTGCATCATTATTGATTCTTTTTATTTCTTCTCTTTGCTAGTTTATGGCCAGGATGGAGCTCTTATCATCTCATGACACGAAATTGATGAAGAAATGCAATGACTATTTTAATGTTGGTCATGCAGATCTTAATGAGTCCTAGATAATTGACATCCTTGGATCAGGTGCTTCTGACCGAGCAGTTGAAGCTTACCAATACTTGAAGTGCTTGCTCAATCGTGCTATTGCTAACAATATGGCCTACTATGAGATGATTGAAGATCTCCAAGGAATGACCGAGGAACTTCAATAGCAATACAAAGAGTCCTCCACACTTTTACATCAAGGTTATGAGAGAAAGTACCATCAATTGAGTGCTGATAAGGGATATGATATGTTCATCTCTGCTCATAAGAAGAAGGAGAGTGTTCTAAAGCTTGAAATTGCAGATCATAGGCTTATCAAAAAGTGGTTGGAGTAGGAGAATATTGCTTTGCATGAGGAAATAAAGAAACTCAAATCCGCTGCCTCTTCCTCGGGAGCGTTGATCCCCATTAATGATGAAGGCTTTTCTTTCTTGGAGGTAGAAAATGATAACTTACGAGATGAGTTAGAAACTTTGAAACGAGATGGACCCTCCACATCTACTCTTGGTAGAGCAAAATCTTCTCATGGAAGAGATAGGGTTGGTCGGGTCACTATTGAAGAAGCGAGAACACAGTCAGCTTTAGAGAATCAAGTCGTTCAGTTGATGGCGAAGAACCAAACCTTGGTAGAAATGTCTAAGAAGATTCTGAACTTCACCGAACAACTCTCTAATCAAAGCTCTTCTCTAGAAAGTAAATAAATTTTAGTAAAGAAACTCCACGAGCAACTTAAGAGGTTAACTTATCAGTTCCACAAGCAGCCCAATGAATTTTGGATGGCTGGGTATAATGAAGCTCTGTACCATCTCGATGGTCGGTTGTAGCAGTCAAATAATGAGGGATATAAGCAGGGGTGGTTGAATGCCTTGTGTGTGCCAAAATTGGATAAGGGACACTATTTATGGGATTATTATGAGCCTGGAGTGCTCGATTTTCCCGTGCCTCCTTTTAAGCTTGATATTAGTTGGATTACTGCTCGTGCAATTCCTCAATGCTTGATTTCTAAGTATCTCGGCGATTACAGTCTTCATGCAAACTTTGAGATATCTCACCCAGAGCGCTTGCTTGATTGTCCCTCCGTAATGAATGTTCGAATGCTGCGAGATGTAACCTTTATAAATTCTCCTTATGCATTAGACGATCCTCTAGCCGGGGTAGAACCTGTTTCAAAAGCAGAGGGGAAGAAACCCATAGAGTAGGATATATTTATGTAATGAATCAGACTTTTCACATCATATGTAATTTTACTTGATTTGAATGAAGAAATTTTTTTGTCTTTTGCCATTTTATTTTCTTCGAAACAATTTGTAGAATGTCCTTGTTCATTTATTTGTGAATATATGTGTATCCTATTTTGTTGTTTGATTATAGTGACTTGTCACTCTTTGGTCCTAAGCAATGGAATTATTTGCATCCCATATTCTTGCTTAGTTGTAGTAATCTCGTGTGTATTACCTTGTTGCCTATATAGTGGATGCCTCGGGAGGTCATCCATCTTCTTGCCTAGTTTGGTATCAACGAACCGGAGTTGGTTATATTGACTTCCTGACCAACCGGAGTTGGTTATAATTGATTTGTCGACCATCCGGAGTTGGTGGTAATTGATTTCTCGACCAACCAGAGTTGGTGGTAATTGATTTCCCGACCAATCGGAGTTGGTGGTAATTGATTTGTCGACCAACCGAAGTTGGTGGTTAATGAGTTCCCGACCAACCGAAGTTGGTGGTAATTAATTTTGCCGACCAACCGTAGTTGGTGGTTAATGAGTTCCCGACCCACCGGAGTTGGTGGTAATTGATTTTCTGACCAGCCGAAGTTGGTGGTAATTGAGTTCCCGACCAATCGGAGTTGGTGGTAATTGATTTCCCGACCAAACGGAGTTGGTGGTATGTTTCTCTGAATTTGGATTTGTGTAGTGTGTAGCACTAATATTTCAAAAAAAATTCAACAACGAAAGAAAATGTTTGAAACATCACTTTGTTCATATTGAAGAAATTGCATTACATATGAATTTAAATTACTGATAATACTTGCGCAGATGCTCTGCATTCCATGCATTCTTCGATTCTTCTCCTTCCAAAGTTTCAATCATGTATGTCCCTAGACGAACAACTTCTGTCACTCGGTAAAGTCCATGCCAGTTGGCTTCTAGTTTGTTATGTTTTTGCATCACTTTCTTCAGCACATAATCCCCTTCCTTCAAATCACACTTCTTCACTCTTTTGTTGTAGAACAAAGTTGTTCGTTGTTGATATGCTGCATTCCTGATTGCTACTTCTTCTTTGACTTCTTCGAGTATATCTAGGTCTAATCTTCTCATTAAGTCACTGGCATGAGAACTGAAATTAAGCACCCTATGCGTGGGTAGACCCAATTCAGCAGGTATGACCGCTTCACTCCCAAATGCCAGCATGTATGTAGACTCTCCTGTTGCTGTTCGTGGTGTGGTGCGATAAGCCCACAACATAGAATCTAGCTCGTTAATCCAATTTCCCTATGCATCATCCAGTCATTTTTTCAAACCATTCATTAGCGTTCTGTTTGTCACCTGAATTTTCCCATTTCTTTGGGGATGGCCTGGTGCAGAGTGGATCTTCAGTACATTGGATTGATGACAATACGCAGCAAACTCCTCGTTGTCAAACTGGGTTCCATGGTCAGTAATGAATGTATGTGGGAGACCATATCTGCAGATAATATTCTTCCAAATAAATTGATAGACTTTGTCGTATGTCATATCAATGAGAGGTTCATCTTCCACCCATTTAGTAAAATAATCCACAACGACGACGATGTATTTGAATTTTCCCCTCGTCGTTGGAAGTGGACCTACCAAGTATATCCCCCACATGGAGAATGGCAAAGGTGATGTAATGGGTGTTAACAATGCTTGAGGAGTTCTTCGGATGGAAGAGAAGCGTTGGCATTTATCGCACTTCTTAGCATAAGCAGCGTAGTCAGCCCTCAATGTTGGCCAATAATACCCCTATGTCATTATTCTCTGCAAAAGCGTCTAACCTGCTACATGGGCTCCAAAGGATCCTTCGTGAACCTCTTCAATCAAGTCATTAACTTCGGAGGGATGGACACATCTCTAGAGTGCTGCTATAACTCCTCTTCTATATAAAATGCCATTGGTCAATACATAATGAACAGCTTTAAACTTTAGTTTCTTAGCTGCGAGTTTATCAGGTGACAGAATCCCTTCTTCGATATAAGCCCTGATGGGATCCATCCAAGAAGGTCCCAAGTCAAGCTCAATGACATTCATCATTAAATCTTCGTCTATGCTCCGACTAACCAGGACTTATATTGTGATTGTTCTTCATAGCTCAGTGCATGTGGCTGATGCTAGCTGACCTAGTGCATCTGCTCGTGCATTCTCCAATCTCGGTATCTTAATCATCCGGACTGCAGTAAAACTCGATACGACCTCTATTTCTTTTGCATGATACTTAACCATTAATTCTCCCTTTGCTGCATACACCCCCAGAATTTGATTTATGATTAAATATGAATCACTGAATACAACGACCTGCTCTACCTTCATGGTTTTGGCCAGACTTAGGCCCACGATCATAGCTTCATATTCGGCCTTATTATTAGAAGCCTTAAATTGAAAGTGTAGAGCATACTCCATATTAATTTCATCTGGACTATTTAAAACAATTCCTGTTATATTACCTGTAGTGAACAAAGAGCCATCCACATACAGATTCCACACAGGTACTTCATTATCAAATTCTTGGTCAGACAGAGCTCCTCGGTGGAATATTTGATGCTTCCTTTTATCTTCCCCCAACACTTCTCAATGCTCGTTGATTGTCTTATCTTGATCATCCGCAAATGGAAGTTGGTTAGGGGTTAAATTTGGTGATCCTATAACATCCACGAGTTGGTCTGTATTAAACTCCTATTCTTCGGGGGTATCAGAATGAGTAAATTCTGTGATAAAATCAGCTAGTGCCTGCCCCTTGAGCGACAATTTAGGTTCATAAAATATATCATATTCGCCAAGTTCTACTGCCCAATACATCAATCTTGCTAATTTCTCTGGTTTATGCAGAGCCTGTCTCAATGGCATATCAGTATACACCACTATAGTATGGGCTTGGAAGTATAGTCTCATCCTTCTGCTCGCTTCGATTAGTGCTAGTGCTAACTTTTCCAGTCTTGGATATCTGATCTCTTCTCCTTGGATGGCCTTGCTGGTGTTGTAGACCGGTTTTTGTTTTTCAACTTCCACTCTTATCAATGCCGAGCTAACTGCATTCTCTGAAACTGCCAGATACAATTATAATCTTTCTCCCATCACTGGTCTAGATAATAATGGAGGAGTACCTAGATATTTTTTCAACTTTTGGAAGGCCTTTTTACATTCATCATTCCACTCAAAAGTTTTTCGGAGTGTTTTGAAGAATGGGAGGCATCTGTCTGTTGCTCGTGACATAAATCTGTTGAGTGATGCAACTCGCCCTATGAGACTTTACACTTCCTTCTTCGTAGTTGGAGATCACAGTTCCAGTGGGGCCTTGATCTTTTTGGGGTTCGCCTCAATACCTCACTGGTTAATAATGTATCTAAGAAACATGCCTTCTCGCACCCCGAATATGCACTTGGTGGGATTTAACTTCATTTGATATTTCTCTAGTTGATCAAAGGTCTGACCTAATTCAACTAAATGATCAGTAGCTTTCTTTCTCTTTGTCAGCATATCATCAACATAAACCTCCATGTTATGACTGATTTGCTCTGCAAACACCTTATTCATCAGCCGCTGATATATTGCACCTGCATTTTTATGTCCAAAAGGCATAACATTATAGCAATAAGTTCCCCTTGTGGTGATAAAAGAGGTACTCTCCCTGTCTTCAGGCTTCATTTTGATCTGGTTGTACCCAGAATAAGCATCCATGAAACTCAACAATTCATGCCTCCAGGTAGCATCCACCAGTTGATCGATTCAGGGCAAATGAAAATGATCCTTTGGGCATGCCTTATTAAGGTCAGTGAAGTACATACACAACATGCCTTATTAAGGTCAGTGAAGTCCATACGCATCCTCCACTTGTTGTTTTTCTTCTTTACCATCACCGCATTTTTTAGCCAATCAGGATATTTGACATCCTCAATAAAAAAAGGCTTTTTGTAGCTTCTCTACTTCTTCTTGTATAGCTTGGTTCTTTTCAGGACTGAACACTGTTCTTCGCTGCTTCACTGGCTTGATTTCCTTGTTCACGTTGAGCTCGTGACATAGGAAACTCGGGTCTATCCCTGGCATCTCTTCATGACTCCATGCAAAATTCTTCTTTCTGCGCCTTAGAAATGCTATCAATTCCTGTTTTATCGATACACCCAGTGATGCACCAATTTGAGTTGTTCATTCTAGATGCTCTTCGTTGAGAATGATATTTTCGGTAGCCTCCTTGACCTGGCCCTTCACGAGTTGAGACTCGTCTCTATGGTCTAATGTTTCAATCTCTGCATCTTCTATTTTATCCACTTGATATGTGATAGTCTTCTTCTTGGATTCTTCATGTTCCTCATGCTCGGCAGATGAATAGTAGCATTCCCGAGCTACTTTCTGGTCCCCTTTCACAACTCCCACTCCAAAATTGGTTGGGAATTTTAAACATTGATGTCTAGTAGATGGTACTTCCTCGAACTTCTTCAGCCCTACTCTTCCCATGATGATTTTGTAAGCTGATTGGACATTTTTATCCATTACAAAAAGTGTACCCTTTCTGTTCGACAAGCAGGTCATGTACCGATAAGCATATCCAACTTGATCGTCCCAAGTGGAAAAACCTTTTCTCTAGTAAAAATAAGGAGGGGTCTATGATAGGGCTCCAATTGGGCTAACTTTAGATTCAAACTGTCAAAGCATGGGTAAAACATGATGTCTGTCGAGCTACCATTATCCACTAGTACCCGCGAAATCACCACTTCTTTCATTCTCATCTTGATTACCAATGGGTCATCATGAGGATACAGTACACCTGCCAGGTCGTTCTTGGAGAAACTAATGACCAGCTTCTCTTTATTCACCTTCCTCGGGAAATTATCTTCTCCCAAGTTTATTCGCTGTATGTACGAGCAGGCTTGAGCCTCATTGAGGTAAGCTTTCCTCTCCGCAGTAAGATCTCAACCTCCTCTATCTCCACCTGTAATAACATTACATTCAAATAACCCAAAATGGATAGAAAATACCTTATGCTCTGGCTGTCTTGGTCTTTCGGGGAAATCACGGTCATCTTCTGGATCATCTTCTTGGTCTCTTTTCTTGTCTTCTTTTGCTCGATGAGGAGATTTAGATCTTTACCTTCCTTGGTCATTGGTCTTTCCACCATTTTAGCGATCAACATACTTAGCCAATTTTCCTCATCTGATGAGTGCTTCAATTTCATTCTGGAGAGCTATGCAATATTTGGTCGTATGACCATGGTCTTTATGGAATTCGCAATATTTGGACTTGTCTCTTTTGTCAAGATCTGCCTTCATTTTCGCTGGCCAGGCTAGCTCCTCGCTGTTCTTGATCTACTCCAGAATGTGATTTATATCTACCTTCAAAGGAGTATAATTTCCAAATTTCTTCATCTGCTCTAGTTCTTGCTTTCCTTTCAACTACCTATTGCCACCATTATTATTCTGATCCTTCTTTTCGATTTTACCATCTTCCACCTTGGTCTCCTTAGTTTCTGCATTCTTCTTCGCAGCCATAGCTTCCTCGGCATTCATGATTTGGCTGCTTTTGCCATCAGTTCTGCCATGGTCCTAGCTGAATGTTTGCCTAAAGTGTAGTACAACTTATCTGGAAACAATACACTCATCAGAGCAGTAATTATTATTTTCTCCTCATAATCAATTACTTCAAGATTCTCATTATTGAAATGAGTAATATAGTCCCTGGTGCTTTCACCTACCTTCTGTCTAACACACAGCAAGTGTGCTACTCATTTGACTAGCTTCACTCCAAATTATAAGTTACCGATAAAGAGCTCTGCCAGTTGAAAGAAAGTCACAATTTTCCCCGAAGAAGGTTGTTGTACCATATCTGAGCTGATCCGGTAAGAGTTCCTGAAAATGACCTGCATCTCATCTCGTCTGGAACTTCATAGATATCGGTAGCAGCTTGGTATTTTTCTATATGAAGGACAGGGTCAGTTTTTCTATCATATTTACGCGTCACCATAGGAGCTTTGAATTTTGATGGTGTGGGAAAATCCACAATTGCCTGTACAAATGGTGTCCCTTGGACAAAAGTTCATTGTAGAGGATTCTTGGCCTTATCCATTTCCCCTAATCTGTCCTCCAACCTTTGAATAAAGCCTTTCCATGCATCGTTTCCCACCTTGAGCCTATTTATTCTAGCAACTAATCGCATTGAGTTTTCCTCTTGGGATCGAGCTGCTGGTCGTGATTGGGCAGAGCCTTCCCTTAGATCGGATGGTCGTGGAGAGTTCCTCAACGCAATCCTAGGAGGACTTCTATTCATCCTAGGGCCCAAACGATCAAAAGGAGAGACTCTACTTAACCTTTCTAGAGCACTAGTCCTTTCTGGAGATAGAGTGACATTTCGTTGAGAATCTGTAGCTCGTACTGATGAAGTCCGACCAGGTTGATAAGAAGGATCATTATATCTATCAGTACAATATGATTCGGTGTGTCTGGATTGAGATACCTCCAGGAATAGCGTTCTCCTAGTTCGTGAAGAGGGTAGACGGGTATTTCTCTGAACACTTCGTTGTCCTAATTGGGCCGGCACTCCGCCTTGAACAGTTTGTATAAGTTGACGTATAGTTTCCTGCATGGTCGTTTGCCCATGGGCTAAATTAGCCATTATACCAGCCAGATCTTGAATATTTGGGGGAGTAGAAGGTTTTGGAGGGTTCCCAGTGTTTCGATTACTGGATTTCTGATTATCAAGCATAGATGATGAATTGTTTTGGTGAAAAACGCTAAGTACAGTCGTTTCCCACAAACGACGCCAATCTGTTGATGTAAAAAATTAGATTATCTTTAATTATTAAGACAAAATTTTTAAAGTGGTTCAACCTGATGAAAATGGACACCTGCGAGCGATGAGAACTCTGTAGCTGTTTTTGTATTGCTAACTATTTATTTGGAATCTCGATGATAGGTTCACCTAGAGATCCAAAGTCCCCTTCTTATGAGGAGGTTACAATGTTTTTATAGCCTTGAGGCTATACATATGAAAGGATAATGAGATGTTATCCTGTAGACATATATATTTGTACGATAATAATGTGCATTTAATGCGTAACTGTCTTTTCATTCTGATACTCTGCACGCTAAGTAGCTCGGACCGACTGAGTTGCTCGGTACGCTTAAGTTGCTCGGTAAGCTTGAGTTTCCCGGGGAGCCTGAGTTTCTCATCTAAAGTATTTGTATTTGACACGTAGGCCACCACATGTAAGTTATTGGTTCATGTCAGCAGACTAAATTTGGTATCAATAATGGTAGTATAAAGAGGGTGTGTAAAGTGTTGTCTGTTTTATTAGGCAACAGAGTGTAATTTCATTGATCAACCCCAAGATTGGTGGCAGTCATATATGGATTTATTGATAGACGGAGTAATGCTTATGAGCAAAGAGGACTCTACGAATGTGAAAATATGAGCACCCGAGTACTTTGTGAAAGAAGGGCAGCTATACCGATGAGGCTACCATGATAGGACCCTAAGGTCCATAAGGGGAGAGGAGGCCAAAGAAGTGTTGATGCCATCTCATGAGCCGAACACATTGGAAGAGAAAAACTCTATGATCAACGCATGACCTTGGGATATTATTGGCCTATAATGGAGAAAGATTCAGCGGAGTTCATTTGTAAGTGTAAAGCTTATCAGCTACATATGAATATGATCCACACTCCTTCGGTGGACCTACATTCTCTCTCTATGTCGTTTTTATTTCACACTTGGGCACTCGATCTTGTGGGGGCATAAATGCTTCGTCACGAGGAAAGATTTGGATTCTGGTGGCCACAGAGTTCTTTACAAAGTAGGTAGAAGCCATACCTCTCAAGAAAGCCACAGCAGGGGTAGCGGTCTGATTCATAAAGGAGTACATTATCTGCCTATTTGGTATCCTGAAGGTGTTTTTATCAGATAATGGTACCCATTTCTTGAATAGAAAAGTTAGTTTCCTAACAGATAAGTACTCCATTATCCATCATAAGTTAACGGTAGCATACCCGAAGTGCAACGAGCAGGCATAGCCCACCAACAAGACTTTAGTAAATATTTTGGCAAAGATGTTAAAAGATTGCTCTGTAACATGGGATGAAAAGATCCCCAAAGTTCTTTGGGTTTAATGAACAACAAAGAGGAAACCAATGGGGTATACCCCATTTTCCTTTGTGTTCGGGGCAAAAGTTATTTATTGGTTGAACTCGAGGTAGCATCTGCCCGCTAAAACTTATGAAGTTCCATGCTCCTTCGCAACTGGCACATGCAACTCAAAGCACTAAAAAAGCATCGGGACAATGTAACGAGACACTTTGAGATGTATAGAAAGCAGTTGTCCAGATCCTATGACCAATTGGTGAGGCCGAGGAAGTTTAAAGAGGGGGGCTTGGTTCTAAAAGAATGCACGAGGAATATTAGGGGTTTATTATTGCCTAAATTTGAGGCCAACTGGGAAGGACCTTACATCGTTCGATCAGCTCATGATTTGGGTTATTATGAGATATCCAAGGTGGATGACAATGTTACTTTCAAACTGAACAACAAGTGGCTGAAGATATACCATGTTTAAATGTATGTTTTTCCAGCACCTTAGTTTATTTAATTGTATCTTGTCAATGCGTGTTCAAGAGATTGTTTCTCATATATGATTGGGCCTATTCGTTTAACATAGTGTGAAGTAATGTTTACGTGGAAAATGTTAGCCCACTACTATTTTTGTGTTTGTTACTCTCCTTATCTTGCATGGCATGACTTGTATTAATCTAATAGATTAGCCAATGTTAAAAAGAAAAAGGGAGGAAAGGAACAAAACACCAATGGTCATAATTGTTTTTATAGAAGTACTCTGATTACATGCAAAACACAAAAAGAAGGATAAAAACCCCATATTAAAGAACATAAAAAAGGGAATATTCAAACAAAGATGGTTATGGGATATCCATAATGAAACGAAGGTTAGCCAATCCAAGAAATCGATGGTGATTTTTAGGGAGAATTTGCTCAAGGATGCTCTGGTTTGAAATAAGATCGACCAAATATTTTTGACGAAGTTCCATCCTTTGCCCTCCAAGTTTTGTTCTTTCTTGAGAAGCTCAGCCTCCGCCCGAGCAACAACTTCGCGAGCCTCCTATACCTCATGCTTAGACATAACCATCTTGGTCTCCAAAATTATAAGCTCCTTCAAAATGGACACCTGCGAGCGATGAGAACTCTGTAGCCAATGATAGAGAGGAGGTAGGTTAGCATTCTTGAAGTCACGGAGCATCTTCACCAACTAAGACAGTTAGAATCCATCATTGATGAGCACATTAAACTTCCCCAACAATGGTGAGCCAAAGGGGTATTGAGGATTTCCTCAGAACTAAGTGACTGGTGATGCTAGAAACAACACCACCAGTATGAGGTGTTGATGAACTTAAGCTAGAAATAAAAATGGCAAAATAAAGAGTAAATATCTAGTAGAGGGAAGTGAGAAAAAGAGGAGAAACACTAGTATATAAGTGGTTCAACCAATCTAGCCTACATCCACTATGAGTGTATGAATAATTTCACTAGCAAAGGCTCTAATGGCCATAACTACAATCTCTCAAGCTTTCTCTCTCTACTGTGTAAACCAACAGAGTTTCAACTAGGGTTGCCATTCTCCATACTTTTATAAGGTAGAGGAAAACCTCTATATATAGTGCTTGGGGGGGTGTAATGTACCCCCCCAAGCATGAAATGATCATGTGTATGAGGATTGAACCAGTATCCTGATGACACCCGACTGATCTTATACAGATAATTCGGTTATAACTAATTTGCTCACGTGTTCTAAACCTTCCATGTTCTTTCATGTGCTAGGACTAGTGCCATTGACTGATGTAAACTCGGCCTAGCCGAGTACGAGGTTGGTGAAGTCTGATGGTGTTGCCTTGTTTGTCAATAACCACAATGACCTCGGCCAGGAAGACTAGACAAGGTTAGGCATAGGGATGGATGCAACGTCGGCTTAAGTCGAGTACTATGTTGGCACTAGCTTAATCTTTTAAGACGCTATTTCCCTCGGCTGTTGTTCAATCGATGTTGGTCAATGAAGGTCCATCCTTATAGAATACGACCTTTATGATGGCAGTTGCGAGCTTCTTGTCAACTCGGCTGTGAGATAGGCCGAGGTTAGTGACCCTGAGTACGAGGGTATACTTTGGGCATATCAATCACCCCTAGCCCTTAGTCGTCCATGTGCAAAGATGGTTAAGGGGTATATATATATATATGCTCGGTTGATGGAATCTGTGTCATTTAAACACATATCAAGCTTGGAACTGGCTGGCGTCTGCCCCAAGATAGCAACTAATGAGACGGTGCCTTATAGGGTTTCGAGTTGAAATGATGAGTTATCTTGGTTTTGGCACCTAATCATCACAATTTAAATTGATTTCTCTTTCTTCTTTCTTCCTTCTTCCCTTTTTTTCCCATTTTAGAGCTATTCTTCTGCAACTTTTCCTTCAAGAATTCTTTCAGCCTTCTTGCATCCAAGGTTCTTTATGCTTATGCTTCTCTTCCATCGTTCATACCCACTTAGGTATCATTATCCTTCTCCTTATCTTCATTTGTTAACTTTCATTTCATAGTTTAAGCTTTTTTGGTGGCTTTTTCTTTTTCTGACGAGGGTCTCTACCACTGTTAGGTGGTTTCAGGGCTAGGAATGTAGTGGTTGGGTGGAACTAGGGCTATCCTAGGTCATTCTGAGCTTATCTTAGATAAATATCCCACTTTATTTTTTCCGGTGACCTTCCGGTTATCTTCTCCGATGAACTAACTTAGGGTGTTCTTGGTATTCTTGGTGTTCTTGTGGGTAACCCTTTTGATTCCTTATTTGATCTCTAGTTTAAGTAGCACAAGTTGTTAGCTTGTTTGTAGTTTGGGCCCTTCCCTAAGTGTAGTGTCATCTTCCATATGCTCAGTCCCTTGTACTAAATTATAGAAGAATTCCCATCTCTTCGTGAGAAGACCTTTGAGAAGATTAGGCAGATAGAGCTAGTGTAAGAGGAAGCTCGTAGAGCTGAGACCTTTCCCCTTAGACCAATCTTTTC
The DNA here is from genome assembly GCA_949130495.1 of Sambucus nigra. Classification (NCBI taxonomy): domain Eukaryota; kingdom Viridiplantae; phylum Streptophyta; class Magnoliopsida; order Dipsacales; family Adoxaceae; genus Sambucus; species Sambucus nigra. The sequence goes on along the minus strand of OX422218.1, from coordinate 447,244,668 downwards.
TCCACCCTTGAAGGTAATATACCCTGAGTCAGCCGAGCCTGCTGAGCCCGCAAAGGTTCCTGAGGCACCTGTACCAATGACTGAGTCATCTTCCTCAGACCTTATGTCAACGTCTGAAGCAGGCGAATCTGTAGACTCTTTTCAAGAAGCTATGGGTTATTCTCCTAAATAAGGTGAGGTTTTGGAGGAAGCCGAGGTTTCAAGTCGTTCCTCATCCCACCAAGGTGCTAGCACTTTATGTAGTTCTTCTGATGTTGAAATCTTAGGGCCCAATGTGGAAATTCCCCCTCCTATTGATGCCATTCCCCTATCAGATGCCATCGGGGTTAAATTGCGAAGAGGTTTCCTTGTGGTGCCCTTACAACTTCCCAAAATAACATTATTTGGGGTGTTGATGATGATGAAGGGAGAAACTTGATACCTCTGAGGCGGATGAGTATGAGAGTACGATGAATGAGTATGGCCTTCTTTATTTCAGGCACTTCTATTCCATAGATTCTTCAAACATACTTAGGAAACCTCTGAAGGATGTGAGGGCCTTCGATGGCCAAGATGGAGAAATCTATGTTTATGAGCAGATGTTTAAGTTGGTTTTTTGTCTTCCTATCGACCCAACCATCAGAGTTATACCCTCATATATAAATCTTGCCCCTTCCTAACTGTCCCCAAATTCCTGAAGGGTTATGATTAAGTCCATTATCCTTTGGAGGGTTATTCATCATTCAGACCTTCCAGTTAGAGTTTTCACAGGTTTTTATGTTCCCTCGTCTGCCAAAAACCACCCCAACTACTACCACTTCTTATCTAGGATATCAAAGAAGAAATTCTCTTCGTTACCCAAACTTCAAATCATAATTAAAAACCTCGATAATTCTTTATTTTCGGGGTATGTGAATTTGGTTCAGATAAGGCTTCTGGAACGTTGGTATTAAGGACCCATCTGAGATGGGGCAATGTCTCCCTTGCTCTTAAAGCCAACCCTGGACTTAGCCATGAAAATTATAAGAACATTGAGGACCTTCGCAATAAGGACAAGAAAGGTTATCTAGTTAAATATGAACATTTGATGAACCCCTATTACCTTTCCCAGACAGGTTTAAGGGTGGTCCCCTAGAAGAGCTTCGTAAGTCTTCATTTTTCTTACCAAAGTTATACCTCTTATATTTTTTATTTCTAACTGACTAACTCAGAGACTCGTCTTTTACAGGGCACCCAACAGGCATACCAGACGAGTTTTAGGAAATATCGACCCCCAATTTAGTGAAGCTCATAGAAAAGCGAGGTGGTAAGAGTGCACCACCACCGGCATCAATAAAGAACGTCGGCACCTTCAGGGCCAATGCTGATAAAAAGAGGAAGTCCACAGATGACCCGATGCATACAAGGCTGAGCAAGACTTAGGCTAAAAATCATGCCATACCCATTTCTATAGACGATGCCCTGGTTTCTCATCTATCACAGCTCAAAATCAGAGATAGCTTAATCGGCCACAGTCTAAAGGTCGCCGATACTATTGGCACAATAATGACTGAGGAAGACAATCATTTTCTATGCACATTAGATGTCCCTTTATTGGCCATGTTTTCTCTCCACAAGTCAATCCAAGTAGTAATTTTTTTCTCATTTGCTCACAAGTGTAACATCGGCTTTTTAGAAATTATAACTCATATATTAGAGGTCTTCCTCTATAGGGTGTCTTGTCTTTTCATCGCCTTGTTGATTGGACCTTGATGAGGACCCCCCTTAGAGAAAAGGGTAAGGAAGCTGAGAAGGTTGAGTCCTCTCTGAATGCAGAGGTTGTAAGGTTGAATGGAGTTATTAAGCATAGGTACAACAACATGTCTCAGCTCAAGAAGGATCATGACAAAGCTCTGAAGGCCAAGGATGTTGTTCTTCAATTGTAGGTTAATGCTACAGTCAAAGTTGCCTTGGAAGGTGCCTTAGAGAAAGCCGTTGAGGACTACAAGGTGTCTGATGAGTTTGTCAGCTTCGACTTTGAGTACCTAGAGAGGTGTATCAAAGCGATTAGAAAATGGGCAGCCATAAAGGATAGTGAGTCCGGGAGCTTGACTACAGGGGACTTTATGGGTCTTGGCTTTGGAGATCCTCGGTTTGTTCAGGTGTTAAAGGAGGTTGAAGAAAGTGATGTTGCTCCAGCCGAGATGGCACCCCTTGAAGTCATAGAGACAGAAGATGGTGCCCATTATGACGAAAGAGTTGAAGTCGCAAACGTCGACCTTGACCAGACGACTGAAGTTGTTGGTGGATCGGATCCTGTCGAGACATAGACTTTCTTGTTGCTCTCCTTTTCCCTGTGAAGATTTTCAATAGTTGTAATTTTGATGAACTTTTGTCTGTAATTTTAGTTTTTATGTACTCTAATGAAGGCTCTTGATACTCTGTTTTGTAATTCTAAACCCTCTTGATGATATGACCATAAGTAGCTTGGCTTTTTCTAATTCTATTGCTTTGTATGATGTTTTATTATTCTATAATTGTGATACATATTCACCAAACTATTATGTTTTACCTTTTGAACTTTCACCAAATAATAATATTTAAGGTTTGAGGTTACCAAATTATGATGTTTTAACTCACCAAATTATGATGTTTTACCTCTTAAATTTTTACCAACTTAATGATTTTTACCTCTTTAACTTTCACCAAATAATGATGTTTAAAGTCTAAGGTCACCAAATTTTGATGTTTTACCTCACCAAATTATGATGTTTTACCTCTTAAATTTTCACCAACTTAATGATGTTTTAAGGTCTGAGGTCACCAAATTATGAAGTTTAACCTCCAATTTTCACCAAATTAATGATGTTTTAAGGTCTGAGGTCACCAAATTATTATATTTAACTTCCATTTTTTACCAAATAATGGTGTTTAAGGTCTTCGGTCACAAAATTATGATGTTTGACCTCATATTTTCACCAACTTAATGATGTTTGAAGGTATGAGGTCACCAAATTATGATGTTTTACCTCTTAAATTTTCACCAACTTAATGATGTTTTAAGGCCTGAGGTCACCAAAGTATGATGTTTAACCTCCAATTTTCACCAAATTAATGATGTTTTAAGGTCAAAGGTCATCAAATTATGATGTTTAACCTCCAATTTTTACCAAATAATGGTGTTTAAGGTCCGAGGTCACCAAATTATGATGTTTAACCTCCAATTTTCACCAAATTAATGATGTTTCAAGATCTAAGGTCACCAAATTATGATGTTTAACCTCCAATTTTTACCAAATAATGGTGTTTAAGGTCTGAGGTCACAAAATTATGATGTTTTACCTCATATTTTCACCATTTTAATGATGTTAAATACACACACATCGGAGCAAAAGCATTAACACAATGTTACTACTTTTTCATTGACATCCTCTATTTAAGTTGATACATGTATTACATAGAGAAGAATAATTGCAACATCATAAATAATATTTCTTTAAGTGATCGACATTCTAAGGGTTGGAGAAAGGTTCTCCTTATAGATTTTCTAGCAGGTAGGTACCAGGTACAACCTCATCAATTACCCTATAAGGACCATGCCAATTAGGATGGATCTTATTTATTTTTTGCAACGTATTCTTTAGGACTAGGTCCCCCATAACTACCGGCCTTAACTGTACCCTCTGGTTGTAGAATCTCGCAGTTCTCTGCTGATAGGCTACCTATCTTATCTTTACATCCTCTATTCTTTCCTCGATCAAATCAATATCAAGTCTTCTCTTTTCCCCATTCCTCTGAGGATCATATGTCCGAACTCTACGAGTGGGAAGTCCTACCTCTGTTAGTATGACCGCCTTTGAGCCATGGGCTAACATAAATAGAGTTTCTCATGTTGGTGTCCTCGTTGTCGTCATGTTCGCCCAAAGCACAACATATACCTCCTCTATCCATCTTCCTTTGGCCTCTTCTAACCTCTTTTTTATCCCATTAAGGATTGTTCGATTTGTGACCTCAATTTGGTCGTTGTCCTGGGGTCGGCCAGGAAAAGATAAGAACTACTTGATCCCTACTCTTTCGCAGTATTTTTCTAAGGATATGTTCTTGAATTGCGTTCCATTATCTGAGATGGGGGTGTTTGGAAGACCATACCTGCATATGATGTTCTTCTAGATTAATCGGAAGGTATTCTACTCAGTGATTGTGATCATTGGCTTAACTTCTACCTTTTTGGAGAATTAATCAATTGCCACTATTAAGAACCGATAGTTGTTCACAACTCTTGGCAGGGGTCCTACCAAATCAATGCCCCATATTGCAAATGGCCAAGAGGAGCTGATTGAAGTCAGAGGTTGGTGATGATGATAAAGGATGGGGGAGAACCTTTGACACTTATCACACTTCTTCACATACGCGACTGCATCTTTGGCCAAGGTCAACCACCAGTACCCCTGAGTGATTATCCTCTTAGCCAACGGCCTTCCTCCTATGTGACTGGAATAAGAGCCCTCATGCGCATCACGTAAGATGTGTGGAACCTCTGAAGGGTTGACACATTTGAGGAAAGAGAGCATGAATCCCTTTTTATACAAGACATATCCTATAATTGATAATTTAGCAGCTCTGAACCTCAGTTTTCTCCTTTCTAACTTTGACTTTCGTAGCTCTCCCTCTCTGATGTATCTGATAAGAGGATCCATCCATGAGGCTCCCATACTCAGATTTAAGCAAGGTCTAACAACCTATCACTCTTTGATGGTCATCTTGAGTTGAATCTCAACTAACACTATTCTCCTTATGCATGTCCATGTTGTTGAGGCCAACCTCGCGAGTGCATCAACTCGGTTGTTATCTAGCGGAGGTATCCTCTTCATCTTTACTTCCCTTAAGCTTTATATCATCGATCTCACCCTCTTCAGATATCTGTCCATTCTTTAGTCTTTGTCTTCATATACCCCCAGGATTTGGTTCACAACTAGCCTTGAGTCACTGTGGACTAGGAGCTGGGCGACATTGAGGGCTTTTGCTAAAGAGAGACCTGCTATTAATGCCTCATACTATGACTCATTGTTGGAAGCTTTAAGGTTGAACCTCAGTGCGTATTAAATGTCGGTACCATATAGTGCTGACACTATCATCCCTTCTCCACTTTCGCTTTCACAAGATGATGCGTCAACGAAGAGGTTCCAAGTGGTTGAATTTGAAGAGAAGTTTCCCTCTAAAAGGGCCCCCAGCTTGAAGAGGTATCTCTTTTCCTCATTCTCAACTATTCTATACTTGGATATACCTGTCTCGACCTCGTCTGATGTTCGGTTGACATTTCTCTCTTCTATCTCATGCGCAACCTCTTGATTAATCTCAACCTTGGCCCCATCCGAGGTAAACTCGGCCGCAAAGTCTGCGAGTGCTTGAACCTTATTGGAAAACCTGGGTTAATAAACAATATCGTATTCCCCAAACTCGATTGCCCAGGTCATTAAACTTACTAACTTCTCAGGTTTATGGAGGACCTATCTAAGTGGGGAATCAGTGAGGACGACCACGAAGTGGGATTGAAAGTATGGCTTCATTTTCTTAGAAGCATGTATCAAAGCATAGGATAATTTTTCAATTCGAGGGTACTTCTTCTAGGACCCTTTGAGGTCCTTGCCATTGAAGTACACTGTTCTCTGCACTCCATCCTATTCTCTTACTATTCCAACACTGATGGTTGATTTAGAGATAACTAAATATACATAAATCTTCTCTCCCTGAACTAGTCAAGATGAGAGTAGAGGGGATCCGAGGTAGGACTTAAGCTCGTTGAAAGCTCTATCACATTCCTCATTCCATTTGAAGGCTTTTCTAAGAACTTTGAAAAAAGGAAGACATTTATCCGTAGTTCTTGACAAACCTGTTAAGTGTAACAACTCATTTGGTTAGCCTCTGAATGTTTTTGATAGTTCTGGGTGTCTTCATTTCCAGTAAATCCTTGATCTTCTCGAGGCTAGCCTCTATTCCCCTTTGGTTGACGATGAATCCCAAAAACTTTCTTGCTCCTACCCCAGAGATAAATTTGGCTAGGTTGGTCTTCATTCTATATTTTTCCATGGTGTCAAAAATTCTTTTCAGGTCGGCCTTCAGACTCTTCATCATCATGTCATCCACATAAACTTCCATGGATTTCCCTATCTGGTCTTCGAACATCTTATTTACAAGACGTTAGTAAGTAGCCCCTGCATTCTTTAGGCTAAAGGGTATGACCTTGTAGCAATATGTCCCCTTATCTGTAATGAAGTCTGTCTTCTTTGAGTCTGTCGAGTTCATGAAGATATGATTATACCCTGAATATGCATCCTCGAATCTCATGAGCTCATGTCCTTTTGTGGCATCCACCATCTGATCTATACTAAGCAGGGGAAACTGTCTTTTGGGTAAGACTTGTTTAAATCAGCGAAGTCTACACACATCCTCCATTTCCCACTACTCTTGAGTACTATGACAACGTTAGATAACCACTCAGGGTATATAAATTATCTGATGAACTTGGACTCTTCAAGCTTTCTAACCTCGTCTCTAATGACATCATACTTCTCTTGAGTATACTCTTCTTCTTTGCTTGATGGGCCTGGCATTTTCTACATCTTATTTGCATGATCAATACCTGGAATGTTTGCATGGATCCAGGCAAAAACACTTTATCTCTTCTTTAATAGCTTCACCAGTTCCTCATTGATCTCAGGCTTTAGGGCTTTACCGATTTGGATGGTTTTTTCTGGCCCATCCTCATTGAGGACGATGGATTCTACCTCCTCCGTGGCCACTCCCTTTTTAAGATTTGTTTCATTTCTAGGATCAAGTGTGTCGATGTTGTACGTGGTTGTTGCCCTCTTCTGAGCCTCTCTCTCTTTTGCAGAGTTGAATTAGCATTCACGTACCGATGTTTGTTCACCTCTCACTTCCCCTACTCCATAAGGAGTCGGGAATTTTAACATTTGGTGGACCATTGAAAGCGCGACCTCAAATTCCTTGAGGGATACTCGTCTTATGATGAGGTTGTAGGCTGAGAAGACGTTTTCATCCTTCATTAAGAAATTGATTTTTCTGGTCAACCTCTTAGGCTATTCATCTCCCATTCTCACATCTATTTCACACATACCTAGTGGATGAACCTTTTCGTCGCTGAAGCCAATCAAGGGATAATAATAAGGGACAAGCCTAGCTTTACTGAGGCCCAAGCTCTTAAAACAAGGCCAAAACATAACATCTGCAGAACTACCCCCATCAACGAGGATTCTCTGAACTTCACGCCCATTTACGCTTGTGATGATAACTAAAGGGTCATTGTGGGGAGCTAAGATACCCTTAAAATCAAGTCGTGAGAAGTAGACCACGAGGATGTCCATATCTTCCTTATTTGTCTTCTCACGTTTAACTTCTGTAGATGCCAAGTTCACAACCTTGGATTTAGTCACTGCTTTGGCCTCCGGCACATGAGCCTTATGATCAGCTACCTCTGAGCTACCCCTTGCTAGTCCTCCACATATAGTGTTCACACCGAAAGAGATCATACCGACCCTCTTCACTAGGACATTGTCATCTTTTAGTGGGAGGTTAGGGTCATCGTCATCATCATCTGAGTCATCAGCTCTTTTGGTAGGGGAATCTTCCCAGCATCTATCATTTTTTTTCTTTTTAGGGTCGTCTCTTGCCCCCCTTAGAATCTCTACCATCAATATACTTTCTGAGCTTTCCAAACTTTAACATTTTCTCAATCTCATCTTTGAGGGCGAAACACTTGTCAGTTAGATGGTCGTGATCTTAATGGAACTCGCACCATAGATTCTTATTTCTCTTATATGGAGGAGACTTCAGCTTATCCAGCCATCTCAGGGATTTATCATTCTTTATTTCATTGAGGATGTGTTCGCAACTCACATTTAAAGGAGTGTAGTGTGCAAACTTGACGTCTGCAGTCCTCTTCCTTCCGGGCTTCTTCCTTTGAAATTTCCCACTGCTACTTCCATTCTCATCCTCATACATAATAGCCATTGCTTTTTCCACATTCATGACCTTTCCAGCTGTTGCTAACAATCGGCCATAGACTTAGGAGGGTCTTCAGTAAGCTTCTAAAGTATTTTTCCCTTCTGAAGCCCTCCAATAACGGTTGTTATGTCTATGCTCTCTTCGTAATCTTTTACCTATAATTTTTCCTTGTTAAACCTCGTGATGTAGTCTATAAGGATCTCATTCTTCCCTTGATTTACATAAAGCAAGTGAGTCATCTTCTTTTGAGGTCTTACCCCAAAACAAAAGTTGTGAATAAACCGCTCGTCCAAACCTTTAAAATTTTCAACTGAATTTTTAGGAAAATAAGTGAACTAGATATGTGCAGCCCCGGTCAAAGTTCTTGAAGAATATTGAAACTTTATATCATCAGAGATTGAATAAATGTCTGCTACATATTGATACATTTCAATATGATGGACTGTAACCCATCGAACTTGGGAGACACCACCGGAGGTTTAAATTTGGTAGGGGTTGGGAAGTTAACAATCCTTGTCACAAATGGTGAGCCCTCTGAGTACCCCCTATAATGGGTCTCTTCTTTTTATGAGATCCCATATCTTCTCTTCCAGTCTTTAAATGGAGTCGTTCCAGGGCTTATGAACATCAGCCTGGCCGAGGTTGTCCCTAGCCACCTCCAAAGGGTGGACTGAGGGTTCCCTAGCTGCTGCACAACGTTGACTATTGACCTCCCCCTGACCACAGTCTTGGCCATATAGGGGTCGGCCATTATGGGGATGATAACCTCCTTCTTCCCTTCTAGATCTAGTGATAATTCTTGATCTTGAAAGCCTCTCCCTCAGATCATTAATAGGCCCAAGCCTTTCAAAGTACAACCCTTTACTTAAGCGATCAAAAGTTGATCCTCTTTGTCGTGCATCACCATTTCGTCTTGTACAGTGACCTGAGCTCCGCTGTATAGGATGAACAGTGTTATTTAAGACCTCATACATCTCTCAACAGTCTACTGGAGCATCCTCTACCTCAATGTCATCGTACCTATCCTTAAGGAAAGGGTTTCCTTGCCTTCCCAGGCGTAAACGCCTAGGGCCAGCAACATCCCTCCTCTGTTGAGGAGTAGGTTGGTTCTTTTGCAGCGCCTGGGGTGGTCCCTTGACCTCATGATGTGGATGAGAATCTACCGGAGTAATAATATCTGGTGAGACCCCAGGTGGTCTCATTATTATATTTTAGCTTAGCTGGGCAAATTATTCCTGCATCGCTTGCTGAGTTGCAGCTAAGGACTTCAAGGCTACTGCCACCTCAGTCATCTCGAACTGGGGTGGTGCCTGGATAGAACTGGTTCCTCCAACACTAGATGGTGGAGGAGGCGATGGAAACTCTGGTGACATATGTTTGAGCTTTTGATGAAAATATTATAGATCTTGGAAATCTTAAAGGAGCTCTTTCAATGGTGAAACAACTCCACACGAAGGGTGAGGCCTGGTTCACTACCAGTCTCTGGTGAGGTTAAGAAGCAAAAGAGGAAGAGATGAATCCTCTCGTTCCCAGAGACAACGCCAAAATGATGATGATGGAAATAGCACCACATATATGAGGTGTTGATGAACTTAAGCTAGCAATAACAATATAAGCACAAAGAGTAAATATCTAGTAGAGGTAGGTGAGGAAAATATGAGAAACTCTTGTATATAAGTGGTTCATCCAATCTGTCCTACGTCCACTGTGAGTGTGAGAATAATTTCAGTAGATGAAGGCTCTAATGTCCATAGATACAATCTCCCAAGATTTCTCTCTCAACTGTGTAAACCAACAGAGTTTCAGCTAGGGTTTCCATTCTCCATCCTTTTACAAGGTAGAGGAAGACCTCTATATATAGTGATTGGGGGGTGTAATGTACCCCCCAAGCATGAAATGAGCACGTGTATGAGGATCAAACCAGTATCATGATGACACCTGGATGATATTATATAGATAATGATGACCATAATATTCCATCACGTGAGGGGAATGATTCGATTATAACTGATTTGCTCACGTGTTCCAAACCTTCCATATGCTTGCATGTGCTCGGAATTGTGCCATTGACCGATGTAACCTAGGACTGGCCGAGTACGAGGTTGGTGAATCCCGGTGGTGTTGCTTTGTCTGTCAATAACCACAATGACCTCGACCAGGAAGATCGGATGAGGTTAGGCATGGGGTTGGATGCAACGTCAGCTTAATCCGAGTACGATGTTATCACTAGCTTAATCTTATTAGACGCTATTGCCCTCGGCTGCTGTTCAGTCGATGTTTGTCAATGAAGGACCGTCCTTGTAGAATACGAACTTTATGATGGCAGTTGCGATCTTTTTGTCAACTCGACTTTGATACAGGACGAGGTTAGTGACCCTCAGTATGAGGTTATACTTTGGTCATATCAGTGACTCCACAGGGGTATTGAGGATCTCCTCTAAGACAATAGTGAGACCGAGAAAGAGGTAAGCCATCATCCCAGGAATAGGATGAAGACTGCGGGAAGTGAAAGTTAAAGGAAAATAGGCTAAGAGTTGATCAATCAAGGCACGAGGGACCTCTGTCAGAATGTGGGGGAAATTAACCAAAGTTTACCTCATAACCAATTTAGGGGCTGCCTTAGAAGGATGTGCACTGAAGACGCTATCACTTGCAGAGGGGAGATGGGTATGAGAATCACTGTCATTTTCTTGTACCTTAGAAGCAACCACCTCATTCACTTCACCAACATTAGGCATCATTCCTCAAACCTATACAACAGGGGCCTTTCCCAGAGATACGAATTCAACTAAAGTCCTCGCTTGTGAAATTTCATGAGCGATGGACTCAACTTCTAGGTCGCTCGCTGCAGGTTGCTCGACCACTACCTAAAATACAAGAATTAGTGAAGTCTGGAAAACACATACAAATTGGCTTACAAGTATTAATATTTAAGACCAATATAACTTGGTCCGCCTAACCCTCGGTTATGGGAGTTTTTAAGACCAATACGACTTCGCCTGCCTAACCCTCGGTTATGGGAGATTTAAGTTCTATATTACTAGGACTGCATTGGTTATGGGATATTTTAAGACCATTATGACTTGGCCCACCTGACCCTCGATTATGGAAGATTTTAAGACCAATACGACTTGGCCAGCCTGACCCTCGATTATGGGATATTTAAGTCCTACATTACTAGGACTGCCTGACCCTCAGTTATGGGAGATTTCTAAGACCAATATGACTTGGAAAAACTAAAAAAGTTTAATTGCATGAGATACATAGGAGAAGAAAGGCATACCTTTGGATGCTGGTCACGGGTAAATTATCGGGTAGCTATCTGTACCACATCTTCTTCCTACCAAAAATTAGGCATCACCAAAAGACGTTGTTCTGGGAGGGAAACCATACCACCTCCTACTTCAAAAACACCCTCCCGCTCTCCTTCTCCTTGGATCGTAGTAGCAATTTTGACTCGCTCCTGACTACGGTTTGAGGTCCCAAAAAGGGTAAGATGAACCTGGTCATAAGAGATGGTGGGGACTAATGGAGCAATGGGTTTGGGTAAAAATACCTGCGAAGAACAATGGAGAGCAACTTAAAATAGTAAGACAAAAGTACAAAGAGCCTATAAAAACAAAAGAAAAAATCTTACCATGCATAATGGAACAATAGGAGGGGGGACTTAGTTACAGATTCAACAATACTTGCACCAGGAGCACCTAACCCAAGACCAGCCTGCTCGCACAAAAAAGCAGCCATTACTAGATTTAGTTAAAGTATCATAAATAACTGCCCCTATGGGGAAATGTGAGGTTACCTGCGAAGCTGTAGGGGCAGATATCCCTTTCAGTGAAATTTTCTTCGAAGCAGGTGAAACTCTGATCGACTTTTCTAATAAATGACCTTCCTTAACATCATCGAGCAAACCATCTCGCGCACCAACCTGATAAAAGGGGAGGGGAGAGTTGAAACAAGCTACAGTCACTGTTATGAGGCAAAAGAAAGAGAAGTTAAAGGCGTAAAAGGAGAATAGTAGACATGCCTCTTCTTTTCCCAAAATATCCTCCAAAACCTCATAATCTCGAGGAGGTGAAGCTGGCTTGGAAGGAGAAACCATTCTTCTCAACCCGCATCTATGAACAAGGAAAGACTCTTCCTCCTACTCTTTTTCTTTTTATTCTTCATCTTCTTCTTCTTCCTTATCTTCTTCTTCCTCCTCTCCATCATCATCATCATTATCATCACCACTTTCACGAACAGATGCATACATTTCAGGTCGCTCATCTTCACTTACCTCGGTTGATTCCTCCAACACAAGTTTCACAAGACTAACTAACGTTTACTTCTTTCTACCTTGTATAGCTAGGGAAACATTGGAAAACCCACGAGAGTCCATCTGGGATGACATAAAATCCCTATCCTCCTTAATAAAATTCTCCCAAGTCTCCTAGGTTGTTTAAACATCAAACTGACTTGTTGGGTAAGCTTGGGATTAGGACTTTGGATGGGAGAGACTTGATCGGTAATTTTAGGCAACTTTATTGGGGCTTTCCAAGTGGACCTCATAGCCGATCTAGTTGAATCATCACAAGAAATGTAACCCCCTCTCTAGGCGTGAAAGAATTAGGGTCAATGGCAACTTCCTCGATTGTAACAGAAGGTTGAGCAACTTTCTTCCTCTTCACTATTCTTTTATACATGGGGGAAAGTGGAGGCAGGTCGGAGGGAACAGAAATGTTAGTAGTACTCAGAGGAAAAATTTAGTTGAAGGTAGTATAATTTCTTAAACCTAACTCTGTGGGAGGATACTTTTAAACCTCAGGATAATGAGGCTTCTTAAGAAGATTACTCTGGAAATGGGCAAGTTGGTTTTGCCAGAACACTGTAAGGTACATCCCTGACTTACCTCCTCAATCATACTTACTTAGGATAATAGGGTTGGCAGGGTAATTCACACAGGTTAACAACAGTTGAGGTAAGGAAATTACTACGTGCAAAGGAGAAATTGGTGGGTTTTTCTCAGGTGAAATGGCTTAACATAGTGTTTCCTTAATCATAGACGAATTGCATGGCTACGCAGTGTGGGCTGTAGAAGTAGTTAAAAGAAGACCATTTAGTGTAAGAAGGAAAATAAGAAGGGATCAACAATAGGGGGACATCATTAGAGGGGAAATTTCTAGCCGACGCATCATCAATGGGGACGATGGGATGTTCCTCTTTGACAAAAAAACATTTGAAAAAAAATTGGTCCACCCCAATATATGGTCGAGATAAGAACTTTTCAGCTCTATCTATCAAAGAGATGAGAGGCTTATTGACACTCTTATGGTTCCAATAACAAATCATGGGGACTCTGATGGGTGGAGAACTGGGATATTTTTCGTTTGGGGAACAGTCTAGAAAGTGATCATAAAGGAAAGTTGTCAAAAGTACGTGGTTAGTGTAGTTGTAGACATCAAACCTGCTGATGCTCCAAAATGAATCTGTCGCCACTCGATCCAACCAAGTATACAACAAACTAAGTGTAATAGATGTGATGGGAATCTTTACGTCACTATCTATTCTAATGACCATATTAATCAAGTCTTTTCTGGGAAAATTATGGGGCTTGATCGAGAGATAGATATTCAATAACATCACCCAGATGTAACCGGTGAGCTCGATCTGATAATCAAAACCTTTTCTAGCCAAGGATTATTCGAATACCTTATTCTCGCGAGGGTTTTCCTTTGCTTCCTCATGGGCCTTGATTACGGTCCTATTCTCAATGAAGTAGAGGTACCTAATTACCTTTGAATAGGTACACTTATTGTATGTCACCATGAATTCTTTCATAACTTCCTTTAACTTGGGCCTTAAAGACTTCTCCTTGTTAGAAACTGCTTTTTTGAAGAATGTATCAAATCCTGCCACCTTTAACCCCAACAGCTCGCAAACATCTTAGAGGGTAATAGTGAATTTAACCCAAGAGGTCATAAAGGTATGTGACATGTGGCTCCAGCAGACACGAGTAGTTAGAGGGCAGTATTATTTTTGGAAAAAGTGAGATCACCCAGCTAATTGGAGAAGGATAAACCAATAAAAGCCAACTTCACAAAGTATTTGGAGTTGATGTAGTCAGTTTAAGGACCTAAGCCATCACAGGAACCGTAAGAGGCCTCAAACTCCATTTTGGAGAACGAGAAATCATCGCGCTCAATATGAAATCTGGTAATGGTGGAGGTAGGGATGTAGGCGAAGTCCTCAGCATCATCGCCTTCCTCTATTAATATCTTAGGGTTTTCAATTGACTCTAGTTCATTGGGAAACTTCTTTGTTGTCTTCTAGTAGTGATCGAATTCCCCAAAGTAGGAGCACGACGGTAATGCGCCCATTGATTTTGGCGCGCCTGAATTTTGGGGGAAGCTTAGCAGATTGGGTTCTCTTGATAATAGGTTCCATGAAGAACTGATAAGGATGAGGAAAAAAGGTAATTTGAATGGAATGAAGTTATGGAAAAGAAGGCAAAGTTTGCTATAACAAAAGCTTAACTCGAAAAATGAAAACCCAGAGGTGGAAATTTGTAATGAACGCACACCCCTTTTTATAGAGGTAACACATACCCCAATGGGCGGCAAAAGGTAGCGCTTCTAAAATTGTATAATAATTAAATCAAATTGCATGTCCACCATGTATGCATTGCAGTAGAGTTCAAAAGTTGTAATGATGGCATTTCGGTAAGCGATGCACGAATGATGTCGTGTGGAGAACACGCACGTACCTTAGCGCTGCCACGTGTCATAGACGAAAGCACAAATAAAAACTTCATTAAATGAGATATGTTGGGAGTATTTTCATCTTGGGGGAGATAAAGAGCTTTGGGGGAAATTTAAATAAACCTCTTCACTTCCCCCAAGGCATCTTCCATGCATAATCATGAAGCCTCGCAAAAGGAAAAGACATTATTAGAAATATGGCAAGATATTTAAATAAATGAGGCAGTTTGAAAGATAGAGCAAGATATAGATCCTCCATTACTAATAAATTGTTGTTTCATATAAATCAAGTGTCTAGGGATATTGAAAAATTATTGCAGGAAAATATTGAAGATCAACAAAGGGTTTCGTATAGATATTTCTTCAAGCAATAAACAAATATCTCTACGAAGGGGAAAATGTAGGGAGAGTCCGCACTAAGAGTGATTAACTTAGTTAATCCATTGATTGGTAGAAAAAGAATGAGGATGAAGGTCAATCGATCAAGTTACCTCGAATATTCTACACAGATATGGCTTAAAGATTCTCCACGGACGTGGTTTGAAGAATCCAACTGACAGATCAAAGTCACTTGAATGACGATAGTTTGTAATATGATAGTATAAGGAATTGTATCATGTACTTTATCTTATGTTATATGTTGAGTGAGGTTATTCAGTACCTGCGAGGGACCAAGCCTAGCAGGGCATGTGAGAGCTAACATGCTCTATTGAATAACATCCTCTTGGGAACCTCCCAGGGAAATGATTTGAAGGATTGGGAGTAAGGCAACGTTAGAAATACAATTACCAATCCTCTTGACACACTCTTATCATAGATGGTTGCTCGATCCACCTATGGCTGAGCTACCTTGACTCCTACTCATTCGAGGGAACCTCCTCGAGTTACCTCAATGTTGCATCCTTGGTCTAAAGATAGTTCTTATCTAATAAAAAGAAGTTTAAACACTCTAGCTACCTATCAGCCGAGCAAACTTATATCATCTGCCATCCTGCCTGACTGATGTGACCATACACCTAATGGAGTCACTATTTATGAACGTTCTGACGTTATAACGTCTGGCATTTAGGGACTCGAAGTTACAACACTCAAGTGGGTTTATCATTAGGACGACATGTCTAGTTCACAAAACCTGATCCCTTAGCTATTCTAAGATAAGCCCTAAGCCTCCACGTCACGTCTCTCATTAATGCCCACCATACCTCCAACCGATAAAATAGTTTCTTACCAAATTATGAGATCCAATACATTTAATGCAATATCTTCTACATTAAAGGTATGTAATTACGCATTTAATGTGATCAATCATATTGAACACAAGAAAGATTAATTGAATAACTTTGCCTCTATATAAATATGCCTTCCAAACAGTTTAGCAGGCAGAGCATTCTGAGCCTAGAATTGATGCCCAACTCCCTCCATACACGAGAGCTATTATGAGAACATTATTTCCCACAGCCATTTAATACCCATATCATTGAGAATTAACTGAGTTTGAAGTTCCTACCTTTCCTTTATTA
Organism: Sambucus nigra; assembly: GCA_949130495.1. Taxonomy (NCBI): domain Eukaryota; kingdom Viridiplantae; phylum Streptophyta; class Magnoliopsida; order Dipsacales; family Adoxaceae; genus Sambucus; species Sambucus nigra. The sequence continues at coordinate 447,228,428 of OX422218.1, read as the reverse complement.
TGCCTAGAGCGCTTTATCTTTCTTCCTTTGACCAAGCCACCTGCTGGTCCCATCTATTTATTATACGTGTTGTGTATTTATTGTGCCAACATATCATTTAATACAAGTCTGAATATTGAATCCCTTTGCCTTTTATTCACATGTATTCACTGTCAATATTGCACGGTGTTAATCCCAATCTTGATACGGGGTTATGCCTCACTTGATACTAACTATATTCCAAGAACCCGCATCTTACATCTACCATATGCTCTGGTCAGTGGTTTTGGATCTTTCATCGTAGGGCTCCGAGCCCTTCTTAATTTTTTTCGATCTCATCCAAGTTTATATTAATGTGTTTTAATATTTTTACCAATGTTCACATTCATCGTTTTCATGCCGTTTCATTCATTTATCTCCTTTTTTTACAAAATCTACCGACAAGTTCAAATGAAGAAGTTCAACCACTAGGACCTTCTATTTTTTTCAAAATTACTTTTTTAGCCATCATTTTCTGAAATCCTATGAATTTTTTTTAATTATGGCATCACAAAGCATCGTTTTATGTTCAAAAACCATATTTCATAAATTATGTCCAAAAATTATACATTATCCTTTTTTTCCAAAAAATCCCAATTCTTTATATTTCTTTTTCTAGAAAAATATTTAAGATCATAAAGACCATTTTTACCAAAATATCTACTTTACCCTCATACACATGTGTTGTATTAATTGTCATTTCTTCTTCATTTCACTATGATTTTAAAACATATTTAGGGATGATATTTCCAACTTCTTTATTTTATTAAAAAATCCATTTTTTATTTCATATATCACGTTTGTATATCCTTCTTCAATGTACCACAACATTTTACACATTTTGTGGAGGATTTAATGCATTGGGATCTTTAAATATGCAACTAAACATGATTTTAGCATGGGAAAATATTTTTGTTCTTATTTCCTCCTATTTCAATATTAAAATACCATTTGTTCTTAAAAAATCCATTTACATTTAGTTTTCTCATAAATCCCATTTTTACAAAAAGAACTTTAAATAAACATACTAGAAAATATTATTATAAAAATTAACCATTCTAGCATGCATTCTACTAGATTTTAATCTTGAAAACATTTGGAGGTATACCTCAAATTTGAAGAGTATAAACTAAAGGGAATGACTTGAAAGCTCCCCAAAAGTTCAAAGCTCTAACTTCTACAAGAGAGATTCAACAATGACTTTTTCTACCGAGCTTATTCTTCAAACTAGGATTGAAATGGGTGAATTTAGCCTTGGAATTACTAGAAAAAGGCTTGGGATGGAAGGAGGAACCTTGGGATGATGAAAATGGGCTAGAAATGGAAGAATGTCTCTTAGAGAAAGAGAGAGCTCAAAAATCTGAAGGGAATTGCCTCTCCATCCTCTCTCACCTCTATTTAAACCTATAAACACTTAAACTATAGACCAATTGTTTGATCCCCTATTGAACCACATTTTCATATGAGCTGTTGAGAGCTCGACAACTCTTCCAGTTCGAAAATCCACATCGCGAAAGCACATTAAATCTGCTAAAAAAAATCTAAATTTGGTCCTTTCATTTGAACGAATTTGGACCTCATTCCCGTTCGAACGAGACCCCCTCACGTTCGAACAGAAGTTATAATGAGGATCAAACGTAGGCTAAAAATGGGGTAGAACACCAAATCATTCTGTAAATACAGTGATATCGATTGTCTATGGGATTCATAATTTTTTAATTAAAACTTATTTAATTAGATGCAGTCTTAGATCCAAATTAAATACAATTTTATTTAAACCCTAATCATGCATTTATGTGAATAATTATGCCATCACAAACAATCAAAAATTGCAGGACAAACCAATTTCAGGAAAAATCCCCCGAAAGGACAAAACCTTTTATTTCAATAAATGTTTACCAATCGCAACTTCAACACACTTATAAAAATCTACAATAAATTTATGGTAGCAAACCCACATAGACTGCAGCCTATAATACAACAATGGACTCCCGCAAGAACTTACAAGAACCGCAACTCTCCTCAAGAAAGAACACCCTTGAGTATCCTCAAGTGATCTAGTCATAAACAAGCAACTTCCTCGAGGGCTACCAATTTAGCAGTGGAGATGGCACTCCACAAGAACAAACTTCAATAGAAATGATTTGGGTTCCATAAAATATTCACAAGAGAATTGGGTTGTTTTGGTGTGAATCAAACACATAAAAAGCCCTAAATGTGAAGATTAATAGTTCTGCAAGAAAAAGTAGTTTCGTGTATCAAAAGTCTTAATAAAATAAGTCTCCAAAATAGGTATATATAGCTAATCAAAAAAGTTGAGGAGGTGTAGGTTGTTCGAACGACATGTCTATCTCATTTGACCATCTCATCTCTCTACTAATGACCATACAAACGACCAATAAAAACACAAAATAGTAAGGGTTCGTTTAAAGAAATAAAGAAACGACCCTTTTCGCGACACTTCAAATGGCATGTGATGTTGTTAGAAGCATTCATTTGAATGATATGTCAATGTCGTTCGAACGGCATTGTCCTGTCATCTGAAGATAGGAGCGTGAAAATTTTATTTTAAAAAGATCTCCTACGGGTCTTGAAAAATTATTTTTACTTAAAAAAATGCCTCATTTTGTTTTAAAATAGTTTCGAAAAGTATCCGAATATTTGTGACACCCCGCCCAATAAAATATAGGGTGATCAGTCCTTTACCAAATTTAAAACAGAATGTTCAGTTGGTTCATTCTTAGAATCACTCTCGAAAAACTTATAAACATATTAATCACCTAATATAGAATTAAGTTAGGCGTCAAATTTTTTTTTTCCTTTTGACACATGACTAAATAAAACCATGTCTCTACTTAATTATGAAAGTGTAAAGCATTCATCATACACGTGAATATACTAAACATGGATCCAACACTAGAATAAATAAGGGTGGGTAAAAACCTCCCAATTCAAAACTACAAATTCACGTACTCATAGTAAAATTCCATCCAACTAAAAGAACTATAGAGTAAACTGAATAATAACTCTGATAAAAACTAGGAATGGGCGATACATGCCCCATCTGATATGTCTAGATAACTGAATGGAAATGATGGAGGCGTCAACTACAAAGACCTAAAGCTTCCACAGTAGCAATAGACCGTAAAAAAATCCAACTCTCTAGTTATGGTATTCATGTGGCTAAGCACCTGATATGATACATATATATATATATAGCAAAAGAGAGAAGATATTCAAGAGACGGGTCAGAGCCCGATGTTTTAAAAACATTTAGCAAGTATTTAAAACTGTAATGAAGCAAGTATTATATGCATGTTAGATATCGCACTCACAAGAGATTCTCACCTCTCATTTATTGTGTACGCCAAATGTACATCTAACCCACACTAGTTAAGCTACCCGTCCTAACTAATGTATTTCAAAAATCTTCTAAACATCCTCATAAATCCGAGTACTAAGGACTAAACTTCTCTCAATTCCCAACATTACGTTACGTTCGTGCATGGTGTGTCTCGCGAAGGTGAATCCAAACAAGGAACCCACCCGATACACTACTACGTGACAATGTTGATCATCGGGATCCATTAGGACCTCAGTATATATATATAGTTACTTAGTTAGTTAGTTAGTTCGAAATCATAATATCATCATCTACATTCTCCAGTAGTATACCCGTATCGTCCATACAATAGGTTAAAGAAATAGTTTATCTCACATAACTAAAAGTTCCATTATTAACCATTCGAATGGTTAATCTTTCACCCACTAAGATTATTTTATTTCTCATTTATACGATATCTACTAATTTCACAAAGTAGAATGTTCCCAATTGTTTTCATATATATATATATATATATATAGTCACCTCACCCCTATATATATACATATTAATCATGCAGTCTTAGGTTAACATCACTTGGAGCAAAGCATTTTATTATTATCACTATATCTAGAAGTTTCAAAGAGTAGAAATATTTACAAGGTCTTATATACGTATATACATATAGTCATGTCATCCATATACATATATATATTATTTCTGCACCCCCGGGCTAAGACCCATTAGCGCCCCGAACCATAATATTCCTGCACCCTCGGGTTAACACCCATTAGTGCACTTAATAACAATATAATATAATAGGCATACACACATCCTATTAAAAATTCAAAGGTATTCACCCCACCTAAATTATATATATCTCATTCGTATTTTAATCTCATCACTAAGTATGGTATATTTAATTTGATTACTATCACTCTTGTAATTATTGTACCCCGGGGTTATCACCCATTAGTACACTTAACATTCATAATATTGTACCCCCAAGTTATCACCCCATTAGTACACTTAACAATTATATTCTTGTACTCTCCGGGTTATCACCCATTAGTAAACTTATCAATAATATTCTTGTAACCCGGGTTATCACCCATTAGTTCACTTAATAATAATATTCTTGTACCCCCGAGTTATCAGCCATTAGTACACTTAACAATTATATTCTTGTACCCCCGGGTTATCACCCATTAGTATACTTACCAATTATATTCTTGTATCACCCATTAGTACACTTAACAATAATATTCTTGTACCCTCGGGTTATCACCCATTAGTACACTTAACAATAATATTCTTGTACCCCCGGGTTATCACCCATTAGTACACTTATCAATCATAGCATATAATTGGCATACACAGATCCTATTAAAATTCATAGGTATTCACCCAACCTAATTATGTACTTCTTATACGTATTTTAATCTCATCACTACGTATAATATATTTAATTCGATTACTATCGCTTACGTAATCTCCAAGGCCAACATACCTCTCCAACTATTTAAATTATTATTTCCCAAATACTTCCTAAAAATTCTGCACTAGACTAAGTCCATCGAATAGTAGTTTACTCACCCAAATTTATTTCGTAATTTAATTTGGGGGTAAAAATGGAAATTCACAAAATTTCAACCTGTTGCTCGAACCAAAATGACATGTTGCTCTAACGACTGCCACGTTGTGACACCCCACCTAATAAAATACTGGGTGATCAGGCGTATACCAAATTAAAATAGGAATGCCAGTTGGTTCATCCTTAGCATCACTGTCGAAAACCTTTTTAAAACTTACAAACCACCTAGTATTCCAAAAAGCTGGTGCCAAATTTTATCTTTTTAATTAAAAAAACCAGTACATGCGGAATTAAATATAAACCATTCACACAACTAAATTAAATCACCTAAACAAAATAAAATGATATGCCGAATAAACCATCGGCCACCAAAGTAAATAGTATAATACAAACATCCAACACCTGAATAAAATAAATCTGAAAACTCTACTGAAAATTCTGGGCGACATGCCCTAAATAAAACTGGAAGTGAGAAATGGTTCATACTCGAGGAATGAATGAGCGATTCGTCTAATCCAAATTTCCTGCTAGCATCCACATATGCCGCAGCTCCATGTCCCTGGAATAGAATATCAATCCTGGCGATCCTGTGGCTGGACACCTAAAATGTTTTGAAAATAGTTTTATAGCAAGGGTTAGAACCCAAAACATTTGGAAAATATTTGGTAAGTGAATTAACTGCAGTAATTTAAAATGCATGAATGCGCTTCATATTTAAGTTAGTGTCACACTCTCTTGAGGAAATTCTCACCCATCCACTACTGTTCACACCTAACGGTTACCTTAACCCCACCTAGTTGTACTACCCCGTCCAACTAGTCTTGGTATAATCTTCCCTTGCCATACTACTCTAACCCGAGTATAATTATTCATGAATTATAAGTTTTTTCACTAATTAACTTAATTAATTCCTTCTTAAATAATAGCATATAACTGTGTCACAAGGTATATAAAGTAAATACATCACACACTGTATTATTACCCGCATATAATATTTAATACCATTATATACATACCTTTACTAAAACATCCACATATATATCATACGTATATCCATCTCTCCGAGTATACCCTTGTCGGATGATTCCCTCTAAAGTGCTATCTCACTAGGTGTGTTCACATAACCTAGTTACCCAAGTTGGAATCGCTCACCAACCTGGCCTAAAACATAAAGGAAGTGGAGGCGGTCATATTCCTTCCCTGAAAGTGAGATAAGACCCTCACTCATATACCGGACGCTATAACCTGGGGATATACTCACCCTACTCCTTAAGCTTGGGTATTCACCCACATCGCGCAACCTCCCTTGATAGCACTAGAGTATATGATTAAATAAATATCTAATCACTGATGCTTAATAGCACACAAAATATATACACCTATATATATACTATCACTACACCGTATATCTATAATATAAACCCCGGCTTTACAGTGTACTTTAAGATCCGTAACACTAGCCTGAAACTTTCTGAGTCTCTGTCCCAACTCACTTAATAATTTATCATCTTCCCGAGTCTATGGTCTGACTCTAATATATTTAATTCACACCTCAAATAAATTAGTATTTTCCCCGAGTCTATGGTCCGACTCTAATATAAATACTTTACACACTAATTTATATGATATTTACCCGAGTCTATGATCCGACTCTTACATAATTAATTTATACATTAATTAATTAATACTCAGCCGAGTCTGTGGTCCGACTCTCATTTAATTAATTTACACATTAATTAATTAATACCAATCCGAGTCTGTGGTCCGACTCTCATTTAATTAATTTACACATTAATTAATTAATACCAATCCGAGTCTGTGGTCCGACACTTATTTAATTAATTTACACATCAATTAATTTATTACCTTCCCGAGTCTATATCCTGACTCTAATCTAATTAATTAACCCATCAATTAATTTGTAACTTAGTGTCGCCCAATCATTATACTTGGACTCGTTCACTCGGTCCATAACTTAATATTTTCCGAGTCTATATTTCGACTCCAAATTAATCTATTCCTCCAAATAATTAATTTAATACTTTGGTTTCACTTAACCAATATACCCGAACATCTTTCTTCGTCCCGTAAGATTTTCCCAATCTTTAGGCCCGACTATTTCTTTATTCGGTTATATTCCCCATTACGTAAATTAACATGGCTTCACTCTCTAATGCCCCCAGACTCATCCACTCGACCCATAATTAAATTGAATATGTTTCACCCCAAAATTCTCACTTCAAGTCTCAACGCTTAACTTAAATTATCAATTCCTACTAGCCATTCTTTTGAGACTCTAGCTATTACATTCTCTATAATTTTCTACCAATTAAAATGATACCTAAAAATCCAAAAATAAAACAAGGGTATAAACAAACCCGGCCTGGCAAAAGTTTCCCATCTTCGATCGATCGATGGCCCCCGATCGATCGATCGATCATCCCTAGGAAGTTCTTCTTCCCCTATGAATTGCACCATTAATGAAATCCAAGGTTTGTAAACCTTAATTTAAACCTCTAATCACATCACCCCTCCACATAAACATAGTTAATTCACATCCTACACATCATAGGGGCCTTAAGATACTAAATTTCTCCACTTATCTCATAATTTTCGAAATGGGTTTTTCTCCATTAAAATTCAATTAACTGTTCTACAAATTCCAAATTCCAAATTCCATATTCAATTTCTACCATTTTATGTTTCGGGTTCCCCATTCAAATCATATATCTATAATCAGAGATCTATAACACACCTAATTCTTACTTTGAATCTCGTTCAAGTGGTCCATTAACAAAATCCCCATTTTGTACCCATTTATACCCAAAAATGAATTTTAGTTCTCACATCACTAAAATATGAATTGGATCTCATAAATCTATCATTACAGCAAGTTAACCACTTGCCTAGAATTGTTCGTAGGGTCAGATTCCGTTGGTGTAGAGAATGGTTGATGAAGAACACCCCAAATTAGTCCCTTAATTTGGCTCCAGAAGACCCCCAATTGACTTCTTGATTAGCTTCCTCTAATCCTCTCCCAAACCCTAGGTTTATAATTTTCTATCTTTCGTTCTTAGTCCCTTAATTGGGTTAAAAACACTAAATCCCGTTTTTGGCCATATAGGGCTAATTAAAATGGCCCGAATTACCCCGTGGGGGCCCGGTTATGCCCAAAAATACCCCGAGACCCAATTACTACCCCCGGGCACTTGTTTCTAACTATCTCGACCCATTCGAACTCAACCGTGCACTCAGAATTGTCATTTGAAATACTTTTTGACATTTCCAAATTTCGACCTCAAAATGCGACACACATTAATTCAGATAATTAAACTTAAAGTCGGCAATTATAAATAATTCTTCCCACTCAAAAAAATTCTCCAAATCATAAATTTAAGTTTCTTCACTTTAAATATTTTTATAACTCCCAAAAATAATTAAATAATAAATCCTCAAAATTATGGGGTGTTACATACTTCCCCCCTTACAAAGGAATTTCATCCTCGAAATTAAGATGAGCGTAATGTTCCAAGCTTCGCATATCACTCTCTAGTCATGTGCCTCTAAGACCGCTATATCTATCCCATCTTCTTCTAACCATAAGTTACACAAGTATGCATTTAAATTAACCAGGGCGCCCATACACCCTATACTCATGCTTAACTGCACAAAATTTGGCTTAATTAACCCGGGTTTCCATACACCCTATCCCCATGCTTTACCGCATGAAAGTTACCTGACTATGCTAGTCGTAACCCATAATATAACTTCGAACCCGTAGTCATGTCACACACACACACACACACACACACACACACATATATATATACTGCCCGGGGTACCCAACCCATGGATTAACGACCAAACATCTCCCCACTTTCCAACGTTGCACTAAGTTTCATGCGTGGGATGTCTCGCAAAGCGAAATCCAAAAAAGGAACCCCCCCGATACACTACTACCTAACATTGTCGGTCGTTGAGATCCGTTTGACCCTCAGTCCATAGCACGTACCCCTGAATACTTGTCTCCTAACACAAAAGTAAATACGCCTACCCTTATGCTACAAAGGAAAACATAAAATACTGTGCCCTTACTATCACTAGTTCTTGTGCAAAATAAACCCCGAGCTATCTCTCCCTGCTCAAAAATAAATCTAACTACCCTGATTCACTTTAGTAAACACACCTACTTACCGGGATAAAATGTGAGAACACAAGACCTCACTATGTGTCTATCGCACCACACAAATACAACATATATACACACATATATAGGCTTGTCGTCCTCTCTGGTGATACCTAGTACCAATCATACCCTGGTGTCGCTAACACCAACTTACCCTCACTATTCACAATAATTTAAAATCCGTTGCTATCAAGTCGATACTTGGGTAAATCATCAACCCTACTCCCAAACTTCTCGAAAGCAGTAACCCCTCATATAATTCAAACCTTCTCTCAGTGTACACCCCCCCCACTCTCTCGTGGATAACATCAAAGAACTCCGCTACCCCACGATAAATATATACCTATTTATAATATGGTTGGTATAGCTAGTGCACCCACTAAATTCTACTTACCCGCGAACTCTAGTGAAAATAATTCTTATATTGTGACACCATCACTGTCACACAAAGTATACCCCATTCCCATAGGATAAAAATATAGTTACCTCCATATTCTAGCAGCAATGGTTGATCCTCGGGTTCCTGAGCAGCTTCCCCCTGCCTAAACGCACCCATGACTTATTGTAGTGGTTGTAAATCTAGGACCTCATCCTGCAGTTGACCCCCTCCTCGCTGAGGATAATCTCTCTTCACGTGTCCCGCTTCCCAACAAACAAAACACCTCTTAATAAATTCACGATGCCACTGATCTCTTCCTTTCTGGCCTTGTCGAAAGTCCTGGCCATCCTCTCGATAGCCTCCAGACCTAAATCACTTGATCTGATTACTCTGTCGGAAATCCTACCCCTGATCTCCCCTTGTTTACTGTTAGGATACCCCACTGGTATTATTCCCTACTGCTTTATCTGACTGACTGGGTTCCACTCCCCTCTTGCTTCTTCTCACGTGGAGGCGATATTCCTGGCAGTGCGGGAGTGTTTCATTAACGACGTCCGTATAAGCTACTAAAGCAGTATTTCCAATAAAATGTTGTATGATCCTCTATACTAACCCATCCATGAACTTTGACTTCTTTCTTTCTTCATCGCGTACCTCATCCGGTACAAAATTTGCCAAACGGATGAATTCTTCCTCGTAATCGGCCACTCAACGGTCCCCTTGTGTCACTTCACTGAATTTTCTCCTCATTTCATCCTCGACTACTGGTGGGAAATACTTGAGGTCGAACTGCACCCAAAACTCTGCAATAGTTACTGTATCCTTTTCCTCAACTGTGGTGATCGACTCCCACTACTGTAGCGCCTCTCCCACTAACTTAAAAGTGGCTAGCATTTTCTTCTGTACTTCGTTGCAATCTATCATGCGTAGGTGAAGTTGTATATCTCTCTTCCACATACATGCTATCACCACATCTGAACCCCCTCGAAACTCTGGTGGATGGCCCTTTTGAAAGACCTCTCATACTTGCTGCCACCCCAATGGCCCCGCGTGAGCCTGAACATCTGACGCCACTAACACTTGTGGCTGATCTCGTGGAAAGTACCTTGCCATAGTGATCATTTTTGCTTCAATTTCCTGTGGCACTAATTCAGCTACCTGTGATGTTGAAATCATCTCTGGCAGTTACTACGGTAACTCTTGCTCCGGATGAGCCTCTCTAGTCTCATCCCCCTACTGCCCTAGCTACTCTCTCTCTCCTGGGTGACATCTGAAATGAGAATCGAATCGTATGAGTTCACTCAAAAATAAATAAATTGAAGAAGAATGTAAATAAGCATACGTATAAGAACACAACAGTCCTATGATAGGGCTCTATATCAAATATTGCTAAGCCGAAACGTGAAAAGTTGCACAGATCCAAAGGACACTAGAACCTGATGCTCTGATACCATCTATGACACCACGCCTAATAAAATACTAGGTAATTAGTCCTATACCAAATTAAAATATGAATCTCAGTTAGTTCATCCTTAGCATCACTATCGAAAACCTTTTTAAAACATACTAACCACCTAGTATTCCAAAAAGCTGGTGCCAAATTTTATCTTTTTAATTAAACAAACTAGTACATGGGGAATTAAATATAAACCATTCACACAACTGAATTAAATCAACTAAACAAAATAAAATGACATGACGAATAAACCATCTACCACCAAAGTAAATAGTACAATACAAACATCCAACACCTAAATAAAATCAATCTGAAAACTGTACTGAAAAGTCTGGACGACATGCCCTAAATAAAACTGGAACTGAGAAATGGTTCCTACTCTAGGATTGAATGAGCGATGCGTCTAATCAAAATTTCCTCCTAGCATCCACATATGCCGCAGCTCCGTGTCCCTGGAATAGAATATCAATCCAGGCATCCCTGTGGCTGGACACCTAGAAGGTTTTGAAAATAGTTTTATAGAAAGGGTTAGAACCCAAAACATTTGGAAAATATTTAGCAAGTGAATTAACTGCAGTAATTTAAAATGCATGAATGCGCTTCATATTTAAGTTAGTGTCGCACTCTCTTGAGGACATTCTCACCCCTCCACTATTGTGCACGCCTAACGGTTACCTTAACCCCGCCTAGTTGTACTACCCCATCCTACTAGTCTTGGTATAACCTTCCCTTGCCATACTACTCTAACCCGAGTATAATTATTCATGAATTATAAGTTATCTCACCAATTAACTTAATTAAATCTCTCTTAAATAATAACATATACGTATGTCACAAGTTATATAAAGTAAATACATCACACACTGTATTATTACCTGTATATAATATTTAATACCATTATATACGTACCTTTACTAAAACATCCACATATATATCATACGTATATTCATCCCTCCGAGTATACCCTCGTCGGATGATTCCCTCTAAAGTGCTATCTCACTAGGTGTGTTCACATAACCTAGTTACCCAAGATGGAAACGCTCACCAACCTGGCCTAAAACATAAATGAAGTGGAGGCGGTCATATTCCTTCCCTGAAAGTGAGATAAGCCCCTCACCCATATACCGGACGCTATGACCTGGGGATATACTCACCCTACTCCTCATGCTAGGGGATTCACCCACATTGCACAACCTCCCTTCATAGCACTATAGTATATAACTAAAGAAATATCTAATCACTGATATTTAATAGCACACACAATATATACACCTATATATTTATATACTATCACTACACCGTATATATATAATATAAACCCCGGCTTTACCTTGTACTTAAAGATCCCTAACACTAGCCTGAAACTTTCTGAGTCTCTGTCCCGACTCACTTAAATAATTTACTCACTTAATAATTTATCATCTTCCCGAATCTATGGTCTGGCTCTAATATAAATACTTTACACACTAATCAATATGATATTTACCCGAGTCTATGATCTAACTCTTACATAATTAATTTACACATTAATTAATTAATACTCAGCTCAGTCTGTGGTCCGACTCTCATTTAATTAATTTACACATTAATTAATTAATACCAATCCGAGTCTGTGGTTCGACTCTCATTTAATTAATTTACACATTAATTAATTAATACCAATCCGAGTCTGTTGTCCGACTCTTATTTAATTAATTTACACATCAATTAATTTATTACCTTACTGAGCCTACATCCCGACTCTAATCTAATTAGTTATCCCATCAATTAATTTATAACTTGGTGTCGCCCAATCATTATACCCGTACTCGTTCACTCGGTCCATAACTTAATATTTCCCGAGTCTATATTCCGACTCCAAATTAATCTATTCCTCCCAATAATTAATTTAATACTTTATTTTCACTTAACCAATATACCCGGACATCTTTCTTCATCCCGTAAGATTTTCCCAGTCTTTAGGCCCGACTATTTCTTTAGTCGGTTATATTCCCCATTACGTAAATTAACCTGGCTTCACTCGCTAATGCCCCCAGACTCATCCACTCGGCCCATAGTTAAATTGAATATGTTTCACCCCAAAATTCTCACTTCAAGTCTCAACGCTTAACTTAAATTATCAATTCCTACTAGCCATTATTTTGAGACTCTAGCTATTACATTCTCTATAATTTTCTAACAATTAAAATGATACTCAAAGATCCAAAAATAAATCAAGGGTATCAACCAATCCGACCTGGCAAAAGTTTCCCATCGTCGATCGATCGATGGCCCCCGATCGATCCATCCATCATCCCTGGGCAGTTCTTCTTCCCCACTGAATTCCACCATTAACGAAATCCAAGGTTTGTAAACCTTAATTTAAATCTCTAATAACATCACCCCACCACATAAACATAGTTAATTCACATCCTACACATCATAGGGGCATTAAGATAATAAATTTCTCCACTTATCTCATAATTTTCGAAATGGGTTTTTCTCCATTAAAATTCAATTAACTGTTCCACAAATTCCAAATTACAGATTCAATTTCTACCATTTTATGTTCTAGGTTCCTCATTCAAATCATATATTTATAATTAGAGATTTATAACACACATAATTCTTACTTTGAATCTCATTCAAGTGGTCCATTAACAAAAACCCCATTTTGTACCCATTTATACCCAAAAGTGAATTTCAGTTTGTAAATCACTAAAATATGAATTGGATATCATAAATCTATCATTACAGCAAGTTAACCACTTGCCTGGAATTTTTTGTAGGGTCAGATTCCGTTGGTTTAGAGAATGGTCGATGAAGAACACCCCATATTAGTCCCTTAATTTGGCTCTAAAAGACCCCCAATTGACTTCTTCATTAGCTTCCTCTAATCGTCTCCCAAACCCTAGGTTTAGAATTTTCTATCCATCATTCCTAGTCCCTCAATTAGTTTTAAAACACTGAATCCCGTTTTTGGCCATACGGGCCTAATTAAAATGGCCCAAATTACCCCATGGGGGCCCGGTTATGCCAAAAAATACCCCGAGACCCAATTACTACCCCCGAGCACTCTTTTGTGACTATCTCGACCCATCTAAACTCAACCGCGCACTCAGAATTGTCATCCGAAATAATTTTTGACATTTCCAAATTTCGACATCAAAACGCGACACACATTAATTCGGACAATTAAACTTAAAGTCATCAATTATAAATAATTCTTCCCACTCAAATAAATTCTCCAACTAATAAATTTAAGTTTCTCAACTTTAAATATTTTTATAACTCCAAAAAATAATTAAATAATAAAATCCGTGAATATAATACTATTTAGATGAAGAGATTTAATTCTCTTGAAATTTCAGTCCCAAAATAAATCAATCTTCCCATTTCCATCAAAATTAATTCTAAAAAATTTATGGGTTTTCACCTATTCTAACATGAACACAATTATTATTAAAACACGCTAGTAATAAGCACTTTCCTCGAATATGATGGTCTGATTCGTTGGTGATGTTGGTATAGATGCGTTCCTCGTCTTCCGATCTACGCGATGGTGGTCTCGGTGGTGGAAGATGGTGTCGAAAGGCTTTGGCTCTTTAGGATTCTCTTTCCCTCTCTATTTAAGACTCTCTCTTAGGTTTTGTGATTGTGATCCCAAATAACTCCCACAAAGATGATATAATACACTTCCAATTTTGGTTCATTCAGTTTCTCCAAATTTTAAAATTACTAAATTACCCCTACGAGGTGCCGGTTTGTCCTAAATCTCCCAGAATCCAAATAAAATACCCGGGTAGAGTTTTTTTACAATCTCGACCCTCTCGGACTCAACGGCGCACTCTAAATTACCATAAAAATAATTTACCTTTATATTCCATTCAATTAGTCCCGACACTGCTCACACGCGTGTCCCGAATTAATATACAAAAATGTTGTATATTTCACTCTAGGCAATTTATCAAATTTCATAATTCCATATTACATATCAAACAGTAATATTCAATAATTCTCAACAATAAGTATTAACCCTTATCACGCTAGTTAGTAATTATTTCAATCCGGATTAATAAAAATATTTTCTCGCATTTTAATTTATTTAATCCAACAACAATAATTAATCACATAATTATTTCCACAATAATAATTAAATACATAATTATTTAAGTCATCAAAAATATGGGGTGTTACATACTCCCCCCTTACAACGGAATTTCATCCCAAAATTCAGAAAAAGTATTTCAGGTACATACAACACTGTAAAAAATATTGCTCATCGCATCCTTGCGCTTCCAAGTAAGCTACTCTGTACCACCCATATAGTACGCTATCGAGTACCCTTAATAATGAATACTTCACATGTGTTTGTTTTAGACTCTAGGTTACCTGTCATATAGGCTCGTGCCCAAACCTTACCGCTTAAGTTTCACTACTTAAACTTTATTTTACATATTCACTATATAGCCTTCTACTATTACACCCTAGTAGATTTATCCTCCTTTCGGATACATACGAACTCATATCAAGTCGTTCATATGAGTAAATTAATTGTTTCATATATATTTCACACACAATATACATGATAATCATAACTTTTCTCCAATATTTGTAATTATAGCTGGTCCCCCACCTCTAACTATCAAGTAGGATAATAACCAAGTTCATCGTGCCATACCTCTACTGGAACTTGCCCAATTGTGAATTAATAGGAGTTATTGAACACACTCCACTAGTGGAAGGTACTGCTTTCGTCCTCCCAGAAGATTTAAGGGTGCACATAAAAGTTTCTCTCCTGCATCCGATTAGAGCGCTTGTCCTGCCCATCCCTCAATGGATATTAGTCCGTACTCAATCTCATTTCAGTACCTATAATTTCATTATCTTAGATACATGAGAAGATACTTGGGGATACTCTCCTATTTTCTAGTGGAAGAAGCCCCTATTGGTTTCGGATTGTCCACCCTTTCACATGATAACCATAATCCACTACTTGATTCAATCACCTAGGGCGTCCATACACCCTATGCCTCGCGCATCATTGTACAAATGACATGAAATTTTCTTACTTCAATTCTCGCATATGTGGTATTTTGATGTAGTAGGGTGCACTCAACCACCCCACTAGTCATAGCTTATTCAATCCTTGAATGGCATCATTGCTCTGTTCAGGATGATACTAAGACTAGGCGACTCTACTAGACTTAAGTCATAATGGAATTATCAACTCTAAATTATATTCTTTTATGTGTACAATAACCAACGTACACCCTAAAATGTAACATGAATCATGGTTCTCTTACTATCCCAAGTACTTGGCGCTATAAATATATATCGAGCTATATTTTGCTGCTCAATAGAGGACACAATGTATCTTGAGTCTTATCAGACAATTAATTTCCTATGCATCGGAATCACATATAATTAGACGACATACTTGCTGAGGTCTACATTACCATGAAAGTTTCATAGATACACATATCTAGGCCCAACCCTATTTGGGGTGGTGCCGCACAAAACAAGCATCACCCCCCCCCCCCCCCCGGAGTACCCGGCACAATTGTCATAACACTAAATTTACTATCGTTCAAACATACGGTAATTAATCACTACAAATTACCATAATATACCCTACTAATGCTAACTCAATGCAGTAGTAAATTATAACAACAAAATATGCCCTTAGGGCCCACCCGGTTTACTCACGGGCGACATAAAAAATGCTCCGCTATCAACGAGAAATACATTTATAACAAGATTGTTATAACTAACGTTCCCACTCAACTTAACCCGCACGTGAGTTTTAGGGTATCCAATTTACATATAAGTTGTGACACACCCATGTTAGTAGAATTTATCCTTTATTCATAAGGAAAAAGCAAAACCTCACCAGTCTTGCCAAATCACGGGGTCTCATCACGTGGCTGGATGCCGACACGATCCTTGAACATCTGAAATCATTATACATCTAGGATTTCATCAAATAGTTTGCCCCCTCTCACTGTGGACAATTTATTCCATCATGTGTATTTCAAGCCCATTATTGAAATGTTGGCCCAAAATCTCTACGCCTCAATTATGGCTTTACTGAACTCCCATTTACATCCCGGGCCCCGTCGACCCTGACATACTATATGCCACTCTTAACGAGGACTCCACTGGTCCAGCCTAAACCCATCACTTTCGGTTTTAAATTTCCTGGACCTAATTATCTTGACCCGAATTCCTTTGCTGGAAGTATCACTCCTCCAGTTCTTATGCCTAACTGGTATGATTTACCATATCTAATATCTTCAATCTCACTTCTCAATCGTGGACACATTTAAAGCTTGTAGTTCTACTTTATTGACATAGGTAAACTTCATGAGCCATTTCCCCATCACTGATTCCATTGACCATTTTGGAATGTCCTTCCCTCATACCAATAGTCTTAACTCACAATTTTTCTTTCGTTGTCCCTTTCGCGAAGCTGGCCTTTTCAAACTATGGTTGGACTCCACAACCATGATTGACTTTATCATCACTTTATAGGAAGTTAATCAATAAAAATCGTCTAAATGAGTTCCCTATTAGCTACACTCTCATGTGGTGTTTTACCAACACCGTTAAGTTCAGTTTTGCCTTTCGACCAGGTTCTCTAATCCTCATGGTTCACTTCTTATGGAAAGACTACAATAACTAGTAACCGAACAACCTTGACGACATCAACATTAGTTATCCTAGCTAAATTTCTCATCCATGTTTGTATTTTACTCACAAGTCCTTTATCAACTATAGACCCTTTGGATAATTTATGCACTTCTGCCTACGAAGTTCATTATGAAATTCGACCTTTCCCTCATTATTGGTCTCTAGCTTACAATCTATGATAAGATTCAATTTTTCTCTTGCATTTCTATCACCACATCGAATGGAAGACCTCACGGTCAACTCGTACCCATATTTCTCTTTAACTTTCAAACACATTTCTACACGTGGTGATTGACTCTAATCACTTTATGTCACTCCCAAGAGTTACCAATTTGATTCCAAATTTAATTATGAGTGTCGTTACTCTTCACTCTACATAATTTCCTTTGGATTTTCTACCTCCGTTAGCCTTTTACACCATCTCTCTTTCTTCTTTGCATCTTCACTAATGGTTTCAAAAGAGTCCCTCATATTTCTCCCTTGTCGACTATACTAGGTGGTCCTCAAGTCACTCCACCATTATCTACGATCGTGCCCTGGGAATCTACGATTCTCGAGTGAAGATCTCATTATCACTTGTTTAAGTCGTACCCATGGTGACATTTTTCATGATCACCATTCTCAGATTACTTTATGTCTTCTGATGCGTTTCTTCTCCTGTGATCCTTCTTACGGCCTTCCTTGGCCGTACCAAAATGTTCGGTGTTCAAATCACAAAAAAATTCATATAATGAGTCACATCCATTATACTTTGCAGCAGGATAATGTAAGTCGCATACGTAAGGGAACACAACAACCCTATCATAAGGCTCTACACTAAAGAACGCTACGCTGAAACGTAATAAGCAGCACAGATCCTAAAAGACTCTAGAACCTGATGCTATAACACCACCTGTGACACCCCGACCAATAAAATATAGGGTGATTAGTCCTTTAACTAATTTAAAATAGAATGTTCAGTTAGTTCATTCTTAGCATCACTGTCGAAAAACTTATAAACATATTAATCAACTAATATAGAATTAAGCTAGGCGTCAAAAACTTTTTATTTCCTTTTTACAGATAAACAAATAAAACCATTTCTCTATTTAATTATGAAAGTGTAAACCATTCATCATACACGTGAATATACTAAACATGGATCCAATACTAGAATAAATAAGACTAGGTAAAAACCTCCCAATTCAAAACTCCAAATTCATGTACTCATAGTAAAATTCCATCCAACTAAAAGAAGTGTAGAGTAAACTGAATAATAACTCTGATAAAAACTAGGAATGGGCGACACATGCCCCATCTGATATGTCTAGATAACTGAATGGAAATGATGGAGGTGTCTACTGAAAAGAACTACAACTTCCACAGTAGCTACAGACCGTAAAACAATCCAACTCTCTAGTTATGGTATCCCTGTGACTAAGCACCTGATATGATGCATATATATAGCAAAAGAGAGAAGATATGCAAGAGATGGGTCAAAGGTCGATGTCTTAAAAATATTTAGCAAGTATTTAAAACTGCAATGAAGCAAGTATTATGTGCATGTTAGATATCGCACTCACATGAGATTCTCACCTCTCATTTATTGTTCACACCTAACGTACATCTAACCCACATTAGTTAAGATACCCGGACTAACTAATGTATTTCAACCATCTTCTAAACACCCTCATAAATCCGAGTACTAAGGACTAAACTTCTTCCCAGTCCTAACATTACGTTACGTTCGTGCATGGTGTGTCTCACAAAGGAAAATCGAAACAAGGAACCCCCCCGATACACTATTGAGTGACAATGTTGATCGTCGAGATCCATTAGGCTCTCAGTATATATATATATATATATATATATATATATATATGTATGTATGTATATGTGTGTGTGTGTGTGTGTGTGTGTGTGTTAGTGTGTGTGTGTGTGTGTGTATAGTTCGAAATCATAATATCATCATCCACATTCTCCAGTAGTATACTCGTATCGTCCATACAATACATTAAAGAAATAGTTTATCTCACATAACTAAAAGTTCCATTATTCACCGTTCGAATGGTTAATCTTTTACCCACTAAGATTATTTTATTTCTCATTTATACGATATCTACTAATTTCACAAAGTAGAATGTCCCCAATTATTTTCATATATATATATATATATATAGTCACCTCACCCCTATATATATACATATTAATCATGCACCATTAGGTTAACACCACTTGGTGCAAAGGATTTTATTATTATCACTATATCGGCGAGTTTCACAAAGTAGAAATATTTACAAGTTCTTATATACATATATACATATAGTCACGTCATCCCTATATGTATATTATAATTTTTCTGCACCCCCGGGCTAAGACCCATTAGCGCACCTAATCATAATAATCCTGCACCCTCGGGTTAACACCCATTTGTGCACTTAATAACAATACCATATAATAGGCATACACACATCCTATAAAAAATTCATAGGTATTCACTTAACCAAAATTATATACATCTCATACGTATTTTAATCTCATCACTACGTATGGTTGAGAAAGATAGGCCCCCAGTTTTTAATTCTTATAAAAATATTATATTTCCTTTTTATGAAATAGATGCGAAAGCGATGTGATGATGGTTCAACTGAATACCAAATTTTAATTTCTTCAAAAATTAAAATGAAACCAAGTGAAAATAAGTAACACACACACACACACACTTATTTTAACTTCACTTAAACACACTTAATTCAAACCAAGTCCTAGAGAATTTTCCTAAGACATATTTTGTAATTTTACGAAGTTAGGCCAAACTAAATTTTATCACATTAAATTAAATGACTTGAATTAAATTAACGAAACATTACCCCATATTTAATTCGCACCAAATTAAACAAGTAGTACTTAAATTAAACCAATTTTATATTTTTACCTAAGCATGCATTCTAGGTGATATGACAAATGATAAAATAAACAATTAATCCACTACACCACGATGTACGAGGAAAAACCCACAACGTGAAAAAACCTCGGACGGCCCTAGCCTCAAATCCACTAAGTACGGAATTTACATTTACAAGACAGATGACTTACTTCCCCAACTCGAACCCTCTCAAGCCTTGATGCATATTCTTGTAACCACCTCTTCCTAGCGGATAACCACAGAGCTCCACCGCGATCTTGGACTCACTAATCGGACAATAGTTACACTGTCAACCACACGTGGTATCTTTTACCACATGAGAATGCCACAACAAAATGAACTCTTCTTCTTTATGGGATGTAGAAGAAAACCCAAACTTCTCTTCAAACTAATGTAGAGATAAACTGATGCCAAACGCTCCTAGCAAAGTATACATATATGGAAGCTTGGAGAATATAAACTATGGGTGAAAACTAGAGTGGTAAATGAATTTTTCTTTGAAAATTAACACTCAAAACTTGATCTTTTTCTTCTAATCAATTTTTCTCTCAAACTCTCTCTTAGAGATGGAAGGGTATGAAAAAGATTGTTTAGAAAAAGTTGTTCCCACACATTATAAAATCTGAGAAAAGTTAGTGGGGAAAAGTAGTGGAAAAAGTGGTAAAACCGTCAAAAACTGGCCAAAAAAATTTCCCGCCATAACTCGTTCGAACCACTTTTTCGTTCGAATGACTTTTCATTTGAACGGATTTACTAACGAAGTTCCAGAATGAAAAAAATAAAATTCGTTACGTTCGAAAGAGATGTCAGTTCGTTCGAACGACCTGGCAATCTCGTTCGAACGGGATTCCAGTGTGCATCGAACGACGTTCCAGAAAATCAAAAAAATGAAATATTAATTTTAAGCCTAAAACTTTTATGGAAAGTTCTAAAAAAATATTTTTCTGAGCAAAACAAAGTCGTTAAAATTAATTTATAAATATTATAAATTACACCCAATTAAGTTCCAAGCTCCTATATATATATATATAATGCATTCATACCTTAGGATCATGGAACAATGTTGTTGATGTAGAAACGAGGCACTTTAAACTCGGCATTTTGATGAAGCTTTAAACTTGGCCACTTCGTCTTCAACTTTAGTACGTCATAGGCTTGAAGGATGATCAATAACTCTATCCTATGACTCAAACGTTTTTGTCCGGAATTGAGCCAAAACTATATTAAGACTCAATTGGAGAATTGTGTCTTTACAAATCTCCACCTTTGGCTATTCCGGGACAAAAACCAAAACAAAAATCCTAAAGGGTCGTCAAGCTCTACTTGACTGACAAAAAGTCCCACCCAAAATAAAATTACAATACTTGACTCAAACAACCCAAGGATTAGCATCTTTTCCGGTGAAAGTTACTACTTAGAAGAATTCCTGCACACTTAAGCAAACTATCAAATGCATAGGGAATATCAAAATATTAAATGCAATTAAAATAATTACTCCCCCTAAATTAATTCTCCCCTTTATTAAATAAAATCTACCTAAGAAGGTCGCAACTCACCCTAAGTTAAATCTCCCCCAAACTAAGATATGAGTATCATAGGAATAGACACCGTTTCTCCCCCTATCATTCTCCCCCTTTTTTGTTCGGGAATAGACAAAGGATAACAAACTAATTTAAACATGATGCTTAAAGTGATAAGAACATGAAAGAATATGGACAACAAAAGCATAATATAATCCATGCAAATAATAACGGATACTAACTAAGATGCAACAAAATAATACCAATATGATACATAACTAATAAGCATGTGATATCAACAAGGAATGCAACAAGATAGTTACCAATTATGAATTAAGGCATAGAGGAACTAGAAAGCAAGGCAAAGACAAAACAATATCATATATATATATATATATATATATATATATATATATATATATATATATATATATATATATATATATATATATATATATATACTCTAAAGTTATCAATAACGCACACGCATATATATATATAGATAATAACACACAAATGACATAAAAATACAATAAGTTTAGCACACTCGAATGGCAAAAATGGGCCATATGGAAAAGGAAGTGTAGGGGTGTGAACTAGCAACAATTAAATTTAGATCCAAACACTTAAATAACGTTCACGGAGTTCTCATTTGATTGCAAACTTTATCACATTTAAATATAACCTCGTGTGACAATAAAGATTGAACTCAATGGACAAATATACACAATGCATACAAGCCTAGATTTTTTATGATTCTACAACCCAAATAGAGTTATGACAATAAAGACAACTAGGATAAACGGACATTGTTCAAACCGTTTATATACCATTCAGTCTCCCTCAAAAAGCATATATATTCTTTTATATTGAATGAATATATCAATTAAACATAGGCCTTGGCAATTATTTTTCTTTTAAAGCCATTTTTCTGTTTTTAGCCCTTTGGACCACATATTTATTTTAGGTCCATTTCAAATGGTGGCTTACAATCGCAAAGGATTATTAAGTCCTTTCGGAGCCCTTCCCCGTGCACATTTATATTTATCATGTTTTTATTTGTTCACACAAATCTCACATGCAACGGATTTTGACATGCACTAGTCCTCCTAGGTCATAAATATGTAGATGACTATATTGGTAGGAGAACACCTCACAAAGCTCAAATATAACATGTGACATTAAAATTTCAAATGAGCTCGTGCATGTGTGAAAAGAGGCATATAAAAATAGAATCCATTTAAGCAACAAAACATCTAACTACTCCACATAAGCATCGTAAAGAACATAATAAGGATTGACAATCTAAACCAAAAGTTCTAGCCACATGGGAGTGTAAAAGATGGGATTCTAACACAAGTTTATGCCACATAAAGTGTGTCAAACTAAAATACACACAAAATAAAAATCTTTTTGAGTTTTTGAAATTTTTAACCCAAAAAAAATATATACTGAAAAGACAAACAAAATCAATTGAATTTTTCATTAAGCTTAAATTATCAAGAAATAAAAACACAAATGATAAACAAAAATCTTTTTGTATTTTTCATTTAATGCAAATAAAAATGAAAGAAATATAATACAAAAGATAAATAAAAAACATAGTTCTAGTATGTGATTAAGCATGGAGCATAGACTAGAAAATGATTAAACAAGCATACAATTATCATGAAAATATAGCATGAAATAAATAAGCTAAAGTATGCTAACACTAACACATTCAACCTTTAGATTTTGCAAGAGAGGAAGCATGTGAAAGTAAATGAGAATCAAAAACCCTATCTTGCAAGGCAACCAAGTCGGATTTCCTAACCCAAATTAATGAAGAATGACTATCTTGGGGTGTAGGAATTTTAACTACCTTGGTTGCTTTACATTGGGATTTTCTAGAAAATCTTTTAAGATCAAAACAATATTTCTTAAGATGACCTTTTCGACCACAATGTGCACAAATAAAAACATGTCGAAAAGATTTACCTAAAGAGTTATCTTTAAAGGTCTTCCTAGACGATTCTCTTAAAACATTGGTTTTTACTTTTTGAGTAGATTCATTTCAAGTATTGAAGCCTAAACCACACATGTCATTTTTAATTTGGACAGTTCCTAAGATTTTATCTAATTTTTCCAACGACACTCCAAATCAAATTTGACATTACTAGAGTCTTTTAATTTATTTTGTAATTCTAAAATGTTTGACTCTAATAAAATATTTCTCTCTTTGAACTCGAGAAGCTCCTTTCTCAAGGATTCCATTAAACCTCTAAGGCTATCTCTCTCACCTTCTACATATTCAATCTTCTCTCGAAGAGTCCTCTCACGTGTCCTAAGGTCTTCTACAAATATAATATCATCAATGACCTTGACACGCTCTTTTAAACTAGCTTCTAACTTCAAATTAGATCTTTTTAATTTAATTGATTCTTTATATAATTCTTGAAAAGAATTTTGAAGTTCACTCACATTAACCTCTTCATTTTAACTCTCTCTTTCTTCTCCACTCACACTATCATAAAAAACAAGGGAATCATAGACTATGACCTAGGAAGTGTCATGTGTTTAAGTTTCATCAATCGATGACTTCTCACTATCACTCACATGACAAGCCATAAAAGACACAAAGTTGGTCTTAGTGGGGGAATCGGGTCCCTCTTCCTTATCATTGTCACTAAGGGTCACATTATATGAAATTGGTCACTTACCTTCGGTCCTTAGTTTAGTGGGGCACTCAGAAGCCCTATGGCCATAACCCTCATAGCCAAAACAACTATTTGACTCGTCCCTATTTAAATTTTCGTTAGAAGATTTAGGGATCCTTTCGTCTTTGTCATACTTAGAAGTTTCAAATTTCTTAAAATCATTTTTAAATTTATCTTTGTTAAATTTAAGAAATTTTCTAAATTTCCGAGCAAACAAGGCCATGTCTTCCGAGTCACTATCACTATCGCTCTCTACTACTTGTTTGACCTCTTTTCGGGCTTTTAAAGCAACGCCCTTTTCTATTTTCTTTTCAGTTTTAGAGGGAAACATGCATAGTTCATAGGTTTGTAAATCACCTACAAGCTCTTCTAATTTCGTAGAGGCTAAAGTTGGTAAAGAATTTAAAACAATCACTTTTGGAATAAACCTATAGGGAAGGGACCTTAAATTTTTCTTTACAACTCAGTTGTCGGGTATTTTCTCTCCCAAGTTAAAAGATGAATTAACAATGTCTGAAAGTCTAGCATAAATTCATCAAAAGTTTCTTTTTAATTCATTTTGATAGTTTCAAATTGAGTGGTGAGGTTTTTGGGTTTAGAAGCCTTAACGACACTAGTTCTTTCATGAGTTAATTGTAAAATATCCCAAGCTTCTTTAGCGGTTTCACACGTCATAATCCGTTTGAATTCTTCTAGTGTGACCACACTAAACAAGGCATTTAAACCTCGGGAATTAAAATTTGAAAGTTTAAACTCATTTTCAGTCCACTCATTGGCCGGTTTGGGAACACGTTCATTTTCTACTAAATGATTTGGTGGAGACCACCCGTTAACTATAGACAACCAAACTCGCTCGTCGATAGATTTTAGTGTCGATTTCATTCGTGATTTCCAGTACGCATAGTTAGAACCATCGAAAATAGAAAATTTTGAGAATGGGGAAAAATCCATTTTACCCAAAAATTATTTAATGGATCTCTAACGAAATAATTTATCGCTTTGGCCCTGCTACCAATTTGAGAAGGATAGGCCCCCAATTTTTCATTCTTATAAAAATATTATATTTCTTTTTTATGAAATAAATGCGTATGCGATGTAATGAAGGTTCAACTTAATACCAAATTTTAATTTCTTCACAAATTAACATTAAACCAAGTAAAAATAAGTAACACCCACTTATTTTAACTTCACTTAAACACACTTAATTCAAACCAAGTCCTAGAGAATTTGCCTAAGTCATATTTTGCAATTTTACCAAGTTAGGCCAAAATAAATTTTATCACATTAAATTAAATGACTTGAATTAAATTAACGAAATATTACCCCATATATAATTAGCACCAAATTAAACAAGTAGTGATTAAATTAAAACCAATTTTATCTTTTTACCTAAGCATGCGTTCTAGGTGATATGGCAAAAGATAAAATAAACAATTAATCCACTACACCACGATGTAGGAGGAAAAACCCACAACGGGAAAAAACCTCGGACGGCCCTAGCCTCAAATCCACTAAGTACGGAATTTACATTTACAAGACAGATGACTTACTTCCTCAACTCGAACCCTCTCAAGACTTGACGCGTCTTCTTGTAAACACCTCTTCCTAGAAGATAACCACGGAGCTCCACCGCGATCTTGGACTCACCAATCGGACAATAGGTACACCGTCAACCACACGTGGTGTCTTTTACCACATGAGAATGCCGCAGCAAAACGAACTCTTCTTCTGTATGGGATGTAGAATAAAACCCAAATTTCTCTTCACACTAATGTAGAGATAAACCGGTGCCAAACGCTCCTAGCAAAGTATACATATATGGAAGCTTGGAGAACATAAACTATGGGTGAAAACTAGAGTGGTAAATGAATTTTTCTTTGAAAATTAACACTCAAAACTTGATCTTTTTCTTCTAAACAATTTTTCTCTCAAACTCTCTCCTAGAGATGGAAGGATATGAAAAAGATTGTTTAAAAAAATTTGTTCCCGCACATTATAAAATCTGAGAAAAGTTAGTGGAAAAAGTGGTAAAACCGTCAAAAACTGCCCAAAAAAATTTCCCGCCAAAACTCGTTCGAACGACTTTTCGTTCGAACAGATTTAATAACGAAGTTACAGAATGAAAAAAATGAAATTCGTCAGAAATCTCGTTCGAACGACTTGGCATCTCGTTCGAACGAGATGTCAGTTCGTTTGAATGACCTGGCAATCTCGTTCGAACGAGATTCCAGTGTGCATCGAATGACGTTCCAAAAAATAAAAAAAAATGAAATATTAATTTTAAGCCCAAAAATTTTATGGAAAGTTCTAAAAAAATATTTTTCTGAGCAAAACAAAGTCGTTAAAATTAATTTATAAATATTATAAGTTACACCCAATTAAGTTCCAAGCTCCTATATATATATACTAGGGTGTACCCGTGCCGATGGCACGACGATAAATTGTTCCCGTGACATTTTGTACCAGTGTCGATGGCACGACGGTAAATTTGTTCCCGTGATAAATGTGTACCCATACCAATGGCACGATAATAAATTTACACCTGAATATTTGTAGTTATATGACACTCGCACTCCCATTAGTCAATTTTCTGTTTACATGATATATTTAAAATTTATTACAAAGTAATGAAGCATGACATATTGTTACACATCTCAAACAATGATGATTTTCTTCCATTCCATCACCCAAAAAATAGGTCATAATTTAAAATTCATAGCAACATTTAATATTAAATTACAAAATTCAAACCAGCATGATTAGAGTCCATCCAAACCAAAAATTTTCATAAAAATATTTTTTGTCATGCCATGTTTATTTTGATCGGATTCGTTTTCGATTTAAGAAAAATATTGTGGAGTTCTGCTTTTACTTGAATCATATTCTATATAGGTAAAATAATAACCTTTAATTTTATGTCGTATTGTGACTTGTCATGTCTACTCTTGTGATAATTTTTGGTTCAAAAAAAATATTTTGTATTGTGCCACTTATACTTGAATCGTGTAACGTGATTATTGATAATCTCATAATTAGGGGATTGAGCATAGAAAAAGTTTATTTGATCAACATAAAAAAAATATATTGAGAAAATTAAACTTCTAAACTGCATCAACAACTTTGTGGGTTTTTTAAAAGATTGCGTGGGCACGATGATAAATTTATTCCCGTGATATTTTGTACCGGTGTCGATAGCACGACGATAAATTTATTCTTGTAATATTTTGTACCCTTGCCGATAACACCATGATAAAATCATTCTCGTAATAAATGTATACTCGTGCCGATGGCATGATGAAATAAAAAGTCAAATTAAATATAATTTAACTCTAGGGTCATCATTTATCCCGGTACATTTTTCTTAGCGACCAATCTTTGAGTAAATAATAGACTTTGGGAGTTTTTTAAGATTTAATAGTTTATGTTCTTAATTTATTTTTATGAAATTCTTATGGTGAGTATGTTTTAAACTTAACCTCACTTTTGTACCCATGCCTATGGCACGGCGATAAATTTGTTCCCGTGTCGATGGCATGCATAATTTTATCTGTATGTATTTCTATTAGCAACCTATCATTAGCGATATATCATTAAGATTTAAGGTTATTTAAACTTAACCTCACTTTTGTCACTTAATCATTTGATGACCAAAATGTCCGACAATGTTACAAACCCATTAGTTTGTTTCACCTACTTCCTAAAGTGCCCTTAAAACTTTATAAACATCGGAGTTGAGTCTAAATACGATTTTTTACAACTATTTTAAAACACAATTTGTTTTATAATTTTTTTTAAAAAAAAGTTAATTGTTGAGGCTTTTTTAAAAATAAAAAGTATTATAAAAAAGTTAAAAACTTTTTTAATAAATATGAACTTTTTTCATAAAAATAAAAAAAATTATAAAACATTTGTTCACCATGTTAATAAAAATATTTTATTACACTTGTAATCCACGGAATGAATCTTCACCTTTACGCACCACACCATACCATGAATCAAAGCAAAAACTCATATTCAATGTAATCCTATTCAGATATGAAAACAATTAGTGACAATACCCTATTCAGATATGAAAAAAAAATTAGTTAGCAAGGAGAAACCTAAATGGACCTTAAATAAAAATGTTGAAACCAAATAAAAAAATATTTATTGTTTAAATTAACGTTTGTGTTTGAAAAATAGCCATAAATGCCTATTTTCAAACAAAAATATATAAACCAAACATAAATATATGTAACCTAAAACCAAAAACAGAAGAAAACCTTAAATCCAACAATTTTTGATGTAGTAACCTCAAATCCAACAATCATCGGCACATCTTGAATGCGTGGAAACTATAGAATAAAGACCACGCCATCAAAATAAAAAAAAAAGTCATTAATTATAGTTTTTAGAACACTTCTATCGTAACAGAAAAAATGACATAAATTTTAACTGAAACTACATGTGACAGTTTGTTATTGGTTGGTTCTTTGGACCCGTTGGCGCGGCCCCACAAACTAACCAATAGAAACCCGCCACCTATTTCGGTATCTCCACTTTCGGTCATTTTTTCGGTGCCAATATCATTTTCCTAGTTTTTAAAGTTTGAAAAGTGGATTTTGAAACCCATGAGTTGGGCGTGGTAGTGGAGACCCATTTTGAAACTCATATACCTGGACGTGGGAATGTAGAGCCTGTGAAGGAGATGAAGTTTAAGACAAAATAGAGAAAGCGCGACAACCACTGAACGATGCTTAACCAACTACCAATCAGCCATCAGGTAGAAAATGAGCTCCAGCAAAAGCTGAGCAAGTTGACGAACCCAACACCAACCAGCATTGCTCAAACCGAAAGATCAGGTTTGATCCATATCAGGCCAACATAGTAGTTGACGAACCCAACACTAACCATCCTCTCTCAAATCGGTGATCAGATCTGAACCAGATCAAACCGTCAACATGGAAAAATGAAAAACTGGAGATCAGAAAAAAATGATAAGTCAACATAAATGGTGCAACAAAAAATCAGACAAACTGGAGATCAGGAAAAATCGATAAACCTTAGATCCCCAACATAAATGATAAGCCTACAACAAAACAAAAATGGTTGGTGTTGGGTTACTAACATAAATGATAAATCCACAAACCGGAGATCCCAAACATAAATGAGAGAGAGAAAGATTAGGCCTATTTCTTGCCTGAGTGGTCACAATTTATTTCAACAAACAAAAATGGGTTTGTCAAACAGCTTGTCTATATAGAAACGTTGGCGAAAAAAAGGTAAGATGAAGAAAACAATGGTGGCTCAATATATTATTGGTGCTTGCTGTCGGCAGCAGGTCAGAAGACACAGTGGGGGTTGTTCCCATCCCAGGTGGGACACACGTACTTGTGGCCAAAAGTGTTTGAAGGCAGTGTTTTCGGCCGTCACCGAAGATCTGTAAATCTGGAAAAAAAACTCACCGGACCTAAGCAAAGCAGTCACCGGAGATTTGGAAAAAACTCATCACCAGATCCCGAGGAGAGAGAGAGCACTGCATATAGCGTGGCAGCAGTAAGAGATTTAAGAGAAGGGAAGGGAGCTGTTAACCTCAACTTGTGATTTAAAAAAGCATTAGCATTTTGAGGAAAGGAATGTGTGTGTCTCATCACCCCTCATCTCATTCTTGCGTGGTAGAAGTTCAAGAAATGCGAGATTCTTGCCATCCCTGAGTGCAGATCTGATAGCACACCCACCAATATATGTTTTCGTTAACACATAGACACCATATTAAATCAAACAATCAATCACACGGGTCTAAGCAAAATAACACTTTCAATTTGATGGGTCTTAAGAGATGATTTAGCATCATTTTTTACTGTAAGATACAACTCTCGAACTCTCGCTTATTTAACCTGCATATACAAACACCTTTGTCAAAGAAATAACACCAGAAATGAAAAAAACATCACCTTTGTCAAAGATGAGAGGAATCCTCAAGCTATAAGTTGGTTTTCATAGAGAGAGTGTTTCGAGAGAATGAAAGACAGGAGCATTCCAAATTCAAAAAAAATATAGATTGAGTGTTTTAGATTCGCTGGTGGAAGACTCGAGGTGAGGGAGCACGTGAAAGATGGGACACATTGATAGGCTCAAGGTATTTGTTGGAACAACTGTATTCGTGGGTTCTTTTCCAAAACTAAGTGTCCACATAGTATAAGACGAAACTCTCAACATTTAATCTCAGCGCTAATTGATAAAGACCAAATCCTCCAAGATTCAATCTGAACCATCAATTGGGAGAGACCAAAAAATCCTCCTTTGCCATGTCATGAGTTTTATATGATGTGGCATGAACCTTCCCTCCTTTATTGTATGACATGGCATGAATAGTGAAAACTCCCTCCTGCTTTATTATATATATATATATATAATGCATTCATACCTTAGGATCATGGAACAATGTTGTTGATTTAGAAACGAGACACTTTAAACTCGGCATTTTGATGAAGCTTTAAACTTGGACGTTACGTCTTCAACTTTAGTACATCATAGGCTTAAAGGATGATCAATAACTCTATCCTATGACTCAAACTTTTTTGTCCGGAATTGAGACAAAACTACATTAAGACTCAATTGGAGAATTGAGTCCTTACAATGGTATATTTAATTTGATTACTATCACTCATGTAATTCTTGTACCCCTGGGTTATCACCCATTAATACACTTAACAATCATAATCTTGTACCCCCGAGTTATCACCCATTAGTACACTTAACAATTATATTCTTTTACCCCCAGGTTATCACCCATTAGTACACTTATCAATAATATTCTTGTACACTGGGGTTATCACCCATTAGTACACTTAACAATAATATTATTGTACCCTCGGGTTATCATCCATTAGTGCACTTAAGAATAATATTCTTGTAACCCCAGAATTATCACCATTAGTACACTTAATAATAATATTCTTGTACCCCCGGGTTATCACCCATTAGTACACTTAACAGTACTATTCTTGTACTCCCGGGTTATCACCCATTAGTACACTTATCAATCATAGCATACAATAGGCATACACACATCCTATTAAAATTCATAGGTATTCACCCAACCTAATTATGTACTTCTTATATGTATTTTAATCTCATCACTACGTATAATATATTTAATTCGATAACTATTGCTCACGTAATCTCCAAGGCCAACAACATTGAATCACACCATAGATCCTATTCGTCTTCTCTCCACACTATAACTAACTTCTCCTGAGATCTATTAGGACTTTCTTTGGTTGTATTGTAGGCTCGAATTTTGGCTAGAAAGAATGGCTATTTTTGGAGTTCAAAATTTTCTGAGAATATAGAGGTTTTTCGGTATTTTGACTTTTAGCACTTTTTCTTCTAGCCTCAATTTGTCTTTTCGCCTTTTCTTTTCAAGCTCACACTTTTTTTTTCATACTCACATTCTTGCAACCTCATTTTCTTTTGGCCTTTTTTCTACCGTAATTTTACCCTAGTATTCTCAGAAAATAGGTATGGCTTATTTTTTTAGGCTTTAAACTCCCAGTTGGAGTTGGGTAGTATAATGGGTTTTCAACAAAAGGCTTATTTTCTTTTTGGCTCAAATGGGCTTGCAACGGAATATTGTAAAAAGTTTGGAGTTAAGCTTATTTTTGGGCTTTCAAACGATGGCCTAATCTCATTTCTCAAGTTTTGTTAATTTGATTTGTGTCTCAAGATGACTTACTAAGACTTCTAGTGCTTAAGATTCACATTTTGACTTTTTGTTTTCAGTAATCGAACAAAACAAAGAATTTGAGATCATCAACGAATTTATCACTGAAGGAAAGATTGAGTAATTTTAACTCGGATTGATTTAAATCTCTCAAAAACGATGAATGGCACAAAATCTCATCGGGTTAAAATCTCCACATTTATTCGTTAAGCATATTAACTTTCGCCTCAATATCCATTGTCAATCATATTAATGGCTAATGTGTAAAAATTTCATAAGATGAGAGATCCATGAATTAATTCTATATTAAGAAATTATTTCAAAACTCAATTATATTGAAAATCTTTTTGGATTTTGGATTTTTGATTTTTTGATTTTTTTTTTACAAAGCGGAGAAAAATGACCTCAATACCCCCAAACCTAATTTCTACATTGTCCTCAATGTTCACGACAAAAATTTAAAAGGTGGGAAAGATATGAAAGATCTTACCATAATGAGGGACTTTTTCCAACGCACAATTCCTGTAAAACAAAAAGTATGATACAACAACAATGATCCAATTTCATGTTCACTCGTGGTATACAGGGTCTTGGAGGAGAATATCATCCACTTCCCGATCTCTCAATTCCAGATATGGCTTCAACCTTTGACCATTAACTTTAAAAATTTCACCATTTTTAGGATTCTCTATTTCAATCGCCCCATGTGGGTAGACTGTCCTAACAATAAAGGGACCGGACCATCTAGACCTCAACTTACCGGGAAAGAGATCCAACCTAGAATTGTATAAGAGAACTTTTTGTCCAGGCTCGAATGACTTCCGTAAGATGGACTTGTCATGGAACATTTGCATTTTCTCTTTATACAATTTTGCATTTTCGTACGCATCATTCCTAATCTCTTCCAACTCATTAAGTTATAGTTTTCGGACCTCTCCCGCAGCAGGTAAATCGAAATTGAAGGTCTTAATGGCCCAATAGGCCTTGTGTTCTAACTCTACCGGAAGGTGACAGGCTTTTCCATAGACAAGCCTATAGGGGGACATACCAAGTGGTGTTTTATAGGCAGTGCGATAACCCCACAATGCATCCAATAATCTTAAGGACCAATCCTTTCGATTTGGATTCACTGTCTTCTCGATGATTTTCTTGATTTGCCTATTGGAAACTTCAACTTAACCACTGGTTTGAGGGTGATAAGAACACCCTACTTTGTACATGATCGAGTACTTTTTCATAAGACTCTCGAAGGATCGATTACAGAAATGGATTCCCTGATCACTAATGATGGCTCGAGGCGTGCCGAAACGGGAGAAAATATTTTCTCGAATGAATTTGACCACCACGTGGCGATCATTCGTCCTACACGGTATGGCTTCTACCCATTTAGACACATAATCAACTGCCAAAAGAATGTAGAGATTTCCGTAGGAATTTGGGAATGGACCCATAAAATCAATGCCCCAACAGTCAAAAACCTCGATAATCAGAATGGGATTTAAGGGCATCATATTCCTACGTGTGATATTTCCTAATCGTTGGCAATGGTCACAACTCCTACTGTAATCATTCGAGTCATGAAAAATGGTGGGCCAATAGAATCCACACTGCAAGATTTTTGCAGCGGTCTTTTTAGCACTGAAATGACCTCCACAGGCTTGGTCATGGCAGAAAGAGATTACGCTTTGAATCTCGTGATCGGGGACACACTTTCGAATGATTTGATCTGGACTATACTTGAAAATATACGGGTCATCCTAAAAGAAATGTTTGACTTCCTTTAAAAATTTGGAACAATCTTGCTTAGACCAATGCAGTGGCATTTCACCTGTCACAAGATAGTTCACAATATCGGCGAACCATGGAAGCTGAGAAACAGGCATCAGTTGCTCATCGGGAAAGGACTAATTTAGTGGCAGCAGGTTATCGAAAGATTCAATGGTTAACCTAGACAAATGATCCGCCACTACATTCTCACACCCTTTCTTATCCCGAATTTCAAGGTCAAACTCTTGCAGTAATAGGACCCACCTAATGAGACGAGCCTTAGCATCCTTTTTAGACAAAAGGTATCGCAGGGCCGAGTGATCGGTGAAAATGACAACTTTGGATGCTATCAAGTAAGACCTAAACTTCTCAAGAGCAAAAACAACAGCGAGGAACTCTTTTTCAGTCGTGGAATAGTTCAATTGGGCATCATTAAGAGTTCTACTGGCATAATAGATAACGTGAGGAAGTTTCTCATTACGCTGACCTAGAACCGCACCTATGGCATAGTCGGAAGCGTCACACATGATCTCAAACGGCTGATTCCAGTCGGGAGGTCTCATAATAGGTGCAGAGGTTAATTCCGTCTTTAGCCTTTCAATGGCATGAACGCATTCGTTAGTGAAATCGAAGGGTGTGTCCTTGGCAAGAAGATTGCACAAGGGTCGAGAGATTTTGCTAAAATCCTTAATAAATCTCCGATAAAAACCGGCGTGTCCTAAGAATGATCGAACTTCACGCACAGTTT
The DNA here is from genome assembly GCA_949130495.1 of Sambucus nigra. Classification (NCBI taxonomy): domain Eukaryota; kingdom Viridiplantae; phylum Streptophyta; class Magnoliopsida; order Dipsacales; family Adoxaceae; genus Sambucus; species Sambucus nigra. The sequence continues at coordinate 447,193,460 of OX422218.1, read as the reverse complement.
TAGGGGGTGGGAGATTAGCAATGAGATCTATTTTGGCTTTATCTACCTCGATACCCTTTTCAGAAATGATGTGACCTAGCACTATGCCTTGTTTGACCATAAAGTGACACTTCTCCCAATTAAGCACAAGGTTCTTTTCCTTACACCTCTTCAGAACGAGGGTGAGGTGATGGAGGCACTCATCAAAACTAGACCCAAATACAAAAAAATCATCCATAAAGACTTCGAGAAACCGCTCCACCATATCCGAAAAGATACTCATCATGCACCGCTGAAAGGTGGCGGGTGCATTGCATAACCCAAAGGGCATGCGTCGGTAGGCAAAAGTACCAAATGGACAAGTGAAGGTGGTTTTCTCTTGATCCTCAGGAGCGATGGGAATTTGATTGTATCCGGAGTAACCGCCGAGAAAACAGTAATATGGATAGCCGGATAATCTCTCTAGCATTTGGTCTATGAAAGGAAGGGGAAAGTGATCCTTCCTTGTAACAGCGTTCAACTTCCTATAATCAATACACACTCGCCAACCGGTTTGAATCCTTGTGGGTACTAACTCATCATCGTTATTTTTAACCACCGTAACACCAGATTTCTTAGGGACCACTTGAACAGGACTGACCCATTGGCTATCAGAGATGGGGTAAATGATACCCGCATCGAGAAATTTTAGCACCTCGTCTCGGACGACCTCTTTCATATTGGGATTAAATCTACGTTGTGCTTCACGGGAATTCTTAGCATTGTCTTCTAAGTGTATCCTATGCATGCACACCGAGGGACTTATCCCCTTAATGCCGGCTATGGTCCATCCTATGGCTTCCTTGTGTTCGTTGAGAACACGCAACAGTTTATCTTCCTGTTCTTTGTCTAAGTCAGACGTGATGATAACAGGTAAGGATTCAGAAGGTCCTAATAACCTATACTTGAGCGTTTCAGGCAGTGGCTTCAATTCAAGCTCGAGATCTTTCTCAATCGAGGGTGGAATATGTGATGAGGAAAGTGAGAGGGGCTCGGGTTTAGACTTCCAATTTCCTACTTACATGATAGGGGCAGAGTCGAGGAGGGCATTGACTTCTTCGATGGACTGTTCGACATCAAATTCAGACCCAAAAAAGGCAAGACAAGAAGCTAAAGGGTCGTCATTATAAGTTTGCTCGAAAGTCTCTTGGACAATACTATCAATCATGTCGACGTCCACGGGTTCATCGTCATCAGGTGGTTGTTTGGCCAAATTGAACACATTAAGGTCCATAGTCATGTTCCCAAAGGATAGGTTCAATTGGCCGCTTCGACACCTAATGACGGCATCAAATGTGGCGAGGAAAGGACGACCCAAAATAACAGGGATTTGTGCAATAGGATTTTGCACTTGTTGGGTGTCCAAGACAACAAAGTCGACATGAAATATAAAGTCACACACTTTAATTAGGACGTCCTCAACAATACCTCTCGGGATTTTCACAGAACGGTCGGCTAAGGACAAGGTAATCCTAGTCGGTTTCAACTCCCCCAAACCTAGTTTCTCGTATACGGTGTACGGCAGAAGATTCACGCTTGCTCCTAAGTCTAGAAGTGCCTTCTCGATGAGGTACTCCCCTATCTTGATAGAGATCGTTGGAGTACCGGGATCCTTATACTTGATGGGAGTTCGATATGAAATGATCGAGATTGCTTGCTCGGCGAGAAAAGCTTTCTTGGGTACATTGGTGCTTCTCTTGAAGGTACAAAGGTCCTTTAGAAATTTCGCATAGGATGGGACTTGTTGAATAGCATCAAGCAGTGGGATATTGATTTGTATTTTCTTGAATACTTCCAGCATCTTATCAACTTGCGCTTTTTTCTTTTGTGGCACCAAACGCTGTGGAAATGGAGCTTTGGGGACATAGGTCTCTACAGATGGCTCGGAAGGTAAAGGTGAGGATGAAGTTGGAGACACGGGTGGATCTTCCTTTGCCTTACCTTTCTCGGATTCACTCTCGGTAGGTGGTGAAATGTTTGTCTCTACTTCCTTTCCAGACCTAAGCGTGATGATAGATTTTTCATACTCTTGGGGGTGTGATGCGCTCGTGTCGCCTTGAATAAGAAACTGACCCCTTGGCATGTTACCCTTTGGATTGGGTTCGGGCTGACTCGGGAATGTTCCCTTATTCCTCTCACTCAACGCATTAGCTAGTTGGCTCATTTGGACCTCGAGTTTCGTAATGGCCTGCGTATTCGCGTGCATGCTTTGCTGGGTGGATTGGAGGACATTTTGCGTGGTTTACTGGAATTGAAGGGTACTTTGGGCAGGAAGGTTCATCGAATCCTCTAAAGATTGAATCTTTTAGGATGAGGGATTCGAGAGTGCAGTGGCATTCTTTTGGAAACCAGGGGGTGGGTTATCGGAAGATTGACCTCCACTTCCTTGGTACTGACCCTTGGACCATGAAAGATTGGGGTGGTCTCGCCATCCCGAATTGTATGTATTGGAATATGGGTCATACTTTGCCCTATTTTGGTAGAGGGCATTGGCTTGCTCGGTGAGTGCCTTGTGGGCCGGAAGGGTGGGGCAATTCTCGACTAAGTGGTCGAATGCATCACAAAGTATACACATAGGGGAACCTACATGTTGAACGGCCGCATATGATGTTCGATTGCCCTCTTGGCTTGTCTCTAAAGCTTCTAAACGTCGGGCCAATGTGGCCACTTTGGCATTTAAATCATAACTTTGTTCGACTTGGTGAGCGAACCCCTCATTGGAGGTGGTGGATCTAGATTCTCTATTGGGTGCCCACCGCTGGGACTTTTTGGCTATGGCTTCTAGAAATACCCACGCATCGACCTCACTCTTCTCGGTAAAATCACCATTACATAGTGACTCGAGCATAGTTCGGGTGTTACAATCGAACCCCTCATATAAAATTTGGACTTGGAGTCCCATCTCAATCCCATGGTGTGGACATTGCAGCAGCAAGTCCTTGAATCGCTCCAAATACATCCACAATGCTTCTCCCTCCTTTTGGCTAAATGTGTTGATGGCGTGACGTATCGACGCCGTCTTTTGGTTAGGAAAGAATTATTATAGGAAGGTGACACTCATTTGGTTCCAAGTGGTGATGGATTCGGGTTTTAACGAGTTAAACCAACTCTTAGCTTTGTCTTTCAACGAGAACGAGAACAATTTAAGCTTAACAATCTCATCAGAGAGTTGTTGGTACTTAATGGTCCCACATATCTCCTCGAATTCACGCACGTGAAGGTACGGATCCTCTTTTTCAGTACCCCGAAACACGGGCAACAGTTGGATTGTTCCCGAATGAAATTGGAAATTATTTGCATTGTGATCGGGGAGAAGTATGCATGAACGCTGACTAGACCTAGTTGGATAAAGGTAATCTTTAAAGACACGTGGTGCTAACTCGTCTCCCATCTCGGTAAATATTGAAAATATACCTACGTAAGTATTGGGAATGCTAGACTCCACACTCGACAAACGACCGGTCTGATTTCGAAACCAACTTCGCATACACTCAACTCACTCGATTTTTTTTTTTATGTGATGAAAAATAATATTTGACTCAAACCACGTAATTCCTAGCTAACACACAGCAAATTGAGTTATCTAATTTAGGTGAGGGGAATTTCAATTTTAAAATCTAGTTTTCCCGAGATTAATCGACGACAACAAGGGTCTCCAAATTAATCTCCCTAATTAGACAGCTCCTACTCTTTGACAAGGGAGAATTTAAAAGACGACCAACTACGGTTATCGCCTCAAAACCCGTTTTTTCCTCCAGGTAGGTGGTCGGTACGAAGACACATTAAAAACCACCAATCCTAGACAAGGTGAAACGGAATTGATTTGACAAGTTCGCGTTGGAGTAGCTTTTAACTCTAGCCTTGTTAAGAGGTTTCCTATGAGCTATGTGATATCCTAAGGCCAATGTCTAATTGATTTTAAATTAAATGTGATGGCTCGGGATATGCAAATTCTTGGATAATTAGTGATTTTCGGGCCAAGGAGAGGTGATGAAATCCCCACCTTATCTTTCACACGGGTTTTGCCCTTAAGTCAATTTATGCGATGTGCTAAATTAAATGCGAAATCAAACCACGTAGGAGCACCCAAAAAAAAATGTACCACCGGCGTGGACTTTTTACAGTCACTTGTTTACGTCGGGCCGAAGTTTAACTTGACGTCGATCAGAGGGGAACGCCGCCTACGTTTCAGTCGTCCCAGAGAGTTCCTTGTGCTCGTGGCAAGATTGCACAATTTTTTTCTTCGCGTTCACGCACCGTTGGACACTTTTTTGAATTTTTCGTCACTTTTTTTTTTTAATATGCTCCTGAAAAAAAAAAAAAAAGAAACTACACCAAACGTAAAGTGCGACACATGCAAAAAAAATATACGAAAAGAGAGGAAAAAAAATGACGCACGCACTAGTGGTGTATTTAACAAGAAAAAAAAAACTTATGAAACAATTTTTTTTTTTTTCAGAAATTTTTACTTTTTTTTTATGAATTTTTACTAACAAAGATGCGAAAAGTAAAAAAAGAACTAGTCCGAAAATCACAACCTTTTTTAAAAAAAAAATCGAACAAATCCCCGGCAACGGTGCCAAAAACTTGTTCTCAATTTTATAAAATATCGCAAGTGCACGGGCTATTATAGAATAGCGAGTGTAAGTACGGGTCGAACCCACAGAGATTTATCAATTTTTTTTTTTAAATTAATTGTGACTGTCCAACTAGACTAAATTGGATTGGAGATGAGATGTGTTAATAAACTAAGCATCACAAACAAGAAATAGGAGTACGAGAGATATAATCAAGGTAGCGTGAAAACTAGGACATTGGATCCATTTATCACGTTAAACTAACACTGTGCAATAATTTAAATTCGTCATTCCCGATTTTATAACTCAAATTAAACCGACTCTCGTCGTATTTAATTCGGAAAAATAATACGTGAGAAGTCCAAAATAAAATTTAACGTCTCTAAATTTAGACGCCTAAAATCCCTATTCCCTTAAAAAGTTCACTTTTAAATTATAAAATATAGTCTTTAAGCATGGGCTATCAATCAATTTAATAAAAGTATAACCCATCAAAAAGTACTCATACTTAAAATATAAAAATGATTTTTTTCAAATAATGCCGAAGGTTTAAAACACACTCTCGTGTCGTTTTAAATGAATACCGAATTTTTAAAACGTTTAACACATATCGGGAAATAAAGACGAAATTAAATCACACACAATATTAATCACACATGATAAATTTCACCTAGTCCTAGTGAGGAAATTAAGCTAGCATAATTGTAGACATAATAAAATTGCAAGAATGAATACTCAATTTCATTAAATAAACAAACTTACAATTGAAGTGTCACAAATAATCTTGACAAAAATTCCACTCACAAAATAATTATTGACCCTCTCTAAAGCTCTCTCTACCACTCTCTAAAACTGTCTACGAAATTATGAGCCCAAGGGTCCTTTTTATAGGACAAGTGGTGAGGTATTTGAGTTGTGGTGGGACTCTTTCTGATTGGCCGAATGGTGTTGGTAGCTATCTCTCCACCTCTTTAATCTTTGGATCGTGATAAGGGACGGAATTTCCCCCCACTCGAAAACTCTTATCTTTTCTTCCTGAACACGCATGCCGAGTTTCGTCTAAATCGGAGAATAAAAATTTCCGACTTTTTTAAAATTTGACAAGCGTAAAAACAACATTTTTTCGAACGACCGTAAAAATCAGCTTTTTCGCGCCTTTTTTGAATTGATCATCAATTTGCACCAAATTCCATCATTATCTGCAAAAATTTCAATAGGCAACTTTTTTCACAAATTAGCACAAGAATATTATAAAATTATCGAAGTGACCATTTTTGACTTAAAATTGACATTTTAACTATGAATTCAATCATTCTCGCATTTTTTTCCTCTTTTTAACAAAATAGTCCTAAGAAATTATTAAATACACTAAAAGGGGACTAACAAAGTATAAATTTGGGTATAAAATATACAAAATAATGCACTCATGAATACCGCTCCAATTATTTAAAGTATTATTTCCCAAATACTTCCCAAAAATTCTACACTAGACTTGGTCCATCGAATAGCAGTTTTCTCACCCAAATTTATTTCGTAACTTAATTTGGGTGTAAAAATGAAAATTTCCAAAATTTCAGCTTGTCGCTCAAACCAGAATGATATGTCGCTCGAACGAATGCGACGTGTCGTACGAACGATTTTGCGCGAGATCCTTATCTCGCGCGAACGACCTTCGCGCAAGATCGTTCGAGACTCTCTGTCTCGTCTTCTTCCCCAAAAATTTAGCGTTTTTCCACCATTTACACCTCTAAAACCTTAACTTTTCAATCCCAAACGCCCAATCAACAAATCCAATTGATGTTCTTACATATTTATATGATTTCTAACAACCTAGAATCATTAAATCCTCACCATACATCAATTAATTTTGAAATTCCAAAATTAAACCATTAAAACCCTAGTTCTTCCAATTTTAATTCAAGAACCAATTTAACCTAGATTTGTTCATGGAAAATTTTCATAAATCCGTGAATGTAATCCTATTTACATGAAGGGATTTAATTCTCTTGAAATTTCAGTCCCAAAATAAATCAATCATCAAATTTCCATCAAAATTAATTCTAAAAAATTGATGGGTTTTCATCTATTCTAACATGAACACAATTATTACTTAAAAATGCATGTAATAAAGACTTGCCTCAAATATGATGGTCTGATCCATTGGTGATGTTGTTATAGACGCGTTCCTCGTCTTTCGATCTACGCGATGGTGGTCTCGGTGGTGGAAGATGGTGCCGAAAGGTTTTGGCTCTTTGGGATTCTCTTTCCCTCTCTCTCTAATACTCTCTCTTGAGTTTTTTGATTGTGATCCCAAACACCTCCCAAAAAGCTGATATAATACACTCTCAATTTTCCTCCCTTCAGTTTCTCCAAATTTTAAAATTACTAAAATACCCCTATGGGGTGCCGGTTTGATCTAAAATCTCCCAGAGTCCAAATAAAATACCCGGTAGAGTTTTCGGACTATCTTGACCCTCATGGACTCAAAAGCGCACTTGAAATTACCATACGAGTTACATAAAAACAATTTACCTTTATATTCCATTCAATTAGTCATGACACGACTCACACGCGTGTCCCGACTTAATTTACCTTTATATTCCATATTACATATCACACAGTAATATTAAATAATTCTCAACAATAAGTATTAACCCTTGTCATGCTAGTTAATAATTATTTCAATTCGAATTAATAAAAATAATTTCTTGCATTTTAATTTAATTGATCCAACAACAATAATTAATCACATAATTATTTCCACAATAATAATTAATCACATAATTATTTAAATCATCAAAAATACGGGGTGTTACAATATTAATATTAACCGTTTAAGAAACTTAAACACATTCTATATGAAATTGTACATCATGTCGTGCAAATGTTGACGATTCTTAAAATTTGAGTCCGTCTTCATGAACTTATGATCGTGAGGTTCTTTGACGGTTGTAGCAGATACGGCCTATCCTATGTAAACTATGGACTATGGAAATAATGTCCTTTTAAATCTCCCACCATGTGTATGCCGGTACAAAATAAAAACGTCCGAATTATCAAAACAAAAAATCCTATACAAATCTAATACCCTCCCATGCAACCCAAAAGCGAAAAGGTACAAAATATGTCAGTATTCAAATTCTTGAAAAATCTTCAACTTTGACATCTCTTTAAATCTCTTTTCTTTCCTTGCGCTTCTTTTGTGTGCTTTTTCCAAATGATCATCTAAGTCCTACACACAATAAATAAACAAATACCTTCGTGACGTATTGAGTTTGAAATGAGACAAAAATCAATCAAAGATCACATCTCAAATCTCCCCCATAATTCAAAATCTCACTCCTCCATAATTCATAATTCGTTCTCCCCCTTTTTATTTGTCCGAAATAGACAAGAAAAAGAATAAACCCAAAAAAAAAATCTGGAGTGTCACGACAAGCATAGGAAATCATCAAGAATAAAAAAAACTATGCTCATGCAAGGATAAACTCAAAAGCATTCACCAACTACTTTTGATTTTTTCAAAGAAAGAAAATAATTTACAAAAGTATCAAACACCATTAATGTTCACTAAGATAACCAAATGGTGGATACTTAATGAATGGGTGTGATCAAATTCGATAGGAAGATCATTACAATCAAACATAACATATGTGCATGATGAATATGGAAACTCCTAACGAATGAACTCAAAATCATTCTTAGGTGCCAAAAAGTGAATCTAAATGACATTAACACAGTCTAATCGACACATCAAAGTCAGGAATGATATTCACACCAATAAGGTCTAAAATTATGTAATGCTTTTTCAAGACTTTGTCAGGACATGCAAACCCGTTGTTTTATTTCGTCCAAACACCCCCATAGATAATAAATGTTTTATTTTTCTATTGAGGTGATCGAAACCTAATGGCTCCTTTTTGGCATATTTATCTTTTTATTGCCTTAATTTTTTCTCGAGATCTTTTCAAATGTTGGCTTTCATGACGTGTTTAATATTCACTCACGGCCCTTTCCCGTGTTCACTCATCATTTTTTCAAATTTTAAACAAATCCTCACAGGCAACGATTCTTACATGTACTACTTTCATTGTCAAATTTTATTGCATTTAGTTCGTTTTAAAGGCAGAATTGAGATGAAAACACTTCGATCAATATGTGATAAACAAGTATAATAATCAAATAAATCCGTGTACGTTTACACTAAAGTAAATCACGAGTCAAATATATAGGAAGTAATAACTAATCACGTCTCAATGACTCCAAACATTATACAACACAAAATTAAATGATGATGCGTCTCAAGTCACCATCAAATAGTCACATGGATGTGGAATCATGTTGTGACTTGGTCATCCTAAATGTCCATTCATAAACACGAAATACAAAAATCTTTTTGTCTTTTTCCAAAAATTTATCAAAATAAAATCTTTTTGGATTTTTTAATTTTTTCTCAGAAAAATAGAAAATCTTTTTGTATTTTTCCAAAAATTTTCCAAAACAAAAAATCTTTTTGGTTTTTCAAAAAATATATCAAAAATGGAAAAATTAATACTAAAGTGGTACACACTAGCAATAGGCATAAAATATCATCATGAAAATAATCGTATGCTAGCAAACAATTCTAAACCTCAACCGTTAGGTGTAGAGGAGTTTTCCAAAGGTGATGATATCCAGTGAAAAACATCCATTAAATCATATGAAGTTTTGTCTAAAAACTTAACTTGCTCTCGAATATGTTCAAACTCTCTCATGTAATCTCTCGGAGCAGGAAAAGTATCATGTGTGGGTGCGTGTGCGGTAACATGTGGTAAAACTCTATGCAACACACTACCCAAATGAAAACAGAATTCCCTAAGGTGTCCTCTCTTCTTACAATAGGTGCAAACATACACGGGCCTAGAAACACCTTTCCTAAAATGTCTAGGACCCACTCTCCTATCGGGTAATGGACTCCTAAGTGGGTTGGATTGAGATACATATGGATTCATCACAAACTCAAAAACTGGATCGGGTGCAACACGGGAAGTAGACGCACCGTCATAACCTATTTCAATATTACCCAAAGAGGGACCGAGGAGAATATTTCCAACCTTCTTAGATGTGTTATCTATAGTGACCTTGACCTCCCATGCACATTCGATATATCTCTCTAGTTGCAACATAGGGACTTCAAATTAACTATTTTCCCAACTTGCGATAATAAACTACTCACTCAAAGAGATCGTTACCTTCTCGAGTTGACTCGCCGATGCCTCAAATCCCCTCAAAACTTCTATCTCTCTCTCTCTCCAAATCTAACACCTTAAGACCTAACTCCGTATTTAAATTCTTCATCTTTAAGGTCTCGGCGTATAAATCTCGAAACACTTTTGGAGATGGATTTCACCCTCACTTGCACACTCACTCTCACACTCACTATAAAGACTCCAATCATCATCTTGGCTCTCACATAAATAAGTACCCTCATTGTCATGGTACAAACTAGGTGTGCTCACATGACTTGAAATTAAAGGCAACACACATACCATGTGATGACTCATCCCTAGAATCATTCACCTCCTCGTCACTATCGCTAAGAGTGGCTGGTGTAGCAACTTTATTTCCCTTTGTCTTTAGCATAGTGGGACATCCAAACGCTTTGTGCCCTTTGACCTCACATTCAAAACATATTCCTCTTTATCTTTCTCTTTCTCTCTGCTATCATAGGCTTCTCCTTTCTTTTTATTTTTCTCAAATATCTTTTTTGTTGAATGAATTGTCTTTGGAAAATTTGAGAAAATTTTCAAAATTTTTAGCAAGCATAGCCACATCATCAATAGTAAACTCTTCCTCAGACTAAGCATCACAAACTCTCTCTTTCTTCCTAGACACTTCCTCACTTCTTCTAAACTGTGCCATAAGTGCATTCCATCTATCCTTAGGCTTAATAATTTTGGGAAACATGTTGATCTCATAAGTTTGAAGGTCTCTTATGAGTTCTTCTAACCTAAGTGTATCTAATATCTCTAAAGAATTTTAAATGGTGACCTTAGGTATAAAACGGTATGGAAGTGACCTCAAAATCTTTTTAACAACTCTCGTGTCGTCAATTTTATCACCCAAATTACAACTTGTGTTGACCACGTCTGACAACCTAGCATAAACTCATCAAAACACTCAGACTTAGACATCATGATTGTCTCAAATTTGGTGTTCAAATTTTGTAACTAATACACCTTGAGTGCATTGGTACCCTCACGTGTCAGTTGGAGGATATTCCATGCCTCTTTGAACGTGGTGCACATCATAATACGACGAAACTCGCCAGGGGTGATGGCTCTAGAAATAGCGCTCGTTCTATGGGAACTAAAATTACTCAATTTAAAATCATCCTCTGTCCAGTCTGATACAAATTTGGGAAAAGTGATATTATCGACGGTGACAGTGGGAGGAGTACACTCTCTTTCACAAACAATCCAGACACGTTCATCAATTATTTTTAAACCAGATTTCACGCGGGCTTTCAAACAGGCATAATTCGTGCCATAAAAAATGGGCAACCAATTATATAAGTTTTCCATAAAAAAAATTATGAAATTTTCAAAAACATATTTTTAAAAAAATCGATATCACAAAAAATTTACAAAAAAAGAATCACTCAGAAAATTAGAGTAACCTGCTCTAATACCAATTTGTGAATGTTCGTGATATAGATTGTTTATGGGATTCAAAAATTTCCAATTAAAACTTATTTCATTAGATGCAGTCTTAGATCCAAATTAAATTCAATTTTATTTAAACCCTAATCATGCATTTATGTGAATAATTATGCCATCACAAACAATCACAAATTACTGGACAAACAAATTTCAGGAAAAATCCACTGAAAGGGCAAAACCTTTTATTTCAATAAATGTTTGCAAATTGCAACTTACAACACACTGATAAAAATCTGTAATGAATTTACCACAGTAAACCCACATAGATCACAGCCTGAAAACCAGCAATGGACTCTCGCAAGAACCCACAATAACCATAACTCTCCTCAGTAATGAAGACCCTCTAGTATCCTCAAGTGACCTCAGTCTTCAGTAAGCAACTCCTGAAAAGCTACTAATCCAGTAGTAAAGATGGCACTCCACAAGAACAAACTTCAATAGAAGTGATTTGAGTTCCACAAAATATTCACACAAGAATTGGGATCTTTTGTGTGAATTAAACAAATAAAGAGCCCTAAATGTGAAGACTAAAAGTCCTGTAGAAAAACAGTTTTCGTTTATTAAAGTCTTAATGAAATAGGTCTCCAAAATAGGTATTTATAGCTAACCAAAAAAGTTAAGACAACGCAGGTTGTTAGAAGTCTTTTGAACGACACTTCATGTCTCTACTAATGGCCATACAAATGAGTGTTCATTTGAAGCAGTAAAGAAATGATCCCTTTTATGACCCTTCAAACGACATGTGATGTTTTTAGAAGCATTCATTTGAATGACATTGCCTTATCGTTTGAACGATAGGAGTGAGAATTTTTATTTTAAAAAGCTCTCCTACAGGTCTTGGAAAATTATTTTTACTTAAAAAAATGTCTCATTTTCTTTTAAAATAGTTTCAAAAAGTATCCAAATATAATTGTAAACCATTTATAAAACTTAAACACATTCTATATGAAATTGTACCTTATGTTATGGAAATGTTGAAGATTCTTGAAATTCGGATCCGTCTTTATGAAATTATGATCGTGAGTTTCTTCGATGGTTGTAGCGATATACGACATATCATATATAAACTATGGACTATGGAAATAATGTCCTTACATGTTCAAATGGGAACACACCTCTTTCGAATGAGGGTATTCCAATAAGATTCCAGACAATAATAGAAATTCATTAGTTTTTTATCATTATATGGTTGTTCGAACCTCGTTCGAATGACAAACCTTTCCTCGTTGGAATGATTTGGCCACTCGTTCGAATGACTGCCAATTTTCCACACCTCAACCTTAATCCATCAAATACAAATTCAAATTTCACAAAGGCCACAAGGATAGTTCAAATTTAACATCCATAAATTATATTCAGTTCATGTCCCAAAGGCATACAAATTCAAGGGAATAAGGTACATATATCGGGCACGGGTGTTACATTCTACCGCCTTTAGGAGATTTTTTCCCTAAAATCAGAACAACCAAGCTAAGTAAAGAGTTTCAGGTGCTTCTCATGCATCTTTGACTCGCGTTCCCAAGTCTCACCTTTAACACCTTGGAAATCCCAAAGAACTTTCACTAGTGGAATGAACATATTGTGCAAGACTCTATCCTCGCTGATGATGCAGTATATCACCCAAAAATATATTTAGCTCATTTTCTAGGTTTGTGAAATAATGGTGAAATAAGACACTAACCCAAAGGCAAATAATAAATTAGATAAGATGATAGATAAGGAGGAGACATGATAATTAAGTGGTTCGTCTTTGGCCTACGTCAAGTGTGCAAAGGGTTAATAGTTTTCACTATATAATGGGGATGAAAAACATTGACAAGGTTACAATCTATTAATCACACACACTCTCTCTCTAATACAAAGTAATAGTTTTTTTTTGTGGAATGATCGATCCTTCTAAACGAAGAGGATGAATCACTTTCATAGCATTGGGGGTGCTCAATATCACCCCCTAGCATGCAGTCTGTGTGAATGAGATCAAATGACAATTGAGAGCCTAAAAACTATAAAATGCAATGTGTATCTCATGGTGGCCAAATATATGTTTCACATGAGGGTTGATATCACATAACATTCTTGATTACGTGTGCCAATAATACCCTTGTCATATGTTTCACTCATGTGAAGTATATCGAAGCTGGAGAGTCTTGACCTACTAAGACTAGTAAAGTGATATTACTCAAGGATAAGGCCAATAAAAAACTAATTCTTCTCCTAGAAAATATAGTTACTGATGAGGTCTTGTCCTAATAAAATTATCGGAGCCCGACACTGATGGGGTTGACACCATGTTTTTGCTATTTGTAAGTCTAAAATTATGCTCAATAATTAATGATGACAGTCATTGGATGAGGTGGTCTTAGAGGTCAAAACTCAGGAATGTGCCCCATGAAGTGAGAAGTGCATAATATAATGACTCTGAGATGATCAGTGAGGGAACATGTTGTCACGATGGGTCTCGTCTAGATGAGACCAGACTTGTATATATCATTCGTGGTCTAAGATGGACACATTTTACGTCAAGAACAAAACATCTTCCTCCAACTCAATGTGGTTCCAGTTGATGACATGCTGGGAATTCAGAAGATACTATAACTTCTGAGGTAACGCTAATTGGTAAGACACATATTCGATCCGTTCCAAGATTTAAAAGGGATTAATATATTAAGAGTCAAGCTTCCCCTTCTTGATAAACTATTGAATGATAGTCCTAGATCTAACCTTCAATAACACATGGTCATCTACCTCAAACTCTAGAGGTATTCGCCAATTATCAACATAATTCTTCTGTTGACTCTGAGCCATCATAAGCCTCGACTGAATTACTTAAACTTTATCGATCATCTCTGTGATAAAATCTGAATTGGTGAAATGTTTCTCACCCACCTCTGCCCAGTAAACCAGAGAGTGTCACAACCTCCCATAAAGAGATTTATAGTGAGATATACTAATGCTTTCCTAAAGAGATTTATAGTGAGATTTATGTCGACTCAGTAGTTAAAATCTCTCAACCAACAGCACCCTTTAGTGTTTGTAGGTGACAATGTAGTGAGTGAAGTGCCTAAAATGCCATGCATGTACTCAAATAATTATAGACGGATCCTATGAATTACAACAAGTATATATTTGAAATCCTTTTTCACACTTCTGAAATGTAGACTTGATCTTTTGTACAATAGTTCAAGATCTAATTTTATTTAGGATCTTTAAAACGCAAATCCTGAGAAATTATTTATACACGCAATTTTTCAAAGTGAAAAATTTTCTCATATCTGAAACATGCAAGTCATGATTTTAGTTTTGCAAAACTGAGAGATGTTGGATAAAAATGATTTTAAAGCTTCTTACAAACAATATCCAATAAGAGACTATTCTCAAAATAAGAAATCAAAACAGCCAAAGAACTAAGAAGTGAACTATATCACTTTGATTTTAGATCTTCAACTTTACAAAAAGAAAAGAGATTAGAAATCATGTGAGGCTGTTGAGAGAGAGATTAAAACTAAGGGGAATTTAGAAAACCCTAATTTTCAAAAATTAATTTCTAAAAATATTTAGAGTTTTTGTACGAAAATAATTTTCTCTCTTCTTTATTTTTTCTCTCAATTGACGAAGTTTCCAAAGTCTTCAAATGGGGACCCAAACATATGTATTTATATTGAGCTTAAAAAGGTCTGGAAGATCGATGCGATATGAACGTCTTAGATTTAAACAACGATTAGAATTCAAATCGTAGGGCTGATAAGAGACAACACAAAACTCATCTCTAATTGGTTAAAATATGATGCACATGGATTACAAATAAACGCATGCAAGCCATTGATAAATAGGATCCAACGGTCAATATTTGGTGCATCTATTGTGAGTGTAAACAAACACACGCTGAGCCAATCAAGTGCAAACATTTGTAGAGCTTTTATCAGTTATAAAATGCGTGTTTTTAGAGTTCTAGAAATTCTACTTTTAACCGCAATAGCTTGTGCCGGTTTTGGATTCGACCCAGGCCATCTTTTAGGAACTAATAAAATTCGAATTTTAGCCCCATAACAATTTAAAACCCTATTTTAATTATTTTAAAAAAAGATTTTAATTGTTTTAAAAATTTTAAAAATTATAAAAAATTCATTTTAAATTAATTCAACACACACCAATCAAATATGAGATGAAATATGCAATCCTATGCATTGTGTGTGTTGGTTTTCTACCTGTTTGACTTTGATCTTTGTTGAGGATGATGTAAAACTTGAAGAAACTATGATGTACTTGAAGGAGGGACTAAATTTTTTTATATATTTGCAAACTAGTTCAGGCTCCTATATAGTGCAGACTCAAGTGTCTCAACTATATTGTGTTCTTCAATCTCCCCCTTTGAAAATGAGAGACAAAATATCCTTTGAGTTACCTAGTACTCGTATGGATAGAAAAAATATGAAAAACTTATTGCTAAACAAAAATTCTAACTACCCCTTTTCCCAGAAATAAAAAAGTACATAACTGAACTATGAACAAACCAATACCCTGGACAAATATGATTGTACCGATTCCTAAAAAAGAAAACAACACTAATGACAAAGATCAATAATTAGTCAAGTTTTTACAATAATTGTTCTGATGTACTCAAATATCTCTCTCCCATTTTGTCTCAATTGGATAAAGGGTGAAAGACATAACAAGCATTCTATCAATCAACCGGTCACCTCAAGGGTCTCCTTTATAAAATAGAAATAGGAGGCATCGTTTGTCATTTATAAAATAAACATTCCCTATATCCTCAAAGGCCTATTATAGGCATGAAAATAACCGGAGGATATGATTGGTGATACGTATCTAGTCAAGCATTATCATACCAGTGGATTTCCTTAAAGATTCAAAACATAAATTATCCAAAGGTTTGGTGAACAAGTCAGCTAGTTGATGTTCAGTAAGTAAATAGTTTATCTCTAACTCTTTAGACTCAACAATTTCACCTATAAAATGATGTCTTATTTTAATATGTTTAGTATGCGAATGTTGAACATGATTCTTAGAGATATTTACCGCACTTTTATTATCGCAATAGAGATTTAATTTTCTTGATTAATTCCATAGTCACTAACCATTTTTTATATCCATAATAATTGTGCTTAAAAACTTCCTACAACTATATATTTCTGATTCTGTTGTGGAAAGAGATATGCTGTTATTTTTTTTCACTACTCCATCCTACTAAGTTATTACCTATGTAATAACAAGCATTTGAAGTGTTTTTTTTTTGTCATCTGAGCTGCCAACTTAGTCAGCTTCAGTGTATCCTACGATCGTGCTTGTGGTGTCTTTTGTGTATCATATACATAGGCTTATAGTTCCCTTAACATATTTGAATATGCGTTTAACATAGATAAGGTGACTTTCCTTATGTGAACTTTAGTAACGAGCGCAAACACACACAGCATACATGATATTGGATTGAGGCGCTGTTGGGTACAATAAACTGCCTATCATTCTTCTATATAGCGTAGGATATACTGGTTTTTCAGACTCATCTTTGGATAGTTTTGTAGAGGTGCTCATGGGAGTCCTAGAAACTTTAACATTGTCTAAACTGAATTTTTTCACTAATTCTATTGTGTATGTAGACTGCGATATCAATAACCCATCATCTATTTGCTTAACTTGAAGACCTAAAAAATATTGAAGCTCCACCATAAGCGACATTTGGATTTCTCCATGCATAATTTTTGAAAACTTTTTAACTTAAGATGGGGAAGTAGATCAAAATATAATGTCGTTAACATATACCTGAGCAATTAAGACCAATTTGTTACAATATTTAACAAATAATGCCTGATCATTTCAACCACGTCGAAAACTTTTATTGATTAAAAAGTTGATTAGGCACATATTCTTCACATTTATCCCCTTAATTTCGGTATTTTTATGATCCCGTGCAGTGTAAATAGCTTGGATTTGTCTCGTATTTATTCTAATAACCTATTTTGGAAATTATTTTGTGTTTTGTATATTTCTCATGTACTTTATAGGTATTTCATTCAAGTTAGTGCAGAAGAGAACGCAAAACAGTGAAAGAAACCAAGAAATGGAGAGTTGAAGGGCATTTTCGTAATTTTACACACTTATTCCGGAGGTAGGGAAAACTAGAAAGTTGAAGAGATCTAAATTACAAGAACACTGGAAAAAACGGCACCTCAATCCGAGCTACGGTGAAGAAGTTATGAGGTTTTGAAGTTATGAGATAATGAAGAGAAATTGACCAAAAAAATAGGACCGATCCAGATGGAGCCAAACCGATCCGGAGAGAACCAAACCGGTCCGTTCAGAAATAAAAATAACCGATCCGGTTACCAAACCGATCCGGACAGAACCGATCTGGCTGTTAGAATTCTGAAATTTAATTTAGAGCTGAAGAGGTGCATAGCTGGTAAAATCTTGCGCAACAAGCGATTCTAGCTCTCAAATTCGTGCTACTTGGTGCTATAAAAGACCAAGCCCTACCTCTTTCCAAGGGGGAGTGGAATTTGAGAGAGTATTTCTAGTTTTTCTTTAGAGTAGATAATTTCATCTTCTTAGAGAAAACTCTAGTTTGTAAGTTTGAAGAAGAAGAATTTTTTTGGATTCAAGTTCATCTCTTTTTCCAATTGCTGAATACAAGTATCAATTTTTCATTCTCTTATTTCTTCTCTATTTTATTTTTAATTCTCAATTGTTTAGCAAATTGTTAACAATGTTTGTTATATGCATAATTCCATGTATGAATTTGTTTTCTAGTAAAACCATGTTTAGTTAAATTTTCAAGGGTTGGGGTACATAAAATCATTCCGAGGTGAATTGCCCATGTAGAAAATAGAGGGTAAATTAAATAGTGATCGAATCTTGTATGGAAATTATGCGAACATAGACAATCTTTTAATCTCTCTTGCCTTAGGTACTTGGGATGTTTAAGAACGCTATACAAGTGTATTTGTCCATTCACCGCTTTGTATTTACCTTTGATTTCATATGATGCGGGAAAGATCCTTCATATATGTAATGCTTAGGATCTATAAAGATTGGATTTAGTCAAAAATTTCAATTTACAATTCAAGTATTCTATACGGTAATTTACTAAGGTTTGAGGGATTGTACTCCACCCCATTTTCTCTCATTTTCAAATCTAATTTCTTTACAATTCTTAGTGTTTTTTTACACATTTTATTTCATCACCAATTAGAAATTTAAACCCATCAATCATCTTTTTCTTTTATTTTATTTTAACATCAACTTTAGGATTAAACTACCTTACCTTTGTCGTCACGCTCACACGTCCTAATTCCCTGTGGATTCGATACCCAGACTCGCCATTATACTCCTTAAGAAGTGTAGTTACAAGTTTAGGTTTTTTGTATTGAGGTTGGAAGCCGATAACAACGACTAGCGTATTACACGAATGCTCGGTTTTTCCACTTTATCAAAAGTCCGATAAGCATTCGTACCAGACCCAAGGGGCTTGCTTTAAACCATATAATGCCTTTTTCAATCTATACATATGGTTTGGGTAATGAGGATTAATAAATCATTTCGACTGTTCAACGTACATTTCCTCCGTAAAAATACCATTTAAAAAAGAGAATTTTACATCCATTTGTTAAAGGATGAATTATAAGTGACATGCTATGGCCAAGAGTAAGCGAACAGACTTGAGGCGAGTGACCAAGAAAAACGTATCCTCAAAATATATTCCTTAAACTTGAGAGTAGACCTGGGAAGCTAATCTAACTTTATTTATATCTATCGTTCGTGATTCATCTGTTTTATTTTTAAAAATCCAACGAGTGCCAATAACCCTTCTATTTTTTGGCCTAGGTACAAGATTCCACACATCATGACTTTTAAATTGAACGAGCTCTTCTTGCATAACACCTATCCAAAATGAGTCATTAAGTGCCTCATTTACATTATGTGGTTCTACTAGAGACATAAGGCACGCAAAATGGGCAATTTACGTAATCGGGATCTTGTACGCACTGACTTATTAGGGTTACCAACTACATTATCAATGGGATGATTTTTAGAAACCTAATTAGGTGGTTCAGGGGTCTCAGTCGGTAAAGGCTCAACTATCTCTGGAGAGTCATAAGTAAAATTGTTTTCGGACTCTTTCACTATAGTTGGTGCTTGTTATTTACTCTCGATATTAGTGTCACTCACTATCACATTTATCGATTCCATGATTACTTTGGTGCATAAATTAAAATTGTGATAAGACCTACTGTTTGAGGAGTGACCCAAAAATATGGCTTTGTCACCACGGGTTTCAAACTTAGACAGGTGTTCTTTGTCCTTGCAAACATAACAAGTACTCCCAAAAGTTTGAAAAAATTTCAGATTGGGCTATTTATCACACCAAAGTTCATAGGAGGTTTATTTGGTATTTTTTCGAAGATAGACCCAGTTGATTATATAACACGCTATTTGAACTTCCTCAACCCAAATGTATTTTGGAAAGTTCTTAACATGTATCATTACCCTGACCATTTCTTGGATTGTGCATTTTTTATGCTCAGCAACACTATTCTGTTGAGTTGTTCTACGGGCACTGAACTCATACTGATAACCATTACAATTATAATACTCTACTAAACCTAAGTCCTTAAATTCACCTCCTCTATCGCTAGGTATTCGATTAACTTGGGTATCTTTTTCATTCTCGATTCTCAAAAGGATTTTTAAAAATTCTCGAAATGTGCCAGATTTTTGTTTTAAAAATGCTACCCAAGTGTACCTTATAAAACCATCCATAAGGACTAAAATGTAACTATTATAACAAAGGATTACAGTTTAGGAAAGACCCATAAGATCCATGTTGATGAGTTCTAGAGGTTTATATGTTAAAATGTCTTTAGCTTTTTTGTGAGCAGATTTAGTCATTTTTCCTTCCTGACACGGCCCACAAACAACATTTGAAGTTGGTTTTATTTTTAGTAAACCTCTAACTATATCTTGAGAGCTTAATTTTCCAAGATTATCGTAATTTATGTGACCCAAACGATTATGCCTGATTCCATTATCATCAAGTTTTGCTAACCTACGGGTCTCAATTCCCGAATTTACTGTGTAATAGTTATCTGGGGTCTTATGACTTGTAAGGATATAATCACCATTCTCATTTAAAAAAATTCAATCTGTATTCGACAATTAAACATTGTGATTGGAGTAAAAAAATTGAGATATGCCCAATAAATTAGCTTTAGGACCTTTTACTAATAGGACATCTTTGAGAATGGGGAGTCTCGTTTTTTGGAGTGTTCCTTTGCCTATGATTTGAGTTGATACTCCATCTCCAAACAAAATATTCCCTCCTAAAATGTTAGTCTAGTTGGTTAATTTAGTATCATCTTCGATCATATGCTAGGAGTATCTAGAGTCTAAGTACCAACAAGATGTAGTGTTCTCAACTTTTAAATCACTAATAACAATATTACACTTCAACTGGGGTATTCGATCATCCTTTCTAACCCAAATAACTGTGGTTTTAAAATGTTTATGAGATTTTGGTTTAGAAATAGGTCTAGGACTCTTTCTCTTAAATTTCTTCTTAGCATGAGATCTTTTCTTCCTACTCTTATAGTTAAAGTTTTTATTGGGTTGTTTAGGAAGTACATAATTATTTATGCTCCGCCTAGAATAGATAAGGTCTTTGAAAATAGGTGAATTATAGACAAACTTATACAGTCATTTTTCAAAACATTCATTGAGATAGTGTCCATAAACATCACAATAGGAACAATATTGGTGGATAGATATTTTTTTCCATTTTGAAAACCTTTAAAAAGGGGCTTATCCATTTCCTGGATATTAACTTTAAGTCTAACTGCAACAATTTTGAATTTGAGATCACATTGCCTAAGAGGGGGGAAACATACTTAGCCTTAGGTTCAACAATTGGCTTAGGACGACTTTCCATTTGCTTATCTAACCATTTTTGCTTATTTTAAAAATCTTTCTTTATGGCTAAAAAATAGGACATAAGTCATGTGGTCTTTTTACAAAAGACACAAATTTCACATGTTAAAAAGTTTTGGTTTGTGCCTTAGTTTTTTTATCACAACCTAAACCCATTTTATCTTCACAATTGGTTTTGTCAGATGCAACACAGTCTTCAAAACAATTGGACTTATTTTTTAACTTAGAAAATTTGTTGAAGACAGTTGAAGCTTTTTGCTTCGATTCTTCCAATTCTATCAACGTTGCCTTATATATCTTTTCCAAAACCTCATTTGATTCAGAAAGTTCTTTAATTTTTTCAACAAAATATTTATTTTTCATTTCATACGCTAGACATTGATTTGTATAGTCCCTTTTATTCTGTTTTAACAATAGGCTTAAAGAATCTATCTTTTTATGTTAAGTTATTGACTGTCTTTTCTAGTTTAGTGCTCTTCCTAGGAGTCTTAGTGTAAAGTGTGTGAATGTCAAGGAGATCATAGTTACTGGAATCATTATGTACAGTGTTTGAGTTGTCCCTTAGCACTTTATTTATCGAACTCACACACCCATTCAATTCGTCATCAGTATGAAGACTTTAACTCACACACATCGTCGAAGAGCTATTGCTAGAAATATCGACAACATTTTTATCATCTAAGCAAAGATTAGATAAACTAGAAGTAGACAAAACATATTAAACATAATAGTACTAGGCATTATAGAATCAGGTTCAACATTTTTCATAGACATATCATCAAGATAGATAATTTTTGCGAAGAAAGACATGCAAGGGCTAAAAGAGTTAGAAAACTCAGGCTCGTCTTCTTTAGAGTCACTTGAGTCTTGGATTTAGCAGAGTTATTCAATTTAACCATACACCCTTTTTACCACATCTATAGCATTAAGTGTTTCTAAAGTCTTTTTCAGGCCTGTTATTATTTTTAGTATTCTATTTGTCATGATTTCTCTCATGAGGCATGTTATTAGAGTTTTTTTTATATTCATCTTTCCCTGGTTTAGAAGCAATGTTGTTTCTATACATTAAGATTTTCTTGAACTGTTTTGACATAAGGGCTATTTGGTTATCCAAACTCTCCAAATCATAATCCTCATTAGATTCCAAGTCTATAGAGGTCATAACTAACTAAGGAGAGGTCATTTTATACTAAGGCTAAATTAGAACTAGACTATCTTTTTTTATTATTAAAAAGATGCTTCTTAAGCTCAAGTTCCATTTCTACAATCCTAAATTTGCTATTGAGGAGTTCAGGGGTCAAGTAAGGGTAATTTATCTCCTCAATTGCATACCTCTTGTTATCAAACTTAGGGGGAAGGGACTTACGAATTTTTTACACTATTTCTTCCCTAGCATACATGACTCCATTTTCAAACTTTTTGTAATTATATCAGTCAACCTAAAATAGGTTTCATTGAAGGTTTTAGTCTCATTCATGATCAGGGTTTTATATTATTGAATTGACATCCATGTTTTGGCTGCCTTAACACATTCATCACCTTTGTGAGAAGTGACTAGCGTGTCCCAAGATACCTTAGATATAGAGCAAATAGATATACATTTGAATTTATTCTCATTAACATACATGGATATGGCATTTTTCCTTTGTTATTACTTAAAGAGGCTAGTTTTTATTCCTTGGTAAACTCGTTGAGGATTTTTTTTTAATTCTTATAGTACTAATATCAGCAATAGGTTTAGTTGGTGTGACAACCTGCTCAAAATAATAACGAGTGGCCAACCCTATACTACATTAAATCAGGTATCTCAGATGGTTCAATCTTAACATCAATTGACAATACGTAATAATATAAGGCTAACTACCTGAAACCATTAAAAGCGGATTGTCAAAAATTTTAAACATTTATTTAACACCAAAAGAAACCAACCATGAACCCAAAATAACACAATACTACATCTAAATGTGAGGAGTGATACATGCAACTCCAATAATATGAAAGAGTACGATACAATGTACAAGAAAATCTCAACAATGAAATACCCGAATAAGCTGTCGAGTCACAGACAATACAATAATTTGAGAAAGAAAATATAAAAGTGTTAGTCTACAACACTTGAGTATAAACTTGATATACAAGCTGAATCCTAATCTAGATATACAAAGGTAGGAATCGACTAAAAAAAGTGTCGCAACAGTCCGCTACTGCAACAGCTCCATGAATAAACTGGATGGATGAACATCAATGGCGTCCTTGCAGAGCAACACCTAAAGTAATACAATATATACACATGGAGGGAGAAAATATAAACGGGTCAGAGCCCGAGTTGAAAACATTTTATAGCAAGTGCATTAAAATGCATAATAATTATACATGCATTATTACATGATTGAGGTGGAATCGAACTCTCCATAATAATCTCCATCACCTCTCAACTAAAGCGCGCAACTAAACGTATGCACGTGATCTCCAAATGGATGCCCAATTCTAATTAGGCAAAAGAATCTAACTTAAACCTAATTGAAATATTTCATTAAAACCATCTAACTATCTCCCAATCTACACTTATCTATATCCCTTAAATCATATACTTTAACTTTAATGTTATAGTTCTCTTTATATTTGTTCATTTATTGAACATATAAAGTTGCATAATCATCCTTATAGTAACATCATCACAATACATCAACATTCTCTTTTACTAGAATTTCATATATTCTAGTTATGGCCTCATCTGGCATGTAAACATATATATATATAAATAATTATATATGAGTTATTAGCATCTAAATGTTAAGGAATAAACTTCTCCTAATTCTCAATACGGCATTACGTTTCATGCGTGGGACGTCTCGCCGAAGTGAAATCCAAACAAGGAACCCCCCCGTTACACTACTCTTGACAATATTGATCTTCGAGATTCATTATGCCCTCAATGCATGATGTATGTAACCTAAATTATTACTCCATTTTAATTAATTATTATTCCCAATTCTCAACAGTACAAGGCGTTTCATGCGTGGGACGTCTCACCAAAGCGAAATCCAAACAAGAAACCCCCCCGTTACACTACTCCTGGCACTGTTGATCGTCAGGATAGGTGATATATATATAAATATGAGCATTGACCACAAACTTCTCCCCAATTCCCAACATTACACTGCGTTTCGTGCGTGGGATGTCTCGTTGAATAGAAATCCAAACAAGGAACCCCTTGATACACTAATCCTGGAAATGTTGGTCGTTGAGGTCCATTATGCCCTCGATACCCAATTACAAGCACACCAACAATATCAAAACCATCCAACCGAGCTATAACTCGAGGACGCAGGCTCATATGCTATCATCTTTCAGTTGCCCATTCACGTAGCAAACTGGGGCCATCTGGTGGCGTTCAACGGCACCCACCTCGTGATCAACTCACGAACACAAAGTCCCAAGAAGCAGTCATGGCTCCTAATCGGCAAGTGAGAACGACACATACCCACGACTTCTTACCACCAAAATAATAATGTATATCATATAATAATCACCATGGACAACTACGACTTGGGGAATATCAATACCCTGATCTTTGAGCCAGGATGCTCACCCTCAACGCACGTAACTTCCCAATGATATCATGGAGGGGGTATGCTACACTATATATATATATATATATATATATATATATATATATATATATAAACCAGCATATAAGGTATACATACATCATCACATCATATAAAGATATACCATCATATAAGGTATACCTGTCACATTGTTTTCATATTTATAATACGCTCTTAGGCCCAATTTAATTAATAACATTGTTTAGTATATTTCCCTCTTGATATACTAATCGTCAATTCTCACACACCTTCCCCACTTAGTATACACCATACTATTTCTCTCTTGAAGCTCACGTGTCACTTCTATTTACAAATTGTCTCTCCATTCTATTTATGTTAAGGATATTCTCTATATCCTAATGCACTTCATTTAGCATTTCTCATTGTGTGAGATATCTCCCAAATTAATCATCACTAAGGATATTTCTAGATCCGTATGCACCTCAAGTAGCATTTATAATTCTCTATCCATAATAGGGTTCAATTCATTTTATGAAGCTTTAAAGTTTTCCCATTTGGGAATTGATCCTAAGATCCAATATCTCTAGGTTATTCTCATTCTTTCATATGATTTTAATTATTATCTCCAACTCGAATCTCCAATTAAGGTGGTCTTCCCCACTTAGAATATACCATAATTTCTAATCGGTATTCCTCAATTTAAGTCAATACGACTCCAATAATTTCTTATAAGGAAATTCTCTAAAAGTCTCCAAAACGTACTCCACACGATCCCTATAGAGGTTCCCAATCATTAACCTCAAACAAAACGGAATGAAATTCTCCATAGAAAAACATCCCTCAAAAAGCCCTGTTTTCGAATCGATTCGGGCCAATTTCGAATCGATTCGGCCCTGCGAATCGATTTGGCCTCCAAGGAGAATCGATTCGGGTCATCATTCCTAGGACTGTCTCAGGCCAAATCGATTCGGCTGGGGTCTAAATCAATTCGGTCACTCGGACCTGGGCACCTGTAAATTTCTGAATCAATTCGGTTAGGGGGCCGAATCGATTCGGTCTTCGTGGAGGCTCGAAAATGGCTACTTCTTAGTAAGCCAAAAATCCCAAAATTGGTTTTAATCATCTTATCTTCATTTCTCTTCAACCCAATCACATATATATCATTAATATTCATCCTAGAATACATATAAACTAATTTCTATCCTCAAATCAAAGATCTACATATAAAATCTAAGATTATGCCCAAAAGTTAGGTTTTGATAAACTAAACCTAAAACCCAAAGATTTAATCCACAAATCATGCAATAAATGGTACAAAACAATTATTTAGCAAGTTTAATCACTTGCCTCGGATTCGTAGGGTCTGATTCATCCTCGAGATCGCGTATTGACCGGAAATCTCCACTTTATCTCTCTTTTCTCCTTCTTTATCTTCTTCTCTCTTTCTTTCTTTATATTTCTCTTTCTCTCTTTGGAGAAATAAATCTCCCGTAGGCTTTTAATCCCTAACTCCCAAGATACACAACTTTAAATGATAATATACACTTTAAATGACTCGGTAACTTTAATTCGAGTCAAACATACCAAAAATATTTCGAAACCTAAATAGACCCCAAGTACAGTTATTTTGACTTTCTCGACCCTTTCGGACACAACTACACCCTCAGAATCGCCATTCGAAGAACTTTCTAACGACTTCAAATTTTGACCTCAATTGCTAATAAAATTTCTCTCCAAATAAAAATAATGTTTATTTATCCCAAAGTAACTAAATCAACGCCTCCAAGACCTCGGGTTGTTACAAACTTCCCCACTTACAAAAATTTCGTCCTCAAAATTTAGCTAAGCCTAATCCTCCAAAGCTCAACTAGTTTTACTACACCCATCCTCACTAATCCCATACCTAAACCTCAAACTTCCCATGATGAATTTATTTTAAGTTGATTTTAAGTTTTATAAAACCAATCCATTAACTACTAGGGCGCCCACACACCCTTTATGTTCGAGCTTTATGGTCACAGCAATCATAATGAGGCTTCATTTGCCTCCAAAATTCCACAATTCCACAATTCCATAGGTATATAAAGTATACTAGCATATTAATAGTGTAAAAATTTTGAATGGTCCAAAGAAATAACTCCTCTCAATTCCTGACATTCGTCTCTTTCATGCGGGGGACGTCTCACAAAAGTGAAATCCAAACAAGGAACCCTCCCAATACACTACTATGTAGCGACGTCGGGGATTGAGAGTTTGTTAAATCCGGACTAGAGTTTGAAAGAAATAATTTTATTAAAATCATTTTGAAATGGCCCAAATGCCGATAAAAGGTTTTATTTTGAAAACAGTTTATTTTAAAAATGGTTTATGTAATATAATATTCATATAAAATGCCTTATGTCCAACACAAGGTCTTAACAATCATCATACATATAACAATATGTAGCTCACAAAAATTAGCATAATTATGAGCTAAACTTTCCTGCGTCCCAACAATCCACAAGTTCAGAACTCTTTTCATTAATAACATATTACATCATATTAATATATTTTCGTTTATAAGGCTCATCTATATCTGGAATACAACAATTATACAAGTCTAATGTGACTACAAAAAAGAAGTAGCTTTATCATTACTACTTAACACACAATAACCATTCTTATATTCACCACAAGGTTTATAGTTCTCTTTGAGCGCATTACAAAATTATCTAGTCTTGCAAAAGATAATAACATAAGAGCCTAACTTGTTCAAAATTTCCCCATAGGGTCATTACATACATAATAGGGCTATAGCACTACCCTCTCGTCAACATCTCCCATACGATATTCCTAAAATTCATTTTAGTAATTATCCTATTCATAAAGGAAAATAACTTACATCATCCATCTCTAGTCCGATTGCCTTTCCTCATCAATGGGCTCCCACACGTAGTCCTCCGGTCTAAAATGATCTCGAATCTGTTGTAGGGGTTTCACTTCCAGAACTTTATCAAAACGTGGTCCTTTACCTCTTTTAGGACAATCTCTCTTTCTATGACCTGTTTCTTTACAAAAGAAACATCTGCCCGAAATTCCTCTCAGCCCACCTTGAAGAATAAAACGTCGTTGTGACTCTCCATAGTCCGACTTATTCCTACTCGCATTACTGGCACTCTCATCTCCAAACTTACTTGATGAACTCGAATTTCTAAAGTTCTTACCCTCTTGCGAACGAAGACGATATTCATGACACTTTAGTAGTGTCGCATTCACTACCTCGACGAAAGTCACTAAGGTAGGACTCTCTAACAAATGTTGTCGGATTCTCCAATCTAAACCTCAAAAAAACTTCGATATACGCTTCCCTTCCGTATTTTCCTCATCAGGCACTAACTTCGCCCATCTATAAAAATCTTCCTCATATTCTTCCACCGTTCTATTACCCTAAAAAATCTTCATATCCCGAGTCGAGGAAGGAAAATACCTTCGATCTAAAAGTTCCCAAAAATCTATTATAGGTAAAGTATCTCTCTGTTCAGATGTGGTGATAGACTCCCACCATTTGAGAGCTGCACCCGATAACTTAAAGGTGGCTAAAAATTGCATCTGCACCTCACTACACTTAACCATACGGAGGTGCCTCTACATACTATTCTTCCATTGACTTGTAGCCATTGCATCAACTCCACCTTTAAACTCGGGAGGATGACCCTTACTAAAATCTTCCTTCATTCTTTCCCATAAAGACAATCCTAAATGGGTTTGGGCTGCTCGAACGGCAGATTGCTGCGCCATCATAGAAATGGCAGCAATTACTGCTTGTGCCACGATATTGGCAACTTCATCTATAGTCATGTTCCTTTGAGGCATTTGGGGTTGCACATTTTTAGCCCCTTTATTTGCCCTGACTGAACGACCTCGCTTCGGTGGCATCTGAAACAAGAGAAATTGTATCAGGATGCCTTTCAAATATTTTTCATATCGCAGAAGAAATATGAACGTATGAATGCAACCGTCCTAACATTAAGGCTCTACATCAAGAACGGTTACGGAAGATCGTAGTAACCCGCACAGATCCTAAAGACACTAGAACCTGATGCTCTGATACCATCTGTGACAACCAGCTCAAAATAATAACGGGTGGCCAGCCATATACTACATTAAATCAGGTATCTCAGATGGCTCAATCTCAACATCAACTAACAATACGTAATAATATAAGTCTAACTACCCGAAACCATTAAAAGAGGATTGTCAAAAATTTAACACTTTTATTTAACACCAAATGAAACCAACCATGCACCCAAAATAACACAACACTACATCTAAATGTGAGGAGTGATACATGCAACTCCAATAATATGAAAGAGTATAATACAATGTACAACAAAATCTCAATAATGAAATATCCGAATAAGCTTTCGGGTCACCAACAATACAATAATGTGAGAAAGAAAATATAAAAGTGTTTAAGCTACAACACTTGAGTATAAACTTGATATACAAGCTGAATCCTAATCTAGATATACAAAGATAGGAATCGACTAAAGAAAAGTGCCACAACAGTCCGCTACTGCCACAGCTCCATGAATAAACTTGATGGATGAACATCAATGGAGTCCTTACGGAGGAACACCTAAAGTAATACAATATATACACATAGGGGGAGAAAATATAAATGGGTTAGAGCCCGAGTTGAAAACATTTTATAGCAAGTGCATTCAAAATGCATAATAATTATACATGCATTATTACATTATTAAGGTGGAATCGAACTCTCCATAATAGTCTCCCTCACCTCTCAACTAAAGCGCGCAACTAAACGTATGCATGTGATCTCCAAATGGATGCCCAATTCTAATTAGGCAAAAGAATCTAACTTAAACCCAATTGAAATATTTCATTAAAACCATCTAACCTATCTCCCAATCTACACTTATCTATATCCCTTAAATCATATACTTTAACTTTAATGTTATAGTTCTCTTTATATTTGTTCATTTATTGAACATATAAAGTTGCATAATCATCCTCATAGTAACATCATCACAATACATCAACATTCTCTTTTACTAAAATTTCATATATTCTAGTTATGCCATCTGTGTCATGTAAACATATATATAAATAATTATATATGAGTTATTAGAATCTAAATGCTAAGGACTAAACATCTCCTGATTCTCAATACGGCACTGCGTTTCATGCGTGGGATGTCTCGCCGAAGCGAAATCCAAACAAGGAACCCCCCGTTACACCACTCTTGACAGTATTGATCTTCGAGATTCATTATGCCCTCAATGCATGATGCATGTAACCCAAATTATTAATCCATTTTAATTAATTATTATTACCAATTCTCAACAGTACACGGCGTTTCATGCGTGGGACGTCTCACCAAAGCGAAATCCAAACAAGGAACCCCCCCCCCCCCCCCGTTACACTACTCCTGGCACTGTCGATCGTCAGGATAGGTGATATATATATATATATATATATATATATATATATATATATGAGCATTTAGGACTAACTTCACCCTAATTCCCAATATTACACTGCAGTTCGTGTGTGGGACGTCTCGCCGAAGCGAAATCCAAACAAGGAACCTCCCTGATACACTAATCCTAGCAATGTTGGTCGTTGAAGTCCATTATGCCCTCGATACCCAATTACAAGCACAACAACAATATCAAAACCATCTAACCGAGCTATAACTCAAGGACACAGGTTCACATGCTATCATCTTCCAGTTGCCCATTCACATAGCAAACTAGGGCCACCTGGTGGCGTTCAACGGCACCCACCTCGTGATCAACTCACGCACACAACGTCCCGGGAAGCAGTCATAGCTCCTAACCGGCAAGTGAGAACGACACATACCCATGACTTCTCACCCCCAAAATAAAATGTATATCATATAATAATCACCATGGACGACTATGACCTGGGGAATATCCACACCCTGCTCTTTGAGCCAGGATGATCACCCTCAACGCACGCAACTTCCCAATGATAGCAAGGACGGGTTATGCTTCACTATATATATATATATATATATATATATATATATATATAAAGATATACCATCATATAAGGTATACCCGTCACATTGTTTTTGTATTTATAATACGCTCTTAGGCCCAATTGAATTAATAACATTGTTTAGTATAGTTCCCTCTTGATATACTAATCGTCAATTCTCACACATCTTCCCCCACTTAGTATACACTATACTATTTCTCACTTGAAGCTCACGTGTCGCTTCTATTTATTAATTGTCTCTCCATTCTATTTATGTTAAGGATATTCTCTATATCCTAATGCACTTCATTTAGCATCTCTCATTGTGTGAAACATCTCCCAAATCAATCATCAGTAAGGATATTTCTATATCCGTATGCACCTCAATTAGCATTTATAATTATCCATCCATAATAGGGTTCAATTCATTTTATGAACCTTTAAAGTTATCCCATTTGGGATTTGATCCTAAGATCCAATATCTCTAGGTTATTCTCATTCTTTCATATGAATCTATTTATTATCTCCAACTCGAATATCCAATTAAGGTGGGCTTCCCCATTTAGAATATACCATAATTTATAATCGGTATTCCTCAATTTAAGTCAATACAACTCCAATAATTTCTTATAAGGGAAACTCTCTAAAAGTCTCCAAAACATACTCCACACGATCCCTATACAGGTTCCCAATCGATAACCTCGAAAAAAACGGAATGAAATTCTCCATAGAAAAACAACCCTCAAAAATATCTGTTTTTGAATCGATTCGGGCCAATTTTGAATCAATTCGGCCTCCAACATCAGACCTGGGAATCTCTCTCAGGCCGAATCGATTCGGCTGGGGTCCGAATCGATTCGGTCACTCAGACCTGGGCACTTACAAATTTCTGAATCGATTCGGTTAGGGGGCCGAATCGATTCGGCCTTCCTAGAGGCTCGAAAATGGCTACTTCTTAGTAAGCCAAAAATCCGAAAATTGGTTTTAATCATCTTATCTTCATTTCTCTTCAACCCAATCACATATATATCATTAATATTAATCCTAGAATACATATAAACTAATTTCTATCCTCAAATCAAAGATCTACATATCAAATCTAATATTATACCCAAAGTTTAGGTTTTGATAAACTAAACCTAAAACCCAAAGATTTAATCCACAAATCAAGCAATAAATGGTACACAATAATTATTTAGCAAGTTTAATCACTTGCCTCGGGTTCGTAGGGTTTATTCGTCCTCGAGACCGCGTATTGACCAGAAATATCCACTTTCTCTCTCTTTTCTCCTTCTTTCTCTTCTTCTTTATTCTCTCTTTCTTTCTTTCTATTTCTCTTTCTCTCTTTGGAGAAATAAATCTCCCGTAGTCTTTTAAGCCCTAACTCCCAAGACACACAACTTTAAATTATAATACAAACTTTAAATGACTCGGTAACTTTAATTCGAGTCAAACGTACCTAAAATATTTCAAAACCTAAATAGACCCCAATTACTATCATTTTGACTTTCTCGACCCTTTCGGACACAACTACAACCTCAGAATCACCATTCGAAGCACTTTCTAACGATTTCAAATTTTGACCTCAATTGCCAATTAAATTTTTCTCCAAATAAAAATAATGTTTATTTCTCCCAAAGTAACTAAATCAGCGCCTCCAAGACCTCGGGTTGTTACAGTTGGTTGAGAATATCCATTTTTAATTACTTCCCAGACACCATCTCCCAATGTACCTTGGATGAAAG
This sequence comes from Sambucus nigra, assembly GCA_949130495.1. NCBI lineage: Eukaryota > Viridiplantae > Streptophyta > Magnoliopsida > Dipsacales > Adoxaceae > Sambucus > Sambucus nigra. Next base: position 447,160,902 of record OX422218.1, on the reverse strand, counting down.
CAAGCATCCTTTCTTTCCACTAAGGGAAATTAGTTCCATCAAAGTGGGGAGGTCTAGACAAATTTTCAAGAGACTCAAATTTTTCGTCCATAAAAGATTTTTAAAACAATTTAAAGTACACGATGAAGATGTTTTGAAACAAATACTCATCTCTAATTCCGATTCAAAAACCTCACTATGTTAATTTAACAAAATTTAGAAAGGTTTAAGGAGTTTTGAAATTACTTTTTGAAGAAACTATTATAAAAACCTTTACAAGATCATAAGATGTGTTAAAGTAGTTTGATGAACAAATTATTTAAGTCTCTTGGAAAAGGGTTTAGAATAAACCTGAGCCTGAATAGAAGAATGTATCAATGGATAATTAAAAAGCACACGTAAGAGTAACATTTTTTTATGTCGTAAAACCCCACCCAATTAGGGAAACATCCATGGTGACCTCTACACCACAAATTTAAAATCCACTAAAACAATTTTAAGGTTACAAGCATACAATAAATCATACACATAGTTCCTATTCTAAGTCCAGAAATATACCTAACCGAGATTCCACTCCCTCACGGTATCCTTTCCTCCTTCCTTAAGGTACTTGATTCTCCTTTATTTGTTCCTTGATCCACTCCATTTCTCCATTTTCAAGATGTCGACTCAGTAGTTGAAATCTCTCAACCAACGACACACTTTAGTGTTTATGGGTGATAATGTAGTGAGTGAAGTGCCTAAAATTCCATCCATGTACTCACACACACTTAATTACAGATGAATCCTATGAGTTATAACAAGTCTAGATATGAAATCCTTTTTCACACTTCTGAAATGTAGGCTTGATATTTTTGACAAATATTTCAAGATCTGATTTTCTTTAGGATCTTTAATACACAAATCCTAAGAAATTATTTATACACACAATTTTTCAAAGTGAAAAATTTTCTCAGATCTGAAACATGCAAGTCATGATTTCAGTTTTGCAAAACTGAGAGATGTTCGATAAAAATGATTTTAAAGATTTTTACAAACAATATCCAATAAGAGACGATTCTCAAAATAAGAAATCAAAACAGTCAAATAACTAAGAAGTGAACTGTATCACTTTGATTTTAGATCTTCAACTTTCCAAAAAGAAAGGAGATTAGAAATCACATTAGGCTATTGAGAGAGAGATTAAAACTAAGGGGAATTTAGAAAACCCTAATTTTCAAAAATGATTTTCTGAAAATATTTTGGTAGAGTTTTTGTACGAAAATAATTTTCTCTCTTTTTATTTTCTCTCTTCTCTATTTTCTCTCTCAATTGACGAAGTTACCAAAGACTTCAAATGGGTACCCAAACATATGTATTTATATTGAGCTTAGACGGGTCTGGAAGATCGATGCAATATAAACGGCTTAGATTTAAACAATGATTAGAATTCAAATTGTAGGGCTGATAAGAGACCGCACAAAACTCATCTCTAATTGGTTAAAATATGATGCACATGGATTACAAATAAATGCATGCACGCCATTGATAAATAAGATCCAATGGTCAATATTAGGTGCATCTATTGTGAGCATAAATAAACACACACTTAGCCAATCAAGTGCAAACACATTCTTTTAGAGTTTTAGAAATTCAACTTTTAATCGCAATAGCTTGTGCCGATTTTGGATTCTACCTAGGCCATCTTTTAGGAACTTTTAAAATATGAACTTTAGCCCCATAACATTTTAAAACCCTATTTTAATTATTTTAAAAAATAGATTTTAATTATTTTAAAATTTGTAAAAATTATAGAAAATTCATTATAAATTAATTCAACACGTCAATCAAATATGAGATGAAAGCAATCCTATGTGTTGAGTGTGTTGGTTTTCTACCTGCTTGACTTTGATCTTTGTTGAGGATGATGTAAAACTTGAAGAAGTTATGATGTAATTAAAGGAGTGACTAAATTTTTTATATATTTCCAAACTAGTTCAGGCACTTATATAGTGCAGACTCAAGTGACTGAACTATATAGTGTTCTTTAAGAATCATACCTTCGACCAGGAATAGATCCCTAGAAGGGGATACAAACTGAGATATGGCATTGGCGCGTCTAGGGTTAAACGTACTGCTCTAGCCTGCGAATTCTTTGTCCCTAACTAAGATGTGCACCATCCACGCTATGCCTCTCCAATTGATAATACCCAGAGTAAAACTACTGATGCTGCTACTTAGTCGGGCCCTTATTGCGAGAACTTCTATTCGGTACATAGTTGACAGTCTACTGACTGCCTTGCTGTCATTCGAAGCTCTCTTTGGGAAATCCATTTTGAAGTGACCAGGGTACTCACACACAAAGAAAGTCCTCTCAGTAAGGGATATTGGACTCTTGTCGCTGGTACACTAGGTGGATGATGAGCCAAGCCCCATAGCGACCTTCATCTTTATAAAGAATCATTAAACCTCGCACCTGAACTTCTTGTGACCACTGTTGTGGCACCCCGCCCAATTAAATATAGGGTGATCAGTCCTCTACCAATTTAAAACAGGATATTCAATTTTTTCATTCTAAGCATCACTATCGAAAAACTTTTTAACATATTAATCACCTATTATAAAATTAAGCTAGGTGTCAAAACATTTCCAATTTAATAAAAACCAAGTAAATCCATTTTCATTCAGTCTTAAAATATAAACCATTCACCACACATAGGAATGTAAATAAATACTGAACATGAATCAAGTATTGAAATAAATAAGCTGGATCAAACCTCCCAGTTCAAAACTCCAAACCATCAACTAAACTGAATACAATAACTCTGATGAAAGACTAAAAGTGGGAGACATATGCCCTAAATAAGAAGTCTAGATGAAACTGAATGGAAAGGATAGATTCATCTACTGCAAGGACCTAAGCTTCCACAGCAGCTGCAGCACGTCAATCAATCAAAATATCTAAATTTGATACTCCTGTGGCTGAGTACCTGATATAATACATATATATAGCAAAAGAGAGAAGAGATACAAGAAACGGGTCAGAGCCCGATGTGTAAAAATTATTTAGCAAGTATTTAAAACTGGTTCTTAAAACAAGTCTTATACGCATGTTAGTTATCGAACTCTCACATGAGTTTCTCACCTCTCGTCTATTGTGCACGCCTAATGTACATCTAATCTCCCCCTAGTTATACCTCCCATTCTAACTAGTCAGTAACCATACTAATACTAACTATGCTCACTAATAGTATTACCGTATCGCCCATACAATACGCTATTCAGATAGTTTCTATCACATACTAAATTTCATTGTTCACCGTTTGAATGGTTAATCTTTTATTCACTAAGATTATTATACTTCTCATTTTCATTTTATCTACTAGTCTCACAAAGTAGAATGCTACCGAAGTACACTCATACATATATATAGTCTCATCATCCCTATATATATACGTTAATCCTGCACTCTTAGGTTAAGACCACTTGATGCAATGAAATGATAATTATTATTACCAAGTCTACTAATTTCACACAATAACAATATTCACAAGTCCATATATATATATGTAGTCACATCATCCCTATACATATATATATACTAATCTTGCACCCCCGGCTAAGACCCATTGGTGCACATATCCAGAAAATCATGCATACCTGGAATAGCACCCATTAATGCGCATATCAATAATAATTCAACACCCCTGGGTTATCACCCATTAGTGCGCCTAACAATAAAATATTGCATCCCCGGGTTAGCATCCATTAATGCACCTATCAACATTAATCCAGCACCCCCGGGTTATCACCCATTAGGGCACCTATAAATAATCATCCTTGTACCCCCGGGTTATCACCCATTAGTACACTTAACAATAGAGTTTCTGCACCCCCGAGTTATCACTCATTAGTGCCCTTAACTATAAGGTTCTTGCACCCCCGGGTTATCACCCAGTAGTGTTCTTAACAATAATATCGCATAATAGGCATACACACATCCTATTATAACTTATAGGTATTTCTCCCACCTACATATATACTCTTCATACGTATTTTAACCTCATTACTATGTATAGTATAAATAATTAGATTACTATCTCTCTCGTAATCTCCAAGGTACATTCTCTCTATACCGAAATAATTAAATTATTAATTCCCACATACTTTTCCCAAAATCCCTCCTTATTTGAATTTACTGTTTGGTAGTTTCTCTCGCTCCAATAAACCAATAAACTCCAAACTGGGCTCTAAGCAAATTCTTAGAAATTCACCCTTTGGTTTGAACGAGAATGACATGTGGTTTGAACCAGAAGGACATGTCGTTCGAATCCGAATGCATGTCGTTCGAACCAGAATGAAATTTCATTTGAACAACTTCGACATGTCGTTTGAACCATAATGATATGTCATTTGAACCACTTCGCGCGAGATCCCCATCTCGTTTGAACCACTTCGCGCGACTTCGTGCGAGATTGCACTGTTCATCTTCTTCACCAAATCTCAGCGTTTTTTCGCCATTTTTGAACCTAAAAACCTCTAAGATTCAATTCCCAATGACTCATCATCAATACCCATCAACACCTAACAGGTTATAAATCATTCCTAACCTCCTATGATCATTAATTCGTCATAAATCATTATAAATATATAAAATCCCCAAATCAATTCATATGAACCCCAGTCTCCAAATTTTCAATTAAAGAACCTAATCAGCCCAAATTTGTTCATCAATATATAATCAAATTTCGTGATTAATCCTCTACATACATGAAGGAATTCCAGCCACTAATTAAACCAATCCTTAATCATAATTTAAATCTCCAATTTTCACCCAATTAACATATAAATCATGATTAATTCCACCTATACTAACATGAGCATGATTATTGCTCAAAGAAAGAAAGTAATAAACACTTGCCTCAAATATGATGGTCTGATTCATTGGTGATGTTGGTACGTACACGTTCCTCTCTTTTCGATCTACGCGTTGGTGGTCACGGTTGTGTAAGGTGATGCCAAATGAGTCTTCTCTCTTGGAATTTGGTTCTTCCTCACACCCTCCATGGCCGTTCTTGATTTGTGTAACTTTTTAACCCTAATGGAATTCCTTGGCTGATATAATTACTCTTAATTTTCGTCCATTAATTTAGCCCAAAAATATAATTTACCAAGATGCCCTCTCGGGGTGCTAGTTAGGCCTAAAATCGCCTCGGAACCCAAACTAAACACCCGGGTATACTATTTTTACTATCTCGACCCTCCCAGACTCAATGGCGCACTCGAAATGATCATATGAGTTAATAAAAATAAATTCTCTTTTTATTCCATTCAATTAGTCCCGACACGACTCACACGCGTGTCAGACTTAAATTACCAAACTGCTATATTTCTCACTTCCGACAATTTATCAAATATCATAATTTTATATTACATATCACACATTAATATTTAATAGTTCACAACAATAAGTATTAACCCTTGGCACGCTAGTTAATAATTATTTTAATCCGAATAATAAATTAATTTCTCACATTTTAATTTAATTAATCGAACAACAATAATTAATTGCATACTTATTCCCATAATAATAATTAATCACATAATTATTTAAATCGTCAAAAATACGGGTTGTTACAACTGCCCTAGGATCCATTAGGCTCCCTCTTTTTTCTCCCTGATGGCCTTCCCATCCTTTGCCTCTAGCTCAGCCTGATGGCTTTATTTACTGCTGTTGTGAAGTTTAGCATATCCAAAATAACCATGATCCATCGAATACTGAGGTTAATGCCCTTAATAAATAAGCTTGTTTTTTTGGTCTCATCCTTTTGCACTACATCCACTTACTGGCACAAACTCTCAAACCTAACCTGGCACTCATTCATTGACATCTTCCCCCAAATCAGATGAAGGAACTCGTCCTTCTTGGCATCTTTAAATGTGCATGAGGAAAGAACTGGTCTAGAAATTTAACCCTGAAGTTATCCCAATCTATAGTCTCTGCCATATTAGTTGAGTAGGCACTCCACCAGCACAGTGCCTGCTTTCTGAGTTGGAAGGTTTCTATCTTAACTATGTGCTCATTTGGAACATTTGGAATCTCTATAACCTGAGTAACCTCATCTATCCACTCCTCTGTACCATCGGTGCTAGATGCCCCCATCAAATTTCGGGGGGTGTAGCCTCTTGAACTCCTTTAGAATGGAGGCTGAGGTAGTGTTCTCAATCGTCCCACTACGGTTGACTCTCTGCTGCTGAGATAGGGTGTTGACAAGCTTACGCATGGCTTGTTCCATGTGCCCGAGCTCACTTTTCCCTGAACCGCTAGCCCAACCAGGACTATAGTCATCTACATAAGAAAGAAGGATTCAATACAATAATGATATAAAACGAAAGCAATAGTGAAAGAAATTAACTTAAAACAGTTATAACACCCAAACCCGAATTTATAGCTTACTCGTTGGTTAACCCGATTCGGCCCGAACGTTAGGTGTGAAGTATAATGAGACAACCTAAAAATATTGGTCATCCGGTTTACTTTAATTAACATTTTACTTGTTTAGCATGCAATTTCGATTCATATTCAGCTACGTGTGGGACCGTTGAGAAGAATTCCAAGAGTCCCAGCATTCGAAGCTACTAAAGTAAAATAAAAAGTATACTTACCTATACAATGCACTTAAAATAGGAAACCACACACAGCCGGTCTTAAAAAGAAAAGGGTATGAGCTGAATGCCTAGTGAGAAATACAACAATGCAATATAGAATCAAACGGAAGAAAGACTCTAACACGTTATACCTACGTGCACATTCAATTACTCCATATATACATACATATGCATATACATATACATACATTATTGAAATTGTCTCATTTCAAAATGTTACTTGTTCCGATTAATTCACATTAATCCTATTAAGAGACCCCTTTTTCTTAACTTACCAAATTTCCCAATTTAACGCACCCGGTTAAATACTTAAGAAAATACCATTTGATTAGAGAGAACATCCTTTTACCAAAATCATCCATTTACTCATAGGGAATTTACCTTGGTATTTTCCTCGAAAATAACCCTTCAACACACGCAAGCATCGTATTAGAAAATAATTATTTTCTATTAAAAGGCTTTCACAAGCATATACTTCTATTAATTATGAGTTAAAACCTCCTTAGGCTGCTTAATTACCCGATTAATCATTCCACTTTAACTTTGCTTCACATTACGTGGATATTATCCAGTTTCTCATATTACTTGCCCACATTATCTTTCAACCAGAAATTTAGCTTGTATTTTCTTATGTTCACAACACAAACTATTTCTTTATTATGTTCCTTTATCCTATTTCTCAAAATCATCCAAATAACCGCGAACTTTAACGAGCTCCACACCTCAGGCTACGCTACCATATGCTCTGGCCAGTGTTTTGAGTTTTTCACCATAGGGATCCGATCCCTTCTTAATTATTTTCTCGTCTCATCCGAGTCCATATTAACATGTTTTAACATTTTTTGAATCTCCACACTATCCCATTTTTAACGTCCAAAGCCAAAACCCAGAGATTTCACCCCACCTTCACTTTCAAAATCACCATTTCTTATCCTTTACACACTGCATTGATTTTACCCCAAAAATCATTTTCATTTAGGACTATTTGTGTAACATCGCTTCAAATATTTTTTATGTCATAAAAATGTTCCACCTTACATAAAATTTCCAAACTCGTCTTTTCCTCCATTTTTACGAGTGTTGATTTTCCCAAAATATTGTTAAGTATACACGCCCACTTCTTTAATGTTTTTACTCATTAATACTCTTAAACTCTTTGTAGATAACAGGCTCTTCAAGATGGAAATATCTTTATTTCATTACCTTATTTACCAAGGTAACTATTTTCCCTTTATTTTCATATCCCACTTATTATATTTTCTACACTTATTCACACACTTTGAGGGATGAAATTTCCATTATATTTTATTCATGTTGAACCCTTTAAAACCTCCATTAAACTTGTTTATATGCTCATTATCAAATTACAATAAATTCATATAAGGAAGAGAAATTTTATGTCCAAAAATCTTATTAAATGGGTTTAACACATGGTTCATTCTAGAAATTTCATAATATTTGCAAAAGCATGCTTTTCAATACAAAAGACATTTTTTATTTCTTTAAAACTTGAATAAATGTCTATTTATATAAAATTACGATTTTTACTAGAAAACTTTTAGACATTTGTTCCTAAATATCTTCAACAAGATAAATTATTTCAAACTTTTCATTCCATAAAATGTTTGAATACCAAGTTTCCTTTAAATATATCATTTTACTTAAAACTATTAAAACATTTGTAAACTATTTTACCCAAATCCATAAGAAATAACCCTTTTAAATAATATATGCCTTCTACTCTTACAAACTCTAACTATAAGACCAATGTTATGGAAAATAGAGTTTTTAATCTAAAAAGTAGAGTTTCTCACCTCAAATAAGATCCAACAATGGTAGGATGAATATAGAAGAATATGGCAACCTCACACCTCCTAAGGTGGCCTTAAAGAGGTTGCCTAGCTCCACAAAGCTTTCTCCTTGAAAGCTCCATGAAAACCCATTTAAACTATATAATTTCTTGTTTATCTTCCTCCAAAATCTCCAAATAACATCTCTAAAATCTATAAATTTTCCCAACAACGGTGTAGATGGGTTTTATAAGCTCGAGTTCGTGGAAAAAGGTTAGACTATGGTCGTTTTAGGTGGAGGGGTGGTGGTTCTAGGGTAGTGTATGGTGGTTGATGAAGGAGAAGCCCCAAGAGCTAAAGAGAGGCAAAATGTGATTAGAGATGCTCCAAATTGGCCAAAAACCCCATTTAAATATTCCAAAAACCCTAAGTGTTAAGTCTCAAAAATGCCCCTAAACTTAACCCTTTATCCATTGGTCCATCAAGCCTTTAACCCACGTTTCAATCTGAGTTGCTGAAAGCTCGACACTTCATCCAATATGATGATCCACACTGTGATAGAACATTAAAATGTTCAAAATTTTCAAATTCTCCTCCGCTCGTTCAAATGACTTGGGCCTCATTTGAATGAGAGCCCCTCCCGTTTGAACGAGAGTTCGAACAAGGTACACATGAGGGTAAATCGTAGGTTTAAAAGGGAAAAAGAATTCACCTCATTATAAGGGGAAACCACCCCTCGTTCGAATGACACTCACCTCGTTTGAACGAGGGCGTTCCAACGAGATTCCAGAGAACGATGGAAATCGAACAGGTCTAAGTCGTTTAAAAGTCATTCGAACCTCGTTCGAATGATTTCCCCTTTCTCGTTCGAACGACAACCAAATTCCATATATCAACTTTAATCCTTACAAATCCAATTTAATTACATCAGGGCACTACGTTACCTAAATTTGACTCATGATCCACCTTAACAAATCCAGAGCACACATGGGTCACACCAAGTCACCATATCTCATGTCTATGGTCAAAACTGTAAGGGTGGGTGTTATAAAAGTAACTAAAGTGGCAATTACAATGGAAACATATAAACAAGCGTACTAAGATATCATAAAACACTCCATCAAACCCGAGGGTTCTATTGCTCTGATACAATATATAACGACCCAACCTGGTTTTGTCTCACCGTCAGGTTAACCCTCATCGAGTCAAGGAGTTAAAGCGGGAGGGGAAAAGTCCAATTTTATTATTTAAAAAAATCCTTTAATTGCACCATTTTATAAGGATCAAATTATTAGTTTTAAATTAAGAAATAAGTTATCACTTAATGTAGTTAAGTTGATTAACAAGGTTTATTTATGAAAATCCGTTGAGTCGAGCAATGTTTAATAAATAGGAAATAAATCATGATTGCCCCTGAATTATTACAATGCTTGGCCTAAGGACTGAATAAAAATGGTCTAAAATATCCTGAATCTAATGTTTAAAAAGAAGTAGTTTTGAATAAAATGGCAGAGCTTCTAACGACGAATGTTGTCTTCAGGGGACTTACCGTCGTCCTTTCTAGTGTCCCTACTCGATGCACTGGGGGGGGGGGGGGGGGGGGTTTTAACATAAAAAACAAACGTGAGAGAACGTTCATCAGGGTGGGAAATACTTACATTTTCTATTAAAAATACTATACATATAACATGTGTTTTTAATAATTTGGAAATCATTTATTAACTTAGTCGATATTAATGCAACTACTATCTAGTGCACCTGAGAAATGTGTTTATACTCACACTTAACCATTTCATGGAACCCTTTAACAAGTCTATAGACTATTTAATCTCGTTTTATTCTTTATTCTCCATTTTATTAGGTTGTCGTATTTACATTACTTAAGCACAACCAAATTCGTTTTCATTTTCATTACCTTTTCTCGAAATCCACCAAATAGTCGCATACCTCACCATTGGCTATGCTACCATATGTTCTGACCAGTGATTTTGGGTCTTTCACCCTAGGGCTCCAGACCCTTCTTAATTCTTTTTCGATCTCATCTGACTCCATATTAATGTGTTTTAACATTTTTACCAATATCCACATTATTCCTTCACTTTCACTGTTTTCATGCCCATTCATTCATTTATCGCTTTTTCACAGAATCGACATACAAGGTCAAATGAGGAAGTCCAACCACTACCCTCTAAGTTTAACAAAATTTTAATTTTACCCTTCATTTACTGAAATCTTGTGAATAATATATTTTACCAAAATTATAATTTTACCCTTCATTGACCGAAATCTTGTGAATAATATATTTTCCCATTATAGCGTCACAAATCGTCATTTATTCAAAAACCATATTTCATAAATTTATGTACAAAAATCGTAGATTATCCTTTTTCTCCAAGAAAATCCCATTTCTTGATATTTATTTTCAAGAAACATATTTAATATCATAAATACCATTTTTACCAAAACATCTACTTTACCCTCATACACATATGTTGTATTAAATGTCATTTCTTCTTCATTTCACCATGATTTAACAACATATTTAGGGATGATATTTCCAACTTCTTTATTTCATCAAGAAATCCATTTTTTATTTCATTTATTATGTTTATAAGTCCTTATTCTACGTAGTACAACATTTCACACTTTTAATAAATTGAGAGAAATAGTAAAATTAACTTATAAATTAACTTTAATCACAAGTTAGTAGATCGAACCACCTATATCGTTAGTAGCACAATTATTATTAAGTGGTTCGATTATTAAGTGTCTCTAAAATATCAAGTTTCAATCCCTTTTCCCTGGGTCAGGGATTACAATTTATAGATCTTATTTTATAGAGGTTAAGTTGCGCAAGGAACTCAATTAGTCATGTTAGATGTATCATAAACTATCTAAATATCTCTACCGAGATTCTTGGAGGTTGATTTGAGTGTGTCTCTAAGTGTTCCATAGTATATTAAATATACACATGCTGGTCAATCATTAGATTTGGGTCGGGATGCCCCTTAAACGACATGGGCCTATTCGACTACTCTCATTGATCATAAAAAATGGGTCCCCATAATTGCCCCTAAAAATTTTGGGCTTTTATGAGTTATGGGATAATAATTTTCAACAATACTAGTGGCCTTGAAACTATAATGGAATCTTTGTAGATTTGGTGAAGTTGGTGAGGGTACGCTTGTCATGAGCCAAACACCATGAAATTCTTGTAATTCATTTGAATGAGCGAGGGTGATGTTGTCTGACCAGGCATTTGAACCGCCAAAAATTATTTGGGAGATTGTGTGTGATCATTGTCATCGGACTTCAAATCATAGATACGGTTCTTACGTCAGTTAAGTTCAGTGCACCTTCTTCCTTATTTTCTAAGCTTTGCAAAGTTCGTCTTCTTTAGTGTCTTCTTTTTCTTCAGAGCTTCATAAATTTTTATAAGTTCATCTCACCATATGTGTTTTCCCCTTCGTTACATTTTTTTGCAACTATAGATAGGGTTCTGGTGTGTTTATGGAAAATCTTGATAATAAATCAATAGAGGAATTTAGGAAGAATTACAATATTCCTGATTGGGTAGAAATCTATTGTGGCCTCTTACCTAAAAATGTGCATGACATGGAAGGGGGCACTAGATTCACACCCTAATGATAACCCAATGGGGCTTGACTTATCCTCCAAACCCTCTCTTCCTTACATTCTTTAGATATTTTGTGGTAGTCTCTGCTCAATGTGCCCCTAATGTGTGGAAAATAGTAAATGGGGCTCATAGAATTAACACCCTATATGACATAGAATTGGGCCTTGCTGAAATTTATCACTGTTGCATATGGTCGAGAAAAAGTGAAGGCCTTATTTACTTGAAGGCCGAGAAGGCTGATCGAATCCTGGTAGTAAATCTTCCAGACTCGCACAAGGATTACTGGGGCAAAGGTTTTAGTACCATAAATTGGCAACATCTTCGTGCTCATGCGATCGAGAGGCAAAGAGACTCGGTAATTTGTAACTATGGAAAAGAGCGCATAGGTCACTTCTTTTTATCTTATTGTTGTTTTATTTGGTCCTTATTTTCTTCTTTTTTTTTCTTCTGATAACTGTCCTTCCTTCCTCTGTTTTACAGCTCTTGTAAAGAATCTTGAGCCCGACATCAGTGAGATCAGTATTGATAAGCTTCTAATGGCTTAGAACATCAATGAGAGGCTACCTAACGGTGAGCATCCTAGGTTAGCATCTTATCTATTGGAGTATAAAAATACTACAAATAGATTTATTATTCGCCCTATTGACAAGGTTCCTTCTTTGAGAGCCATTCGTTATTAAAGTGGAAAGCTCAAAATAAGAGGAATAAAGTGAAGAGGAGGGAAGAGGAGAAGAAGAAAAAGAAGAAGAAGAAGAAGAAGAAGAAGAAGAAGAAGAAGAAGAAGAAGAAGAAGAAGAAGAAGAAGAAGAAGAAGAAGAAGAAGAAGAAGAAGAAGAAGAAAATATGGCCCCTTTGATTTAATATGTAACCCCTAAAAGTATAAGAGAGGGCTACAATGATGGGAGCCCTAAAAGTATGGGAGAGGGCTATAATGATGGTTGGGTGGATGCCCACAAAGCTCAAAGAGGCAGAGGACATTGCTTTTCCTCGAGGATGGATAAGTGCCCTCAAGGAGGAGAAGTCTCCAAAGGAATACAAAATGCGGTATAAATGCAAAACTGAGAGCCTTGCCTATTGCCATAACCCATTCTCAAAAGATGATGAGTGGATTCCGGCTGATGCCTTTCCTTCCTAACTTTTGGATTATGACCTCAATGAAGATATAGAAGAGCTCATCCTAAAACCAGATGATGGTCAGAGAGAGATTATATCATAGTATCTTGATCACCGTCCTGGGCCACCTTAGGTCTTTTGTATTTCTTTTTGGTCTGTGATGTGATTGTAACCTCATATTTCAATAAAGAATTCATTTGATCTTTTCTTATGTTTTGAGCATATGTTGATTAAACATGTGTTAATATTTTCTTTTCGTTGGTTACTTTTATCTTTATCGACTAAAACAATACTGGTTGACCGACTTAGGCCTTAGATGTGCTATTACTTGGTTTAAATCATTTTGGGATTTTTTTTACTAAATAATATTTAAGTACGAGTTTTCTACTTTTTATATGTTTGAACATTCTCCCAATACAATATGCCTTAGAAATATCATTCCATCCACTTTACCTTTTAGGTCGTGTCATCAAGCTCCCTTAGTCCTAAGTAAGATAATGGCAAGAATGCACTTGGTTAGTAGGCAGTCAACCTGAGCAGGCTTTTTTTCAACAAATCAAAAGTTAACGACCAATATGAGTTTGCTTTTTTGCCTAAAGATCTTTTGTAGTTATTTTGTTGTTGCCTGAGAAACTCATGAGGCCTCCTGTGCTTGCAAGAAGGACCTGAGGATAGAAGTACTCCACAGTAACTATACTTGACTCATTATGGCTACTATAAACCCTGTTCATCAGGAATTTAGATATGCGCAAAGGAGTGTCAATGGAAAAGTTGAAATTTTATGAGATGTAATCAAGATAAGTTAAGCAACTAATGCCAAAAAAGATAATAGAGGGGCCAACTGACCTTTATTCTTTAAATATTGTCTAATGAGCAATCACAATTTTGAAAATAAAAATTTTCTTAAATTAACTAAAAGATAAAGAAAAAGATCTAAAAGTAGAACTTATTGAGATTGGTTGTGTTCCATGATTTTGGTATCTCGCTACCCTCCAGCATTTCCAAGTGATATACTCCTTGAAGATCGTCTCTGATTACTCTGAAGGGTCCTTCCCAATTAGGTCCTAGTTTTCCATCTGGTGGTTTTATAGCATTGTCAAGGACTTTCTTCATGACATAGTCCCCTATTAAAAACTTCCTTGGGTTAACCCACTTGTTATACTGCTTGGCTAGTTGCTATTAGTATCAAACCAACTTCATCAAAGTCAACCCTTATCCATCATCTTCTAGGTCAAAGTTAGTGCATTGTGCTTCATCATTGAGGCCTTGCTCGACCAGAGTGGTTATCATAGTAGGTAGACTTGCTTCCAGGGGGATGATAACTTCCATTACATAAGTGAGTACGAAGGGTGTTTCCCCAGTCAAATTTATGGGTGTGGTATGATAAGATCGTAAAACATGAACAAGCTCATCCACAGAGGCACCTTTGGCTCTTTCCAATCGCTTTATCAGTCCATCGATCATGGTTTTGTTGGAAGCCTCTCTTTCCCGTTACTTTAGGGATACGCCACGGAGATGAAGTGGTGCTTGATGTCTTGATGATCACAAAAATCTTGAAAGAAAACACTTTCAAATTATGTGCCGTTATCAGTGATGATAGCCCTTAGTATCCCAAAGCGAGTTATGATGTTCCTCCATATGAACCTTATCATATCATAATCTCGAATTTTCACCAATGGTTATGCCTCTACCCATTTATTGATGTAATTTGTGGTGATAAACAGATACTTGTGATTTCCATGTGCAATAGGTAATGTTACCACGATATCTAATCCCCATTGAGCGAAAGGACATGGGTTGCTAAGGGGTTTCATGTCGCTAGCAGGCTGGTGAACCATAGGTGAGTGCTTTTGACACTTTTCACATTTGTAAACACATGCACCTATTCTTCCTTGATCGCACGAAAGGATAATGATCTTCCACTTGCTTGACTCCCACAAATGCCCTCATGAATTAAACTAAGTACTTATTTGGCATCTTATGGGTGAACGCACTGGAGGTAAGGTCCTGTAAATGATTTTTTATAAAGTTTCCCTTCAGGGTTGAGGTAGAAACGAGCAACCTTAACCCCAACCTGGTGGGCTGTCGTCTGGCAGTATGCCACTCTGTAGATAATTAATGATGGAATCCATCCAACTTGGTGCCTTATATATGAGGAGTACTTTCTGAGCTATCACTAGCTGGTCGATACTAGGTTGCGCGAGGAACTCTATCTGAATTGTTCTCCTTAAGTTAAAGTCAATTACTGACCTTAACGCCGCTAAAGTTTCAGCGTGACTGTTCTATCCTCGAGGGAACTGTTGAATATCCACCTTTTCAAAGTCTTGCATGAGACCTCTTACTACATAAAGGAAAGCTGCCATTCGATCATCTTTGGTGTTGCAATCCCATCTTACCTTCTTGGAGACCAGTTTGGAATCACTGAATACGTGGAAGCACTTTGCCCCCAGTAGTTTGGCTTTTCATAAATCGATGATTAGTGCTTTATACTTAGCTTCATTATTGGAGGCCTCAAATCCCAATCCAGTTCAGTACTCAATTATTCCCCCTTGGAATTAAAGGCTCCATCAAGAAAAGGTACAGTGGGTCTCCATCATTTTGAATTACCAGTAGTGGCGGCTTGCTAAGGTAACACTTTATTTCTTACAAAGCTTGCGAACAGTTATCATCCCATGTGAGTCTTTTTCCCTTTTTAAGAAGCTGAAAGATTGGTCGGTAGCATTTCGAAGACTTGGAGATGATGTAATTGAGCGCCCCGAGCATTCTAGTAAGCTTTTGAGCATCTCTCAATGTCTAAGGAGGCCGGACTCTAGTGATAGTATCAATCTGATCTAAATTGGCTTCAATTCCCCTTTTTCTGACTAGATACCCTAATAACTTTCTTGACTGGACACCAGATGAACACTTAGTTGTATTAAGCTTCATCTAATAATTCTTGAGGATCTCAACAGTTATCGTTAAGTCGGTAAGTTGGTCGGACTTATTCTTTTTTTTACTAGCATATCGTTGATGTATACTTCCATCATTTCACTCGTATGTTTTCTGAACATCCTAGTGACCAACCTTTGATAAGTTTCCCCTGTATTCTTGAGGCCAAATGGCATAACCTTGTAATAGTAGCCTCTTTGAGGTTGGCGATATCCAGCTTCAGTTTATGGAACAGTTTCAAGTATAGCACTTCGGACGAACTCTCCTGGTCCACAAGTAGCTTGTCAACATCCCAATTAGAAATTCTGAGTGTGATCACCAACGCATCATGATGTGGAGTTTTGACCCCAACCAAATCTTCTTCGATGAATACGATGTGCTTAGTGTAGTCGACGTCTTCTGTCACCGACGCTTTCTTGTCTGGGACTTGGCAGGGTCAATTTAAAAATCTTCCATCATGGTAGTTACCTTCTTGAATTCCATTCTAACGGATTTGACCTAGATCTATTTTAGGTCTGATGCCCCATGGATTACTGCAAACTCATGTCTTGTATCATCGTCGAGGACGTTATCTGGCTTTGGGTCGCCATTGGCTGCGAATTTTTCTATTTTCTTATCGATATATTTATTGAGGTGTCCTTCTTAAACCAGATCCTTTAAATATGACTTCAGAGATTTACAATTCTTAATTCGATGACCACTGTTCTTATGGAACGTGCATCTCAGCCCATTATTCCTTATAGTTGGGTCGCCACCCATCTTTTTGGGCTATTTTAGGAACGACTCATCTATGATCTTACTAAGGATCTTATAAATAGGTTCTTTGAAGATTATGTTAACATCCTAGAACGCTTTGGAGGGGTTAATTTTATTCCTGTTCTTGGCATTATTGTTGCCCCCGTTCTTATTTCCCTTCTTCTGGGAATCGTTCATCTCTATTCTCGTATTTGCCTTTTCTCGACCATTTCCCTCTCCATTAGGATGAACCATATCTTCCACCTTGGCATACTTCTCGATATAGGCCATAAGATTATCGATGGTGTTGGACTCTTTCTTAGTAAGGGATTGGTGCAGCAAAGAGGTGGTGGACAAACTGATTTTAAAGGATGCTACAACCTTCTTCGAGAAATCCTTAATCTGGTTGAAAACTTCCTAATATCTTTTGGCATAGTATTGGAGGTTCTCTTACTGATATGCCCTAAGTGTAACCTCGACCTAGAGACACCAACCTAGGCCTAGATGATGGCCGAGATATTGATCAACCCTAGATAAGCCATGGGGCCACGATATCATCCCTCGGCCAGACCAGTGTCGGCCTGGGCCGACACTTCCACCTACGTACTCAATGGACACTATGCGCATCGCAGGCATCAACAGCATCTTCATATACCTGGGTATGGAAACCTCGACCGAGGGTAGGCCGAGGTGACAAGGAGCCTTGGTAACCTTCACTATGAAACCAGTCCAACCTCGGCTCGGGCCAAGGTGATAAGAAGCCTTAGTAATTGTCAGAATGCTATATGTACAACCTCGGCGGGGGCCGACCCCAGCATAAGTCTCGGCTGAGATCAGGCCGAGACTCCCAATGACACATCTCAGATTGAACGGACATCAAGCCTTTAAAGCTCGGCCTCTCCCAGGCCGAGGTCATCCACCAATATGGCGGCCGAGCATCTGTTGACATTTGGATAAGGACACATGGGCACAAATCAGTTGTAACAAGATTATTCTCCACACATGGGGATAATATTTCATCATCATTACTTATAGGTGACAGTGACAGATGGCACTCCCATATTGGTGAGGCTACCACACACATGCTCATTACATGCATGGGGGGTACATTACACCCCCTAGGCACTATATATAGGGATTATCCCCTACCTTGCAAAAGGATTCCAGTTATCCAACCCTAGCTAAAACTCTGTCTAAATATACAGTAGAGAGAGAAAGCTTGAGAGAATTGTATCCATGGCCATTAGTGCCTTCATTCAGTGATATTATTCACACACTCACAGTGCACGTAGGCCAGATTGGCTGAACCACTTATATTCCGGCGTTGATTCTTCTTATCCTCATCTCATTCTCTTATCTCTCCATATAACTGTGCTGCCATTGTTATTCCTATATTGAGCTTAAAAACACCTTACCTGGTGGTGCTGATTCTTAGCATCATCATTTTGGCGCCATCTGTGGGAAAAAGAAGTTATCTCTTCCTCTTCTTCAGCTAAACCTCACCGTAGACTCTGGTGGTGAACCAAGAACCACCCCTTGCGTGGAGCTGTTTCACCATTGAAAGAGGTACTTTAAGGTATTAAGCTCACTTGCTTCTCAAGCTCTTTATTGTTAACACATGGCACCAGAATTACCACCGCCTCTTCCGCCGCTCGGAGGTGGAGGGGCTAGCTCCAGTCAGGCTCCTCCCCAGTCCAAAATTGCGGAGGTAGCAGTAGCCTTGAAATCTTTAGCTACAACACAACAAGCCATGAAGGAGAAATTTGCCCAACTCAGCCAAACCATGATGATGAGGCCACCTGGAGTCTCACCGGACATGATAACTCCAGCGGCAGTTCAGCCTCATCCTGACGCCAGGAGACCACCCCAGGCGCCAATGAAGGACCAGCCTGCACCCCAGCGGAGAAGGGACGTTGCTGACCCTATGCGCTTGCGTCTGGGGAGGCAAGGAAACCCTTGCCAGAGGACATGTATGATGACCTAGAAGCTGAAGAGGCCCCAGAAGACTGTTGGGAGCCGTATGAGGTGTCAGATAACACTGTACGACCTCTTAGGCAGAGTCAAGGATGTGTCGGTCGAAGAAGAGAAGAGGCCCAATGAAGAGGGTCGGCCTTTGACAGGTTGAGCAGAGGGTCGGCCTTCGAGAGGCTGGGTCCGGTGAATGACCTAAGACACAGGCTATCAAGGTTGAGGAGCGCAGCAGGCTCTCAGAGAGGGGGTAGTAAAGGTCGGCCAGACCAAGGACGACCCTGTGAAGGAAGAGCCAGGGAATAGGAAGAGGTCAACAGTCAACGTGTTGTGGCTGGGGACCCCTCTGTCCATCGCAGGGAGGTAGCAGGGGATAACCTCGGCCAAGTTGATGACAGAAGACCCTGGAATGATTCCATCCAACGCCTCGAGGAGAAGATAGGAGACCTCATTAAAAGCAGGGACCCATTACAGAGGGGTTACTCAGAGGGCTCCCCATTTGTGGCTAGGATAGTGGGGTTCCCAACCCCAGCCAAGTTCAAGCCTCCTACAGTGACTCCCAAGTACGATGGCAGCACTAACCCTGTGCACCATATCGAGATGTATCAGTCGGCAGCAGACATTTACTCGATCCCTGATGAGATGAAGTGTAGGGCCTTCTCAGGGACCTTGACAGGGGAAGCTCATAGTTGGTTCACCTCCCTTTCGAAGAACTCAATTGAGAACTTCAAAGGCTTGGCTGAGCAGTTCATCCACAACTTCTGCTTTGGGGTAAGACCTCAAAAGAAGACTACCCACCTGCTGTATGTCAAACAGTCTAAGGGTGAAAGCCTAAGAGACTACATAGCACGATTCAACAAAGAGAAGTTGGAGGTGGAATATTATGAAGAGAGCATAGCCATGACCGCCCTTATAGGAGGCCTCCAGAAGGGGAAACTACTGTGGAAATTGGCGAAAGACCCCCCCAGGTCTATGGCGGAGCTGCTGGCGACCGCAGGGAAGGTGATGAATGCGGAAGAGGCGATGGCAGCCAAATATGAGGAGGAGAACCGCGGTAGCACTGGGAGGTCCCAAAGCAAGAAAGAGGGGAAGAAGAGGTCAAGTGATGACAAGTTTGCTCATTACACTCCTCTGACTATGAGCTGTGAACACATCCTTAATGAGATTAAGACTGACCGGACTCTGAGGTGGCCAGAGAAACTGAAGGCCCCGCCATATAAGAGGAATAAAATCCTATGGTGTGAGTTCCATCAGGATCACGGCCATGTCACAGATAAATACTTCGCTTTAAAGGATGAGATTGAGAAGATGCTGAAATCCAGAAAGCTGAGGAAGTATGTGGATGGCAAGGCTCCGAAGGGTGGAAGAGAAGACCCTAAGAAGAGAAGAAATGACAGATGTCGTGGCGATGTCCCGGACAGAAGGAACAATGATTCAGAAGGAGATGATGAAGACGACCCGGATCTTTCGCCAAAAGATGACAACACCCCGGTGAAGAGGGTCGGCATGATCTCCTTCGGTGTTAGCACCATATGTGGGGGATTTACAGGAGGTGGATCTGAGGTAGCTGATAGGAAGGCCCATGTAGCAGAGGCCAGGTCAGTGGCCAAGCCTGAGGTTGTGAATCTAACGTCTTCCGATGCCGTGCAGAAGAGGAAGAAGGTTGACATGGATACCCTAGTATTGGGGTTCTCCAGACTCGACTTCAAGGGCATCTTAGCCCCCCATGATGACCCTTTGGTCATAACAACAAGGGTGCATGGGTGCGAGGTAGGGAGGATCCTCATAGATGGAGGAAGCTCAGCAGACGTGATGTTCTAGCCATGTTTCAAGAGCCTGGGTCTTAGCAGGGCAAGGCTGGTGCCCTACCATCACCCATTGATAGGCTTCAGTGGTGAAAAGGTGCACCCATTGGGAATGTATGACATGGATGTACGAATGGGGGATGAGTGGCCTAAGAGGCTGACGGAGAAGATAAAATTTTTCGTCATGGACGAAAACATTTTCTCGGCCTACAACCTCATCGTAGGAAGGGTGGCCCTCAAAGAGTTTGAAGCCGTGCCATCAACGGTCCATCAGATGCTAAAATTCCCGACTCCTTATGGAGTAGGGGAAGTGCAAGGGGACCAAACCACGGCACGGGAGTGTTACTTCAACTCGGCCGAAGAGAGAGAGGCCCATAAGAGAGCAACCGCCACTTACAGCATTGACACTCTTGACCCAAGAGATGAAACAAAATTGAAGAAGGGTGAGGCTGTGGAAGAGGTAGAATCCATCGTCCTCAATGAGGATGAGCCGAAAAAATCGTCCAGGTCGTTAAGGCCCTAAAACCAGTAATCAAGGAAGATCTGGTAAACTTCCTCTGAAGGAGACAGAGTGTCTTCGCATGGAGTCACGCAGACATGCCTGGCATCGACCCTGAGGTCATGAGCCACAAGCCCAACGTGGACAGAGATGCCAATCCAATCAAGCAGAGACGAAGAGTCTACTCTAGGGAGAAGTACGACGTCATCTGAGAAGAGGTAAAAAAGTTGGAAGAAGCTGAGTTCATAAGAGAGG
The DNA here is from genome assembly GCA_949130495.1 of Sambucus nigra. Taxonomy (NCBI): domain Eukaryota; kingdom Viridiplantae; phylum Streptophyta; class Magnoliopsida; order Dipsacales; family Adoxaceae; genus Sambucus; species Sambucus nigra. The sequence continues at coordinate 447,139,545 of OX422218.1, read as the reverse complement.
TCACCTACCCGGAGTGGCTCTCAAATGCAGTCATCGTGCCTAAGGCCAATGGGAAGTGGAAAATGTGTGTAGATTTCACTGACCTGAACAGCTCTTGCCCGAAAGACAGCTATCCCTTACACAGGATAGACCAGATGGTGGACGCAACGGCAGGGCACGAGCTCATGAGCTTCATGGACGCTTATTCAGGCTACAACCAAATCTTCATGGATGCTGAAGACTCTGAGAAGACAGCCTTCATTACTGACAAAGGGACGTACTGCTACAAGGTGATTCCCTTCGGTCTGAAAAATGCGGGGGCAACGTATCAACGTCTTGTCAATAAGATGTTTGAAGAGCAAATAGGTAAGACCATGGAGGTGTATGTGGATGATATGCTAACGAAGAGCCTGAAATCCTGCACTCACGTAGCTGACCTTGAGAAGACCTTCGATGTTATGGACTCGTACAGAATGAAGCTCAACCCAGCGAAGTGTGTCTTCGGGGTAGGAGCCGGGAAGTTCCCGGGGTTCATCGTTAATCAGAGAGGGATTAAAGCAAACCCTTAGAAAATCAAGGCCTTTCTCGACATGAAGACTCCTAGGAGTATCAGGGATGTCCAGAGACTCGCCGAAAGAGTGGCAGCCCTTAACAGGTTTGTTTCTAGAGCAACGGACAAGTGTCTTCCATTCTTTAAAGTCCTAAGAAATGCCTTCCAGTGGGACGAAGAGTGTGAAAAAGACTTCAACCAACTCAAGTCTTACTTGGGGTCTCCCTTATTGCTGTCTCGGCCCATCATGGGGGAAAGGTTATTTGTGTATCTGGCAGTCTCTGAATCAGCCATCAGCGCGGCCATCATACGGGAAGAGGATGGGATCCAGAGGCCTGTTTACTTCAACAGTAAGGCTCTTCAAGGGTCTGAACAGAACTATCCCCGAATGGAGAAGTTGGCTTATGCCCTCATACATGCCTCAAGGAAGATGAAGCCTTACTTTCAAGCTCACTCCATGGTAGTCCTCACTGACTCCCCACTAAGGCAGGTTCTGCACAAACCTGAGAAGTCCGAAAGATTGATGACTTAGGCCATCGAACTGGGAGAGTATGATCTTACCTACCAACCTAGGATAGCCATCAAGGGGCAAGCACTCGCGGACTTCGTCGCAGAGTTCACCTGGGAAGAGGCAGATAGAGGTTCTGAAGAGGCCGAGACAGAGAGAGGCTTAGATGACGGCGAAGAGACGAACCGTAGTGTCTTCCGATATTCAGAAGAGACTGCACCAAACGTCTTCCGAGGCTGAGAAGAGGTCATCCCAGGCAAAACTCATAGCAGAGTGGAAGATAACGAAGAGGATCGATACCTCTTCAAGAAGGGGGTTATGAGAGAAGGGGTCTTCTCATCAGATGCAGATGTATGGAGCCTTTTCATTGATGGCTCTTCCTGTGACAGTGGAAGCGGCGCGGGGCTAATACTCTCGGCTCCAGATGACGCCAACATTGAATACGCCTTAAGATTCAACTTCTAGGCCTCAAACAACGAGTCCGGATATGAGGCCATGATAGCAGGTCTCGTATTGGCAATAACTCTTCAAGTAAAGCGACTCTTACTCCATAGCGACTCAAGGTTAGTTGTCAATCAAGTGTTGGGGGTATATGAGGCCAAAGACAAAAGGATGGCCAAGTACTTGAAGAAGGTAATAAGGTTGTTGGAGTATTTTGAAGAAGCAAACTTAAAGAGAGTGCCTCGGCTGAGCAACAACCATGCTAATGCATTGGAAAGGCTGGCCTCAGCAATGAAGACTGATTTGGGAAGGACCATTACAATCGAGGTCTTAGGAAAAGCAAGCATCGAGGAGGGCGAGGTATGTAGCCCTTGTCACAATGTGAACCTAGGAGACCCATGGATCGACCCGCTCGTCAGATACCTAAGATACGGAGAGCTACCTGAGTCCAAGATGGAAAGGAGAAAGTTGAGATACAGGGCTGCCAAGTTCTCAATAGTAGGATACGTCTTGTACAAAAAGGGGTTTCTATTGCCTCTCCTCAGATGTGTGCATCCCATGGAGGTACCCCAGGTCTTAAAGGAGGTTCATGAGGGTTCTTGCTCTAGCCACAAAGGGGGAAGGCCCTTAGCCAAGAGGATCATCACTCAGGGATACTGGTAGCCTACCTTGTCTGAGGATGTTGCAAAATATGTGAGGAGGTGCGACAAATGTCAAAGGTTCGCCACTATCCCTCATTAACCCCATCAACCTATGACGTCAATCTCTTTTCCATGTCCATTCGCGGTGTGGGGGATTGACTTAGTAGGACCTTTTCTAAGAGCTGTCAACAACTATAGATTCTTGATAGTTGCCATTGACTACTTTTCAAAGTGGGTGGAGGCAGAATCGATGATAACAATTACAGAGAAGAAGACCTTCCAGTTCATTTGGAAGAACATCATATGAAGATATGGCCTCCCGAACACTCTCATCTCAGATAATGGGACCCAGTTCAAGAACTCCTCCTTAGAAAAATATTGCCTAAGAGTGGGGATTAAACAGTTCTTCTCATCTCCTGGCCGACCTCAGGAAAATGGCCAGACCGAGGTCACTAACAGAACTATCTTGGACGGAATCAAGAAGAGGTTAGAAGATGCGAAGGGTAGATGGACAGAAGAGGTCTGTGCAGTGTTATAGGCCTACTGAACTACGACAAGGACACCAACAGGAGAAACCCCATTCATGCTGGCACATGGATCAGAGGCTATCATACCAACGGAAGTAGGACTGCCGACTCATCGAATTCAGACCTACGATCCTCACACCAATGGGGAGAAGAGAAGAGTAGACGTGGATCTCATCGAAGAAAGAAGGGAAGACGCAGAGATCAGAAAAGAAGCCTACCAACAGAGGGCAGCGAGATTCTACAACCAGAGGGTGAAGTCAAGACCCATTGCAGTGGGAGACCTAGTGCTAAAGAAGACCCTACAGAAGGCAAACAAGCTACACCCAAACTGGCATAGCCCCTACAAAGTAACAGAAGAGGTTGTACCTGGCACTTACATGATATAAAACCTAGAAGGAGAACCTTTCACTAACCCAAGAAATGCTGACCATCTGAAGAGATATTACATATGATGTTACATAGAATTTTATGTAAATGTACTATCTTACTGAGAAGAGGTTATTAATAAAGATCAGTTTCCATATCAGTTCTTGCTTCGTTCTTTAGTCCAGAAATTTATTATGGGGGTAACGTCTTAGGTGATGACCTCAGACCCTCATAACATCACTCGGTGGTGACGAGGTCTGAGCTCAGACACCTTAACAGATGACCTCAGACTCTTAACATCATTAATATGGTGAGATTTATTATGGGGCTAACGTCATAGGTGATGACCTCAGACCCTCATAACATCGCTTGGTGGTGACGAGGTCTGACCTCAGACACCTTAACAAATGACCTCAGACTCCTAACATCATTAATTTGGTGAGATTATGGGGCTAACGTCTTAGGTGATGACCTCAGACCCTCATAACATCACTCGGTGGTGACGAGGTCTGAGCTCAGACACCTTAACAGATGACCTCAGACTCCTAACATCATTAATTTTATGAGATTAATTATAGGGCTAACATCTTAGGTGATGACCTCAGACCCTCATAACATCACTCGGTGGTGACGAGGTCTAAGCTCAGACACCTTAACAGATGACCTCAAACTCTTAACATCATTAATGTGGTGTGATTTATTATGGGGCTAACGTCTTAGGTGATGACCTCAGACCCTCATAACATCGCTCGGTGGTGACGAGGTCTGAGCTCAGACACCTTAACAGATGACCTCAGACTCCTAACATCATTAATTTGGTGAGATTATGGGGCTAACGTCTTAGGTGATGACCTCAGACCCTCATAACATCACTCGGTGGTGACGAGGTCTGAGCTCAGACACCTTAACAGATGACCTCAAACTCCTAACATCATTAATTTAGTGAGATTAATTATAGGGGTAACGTCTTAGGTGATGACCTCAGACCCTCATAACATCACTCGGTGGTGATGAGGTCTAAGCTCAGACACCTTAATAGATGACCTCAGACTCTTAACATCATTAATGTGGTGAGATTTATTATGGGGCTAATGTCTTAGGTGATGACCTCAAACCCTCATAACATCACTCGGTGGTGATGAGGTCTGTGCTCAGACACCTTCGCAGAGGACCTCAGACCCTTAACATCATTAATTTGGTGATATTTATTATGGGGATAACCTCTTAGGTGATGACCTCAGACCCTCATAACATCACTCGGTGGTGATGAGGTCTGAGCTCAGACACCTTCGCAGAGGACCTCAGACCCTTGACATCATTAATTTGGTGATATTTATTATGGGGATAACCTATTAGGTGATGACCTCAGACCCTCATAACATCACTCGGTGGTGACGAGGTTTGAGCTCAGACAACTTTGCAGAGGACCTCAGACCCTTGACACCATTAATTTGGTGATATTTATTATGGGAATAACCTCATAGGTGATGACCTCAGACCCTCATAACATCACTCGGTGGTGACGAGGTCTGAGCTCAAACACCTTCGCAGAGGACCTCAGACCCTTAATATCATTAATTTGGTGAAATTTATTATGGGGATAACCTCTTAGGTGATGACCTCAGACCCTCATAACATCACTCGGTGGTGACGAGGTCTGAGCTCAGACACCTTAACAGAGGACCTCAGACCCTTAACATCATTAATTTGGTGAAGTTTATTATGGGGATAACCTCTTAGGTGATGACCTCAGACCCTCATAACATCACTCGGTGGTGACGAGGTCTGTGCTCAGACACCTTAATAGAGGAACTCAGACTCTTAACATCATTAATTTGGTGAAGTTTATTATGGGTATAACCTAATAGGCGATGACCTCAGACTCTCATAACATCACTCGGTGGTGACGAGGTCTGAGCTCAGACACCTTCCTAGATGACCTCAGACCTTTAACATTGTTAATTTGGTGAAGTTGGGTATGAGAACATCATATTATGTAATGACTTTAGAGACTAATAGCAATTCAGTGGTGATATTAGAATTATTGACTGAATATAAACAAGAACACTACAACAAAATAAGAGAAGATATTGGCATTCAGAAAAAGGAAGAGATCATATAGCATTCAGAGGTGTTATAAATTATAAATTGCAAGTTCAGTTACAAGTTACAAGTTTAAAAAAAAAAAGACTAAGGGTCTGAAGGGGGAACATTAACAGTCTCGGCTGGGTTGACTTGATCAACGTTGGTCACCTCGGCCACATCATCAGCAGGGTCAGTCCCTCCGAGTTCAGTCCCTCCCAGAGTTGCAGTCTCGGCAGGATCAGCAGCCTCGTCTTCTACCTCTTGAAGGGCCTGTGCGAATTGAGGGTCGACAAAGCCGAGACCCACAAAGTCAGAGGCCTTTAGAGTGTCGACCTCCTTCTCTCTGACCCCATCCCATTTGGTAGTGGCTTTGATACCTCTTTCAAGATATTCAAAGCCAAAACCCATGAACTCGTCAGAGCCTTTGTACTTAGAAATTATTTTGGGGGAGGCATCTTCAAGGGCAGCTTTAACATCCGTGCTGACCTTTTGCTGCAGAGCGTCATCTTTTGCCTTCAGGGCTTTGGCATGGTCCTTGACAAGCACAGAGATGTCTTTTTCCAACCCTTTAGCCTTACTCTCAGAGTTCTGTAGCTCTGATTTCAGACGGTCAACTTCAGCATTGAGGGCACTCTCAACCTTCTCGGCATCTTGCCCCTTCTGGATAAGGGGAAACTTCCTCATGGCCCAGTTCGATAGATGATACATGGCAGTCACTCCCTGCACATTTAATAAAGAGGTTAAGCAGGAGAAAATTCAGACGTTGCACTTATAAAAATTTGACAAAGGAACAAATCATACCTGGACGGCTTTGTGAAGGCCGAACTCAACCAGCAGGGAGGTGTCCATGGCTCTGTAGAAATGCTTATCGGCCTCAGTCATTACAGACGTGAGTGCGTCCATGGCCTGCCTGTTGTAGCCGAACACACTATCCATTAACTTCAGCTGCTCCAGACGAGCCGTCAGGATGTCGGCCGAAGAAATTGGAAGTGCAGCATCTGAGGCCTTCTTTTGCCTCACTGTCGACCTCTGATCCTCAGAGGGATGGGCTTCAGGGGCCCTATTCTTTAAGGCCTGAGATTCGGATGTTGTGGGAGCCCAGGGAGGAGCGTTCAGACCAGCCTTTTTGGCAAGCCTCGTCAAGCTCAGAGCAGCCATGTGCCACAGTTCGTCTGGGGTGTCTTGTGGTCGCTCTGCAAAAGTTAAAAGATATAGGTCAGAAATCAGACATAAATGAGTTCAGAGGTTAAACTTGAAATAAAAATTCTTACCAAAATCAACAAGGGGACTTCCACCCAGGCTCGTCCCTGAGATATACTGGGGGGTCAGCAAGTGTTCGAACATAACAAACAAACCATGTGCCCCTTGGTCTTGCAGGGCCTTCACCTTCTGCATATTTTGAAGACTTAGACCAGGGTCGGCCCTGGCAGACATTGAGACCTTACCCCATCTGAGGGGTATCCTCGGCTCCAGTGTGGATGAGGGAACGCATGGGCCAAATTCCCATGGTCCTAAGGCGAAGAAATAACGGGGCTTCCAGTTATGATTAGAGGTCTGAGTCACCCGGAGCATTTTCTTCTAAGGCCTCCGAGCTACAAAATGATAGTAGCTCGGATGGTTTTTGGCCGAGGTTGGGACATAACAACCAACAAAGACCTGAACTGGGAGGTCAGAGTGGTGAACTAGCCTCCATAAAATAATGGCCCTTATGATGACTCTCCAGGCATTGGGGGATAGCTGTGAGGGGGCCAAGTTGATGTAAGATAGAATGGATTTGATGATGGGATGAATGGGTAGGCGAAACCCTAACTTAAACATCTTCTCGTACAAGCTGATTTCCCCATCTCGGCCGTGATAGGCCCTCTCTTCCCTTAGAGGCCTCCTTAATTTGATGGAAGGACTGATGGAGTACAAGTATCTGAAGCACAGAAGATCAACCTCAGTGATTGTGCTCTCGAACTCGGTCGCCTCAGAGGTATCAACATCGCTTCAGCATCTTCATCATCATCAAGCTCAACGTCTGCCGGAGCAGATGTAGATGGGTTACTAGGGAACCTCTGAGCGAACTCCTCCCCTGTGATGGCCGACAGGGGGATGGCATCAAGAATAGGTGGCACAGCCACACTCGGCTCAAGCACTTCAACCTCTAAAGAAGAGGCTGAGGTGCTGGATCCATTATGGGATGAAGCTCGGCTGGAAACCTCGGCTTGATCAGGGGCCTGACCAGGCCGAGGTGTGAAATCCATGGCTTCCTGAAAGGAGTCCACTGACATGGGGTCTGAGGTAGAAGCTTCGGACTCAGACATAGGTATTGGATCAGCAGGCACCCCTGTATAATAGAAGTTCTTCGGGGGGTCAGGGTATATAACCCTCAGAGGTGGTGGAAACAAGGGTCTAATGGGAAACTCTTGTGACCTACGAGCTTCCTCTTGGGATCTCTCTATTTGCCTAATTTTTTCTAGGGTATTCTCTCTAAGAGAAGGGAAATCCTCAAGAAGCTGGTAGAAAGGTCTGAGCATCAGAGGACGACCCTAAACTTGGGAAAAACTCCTAAAACTACAATTAGGATTGACTTATAAAATAAAGGAGTTTAAAGATCAAACTTGGAAGTTTAAAGCAAACCCAGTTCACCTAAGACAATGGAGCTCACAAGAAAACTTAAAACCTCACCGGAAAATGCAAACCAAAAGCCAAAAACAAGGAAAATGAAGGGGAGAAAGTACCTGGGAATGAAACGGTGAATGAAATTGAGGAAAACTAGCAAGAAAACCAACGATTGCCTCTGTAGATGAGCGTTGAGTGGAGGAGCTTAGAGAGAGAGAAATCGCAAGAGAATTTGGTTCGCAGGAGTGAAATGGAGAAGAAGGAAGAAAAAGAAGGGTTTAAACCCTTAAATACTTGGGCACATTTCCCAAGGCCCATCATTGCCTTGGGAAACCCAAGGGATGGCTTACAGCGCACGCCAGCCAAGCACGTACATTCTAGCGTGGACAGGTGTCATGCAGATATTAGCTGAGGACAGATGGGCCTCGGAGGTGTAGTGATCCCCTAGCCACTTGCTCTCGCATATGACTAAGGGCTGGGGGTGATTGATATGACCTAAGTGTAACCTCGACCTAGAGACACCAACCTAGGCCTAGATGATGGCCGAGATATTGATCAACCCTAGATAAGCCATGGGGCCACGATATCATCCCTCGGCCAGACCAGTGTCGGCCTGGGCCGACACTTCCACCTACGTACTCAATGGACACTATGCGCATCGCAGGCATCAACAGTATCTTCATATACCTGGGTATGGAAACCTCGGCCGAGGGTAGGCCGAGGTGACAAGGAGCCTTGGTAACCTTCACCATGAAACCAGTCCAACCTCGGCTCGGGCCGAGGTGACAAGAAGCCTTAGTAATTGTCAGCATGATATATGTACAACCTCGGCTGGGGCTGACCCCAGCATAAGTCTCGGCTGAGATCAGGCCGAGACTCCCAATGACACATATCGGATTGAACGGACATCAAGCCTTTACAACTCGGCCACTCCCAGGTCGAGGTCATCCACCAATATGGCGGTCGAGCATCTGTTGACATTTAAATAAGGACACATGGGCACAAATCAGTTGTAACAAGATTATTCTCCACACATGGAGAATATTCCATCATCATTACTTACAGGTGACAGTGACAGATGGCACTCCCACATTGGTGAGGCTACCACACACATGCTCATTACATGCATGGGGGGTACATTACACCCCCTAGGCACTATATATAGGGATCATACCCTACCTTGCAAAAGGATACCAGTTATTTAACCCTAGCTAAAACTCTGTCTAAAGATACAATAGAGAGAGAAAGCTTGAGAGAATTGTATCCATGGCCATTAGTGCCATCATTCAGTGATATTACTCACACACTCACAGTGGACGTAGGCCACATTGGCTGAACAACTTATATTCCGGTGTTGATTCCTCTTATCCTCATCTCTCTATATAACTGTGCTTCCATTGTTATTCCTATATTGAGCTTGAAAACACCTTACCTGGTGGTGCTTATTCTTATCCTCATCATCACTTATAACTTATTTTTCATCATGAGCAACGCATCCATCCTCTTGGGATAGGAGCTACAGGTTATGAATCGCTCCATGAAGGCCTGTGCCAGAGCTATAAAATTTCTGATCAACCTATGAGGAAGTCTCTCAAACCACTTATGTGCTACATCATATAGGCTATAAGGGAAAATCCTTCACATAAATGCATTATTTTGGCTACATAAGATCATTGTTTACCGATATTGCCAGACATTGTGTATGGGATCTGTCTTCCCATCATATACCTTAAACTTGAGGACAGTAAATTTCTTCGGGGGCTCTTTCTGCTCGATTACCATTGAAAAAGGGGACTTCGTCTGAGTGTTGAGAGCTCTTCTGGCTAGCTCCCTGGTGGATCTGGCTCCTCGATGGGTGGGATGTTGGTCCATCTCCCTACGGATCAGAATCCTTATGTCTTTGTTCTGTTGATCATTTCTTTTGTTACATCTTTGTTACTCACCATGCTGTGATCGTCCACGCTCTAACTTGTCGCGTTCAGTTCTCTCCAAGTCACGCCTAGAGCTCCTCCCTCGGCTGCAAGTATTGTTCACCTATGGACTAGGAGTCCTAGTACGACGTTTTCTAGTGGCCCTTTGGAGATCTCTCTCCATTCTTTCGAGTCACCTCTGTAGGTGACCTTTTTTCTTCTTCTTGGAGGCGAGTAGAATCCACTTGTTCATGAAGCCTGGCTTCATAAGCATTTACTAGCCTAGAAATTTGGGTAGAACTAGTTGGTCCTTGGCTCTTTCCAGATGGTTGCTTGTCCTCTCAAAACCTAGGATTTGTATGCTGGCGAATCTCATAACTGACCCTAAAAATAATTGGGTCTTATTGCACATGCCGACTTGGGGGGGTGTTCTGCTGTGGTGAGACAATACGAGCTTTTTGGTAATGAATTTTTTCGTAGGAATAAAATTTGTTTCCCATAAATGGTGACAATTGTTAGGGAAAAAAATATCGCAATAAAGGATTCCACAAAAACAATCACAAATAGCATAAAGTTATAGAAATCACGCACATAACAACGATATATGTGGTTCAAAAATTTACCTATGTTCGCGATGAGGTTACTTGTTATTATTAAGTGTGTCTCAAAATCTGTGGTTTCAATCCCTTTGTCTCAGGTCAAGGATTAAAATTTATAGATCTTATTTCGTAGAAGTTGAGTTGCGCAAGTAACTCAATTAGTCACGTTGGATATATCATAAACCACCTGAATATCTCTAGCGACATTCTTGGAGGTTGATTTGAGTATATCTCTACATGTTCCATTGTATATTAAATATACGCGTGTTAGTCGATAATTAGATTTGGGCCGAACAACCCCTTAAGCGTCTTGGTCCTGTTCATCTACTCTCATAGATCATAAAAAATGGGTCCCCACAAACATCATCACTAATATCTCCATCTTTTTCGATAATCTAGTCTAAATAACTAAAATAGCCATTTTTAGGTATCTCTTGATCCTCCAGTTTCACTGCATCCCCATTTGTCCTCCTATTACTACTAAAATTTCACTCCACGTATTATGTTTTAGTCCTTCTTATTTTAAATCCTTTTGTTTTTGGCGTTTCTCTCCATAATTTCAATCTAGCATTAATCCCCATCTTAGTCTCATCCACTAAAACAATATCATCTATAAATGGCATACACCACAACACCTAATATTGTATTTTTCGAGTCAAAACATCCATAACAAGAGCAAAGAGATAATGACTTATAACTGAACCTTGGTGCAAACCTACAGTAATTGGTAATTCCATACTTTCTTCGGCTGATACCTTACTATAGTTATGTTGCCATCATATATATATCCTTGATCACGTTATTATATTTATGAGCCGCTCATTTTCTATGTAGAACTCACCAGATTATATCTCTTATTATTCTATCATACGCATTCGCTAAATCTATAAAAACCATATGAAGTTTCTTCTTTTTCCCTCTATACCTCTTCATTAATCTCCTCAATAAATAAATTTCTTCCATTGTTGACCTCTCATGCATAAACCCAAATTAATTCTTAGATATTTCTGTTTTTAATATCATTCTATATTCAATCACTCTCTCCCACAGTTTTATTATATGGCTCTTTGACTTAATACCACTATAATTTCAATAACTTCATAGGTCCTCTTTATTTTTATAAATAGGTACTGCAAAACTCTTTATCCATTCATCGGGTCTCCTATTAGTTATTATAATTCTATTAGATAATTTTCTAAGACAAGATACTCCTTCCTATTCTAAATAATTCCAAACCTCAATAGGGATACTATCTGGTCCTAAAGCCCTCCTTGTTTTCATCTTTTTAAAGCAACCCTAACCTCCATTGTCCTACTTCTAAAAATATATTTTGTCGAGTCTCCTTAAGTTTCTCTGTATCAAATCTAGTCCCATTATCTCCATTCAATAACCTTTCAAGATAGTTTTTTAATCTTTCTATAATCTCATCATCCTTCACTAGGACTCTCCAATCATCACTATTAATACACTTATTGTTATTAAAATCTTTGTTTCTCTACCCCTAAGTTTAGCACCCTTATAAATACTTTTTTTCCTTCTTGTATTCCTATTTTTGTATAAAGATCATCATATACCTTTAACTTACCATCTTTTACCATTTTCTTAACTTCCTTTTTAGCACATTTATATTTTTCAAAATTTTCTTCATTTTTAGTTGTTTACCATGTCTTAGAGGACTCCCTTATGAGTTTTACTATATTTTATACTTCTTTCTTCCAACACGAAGTTTCTTTAGACTCTTCACCCTGATTTAGATTCTCCAAGTATTTCTTTTGATATTCTCCGAATGCCTGTGGCCATCTCATCCCCACATTATGTTAGTCTCATATTCGGTATTCCACGCATATAACACACATATTTATATGTGATAATAATATAATATAAACATAAACACATACATGGGATATGGAAATGGAAATGGTTTGGGACATTGGAAGGGTTTGGCTTTTATTGGGATATAATTTGTCTTTTACATGTTTGACCGCATTCTTACTGCAATTGCCTTGAATTAAGTATTTTGTAATCGCCATTGTGTCTTAACCTACAAGATAAATAATTATGCAAATAAGGCCAATAATAACAAAAACTAATAATACAAAAGAGTTTATATATTTAGGGTATAAATGTTTCCCCTATGGTTGCTAAAATTGCATTATTAACTCAAATTATTTTCATACTTGCATTTTTCTTTTAAAAAACAAAATTGACTCTAAAAGCTCACTATTTATGATATAACAACAAGACTAACAAGGTATATATTTGAGTATAAGTAATACAAAATAATCCACTTATGAAATACGCTCAAACCTAAACTTTTCTAGTCTTCAATAAAAACTAAAATTTTAAATTCTAACTCACTTTTGTAGGAATCATAATTGCACCTAGCATGTGCAACAAGCCATTCCTAGTGGATGAGTTTTGTCTTATCGGGAGTTTCATTGAATATACCCATAAATTTAAAAACTTGACGCAATATCCAAATAACACAAAAGTAATATAACCAAGTCTCAAATGCAAACTTCACAATTATAGTAAAACTTCACTTTTTAATCTCAACCTATTGTGCATGTATGCATAGTCAATATAATTATCCATTTCAAAAGCTTTGATCGTTATATTTCTTATCTGAAAGTTCATTTTGATTATCTCGTTATATAAAAAATTTAACGAGATAAACTTCACAATCGAACACTCATAAATGGTTGATTATCTCCGTATATGTGAATAAAAGAGTAAATTTAATGAATTAATTTCACATCTACATCATAAAAATGAACTTTTTATAATGAATGAATATGATCTCATGAACAGAAAATAGATTACTTTTTAAAAAATTTGAATCACACCATATATCTTATTCATCATCTCTCCATATTATATCAGGACTTCTTTTCGTTTGTATTATAGGCTCGAATTTTGGTTAGAAAGAACATATTTTGGAGTTTTAAAATTTTTCGAGAATATAGAGGTTATCGATATTTTGACGTTTAAGCACTTTTCTAACCCCCCCCCCCCCCCCCCCCCCCCTCCCCCATTTTTCTTTTTCTTTGGCAAATTCACATATTCTTTTGCATTTAATTTTCTCGATATTTCTTTCTTCCCTTTATTCATTCCTTTTATTCTAGCATTATTCTTGCAAACATTCTTCTATTATTCTTTTTCCTACCGTAAATTTACCAGATATTCTCATAAAATGGGTATGAATTTTTAGGTTTCAATAAGAGCTTATTTTTATTTTTAGCACAAATGGCTTGCAATGGCACAAAAATCTCATTGAGATAAAATCTACACATTTATTTGCTAAGTTATTTAACTTTGACCCGAATATCCATTTCAATCATATTATATGGCTCATTTGTAAAAAAAAATTATAAGTTGAGAGATTTGTGAATTAATTCCATGTTAAGAAATTATTTCAAAACTTAATTATATTAAAAGTCTTTTTTATTTTTTTTGAATCTTCCAAATTATTTATACATACATACATACATACATACATACATACATACATACATACATACACACATATATCTATATATATGTATGTATGTATGTATGTATGTATTAAAAATACCATCCTTAATCCCAAACCTAAATTTCACACTGTCCTTAATGTGTGATCAAATATAAGTATGGACAAATCAAATAAAGTAATGAAGTAAAAGGAGGATATTACACGTGATCTCCACTTTCGCTACTAACTTCCAATCTATGCAAATGTATGTTACACACACACACACACACACACACACACACATATATATATATATATATATATATATATATATATATATATATATATATATATATATATATATAACTAAAACAAACTAAAAAATCTAAGAAAGAAAGAAGAAAACACTAATTATATATAAACCCTCACCATAAATTAATAATCAAAATAGTTGTTGGTCATTCCAGTTGATAATTTTTTTAGCAGTACTTACAAAAAATTATAAACTTAAGAGTATGACCGCGCAATATAAATCAAAAATTAAAAATCGTGGTCATAACAGTGATATCAACATAAAAAATTTAGAGCTTTAAACCATAAGAATCACATGCCAATATGTCACATGAAGGTAATATAATATAATAAGGATATAGAAATATTGAATATCCCTATTTCTAAAATAGTGATGTAAAATTGGAGATCCATACTCCACTCCTAAAGGTGAGACCTTATGAAAAGCATGAGAAGAAGATGTATCACATAGGGATACACTTTCTTTATAAAAAAAATTAGAGCGCCATAAAAATCACTAGAAATATCAATAAAATCGGGTGGCATCCTTAATTAATTTTTCTCACATATAAGATGAAGTAGCATTTTTCTCAAAAAGATTACAAGAAAAATCTTGACAAAAATCAATAACCAAATCATCACAAGAATGACATGTGTCAATATTGTTAACTTTCTTCTCACAAATTTGATTATCCCCATTTAATACATGACTACGTTCATGAATAAAATCATTACAACACTTAGTAACCTCTTCCCAATTGAGACTTCCTCCAAGCATTAAAAGAAGATTTTATTGAAAATTCTCCACTAAATGATGGAGTCCATCTTTTGTTTTCTTCATCAATGAAACTCTTTGTTAACTCAGATATATTTTCTAATATTTTGACAATGTTTGATCCATTTCTAACATCTAAAACTTTATGTTATTTTTTCTGATGAAGGTAGCCCAAAGACCTTCATCAAATTCGAACTTCCAATATAGTTTTAGACTAGAGGCTGTAATGATATCTTCAAAATTTTAGACCTCCTTCTTCAAAAGGGAAACATGTTTCCTGCCATTTTAACCATTGATATGGATTTTCTTTCTTTGTACCTCCCTCGAAGAATTTTGAAAATATTTTCTTTAATCTTTTCAGAATAATTTTTGGAGCGTTAAGAACTGATAAGGTATATACAAAGATAGAAGTTAGAACATGTATTATTAGGACAACTCTACCTGCTTGAGAGATCAATTTTAAAGACCAAATGTTGACCTTGTCTCTGATTTTTGCAATTAATTTTGAAAATTGATTCAATTTATGTCTGCCTTTATTGAGAAAGTATCCCTAATATTTCATATGTAAACCTTTATGTTTCAAACCAGAATATGTTTCAATTGATTTTCTCCTAGTAGGGCTGATTTTGTGATTCACATAAAGGGAACTTTTGGAGTGATTCATTGTTTAGCCTGAAGTGTCTTCATAATTCTTCAATAGAATGATAATGGCTTTTAGACTTTTACAACCTCCATTTGTAAAAATAAAAATATCATCTACATAGCCTAAATGAGAGATTAGCGGGCAATTTTTAGGATGAGAGTAGGGAATGGCTTTGTTCAAAAGAAAACGTTTATCAATGTTTTTGCTAAGACTTTCAGCAGCTAGAATAAATAGGCTTGGAGACAATGGATCTCCTTGTTTAAGACCACTAGATGAATAAAAAAAGCCTTTGCTTTGGCCATTAATATTAATACAAAAATAGTTATTAGAAATAATTTTCCAAACCATGTCAATGAATAACTCATTAAAACCAAATATTCTAAGAACTTGACATAGAAATGGCCAATAGACTTTATCATAGGCCGTTTCCATGTCTTACTTGATGATAACATTATTCCCATGAGCTTTTTTCCCTATAGATTGAACCATTTCCTGGGCTATAAGGGTATTATCTTGAATATTCCTACCCTTAACAAATACACTCTAATTAGACGATATGAAAAGATGGAGAATAGTGGATACTCTATCAGTTAGGATTTTTGAGAATATTTTATTAGAGAAACTTCAAAGACTTATTGGTCTAAATTGATCACAAGTTATGAGATTATTTGTTTTGGGTATGGGGGCTATATTAGTAGCATTCTAGCTTCTAGGAAGACCAACACATCCAAAAAAAGCATGTATGGAGTTAATAAGATCCATTTTGATGATTTCCTAAAATTTGATGTAAGATTCTCCACCATAACCATCTAGCCCCAGGGCACTTTTAGAGTCAAGGCGTTTAATAGCTGCAAATATTTCAGCTTCTGAAGGAAAGTCAGTAAGCTTTTGGTTCAATTCTTCTGTAACTGATTTGTCAATAACTTATAGGAAATCATTGCTAATGACTTTATATTCAACTTTCCATAAGTTTTGGAAATGAGAAATGAAAATGTGTTCAATATCTTCAGCAATCTCTTCCCAAGAATTATCAATCTTTTTAATTTTGTTAATAGGCAACTTTCTATTTCTTGCATTAACTCAAGAATGAAAAAACTGAGTATTAAGGTCTACTAATTGAAGACATTTTAGATATCACTTTTAGTGCCAAAAACATTCTTCTCTTTACAAAGAAAGATTTAGTTGAGCTCTAGCTTCAAATAATTATGTCCTAGATGTTTCATCAGGATAATTTTCAAAAGAGTGTTCTTTTATCATAACTTTTTCCTCTAGGTCTTTGACAAATTGAAAAGTGTTTTTAAAATATTCCATGTTCCATATTATCAATTTTTTTAGAAGCTTCGATTTTAGGACTAATTTAACCATAGGTGGAGCATGGATTTCAATTTGCCAGGCTTCTTCAATAATTTGATAGACATTAGTTTGAATGTACCACATAGATTAAAATTTAAATGGTCTAGGATAGTTATATAAACTACTCTTAATAAAGAGAAGAATAGGATTGCGATCTGAACATGTTTTATGCAAATGATGTACTAAAAATCAGGGAATAAATTCAGCCATTGATGGTTCACTAAACTTTTGTCTAGTCTATTGAAAATATTTCCTTCTATTTTATTACCTGTCCATATAAATATGGAACCTATGTAACCTAAATCTTGCAAAGGACAGGAGGCAATCATGTCATTAAAGTCTTCAATGGCATGAAATTCTAATTGATTTCCACCAATTTTTTCTTCTTCGTTAGACACCACGTTAAAATCTACCATTAGAAGCCAAGGGGATCTGGTAAAAGAAGAAGTATTATTTTCAATTTCTGTCCATAATATTCTTCTTTTAATGGAAGTAAACTTGTCATATACAATAATCAGAAAAATTGAGGTATTTAGGAATTCTATGTCTATTTTTAGGCAAAGCATTTGTTCATAATTAGAAAGGACATTCACTGTGAAATCATTATTCCACAAGAACCAAATCTCACTAGATTGGACTTAAATACTATTGTTAAAATTCCATTTGATGTTTAATTATTTTATTTTGAACAACTTTTGGTTCTATCAGTGCTATTGCAGGCAGTTGATAAGATGTTATGAGTTTTTTAATCCTTCTATTTGTTGCTTTATTACCTACTACCCTCACATTCTAACATAAAAAATTAAAAATTTAGATGATTTGGAAAGATTTTGAGATAATTTCTTACCTGATAATCTTATAATCCTTCTAAATAAAGGATCATAAGGCATATGTTTGGAAGGTTTACCTGGAGGAGGATGCTTTGCTTCAGCTATAATTTTACTTGAGTCTTTTTTATGCTTTTCATTGGCAGCCCTAGAATCTTGAATGACCTTCCATTTGACATCAAACCAGGAAAAAAAATTTTGAAGTTCTTCCATCATAGGCACTGTTACAAATGTGTTTTCCTTATTTGATAAACATTCCTTATCTCGATCAGTTTTTTTTTCTGAGGGAGGAATACTTGATCCTTTTGGAGATAAATTGTATTGCTCCGCCATTATTATTTCTTCATGTAATATTATTTTATTGATAAAGCTACTTTTCTTTTGCTGTTGCTCTGTCTTATAAAGAATCAACATTCTGTTGAAATGTTTGATTATGAGGATCTTGCGTATAAACATCTTCTTGAACCAGAGGGATTTCTTGTAATATTTCAAAATGATTATTTGAGGAGTGTTGTGCTTTTTTAGTTTTTGTGACTTGTTTATGGATCTGAGCATTGAGATCTTACTAATTCGTGGCGTTCTCTTGTAACTGTTCGATATTTGTATGTTCTTAATTTTGCTTTTTGGAAGGGGTTTTAGTTTGGACTTTGAGGTTAGCATGTTTTATCATACAATTTAATTCTGAATGTCCTTTTTTTTTGCAAAATTTGCAAAATGAAGGAATGTTTTCATAAGACATTTGCTACCAAAAACCTCTATTGCCAGTTCCAATCCAAATTTTGTATATCCTTTCGTTAAGAATGTTAATTTCCACAAAGCTTCTTGCAATGCTTGGCCTTGAAAGGGATGTTGTTAAAGCATGTGATTTAAGTGGTTTTCCTACTAGTTGTGCAATAGAGTACAAAGAGTCCTTTGCATATGAATGAATTGGAAGATTTGGGAGATTGATCCACATTGGCGCCACTGGACTTTCCTCATCAGGTTTGAAAACAACTATCCACTTAAAGGTTCTCATTGGTAATTTCCCAATGTACCAAAGATCTCTTAACCAAAGCCTGCCATAATCTTCCTCGTAATTGAGTCGAATTAAAATGTGTTTTGAGTCTATAAGACCAATTGAGAAGTATGATTTTAGCGAAAATGTTTGAAAGGTTTTCCTGATTAAATCGATTGGTAGTTTTCCATGTGAAAATTTCCCAATGATGGCATATTTTAATGGTTCCACTAATGATTAAATGTCTGCTTCCGAGAATATGACAGCGGGTTCACCCTTGAAGGTAGTTGGACTTTTGAGTTCTAGTTCTTTTGATGTCTGATTCATGAGAACACTTGCAAATGATTTGGTCCAAACATTATTTGGATCACGAGGTTTTGGATGGATCATTGTATCAATTGGAAGGTTAATCATGTTTGCCATTGGGGGATGAAGAAGTTTATTTAAACTAAGGGAGAAAAAGAATTTGCCTTAGGTTCTTGGAGAATTCTTGGAGAGAGATCTCATCGTTCTTCTTTGTGATTACAACAGTTGGGTACTATGCAATTGATATACTTTGGTGGGCGAATAGTAATTAAATGAGTTGGACTCATGTTCATCTCTACTTTAACTTCTTCAAAAATTATTACTGACCCATCCGACTCAAATCAAAATATATAATTATTCGAATTTTCAGTATTCTAGCAACACATCCAAAGGATCAATAGAGGAATATGGAAAATATTATGGAATAACAATATGCAGATCAGTCATTTTAATTTACTACTTTAATTTTATTTATTTATCTATTTTTTTAAAATAAAATTTTGTCTTTTTTAATTTTTTTAGGGAGGCCCCTTTTTCAAAGTGTGCTTTAAGGTGACAGAACAATTTTTCTTTCAAAAATCTTTTTCCAAATTTTAATACGCACCAAGTTTGTGAACCATTTTTAATTAACTCCAATTTTATCTTATTTAATCCTAAATATGCATCTAGATGATTGAAGCAAGTAAAATAAAGTAAAGTTCACAACGTCAGATGTACGAGGAAACCATTAAGGGAAAAAAACCTTGGACGTCCCAAGCCAAACAATCACTATGATACGGTTTTACAAATAAAGACAAATAGACTTACACAACGACTTGATCCCCACAAGCCTTGATGTTCTTCTTCTCTTCAACCGCTCCTCCATAATGCCCAGGTAAAAGTCCTTCCAAGATACTTGTCCACAACATACGCGTCCACCAGTGCCTCGGTGTTCACTGATGCAGCTTTGACAAATGTCTATGATAAGGAACACGACCTTCACCGTTTCTTCATCGCAAAACCCAACAAACAAACTTGTTTAAAGTGATGAAAAACTCTAGATGGTGCAAACAAGATCTCTATAGCAATTGTATACAAAAGCTCGGATCTATAAACACTAATGATGGTTTTAGACTTTGAGAACCTTAGAAAACTTGTGCGGAAAAACAAAACTATTTTAAACTGTATTTTGGTTTTGCACCCTTCGAAATTCTAAGAGAAAAACGCCTTGAATAAAAATTTTAAATCGACAAGTCGTTCTAATGAGATCTCCATGTTGTTCGAACGACTGAGACATGTCATTTGAAGTCTCTAAACTCAAGAAAATAATGCATACGACTCTAAACAGTATTTATCTCATAATACATGAAGATAAAATCTTTTAAAATCATTTTATCATTTTAAAATTATTTATAAACAAAATATCATCCTTAAAATATTTTTCGAGTCCCATAAACATTATGAATTCATACCAGAGAAATTGAAACTGATGAAGACATAAAACATGCACCAATAGACATGGCATGATATATCTTTGAAACTTGGCCGCTACGTCTTCTAAACAACACGTCATAGACTTTGTGGGAATCATGACAATATAAAAGTCTATCTTTGACTCAAACAAGTTTTGTTCTGAAAATAAGTCAATTACATACAAATTAACTCAATTGGAAATATTGATATTATATGTGCTAGGAAAATTAACACAAAACAACTAAACCACGTGTAAAGTGCGATGCACAAAAAACAGTTTAAATAAAATAACACGACTTCAAACACTAATGGTATAATTGACACAAAAAAAAAGAATAAAACAAACATACAAACAAGCACACTTAGGAATATATTTATATATTCCTGATGAAGGAGAAAAAATGATATTAGGAATTTTTTGTGAATTTTTGAATTTTTTTCTTATTAATTTCGAATTTTTGGCGAACTGCATATAGAAAAAATGAAATCTTAATTCAAAAAAAAATTCTTTTGGGTTTTCTATTTTTTATTTATTTTTATGGCTTTTATGTTAACACGGATAAAAAAATTAGTCTAAAAGTCAATAGCTTAATTAGTCTGAAAGTCAATAGCTTAAAATCAACACGAATCCCCGGTAACGACATCAAAAACCTTTTGTCAAATTATAAAATTACCGCAAGTGAAAAAGCTATTGTACTGTAGCTAATGCAAGTACGGGTCGAACCTATAGAGATTTTGTC
The DNA here is from genome assembly GCA_949130495.1 of Sambucus nigra. Taxonomy (NCBI): domain Eukaryota; kingdom Viridiplantae; phylum Streptophyta; class Magnoliopsida; order Dipsacales; family Adoxaceae; genus Sambucus; species Sambucus nigra. The sequence goes on along the minus strand of OX422218.1, from coordinate 447,118,500 downwards.
AATTTGCATAAATTATCGACTTTCTAACTAGACAATATTTGTGTTAAAATATGATGTAGAGATAAAACAAAACAAAAATAATAATAAATGAATGAACATAAAATATGTAACAAATATTGAAAGATTACTATAATTTTGGTTCCGTTTAACCTTTTTACTCTTTTATAGAGCAAATCCCTTTTATAACTCAAATTATACAGACTCTCGTCACATACATTTCAAAAAATATAACGATAAATATCAATGACATATTTTAACATCTCTAATTTTAGATGGATTTAATATCTATTCCCTTAAAAGTATCACTCTCTAGTTTTAAATGACAAACATAAGCACAATCCATCAAACGTAAATACATAAAATCAAAAACTGTGAATAAACCAATTAATTCCAAAGGTTTAAAACACATTATAGTGTCATTTTAAGTGAATGCCAAATTTTTAAAATATTATTTAGAACAAGTAGGGAATTTAAACGGATTAAACCAATTAAAACATTCACTAAGTACTTATAAAAATTTTAACTTAGTCCTAAAAGTAATTTAAGCTAGAATTATAATTAAAACATAAAAATGACGAGATTAAAATATAATTCTCATTAATAATCAACTCACAAAATTGTAGTCCTAATATTGGAATGCCAATACCAAAAAATTCCCCCCAACTTGAAAAAAAATAGTTTCTAGGAGCATGAAGAATAAAAATACCAAGATTTAATATTTTTATTTCCCTTAAAAATACACTCTTAAAATTTGCTCACCCTCACTCAAATTGTGTCTTATGTACGAAATTTGTTCCAAACTTGTATACCCCATCTCCCTGTGATAACCTCCTCTTTTATGTTTGTGTGTATAAGGTGAGTCAAGAGAATATGGGCACCTATATATCTCCGCACGCGCACACACACACACACACAATTATATATATATATATATATATATATATATATATATATATATATATATATATATATATATACACACACATGTGATTGGCGTGGGATACGAGCTGAGAGAATGTGCGATTGTTTTTTTTGTTTCTTAAGAGTTTGTTGGGTTGGTTAAAGTAGGTAGTGGGTAGTTGCATAGGTTGTACCAGCAGGTACAACTCGAGAGAGAATGCAACTGGGTTTGTCTCGGTTTGGTTGGGAATGGGGAAATGGGTTTTGCTGCAGGTTAGAGAGAGACATGTAGGTTATTTTTGGTTAGCATCGGGTAAGTTAGAGAGAGAGAGGGTCTTGGGTTAGCTGGTAATGGGTATTGAGGTGGTGTAGGTGATATTTGTTTGGGTGGTTTTGCATGTGTATGTGGTGAGGCAAATGGTTAACAAAGGGTGAGGGAGAAAAAATGATATGGATTTGGGTTATGAGGTGGGGTGGGGGTAGGGTAAATCTTTACTCTCATACATATCACATATGAATACCATCTGTGAGGATCATTTTTTTAACTAGTAAAAAAATTAATTTTGAGTTGTTTTTTTATGTGGTATTTAAACATTTCAGGAGATCCCATAAAAAAATCAACTCAAAATAATTTTTTTGTTATTTTAAAAAAATCAGTCAAAATATATCAGTTTTTAACAGTTTAAAAATTGACGTAGTTTGACCCATTTTTTTGTTAAAATAGCAAAAAAAATTATTTTAAGTTGGTTTTTTTATAGAGTCCCTTAAAATCTTTAAATATTGTAGGACAAATTTTCAATTAAGTCAATTTGTATGTAATTGGCATAATCCCAGACAAAAAATTTGAGTCATATGATAGACTTTCAGTTGATGATCCTATGAATTTATGATGTTGTTTGATGAAGATGTAGTAAAAAAGCTTCAAAGATTGGATATTCTAAGCCATGTTTACCGTGCCCTGTTTGTCTTCACATATGCCGGGGGTCTCATAGGTATAAACGTATATTGTTTATGAGTTCTTTGAAATTTTTAAGGGTGTTTTATTTAAAATCGTTTGAAACTTATTATTTCGAATATATTTTTCCTGAGGTTTTCTGAAGGTGGAGTTTTAAGTTTCATTGACCCCATTCAAATGATATCTCTATCTCATTCGAACAATATGCATAGATCATTAGAGTGTATTGAATTTTTAGGGGTCGTTGGTAGCGAGATAAACTCTCGTTCGAACGAGATCTCTATTTCGTTAGAAAGACTTTTTAATCTCGTTCAAACGATGCCGTCACCTTGATTTTTTGTACATGTATTTTTAGATTCAGCTTTCTATGAGATGAAGGACTTTTAACAAAAATGAAAAACATACATGTTTACAAAAGTTCCAACTCCAAAGTTTAACCCTTTTTGTTTGCAAGTTCCAAGATTCATAAATCATATACTTTGAGATCTTGTTTGGTCACCTAGTTTGCTTCTTCCATCATTAGAAAAACTATTTTCATGCGGTGGATTCCATACGTTCTGATTGCGGTGAAGAAGCGGTGGATTTTGTGTTCTGAGTCATAGATGGTTGCTTAGCTACATCGTTGGATACCGAGGTGCACGTGGGCTTGTGTAATATGGACACTTGCATGAGTGGACTCCTGGGTTGCATTGTGGATGAGTGGTTGAATATAGAAGAGAAACAATGCTTATGGGGGATCAAGTCTTTATGTAAGTCTGGTGTCTATGCTTTGTAAAACCATCTCATAGTGATTGTCTGGCTGGACCGTCTGAGGATTTTTTTTCTTAGTGGTTTCCTTGTACATCGTCATTGTGATCTGATTTATTTAATTTATCTACTATCACCTAGATGCACGTTTAAGATAAAAATATAAAATTTGGTAAATCGATTTTCACAATAACGGTTTAATTGGTGTTAAGTTTAATTGGTAGAATTTGGTTTAAAGGTTCAATCATTAAAAATGGAAAAACATAAAAATATTGAACTTGTGTTTATTTGAACCATCCTATCATTCTCAATTACCACACAAAAAATCAACTCAAAAATATTTTTTTTACTATTTTAAAAAGAATAGTCCACATTACTGGACCTCATATGTGGTATGTATGAGAGACTTCTCTCTCTCTCTCTCTCTCTCTCTCTCTATATATATATATATATATATATATATATATATATATATATATATGCACACACACACACGCACCAATAAAATGACCCTAACATGCAAATAACATGAATATATTATAACACATACATATAATAATAACACTTCAACAAACATACACTTACATACATAAAAACATATAAAATGATAATAAATATGGACACACACACACATACACGTATATATATATACACACACATACACACATACATGGGATATGGGAAATAGAAATGGTTTGAGACATTGGAAAGGTTTGGCTTTTATTGTGAACTCGCGTCTCATGCCACAAAAAATTTGACTTTTACGTATTTTACCGCATTCTTGTTGCAATTGCCTTGAATTAATCATTTTAAAATCGCAATTACGCAATAACGTACAGGATAAACAATTACGCAAATAAGGATAATATTTACAAGAAATGACAATTAAAATGAGTTTATTTATTTAGATTATAAATATACCCACTACGGTTGCTAAAATTGCATCATTATCTTGAATTATTTTCAAACTTGATTTTTTCTTCTAAACAACAAAAATGATTCTAAAATCTCTTTATTTATGATAAAAAAAAAGGACTAAAGAGGCATAGATTTGGGTATGAATAATACAAAATAATTCACTTATCATTTATTCGAAACAGGTGGCGATTCGAAGGGGGCATACATTGATAGGGGATTTTTTTTCAATCAGTATTAAAGGAACAATTTATCTGTAGGATTCGATGGTAATCTTTAGGGCGAACTGGCGAACTGGTGGTTATGAGGTTGCATGGGGAGATCCTCGTCAGATAAGATGTTTAAGGGTTTCATGGTAATGAACCTAATGGTGGAGGACATCTCAGTTGGAGTAGGGTCTTAAGGCATAGAAGGTTTAGATAACAAGTGGATGAGGGAATTTCGATGCTCTTGGGATATAGCCAGTAACACTAAATTATAATATTAGCCAACATCCATAGAAGATTGTCCTATATTTTATTATTCTCTTGGGAAAGGGTAATGATATCTTCCTTGGAGGGACCTTTATCTTTGTTAGTAGGGTTCCGAAGAATGGAGTATCGTCTAGATCGGGTGAGGAAGTCGACCTATATGTTTGGAGAAAGTAAAGATTCTTCCCTTGACTCTTTTCAGCCTTCTTTAGGTGGAGTATGAGGTTAGTTAAATATACCAGATTAGAGGTAAGAGGTGTTGGATCTGTGATCATCAATTTTACCCAATCGAGTATGGGACTCTGCTTTGGGTCAGTGGGGTTTTTTTTTCTGATTTTGGGGGAGAGTTCGGGATATGTTGTCATCTATCCAATGTACTTCCATTTCGAAATCAGGGACAAGTGTAAGGATTTCTTCTACCATGGAGAGGAACTGCTCATCCTTCTGGTCTGGCATATCAAATTGTAATTCTATAGACATAGAAGATCCTGACTAATTATCGCCATTCGAGGTTGTCTCTTGGAGGTTTTCATCATCGGAAGAGTCAATAGGTATTTTTTTGGCTTATCTCCTTTACTATAATTACTACTTCGCAGTAGATATCATCATAATAGCTGCAATAATCAGCATATTCAGATACCTAGGGTGAGAGTCCACCAACAACCTAGTAATGGTCAGTTCTGACACTACATATTAAATATTATCGAACTTTACTTGTCAATGTTCATGGAGAGAGGGTTTAACCATCTCTGTCCCTAAGCTCTATGAATATCTCCTGGTGATGGGACCTTCTGGCGGAGGATGGCCTCGATAGGTCATTTCCTTTTGCAACTCGATGAGTGTAACAATGTGGCTTGTATTTAGACACGTCCTCTCATAACTAAGACCTAATTAGTGCGATTATGTACCCTGATGATATAAAGAGTATGAAGTGGTTGAATGCTAGCTGTAGGGACTGGCAGGATTTTCTCTAGGATATCTTGCAAGGGGTGTGATGACTTCGAGTGGATTAGGATTGACCTTAATAGATTCATGAATAGTGCCTTCTATCTCTATTGGAAAATACCCTATCCGGTTGATCAAATGATTTGGTGTATACCTAAATTCGTATGTGATATTTCCCTCTCACTGTTGAAGAACTATAGGGATGGCCCTTTGTAAAAGAGACTCGGTTGTAACTTATTCGTAGTGCAGCCTCGTCTTTTTATGTGGTTGGCCCAATATTCTTGCTAGTCAAGATGATTGAGTTCTTCTATAGTGGCCCTGTATCCAATACCAAAACTTTAATCTCGGTTGGTTGGAGCTTTAAAAGATTTAGAACCTTGCTCATGGAGGCCCAATCCTTTTCATGAGGAATCATGCTAATGTGTCATCATCTTTCGCATTTTAGGGTTGAGGATAAACTCGAGACTGAGTTATGGATATGTGTTCCCCTCGGTGATTCGAAGGTGGTCAAATAAATTTACAATGCCTTGCTCCGGGTGGTTAGTATGATAGTTATGCTCGAGATCAAGGACTTAGGAATCTGATATAGGTTCTGGTTTTTATCCTAATAGTCCATTATTTGGGTCTTAGACAAATCATTGGGGAAGGGACGATATTGGCTTTAATGTATGTTTAGATCTTGTGAATGTTAATGAGAGGGAGAACTCATGGTTCGGCTCCTTTGGGAGGGGGCCGAGCAAGAATTACTCCATGTTTTTCATATTCAATGGAATAATATCTGGGCAGCCATAACCAGATGGTTTTCTCAAAGTTGATTCCACTTCTCTGATATGAACACCGGGTGAGGAACATACGCTATCGAGACAGGGTTAGCTCTTAAATCTTCCCCCATGTTAGATGTATGCAAGCGACAAAGGATTTGACCCTTTTTTCTTCTTCATATAATAGATGGTGATGAGCACGGTACCTAATGCGATCATCTAACCTAAGATAACTATCACGTTCTCTCAGTTGTAACAGAGGGCTAGGGTATCGAGGTATTTGAAGTAAGGGTTCTGCTATCTGGTGACATGTGTATATAGCACTTCCACTATTTTTTACAGAACTGAAGGAGAATGTATTTGAGGTAGTGGGTGAGTGGGTGAGTGGGTGACAATGGTTATATCCGAGTACGTTAGGCAAAATAAATATGCCTCATAGGTAGATCCACCTCATTTGGTAGATTGGATTAGTACAACAGAGGTGATATGTTCCATTTCTTTGAGGGATTCACCATATATTTACTCACATTTGGTTTATTGGTTTATACTCTCTGCAGAAGGTGTTAGTAGTTTCGATTCTTTCAAGAGCATGATATCTATTCTAAGGAGTAAGTTTAAGTTGAAATTATTGGTTTGTAGGAATTGTAAATCCATGATAAAGAAGGTCGTATGATTTATTTTTGGCTTAGTATCAGCGATGACTTTTATGGTGTGTGATTTTGTACCTAGAGGGATCACCATACACATTATCGTAGAATCTTGCTCTACCTCTCATTCGGGGCCCATAAAACCATAGTGTTAACTCTTTTAGGGATACATCAAACGAGTTGTACTATCCTTATTCTTCCTTTATATAAACTTAATATCTTTGTCCTTCATGACTACTTTACATATATTTTAGAACTATTTATAGTACTTAGTTTTAGAGTTCCTCAAAATGTAGATGCATACTTAGGTCTCCATTTACAACATTGTACAGTTATGCAAACATATAGGGCTGGGAAAAGAATCTTGTGATAAAACAAATTTCAAAGTATGTAAAAATAAATATTTCCTATTTTCATTACGCAATGAATAGTCTTGATATCCATATTGTTTAAACCCTATATCCGTTAGTCCAAAAGCGGTTAGCTGAAGGCTGTTCGACAATGACTATCCTTACACTTTTTTCCACCCGTCTGGTATATCGAACAAATCCTTTCTTGATCCCAAAGTCTAAGTGACAGGTAAATTTTGGATTTCATCCCGTACCGGGGTATATCGAATAGGCTTTCACGGCTATTCAGTACTAAGGTAAAGTATTTTTACACGTACCTCAAAGGTTACTCAGTCTAAGTATCTTGGTGTATCGTTATCATTGACAATGAAAAGCGATCCAACAATGACCAAGTTGCATCACTTTTTTGACAATGATACATGTGGGTCACTTTCTTTAAAAAAGTTTTTTTTAAATCGATAGATGACTGAAGGCTGGTCTAAACCCTTAGATCTTAGGCTCACTGTCTTACTTTTTATGGAAGATAAAATAGTATGAATTCGTAAGGCATTACCAAAGCTGAAAGCTTTTTTTGTGATTTGTCTATGCCTCAGCCTATTATTTCCCCACTCCTCGCACCTAAGTCGATATCTCACCCCACTTCAACCAAATCTAACGGGTGCCTTCTCATATATAACAAACATAAAATACTACCAAACAAAAAGTAAAAAAAACAAAATACTATCTATATAGTTAAAAATAGATAAAATATTTCCATCAGAAAAATCATACATATATGAGTCATTATCACCTTATGTATCGTCCTTCTGCTAGTCCTTATATCTACAAAATTTTGAACAAAGGTGACCCACATTTTCCTATTATTATCATCATCCATAGAAATTCACACTAATATCTTACCCTAGAAACCCGTGTTCGAGCTCCGTGCGGTCTTATATTCTTTATCAATAAGCTTACTACTCATGACTTTTGAGTTTGTTCCATCGTGCATTCCTTGTCCACGTAAGAATATCAGGATCCATCCATAATGGATTAGATTTTGAGATAGTTGGATAATATTACCACCTCTCAGACACTATTCAATCATAGATAAAGGCACTAAGTCGAGATAAAGTCCTCTTGAAAGAGGCTACTCCTACACCTGGCACTAGAGAGAACATAACCCCTCCCCTATTCCTAATAATGCTTTACATCTTGCAGCGAATGTTGAAATAGAACCTAACAACCATCATAATCCACCTGCACCAATGCCACCACCAAATCCCCCTGCCAATGTCAGTGCTCCCTAATTCTAACTACCATTTTCCCATCATGGTTACTTTGAACCATACCATCGGTCCCCTGAGTAAACTCACCAAACCTATGAGGGCCCACACAAACGAAATTAATAACTCATCCACCAGTCGATGAGATTGATCTTTCTCCTCTATCTAATTAGAAGATAACAAATGTCCTGACTGAGCTGCGACTTATTCAGGAAACTATCTATAAAATGAAATCCTCTCACCAGTTAACCAACATCAAGAGGACAACTCATTACCCGAGGCTTAGCTGTCGGATAAATTCAAGATGCCTGTCTTTAAGATGTACAATGAATTGGTCTCACTTGTGCACATATGTCCAATTACCACCTTCAAATGTAAGTATGAAATGTAACCTAGGCTACTAGAGAAAATTCTATCCTCTACCGTATATGGAGGGGCCTTACTTGGACTATGGGTCTGAAGCGTGAAGGAAGAGCCAAAACCTGGGATGATGTATGTCATAAATTTTTTAATCAATAAGAATACACTAAGGAACTTAGGATCATATATGAGGACCTGGAGATGCTGAAGAAAGAACAAAACCTAATGGGGAGAAAAAGTCAGTTTAATGGTCAAATATCCTCAAGAAAATGATTATATTGAGATTGTGATCAAGAACTTCTAAAAGGAAGTGCACAGTGAACTTGGGCTCACTCGAATCCCTGGCTTCAAAGCTCCAACCACATAAGGTGAGATTAACTGCCAAAGGAACCAAGTCGATTAAAGAGTCCCATCGAACAGCTAATCAATTATCCATAAAAAATAACTCACCCTGAGATTTTGCATACCATATCACTACCATGATAGTCAGTCCATAAACTAAGTTATACCATATACCCAACGCTTCTCGGGATATAGGCTTCACTATACCAACTAGGGCTCCCCCAAAGAACTATCATGACGTTCTATTCCCCAAAGAGGTTCAAATCTCGGAAAGACACTTCATGGATATACAATCCCATCTCAGATGGGTATTCACCGCATTAAAATCATATAGACGCCTTAAGTCGCTCCACCCTAAACCACCTCCTGTAAGCCTAGATAAAAATTGGCAAGCCGACTCCCCTGAGAGTTCCATCAAGGATCCGGTCACATTATTGATAATTGTTATGTGTTCAACTATGAGATCCAAGACCTTATTGACAACGAAAGTATCATACCATCAAAGAAAAATGTTATAAAAAAAACCTTCCCTATCATCCTGACCCACACACTAATGCCTTATCAAACACTGGACTCCTAAACACTGACCCATCCACTATAATTATCCCCATTCATCATATATCTAGAATAAGAAAATACTTCCCATTCCAAATAACAACCCCTATGGGTACACCTTCACCCGTCATATAAATCATTGTTCATACCAAACCAACCATCGACAATATGACCTTATTCAATATGATCATACACTTCCTACAAACTAATCATTACAGCGCAGACTTTCTACTGGTCAGAGAGTTCATGCTCTCAAAAAATTCAAATTGTTGACACCTTCTCTTGAAGGTATATACCACTCAACCAAGTGAGAGAATATGTATAACAAAGACCTCAAAGAAACTGAACATATAACTTATGTTGTACATATATTTTACCTCATGGACTCTGATATAAGCAGTGGCATCCTCTCACTCATTACCTAGAATATTTTCTCTGTGAGTTCCTTAGAGAAAAAAATTAGCATAGCATCCATAAGTCACCAAATAACATAACCTTTGGTCTGAACACCTCGATATCCTATCCCTTCGGTATAGATAAGAGAACGTGATAGGGAGCTTAGGGAAGATGATAAATATTACTTGAGGTTTTGATCTCGTCACTAATTTTTATAGGAAGAAGAGTAAAGATTCAAGGCCTAGATCGCCCATAAAAACACTATGTGGAAGGATAAACTTATATCTAACTCTGTCCCAATAACATATGTCCCACACATGAGTCTTCTGAGAGAGAGGTGGAAACTACTTCGAGAAAGTCTATGAGTCATAGTGCCCAGATAATATTCCATGCTAAATACGATAGGCACTGAGGAATTTTTTACCAATCTCCTTCCCAAGGTGTTGATTCCCGATTCCTCCCTCTTTGTATAATTCAGATGATTTAAATAGACACCAAGGGAAGCACCGACCCTTCCCGGATGATTAGCCCAAAGCCTAAACTATACCCCTCTAAGGTAAACACTGCCTATGGAAATCAAGATCCAACCCCAAAATCTTTGACCCCTAACCTAAACATGTCTACTATGCTCACCTTCCGAATCAATGCATTATAGATCGTTTTAACTATGTTTTGATCACCGAGGGAAACATATATATATAACCCAAGGCCGAGTTTATCCTCAACCCCTAAATCTATGAAATTATGACATAATGGTATCACTCCACAGGGAAAGGATTAGGTTTTCATGACCAAGGACCTATATCTTTTGAGTCTCCCAGAACCCAAGATTACAAATTTATGATTGGATATAGGGCTACCATAGAAGATCCTGACCACCTTGAATAATGCAGACACTGGGCCAACCACATGACAAAATAAGGTTATCTTATAGACAGTTTATAACTAAGTCTATCGTATGAGGGACCACCCCTCTAGTTCTTCAACAATAGGGGGAATTCGGACACCCTAGTGTCCGACCCACTGGATGGGATGATTTGTCGATGGAGATATAGGTTTTCGTATGAAGATCTATTGAAGTAGATACCAATCCACCAGAAATCATCCCAAAACCCAAAAGACACCCCACGCAGAACCATATCGGTCCCCATAGTGAATTGTACTTTCTCATCCTTTAGTTGGCATTAAATCTCTTTTTACTCGAAATATCACCATGGAACCATCATTGTACATATGTGGGACACCTCTATGAAAGCACTTATATGGATGCTTCCCACATCATTTGAGTCATAGAGCTCTAAGATGAAATGACCAGTCAGGGCCATCCTCCATGTGTTTACATAGCCAATGGATATAAATGGGATCTCACCTTAAGGAGCATAATATGCGAAGTACCGATACTATTATGGAGACATATATTGTAAGGACATAATAATATTAAGGTATATCAGTTCGGAAAGATTCGAAGTCTCTTTAGAAAATAAAGACCTCCAAACTACCTCAACAGATATCTGGTTATGCTCATTTTTGTCTACATAATCATCTGTGTCATTTATGCCGGACCATAAGTACGAGCAAGTCCTCGCCACTTTCATATAAATACTCACTCCAGCCTTGGATTTTGACATGGATATACGTTGGATATATGAAATAATATCTCGGACTCTACCCTAAACTTAAAATAAAGCCCCCACTGACCCAAAGCAGACTTATATCCTCGATTGGACTAAATTGATCATCTCGGATCAAATACCTCACACCTCTATTCCTATATCCTTAACAGATCTCTTACTCTGCCTTGACAAGGTCAAGAAAGAATCATGGGAAGAATCCATACTTTCCCTAAATAAGGATGTTGAATTCCTCACATGATTTGCATGACACTCCACTTCTCTAAACACTAGAAAATCGAAAGGTCCTACCTAAGGAACTATCATTTCTCTTTCTCAAGAAAAAAATCCAAGAGAAAATCCGTCGAACATCAGCTAATATTACCATGTGGGAGTTACTAGCTACTTCCCGAGAACACTGAGATGCCCTCATCCATCTATTTTCTTAGCTTTTGTGCCTCGAAATATGACTCTAACTGAGATTTTCGCCACCATGGGGTCTATTACCATGCAAGTGTACATAAAATTTTCTAATGAGATCCTCTCCTACAAGTTCGCAACCACCGGGTTTCCCTACACATCACTAACAAGGCTTACGGATAAATTATTCCCTTCCTTATAATAGACAATAGCTCCACTATAAATTTATACCCCTTCATAGCATCACCGATTTGGGATTCACCACCTCTAGGTTTACATCATCGTCCACTGTCATTAGATCCTATGAAAATACTCGTCGAGAGGTACTAGGATCCATCACTCTCACACTCATAGTTGGTCCTATTCAATGAAATGTAGAGTTTCAAGTACTTGATGCCTCAACTAGTTTCAACCTCCTGTTAAGAAGATCTTAGATACGTATCATGGGAGCATTACCCTCAGCAAAGTTCAACCTCCTGCTAAGAAAATCCTGTTTAGATTCTTGTTTGACATAGAGGTTATTGCAACCCAAGGAGATGATGTTTGGGCCACTGTCGTAAACACCATTACTATCCCACTCTTGGATAACCATTATGATAGAAGTGACATATTCCTTATGGGGTTTGAGGTCATCCCACTCGCACATTTGATTGAAGAAGAGACGGTTATTCATAATGTAGTCACCCAAATAATTCATAAGGTGAGGTATATGCATGTATTTGAAGTAGGAAATAAATAACAAAGAACCCTCCAACACATCGCAGCCACGTAACGTAAGGGAAAAACTATTCTTGTATACATTCCTACCAGTAAAACTCGATTCCTCGATCCCCAAAACCCCCATAATGAATGGAATTTTCATCTTCATCTCTAAGGAGAAGACTTTCCTTATAATGGTATCCTAAAACCATGGTTGGATGCAGCAAAGGAATACTTACAATAGGGAATAGAGATCCTCTATAAAGAAACTCTATATGTGGATTATGAGAAAATCTACAATCGGCTACAAAGAATTCAACATCGCATGGGTCATAAAGGAGGATGGAAAATCCCTTGATTTAGAGCCTAAATAGGGGATATCCTCCTTGTTTCCTGGTGAATCGACCTTAGTTGACATAGTGGCATCCTCAAATTTAAGTTCCATTGAATGCTTCCATGCTTGGAATACCGCATCCGTTCCTAACGATAACATAACATAAATAGTATAATTCGTCAGCATCCCTGAACTCAATCTCAACCTCCGCATACCGAATTCAATAGGTCCACTATTGGGGACTCTAACATGGGATGAAACTCATTATAAAACCTTTTCATCACCCTATAACCATCACTAGAATAAAAGAAAACCACCAACACTTACTACAATCACTCTCTAAACTCCTACCCTACATTGACCCCATAATGGACCTAATTGATAACACTATTGAATTCCGAGTGAGAAAGACAATCCAAGCCAAGGAACACCACCTTCCCCAGTCTGCAGTCCACACCAAGTTTCAAGAGCATCCAAAAACCACTACAAGGGTCTTCAAAAGAATCCAACCCACCTCATCACCAATATTATGGGAGTAGCTATATTGAATAATTGGACCTCTGTCAGATGCATTCTGATGTCTGTCCTTCGAAATCCTTTGTAGTGTGTCCTATTAAATACTGAGTCCCCCTCATCCCCGCCTTTTATATGTCCATCTATAAAGTAAACTTATCTCTTATTATCACGGTTGTACTTTCTCTCTTAGATAGTATAATAATTTATGATTTCCTGTATTTTCCTGCGTGTGTTGCATGTGATGATTGTGAATCTAATGATGGATTAATCCCCACACCACTTTGGGAATCTAAAATAATTAAAACAATTATAAAAACTTAATCAATGTAACAATAGATTTATACCTTCCAATGAGGATAAAATAATAATCATAAACATAGTTACGACCCAAAACACTAATTATAAATAGGGTATTCCCTCAGTTAAAAGGAGAAAAAAGAGCTCGTCGACCTTTTCAAAAATTTTGTTGGTGTATTCTCTTGGTCTTTTGATGATATGCTTGGAATCATACCAACTATCGTTATGTATGAGATCCCAACTCTCCCTGATGCAAAAACCTATTAAACAAAGGCTTCGTAAGTTGATACCTGAATGGTCCTTAATACTTAAAAAGTGGAGCAACAATTAAATGTCGAATTCATCAGAGTGATAGAATACTCAAGATGATTAGCCAATAGCATGCATGTACCCAAAGCCAACATCATTGTCTACATGTGCATAAATTAAAGAGATCCCAATGGAGCATGCCTAAGGATGATTTCCTTTGACCATATTTAGACCTATTAATAGACAGAACGACCAACAATGCATTCAAATACTTCATAGATAGATTTGCTGACTATAACCAAATAAAGATGCATCTCGACCATAAAAAAAAAACCAGGTTCGTTACCCCATGGGGAACATAATGTTACACGGTTATGCTATTTGAATTAAAAAATATCGGTTTAACATATCAAAGAGAGACAACAACTATCCTTCATGACCTCATACAAAGGAAGTGTAAGTATACGTGGACGACATGATTATCAAATCTAAAGACTGTGAAGGACACGTTCTGATGCTCTGGAAATTATTTTAAAGACTATGCCTTTTTTCAAATGAGGCTAAATCCTCAAAAGTGTCTTAAGGGTTACTAAGGGAAAATCCTTAGGTCCATTCTTAGCAAAGATGGAATCGAAGTGGAACCTACCGAGGTGAAGGACATATGAGAAATGACACTCCATAATATAGATAAAGAATACAGAGGATTATTAAGTCAAATCCAATTCATAAGTCGATTCATTAACTAACGTACCACTATATGTGAACCCACCTTTTAAATAGTAAAAAAAACACGCCCAAAGAATGGAATTATCAACACCAGGAAGCAGTCTAGAAAATAAAGTAGTACCACACTCACCCACCTGTACTAATAATTCCCTAACTGAGACAACATTTGATACTATATATGAACATAACCAAGACAGTTATCGGAGCTATGTTGGCCTAGTATGTGGAAAGTTCTCGAAAGGAATGTTCATCTACTATGCTAGAAAAAAGTTAGTATCCTATGAGCTAAAATGCTTATCCGTAGAAAAGGCATGTGTATATTTGGTATGGATCACTCATAAATTTTATCGGTCGATGATGTCCTTTAGTATATGACTCATCTCCAGAGTATATCCCCTAGAATAATTGTTTGAAAACCCTCCATGTCTAGTCGAATGACCAAATGGCTATTGATGTTATCCAAATTTGTAATCACATACGACATGCATAAATCCACCAAAACTAATCATATACGCATGATGACCCTTCTAGGATGAGGAACAAGAAGATGAAGGATTTTCGTACAAAGACCTATCCGCCTTAGATAACAAAGAAACATGGGAGCTCTACCTCGACGGGGCCTCCAATAAAAGAGGGGTTGGCATTAGAATAGTCCTAATATCCCCTGATTCATGTGGACTCCCCACAACCAACAAACTCATATACGAGTGCACCAGTAATATGGAGATTCAAGTCTAGTCATCAATCATGTATTAGTCAAGTAAAGGTTTTTAGATGATAAACTACAACCTTACCATGCCTATCGAGAAGCGATGGCCTCATGATTCAGGCGCCTCAAAATTAAATTTCTCCCCAGGGCTAAAAATAAATTTGTGGATACACTCTCTACCCTAGGCTCAGTGATAAATACGCTATTAGGAACCACATAGATCACCTTCACCGTAACTAGATGAAACACCCCCTCCTACTGCTTTGATATTGAGACTATCAAGGAAATAGTGATTGGACCATAATTTGGTATTATGATATATGGAACTTTCTAGACAAGAACCACTACCTGCCAAACCCCTCTCCAATCGACGGATTTACTGTAAAAAGATTAGAAGCCCAGTTCATCCTCTGTGGGATCTAACTCTCTAAAAAGGTTTCGATAAAGTACACTTTAAATTCATCAAGTAGGAATGTATACTTAAGATCATAAAGAAAATCCATAGTGTTGAATGTATCCCACACATGAGTGGACATACCCTTTCCAAATAAATAATCTGATAGTCATACTAATAGACTACCATGTATATGGATTGCACAAATTACGTTTGTTAATGAATCAAGTGCTAACTTTATGCCAAATGGAAACATCTACCTCCTCTAGGCCTTTATTGCATGACCTTATCGTGGGCTTTCTCCACTTAGGGAATAAACATCATAGGAAAAGTTTCCCCTAAGGCCTCCACCAAACACGGATCAAATCCTAGTGAGTTCTCAATGCCAACAAATGGGTCCAAGTTCATATGCCGGACATTATCTACCACTTAGGTGTACCCCAAGAGTTAGTGTCAGATAATGGTTCTCATTTTGAGAAAGGGATATTTAATTTGTTACACAAATACAGGATCACTTGACATAAGTGCTCCCCATATAGACCTCAAACCAACTAATTAGTCGAAGCTTCTAACAAAAACATTAAAAATATCATCAATTAGATGATGGAGTCCTACAACGATTGGTCAGGCAAACTGACATACACCCTTTGGGATAATCTCACTATGGAGAGAAACTCGATAAGGGTCATCCCTAATCGTTTATTTATGGCATGGAGGAGTATTTCCCATATAACTTAAGATACTCTCATTAAGGGTCATGCTGAAAATCTAAGCGGGAAAAACTGACTCGATCTAATACCTCTATGATGAACTATCTCTCTCTAACGAAGGGATACTAAAGGCCGTTTATCACAATCAGGGCTACCCACAACGGATCACTCGAGTATTTAATAAGAAGGTTAACAAGATAAAAATACAATAAAGAGACCTAGTACTAAAGGAAAAAAATCAAACCTTCCTGTACTCCCAGAGGAAAATTTTCACCCAACTAGGGAGGACCTTACCTCCTAACCAAAATAAACTTTTGCATGACACCTTCCTTAGCTAATCTCAAAAGAGTCATAATTTCTTAGGCTTTTAATCTCAACCGTTTAAAGAAGTTGTTTTCAAAAACCCATGTGTGGTCAAAAGGTATAATGTGATTTTAAAACTAAAACAATATTTTGTTGCAGGAAATGAAAACCACATAAACCTAAACACATTCCCAGACCTACATCAAAAGGCCCACTTGGCCACCAACCACTCATTTGAAGTCAATTAAAACTTCGGGCAGCTAATCTTTTCATTTAACATAACTGCATATGCCTGATTCTCTACTATATTATTATCGTAGACATTTAAATACAAACATGTCGTTATTTTTTAATCGAAGATACAGAGGCAACCCGAGATACAACTTTGGGCCCGATCTAAATAACACCAAAAACCCCATTTATGGAAAAAACATGTTTGTGGTCATTATGCCCTCACTCCTAAGGATTCAACGTGGTTTAAATAAACTAAACGTCAAGTAATAAAATTGGTCCCTAAGGTATTTTGGAACTCCACATAGTTATCCTTATTTATGAAATACACAAAGGTGGATGCTACAAAAGAATTAATCGAAGGAATCCTAGCGGGAAAAGACACCATTCCCCATACCGTTTTCCAAAGAAATAAAGACCTTATATACCCTCCTCAAAACACCCACATCTTGAGACAAAAATAATTAATGGACAAACTCACAAAGGACTCCCCGCAAACGGTACCATATCTTGTCTAAATAACAACACTCTGATTTTAAAGCAATGTCAAAAATATTCCGTTATTTTATAATAAAGAGGAATATTTCTTCCCTCATTTCAGATAGAAACACAATAAATTACGTGGAAACAAAGGATAAAAGACACCTCTCTCTAAAAGAAAAAAGTCTATGAAAGACGGGGCCCTTTTATTTTCGTGTGTATAGATCCTTTTTTATTTTCTATATAAAGATGTATGTCCATCATCACCATTTAATAAATTAGCTTAGGCCGACTCTATTCATGTGCATATTTTACGTTATCTACCATGGAAACTAAACATGCAATTTTAGTTTACCATCAATAATTATATTTTCCCTTTAAAAGTACAAAACATATGCATGAATAAAGGTTTAATGATAGGTTAAAAAATACAAGTCCCGTATATTAAATCCCTAAATATCAAATCGCTAAAAAAAATAAAGAATAGCAGTTGTGCAAAACCATGAAACAATAAACAAAGGGGATCAAATTTATGAATTGGTGGGGATAGCCACCTCAGGTAGCGAAAAATCATAAATAATTACTCATCATGATGGGCCTTCTTAGCCCACTCTGTATCATCACCTCCATGACCATCATATGTATCTATATCGTCTTGTGTCCTGGGACTGGGCTGGGTCAGGGGAGGGGACCTAATGTAGGTCGGAGATGGTTTGATGACATTTACACGAATTATAAGATGTGTAGATGCATGAGAGTGATATCGGGACACATGAGATCGGGTTCAGTGCTCAAAGTCATTCACAGTACCAAGGAATTGCAGCAAATACGCAAACCTCTGATATAGAAAATACCAAAGGATCAATACCCATTGGAGTCTAGATGTCAAAACCACCACATTATGGAATAAAAATACACAAAACAAGAAGGATAGTCAATATAAAAATTAGAAAGAAAGAAAGTAAAAATAGTATAAAATAAAAAAGGGAAAACATACATGTTCCACCCTTAAGGATGTGTGTAACCCGGTAGCACATCGGTCCACAACATCGGTAGATATGGGAATAGGAATAACAGTCAGTAGTCCCTACCAATAGGTCTCGAGATCAATAAGTAAGGAAGGTATGTCCACTCTCCTAAGACTATCATCCCCCTAGCAGAACCTCCCTCCTAGTCTCACCCTAGGACTCCCCTATAACTCTTTTACCCTTGCATCGGCTATTAGTTCCCACTTCTCAATGGTTGCCTAAAAAATTATCTTGGGGCTCTATATCTGCAATGCAAGATACAAAAACAAACTCTACCTGTGCCTCGGCCTACTCCGAACCCTCCTCAAGCACCCATGCCAATATAACATATATCTCATCTTGCATGCACCAAGACTCCATATCTTACCTCATCATCTAGAAAGAGGAAAGATCTCCCCAACTGTCCTTGAATCAACGATTTTGGAAAGGTCCTCGAATCAACATTCCTCAATAAGGAAGAATAATCTCAAGACTCTCCAGGATGAGATCCCTCTCCCACTCAATAAAATCCCGAAAATCAGTCTCCAAAGGGCTTTCCACATCAGATCCCAAGCACAAATCTCACCTAGATCCCCGTAAACCCCCATCATCCCCCTCTCAGCCCCAGACAAACCACTACACGTATTACTAAACAAACTCTCTGGCCCAATATCAAAGTAACCTCCAACCTCATCCTCCACATTATAATCCTATAAAATAATCATAGGCACACCGTCACCTCCCCCAGATGATGTCCTGGGTACAACCCTGGAAGTCCCCTCCCCTGCACCAGCCCTCAATAACCCTGTCATATCTTCCTTCCCTCCCTCAAGGGTTGCTTGATATTCACCCATGGTTATGGGCTCTCTCTCCTCCAGGGTTGTACCTGACCTCGCTAATAAATGATCGTAGGGTACGGGGATGGGTATAGTCATCACCCTACTCTATAAAAATGAATAATAATTTAAGCCCTCTTTGAAAAATTCAATAACAGATAGTGAAAATGTAATTCTTTAATTAATATTAGTTGGCTTATTATCGTGTCAAAACATTTGACTCTTTGAGTCATACAAGTGATATAGACTTGATTTGATGGGTGAGGTGCAATCATTTGAGTTAGAATGAACCTTTGAAGATTAAAGAGTTTATAAGACTCTCATTGAAGACATCCCTTGATAAGAATTTAGAGTATTTTGGTTCAAATCTACACAATAGCCTTGTTAATTCAATCTACTTCCATTGAATTATATAATCATCTACTCCAAGATTTAAAAGAGAGGCACTTTGAATTATTAGAGAATTTGGATTGTGGTGTGACTTCTAAATAAGAGAATGGACTTCTTTATTTGCAATGTGTGGATTTTCATTATCTATGGGGGGGGGGGGGGGGGGGGGGGGAGTTGCAAGGTTCATTGGTAACTACACAAGAGTGCTTGTGTGATAGTTATCTTTTTGCCTTATGTAAAATTGCTTTCCAAGTATAAATAAAAATTGGAGTCCGTATTTTTACCCCTGGGTGGGGGTTTTCTCTCACCTAATTACATTGTTATGTTCGTTAATATAATAAATTTGATGAAACTTGTGTTTAGTAACTTGAATGTGCAAGTAAAATTGTTTGAAATAAAAACCAGTCATGAGATGCCTTCTAACCTATTCACGACTCCTATAGGTTAGGTTTACGTGTTCTACTCATGACATGACACACTATTCTAATTGGTATCCGATCTGAGTGCTCATTTGAATAACATTAACCTGCTTGAGTCTATCCTTATCTTGTTATGTGTTTGTGAGTAGATATAGGGTTTGTGACTATGATGGAAATTTCTTGTCCTATTTTTGGCAAGTATTGATTTTGCCATACATTTCGATCCTATACTTTGGAGTAATAAGTAAAGGATAAAACATTTGATATCCAAAATGGAAAATAAGAAAAAGAAATCTTCTCATTCACTGGTAAAATCAAAATTTATTGATTTTGATGAATGTGATGAAATTAGAAAAAAAATTATCAAATTAAAATGTTATTTGTTAAGTTCTAAACTTCTTAAAATGAAAAGGTTGAATGTTAGTTTGGCTAATCAAGTCAAACGCAATAAACAAGGAAAATAATCTTTTAAAGACATTGAAATGAATAGTTAACTAACAAGTGAAAAGTTGAAATTGATTGAAAAAGTGAAGGGTGAGTTGTTTGAATTGATGTAAGGATATAATTTCATAAATGTTCAGGGTGGAATCTAGAAATTTTCTGTTTTCCCTAGATCACAGTTTGTATATCTGATACCGCTACATTTGGCACGTCATCACG
The DNA here is from genome assembly GCA_949130495.1 of Sambucus nigra. Lineage (NCBI taxonomy): Eukaryota > Viridiplantae > Streptophyta > Magnoliopsida > Dipsacales > Adoxaceae > Sambucus > Sambucus nigra. The sequence goes on along the minus strand of OX422218.1, from coordinate 447,097,902 downwards.
ATTATCCACGGCGGCCTTTATCCGAATCCATGCATCCATCATCTTCAAATGTGCATCATGCTACATGTGACGTGCTGCTCAACTGTTTCCCACTACTCCACTACGCATTATTGGTAAAATGATTTATTGGATGTGTTAATATTTGCATAAATATATGGAAAAAATTTTAGAAAATGTTTTTTCCAAGTATGATTTATTTTTATAAAAAGCAAAAAAATTTCTAAGTGTTGAAGCGGGGTGCCTCGGTTGAAAAGCTTGTTCAAACGAGTCAGCACTGTCGTTTGAGTGAGATCAGCATCTCGCGCGAAGTCATTCGAACGTCACGTGTCCTTCATTCGAGCGAGATGCCTATCTCATTCGAGCGACAACGCCACCTCTATTTTTGTATAAATACGAGTGTACCTTCTACACGCTGTCCCAAGTCTTTTTGCAATCTCGAATTCTGTGAAAACTACTGAGAATCAGACTTCACCTTTTAAGTTTTTTAAGATTTTTTTATTCACATAATCACTCACATTTATATATGCGAATTGTTAAACCTTCAAGAGGATCGTTTACTCTTCTGGAGTACTTTGTGGAGAAGCCTCTCTCTTCTTCATTACTGCCCACTTGGAGTTCATGCGGGAGATTTCAGCCAACAACTTAGAAATCGACACCCGAGGGTATTTCTTTATCACACTTATTTTCATTATAATCCGTGTAACCGTATCTTACAAAATTATTGTGAAAATAAAAATGTTTTGCCCCTTTGAGTGATTTTTCCTCATTTGTGTGTTTTGTGTGAGATTAATTATTCTTGCATGATCATGTTGATTTTAATCACACCTAGATGCATGTGTTTATGATTTAATTGAAAAACTGAAATTTAATTAAATAATTTCTTAATTTGAACGCAAGTGCACTCTTCAAATTGGTATCAGAGCGGGTTACGCTAATTCATCGACTGATCCTGATTTTTCAAGGATTTATTTTTTTTATACAATTTGACTTCTCACGTCGTAAAATTGGTATCAGATTACACAATTATATCGTGTAATTTTCCTCAAAATTTTTGTAAGGTATCAATTTTAAAAAATTGATTTTTGAAAAAGAGCGTGTTCATAATGGAGAAGTTATATAATAAAATGCCTGTTTTTTACAGGACAAACTATGCATACTGGAAAGCCCGTATGAGATCTAAGCCATTGATGAACGTGTCTGGATTTTGGTTGAAAGAGGGTGGACACCTCCCTCCATCACTGTTGAAAACGTGACTAGTTTAAAATATGTAAATGCATGGACTGAAGAAGAATTTAAATGTTCATCTTTTAATTCAAAGGGTTTAAGTGCTATTTTTGGATCCATCACACCAGACGAGTCATCGCATGAGTGTAACTTCACCTCATTCATGTCTAGTCATGTGAGCATTTTTAGTACTCCTCACGACGATGAGGATTCTACTTCACAAGGACACCTCGACAATGAAAGCAATGTGAGTGGGGGGGAGGATGATGCAAGTGAGAGACATAGTAATCTTCAACGTGCCTACGTTGAGTTATATAATGAGTCATTTAAAACCAAAAAGCGTAACAAAGGGTTAGTTCTTAGGATCATTGCGTTAGAGGAAGATTTAAGAAAAGCGAGATAGAGAGTCCTCCACCTGCACTACCTTGAGAGAGAGAGTTTGCCGGTGTTGAGAAAGAAAGTTTGTTTAGAGAGAGATAGAGACTATTTGGAGAGAGAGAAAGTGGTTTTGATAAAGAGAAAGGGGACTTGACTAAAAAAGTGGCTAGTCTTACGAGTGAGCTCCATTCCTCCCTGGAGACTCGGATGAAACTTGAAGCCCTTGTTTCCCAGCTTACTCATGATCTAGAGAGAGCACGAGAAGTCAAGGTTCAAATCGAGGATAGATCAGGAAATATGGGAAAGATGCTCCTCGGCCCCGCTTTAGGTTTTGGTTATGATGGTGCCTTCACGTCCCAAATTGCACCTAGACCAGTTCCTGAGTTTACTAAAACTCCATATGGCCGTCATCAAAAGCCACGAAGAAGAGTTCGACCAAGAAAAGAAAACCCAGGTCTGCCTAAGACTGTGTTCTTTTGTACGTACTGCAAAAGAAAAGTCTACCTCAGGGAGTTTTGCCATAGTTTCGGTCGGACACGACATACTAGTGCTCCACCATATCGTACTGATGATTTTTCTAGTTTGAGAGAGCGTGTTGAGTTTTTAGCAGCTACATCACAGAGTTTGATGGAAGAATTTCGACAGATGTATTTGCCGTCAGTGAATGCTTCCCTCATCCCGGCTAAAAATAACAACAATAAGGTTAAACAAAAGGTTACCACTTCTTGGGTACATAAGAAAGATGAAAAGGCCATTGTTTTTCATGTCGCTCTCAAATCACATAATACTTCACAGTGGTATTTTGATAGTGGGTGCTCCAGACATATGACAGCTGATGTCTCATTTTTACCTACCTAGAGGAGTATAAGGAAGGTAGAGTCACCTTTGGAGATGGGAGCAAGTCTAGAATCATAGGATGAGGTACAGTAGAGTTACCAGGATTTCGTAAACTAGAGAATGTTTTGTACGTCAAAGGTTTGAAATCAAACCTTCTCAACATTAGCCAACTGTGCGATGCTGACTTTGTCGTAAAGTTTGATCGGGAAGCGTGTAATGTCTACAATCAAGACGATAAACTTTTAGTGCAAGGGGTGAGGACAAAGGATAATTTTTATAGGACTATGCCCACATCCTCACTTATCTACAACAGCACCACGATCACTCCTATGGATATGTGGCACCAATGTCTAGGTCATGTGAACTTTAGAGATTTGACACGCTTAGCTAAAAGGGACCTAGTACGTGGCTTACCATCACTTAGAAAGACGACGTCCACGGTTTGTGGACCCTGTCAGTTGGGAAATAAAATTAGTAGCCCCCATAGGAAGTTTCATTCCATTACCACCTCCCATGTACTTGAGTTGATTCACATGGATCTTATGGGTCCTACTCGTACTGAGAGTCTAGGTGGTAACTAGTATATCCATGTGATGGCGGATGATCTCTCCAAATATTCGATTGCAGGTTTTCTGAGAGAGAAATTCGATGATGTAGAGTTTTTAACGACCAAGTGTCGTGTCCTGGAAAAATCAACACGGAATCACTATTAATACGATACGTAGTGACAACAACACGGAATTTAAGGAAGAAAAGGTAGATCTCTACTGTGACAGCCTAGGAATCAAACATGAGTTTTCTTCAGTGAAGACTCATCAGCAAAATGGGATTATTGAGAGAAAGAATAGGACGATTCAAGAAATGGCTAGATCTATGCTTCTAGGTCGTAAGGTTGCCAGGAGATTTTGGGTAGAGGCAGTGTCTACTGCATGCCACACGGTGAATACACACACTTAAGACGCCTTATGAATTGTTGACTGGAAAGAAACCCAACCTTGCAGATTTATGTGTCTTTGGGAGTAAATACTACATCCTACGGGATAGAGAGAAATTATGAAAGTTTGACACCCGGAGCGACGAGAGAATATTGCTAGGATATTCATCAAATAGTAGAGTGTACCAGGTTTTTAACCTGAAGAGCTATAAGGTTATGGAGTCAATAAACGTCACCGTGCAAGATGATGACCCTTCGACGCTTATTGATTCTAGCCTTCAGTGTGAGGATGCGGACTTTTCTAGCAGTGATTTACTTGTCTCTCACCCACGCCCTGTGGTCCCTACTCCTGTGTTAGGGGAAACACCTGCTTGGGTTCGCAAGAGTCATGATCCCTCGGCCATTGTTGGCGATCCCACTTTAAGGGTCAAGACTCGTGCTCAGTTAGAGAACGTTGTTAGCTGTAACAACCCGCGTAGTTTTGGAGGTATTTTCGAAATTAAGAGGAAAAAAAAATTTTGAGATAAAATTATTTTTATTGCTCAAATATGTTGATTATTATTTTTAAAGGTGAGAATTTCAAATGGTTTCGAAATCGGAATTAAAATGGAGATTTAATTGAATTTTTATTATATAGAAGTGTCCTCAAAACATAAAACTCACTAAGAGTCCTCGGAGCATAAAACTCTCTAGAAAAAAAAAAATTAAACATATTGAACGGTCCGATCGAAGCTGAAATTTTTTTATAGCTTCCTCTCGTCTTCAGTTAATTCTCTGTAAAATTTCATCTAATTCCAATGGTCCGATCGTCCGAAATAAAACTTTTAGTATTTGTATCTTATTAGAGTTCTATTAGGATTAGGTTTCTTAATGCCTATATATTGACTCTAATTCGTGGGGGAACTTTTCAAATCACTTTTCCTCAAACTTTTCAACCAGAAGACCTCTCCAAAATTTACTCCCTTTCATATACAAACCATAGCCCCAAACTTATTCAAGATTTCAACCTTAGATTAGAAGGCTTATTTGGTGTTTTCACGAGTTTGGGCTAGAACGAGATTTGATTATTTTCGCGAGAGGAACATGATGGTGTGATTAGATTTTGAGGCTGAATTATGTGATGATTTTTAGGTATGGGATTTTACACAATATTCTCATAAATCTCGCGAGTGTTTATTCCGTTGAATTCTTGTTAACTGAACTCATATTTTGAATTGTTAAATTCATTGAAATCCTATAAAATAATTGTCGGAATTATTTTGATTCATGTGGTCTTATTCATGTTGTTGTTGAGCACGTTGTCATGAGATTTTAATTTGGCACGGACGTTGGGCACCCGCCAAAATTCCTGCTTCCAAGGGCTATGACTTAATAAAGCATATGCAGATGGGGTGAGGCCTGGTGACCCGGTTAATGTGTTGTTGAGAAATTTATTGATAAAATGCTATTGAGATTTGCATTATTTGATTTTAATATTCGTACTCGTATTGTTACGTTTTATTCATCGCTAACATTTTCGTTGAGCATCTTCCTCTCGTATTGTGTACTTGCCCATATTTTCTTTTAGTGGCAGGTTAGCGCGGATTTTGGGCGCTTTGGATTTGATTGGGATGATTTATAGCGGGGATTCTTTTGGGAGGAATTTTAATACAAGAAGAGAAGACTTCTATTCATTTATTTTTTTGATGTATAGAGCATTGGAGATTTGTATTTTATTTTCGAGTTAGATGCTATAATTTATTCTGAGAGAATTATTGTATTTATTTGAAGAGATTAAGATTAGTGGTTTCTTTGATATATTGGGATTTAGATTCTATATACCTTGTTATTTGTAGATTTGGTTAGTTTTATCGTAGTGGCGTTACGCTCGCTCTCCCCGGACGGGCGGGGTTTTACATTAGCCATCTTTGTTAAATGTCCAAAGTCGAGCCCAAGAATCATAAAGAGGCACTCAAAGATGAACACTGGATATCTGCCATGCATGATGAGTTGCTTCAGTTTAAAAAGAACAATATCTGGGAACTTATCCCCCGATCTAGTGACACTAATGTGATAGGTACCTGGTGAATTTTCAAGAATAAAATGGATGAAAATGGTACCATAATCAGAAATAAGGCTAGGTTGGTCGCTCAAAGCAACACACAGATAGAGGGTGTAGACTTTGGGGAGACATTTGCTCCTGTTGCGAGGCTTGAGTCCGTTCACTTACTACTCGCCATCGCATGTCATCTGCGCTTTAAGTTATATCATATGGATGTCAAGAGTTCCTTTCTAAATGTCATTCTTCAGGAAGAGGTTTAAGTGGAACAACCAAAAGGGTTTGAAGATCCTAAGCACCCGGAGCACATATACTATCTGAGGAAAGCCTTGTATGGTTTGAAGCAAGAACCCCGTGCTTGGTACGAGAGGCTTACTTCCTATCTCTTAGCCCGTGGCTTCAAGAGAGAGGGAGTTAATATGACGTTGTTCATCAGGAGTGATGACGGTGCTATTTTGGTTGCCCAGGTCTATATGGACGACATAGTCTTTGGATCCACGTGCTCCCAGCATACTCACCACTTTGAGGAGGAGATGAAAAGTGAGTTTGAGATGAGCATGGTAGGAGAGCTTACTTTCTTCCTTTGTCTCGAGGTTCGTCAGCTAGAGGATGGGATGTTCATCTTCCAATCCCAGTATGCCAGAGACCTAGTGAAGAAATTTGGTTTAGACTCCGCTAAGCATGCACGAACACCTATGAGTACTTCTATTAATCTTAGTAAGGACACTTCAGGAAAGGACGTAGAGAAAACCTTGTATCGGAGTATGATAGGTAGTCTTCTCTACTTGACTGTCAGTCATCCTGACATAGCCTTTAGTGTTGGAGTCAGTGCATGATATCAGGCATCCCCGAAAGTGTCACACTTACTCTCTGTAAAATGTATTATCAAATACATGAGTGGGACTCTCTCATACGGTATTTGGTATTCCTTTGATACCAATGACCATTTGTCTGCCTATTCAGTTGTCGATTGGGTCGGGGATGTAGATGGTTGTAGGAGCACTTCTTGTGGGTGTTTTTATTTTGGTTCTGCTCTAGTCTCCTGGTTGAGAAAGAAGTAAAACTCCATCTCTTTGTCCACTGCAGAGGCTGAGTACATCGCCGCAGGGAGTTGTTACACGCAAATCTTGTGGATAAAGAAGATGCTAGAGGATTATGGGATTTCATAGGACACCATGATCATTTCCTGTGAAAACACGAGTGAGATACACATATCCCGCAATCCAGTCCAGCATTCATGCACAAAGCACATCAGGATACGAGAGCACTTTATATGACAGTCAGTTGAGGAGAAAGCCATATCCCTGAGTTTTGTACCCACCAACCTTCAGTTAGCCGATATATTCACGAAGCGTTTAGATGCCCTTAGATTTGAGAGTCTTAGGAAGTCCTTGGGGATTTGCACAATTGACTGAGGGGTTGGTTCATGTCTAGGATAGGATTCTTTGTTATGTTCATATCATATGATTCCTATTCCCAAGTTGTATCATTTATATCATTATTTTTTTTTCTTTTTCTTTTTTTTTGAAAAATCCAAAAAGATTTTCTTTTTATAAAAATTTAGAAAAGCACAAAAGATTTTTGTATTTTATTATGCACCTTTTATGGATGAGCATTTAAGATTACCGAGTCACAAATTTTATTCCATTTATCTATGTGACTGTTTGATAGTGATTTGAGACGCTACATCATTGCATCCATGTGTTTTACATTGTTTGGAGTCTTTGAGATGTGATTAGTGATATATTTCTACATGTTTGGCTCCTTATCCCCGTTATTGCACACGTGCACGATTTTATTTTATTATTGTACTTGTCTATCAGATATTGGCTAGAGTGTTTTCATCTCAATTTTGTCTATACAATGACCCATATCCGATAAAACTTGACAAGATTAGAATTCATGAAGCGTTTTGTGAGATTGTATTTTTTTTTAAACGGTGAAGGGATACAAAAGGTAATTATCTATCCTTTACGATTAAGCCACCGTTAAATCGGACCTAAAAAATTAAGGAACTTTATTATTCGGGGTCCAGAGAGGTTAAAAGAGCTCGAAAAACATTTAAAGGCAACAAGAAGAAATTCATGCCAAATATGGGCCATTTAGGTTTCACCATCAATTCTCCAAAGTTTGAGAATTTATATCACCTCTATTCAAAATATAAATCTGAGGGAGTGTGGTTGGGGAATTTAAACGGGTTTGCACTTCCTTGAAAGTCCTGAAAAAGCATTAAATCATTTTAGACGTTATTGGTGTCGAAATCATTTTGAGCTTTGATTTTGTAATTTGATTAAGTCATTGTCTCTTATTTACATATTTTTACACCTAAGCAAGATGCTGAGTTTATTCGTTAGGAGTATCCGATATTCATCGTGCACATATTTCATGTTTGTATGCATTGATTTTCCTATCGAATTTGATCACACCCTTCATTTACATTATCATCTACTTGGTTTTTTTGTGTTTGTTCATGGTGGGATTGCTTGTTGTATATTTTGTTTGAAAAATTTTGAAAAATTCAAAAATAGGAAGATTTTTTTACCTTATGACACTTACCATATTTATGCTTCTCATATTTGTCTATTTGGGGACAACATAAAAGGGGGGAGAATGAATTATGGGGGAGATTTGTTTGGTTAATTTATCAATGATTTGCTTAAGCTTAATTGATCTTTGATTTTAGCATTTCATTATATTTCAAACTGTTGCTTGTCACGGGTATCTGCTTCATCTCATGTGTGTAGGTACAAAGTTGATTTATTGGATTGCACACCCTGATGAGAAAATCTTTGGGAGTTTTTGAAGAGCTAAAGATTTGAAGATGTTGAAGTTTGATTGAAGACATGTCATGTAGTATTCTCAGTTTGAGGGTTTAATGGGGATATTATATTGTATGTCATTTGTTTTAGGGAAATTTCATAATTCGTATTTTTTATGTATGTACCGGCATAGACATAGGGGGAGATTTGTAAGGACATAATTTTATAAATGTTCGGGATAGAATCTAGGAATTTTATGTTTTCCCAATATCACAGTTTGTATGTCTGATACCGCTACATTCGGCACATCATCACGATCATCCACGAAGGCCTTTATCCGAAGCCATGCATCCATCATCTTCACACATGCATCATGCTACATACGACGTGCTGCTCAACTATTTCCCACTACTCCACTACGCATTATTGGTAAAATGATTTATTGGAGGTGTTTATATTTGCATAAATATATGGGAAATTTTTCAGAAAATGTTTTTTCGAAGTTTGATTTATTTTTATAAAAAGAAAAAAAAAATTCTAAGTGTATAGGCGGAGTGCCTCGGTCGAAGAGCTTGTTCAAACGGGTCAGCACTGTCATTCGAGTGAGATTAGCATCTCGCGCGAAGTCGTTCGAATGATACGTTTCCTTCGTTCGAGCGAGATTCCTATCTCGTTCGAGCGCCGCCGCCTCAATTTTAGTATAAATACCAGTGTACCTTCTACACGTTTTCCCAAGTCTTTTTGCAATCTCAAATTCTGCAGAAACTGCCCAGAACCAAACTTCACCTTTTAAGGTTTTTAAGCTTTTTTATTCACATAATCACTCCTATTTATATATGTGAATTGTTAAACCTTCAAGAGGATCGTTTCCTCTTATGGAGTACTTTGTGGAGAAGCCGCTCTCTTCTTCATTGCCGCCCACCTGGAGTTCCTGCGGGAGATTTCAGTCGACGACATAGAAATCGACACCCGAGGGTATTTCTTTGTCAAACTTATTTTCATTGTAATCCGTGTAACCATATCTTACAAAATTCTAGTGAAAATAAAAAGGGTTTTGCCCCTTTGGAGAATTTTTCCTCACTTGTGTGTTTTGTGTGTGATTAATTATTCTTGCATGATCATATTGATTTTAATCACATCTAGATGCATGTTTTAGGATTTAATTGAAAAACTGAGATTTAATTAAATAATTTCTCAATTTGAATGCAAGCGCACTCTTCAATTGACTTGTTATTTGAAATAAGATAACCAAGATTTAAGGTTACAAATTATGATTTGAGAATATTTACATGTTATAAAGATGTTGATTTTGGAATAAAATAAAATTGATTTGACTTTTTAACTTGAAAAGTGAAGGAAGAACTTCTTGTTTGTAAAATTACTAAAAGTGAAATTCAGAAGAGATTTGAGTCTTTGCAAAATGAAATTAACATATTCAAAAGTTTTAAAAATAATCCATCTTTTTCTAAAGTCAACTCATTAAGTTAAGTGATTGTTAATCCCATAACTCGAAGGAAGTTGATTTCTTAATTTTGAGAGAAAATGGAAGAAACTTTTCCGTAATGGTAAAAAAGATGAGAGTGTGGTGAATAAGAATATAATCACAACTTCAAGGAATAAGGTGCTTAGTGATTCTTCATCTTGTACTAGTTAGAATTCACATGCTTCTATCCCTATCACATGATGATAGTGATGATGATGTGGAAGAAATTCAAAAATATTTTTATGATTTTTATCAAGAGTACCTAAAACATAAAGAATCAAAAATTAAATTTTTCAACAAGATGAAAGTTTTACAAAATGAACTTGATAAGAAGGAAGAAAAGTTTGAAAATGTTCAATCAAACGCTTTTGATTATGAAACCAATGTGAGTCTTTGAAATCTCAAAATGAAATTATTTCAAAACATAAGGAATATATTGAGATTGAAAATTCAATTTTAAAAATTGAATTTAAAAAGTTGAAACTTAAACTTGAGCATGCTAAGTATTTGAATATTAAAGTATATAACATAACAAATATTCTTGATAAAATTTTATTGAGTAATGATCAATTGAAACCTAGCAATAATGAAATTAGTTTTAATGATTCAAAGCTTGAGAAAAAGAGTGGAAAAAAATATTTAATGTTAAAAGTTCAAATGATCAAAATGAGGATAGAGTAAAAAAAAAAAAATTATGCATAAAACGAAAGAGGTTGGATCTAAATCCAAAAATTCTAACAAGAATTTTGGTTTTACTTTCGTGGTAAGTCAAACCATGTCGCAAATTCTTGATTTAAAAGAAAAATACTTGAAAGAATTGGTTAGAAGGCAAGATTTATAAAGAAATACTTGATAAGGAATGAGAGAAGGTTTGAAAGGAAGAATGTTATGATAATAAATATACATTTTTACACTTTTAGTAAGTACAAGACCAGACAAATCAAGCTTGTATGTACTTGAGAGAGAGAAAAAATAGGTACTCTGAAAATAGGAGAGTCATTTTTCATGAAGATCCTATTGATGAATTAAGAAATCAAGTTGGTGAGCTGATACGAAAAATGGATTTCCTAGTGCATGATAGAGTTGAGGCTAAAAGAGTGTTTCCTAGACCTCAACTAAGACCATATGCTCAAATGACAAGGATTAGTTATAAGAATCCTAGAAGGAATGAGAGAAGGATTCCAAAAGGTGATAGGTGTTTACCTAGGAATGGGCCATGGAAGAAATTAGAAGTTATTTTTTTATAAATGAAGTTTGTGAATAAAAATGTTACCTTTGTTCCTACCATTGATTCGGGAGATGGAATACCAATATTTATCTACATAGATAGTTTACTTAGGATGTTTAGGTACTTATAGGTTTCCATTCCTAGTTCGTTCTTGATTTGTGGAGGAACAATTTATATGGGTGATAGATTTTCATTAGTAACCCTTTTTATGCTTTGGTGAGAACTCTTTTCATATGTGCATGATGTATGCATTTTATTTCAATGTTATATTTATGTACTAAACATGATTTTGTAAATTCATGCATCATTCTTATTTAAAAATCTAAAAAATATTTTGTGTTTGTTCTCTTTGTGTGTTACGTTTAAATCTGTGATTCTTACTGATTTAATGATTTATTTAATTTGAGGAGTCTCGTCCCCTTCATGCTCCCTCAAAAGCATCGATAAGAGGGATCAACAATATAATATCACTCTTAGTGGTGAAGGAAAAATTGAAAATCATTGAATTATGGTTGTAGAACATCATTTTTATGGTGGACTAGTTCATAACTCACTCTCGGCGATACGAGAGTGTATGAGGAGTCTCATCTCCTTCATGCTCTCTTAATAACACCGAGAGAGGAGGTAACCCCTTTAAAAAAATCATGTATAGTGGTGAGATAGTGGTGAAAGTTATTAGAATAAGTGATAAGGAACAATTGAGCATCATACTTAAACATCAACCAATGGTGATAAAAGTAAAGATTAAAGACCATAGTTTCATATAACTCTAATACAGTTGACTTAATCTCACTATTGTCATTGAGGTTCTCATATTATTGAGGTGGTGATATCTCTGATATCATCATTTTTGGAATTATCTATGGGAAGAGGCTCTCTTCCCCTTATTCTCTGCTTGAACACTCATTATTGCCTATGGTGGTGAACCAAATCCACTGCTATTCGAGATAGATCACCTATAAAATATCTTGAGTTGCGTTTGTTAAGATTCTCTTAAATTCAGTTCATTTCTATCTTCTGACTACTTTAATCTCTCTTTCTCTCTCTCCCTCTCTCTCTCTCTCTCTCTCTCTCTCTCTCTCTCTCTCTCTCTCTCTCTCTCTCTCTCTCTCTCTCTCTATCTATCTATCTATCTATCTATCTATCTATCTCTACTTTTGAGTAAATTTCATCTGAAATGGCTTCTAATTCATCTTAAGATACCGGTAGAAGCTCCAGCGAACCACCTACCCAGTCAGAAAATGGCTGAAGTGGTTGTAACACTGAAGTTATTGGTAGCTAGCCAACAGTAGATGCAACAAAAGTTGATGGCATTTTTCCAAAGAGTGTTAGTAAGGATACTTGGTGACCAAACAACAAACATCATTACTTTGATTACCAGAGAGGTGGTAGACACGACGATCGGGGGAGTACCCCCAGTCGAGGAGGTACACCACCACCACCACCATAACAGGGTGGAGGGATGTCATAGATCTAATGCGTCTCCACCTTGGAAAATAAATCTAAAGATGCACAAATGATCGAGACTGTGATGGGGAGGATTATTGGGAGCCATATGAGGTTTTTGGTGGCACCGCCGGCCCCAGAGGGACATCAACCCCAACTTACCAGCGTAGAAGTGTTTAGCACACTCCAGGAAGCCGCTAAAGAGTTTCAGCTTTTGATAGCTGAGCTAGGGGTCAGCTTGTGATCGTCTCAGCCCTAGAGACGAATTTAAACAAGATAGACACTCCCGCTCTTGAATTTTTTGCGCTCCTAGAGGAAGTTGGAACCATGATGATGAGAGGACAAGGCAAGGCCAAGATAGAAATGATCAGAGAGAGGTCAACATATGAAAGGGGACTGCCAATCGAGAACCAGCTCCAGCAATAGTTGTGGTAGAAGGGGGTGATGATAACACAGTTCCAGGGGAAATTCCACGGAACATCTCCATTCAAAGATTAGAAGATAATAACAATAAATTGATTAAAAGTCCAGACCTAAGCCACTGAGGCTACATAGAAGGGTCGTCGTTCATGCTTAGGATTGTAATTTATCCTACCCCTGCAAAGTTCAAACCACCAACAGTAACACCAAGATACGATGGAAGTTTCAAATCCAGTCCACCACATAGAGATATACTAGTCGGTCACCAATATATATTCGACACTCAACGAGATGAGAAGTCAATATTTTTCTAGTACTCTCATAGGCGTTGCACACATGTCGTACACCAGCCTACCGAGAGGATTCATTGAGAATTTTAAATAGTTGGCATATAAGTTTATTCATAAATTCTACTTCGAAATGAAGCCACCAAAGTGAGTTACCTCCCTTCTGAATATCAAGAAAGGGAAAAATAAGTCTCTAAGAGAGTACATCTCTCACTTTAATAAGGATAATTTGGAATTGGAGGACTACGATGAAAACATCGTTATAACAACCCTCATTAGCGGGCTGTAGCTGGGAAAAATCCTTTGGAAACTCTCTAATGATCCTTTAAAAACCATGACAAAATTTTTGGCCTCGATTAGAAAAATCATAAACGCGGAGGAGGTTATGGAATACAAGAAGGGAGACACAAAGTAGACCGACGACAGTAAGTTTGGCTAAACTAAAGACAAAGAGGGAAATAAGAGATCGAATGAAGATAAATTTGCCAAGTAAACTCCCTTAACTGTAAGTCCTGACCTAATCCTGAAGGAGATCAAAGGTGATAGAGATCTCAAGTTACCTGATAAGCATAAGTCTTCCCCTAAAAGAGGGACAAGAGTAAATAGCTCGAGTTTTATCAAGACCATGGTCACACAATCGACATATTCTTTGCCCTAAAGGATGAGATATAAATTTGTTAAAGTAAAGTAAACTTAGAAAGTATGTGGACAAAAATGATGGAAGAGACAAAAGAAGGAAAAAATTTAACAGAAAAAAGGGTTATAAGTCGAGAAGGGAGGTTCAAACCAACAAAGATGAGGATTAATCCGACGAGAGTGGGGATGATGATCCGAGCCTCCCAGTGAAATTATCGGTGCCAAAAGATAACCTAAACATGATTTCCTTTGACATCAAAATGATTTCTGGCGGCTTATCCGGTAGAGGCAACGAGCCAATTGACAAGAAGGCTGATGTAGTAGAGGCAAAAGCATCACCCAAAAGATTTAAATTGAACTCGATAGAGATAGAGGTAAATCCAAGCAAGTTAAAGAGGGTAGGTATAGATACTCTGATTGTCAAATTTTGAAGGTTAGATTTTAAAGGTATATTGGCACCGCATGACGACCCCCTGGTCATTAGCATGAGAGTGCACGGCTATAACGTGTCTCACATTCTCGTCGATGGGGGAAGTTCGATGGACGTCATTGTAATACCCCGTATTTTTATGACTTCTAAATTTGGGGATTTATTAAATTTAAATTGAGATATTAATTTAATATTAATTTGGAAATTATTTTAAATATTTACTAGCGTGATAAGAGTTAGTAATTATTGGGAAATTGTTGAGTATTAATTAATGGATAAAGTAATATGTATAATCGAATTTATGAAATTATTATGAGTGTATAAATTGATAATTATGGAAATTAAATCGGGACGCGCCTGTGTCGTGTCGGGATAAAATTATTATTATTTAAAGTGAATAAATTATAAGTCGCCCGTATGGTCTTTTCAAGTGCGCCAATGTGTTCGGAAGGGTAGAGATAGTCAAAATAATGTGCCCAGGGGTTTAGTTCAGGTCTCGGGGAATTTTTAAGCTTAATTGGCATCCCGGGAGGGTATTGTAGACATTTTACATTTTTGGGCAATTAAACCCACGAATTTTATAAGGATATATCAGACTTTAGGAGTTTTCTTCTAGGATTAAAAAACACAAAATCAATGAACGGCCATTAGAGAAGGAGTTGGAGAGCTTTCCAAGCAACTCAAGGCCAAAGACTCACCCGTTTGCACCGCCACCATCACCAAAGCGTAGATCACGCGATGAGGAACGCAACCATACCTCTTTTGTCCACAAATCAGAAACTCGAATTCCACGCAAGTATCTAGATTGCTTTATTTTAGTTGATGTTTCAATCATGTTAGTCTAGGGCTATATTAAACATGCTTCATGGAAGAAATCAATATTTTTGAGACTTAAAATCATATGTTGTAGAGGAAGTAGGGATATTCTGGATATCTAAATCACGTGTAGAGGATAAGTCACGAATTTGTATGGATTTAGAAGCAAGTAATTTGGAAAAGAATTGGAAGAATGTAAATTAAAGAAAAATTAGGGTTCTTGAAGTTCATGTAAATTTACCCCATTAAATCATTATAATTGATGAATTCGGACGTATTTTACATAGAAAATTATGTAGTTAGGTATATAGTACTGGTAGTAATATTGTTTGAGAGTTTGGGGATCGTTAATGGAGATTTGGTTGAGGTTGGAGAGGCAAACCCGTAACTGGACAATGGCAGGTCTCGTCAAAACTGCTTGATCGATCGATCGATCAAGAACATCGATCGATCGATGGTATCGATCGATCAACCCCCTTTTCTCGATCGATCGATCCCTCCTGGAAAACTACGTATTTTTCTTCTCTAAGTTTAATCCTGTTAAAATGCGTAGGAACCCTTAATCATCATTGATAGAGCATAATGAATTATAAAGAGGACCAGTAGGGCCTAGGTAGACCCCGTTGAGTGAAATTTACGGTAGGATGAAATTATTGGTTAACGGGGAGTTATTCACACATACGAAATTATGCGTACGTCTAATAAAAGATCGAGACTCGTAAGTAAGTTAGACTAGAAGATAAGTGAGAGTGACTACTGAAATTATACTTAAGGAGATAGAATACTTCGAGAGATGAGAAGTAAGTATGGAGTAATTCATATATGAGAATAAAAGTGACGATTCCATTATGTGAGATAATCGAGGAAAATGTGCTAAGTACGGGTAATTCTAATTCTGGGTCATGGGTGCACCTAATTTAGAAATGTGAATATCTATATATATATATATATATATATATATATATATATATATATATATGTGATTTTGTGATTGTGCATATATTATATATCTGTGTAAAAATCATACCCGAGCTACTTGCTATCACGCGAGTTTTCGCGTCGGGACTGTCTTATCTCGATTGGGCCTTTATGGGGGATAACGACTTGTACCCTAGAAGATAATCTCCTTAATACAGGCTATGATAGTCAGATGGTCCTAAGAGACGTGAGGGTATGTGATGACCTCTTAGTGACTTGGAACTATACTTAGCCTCCAATTGTATGTGTTTTATGTTAATACAGTTCGAGAGTGATTCCGAACTAGTATTTCCCTTAGTACGAGTGACACGGGGACTTGATAGCAGAGTATGCAAGCACCATAGATCTTATGTGGGGTGCCGATAGTATATATATTGTATGAGTGACTATTATATATATATACTTAAGTATGGGAACTTTCTACTATGCATAAAAGTAGTTAAGTAATGAATAAATACTCCAACTTTATTATAAGTGTTTGGGAATTTTGTGACATCATTGGGTTATTTTACATAACATAAGATATATGAGAGAGCTTAATTTTCAAAAATTAATTATCTAAGCCATGGTATTTATCGGAATGAAACCTTATGGGAAAGTTGAGTAAAAATAAACTTTTGAGATTATTAGTACGGTAGGCGTTCTCACTAGATGAAAGTCGAGAATTTCTCAAGAGAGTATCGCATACTAACATGGTTGTTTCATTAGCCGGTAAGCATTTTAAATACTTGATAAACTATTTTTAAAATGTTTTACACTCGGGCTCTGACCCGTTTCCTGTTATTTATTTTCTCTTGTATAGATATGTATATATTATAGGTGCCCAGCCATAGGGGCGTCATGCTTATATTCCTTGGAACGGATGCGCTGCAGCTTATGTAGGAGTTGCAGACCATTATTTAGACGACCTCATTGTTGACTCTACTCTTATTTTAGTTCTGATTAATTGGGGAATGTGTCGCCCGTTTCCCTATTTAGTTGGATTTATCAGAGATTTATGTTCATTTATTTTCAGTATTTGGTACTCTTTGGGATGTAATTCGTGTTAGGATGATTTCATTCGTAGTTTTTAAACTTGGTATTGGTTTATCTGAATGGTTAAACTCTTGTGTGTTAATCATCGTCTTTAACATTTATGCGACTCTAAAATTGTTAATTATTAAAAAGGTTTTCATAATGGAATTCAATAAATGGAAATAAAGTTTAAAAATTGTTTTGACACTTAGATTAATTATTTAGGGTGTTTAAATTGGAAATTTATTTTGCGACAGTGATGCTAAGAATGAACCAACCGTTCACCTTGATTTTAATTTAATAAAGGACTGATCACCTGGTATTTAATTAGGCGGGGTGTCACAGGTGGTATCAGAGCATCAGGTTATAGTGTCCTTTAGGATTTGTACGGCTTATTTCGCTTCTAGCTTAGCGCCCTTGATATAGAGCCCTATTTTTAGGACTGTTGTATTCTTGTATTTACGCCTACGTCTTTAGCTATTCGAGATTTGTTAATAACTGTAGATTAATAAAATTCCTTCTCATTTCAAATGCCTCTAAGATGCGCACCCCGAGATAGGAATGCCCAGGCCTAGCTACGAGTAGCTCCAGCTTATGGAATGATGAACTCAACTGAGGTAGCCACTATTATTGCTCCGGTGTTAAATGCCACATTAGTGGTAGTGCAGTAGGCTCCACCCCAGATTCAGGAAGTGGCACCAGTACCAGCACAGCTTCCATCTGCATGTGAGAGGGTTAGGGATGCCTTTCAGAAGGCACATCCCCCAGAGTTCTCGGGTAGTTCGGACATAGTAGTTGCCAGCCAATGGAAGAAAGATATCCAGAGGTATATGCGCATGTATAAGTGCACTAACGTGCATAGACAACTTTTGGCTTCCTTCAAGCTAGTGGGCGGCGCTTTGCAGTGGTGGGAGTCCACCACCACCTTAGAGGAGAGGGACAGCATCACAATTCAGTCATTCTGGGCGCAATTTAACCGCAAGTACTTCCTATCCGCCGCGCAGATTGAGATGAGGCGAAAGTTACTAAATCTAAAGCAGGAGAGCATGACTATTACTGAGTACGAGGAGGAGTTTACTAGACTTCTCACTATAGTGACAGATGAGGCACTCACTGAGGATAAGAAGATATTGTTACTTGTAGATGGATTAGCCTGGAGGATCCGTCAGTACCTCATTGGCAATCTATCATTGAGTACCTACACTGATGTACTCAACGCTGCTTTGTTACACTGTCAGGATCATCTCTTCCATCTACAGGGGAGAAAATGAGTAGGGGAGTCCATCCAGTAGGGCAGGACAGGGGCAGTAGTACTGGTAGGGAACCAGCAGTCCAGAGGCAAACCCGTCACCATGAGAAGAGTTCCCATCAGGGGGACCCAACCAAGCGGTTCCGATCAAGTGATTCTAGACAGGGATTTGAGGGATTTAGGCAGGGTGAGTCTAATCAGCATAGCCAATAGGTCTAACACCGTCAGTAGCAGGGATAGGACGATTCTAATTTGCATAGCCAATAGGTCCAATACCGTTAATAGCAGGGACAACAATAAGGCCATCAGGGCCAACAGTATTTCCAGCAGGGCCAGTGGCGGGGTGGTAATGGTCAATAGGGTCATGGTCAGCAAGGGCAGAGGGGAGGTAACTTTAGAGGCAAATGTTTCATATGAGGCAATAATGGCCGTAGGTGCTAGGATTGCCTAGAGTGAGATAGGGACCCACAACAGCAAGGTGCCCGTAATAAGCCACAGAGGCCACTCTTTCCAGCCTCCCTCCTAGTGCCAGCTCAGGTCCCAGCCTTACCCGCCATCCCAACAGCTCCACTTCAGTAGGTTCAATTGCAGTACAGACATGTCTGTAACGTCCACCAGGCAGCAACACCTCAGGCACCACCCGCGATTAAGGGTACGTTTACTATCCATGGCACTATAGGTCGGGTTTTATTTGATACTGGGGCGTCGCACGATTTTATAGTTACTCATTTTTTACAGGCCTTAAGGTTATTAGACATGGCAGAGAGCACTATGACATGCATAGACTCACCACTAGGGAATGGGTCTTTGATTTTCTTTATATGCCGAGGTGTAGGAGTAAAGATTGGTAGCTTAATTTTACTGGCCGACATGCTAGTCTTAGAGATGCATGAGCACGATGTTATTATTAGAATGGATTGGATCGTTGTGTACAGAGATGCGAAAGATTGTTTTGGTGGGAGTATTATCTTTGCTATTTTGGGGCAGGAGATATTTTTGGTGGCGATGCCTTGCCCAAAGGGAGGATATTCCACCCATTTGTACTATATAGAGGAAGATACCTCTAAGGAGATTGTGATTCCCTTAGATTCAATTCCATTCGTTCATGAGTATTCTGATGTATTTCAGGAGATACCGGGCCTACCCCCTAGTCAAGAGATAGATTTCATTATAAACTTGATGCCAGGCACTCGACCGATAGCACGTGCACTGTACGATATGGATCCAGCAGAGATGAGAGAGTTACAGGATCAGATAGAGAAGCTGTTAGGTCAAGGCTTCATTCGTAAGAGCACCTGACCTTGGGGCGCTCCAGTGTTGTTTATGAAAAAGAGAGATGGTTCACTGAGGTTATGTGTAGATTACCGGGAGCTGAACAAGGTCACGATATGGAATAAATATCCGTTGCCTCGAATCAATGACATGTTCGACTAGCTGAGAGGAGCAACCTTATTTTTAAAGATATATTTGAGATCGGGAAACCATCAGCTACGGATTAGGGAGGAGGATGTATTGAAGATTTCTTTCTTGACGATATATGGGTCCTATGAGTTTAGAGCCATGCCATTTGGACTGACAAATGCTCCAGCCGTATTTTTGAACTTGATGAACCAAGTGTTTAGAGAGTTCTTGGATCAGTTTATCATCGTCTTCATAGATGACATCCTGATATATTCACACACTGAGGAGGAGCATGCCAAGAACTTGAGGCAGGTTCTTCAGACTCTAAGAGATCATCAGTTGTATGCTAAGTATGAGAAGTACGGATTCTGGTTATGGGAGGTACAGTTTTTGGGACATGTTGTGTTAGAATTGGAAATATCGATTGACCCGAGCAAAGTGTCGACAGTGAAGGAGTGGGGACAGCCCACGACACCGAAAGAAGTGCATAGTTTCTTGGGCTTAGCCGGTTAATACAGGAGATTAATCCAAGGATTTTCGAAGATAGAGGGTTCGTTGACGAATCTAACTCGCAAGGGAATTATGTATGTTTGGGATGATGCTTGTCAATTGGCTTTTGATGAGCTGAAAGATAAGTTGACTTCGACGCTAGTTCTTACTTTTCCCAAGCCGGGAGTAGAGTATCTAGTTTACACTGACGCCTCTTTACGGGGACTCGGGGGACTACTTCAGCAGGAGGAGAAGGCTATAGCTTTTACCACACGAACGGAATTTCCCCACCCACGACCTAGAGGTAGCAGCGGTCGTTTTTGCATTGAGGATTTGGAGACATTACTTATTGGGGGAGAAGTTTTTCTTGTTCATAGACCACAAGTCACTGCAGTACTTGTTCACTCAGCGAGAGCTGAATATGCATCAGCGCAGATGGTTGGAGTTTGTGAAAGACTACCAGCTCGAGATACAGAACCATCCAAGAAAGGAAAACATGGTTGCTGACGCGTTAAGCCGTAGACTGATGGGCGATATATCGAATGTTTAGAAAGAGAAGTGGAAAGAGTCACCAAGACACGGTAGCCCATTCCTTTGTATCCGTCATGACAGTCACACCAGAGATAGTTACGAGTGTGATACAGGCATAGTCAGTGGATTCATTTTGTCAGGAACAGATTATACGACTTTTAGCTGAGGGTGTTGAGTCCTATTCAGTAAGTTCTGATGGAGGCTTGAGGTTTAATAGGAGATTGGAGGTCCCAAAAGGAGAAGACTTACGTCATGTAGTGATGATACAATCTCATGAGTCCAGATTTACGATACATCCCAGAGGAGATAAGATGTACCAGGATATGAGGCGATTGTACTGGTGGAGTAGGATGAAGAAGGACATTGATGAGTTCGTGTCCAGGTGTTCTACTTGACAGATGGTAAACATAGACCACTAGAAATCGTCAGGGTTACTTCAGCCATTGGAGGCACCTACGTGGAAGTGGGAGAGTATTTTAATGGACTTCATTACTGGGCTGCCTACATCACAGCGGGGTCACAACTCCATATGGGTTATAGTGGATCGATTGACCAAGGTAGCTCTTTTTTTTCCAGTACAGACAGACTATACCACGGGCCAGTATGCACAATTATTCATTGTCGAGATTATTAGGCTACATGGGGTGCCCATGGATATCGTGCCTGATAAAGACAAGATTTTTTTGTCGCCCTTCTAGGAGAGCTTTCAGGAGGCCATGGGTACATAGTTGAGATTGAGTTCATCTTATCACCCATAGGCGGATGGACAAACATAGCGTACTAATCAAATGTTGGAGGATATTCTACGCATGTGTGTACTAGACTTTGGAGGAGGATGGTAATCGTATCTTCCACTGGTGGAGTTTGCTTACAATAACTCCTATCAGTTCATGATTGGCATAACGCCATTTGAGGCATTGTATGGCAGGCCTTGTTGTTCTCCCACTTGTTGGCTAGAGGTAGGGGACAATAAATTTCTCGGACCTGAGGTGATTCAGGAAACTTCAGCTAGGATTGAGCTCATTAGGAGTCGCATTAGGGTAGCTGAGGACAGGCAAAAAATTCTACGCCGATGCAAAATGATTTTTTGAGAGTTTAACATGGGGGGCCAAGTATTACTGCGTGTGTCTCCTATGAGAGGAGTGATGAGGTTTGGAAATAAGGGGAAGTTGGCTCCGAGGTACGTGGGACCATTTCCCATTATCGAGATGATTCAACCGACGACATACAGATTGGAGTTTCCAGAGCACTTGCGCCGCATTCACGTTGTATTTCACATTTCGTCATCGAGATGATACCTTCGGGATGATATAGCCCACACACACATCGCGATAGAGGAGATTGACTTACATCCCAACAGCTCTTATGAGGAGAGACCAATGGCTATCCTATACCATAGCGAGAGGAAATTAAGGTCGAAGGTAGTTTCACTTGTACAGGTCCAGTGAGAGTATTATAATGTGGAGGAATCCACTTGGGAGCGCGAGGCAGATATGCACAAGAAATATCCATAATTATTTTTACCAGGTATGCCTTAATTTTTGAATTTCGGGATGAAATTTTGTATTAGGGGGAAGTATGTATTACCCCGTATTTTTAAGACTTTTAAATTTGGGGATTTATTAAATTTAAATTGAGATATTAATTTAATATGAATCCGAAAATTATTTTAAATATTTACAAGCGTGATGAGAGTTGGTAATTATTGGGAATTTGTTGAATATTACTTAATGGATAAAGTAATATGTATAATCGAATTTATGAAATTATCATGAGTGTATAATTTGATAATTATGGAAATTAAATCGGGACGTGCCTGTGTCGTGTCGGGATTAAATTATTATTATTTAAAGAGAATAAATTATAAGTCACACGTATGGTATTTTCAAGTGCGCTAATGTGTCCAGAAGGGCCGAGATAGTCAAAATAATGTACTCGGGGGCTTAGTTCGGGTCTCGGCGCATTTTTAAGCCTAATTGGCATCCCGGGAGGGTATTATAGACATTTTACATTTTTCGGGCAATTAAACCCACGAATTTCCTAAGGATATATCAGCTTTTAGGAGTTGTCTTCTAAGTTTAACAAACACAAAATCAAAAAACGGTTATTAGAGAAGGAGTTAGAGAGCTTTCCAAGCAATTCAAGGCCAAAGACTCGCCCGTTTGCACCGCCACCACCACCAAAGCGTAGATCGCGCGACGAGGAACGCAACCATACCTCTTTCGTCCAAAAATTAGAAACTCAAATTCTAGGCAAGTATCTATCTTGCTTTATTTTAGTTGATGTTTCAATCATGTTAGTCTAGGGTTGTATAGAACATGCTTCATGGAAGAAATTAATATTTTTGAGACTTAAAATCATATGTTATAGAGGTAGTAGACATATTCTGGACATCTAAATCACATGTAGAGGATAAGCCATGAATTTCTATGGATTTAGAAGCAAGTAATCTGGAAAAGAATTGGAAGAATGGACATTAAAGAAAAATTAGGGTTCTTGAAGTTCATGTAAATTTTACCTCTTTAAATCATTATACCTGATGAATTCGGACCTATTTTACGTAGAAAATCATGTAGTTAGGTATATAGTACTGGTAGTAATGTTGTTTGAAAGTTTGGGGATTGTTAATGGAGATTTGGTTGAGGTTGGAGAGGCAAACATATAACTGGACAATGGCATGTTTAGTCATAACTGCTTGATCGATCGATTGATCAAGAACATCAATCGATCGATGGTATCGATCAATCGACCCCCTTTCCTTGATGGATCGATCCCTCCGAGGAAACCGCGTATTTTTCTTCTTTAAGTTTAATTCGGTTAAAATGCGTAGGAACCCTTAATCATCATTGATGGAGCGTAATGAATTATAAAGTGGACCAGTAGGACCTAGGTAGACCCCATTGAGTAAAATTTAAGGTAGGATGAAATTATGGGTTTACGGGGAGTTATTCACACATACGAAATCATGCTTACGTCTAATAAAAGATCGAGACTCGTCAGTAAGTGAGACTAGAAGATAAGTGAGAGTGCCTACTGAAATTATACTTAAGGAGATAGAATACTTTGAGAGATGAAAACTAAGTATGGAGTAACTTATATATGAGAATAAAAGTGACGAGTCTATTATGAGAGATAATCGAGTAAAATGTGCTAAGTACGGGTAATTCTAATTATGGGTCGTGGGTGCACCTAATTTAGAAATGTGAATATATATATATATATGTGTGTGTGTGTGTGTGTGTGTGTGTGTGTGTGTGTGAGTGTGTGTGTGTGTGTGTGATTGTGCATATATTATATATCTATGTAAAGATCAGACCCGAGCTACTTGCTATCACGGGAGTTTCCGCACCAGTACAGTCTTATCTCGATTGGGCCTTTATGGGGGATAACGACTTATACCCTAGAAGATAGTATCCTTGATACAGGCTATTTGAGTGATACCCAGATGGTCCTAAGAGATGTGGGGGTATGTGATGACCTCTTAGTGACTTGGAACTATACTTCACCTTCAATTGTATGTTTTTTATGTTAATACAGTTCAAGAGTGATTCCGAACTAGTATTTCCCTTAGTACAAGTGACACGGGGACTTGATAACAGAGTATGCCAGCACCATAGATTTTATGTGGGGTACCGATAGTATATATATTGTATGAGTGACTATTATATATATACTTAAGTATGGGAACTTTCTACTGTGCATAAAAGTTATTAAGTAATGAATAAATACTCCAACTTTATTATAAGTGCTTGGAAATTTTGTGACATCATTGGGTTATTTTAAATAACATAGGATATATGAGAGAGCTTAATTTTCAGAAATTAATTATCTTAGCCATAGTATTTATCGGAATGAAACCTTATGGGAAAGTTGAGTAAAAATAAACTTTTGAGATTATTAGTACGGCAGGCGTGCTCACTAGATGAGAGGCGAGAATTTCTTAAGAGAGTGTCGCATACTAACATGGTTGTTTCATTAGTCGGTAAGCATTTTAAATACTTGCTAAAATATTTTTAAACTGTTTTACACTCGGGTTCTGACCCGTTTCATGTTATTTCTTTTCTCTTGTATATATATGTATATATTACAGGTTCCCAGTCACAGGGGCGTCATGCTTAGATTCCTTGGAACGGACGCGTTGCAGCTTATGTGGGAGTTGCAGGCCATTGCTTAGATGACCTCATTGTTGACTTTACCCTTATTTTTGTTCTGATTTGTTAGGCCATGTGTCACCCGTTTCCCTATTTTGTTGGATTTGTCAGAGATTTATGTTCATTTATTTTCAATAATTGGTACTCTTTGGGATGTAATTCGTGTCAGGATTATTTCATTCATAGTTTTTAAACTTGTTATTAGTTTATCTAAATGGTTAAACTCTTGTGTGTTAATTTCCATCTTTAATGTTTATGCGACTCTAAAATTGTTAATTATTAAAAAGGTTTTCATAGTGGAATTCAATAAATGGAAATAAGGTTTAAAAATTGTTTTGAAACTTAGCTTAATTATTTAGGGTGTTTAAACTGGAAATTTATTTTGCGATAGTGATGCTAAGAATGAACCAGCCGTTCACCTTGATTTTAATTTAATAAAGGACTGATCACCCGGTATTTAATTAGGCGAGGTGTCACAGTCATGTTCTAGGACTATTTCAAAGGTATGAAGTTGAGTAAGAAGAGGCTCGAACTATACCACCAATCACTGATTGGCTTCAACGGAGAGAAAGTCCACCCACTAGGGGTATACGAGATGGATGTATACATGGGCACTTGGACGAAGTGTCTCCTCAAGAGGGTCAGCTTTTTCGTAATGGACGCGCATATTTTCTCATCCCATAATATTTTCTTGGGAAGAGTGGCCCTCGAGTAGTTTTAGGTCGTTACTTCCACCGTCCACCATATGATGAAATTATCGACTCCCTATGGGGAAGGGGAAGTATAAGGTGACCAAGTGAAAGCTAGGTAATGACACTTCACATTGGCTGAGGAAATAAAAGCCCACTAAAAAAAGATGAGATCATACAACATCGACACTCTCGACCCAAGGGATGACAGAAAGCTTAAAAGGGGTGAACCCACTGAGGAGGTACAATCCATCATCCTCAATGAGGGAGAGCAAAAAAAAACATCCATATCGGTTCATCCCTGAAAGCTGAAGTAAAGGAAGAGTTAGTGAAGTTTTTCAAGGAAAAAACAGAGTATTTTTTTCTTGGAGCCATGAAGATATGTCGGGGATTGACCCCGAAATTATCTACCATTGACTGAATATCGATGAGAATGTAAATCCAGTCAAGTAGAGACATGGAATGTTTGCTCGAGATATGTACGAGGTTATTCAAGATGAGAAAAAGAAGCTACAGATGACATACTTTAGTAAGGAGGCCCAGTATCCTGATTGGATTTTTAATGTCGTCATTGTGCCAAAGAAAAATGGAAAGTGGAGAATATGTGTGGACTTTAATTATCTTAATAAAGCATGCCCAAATGACAATTTTCCTCTGTCTCGAATTGATTAGATGGTAGATGCCATAATCGGGCATGAACTTATGAGTTTCATGGATGCGTATTTTGGGTACAATCAGATTTTTATGCACGGAGAAGATGCCGAGAAGACTTCCTTCATCACAGAGAAAGGAACCTACTTCTATAAAGTAATGTCTTTAGGCTTGAATAACGCAGAGAAAACCTATCAACGGTTGGTCAACAAGATGTTCGAAGATGAAATAGGGAAGGTTACGGAAGTCTATGTAGATGATATGTTCACCAAGAGTTTAAAGTACGAGACTCATGTAGTCAATCTTCAACCTACCTTTGAAACCATGGATACATATAACGTGAAACTTAACCCCGCGAAGAATTATTTTAGGGTCGGCACAGTTGGGATTTATTATGAATCAAAGGGGGATAAAATAAAACCCCGCAAATATTAAAGCCTTGATTGATATGCAGATACCTAAAATGATCAAAAATGTCCAGAAGTTAATAGAAAGTGTTACAGCTCTTAACCACTTCGTCTCTCGAAAGACTGATTAGTGTTTGCCATTTTTCAAGATACTAAGGAAGACCTTCGTTAGGTATGAAGAATGTCAAAAAAAAAATTGAGAATTGAAATTGTATTTGGGACATCCAATGGTGTTATATTGGCAAATTCAGGGGGAAAATTTGTTTTTGTATTTAGCTATTTCAGAATCAACCATCAGCGCGGCCATCATCCGAGATGATGAGGGGGTCCAAAATCTAGTATATTTCAATATAAAAACCTTGCAAGAGGTCAAGATTAATTACCATAGGATGGAGAAGTTGGATTACTCATTGATCCTTGCCTTTAGAGAAATGAAGTCGTACTTCTAGTCACATATGATGGTGGTGCTTACCGATGCTCCATTGAGGTAGGTCATTCACAAACCTGAGAAATTAGGTTGATTAATGGCTTGGCCAATGGATCTATGTGAGTTTGACATCGTCTATTGGCCTAAAAATGTAATCAAGGGGCGGGCATTAGTAGATTTTGTAGCCGAGTTTACATGGGCCAAGAATTATGATGAGACTATTAAAGTAGTAGGAATGCCAATAGAGGCGCCAAAGAAAGTAGCGACTGACAAAGCACAGGATGACGATGTTCAGCACAATATTACTGAGAGAGATTTTATGTTCAAAAATGGAATTTTGGGTGAAAGTCCTTTCTCCAAAGGAGGTGCAATTTTGAGCCTATTTGTTAATGGCTCATCTTATGAAAACGACAGCGATGCAAGGTTGACATTGTTAGCCCCAAATGGAACGGGTATTGAATATGCCTTGAAATTTAGCTTCAAGGAATCAAATAATAAATTAGAGTGTGAGTACCTAGTGGTAGGCCTCTCTCTCGCCAAATCCTTTAACATCGACCAAATGGTAGCCCATAGTGCTTTACAGTTAGTTCTCATTCAAATTTTGGGAAACTATGAGGCTAATAACAAGAAGAGGGTGAAGTACTTATCCGAGTCAGAAAGATATTGATGAACTTCAGTAAGCTAAAGTAAAGAGAATTTCAAGACTGAAGAATAGCCGAGTCAATGCTCTGGCTAGATTGGTATCGATAACCAAGATCAAGATCAGGCTTACCGTACCTACAGAAGGCGAGCATTAAAGAAGAAGAGAGTAACTCAAATTTTTATATGAAATTGAACCTTAGGGAGTCTTAGATGGACCCCATAATTGAATATATCAGGTATGGAAAGCTCCAAGAATTAAAGGTATAAAGGAAAAAAATCAATTATCGGGTTGCAAAGTTCCCCATCATCGACGACCTTCTCTACAAAAGAGGTTTCTTACTCCTGTTACTCTGGTGCATTCATCCTTCAGAAACTGAGTATGTACTTTCGGACGTGCGTGAAGGGTCTTGTATAAGTCATATTGGTGGCTAATCTCTAGCTAAGAGAATCATTATTCATGGATTTTTGGCTGATGCTTGCTAAAGACTCAATCGAGTATGTCAAAAAGTGAGACAAATGTCAGAGGTTCACAAATATTTGTCACCACCCTCATCAACCTCTCTCGTCCATAATGAAAGTCAGGTCATTTTCAATTTAGGGAATATACATGGTCATCCATCTTCCTAAAGTGACATGAAACTACAAATATCTAATAGTGGCTATAGACTATTTTTCGAAATAGGTAGAAGCTGAGGTAATGATAACAATCACGGAGGTGAATATGTGTAAGTTTATATGGAGGAACATCATCTACTGATATGACCTGCCCCATATTATGATAGCTGACAATGGAAAATAATTTAAAAATAAGTCTTTGGAAGCCTATTGCACAAGGGTCGTCATTAAATAGTTCTTCCCTACTCCTGGCACACCACGGGCTAATGGTTAAACCGAGTTCTTACTAGGAATATTCAGACTTGATAATATTAAGGATGAACCCTTTTTAAATCCATGGAATGCTAACCATTTTAGGAGATACTATTAATAAGTCTTACTCATATTATTTATGTAGAGGACCAATATGCTTTTCTTTCATCAATGTAATTCCATCTCAATTGTATTAGTGTGTCAAAGAGTTATGTTATAATGGAAACGAAAAATGACAAGTGTTACCTCATACTTATTTTGCTTTATCATAAGTTTTTTCATGGTTTGTACGACACCAAACAGAAGAACATCATTTTGATAGTAATAAGTTTATAACTCACTCTTAATTGTACGAGAGTGCATGAGGAGTCTCGTCTCCTTCATGCTCTCTCAAGAATGCCGAGAGGGGGGATCAACTTTATAACATCACTCATAGTGGTGAGGGAAAAATTGAAAATCATTGAATTATTCTTGTAAAGAACCAAGTTTTATGGTGGACTAGTTTATGACACATTCTCAGCAATATGAGAGTGTATGAAGAGTCTCGTCTCATTCATGCTCTCTCAAAAATGACAAGAGGGGGGATCAACTATATAACACCACTCATAGTGGTGAAGGCAAAATTGAAGATCATTATGGTGAAGGAAAAATTGAAAATCATTTAATTATGGTTGTAGAACATTGTTTTTGTGGTGGATTAGTTTATAAATCACTCTTGTCAATATGAGTGTAGGAGGATTCTCGTCTCCTTCATTATCTTTGAAAGACATCGAGAGGGGGGATCAACTATATAACATCACTAGAAAAAATTTAAAATCATTGAATTATGGTTTTAGAACATCATTTTTATGGTGGACTAGTTTATAACTCACTCTCAACGATACGAGAGTGTGTGAGGAGTCTCTTCTCCTTCATGCGCTCTCAAAATAGCCGAGAGGGGGTATCAATTATTTAACATCACTCATAGTGGTGGAGGAAAAGTTGAAAATCATTTAATTATGATTGTAGAACATCATTTTTATGGTGAACTGGGGCATAACTCACTCTCGGCGATAGGAGAGTGTGAAAGGATTCTTGTCTCCTTCATGCTCTCTCGCTAACGCCGAGAGAGGGGGTAACCCTTTAAAAAAAAATCTCATGGTGGTGAAATAGTGGCAAAAGTTATTAGAATAAGTGGTAAGGCACAATTGAGAATCATACTTAAACATCAATTAATAGTGATAAATGTAAAGATCGGAGACCACGGTTGCAAAAAAAATCACAAATTCCATTCACATTCAGATATAGGACATTAAAAGAAGAAGTTAAAGATGTTCATAAATGGAATATTACAGACATGGGATAAAAGAATAAATTGTTCATAAATGAATTACACATGAGGGAATTCAGAGACCACAAGACATTGCCTTTGAAAAGAAGAAGTTTAACTTTGAGTAGTAATTTTTTTGGACTCGTTCAGGACCTCAGAAGAAGTAGGAGCAAGAATAGTCTTAGTGTTCCCTTCTTGGTCATTGGCCCCATCGGCTCAAACTATGGCATCTTGAGTCATTACCATCGTCTCGATGATGGCAGCTTAGGTCTTGGTCTCTGTCTGAACCTGGTTTAGGGAAACAACGCTCTCGGTGTTCCACATGTCAAACGATGATAAAAACTCATCAAGTTGAGGGTCAATAGAAGCAAGATTTGGGTGCATATTCAACACCTGATAGCAGGCAGATTTATCTCCCTTGTCCAAGTACTGAATCACACAATTAGAAAACTCATCAGACACCTTAAAGGTCGAGATTACCTTATCCACTACATCTTTGTGAAGCACCTTATACTCTTGACTCACTTGAGTCTGTATTGTATAAGTGTTCATCTAGTTTGAAAATTGTGACAAAATTGTGTCTATCCTAGAAACCAAAGAACCCCAGAGTTTTATCTGCTATTTCATCCCTCTTGCTTGATTGATCTAGAAAATATTACCAACACTCACACACAGTAGAATTGATCTCATACATCTCATATTGCATATAATTGTGTGTATATATGTTGAGTGTGTTTAAATCCCGAAAATTGCTTTTTAATATTTTTTTGGGATTTTATAAACTTTTAAAATAAGGTTTTTATTAATTAAAATTTGTTTTTAAAAGTTTTTGGGGTCAATCTGCAATTATGTATTGGTGGTTATATTGGTTGAATGTTTGCTTGGGTAGAATTCGAAAGCGACAGAGACTTCAGGGTTCGTTTGTAATTATGTTTAGACGCGCGTTTGTTAACCTATTTTTTCCCAACATCTGTTGCATCCTTATTGGTTGAAATTGTGTTTCTTCCAAGAGAGTAAACTAGCGTTGGTTAACAGCCCTTGGATCGTTTTTATCAACGATCTGCATGCGCTCCTTTTTAATCCTTGTGAACTCTTTTAAGCCAATCAGGAGTGTTATAATCACTGCCTCTGTTTAAACCATTGGATCAAAGTCAATCACATAAGACCAAATCCTAGCCGTTGATCTTGGTCTGTGTTCTCGAATCCTCTCAGCCTCCTATAAAAGGACCTCTTCCCTCAGCCATCAGAGACTTTTTTCCACTTTGTTCATTCGAGAGAAGAGAGAAAATAGAGAGAAGAGAGAAGAGAGAGAGAAACCAGAGTTAGGAAACCCTAACCCTAATTCGTCCAAAACTTTTTCAAACCTTAACCTCTTTCAAAACCTGTATATACCAAACACAACCTTGAGTTTTTGAGAGTTTTTCCGTGATTGGTTTGTTAGTTTTGTTGTTGTATCCTCTTCGTTCCCAGATCTTGTTATCAACTTAAACATATTTTTGGATCTGTGTTTCTTCTTTTATAGAAACCTTAGATCTAAACATTTCATGTTATATTACACATAGATCTATTTTTTTAGTTTCTCATCGTGAGAAAATATTTGTTGATTTGGTTCTATAAATGTTTTTAACTTCAAAATCAACAAAACATTTTTCTGTTTCTAGTTCTCTTGAAGCAAGACCTTTGACCTAGTTTGGAATCGCACTTGGTGGTTTTCAATCTCAAAAATATTTTCAAAACCTGAGATTGATTAAGATCTTGATACGTCTTCTGAGAAATATAGCCGTGGATTCTGGGATTATTGTAAAGGTCAAATAAGGTTAATTTTTGTGAGAAGAGAGAAATAGAAAAATCACAGCATATAGTTCTTATAAGTAATTTGTTAGGACTGGTTGTATGAAATAAGTGTGTGTGTGTGTGTGTGTGCATGCATGTGTTAGAAAGCACCTTCACAAACACTCTCACCCTACCACACTAAAAGTGTTGGTAATAAGATCTCAAGAACAAGAGTTGACGTAAAGAACTTGAACAAATTGGAAGTTAGCAAACTGGGAGAAAAACATCAACAATCAGAACTGCAGAGAAGTTATAAGGGCACCAGAGGGTACATTCCTAAACTTATATAGGTCTGAGTTGTATGCATGTTTGTTATATAGTTTGTAACTATTTAAATTTATTTTAGTGGAATTTTTTGTTTACTCCGTAGAGGGATTCGTGGATGTTTCCTCAGTTGGGTGAGGTTTTACCACGTAAAAAATACTTGTTCTTAATCTTTATACATCTCCTCATCTAATTCTTGATTGTGCTATGTTTAATATTCTTAAACTGATTTATTAAACTTGTTATCATATCTTGAACAAATCTTGTACATAATTTTAAAACACATCTTGTGATTTATTAGTTTTGGTTTTAAAGAAAAGAGTTTATTCAAAAAACTGTTCGGAGTTACTTAAATAGTTTAATTTTATATTAAACGGCTTTAGTAACGGATTTTCAATTGGTATCAGAGCTTTGTAAACTTCTTTTAAAAGAGATCCTGTGTTTCTGAAATTATTTTCTGAAAATCAAACATGGACGAGAAAAATGAAAGATTTGGTAACTTGACCAGATCTCCTATCTTTGATGGAACCAATTTTGCTTACTGGAAAGTAAGGATGATTGCTTTCATTCAAGGAACCTTGGGAGATGATGTCTGGGACATTGTTGAAAATGGTTACATTTTTCCTACTAAACCAGCCACTGAAGGAAGTAATGAGAGGGTTAAGAAAGTATTAAGTGAGTTCACACAAGAAGAGAAACAAGTTTCTCGTAACAATAACAAAGGAAAGAATGCCATATTTATGTCCATAAATGAACATGAGTTCAAAAGAATCTCATCCTGTACCACTTCTAAGGAAGCTTGGGACACTTTGGTTACTGCTCATGAAGGTGACACTAGAGTTAAGGCTGCTAAAACTCAAATGCTCATTCAACAGTATAACTCTTTAATTATGTCTGAATCTGAGTCATTTGATGACTTCTATATGAACTTGACTAATATTGTGACAAAACTGCATGCTAATGGGATAACATATGACAAACATGAAATTGTATCTAAAATTCTGAGATCATTACCACAAAAATTTGACAACAAAAGATATGCTATTGAGGAAATTTGTGACATAAATCTCACTCATGAATTACTCAGTAGTAAATTAAGAACTGTGGAAATGGAACTAGAATTTAAGAAACAAGTGACCCAGTCCCATAGGAAACAGACTAGTTCCAATCTGAGCTTCTCTTCTAAGTTCATTAAACCTGAGTTTAACATTCCCAATGATGACTCTGATGAGGAATGCGATATAGAGAGTTTGGACAATCAGATTGCCTTAATGTCTAAACAGTTTAAGAAAATTATTAAGTTTAGAAACAACATGGCAAATAAACAAGGCAAGTCCAATTATCCAACTCATTCTAATCATAAACCTCATGAGAAAAGTCAAGACAAACATCACAAGGACTCTCACACTAGACCTAACAGAGACCTTAAGAAGACTGAATGCTTTAGATGTGGTAAACTAGGACACATTGCACAATATTGTAGAGTTAACTTGAACACCCAAAATAAACACGCTTGAGCCAACATTTGTAAGACATGGGATGATTCAAGTGACTCTGAAAATGAGGAACCTGAGTCATCTGATGTTTTTGACCCTTGCATGTCTTTCTTTGCCAAAATTATCTATAATGATGATATGCCTATGTTTGTTAGTGAGGATGAATCTAGTAATTCAACTTCTGTTGTTTCAAATCATGCTGTTACTCGTTTAGATGCTTTAATTACTGAGAACATTGCTATTTCTACCTCGGGGTATGTGAGTCAAAGGGAAAGCGATAATGACGATGTCAATGGGTGTGTGAGTCCAAGAAATGATGCCTTAGGGGTAATTTCACACACTACACTTAGTGACTCGGACAATGAAGATCTCTCAGATATTCACACACTTTATGCTAAAACTCTCAAGAAAAGCACTAGACTAGAGAAGATTGTGAAATATCTCACCAAGAATCTAGAAGATCTAAGCCTGATGGTTAAACTTAATGCTGAAGAGTATACTACCCAATGTCTAACTCATGAAAGTGAAATCAAAATGTTTGATCAAAAACTGAGAAATTTGACTGAAACAAATGAAACTCTGGAGAAAAAATACAAAGGGACATTATTAGAATTGGAACAAACTAAAGAAAAGACAGCAACTGTTTTCAAAAAATTTACAAAATTTGAAAATAAATCAAACTATTTTGATGGATTTTTTGCTGAATCTAAAACCAATTCTGGTGATCGAACTGGAATAGGGTTTTGCCCCAATTTGAAGACATAAACAAAATCTTTTGAACCTATCAAGTTTGTGTCAGGAGGTGAAAGACCTATTGAAATCTGTCCAGACTTTCATTCTCTAAAAATTGAGTTTGACTCAAAACATCAAAATTTTGACATTGGGGAATCAAGTTGCTCTAAACATGAAAGTTCTCCAAAGGCTAAATATGTTTTCCCCTTCATTAGGAAGAGTGAACATACTTTTAAGACTGTCCTATCTAGGAATAGGGTTTAACCTCAAGATTCCTTAAAGCCAATGTTTAGAGATTTTCCTAAGGAGACTCCTACTTTGAGCAACCTTTATTTCTCCTACTGTGATATATACGGCCATTGTTTTGATGGTTGTTATGCTAGAAGACTAGTCAAACCTGTCTATAATCCTCCTATTTATCAAAACTTTAACTATTATAGGAGAAGCCACAACAATTATGTACTGCCTAGACAACCAGATAAAAACTCTAATTATAGTAAGAGAAAGACCAAACCTAAAAGAACATTCCCAAGAAGGATTCCTAAACACTTTCCTAATCCAAATGCTCATGTGTTTCATAAAATTCAAAATCATGCGCAAAATATTTTTCAATAAAAATCGAATGCTCGCAAATTTTATCAATTGAGAGCAAATAAACGTAAAATGAAAACAAGAGCAATTTGGGTTAGAAAATATGATCTATTACCCCAGATAAAGTGTAACATTGTCATTACTGCTTTAAAAGCTGAACACACATCGTGTAGTTGGTATTTAGACTCTAGATGTTCTAAACACATGACTGGGGATGATACAAAACTCTTGAACAAAACCAACTTTGCTGGAGGAAAAGTTATTTTTAGTGATGGAGTATCATCTCAGATCATAGGAAAAGGAACTCTCCAAGAAGAAGGACTTCTTGTTCTTGAAAATGTTCTTCTAGTTAAAGGTCTTAAATCCAATCTACTTAGTATATCTCAATTTTGTGACTCAGATCATACTGTTACCTTTTCAAAGAACAATTGCAAAATTTTAAATGAAAAGGGCGAATGCATAATTACAGGATTCGGGACTCCTGACAATTGTTATACTGTCATGAACAATTCTAAAATCTGTATTGTTGCCAGAATGGATGAAAATGAGATATGGCATAACAGATTGGGTCACATAAATTATGATAATCTTAGTAGACTGACCTCTCAAGAAATAGTTAGAGGACTTCGAAAAATCAAATCCATTTCTAACGTTGTCTATGGCTCCTGTTAGGAAGGAAAAATTGTTAAAGCACCTCATAAGAAAGTCAAAGATATCCTTACGTCTAACCCCTTAGAACTCATCCATATGGACCTAATGGGTCCCTCCCAAACTGTTACTCTATGTGGTCACAGTTATATACTTGTTATGGTTGATGACTTCAATAGATTTACATGGGTAGCCTTCTTAAAACATAAGTCTGACACTTTTCAAATTTTTTTAAAATACTTCTTCGGATTGAAAATGAGAAGGACACTCAAGTAAATAGAATTCGTAGTGATAGAGGTGGAGAATTCAAAGACACTGGTATAATAGAGTATTGTGACTATAATGGTTACAAATATGAGTTTAGTGCTCCTAAGACTCCTCAACAAAATGGTATCACCGAGACAAAGAATCGTACTCTTCAAGAGATGGCACGTGTTATGTTACATTCCAAGAATTTGCCTAAATATTTTTGGGTAGAATCTATTCGTACTGCGTGTCACATTATCAATAGGGTCTATCTTAGAAATAATTCTAAACAAACCCCTTACGAACTTTGGTATAAGAAAAAGCCCAATCTTAAGTACCTTAGAACCTTTGGTAGTACTTGTTATGTATGAAAAGAGAGGGAACACTTGTCCAAATTTGAGAGCCGGGGAGATAAAGCTATTTTTCTAGGATACTCGCCTAACAGTAGAGCCTATCGTGTTTACAATCTTCGCACAAAAACCTTAATGGAATCCATAAATGTAATTGTAAGTGACACTACTGTAGAGAGTAAGACTGGTGAATCAACGATTGAGGAAGAGCCCACAAATGTTTTAGAAAATGACTCTCCTGAAATAGATGACTCATTACCAATTGAGGTACCTAAGTACCTAATTGGGTTTCTAAAGATCATCCCATGAATAACATTTTTGGTAATCCTAGTGAGCCTGTGCGTTCAAGATCTCAATTAAGAAATTATGCACATTATGCATGTTTTGTTTTCCTAGTGGAACCAAAGAATGTAAATGAGGCATTGAATGACTCTCACTGGATTTCTGCTATGCAGGAAGAACTCCTTCAATTTGTTATTCATGATGTTTGGTATCTTGTACCTAGGCCTAATCACAAAAAGGTTATTAGCACTCGTTGGAATTTTAAAAATAAGTCTAATGAAAATGGGATAATTATTAGAAACAAAGCTAGATTAGTTGCTCAGGGATATTCTCAAATTTAAGGAATAGATTTTAACGAAACATTCGCTCCTGTTACTCGTTTATAATATGTTTGCCTTCTCTTTGCCATAGCTTGCCACTTGCATTTTACACTCTACCAAATGGATGTCAAATCTGCATTCCTTAATGGAATATTGACTGAAGAGACCTATGTAGAACAACTAAAAGGGTTCATTGACCCTCAATATCCAAATCATGTATTTCATCTTAAAAAGGCTTTGTATGGCCTTAAATAAGCACCTAGAGACGGGTATGAGCGTCTTTCTAGCTTCCTCTTAGATAAAGGTTTTAAAAGAGGTGGAAATGATCAAACCATATTTTTCAAACATTTTGGCAAACACATCATTATTGCTTAAGTTTATGTTGACGGTATTATCTTTGGATCAACTTCTCCCTTAGAAGTAAAATCCTTCTCTGAGATTATGCATAAAGAGTTTCAAATGTCTCTTATAGGGGAGTTGCAATTTTTCTTAGGTCTTCAAGTCAAAAAAAATTCAGAAGGATTATTTGTCTCTCAATCTAAGTACGCTTTAGAGATAATAAAAAAATTTGGCCTTAAGAGTGCTAAAGATGATAAAAAACCCATGAGTACTACGGTAAAACTATCTAAAGACGAAACTGGAAAACCTATAGATCCAACTCTATATCGTAGTATGATAGGAACCTTGATATTCCTTACTGCCTCGCGTCCTGATATAATGTATGTTGTGTGTGTATGTGCTCGTTATCAAAATAACCCTAAAGAGAGACATCTATCTTCTATTAAAAGAATCATTAAATATGTTAAAGGCACTCTGAACCTAGGACTTTGGTACACTAGTGACACACCAAGCACTATAATTGGGTACACTGATGCTGACTGGGCTGGGTCTACTGATGATAGTAAAAGCACATCAGGATCATGTTATTATATAGGTAATAATTTGGTAGGATGGAGTAGTAAGAAACAAAACTGCACATCACTCTCAACAGCTGAATCTGAATACATAGTCGTTGGAAGCTGCTGTGCTCAATTACTTTGGCTTAAACAAATGCTAAGTGATTATGGTATTCAAGAAAACCAATTACATCTCTATTGTGATAATTAAAGCGCGATCAATATCTCTAAAAATCCTATTCAACACTCGCGAACAAAACACATAAAAATAAGACATCACTTTATACGCGAATTGGTTGAAACTAAGGAATTAGAAATCAATTATCGTCCTACTTATTCGCAACTTGCAGATATGTTTACCAAACCTAAAGATTACAATCGATTTATTTCGTTGCGTAAATCTATGGGTATGGTGTGTGCTGATTAATCTCTTTGATTTCTATATTTTTTCCTTTGTCTATTTGAGACAAAACGGGGGAGAAATTTGAGTCTAATGAATTGCTTTCCATATGATAAACAGATTGATCCTAGTGATTCATTGCAGGATTCTGTACAGTTATTCTCAACAGTTTTAATAGGGTATTCAATTATAAATAGTTGAGTTATGTATTTTGCTTTCTAGGAAATGGGTAGATAGAATTCTTTTTAGAAATAGGTTTCCTTTTTCTTACTACCCTACGAGTCCAAAATGACTCAAAGGAGATTTTATCTCATATTTCCAAAGGGAGAGATTGAAGCACCTTATACTCTTGACTCGCTTGAGTCTGTATTATATAAGTGTTCATCTAGTTTGGAAATTGTGACAAAATTGTGTCTATCCTAGAAACCAAAAAACCCCAGAGTTTGGTTTGCTATTTCATCCCTCTTGCTTGATTGATCTAGACAATATTACCAACACTCACACACAGTAGAATTGATCTCATACATCTCATATTGCATATAATTGTGTGTATATATGTTGAGTGTGTTTAAATCCCTAAAATTTCTTTTTAATATTTTTTTGGGATTTTATAAACTTTTAAAATAAGGTTTTTATTAATTAAAATTTGTTTTTAAAAGTTTTTGGGGTTAATCTGCAATTATGTATTTGTGGTTATATTGCATGAATGTTTGCTTGGGTAGAATTCGAAAGCGGCAGAGACTTCAGGGTGCGTTTGTAATTATGTTTAGTAGCGCGTTTGTTAACCTATTTTTGCCCAACATTTGTTGCATCCTTATTGGTTGAAATTGTGTTTCTTCCAAGAGAGTAAACTAGCGTTTGTTAACATCCCTTGGATCGTTTTAATCAACGATCTGCATGCGCTCCTTTTTAATCCTTGTGAAATATTTTAAGCCAATCAGGAGTTTTATAACCACCGCCTCTGTTTAAACCATTGGATCAAAGTCAATCACATAAGACCAAATCCTAGCCGTTGATCTTGGTCTGTGTTCTCGAATCTTCTCAGCCTCCTATTAAAGGACCTCTTCCCTCAGCCATCAGAGACTTTTGCCACTTTGTTCATTCGAGAGAAGAGAGAGAAGAGAGAAGAGAGAAGAGAGAAGAAAGAAAGAAACCAGAGTTAGGAAACCCTAACCCTAATTCATCCAATACTTTTTCAAACCTTAACCTCTTTCAAAACCTATATATACCAAACACAACCTTGAGTGTTTGAGAGTTTTTGAGTGATTGGTTTGTTAGTTTTGTTGCTGTATCCTCTTCGTTCCCAGATCTTGTTATCAACTTAAACATATTTTTGGATCTGTGTTTTTTTTTTATAGAAACCTTAGATCTAAACATTTCATGTTATATTACACATAGGTCTATTTTTTTAGTTTCTCATTTTGAGAAAATATTTGTTGATTTGGTTCTGTAAATGTTTTTAACTTCAAAATCAACAAAATATTTTTATGTTCCTAGTTCTCTTGAAACAAGACCTTTGACCTAGTTTGGAATCTCACTTGGTGGTTTTCAATGTCAAAAATATTTTCAAAACCTGAGATTGATTAAGATCTTGATACGTCTTCTGAGCAATATAGCCGTGGATTCTGGGATTATTGTAAAGGTCAAATAAGGTTAAGTTTTATGAGAAGAGAGAAATAGAAAAATCACAGCATATAGTTATTATATGTAATTTGTTAGGACTGGTTGTATGAAATAAGTGTGTGTGTGTGTGTGTGTCCATGCATGTGTTAGAAAGCACCTTCACAAACACTCTCACCCTACCACACTAAAAGTGTTGGTAATAAGATCTCAAGAACAAGAGTCGACGTAAAGAACTTGAACAAATTGGAAGTTAGCAAACTGGGAGAACAACATCAACAATCAGAACTGCAGAGAAGTTATAAGGACACCAGAGGGTACATTCCTAAACTTATATAGGTCTGAGTTATATGCATGTTTGTTATATAGTTTATAACTGTTTAAATTTATTTTAGTGGAATTTTTTTATACTCCGTAGAGTGAGTCGTGGATGTTTCCTCAGTTGGGTGAGGTTTTACCACGTAAAAAATCCTTGTTATTAATCTTTATACATCTCCTCATTTAATTCTTGGTTATGCTATGTTTAATATTTTTAAACTGATTTATTAAACTTGTTATCATATCTTGAACAAATCTCGTACATAATTTTAAAACACGTCTTGTGATTTATTAGTTTTGGTTTTAAAGAAAAGAGTTTCTTCAAATAACTGTTCAGAGTTACTTAAATAGTTTAATTTTATATTAAACGACTTTAGTAACACATTTTCAATTGGTATCAGACCTTATGCTTCTTGATCAGATCGTTTATCTTGGCCTTAAGGTTCATTCTTTGATAAAAAGTGCCTCCTAGTGCGGATGTACGAAATCGTCGATCTCCTTCTTTTTAGCCTCCTTAACGCCCAGGAGCTCATTCCTTAGCTCTTCATTATTTTTAATAGTAAACTCGGCCTGCTTGATCTTGGGGGTGTTCTCCTTGTCCCATAATTACATGTTGTGGAGGGTAAGTATGGACTATAAAACAGAAAAATAAGGAAAATTAGCACAATACGAGGCAACAGTTATAAAAAAATAATAGAAAGTGAAAATAATTATCAATAGTGTAGCCCGATGAAGAGCAAAGTCAGAGACCCGAGAGATGTCCTAAGAATTAAAGAATCAGTTGTCTCACTCGGGAATGATAGAGCCCACATCATCTCGGCCCCTTAGCTAGTTTCCAAACAATGAGTAAGCAAACATGATTAGCTGGTCTAGACAAGTCGCAACTACTGTATTATCCGAAATTGGGATTGGCGTATCCCTAGTGGCTTTGGACAGGATGTCCTTTATTTTCTTCCGTGCCTTAGGTGGGTCGGCACCAGTGCCCTCAAGAACTTCCCTTTTATTTTTTTAACCCTCCGTTGTTGTTGTTTTTATGGTTGGGAGGGAGAAATTTTCCTCCATGCTAACTTAGAGAGGAGGTTTCCAATCACGGGAGAAGTATTTTCCACACCTCGTTCGAAACGTTGATTGGAAAATTTGTAAACAAAGAAAGTGATAAATATCGGTATGAATAAATTAATAAGAGATGACAGTAAAGTTAAGTATTCAAAATGACCTTACGCAATTGAGTCAAGGGGTCAACCCCCAACCCAATCTCAGCTAAAAGGATCGGCTCCATCAGTACCTCAAACATGACTAGCCCATTCTTTTTACCAGATGTGCGAAGGTGGTCACTATTTCATCAATCATCTATGGTGAGGTAGGGATCAAGTTTGGCAGACATAGATATCTTACCCCACTTTTCGGGAACTCTTTGGCTTGTTAGCGCTAGAAGGGGCATCACCGTCAAACTCCCAATTTCCCAAGACAAAGAAGTACCGAGACTTCCAGTCATGATTTGAAGTATAGTTAATTTATAAGTGTTTCTTATAAGTAAGCTAGGCCACGGAGTGAAAGTAGCACGGCTGAGATTTAGTAATGGAGACAGCGTAAAAAGCTCTAAAAATGCTAACTTGAAGGTCGGTTGTGTATGCCAGCTTCCAAAGTTGAATGGACCCAAGAAATATTCTTCATGCATTGGGAGATATTTATTCTAGAGAGAGCCTAATACTGAAATGCATGGCCCTAACATTCGGATTAATTGGTAGCCAAAATCCAACTTTGAACATTTTCTCGTAAACAACAACCTCACCCTCAACATGGCTGCTGAACGCTTTCTTAAACTTGGAAGGAACCCTCATTCTGACTAAAGACTTGATTCCATAGAGATGTATCCACAAAATCAAGTCCATTTCTTGGACATCACAAGGGATTGCTTAGGCATACGATGTATCCATATTGTCCTCATCACTATCCTTATCCTCATCCTCGTAGTCGATTGGAGGTTGACCACGAGGATATTTATTTATAAATTTGTCATCGATCATGATAGATATGGGTATGGCCATTGGTGTTAGTTAAATGCTACCGCTACTCTTGGCTTATTATCCTCTTAAATTTCAATGACCTCGGGCTCGATGTTGGTTGATTGGACCGATGGTGCTTGGAGGTGACCCCAGTTACTAGACTCGGGGGTATGACTTTCGTCTAGAGGAGAGTTAGTCATTGGCATGGCTTCCTTAAATGAGTCAGCTCTCTCAGGATCTACTTGGAAATATTCTATGTTTGAAGGGATATACTCCTAGGGTGAGGGGGAGTCAGAGAACTCCCAGAAGAGGCAACTGACATTGTATAACTGCTAATACTAATAATAACCCTAGCTCAGCTAGAACATGCTAATTAAGAAGTAAAGGAGGATGAATGACAAATAAAGGAACTAGTTTTCGAGGAATTATGGACTCGATTTCATCTTTCCTCTTAGCCTCGGCATTGGTCTTGCAAATATACCCAAGTATCCTAGATCGTATAATCTTCGGTAC
Organism: Sambucus nigra; assembly: GCA_949130495.1. Taxonomy (NCBI): domain Eukaryota; kingdom Viridiplantae; phylum Streptophyta; class Magnoliopsida; order Dipsacales; family Adoxaceae; genus Sambucus; species Sambucus nigra. The sequence goes on along the minus strand of OX422218.1, from coordinate 447,055,666 downwards.
ATGGAAAATATAAGTGACGATTGACTTATGTTGACCTTAGATATAGCAAGGGAACTTAAATTTTTTTTTACCAAGAACCAGTCAAAAATAGGTTTAGAATTGTAAGAGGAAAAAACTGAAAAACTCATCGAAAATCGATCGATGCTTAAAAATGACCTTTCCTCTTAAGTGCAAACCAAAATCACCCTCTGCAACCTTAATATCACCCCAAACCCACTAAATAAACACTACAAAAATGATAAATGAAAGTAAAATAAGGGGAAAAAAAGGATTACCTGAGAAGAAAGGAAGCTATAAGTGAAGGAAAGATTCACTTGGAATAAGGAAAATGGAGGAGAAAGAGAATACGGTACTCTGGTTTGGAAAGAATGATTAGGCGGGAAGGTTGGAGACGAAAGAGAAAAGGAAATTATTTTAGGTTTTTAAATTTGGCAATAATTAAGTGCACTTCCCAATAAACCATCATTAGGGCACTATTATCTAAGGCACATGTTGTCGCCACTTCTTTGTGACACCCCGCCTAATTAACCTCGGGTGATCAGTCCTAAATTAAGTTAGAGCAGGTTTCTCAGTTGGATCATTCTTAGCATCACTGTCGCCTTTTTAATTACTAACCACCTAAGTGAGAAAATTAGACTGGTGCCAAGTTTTATCTTTCATTAACTTAAATGAAACTCATGCGGAAAATAAAATAACATAATAATCACAATTAACTAAAACATCCATTCACAATTTATTAACTGACCGAATAAACCATCGGCCTAAACTCCAACAAATATAAAATAAAGAGAAGTAATCAATCTCAACAAGTCTGACAAAAACTAAATGAACTGTGAGCGAATAGCTCAAAATAATTGACAGAAGTCTCTATACTAAAATGAAAGAGTGAGGCGCCTATCAAAACTCCCGCAACATCCACATATGCTGCAGCAACGGATTCTTGAAATAGAGTCAAGCCTGGCGTCCCGGTGGCTGGACACCTAAAAGGTTTTTAAAAAAATTTATAGCAAGGGTTAGTACCCAAAAACATTTGAAAAACATTTAGCAAGTGATTAACTTGCAGTAACAAGTAAATATGCATGCTCTCCATATTTTAGTTAGTGACACACTCCCTTGAGGACATCCTCACCGCTCCTCTATTGTGCACTACTAACGCCCTAAATAAATTTACCTAGTTCTTCATCTTATGACTAGATAAATTATAAAACCCCTTGCAAAACACCCTACTCTAACCGAGTATACCTAAATTATGATTTTTAAGTTATTATCATCATCAACTTAATTAAATCATTTCCCTTTTTAATTTCATATAACTCCCACATTTGTTATACATATAATACAACTCATGCTTTATATTAATTAGCCCGTATATAATTATTTACCTAATTATATACTCAATCATATTCCAGTATTCACAACCTAGTGATATAACATTTAATAATAGTATTTCCCCCGAGTAAAGTCTTACCTAGTATAAGTCCTCTAAATTGCTATCCCACTAAGTATGTTCACATAACCTAGTTACCCCCAATTCTGAATCGCTCACTAACTTAGTTAATATATAAATGTTGGAGGCGGTCATATTCCTTCCCTGAAAGTGAGATTCCCCTCACCCATATAACGGACGCTATGACCTGGGATTATACTCGCCCTACTCCTCAAGCTAGGGGATTCATCCACTACGCGCAACCTCCCCCTATAGCACTAGAGTATATAATAATAATATCTATCCACTGATATTAATGCACACATCATATATATACTATCACACACCGTATATATATATAAATATAAAATATCCCGTCTACATCGTACACTAAGTCTGTGACACAAGCCCATTCCATTATATTTTGAGTTTATGGCCCAACTCTAATTATTAATTAATTTGCACATTAATTTCTTTTGGTATCGCCCCAACCAATATATTTGGACTTACTCTCGTGGCCCGAAATAACATCACCCAAGTCTAAATCTCCGACTCTAAATTATTTAGCCTTCATCTAAATAAAATTTATATCTCGGTATCGCTCAACTGTTATTCCCGGACTTGTTTACTACATCCAAATTTAATCATTTCGAAACAAACTTTCCAAAATTTAACCTTAGTGTGTCACACCTAATTTCCTCCAAATCCCAATTAATTTTAATTATGATGTCACACCAAGCCGCCCTCAAATCCTAAATAATTTTATTCACAATTAATTTGATTTAAACCCATGTATTAATTACTCAAAATTAAGGCATGGAAGAATTCTTATTAAATTTCCCTATATATTACAAACTGGGCGAACTATCAAAGTTTTCGGACCATCGATCGATCGATGGTCCACCTTCGATCGATCGATCAGGTCCTCGTCTTCCCCGAGTTGGTTATTTCATCCATGGACGCACACCTCAAAACTCTAGTTCCTTCTATACTGAAAACTAAGTTTTCCCATCAGCATTAGACATCAAAAACCTTATAAGGAACCTCCCTAAAGTCCAGAAACATCACTTAATTTATTTTCTCTATTGTTTTCACGAGTTTGGGTTTAAAATTCAATTCAGTCTTTAACCCATATAAACATCAATTCCATATCACCAATTCATTTCTAATTCCTCCAGGTTTACACAACTTACCAGATTACATACACACAATTGAGATTAAATATGAATTTCTACTCACTTTAGAAATCAGATTCATAATTTACAAAAACCCATGTTTATACCCCTTTAAATCCCAAAATGAATTTATTTGATTATTCACATCACATGAATATGAATTGAAATACACTTTAAATGTTTCATCAAGTTAACCACTTGCCTTAGGGTTCTTAGAGTCTGAATTTGGAATTGTGAGTGCCCAAGGTTGAAGATGACTCTTTTTGGCACTCCTGCGATCCCCAAATTTGTCTTTGGCTGATGTTAGGGTTTCCTAACCCTCTAAGTCTTCTCTAAAATCAATTCAGTCGTTCCCTTGTTTCCTTTAATTATTTAATTAACCTTAATCTCGTTTTTTGTCTAATGGGCCAAGCCCAAGTGACCCAAATGCCCCCGTGTGGGCCCGTCTATGTCTAAAAACGTCCTGTGACCCGTTACTATCCCCGGGTACACTTTTCTGACTATCTCGGCCCATCCGGATTCGACCGTACACTCAGAATTGGCATCCGAATTAATTTATAAAAATACTTATTTCGCACCCAAATTAGTGTATACCGACTCCCGGCTGAAATAAGTACATATCCCGTCATTAATACCGGAAATGACGTAAATACATTATTACTATTCACTTAGTAAATAAGTTTCCCTAAATATTAACCATTCACTTCCCGATTAATATTTAAATATAATTTCCATAATTAATTCAATTAAAATTACGACTCACAAGTAATTTTTAATTCCCGAATTAATTAATTAAATATTTAATGCATGAAAATACGAGGTGTTACATTCTTGAGCTATAAGCCACACCATACAGAAGCTGACAGTTGTCTACTTGAGTACCACCAGGTGTCACTTTTGTCAGAGAACTGAAACGATGTCCCTGACACCTTTTTAGTTCAATCACATCACTAAGCTGCACTCTGGCACTAAGGGAACATCTTGTAATAGGACGAAAGATGACATTACACCTCAGCCTCCCATATACATTAGAGACCAAGATCTAGGGGTGATTGATATATATAAGTATGACCTCATCTTGATAAGACTCGGCCTAACATCATGACCCTCCCTTAGTGAAACTCAGACTCACCCTTATATGGTCCCACTACATAGTGAGCAAAATCAAGAAGTCTGGACCTTTGAGACTCGGTCAAGAGAACATTTATGACCACCCACGAAAGCTATCATAATACTCATATCATGGTGTTTCCAAGTCTCGACCCTATTGTGCATCGGCATCATGCAACACCTTCAGGTCGAGACCCATCACAATATTTACAAGAGGGCATCACTCTCAACATCATTTACTTGGAGTCCTCTTCATCAGTATCGGCCAACTGAGATGTCCCAGAGCCAACGTTAAACATCTTACACAGAACATGTGACTTGTACACTTCCAAGACGCGTGGAAAAAATTGTTATAGAAGATCGACCCCCCATGTGGTGAGAATAGTCTTTCATCATAACATACCCATTCAAGGGGCATGTGGCTTTCGCTTATTCGTCTATTCATCTCGTGCACAACGGGTGCATGCTTGGGGGTGGCATTGCACACCCCCAACACTATAAAAGCCAACCTTATCTTCTTCACAATACATTGAAAAAGACAAACCCTACTGAAATTTTGTCCAATACTACACACACACGGAGAGAGAGAGAGAGAGAAAGAGAGAGAGAGAGAGAGAGAGAGAGAGAGAGAGAGAGGAGAGAGATAGAGATAGGGGGTTGTAACCTCCATTAATGGTCTTTTAGCCATAGTTTATAGTGAGATAAACACTCACACAGTGGACATATGCCAAGCCCGAACCACTTATATGATTATGTCTTCCTTTATCTATCATCTCTTATTGTAGTTGCATATAACCCTTATAGAGTTGCCTTAATCTTACCATTTCCATGCTATCATAGAATCTTGAGTTGCTCATATTATTGGGGTGGTGATATCTCGACTATCATCAATGATTAAAGAGTGAATTCTAAACAATTTGGTAAAATATTTGGTTGATTTACATTTTTTGTTGAAATTCATTTGATAAATCCTGACAAATTTGTTGAGATCTATGGTATTGATTTCACACTACTTAAACATAAATATCACGTGTTTCATATGATGTTTATCATGTTGATATTTCTTTTAGTGATCAATTTTATCATGATTGAGATCTTATTGTTATGTTAATGGTCCATTTGTGAGATCATGTGTGTTTCCTATTATGAAGGAGTTAAAAAAAGGATCGTTTTCAAAAGCATCGATAATGTCTAGAACTATAGTGTTTATATCTAATATGGAAATTCTAATGTTTTGGGAAGGTGACATATAGGCTTATGAAAAGCCAGTCGATGGCAAAAGCCATAATTGTATTGAAAAAGAACCATAAACGAATAACTTGAAATGACAAGAAAAATTAGATATGTCTTACCATTTCAAAATAAAATTTACTATATAGTTTACATTCACAAGAATTTTATCAACATATGCTTGAGGGAGTAATCTATTGAAACTACTATGTTTGATAAAAGGATATTGATATAATTGTCTTTTAAGCTTAATTTATAATGTCCTACATGATTTGATTATGTGCATTCATGTTGATGTTATATATCGTATTATCACATGAGTCATACCTTGATTGATATTACAAAGTCACATTCTATTGATTTCATAAGAAATTTATGCATATTATGTTGAATTGATTAAACTTGAAGTAGATATATTTTTAATTCATGTTTTTAATAAACATTTAAATAAAATATTTGTCTTAAATTAATTGATCATGAATCATACCTTGATTTACATGATTTTTGTTTTCATTTTTTTATATGTGTGTGAGTTGTCAATTTTTTATATTTCTTACAGTTCATCCCAAATTGGTTCTCTTAAAGTTTCAAAGTGTTGGGATTTAGAAGGTTTCATGGGAATTATAAGAATTATTGGGAATTTACTTGATTCTGTGAGCATGCCTTTAATACGTTATCGTGCGCATTCCCGGCCATCCATACAGTTATGTTTCTCTACCATGTTCACGATACTCTGTTCTTAGTACTTTTGGTTATTTTTAGGCAGGCTCATAGTATGTTAGTACATTAATTATTGCGTATATTTAAGTCTTGTGGTAAACCTTCTTCCCTGAATATTGTGCCTTGTCATTAGATTCTTCGTATAGCCTATTGGAATTATAGTTGGTATTTGATTGGTTCTTAGAGATTTTTAGGTTCTCTTGAATTGTTATCAGCTACCATACTCTGAAATTTGCATGCCTCTATAGTTAAAGTGATTGATGAGACCTTGATCATTGTTTGGAATTATTCCATGTGAGGTTTGGTTGAGTTTGTGAGTTGTGACTGCACTTATCATGTTAGTATCTTGTTAGTTCTATCTTTGATACACGTTGTCCTTTGTAGCTTTTACATGTCTCTAATGACTTTTTGTTATGTTTGTCTTGACTAGTTCTTGATACTTTATCACTATTATTGTCCATACTCACATGTCTTTATCTTATGATACCATGTTTAATATCCATGTGCACATGCTTAGATGTTCTCCTATTATATTTTTATATCCCGTTGTGGTTCTTACACTACTACTCCCATCATGTTTCACATGTTTTTTTATGCCACAAATGCTATGTTTTGTCATGTTCTTCTTGATTTGCTTCTTTTCTGCATATATTTAGGGGGTATGATTGTCTTAGGCAAATTGCATGTTCTTTGGTTAAATGACACTTGATTATGGATTCTTAGTCATGTTACTTATTGTTATTATTATCATGTTATTGATTGTATGAGTTGATGTTTAATATCACATGATTATCTTGATTTATTATTGGTTCATTTGATTTTATCATTGATATCTTGTGGCTTGTTGTGGTGAATGTCACACACGCATTTGATGAGGATTAGAGATTTTTTGCATATCTTTATATCCATTGATATTCATTTGTTGAAACCTTGTTGTGCATTACTATTTGGTATTAGCCGTTGATTATTTGGACCTTATTCTTTGGTACTTGATGATATGTTTGTGTGTATGGTGATGTTCCTGTACTCTTCATTTGTTATTGAGTTATCTTGGTTTCTTATGATACACTATGAACCTTTTTGGATTTCAGTCCTAAATTGGTCCATTCTCAATTGGGATCATATTCTTGTACTATATTATCATATTATTGATATGTTCATGCTTTCTATACATGATTTCCATATGATCGCATTCTAGTTAGATTGTTTGTATATCACATATCCTACTTTTATGCCTATTAATTGATATCTTTCATTTACTAGTTATTGCTATGATATTCATGTGATGATACACTTGTATATGCTCACTGTGAATTCCCTTGTTATAGGTTTAGTATTTCACATGCTTTCCTAGCTCTTGTTTCGTTAGTTCTCTATGACATTGTGGTGTTTCTTACCATGCTATATTTCTTCTCCTTTTTTTTCCATCAGAAAAAGGAGGAGAATAATTTTCACATGTTCGATGTGCCAAAAAGGGGTATGTATCCAAAAGGGGGAGAAATATTTATGATGGGGGAGATGACTTATAAATTGAGTTGTACTAATTGTGGTTCTCATTGATATTACTTTATTTTGTTATAATTCACATGGTAACATATTTACATTCTTTATTTAATCTATAGATATTATCGGAGGATTACCAAGAGGGGAGTTTCTCTTTGCTCATGCTACTGCCTAGGTGATATTATTTGTTATTTCATGTGATTTCAAACTTAGTATTGATGATTCAAACTTCGTCCCATGGTCAAGCTCAAATTTTAATGTTTGTTGGTCTTATGGATTGTTTTTACGTTACCTACCTACTAATCTAACTATATGGAGAGTGGAGCCTATGTCTTTTAGGGGTAATAAGTGTTTTTTTTTGGGGGGGGGTGGGGGGGGGGGAGGTTGGGGGAGATTTCCACGCAATTACCACAATGGGAGATTGAAAATGTAAGTTTATAATTAATATTAGTTGTCTCATTCTCTTGTCAAAATATTTGAGTCGTTGAGTCATTAAAGACATATAGACTTGATTCGATGAGTGAGGCGCGATCATTTGAGTTAGAATGAGCCTTTGAATATTGAAGAATTTGTAAGCCTCTTATTTAAGTCTTATGTTTCCATGCATAAACATTGAAGTGAATATTATATCCATTCGATAGATTGTGAATTGATTATGTCTAAACACACCCATACCTGCACAAAAAAATTTTGAAAATGTGTGAGGATTTTAAAAGTTGATGGAACAAGTGTTTGAAAAGTTTTTGTGCCCTAACCATTCACATGATCATAAATGAGTCCATGTACATGGATCGTTCGTACGTATATAAATGGAGCTTATGCACATGGTCAAGGCAATGATTCCACACGTCTGCAATCGTGCACAAGACCAGATCTAACCGTGTCCACGATCGATGTTAGATTTTGAAAAATATTTATAAATAGACCATTTTCCCTCCGATAAAAAATATCTGAATATCTTATAACTCAAAAATATTTCTGGGATTATTTTCGAGGTCGAAAGCATTTTACCTTTGCTTCTCTTTTCAATTTCACTTGTTCACTCTAAAAAATGTAAAATTTCGATTTATGCTTGATATATGCTTTTGACATAGAATTTAGAGTGTTTCGGTTCAGATATATACACTATCCTTATTAATTCAATTTACATCTAGTGAATTTCATGATCATCTACTCCAAGATCTAAACGTGGAGACATTTCAATTTATTTAAAAATTTGGGGCATGGCATGATTTTCATCGAAGAGAGCGGGCTTATTCATTCACGGCATGGATCACGTTATGGAATTTCATTGTCTATGGGGAGAGTTTCAAGGTTCATAGGTAAATACATGAGAGAGATTGTATGGGAGGTGTCCTTTTTCCTTGTGTAAAATTTCTTTTCAAGTAAAAATGAAAATTGAAGTGCTTCGGAGTGGTTTTTCTTCTTCCATTGGCTGACTGTGACGATATCTGAGCTACCAGAGAACTCAGGGGGATGCGCCTTCTAAAAAGCATCCCTAACCCTCTCCCATGCAGATGGAAGCTGTGCTGGTACTGGCGCCACTGCCTGAATCTGGGGTGGAGCTTGCTAAACCACCGCTAGCGCGGCATTCACTGCCTGAGCAACAATGGCGGCTACTTCATTAGCATTCATAGTGCCTTGTGCCGGAGCTGCTGGATGCTCGGCCTGGGCACGCCTATCCTTCGGTGCACGTCTCGGAGGCATTTGAAACGTGAAGTAGTTTATTAGTCTACAGTAATTATCAAATCTCAAATAGCTGAAGACGTAACGTATAAGCAGAAATACAACAATCCTAAAAATAGGGCTCTATAGCAAAAACGTTAAGCTGAAAGAGAAAATAAGCCGTACAGATCCTATGGACACTAGAACCTGATGCTCTGATACCACCTGTGACACCCCGCCTAATTAAATACCGGGCGATCACTCCTTTATTAAATTAAAATCAAGGTGAACAGTTGTATCATTCTTAGCATCACTGTCGTTCCAATTTAAACACCCTAATTAATTAAGATAAGTGTCAAAAACCATTTTTAACATTCCTTTCAAATTTTATTTATTTATTTTATTAAACAATCAATCCAATAATTTAACATTCAACAACTGACTACTAATAATAAAACTTAAAGTAAACCATCCAGAATATAATAAATCCCAAAGTGACAATACTAGAAATAACTGAAATACAAATGTCCCAATAAAACAGATAAATAGTGGAAAGGGCGACACATGCCCAATAAGGAGAATGATAGAAGTGGAATCAAGTAAATGAAATCATCTAAGCAAGTGGCCTGCAACTCCCACCTAAGCTGCAGCACGTTCCTTCCAAGGGATCCTAAACAAGACGCCCCTGTGGCTGGGCACCTGTAATATATACATATATATACAAGAGAGAAAGAGGAATAGAAACGGGTCAGAGCCCGATAGTGTATATGATTTAAAAATTCGTTTAGCAAGTATTTAAATTGATACAGGCCAATACAACAACATATTAGTGCGACACTCTCTTGAGAAATTCTCGCCTCTCTTCTAATGTGCACTCCTATCGCACTAACCTTCCCAATGGTTTATCTCATCATATATCACACTATCCTTCCCCAAGGATTTAACTTATCTTAGGTGACTCTCAAAATTTAAGATTTAACAACATCATGGTTTAAAAAGGATAATTTCATTTAGTACAAAACGCTCATTTTAACTTTATTGATTCATAAAGTTTTTCAATATCATATTATACTTTTCAAAACAAGTATTTCCAATTTGAGTCATTATACATGTCTTACTTACCATAACACAGTAGGTAGTTTCTCATATTTCAGAAGTTCATATATATATTAAATACTCGTATAATATATATATTCTAACAACACCCCACATAAAATTTTATGGCGCGGGCATACTCTGCTATCCAATCCCCGTATCAATCGTACTAAAGGGAATACAAGTTCGGAATCACTCTCGAACTGTATAAATACATACACAAACAATATTGAGGCGAAGCATAGTTTCCAAGTCCAAGAGGTCAGTACATACCCTCACGTCTCTTAGGACCGTGACTACCGATTCGATAGCCTGTACCTAGGATTTCTATCTTCTAGGGTACGAGTCAATATCCCCCATAAGGCACATGAGATAAGATCGTCCCAGCGCGGAAACCTCAGGGATAGCAAGTAGCGCGGGCATGATTTTCACAAGTATATAATATATGCATACACAATCATATAAATATACCACTTTTATTATATCAATTTAAGTTTATCCAATCACCCACATTCACAACATTTATCCTTATTTTCCCATTATTATTTATCAAGTATAATGGTTCGTTTCTAACTTTAATTCGAAGGGTTTTTCCAACTTACTGCGTAACCCTCATGGACTCTATTCTTTCAAATGTACAATTCAGTAGATATCCATTTATGTTCCAACGTAACTCTCTCTTACGTGTCTCTCCCCTTTAATATATACTTACATTATCCCTTATGCAAAATATCCCAAAAATATAGATTTCGCCTTACATTAAAGGATTTTGAATTTTATTTTCAAAGATGAGAATTTCAAACGGTTTCGAAATCGGAATTAAAATGGAGTTTTAATTGAATTTTTTTTATCTCTAAGAGTCCTCAAAACATAAAACTGTCTAGCAAAAACAATATTAAAAAATATTGAACGGTCCGATCGAGCTGAATTTTTTTCTGTAGCTTCCTCTCGTCTTCAGATAATTCACTGTAAAATTTCATCCAATTCCAACGGTCCGATCGTCCGGAATAATTTTTTTTAGTGTTTATATCTGATTAGAACTCTTTTCTTAATCAAACTCTTAATCCTTTACATGACAAAGGGTTTCCAAAATATCATATAAATCATCACTACATGAAAATTTCCCATCTCAAATTGGGTTTTTCTTCCATAAATCTCATCCTAATAACTCCTAAACTAATATGGATGATGCATCAACGAAATAAGCAAGATAAACACTTGCCTGGGATTTTCAGAAATCTGGTTTGGTGTTGAATTTGGTGCGGTTGCGTTCCCCGGCTCACGATCTACGCGTTGGCGGTGGCGGCGATGCAAACGGGTGAGTTTTGAGCCTTGGAATGCCTTGAGAGCTCTCTCCTCTCCTCTCCAATGGTCGTTCTAGTGTTTTGAGTTATCTTACCCTAGGAGATAACCTAAACATCTGATATAACCCCTTTAATTTTCGTGGGTTTAATTACCCAAAAATACAAAATGACTAAAATGCCCTCCCGGGGTACTAATTAGGCCTAAAAATGCCCCGAGACCCAAATCAAACTCCCGGGTATACTTTTCTGACTATCTCGACCCTTCCGGACGCGTTGGCGCACTCAAAACCACCATACGAACAACTTATAAAATATTTACTTTTATTTATCAATATTTAGTTCCGACGCGACACGGGCGCGTCCGGACTCAAATTTCTAAAATTGTCACTTTATTCACTCGTGACATTTAATATGGCCACTATTATATATTACTTTTCTCATTAGTAATATTCAACAAATTTTCCCATAATTTCTAACTCTCATCACGTTAATAATTATAACATAATTAATTTCTGGATTTTTATTAAATAATTAATTCACATTAATATTAATAAATCCCCAAATTAATATAGCATAAAAATACGGGGTATTACACCATTCTCCTTCGGATATAAATTTTAATACAACAAAACTAACCTATATATAAGTTTAAACATTATAACATGGGTTTAAGGGTTGATTGCATATTTAGAGTTAAAAATCCTAAGTTTATGTTATTACTCAATATAAAGTCATATTTTATTTAATTATCTAATTAAATGACGAGCTTTCACTCACTACACCAAAAGAGCAAAAATATCACCCTTTTTTGGCCAGTCTTTGTCATGGTCAAATACCATGACAAGAAAATATGAGTGTGTTACCAAAGCCAAGGATTTAACTTTAAACATATTTAATTTCGTTTGATATATGGAATTAGAATATTTTGGCTTTGATTTCATTGATATTTCGTATCATATTATTAATAGTATTGATGTTGGTTAAAGAAACACAACATTTTTAAGCAGTTTTACATTTGGGTTGTACTATTGCCCAGCTAATTTTTTCATGCTTTATAGTTTTTTCATAGTGACCATGATAAGACCATGAAAATAATATGGGATCATGTGCATGGCCTTAATTTTATTCGTGCAGACGGATATCTCACATTTGAACACAGACTAACATCATGCCCATAACAAAAAGTGACCCACGCACACAGAAAAGTTTGAACTTGTCACGGTTTATCCCCGTGACAAGACTGTAATAAATTAAGTATTTTTCAATCAAAAACCCTGACAAGGATAGGGCATCCCACTTTTTTCTTGATATCTTAGTGTAAAAAGAACCGTGACAAAGGGGTGTTATCAACGTCCTTGGTTGTGATGTAGTTTATTGTCTCGCCCAGAGTTGTCATTGTCCTTGACCTTGACAACTCTCATTTATCACAGTCAATTACCATGACAATCCAGGTGAAATGGTGCAATGATTATATTCATTACAATGAAATTATTTATAACAATTACAATAAATTATAAGGTCATATTAACAAGATTTAACAATAAATCATCTAATATCGTTACTATGAGGTCTAACCTTAATTTCACCATTAAATCAATTTGGAAATTATGGATTATATTATACAAATCAGGTTATAAAATGATTTATTTCAGATTCCAATGAATAATCATTACTCTAACACTAACTCAAATCAAATTTATAATCTTTGTAAACTCACCTCTGCCAATTAAGTTGAATTCCAAGATTTCAATCTCTCAAGTTATTCAATTCTAGTGTGATTATACTCTCTAAAGCCTAGTGTTTCTCCATTTTCCTTGAATGTGTTTTATATTATGTTTAATGACTTAATAATGCGATTTCCCACGAAATTAGCCTTTGGCCCAATATGGGCATCAATCCAATGACTCCAAAAAGCACTCCAAATGGCCCAAATCTCTTCCCAAGCCATATACTAACCCAACAGACTTAAAACCCACTATTTTAAGAAAAACAGACATTCTAAATATCAAAAATTCCAACTCAAAATACGATAAAGTCTCATAAATTAATTATCTCATTAAAATCTAATGGAACTTGCGATTCTTGGTATCCACAAACCCTAGGTTTTTCATGGATACCATCACCATATTTGTGCAAGATCTCCCTATAAACCCTAATATACTTTACCTAATTCCATAAAGTATATCCTTTGAAAGTGAGGTATCCTCCTCAACATCTATTGAAACTTCTACCAACAACTAGCATTGCTTAAGGGTGAACCATTAGTCCTATTCTATAAAGAAGACATCAAAAACTTTACGGATCCATTTAAATATGCCTTAGTTTGTAAGTTCTCTCACGGCAGACCAGCTCTAGAACTCATACGTAAGGCCTTCCTTACCTTGCCTCTAAAGGCAGCATACACCATTGGGTTACTAGACTTTGGTTTAGGGATCAATGGTATCTAGGAAACTAACCTATGAGGATATTTAAATGAACCCCAAAGTTTAGGGTTGATGAAGAAATCCCCATTGTCCCTGTGTGGATAAATCATCCAAACCTTCCCATTCACTTTTTTCCAAATCCTCTATTTTCTCTATTACCCAACTAGTTGGAAAGCCCCTCGTGATGGATATATCAACGATATCAATCATAAGACCAAGCATAGAAAGTTTGTGTTAAAGTTAACCTCTTAAAAGTGGAACTAAAAAGAGTTCGGATGGGTTGTGGTGAATAAGGTTTTTTGAAGGAAGTCGTTTATGAATATAAACCCAAATTTTATGTTCACTACAAGAAGAAGGGATATGCGGAAGGAGTATGTATTTTCAATACTCATCATAAAAACAAACCTATCAGATTCCCAAAAAAAAGTAGTAACAATATTTTATTCAAACCCAACACTCACTAAAGAAATAAGCAAAACCCCATCTTAAAACCAATTATTGTTACGATAGAAGAGAACTAAGAAGAAGATGTTTATATAGAAGGAATGAAGGAATAACCTACACCACAAGTAATGAAAAATACCCTTGAAGAAGTCTATAATTATCCACCAATAAAAAATTACCAACCGTATAAAGAGAATCAAATTTTGTGATATTACTTGTGAAGAGGCAATTATTGTACAATTCACAAGTCTATCTCCAAGAGCAATAGACCTTCCAGATTTCTAAGACCACGTAAGTCAAGACAAACCATACACGCAGCTAACAGAATCCATTTGCTTATGCAAGAGGGACTCAAGATTTTTGCAAAGGCTATAGATGTGAAGTTGAAGAAGTATAGATCTACTAAAGAAAAGGTAGCTAAGAATAACAATCCAGGCAAAGCGATGGTGCAAATCAATAGTAAAGGAGGTAAGGTATAGTTCCAAAAAGATATTCCTAATGATCCTCTTTTAGAAGAATAATAAGATCATGTGTGAAAGTTCTCTAAAAAGTCTTTTTTCAACAGTTTGATGATTAAATTTATGGTTTGGAATGCAAAAGGAGTAAGAAATAAGGCCACTAATAGAAAAATAAAGAATCTTTCAAAAATTCATAAAATCTCAACTCTAGCAATTTTGGAGCCCTAGACTAATTAAGAGAAGATAAATTCATTCATATTCAAATGGGGTTCTGAAGGTTGATATTTTAATTCATCAAACAAGAATTGGCTATTCTAGAAATTTGGTATTCAATGTTCTACTATGCATGATGATAAGCAAACTATTTGCATGAAATTTTCCAACCAAATGCTAAAAGAAGAATTAGTGATCAGTCTGGAATATGCTAAGTGTTCTAAAAATGAGAGGTTTAGTCAGTGGGATAGTGTTGATATGCAATGGTCCAAGTATGATACTTTCCTCACTTTGTTATTGGGGACTTTTATGTAATGTGTCATCCAGATGGAAAATAAGGAGTATAGATGTGGATTTCAATGCAGTCTAAGATTTCAATGATGTGATCACAATTGGTGGTTTGATTGGTATTGGATACTGTGGTCCTAAATTTAGTTCGTGTAACAACAAAGAGAAAGAGGATCTCATTTTTCTAGGCTAGACAAATGTTTATCAAATGCAAAATGGATGACTTTCCATCCAAACTCTTATATAAGATACTTGAACAATTGTTGCTCAGATTATATCCCACTCCTTCTTTCAATCAAAGCCATTCTATCCGATTGTCCAAGCCTTTGCAACTTCAGAAGATGTGATGTAATCACAAAAAGATACATAACCTTATAAAGTATTCTTAGGAGGTACTAGTGGATGCCTATCCTATGAGAGGTTTCTTAATCACTTTAAAAATATTGAAACTAGTTCTCAAAGATTATAATAAAAGAATATTCAAATACGCTTTTCAAAATACTAATTACTTAGAGGGTGAATTATTAGCTAAAGAGATGTTATTTGAATCCAAAAGAGATTTAGTGAGTAGGGAGGTCATTAATCAAACTAAATCCAAACTCATGTTAACTCTTAAAAATGAAGAAAAATTCTGAGGCAAAAATCAAATATCAAGTGCCTAAAAGATGGGGATGATAATTTGAAGTTCTTTCATTTAGTTGTTAATGCTAAGAGAAATAACTTACCATCAGTAAGATATGTAACAAAGACCATCAGAGGATTGAGGATCAACTTGAAATTAAAGAGGCTTTTGCGAACCAATTCAAGAACTACCTTAGTAATGAGCATACTAGAATTCAAGAGTAGAATTTGGATATGATTCCAACTATGGTTTATACTGACCATAACTCTTTCCTAGGTTTTCCCTTCTAAAACTAAACTTTTTACTGCCATTATGGAGCTTAATAAGGATTTTTCAATTGGTCCATATGGTTATAGAGGAGCCGTTTATCATAAGATTTGAAGTATTATTAAAAGTAACTTTATCAAGTTTATTTATTCTTGCTTTTCTGGGTCCCAAATTAATATTAGTTAGACTTACTCTACTATAGTTCTCATTCCTAAGGTGACCAACCCTCTTCATTGTGTAGATTTTAGGCCTATAAGCCTATGTAATTTCAATTCAAAGGCTCTTACTGAAATCTTAAATTCTAGATTAGCCTTAATTCTTCCAAGTACACTATCTACTTTCCAAAGTGATTTTACTAAAGAAAGAAGTATAGTGGATAATATTCCACTTGCCCATGAGATTACAAATGATAATGGAAATAAGAGCCATGGTTTAAATGTCATACTTAAACTTGATATGGGAAAAGACTATGACGTAATATCTATACTTTTCTTAATTTATGTCATAAAAAAGTTTGGTTTCAGTTAATTTTTTATAAATCTTATATGGAGGTTGATTTCAAATAACTGGTTCTCAATCCTAGTGAATGGGAAAGTGGAAGGCTTCTTTAAATCTGGGAGGGGTCTTAGATAAGGAGTTCCATTATCTCCAAGTTTATTTATAATTGATGTTAAGGTTTTTGGTAGAGGTCTACAAAAGCAAATGGAATCTAATGTGATCAAACCTTTCAATTACCCTGAAAACTATCCTTTAATCTCTCGTTTGAGTTTTGAAGATGATGTCATTATGTTTAAAAATGGAAGCAAAAGATGTTTAAAGAAATTAATGGAATTCTTCTCCTTCTATGAATCCATGTCTAGTTGTCTTATCAAGAGGAAAAAAGTTGCTTCATAGTGGCTAACGAGATTTCTAAAGATCGAAAATTAGTTATTGGCTCAATGGTTGATATCAAAGAATCTAAACCCCCCATTCAATATCTCGGATGCCCTCTGTTTAAAGGTAGATGAAAGATATCATACTTATCTCACTTACTGGATAAAGTTAGGTATAAAATACAAGTATGGAACTCCAAATTTCTCTCTTAAGGTGGCAGACTTGCTCTTCTCAAACATGTGCTCTCTCCCATTCCATTCTATTTGCTAGAAAATATAAATCCTCCCAAAATGATCATAAGAAGGCTCCACAACCTATTTGTTAACTTCTTGTGGGGCAGTGGTAAGTCGAAATATTGAAAATGCCATTGGGTCACTTAGGATAACATATGTAGTCCCTGTGAAGAATGAGGGATGGATTTAAGAAGTTTAAATGATGTTATATCAGCTGGGAGTATAAAGATGTATTAGAATTTTATCAATAATGAAGGATTATGGGATAAGGTTGAAAAATGTAAGTGCGGAATTTTAGTAACAGCATTGGATCCTAATCTATAAGAGAATTTAAAGTGTGCATGACATTTCCTCTGAGAAAATCTTAGATATTAACAATTCTTTCATATGGCCGCCATCTATTGAAGGATATTTAACATTTAAGTCTATTATTGAAATGTGTAGAGTTAAAGGACATGTGTCACATTCTTTTAAGTTTATATAGTACAATTTTTGTCCAAAGAAGATATATATCCTAATGTGAAAGGTGTTACATAAAGTTGTGCCTCTTCACAAGGAGATTCAAACAATTATCATTAGACTTACTACTTGTTGTAGATGTTGTCTTAATTAAGAATAATCATTAGAACATTGTTTCTTGCTAAGCTCCATAGCTTCATCAGTTTGGCAGTGCTTTAAGGTCTTTTAGAGGTAAATTTGAACTACATCTCTCCTACAACTATGTTAATTTCTTCGTGGATTAAAAGATCAACAAAATATTACATGAGATTTCTCCTCAACATTATTCCTCTAATTATATTTTGGGAGTTATGGAAAGCTAGAAATGAAAGCTTCGTGGAAAGTGATTATATTAGTTAATCATATTATATCTAAAGTTGTCCATACCACCCAGAACTAGGGCTGTAAATGAGGTTGGGTGAGTCGGGCTTGGGGTTGCTCATGCTCGGCCCAAACTCACTTACCCATGCCCAAGCCCAAGCTCAGCCCAAATTATTTTTTCCCACCTAGGCCCGAACTTGGCTCATAAATAATACGGGCTTCGGGCCTGATTTTTGGGCAGGCCCGATTTTAATTTTTATTTTCTTGTATTTCCATCATGGACAAAGTTACACATTAAAACCTAATTGATATTTCATGAAATAAAATATATAAGTATGAAATGTATTAAATTAAAACAAGGGAAATAAGAGTGAAAACCTACAAATGCCTATTAAATTTCATACATTTAGAAAATTTTGATCACTAACAAAGGCCTATTGTGACTTGGGTAATTATTAAATCAAATACCCATAATGAGATTAAAAATAAAATCACAAAATTAAAATCACATGTAATCTAATGTATTATGACAAATGAATTTTTTTTTAAAGTAGTAAATGAAATTAAAGAACGAAACCTAATTAAACAATGTTAACATAAATATATTATATTATATAAATTATTTATTTTTTATTTATAAATATGTAGTTCGGGCTTGGCAATGTTCGGCTCAAGCTCAGCCCGAAATTCGTTTGGGCTTGAAATTTTAGCTCAAGCTCGGCTCGGCTCAAACTCAAATAAAGCTCGGTCCGAAAAGAGTGGGCCGAACAGATGGGCTTCGAGCCTCGGGCACTCAATTTACAGGCCTACCTTGAACATAGCTACTATAACTTTCTTCATGAAAATTTTTAAAAAGGAAAATGATAGTATAATACAATGTTTTAATATCAAGGTGAAGAGGCAAGATCCAAAGATGATGATTACTAGGTGTCTTAGACCATATCCCAATAGTTTTAAACTCAATATGTGGAGCTTCTAGAGGGAATACAGACCGTGGTACTGGAGGAGTTATACGTGATGACAAAGGTATATTCATATGACTTTTTTTTTATTTTATCGGGACTAATTCAAGTCATAGTGCATAACTGAAGTTATTCATAAAGGGATTTTATTATGTATTGACCTAGGGCCATCTAATGTGTCTAATGAATTGGACTTCAAAACCTATATTCAGTATATTAATGATCATTGGAAATATCCATGGAAAGTGAAAGATAAAATAAAAGATATTCAAAATCTTTTGATTATTCAAGGGTACACCATTAGTCATATTTGGAGGGAATCAAACACGGTAACTCATAATCTTACTAATCATCCTATTTGGAGGGTCTTCTTAATAATAGGGTCTTTAAATAATTTGTGTAATGGGGTCATTTATAAAATCCTAATCTTATGCTCCCGTTATAATCGATCTATTGGGCTCTATGATCAATTGTTGTTTTTGGCTTTTCTCCAACTTGTTCATGCCACGTAAGAGAGGCTATTTCTCTTAATTTACATTGATAAAACGTGTAGGGTCCTGTCCTTCTTCCCTAAAAAAATATAACATTAAATCAATATATTAGTTGGTATAAGTTAACTAAATCAATTGTTTAATTATTAATTAGTTACGTGCGACACAACATTATTTTTAATTATTTCATGATCGGTGAGACCCGACACTGAGGGTATAATCAAAATAAGAAAACCCTCGACACCTATTTCCTGACCATACCATAGTCGTCCATAATACTAAGTCACTTACAAATATTAAATTATTGGATTATCATACATTACGTCTGATTTCACATAAAGATAATATAACACATATATATTATAATAAGTCACATCGCATGTCACAACAATCAAAATCAGTAATTACACAATTAAATAATGCATATAAAATATGGGGTATTACACAACTGTACGCGTGTCCTGCTCCAAATCCATCCACCATAAACGTGTCCCTTATAATCAACTGAGTGGTTGATTAACTCATTACCCATGCGATTGATGGGAGTGCGTCGGAAGCTATAAATAAATCCCACCACCACCTTCAAAAATGTAACATTGATTAGGTTGGTAAACTTTGTCCAACCCTGGGCATCTAAGAATATAGAATTATGTTAGAAACCCCGAAGGGAGTATCGGATTTCCAAAAAGTCATTCCTCTAAAATACAAAGTCAAATTTTTTCCTGCACCCCATAAAAATCATCACTCTACCCAAACAATGCCAACTCATAAGGGATCCTCCCTTGAGAAAAATTTAACTCACGATACAAGGGTAAAGAAAATTTTAGTAAATATCATAAATAAAAAATTTGGTATATAACTGCACTTATCGATCTAAATCTCTTAACAAAACCTCTATTAAGAGACTAGGTATTAACTTTATGACGTTTTTATTTTAAATACTTGTATTTACTCAGCACCTATGTCTCTTGAGATTTATAAATATAGTCATATATTTAATATTTATACATGAAAACATCTTTTCAAAACCATTCTCAAGAAAGTTTCCTTGAATCAATTTACTCTGAAACTTTTCTAATACAAAAATCTAAAATCGGAATTTTCTTCGCCACTTCTCCGAGTGAACATTTCCATCTCAACGGAGGCACCCCCGATTCAGTGTTTTCCTGGGGTTCTTATCAAACACCTATCTTTTATTATGTATTTTTAACATACGAATATGCACTATAACTCATAAAAAAATGCTAAATAGTAATTTAGATCCATAAATACCAAAATGTTTGTAAGGACAATTTGTCCATCTTTATGTATATGTTATGTCATACGCCGTTACAAGATTGATGGTTGAAAAGATCACATCGTCATCAACGAAATCCGAAATCCGAAGAACAAAAGAAGAAGGAATTTGGGAATCAGACCTGACCGGACCGATCCGTCTCAAATAAAAGGAACCGATCCGGCTTATCGGACCGATCCGACCAACTACCGGACCGATCCTCTTTGTCAGACTCCAGTAGCCACCGGACCGAATGCAAACCGATGGATCAATAATTAGCCGAACCGATCCGACTGCTACCGAACCGATTCGACTCTATTAAAAAGAACCGATCCGGAATAGCGGACCGATCCGCCTCAGATACCGGACCGATCCGGCCTGGATAAGTTCAAACAGATCGTGGCCAGATTTTCCAGGGAAAATAGTTCCTTATTTAATCCACGATCAGAGGTTGTTATTCATAAGACTTTCCCACGATTTTCAGAGCATATCAACTCTAAAGTCTTCACCTATTGAGTCCTATGATTCTAGGTTTTTAGATTCACACATCTTCCATATCTATGTGAATCAAATTTGGTAACCCAAGAACACCATTTCTGTTGTTCAACCTTTGTGAAGTGGACCGCTTCTTCCTCTTCATTGCTGCCCTACTGGACAGGGATAGTTTCAGCCGCCAACCCTACTGGAAAGGGATATTCCAACCGCGACTACAGAATCCGATACCTAAGGGTAATTCTTAGTCAAAAACTTGTATTTCAGTGTAATCCGATTGTAAGCCGTTTCTCTTACAAATTATAGTGATATACAAATGGTTTTGCCCCTGTGGGGGATTTTTCCTTAAACTTTGTGTGTTGAATATCTTGTGCATGATCTCATATTGTTTCATTCACACCTAGTTGCATGCTTAGGGTTAATTTGGGTTAAAAATTGTATTTATTATATTATTTCTTAATTGAACGCAAGCGCCAACTCTCTCAAATTGGTATCAGAGCGGGTTACGCTAATCAATCACGTATTCCTTTTTCCGCAAAATTTTTCTAAGATATCAATTTTCTGAAAAAATTGATTTTTGAAAAAGTGCGTGTTCAAATGGAGAAGTCATACTATAAAATGCCTATTTTTGACTGGTCAAATTATGCTTATTGGAAAGCCCGTATGAGGTCGGCTTTAAAAGCCATTGATGAACGTGTCTGGATTTTGGTTGAACGAGGGTGGACTCCTCCCACTGTGACTGTTGATAATGTGACCAACTTGAAACCTGACATTTCTTGGACTGATGAAGAATTTAAATGGTCTTCTTTCAATTCTAAGGTTCTAAGCGCTATTTCTGGGTCTGTCACACCTGATGAGTTCAAACGCATTATGACGTGCACCACGTCAAAGGAGGCATGGGATGTTTTGCAACTTACCCATGAAGGAACAAATGCTGTTAAAGAGTCAAAATTGCAAAATTTAACAACTCAATTTGAAACCATCACCATGCATGAAAATGAATGTTTTGATGAATTTTATGCTAGGCTTTCTGACATTGTTAATACTAGCTATAATCTTGGTGAACATATTCCTAATGCTAGAGTTGTTAAAAAGATTCTTCGTTCCCTTCCCAAGCGTTTTATACCTAAAGTCACTGTGCTAAATTCCTTGGGTAATTTAAATACACTAAAATTGGAAGAACTGGTAGGAGATTTACAAACTTATGAAATAGACATGTTTCCTAAATCTGCCAAGCCAAAAGATAAGGGAATTGCCCTTAAAGCCCAAGAGAGAAAAAGTGAGGGGTCAGCAAGAAAGAAAGTCGAGTCATCTAGAAAGATAGAAAATTCTGATTCTGAATGTGAGTTTGACTTAGATGATTTGGCATTATTTGCTAAAAACTTCAAGAAAATTCTGAAATTTAAAAAAGGTGGAAACTTCAAAGATAAAAAGAATTTTCAGAAAAATAAGTTAGAAAAGAAAGATTTCAAAGAACCCCCTAAAGACAGTGAGAGGTGTTTTGAGTGCGACGGTAAGGGACACAGAGCGTTTGAGTGTGCCACTAGTCTGAATAGGGAAAAGGGCAAAGCTGTCCTAAATGCTACCCTTAGTGACGACAGTGAGGTCGAGTCGGTGGACTCGGGAGATGAGCCACCACATGAGCGTAACTTCACAGCGTTCATGGCTAGTCATGTGAGTACTCCTAGTGCATCTCACGACGATGAGGATGCTACTTCACAGGGACACCTCGACAGCGAGAGCGAAGAGAGTGAGGGAGAGTAGGAAGGTAGTGAGGACGAGAGTAACCTTCAATGCGCCTACGCCGAGTTATATAATGAGTCTTTCAAAACTAAAAAACGTAACAAGGCTTTAGTTCTTAGAATCACCGCGTTATAAGAAGAGTTAGAAGAGACGAGAGAGAGAGAGTCCTCCACCTGCACCGCCATGAGAGAGAGAGAGTCTGCCTGGGTTAGTAAAGAGAATTTTCTTAGAGAGAGAGAGAGCAGTTTTGAGAAAGAAAAAGCGGACTTGACTAAACAAGTGGCTAGTCTTACGAGTGAGCTCCATTCCTCCCTGGAGACTCGGAAGAAACTTGAAGCACTTGTTGCCCAGCTTACTCATGACCTTGAGAGAGCTCGGAAAGTCAAGGTACAAATCGAGGACTGATCTGGGAAGATGGGAAAGATGCTCCTCGGTCCCGCTTTAGGTTTTGGTGACAGGCAAGGAATAGGTTTTGATGGTGCCTCCACATCCCAAATTGCACCCGGACCAATTCCTGAGTTTACTACGACTCCTTATGGCCGTCATCAAAAACCAAGAAGGAGATTTCGACCAAGAAAAGCAATCCAAGGTCCTCCTAATAATGTGCCCTTTTGCTCCCATTGTAAAAGAAACGGACACCTTAGGGATGATTGCTATAAGTTGGATCGGACATGACGTACGTTTGCTCCACCACATCAGACTGATGAGTTTTCCAGTCTGAGAGAGCGTGTTGAGTTTATAGCCGCCACATCACAGAGTTTGATGGAGGAATTCCGACGAATAACCTTACCATCAATGAATGCGCCCCGCATTCCGGCTAAAACCAACAACAACAAGGGAATACAAAAAGGTACCTACTCTTGGGTTCCTAAGAAAGAGAAAAAGGCCCTTGTTGTCCATGTCGCTCTCAAAACCCATAATACCTCACAGTGGTATTTTGACAGTGGATGCTCCAGACACATGACAGGTGATGTCTCATATTTTACCCATCTTGAGGATTATAATGACGGGAGAGTCACCTTTGGAGATGGTAGCAAATCTAGCATAGTAGGACGAGGTACAGTAGAGTTACCAGGATTTCCAAAGCTAGAGAACGTGTTGTATGTCAAAGGTTTGAAAGCAAACCTTCTTAGCATCAGCCAGCTGTGCGACGATGACTTTGCAGTGAAGTTTGATCGGAAAGCTTGTAAGGTATATAATCAAGCCGATAAAATTTTAGTGCAAGGGGTGAGGACAGAGGATAACTGCTATGGGACTGAGCCCACATACTCACTTGTTTGCAACAGCGCCATGATCACTCCTATGGATCTGTGGCACCAACGTCTAGGTCATGTGAACGTTAGAGACTTATCTCGTTTAGTCAAAAAGGACCTAGTACGTGGCTTACCATCACTTGGAAAGCCAACTTCCATGATTTGTGGACCCTGTCAGTTGGGAAAACAAATTCGTAGCCCTCATAGGAAGTTGAATTCCATTACCACCTCCCGTGTGCTTGAGTTGATTCACATGGATCTTATGGGTCCTACTCGCACGGAGAGTCTCAGTGGTAAGAGATACATTCTCGTGATGGTAGACGATTTCTCTAGATACTCTATTGTAGGTTTTCTAAGAGAGAAATCTGATGCGCTAGAGTTCTTAACGACCAAGTGCCGTGTCCTACAAAATCAACACGGAGTCACTATTAACAGGATGCGTAGTGATAATGGCACTGAATTTACTGAAGCAAAAGTAGATCTTTACTGTGATAGCATTGGGATCAAACATGAGTTTTCTGCTGTGAGAACTCCTCAGCAAAATGGGATTGTTGATAGAAAGAATAGAACGATCCAAGAAATGGCTAGATCAATGCTTCAAGGTCGTAAGGTCTCTAGGAGATTTTGGGCAGAGGCAGTGTCTACTGCATGCCACACGGTGAATAGGGTCTATCTGCGTCCACACACACTTAAGACGCCTTATGAATTGTGGACAGGCAAGAAACCCAACCTGGCATATTTCCGTGTCTTTAGGAGTAAATGCTACATTCTACGGGATAGAGAGAAATTAGGAAAGTTTGACTCCCGGAGCGATGAGGGAATATTTCTAGGCTATTCATCGAACAGTAGAGCGTACCGGGTTTTTAACTTGAAGAGCTCTAAGGTTATGGAATCAATAAACGTCACCGTGCAAGATGATGAACCCCCGACGGTTATTGATCCCAACCTTCAGTGTGAGGATGAGGACTGTTCTGACAGTGATTTTCCTGTTCCTCTCCCACACTCTGTGGAACCTATTCCTGTGTTAGGGGTCACACCTGCTTGGGTTCGCAAGAGTCATGATCCTTCAGCCATTGTTGTCGATCCCACTCTAGGGGTCAAGACTCGTGCTCAACTAGAGAACGTTGTTAGTCATCATTACTACACGTCCAAAGTCGAGCCCAAGAATCACAAAGAAGCACTCAAAGATGAACACTGGATTTATGCTATGCAAGATGAGTTTCTTCAGTTTAAGAAGAACAATGTCTGGGAATTTGTCCCCCGACCTAGTGATACTAATGTTATTGGTACCCGGTGGATTTTCAAGAATAAAATGGATGAAAATGGTACCATAACCAGAAATAAGGCTAGGTTGGTCGCTCAAGGCTACACACAGATAGAGGGTGTAGCTTTGGGGAGACATTTGCTCCTGTTGCGAGGCTTGAGTCTGTCCGTTTACTACTCGCCATCGCATGTCATCTGCACTTCAAGTTATATCAGATGGATGTCAAGAGTGCCTTTCTGAATGGAATTCTACAGGAGGAGGTTTATGTGGAACAACCAAAAGTGTTTGAAGACCCTAAGCACCCTGATCACGTCTACTATCTGAGGAAAGCCTTGTATGGTTTGAAGTAAGCACCCCGTGCTTGGTACGAGAGGCTTACTTCCTATCTCTTAGCCCGTGGCTTCAAGAGAGGGGGAGTTGATATGACGTTGTTCGTCAGGAGAGATGACGGTGCTATCTTGGTTGCCCAAGTCTATGTGGACGACATAGTCTTTGGATCCATATGCTCCCAGCATGCTCACCACTTTGAGGAGGATATGAAAAGTGAGTTTGATATGAGCATGGTAGGTGAGCTTACTTTCTTCCTTGGTCTCCAGGTTCGTCAGCTAGAGGATGGGATGTTCATCTCCCAATCCAAGTATGCTAGAGACCTAGTGAAGAAATTTGGTTTAGACTCCGCTAAGCATGCTCGTACACCTATGAGTACCACTACCAATCTTAGTAAGGACACTTCAGGCAAGGACGTAGAGCAAACCTTGTATCGGAGTATGATAGGCAGCCTTCTCTACTTGACTGCTAGTCGTCCCGACATTGCCTTTAGTGTTGGAGTCTGTGCGCGTTATCAGGCGTCTCCTAAAGAGTCACACTTACTCTCTCTAAAACGTATTATCAAATACGTAAGTGGGACTCTCTCATACGGTATTTGGTATTCCTTTGATACCGATGACCGTTTGTCCGCCTATTCGGATGCCGATTGGGCCGGGGACGTAGATGGATGTAAGAGCACTTAGGGTGGGTGCTTCTACTTTGGTTCTGCTCTTGTCTCTTGGTTGAGCAAGAAGCAAAACTCCATCTCTCTGTCCACTGCTGAGGCTGAGTACATCGCCGCCGGGAGTTGTTGCACGCAACTCATGTGGATGAAGCAAATGTTGGAGGATTATGGGATTTCACAGGACACCATGACCATTTCCTGTGATAACACGAGCGCGATCCACATATCCCGCAATCCTGTCCAACATTCGCGCACAAAGCACATCAGGTTACGCGAGCACTTTATACGTCAGTTAGTTGAGGAGAAGGTCGTAACCCTGAGTTTTGTTCCTACCGACCGTCAGTTAGCCGATATTTTCACGAAACCTTTAGATGCCCTTAGATTTGAGAGTCTCAGGAAGTCTTTGGGGATTTGCATAGTTGACTGAGGGGTTGGTCTTTGTCCAGAATAGGATGCTTCTTCATGTTCATATCATATGCTTCCTATTGCTAGTCTGTTTTATATGTACCATAGTTTTGTTGTACAGCTTTTATGTATTTTTATTATTCTTTGAAAAATACAAAAAGATTTTTCTTTTTAAAAAAAAAAAGTTTTGTTTTTATGGATGAGCATTTAAGTTAGCCAAGTCACAACTTCATTCCATATATCCATGTGACTGTTTGATAGAGATTTGAGAGGCTACATCATTTCATCCATGTGCTTTACATTGATTGGAGTCCTTGAGATGTAATTAGTGATAGTTTCCTACATGCTTGACTCCTATATCCTTTACTGCACACTTGCACGGCTTTATTTGATTATTGCACTTATCTATCACATATTGGCTTGAGTGTTTCTATCTCAATTCTGTCTATACAATGTACAATATGCGATAAAACTTGACAAGATTGGATTGCATGTAAAAACCGTTTTGATGAGACTGTGTGATTATTTGCATAACGGGGAGGGGCTGCGAAAGTTGATTCTTTATACTTTGCGCAAAAGCCACCGTTAAAAAGGACCTAAAAATGGAGGAATTGTAATATCCGAGGTCCTAAGAGGTTAAAAGAGCCCAAAAAAATTTAAAGGCAATAAAAAGCAATTCATGCCAAATATGGGCCATTGTAGGTTTCACAATCAATTCTCCAAAGTTTGAGAATTTAGTATTCCTCTATTCAAAATATAAATCTGAGGGAGTTTGGTTGGAGATTGAAAAATGGGTTTGCACTTCCTTGAAAGTACTGAAAAAGCATGAAAATCATTTTGGACGTTATTGGTGTAGAAATCACTTTGAGCTTTGATTTGTAGATTTGATATAGTCAATGTCTTATATTTCCAATCTTTTACACCAAAGGAAGCATTTGAGTTCATTCGTTAGGAATATCCAATATTCATCGTGCACATATGTCATGTTTGTATGCTTTGATTTTCCTATCGAATTTTGATCACCCATTCTTTTACGCTATCACCGACTTGGTTGTGTTATGTTCATTCATGGTGTGATTTTATGCCTTGTGTCACCCCGGTACTTGATTGCTTGATTTATTTCTCTCATTTATCTATTTGGGGACATCATAAAAAGGGGAGAATGAATTATAATGAATTATCTGATTATGGGGGAGTTTTGAAATTCTGAGAATATCATCTTAAATTGATATATATGCTTATGTTTATCTCATTTCAAACTCGATACGTCACTTGGTATTTTCTTTATCTCATGTGTGTAGGTACATCCTTGATAATCCCATGATACACACCCTGATGAGAAAAGCGTGAAGATTCCTGAAGAATTGAAGAACAAACGATGCAGCCTTAGTCATATGTACCTCTTTCAGTTTTGGGTTCGTGGAAGGGTAGATTTGTATAGGCATTGTTCATACTTGATAATTCGGATTTTTTATGTTTGTTCCGGCATAGACATAGGGGGAGATTTGTAAGGACAATTTGTCCATCTTTATGTATATGTTATGTCATACGCCGTTACAAGATTGATGGTTGAAAAGATCACATCATCATCAACGAAATCCGAAATCCGAAGAACAAAAGAAGAAGGAATTTGGGAATCAGACCTGACCGGACCGATCCGGCTCAAATAAAAGGAACCGATCCGGCTTATCGGACCGATCCGACCAACTACCGGACCGATCCGCTTTGTCAGACTCTAGTAGCCACCGGACCGA
The DNA here is from genome assembly GCA_949130495.1 of Sambucus nigra. Classification (NCBI taxonomy): domain Eukaryota; kingdom Viridiplantae; phylum Streptophyta; class Magnoliopsida; order Dipsacales; family Adoxaceae; genus Sambucus; species Sambucus nigra. The sequence goes on along the minus strand of OX422218.1, from coordinate 447,027,167 downwards.
ATGCAAACCGATGGAGCAATAATTAGCCGAACCGATCCGACTGCTACCGAACCAATCCGACTGCTACCGGACCGATCCGCCTCTATTAAAAAGAACCGATCCGGAATAGCGGACCGATCCGCCTCAGATACCGGACCGATCCGGCCTGTATAAGTTCAAACAGATCGTGGCCAGATTTTCCAGGGCAAAGAGTTCCTTATTTAATCCACGATCAGAGGTTGTTATTCATAAGACTTTCCCACGATTTTCAGAGCATATCAACTCTAAAGTCTTCACCTATTGAGTCCTATGATTCTAGGTTTTTAGATTCACACATCTTCCATATCTATGTGAATCAAATTTGGTAACCCAAGAACACCATTGCTATTGTTCAACCTTTGTGAAGTGGACCGCTTCTTCCTCTTCATTGCTGCCCTACTGGACAGGGATAGTTCCAGCCGCCAACCCTACTGGAAAGGGATATTCCAGCCGCGACTACAGAATCCGATACCTAAGGGTAATTCTTAGTCAAAAACTTGTATTTCAGTGTAATCCGATTGTAAGCCGTTTCTCTTACAAATTATAGTGATATACAAATGGTTTTGCCCCTTTGGGGGATTTTTCCTTAAACTTTGTGTGTTGAATATCTTGTGCATGATCTCATATTGTTTCATTCACACCTAGTTGCATGCTTAGGGTTAATTTGGGTTAAAAATGGTATTTATTATATTATTTCTTAATTGAACGCAAGCGCCAACTCTCTCAATGTTTTATATTTATTCCCCGGTATTCCATTGCCTCCACCTATAAAAATCAATTCGAGTTCACGTCTCGCAAAATTTTTTGTCGCTATAGCAAAGGTTGAGAAATCTGGTTATATGTTTTGGGTTCAATATCGTTAAATTTACCCAAATTTGCAAACACTTGAAGCAATTAAATATCATTCTAGGTAGGTAGTCTCATTTATTTTTAATTTTAATTTGGTTAACCTAGCTACTATGTGATCATGCAAGATTCAATTCCAAAGATAAACATACAATCCACGAGATGCTGGTGTAGGAGGAAAACCTGAATGGGAAAAAACTCGGACGGTCAGGCCTAAACAAATTCACTACAGATATGGTTTTACAGGAACACTCATTTAACTTACAAAACTTGACTCATCAAGCCCTTGCATATGAAATCTTCAAAACCTCCGTCAATAAATTTGTACTATCCAATGCGGATTCACAGCAACTCCTTGCCTAAGCATCCATTGATAGCTTTTTACCATCTTCAACAGTGAAAAATTCACTTCATAACAATGAACATATAACAACGAAATGTTTGTGTGGATTTGTATTAGAAAACTTGATCAAAAATGATCAATGATATTTGGAGAGGATTTAAAAAAGGTTTTAACCTTAAGAGGCATAAATTCTTGAAAGGTGCTACATCGTACTTCTATTAAAATTGGGTTTTCTAAAAATGTGATAGGGTGGAAAAAACTGAACAAAAACCAAATTTCATGAAAAATAAGTCGAATTGTTCGAACTATATGGTCCCTCATTCGAACAATGTACCTAGTCACATTCGAACATGTATTTAATGAGGTATCAAATGAGATTGAAGCGGAGGGCTAAAATGGCTTGTATACCTCGTTTGAAGTTCATTCTAAAGAGGGTACCAATCTCGTTGGAACGAGATTGAAATGAGTCATCTAACGAGATTCTAGCGAAGGTAAAAAATTTGATTATGAAACTCATTTGATCTATCAATCGAACGAGGTTAACGCCCTCGTTCGAATGACATATAAAATGTCATTAGAATGACCTAGAAAAATCCATGGTTTTTCAAAATACTTTAATAGTCATTTTAAAAACATTTAAAGCCTAAAAAAGTTCTCCAAATGTCAAAAGGGTACAAACGAGTCATATACCTTGAGGAATGAGTAAGCGACATGATGTAATCATTGAACGAGACTTGAGAACATATGCCTACTAACTTATCTTCACTTCTAGGCTTGAGTATATGATACCTTAACAACCTAAATATTTTTACCAACGAAATAAGTCAATACTACAAACTGACTCAATGTGGAAATTTATTGTGACAAATCTCCCCGTATGGCTATTCCGGGAAAAAATTAAAAAAAAAAAGGACTGAATCGCTAGGCTAATCTATCAAGACTATCTAATGTCCATCATATACCCTAGGAGGAAAAGAAACGAGACAACCTAAATACCTAGAAGTAAATGATATTTGTTATGCTTTCATAGGACATACAAGTGTAACAGATAGTTTGTTGCGTACATGGGAGTATAAATAATAATAATAAATAAATCGATAATATAAAAACTTCAATATGATTAAAACTCCCACTAAAGTTGTTCTCCCCCTTTTAGCCCCAAAAAATAAAAGGATAGAACATGCATATGCAAGGTTAGCTTATCATATATAAAGAAAATTACATCATGAGAGAATAAAAAAAGGGACACCAAGGACTTGTAACAAAATAATCAAAATATGGGAGTGGAATGTAGGGGTGTGAACATAATGCACGGAAGCATTAACATAGGAGCATGCAAAAGTGCACAATGCCAAACAAATATCCTGATAGTTAAGTTCACAAATCAAACTTAACGTAAAAAAATTAGAATCACTAGAAGTTGACTCACTTATAAAAAATTGCCTAGAAGAGTCAATGATTCTCCGACCAATAGTGTCACTCATAAATGGAATATTAGAACCTATAGTGCAACCCCATTTAGCTTTGACTTGTAACACCCTGAAAATCAACGTTATTTTGGTCTCACTTTAAATTTTGAAGATATCATGTATACAATTGAGCTTTAAAGCATCAATGGTAAAAATTTGACCTTAGATATTGCTCATTTCATAGCCCTTATGCATTTCTCACTCAATTTTGAATATTTTTTTTACTCTTTTCAAAGGTGGATTTTAACGCAAAGGAGATTGATCATTTAATAGCCCATTTCCATTGCTCATTTAATTTTGATAAAACAATTAAAACAAGGGCAATGGTTCTTACATGAACAATTTTTCCTATCGCATAAGGAATGATGTGATAAGGCAACACCTTACTTCTCCTAGAAAATGAAAAGAGATATAACATTTGAACAAGATAGTGTAAGTTGTGTGAATATAAGGTGATAAGATGAGACCAACATAGAAGGAATTATCATAAAAGGGCATCATTCATTACAAAGATGCATAATTAAGCACAAGTAGTACGAAACTTAGTCTATCTCACTGTAGAAGTCACTAAACATGGAGTGTAATGGTGTTTCGAACTTCTACCTATGCATCCCAAATGGTGAAAAAAATGATTTTTTTTTGTATTTTTATAAAATATTTAATAAAAATGGATTTTTAAAAATAGGAGAAATACACAAAAATACAATCTAGTTTATACGGGACAAAGAATGCTGATGGAAGCTCACCATAAACTAGATTACTAACTTGAACTGAATTAATGGAGAAAAAAAACAATAGACCTCCTAAGTACCTATAACCTAAGGTCATCTAAAGTTTTGGTGAAAATATTGGCCAATTTACGTTCGGTGCTAACAAAGCTTAAGGACACGATCTTCTCCTCGATGAGATCACGAATATAATGCTCATGAATCCGAATATGCTTTGTGTGAGAATGTTGGAAGGGATTACGAGAAATATGGATTGCACTTGTATTATCACTATAAATAGCCATTGTGCCTTGTGGAATATTGTAATCCTCTAACATTTGCTTAATCCAAATGAGTTGTGTGAAACAACTCCTGTTGGCGATATATTTGGCCTTCGTCGTGGACAAAGAAATGGAGTTTTTTTCTTACTCATTCAAGAGACAAGAACACTCCCAAATTAAAAACATCCTTCTGATGTGATTTTGCATCCATAAACATCTCCTTCCCAATCGGCATCTGAATAAGTTGATAGATAATTATTGGTGTCAAAGAAATATCAAATTTGGAAAGACAGGGTGTCGCTTACATATTTGATTTTTTTTTAGCGCAATCAGGTGTGACTCTTTTGAGGATGCCTGAAAGGAGATGGCGGGATGGGTAGTAGTCAGGTAGACAAGACTACCTATCATGATCCTAAAGAGTGTGTGCTCTACATCCTTACCCTTAATGTATTTGCGAAGCTTAGTGGTAGAACACATAGGTGTGCATGCATTCTTATCCGAGTCTAAACTAAACTTATTTACTAACTCTCTCGCATAATTAGATTGGGATAAGAAGATCCCACTATGGATTTCATGCACCTCGAGACCTCGGAAGAACGTAATCTCACCGACCATACTCATTTCAAACTCACCCTTTATTTCTCCCACAAAATGATGAGTATGTTGGTCACATGTGGAGCTAAATACTATGTCATCGACATAGACTTGTGCAACTAAAATATCACCTTTACCTAAAAGTAAAAATAACATCATATACACTCCCCCTATCATCAAGCCCCGAGCTAAAAGATAGGATGTAGGACTTTCATACCAAGCACAAGGTTCTTGCTTCAAACCAAATAGGGAATTCTTTAGATAAAAGACATGGTACAAGTACCTAGGGTCTTCAAACCCTTTTGGTTGTTGCACATAGAATTCCTCTTATATAACACCATTAAGGAAGTCACTTTTTAAATCCATTTGATAAATCTTGAACTTCAGATGGCATGCTATGGCTAGAAAAATGAGAATGGACTCTAGCTTAGCAACAGGAGCAATTATCTTATCAAAGTCAACACCCTCGATTTAGGTGTAACCTTGAGCAACTAACCTAGATTTATTACGAAAAATGGCATCATACGCATCCATCTTATTCTTCTAAATCTACTTCGTACCAATGACCTTAGTGTTACTAGGCCGGGGAACTAAATCCTAAACATCATTCTTTTGAAACTGAAGTAACTCTTCTTGTATAGAGTTAATCCAGTGCTCATCTTTGTGAGCCTCTTTGATCTTCTTGGGCTCGATTTTTAAGGTATAAAAAAGATATTTAACCTAATTCTCTAAGTGAGATCAAGTCTTAACTCCTTAGTTGGTATTACTAAGAATGTTAGTGGGGTCATAACTCTTACGAACCTAAAAAGGTGGATCCTCTTTATCAAGAGAGGGATCCACCGATTCATTGTAGGGAACAATAGAATCAACACAAGGGGGTAGATTATTTCACGATAAATTATCATCAATAAATGCGATGGGAGCATCATATTTTATGATAACATTTACTGATTCCACAACCTTAGAGCTAGTAAGGTTGTAAACCCTATAAGATCGATTGTTCGATGAATAACCTAAAAATATTTCCTCATCGCTCCTCAAATCAAACTTCCTTAAAATCTCTCCATTGCGAAGGACGTAAAAAGGAATATAATGGGTTGGGCTTTTTACTGGTGAACAATTCATATGGCATTTGATTAGTGTGTTGACATAAATAAACCCTATTCACCATGTGGCATGCGGTGCTAACCACCTCCATCCATAAACGTCTGCATATTTTCCTTCCATAAAGCATGAACCCTGCCATCTCTTGAATTGTTCAATTCCTCCTCTCTACAAGGCTATTTTACTTAGGAGTACAAATGGTCAAAAAATCATGTTTGATGCCAACTTCATCATAAAACCCATCAACTTTGCCATTTTTAAATTTAGTGCCATTGTCACTACAAACATGAGTTATAGTGACACCGTGTTCATTTTGTAGGACACGACACCTGACCGTTAGAAACCCAACAACATCGAACTTTTGCCTAAGAAATTCAAAAATAGAATATATTTAAAAGTCATCAACCATCATTGGGATATAGTTTTTACCATCACTACTCTTCGTATGCATGGGACCCATAAATTTCGTATGTATCAACTCTAAAACATGGAAAGGTGGTAATGGTATTCAACTTCTTATAGTGACTATTAGTTTTTCCCTTGTTGGTAAAGACCACAAACTGAGGAAGTTGGTTTTCCTAAACATGGCAAGCCACGAACTAGGTCCTTCTTCGCTAAACTCTCAAGATCTATAAAAATTAACAAAACCTTGATATTGAGGCTAAAGGTCGACAATGGAGACCCTGGAAATGTTACAAAGGAATGAAGACTTGGGGATAATATCACAATAATTATTGGTAGTCCTCAAACCTTAAAGTATACTATTTTTAGATTTTTCTTAGACGCTACACTCTTTTTGACTAAACTTAACCGCTAGGTTTCGTCGCACAATTGGCTTATACATGCTTTCAGTCCATCAACATAAAGTACATTGTCTTACTTTAGGAACCCAAAAATTTTAATGGTGCCTCATCCTATAATCCCAGACCTACTCCCATCACCAAAGGTTACCTTAACATCCTTTTGATCCTCAAGTGTGTCTGAATCATACACCATCTAAAGCCTTTTTTGCCTTATCTTTGTCAACCCACGTGGGAGTAGTGTTCTTAGTGTTCCTGTTATTATTTTTCCAAGTCTTTCGATTGGAATTATTCCTTTAAGACATAGACCACCTCTGAAATTCTTCCACTAAACCTTTAGAAGTATCGAATAGATACTCAAATTACTTTCTAAGTCTATCCAGAAGGCTATAGTGGGGTGAGTATGAGAGTTCTTCCCAAGCTTGTAGAAAAAGTCTCTAAAGTGACCCATTATGTGCAAAAGGTTCAAAGATACTATTGATTGGTCTCACCTTCATAGTTTCCATAGGTGGATATATATTTGGTGGGTTAGTTTTAAGAGTTTTTGTGTTATAAACAAACTTTTTTATAGGAACAGATTAAGAATTATATATTTCACCCTCATCATACCCTATACCTTTTCTCTCTTTATAACCTTTCTCCTTATAACCTATGATAGGTCCGAGAAATAAATTCCCCATTCTCCTTGAGTTTTCCTCAAGAGTGATTTTGACTTCACGAGAAACCTCAAGATATTTCTTAAGTTTGGAAATTTTACATTGAAGTATCTCATGAATATCAAAAAATTCATGGAGATATTTGGTTGCGAGAGATGAAGTGTTAGGAAAATCATTATTCTCTTTACCCACCACAATGAGTTTCTCAGAAAAAGAAACTTTAATCACCTCGAGTTGACTAACCAAAGCCCCATTCTCCTTCAATAATATCAAATCTTTTTCGAGAGTCAACACCTTAATAATTAACTTTCTATAACAATTGTGAAATATCAGGGACTCGGTGTAGAGCTCAAAATAGGCATAATGGAAATAACCTTCTTCCACATCACTATCACTCAAACGACCAACACGTTCACTGCCTTATGAGAGGTTAGTCTCAACTTCAAGACTCATTCACAATATTTTCATCATTAGTATGTGACATGCTCTTGGAGCTTACAAGACTAGCCAAGAAAATAGTGAAGTATTTCTCAGATGGAATGGAGTTGTCAGAGTATTAAGACTCATTATCACTGTGGCTAAGAGTATCATTATAGACAGCTTGTCTTTACCCTATCTCTTTATCTTAGTGGGACATTCAAATGCTCTATTACCTCAGCCCTCACACTTAATACACCGCTCTTAATTATTTTTTTAGTATGAGTGTTCAAAAAATCGGTTGGATCGATGGGCAGAATCAAACTGAGCCGAATCAACTCTTTTTTTTATATTTTCTTAATCGGTCCGGTCCACGATTTTTTGACTTAAATAGTCGATCTGGACTGACCAGGATCGACTATAAGTGTAATAATATATTTTTATATAAATATATAGTGTATATGTAAGATAAAGTAATTATAAAGGAAACAGAGGGTAAGATTGTCAAATAAAGAAATAATGTAAAACTTAATCAAACTAAACTCCTCTTTCAAGTCACTCACAGACTCACAAATCCCATCCCACCCCAAAAAACTCTATGTTATTTCTCTCTCCCTCATAAACCCCCAATCACACTGTCACCGACGCCTGGTATGCTCATACTTCTTCTCTCTCACATGTGGACTATCCATAGCTACATGTTATTGTTACCGTAAAAGTTGAGAAACAGTCAAACATTTTAACAAAATGGTTTGAGTTATTCGACTCTTTCTTGGTTGTTTAATCCACGTTTTGTCCTTTATACAATTTCTCTAGTCCAAATTTCCAAGTAGATGGAGTTAGTGATACCTAAAATTAGTTTAAATTAATATTATTCCTTTAAAGAAATTGTTCAAAACATAACTATTTTGATATATAAACCTCGTTTCCTATGTAGTAAATTTCTTTAAACATAATATTCATATATTTATAAATGATTAGAATAAACTATAAGCAAATTTATTTTTTCCATTACTTTACATGGGGAAAAGTATAATTCAGTCCCATAAGTGGAGGGTTTAATGTATCATTTTTTCCTTTAAGATTTATGATTTCACTTTTAATACATATTTTATCATATTTTTAATATATGGTTGCTACTGTAAATGAAGAATACTTATTTGGTGTTCCCTCCACTCAAGCTGTAATGCAAGGTACAACTCCCTCTCCATCCAAACTAAAGGCAAAATCTTCAAAATGAAAATCATTGGCATGGGACCATTTACTAAAATTAAAGGTTGTAAGCAAAAAAATATAGGACAAAATGTAACTATGGTGATGCTACCTATGCTTGTGATCCCAAGAATATTGGAATTAAAAATCTGTTAGCTCTTATACATTTAAAGTGTAAGAATTTTTCGGGAAGGAACGGAGATATGAAGCGAAAACATTTGTCATTTGAAATATAAAAAAAGATGAGGAAAGTCCAAATCTTGTAGTTGTTAGTTTTAATCTATAAGCTTGTCATGAAACTCTTGCTCAGATGTTAATTATTGATGAATTACCTTTTTGATTGGTTGAGGGATAGGGGTTTTGACAATTAATGATAGTTGCTCAACCAAAATTTATAAAGATCCCAAGTTACATCACGGTTGAAAGAGATTTCTTAACTATCTTTTTTAAAGAATAAATGAAATTACAAAGTGCTCTAAAAGGTAAAAGAATTTGTATCACGATGGATATATGGACTTCCATCCTAAATATCAATTATATGTGCCTCATTGATCATTATATTGATGATGAATGGAAGTTACAAAAAATTATTATCAACTTTTTTCAAGTCCGAAGTCATAAGGAGGAGATGTTAGGGAAGGTTATGGAAGCATTGTTAGTTGAATGGGGTAAAATAAAATCTTCACCATGATGGTTAACAATGCTTGTTCTAATAATGGCACCACGAAATATTTTCAAATGAAAACTAAAAATTTGAAAGGTCCATTTTAGAACATGAGTATTTGCATATGTGATGTTGTGCACATATCTTAAATCTAATTATGGGTGATGGGTTGAAGAAAATGGATGAATCGGTTGTTAAGGTGTGCTACGCAGTGGGGTGTATGAGATCCTCTCCATCTAGGTTGTTACTGTTAAAAATCTGTTGAGATAAAGAGAAAATTAAGATCAAGGGTTTGTTGTGTGTAGATGTGCAAGCAAAGTGGAACTCAACTTATTTAATTTTGGATGTAACCAAAAAGTTTGAGAAAGCTCTTGAAAGGTTGGGGGAGGAGGACAAAAATAACTCTTCTTACTTTAAAGGAGATATAGATGTGTATGACGATGATGAAAATTTTATAAATGAATTAAGGAGGAGGGGAAAGGGTGGGATGACTATTTTAATGAGCTTGTTATAATTCAAAACATTTTGACTCAATTAAAAAGAAGTGTGAATTACTTCATATCTTCAATGGCGGATAACAGGGTTAAAAATGGAGAAGTATATTGGAATCTTGAAAAATTAACTTTGTTATTGTTTGTTGTGGTCATGCTTGACCCTTGGTATAAACTAGGGTATGTGTAATTTTGGTTTGAGAGTATGTATGAAAGTAATGTGGCAAACGAGATGACAAGGAGGATGAAAAATATATTGGTCTATTTGTATGAGTAGCATGGTGACAATAATTCCTAAAATGCATCATCACAAAATACCACCCAACTGGAAGTGGTTAGAGTAGTATTGGATGATGGAGATGATGATATCAATGGATATGCTTTTTTATCTTCTCAATTTAAAAAACATTTGAGGGCGGGAGAAGGTGTAGGACGAAAAAAGTCAGAGGTTGAGACGTACTTGGTGGATAATAGTGAAACTACCACCAATGTAAGCTTTAATGTCTTAAGGTGGTGGAAGAGAAATTCACTTAGATACTGAGTGCTTTCTCATGTAGCATGGGATGTATTGGCAATTTTTGTGTCTACAATGTCCTTCAAATCAGAATTTATCAGGCGTATACTTGACCCATTTCGTATTTCACTATATCCTATCATGGTTGAATCCCTTGTTTGTACAGAAAGTTGGCTTCAGTCTTCATCAACAACAATTAGTATCTAGGATGCCATGGATGAGGTGGAACAACTTGAACAATTAGATGGAGGTAATTGATATTTAATTATTACGCATTTGACTAATTGATTATTATTACACACTTGAATTGTATTGTAACTAATTTGATTCTTCTAATAATTATTAAAAATTTTGGGAGCATCATCAACATTTGTGAAATGAAATTTAGTGCTGGTCTGAGGATGTTTTAGTGATGATTTGTACCTGATTTGTTATTGATTTTACGATGAATTTCCATTTGTTTTGGTGTTGATTTTGTCACGGATTCGCATCTGTTTTGGTTATGATTTTGTCACTAATTCCCACCTTTTTGGAACTTATTTTGTTGATGATTCACACCTGCGTTGGTGCTCATTTTTTTGTTATTTTATAGAATTTTGGGACTATTTGGTAGCCTTTTAATGCATTTATTAGTGTTGTTTTGAATTTATATGTGGTCGTTATGTTGTAATAGAACTAAATTAAAACTTAAACCTTATTTTTAAGTTTGACATTTAATTAGTATAAATGACATTTCAATAAAAATATAAAATTCTAGTCTTCTTGTAATTCAAACCTTTGGACATTTTTTAGTTCATAATATTTGGAAAAAAGTCTCGAGTATTTTTCAAAAGAATTTAATTTATTAATGTTAGGATTGAGAAACTAAATCGGACCAACCCTATAAAAAAATCGAACCGAACTGGGTCAATTAATCGACATTATCAAATTCTGTCTCTATTAAATTTTTTAGGGGACCTACGTAATCAGTCCGATCCAAGAAAAACCTTAAAATTGAATTGAACTGGACCGCTAACACACCTAATTTTTAGAGTTATCAATTTTATTTTTCTTTTGATCCCGATCATTAAAATTTCTTCCCGCTTTATTATTTTTATTTTACTCAATTTTTGGTTTATCAAATTTGGAATTTTAAGTTTTGAACTTGGGAATGTTTTTGAATTTTTTAGCAGCGAATAAAGCCATATCATCATGATCAATATCAGACTCTTCAGACTCAAAAACTTCCTATTTTCTGGATTTTAAAGCAATTACCTTATCTTTGTGTCTTTTATCTTTAGAGAACATGTCTAACTCATATGTTTGGAGATCACCTCAATCTGTTCAAGTTTCAAATTATCTAACATACTTGATGAATTAAGAACAGTGACTTTATCACTAAAATATCTAGTTGGAGATCTAAGAATTTTTTTTGACGACCTTATTTTTTGGAATCTTATCACCCAAGTTGTAACATGAGTAAACAATCTCAGAGAAACGTGCATAAAAATCATTGTTTCGCTCAAGTAAATGGTTTTGAATTAGGGAGTGAGACTTTAAAGTTTAGATGCTTTCATCGCAATTGTTCCCTCATAGTTAAGTTTAAGAGTGTACCATGCCTCCTTTGAGGCTTCACACATCATGATACGACAAAACTCTTCCGGGGTAACCAAACTAAATAAAACATTTAAACCACTTGAATTAAAGTTGCACAGTTTTAACCCATCCTCGCCCCATTGCTCAACGTGTTTCAACACATTTCTTTCCCCGACTTTCATGTTTGGGGGGAGCATCATTTTTCAATAGCTAACCAAACACATTCATCAATTTATTTTCAAGGGATTTTTATATAGGCTTTCTAGTAAATGTAATTAGTTATGTCAAATATAGGGGGTCTATTTGACGAATAACATTCCATATAATCATCAGGATTCATCTAAGTAATTTTTAGAAACAAGATCAGATACCAATTTGAGAAATCTGGTTATATGCTTTAGGTTCGACTTCGTTAAATTTATCCAAATTTTTAAACACTTGAAGCAAGTAAATATTAGTCTAGGCAAGTAGTCTTTTTTCTTTCCAATTTTAATTATGTTAACCTAATTACTAAGTGAGAATGAAGATTAAATGTAAGCATAGACAGACGATCCATGTGATTTTGATGGACGAGGAAAACCCAAACGGCAAAGACCTCAGATGATAAGGCTTAAAAAAATTCACTACATATATGGTTTTACAAGAAGACTCAATTGACTTACAAAATTTTCCTTATGAATCCCATGCAGTCTTCAAAACCTTCATCTGTAGATCCGTGCAGTCCATCACGGCTTCACAATAAATCCTTGCCTCGATATCTAACGATGGCCTTAATCATTTCTAACAGTTCAAAGTACACCGCATAACCATGAACATATAAGAAATATTTATGTGGTTTTGTATTTGTAAAACTTTATTATAAAGGATCATGGATATTTTGAGAGAATTTCAAAAAGGGTTTTAACCTTATGAGGCATAAAAAAGGCTTTTTGAAAACATCTATTGCACAAAACTGGGTTTTTTTAAAATGTAGGAATGTGATGAAAGAATGAACAAAAATTGAATCTTGAAAAATGTGTTGGGTCAAAATGACATGGTACCTCATTCGAACGTTGTATCGAATCTCATTCAAACATGTATCTAACGAGATATCAAACAATATTCTATCGATGGGGAAAAATGGTTCGTCATACCTCGTTAGATGTTTGTTCTTATGAGGATACCAATCTTGTTGGAATGAGCTTCAAATGATTCATCTAATAAGATTTTAGAAAAGGCAAAGCTTTTGATTAGTGAACTCATTTGATCTATTTATTAAACCCATTTTATCTATCATTCGAATGAGATGAAAGCTCACATTCGAAAGACATATCAAATGTCTTAAAAATGACCTGGAAAAATTAAAAGGTTTTTAAAACACTTTTAAACTCATTTTAACACATTTAAAGCCTCAAAAAGGTTTTCTCTAAATAGCAAAAGGGTAAAAAAGGGTCATATACCTTTGGAAATGAGTAAGCAGAATGATGTAATCTTTGAACGAGGTCGGAGGGTTATGGCATGATAGATTTGTATTTTATTAATTATAAACGGTATGCACTCTCTATTAATAAAGCTCTGATACCAATTTCTAAACGCGATGTGTGATACCGATCAAATTAATTTGCAAATTCCAAATACACTTATTTAATTTAGAACATATCAAATTCAATTTAAAGTCCAGCCCCTAAACATGCATCTACGTGTCAAATAAAATTAAGCAATAAACAAAGATAACAAAAGCAGGTTTCAGGAAAAAAATCACTCAGGGAAAAACCTCTTATTTTCACTACAATTTTTAAAGAACCGGTTAAAATCGGATTACAATTAAAATACACTTTTACTTACGAAATACCCGCAGGCATCGGCTCGTAGTCATCAGGCGAAGAACACCGCATCACTCCGACGACACGCAGTCCCAAAACTTTGCAAAGTCTTCTTCCATAATAGCACGCAATTCTCAGTTGTAGAGATCACCCTCTAAAGGTAGAATCAGCCGCAAAACTCCTAACAAAATAATGTTTTGGTTTCCAATAACAACTCACACAAAAGGTTGGAATTTGTGAAGTGAAAAAATAATTTTTGAACCCTAAAGTGATGGAGAATAAACTTAAAAACACTCAAAAATGTAATCTGTGAAAAATCAGTGTTTTCTCCACGCGAAATAACGAAGTCTAACACCCTATTTATAAAACTTTTAAGGCGGTGACGTGTCATCAGAAATGACTTCTCGTTCGAACGAACTGACATGTCATTTGAACGATGTCTGATCTCATTCGAACGAGATAGGATCTCGTTTGAAAGACCAGGCACATATCTCGAGATTCATTTTACAGAGTTTTAAAACATTTGAAGACTTAGAAACTAACATTCTTACGAACCTGAGAACAGTTATCAAAAATCTTTTATGATAAAAATGTTTTTTGAAAAGATAAAAATCCATTTAAAATATTTTAAAAATCATTTTTCATAAAAGGAAAAAATATTTTAATTTTTATAAAAAATCTCCCAACACTTTTATGTAAATGTAAATGAAACCTAAACACATTTACCAAATCCGTCCTTGTTGGGCATGATTGATGAAGTCAACTTGAAAATACGAATTGTCATTGTAGATGTACACTTTCCAATTCTTCGACAAACTTGTAGCGGCATACGACATACTAAGTGTGACGGACTATGTCCTTACAAATCTCCCCTATGTTTATCTCGGTACACAATAAAAACTATCCGAATTATCAAACTTAAAAATAACCTATACAAATATACCCTCCCATAAACTCAAATATGGAAAAATAAAGTTAACATCTTCAATCAAACTTGGCTTCAACAATCAACTTTTCAAATCTCAAAGCTTTTCTCATCAAATTGTGCAATCCAAAGAATCTTCAATTGTACCTACATACATGAGACAAAGCAAAAACCACGTAACGTATCGAGGTTGAAATGATTAAGAAACATATATTAAATTAAGGCAATAATTAAATCTCTCCCATACAAAATATTCCCCATAATTCGTTCTCCCCCTTTTTTATTTGTCCAAAATAGACGAGGAAATAAAAAACACAATAGAGCACAGAGGGGTGTCACAGGAAACAAACCAAACAAACTATTTTTCAATTTTTTATAAAACAAAATATCACACACCATGAATTTTTACTAAGATAACCAAATCATGGAAACGAAACGAATGGGTGTGAAAACATTCGACAGGAAAATCAACTCAATCATATCATATGTGCAAGATGAATAAGTGTATTCATAACGAATGAATATAAAGAATAGTCCTTTGGTGTAAAATTGTTGAAATTAGATGACATCGTCTTAAATCAAAATCAACAAATCAAAGTCAACATGATTTTCACAAATCAAAGTCAACATGATTTTCACACCAATAACGTCCAAATGATTTCATGCTTTTTTAAGATTTTTAAGGAGGTGCAAAGCCGTTTTAATTCTCCAACCAAACTCCCACGTATATATTATCTTTTTGAGGTGATCTAAATTCTCAAACATTGGACAATTGGTGAATAAACCTAATGGCCCATGATTGGCATATTTTTCTTTTTAGTGCCATTCAATTTTTTTGGGCTCTTTTAAACCTCTTTGGACCCCGGATAATTAAAATTCCTCAATTTTTTTGGTCCAATTTAAACGGCAGCTTAATTGCAAAGGATATATGTATACCTTTCGTAACCCTTCAACGTTTTTAAAATTCACACAAACTTACGGCAAAATGGTAAAAAAAAATATGCACACCTTTTAATAGCTTGTTTTATCGCATTTGATTCGTTTTAATAGACAGAATTGATATGAAAACATGTAACCAACGTGTGATTTCTCAATAACAAACATCAAACAAATCCGTGCATGTGTGCAGTAAAGGACAAAGTGAGTCAAACATATAGGTAGCAACACTATATCATCTCAAAGACTCCAAACTTTGTAAAGCACGTTAATGACACTACATATTGTCTCAAATCTCTATCAAACAGTCACAGGGATATGGCATGAAGTTATGACTTGGTCATCCTAAGTGTCAATTCATATAAGGTGTAAAATAAAATACAAAAATCTTTTTGGATTTTTCAAATTTTATCAAATAAAATCTTTTTCTATTTTTCAAAAAATTTCAAAAACTAATACAAAAAGTTCACGCGTCATAACACTAGCAAAGATATATCATGAAACACAACTAGCGTATGACAAACATGCGAACACAATCATCTATATGATATAGCAAGAGAAGAATCATGTGCAAGCAACGGAGAATCAACAAATCTAACATCTAGTGCCTCTAAAAGAGATTTCCTAACGTAAATATATCTCAAACATCATGTGGGGGTTTTGGGAACCAAGGAAACACTAGACATAAACATCCTAGGACTTTTTCGAAGGTTAAAACAGAATCGCCTTAGGTTACCTTTCCTACCACAATATGAACATGTGTAAACGGGTGCAATGACACCTATGGGTTGACCTTTTCTAACGTCCTTGGAAACGGTTGACTCTCTAAAATAAATAATGGTTTTGGCTTAAATACTATAATCATGTGAACAAGAGCCATTACCAACACTATCAAACCTACTTGAATATTTTAAATCATTTTTCAACTTCAAAATATTTGATTCAAGCAAAGAATTAGACTCTTCCAAAATTAGGGATTTCTTTTTCAATTTATCAATTAAACTTAATAGTTTGTCGCGCTCAACTCAATAAAAACAAACTTATCCCTAAGAGTCTTTTCAAGTGCCATAAAATCATCGATTAAATTTTTATCCCCGATGGCACATACGCACATGCTGGATTCTTTCAAGTCCTTTAATTCCTTTTCTAAAACAAGGACTTTCTCATCAATCTTCTCTTTGGACAATTTTAAAATATTAAAGCCCGGGTCCAAAGAAATAATTTATTCACGATAGAAATCTTTTTGATTTTGAACTGCTTGCTAAAGATCCATAACGGATTTAAAACGAGAATTTTTTTTCCAAGAAGTCAATTCTTTTAGCAAACATCAAATTCAAATGAGTTAAATCATCAAAATTATGATTCGAGCCAACGGGTGGGGGCATCAAATTAGATAAGAGTGCCATCGAAATATTTTGACAAATGTGTTAGCAAAAATTAATATCACATAAAGTTTTGCGAAAAACAAGTATCAAACGCAATAAATTAGCATAACCCGCTTTGATTCCAATTTGTAAACGGTATGCACTCACTTTTACTAAAGCTCTGATACCAATTTGTAAATGCGGTGTGTGATACAAGTCAAATTAATTAGAAAATTCCAAACACACTTATTTAATTTAGAACATATCAAATTCAATTTAAAGTCCAGCCCCTAAACATGCATCTACGTGTCAAAGAAAATTAAGCAATAAACAACGCTGACAAAAGGAGGTTCAAGAAAAAATCACCTCAAGGAAAAACCTCATATTTTCACTATAATTTTTAAAGAACCAGTTACAATTGGATTACAATGAAAATACACTTTGACTTACGAAATACCCGCAGGCGTCGGTTTATAGTCGTCAGCCAAAGAACACCGCAGCACTCCTATGACACACAGTCCCAAAACATTGCAAAGTCTCCTTCCACAATAGCACGCAGCACTCGGTTGTAGAGATCACCCTCCAAAGGTAGAATCAGTAGCAAAACTCCAAGCAAAATAATGTTTTGGGTTCCAAGAACAACTCACACAAAAGGCTGGGATTTGTGAATTCAAAAAATAATTTTTGAACCCTAAAGTGATGGAGAATAAACTTAAAAACACTCAAACACGTCATCTGTGAAAAATCAGTGTTTTCTCCACACAAAATAACGAAGTCTGACACCCTATTTATAAAACTTTTAAGGCGGTGACGTGTCAACAGAAAAGACTTCTCGTTCGAATGAACTGATATGTCGTTCAAACGACGTCTGGTCTCGTTCGAATAAGATAGGATCCTATTTAAATGACCAGACACAAATCTCGAGATTCGTTTTACATAGTTTTAAAACATTTGGATACTTAGAAACCAACACTCTTACGAACCTGAGAATAGCTATCAAAAAGTTTTTATGATTAAAAAAAATTTGAAAAGATAAAAATCCATTTAAAATATTTCAAAAATCATTTTTCATAAAAGGAAAAAATATTTTAATTTTTATAAAAAATATCCTAACACTTTTATGTAAAATGTAAATGAAACCTAAACACATTTACCAAATCCGTCCTTGTTGGGCATTATTGATGAAGTCGACTTAAAATTCGAATTGTCGTTGTAGATGCATACTTTCCGATTCTTCGACAAACTTGTAGCAGGATACGACATACTAAGTGTGATGGACTATGTCCTTACATTAATGAGGATACTCGAGAATATACGATTGTTCCTTTATGCTCGATGCCAATTATTCATGATTTTTTCGATATGTTTAAGGAGGCTCCAGATTTTTCGCCAGCAGAAGAGATTCCTTTTTTATCGACTTAGCTCCCAGTGGTAAACTGATGGCCAAGGCACCTTATCGGATGACTCCTTTAGAGTTGAGGGGTTTAAGGAATAGATTAAGTAGTTATAGAGCATGGGATCATTTAGCGTATCATATCACCATAAGGAGATCTAGTTCTCTTGTAAAAAATAGAAATGGTTCACTATAGTTGTTCATTGACTACCGTGAGTTGAATAATGTGAAGTCTAGGAATAATTACCCTTTGTAGAGGAAAAAATATTTATTTAGTCAGTTATGGGGTGCTTCTTTCTTCTTAAAAAAAATTTAATGGACTACCATCAATTGACGGTATAGTAGGAGGACGCATTGAAGACATACTTTTTAACTTGTTATGTTTCCTTCGATTCAGGATCATCCCATTCGGGATGACCAATGACCCGATCACGTTCATAGATTTGATGAACTAGGTATTTTGGTCGTAATTAGATCAACTTATCATCATCTTCATTGATGACATCTTAATTTATTCACGGACCGAGGATGAGCATGTTTAACATTTCAAAGTTTTGATCTAGACATTTAGGGAACATAAGTTATATGATAAATTCAAGAATTGCAAGTTTTGGAGGCGTGAGGTGCATTTTTTAGTCCATGTAGTCCCAAAATCACGATTTTTGGTGGATCCAAAAAAGGTTTCGGTCGTGTTGGATTACGGATAACCCATGACACCAACGAAGGTTCAGAGCTCTTTTAGGTTGGATGAATATTATTAGAGGTTCATTCAGGGATTTTAAAAGATAGAAGGACCATTCAGTTAGTTGAATTGGTAGGGTATTTATTTTGTTTAGATCGAGAGGTGTCATCATCCTTTTGATACTCTTAAGGATAAGTTGAATTGGGCTCTAGTTTTAGCTCCACCCAGGAGTGGGGTTGAGTATTTGGTATACATTGATGCTTCCTTACATATATTAGGTGCGGTATTGATCCAGAAAGATCATCTTATTTCCTATGCTTCTTGAAAGTTAAATCCCCATGAGGTCCACTATCATACACATGATTTGGAATTAGCAAAGGTAATATTCACATTACATGTTTAGAGGCACTACTTGTGGAATGAGAAGTTCGGGTTCTTTAGTGATCACAAGATTTTTCAATATTTGGTCACACGAAAGGATCCCAACACGCTATAGTGACGGTGGTTCGATTTCATCAATGTCTACCATTTAAGTATTGAGCATTACCCGGGGAAGGCCATTATGGTGGCAGATTCTTTGAGTCGATCAACAATCAATAATTTATTTATTCTTTAGTTGACTGGCGTAGGGTCCATTCAGATGATTAATGATTTGGTTGATGCTTTTATAAGGATGCTCAGTGAGACTTTCAATATCATTATGTAGGTGGTTCGAGCACAGGTAGATGATATGGCATAAAAGGAGAAACTGGTCAAGCTTTTGGCCACCGATGTACTTTTTTATACTTTTGATTTGGATGGTGGATTATGGTATAATGGGAGGTTGTTCCTACCTTCATATGAGGAGTTATGTAGAACTGTCATGTAGGAGGTACATGGATAGTAATTTTTACATCCTCCCAGTGAGGATAAGATGTACCATAATATGAGGATACAATATCGGTAGGACGGGATAAAGTGGGATGTTGCTACATTTGTGTTTAATTACAACACATATCAGATGGTGATGGCGATCATAAGCAAGCATCGAATACACATCAATCCTTATCTATTCTCGAGTGGAAGTGGGACAACATCTCAATGGAATTTATCGTAGGATTGCCTTTGATGCCTAGGCGACATGAGTTTATTTGGGTTATAGTGGATCACTTGACAAAGGTTGCATATTTCTTTCTTTTTCGCACGGATTTCATAACAACGAAGTATACACGATTGTATGTGTTAGAGATTGTTCGATTTCACGGGGTAACTTTTTCGATCATCTACGATAAAGATCCGAATTTCATGTCATGGTTTTAGGGTAGTTTTCAGGTGGTCATGGAGACTATGTTACACCTGAGTACGTCTTATCGTCCTCAGACAAATGAATAAAGAAAGCAGGTGAACCAAATTTTGGAGGATAAACTTAAAGCACGCGCTTTAAGTTTCATAGGTAGTTGGGTGCATTTAGTATAATTCTCCTACAATAATATTTTTCACAAATCGATCAACATGGCATTATATGAGGATTTTTATGGGCTACTATGTAAATCATTGGTGTGTTGATTGAACCTGGGTGTTAGTAGCGCATTGGGACCTCATATTCAGGAAACTATTAACAATATTAAGATGATTCCAGAGAGGATCACGACTACTCAAATTAGGAAGAAGTGTTATGCAAACTTGGAGAGGAAGGACGTGTAACTTCAGGTGGCTGAACGTGCTTCTGAAGGTGTCACCCAGGAACGGGAAATGTTTTTTAGGAAGAAGGGGAAGTTATCCTTGAGCTATATTAGTCCATTTATAATCACGGATCGGGGAGGGACATTCACACATCATCTATCATTTCTAGACCATCTAGATCGGGTACATATTGTGTTCCATGTATCAATATTTCATTAGTTTTTATGTGGTGCGACTGTTTATCAGCATATTAACTTCAAGGATATTCAACTAGAGATCGATGCTTTCTATAAGGAGGAGACATTGCATATTTTAAACTAACCACGCAAACAATAAGTGGCCACGGTATGAGTGATGGGATCGTGTGTGCTTCACATGGTGTTGTGGATGTTATCAATCTCGCTTATCATAAGTGGCGATTGGATGTGTGATATTTTTTTATATTTACGTTCCGTATGTTCTTGAGATTGTCGGGGAGAAGGGGCTCATGTCGGATACGGTTTAATTAACTAAGAGATCAATTATTAATGAAACTAAAGAGTTAACTAAATGGGTTGTGAGGATCCGTGACACATGGTGGATAATTATAAATGGACATATAAAATTTGAATTTATCATATATATATATATATATATATATATATATATATATATGTGTGTGTGTGTGTGTGTGTGTGTGTGTGTGTGTGTGTGTGTGTGTGTGTGTATGTGTGTGTGTGTGTGTGTGTGTGTTTTGAGTTACGTAACTCTGGCAACTTACTAGATTTTCACCCATTTTATCCCTAGTTACAATTCAGGTGCTAGAGTTGGTCCACCTTCATAAATTCTCTCTTTATCTAGTTAACACAAATTTTCCTCTTTCTTCTCCCCATACATCATCATCCCAAATTAACATAGGTTCATCCTGTTAGACTATCTTTTATATTTCATTCGTATGAGTTGTACTTTCTAAATTCAATGGACGTGTATTATTTGAACATGATATTGTCATGTACTTTCGACTTGGTGTTTATTTGAAAAGATATTTCTTACTATATTAGAGTGATGATTCATTATATTAATTTTATATTAGAGATTTATCATATCACATTCCTTTATTGTCATAGGTTTCATTTGTTTCCTTTTCATATTGAGTATGATATTTAATTTGGTTTTCAAAATTGTATATTTTAATGTTGGAAATTGGTCAATCTAAGGTTAAAATATGCGGGTTCGTAAGATGTAAGATGAAAGGTTTAGTCTTGATGACGACAACAGCGATGATAAGTGACCGGATTGAAATGATTTGTTTTGGGTCAATGGTAGTTTTGGTGACAATTTATATTGGTTGACTATACGTGTAGATGTTGAATGAGTAGGATATGTTATTGCTTACATCTGATATATTATGTATTCTTAACTCATTCAGTGTGTATTTTTGGTCAAAATATTATATGATAGATACTGTTAACTATAATTTTTGGTTATATTGATATAATTAAGTTGTCATGCTTATATTTGATGTCTTATATCATTTGTCGGTATATCTTTTTTATTATTTTATCTCGCATCCTTCTATATGTTTGATGAATTGAATTACATTACTTTATGGTATATAACTCTTTAATCAATTTAGATATAACATGTTTCATTTTCTCGTTGATTAAATTTAGTTCTTAGTTTGGCATTATTTACCTTTGAAAATCCCATGACAAAGTAGTGGGGGAGTGTTTTTTTTACAACCCGGATATAATTATGGTAAATTATGTGTAAATCATGCCTATCTTATGTGATATGTATAATGTGTTATTAGTGTATATAATTTTATGTCATTATATTTAGTCTAATCCTACCTTCATAAACATGAAATATCAAATTGGCTAAGAACATGAAATTTTGAAGCTTTCGGTAAGAATGCTCATGTTGGAGGCTAGTTTTGACCCTTATAATCTAACAATTGACTTTATGTAAAAACTATATGGTTGTAGATACATGAGTTAATTTTATAACACAACAAACGGCGTGTAAAACAGAGGTCCAGGTAAGGAGTTATGCTGAAATTACGATACAAGGGCAAATTTGTCCATCCGTTAAGTGGTATTTTGTCTTATTAGTACACCATGTGTTATGATTTGATTGGTTGCAAAGGTGGTTGGTTTGGCCGACTTAAACCCCTTAGAATAAGCTCCTTCTTTAGTAAAATTCAGTCATTGGAGAGTTTGGCCAGAAGATAGAGAATCGGAAGTTTAGGAAGAAGAAAGTGAGGAGAAAATTGAGAAAAATTAATAGAAAATTATGAAAAAGTCCCTAAGGTAATGATATCGATAAATCTTGTTATTTTTCTTGTATTTCTACTTGAAATGATACAAGTCATAAATTTTTTATTTTACTTTCATGCCTTGATGCATGTATATGTGTCGATACAATTTTGAGAAAAAAGATGAAGGTGTAAATCCTTTATATAGCCATATTTAGGATCCTTGTGTGTTCAAACTTTCATAAGTTTTGTATACTTATTGGAATTGAGAGAATACAATTGTATATGAATCTAGACTCATATATGCTAAGGAGGAATTAAAGTTTTGTATAATATGTTAGGCATGGAATTACTAAGAAGGAATTAAAGTTTATTAGGGTTAATAATTTAATATGTTAAATATATTAACATAGAGTAGATGAGAGTTCATTTCTAACAAATGATTTAAATGGGATTGTATGATGCTTAAGAGTTGAGTTGCATTTATTTTTTTTATTTTTTTTCTAAGGCTGTAACTATTGCTTGCTTTTATTCAATCATGTCAGTATATTTACACTGCTTACATAGGTTAACGTTACTATCTAATTTGAGAAATAAAAAGGTCTACTAACTATTACAACTTTCATGCAAGAAAATAGGAACTAACTATGACTAATAGCTGTTGTCATTCTTCATAATTACACAGACTTCTAGCCAACTTTGAATAATCAGTTGCTGACTTATTCCTCCTTCTTTCTTGCGTGTATTTGCATGCATGCATTTGTTGTCTAACATTCCCCCTTTAGCGAAGGGTGTGTGGAAGAAAAACATCAAGCTTAAACTGTAGATTTTAAAATTTCGATGCAGTTGATGATGAGTGCGATCAAACCGAGTGTGAATGTAACAACCCTCGATTTTGGAGACTGAGAAATTTAATTTTGGGAAAATAAAAAATTTAATTAAATTGGAGAATTTCAAAATTGGGAGTTGAGGCCCAAAAATCGAGAATATTTCAAAGTATTCCGGATGATATTTTTGAGGGTGCCATCGATCCCGGAAGGGTCGAAATAGTCAAAATGACTGTCATTGGGTTTTATTTCGGCTCCGGAATATTTTTATGTCAGTTTGACTCGAATTAGAGTAAACGAGTCATTTAAAGTGTGTATTAACATTTAAAATTGGGATTTTGTTTTAAAGGTTTATGAGGCTTACGGATGAAGCCATTTCTCATTTGAGAAAAAGAGAGAAAAAGCCCTAGAGGGAGAAAGATAAGGGAAGAAGAAGAAAGGAAGAGAAAGAGGAAGAAAAGCTTGGGGATTTCCGGCCCAACCGCGTCAACAAGGACGATCCAACCTCTACAAACCTGAGGCAAGTGTTTAATCTTGCTAAATAGCTATTTGTGTATTTCATTTCATAATTTGTGGGTTAAAGAAATGGATTTTTGGGTATTAACATCAAAACCTAGATTTTTAGGTTTAATCTTGAAATCAATGTTTGAATTGAGATTTAATGACATAGAAATGGTTGGGATCAACTTTGGGTTGGTTAATGGGCTTAAAATCATGATTTGATGAAGGATTGGGGGTTGGAATGAGAAATTTAGGGTTTAGAATTCGTGGGTTTTGAAGAAGCAGATGAACCCTTCAAAAATTGCAGGTCCGAATCGATTCGCCCCCTCAAGCGAATCGATTCGGTTTGGTAAAATTGGCAGGTCTGCATTGACCGAATCGATTAGGACCCAAGCCGAATCAATTCAGCCTATTGCAGAAGACCAGGTCTTTGGGCCCGAATCGATTCGCCTTAGAGGCCGAATCGATTCGCTAGGCCGAATCGATTCGGGAACAGGGCATTTTGAGGTATTTTCTCCATAGTGAATTCAAACCCTTTTTGGTTGGGTTTATTGATTTGGGGCCTTCTCTTAGGATGAAAGATATATGTTCTTGGAGACACATAAGGGGTTTCTCACACATTAGAATTTTGGGGACTCCTTAGGGTAATTTGGGAGAAATGTATCCATGTATGTATTTGGGGTTATGTATAGAGATTTTGGGGAAAACCCTTTGGGATTGAGAATCCTAATTGTAGATTAAAAGTAAGTGTAGATGTGATGTGAGACTAAGAACTCTTAGAGAGGTCTCAGATGAGGGTATTCACAAAAAGTGATTGAACCATAGTCGAAATCGAGGGAAATGAGATTATTTGATGATTGAAAGAATGAGCTTGAGGCTTATAGACTATTAGTCATATGTATACCGATAGTCAAACGATTACTAGATTCTTTAATGTACTCTCAGATATAGATGAAATGCGTAGTGATGGATCCCTACGCAAAACCTTGGGTGATAGCCCTAATGTTGAATATATAGGTATAAATATATACATACGGTTTTGGGAGACTATTCATCATAGGAAAATGATTGAATATGTTTCAGGTATGGGATTATATTCGCATATCGAGGTAAATTAAAGGAATTTTGGTGATGGCTTGTATAATGAGGAATAAGTATACTTATAGCCGGGTATATATATATATATAGATAGATGGATTATGTGAATATATATGTATATTTATGTATATATATATATATATGACTATATGGATATATTTATGTTGTGGTCATACATGATATGGATATTTAAACCGTATATGATGGTTTATTATTTGATCATATGATTGGATCATATGGATTATATATATTATGCATATAAATGATATATATATACTTAATTGGTTAAGCATACCCCGCTCATGCTATCATTGGGAAGTTGCGCGCGTAGTGGGTGAGCATCCTGGCTAGAAAAGCAGGGTGTGGATATTCCCCAGGTCATAGTCGTCCCGTGTGTTACCATATGATATATATATTTATTTTGGGATGAGACGTGATGGGTATGTTTCGTCTCATTGCCGGTTTGGATCTATGACCGCTTCCCGGGACGTCGTGTGCGTGAGTTTACCACGAGATGGGTGTCGTTTAGTCCCACCATGGTGGCCCCAGTTTTGCTACGTGAGCCGGGCACTGGGAAGATGATAGCATTGATGCAGTTTATCGGCGATATATATATAGTCGGGTATATTATGTGCATGGCCTTGTACATAATATGTAGTATGTACACTTGGCTATTGGATTGATGATGATATATATACGGTTAGAAATAAATACCTATATACATATATATTTATATATATATATCCTATAGACGAAAGGATATGGACTTTTATGAAGTACATCTTAGATGATTATGGTGTACTAGATTGGTGGGGGTTGATGTATCGCACATAAGGAAATATTCGGTTACATCATCCCAAGGATATCATTGGAGGTTCTTTATTTATTTTATTTGTTTTCTTTTTCTTTTCTTCTTTCTTTCCTTAGTAGTGATAGTTAGTAGTAATGGTAATATTAACTTGTATGTTGAGGATTATGGATCTCTAGGATCGACATTGCCCAGGAGTAGTGTAACGAGGTGGTTCCTTGTTTGGATTTCTCTTTGCGAGACACCTCACGCACGAAACGCAGTGCCATGTCGAGATTTGAGAGAAGTAATTCCATAGGTGGCATCTCGGATCTCTGGTCTTGACCTTGTCAGGAGTAGTGTAACGGGGCGGTTCCTTGTTTGGATTTCGCTTTGCGAGACTCCCCACGCACGAAACGTAGTACAATTTTGGGATTAGAGAGAAGTCTTGCCAATATTCCATGTGCATGTTATTAACTATAGTAATTCTTACGTTTTTAGCCTATATAAGTATATATATATATACATGTATATGTATAAGGGAAATGTTTTAGGAACTATGATGATTATAATTCATAAGATTATTAATAGGAATTCACTAAGCCTATTATGGCATAATGGTTGTAATCATAATCTAGTGGGTTTAGAAATGGGTGGATCCTTAGATTATGACGGGAGGGTAGCTCTCGTGGATATAGGCTAGGCCTGATGAGTTAGGTTGTCCTAAAATCAATGGGGGTAACTTAACTAAAATTTGAGGACGCGAATAGGGCGCGCCTTTAGATGAGAGGTGAGTTGGGGTTCCACGAGAGTGCGGTCTCACTTTAATTATGAAATTAAGTACACCGGTATTTATTATGCACGGTTAACACACTTGCTAAATATTTTACACATTCGGGGCTCTGACCCGTTTACTTTTCTCTCTTCCTTGTATATATATATATGTTACCACAGGTATCCTACCGCATGGATGCCGGATGACCTTCTATCCTGAGTCTTGGGAGCCGTGACAGGTGCGGACTGTTGCGGGATGTTTCGTGTAGCCGCTTCCTACTTCTTTAAAATTCTAGGTATGATTCATGTTGTATATCGAGTTTGTACCCAAGGGATATTTACATACATGTTTATATTCATTCCATCTCAGCTATTGTATTTGCTGTGACCAGACAGCTTATTCGGGTTTATTTATTTATGGCATATTCATGTATAGTGATACCTTTCATTTCTTATAGTTCCTTTTTGCATCTTTATCTTATTTATTAGAAGTTTTGTAGTGTGGGTTGTGTTATGTTGCTGGTTTTAATTTATTTAACATCTCGCTTATATGATATCGGGTAGTTAGTCCTATATTATATAGTACCGACAGTTGATGTTGAGACTGGACCATCTGGAATTCCTGATTTAATATAGTATAGGGCTGGCCACCCGTTATTATTTTAAGCGGGGTGTTACAGTGAAGATCACCACTAACACCATGATCCTTGAGAATAAACATAACCCATATCATTTCCGCCGCAGTAGATGCAAGTGCGTAATATTCATCCTTACAAAGAGAAAATATAAGGTCACGTAGACCATAATTAGCTTGATAAAAATTAATTCAGAGGCTCAATCAACAATTTTGGCTTGACCGATACATGTAATGGACCTTTTAGACCAAAATGAGCTTGATCATAAAATATTCAGAGGCTCAATTATCAATTTTGGATGGACCGGCACCTGTAATAAGCCTCTTGGGTGAAACTGAGCTTGATCACAATGGATTCAGAGGCTCTATGCTTCTTGGGCTTAAACATGATCGATTCAGGGGCCATTGAGTTGAGCTTGATCATGATGGATTCAAGGGCCATTGAGTTGTTAAAACAAATATGCTTGCAAAGTTACTTGAACTTGCAATTTTATTTTATTTTTATAGTTTAAAGAAATAGATTCAAATCTTCCACTTTTAAAAAAAAAAAATGTATTTTGCTAGTGCAGCTTAAACGACCTTAAGTTAAAATGGTATTCAAAGTGGGCTAAGTTGCCACTAACTCGACCTTTTTTATTATTTTTTAATGACCGTAGTAAGAAAGTCCCATCTAGAGACAAACAAAATTTTTGTTTTAGCAGAGAAAATATTCTTTGGACTCGAATTACTTCCAACATACAAGCTTGAAATTTATTAACTCTCTTTTTTTTCTCAGAAGATAGATTTCCCCTTGTGACACTCTTATAAACTCACAAGGATGATGGAGAATATTTTCACTGCTTTCTTTAGCAGCGGCTTTAGCAGCACTAGGATTAACATTGTTGTTTTCTTCAACAACAGCATCATAGGCTCAACTGTTTTCATCAAAAAACAAACTAGGGGAAACTCACTGCTTTCAATGGCAACGGGTGTTTAACCTCTCTCTATTATCTTGACGAGAATAAGTTTCAACATCTTCAACCACCAGCTCATTCCCCGGTGGGCATTGGAAAAATTCTTACTCTAACTTTTGTACCCGACGGACGGTAGCAATGAATGGTGTTTACCGTCGCCGGAAAACGGTGTACCCCTGTGGACTACCCGGATCAAGAATTCTCACAAGATCTTACCACTCTGATACCATGAAAAGTTTTAAATCTTAAGGATATTTAAAGGTCTGAATAAAATAGTTGATAAATAAATGAAGAATGCAGATCAAAGAATGATAGGAATGGAAGGAGAAATCGTTAAGAAAGTGCCATACAGAGGCAAGGGAAAAAACATTAAGTGGCCAAGGTGAGTGTACTCACTGGTAAGATGTATTTATATATGGTTATGAATATAATCAGAATGTTTCTCACCGGTAAGATGTATTTATACATGGTTATGGATATGATCAGAATATAACTCACTTGTAAGATGTATTTATACATGGTTATGGATATAATAACAATATTATGAATATGAAATTATCCATTTCGGTTTATCGAAATGGGATGCTACTCCCCAACCCGGAATGGGGGAGATTTGTCTATTAAAGACAAGGGGTTACTCCTCGACCAGGAATGGGGGAGATTTGTCTATTGCAGATTATGTGAATCATGATTTGAAAAGTGGTCATTAATTATTAATGGACTGGATAAGTTTATATAATACCACACGGATATGATTATTTGCATTTAATTTTATGAAAATGTGTAGTAAGTTTATATATTATCACACGGATATGATTTATTGCATTTAATTTTATGCAATAGTATAGTAGCGATGCATTCACTGAACTATTTTGCTCACGGTTCTAGTGTTTATGTTTTCAGGTAACGTGATGTCACTGCCAAATCTAGGAGGTCGGGTGGGATTAGCAAGGGATGCATAAAATCATGATTTTGGTCAAATGTAAATGGGATAATTTAAGCCTACTTATCCTTTAAATAAGTTCATATAAGCATAACTACTTTAAAATAGTGAAAAAAATTTAGTTTTATGGATTTATGTTGATGACTGAAAAAGGTAACTAGTGTTTATGATTCATTTAAGGCAATTATGATTTGACTCACTTTGACTTTCAAACTTAATTATAAGTAACTGGGTTGGGGTGTATCAGTTTTCTTCCAATAAAGAGGAAGAAAATGTTTTCCATCTTAAGAAGTGGAATAATGCTAAATTAAGAGGAAATTTTAAATAATGATATTATAACTTTTTATTTGTCAATAAGTGAGAGGGATTATATACACATAAGTTATGGAGTACAATGCATTATTGTGATATTCTAGTATGTATTCACAAGATATACATTTGATATATTTTATGTGATTAGATTATTCATGTATTAAAATTCATATCTATATGTTCATCTTATTGCACCCTGTATGACTACCTTTATATATACATTGGTATCGTGACCCTCATTTATTAGCGTATGAGAGATTTTGAAGAACCATAATTGTAATACCCCGTATTTTCATGACTTTTAAATTTGGGGATTTATTAAATTTAATTTGAGATATTAATTTAATATTAATTCGGAAATTATTTTAAATATTTACTAGCGCGATGAGAGTTAGTAATTATTGGGATTTTGTTGAATATTACTTAACGGATAAATTAATATGTATAATCGAATTTATTAAAATTATCACGAGTATATAATTTAAAAAATTTGGAAAATTAAATCGGGATGCGCTGGTATCGTGTCGGGATTAAATTAGTATTATTAAAGGTGAATAAATTATAAGTCACTCGTATGGTCGTTTTGAGTGCGCCAATATTTTCGGAAGGCTCGAGATAGTCAAAATAATGTACCCGGGGGTTTAGTTTGGGTCTCGGGATTTTTAGGCCTAATTAGCATCCCGGGAGGGCGTTTTGGACATTTCATATTTTTGGGTAATTAAACCCACGAATTTACCAAGGATATATCAGATGTTAGGGGTTGTCATCTATGGTTAACATAAACAAAACCAAAGAACGGCCACTGGAGAAAAAGTGGAGAATCTTTTCACGGAGTTCTAGGCCAAAAACTCCGTCGTTTGCACCGCCGTCAATGCCAAACTGTAGATCACGCGATAAGGAACACAACCACACCGCTTTATTCCACAAATTAGGAACAAAATTTCCAGGCAAGTATCTATCTTGCTGATTTCTAGTTAATGCTCCTTTCATTTTAGTCTAGGAATGAAAATCATATATTTTAATTGAAAAAACTATATGTTTTAGAAGAAAAATCGAATGTGTTGTAGGGAGAATCTATGTAGCCTGATTTTTGATCATATGTAGAGATTGTTGGCATTTATTATCTTAGCCATAGAAATTGTTGGCATGAAATTGTTGGCACTTTATTTTCAGACATTTATTATCTTAGCCATAGAAATTGTTGGCATGAAACCTTATGGGAGATTTTAAGTTAAAATAAATTTTTGGAGTTAATAGTGCGGTAGGCGTGCACACTAGTTGAGAGGTGAGAATTTCTCAAGAGAGTGTCGCATACTAACATGATTGTTGCATTAGCCAGTAAGCATTTTAAATACTTGCTAAACTAAATTTAAATTATTTTACAATCGGGCTCTGACCCGTTTCTTGTTACCTCTTTTCTCTTGTGTATATATTACAGGTGCCCAACCACAGGGGCATCATGCTTAGGTTCTTTGGACGGGACGTGCTGCAGTTTATGTGGGAGTTGCAGGCCATTTCTTTAGACGATCTCACTATTGATTCCACTCTTAGTTCCGTTTTAATTAGTTGGGCATGTGTCGCCTTTTTCCTTATTCAGTTGGATTTATCAGAGACTATGTTCATTTATCTTTAGTATTTTACTCCTTGGTATTTCATTACTGTCAGGATGGTTTTCCTTTAGTGTTTTAAAGTTGGTATTAGTTACTTGAACAATTAAATTCATGGGTGTTTATTTTCATTCTAATAATTGTGTGATTCTTAATTTGTATATTGTTAAAGGATTTATAATTGGATTTAATGAAATAAAAATAATTTTTTAAATGGTTTTGACACTTAGCTTAATTAATTAGGGTGTTTAAATTGGAAAATTTATTTTTGCGTCAGTGATGCTAAGAATGAACCAACTGTTCGCCTTGATTATAATTTAATAAAAGACTGATTACCCGACATTTAATTAGGCGGGGTGTTACAATAATCAAGTTCTGATTTTGGGTTTAATTGGGTTTTTTTTGTTATAGGTTATAGAGTTGATTTGCTGCCCTCGACCAAGATTTATCTTGTGTTATAGGTTGGCAGGTTTCCTTACTTTACTTGTAATCTTTATTTTTGTATATTTTTTCAAACAATATACAACGGGAGATAATGTAATAGTATATGTATATTCATGTTCCACGCATCACATGAATTGTATTATTTCGATTACAAAATATACTTTGAGTGTTGTCCTTGAGGTCGGTCTGGAAAAGCATTACATTTCGCGAAAAGCTTCATCAATCTCATCCGACATCGTTCATGATCAAACTCATTAGATTTCCACATAAGTTGAGGTAAAAATATTTCAATAGACTTAAACACTTTGTCATATTCAAATTAACTTTTTCATAAAATAGAAATTTGATTTTTGTGTGCATGTGTTGATTTGATTTTAGGTATTTTGTTATTTATGTATGAAAGTGTTTTATTTCATGTTGAAAATCTAATTTAAAGGTTCTTTGTATATATATGGCATATGTAGGTTTGATTAAGGTTAAAACTTACATTGATTTTATTTTCCATAACCAAATCTGGGACTTTCGTTGACCATTCACTGTAGCGAAGAAGGAATTTTCATTAGCGAAGGTCTGATCTCATTGGTCATGTGATCAACTAGAGTTTTTATTCCTAAGCATGACTTTTCCTCATGGATTCCCTTATTATCAATTATCTTTAGCAAAGTAGAGCATTTATTTCAACAAAGATGCTACATTGGTCCTCAGATTTGTTTGTAAATTAGGTATTTGTGGAAGATCCCTTACTTTATAAATTAGGAAACTATGAAGACTTTCTATCAACCAAATCTTTCCAAAACCTCAAGTGTTTTTTTTCTTGTGATGTCATTCTCCCCATTTTTCTTGTTCTTGTGTTCCACACTTGAAGAGATGAATATATATGGAGAGAGTAATATCATAAAACTAATCTTTTGTCAAACTTAAATAGAAAAGTTTTGAGAATTTTTATAAAGACAAGACACTTGACCAAGAGAATTTTTTTTAAGAGAATTTGTTTTTAAGTTTAAACACTCTAGAGAATTAAACCATGTGTTTCTTCTTCACATTTCTCTTTTTATTTTTTATATGTTTGTTTTCAAACTTTAGTCATAATTCCTTTTGAAACTTAAAACATTTCTATTTTCATTCTTAAATAAGTGTACTTGTAGTTTTGTGCTTAAGAGACTTATGGGAATATAACAAAAATGCATTGTGAGGTCTGATTAAGCCAAAGTATTTTAAAAACTTTCAAAACCATTAAGAAAACTCACCATTATAAAAAGTTGTTTTCGAACATTCGTGGCTTCTCAACAAGTTCATCTTCAACTTTAAGAAGATTTTCGATTTGGTATGCTCAAAAGACATTGTATGAGTCCAAACTCGGACACATTTATGCAGTGTTATTTGGTTTATCTTCCCTAGAATTTACACTTGGATATTTGTGTGTTATACACATGAACTATAATCCAGCCTAATGTTCCTACACCTAGATATATAACTCATGTTCCCAACATTCTTCTAACATGAGGAAATAAAAGAATAGAAAAGTACTGAGAAAAAATATTTTCAATTTTTCAGAGAAAAATTGTCATTCCTTACTTATTTGAGTTCTTTAAGCCTTTTGATTCAATCTTAAATCCAAAAAATAATACTTTCATACTCAAGATAACTTTGAACAATTCTATTTTCCAAAATATGTTGTTCTTGACTAAGGTCTTCTTTCAATCTTGTAAAATATTTTGTGAGAATGTTTTTAGTTAAACCCAAACATTTTCGACACCATAAACCAGTATGATATCCTCATATATTATAGGTGTTAGTCCTTGACTTCTATTGGTTTCGATTTATTTCGATCAAAGTTAATCTTAAAATTTAAAAGAAGATTTGTTTAAAGGTTCAAATACGACTGTGGCCATCCAATCGGATTCTTCAGCGCAGGACGGGAGGGAAAATTAGAGAATTCACTCTCTCCCCCTGTACGTGCGAGTGATTCGAGGATATGGAAATCTTCTTTCCTCCACTCACGCTGATATATTTGTGGGTTACTTCGGATATAACTCGTTCGTCATCAATAGGGGATAAATACGAAGAAATGGAGTCGCTAACCTACTTTGCTCAAAATATGCAAAAGAAATGTTGTGCTCTCGAGAGAACGGTATCAAGTTCATACTGATATGTACAAAACCAAATGAATCAAATATCCAAGTGAAAAAGCGTTACTAAAGCCGTTTAATACAAGATTAGACAATTGAAGTAACTCTGAACTATTTTTTGAAGAAACTCTTTTTTGTAAATCAAATCAGTTTAATCAAAAGATATGTTTAATAAAACATGCACGAGATATATTTAAGATTTTGTTAACAGGTTTGGTAAAATAGTTTAAAATAATTAAACTCAGCACAACCACGAGAATGAGATGAGGAGATGTAGAAAGATTAAGCACAAGCGATTTTTAACGTGGTAAAACCTCACCCAACTGGGGAAACATCCACAATGCCTTCTAAGTCACAAACCAAAAATCCACTAAAACAAAATTCTCAAGTTACAAACTATATAACACACATGCACACAAAACAGTCTTATCTAAGTTTAGAAATGTACCCACTGACTTTACTTCTAACTTCTCTGCAGTTCTGATGGTTGATGTGGCTTTCCCAATTTGCTAACTTCTTTACTTTGTTCCAGTCTTTACGTCGAATCTTTAGATTCAAGATCTTATAACCAACACTTATGTGTTGTAGTGTGTCAAGTGTTTGTGAATGTGATTCTAACACATGCATGCACACACACACACTTATTTTATACAAACAGTCCTAATGAATTACAAATCATATCTAAGATGAACTGCTTTCGGTTTCTCTCTTCTTTAGAAGCAGAAAACTATTTTTGACCTTTAATATTACCTTGCTCGTAAGACTGCCAAGGTCATATCCAATTTCAGAGGGTTTTGAAAATGATTTTAAAATTGGAAACCACCAATTGCGATTCCTACTAGGTCAACAGTCTTGTTTCGTAAGAACTAGAAACAGAAAATAATTTGTTGATTCTAGAGTTGAAAAACATTTACAGAAAATAAATCTATAAACTGATTTCTCAAGATGAGAAACTAAAAATGCAGATCTACGTGTGATATAACATAAAATGACCAGATCTATAATTTCTACAAATAAGAAATACAGATCTAACCTAAAATGTTTAAGTTGGACACAAGATCTTAAACTCAAGAGGATAAAACTTTATCAACGACCTTCAAACCCCTACCAACAACACTCTCAAACACAAGGATGGTGTTTGGTAAAATTGATTTAGGATAAGAAAGATTAGGGTTTGAATACGGGTTAGGGTTTATCTCTCTCTTCTTTTTTCTCTCTTCTCTCACTTCTCTCACTTCTCTCTTCTCTCTCTTCTCTCTTCTCTCTTCTCTCTCTCGTTAGACGAAGTGGCAAAAATTTCTTAGAGGCAAAGGCTAATCCTCCTTTTATACTGAGGGGCGAAGATTTAAGAAGTCTATTCAAAATCAAGGGCTGAGATTTGGTCTTGCCAAATTAACTTTGATCCAACGGTGAAGTAAAAGCGGTGACTTAAGAGGCTTCTGATTGGTTGAGAAGGGTTACGCAGGGATTGACCTCAAACGCATGCAGAGCGTTGATAATAACAATATAAGGGATGATAATGGACAACAGTTATGTGCCTTCAAAGAAACACAAATCAGGCCTGTATATGGATGACAGGTGTAGGGCTGAGATCAAGGCTCACACGCGTGTTTGAAAATAATTACAAGGGCACCCCGAAGCCTTTAGGGCTTTCGGATCCTACCCAAAGCAACTTTAAGGTTTATAACCATAAAGCCATAAATTACACAACAACCCCAAAAGTTTTATAATCGAAATTTTATTATGAAAAAATTATTAAAAAAATGTTTAAAAAATCCCAAAAATTATTAAAAGCCAATTTAAATGGGATTAACCACACACAACTCACACACAATCAACTAAAGCAATACATGAACCATGTATGCAATCCTAGAGTGTGTGGATGTGATTTATACCTTCAATTGAATCAAGTATGGCTATAAGATGAAGATTCTAGGACCCTTTGGTTTCTAGGGAATGAGACACTAATTTTGTCACTATTTCCAAACTAGATGAGCACTTATACAATGTAGATTCAAGTGAGTCAAGAGTATAAGGTTCTTCAATCTCCCCTTTTGAAAATATGAGATAAGATCTCCTTTGAGTCAACTAGGACTCGTAGGGCTACAAAGAAATAAGGAAAAATCGATTCCTATACAAAAAATTCTATCTACCCATTTCCTAGAAAAAGAAAATTATATTAACTCAACTAATTAAAAATCAATACCCTAATAACATCAACGGTACAAATTCCTGCAAAGAATACTAATAGCAGGCTTATTAGAATTATGTACAAAAAATGACTCATAAGACTCAAATTACTCCCCCATTTTGTCTCAAATGGATAAAGGGAAAAAATCCAAGTCAAAGGAGTTTATTCAGCACAAACCATACCCATCGATTTTCGCAAAGAAATAAACCTTTTGTAATCTAAAGGTTTGGTAAACATATCTGTGAGTTACAAATAAGTAGGAAGATAATTGATTTCTAATTCCTTAGTCTCAACTAATTCGCGTATAAAATGATGTCTCATTTTTATAGGTTCAGTTCGCGAGTGTTGAACCGGATTTTTAGAGATATTGATCGCGCTTTGATTATCACAATAAAGATGTAACTGATTTTCGTGAATACCATAATTGTTAAGCATTTATTTAAGCCAAAATAAATTGGCATAACAACTACCAGCAGCGATGTACTCAGATTCAGGTATTGATAAATGTGACACCCCCCCCCCCCCCCCAATAAAATACCGGGTGATCAGTCCTATACCAAATTAAAATAGAATCCCAGTTGGTTCATCCTTAGCATTACTGTCGAAAACCTTTTTTTAAAACTTAATAACCACCTAGTATTCCAAAAAGTTGGTGCCAAATTTTATCTTTTTAATTAAACAAAACAAATAACATGCAGAAAGATAATATGAGTCATACACCACGACTGAATTAAATGAACTGAATAAATAGTAAACTAGATGCCGAATAAACCATCGGTCACCAAAGTAAATAGTCCAATACAAATATTCAACACCTGAATAAATTAAATCTGAAAACTGTACTGAAATTCTGGGCGACATGCCCTATATAAAACTGAAACTGATAAATGATTCCTACTCTAGGAATGAATGAAAGATGCGTCTAATCTAAGCACCTGCTAGCATCCACATATGCCGCAGCTCTGTGTCCCTGGAATAGAATATCAAGTTTGGCGTCCCTGTGGCTGGACACCTAAAAGGTTTTGAAAATAATTTTATAGCAAGGGTTAGAACCAAAAACATTTTGAAAATATTTAGTAAGTGAACTAACTGCTGTAATTTAAAATATATGAATGCGCTCCATATTTAAGTTAGTGTCGCACTCACTTGAGGATATTCTCACCCATCCACTAAAGTGCACATCTAACAATTACCTTAACCCCACCTAGTTGTACTACCCCGTCCAACTAGTCCTTGTAATCCTACCTTGCCTTTCCACTCTAAACCGAGTATTATTATCCATGGGTTATAAGTTATCTCACTAATTAACTTAATTAATTTCCTTTAAAAAATATCATATAACTGTGACACCAGTTATATAAAACAATTACATCACACATTGTATTACTACCCTCATATAATATTTACAACCATATATATGTACATTTACCACAACATCCACACATATATCATATATATATCCATCCCTTTGAGTATACCCTCTCCGGATGATTTCCTCTAAAGTGCTATCTCACTAGGTGTGTTCACATAACCTAGTTCCCCAAGTTGAAATCGCTCACCAACCTAGTCCAAAAATATAAACGTAGTGGAGGCGGTCATATTCCTTCCCTGAAAGTGAGATAAACTCCTTACCCATATACCAGACGCTATGACCTGGGGATATACTCACCCTACTCCTCAAGCTAGGGTATTCACCCACATCGTGCAACCTCCCATGATAGCACTAGAGTATATAACTTAAATAAATATCTAGTCCCTGATATTAAATAGCACACACAAAGTACACACGTGTATATATATACTATCACCACACCGTATATATATATAATATAAATTCCGGCTTTACCGTGTACTAAAACCTATAGCACTAGCCTATACATTCCCGAGTCTATGGTCCGACTCAAATTTAATTAATTCACTCCTTAATAATTTATTACTTTCCCGAGTCTATAGTCCGACTCTAATTTAATTAATTTACACATTCATTAATTATTACCAATCTGAGCCTATGGTCCGACTCTAATTTAA
Source organism: Sambucus nigra (assembly GCA_949130495.1). Taxonomy (NCBI): domain Eukaryota; kingdom Viridiplantae; phylum Streptophyta; class Magnoliopsida; order Dipsacales; family Adoxaceae; genus Sambucus; species Sambucus nigra. The sequence goes on along the minus strand of OX422218.1, from coordinate 446,989,248 downwards.
TTAATTTACACATTAATTAATTTAACACTTGGTGTCACCCAACCATTATACCCGGACTCGCTCACTTGGCCCGTACCATCGTTAATATCCGTGACTATATTTCGGCCCATAACTAATTAATACACCTCGATTCCTTTAATAATGTAGTGTCACTCAACTACAATACCTGAATATTTTCCCTCGGTCCAAAATAAATACTCACAATTTATTTCCCGAAATTTATTCATCTCATGGCATACAATTATCACCCTCCTAAACCCAATCATATCACCTTATAATTGCTAAGGAATATGTGCTACATATGCATTTATCACTAAATAATATGTAGGGGAATACTCTAAATTAATTTCACCTTTATATATATATATAAAACTGGAGGACCTGCGAGAATTTTGGGACCATCGATCGATGAATCCCCTAGGTCGATCGATCGATCGACCAGGTCCTTTTCTTCTTCGGCTTGCTGTTCAGCCATTGTTAACCCATTCAAGCTTCTACTTTCTCCCATAAAAAATCTATCATAATCCACCACATTAAAATATGAAAACAGGTTCTACTCAACCTAGAAGCCTTATTTCAATCACCAATTTCCACAAATCTTAATGTTTTACAAATTTACCCGATTTTCAAACACCCAAACACTTTACATTTCTAATATCAGAATTTAAATTTCCATTCATGCTGGATTTAATCATACGGTTCATATTCTTAAACTACAGAATCATGAAACCTACTAATATCATCCCAAATCTCATCTAGATATACCATTTCTCAAATACCGATTTCACCCGAATACCCATTTATCCCCAAAATCGATTTTGGTTTACACATCACAAAAATATGAATTGATTATCACCAATTTAGAATCATAACAGTTAACCACTTGACTGGAATCATTCGTAGGGTCTGATCTGTTGTAGTTAAGGTGTTGATGAAGAACGCTCACTTTTGTCCCTTAATTTGGCTCCAAAAATCCCCGATTGGCTCTTGATTTGCTTTCCCCAAATTTCCTTTCAAACCCTAGGTTTAGAATTTTTTTTAACTGCCATTCAACACTTCCCCAGTTAGGTTTAAACCCCTAATCCCGTTTTTGGCCACATGGGCCTAATTAAAATGTCCCGAATCACCCCGTGTGGGCCCGGCCCCGATACCCGATTACTACCCCCGAGTACTCTTTTCTGACTATCTCGACCCATTCAGACTCAACCGACCACTCAGAATCGTCATCCGAAATACTTTATAACATTCTCCAATCTTGACCTCGAAAATGCGACACATATTAATTCAGACAATTTACTTAAAGTCGCCCAATAATAAATAATTCTTCCCACTCAAATAAATTCTCCAAATCATAAATTTAAGTTTCTCCAATTTAAATATTTCTATTTCTCTCAAAAATAATTAAATTTTAAATCCTCAAAATTACGGGGTGTTACATACTTCCCCCTTATAAAGGAATTTCGTCCTCGAAATTAAGATAAGCCTAGTGCTCTAAGATTCAAATATCACTCTCTAGTCATGTGCCTCTAAGCTCGCTATATCTATATCTCCCGTTCTAACTATAAATTACACAAATATGCATTATAATTAACGAGGGAACCCATACACCATGTACCCGTGCTTGACCGCACAAAAGTTGCCTTAATTAACCCGGGTGCCCATACACCCTATTCCCGTGCTTTATCGCATGAAAGTTACCGGACTATGCTAGCCGTGACCCGTAATATAACTTCCAACCCGTAGTCATATCACATACATATATAATGGCCAGGGTACCCAACCCATGTACTAATGATCAAACATCTCCCAACTTCCAATGTTGCGCTAAGTTTCATGCGTGGGACGTCTCGCAAGTGAAATCCAAACAAGGAACCCCCCGATACACTACTACCTCACATTTTCGGACGTTGAGATTCGTTATACCCTCAGTCCATAGCACGTACCCCCAAATACTTGTCTCTTAACAAAAAAGCATACATGCTTACCCTTACGCTACAAAAGACAACATAAAATACTACACCCTTACTATCACTAGTTCTTGCACAAAATAAACCCTGAGTTATCTCTCCCTCCTCAAAAATAAATCTAACCACTCTGATTCACTTAAGTAAACACCCTTACTTACCGGGATAAAATATGAGAACACAAGACCTCTTTATGTGTCTATCGCACTACACAATACAACATATATACACACATATATATAGGTTAGACGCCCTCTCAGGTGATACCTAGTAGAAATCATTCATACCCTGGTGTTGCGAACACCAAAACTTGCCCTCATTATTTACAATAGTTCAAATCCATTGCTATCCAACCGATATAAAAATCATTATCTACCCTACTTCCATAATTCTCGAAATTAGTAACCCCTCGCATAATACCAATCCCATCTATGTGCATACCCCCACTCTCTCGTGGTTAACACTAAAGAAATTTTTACTATCCCACAGAAATATATATGTAATATGGCTGCTATAGCCAGCGCACCCACTAAATTCCACTTATCCGCGAACTCTAGTGAAAATAATTCTTATAAAGTGACACCCTCACTGTCACTCAAAACATACCCCATGACTATAGGATAAAAAGATAATTACCTCCATACTCTAGCTGCAATGGCTGATCCTCGGGTTCCTGAGCAGCTTCCGCCTGCCCAAAAGCACCCATGACTTGTTGTAGTGGTTGTACATATAGGACCTTGTCCTGTTGTTGACCCCTTCCTCGCTTAAGACAATCTCTCTTCACGTGTCCCGCTTCCCCACAAACAAAACACTTCTTAATAAATTCACCCTGCCATTGATCCCTTCCTTGCTGGCGCTATCGGAAGTCCTGGCCATCCTGTCGATAGCCTCCAGATCTAAATCGCTTGGCCTGATTCCCCTGCCTGAAATACTGCCCTTGATGTCCCCCTGTCTGCTACTGGGATACCCCACTGGTATTGTTCCCTCCTGCTTTATTCGACTAACTGGGTTCCACTCCCCTCTTGCTTCCTCTAATGTGGAAGCGATATTCCTAGAAGTGCTGGAGTGCTACATTTACGACGTCCGTATAAGATACTAATGCGGGATTACCAATCAAATCTTGCCTGATCCTCCAGACTAACCCATCCATGAACTTTGACTTATTTCTTTCTTCATCGCGTACCTCATCCGGTACAAAATTTTCCAAACAAGTGAATTCTTCCTCGTAGTCGGCCAATGAACGGGCCCCCTGAGTCACCTCTCTGAATTTTCTCCTCATTTCGGTTTCAACTGCTGGTGGAAATTACTTGTGGTAAAACCGCACCCAAGACTCTACAATTGCTGATGTATCTATTTCCTCAACTGTGGTGATCGACTCCCACCATTGTAGTGCTGCTCCCACAAACCTAAAGGTGGCTAGCATTTTCTTCTGCACCTCGTTGCAATCTACTATGCGTAGGTGACACTGGATATCCCTCTTCCACTGACACACTAGCACCACATCTGAACCCCCTTGAAACTCTGGTGGGTGGCCCTTTTGAAAAACCACTCGTACTTGCTTCCACTTCGACTGCCCCTGGTGGACCTGAACATCCGGTACCACTAACGCATATGGCTGATCTCGTGGAAAGCACCTTGCCATTGTGATCATCATCGCTTGAACTGCCTGTGCTACTAATTCAGTTACCTGTGCAGCTGAAATCATCTATGGCAGTCGCTGCGATATCTCTGGCTCCTAATGAGCCTCCCTAGTCTCATATCCCCTGCTGCCCTAGCTACTCTCTCTCTCCTGGGCGGCATCTGAAATGCGAATTGAAACGTATGATTTCACCCTCAAATATAAAGTAATTGGCAAAAGAACGTAAATGCGCATACGTATAAGAATATAACAATCCTATGATAGGGCTCTACATCAAAGGACGCTAATCTGAAACGTGAAAAGACGCACAGATCCTAAGGACACTAGAACCTGATGCTCTGATACCATCTGTGACACCCCGCTTAATAAAATACCAGGTGATCAGTCCTATACCAAATTAAAATAGGAATCCCAGTTGGGTCATCCTTAGCATCACTGTCGAAAAACATTTTTTAAAACTTACTAACCACCTAGTATTCCAAAAAGCTGGTGCCAAATTTTATCTTTTTAATTAAATAAAACAAATAACATGTGGAAAGATAATATGAGCCATACACAACGACTGAATTAAATCAACTGAATAAATAATAAACTACATGCCGAATAAACCATCGGTCACCAAAGTAAATAGTCCAATACAAATATTCAACACCTGAATAAATTAAATCTGAAAACTGTACTGAAATTCTGGGCGACATGCCCTATATAAAACTGAAACTGATAAATGATTCCTACTCTAGGAATGAATGAAAGATGCGTCTAATCTAAGCACCTGCTAGCATCCACATATGCCGCAGCTCTGTGTCCCTGGAATAGAATATCAAGTTTGGCGTCCCTGTGGCTGGACACCTAAAAGGTTTTGAAAATAATTTTATAGCAAGGGTTAGAACCCAAAACATTTTGAAAATATTTAGCAAGTGAATTAACTACAGTAATTTAAAATATATGAATGCGCTCCATATTTAAGTTAGCTTCACACTCTCTTGAGGACATTCTCACCCCTTCACTAAAGTGCACACCTAACGATTACCTTAACCCCACCTAGTTGTACTACCTCGTCCAACTAGTCCATGTAATCCTCCCTTTCCTTTCCTCTCTAAACCGAGTATTATTATCCATGGGTTATAAGTTATCTCACTAATTAACTTAATTAATTTCCTTTAAATAATATCATATAACTCTGACACCAGTTATATAAAAAAATTACATCACACACTGTATTATTACCCGCATATAATATTTACTACCATATATACGTACCTTTACCACAACATCCACACATATATCATATGTATATCCATCCCTTCGAGTATACCCTCTTCGGATGATTCCCTTTAAAGTGCTATCTCACTAGGTGTTCTCACATAACCTAGTTTCCCAAGTTGGAATCGCTCACCAACCTGGTCCAAAAATATAAACGTAGTGGAGGCGGTCATATTCCTTCCCTGAAAGTGAGATAAACTCCTCACCCATATACCAAACGCTATGACCTGGGGATATACTCACCCTACTACTCAAGCTAGGGGATTCACCCACATCGCGCAACCTCCCTTAATAGCACTAGAGTATATGACTTAAATAAATATCTAGTCCCTGATATTTAATAGCACACAGAAAGTACACACATGTATATATATACTATCACCACACCGTATATATATAAATTCCGACTTTACCGTGTACTAAAACCCGTAACACTAGCCTATACGTTTCCGAGTCTATGGTCCAACTCAAATTTAATTAATTCACTCCTTAATAATTTATTACTTTCTTTTGTCTATAGTCCAACTATAATTTAATTAATTTACACATTCATTAATTATTAGAAATCTGAGTCTATGGTCCGACTTTAATTTAAATAATTTCAACATTAATTAATTTAACACTTGGTGTCACCCAACCATTATACCCGGACTCGCTCACTTGGCCCGTACTATCGTTAATACCCGTGACTATATTTCACCCCATAACTAATTAATTACACCTCGATTCCTTTAATAATGTAGTGCCACTCAACTACAATACCCGAATATTTTCCCTCGGTCCAAAATCAATACTCACAATTTATTTCCCGAAATTTATTCATCTCATGGTATACAATTATCACCCTCCTAAACCGAATCTTATCACCTTATAATTGCTAAGGAATATGTGCTACATATGGATTTATCACTAAATAAGAAGTAGGCGAAAAATCTAAATTAATTTCCCCTTTATATATATAAAACTGGAGGACCTGCCAGAATTCTGAGACCATCGATCGATCGATCCCCTGGGTCGATCGACCATGTCCCTTTCTTCTCCGGCTTGCTGTTCAGCCATTGTTAACCCATTCAAACTTCTACTTTCTCCCATAACAATATCCGATCATAATCCACCATATTAACATATGGAAACAGGTTCTATTCAACCTAGAAGCCTTATTGTAATCACCAATTTCCACAAATCTTAACGTTTTACAAATTCGGGTTTTACCCGAGTTTCAAACACCCAAACACTTTACATTTCTAATATCAGAATTTAAATGTCCATTCATGCTGAATTTAATCATACGGTTCATATTCCTAAACTGCAGAATCATGAAACCTACTAATATCATCTCAAATCTCATCAAGATATACCATTTCCCAAATACCGATTTCACCCGAATACCCATTTATTCCCAAAACGGATTTTGGTTTACACATCACAAAAATATGAATTGATTATCACCAATTTATAATCATAACAGTTAACCACTTGCCTGGAATCGTTCGCAGGGTCTGATCCGTTGTAGTTAAGGTGATGAAGAACGCTCACTTTTGTCCCTTAATTTGGCTCCAAAAATCTCCGATTGGCTCTTGATTTCCTTTCCCCAAATTTCCTCTCAAGCCCTTGGTTTAGAATTTGTGTTAACTGTCGTTCAACACTTCCCCAATTAGTTTTAAACCCCTAATCCCGTTTTTGGCCACATGGGCCTAATTAAAATGGCCCGAATCACCCCGTGTGGGCCCAGCTATGTCCAAAAATGCCACGAGACCCGATTACTACCCCCGAGTACTATTTTCTGACTATCTCGACCCATATGGACTCAACTGCACACTCAAAATCTTCATCCGAAATACTTTATAACATTCTCCAATTTTGACCTCGAAAATGCGACACACATTAGTTTGGACAATTTACTTAAAGTTGCTCAATAATAAATAATTCTTCCCACTCAAATAAATTATCCGAATTATAAATTTAAGTTTCTCCAATTTAAATATTACTATTTCTCCTAAAAATAATTAAATTTTAAGTCCTCGAAATTACGGGGTGTTAAAATAAAGAAGTGCGATTTTTCTTCTTACTACTCTAACCTACCAAATTGTTACCTATATAATAGCAAGCTCCTGATGTGATCTTACTATCATCAGTACACCCAGCCCAATCAGCATCAGTGTATCCAATTGTAGTACTAGGAGTATCATTGGTGTACCAAAGTCCTAAATTTAGAGTGACTTTTATATATTTAAAGATTTTTTTTACACATAATAAGTGGTTGTCTTTAGGATTATTTTGATAACGGGCACACACGCAAATAGCGTACATAATATCAGGATGTGAGGTAGTAAGGTTCCTATCATGCTACGATATAGAGTAGGATCTATGGATTTCCCATTCTCATCCTTAGAGTGTTTTACCGTAGTACTCATGAGAGTTTTAGAATCTTTCGCACTTTCAAGACCGAATTTTTTGACAATCTCTAAAGAATATTTAGATTGTGAAACAAATAAGCCTTCTGGATTTTGTTTGACTTGAAGACCTAAGAAAAACTATAACTCCCCCATAAGAGACATTTGAAATTCTTTATGCATAATTTCAGAAATGGTTTTAACTTCTGAGGGAGAAGTGGATCCAAAAATGATATCATCTACATAAACTTGAGCTATAATAATATGTTTGTCAAAATGTTTGACAAAAAGGAATTGATCATTTCCACCTCTCTTAAAACCTTTGTCTAAGAGAAAATTGGAAAGACGCTAATACCAGGCTCTTGTAGCTTGTTTTAAGCCATATAAAGCCTTTTTAAGACGAAAAACATAATTTGGATATTGAGGGTCAATGAACCCTTTTGGTTGTTCTACATACGTCTCCTCTGTCAATATTCCATTAAGGAAGGCAGATTTGACATCCATTTGGTAAAGCGTAAAATGTAAGTAACAAGTTATTGCAAAAAGAAGACGAACAGATTCTAAGCGAGTAACAGGGGCAAAAGTGTCGTTAAAATCTATTCATTCAATTTGAGAGTAACCTTGAGCTACTAAACTATCTTTGTTTCTAATGATTATCCCAATTTCATCAGATTTATTTTTAAATATCCAACGTGTGCCAATAACCTTTTTGTGATCAGGCCTAGGTACAAGATGCCAAACATCATGAATGACAAATTGAAAAAGTTCTTCCTGCATTGCAGAAATCCAATGAGTATCATTCAATGCCTCATTTACATTCTTTGGTTCCATAAGGAAAACAAAACATGCATAAAGAGCATAATTTCTTAATTGAGATCTTGTACGCACAGGTTCACTAGGGTTACCAACAACATTATCTATAGGATGTTCTTTAGAAACCCAGTTAGGTACTTCAAGTGTCTCAATTAGCAAAGAATCATCTATTTCTGGAGTGTCATTTTCTAAAACATTTTTAGACACTTGCACAATAGTTGGGTCTTCAGTCTTACTCTCAACAGTAGTGTCACTCATAATAACGTTTATGGTTTCCATTAAGGTCTTAGTGTGAAGATTATAAATACAGTATGCTCTACTGTTAGGATAGTATCCTAAGAAGACCGCTTTATCTCCACGAGTCTCAAATTTGGATAGGTGTTCTCTGCCTTTACAGACATAAAAAGTACTACCAAAGGTTCTACGGTACTTAAGATTGGGCCTTTTCCCATACCATAGTTCATAAAGAGTTTGTTTAGACTTCTTCCTAAGATAGACCCTATTGACGATGTGACATGCAGTTCCAATAGATTCTACCCAAAAGTATTTAGGCAGGAACTTGGCATGAATCATAACCCGTGCCATCTCTTGAAGAGTACGATTCTTGCGCTCAGCAACTCCATTTTGTTGGGGAGTTTTAGGAGCACTAAACTAATGTTTGTAACCATTGTAGTCACATTATTCTATAATACCAATATATATGAATTCTCCACCTCAATCACTACGAATTCTATTTACTTGAGTGTCCTTCTTATTTTCAATTCGAAGTAAAATTTTTAAAAAAATTTGGAAAGTATCAGACTTGTGTTTTAAGAAGGCTACCCAAGTAAATCTGGTGAAGTCATCAACCATAACAAGAATGTAAATGTGTCCACAGAGACTAACAGTTCGAGAAGGACCCATTAGGTCCACATGGATGAGCTCCAAAGGTATAGAGGTAAGGGTATCTTTAACTTTCTTATGAGGTGCTTTAACAATTTTTCCTTCCTAACATAAGCCACAGATAATATTAGAGATAGGTTTGATTTTGGCAATTCCTCTAACTATTTCTTGTGAGGAAAATCTACTAGGGTTATCGTAATTTATGTGACCCATCCTATTATGCCATATTTCATTCTCATCCATTCTGGCAATGTTACAGACCTCAGTGACAGTCTGGACTGTGTAACAATTATCAGGTGTCCTGAGTGCTGTAAGAATGCACTCAACTTTTTCATTTAAAATTTTGTAATTATTCTTTGAAAAGGTAACAGTATGATTTGAGTCACAAAATTGCGAGATACTATGTAGATTAGCCTTAAGACCTTTTACTAGAAGAACATTTTCAAGTATAGGTAATCCTTTTTCTTGGAGTGTTCCTTTACCAATGATTTGAGATGATACACCATCACCAAAACTAACTTTTCCTCCAGCAAAACTGGTTTTGTTTAAAAGTTTTATAACATCACCAGTCATGTGTTTTGAACATCCTGAGTCTAAATACCATCCAGAAGGAGTGTGTTCAGCTTTTAAAGAAGTAATCACAATGTTACAGTTCATCTGGGGCAATAGCTCATCTTTACTAACCCAAATAGCTCTTATTTTCATTTTGCTCTCATTTGATAAAATTTGCGAGCAATAGATTTTTTTAGAAAAATATTTTGTGCGTGATTTTGTATTTTATGGAAGATATAAGCATTTGGTTTAGAAACGTGTCCTTCTTGGAAATGTTCTTTTAGGTTTGGTCTTTCTCTTTTTATAGTTAGAGTTTTTGTCTGGTTGTCTAGGCAGGATATAATTGTTATGGCTTCTCCTAGAATAGTTAAAGTTCTGGTATAGAGGAGTATTACAGACATGTATTACTAAGCGTTTAGAATAGGATCCTTCAAAAGAGTGACCATATATGTCACAGTAGGAGCAATATAGATTGTTGGATGAGGGTATTTCCTTAGGAAAGTCTTTAAACATAGGTTTTGTGGAATTTTGATTTTGAACCTTGTTCCTAGGGAGAACAGTTTGAAAGGTTGAATCAGTCTTCCTAATCTGAGGGCAGATATATTTAGCCTTGGATGGACTTTCACACTTAGAATTACTTGATTCCCAAGTATCAAACTTTAGTTGATTTTTATCAAACTAATTTTTTAGGGAATGAAAATTCGGGCAAGTTTCTATAAGTCTTTTGCCTCGTGACACAAACTTGATTGATTCAAAGTTTTTATTTTGTGTCTTTAATTTTAGGCAAGACCCTATTCCAGTTCGATCATCAGAATTGGTTTTTGAATCAGCAACAAAACCATCAAAACAGTTTGAATTATTTTCAAATTTTGCAAATTTTTTGAAAACGGTTGTTGTCTTTTCTTTAGATTGCTCCAATTCTAATCATGTCCCCTTATATTTTTTCTCCAGAGTTTCATTTGTTTCAATCAAATTTTTCAATTTTTGATCAAAAAGTTTGACTTCATTTTCATGGGTTAGACATTGGGTAGTGTTGATACCAAAATTAATATGCTGATGTGGACGAATAAATACGAAAGACACGTGTCAATCTACATGGCACAATAGCAGCGAGGAAGTTCCTTTCCCGACCAACCATTCTTCTTTCCGAGGTACGAGGATACACCGAGGTACTCTAGTTCTCCGAGGAACTCCTGATCAGCGAGCAGCTATGGCGGTCCGAGCTGCACCTCGGTCGTATCATTAATTGCCAGATAATCAACAGTTCAGATATTCATTGAATGCTTATATTCTTGACGCGCACGCTGCATTAAAAGTATTACCCTTTCACATGTATATCATTTAATGTATCGAACCTTTCATGTACAGCCTCAAGGCTATAAATACCTTGTATCAAACCCATTCAAGGGGACCGGAATTTCTTGAGAGAACTTGTAATCAAGAATTCCACAAACACTCAGCAATAACATAACAGTGGACGTAGGCTTAATTCCTAGCCGAACCACTTTAAAAATCTTTGTCTTATTTATTTATCTGTGATTGAATAATTAGAGCAATCTAGTTTTTTACATCAACAGATTGGCGACGTCTGTGGGAAACGACTGTTACTATCGTTTTTCGCAAAAATCATTTGTTATTAATGGCAGATAATCCAGAATCCAGTAATCGAAATGCTGGAAGTGCTGGAAATCCTCCAAATCCATCTGCAACTCCAGATCTGGCTGGAATTATGACAAATCTGGCTCAAGGACAAACCGCCATGCAAGAATCTATGAGGCAACTCATTCAAACTCTTCAAGGCGGTGCACCTACCTATTCAGGACAACGGAGTGATCGTGGGCAATCATGATCCAGACGTACTGCGTCATATCGCAATGGGGAATCTAATGATTCTTCTTACCAACCTGGGCGAACTTCATCGATACGGGCTACGGATACAAATCAACCTATATCTCTCTCTCCGGAGAGAACCAGCGCTTTGGAAAGATTAAGCAGGGCGTCTCCTTTCAGTCGATTAGGACCAAGGAGGAATATTAGTCCACCTAGAGCTCCATCGAGAAGTTTTCGGCCACCATCAGGTTTGAGAGAAGGATCAGCACAATCACGACCAGCTAATCGTCGAGATAAATCTCAGGAAGCTACGTCAGAACAATCAGTTGCTCGGACTAAGCGGCCTGAGGAAGGAAATGAAGCATGGAAAGGTTCCATTCAGCGGTTGGAGGATAGACTGGGCGAAATGGCTAAGGCAAGAAACCCCTTACAGAGAACTTTTGTTCAAGGGACACCTTTTGTGCAAGCCATTGTGGATTTTCCTACCCCATCGAAATTCAAAGCACCTGTGGTGACCCCCAAGTATGATGGAAAGACAGATCCTGTACTCCATATAGAACAATACCAAGCTGCCGCCGACATATATGCCGTCCCCGACGAGATGAGGTGTAGAGCATTCTCAGGAACTCTTACCGGATCTGCACAGATATGGTATAACAATCTTCCTCGGGGTAAGATTTCAACTTTTATTCAATTAGCCGAGTTGTTCATTGGGAATTTTTGTTTTGGGGCGAAGCCGATAAAGCGAGTAGCACATTTGTTAAGTGTTAGACAAAATCAGGTGAAAGTACTAGAGACTACATAACTCGTTTTAATAACGAGAAGTTGGAAGTCGTAGATTACGAAGAAAAGACAGCAATCACTACTTTGATGAGTGGTTTGCTGCCTAATAAGTTGTACTACACCTTGGCCAAAGATCCACCTAAAACTATGTCCGAGTTGATGGCAAAAGCAGCCAAAATTATGAATGCCGAGGAGGCTATGGCTGCGAAGAAGAATATGGATAAAGAAGTAAAAGTGGAGGTCGACAAGTCTAAGAAGAAAGATCAAAAAGGTAATGGTGGTGACAAGCATTACAGGAATAATAGGACAACGTTGGAAGTCCTAAAGAAGTACGATAATTATACCCCATTGAAAATGGGTATTAATCATGTTTTGGAAGAAATCAAGAATAACGAGGAAATCAAGTGGCCAGAGAAACTGAAGACAAATCCCGATCTGAGGAATAAGGCCAAATATTGCGAGTTTCATAAAGATCATGGCCATATGACCAAAAATTGCATAGCCCTTCGGAACGAGATTGAAACAGTGATCCGAAGAGGAAAGTTGTCAAAGTATGTAGATCGTAGAGGTGAAAGGAAGAATGATGACAGAACTAGAGAGAGATCTAGATCTCCTCGTCGTGCAGAGGAGAAAAAGAAGAGGGATCATGAAGATGATCCGGATGATGACCCTGATCTTCCCAAGAGGCCAAGGCAGCCTGAACGAGAGGTATTTTCCATTCTTTTTGGGTCATTTGATTGTAATGTGATTATAGGAGGAGATGCGGGAGGAGGAGACCTTACTGCAGAAAGAAAAGCTTACCTCGGAGAGGCTCAAGCTTGTTCATATATTCAACGAATAAATCTGGCCGAGGATGATCGTCCGAGGAAGGTAAACAAAGAGAAGCTAGTGATTGGTTTTTCAAAAAACGACCTGGCAGGTGTTCTTTACCCTCACGATGATCCTTTGATGATCAAAATGAGGATGAAGGATGTAGTCATTTCAAGGGTGTTAATAGACAATGGTAGTTCGGCAGACATCATGTACTATTCATGCTTTGATAGCTTGAATTTAAAATTATCTCAATTGGAACCTTATCACAGACCCCTTCTGGGTTTTGCTGGCGAGAAAGTTTTTCCACTTGGGACGATCAAGTTGGATATACTCATTGGAACTTGGCCTGCTTGTCGAACAGAAAGAATACGCTTCTTTGTGATGGATAAGAATGTGCAGTCAGCCTACAACATCATCATGGGAAGAGTTGGATTGAAGAAGTTCGAAGCAGTTCCATCTACAGTACATCAGTGTTTGAAATTCCCAACGAATTTTGGAGTCGAAATTATGAAAGGTGATCAAAAAGTAGCTCGGGAATGCTATTATTCGTCTGCCGAGCAAGAAGAACTTGAAGAATCAAGGAAAAAGACTACTACTTATCAAGTGGAGGAGGGTACAGAAATTGAAACTCTTGACCCTAGGGATGAATCTCAACTTGTAAAAGGACAGGTGGTGGAGTCTACAGAAACTGTTATTCTGGACGACGAGCATCCTGAACGAGTAACCCAGATAGGATCGTCGCTGGATGTTTCAATAAAATAGGAGTTGATAACTTTTTTGAGAAACAGGAAGAATACTTTTGCTTGGAGTCATGAAGACATGCCAGGTATAGATCCAAACTTCTTATGTCACGAACTCAATGTGAATAAGGAGATCAAGCCTGTGAAGCAAAGAAGAAGAGTGTTTAGTCCCGAGAAGAACCAGGCCATACAAGAGGAGGTCGAGAAACTTCAGAAAGCCCAATTCATTGAAGATGTGAAATATCCAGATTGGTTGGCAAATGTGGTGATGGTAAAGAAGAAGAACAACAAATGGAGAATGTGTGTTGATTTCACTGATCTCAACAAGGCATGCCCAAAAGATCATTTTTCGTTGCCCAGAATTGATCAACTAGTGGATGCTACCTCGGGACATGAGCTACTCAGTTTTATGGATGCTTATTCTGGCTACAATCAGATCAAAATGAAGCCGGAAGACAGGGAAAGTACTTCTTTTATCACCCCAAGGGGAACTTATTGTTATAATGTTATGCCTTTTCGTTTAAAAAATGCAGGTGCAACATATCAGCGGCTGATGAACAAGGTTTTTGCCGAACAAATCAGTTGCAATATGGAAGTCTATGTCGACGACATGCTCACCAAAAGCAAGAGAGCTACTAATCATCTAGTTGACTTAGGCCAGACCTTTGATCAACTGGACAAATACCAAATGAAGCTCAACCCGACGAAGTGTACCTTTGGAGTACGAGAAGGAATGTTCCTCGGATACATCGTCAATCAACGAGGTATTGAGGCAAATCCAGAAAAGATCAAAGCTCTTTTAGGGCTGCGATCCCCAACGACGAGGAAAGAAGTACAGAGTCTTACCGGACGAGTTGCAGCGCTCAACAGATTTGTATCCCGAGCAACTGATAAATGCCTCCCATTCTTCAAAACACTGCGAAAAAGTTTTGAGTGGACTGATGAATGTGAGAAGGCCTTTCAAGATTTGAAGAAGTATTTGGGAGCCCCACCATTGTTGTCTAGGCCAATAACAGGAGAGAAGCTGTACTTGTATTTGGCAGTATCAGAGAATGCAGTTAGTTCAGCATTGATCAGATTGGAGAATGGGGTCCAGAAACCTATCTATTACACAAGTAAAGCTTTCCGAGGTGCAGAAATCAGGTACCCAAAGCTAGAAAAATTGGCATTGCCATTAATTGAAGCAAGTAGAAGAATGAGGCCATACTTCCAGGCTCATACAATCATTGTGTATACCGACATGCCATTAAGACAAGCCCTTCACAAGCCAGAAAAGTCAGGAAGATTGATGTATTGGGCAATAGAACTCGGTGAATATGACATTGTGTATGAACCTAGATCATTATTGAAGGGGCGCTGTAGCAGATTTTATAGCAGAGTTCACATACCCTGATACCCCCGAGGAACAAAAGGTACTTGCTGACCTACCTGTGGACGATACAGTATCAACAGACACAAATCCAGACCAACTAAGGTTGGTAAAAGGGTGCGAACAGATGACCGATGAGGAGCGAAAGGTACCGGGGGATGATGGAAGAAAACAGCAGATATTTTACCGAGGAACTCTGACAGATAAGAAATTTGAAGACGACGTACCTACATGGAGATTATATGTAGATGGATCATCATGCACAGCTGGATGTGGAGCAGGGATTGTTTTAAACACCCCAGATGATATTGACATGGAGTATGCCTTGAGATTCCAATTCAAAGCTTCCAATAATAAAGCTGAGTATGAGGTCATGATAGCAGGTTTTCATTTGGCGAAAGTTATGGAGGCACGGCAAATAATTGTTTTCAGTGATTCTCAATTAATTGTGAATCAAATGATGGGGATATATGCAGTGAAGGGAGAGTTAATGGTGAAGTACCATGCGAAGGTGATGGAATTATTGACAGAATTTGATGCTATTCAATTGGTAAGGATACCGAGGATGGAGAATGCTAGAGCAGACGCATTGGCCCAATTAGCGTCAGCTACGCGCACCGAGCTGCGAAGAACAATACCAATTGAAGTATTAAAAAGTCGGAGCATAGAAGAAGATCTGACGGTGAAAATTATTACCCTTGATTTAGGACCATCTTGGATGGATCCTATCAGGGCATACATTGAAGAAGGAGAATTACCAGAGGACAAGCTAGCTGCCAAGAAATTGAAGTATAAAGTTGCTCGGTATGTGTTAACTAATGGTGTTTTGTATAGACGAGGAATTATGGTAGGTTTACAGAGATGTGTGCATCCATCAGAAGTCAAAGAGTTGATTGAAGAAATCCATGAAGGATCTTGTGGAGCTCATGTAGCGGGTCGGACACTTTTACAAAGGGTAATGACACAAGGATATTACTGGCCGACGATGAGGACTGATTGTATAGCCTATGCCAAGAAGTGTGACAAGTGCCAACGTTTTTCCTCTATCCGAAGAACTCCACAAGCATTGTTGACACCCATAACTTCACCTTGGCCATTTGCCATGTGGGGTGTTGATCTGGTTGGACCATTGCCGACGACCCGAGGAAGGTTCAAGTATCTCGTCGTGGCAGTGGATTACTTTACTAAGTGGGTGGAAGATGAACCACTAATTGATATGACGTACGAGAAGGTATATCAGTTTATTTGGAAGAATATCATTTGTCGATATGGTCTCCCCCATGCTTTCATCACAGACCATGGAACACAATTCGATAATGAAGAATTTGCTGCCTATTGTCATCAGTCGAACATTTTGAAGTATCATTCAGCACCAGGCCATCTCCAAAGCAATGGACAGACTGAGGTGACGAACAGAACATTACTAAATGGTTTAAAGAATAGGTTAAGTGAAGCTAAAGCAAATTGGATTAATGAGCTCCAATCAGTACTATGGGCTTACCGAACAACTCCCCGAGCAACAACTAGAGAATCACCATATATGCTAGCCTTTGGAAGTGAGGCTGTGATACCTGCCGAGTTGGGTCTCCCAACGCATAGAGTACTGAATTTCAATTCCCCAATCAGCGATTTGATGAGAAGAATGGATTTGGATATGCTCGAGGAGGTTAGAGAAGAGGCAGCCATTAGGAATGCTGCTTACCAACAACGTACAGCTCTGTTCTACAACAAAAGGGTGAAGAAATGTGATTTAAAAGAAGGGGATTATGTGCTAAAGAGAGTCATTCAGAAGCAAAATAAGTTGGAAGCAAACTGGCATGGACCTTACCGAGTTACAGAGGTTGTTCGCCCAGGAACTTACAGAATAGCAACTCTAGAGGGAGAAGAATTTAAGAATGCATGGAATGCCGAACACCTGCGCAAGTATTATCAGTAATGTAAAATGTAAAGCATTTCCTTCATTATGAATAAAACGAGGATGTTTCACCATTTTCTTTCTGTTGAAAGTTTTTCGGGGAATACTAGTGTAGTACACTACGCACAACAAAACTCCTTTGGTTAGGAGGCGCTCTAAGGAGCAAAAAGTGCTCTAAGGAGCCAAAAGCTCTAAGGAGCCAAAACTCCTTTGGTTAGGAGGCGCTCTAAGGAGCAAAAAGTGCTCTAAGGAGCCAAAAGCTCTAAGGAGCCAAAACTCCTTTGGTTAGGAGGCGCTCTAAGGAGCAAAAAGTGCTCTAAGGAGCCAAAAAGCGCTCTAAGGAGCCAAAAGCTCTAAGGAGCCAAAAAAAAAAAAAAATACTCCTTTGGTTAGGAAAAACAAAATATTCCAAAATACACCAAGTATAGTTGGTCGGGGATAAAGACCCACTAACTATAGTTGGTCGACGAGGACAAATTATTGACTTTAATAGGTCAAACACATTTTATGAAAATATTTGAAATTGAACCAAGTATGGCTGGTCGGGGATAAAGACCCATCAACTGTAGTTGGTCGACAAACATTATTCATCCATCATGGTTGGTTGGAAACAGTTGGAACAATTTATACTCATTACTTTATTGAATAACCTTGATACTTGTAACTTTTTATTAAGTTGCCCAATGAACAATATTATTGTTATCTTTTTAATAGATACATATGCATAAGTGTAAAGTGTTTGATAAAACACGAGATAATACCAATACAGATTTACAAACAAAAATGAAGTCTTTTATTAAAAATTCAAAATAAGTTACATATTACATGTATCTGCTGACTATTACATTAAGATTCCTATTCTATTGGTTTCTTGCCCTTTGCTTTGGAGACAGGCTCTTCGCCAGCAGGAGGATCTTCCAAGCAAAGAGGAGAATTAATAAAGTTTAAGTCCTTCAGCATTCTGACGTTCATTATTGAAGGGGTATCCATTAGGTGCTCTGGACGCGATACTTCAACTTGGGAATGAAGGCTATAATCACCGAGGTATTTTGAAATTAAGCTGCGAGGAATGGAACGAGCTGGGATCCAGGACATGTCCAATTTGAAAGGTGGCACGGGCAAGTCAAGTAACCCAGGAGCATGATAATCCCATAAGAAATTCCCTCGCTCCAATTTTAACACACCCAGTGCATTCAACCATCCCTGTTTATAACCTTCATTATTGGAATGTTCAATACGAGCATCCAAGTGAACAAGGGCTTCATTGTATCCTGCCATCTAGAATTCCCTTGGCTGTTTATGGAATTGGAAGGTTAATCTATCCAATTGTTCATGAAGGCTTTTGGTAAAAAGATCCTTATTATGCAGAGCAGATTTCGTCACTGTAAGTTGATCTTCCAAGGATAGATTTTTCTTGGACATTTCTGATAGCGCTCGATCTTTGACGTTTAATTGGAATGCCTGAGTTTCCAAAGTAGATTGGGTACGAGCCTCTTCAACATTGCGACTAAGAACTTTTGATCGGCTCCGAGAAGCGACTGGAGAGCTTTGCTCCTCGGCAACATTTTGAGAAGCTCTTCCTCTCCCCCGAGAAGCTCTTCCTCGTCCACGAGCAGTCCCAGAAACAGCAGATCTTCTTAAATCATCCAGTTCTTGCCTTAATTTGGCATTTTCGACCTCTAAGAAAGAGAAACCTTCATCAGTAACGGGAACTATAGCAGTGGAAGATGATGCTGCAGATTCATATTGAGCCAACTTTTTCTGTAAATTATTATTTTCTTGTTCCAGGATCTCGACAATCTGCTTGCAAGCTTCAACTTCACCTTTTAAGGTCCTTTTCCTAATATCATATCCAGCAATGATCTTCTTATGGCCTGTTTCAGAAGAGAGCTGCTGGTATCTATTTTCATAATCTTCGTGCAACGAGGCCATTGTTGCATTGTGTTGATTTTGAAGATCCTCTATGGAACCATGAAGTTCCTCGATCAGTTCGTAATACGCCACATTATTGGCCACAGATCTATCAAGTAAATCCTTCAGATACCGGTAAGCCTCAACTGCTTGTTCTGAGGCATCGTGACCAAGGATGTCGACAATCTCTGATACACTTAGGTCTGTATGGCCAGCTTTATAATATCCATTGCATTGTCGCATCAACTCAGTATCAGGAGCAGATATCAATTCCATTCTGGCCAAAAACTAATAAAGAAGAGGAAGTAGGAGTTAATAAATAAAAGCAGACAGAATATCAATAAAGAAGAGGAACGAAGATGTATTTTATTAGATCATCAAAAGGTTACATTGTTCGATTACAAGAATTGAAATATAGAAATGATACCGAACAACTTCACACCTTTTCCTTGTCCCCCAAGACTTTCTCGGGAGGCTGGGACGAGGAGCTCGGTTGCTCGGTGGTATCAACGGGTTGATCAGCAGGAATCTTCTCGATAGGAGGAGGCATAGAAGAAACGTCCTCGAATACAGGGGGTTGAGAAGCAGAGACTGGGTCACCCATAGCCATAGAAGACTCATCTGAGGCAGGCTCATCTTCTTCTTCTTCCACAATCGGTGGAGGAGGACCAGGGAGATGTTGTTGGAATAGCTCAGAATCGTCTTGGACCTTCAACTCTTGCAGAGCAGCTACCCAGCCATCGTGGAAGTATTTCAACTTCCCATATTGGACTTGGGATGTCATTGCAGCTATCCCTCTCTCCCATCCTTTCTCCCAACCAGCACTGAAATGTTTCTTGATTGCGACCTTTCTCCTCAACTTCTCCGAGGAGAGCTTCACCTCCAATTCCTCCTTTTTGACCTTGATATCTCGCAGGGTAGATAACTCTTCTTCTGCCTTTTTCAGCTGGCCATCATATTCCTGATGTTTAACCTCTAAACCTTTTACTTTCTCCTCCAAATTCTTGGAGGTTTTGGCCATTTTCACCTTCTCAGCTTCAGCCACAGCTAATTTCTTCTCCCAAACAGCTTTTTCGTCAACATACTGTTGACGAGATTCCTTTAAAGACTGAGTCAAACCCAACAGAGCATCCTCTACACCTGACGAGGAGCTTGAAGATTTAATAGCTTCATCCTTCTTCACAATATTATTAAAACAGTTCACCAACTGAAAGATGAGAAAAATAGCAAAGTCAATACAAAATGCAAGCTTTCAGAGAAAGAAAGAAAAACCAGAAGTATAAGAAATTTACTGAAGCAAGGTGACGAGCAGCTAAGGATGTCAGCATATCCCTAGGAATTCTTTCATCAATACCATGGACCTCGGGTACAACCGAGTTCATTGCAGAACTTGGAAGAATGATGTTTGGAACATCAGTACCACCAGCAGGTAGGGAGGAGGCAGTTTCAGCCGGAGTAACTGAGGATGATTTCCTCAATCTCTTCAACGGGCGGTCAGAACCTTCAACCAAAGGGGTCTTGGTCGGAGAGATTGTAATTACATCTACAGGAGCATTTTTCTTGCTCGGAACCATTGGGGGCTTCTCGGTAGCTTTGGAAGACCCAGCATCCACTTTTTTTGTCCCCTCTGGGGCATCAGTTTTGCTTTTCTTGGCCCCAGCAACAGAAGTAACATCATCAAAGAGAGCAGGAGGAGCTCTTTTCTTACCCATCCTTTGACTTAAAGTAAGATGAGAATCTGAAGATGAACCTTCTGGAGTTGAAGCTGGTTCAACAGGGCGAGCAGTATAAGAGGTTGTGTAACTCTTATACTGTAGCAGATATGAGGCAGACCTGATGTGTTCGTCTGCAATGTTCTTGTGCAAACCCCAGATAAGTTCCAGATGCTTGATATTAACCTCTGATTCTTTTGGAGTTCTTCTTTTGCTATCAACTGTAAATAAATACATACGAGATATCAATCGTACATTTTGTCAAACATGATGAAAGCATAATTTCATAAGAAAAATAAAATGAAAAATAAACCTATCCCATTGCCATATGGGGGGCATCTAGGACCATTGTATACGCCATCTCCAGCTAAAGGGGCATGTTGCCAATTTTTTATAACCAATCCATGTTCGAAATAATCCCTATTTGAGTCAGGGAGGTTAACTACAAGGGCTCTATTTAAAAACCTAGTTTTTAAGTAATAAATATTATCTAGAGTGGCCCATTTATAGCAGTACATGATCTCAGGGATCCCAATACGAGTCCCATGAGTTAGATTTAATTTGTACACCCCATTAATTATTCTCCATGAATTGGGGGCTATTCTTGCAGGGACAAGATCAAAATATTAACAAAATTCGAGACTCAATGGATTTGGTGGAAAGGAAAAACCACATTCAGCAATAAAAAGACTGGGGAACCAATGTCCCTCAGCCAAATGAAAGTAATCTTGAGTTCCAGAAAACTCTTCCAAAATTACCCAAGATGGGATGGAAAAATCAGAACGGAATTTTTCAACAGATTCAATAACATAAACCATGGTGAGTAAAAGAAGAAGGAAGAAAAAGCTTACAGGAAGAAGGGAGAGCTGTCAACAACGAACGAAAATAAGGACGAACGCACAAGACTGAAAGAGAGAATAGAAAGCTTGAAAGCAGAAAATTGGGAAAAGTAGAAGACGGTATGCTTACCTAAGAAGTTTAAATACTTTGCATTGGGAAGCGGCGAAAGAAATGATTACCAAAAAGAAACTATTGAACTTCCGGCGGCTAAAAGGACAAAAACTGCACGGAGATCGAAGCGCTTATAAAAAATTCAAAAAAAGGGAGGAAGCTGGGAAATGAGAAGGAAATTTGAACACAATGTTCCTGAAACCCAGGAAAGTCATTTAATATTGCCATATACCGAGAAAGAATGTTCCATACTCCTCAAAGTTCGAAATATGAAACATTGGGGGCTTCTGTTGATACCAAAATTAATATGCTGATGTGGACGAATAAATACGAAAGACACGTGTCAATCTACGTGGCACAATAGCAGCGAGGAAGTTCCTTTCCCGACCAACCATGCTTCTTTCCGAGGTACGAGGATACACAGAGGTACTCTAGTTCTCCGAGGAACTCCTGATCAGCGAGCAGCTATGGCGGTCCGAGCTGCACCTCGGTCGTATCATTAATTGCCAGATAATCAACAGTTCAGATATTCATTGAATGCTTATATTCTTGACGCGCACGCTGCATTAAAAGTATTACCCTTTCACATGTATATCATTTAATGTATCGAACCTTTCATGTACAGCCTCAAGGCTATAAATACCTTGTATCAAACCCATTCAAGGGGACCGGAATTTCTTGAGAGAACTTGTAATCAAGAATTCCACAAACACTCAGCAATAACATAACAGTGGACGTAGGCTTTATTCCTAGCCGAACCACTTTAAAAATCTTTGTCTTATTTATTTATCTGTGATTGAATAATTAGAGCAATCTAGTTTTTTACATCAACAGGTTGTATACTCTTCAGCATTAAGTTTAACCATCAGGATTAGGTCTTCTAGTTTCCTAGTGAGATCTTTCACAGTTTTCTCTAGTCTAGTGATTTTCTTGAGAGTCTTAGCATAAAGTGTCTGAATATAAGGGAGGTCTTCAGTGTCGAAATCACTAAGTGTAGTGTGTGAAGTGACCCCTAAGGATTCAATTTTAGGACTCACACACACATTGACATCGTCATTATCGCTTTCCTTTTGACTCACACAACCCGTAGTTGAACTAACATTATTCTCAGAAATTAAAGCATCTAAACCAGTAGCAGCATGATTCATAACAACAGAAGTAGAGCTATTATCATCATTCTCATACATAGGAAAAGGCATATCATCATTATGGATTATTTTGGCATAGAAATACATGAAAGGATCAAAAACATCAGATGATTCAGGTTCCTCATTTTCAAAATCACTTGAATCATCCCATGTCTTGCAAATGTTGGCCCTAGTATGTTTATTGGTATTGTTCAAGTTGACTCTACAATCTTGTGCTATGTGAACCAATTTACCATATCTATAACATTCAGTATTCTTATAGTCTTTGTTAGGTCTCGTATGGTTGTCCTTGTGATGTTTGTCTTGACCTTTCTCATAAGGTTTGTGATTAAACTGTGTTGGATAATTCGTCTTGCCTTGTCAAGCTGCCATTTTATTTCTAAAATTCACAATTTTCTTAAATAGTTTTGACATAAAGTCAATTTGATTATCCAAACTATCTATATCACATTACTCATCAGAGTCATCATTAGGAATAGTAATCTCAGGTTTCATCAGCTTCGAGGAAAAACTCAAATTAGAACTAGAGTGTTTCCTATGGAACATGGTCAATTGTTTCTTGAATTCTAATTCCATTTCCACAATTCTCAGTTTACTACTAAGTAATTCAGGAGGGAGATTTTGGTCACTCATTTCCTCAATGGCATATCTTTTGTTATCAAATTTCTGTGGCTATAATCTTAGAATTTTAGAGACAATTTCATGTCTATCATAAGTTATTCCATTAGCATGCAATTTGGTCACAATTTCAGTCAATTTCATGTAAAAGTCATCAAAGGATTCAGAGTCTGGCATAATTAAAGAGTTATACTGCTGGAAAAGCATATGTGTTTTAGCAGCCTTAACTCTAGTGTCACCTTCATGTGCAGTAATCAGTGTATCCCAAGCTTCCTTAGAAGTGGTACAGGATGAGATCCTTTTGAACTCATGTTCATTTATAGACATAAAAATGGCATTATTTCCTTTGTTATTATTTCGAGAAACTTTCTTCTCTTATTAAGTGAATTCACTTAATACTTTCTTAATCCTCTCATTACTTCCTTCAGTGGATGGTTTAGTAGGATAAGTGTATCCATTTTCAAAAATATCCCAGACATCATCTCCCAAGGTTCCTTATATGAAAGCAACCATTCTTACCTTCCAGCAAGAAAAGTTGATTCCATTAAAGAAGGGAGGTCTGGTCAAGTTACCAAATCTTTCATTTTTCTCGTCCATAGTTTGATTTAAAGAAAATAATTTCATAAACACAATATCTTTTGAAAAGAAATTTCCCAAGCTCTGATACAAATTGAAAAGGCATTACTAAAGCCTCTTAATACAAGATTAAACTATTAAAGTAACTCCGAACTATTTTTTGAAAAAACTTTTTTCTTTAAATCAAATCAGTTTAATCACAAGATTTGTTTAATAAAACATGCACGAGATCTATTCCAGATTTTGTTAACAGGTTTGTTAAAATAGTTTAAAACAATAAAAATCAGAACCACCACGAGAATGAGATGAGGAGATGTAGAAAGATTAAGGACAAATGATTTTTAACGTGGTAAAACCACACCCAACTGAGAAAACGTCCACGGTGACTTCTAAGTCAAAAACCAAAAATCCACTAAAACAAAATTCTCAAGTTACAAACTATATAACACACATGCACACAAAACTATCTTATTTAAGTTTAGAAATGTACCCACTCGCTTTACTTCTAACTTCTCTGCAGTTCTGATTATTGATGTGGCTTTCCCAGTTTGCTAACTTCTTTACATTGTTCCAGTCTTTACGTCGACTCTTTTAGATTCAAGATCTTATAACCAACACTTCTGTGTTGTAGTGTGTCAAGTGTTTTTGAATGTGATTCTAACACATGCACACACACACTTATTTTATACAAACAGTCCTAATGAATTACAAATTAGATCTAAGATGAACTTCTTTCGATTTCTCTCTTGTTTAGAAGCAGAAAATTCTTTTTGACCTTTAATGTAATCCCGGAATCCAAGGTTTCCTTGCTCGTAAGACTGCCAAGGTCATATCCAATTTTAGAGGGTTTTGAAAATTATTTTGAAATTGGAAACCACCAATTGCGATTCCAACTAGGTCAACAGTCTTATTTCGTAAGAACTAGAAAAAGAAAATAATTTGTTGATTCTGGAGTTGAAAAACATTTATAGAAAATAAACCAACAAACTAATTTCTCAAGATGAGAAACTGAAAATGAAGATCTACGTGTGATATAACATAAAATGACCAGATCTATAATTTCTAAAAATAAGAAATACAGATCTAACCTAAAATGTTTAAGTTGGACACAAGATCTTAAACTCAAGAGGATAAAACTTTAGCAACGACCTTAAAACCCATACCAACAATGCTCTCATACACAAGGATGGTGTTTGGTAAAACTGATTTTGGATAAGGAAGATTAGGGTTTGAATACGGGTAGGGTTTCTCTCTCTCTTCTTTTTTTTCTCTTCTCTCACTTCTCTCTTTTCTCTCTTCTCTCTTCTCTCTCTGGTTAGACTAAGTGGCAAAAATTTCTCGGAGGCAATGGCTAAGCCTCCTTTATACAGAGGGGTGAAGATTCGAGAAGGCTATTCAAAATCAAGGGCTGAGATTTGGTCTTGCCAAATTGACTTTGATCCAACGGTGAAGTAAAAGTGGTGAGTTAAGAGGATTCTGATTGGTTGAGAAGGGTTACACAGGGATTTACCTCAAACGCATGCAAAGCATTGATAACAACAATCCAAGGGCTGATAATGGAAAACAATTATGTGCCTTCAAAGAAACACAAATCAGACGGGTATATGGGTGACAGGTGTAGGAATGAGATCAAGGCTCACATGCGTGTTCGAAAATAATTACAAGGGAACCCAGATGTCTTTAGCGCTTTCGGATCCTACCCAAAGCAACTTTTAGGCTTAAAACCATAAAGCCAGGAATTACACAACAACCCTAAAAGTTTTATAATCGAAATTTTATTATGAAAAAATTATTAAAAAAATGTTTAAAAAATCCCAAAAATTATTCAAAGCCAATTTAAATGGGATTAACCACAAACCATCAATTAAAGCAATATATGAACCATGTATGCAATCCTAGAGTGTGTGGATGTGATTTACACCTTCAATTGAATCAAGTATGGCTATAGGATGAAGATTCTGAGGCTCTTTGGTTTCTAGGGAATGGGACACTAATTTTGTCACTATTTCCAAACTAGATGAGCAATGTAGACTCAAGTGAGTCTAGAGTACAAGGTTCTTCACCAATGACTAATATATGAAATGGGAAGGTTTTAATCACCCACCCCGTCTTTTCGGTCTCTCATGGTTGACGTGACTAAGAATGTGTCTCTAAAGTGCGTACTCTCTAGGCTCAAATGCAAGCATATCGCGCTAGTAATAAACCTGATAAGGTAGGATCGTCTCCATGGGAAAATGGGATGAGAAAATTATGACGACAGAAGGACAGACGGTTAACCTCACTTTGACTCTAAAAAGAAGGAAAAGGTGATTTGAATTGTGAAACAGCCACAACTAGATCCAATTTTGAAAATGATTAATTAATGAAATCAGCAATGAATGGAATGCAATTACTCTAAATTACCAAAAAGACTGATGATGATTGAACTAAAACTTGCACTATATGATGAGAAAAATAGGTCGGGAATACAATCCTTCAACCCTACTGTATTGCTGGTACAAAACTAATTGTAAATTTAAGTGATTAATCAGACCCACACTTTAGTACTCCCATGCATTATGTATATGAGGTTCAAGCCCGAACCATACGTAATCAGAGGACGAGTAAAGCGGTAACATGATAGCTACACTCGTATTGCATTCTAAAGTATCCCGATTATCCTGAAGAAAAGGAGATCCAAAGATCCACAATGGTTGTGTTCGCTACAAAATGAGGTCATAATAAATCCTTAAGTTTAGAAAATTAATTTTATACACATACAACTATCACATCGGGTTGAGTTCATGCATCCCGACCCTAAAAAATCTAGTTGGACATATTGAACCTAATTATGCATGAATTAACTACGTTGCATGTGGAAGATATCATGATGGAAGTGTACTGAAACATGCAAGGAATTATTATAAGCTTAGAAATGAAATGAATCGCGCAAGAAGAATATCATGCAAAAACAATAATAGAGAGAATGAAACTTGAATTAAAACTTGAGATCAAACCTGGAAATAATTAATATTGAATCATCAAATCAAAGATATGTTACTAGGGTATTCTCCTACTTTTCTCTCTTCCAAAAAATGTTCGAAACTATGTTTTCTAAGTCAATACAATGATACAACTACGTTTTAGAAAAGTTTGTTATATAATAGGACTCTTTAGACCAATCAGCATTAAGGAAAAAATTCTCTCATCAGGCACCTCAAACCGGTTCGCATGTACCCTAAATCGGTTCGCCCTCGAACCGTTTCACACTGTGGGTCGAGAAATCTTGCTGGTTTTAGGGTCTCTTTTCTTCATTTCCAACACTTCGAATATTTTCCCTTTTTTCTTCCTTTCTTCTGTGGATTTTCTTCAACTTCAAGGGATCATAACTCCTTTATCGTAGCTCGGATTTTGGTGTCGTTTTTTCCAGTGTTATTGTTGTTCCGAGCTCTTTCACTTTCCAGTTGGCTCCTCCTCTGGGATCAGGATGAAGAATTACAAAAAAGCCCTTCAACTTGCCTTCATAGCCTTTCTTTCATTATTTCGATTTCTCTTTCGCACCGCTTGCATACTTTACCTGTAAAACACATAAGAGAAACACAAAACAGGAAATACTTAACAACGAAGGTTAGTAGAATAATTAAGAGTTAAATCCATATCAATTGCACCACTCGGGTTCACAAAGGTACCAAAATTAAGGGGATAAATATATAATATTTATTCCCAATCAAACACCCCTAACTTAGAACTTTTTACGTCCCGAGCAATGTAAAAGAAAAAGAATAACGTCACAACTCTTCTAAACACTTTATTGGGATAGAATACCTTTTTTGCGGACAAGCGATTGTATTTAGCGTATGCAACAACCTTTAAATCCTTACGTTACCCTAGTTGGGCGAGTGTTGTCTCGTGAGGGTTTGCAGTGAATATACCCACAAAATTCGTTATTGACTCAAAGAAAAATCAAAATACTTAAAAAATGTACAATTTAAACCTTCCAAAAAATAGTCACCATAAATTCATATTCAAAAGAGTCTCAAGTTGTCGTGTGTGTGTGCGAAGCCAAAAATTGAACCGCTAATTTCCACCGATTGATTATTACGTTACTTACCGAAAATTCGCTTTGATTTCAAAATGTCACCGATACACTCACAAATGAATCACTCGGAATGTGGCTATTCTCTTGGTATGCGTGATTTATAAGAAGAAATGTACTGGACCACAAGTTCACGCACTTAATTATGAAT
Organism: Sambucus nigra; assembly: GCA_949130495.1. NCBI lineage: Eukaryota > Viridiplantae > Streptophyta > Magnoliopsida > Dipsacales > Adoxaceae > Sambucus > Sambucus nigra. The sequence goes on along the minus strand of OX422218.1, from coordinate 446,961,150 downwards.
GACGGAATTATTTAGTGAAATGATCTCTTCATCGGATTACGTAATTGGAAAATGGGAAACATCACCTCAAATTCACACCATTTAATCTCTCATATTATCTTTTTATATCTTGGATCTCCACGCGGTAATCAATTTCACAATTCTAACTCGGTAGGACTTTTCAGGCTAAAGGTATATTAGGTAACACGGGAATGGTTAGGAACTTCGAAATTGGAAAATTTTCTTATGATGTCCGTTAGTGCAATTTTCGGGCTATTGCTCATTTTCTCTTCTTTTTCTCTAATTTTTTGTTGAGCCTTTTTTCTTTCAATTTTTTTTCTTTTTCTTGCCCTTTTTTATTGCACTATTTGGACTTACATGATGACATTACCAATTTTCACAATTCCGGGCTACTTGGGTTTTTTTAAGGTTATGAAACGAAAGGAAAAATTTATTCGGCTCAAATTGGGTTGCAAAAAGGGGTAATTTTTCACATCTTTTTATGGCTAATGTTTTTGGGTGACAAACGATGGCCTACTTCATTGTCTGAATTACTCATTAATTTATCATGTGCATGTCGAGATTAATTTAATTTAGAGATTTGTAATGCGTTTTTTTCAGACAACATTCCATTTCCCATAACCGATCAAAACAAAGAATTGAGATCATCAACAACTTATTTAAAATGCTGAATTAGAACTATGAGTTAACCATTAACTCGGATTGATTTAAAGACTCAAAAAGATCGATAGGCTCGAAATCTCACCCGATTTTGTTAATCTCCACACTTATTCGTTAAGTCGTCAATTTTTGCACAATTTCCATCTTTGGTCAATTTCGGCTTAGTGCAATAGAGATTTAACAATTTGAAACTTCAAATAGAATAAAGGTGATATTTTTGGAAAATTTAAATTCCAATTTTTATTTATTTTGAAGAAAAATATTTTTGGATTTTTCAAAATTTTATGATTTTTATTTGGAAATTTTTGGGCATTTTCGAAAATTTGTGAAGTTTTAGAAAGATTCACTTGTGACCCCCCCCCCCCCCCCCTAACTTAGACTTTTGCATTGTCCTCAAGAAAAAAGGACTAAAATCTAACTCAAAGAGAATTAAAAGTGTGAGAAAATAAAACGAACAAATAAAACAGAAATGCAGGATTTTTTTTAGATACTGAGAGCCTGTGTTACACGGGTGATGGGAGAATTACACAATCAATCGGTCCACCCTCATTTGGCGTTCACTACGGGTGGTGAAAGTGGCTCCAATAGGGCGGGGGATTCGGACTTGCTGCCCCAGATCGTCCACCCCGGCATCAATTAGAATTTCAGTGATAAGGCGGGCGTAGGGGAGCGCTGCTTTTCCACACTCATCATAGGCTGCATGGAGGATGTTCGCGTAGAAGAGTTGGGCCAGATTGATCGTGCTCTCGGGGTCGAGAAAATGGTATAAGAAGTTTACGTGACGCAGCCTGACCACCGAATGATTGGTGTTTTGGTGGATTGCTCCACATACAATGAGGTGTGTGAATCGCACCATGTTCGAAAGACTTCCTATCGAAAATGAATCGCGCAACCATTCCTCCCCAGGTGCCATTCGGGCGACACATTCAGCTTTGGTGTGGGGGGTACCATTGGTGGGTCATATGAAAGGCACGGGGAGGACAACCCCTTTTTCTCGCATTTTGCGCGTAATGATGGTGGAGGAGAAAGGAATCTGAATGCCATCAAGATATGCCTGATGAAGAGTGGAGGATTTGCGAACAACATCGCATAGAATTGGTGAATTTCAGATTCGAAAACTTTATTGCTCGTAAGAGAGAGAAATGAACACCACCCCCGGCGATTGAAAAGGGCGATGACTTCACTGGGCAGCTGCTCCCAATTGACAAACCGCTCGATATGAATGGGGAGAGTGGCCGAAAAATAGCGCCCGGCCCAATGACGTTCTTAGACGGAGCGAAATAATCCCACACCCTCATCATCGAGGATGGTGGTTGATAGACAGGGTTTTTTCGCGGCGCAAGAGTCACCTACGCGCCGGTCGTTTTGAATTCGTCTCACCTTAACTATACAAAAGCCTAAACTTATGACTACACTCAATGGGTGAGTATAGCGGCCAAGTTCGGGTATCGAAAATTCACAGAGACGAGTTGCTAGAATTTATAGGATTTAGTACTCCTACAATAAAAGTGTAAAAGGTGAATTACAAACTAAAAAGGAAAAGATGTGAAAAAGGGAAATATTAATCTAGGAGAGTGTATTGAAACTAGATTAACAAAGCAATAAAAACTATAGGTTGCGTCGAATATCCCTCACCCGAGTTAATTAGTATTAAATGGTTAGATGGGTCGACAAGTTATTACAAATGCATCTCGTTTCAACATCTAGTTAAATCAAGGGTTCTGACGCCCCTAAATTCGCATAAAAGCCAAATAGGATTTGGCGTCAACAAATACCCCAAAAATTATGCACGCAAGGTCGTAAGCACGGAACATACATGATATGCCCCATCAAATCTCCTAGGCAAAATGACTAGGAAAATGCACCCGAAATAGACCCGTAAACACCATCACCAAAGCAAAACAACACATCAACTCGAGTGAGTTTCATTCAAACATAACCTAGACTAATTTAGCTAGAAAGCATGGTAAAAACGAGGTAAATTCAAGCGGTAAATAAACACAATAAAACGACCTAGAAAGCATGTAAACCTAATTATCAAAGCTTGTAATTCTAATTAATCAAAGCAAGAATTAAAAAAATACAACTATAATAATGGAGAGGGTAATGAATAGTGCAACTTACAACCCAATTGGATGACCAAAGAGAAATGAAGAACTCTCCAAAAACCCTCAAAATCTAAGCTATTCTAACCTAAAACGACTTATATCTAACTATATTTGAAAATAGAAACCAAAATTGGTTTATATAGTAAGTGGAAAAGAAATAAAGAAAAAAGAAAAGAAAAGAAATGATCCCAAAAATATCTGCCCATGGGCAAAGGAGCGTTGTCTTCGATCCAAGGTAAAATATAAACACGCGATCGATCGGCATCAGAAGCGCGATCGACCGGGCCTTCATGTAAAATCCCACTATCTTCGATCCAAGGCAAAACTCAAACCCGTGGTTGATCGGGCCTTAAATCATGGTCGACCGGCACTCTATTTTCTGCAATCCTTTGGTCCATGAAGAGGGGGAAAAGTCCATTAACAGAAACGGCCATATCTTCTTCGTCCGAACACCAAACGACGCACCGTTTATGGCCACACGACGCTAATTCAACGAACTATGCATCCGCATAATTTCTATGAGCTGAAGAAGAAATGTAAATTGACTAAAATGCCCTTTAAGTAACGTCTAGCGACGAAACTTCTTCGAAATGCAACGGATCCTCACTTGTAGCGTCCCAATACCGACAAAAGCACAATTAATCCCCTGCAAAGCATGTATATATCCAAATCCAAGGTTGTATGGTTAATGAGTATAAATATAGGAATTAAGGACCGTAAAAGAGCTAGAATTCATAAAGATAAGGGGCGAAAATATGCAATATTCGATACGAACCATTCCCCCTAACTTAAACATTGCTAGTCCCTAGTAATGAAACAAACAAAACCAGTCTACAGAGGGAAGTAAAAGACGAATATATGCATCAAAATATAAATGCCACTTTCGTAGGGAGCACGATTGCATTTAGCATATGCAATAAGCCGTTAAACCCCTAGGTTACCCTAGTGGATGAGTGTCGTCTCGTGAGGATTTTCAGGGATGATACCCACAAACATCACATGGTTTTCTCAAAATATGCCCAATCACATGGGACAAGACCAACAATAGCGAAAAGATTTCATACACATTATTATCACATTGAACGAATTCAAACAAAAGTCTGAATCATTAACATTATAGAATGCACCTCATAGAATTGAAACTTTAAAATGTGGGACGGGAGAGAGCACATGCAAAGTGTGATTTGGCAAAAACATATATAAATCGGATAAACGTTAAAGCAGGCATATATTCAATCCTCATGGGCGTTACACTCATCAAGTGAATTCACTCGAAACAGGGAGTTAACACACGAAATATGCGGGCATAAAGAGTAAATGTAAATGGAAACTAGTCCGCACACATGTCACAAATGAAGAACGCTATATATAAAATGAAAAATTATAATCTCAATGAAAGATACCACTCATTAAAGGAGGCGAAATGTATTTTCAAAAATTATCAAAACTATTTAAACCCTTGAATTACATCTACTTAAGATCACATAGGACTTTAATAGGGTTGTAATGTAGGTTAGGCTAGGGTATGAAACTAAAGATATGTATGTACGGATTCAAAGTATTCGGAATGAAAACTCGGGATAACGGGAAAATGCGGGAAATATCAAAATGGGAAAATAAGTTCCAAAAAGGCATTAGATATATCATCGGGGAGAGTAATCAAAGCTTATTGAACTATATACAACATATACAACTTTCTCTTTCTTTTTCTTTTCTTCTTTTTCTCATTGTTTTCTTTTGTTTTCTACTCTCTCTTTTTCATATCTTTTTCACTTTTTCTTTACTTTTCCCACTCTCATATGCCTAAATTGCAACCGCAACATAACAACAACATTCAATCCCAAGCAACATTCCAAACAAAGGTACGGAAAGTAATATGTATGGTATATAACTCCAATGCAGAGTTGGTTATGGGATTGGGGTTATGAAACGAAAGGCTACTATTTAGGCTCAAAGGGGTTGATGAGGGTAAACATATAAGGTGAGGTAAAGGTTAATATGGGTGATATAACAAAGATAGCCTATGATCATTTCAAAATTTTACGCAATTCTCAAGTCAAAACAAACTTTGAAAATCATGATCAAGTAATACATTTCAAGTATGAACTCAATTAATGAACGATCAAATGAAAGAATAGAGAGATTACCGACGAATTCAACGTTTTCAAAGAGGAAAGAATAGTGTATACACTCACAAACGATGAAAGGTACAAAGCTTACTCGGTTTAAGTATATACAATGAAACAAAAGATTACCAAGTTATAAAAATCTTAAACCAAATCAATAGAACGATAAAAGTGCATGTTCTCATGGCATTAAAGTTTAATTCATGAAGTTATTCATAATATCAATAATCGAGGACTAAAGTCTAATAACTTCAAAAATCGAGAACATGCATCATTGGGTTGTTTATTGGATCGAGTAATTATTGAAATTTATCATCGGAAACAAAGGCAAAAAGCCCAATAAAGGAAAAAAAAGAAAGAAAATCTTTTTGAAATTTTCTAAGAAAAGCATACTAAGTAACTAACGTGTGAGCAAAAACATGGACTAAATAAAGAAATGGATAGAATATCCCACACACCCTAACTTAAAACCTGACATTGTCCTCAATGTGAATTAAGAACCAAGTTAAAGAGAGGAAACAAGCGATATTACCCAAAATTGAAGCGATCCCCGTATGAACAAGTCAAAAGAATCTACAAAACAAGTTAGTACCGAGCATAGCAAAAACAAATAACAAAAAATTAACTAATTACACTAGACTAAGTTAAAAAGGAAAGAAAAAGTAAAGAAAGAAAGAATAAAAAGCTAACTATATACAACCTAATATTTAGGCTTCACACTAATTGTACACTAGTAGTCTAAATAGCTGAGGGTCCACCGCAAAAACGATTTGACTTTGGAGGATAACCGGTGTAACCTCACACTCAAGCATGCCTTCTGAAAAATATGAATTCCATTTGCAAAACGGAAGGCATGTGTAAGGCGAAAGATTAAAATTTTAGGAGGGACGATGAGGGATTTGGATTGAACGGGCGATAAAAACATGTGGGGACCGAGAAAATCTGAATATCCTCCCAATGATTTTGAAATTGGAATGGCAGGTTGGCGCACACAAAGGTAAAGATGCGATCGTGGAAGGCGACTCGAGCAAGTACTCCTCATTGGCGAAAAGGTTTAAAACATTAAAGTTTGAAACCAAATCATCGTGTACTTGTGATGGTGTGATAACAAAGAATGAAAATGGGGAGGAAAGAAATTTAAACTCATGAGATGAATCATCATCGCATGAAGATTGAGTTTCGAAGGAAATAATTTAATTTTCAATGAAATGTTCTTCTTTGGGAGCCAAAGAAGAAATCATTTCATTACAAATAGATATTACGTCATTTTCATCCTCACTTCAATATCTATTACGCAATGGGACAAGTGAAGAATGGTTTGTTCCAATGTAGGCATAAAGTCCTCATTTGGTTCAAAACATTCCTCGACTTCAAAAGTCTCGAAAGCAAAATCATCATCGGACTCAAATAATAAATCCAATTCATGTTCTCATAAATAATTTTCTTCCCGATAACGATTTTCAATTTTCTCATTTTCAAGCATACGCAAGCCCTCGCCAAAAGTCCTAGGCCGAGATGCGGATACTTGAAAATGGGAACTTTGAAAATTACCATCAGACTTAAACGAAAACTCATTATTATAGGAATTTTGAAAACTATTGCAATTCGTTTCAAAATTCCTATTATAAGGAGGTAAAGGCCCAAAATCATTATCATCGTCCTCAAAATACACTCACTCCAAAGCTTGACTTTTGTAATACTCGCACAAAGTCATTTTAGATGTTGAAATTTTTTGGGATTCCGAGTACTGACCAAAAGTCAAAGGTTTGCGAGAATTTTTAGAATTATCACAATGATTACCGAAAGAATTGGTATAAGACATGCTTACCCTAAAAATGGCTCGAAATGGAGAATTCCATAAAGATATGCGTGTGAGAGAAATTCAAACGTTTTAAGTGATCAAATGTAGAAGTCCTGCAAAAAGGTTAGCCAAAAAAATACAAATAGAAAGAAAATCTTACGAAATACTAAATCAAATAAATTCTAAAATAAACTCATCCCCGACAACGGCACCATTTGATAGACAGAGTTTTGCCGCAGTGCGAGAGTCACATACGCGGCGGTCATTTTGAATTCGACTCGCCTAAACTATATAAAAACTCAAACTTATGACTACACTCAACGGGTGAGTATAGCGGCCAAGTCCGGGTATCGAAAATCCACAGAGGCGAGTTACTAGAATTTATAGGATTTAATACTCCTAAAATAAAGTGTAAAAGGTGAATTACAAACTAAAAAGGAAAAGATGCGAAAAAGGGAAATATTAATCTAGGCGAGTGTATTGAAACTAGATTAACGAAGCGGTAAAAACTATAGGTTGCATCGAATATCCCTCACCCGAGTCAATTAGTATAAAATGGTTACATGGGTCGACGAGTTATTACAAATGCTTCTCATTTCGACAGTTGATTAAATCAAGGGTTGTGATGCCCCTAAATTCGCATAAAAGCCTGATAGGATTTTGGCGTCAATAAATACCCCAGAAATTACGTACGCAAGGTCGTAAGCACGAAACATAAATGATATGCCCCATCAAATCTCCTAGGCGTAATAACTAGGACAACGCACCCGAAATAGACACATAAACACCATCACCAAAGCAAAGCAACATGTCAACTCGAGTGAGTTCCATTCAAACACAACCTAGACTAATTTAGCTAGAAATCATGGTAAAAACACGATAAATGCAAGCTGTAAATAAACGCAATAAAACTACCTAGAAAGCAAGGAAACCTAATTATCAAAGCATGTAATTCTAATTAATCAAAGCAAGAATTAAAGGAATACACCTATATTAATGGAGAGGGTAATGAATAGTGAAACTTACAACCCATTTGAATGTCAAACCAAAGAGAAATGAAGAAGAACTCTCCAAAAACCCTCAAACCCTAAGCTGTTCTAACCTAAAACGAATTATATCTAACTAAATCTGAAAATAGAAACCAAAATGGGTTTATATAGTAAGTGGAAAAGAAATAAAGGAAAAAGAAAAGAAAAGAAAAGATCCCAAAAATATCTGGTATACGCGGTTGACCGCGGCCAGGGGGTCGGTCGACCGCGCCCATGGGCAAAGGAGCATTGTCTTCGATCCAAGGAAAAATATAAACACGCGGTCGACCAGGCCTTCATGTAAAAGCCCACTTTCTTCGATCCAAGGCAAAACGCAAACCCGCGGTCGACTAGGCCTCAAACCACGATCGAACGGCACTCTATTTTCTGCAATCCTTTGGTCCATAAAGGGGGGGAAAAGTCCATTAACGTAAATGGCCATATCTTCTTCGTCCGAACTCCAAACAACGCACCGTTTACGGCCACGTGACTCTAACTCAATGAACAATGTATCCGTGGAATTTCCATGAGCTTGAGAAGAAATATGAATTGACTAAAATACCCTTGAAGTAGCGTCCAATGACAGAACTTATCTGAAATGCAACGGATCCTCACTTTTAGCATTCCAATACCGACAAAAGCACAATTAACCCCTACAACGCATGTATATATCCAAATCTGAGGTTGTCTGGTTAATGAGCATAAATATAGGCATTAAGCACCTTAAAAGCGCTAGAATGCATAAAGATAAGGGGCGTAAATATACAATATTCGATTCGAATTAGTGGTGTCGTAATATTTGCGAGGGTGGAAGTTTGCTTGCCGGGGGCACGGCATGGTGGGAGAGAGAGAGAGAGAGATATGGAGGTGATATGGTGTAGAAGAGAGGGAGAGTGAAATGAAGTGTGAGAAATGGAGAGGGGTTGAGGATGAATTTATAAGTGGGGGGGGGGGACGTTTGGTGGGAAATAGGAATAGGTATGGAGGGAGATGAAGGAGGGAGTGAATTTGGAGTGTAAATTGATAAAGGGAAGTTTTAGAGGGTGAAATTTCGTAGGGAAAATGAATGGAGGGAAGGGGAAACGAGAATGAATTTGGAAAAAGGGGGGGAAGAATCTGCCAGGACCCCGAACCGATTCGCCCTGTACCCCAAATCGGTTCGCCCCCGAACAGGTTCACCCTGTGGTTCGGGGGAACCTATTGTCCTAGAAGCTTGGTTTCTCTCATTTATCAAAATTTAAGTGTTATCCCATGCCTTATCACTTACTTATGGACCCTTAAAATATCCTAGACCCTCGAGTTCCCTGAAAATCCTCTACCAAACCCTCAAAATGTGTGTAAGTTGGTTTCTCTCATTTCTCAAAATTTAAGTGTTCTCCCATGCCTTATAACTTGCTTATGGACCCTTAAGATATCCTAGACCCTCGAGTTCCCTGAAAATCTTCTACCAAACCCTCAAAATGTGTGTAAGCTCTCTCAAAAAGTGTGTTACTTCGATCCCTATCATAACCCATGCTTCCGGACTCAAAACTATCCTAACTCAAACACTACTACTGCACATAAGAATTCACCCCATACGCGTTGAGGGTGGGACGAACTCTCATTTTCATATCAATATTCCCCGTAGATGGGGTATTACAACCAAATCATGTCGACTTCTTCCATACACGTCTCTAGATATGGCTTTAGGCATTGTCCATTCACCTTGAACGTATTCCCCCCTTTTAAATAGTCTAATTCCACAGCTCCGTGAGGGAAAGCATTCTTCACAACGAACGGGCCAGTCCATCGAGATCGCAACTTTCCCGAAAATAGATGAAGCCGAGAGTTATAAAGAAGCAATTTTTATCGGGGAATAAACTCTTTGCGTCGAATAATCTTATCGTGGGCGAGTTTCATCCTTTTTTTGGAAATTTTTGTGTTCTCATATGCGTCATTGCGTATCTTTTCTAACTCATTTAATTGAAGCTTATGAGCTTCATCGGCTTTATCCATGTCGTAATTCACCTTCTTAATCGCCCAATACACTTTGTGCTCTAATTCAACGAGAAGATGGTAAGGTTTGCCATACATAAATCGAAATGGGGACATACCGAGTGGATTTTTATATGTGGTACGATAGGCCCATAGTGAATCATTCAATCGAAGTGACCAATCTTTCTGATCAGGATTGACGGTCTTCTTGAGGATGTGCTTGATTTCTCGATTCACTAATTTGGCATGCACATTCGTTTGTGGGTGATAGGTCGTTCCATCCTTGTGAACGACGCCATACTTTCCCATGAGCTTCTCGAATGGCCTGTTGCAAAAGTGCTTTCCATTATCACTGATTATCGCTTTTGGAGCTCCGAAGAGGGAAAGTATGTGTTCCTGTAGGAGCCTAATCACCACTTTGTTATCATTTGTCTTGGTAGCTATGGCTTCCACCCATTTAGAAACATAGTCTACCACGATAAGGATGTATAGGAAACCAAAATATGGGGGAAAAGGGCCCATGAAGTCAATACCCCAGCAGTCAAAGATCTCAATAATGAGTATCGGGGTTAATGGCATCATGTCTCGTCGGGTTATCGCTCCCATCCTTTGACACCTATCGCGAGATTTACAATAATTGCTCACATCCTGAAATATTATGGGCCAAAAGAAATTGCTTTTAAAAATCTTAGCGGCCATCTTTTTCATCAAAAAGCGACCTCCACAAGCTTCTGAATGACAGAATTAGATGACTTTCGGTATCTCATCATTCGGCATGCACCATCGGATGATTTGGTCAGCGCAATATTTAAAAAGGAAGGGATCGTCATAGAAAAACATGTGCGACCAAGTAATGAACCTCCCCTTATCTTGCGGTGTCCACTCCGGAGGGACGGCTCCCATGACAAGATAATTCACTACCACAAACCAGGGAAAAGAAGAGGTAAAAAGTTCTCATCCAAAAAATATTCGTCTATGGGTATCGGATCGCTAGCTACATCGGACGAAAGTCAAGATATATGATCGGCGACGAAGTTTTCTACTCCTTTTTTATCTCTAATGGAAACATTAAATTCTTGTAGGGGTAGGATCCACCTAATGAGGCGCGTCTTTGCGTATTTCTTTGCAAGGAGTTATTTTAAATGCGCGTGGTCGGTGAAACAAGTGATGGGTGACCCAATGAGATAGGATCAAAATTTTTCTAGAGCAAATACTACGGTTAGCAATTCCTTCTCCGTAGTACAGTAATTGAGTTGTGGTCCGATAAGAGTCCGACTAGCGTAGTAGATGACATGAGCCTTTTTATCCTTCCGTTGGCCCAAAACATCCCCTATTGCAAAATTACTTGCATCACACATGAGCTCGAATGGTAAGGACCAATCCGGCGATTGCATGATGGGAGCAGAAACAAGTATGTTTTCTAATTTTTCAAAAGCACGTTGGCATGATTCTTTCCACTCGAATCGGGTATCTTTCATAAGGAGGTTGCTTAAAGGCCTAGCGATGGAGCTAAAATCCTTAATGAACCTTCGATAAAACCCCGTATGGCCCAAGAAGGAGCGCACGTCTTTGAGCAATTTTAGTGTGGGTAGATCGGCTATGACATTTATCTTAGCTCTATCAACTTCAATCCCTTTGGATGAGACTATGTGGCTAAGAACTATTCCCTTAGTGACCATAAAATGTCATTTCTCTCAATTTAGCACTAAGTTCTTCTCCACACACCGGGTAAGTACTTTTTCTAGATTCGCCAGACAAAGATCAAAAAAGGGGCTAAAAATGCTAAAGTCGTCCATGAACACTTCAAGTCCTCTCTCAATCATGTCACTAAATAGACCCAACATTCACCTTTGAAAGGACGCAGGTGTATTACACAAATCGAATGGCATACGTTTGTAGGCAAACGTACCAAAGGGGAAAGTGAAGGTCATTTTTTCCTGGACAAGTAGATCTACCTCAATTTGGTTATATCCGGAGTAAGCATCAAGAAAGCAGTAGTAAGGGTGGTCGGCTACTCTCTCAAGCATCTTATCAATAAATGGCAAAGGGAAGTGGTATTTCTTAGTTCCGACATTGAGTTTTCGGTAATCGGTGCAAATGTGCCACCCGGTGGTTGTACGTTGGGGAACTAGCTCTCCCTTAGCATTTTCAATCACTTTAATGCCCGATTTCTTCGGGACAACTTGAATAGGGCTTACCCACTTGCTATCCGAGATTGGGTAGATAATCCTGGCATCCAATAACTTAATGATTTCGGTCCTCCCCACCTATTTCATATTGGGGTTTAGCCTTCTTTGCATTTCTCTTAGGGCTTTACATCCTCCTCGAGATGGATCTTGTGGGTGAAAATCAAAGGACTTATCCCCTTTAAATCAGCAATAGACCAACTAAAAGCACTTTGGTGCTTCCTCAAAATCTTTAATAGCTTACCCTCCTGCTCTTTGTCTAGGCTAGAAGAGACAACAACTGGAAATGTCTTGTCCTTTCCTAGATATGCATATTTAACATGTGAGGGTAGTTTCTTTAATTCGAGGGTTAGAAATTTGTCGTTGGAGGGAACCATACGTGCCTCCCTCGAAGGTAGCTCCTCGAATCAAGAAACCCAACTTACATCTCTCGCGTCCTCATCTGACGCTCTTTCATCAAGTAACTCTCTCAACTCCTCAACTCCCTTCTCGAAATCGGAATACGCCCCCTCACTCTCGTGGCTCAACACTAAGCAAGTCCCTAGGGCATCTTCGCAATAGTTTTCCTTAAAGTACTCCTCTACAATCTCGTCGATTAAGCTCACCGTGTGAAGATCATCTTATTCCCCTGTATGTTGGGTTATATGGAAGACGTTAGTCTTTAGGGTCATATTCCCAAAGATGAGTTGCATCTGCCCATTTCGAGTGTTGATTATTGCGTTAGCCGTAGATTAGAATGGGCACCCGAGAATAATGGGAACATGATTGTTCGAGGCGAAGGAGGGCTCCGTGTCCCAAATGACAAAGTCTACCGAAAAGTAGAAAGTGTCAACTTGAACGATCACGTCCTCAATTATAGCTTTTGGGATCTTCACGGTTCGATCTGGAAATTGGAGAGTGATCTTTGTGGGCTTGAAGTCTCCCAGATCAAGTTGCCTATAGATGGCCTAAGGGAGGATATTGACACTAGCTCCCAAGTCAAGTAAGGCTTTTTCAAATTTATTTTCTCCAATGATGCAGAAAATGGTGGGTGCACCGAGATCTTTGAATTTTGGCGGGAGATCATTAAGTAGAATGGAGCTCATGTTATGTGCTAGAAATATGTTTTTCTTTACCTTCATCTTCCACTTCATTGTAACAAGTCCTTGATGACTTTTGCATAAGCTGGAATCTTCTTAATGTCATCGAGGAAAGGTAAATTTAACTTTACTTGCTATAGCACGTCTAGCACTTCGTTGCGGGGGTTTCCTTTGTGGGAAGGAACAGGTCCTTGAGGGAATGGTGCCACAGAGGGTGGTTTCACTACTACCTCGAGCTCACTAGTGTATTCTTTATCACTCTCTTTCAAGGGGACATCTTCGGCCTCTTTCATGTCGGGCAAAATCTCCTTGTCTTTAGTTGCGTCGTATGGATGAGGTGATAAATCAGCGAATCTCCCACTACGAAGAGTGGTCTCATCTTGACATTGCTCCTGATGTTCCATAGAGGTGGATCTAACACTAGTTTGACCTTGGGGAGGTCTTTGGCCCTGGGCAAGAAACTTTCCCTTCTCTTGGATACTCAACGATGATTGTATCTTTGAAATAGTCGCATTTATGCCATTGATCATGCGCTCATGTCTAGCATTGGTTGCATTCTGGGAAGTGATGAATTGGTTTATCGTATCCTCGAGACTTCTCCGCGGTGGAGTGATATATGGACCTGGAGGTGGTGGTTCTTGCATATGTCCTTGCATGTGAGGTTCATGTTGAAAATGTGATGGTGGGGGAGGGGCAACATTTAAATTAGGATTCATCGCAGCATTTTATTTCCCATAGCTAAAACCAGGGTGGTTTTTCCATGAAGGGTTATAGGAATTCCCCTGCAGTGCACCGAAATTACCCTTAAATCCTCCTACACCATTCACTTGCTCTTGAAGCATAACTTTGTAGGCGGGTATCGTCGGCCATTCCTCTGTTGAATGTCTCTCCTCACAAATATCACACACCTTTTCAATGGGATTTGGGATGGAGCCAGTTAGTCCTCTTGCACATATCTCAAGTACTTCTCGCATTCCTCTCTCAAGTAGATCGAGTCGACTGGCCGTCATGGTATCCTTTTCTACATGAAATAGGTCGGCCACTGATGGAGTGGTGGTCGTTTGGCACATTCGATTATTAGCACTAGGGTCAGATGTATCCCATGCTTAGGTAGTCTTGACGACATACCTAAGGTGAAGCTCAGCATAGTTGGCGTCTATGTCGATAAAGGGACCATCACACATGGTTTCAATGAGTTATTTGGAATTTATATTCAACCCATTATAGAAGAAGGAAATGATTTGCAATTTATCAAATCCATGATGAGGGCACGAAGTGATTAACTCATTAAAACGCTCGTAAGATTGACCAAACGACTCATTTTCTGAATGTCAAAAGGTTTGAATTTGAGCCTTGATGGAGTTCATTCGATGTGGAGGAAAGAATTTCTTAAGGAATTTAGATTGCAAGTCGTTCCATGATGCAATCGAGTTTGGAGGTAAAAACCATAGCCAAGTCTTAGCCTTATCCTTTAGCGAGAATGGGAAGAGTTTGAAGCGGATCACATCTTTTGTGCAATTTTGGTCACTAAAGGTCTCACACACCTCCTCAAATTCTCAGATGTGGAGATATGGCTTTTCTGACTCCATTCCATGGTAGTTGAGAAGTATCTGGATCATCCCATTCCTAAAGTGAAATTGCCATGCATTATACGGGAGTAAAATGCATCCCGAAGTGACAGTTCGCTTGGGATATAAGAGTTCTCTCAAAGGGCGTTATGGGACCTCTTCCTCACCTGCAGCTACACTACCATGTTGTGACATAGCTCTCTCACTTGATGTCTATGTATCCTCGCTTGGTATGCTTGGAGCGTGCTACATGGTGTGTCCGAAGAGGGATGGCGGAGTGTTACTTGCAATTGAGTGTGGAGGTGTGCGAGGTGGAACCCAGACTTGTGGAACATTTTGAGTGTGAGGGCTATCGGGGTTGTACTCAACTATCGGGTTTTCGTGAATGCTGGTTGGAGTATTTTGGGAAGTTAGAGTGTGTTCAGGATTTTACATTGACAGGCTTTTGAGAGATGAAGTATTTTTTTATGCTTTTTGAGTTTTTTTTTATATTGTTCGAAGTTTTAGATTAACGGAATCTAACCTACGTCTACCTAAATCCCCAGCAACGGTGCCAAAAACTTAACGTGATTAAGAATGTGTCTCTAAAGTGCGTACTCTATAGGCTCAAGTGCAACCCTGTCGTGCTAGTAATAAACTCGGTAAGTCAGGATCGTCTCTACAGGGAAATAGGATGAGAAAATCTTGACGACAGAAGGACAGACGGTTAACCTCACTTTGACTCTAAAAAGAAGGAAAAGGATATATGAATGGTGAAATAGATACAACTAGATGAAATTTTGAAAATGATTAATTAATGAAATCAAGAATATATGGAATGCAATTACTCTAAATTACCTAAAAGACTGATGATTGAACTAAAACTTGAACTATATGGTAAGAAAAATAGGTCGGGAATACAATCCCTCAACCCTAGTGTATTGTTGGTATAAACTAATCGTAAATTTAAGTGATTAATCAGACCCAGACTTTAGTACTCTCAAGCATTACGTATATGAGGTTCAAGCCCGCACCATATGTAATCAGAGGACAATTAAAGCGGTAACACGATAGCTACACTCGCATTGCATTCTAAAGTATCCTGATTACTCTGAAGAAAATGAGATCCAAAGATCTACAATGGTTGTGTTCGCTACAAAATACGGTCATAATAAATCCTTAAGTTTAGAGGATTAATTTTATACACATGCAACTATCACATCGGGTTGAGTTCATGCATCCCGACCCTAAAAAATCTAGCTGGACATATTGAACCTAATTATGCATGAATTAACTACATTTCATGTGGAAGAAATCATGATGGAAGTTTACTGAAACATCCAAGGAATTATTATAAACTTAGAAATGAACTGAATCATGCAAGAAGAATAACATGCAAAAACAATAATAAAGAGAATGAAACTTAAATTAAAACTTGAGATTAAACCCGAAAATAATAAATCTTTAATCACCAAATCAAAGCTATGTTCCTAGGGTATTCACCTACTTTTCTCTCTACCAAAAAATGTTCAAAACTATGTTTTCTAAGTCAATACATAATAGGACTCTTTGGATCAATCAGCATTAAGGGAAACATTCACGCATCAGACACCTCGAACTGGTTCGCATGTACCCCGAACCGATTCTCCCTCGAACCGTATCACATAGTGGTTCAGGAAATCTTACTAGTTTTAGGGCCTCTTTTATTAATTTCCAACACTTAGAATATTTTCCCTTTTTTCTTCCTTTCTTCTGTGGATTTTCTTCAGCTTCAAGGGATCATAAATCTTTCACCGTAACTCGGATTTGGGTGTCGTTTTTTCTAGTGTTTGTCATTATTTCGAGATATTTAACTTTCCAGTTGGCTCCTCCTCCGGTATCAATCTACAGAATTATGCAAATTCCCTTGAGCTTGCCTTCCTAGCCTTTCTTTCATTATTTCGATTTCTCTTTCGCACCGCTTGCATACTTTACCCGTAAAACACATAAGAGAAACACAAAACACGAAATACTTGCCAAAGAAGGTTAGTAGCATAATTACGAGTTAAATCCATATCAATTGCACCACTAGGGTTCACAAAGGTACCGAAATTAAAGGGTTAAATATTCAATATTTATGCCCGATCAATGGTCTAGGTTAATATTCTATTTTCCTCCAAAGTGTGATATGTGTGTACATATGTGCAATGTGAATAATGGGAGAAAGAAATCATCCAACTCACGTCATGAAAATGACGATGCAGAATCATCCTAAGGAGTGTATTGAAGAAATGATATGAAAATAAATATAATGTGAGTGTCCATCGAATCATAGTTAGAAAATCGAATGTGAATGTCAAATGAGACGCAAATGTGTAGGAGTTCGTGACTCATATATACTAATAAATACAAAAGAGCGTAAAAGGATAAAAAAGGACTCGAATCCCAGGATTGGCCGGAGACGCCTGCGTAGCCCAACGGTATAAAGGTCCACGTAGTTTGATATGTCATTGGGATGGGGTTTTATGCATAAAATCAAATTTTAGGCTCCTCTTTAATTATTTTTAACGAAGTGTGCTCAAGTGGAACTTGGAGAGAGATTAAGAGACTCGAGTAGGGTCAAGTTTGATTTGTATTCTAGGTCAAAAAAATTAGATCAGATGTTAAGCACATTCCAAAAAAAATGACAAGTGTGATATTGGATTCGATACTCAAAATGCTTCTACTAACGAAGCCAAAACCATAATTTTGAGAGGATCTTTTAGGGATGCTAGAAAAAGGTCAACCCTTACACTACCCCAAATACCAAAAAAGGTCATGGAAAAGGGGTCACGGCCCATAGCCGTGACCAGGTGGTCACGGCCAAAACCCGTGACTATATCCAAAATGAGTGTGACCAATTCCAAGACTCAGTGTGGTCATGGATCGTCTTGTAGGTGGTCACGGCCTTTAACCATGACTCGTATGGGTCAAGACTCACAACCGTGACCCAGTCGTGACCATTATGACACCAAGTTTCCCTCCAAATGTGGTCATGGAGGCTGATAGCCGTGAACAGAAACATATATACACGACAATATAGTCACAGCTAAGGACCGTGACCATTCTTGGGAGTGAGTCACGACTTTAGACCATAACCATGGTCTTGTTTACATGCTAACGTATTAAAAATAAAGGGGTCATGTCGTTTGGTCACGGATTAGGGTCGTGAATAGTGTCTTTATACTTAAAAATTGCAGTACAGATTTTTATTTCCCTCAAAAAAATTTGAACCCTTTTTCCCTCCCTCTCTCCGATGATTTCGGTTCTAATTCTCTCAATCTCAAGCTCTCTCATTCTCTCAATATCAAAGGTAATCTCAAACCCTGGTTATTTATTTCATTGTGTGTGTGTATTTCCAAACCGTTGTTATTTATTTCATTGTGTGTGTATATGTATTTCTGTATGTGTGTATACTTGTGTGTATTTCTGTGTGTGTGTGTATATACGTGTATATATAATCTCAAACTCTTATTAATTATTTCATTATGTGTGTGTGTGTATTTCCAAACCCTTATTATTTATTTCATTGTGTGTGTGTATTTATGTGTGTGTATTTATGTGTGTGTATACATATGTGTATATGTGTGTGCGTATGTATACATATGTGTATTTATCTCTCTATGTGTGTGTGTATATGTATGTGTATTGTGCATGTAGGTGTATGTATATATATATATATACGAAGAGAAAACCAAAAGAGAGATCTCATAGTCAAGACTAAAGAAGGCTTAGCAGACAATGTTTGAAGAGAGGAGAAAATGATCCACCCAGTCAGTACGCAAACACCAAACGGCAAGACCTCTTCAATCCACCCGATCCACACCAAATACACATTCAGTAACCAAGAGAGCTAGAGTATTTAAACACCAGAACCCAACCTCATAAGCCTCCAAAAGATCGGGAAAGAATAAGCCAGCAACATAACTCAATCTCTCAAATCAAACACTACTCAGACATACGAACAAGAGTGTATAAAGGGGGTAAATATTTAACACACAAAACTAGAAGAAACAGTCTAAACAATGGTGTAATGTAGAGAGAGAAAGAGAATAAAGGAAACGATATCGACTAAGAAGAAATGTTAAAAACCCTAACTCACAAAAACCTCACCGCGAGATATAAATATAAAAAAAATGGCACAATTACGTAAATAATAAACCACACTCACAAGGTTAAATATGTCTTTTCGCATAGGCGGCTGGGGATAAAAAGCGAAAGAAAAATATCGGGGCACAAACGACATATTGCATCTAAGATAAGGGGCAAATAGGGTAAAAGCCACAATGGTTGACTGGATGGATGAACAGTCCACGCGTGGTCAAGCCGCATGGACTTCACCTCCAAGCCTAATTGGACAAATGTGGTGCTATAAGGATCAAGGGAGAAAACACAAACAACCCTCATCCAAACCATTAAACACACACAAACTGATCTCAGCCTTTTAATGTTTGTTCAAACATTTTATTAAACAAAAAAGATTTTTGTTTAAATGAATAAATGTTTAAACACTTAAAAAAAACAAATACAAAAATACAAACAAAAAATAAAATAAAATAAAATATTTTTAAATACATAACTGAATATAAAAATAATTGATAAATTTTGAAATGATAAAATACCTAAAGTGTAACGCCCCGACTCGGATTTAAAAATTATTAAATGACTAACCTGATCCGATTCGTACATTAATTGTGAAATAGAATGAAACACCCTATACAATGTTTCTAATCCAATTTTAATAGTATTTAACGTTACACTTATTAGCATGCGAGTCAAATTTATAATTACTACGTGATGTGACCCAAGGGGAGTGCCCCCAAAGTCAAGTAAACAGAGATACTAATCGTAAAGCAAGTAACTACTTACCTGTACAGCAGTCTCAAAATATCGAATGACATGCACCCTGCCGTAACAAATGAGAGATGTGAGCCGAATGCTCAGTGGTAACATATATAAATGCAGTATAAAAACGAATGGCAGAAAGGAATACTCACACGCTGCACTACATGCATGTGAAAATACGTATATATCTACATATATACCTTCAAAAAATACATGTGTCAATGTATTTCATCATTTTTATTACAAAAAAAACATTATTTGGTTCCATTTGTCCCTCCTAGCCTTAGAAAATAGTCATTTTGTATTATCATGCTTCGAAAACTAGCACTTATTCCCATTAACTCACGCATAATCAACAAATATACTTTGTTTGGGAAACCTTTCATTTTCATTAAGACCATTTATTTCTCTACATTCAATTAACTCACGGACGAGTTATTTAACCATATCATAAGACTTTCATCAACGCACGCACACATCGTGTTAGAAAACTACTCCCTTTTTCCTATTGAAAGCCGCATATAACACACTCTTGTGTTTATTATGGTTTAAGCCTCATTAGGTAGCTTAACTATCATTAAGTTACCTTATTTAAACATCCCATGTTACCACGTGAACCTTAAATAATTAATGTGTTATTATTGCATTAATAAATTATTGGATCAATACCATCCATTTATGCCTCTTTCATGAATATTTGATTCATTACTTAGCATTATCTTTTAGGAATCCGCCAACACACACAGATCATAACGCACGCACACCCACGGTTTCATGAAATTTCACCGTCCGGCACCGAGCGCCAAGTAAACTGCAGTTTGTTTGGGGTCTTTCACCACTAGGGACAGCATAGCCCTGCTTAATTATTTATCCCAAAATCATCCAATATCATTATCTTGCCAATGTATTCAACATTTTCATAATGTTCACATTAATTTGCCTTTTTGAGGCCGAAGTCAAAACCTTGGTCTTAACCATCCATTTTTCAATTACTCATTTAGAAAAAATCATTATATTCCACTATAGTCCTTTTTCTCACACAAGCTTTGGTTTTTATCCTAAAAATCATTTTCGCTTTAAGAATAGTGCCAAAATGCTCTTTAGTATTTTATTTCAAAAAAATGTCACACTTTAAGTAAATTACCAATTTGCCATTTTTCTTTACTAAAACTTGCAACCTTATCCTTTTTCAAGTGTTATTCACAAAAATACCCCTTCAAGTTCTAAGCTCAACACTTAGGCATTTTATTCATTAAAACACTTTATAAACTTCTCACTTTCCCAAAATTATACATTTTTCATCTTAATCATTTTTAATATCTAACATCACTTTTTGTTTACATATTAAAGCCTTATTTCTCATATTTAAGCCTACACACTTTAATTATGTCTTTTCACAACTTAAAATTCATTTCGTTAATATTCAAACATTTGACATATTTATACTTTCAAACTTAGTGTTACACACTTTAATTTTGAGTTTTAACACTAAAATTCCTTTTTAGTTTACATTTACACATTTGACACTCTACATTTCAAACTTAGTGTCACACACTTTAATTAGAACTTTTTGCATAAGGGCCCATACTTAGTTATTTATTTCACATTTAGTCTTCTTTACTTTTATTGTTTACATGAAGACTTTAGTTTCACATGTTTACTCATTAAACCCACTTTATTTACTTATGATGAGTTCACACACTTTATAATATCCTTTTAAAATGAAAGCATTCCTTCATATATAAAACTTTTTATTTAATGTAGGAAAATACATATTCAAATTACCAAATGCCATGAACAAGCTTAAACATCACTTATCATAAAAATCACATTCTCTTGATTTAAAGCACACTATTACCCATTTTATTTCATAAAATGTCTATGAATAGTATTCTGAAAATTTAACATTTTTAGAAATAATTTAAAACCTTATTTTAAATGCCTCTTTGTACTCAAAACATTAAGGGTGCAAATAGTAAACCCATAAATGCATCATACCCACTTTGTTACAGATTATTACACCCAAAATGTGTAGAAAAATAATTTCAATTTTTATCAATTTTAAAACCCATTTGAAATATATCTTTGAAACCCATTTGCAAATAAAATCATAGATTTCAACTACTTAACCCCATAGATGCAAACTAACTAACATCACACATATATTAAGTCTAATACATGTAATTACTGTAGCTAAAATTATACTCAACTTCAAACCTAAACCAAGTTTAGTATTTCGACCTAAGTATCTCCAAAATGGTGGTGGAAATGGTGTTTTAGGAGGAGCAACCCCCACCTCCAAAAGTGGCCTCAAGGGGTTACCAAAACCTCTCCAAAGCAAGCTCCAAGAGTACTCTATCGCCATGCTCAAAACACCCTCTACAACTCCCAAACCTCATAAAAAGCTTCTCAAAAACTCTCCCTACAAGTTATCCCAAACCTCCAAGGTGTTTTAATGGTGTTTTTTATCTCCAAAATGGTGTTTTCATGATGTAAATATGGTGGGGAAGAAGGGCTACGAATTTGGGGTGAAGGAAGAGATCTTGTTTTACCATAGTGATGAAGAAAATCTGATGAAAAGAGTGAGATATTAATGGGAAAATCTGATGAATTTGAAGTGGTTGATCATGAAGATAGGTTATGTGATACTCTTATTAAAATAAGAATCCCATAGAAAATGTTGAGAGTTCTGTCGATGATGACTCTAGATTTAAAACCCATATTGATGATTTCAATAAACCTTGAAACATGCTGACTTAAATTATATCTACAGTTGATACATAGGAGATATAGGAGTTCTACCCCTTAAAATTAAAATTAAACTCTATATGTTCTCTTATTTTATAAAAAACAAAATCCACAGAGAGGTCTTCAAAACTATAAAATGGAAAAAAAGTAGTTTAGAGGATCACTTGATCCTACAATTCTACCTATGTGTTGATCTCAATGTCAGAGTTCATAACTTCGCCTTTTCATCAAAATAATGTCATCTTTCAAAACCATTTATATCAAGCAATTCCAGTTTAACGTAAACACTTTACAAACATTTCCAGATTTAAATCATTTTGAGATCTCAAATTTAGTAGAAATTTCCCACATCGATTTAAAGTAAAAGTTAGAATTCATCTAAGCGATTTGTGAACTACGTGAATTTTGAATCGCTCTATGCGAGTACGTATGATCATTCGAACCTTTGTTTGAGTGAACAAGTATGATTTTGTACATATTTATCCTTTATTTATACTAAACACACATGCACCCCTCCCCTACTTCATTATACAAGTTTCTTCATAGTATTCCTTGTTTATACTATCTACACACATCCCACGTTGCACTATACAGCTTACTACATACTGCCTATTCTTTCTATTCTTTCCTTTACACATATACAATTAAGACCAAAAAGACAGAGTGGGTAACAGCTTACATCTCCATAACTCAGCCTCCAATTCTAACTTTCTAGTTAAACATGCAAACCTCTTCCATCACAGGTCTCCATGGAGGCCTAACCCTTATTTGATTTGTTTTTGTGTAAAATTGATTGAAGTCATCATATATTCAAAAGAAAACAAAGTAGTGACCGCATATTAACACAAATGACACCTTCTCTACATATCCATGGACGTGCAAAGGAGAGTTATCTCATGGGTCCATGTTATCACATCCCAGACATGCCCATATAATACTATAAAGTCTACTTACACACAAAAATAAATCTGAATATACTATTAATGTTAGCCGACCCATTTTTAAGGTGGACTCCTCTACAAAGTATCAGTTATTATGCCTCTCACATCACAACAAATTGTGTATATTTTGTTATACGACAAGGATTGTAATGGAAAAGGAAAGACGGTTAATAAATAGTTCAGTGATTAGGAAGCATCATTGCCTCATTTATTGGCAGTGTTATCATAGTTTTACAATGGGATAATTGCAATGCTGCAACAAAATCTGTTGACTGATGAGAAGATTGATTTATTAGATTGTTTTTGGCCATTCAACGTCAAAAAGGAGGGTTTTCGATATTGTTCGTCAATTGTCAAGATGTATTGCATCCATTTGTATTGAGAGTACTTTGATAAGATGCTAAATGTAGTGG
This sequence comes from Sambucus nigra, assembly GCA_949130495.1. Lineage (NCBI taxonomy): Eukaryota > Viridiplantae > Streptophyta > Magnoliopsida > Dipsacales > Adoxaceae > Sambucus > Sambucus nigra. The sequence goes on along the minus strand of OX422218.1, from coordinate 446,937,676 downwards.
GTACCGATGGAATCAATCAAATATTTCCATTATATTTTCCAATATTAAACGAAAATGTAATTACTTGGGATTTTTTCGTAAGCTTGCTTAAGTTATATGTTCTCAGTGACCATAGAAATATATGTTTTTTTATAATTTCCATAAGAGAATAAGTTTTATTTTACCCACTCAAAATCAATATTATGCATGGTGGAAATCTCCGAGAGAATGCCATTAATTTTTCCTCCGTCCACCATAAGAAACTTTTGTGACCATTTGAAGATAATCATTCAAAGATAATGAGAGTGTGAACTCTCGATGGTACCGACCCAATTAAAATTAAATTACTGGTTGAAGGATACAAATTAATCAATGGGTTAAGACATCCTAAAAGTATATGTGACAAAAATATTTTATTAATTTTACAATCTAATGAGTTTTTTCTTCAAATAAAGACAAGTGATTCTAACATGAAGAAAGATAAAGAAATCCATAGGACATTGGATGTATGATAAAGAAATAGTCAGAAAACACTACTCGAGTATTTTATTTGGAGTCCGGAACATTTTAGCCCAAAATAATACCCCGGAGGGGTATTTTGGTCTGTTGGGATTTTTGGGTAATTAAATGGACGAAAATTGGGTTTAATTAAAAGTATTGAGGGTCAGTGGTCTGTCAGTTTCAACTTACGTGAGAAAGAGAGAAAAAGAGAGAGATAACCAAGGAAGAAGAAGAAGAAGAAGAAGAAGAAGAAGAAGAAGAAGAAGAAGAAGAAGAAGAAGAAGAAGAAGAAGAAGAAGAAGAAGAAGAAGAAGAAGAAGAAGAAGAAGAAGACTCCATTAGAGCCTAAGCCAAGAACTCGAACTTTCACATAAAAAAATTAGACCAGCGCGTAGATCATGTCAAGAGGATCGTCCCCATACCAATTTCATCCCAAAAATCAAAAGTTCATTCTGAAGCAAGTGTTTATCTTGCTCCTCTTTTAGCATATATTGTTCCTGTTAATTTAGGTTTGATGATATAAATTTGGTGCAGTGAAAACTTAGGTTTAATTAGACTAAATTGTGAAGAAAACTTATGAATTGGAGATGGGTTTGCATGTAGAGGTTTTGCCCATGATTAGACTAGTAAAATCTGGGAATTTTATGTCTTAATCATGAATTATAATAAGATTTTTGGACAATTAAAATTTTGGGTTCATAATTAAGAGACTTGTTGGAAATTTAAGAGATTGTTGAATTCCGATTGATTTTATAAGGATTTAACCTTTAATTCATGTTAGAAAGTATCTTTGGGTGATTGGGATTAGTGTAATAACATTTAATTTAGATTTGGTTGAGTATTCATAGGTTTTTTAGGATTAAAAGTTGAGAAAAATCGAAGTTGAGGAAGAACTGAGTTTGTCCGGAATTTTCGTTAGAAGACCTTCCCAGGTCATTCGAATGAACCTTCTAATGAGATTTCCAATGACCTTTTTCAACGAGTTGCTGAGTTCGTTCGAAGTGGGAACTTTGTTCGAACGAACTCGTTCGAACGAGAATCCTGGAGCTCCTAACAAGATTCTAGATTGAGCTTTTAGGGTCCGTTCGAGTTAAAAAAACATCCTAGGGTTATCCAAGTGAGTGTGATAACCTACTTGAGTAACGGGTGGCTTAAATTCCAAAGCGTTGGGGAATTAAAGGTATAATGGTCCTCGGGGTATCGAATTTGTGTGAAAACCTAGGAGATAATGTAAGTCGTGGAGAGGCTATATATATACGGATATCATGGAGAGTAAAGGCGTTAATATTACTTACAGATTTTAGTATTTGGGTTACGTGATTACCTACTAATGTATATAAGTTGTGTGCATGCTTATTACTTGGAATATCATGTATATGACATACCTAGCTACTGGCTATCGAACGGGGGCTAACGCGTTGTGGACGACCATATCTTGTGTGCCTTCGGGGGATTTCGTGTCGTACGACTAGAGCATGGAACCTAGGTACGGGCTATCTATGAGAACAATAGTGTCGACGGTCGTATGGGTGCGTAGGTATGTGCATAGCCCATCGGCTTGGGACTATGTTCGCCTCCAATATGTGTATATGTTTCATTGGTTCTTGAGAGATTGAACTTGATGTCCTTTATGCGTGAGCATTGCAATGGGACTAGATAGCAAAGTATGCCTAGCACCAACGGTTTCTTAACCATGGGTGCTGTATAGATATAATTGTATGTATACATAGTGAGATTTTATATGTGTATACTAAGTTCCTACTCTTTGTTTCTTGTTGGCTACTTTATTAAAGTATATACCTATTGGGTCATCTATTGGGAATAAAGAATACTATGAGAATGAGTTATGATATTCTTAAACCTATTCCTAAATAATAATAGTATATTGGTTTCGGGTTGTTAGATATTGTACCCGACACAGTGATTTCCTACATATAGTCAGGTAGGGTGACGAGACTAGTATGGGTAGTTAGACTCGCAAGGTGTGCACATTAGATGAGAGGTGAGAATCTCAAGTGAGTACTCCAAGTTAACATGGATAATATATATGCTATTCAAATCAATTTAAGCACTTGTTATATTTAAATTGTTTTCTACTCGGGCTCTGACCCATTTTTCTGCAAATCTCTTTTCTTGTTCTATTATTTTAGGTGCCCAGCCACAGGGACACCAGACTTAGGAGATTCCATTCATTTGTCGAGTTGTAGCTGCCGTGGAAGCTACGGGATATTGCTAGTAGATGCTTCTGAGCCTATTTCTTCTTATCTATCAGTCTTTTATTTCAGTTGGACATGTCGTTCTCCTTTCTTATATTCAGAGCTTTAGATTTGATGGATTCTATTATTTGAATTTCATGGATTCAGATTATTGTATGGGATTTTGACTGGAAATGTTTACTCCAGTTATTTATTTAAATTTAGTTAGCCTTTATTCTTATTATTGTGTTGTATGGTGGTGATTGAATATTCCTTTTTTGATGGTTAATAACAAGATAAAATTTTGACACCGACCTTTTTAAATATTAGGTGATTAGCCTTTTTTTAAATTAAAATTTGAGTTTCGACAGCGATGAATTATCTGAACCAACTTGATATTCTGAAATTAATTAATTAATGACTGATCATTCGGTAATTAATTAGGAGGGGTGTCACACAAACTTATGGTCGTAATTATCGGGTGATTTTTTCTCTCTAGTACCTATTCCGCCTTAAGTATGATTCGATAGGTGGATTTATTTTAAAGTGCGAGATGAGATTAATGAACTTGGCTATGCAATAGTTGTGACTCTATCAGAGGATCTAGTTCCACACCAATCTTCTTATATAACAAGTTACTTAGCATATATATGATAGCTTTCTTGATTTCCCTCTTTCTATAGCTATTTACTCGGGGACTAGCTTCGGACCTCACTCGGTTACTATGACAAGAATAAGGGAATTGTTAGAGTAATTAGTTTGAATGTCCAACTGCACATAAGATTGCTGAGAACAATCTAGGAGAACTACAGGATCAAAGAATCTTCATTTTTCATTTGGTCCTTACCTAAAGATGAGAAAAAGACTAGTGAGCGCCACTTGAAATCATTTCCTGCACCCAGTTCACTCCGTAGGATTAAGGTTGGTTGGCTTGTTCAAGGCAAGGCACCAAATTCGAAGAATCATTTCCATTGTAATAATATCCCTTATTGTTAGAAGCTCCATCAAAGGACATTTTCCACTAGAGTTTCTTATAAAAAGTGTAAAGAACCTCTTCATCTAGGAATTTAGAGATTTATATGTCGACTTCTTCCATGGGGTGATATGGTAGGTAATCAGAAATGGCCCTTCCTTTAATAACCTTTAGCCTGACATAAAAATGTCAAATTCGACTAGTAAAAGCAACCATTGATCTATACTGCTGGACACGGTAGGATTCTCTAACATATACTTCATAGGATCCATTCAGGATACCAGTTTGATGGTAAATGCAAGCATATAGTTTCAAAGCTTCTGAGTGACCTAAACCAAAGTGACGAGACCCTTTTATAATGCAGTGAAATTTAAATCATATCCCCCCCGAATTCTGACTGTTATAGTAGATGGATCTCTTTTTAGGTGACGCTTCGATGTATTGGGTTAGCATAGCCCAAGTTGTAGTATGGATAGCGTTTAAGTATAAGAGGAGGGGTAGCCCAGTTTATGGTGGCATCAACACCTGTGGTTGGGTGGGATACTGTTGGATGTTATTAAAGGATATTTGTCATAACTCAGTATAGACTTTAGCTAATTTTTTTCGAAGGAGTTTGAAGATAGGTTTTCATATAAAAGTGAGATGGCTAGTGGATCTGTTGATGTATTGGATCTCTCCCAAGAAATTGAGTACTTCCTTCTCAGTTCGAGGCAGTGGCATGCTAAGTATTACATAAAGTTTGACAGGGTCTTCTTCAATTCTCTCCTCACTGACCATAAAGCCTAAGAGTTTCGCCTTGGTGACACCAAAGATGCATTACAAAAGATTTGGGCACATTTTCTATTGTTGTAGTTTCCTCAGGGCGGTGATATGACTTTTTCGAGTTTGGATTTGATGATCATGTCATAAATATAGACTTAAACTTTCTTGTGAATGAGATCATGTAGAATTTTTGTAAATGCTCTTTGATATGTAGCCCTAACATTATTCAGACCGAAATACAAGACGATGTAGTAAAGAGTTCCCCATGGGGTAGTGAAAGATGTCTTGTCTTGGTGATGAGGGTGTGTAGAGGGAGTCCAGGATTAAAGTTGATTAAAACAGTGCCAACACTTCACAAGAAGGATTAGGGATGGTTGCTCTCACAAAGCTGAAGTTGCTCGAACGATCATGTAGAGAAGGTTTTTCTTACAAACACGAGTTGCTTGAAAGATCTCCCATAAATACCAAGACTAGGAGATAAACTTGGAAAACACAAATTGTAATAAAAAAGTTTGGTGTACTTATATTTAGCCCTTTTTGTATATATAAATATTACTTTGTAAAACTTTACGATTGATCGGTATCCTCGAGGGACCATGTCTGGCATTACATGGGAGAGCTTAAATGATCGATCGAACAACCTCATTATGGGTATCTCGCAGGGATTTGGTTTGGAGGATTAGGTGCAAGGCAACGTTGGAAGAGACCAACCCCTTTAGGGTATTTAGTCAAAACCTTGGTTTATACAAAACATGGCCCAGTAGTATCTCAAGATACCATCTCTGGGAACCCAGTCGAGGGTCCTCAGTCCTAAATAGTTGTCCAAAAGATTAACCCCTAAAGTTTACACACACCACAAGTTGTTCGAACAGTCATTAGTCGAGAAACCTTCAATTCGATGAACTACCTTTCTGAGTGATGTGACAGCACATCCCTCGCAGGTTATCATTTACTAAATCTATAACGTTTTCATGTCTGAGATTCAGGAACTCGATAAAATATCACTCAAGTGAAGATATTCGTAGTATGGTAGGTCAATAGCTGACACATCATGTCCTATTTAATGCGTTCACAACTCTAAGAGTCTAAATAGTGTTCCCGCCAAAATATCATGTCTGGTCCATTTAATGTAATATCTTTGGCAATAAATGAACAAGATTATTAACATCAAGAGGGGTCAAACACATTTATTACAGGAAGTTCACTCGAATGATCTTGCTCTCCTATAAGTACCTCCAAAGTTATATTGTTTGGGGATCGCACTGCCAAAATACTCCCATACAGGAGAGTTTATTGTGAGAACATTTATTGAGAAACCAGACGCATTTAATATATTTGTGTTTAAGGTTACTGCCTTGCCTTTAGTGCCTTAAAAGTTCTTGTTCCCACTCCCTCCGACCAAGTCAATTGTGGGATCTCCCTCATTGATTATTTTGCTATAGCATTTATGTTGAAAGAACACATTTAATCGAGGAGTTTTATATATTGAATGTGCCGACTTGAGACTTGCATTTATTGTTGTCATTTATTGTTCTAAGGCTATAATTACCATCGTGATAAGGGGTTACACCTCCCTTGACATTAATATCATTTTAAGAACTCACCTCCTACATTTGGCAACTCTGCTAGGGAGGTATTCTCTTTTGAGATATGGCTAATGACGATGTGGCAACGAACATTGACTTCGCTGCTATACAGCGTGAGGAGGAAAAGAATCTCACCAACTTGCTAGATAGAGACTGAGTAGGGCAAATGGAGACTACTGTGCCCACTGTTAGTGGGATGACGGATGCAGGTTCTGCGCAGATGGAAGGGCTAATGAGCTTGTTCACTGAGTTTATTAAGACTCGGGCATCTCAAGAGGTGTTAGGGTCTAAAGCGGGGCCCAGTTCATTCGTGACCCCACCAGTGACTTTAAAAGCTCCCTTTATTTTAGGGGGAGTGGCTCAGGCAACTACCAATAGTACAGCCCCGTTAACACCACCTTTGAACACTCCATCCGTTGTAGGTGAAGGAACACATAGCACTACTGTGCCAACTTCCCCCCGATTGCATATCTAGGCAATGGCACACCGATTGTGCCACCAACAGTGAACCCAGTGACGATTATCCTTACATAGCACAACTCATCTCCACTTACGATAGAGGAGATGAAAAAGGATCTTTTAAAAATGATGGTGGCCTCTCAGGTGGGAAGAGAAGCTTCTTCGGTATACGATGATTTTCGTACTCCATGTTTAGAGGAGTACAATAAGGAACCCTACTCGGTGGGTTATATTCCCCTTATCTTTGATAAGTATATAGGAAAAGGGGGGAATGCCAAGGAGTATATTAAAATGTTTATGGAGAAACTTGGGGCCTACTGTAATAATAAGAAGCTGAGGTTGAGAGAATTTTCTAAGTCTCTAACTGAGAAAGCTTACACGTGGTACTCCCATCTGGATCCAGAAAGTGTGTACACATGGGAGGATCTTCATGTTCAGTTTGTACATAAATTCTTCTTGGTTAAAGATGAATTTACTCTTACGCATCTGGCTCGAGAGAAATAGAAGCCCGATGAGGATATAGTAACGTACATCACAAGATTTCGCAAGCACTTTCTGGATATGAAATAAGAGACACGAGAAGCTAAGTTATTGCAGGTTTTTGCAAAAGGCTTGTTGCCTGAGTATATATGCCATTTGATAAATAAAACTCGTGAAGGTATGCTTACTTCATTACTTAAATCTGCGAGGAACATTGCCTTGGTGGTGACTCCATTTCCAACACCCTCGCCAGCCTTGTCAAATTTGTTATTAAAACCTTCAGGTAGCTCAGGGAGAAGGCTACCTCCTCATGTGAACTATGTCATTGATGAAGGTGGAAAGCACAAGGGAGGAAGTCGTGGCCAAAGGGGAAAGGGAAGCAAGAGGAAGTTCAAAAATGATGACCCCCGAAGTTGCCTTACTTAGTGGAAAAAGCTATTGAAACCTATGATCTCATGATTTGAGATAACATATGTTAGCCCATTGTGTCGGATACATCACACAACACTCGAGAAGACAGAGAGGGACCAAAGTTTCACGTGGTACATAACAGGATGGGACATCCAACGAGCAAGTGTTTTGATCTCAGGAAAATAATAGACAGACATGTCAAGAGAGGATGTATTGAGCTGCGCAAGCCAACGTCAGCAACGATTCTTTGCCAACATACGAAGAAAACATGGCCAGTGCTTTTGAGGAGGTGGAAAAACGACTGATGGTGGAGAATGGATTCTAGGAGGAAGATTTTGTAGATTCTTTAGAAGAGTGTTTATCCTAAATGTCTAGTTTGATGCTGGAAGAATAAATAGAAGACGAGTGGAGTTCAATTGATGATTTGACCAGACAACTGGAGGCTTGCTCCTTAGGGGGAGTAAATGTGGTGATAGCATACGACGAATCAGCATACAGAGGTATAGAGGAGGTTTACGAGGTAGAAGAAGAGCAGGCTAACCCTTGGGTGGAATATGCTGCAGTAGTAAGATCGTAAAAGTTTAGTTGGTTTTTGAAAAAGTTAAACTGCCGAAGATTCTCGACTGGAGGTCACCTGAGAAATCTTAGAAATCGCCAAGAAAAACATGGCCCCAAACTTGTGATGGAAATAGCCAATGGCCAAGCTAGTAAAGAAATTCCATTCAGATGTTACTTTTTCAAAGGCAGATTAGTTGGTTAAATATTCCCATGACAGGCCACTTTATGTGACGGCGAGCGTGAATGGGTGTAGCTTTGATCGTGTCTTGATGGATGGGGGAGCATCTTTCAATATTATGCCTATGGTGTCATTCTATGCATGCAATATCTCTGAGACAAGGATTGTGCAAAGTCCATTGTCCATAGTAGGATATGATAACCAGTCGAGCAAATCTATAGGTTCTGTGAATGTGGGGATCACAATAGGGAAAATCACTTCTCATATTAAATTCCACCTCATGGATTGTGAGTCATACTACCAGTTGCTTATGGGGAGGGTATGGAAGAATAACCATGGTTTGGTGCCTTCCACATATCACTAGTGTGTAATGTCCAATGTTAAAGGAAAGGAAGTAGTCATTCGAGCATCCAATAAGCCTTTGACAAGGGAGGAATCTCACTTGGTAGATGCAGCCTTCTATACATAATTAGCTACAGAATCTACTGTGCTCACTCGGTACATAAGGGGGATTAAGATCCTAAGCACTAGGGAAAGGTTACGTGCACTTCCTCCCCCGATAGTGGCTTATGAGAAGCAAGAAAGGGCGTGCGAGACAGTTAGGCCTCCCAGTCTTTCCAGACAGCTTCGCGATTGGATGACACCACAAATTGATCCTATCGAACATTAAGTCCAGTAGCAAAGTGTGTTCAGTAGAGTTTCAGTGAGGGAGTTAGAAGAGAATGCACGCAAAAGACCTCGCCAGGAGGAGAAATGACGCCAATGCAAAAGAGTGGATTTGTCCAATGGCAAGATTATTTACAAACTCTGAAGGTGTGGTCGGGCAGTCGAAGGCCTGGATGATGAGACTGAATCGGTCTTTGAATTCTTTTTGGTGGAGGTTTAGGTCAATGCTTAGTTATTGACAACTCCAACATCCAAGAATTTGTGAGGGAGGTCGAAGAAGAACTGGAGTGCATGAAGGATAGGCTAAGATCCCAAGTCCAAGATCTAGAGCAGATAGACTTAGCTGCTGAAGGGGACGACCCAAGACCAATGTTTATATCCAAAGACCTTGATACCGCTGCCAAAGGAGCGCTGGTGGAGCTGCTGAGGGAATTCAAGGATATGTTCACATGGAAATATACTGAGATGTCTGGGGTAGACTAAGAGGTAAGCTGCCACATATTAAATGTTATACCATCCGCAATACCAGTAAAGAAGGCCACTCGAACGTATAAGTCACAGATAGACTTGAAGATAAAGGAAGAGGTCCATAGGTTACTTGCGATAAGTTTTATTACCCCCATCCAATACCCTATTTGGTTTTCCAGTATTGTGCCTGTAGGGAAGAAGGATAATAACCAAATCAGGTTCCGTGTGGACTTTAGATATTTGAATCGAGACTGTCTGAAAGATGAGTTCCCCTTACCATCCATTAATAGCCTAATAAATGCAGTAGCAGGGCACGAGATGTATAGCTTTATGATTGGCTATATGGGATACAACCAGATTAAAATGGATCCAGAAGATGCTGAGAAGAAAGCCTTTCACACCCCATTAAGTAACTTCATGTATATTGTTATGCCTTTTGGTCTAAAAAATGCAGGCGCTACCTACCAAAGGACCATGATGGCCATATTCCACGATCTCTTTCACGAGATTGTAGAGTTTTATGTGGATGATTTGGTGATAAAGTCCAAGGTAGATTCTAACCACCTAGCATATTTGAGGAGAGTGTTCCCGAGGTACAGGAAGTACAAGTTAAAGATGAATCCCTTGAAGTGTGCATTTGGAGTAACTAGTGGCAAGTTCCTGGGATTTATAGTGAATAGGCAATGGTTTTAATGGATCTAGACAAGCGAGAAGGTATCCTCAACATGCCAAAACCAAATACTGTGAAAGAGTTGAAGATTTTTCTGGGGAAAGTTTCTTACTTGAGGAGATTCGTTCCCGGGCTAGCAGAAGTCACTCACCCACTGATGGAGCTTCTACGAGCAAAGGCAAAGTTCATATGAGAGCAGTCACAGGAGGCATCTTTGGACAGTTGAATAAGTTATTGACATCTCCCCAAACAATGGTTCCCCCATGAGCAGGTATTCCTTTACATCTTTACCTCACATCCACTAAAATATCAATATGTGCATTGTTGGCTCAAGAAACGGAGGGCGTGAAAAAACCTGTGTATTATCTAAGCCGAGTCACACATGGGCCTGAGGATAGATATAAAAGCATTGAGAGACATTATTTAGCTCTAGTGTTTGTTGCTCAAAAGCTTAGGCATTACATGTTAGATATCACGGTTCACATCATTACTAAATATGACAACATAATTTTTTTGCTAGTTAGAACTATGTTAATAGGCAGGGCTACTGATGGTTCTTGATTCTTTTGGAGTATAATCTCAAGTGCATAGTTCCTAAAATGATTAAAAATCAAGCTTATGTAGATCTGTTGGTTATAATCCCTTCGGGAATGTTCGATCCACCTATTGAGGAGCTATCTGGAGATGATCTCCAAGCCAAATATCTTGAAGCAAATCTAAAACAATAGAGCATGTAATTTGATGGATATTCGACTGCAAACACAGGAGGGGCAGGAGTGAGTTTACGTCAAGGGGAAGAAGAAGTCTGATTGTCCTTCAAGCTAGATTTCAAATGTTAAAACAACGAAGTTGAGTACGAGGCTTTAGTGTTGGTCCTGTTAGAGGCTCCACGAAGGGGTATACAGGTGCTGAGAATAATAGGGGATTCCAATCTGGTGGTACAGCAGGTGAATGGCAAGTATTATCTCAAGCACCTGACCTTAGCACCTTATAGAATAATTGTATAGAGGTTGCTCGATAAATTCCATAAACTGAGGATCAAGAGACATATAAGAACGGTGAACAGACGTGCAGATGCTTACGCCATGATAGCCCAAAAAATTTCCTTTGATGGAGTGTCGACGATTGTTCTAATCACAAAGAGAATAGCACCCCAACTATATTAGAAATGCTACCTTCTAATGATATCAATGACTAGAGGGGGAAAGACAGAAATAACTAGAAATGGGGCAAGGGCCGTTGACGTTGGTCGAGCTGGAACAATACTTTACCACCTCAGGAAATTTTTACTTTAAAAATAAAGGGGGGTGGCTATCTAGGTGCTTGGGACCTGAAGAAGCTAAGCAGAGGTTGATAGAGACACATAACAATATCTATGAGACAATAGAAATCTCTTTATATTAAAGAATTCAAAGGGCATGATACTTTTAGCCAACGATGAAATAAGATGTTGCATTACTACTGAGAGATTGTGGGAAATACCTACTGTATTACCAAGCTGGAGAATGAAACTTCATAGATAAGCCATCAGATTGGAGGCAGCCATACCTAGACATGCTGGTTGATGGGATTGTTATCATGGATAAAGACAAGACCATAAGACTAAGACGATGACGAGTGTCCAGGTATTATGTCCAGGAGGGGAAGCTTTATCGAAAAGGTTACAACAATAGGCCCCTAAGATGCATTAAACTGGAAGAAGAGGATGAGGTACTAAAGTAAGAACATGAGCCAGGTCACATTGGAGGAGAAAAAATTTATGACCAACTAATGATGTTGGAGTATTTTTGTCCAACCTTGGAGAAGGATTCATGGAAATTTGTTCGAACGTGCAAGGCATGCCAGCTCCATGGGAATATGATTCATGCTCCCTCGGTGGACCTACATTCCATTTCCACTCCTTTTCCATTTCATACATGGTCATTCGATCTAGTAGGGGTAATCAACCCCTCCTCAAGAGGCAATATCTGGATACTGGTGGCTACGAAGTGCTTCGCCAAATGGGTATAGGCCATACCATCAAAAAAAGCTAATGCTGGGGTAGAGTAAAGTTTTATGAAGGAGTACATTATTTTCATATTTCATATCCCGAAGGTATTTCTGTCGGATAATGGGACCCCATTTGTTAATAGTGGTGTGCGAATTCTAATAGGAAAATACTCCATTATTAACCACAAGTAAACAGTTGCCTACCCTAAGTGAAATGGATAAGCTGAAGTCATGAGCAAGACTGTGGTAAATATCCTCTCAAAGATGTTAGAAGATTTCCCAGGAACTTGGGATGATAAAATACCAGAGGTCTTGTGGACATATAGAACCACAAAGATGAAAACTACAGGGTAGACCCCTTTCTCGTTGGTGTTTGGCACTAAAGCAGTTCTACCAGTAGAACTTGAGGTACCTTCTGCACGCTACAACCTACGAAGTGCACTGCTTCCTCACAGTCATTATGTACAACTGGAAGCATTGGAAGAGCACAAAGATAGGGCAAAAAGGCATTTTGAGATGTACAGAAATAAACTATCCAAATTTTATGACCAAATGGTAAAGCCAAGAAAATTCAAGGAACATGATCTAGTCTTGAAGGCTTATACAAGACACATCTAGGTCTCTTGTTGCCTAAGTTCGAGGCAAATTGGGAAGGACCTTGTGTTGTTCGAAAGGCCCATGATTCAGATATTGTGAAATCTCGAAGGTTGAGGATAAAAAGACTTTTAAACTCAATAACAAATGGCTCAAATTTTATTTTGTTTAAGTTATTAACTTTTCCTAGCATTTTTTTTTTTTTGGGGGGGGGGGGGGGGGGGTTGTAAGTTGTAGGAACAAGTAAGCTGAAAAGAGAGCATGTTCTCACAACTTGCTAAAATACTTTTTTGCGAATTATATAGAAATCATGGGGGTAATATTGATCTAACCAAAAGTTTGTTTTTCTGTTTTCATAGACAATTTTCATGAAAGTAAAAGGCAAGTCAATCTTATGCATTCCAAAATTCCAAAGATCAATTCGGAAATAAAAGAGGATCTACCACCTCGAGATTCATGAAAAAAGGAACAAGCAAGATAAGGCAGTACATTTTTTTTAAAACTCCAAAGTCCCTTTAATAATCAATTGGGTCATATACAACAAACCACAAGGTAGAAGAGTCTAAAATCCAATGGTGATAATGAGGTAGAAGAGAGGCCAAAGAAACCTCCTTGTTGGACAAGTCTGCCATCTCCTATTGATAATGGTCCATCTTCTACTAAAGCTCATCATCCTTCGTCTCAGCCTTAGCCAAAGACTCCTTAGTAATAACAACTTGTTCCTCGGCTTTGATAAGTTTAGAATTCAAAGTGGCCTGGATTCTACGAACGAGTAGTGGCCTGGATTTTCGCATAATAGGAGGGCAGGTCAGCTTTCTTAAATGACTTGAGCAAATTAATGAGCTATTTCAGGGAAAAATCCTCAGCCACAAGGACATTGATTTGCCATATATTTTCTTTGATCTTATTGGGACATAAAGAGGGCAGGGGAGTATGTAGTACATCTACTAAAACTATTCCAAACCCCAAAAGCCTGCAAGCCATCATGACAGGAATGGCTTGAATATAATAAGAAGTAAAGGTGGAAGGGTGGCGTTCTAACAGTCGCTCAATCAGTTCATTATAGGGAGGGGTTATAATATGGGTAAAATCCTTTAAAGTCTGCCTCACAATATCGAAAGCAGCCAATTCTAGAGGATGCATACTGAAAGTGCTATCACTAACTGAGGGAAAGATAGAATTTAATTCCCTATTATCTTCTTGTAAAAGGGGAGTTGGGTCTCGTTACCCTCCCTCCATATTCTGGCATGACATAGGTACAGTGATGGGTTCAACAAAGTTCCCAACAGACTCAAGAGGGACATTCTCAACACATACTTACTCGACAGGGGCAGTAGCATCCCCCAAAGTCTTGGGCTGGCTCATTTCAACCAGAGAAAAGAAGGAATAAGTAGAGTGGGAAGAAAAAAGAGTATGAGCACAACAGGTATTCTTAAGCCTCATTTAGCCTAAAGCACCTTCATGGTTGCTCGACTAGGTAAACTGTTATCGCTTCAAAAGTCCCAGTTTTTCTTAAAGCACCTTTATGGTTGCTCGACTAAGTAAGACTGGGCATTTTTAAGCCTCAATTTGCCTAAAGAACCTTTATGGTTGCTCGACTAGGTAAATTTTTATCGATTCAAAAGTACTAGTTTTTCTTAAAGCACCTTTATAATTGCTCGACTAAGTAAGACTGGGCATTCTTAAGCCTCAGTTTGTCTAAAGCACCTTTATGGTTGCTCGACTAGGTAAACTGTTGTAGCTTCAAAAGTCCTAATTTTTTTAAAGCACCTTTATGATTGCTCAACTAAGTAAGACTGGGAATTCTTAATCCTTATTTTTCCTAAAGTACCTTTATGGTTGCTCAACTAGGTAAATTATTGTCTCTTCAAAAGTCCCAATTTAACTTAAATCAACTTTAGGGTTACTTGGCTAAGTAAGAGTGGGCATTTTCAAGGCATCAGTTGATATAAAGGATGGCATGAATAAGGAAATTGAGAATAGGAATACCTCTTTAGGACGTGATTCCCTTATAACCACTAGATCATGAGCAACCTCAGAAACCATAACAGGGGCAATAACTGTCTTCTTCAAGGATTTGGCTTCTTCTCTAACTTGTCCCTCCTCAAGAGTGGCTGCTTTTCCTTCTAGTATGGAGGGACCAAACAACCCCACCTGAAATTAATCAGTGATGGTGGCTTTAGGGGGAATAGTCATAAGATTTCGACAAGTGTCGGTGTTAACCCCTTAGATGGGGGCAACCTGCAAAAGGCATCACAAAATGTAAGTGTAATGTACACATAAATGAGATACACAAAGTGCGAGAAATCAGTACACACTTAACATAGTTACAGGACCATCAGTTGTTGTGGATGAAACTTCAACCACCTCTTTCACCTGAGAAACAACTACCAAAGAAGGACTTCCCTCTAAGATAAGAGGCATGTTTTCTTCACATTGAGGGGGAGATGAATGAGGGTCAACACTAGGAGTATGTTGAGATGAATGGACTTCAACACTAGGTATTTCCTTAGACTTATCATGCTCTGGATCACTGCTATAATCATCAAGGATTGTATAATCCATGGGAATAGAACCAAGCTTCTCAGTAGAATACATTTGATGAAGCCTCCGAGATGGTCGAACCAAAGGGATTCCTCATCCTCTTCTTCCACCTTTTCACCCTTTTTAGGAAGAAACTCATCCTCAATATCGTCAAGAGGAAGTTGGACCTTGGGACTATACCGTGTCCTCTTACGACCAGAAATAGGGGCGGGGGAAGTGAAGGAGATACCTCTTTCAGCCATCTGCTTAGCTAAAATAAACCGCGCATCTGTAAATCCTTGATCGTACTGCCTTAATAAAATATCAAGTAACTTTGTGCATTGATCAACCAACTGTGTGTCTGGAGATGAGTGAGATTTAGATATTTAAGAAGGCCTAGAAGGGGCAACCTTTTTTCTTACTGGAGGTTCTTTTCTTGGCCTTCTCCATAGAAACACTTGAAACATCAATGGGAGTTTCCTCTTCAACAGCAGGTCGAAAGATAGTAGGGGGATGTATAGCCTCCTTATCTTACTGAGAACTAGAAGACCCTATCTTCTTCTTCAAAATAGTTTCACTTACAGGTGCCATAGATGGAAGTTCTTTGGGGGTGCTGGAATTTGTTTCACTTCGAGGAAGTTAGGCTTGATTGATAGTACAAGTCAGAAAACGTTCAATAACAGGGTATATGGGTTCTCGTTCAATAACCTTTAGGAAATATCCAAGGGCGTTGGGCTAGAATACATTAAGGTATTCAACGGACCTACTACCTCATGTACATCGGGCGGGGATAACAACTTGGCATTGCAACTGGATAGAAAGAGTGGTTATTGTCTTAGTTAGGAAATAACTACACGCCTTCCAGAAGTTTGAAGGTCTTTCGATAGTATTGTGATTGAGAAAGGGAACCCCTTAATCAAAGCCAAAAGGCATGGCTACCCAATGGGGTGAATAGGCTGTGCAGTAGTTCAGCCATTCTGTACATGAGGGAAGGTATGAGGGAGTAAGAACCAACAGAACATTAAAAAAAAGGGAAATTAAGAGAAAAAAATTAATTGGCCGTCTGGACTGGTCTACCAGTATCCTCAAAAAAGGAATTGGTAAGGAATTGGTCGGTAACAGAGAAAGGAGGAAAGTTAAAACATTTGACATTATCAATAAAAGAATGGAAAGACTTCCTGGATTGCTTGTGGTTCCAAGAGAGGATTCGAGGGATTTTAACCTCATGAGTGGTAGGAAGTAACTTTGCTGGGGCATATTCAGGAAACAGGGAATAGATGAACATTATGAGAAGTATATGGTAGGCATGATTGGACACATCAAAATTGCCAAGAGATAGGGTAGAATCAGTTTGAAATCTATCAAGCCAGGTGTAAAGTGAATCAAGGGTCATAGCAGCTAAAGGGACTTTCACCCCGGAGGCAAGGCGGATAGCTAGATTTATGAGATCCCTCCTTGGGCAGTCTTGGGGTTTTCTAGGCAAATAGAACCTTGAGAGCATGATCCAAATATACCTAGCGATCTCAATCTTGCTTCCATATCCTTCTCCAGTGGGAGGCATTTCCATAACATTTTTTCCCTTTGGGTCTTTCGTGGACAGCTCACGGGCAAGGGCACTCGTTGTATCCTCCATGTAGAAGAAATACCTGATAATCTCTTAAAAAGTTCACTTATTATAGGTCCTCACACACCTCTTTATCACATTCTTTAATTCCTTATGCTTAGCGACTTTTTCCTTCATAATGGCTTCCTCAAAGTAAGTATCAGTCCCAGTAGCTTCCAAACTAGGGAGCTCACACACATCCTCCAGGTTGATGGTGAATTCACCATAGGAAGCAACAAAGGTGTGGGTCCTATAACTCCAGCGAGTAACCAGGGTTCTCAATGTATTATTATTTTTTGCCAAAGTTACATTGCTAAACCATTTGGTACAAGATAAAACAACTGTCAGCAACTCCACAGCATACTTCCCATGGATGTAATCAGTCCAGGCACCCAGTCCTTCACAACATCCACCAGCTGATTCAAACTCAGCATTTGAGTAGAGATAGTCTCCCCTCTCAACTCTAAACCAGGTAACAGTGTAACCAGAGACATAGGTGTAATTCTCTATCACATTGTCTTCACCAACCAATAAGTTCAAACCCTCCTCGTTAGAAATAAGGGAGTCGGGAAAAGTTTTAACGGACTCCCAGAACTTGTCTATAGTGCCAAAATAGGGAGAACGACGGTATTTTGCCCACTATAGATGATGGCCAGCAATATTAGAGGAAGTTTCTCCGGCGGTGATACCTGCGACTGAGGGAGTTCTTTTTACAACTAGTGCCATGACAGAAAGTAGAAATCAAAGAGAAGAGAGGAAAAGAAGAAAGCTTGGGAATCAGAGAACATTATTTTCTTTCAAAAGCTAAGGAAACACTTCGCTCAAAAAAAAACAAAGGTAAAAAGGTTTGGGTATCAGAGGAAACCCTTTTATAAGGGGACGTATTATTTTAAAAAAAGACGTGATTGATACAAAAAGACGCGCGTGGGAAATGTAATCATCGTAAAGAATTTTTTATCGGCTCAATTGGCTCGCATGGATTACACATGCGGGCCATCAACCGACACATGTACGGATGGGAAAAGGCTGTCAAATTCATTTAAAATGAAGAGACCAAGTAATAATTAACTTTTGAGGGAAATTCAAGAGACGTTTGGGGGTGAAACTTTATGCCTTTTCACACTTGGGCAAATAAATGGCTTTAGGGGAAATTTTACTAAAAAACGTTGTAATTACCAAAGATAAAAGACTAAGAAGCAGAAGTAGTTAGAGGGGTAATACCATGCGAAAAGGAAGAGTTTTCACTAACTAGAACAGATGCTAAAGTTACAGTCAGTTTTATTTATATGTTGTGTAAATATACAAATCTGTGAATTCTTTTTACTTCTAACAAATACATGTACAGATCAACCGAGAGAGGACATGAACTCAATTTTTTTGTACAGATATTTCTTCAAACAAAAAATATCTCTACGAAGGGTCAAATGTAGAGGGAGGTCCAGGCTTAAAGTTGATTAAAATAGTGCCAACACTTCACAAGAAATATTAGGGATGGTTGCTCTCACAAAGATCAAGTTACTCAAACGATTATATAAAGAAGGCTTCTCGTAAAAAATGAGTTGCTTGAAGGATCTCCCATAAATACCAAGACTGGGAGATAAACTTGGAAAACACAAATTGTAATAGGAAGTTTGATGTATTTATATTTAGCCCTCTTTGTACATATAAAGATTACTTTGTAAATATTTGAGGTTGCTCGATATCCAAGAGGGGTCATAACTGGCAGTACATGGGAGAGATTACATGCTCTATCCAACAACCTCGTTATGGATATCTCGCAGGGATTTGGTTTGGAGGATTGGGTGCAAGGCACCGTTGGATGAGACCAACCCCTTTAGGGTAGTTAGGCAAAACCTTAGTTTATACACAATACGGCGTAGTAGTATCTAGAGATACCATCTCTGGGAACCCATTCGAGGGTCCTCAGTCCTAAAAAGTTGTCCAAAAGATTAACCCCCAAAGTTTACACGCACCACAAGTTGTTCGAATAGTTATTAGTCGAGAAACCTTCAATTCGATGAACTACTTTTCTGAGTGATGTGACAGCACATCCCTCGCAGGTTATCATTTACTAACTCTATAACGTTTGCATGTATGACATTCAGGAACTTGATAAAATAGCACTCAAGTGAAGATATTCGTAGTATGGTAGGTTTATGGCTGATACATCACGTCCTATTTAATGCGTCACAACTCTAAGAATCGAAACAGTGTTTTCACCAAAATATCATGTCTGGCCCATTTAATGTAATATCTTTGGCATTAAATGCACAAGATTATTAACATCAAGATGGATCAAAGGCATTTATTACAAGAAGGTCACTCGAATGATCATTCTCTCCTATAAATACCTCTAGAGTTATACTATTTAGGGATCGCACTTTTCTAGCCTATAATTGCTGCCAAAATACTCCCATACAGGAGAGTTTATTGTGAGAGCATTTATTGAGAGACCAACCCCATTTACTCCATTAGTGTTTAAGGTTATTGCCTTGCCTTTAGTGCCTTACAAGTGCTTGTGCCCACTCCCTCCGACCAAATCAACTGTGGGATCTCCCCCATTGATTGTTTTGCTATAGCATTGTTGAAAGAACACATTTAATACAGGAGTTTCGTATATTAAATGTGCCGACTTGAGACTTGCATTTATTGTTGTTATTGATTGTTCTAATGCCATAATTACCATTTTGAAAAGGGGTTACGCCTCCCTTAACAATAATATCATTTCAATAACTTATCTATTATAAAGTCCATATCGATTTGAGTATAAACAAAAAATTCGGTGAATGATTTAAGGTCGTGGTTGTGTTATTAATCATCATATCGATGTTGGGTAGAGCTTAGTCATCCTTTATACATGTTATTAGGCATAAATTCTTCACATTTATCCCTTTAATTTCGGTATTTTTATGATCCCGTGCATTGTAAATAGCTTGAATTTGTCTCATATTTTTGCTACTAACCCTTTTTGAAAAGTATTCGTATTTTGTGTATCTCTAATGTGTTTTACAGGTATTTCATGCAAATTAGTGCAAAAGAGAATGCAAAACAGTGAGAGAAAGCAAGAAATGGGGAGTTTAAGGGCATTTTAATAATTTTACAGCCATATTACGGAGGTGGAGCCAACTGGAAAGTTTAAGATCTTTCAATTACGAGAACACGAGAAAAAACGGCACCTCAATCCGAGCTATGGTGAAGAAATTATGAAGTTTTGAAGATGAGAAAAGTCAAGAAGAAAATCTCTGCCTAAATTTGCGAAGCGGGCCAATCCGAATTAAATATAAAAAGAACCGATCCGCCTTTTGTCATGCTCCAGATCCGTTACAAAATTAGTCATGCTTTCTAAGTGTGACAAATTATCAGATACGGAATTTTTATTTTGTCCTTATCTTTTAGCCAAAAGAGTTTTATGTGTTGGGGACTCCTCTAAACGACCTCTAGCCTATATATTTAGTCATTATGACTCTTTTTATTCAGATTTCATTCATGTAAAATCTCCATAACAAGTAGGAACATCTAGGAGAAGAATTTACATGTTTTGCACCTTTAATTCAAAAGCTTTTCTAGTTTTTCTTCAATCTTTGATTTCTTCTTACATGGTCTTGTTCTTCAATCTTAGTAACCTTTATTTCCAGTACTTTTATTGTTATTTCTCATGTTTAATCTCTCTTTCCATGCAATTATGAGTTCATCCAACGTAGATAATGTAGTTTTCACTAATTTCACCATGTTAGGCTAGATTTTTAAGGGTTGGGATGCATGAACCCAACCCGATGTGGTTTGCATGGGTATAAAATTAGTTCTCTAAATTTAATAATTAATTAGATCATGTAGTATGGTGATCACAACCGTTGTAGGACTTTTGATCTCGTTTGCCCTAGGTAACCGGGATGCTTAAGAGTGCAACGCGCGTGTAGCTAATACGACACTACTTTACTCATCTCTTTATTATATATAGTGTGGGCTAAGATCCCTCATATATGTAATCCTTGGGAGTACTAAAGACCGAGTTTGATCAATTAATTAATTTACGGCTAGTTTTATACTGGGCAACATACTAGGAGTTGGGGGATTGTGTCCCTACCTTAATTTTCCAATTAGTTTTAGTTAACTTCTTCATTTTTCCCCTTTTTCATTTCTCACCCCATCATTATCTTTTACACCTTATTTTTAAAGTAATAAATCAATTAAAATCTATCAAACAGTCCTTGTGGATTCGATACCCAGACTCGTCGCTATACTCCATAAGAGTTTAGTTTAAGTTTAGTTTTTTTTGTATTGTGGTCGGAAGCCGATAACAACGATTACCATATTTACACGGACGCTCGGTTTCCACATCTATTAACAAGCTTTGCTCAAATATTGATAGTCAATGCGCATGTGAAAATTCCCTCCAGATTTTAGCACGATGATTAGGTTGGTGAGCCAAGTTGGATAATCAACTACATGGATGAAACCTATATTCACACGCTTAACCACTTCGTCTTTCAGTTTGAGGAACCATTATGGTCAGAACATCCTCCTTTTTAATTGATAAAATTGCATTCAGGGTCTGTAGGGATCTCTTATGGCGCAACTCCTAGGTCAATACCAGGCATCTTAATGTAATACCGCGCGAAGACATCTACGAACTCCTTTAGAAGATCTTTGAATTAAAACCCCTTTTGCTCATTGAGGGTTGATCCTATCCTAATCTCGCATAGATTGCTTTTAAAACCAAGATTAATGACAATAGTTTCCTCATCATTAGTTTGAACGTTGTTATGTAACTTTATCTTTTCGTTACTAAGATCAGTTAAGAATTATTCATTTATTAAATCATAGTCATCAATTGTTTGATT
The DNA here is from genome assembly GCA_949130495.1 of Sambucus nigra. NCBI lineage: Eukaryota > Viridiplantae > Streptophyta > Magnoliopsida > Dipsacales > Adoxaceae > Sambucus > Sambucus nigra. The sequence continues at coordinate 446,916,240 of OX422218.1, read as the reverse complement.
AATAAAATCAACGTAATTAATAAAAAGCACAACAAAATACTCAAAAAATCTACTTTTATTTCATTGAAATCATCTTTTGAAAAAAAAATAATGAGGACCTCCTCAAATAAGGCCTTATTGGCATCATGAACAAAAAATAGAAATAGATTCGGTCTCGAGTTGGTAAATAAAAAATTTGTTAGTTGTTAGGGTCGGACTCAACAAAATGATTCAATAATTGAGGAGAGGCGTGTTAGGAGGAGAGATCTTCTTAATTAAGTCGAACAACTCAAACTCAATGCAGAGTATGCAAATATCCACCCCCGGTTCAGTGAGGCCAAAGTATCCATCACTACTTATGCTTTCACTATCCAAAGAGTTAAAACCATGGGATTTTATGGTCAACGGTTGTACTAATGAGGGATTGAAGAGGAATCTAGTTTCTCATCCACTTTGGGGATACCCGAGACTAGCTCGATACGAAACCTAGCTCGATACGAAACTGTGAACCCAACGCCCATGAACCATCTCTGATCCGACATGGCCCAAAACCACCACCTAGCCCGATCTGACCCCTGCCCGTACCCGCTGACATATCAACCTCAAAACCCGTAACCCAAAGAACTTCAACCTCCACAGTTGAAACTCGCTGCCAGTCCCAGTTGACCCAACCTTAAAATTCTAACTCGTGACCCCAGCAGCACAACCTGAACCCCTTTGACTTTATGCCTCAGCCCCCATTTTCGGCCAAAATCAGTGACCCAATCACCGGATTCTAACAAGAATCCTCCTACTCTCCTACACCTACACCCATTGGCCCTTATCCTAAACCAATTTTTAAAACCCAAATGCCTATCTAAAGAGATTTTTTACTTGGCTTTTAAAACCCCCAAAATATTTCTACAAGAAAACCAAATCGTGTGACTCTAAAAAAAAGGGGGATGGCAAGTTATAAAAAGAAGGACTCTCACAGAATACACACAGGGAAAATAGACACGCACAGTAAGAGACTGCATATAGAGAGAGAAACAGTGTATATTATGTACATAAAAAAATTCCAAAAAAATTAGTTTAGTGTTAGAATAAATTTTAGGTTTAGTTTTTCAATTTTTTTGTGTAATAAAGTGCTGAATTTGTGAGAGTATTAGGACACACATGCATGAACGCGATTCAAGTAATCAATTCAAAGGGAGACTTTTGTGTATTGTATTTCTTGCTCTACTCTTTAATTTGTTGTTCTATGTTTGTGACAGTGATTAATTATTTCATTATGCTTGGCTAGTCACCCTGTTCAAGGGGTGAGATTCACTGTTTATGATGTTAGTTTTATTAATCAATTTCAATGATTGCCATATTTCTAGGAAAGTTAATTTGTGATTGTCACAAATTAATTTACGTATCGAGAGATAGTAAATTAATTTTAAAAAGTAATGTTGATTTTGGGAGTCGAACTAGATATAGGTTTCTCCTAAAATTAAATATTAATTTGGTGATGACAATTGAGGATTCATACATTTTTTATTAAATTGATCCTACCGGGTAATTTTGTTGAAAATAGTATAGTTCTTAATTTTTCATCGTGTGACATTTTTAAATTAGTTTTCTGAAAAAAATATTATTAAATTTATAGTTGTAACAAGAGTTAGATTATCGATTTAATATTATCTCGAAATATTTCAAATTGAGAAATTAAAATAATTGATAATGTGGTGTAATCCCATCTCTTAACATTCTCACATCTATCACACTCGGTTGCACTTTATTTTTCGTTATATAGTCATTTCATAATTTTAGCATTCATTACATAATTTTCCCTTGAAATTATTTTAAAAGAAAAAATTATAAATAAAAAATATTTTAATAAACAAATTGAATTGCAAGTGTTCATAATAATTGTTTCACCTTGGAAGTTGGATTGATACCCGTACTTACCGCAATACAAGTTGTTTTAGACAAGTTTTGTTGATAATTCAAGGGATTTTGAGATTGGCTTTTGAAGACAACGACCATACGCTAAAAGCCTATTATCACCGAGGATCAATCTTGGAATAAATTTCATTATGAATTCTTTCAAGTGTTGGCAAATCCATGCTCTGCATTTCTGATTTGGTACGTCATATATGTAATCTATTGTCATCAGATCCGATCATAAGTAATTTCAAGATGCAACAGATAGGTCGGGCTTGTTTGGAATGGAGTTAACGAATTGCCTGTAGAAATGGGTGAGATATGGTTATTTGTGGGTTTAATTTAATTGAGGAGTCAAAATCAGAGTCTTCATCAATAAGTACGGTGTTCATGCTAACTTGATGCAGAGGTGGAGGATTTTTGGTGGTGTTTGCCTTTGGAACCGCAGGAGGGGTGATGATGCCTTTATCAATGATCCCTTCAATAACATTCTTGAGGTGATGGAACGTATAAGTTGTATACCCAGCGGTCTGATGAAAGTCATAATGGGCATTATTCTTGAAGTATTTGGGAAGAGGATCAGGAAATTGATGAGGGTCTAAAGGTTTGAAAAGGTTGTGGGAGATAAGGGCTTAGTACACATTGGAAAGGGAACCATGGAGCTCAGTGTACATTTTCCTGACAATAATAGGGCGGGCTTTTGGTGCCCATGAAGTGGTTAAATTGGATGATATGTTATTGATGGCAGCAATTGGCTTTTCATATTTGCGAAAAGTGAACAAAGTTATTGATTTCGTTGTTTCTGATTCTCTCTTCACATTCTAATGAGTGTCATTCTCTTCAATCTCTATCTTGTCCTCACGAAATGCTTTGAAATTAGGATAGTTCTTCACTAAGTAAACTTATATGTAATAACATAAATCAAACCTATAAGGGGTGAACAGCTTAGGATGCTACATGTCACAGCTACTTCTCGCAACCAATATTTAAACTTCATAAAAAATTCTTTCAAATTAAAATCTCTCGATGACGAAATTATCAAAACATAATCCAATTGTCTTATAGGATTCACACAACAATGAATCAAATGAATCTAGGTGAATAAATACAATCTATAAAGTCTATTAAAATTTTAACATAGATTATTATATCAAAATCCAATTAGAGTGAGGTGTATGATCAAATGTGTTCATGAGTATAAGATATAATCATAAACTTATACAAGATAGACTTATGAGGAAAAAACCCCACCTAGGGTAAAAAACCTTGACGCTTTCCACTTAAAAATCAATGTTACAAAAATTAATAAGGTACCTCTCACACAAAAAAGTCCATTATATTCCTTGCCATGAATGAAGAACTCCATTATCTTCCTTCAAAGTCGCGTCACACTTAAATCTCCCCAATAGAGTGAAATGCCCATAATTTTATATCATGGAGTGGTTGATCATGATGAATCGGATGTAGATATAACTTTGTCTAGGTTTGTGAATCCAAACCACTCAAAAATTCCTCACATAAATATAGATCTCGTTCTAGATCTAAAAACTTTCATACTCTCAATTGAATTTAGAAATTTAGTTTAGAGAGAGAAATAGCACCTCACAAACTAGAAAAACACCTAAGATAAGATATTTTGAAATGTGGGAAAAGTATTGTACATAAACGGAGGGAAACAAGGATATTTATAGGAAAATTTCAAAATCTGACGCCGATTTGAGCACGAAACCATCTAGTATGGAATCCTAGCCATAGTCATTCGCCCGACTTCCAATTTTTTTTCCTCCAAAATCAGTTTTAAATGATGAGCCTTGATCTTAATACTTACAAAAGAAAATAAACGACTAAAAAAAGATTTTTCTAAAATAATATTTTGAAAAACTCTCTCAATTCGAAAAAAATGTGAGTGTGTCCAATTAGTCAAAATTAAATCGAATTTCCATAAAAGTATATAGTCTTAATTTTTGGCAACGAAAGTCTTCAATGAACATCATGAAAGGTCTTCAATCTTTAAAGGTTTAATTTAAACACAAGATCACGCCTCACTCAAAACAGATCAAGTCTATGTGACTTGATAGACTCAATGTTTTGACATAGGAGATAGACTATATATATATACACACACACACACACAAATGTTCACATTTTTCAATCTCCCCATTTGGCTATTCTGTATTAAACCCCAAAAAAGAAAAAAGAAACTTTATTAACCCTACAAGACTTACACCTCACGACCGTATAGTGACAGTGGTAGGAAGGCAATGTAAAAATACAAATGACCGGTTCAATACTCCAAAATAAGCTCTTTGGTCATGTATTAATGTGAGGAATCTTATAAAATTTCATATAACAAGAAACAATTACGCATAATATGCTAATGAAGTAATTCCCCTTACTCAAGAATCCTTTCAGAAATAATAATAATATCATCAAGTACGAATGATGAGATTAAGACAAATGAATCTTATCTCCCCCTTAATCAACGCACATATCAAACAACAATATGGTAATATAAAATCTCCCTTAAATATTAAACAAACAAAAAATTTAGCATCTCTCCTTTTTTGTCAGACCCAAACATAAAAACAACACAAGCATTACCCCTTGTCACAAAGCATAAATGAATAGCATAAAAAACATCATATTTTCATATCAAAACTCTCTCGATTATCCCCAAATACATACAAAAACAAAGTAGCATGAATCAAATGCGCATAAGAGAAAGATATAAACATGGGTAAAACATGTAAAATAGGATATCGATTGAGAATGTATCGGAGTAGGAACACAAGAGACCCTGAATACAAAACTTAAAAATTAGAGAGTGTCTGCATGGGCATATTTCAGAGCCATGTGAACGCATGCCATAGAAAATCATTCCAAAATAATATTTTCAAACTTTCTTAAAAAAATACTTGTAAAGAACATCAGTATCCATCCTTATCACTCTTTTGAATGGAATTACTCCACTTTAATCTTAAACATGAGTGAGACATAATTTCCATGAACAAACCAACACAAAACAGTCATACCTACCAAAATATGCACCCTCGTCATACGCAAACACTAACATCAAATAAAAATCACTAGCTCAAGCCAAAAATACTAGCATATATGAAAAAATATAAGGAAAACCAAACAATCAAACAAGATCAGATAATCTGGAATTTAATATCACTAGTGATTTTCAAAATCGAAAATGATTACAAATGTTATGAAAATTAAACATTTTCAATTTACATTTAAAACTTAACAAAAGTAAGTTAAGAATTTAATGAGATTTCATGTGCATAAATATGGAAAATCACAAAATCAGTAATAAATTACATTTTTTGAAATATTTAGAAAACAATTCGTAGGAAAATGCAATATGATCATAAGTTTTACTTTAATCTCAACACCATCTATAAAACTCCCTTAACAAGTGTTGATTTTTATTTTTTTAATGTCAAGCCAAAATAGAAGTTTCATTTTTTAAAATGCTAAAGCCCTAACTTATTTTTAAGGTCGGTCAAGCTCTTGGTTTGAGAATCTTTTCAACACATTGACTTTTAACCATTGATTGGTTTTTCATACATGGTGACACCTACCGAATGGAAGTTATCACACTAATGGTAAGCCTTATCAATGTTTTCAAAACGATACATATTCAACTCCATCATATAAAAATCTCACACTTCTCACATATACATCTTACAGTGCTCATAACACGTATGCAAGATTGATTTTCACTTTTGAACTTGAAAATGCATGTAAAAATGACAATAAGTAACACCATTTATGAATTCATGCAGTGTAAGATGAGTACAAGATTTCAAGTTATGAAAGTCAAACTAAAGTCAACATTAGCCGTGGTATTTTTAAAAATTTTACTTTGGCAAAACATATTCAATAATTACATAAAAACAAACCAATAAGTAATAAAACACCAAACTATGCAATTCTATATGTTTATCAACATGTTAAGCACGAGATTGAACCAAAAATACGCAAAACAAATGAAAATATCTTTTTGACTTTTTTTATAATAGAAGCATAAACAAGTTATGTACAAATTTAGAAGTTCCAATTTGAAAATCTAAATGCACCCAACACTCTCAAAGAATAAGTTCGTTCAAACTCAAACATCAAACTTAAAACACTATCCAAGTAACATCAAAAGCATGTGAAGCTTGAATAGCATGAAAGGCATAGAAGGATCATGATGAGATACACCAAAGCATGTACATGAGCATGGAATATATGAATAGATATGAGAGTCTATCAATAAAAGAACATATGTCCAAAAGCAAACCAATAAGCATGTGATATTGAAGAAGCTTAAATATCTCAACACAAATGACACCAAGTATCCAAGAAACATGGTATAAGTGTAATAAGAATGTATGGACATCATCAAGATCAAAATATATGCCAAAATCAATAGAAGATAGCACAAGATATGACTCAAAATATAAGCTCTCAAAAATATCTAAGATAGCATGGATAAGAACCAAATAAAAATTCAAAAAACAAACATATTTTAGGATTATTTTCTAAGAATATACATTAGAAAAACAAGGTATGAGGAAAAAAATCACACCTGTGTCACAAGACACACTCACACAAAATAAACAAACCTAAAATCTTTTTGGATTTTCTCAATGAAAATAAATCAAAAGATGCAACAAGCATGTATATATACAGAAGATGCAACACAAGCCATACAAATAAACGTCAACACATAGCCTAGTACATGATATGACACATGAGATTATATGATCCTAGCTATAACACATACCAGACAACTAAATTGTAAGGAAGATCCTATCTCTTATCAAATAAGAGGTGGAGAAACTCTTCAAGATGACTCACCCTTAGAGGTGGAAATATACAAACTAATATTCAAAATGTCTTTCTTTTTAAAAAATACATTAAAGTAGGATTATATGGTTTAGAAGAAAACCTTTACACAGAATAAGGTTTGAAATTTAAAATACCTCATTTTCCAAAACACTCCTTCATAAAATCCATATTCCTCGCAATATTTTTATTCATATGACATGAAGTCAACATTTCTATCAAAAATATTTTTCTTTGCAAAATCATTTCCACATTTCATTTTCATTTTATTAACATCCTTCATAAGCTCATTCAATTCATTTTTGAAGTCTTCAAATAAATCATGTGAATGTGAATGTGAGCTAAATTAAAAATTCCAAAATACGAAATAAAAATCTCTAAGGTGATAGGTTATACGATAATAAGTGCAAACTTAAGTCTCATGATGAGCCATCTTATAATTCGTTTTAGAAATATCTCTTGGCTTTCTTTGAATTTTGAAAAACTTGTAATAAAACTCTTTCAAATGACACTTTCATGGCAAAATGTGCTAATTAAATATTAGAAAGATCTTCTCAAACTTTCTCAACTTTTGAAAATTACTTGATCATTTTCTCTCACATTCAAAATACTTGATTCAACAATAACATTTTCTTTCAAAACTTGATTTTTCTTCGTCTCACCCGAAGAAGGTTGAATCATTTCATTATTTGAAATACTCTCCACACTTACTGAGCTAGATTTAAAAGAATTTAACTTAACACTTTCCAAAATTTAAAAATTTATGTTTTCTATCCATTGATCAACGAGATAAGTTTCCCCTTTACCCAAACATTGTTTTATTCATTCATTAAAACATAGAATTTTCCACAATTTTTTACACCTTTCATCAAAATACCATTGTTTTAATGTTTAACAAAATATTTTTCCTTAGATATCATCACACAATGATCATCCTCACAAAGTCGACTTAGAATAATGAGGTTAACCTTAAGTCCTTCAACAAAAATAGCATATTTAAAGCGTGATCTCTTAGAAAATTCTCACAGTTCCTTTTTCGTTCACTCTCACTTTCTTTCCATTTCCAAAATTTACCAAACGACCATCAAAACTATCAAAATGAATAAACCAAGATTTTATGCCGTCATGTTTCGTAAGCAACAATTGTCAAAATACCAATCATTTAAATTTGAAGAAATTGGGGTAACAAAAATTTCAAAAGCCACAAAACACGTGTGGTTATCTTTAGTCATCCATTTTGATTTCATTTGACTTTGTTTTCTCGGAACACTCGTTTCCTTTTGATCTCTTTTCAACTCACTTTCAAACTTTAAATTTTTTTTCGAGAAAATCTTTTCCTCTTGAAAACTTAAAATATGATAATTGTTCATCCCTTTGAAATTTAAAACAAAATGTCTTAAGTGGCCCCTCATGTAGCAATTGGAGCACTTATATGTTTGAAATGGTTTTGGAGAAAAATTCACATTTCTTGTTTCAAAATCTTGTACTCGATGATTTTGAAAAACTCTTTCTCTTTTTGGAGAATTCGTTTGATGTTGAAATTTTGGAACATGGTTTTCAAAAACATTTATTTCAAAATATTACTTTTAAGGTCTTGTACAAATTTGGGTTGAATGATATTTGTATTCTTATCAACCTTAGCAACATTCACAAGTGTACTTTTGATGGACAAGACCTTCTCCTCAAGCTCTTTGTATTATGAAACCACTGTGTCTTTGTTAGTTTGAGTAGAACTCTCTTGAACATCATCTTTCTTTTCTCATACAAAATCCATTGAAGAATTAGTAGGATAATCAAAATAATTAAACCCTGTACCTTTACCACCATTCAAAATCATAGATTTTTCAAAAATAATTTTATTGATATTTACCTAACGTTCATCTAAAGCAAACCTTACTTTCAAGGCATAAGACAAATCATTTTTAATAGAAACAACTTATTTTTTAAATTCCCTTTCCTTGAGTTCAAACATTTTGCATTCCATTTATAGTTTAGAATTTAATTCATGAAAATCATCTTTTTAATTTTCAAATGAATAATTTTTTCCATTGAGTTTCTTTAACTCCCGCTTGAGTCGTAAAATCATTTCATCTTTCTCTTTCAACAAACCACTTTCTTCTTCAAAAACTTTTATTTTGTTTTGCATATTAATATTAAATTTCTTCACCTTGAGTGACTTATGAAACAATTTATTATAATCATGATTAAGTTCATTAAACTCTGTATCATCATTATCATTTTTCTCAATCTCGTAACTATATTATGAATTGTTCTTAGCCATTGGAGATCGTGAAGATGAGTAAAAATTGTTTATACTTACTCCCAAAGCATACAAATCGGACAATTCCTTAAAGGCACACAAATAAGTAAGAAAAAGCAAGGACCAAAATAATGTTGTTAGACCTAATATGCGCAACTTGGCTTTGATACCAATTGATAAAACTTGCCTATAACAACCTAAATCAAATCTAGAGGGGGTGAATATCTTTAAATGCTTAATGTGACCAAGTTTTAAATTTCACAAAATATTCTTTCAAATTAAAATGCCATAATAACAAAATTATCAACAAATAATTTAATTGTATTATAAAACTCACAAAATAATGAACCAAATGGATCTAGGTGAAGAAATGTAATCTATCAAGTCTAATAAAAAATTTACCTAGATTATTATATCCAAATCTAATTAGATGGGTGATCAAATGTATTCATGAGTATAAAAAATAATCATAAACTCACACAAGACAAATTTATGAGGAAAAACCTCCACTTAGGGTTAAAAAATCTCGATGCACTACAATTCTCATTTCTATTTGAAAAGTAATTTCATAAAAGTCAAGAAGATACATCTCACACAATATATATCATATAATTACCTATAAGTCTATCAACTATCCCTCGTAGTCATTGAGAATCCATGACAATTTCCATGCCATCAATCAAGAGTCTGTAAGGACACAAATTTCCAATTGAGTCCATATATAGTTTTGGCTCAATTCCGGACAAAAACATTTATTCATAGGTTAGTGATTTATTGTAATATTCTCAAGTCTATGAAGTGTGTGTTGAAGACGTAGCGGCAAAGAATTTAAAGCTTCATCAAAATGCCAGTTTGCGTGCCTCGTTTCTACGTCATCAACTAAGGTTACATGCTCCCAAGGTATGAATGTAATTATATTTATATAGGAGCTTGGAACAATTTGTATTGGGTGTTAGGTGTAATAAAAACTGCATTTTATTTTCAGAAAGAATCAAATAGAACTTTAAAATAAGTATATAAAAGTTTCTGGGCCAAAATCGAATTTTACAAACTTTCTGGTCGTTCGTTAGAAATATCGTTCGAACGAGTTTTTTCGTTCGAACCAGATTTCGTTCGAACGAGTTTTGTCGTTCGAACCAGTATCGTTCGAACGAGTTTGCCAACGACCCTAAACTGGTCAGTCGTTCGATATGTCGTTCGAACGAGTTTTTTCGTTCTAACGAGGCATCTAACGAGATTCTAACGAGCCCAGGCTGGTCGCTCATTAGAAGTCTCGTTCGAACGAGAGTCAAGTTCGTTCGAACGAGACGCCAGGCGGGAACGGTTTTGAGCAGTTTTTTGGCAGTTTTCACCCCATTATCCCACTTGTTTCTTAACTGATTTTTTAAGGATTTATCAAGGACGGGAATCATTTTTCAAGGGGTATCTTTTTCATACCATACAAACTCCTAGAGAGTATTTTGAGACAAAATTTGTTTAAGGAAAAAGATCATGTTTTGAGTGTTATTCTTTCAAAGAAAAATTCATACACACTCTAGTTTACACCCAATTGTGTTTATCCAAGTTTCTATATTTATATCAATTGCTTGGAGTTTTTGGCACCGGTTTTCTCTACCGAATTCAAGAGACGTTTCGGGTTTGCTTCTACACCCCATCACAAAGAAGACTTTTGTTGAGATTCTATCCACACGGAGAAAGGCTCCATGCTTGGGTGACGGTGACCATATAAAGTCCCATCGGTGGATTCCAAGACCGCGGTGGTGTTCCGAGGTTGTCCGCTAGGAAGAGGTTTCTACGAGAAGGAGCGTCGAGGCTTGAGAGGGATCGAGTCAGTCGTTGTAAGTCTATCTGTCATGTAATTGTAATTCCATATTTAGTGGACTTGTGGCTAGGGCCGTCCGAGGTTGTTTCCCGTCTTGGGTTTTTCCTCGTACATCTCGGCGTAGTGTGACATTGTTTATTTTATCTTGCTCATTAATTTAGAATCCATGCTTAGGATAATTTCAAGATAAAATTTGGTTTAATTATCACACTCATTTAATTTGGGACTAAAATTAAATACTGGATAAATTTGGTTTATTCAAGTCATTTGCTAAAATTGGTTTCGCCTAACTTTGATTAATTGAAAATTATGACTTAGGCAAATTCTAAGACTTGGATTAACTTATTTTAATTTGTTTTGAAGAAATTAAAATTCGGCCTTATTTATGTGTTGAACCATCACTTATATACGCTTACGCATTTATTTAAAAGGAAATTATATTTTAATTAGAAATCTTTAAAATCCGGGGTCTTTCAAATTGGTATCAGAGCCAAAAACGATAAATTATTTCGTTAAGATCTTTTAATTTTTGGCTAAAATAGATTTTTCCCCATTTTCAAAATTTCCTATTTTCGATGGTTCAAACTACGCGTATTGGAAAGCGCGAATGAGATCGGCACTAAAATCTATCGACGAGAGAGTTTGGATGTCTGTTGTTACAGGATACTCCCCACCAACTTACTTAGTTGAAAATGAACGTGTTATCAAACCCGCCGATAGATGGACTGAAAATGAGTTTAAACTTGCTAATTTTAATTCCCGTGGTTTAAATGCCTTGTTTAGCGCTGTCGCACCGGATGAATTCCGACGTATTATGACGTGTGAAACCTCTAAAGAAGCTTGGGATATTTTACAATTAACTCATGAAGGAACTAGTGTCGTTAAAGCTTCAAAACTCCAAAACCTCACCACTCAATTTAAAACTATCAAAATGGATGAAAAAGAAACTTTTGATAAATTTTATGCTAGACTTTCTGATATTGTTAATTCATCCTTTAACTTGGGAGAGAAAATACCTGACGACCGTGTTGTAAAGAAAATTTTGAGGTCCCTACCCGATAGATTTATTCCTAAGGTGACCGTTTTAAATTCTTTACCCACTTTAGCCTCTACGAAATTAGAAGAGCTTGTAGGTGATTTACAAACCTATGAACTAGATATGTTTCCCTCTAAAACTGAAAAGAAAATCGAAAAGGGCATTGCTTTAAGCCGAAAAGAGGTCAAACAAGTAGTAGAGAGCGATAGTGAAAGTGACTCGGAAGATATGGCTTTATTTGCTCGCAAATTTAGAAAATTTCTTAAATTTAACAAAGATAAATTTAAAAATGATTTCAAGAAATTTGATACTTCTAAAAATGATATAAGCGAGAAGATTTCTAAAGCCGAGAGGATCCCTAAACCTAGTAATGACAATTTAGATAGGGACGAGTCTAACAAGTGTTTTGGTTGTGAAGGTTATGGCCATTGTGCTTATGAGTGCCCCACTAAACTAAGGAAAGAGGGTAAACGACCCACTGCATATAATGCAACCCTTAGTGATAGTGATAAGGAGGAAAAGCCCGATTCCCCCACTAAGCAAAATTTTGTGGCTTTTATGGCTAGTCATGTGAGTGATAATGAGAACTCATCGATTGATGGCACGATAGCACATGCCACTTCCAAGGTCATTGTTCATGATTCCCTTGTTTTTAATGATAGTGAGAGTGGAGAAGAGAGTGAAAATGAAGAAGAGGTTGATGTGAGTGAACTTCAAAATGCTTTTCATGAATTATATAAAGAATCTATTAATTTGAAAAGAACTAATTTGAAGTTAGAAGCTTGTTTAAGAAAGAGTGTCAAGGTCGTTGATGATAGTGCCTTAATAGAAGACCTTAGGACACATGTGAGGACTCTTCAAGAGAAGCTTGATTATGTAGAAGGCGAAAGAGATAGCCTTAGGGGTTTAATGGAATCCTTGAAAAAGGAGCTTCTTGCTTTTGAAGAGCGAAATGTTTTACTAGAATCTAACATTGCTGAATTGGAAAATAAATTAAAAGATTCTAGTAATGTCAAATTTGATTTGGAATGTCGTTCTGAAAAACTAGATAAAATGTTAGGAACGGTCCAAATTAAAAATGACACTCGTGGTTTAGGCTTCAATCCTTGTAATGAATTTTCTCATAATGCCCAAACCAATGTTTTAGGAGAATCAACTAGGAATACTTTTAAAGATCACTCCTTAAGTAAATCTTTTCAACATGTTCTCACTTGTACACATTGTGGTCGACAAGGTCATCTTAGGAAATTTTGTTTAGATCTTAAACGAATTCCTAGAAAACCCCATAGTAAAGTAACCACGGTAGTTAACGTTCCTACACCCCAAAATAGTCATTCCTCCTTAATTTGGGTTAGGAAATCCGACTTGGTTGCCATACAAAATAGGGTTGTTGATTCTCATTTACTTTCACATCCTTCCTCCCTTGCTAAATCTAAAGGATGAATGTGTTAGTGTTTGCATACTTTAGCGTTTGTACTTTATGTCATATTCACATGCTAAATGTATGCTTGTTTTAGTCATTTTCTAGTCATCGCCTTATTTCATATCCCATGCTAGAAATCATGACTTGTTTATCTTTTTGTATTATATTTTGTGTTTGAATTAATTGAAAAATATAAAAAGATTTTTGTTTATCATTTGTGTTTTATTTATTTCATTTAAGCTTAATGAAAAATACAAATGATTTTTGTTTGTCCTTTTGAGTAAATATTTATTTTTGATTAAAAATGTTAAAAACTCAAAAAGATTTTATTTTGTGTGTATTTTAGTTTGACACACTTTATGTGGCATATATTTGTGTTCGAATCCTATCGTTTACGCTCCCATGTGGCTAGAACTTTTGGTTTAGATTTTCAATCCTTACAATGTTCTTTACCATGTTCTATATGGAGTAGTTGGATTTTGTATTGTTTAAATGGATTCTATTTCATATGCCTCTTTTCACACATGCACGAGCTCTTTTGAAATCTTAATGTCACATGTTATATTTGAGCTTTTTGAGGTGTTCTCCTATCAATCTAGTCATCTACATATCTATGACCTAGGAGGACTAGTGCATGTCAAAATCCATTGCATGTGAGATTTGTGCGAAAAATGAAAACATGATAAATTAATATATGCACGGGGAAGGGCTCCGAAAGGATGAATTAAATCCTTTGCGATAGTAAGCCACCGTTGATTGGATCTAAAAGAAATACGTGATCCAAAGGCCTAAAAACAGAATATTTGGCATTTAAAAGAAAGCAATTGCCAAGGCCTATGTTTTGTATGATATATTCATTCAAAAACAAAAGAATATATATGCTCATTGAGGGAGAATTGGATGGTATATCAACGGTTTGCACAATGTCCGTTTATCCTAGTTGTCTTTAATGTCATGACTCTATTTGGTTTGTAGAATCATCATCATGCTAGGCTTGTATGCATTGTGTATGTTTGTTCATTGAGTTCAATCTTTATATTGTCACATGAGGTTATATTTAAATGTGATAAAGTTTGCAATCAAATGAGAACTCCGTGAACGTTTCTTAAGTGTTTGGGTCTAAATTTAATTGTTGCTAGTTCACACCCCTACACTTCCGTTTTCATATGACACATTTTTGCCATACGAGTGTGCAAACTTATTGTATTTTGTGTCATGTGTGTGTTTATATCTATATATGCAAGTGCTCTATTGGTATATTTTTAGTATGTATATATATGATATTTGTTTGTCTTTGCCTTGCTTTTATTGCCCATATGCTGTCATGTTTTTTCTTTAAGCTTCCACATGCCGTTTATTAGTTCTTTATCCTTTGCCTATTCCCGAACAAAAAGGGGGAGAATGATGATAGGGGGAGAAATGGTATCCAATCCTATTATTATCGTATCTTAGTTTGGGGGGAGATTTATCTTAGGGGGAGACGTCTTTCTAAGTAAATGTCATTGTTTGATAAAGGGGAGAATTATTTTAGGGGGAGTAATTAATTACATGCGATTAATATATTTTGATATTCCCTATGCATTTGATGAGTTTGCTTAAGTGTGCAGGTATTCTACTAAAGCAGCATTATTTAATGGCAAAGCGTTTGATCCTTGGGTTGAGTCAAGATTGGGCGGGTTATGTTTTGAGTCTAGTAGAGCTTGACGGCCCTTTAGGATTTTTGTTTGGTTTTTGTCCCGAAATAGCCAAAGGGGGAGATTTGTAAGGACACAAATTTCCAATTGAGTCCATATATAGTTTTGGCTCAATTCCGGATAAAAACATTTATTCATAGGTTAGTGATTTATTGTAATATTCTCAAGCCTATGAAGTGTGTGTTGAAGACGTAGCAGCAAAGAATTTAAAGCTTCATCAAAATGCCGGTTTGCGTGCCTCGTTTCTACGTCATCAACTAAGGTTCCATGCTCCCAAGGTATGAATGTAATTATATTTATATAGGAGCTTGGAACAATTTGTATTGGGTGTTAGGTGTAATAAAAACTGCATTTTATTTTTAGAAAGAATCAAATAGAACTTTAAAATAAGTATATAAAAGTTTCTGGGCCAAAATCGAATTTTACAAACTTTCTGGTCGTTCGTTAGAAATATCGTTCGAACGAGTTTTTTCGTTCGAACCAGATTTCGTTCGAACGAGTTTTGTCGTTCGAACCAGTTTTGTCGTTCGAACCAGTTTCGTTCGAACGAGTTTGCCAACGACCCTAAACTGGTCAGTCGTTCGATATGTCGTTCGAACGAGTTTTTTCGTTCTAACGAGGCATCTAACGAGATTCTAACGAGCCCAGGCTGGTCGCTCGTTAGAAGTCTCGTTCGAACGAGAATCAAGTTCGTTCGAACGAGACGCCGGGCGGGAACGGTTTTGAGCAGTTTTTTGGCAGTTTTCACCCCATTATCCCACTTGTTTCTTAACTGATTTTTTAAGGCTTTATCAAGGACGGGAATCATTTTTCAAGGGGTATCTTTTTCATACCATACAAACTCCTAGAGAGTATTTTGAGACAAAATTTGTTTAAGGAAAAAGATCATGTTTTGAGTGTTATTCTTTCAAAGAAAAATTCATACACACTCTAGTTTACACCCAATTGTGTTTATCCAAGTTTCTATATTTATATCAATTGCTTGGAGTTTTTGGCACCGGTTTTCTCTACCGAATTCAAGAGACGTTTCGGGTTTGCTTCTACACCCCATCATAAAGAAGAATTTTGTTGAGATTCTACCCACACGGAGAAAGGCTCCATGCTTGGGTGACGGTGACCATATAAAGTCCCATCGGTGGATTCCGAGACCGCGGTGGTGTTCCGAGGTTGTCCGCTAGGAAGAGGTTTCTACGAGAAGGAGCGTCGAGGATTGAGAGGGATCGAGTCAGTCGTTGTAAGTCTATCTGTCTTGTAATTGTAATTCCATATCTAGTGGACTTGTGGCTAGGGCCGTCCGAGGTTGTTTCCCGTCTTGGGTTTTTCCTCGTACATCTCGGCGTAGTGTGACATTGTTTATTTTATCTTGCTCATTAATTTAGAATCCATGCTTAGGATAATTTCAAGATAAAATTTGGTTTAATTATCATACTCATTTAATTTGGGACTAAAATTAAATACTGGATAAATTTGGTTTATTCAAGTCATTTGCTAAAATTGGTTTCGCCTAACTTTGATTAATTGAAAATTATGACTTAGGCAAATTCTAAGACTTGGATTAACTTATTTTAATTTGTTTTGAAGAAATTAAAATTCGGCCTTATTTATGTGTTGAACCATCACTTATATACGCTTACGCATTTATTTAAAAGGAAATTATATTTTAATTTGAAATCATTAAAATCCGGGGTCTTTCAGAGTCCATTCTCTTCCTTGGAAGTCAAGCCACACTTCAATCTCCTTAATATAAAGAAAGCCTCGAATTTTAGATCATGGAGTGGTTGGCCATGATGAACTAAATTCATATTTAACTTTGGTTAGGTTTATAGATTCAAATCACTCAAAAACTCCTCATAAAATGTTGATCTCATTCTAGATTTAAAAACTTTTACACCCTCAATTGAATTCAGAAATTTGGTTTACAGAGAGAAATAATTCACAAACTCAAAAAACTCCTCTTATAAGATATTTTGAAATAAGAGAAAAGTTCGTACACAAATGGAGGGAACACAAGGATATTTATAGCAAAATTTCAAAATCTTTCACCTCCGTGGGTACGGCTAGATCTGCCCGTGCGCACGATTCCATCGAGTGTGTAATCCTAGTCATATATGTGCGCATAGCCCCCATTTTGTAGTCGTACACACGCCTCCGATTTACTTTCTTCTCCAAAATCAGTTTATAAAAAATGATCATTGATGCCAATACTTCAAAAAGAAAATGTACAACTATCAAAAAGGGTTTTCTAAAATAATTTTATGAAACACTCTGTCAGTTTTGAAAACATGTGAGTGTGTGCGGTTAGATAAAATTAAATCAAACTTTTGCAAAAGGGTATAGTGTTTATTTTCGAAAACAGAAGGATTTAATGAACAACATGCAAGGTCTTCAATATTCAAAGGTTCAATCTAAACACAAGACTGCACATCACTCAAAATGGATCAAGTGACTTGATAGATTCATTATTTTTCCACAGGAGATAGCCTATATATATATATATATATATATATATATATTACAAATGTTTATATTTTCATTCACAATACTGACTTGCTCTTCCTCGGATGGGTGATTGGTCATAGTAGCATCTTTATCTCTCCATCTGGCTATAAAGTTAATGATGTATTTCCCTGGGCTTTTTTTCAGTAGCTCAAGGTCACGACGGGTTACTTATAACTCTTCATTGTATTTGTATGGAGCCATGATCTATCATACGATATCCTCCCAACTTTGCATAAGAGATTCTTCTAGAGACAGGAATCAATAGAGAGCACTTTATTTAAGGGTTTGTTGAAATAATTAGGCCATAATTTATTTTGTAGCACCTAAAATACTCATGGTTTAGTTATAGTTTCACGAATGCATAATAGGAGACCCACTTCCTTTGAACTTCTTTATATCTGGCATCTTGAACTTCTCGGGCAGCGTATGAGTGTAATTCATAAAGTTCCCAGAGAGTTTCACCTGGTCAAACTTTTAAGAGATAATATTTACTTTTTCTTTCACCCTAATGAGTTATTCTTCTTTAGGATTCATTGTAATGGGCACGGGAAAGTTATCCCCTAGTTAAGGAAGATTCTGCATAGGCAGATGAGCAAGGGTGGCCAATTGATAGGAGGGACACGAGGAGGCATTCCGATGTGTTGAACATGATGATACTCCTAAGGATCCCATATCATCTCGAGCATTCCCTATTCTATGGAATGAGGTAAGGCAACATTATAATTTGGCATGATTTCTAGTTAAGTTGTTTTTAGGATTTGAGCCTTGTTTCTTTGTAACTCATGGACATCTTACTGCAGGCTATCAATCTTGGCACTAATCTGAGGTGTCCTGGTCATTGGATTTGGGTAAAGGTTGACTTATTGATTAGACTTATCCAATTGATAGTTATGGTAAGAATGTTTTATTCCTTCTGAAGTTGGCATGAGTGAGGATGAAGTGGAACTGTGTGGTGGTCAGATGGCAGATTGTAACCGACAAGGAGTCGGGCAAAGCTAAGACAAATGCGATCGCACCTGAGAGGGAAAAAGGTTATTCTTTAAAGAAGATATTTTCTTTTATTTATTTTTAAAAAAGAGATATACTTTTAATATTTTTTTAAAAAATTGGGGTGGGGGGACCCCTCGGTGTAGTTATTATTACTAAGTTGCATTTGTATTATATTCCGCCTAGGGTGCAAATGAAATACCAAACATGACCCAAGTCTGGGTAAAAATAGGTTTCATAATGAAAAATACAGTTTGACTTGCTCCCAGACTGACAGGAAATTTAACATTTTAAAAACGAGAGAAATAACACATAATTGGGTGGTAAGGTGACCTAAAATTTCTACAGAGTTTCATGTTTAAATCGGAATTTAGAGACATCTATATGAGGGTTATGCATGGAAGGTTAATGTAAGGGTTCCCCCCTTTGGCATGACTTACATGATATACCTCTTGACTATTAGGTCAATCATTCATCAGTATGTGGGGAGAATCCATTTGATATACCCAAGTGTACGTGAATTGCCTAACTATATACCTTGTGGTGATGGTACGTGTGACAACGAATTTTATATACTCGATGTATGTGAACGAGTTCTTATTATATACCTGCCATCGTGAGTTAGGGCAAATGGTATGATGTAGAGGAACCTTTAAATATAGGCAAGGGTACTTGACCAGTGGAATTTAGGATCCTATTTCTTAGGTTAACTGCGCCCTGCAGAACCAACAACCCATCATAAAGTGACTCCTCAATATGGGATAAATATAGGGTCAATACTTAATGCTCGTGTTATATAGTGTGCAAATTTATGAGTATTTATGAAAAGTATTATGTATGCTAAGAGAGAGATTTAAAACTAAAAAGCATGAAGTAAAAGGAAAAGTATATACAAGTGGCATGTGACGAAGAGTTACTATATAAATGAAGTAAATCTCGAAGTATATAAGTGAAGTGGAGCATGTGAATATACAATTGACATGAATAATTTGATAGAAAAAGGTGGGATATATACGTGATGGAGGAATAATTATGTACATGAGAGGAATATACATGGATAACATAATACGATCATGGCATATTAACATGTGAGAACATGAGAGAAGTAAATGTACAATTGAAAAGATATATAGACATGTAAAAAATAATGTAAGAGATACGGATAAATTTTATGTAAATAGAATATTGTCCTCAAAATTTCCCCAGCGGAGTCACCCTTGTGTCCATCGGCATCATCCCTGCGTGCTCAGATGAATGGGTGAAAATGACATAAACTATCGTTGTCGTCTACGTGAGGTGTGTGAATAAGTAGAGATCGGAGTCACCTACCTATTTTACTCAAACCGGGCAAAAGAGGTAGACACCTCCAAAGTGATAGAATAAAAGGCAACTAGTGAATGTGAAACCAAATGAGACATGGGTTCAGAGACTATGTTATGGAGTAAGAATGTGTTAGTCACCTACCCCGCCCTTTCAGTCTTTAATGGGATCAAAATATTCTCATTTTCCTAAATGCATGAGATAGTTATGCAAAGTAGAAATATGCATGAATGTGCAAGTGTGTGTATGTGTGTAAGGAGCTAAGTCATCATATCCACATCATGGAAAGCAAAGGAAAGAATCCCTATAAGGAGATAAAGTAACTAAATATGAATAAAGTGATAAAAAAAGTGTGTAAAAAAGAAGAAAATATGAGAGACGGTTAAAAATTGTAATATCACTATGGAATAATGAATACACATAAAATAGGATCGCTAAAGAGGTAATAAGGATAAGAAAACTAACTATATGGGTAGAATATGATAAATATATGAATAAAATTCCAATAGATGAATAGGGGGAAATGAGATGAATAAAAAAGGACTTGGATCTCAGAATGACTCCATGACGCCTAAGTAGCCAAAACGGCATCAAAGTCCATGTAGATCGTAATATGAACAAGGTTGGGGTCTAACCCCTAAACCGAATTTATATTATCTTTCTTAATTTATGAAAAAGTGTGTGAAATGTGGGAAAAAGTGAGATAGCTCTAACTTGATAATTATGGTGTAAACCTCCTATTTTATTTATAAAAATAAACTTGAAGATATATACGTAATGCTAAGTGTAAATTTAGTGATATAAATAGAATTTAACAACTAGAAGTCAGATAAGAAAACCAAAATATGAAAAATAGCATTTTTTTTGCTTAATAAAATGAAAAAGGATTCGGACCTTCAAGATCTTTTAAATTTTATTTTTAGAAGCTTTGTCGATTGATTTAGAGTGTATGTGGCGGTGTTGGAGTGGTGGTTGAAAGTAAAGTAAAGGTGATGGAAGGGAGTGTGGAGGGAATGTGGTGAAAATGTTGTATTCTAATTTTGAGGAAAGTTGTTGTACTGGAATCTAGGTCGAGGTCTGATCGAGTGGAAAACCGAGCGTCCGTGTAATACGCTAGTCGTTGTTATCGGCTTCCAATCTCAATACAAAAAAAACTAAACTTGTAACTACACTTCCTAAGGAGTATAGTGGCGAGTCTGGGTATCGAATCCACAGGGAATGTTTTATAGAATTTAATTGATTTATTACTTCTAAAATAAAAGTGAAAAAGATGATGATGGTTAACAAGGGGAAATAAGTTGGAACAAATTTATAAAACTAATTAAAATGAATGAGGAAATAGGTTGGAATACAATCCCCCAATCCCTAGTAATTACCCATTAGAATACTAGAATTGTAAATTATAAATTTGAATGAATCCAGTCTTTATAGATCCTAAGCATTACATATATGAGGTTCAAGCCCGCATCATATGAAATCAAAGATAAATATAAAGCGGTGCAAAGTAATTACACGCACATCATATTCTTAAATATCCCAAGTACCTAGGGCAAGAGAGATTAAAAGATCTAGGATGATTGTGAACTTCTCTTACACGATTCTTTCAAATTTAAATTTAAACTCTATTTCCTACATAGATAAATTACTTCGGGATGGGTTCATGCATCCCAACCCTTAAAAATTAGCTAAACATGATGAAAACAAAAGAAAACTCTAACAAACATTGTTAACAATTTGCAAAACAATTGAGAATTGAATGGAAAAATAAAATAGAGAATAGAAATTGATACTTGTATTTAGCAAGAGGAGAAAGAGATGAATTTGAATCCAGCAAAACTTCTTCTTCAAACTTACAACTAGGGTTTATGAAAACTTCTACCAAAGAAAACTACAATCTAACTTTCTCTCTCTAATCCTACTCCTACCCTCTAGAATTTGACTCCCTCTCTCTAGAATTCAACTCTCCTTGAAAATGAGGTAGGGCTTGGTATTTTATAGCACCAAGTTGCATGAATTTGGCATCAAATTTCTCTTGTGGCACAAGTTTTCCAAGAGTTGCACTGCATTAAATGCATAATTAATTATAGAAATCCGCACATCCAGACTCTTCATTATCGCGCAACTTCAAAACATCGTAACTTCTTCACCGTAGCTCGGATTGAGGTGCCGTTTTTTCCAGTATTCTTGTCATTTAGAGATCTTCAACTTTCTAGTTGGACCCACCTTCGGACTAAGGCTGAAAAATTACGAAAATGCCCTTCAACTCTCCATTTCTTGGTTTCTTTCACTGTTTTGAGCTCTCCTTCGCACTAACTTGCGTGAAATACCTGTAAAACACATGAGAAATACACAAAACACGAAATACTTGCCAAAAAAGGTTAGTAGCATAAATAAGAGACAAATCCAAGCTAAATACACTGCACGGGATCATAAAAATACCGAAATTAAGGGGATAAATGTGAAGAATATGTGCCTAATCACACCCCCTAACTTAGAACTTTGCGCGTCCCGAGCAATGTAAATGAAATTAGCCAAAATTCTACTCTTGAAAATTCTTTTATTAAAATAAAATTCCACTTTCGCAGGCAAGCGATTGCATTTAGCGTATGCAACAAGCCTTTAAACCCCTAGGTTACCCTAGTAGGACGAGTTTTGTCTCGTGAGGGTTTGCAGTGAATACACCCACAAAATTCTTTATTGACTCAAATAAAGATCAAAATACTTAAAAATTGTACAATTTAAACTTTTTGAAAAATAATCACCATAAATTCATATTCAAATGTCTCAAACCATAGTGTGTGTGTGTGCGAAGCCAAAAATTAAACCTCAAATTTCCACCGATTGAGCATTACGTTACTTTCCGAAAATTCATTTTGATTCAAATTCTTACGGATTGCACTCACAAACGAATCACTCGGATTGTGGCTATTCTCACGGTATGCATGATATAAAGAGTAAATATAATGGACACAAATTCATGCATACAAAATTGAAAAGAAGGAAATTTATGGTGAAAAGATCTCATCATCGGATTACAGTTATTAGGAAACGGGAACATCACCTCTAGTTCACACCATTTAATCTCTCATATTATCTTTTCATGTCTTAGCTCTCCATGCGGTAATTAATTTTCCCATTCGGACTCAGTTAGGACTTTTTGGGTTAAAAGGTGTAAAGGGTAAAAATGGAAATAAACGGAATGTTCGGAATTGGAAAATGTCCTTATGATGTCCATTTGTGCTTTTTCGGGCATTTGCTCATTTTTCTCTTTCTTTTTCAATTTTCAATTTTTTTTTCACTATTTTTTTTTTAACATTTTTTTTTCTTGCCCCTTTTTATTGCACAATTTGGACTTACTTGATGAATTTTCTCAATTTTCACAATTCCGGGCTAATTGGGTTTTTCGGGTTATCAAACGAAAGGAAAATATTTTATTAGGCTCAACTTGGGTTGCAAAGGGATAATTTTTCACAACTTTTTATGGCTAATATTTTTGGGTAACAAATGAGGGCCTACTTCATTGTCCAAATTGCTAATCACATTACCATATGCATCTCGAGATTAGTTAAGTTTAGAGATATATTTAGCACAAATTTCGAGACAATAATTTCACACATTTCCCATAACCGATCAAAACAAAGGATTGAGATCATCAACGACTTATTAAAACGCTGAAAAGAACTTTGAGTTAATCATAAACTCGGATTGATTTAAAAACTCATAAAAAATTGAAAGGCTCGAAATCTCACCGGGTTTTATTAATCTCCACACTTATTCGTAAAGTCGTCAATTTTCTTTCAATTTCCATCTTCGGTCAATTTTGGCTTAGTGCATTTTGATTGTTAACAATTTGAGACTTTAAATAGAATAAAGGTGATATTTTTGAAAAAATTTAAATTCTAATTTTTATTTATTTTGAACAAAAATATTTTTGGCTTTTTTTTTTAATTTTTTTTTTTTTTTTAAAAACACACTTGGAAAGAACATGTGATTTTTAAATGTGATTTTTTAAAGAACACTTGGTCTTTTAAATGTGATTTTTTTTTCAATATTTTTGGCTTTTTTTAAACAATAAATGGGAAGAATATCCCACACCCCCTAACTTAAATGTTGCATTGTCCTCAATGAAAATCAAGAACACAACATAAAGAGAGGAAAAGACAGATATTACCCAAATGGAGCGATCCCCGATGAGTGCGAATCCATTGAATCTACAAAACATGTTAGAACCAAGCATAACAAAAATAATAACAAAATCTTTAACTAATGACACTACACTATTAAAAAAGGAAAGAAAAAGAAAAAAAAAACTAATTATGTACAACCTACGATTTTAACTTCTAATAATTCATATAGTAGAAGTCGAAAAATTTGAGGGTCCACCCAAAATACAATTTAACTTTGAGGGATTAATGGTGTACCCTCACTAGAGAGCATGCCTCTCGAAAAATAAGAATTTCGTTTGAAAAACAGAAGGCATGTGTGAGATGGAGAAAATGAACCATCACCAATTAAAAAATTTAACGGGATGATGGGGGGTTTGGGTGCTAGGTGGGACAAGTACAATTGAGATTCAAGAAAAATATAATCACCTCCCAAAGATTTTTCAAGTAGTATGGGGAGAGGGCCACACAAAAAGGAACAATCCATATTAGAAAACAATTCTAGCAAAGTGTCTTTGTCGGTAAAAGGTGTAAACGTTTCAGAATTTTCAACCGACTCATAGGAATCTAGCGGTACTTCTAATGGTTCAATAACCGTGAACGAAAATGGTGATGAAATAATCTCAATCTCAAGTGATTCATCATCACTTGGAGATTTAATTTCAAGGGAGCAAGACTCACTTTCAATGAGATGTTCTTCAAAAATTTGAGGTGACACACAAGTCTCAACCTCCTCTTTGTTTTCCAAAATAGAACGCCCATCATCGCAAAGTGTGACCATTTCCTTCACAAGACCATAATCGATATTCTTTGTGCTTTGAGTGGAAAGAAAATATAGTACTCTTTTGGTTAGAAAAAGCGTGTATTCTTCCAAAGTAGGATCCCTTGGCTCTAAAACCTCGGATTCCTCTTTTGGTTGAAAACCTTTTATTGTTTCACAAATATCGGAAGAAAAATCTTCATTGGATTCCCCAAAATGATTTTTTTTTCGATATTCATTTTCAAGCTTTTCATACGCAAGATTTAGAAAGGCCTCACCCATGGTAATAGGTCGAGGCACAGATTCTTGAGAATATTTAATATAAATTTCTCTCCGATACTCATTTGCAAGCCTTTCATACTCCAGAGTTAGAACGGCCTCACCAATGGTAATAGGTCGAGCCGCGGAGTCTTGAGAATAAAAAGTTTGAAAATGATTACCATATGAACCATTATAATTACCGAACTCACCATGAAAAGACATGATTACCGAATAGTATGTAAATGGAAATTCGAGTACAAAGGTGTGCGGTTGAGGATTCTACGTTTCTTGGCGCTCAATTGTGCAAGGCTACAAAAAAGGTTAAAAAAAATCCAAAGAAAAAAAATCTTTCGAAATAGTAAATCAATTATAATCTATAACAAAACATTCCCCGGCAACGGCGCCAATTTGATCGAGTGGAAAACCGAGCGTCCGTGTAATACGCTAGTCGTTTTTATCGGCTTCCAATCTCAATACAAAAAAAACTAAACTTGTAACTACACTTCTTAAGGAGTATAGTGGCGAGTCTGGGTATCGAATCCACAGGGAATGTTTTATAGAATTTAATTGATTTATTACTTCTAAAATAAAAGTGAAAAAGATGATGATGGTTAACAAGGGGAAATAAGTTGGAACAAATTTATAAAACTAATTAAAATGAATGAGGAAATAGGTTGGAATACAATCCCCCAATCCCTAGTAATTACCCATTAGAATACTAGAATTGTAAATTATAAATTTGAATGAATCCAGTCTTTATAGATCCTAAGCATTACATATATGAGGTTCAAGCCCGCATCATATGAAATCAAAGATAAATATAAAGCGGTGCTAAATAATTACACGCACATCATATTCTTAAATATCCCAAGTACCTAGGGAAAGAGAGATTAAAAGATCTAGGATGATTGTGAACTTCTCTTACACGATTTTTTCAAATTTAAATTTAAATTCTATTTCCTACGTAGATAAATTACATCGGGATGGGTTCATGGATCCCAACCCTTAAAAATTAGCTAAACATGAGGAAAACAAAAGAAAACTCTAACAAACATTGTTAACAATTTGCAAAACAATTGAGAATTGAATGGAAAAATAAAATAGAGAATAGAAATTGATACTTGTATTTAGCAAGAGGAGAAAGAGATGAATTTGAATCCAGCAAAACTTCTTCTTCAAACTTACAACTAGGGTTTATGAAAACTTCTACCAAAGAAAACTACAATCTAACTTTCTCTCTCTAATCCTACTCCTACCCTCTAGAATTTGACTCCCTCTCTCTAGAATTCAACTCTCCTTGAAAATGAGATAGGGCTTGGTCTTTTATAGCACCAAGTTGCATGAATTTGGCATCAAATTTCGCTTGTGGCACAAGTTTTCCAAGAGTTTCACTGCATTAAATGCATAATTAATTACAGAAATCCGCACATCCAGACTCTTCATTATCGCGCAACTTCAAAACATCGTAACTTCTTCACCGTAGCTCGGATTGAGGTGCCGTTTTTTCTAGTATTCTTGTAATTTAGAGATCTTCAACTTTCTAGTTGGACCCACCTTCGGACTAAGGCTGAAAAATTACGAAAATGCCCTTCAACTCTCCATTTCTTGGTTTCTTTCACTGTTTTGAGCTCTCCTTCGCACTAACTTGCGTGAAATACCTGTAAAACACATGAGAAATACACAAAACACGAAATACTTGCCAAAAAAGGTTAGTAGCATAAATAAGAGACAAATCCAAGCTAAATACACTGCACGGGATCATAAAAATACCGAAATTAAGGGGATAAATGTGAAGAATATGTGCCTAATCAAGGTCCCTCTCAAATGAGGTCAAGGTTTCATTAAATTGGAAAACCCTAAATGGACAAAAAGACAAGGCTGAACCAAGGACCTACCGACCGAAATGGTCCTAACCCTACCTGGTGGTGATCATGCTTATTGGCTAAGTAAAGCTCAAACTTCCATCACGTAGGTGAGGTGTCTTGACTAGGCATGCATAACTGGGTTTTTTTTATGTAAAATGCAAATCGTAAGTCCGATTTGTGCACGATCAGGATCATTGAAAAGATGATTGTGTGTTGGGGTACTCTCGGGGTTGAGAGTTAATCAAGGTAAAACATGGTTCAGAAAGAGTACGGTTGTTCTATGATTAGTATTTGAAGGAAGACCATGGGCTCGGATTGAGGGGACTTTGTTTAGACCCTATGTAGGATTGTAAAGGGTGTTATAATGAGTAGTCTACCCACACTCTTTCAAGGACTTCCTTTAGTACTCAACCTTAACTCAAAGGAAGAAATTACAACAACCCTCTATGTTAAGTGGTATACCAAAAAACACATTATGAGACATTAATTCATTTTCAGAACTCTCACTTGTTCTCCGATTAGGAGTTGAAGGAAGACTTGGGTCCGATATTGAAGGGAATTTGTTTGGACTCTATGGAGGATTGTGGGGGTGTTAAATGGGGTATCAACCCACACTCTTTCAAGAATTTTCTTAAGTACTCAAAACTCAAAGGAATAAATTACAACCACCCTCTACGCTAAGTGGTATACCAAAAAACACATTATGAGACACTAAGTCATTTTCACAACTCTCACTCACCAAATCCTTTTTTTCTTTATTGTCGGATAATATGGTGGAGAATTCTATGTGCGTATTCTCGAATTTTATAGAATCCTGTAAAAGTTGGGCATACTCGTTAATGATGTCACGATCTAACTACAGACACCTAGTAAACTCCCTCAAAACACCCGAAGGCTATGATGCAAATAGTCACCTTCAACAAGACCAAATAAGTCATTAAACTCGTGACTTAGGCCTTAGAAGACCAAGGGAAAAATTAAAACACGTAATAATCCCACAAACAAGGACCAACCACAAAATACCGTCTTATGACCTAACGGTTCCTTGGGAAGTGTACCATGATCGAGTTGTCCCACTAAGGTGGGCCAAATGGTCATACACTATTGGTTGTTTGCCTATAATAAGTAGAGGCCTTACCAACCAATTTAGCAAGCAATAAATTGGCCTCTTAAATGTTGCCTTTCAGTTTTATTACTTTCTCTCTCTAGAAAAGCCCTAAAACTCTCTTATTTTTTCTTTCTAATCCTTCCTTAACCGAACTCTCATCCTTTTACCCAAACCCCCCTCTAATTTTCCTTATTCTCACATAAACCCAAAAACTACAAAACGCACTCTTTCAATAAACCTCCTTACAACCGAAAAGCTTCAAGTTTATTATTTAAAAGGGGTGATTTTAAGCTGAAACACTGTCGAAATGGAAAAGTGATCAAGTGACATCACATGTACATTTTCTCTAACTACATTTACTTTAAAAGTCAGATCTAAAAATGGTTGTGTTGTCCTCCAACACCACCTTATATTCTTCATCACCATCTTCTTTATTTGTTATTTTTCTTTAAAAGGTCATGCTGGAACTACATTGACTTTGATTATTCATATAAAGGATACATAGGCATAATAAGGACCCCACCCCTGAAACTCAAGTCAAATCTTATAAATATGTACTTATTTTTATTCATAAAAATATCAAAACCAAATAAAAAATCTTCAAAATCATGTAATACATAAATATAGATTATACAATCATTAGATCTAGCGATTCTACAAACTATTTTGGCCTTAATGTTGGAAGTCTTAGCACCATTTTTCTGCCAAAACAGTTTTAAGAGCAAGCCCATTTCATCAAATCAATTTTCATAAATAAAAACCTCTATACATCTTAGATTTAAACCCATTTCACTCTAAAATAATTTTGAGACATCTAACGGGGTTAAGATATCCCAAAACAAGACATTATAAGAGGTAGAATCCTTTTTTGTCCCTTTGCAAACTACATGGACTTGAATCGCTCCATGCGAGTACATAGGCTCACTCTGACTGTTGTTCAGTGAACAAGTCTAACTTTGTACATATTTACCCCTCATTTATACTATCTACACGCATATCCCATATTGCAACGCACAATCTATTTACATAGTAACTATATTTAACACTATTGTTTATTTTACATGATAATTTGCTGACATAAATATTTCACGTTTAAATTTAAGATTGAGAAGGCGAAACGAGTGGATTACAACTTCCCAATCTGTAACCTAATACCCACACTTTTGATTTTCTAGTTAAACACGCATGTCACTTACCATCATTAGGTATTCAAGGATACATACCCTCCCTTTTATTTATTTTTTTGTAAAATATATTGGCGGTTTCATATTTTCAAACATAACTAAATGACAACCACATGTCACCACCAAAGACCCATTATCTACACGTCCACGGATGTACGAAGGAAAGATGCATCATTGGGTTCATGTTCTCATAGAGGATACTCTGTTGGGAAATTATCCTAAGCGGTTAAAACTCTATTAAGGCGAAATAATCGCAATGGGTGATTTCAACAAAAGTTGCATTACCTATTTTAAATGCGAAAGAAAATTTTACATTGATTTTTTCTTTTTATCCTACGCATAATTCTATGGTGATAAAACAGATAAATCAAACCAAGCAAATGCGACATGGCCAAGTTTCAGGAAAAAAAAAACCTTTCGGGAAAAAACCTTTATTTCACTATATAATGTAAATTGTGGCTTACAAATTACACAATGAAATTTGTGATGAATTTACCGCAGCAAATCCACATAGATCGCAGCCTAAAATTAGCAATGATACCCTCGAGAACCACAATGGACCGCAGCCCTCCATCAGCCTCAGCCTTCGCCTTCAATAGTGAATCCCCACAGGTATCACAAGTCAGCAATGGAGATCCTCTCCTCTAAGGTGTATGCAAAGATACGAAACTTTCTACGGTTATAAACTAATTCACAAGAACAATATTCAAGGATGCTTTGTTGTGAATTAAAATAGTGTTTTGGAAAACAATTGTTGTTGATATGCAGAAACATGTTGGCAAAATTCTTAACCAATCTGATCATGAAACACGTTTATATAAAAAAAAATGAGTCGACTAGTCGTTCGAATGACGTGGGAGATGTCGTTTGAACGACAATGGCATGTCGTTATAACGACTTCAAATGTAGTTTGAACGACGGAGCCTTATCGTTTGAACGAAAGATACGTCAAAAACTTTATTTTTTAAACTTTATTTTTTAAAATCATATTTTCAAAACCAAAACAATCATGTTCGTCTTTTAATAAAAATTAAACATCCCAAACATTATTTGATGAATTAATTCAAAATCTAAATTATTTTATTCCTTTTGAGATATCGGGAAGTCTTTAAACTTGGATATGCTTGAGTTTGGTTCGTCTTGATCGTGCGTGACGATTTATAATGGGATACGCCAAACTAACCTAAAGCTATGATATGAACAATCCTAGAAAAATTATTCTTACAAATCTCCCCCTTTGGCTATTCCAGTACAAAACAAACAAATTGACTGAACACCAAATTAAAATCAAAATCTCCTATTACAAGGATACTAACATCCTTGCCAACCCTAGAACGGAACAACATAAGTTTCTTTGTCTTCAAACTTCTTACTTCTTCCCTTTTAAACTGTTTCTCCATCCATTTGTCTTAAATATTTTGAAAGGGAACCTACACACATGAGACAACAAACATATACCTTCGTGACGCATCGAGTTTAAAACAAAAGAAATTCATAATTAAATACTCCCCCATAATTCAAACTCATCAAAACATCAGAAACTCCTTTTTAATTTGCTATCCCCCTTTGTTTTTATCAAAAATAGATAAATATACAAAGAAGTAGAAACATAGGCATGAAATAAGATGCATCACGTCAAAGATAAGATATCATCACAAAAAGATCTAAATCAAGCATATATAATGATAATCTCAAAGGCAAACAAACTCCAATTATTTTTGAAAATTTTCAAATATTCAAAAAAAATGTAAAACATACAAATACGACATAATAAATTATATAATATATGCAAAATTTATCAAAGAAAATCCTACACACATATATAGGTATAAACGACCACAAAACATGACATAAAACACATAAGCTTTACACGCTAGCATAGTATCGATATGTCCAAATCGTGTGGAATGGAATGAATGGGTGTGAACTAATAACAAAAGAATTATAATCCAAACACTCAAATATGTTCAAGAAGTTCTAATTGACTGCAAAACTTTATCAAACTAAGCTTTAGCCTCAAGTGTCAAATAAATTTGAACTTAATGAACAAAACAAGCATAACGCACACAAGGCTAGAATATTAATGATTCTACAAACCAATATCATCATGAAAAAATAAGTTTAACTAGGATACATTGCCATTGTGCAAACCCGTTAATATTTCCATCCAAACTCCCTCGAAATATTTCTTTTCTTTTCTTTTCTTTTCTTTTGAATGAATATATCAAACTAAAAAAATTGGCCCCTTTTTGGCATATTATTCTTTTTATTTTTTTTCTTGGGCAATTTTCAAATAGTGGCTTTCACAAAGAGTTCATTATACTCTCGCAGTCCTTTCCTGTGCACACTCATTATTTTTCAATAATAAACAAATCCTCATGGCCAGTCGTTCTTACATGCACAAATCATCTGTAATCAAATAAACATGTAGATGACAAGATTGATAGGAGAACATATCACCAAGCTCAAATGTACATCATGAAGTCAAAATCCAATACGCTCGTACATGTGTGTGTATAGACATAAACAAAGTCAAATCCATAAAGCTAGTCAAGTTCGAAACAACTACATAAACATGGTTAAGAACAATCTAGGTATCCAAAGTCATAGCCAAATGTCCTAGACACATGTAAATTGCGTAGCGAATTGGATTCAAACACACCAATATGCCACACCAAATGTGTAAAACTAAAATACACAAAGAACTGAAAATATTTTTGAATTTTGCAAAACATTTTTTAAAAAATAAAATCTTTTTGTATTTTTTAAAATAAATATATAAAAGCAAAAATATTTTTGTATTTTTCAAATATGACTCAATAAAAAAAATATATTACAAAAAGTATACATCTCATAACACTAGAAAAAATATATCATGAAGCATAACTAGCGTATAACAAACAAACTCATGCGGGCAAGAGAAGAATCATGTGCAAGCATGTCAGAATCAAATAATTTAACATCTAACGCCTCTAAAAGTGATTTCCTAACCAAAATAGATGTGAAACGTCGAAAAGGAGTTTCGGGAACCAACGGGACACTAGACTTCAACTTCCTAGGACTTCTTCTAAGATCAAAACAAAAAAGCCTAAAGTGACATTTCCTGCCACAATGTGAACATGTTTAAACGAGAGGAATGTTCCCAATGGGTTGGCCTTTTCTAACGTCCTTGGATTTGGTTGACCCTCTAAAACAAGCTATGGTCTTGGCATTAGCAATGGAAGCATTAGAAAATGGGGTGCCAGAACCATTACTACTTGAGTCGTTTAAATTATTTTTCAACCTCAAAATTTTTTATGCAAGTAAAGAATTAGACTATTTCAATTTTAGGGACACTTTTTTCAAATTTTCAACAATTCCGAAAAAGTTATTGCACTCACCTTCAATAAAAGTAAACTTTTCCCAAAGAGTCTTCTCACATGCCACAAAATCATTAATCAAAATATTTTTATCTTCTTTGGCACAAGCTCAAACCCTAAAATTTTTAAAGTCCTCCAATTCTTGTCTTAAAAACATGACTCTATCATCACTCTCCTTTTTGGCCATTTTTGAAGTACTAAAGTTGCGGTGCAAGGCAGAAAACTTCTCACGATAAATATCTCTCTTATTTTAAACTATTTGTAAAAGTTTCAAAACATTTTAAAAATAATTTTCACGAAATTCAATTCTTTCGAAAAATGTCAAATTCAAGTGAGAATCCATCGAGAGACAAAAACAAACACAGGAGCGATGAAAAAACAACCACCCAAAAAGTAGGTAAACAATATCAAACACAGTAAATTAGTGCAATCTGCTCTAATACCAATTTGTTGGGCGAAAATAATCGCAATGGGTGATTTCAACAAAAATTACAATACCAATTTTAAATGCGAAAGAGAATTTTAAATTGATTATATCCTTTTGTCCTACGCATGAATCTATGGTGATAAAACAGATAAATCAAACCACTCAAATACGACAAGGCCAAGTTTCAGGAAAAAAATCCTTTCGGGTAAAAACCTTTATTTCACTATATAACATAAATTGCAACTTACAAATTACACAATGAAATCTGTAATGAATTTACCGCAGCAAACCCACATAGATCACAGCCTAAAATCAGCAATGATTCCTTCGAGAACCACAATGGACCGCAACCTCCGTCAGCCTCAGCCTTCGTCTACAGCAGTGAATTCCCGCAGGTATCACAAGTTTGCAATGGATATCCTCTCCGCTAAGGTGTATACAACGATACAAATCTTTTCAGGGTTCGAAACTAATTCACAAGAAAAATATTCAAGGATTCTTTGTTGTGAATTAAAACAATGTTTTGAGAACACAAAACTTGAAGAAATTTTACTGCTAATATGCAGAAACGTGTTGGCAAAATTCTTACATAATCTAATCACGAAACAGATTTATATAAAAAACTTGAGTCAGCCGGTCGTTCGAACGACGTGGGAGATATATTTTGAATAACAATGGAATGTGATTAGAACGACTTCCAATTTCATTTAAACGACTGTAGGATGTCATTTGAACGACAGAGCCTTGTCGTTTGAATGACGGAAATGCCAAAAACTTTATTTTTTGAACTCCGCCTACAGGTATCTAAAAATCATATTTTTGAAACCAAAACAGTCCTGGTCGTCTTTTGATAAAAATTAAACATCCCAAATATTATTTTATTAATTAATTCAAACTCTAAATTATTTTATACCTTTTGGGATGCCGAGAAGTCTTCAAACTTGGAGATGCTTGAGTTCATTTTGTCTTGATAGTGCGTGACGATTTGTAACGAGATGTGCTAAACTAGCCTAAAGTTGTGATATGAACAATCCTAGAAAAATTATTCTTACAAATCATTTTAATGCAGATTCATATTTACTTCAACATGTTATTTTTATACATTTCAGTGTATTCCATTTTTACTTAATTTTAGATACCTCATTAGAAAATAATGGTATTGTATGTTCCCTTAGGGATAATATTACACCCTAGGTGGCCCTTCAACTTTATTTGTGATATTTATGCCGAGATACATAATAATATCAAGTAGGGATGGCCACAGGTTGGACTTGGGTGGCCTCTGGTCCGGCCCTCGCCATAAAGTAAAGGGCATAATGCTTGCCCAAGCCTACCCGGACCCATTTTGGCTGTAAAAATGTTTACCCAAACCCGCATCCAATAAAACCCTATCCTACCCACATATTATTATTATTAAATATATTGATTTTTTATAAAAAAAATTACTTTACAAATCTATTAGGCATTTATGTGTATGTTCAAGTTATAAAAAATATTAAAACAATTTTCAAGGGAAAAATCATGTATATTTGAATAAAAAATCAGATGTATTTAAATAAATTAAAGACTTAATTATTAAATTATAATTATTATTATTATATATATATATATATATATAGTCCTCTAGTCAGGTCGAGACGAGTCTAGCTTGAAAGTGTATGCCCAAGCCCATCCCAAATTTTTATCAAGCTCAAGCTCAATATACGGGCCTACTTTACTTGACCAAGCCCCGTAAAATAGCAGGTTGTGACTTTCGAGTTGGGAGGGACTCGGGCCTATGTCCACCTCTAATATAATATACAGTGAAATTGGCTTTGGTAGAAAATAAAAGAATTTTCATAATATTTACACTACTTCACCGCATAACATCTACATATCACTACATGCCCTATTACACTAGGAAGTTTGAGGCATTGTTTAAGTTTAATTAATGCGGGACCCGAGCGACAGCATCCACTCTTCTTAGAATTGTACCTTAAGCGTATATAGAGTGTTATGTTCTTGATGAAGATCATTCATGTATCTTGAGTATATCAAGTCAGCACTCCCACGTATTGTTCTCATGAGGTATATAAGGAAGCTCAATTTATATACATTCGGGTATATCAAATTGACCTTCTCACAGTACTTCAAAGTATATCATGAGGGTATATAGCCAAATAATAGATCCTTTAGCCTCGCAAAAAACCTTGCATAACCTCATGCAATATAATATTGAGACACAAACAAATAATAACAAAATCCAGTAGATTTTCGAAACAACGACATCTCTTAAATATGTTTTGATCCTCCCAAGAAAAATTCCTAAGATAGGTTGGAACTCAAAATTCTAAAAAGTCACTCAACCTTCTCTACCTCAGACCAAGGGTTGCGATGTTATGAGAGGAGTTTCGTAGGATATGAGTCATAACCCTAGCTTACCCAAACATATAGTCGTGCTTGCATGAACTCTTACTTATCCTATCTATAATGATGCTTTGGTAATTTGCTAACTCAATGTTTCATATGACATCAAAACTACAATCTTGATAAAGGAACGAAAGTCGCATATCTAAAACTCTAATACCTTATTTTCTTGTCAACATGCAAGACAACAAAAGAGTATCACTAGTTAACATCCTAGACAATTTAACTACTCTGAGAAATAAAATTTCCACTTTGAGCCAAGAGAAAGTTTCTCTCCATAATCGAGGGCAAAGTACGGAAGGTCAAGAGCAAACTTACCACCTAGGAATATCGTACCTCTACCTGTTTCTATTAACACTACCAACAACCCTCCGGTAGCGACTACCGAAAGTGTTATCACTACCGAAACCATTCCCCTTTGGACATGGGTTGCCTTATAATAGAGTTATAAAAACTCCAACAAGATTTTTGACAGCTTTATCCTACTAATAATACTACCAACATTCAACGATTGTCCCTCTACCTTAATGTTAGGTTTCTCGATAGTTTAAGATGCCAAACATTAAGAAATTTACAGTAATGGGACCTCCCACTGATAACCTTAAGCTTTATGTCCGAGATATGCAATACCCATGGGATTTTGAAGAAGTCATGGCTCAAATGTTTGGACACACCTAGTCCGGAGGCGTCCTCAAATGGTTTATGTCAATGGACGACGAACAACCATGACATGTATTGATATCTTTAGGGAGTTCATGAAACTACACAAATATAATGATGAGATATAAATCACTTATAGGGATTTGGAAATGATAAATAAGAGGAAATGGAACACCTAACCACTTTTATTTCCCATTGGAGAGCTAGAGCAACCCAAATAGTGAACCGACATTCTAAGCAAGAGCAGGTGGACATTTTAAAGAAAAATATATTCCAACATTACCTCACTTTAAGGAGTTCATATATCTAGGTGCTCAATTTGGTGACGACCTTATGAACCAACAACCAAATATTGAGATAGAAGCCCATAAGAATATCCCTCTTTTCTCAACCTGGAAAGTCGATAAGAAAATGTTATGATTGTCAATGCCATTGAAGTTCTAACACCTATGCCAATGTCATGGACTTTAGGAAGGGTTCAAAGTTCGTTTGATACTCTGTATGTACCCATAAGCATCTTCTATCAAGCTCTCAGGAAGAAGGTGCTTCTGAAACCTAAAGATCTGAAGTGTTTGCCAAATCCTTTGCTAAAATTTTTTTTAAGGAAGTTATACTATGAATACTATCAGATTAATGGACATACTCTATAAATATGTTAGGGTCTAAAATATGAAATCCAATATTTGATTTATCAAAGTTAAAATAATACTGCCCTTCAATCCTAAGCCGAATGTCAATAAGAATCCCTTATCTAACCACAATGCGGGAGTCAATGCCCTCACTACGGAATAAAATAATGAAGATTCATCCCTTTTTATCTAGCCAATTGACTATAAGAAATAAGAGTAATCTATCCTAGGTATTCTATTCAAACTACAAATAGAACATGTGGTGCCAACTCGAAAGCACGTGGATCTCATCATCCAAATATTAAGAAGCCTAAAGATTACTGGCCATGATCCCTTGGAGTTCAATATATGCCAATTAATGCATCTCATACTTGAGAAAAATTTTAATCTTCTCATCACAAACATATTCCACCTGCACAAAAACCTCTATGAACACTGGAAAGTCATGTATGATGAGGCACAACAAGCAATTGGTTATACACAAGGACCAAAAAATAACGATGTCATCCTAACTAGGTGGGGAAAATAATTTCTAGTCTAAGACAATCAAGACTCTTGGTCATGGTCTGCCAATGAAAAATCAATAGTAGAACATTTCTCTAAAGAATATATGATATTCCACTTTAAATATTTTCGTATCTCCCCACTTCCTAAAGAAGCCGACCATATTTACACCTTAGAATTGAATGAAATTATAGAAAAATTCC
Organism: Sambucus nigra; assembly: GCA_949130495.1. Classification (NCBI taxonomy): domain Eukaryota; kingdom Viridiplantae; phylum Streptophyta; class Magnoliopsida; order Dipsacales; family Adoxaceae; genus Sambucus; species Sambucus nigra. The sequence goes on along the minus strand of OX422218.1, from coordinate 446,878,941 downwards.
TGACATCAGACTGGGACTAGGTGAAGTTGACCAGCTCACTTGATCAGGAAGGTTCTGAAAAGAACATGCCCTTAATATAATAACATATTGAGAACTGGGTGGGTACAAGGTAGAATAAGTAATTAAAAGAATTCTCACTATAAACAGTTGAAGAAAATAGTACAACATATCTATATTGATATTCTCGTTCCATTATAACTTCCTAGGTATTTCATCCACAAATTTTTTTCTCATGAGGTAATACCTATCTTATCTACCCCATAAGAACTCGTGCAAACAGTGGAAAGTTTGAACTTCACAAACAGTAAATCATTCACACATGCAGAATTACCAAGGGTTTGATCATGCCATAATATGGATCTAAACATCACCGTTAATATCAATGGAAAAAGGATCCCCATGGTTCTCATCAATAATGAATATTCCTTAAAAATTTGACCTTTAAGGACATCTAATTTTTTAGGGATTAAGCATGAAGACCTTGTTCCAACAACGCGTCGTTAGAGCTTATACCATCACCATCACCATATGCTAAGTTATGTTTTTTATCAAACTTGAGTTAGGATTGGCCCACTTAACAAACTCATAAAATTTCAAGTGATTGGCATTCCTACCTCCATGAACCTGTTATTAGGTATACCATAGCTTTATGATATTGGAGGGGTTGCTTCCTCATTACACAAAAAGATAAAATTCTCTTGTGGAAAAAACTTGATCACTATCATAAGAGACACTAACTTACTCAAATGAGAAGGACTAAGTACCCAAGTTCCAAAAATTCAACATGAACGTTTAGATATATACGTTAGTGGCGCCTAACTAGATTCACATATAGAAGTTATCTTCATCGATACTAAAAAATAAATTGTGTCGCTATACTCCGAGTATGGATGCTGCAATGTTACTCATATGATGAAAAAAATAAGATACCTATAAGGAATGGGCCTCGGGAGAAACCAATAAGGGATTAGTGATCTCATCAAAATCCCCTATAAATCCAACACCAAGGGTATGGGGTACAAGTACATGATAAAGTACTCCTACACTGGGGCACTGAAAGACAAAAAGTCTGAATTTAAGAAGCAAAGGGTTGCGCGGGCTCCTTAGTATCCCAGCCTCAATGGATGCTTCACCAAGGAAGGATAAATTTTTCTTATTTGGAATTTCATAATTCGTAGGTTGATAATTTGAAATTTTGAAAATTTAGAAATTTGTTATTATATAAAAATTAGCTAAATTTTGTGTCAAAACATTAAGTCGTTGAGTTATTCAAGATAAAGGCTTGAATCGATGTGAGATGATTGAGTAGAGTCAGACCCTTCATTTTGACTAGATGGAATTTCTTGACTTTGAATATATGCCCAAGATACTCTCCTTCATAAGACTTCTAGTGGCAATCTGAAGATACATCATTTTGATAGTTTTGTGATTGAATGTTATTGGCTATGCACACACTTTCACTTTTTCAAAAATGTGTTTTTTGAAAGGCTAAACAAGTGATTTTGATTTTCAGATGTTGACACTTATAATTTCTTTAGTTTGAAGTCTTTTTTATTTGACTTCAAACAATTCCCACAATCCTATTTGGAACCATGCACATGACGTCATTTGCACGGTTAAGTTTTGACCTGTGCGCACAGCTAAACACCTTTCAGCATACTGGCTTTAAATGTGCACAGGACAAAGATGAATTTTTGAAAAATATAAATAAGTATTTTCCCTATCTTATTGGAAAGTCAAAATTCTTCATTACTCCCTTATATTGCAGAAAGAATTTTTTAGGTTGAGAGCTTTGGTTTAGCTTCTCTTTTTTCAAATTCACTTGTTCCCTACAAATTGTGAGAAAACCTAGATTTGTAATTGATCAATGGATTTGGGACATAATTGAGAGTGATTTTATCTAGATATACACTAGAAAAATTCAATTCAAACTATTCTACACTTAAATTGATGATCAAACACTATTAGATTTAAAATTTGAGGTATTTCATTCAACTGGGGAGATCGGAGCATGGCATGATTCTAAGGAGGAGAGTGTACTTCCTTGTTCACCTTATGGAGGTTAAGGTGAATTTCTTATCGTCAATGGGGAAAAGTCCAAAGTTCATAGGTAAGGACTCATGAGTTCATAAGTCATAGCTATCTTCTTGCTTTTTTACACAATCTTTTCAAGTTGAATAAGAAATTAGAGTGCGCTAAGGTTTTTTACCCCTAGATGGGTTTTTTCCTCTTAAATATATGTTATGAATTACTTGTCTGCGTTGAATATTATTTTGCTCACTTACATCATACAAAACACTTAGATCTCACATAGATCTAGAGTAACTTATTAAAATTGACCTCATCCATTTGTTAATCCATGTTATGCATCACATCACCTAGTTATAACTAATGATATGTTAATTAAAATTGGAAGCAAAATTGAAATTGTCAAAAATTGATCATATATTGCAATTAAACCTATCCATTGCCCCCCTCTAGGTTTGTTAGATTTGAAAACTTATTGAATTCAAAAATCCCTTTTTTCATAAAATATATGCCAAATGAGAGATTTTCTTTGAAGATAGACCAACATGGGAAGAAAATGAGGTGCGGAAGAGAGTCAGTCTGATCGGGAAACTAGAAAAACCACCTACAGATTAGGACCTTATTAAAGACCTAAGGTACACCAAGTTATTTCACAAGATGATGATAGTATATGAGAAGAATTAAATGTTCTGCCACCTACCTATAACTGAGGACCCTTTAAAAGACAAGATAATTGAAAAATCGATAAACCGAACCAAACCAGTTGCACTAAGTTGGGTTGGTTTTTCCCATGACATTTTTGGTTTAGGTTCCAAAAATAACATAATCTATTTTTTCTGATTTGGTTCTCGATTCTACCACCAACATAAACTGAACCATACCATAAATCGATTTGATTCAAAATCGAACTAAGAACCTAGGCCAAACTAAAACCTGTTGATCCTAACACGGTTTTTATGCTTTATATAAATGAAGAATGTTCCTTTCTTTTTAATTTAAAGGTTTTAAATTGATTTTAACTTGGTTTATATCAAATCCATAAGATATTATTAGAATGTCATTTTCAAGCTATATTTGAGGATAATTTATTGCTTTAATTATTTATTTTAATACAATTTTAGAATCAAGAATCAATCCAAACAAACCCACGAGCCCTTGGATTAGATTGGTTCGTTTCTAGACATAATGAGTTTGGTTTCAATTCTAGAACTATGGAACATAGCAACCCAATTCCGGTATTGGGTTTGTAGTGGAACCTAACTAACTCGAACAATGTGCACCCCTAGTACACACTCTAAGAAGATCCACTTGAAACTATATGTAGCCTCTCTTTCGAGGAGAAAGCCCTCGAGTCTAATAAATTCATTACAGTGGAAAATATTAACCCCTTTGTAAAAGAACTAAATTATAACTTTGAGTATCCTTATGCGCAAAATATCAATGATGATGAATGTATAAATAAAAATCATGAATCTAACTTAAATAATGAAGAGTTAAAAGACAATCTAAAAGATCTTAATAAACAACAAACCAATCGCGCACAACATGTTAACGAAACAACAATGGTAAACTTAAGATATCAAAATGAGATAAAGGAAATCAAATTTATTTCTTCCTTATATGATTTAGAAAGGTACGAACGAGTCCAACTCCTTAAAAATTATATCGTCGTATTTGCTTAGTCCTACGCCAACATGGGGGGGGGGGGGGGGGGGCAGTCCACTTGGCATTAAAAACTTTGAAAATTATTCTTGGTAATAGTTGTGTGTGTCATCCACAACTTCATTAAAGCTATTTAATATCTTCAAATTGAATGGGAATGTTTCAATTATTATAACATTGAGGGTGTCCACATATTAGTTTGTTAATGCAAGGATGGCTCAATCTGTTAAGAAGTCTGGCAATGTAGCATTAATATATAGTGATGGGAACATAACATAAATGAGGGGGATTTCAGGGATCTCATTTTTTGAGGACGTGGGACAATTTCATCAGGCATACTTATCAAATCTATTGGGTTGATGATTATGCTCCATATCCAATTTGTAGAAGGAACTCGCTGAAGTTTTGATCATTTTTTGCCCCCATATTTATTTTTAAAGGTAAAATTTGAATTATATTTCTATGTGCAGACATCACAATGCTTGCATTGACCGTCTCTAATATTCTCCCCCGATATATGATGGGAAGTACATGGTAAAAATAACCACTGAAAGTAATAACCTTACCCCCAAAAGGGCCAAAACTATCCATTAAATCTTCCAATGTCCTATCAAGAGATCTATCGCAAAACACATTTTCATTGGTGCTTCATCCAAAAAATTTATTCTTACCTGTTGCGTGAGTTCCACAGTGCCACTCTGCTTAGGAATATAACACAAGTTGGTCTCGTTAACAGATTGAAATTAGACCTCCAGATAATAATACAATAGTGACCCCTGATGTAATTGTTGCAAGCAAAATGACACCTATTTTTCTAATGTCAATCAGTAATGATCAATAAAGATATGTCTTCCAAGTTCCTTTCGATCCATTAATGAAGAAAGCACTCAAAGTTCCAGCAAGTAATCTTTTGAGCATAATCAAATACGTGTGTTTTTAGTCCGCATTTAAACTCATGGAGAAAGTGGAATCTTCCGATGATGTTTTGACATAAAGTTCATCAGAAATTTATCTTGGGCTATTATTGTTGGATGTTGAATGGGGAACAATAATTATAGGCAAGTCATAATCTATAATCGATTTACCTATTGATTCCAAAAATAAGTTGATGTTATTTAATGTGCAATCTTTTTGTGCAAATAAAGAATGTGGATGAAGTCTTTTAAAGACTTTGGACAAAAACTCAAAGTTTATTTCCCATATTTTCCTTATATAGGATGGCTCGCAAACTAATATGATAGAGCCTCGGGCATTTGGAAAGTGACCACGTCAGAATGGCAAGAGGTAATGCTAATGTCAGTTCTAATAATCCACATTTTTGGTAAGCCTCTTATTATGTCAATTAAGTGATTCCTTCATAAGTTAGAAGGTCTTTAAATGATGTGGGACATATCACATGATTTAGAATAAGTCTTAAGTAGTATTGTTTCCCCTCGACATGATTTTCACCATTTACACGACCAATGACATCAAAATTCTTCTTGCTCTACACTAAATATTTACTTTGTCGTCCCATACGTAATGCTCGACGAATTCCCTATAGAGATATCTAATGCTTTGTTATCTCTAAAGAATGGCATGCGCCCCTTGAGAGAGTAACAATTATACATCAGGGGCTGCATAAGTAGGGATGGCAATGGGGCGGGTTTGTCAAAACCCAAACCCACCTCACGGAAAAAAATATTAACCCGCCCCACGATCCGTAACGGGTTACATTTTTAAACCCCAAACCCGTTTAAATATAACCTAATTAAACCTGAACCTGCCTCATCCTGCCCCACTTGATTTATACGGGTCAAAACCCGCAATTTTTTTTAAAACAAATTTTATTGTATAACAAATAAATTAACAACTTTTTAAGCAAATAAATTAAACTAATGAATCACAAATGTCAGATTTTACAAAAGTCAGAAATTCATGAATCATGGACTATAGCTGTACAGATTATGGATTGCTCCAAAATACAGAGTAATACACAAATTACATACTTTAAAATGAATTCACAAATGAAAATTAATAAATGAATTCACAAGCAACATAGTTTAAATGAGTTCACATGTAACAGTGGACTAGAGGCTCTAAAAAAAGGAATTCACAAACAAGGGAAACAAATATTTTTGCGTATCCATCTAAAAAAAAGTAGACCATCGGATAAATACAACTGAAAAATAAAAAAAAATATTCCCAATGTAAATTCTTCCAGAGGCAATTCCCTGAAGCTTATTGCTATCCAACCGAAGTTCCTCGAGCTTTTTCAAATTTCCAAGATCAGCAGGTAATCTCGCAGTTAACCCATTGGATTGAAGATTTCTACAATTATACAAATAAACTAACCAATTATAAGAATCCCCAATAGAATTAAACAATTAAGCCTACTCTGTAAAAGTCAATGTCAAACTTTACTCACATTTTCATAATGCTTCTTAAATTCCCAAACTAAGGAGGAATTCGTCCAGATAGATGGTTCACCCCAAAATCCAAGACCTTGAGGTACTTCAACAACCCGATTTCTTTCGGTATTATACCTATGAGATTGTTGTCGTGCAAAATTCTACACAGGGAGGTATAATATAGAATATATTAAAATTAAATTTCAAAATAAAGACATTGTTGTTGAGCTTCAAATAGCTCAATAAATAAGCTTCCAAAGAACATAGTGTTCCTTAAATTAACATACCTTAGTTGAGAAGACCAGAGCTAACATTTCTAGAGAAGCTAGAACAAAAAAGTGACCGTTCGAAATATACAGTTGGGTTTCACAGACTTTACCTTTGTTTCACCAGAAATCCAAATCCAAATCCAAACCGGCCGATGACGAACCATAATATACCTAAATCGGTCGGCGATGAACATATCAGGCCACCGACGACGAACACAGCAGGCCACGAGAGCAGGCCATCATTTTTGTTCTCAGATTTAGAGAGAGAGCGACAGAGAGGGTGAGAGTAAATGAAATTAGGGTTTTATAACCTTATATACACATATATATATATATATATGGATGATTATGAGGAGGAGTTTACCCGCTTGGCTAACTTTATGCCAAATGAGGTGAGGAATGAGGACAGGAAGAAGTCAAAATTTATGGATGGCCTAACTTGGAGAATCAGACAGCATTTGATCGGTAATCCGGCGTTGGTAACTTACACAGATGTCGTCAATTCCGCTCTACTACACTGTCAGGATCACCGCTTTCATGCGTGTAATACCCCGTATTTTTATTGATATTTATTAAATGTGAATTAATTGAGAATTAATCCAGATATAGATACTAACGAGATGTGAGTTGGTATTTTATTATGTTGTGTATATATGGCAATATATTAATATTAGAAATATTAAAATTGTCACGAGACTGAAATACGATAATTTGGAAAATTTAGTTGCGACGCGTTTATCAGTCGCGTCAGAAATGAAATTATTTGAATTAAAAAGTGAATTTTATTTTTATCAACCGAATGGTCATTTTGAGTGAACAAACGAGTCCGGAAGGGTCGAAATAGTCATAAAACACTAGCCGGGAGTTTAGTTTGGGTCCTGGATCATTTTGGGCCATACCGACAACTTAAAAGGGTATTTTGGTAATTTTGAAATTTTGAGAATTAAAGCCTATGAATTTTAAGATTTAATTATACATTATTAGTAACCCACTAATCCCATTACCAGCATTTGACAAGTTATAGGGCTACGGGAGTTATAGGAAGAGCTGGAAGAGGTTCCCAAGAGAAAACCCATAACCAACATCTTCAACCTTGGGAGAAAATCTGTAGGGAAAGGGGAGAGATCAACCTTCAACCTTCAACATCAAATTCTGAGGAACAATCTAAGGCAAGTGATTTAGTATCCTTAATGCATTGAATATGTCTTCCATGCTTAGTGTAGGAATTATCTTATATTGAACTTTTTGAAGAAAACCCATGAAATTTGTTGGAGGAACTTTGAATTTGGGTTAGGATTTGCATGTAGTATGATAAGGGACTGATTTAATACTTGAATAGTCACATATGATGATTTAAAAATGGATTATTAATGAATATTGGGCATAAGGAAAATTAGGAGTTCATGTACATAGGGTTTGGAGAAATATTTGAAGATTCATATTAATTCCATGAAAAATTGTAAGATTTGACCCTCTAAATATGATAAGGAATGATCTAGGGTGATTAGAAATGATTTATATACGTTAAAACTCAACTTAGATGGTCTTAGGGTGGATTTGTAGGGGAGAAGAATTTAGAAAAACGGAATTGGGATTTTCTGGGCTGAAACTGCCATCTCGTTAGAAGACCTGCCCAGGTCGTTCGAACGAACTTCTAACGAGATGACAGTATGACTTCTAACGAGTTGGTATTTCGTTCGAAGACCTTTGTTCGAACGAACTCGTTCGAACGAACTCGTTTGAACGAGACTTCTAACGAGTTGACAGAATGGCCATTTTGGCCTGAATTGATTTCTAGTATCCCGTAGACTTATTTAAATGATGAGATAACCTTCCCTTATTAACTAGTGGGTATAGTTGGGAGATTGGGGTACATTGAGGAGTAAAACTTAGAATAAAGTCTTAAACCGGATGTCATTTGTGGATTGGGAAGCGAGTAACTAATCACGAAGTGAGATTAATCGATAAATTAAATACATATGAACCGGGGACATGTGATTTGTATAACACTAAGTGTTTGTATAAGAACGAGAAGTATACCACTAACAAAATATTTTTATATCTAAGATGTGAGAATGCTTAGTATATGTAGTTATATGTGTATGACATACCTACCATACTTGCTATCATGGGAGGTTGGCGTTCGTTTAGGGCCATCTAATCTTTATGTGCCTACGGGGGGGATTTAGATTGGTACCTCGAGGACATAGATCAGAGAAGGGCTTATTGAGAAGTTAATAAGTCTGCTGATCATGGGAGCGTAGGTATGTACGTGACCCATGTGATGTGAACTATGTTCGCCTCCATTATTTTGTGACTTTTGTTAATGAAACGTTTCCTGAGAGATTCGGAATACGTGGTCCTCGTGTACGTGATGTACCGGGATTTGATAGCAGAGTATGTGAGCACCGCAGCTTAGCCTCGGGGTGCTAGGATTGTATATTTTTTGTGAGAATAATATAATGTGTTTGAAATGAATTATCGTGAACAATTGTGAGTATAAATAATGGCTACGGTTTGAAAGTGAAAATGTAAGATTTATTATAAATTGAAATGCTAAAGTGGGGGAAACTGTGTAATAAGGTACAATACTCCAGTAAATAGAAGATGTTGGGATTTGAGTTGGATATCATATAGAAATGTTAGATTTAGCATTGGACTAGATAGATATGGGAGCAAGTTGAAATGGGTACGGGTACGATAGGAGTGCACAATTAGATGAGAGGTGAGGAACTCATGTGAGTGCACACACTATCATGTACTTTATATTCACTGTTTAATGATATTAAACACTTGAATTTTTTTAAAATTTATTTTCACATTCGGGCTCTGACCCGTTTGCTTTCAAATCTATTTTTGTAAAAAAGCCTTTTTAGGTGGCCAGCCACAAGGACACCATGCATAGGAGTTCTATTCAGGTGACGTGCTGTAGCTGCTGTGGAAGTTACAGGACCTTGACCGTAGACGCCTCCATTTCTGATCTTGACTCCATTATCAGTTTTTATAAATTGTTGGGCATGTCGCCCATTCTTTTGAGAGACATTTTACTTATTCAGTTATTTCAGACTTTGGGTTGTAATTAATTTTAGTGATGCAGACTTTGTATTTAATTATTTCGGAATTCGGTTTGTTGTGAGGAGTTTTCCTCCAGACTCATTATTTAATGGATGGTTATTCTAATGTGACTATATTGTTGGTTATGTTAACTTTTCATAATTCATTTATTGCATGTTAATCGATTTTAATTAAAATGGACAACCTACTTTTTAAATACTAGGTGGTTAGTAATTGTTGATGTAAAAAATTAGATTACATCTAATTATTTAATCACAAATAAAATAAATGAGACAAAGAAGTTTTAAAGTGGTTCAGCCTTATAAGAATGGCCTACGTCCACTAATTTTGTTATTGATGACTGTTTGGGAATTCTCGATTACAAGTTCAATCAAGAAATTTCGGTCCCCTTACAATGAGGATGATACAATGTATTTATAGCCCTGAGGCTGTAATGTGAAAGGGTAATACATTATATGTTGTACATGTGAAAGGGTAATACATTAAATGTTGTACATGTGAAAGGGTAATACATTCAATGCCCCTTGAGTTTATACGTCTGAATGATAAGCATTTAATGAACAGTCAGACTGTTGGTTTTCCTGCTATTAATGCTTTGTTCGAGGTGCAGCTCGGACCGCCTAAGCTGCTCGGACCGCCTAAGGTTCCTCGGTGCTCAAAGTTCCTCGGTACTCAAAAGTTCCTCGGAGAGTTCTTGTAGGTCGGAGCGTCTGAATTACTCGGGGAAGCAGTGTTCCTCGTTGTAGTATGGTTCCTCGGAGCGTCTGAGTTCCTCGAAAGTGTTTTTTGTTGCCACGTAGATTGCCACATGTCTTCACTCGATTGAGCATGTCAGCAGACTAAATTTGGTATCAACAGAAATATTAAAATGTTTTCGACAGTGATGCTATGAACTGAACCAACTTAGCATTTTGTATTAATTTAATAAAGGAGTAGCTACCCGGTATTTAATTAGTCGGGGTGTCACAGGTGGTATTAGAGCATCAGGTTCTAGTGTCCTTAGGATCTGTACGGCTTGTTATGTTTTCGCTGAGCTTTCTTGATGTAGAGCCCTATATTTTAGGACTGTTGTAATCTTTTGTGTATGTATCGCTCTTTAGCTATTTTGAGATAACAACTGCGAACTTATAAGACTTTACTCTCATTTCAGATGCCTCCACGACGTGCGCAACGAGTTCCTAGGGATGCACAGCCGGAGCCACAGCCTGCACCAGTTTAGGGCACTATGAATGCCGCAGAGGTTGCAGCTATTCTAGCCCAAGGGGTAAATGCCGCCCTAGCCGTTGTACAGCAGGCACCACCCCAGGCATCGGTAGTTGCGCCAGTTCAGGCTCATGCACTCCCGTCTTCTTGGGAATGCGTTCGTGATGCTTTTCAGAAAGCACACCCTCCGGAGTTTGCAGGTAGCTCCGATGTTGTGGTATCCAGTCAGTGGAGGAAGTATGTTCAGAGGCACTTAAGGATGTACGAGTGCACGGATATTCAGAAGCAGATACTGGCTACTTTCAAGCTAGAAGGATCTGCATTGCAGTAGTGGGAGTCCATTACCACCGCAGAGGAGAGGGACACCCTCTCTATACAGGAGTTCTGGGTGCGGTTCTACCGCAAATATTTTCCGTCAGCTGTTCACACGGAGATGAGGAGGAAATTGATGAACCTTAAGCAGGAGGGAAGGACTGTAGCCGAGTATGAGGCTGAGTTTACCAATCTCTTGAACATTGTTCCCGATTAGATACCGACTGAGGAGAAGAAGATTAAAAAGTTCACGGATGGATTGACTTGGAGGATCCGTCAACACTTGTTGGGTAATCTCTCATTGGCCATTTATTATGATGTGGTTAACGCTGCATTACTTCACTACCAGGATCATCGCTTCCACATGTCTGAGAGCAAGAGATCAGGGGAGTCCATCACAGGCAGGGTGACCAAGGTTCCCAACAGGGGGATTCTAAGAGATTCAGATCTGGGGGTTTCAGAAGTTGACAAGAAGGTTTCAGACAGGGCCAGCAGGGTCAGAATGGTCAACAGCAACAGTTTTAGCAGGGCCAGCAAGGCCAAGGTAGGAATGGTAACGGCCATCAGGGTCGGGGGCAGCAGGGACAGAGAGGGGGAAACTTCCCGGGGAAGTGTTTTATTTGTGGCAAGACGGGCCACAAACGCCAGGATTATCCTGACAAGGGCAGGGGCCCACCGCAGCAGCAGCAGGGTGCTCGACACGAGCCACAGAGGCCTATGTTTCCCTCCGCCCTCCCAGCACCACCACAGATGGCTGCATTACCACCCATTCCAGCAGTCCCAGTTCAGCAGGGACAGCTTCAGTATGGGAGAGTGTATCAGCTTCAGCATGCCGCACCCCCATAGGATCCACCAGCTATTGAGGGTATGTTCTCTATTCAGGGGACTATGGGGCGTATTTTATTTGACATGGGAGCCACACATTGTTTCATTGCCATGAGATTCGCACGCACTCTTGGGTTATTAGACACCGCCGAGAGCACGGTTACTTGTGTAGATTCGCCGTTGAGTAGGGGTTCCGTGATTTCCCTTATTTATAGAGGTGTGGGTATAGAGATCGGGAGGTTTACTTTACCCGCGGATATGTTAGTGTTAGAGATGACTGAGTATGATGCCATTATTGGTATGGATTGGCTAGTTGAGTACCGAGCCATGATCGACTGTTTCAGTAGGAGTATTATCTTTGCCATTCCTGGACAGGAGATGTTTTTAGTGGCGATGCCTCGCCCTGAGGGAGGATCGTCCACTCACTTGTACTATATAGAGGAGGAGACCTCTAAGGAAGTGGTGATACCACTTGATGCGATTCCAGTTGTTAGGGAGTTTGCCGATGTATTTCAGGATATACCTGGACTACCTCCGAGTAGAGAGATAGATTTTGTGATCGATTTGATGCCGGGACTTGGCCTATTGCCCGCGCACCTTACCGTATGGCTCCAGCAGAGATGAGAGAGTTACGGGATCAGATTGAGTAGTTGCTGGGTCAGGGGTTTATCCGAAGGAGTACTTCGCCATGGGGTGCCCTTGTGTTGTTCGTAAAGAAGAGGGATGGATCGTTGAGGTTATGTGTAGATTACCGAGAGTTGAATAAGGTCACGATACGGAATAAGTATCCGTTGCCCCGAATCGATGACTTATTCGACTAGCTGAGAGGAGCTTCTTTCTTCTCAAAGATTGATTTGCGATCAGGATACCATCATTTGCGTATCACGGAACAGGATGTCCCGAAGACTGCTTTCTTAATGAGATATGGTTCCTACGAGTTTCGAGTTATGCCTTTTGGCTTGACCAACGCTTCAGACGTGTTTATGGACTTGATGAATAGGGTGTTTAGAGAGTTCCTAGACATTCTGGTTTACTCCCAAACAGAAGAGGAGCACGCCGAGCATTTGAGACTGGTTTTGCAGACGCTACGTCAGAACGAGCTTTATGCAAAGTATGAGAAGTGCGGGTTTTGGCTGAAGGAGGTTCATTTTTTGGGGCATATCATTTCAGATCGGGGGATATCGGTAGATCCGGGGAAGGTATCCGCGGTGAGGGAGTGGGGACAGCCCATGACGCCGACTGAGATTCGTAGTTTCTTAGGCCTAGCAGGATACTACAGGAGGTTTATTCGTGGTTTCTCAAAAATAGCGGGTCATTTGACACATCTGACTAGCAAAGGTGTGCCATTCATCTGGAGCGATGCCTGTCAGTTGGCATTCGATGAGTTGAAGGACAAGTTGACCTCAGCACCTGTGTTAGCATTGTCGAGACCGGGAGTTGAGTATCTAGTCTACACCGATGCATCCTTATAAGGACTCGGAGGTGTGTTGCAATAGGAGAGTCAGGCCATAGCTTATGCTTCCTGTAAGCTTAAGCCTCACGAGAAGAATTACCCCACCCATGACTTGGAGTTAGCGGCAGTTATATTTGCCCTTCGGATTTGGAGACATTATCTCCTGGGGGAGAAGTTTCAGTTGTTCACGGACCACAAGTCTCTACAGTACCTCTTCACGCAGAAGGAGTTAAATATGCGTCAACGACGGTGGCTTGAGTTTGTGAAGGATTATCAGTTTGATATCCAATATCACCCGGGGAAGGCTAACGTGGTAGCAGACCCGTTGATTCGTAGGCCAGTAAATGAGGTGGCCGAGGTGTGGAAAGAAAAGTGGAAGGAGTTGGGACACCAGGATGCAGTGGCCCGATCATTCATGTCTGTGATGACTGTTACACCGCAGATTGTTACAAGAGTGGTAAAGGCCCAGGCAAATGACTCGTTCTGTCAAGAGCAGATAGTTCGATTACTAACGGAGGGAGCCGAGTCCTATACCGTTAGCTCAGACTGGGGATTACGCTTCAATGGGAGACTAGTCATTCCGGAAGGGGAAGACTTACAACACGAGGTGATGACAGAATCGCACGGCTGACGGTTCGCAGTACACCCTAGTGGGGACAAAATGTATTAAGGCATGAGACTTCAGTATTGGTGGAGCGGGATGAAGAGATATATTACCGTGTTTGTTTCTAAATGCGCCACTTGTCAGTTGGTGAAGGTGGATCATCAGAGACCGACAGGACTTCTACAGCCATTAGAGGTTCCGACGTGGATATGGGAGAGCATATCCATGGACTTTATCACGGGATTACCTGCGTCACAGAGGGGTCACGAATCCATTTGGGTAATTGTGTACCGTTTGACCAAAGTGGCTCATTTTCTACCCGTAAGGACAGACTACACTACGGGACAGTATGCCCAGATTTCTATTGCGGAAATAGTGAGACTTCATGGTGTGCCCCTAAATATCGTGTCTGACCGAGACAAGATATTTATTTCACGATTTTGGGAGAGTTTCCAGGAGGCCAAGGGCACTGAATTGCAGTTGAGTACGGCTTATCACCTGCAGACCGATGGGCAGACCGAGCGTACAAATCATATGTTGGAGGACATGTTGCGTATGTGCATCATAGACTTTGGGGGTGGATGGGAGCAGTACCTTCCACTGGTGGAGTTTGCTTATAATAACTCCTACCAGTTCACCATTGGCATGGCTCCATTTGAGGCGTTGTACGATAGACCTTGTCGTTCTCCAGCATGTTGGTTAGAGGTGAGGGATAACAAACTCCTTGGGCCGGAAGTGATTCAGGACACTTCGGCAAGGATAGAATTGATATGGAGTCGCATTCGGGTAGCTCAGGATCGGCAGAAGAGCTACGCTAAAGCGAAGAGGTTCTTTAGAGAATTCAAAGTGGGGGACTAGGTTTTACTCAGAGTATCTCCTATGAAGGGGATTATGCATTTTGGGAAAAAGGGGAAACTGGCATCGAGATATGTGGGGCCATTTCCTATCATCGAGCGGATTGGGCCAGTTGCGTATAGACTTGGGTTACCGGAGCACTTGCATAAGATTCATGAGATGTTCCATATTTCCTCGCTCAGGAAATATCTTAGAGATGATTTGGCCCATACTCACATTGCTTTAGAGGACATCAATCTCCAGCCCGATAGTTCCAACGAGGAGGGGCCGATTGCTATTTTGGACCGAAGCGAGCGGAAACTGAGGTCGAAGATAGTACCGTTAGTACGTGTTCAGTGGCGGCATCATAATGCTGAAGAGTCCACATGGGAGCGCGAGGATGAGATGCGCGAACGTTATCCAGAGTTGTTTTTAGCAGGTACTTTTTAGTTCCAAATTTCGGGACGAAATTTTGTTATTAGGGGGGAAGTATGTAATACCCCGTATTTTTATTGATATTTATTAAAGGGATTAATTAAATTAAATGTGAATTAATTGAGAATTAATCCGGATATAGATACTAACGAGATGTGAGTAGGTATTTGATTATGTTGTGTATATATGGCAATATATAAATATTGGAAATATTAAAATTATCGCGAGACTGAAATACGATAATTTGGGAAATTTAGTTGGGACGCGCGTGTCAGTCGCGTCCGAAATGAAATTATTTGAATTAAAAAGTGAATTTTATTTTTATCAACCGAATGTTCATTTTGAGTGCGTCAACGAGTCCGGAAGGGTCGAAATAGTCAGAAAACACTAGCCGGGGATTTAGTTTGGGTCCCGGGGCATTTTTGGGCCATACCGGTAACTTAAAAGGGTATTTTGGTAATTTTGAAATTTTGGGAATTAAAGCCTACGAATTTTAAGAGTTAATTATACATTATTAGTAACCCACTAAGTCCATTACCAGCATTTGACAAGTTAGAGGGCTACGGGAGTTATAGGAAGAGTTGGAAGAGGTTCCCAAGAGAAAACCCATAACCACCATCTTCAACCTTGGGAGAAAATCTGTAGAGAAAGGGAGAGATCAACCTTCAACATCAAATTCTGAAGAACAATCTAAGGCAAGTGATTTAGTATCCTTAATGCATTGAATATGTCTTCCATCCTTAGTGTAGGAATTATCTTATATTGAACTTTTTGAAGAAAACCCATGAAATTTATTGGAGGAACTTTGAATTTGGGTTAGGATTTGCATGTAGTATGATAAGGGACTGATTTAATACTTGAATAGTTACATATGATGATTTAAAAACGGATTTATGATGAATATTGGGCATAAGGAAAATTAGGAGTTCATGTACATAGGGTTTGGAGAAATATTTGAAGATTCATATTAATTCCATGAAAAATTATAAGATTTGACCCTTTAAATATGATAAGGAATGATCTAGGGTGATTAGAAATGGTTTATATACGTTAAACACAACTTAGATGGTCTTAGGGTGGATTTGGAGGGGAAAAGAATTTAGAAAAACGGAATTGGGATTTTCTGGGCTGAAACTGCCATCTCGTTAGAAGACCTGCCCAGGTCGTTCGAACGACCTCGTTCGAACGAACTTCTAACGAGATGACAGTATGACTTCTAACAAGTTGGTATTTCGTTCGAAGCCCTTTGTTCGAACAAACTCGTTTGAACGAGACTTCTAACGAGTTGACAGAATGGCCATTTTGGCCTGAATTGATTTCTAGTATATCGTAGACTTATTTAAATGATGAGATAACCTTCCCTTATTAACTAGTGGGTATAGTTGGGAGATTGGGGTACATTGAGGAGTAAAACTTAGAATAAAGTCTTAAACCGGATGTCATTTGTGGATTGGGAAGCGAGTAACTAATCACGAAGTGAGATTAATCAATAAATTAAATACATATGAACCGGGGACATGTGATTTGTATAACACTAAGTGTTTGTATAAGAACGAGAAGTATACCACTAACAAAATATTTTTATATCTAAGATGTGAGCATGCTTAGTATATGTAGTTATATGTGTATGACATACCTACCATACTTGCTATCATGCGAGGTTGGCGTTCGTTTAGGGCCATCTAATCTTTGTGTGCCTACGGGGGGGATTTAGATTGGTACCTCGAGGACATAGATCAGAGAAGGGCTTATTGAGAGGTTAATAAGTATGCTGATCATGGGAGCGTAGGTATGTGCGTGACCCATGTGATGTGAACTATGTTCGTCTCCATTGTTTTGTGACTATTGTTAATGAAACGTTTCCTGAGAGATTCGGAATACGTGGTCCTCATGTATGTGATGTACCGGGATTTGATAGCAGAGTATGTGAGCACCGCAGCTTAGCCTCGGGGTGCTAGGATTGTATATTTTTTATGAGAAAAATATATTGTGTTTGAAATGAATTGTCGTGAACAATTGTGAGTATAAATAATGGCTACGGTTTGTAAAGTGAAAATGTAAGATTTATTATAAATTGAAATGCTAAAGTGGGGAAAACTGTGTAATAAGGTACAATACTCCAGTAAATAGAAGATGTTGGGATTTGAGTTGGATATCATATAGAAATGTTAGATTTAGCATTGGACTAGATAGATATGGGAGCAACTAGAAATGGGTACGGGAACGATAGGAGTGCACAATTAGATGAGAGGTGAGGAACTCATGTGAGTGCACACACTATCATGTACTTTATATTCATTGTTTAATGATATTAAACACTTGCATTCTATTAAAATTTATTTTCACATTTGGGCTCTGACCCGTTTGCTTTCAAATCTATTTTTGTAAAAAAACCTTTTTAGGTGCCCAGCCACAAAGACACCATGCATAGGAGTTCTATTCAGGTGACGTGCTATAGCTGTTGTGGAAGTTACAGGACCTTGATACTAGACGCCTCCATTTATGATCTTGACTCCATTATCATTTTTTATAAATTGTTGGGCATGTCGCCCATTCCTTTTAGAGACATTTTACTTATTCAGTTATTTCAGACTTTGGGTTGTAATTAATTTTAGTGATGCGGACTTTGTATTTAATTATTTAGGAATTCGGTTTGTTGTGAGGAGTTTTCCTCCAGACTCATTATTTAATGGATGGTTATTCTATTGTGACTATATGGTTGGTTATGTTAACTTTTCATAATTCATTTATTGCATGTTAATTGATTTTAATTAAAATGGACAACCTACTTTTTAAATACTAGGTGGTTAGTAATATTAAAATGTTTTCGACAGTGATGTTATGAGCTGAACCAACTTGGCATTTTGTATTAATTTAATAAAGGAGTAGCTACCCGGTATTTAATTAGTCGGGGTGTCACAGGTGGTATCAGATCATCAGGTTCTAGTGTCCTTAGGATCTGTACGGCTTGTTATGTTTCTGTTGAGCTTTCTTGATGTAGATCCCTATATTTTAGGACTGTTGTAATCTTTTGTGTATGTATCACTCTTCAGCTATTTTGAGATAACAACTGCGAACTTATAAGACTTTACTCTCATTTTAGATGCCTCCACGACGTGGGCAGCGAGTTCCTAGGGATGCACAGCCGGAGCCACAGCCTGCACCAGTTCAGGGTACTATGAATGCTGCAAAGGTTGCAGCTATTCTAGCCCAAGCGGTAAATGCCGCCCTAGCCGTTGTACAGCAGGCACCACCCCAGGCGTCGGTAGTTGCGCCAGTTCAGGCTCATGCACTCCCGTCTGCTTGGGAACGCTTTCGTGATGCTTTTCAGAAAGCACACCCTCCGGAGTTTGCAGGTAGCTCCGATGTTGTGGTATCCAGTCAGTGGAGGAAGGATATTCAAAGGCACTTAAGGATGTACGAGTGCACGGATATTTAGAAGCAGATACTGGCTACTTTCAAGATAGTAGGATCTGCATTGCAGTGGTGGGAGTCCATTACCACCGCAGAGGAGAGGGACACCCTCTCTATATAGGAGTTCTGGGTGCGGTTCGACAGCAAATATTTTCCGTCAGCTGTTCACACGGAGATGAGGAGGAAATTGATGAACCTCAAACAAGAGGGAAGGACTGTAGCCGAGTATGAGGCTGAGTTTACCAATCTCTTGAACATTGTTACCGATGAGATACCGACAGAGGAGAAGAAGATTCAGAAGTTCATGGATGGATTGACTTGGAGGATCCGTCAACACTTGTTGGGTAATCTCTCGTTGGCCACTTATTCTGATGTGGTTAACGCTGCATTACTTCACTACCAGGATCATCGCTTCCACGTGTCTGAGAGCAAGAGATCAGGGGAGTCCATCACAGGCAGGGTGACTAGGGTTCCCAACAGAGGGATTCTAAGAGATTCAGATCTGGGGGTTTCAGAAGTGGACAAGGAGGTTTCAGACAGGGCCATCAGCGCCAGCAGGGTCAGAATGGTCAACAGCAACAGTTTTAGCAGGGCCAGTAAGGCCAAGGTAGGAATGGTAACGGCCATCAGGGCCGAGGGCAGCAGGGACAGAGAGGGGGAAACTTCCCGGGGAAGTGTTTTGTTTGTGGCAAGACGGGCCACAAATACCAGGATTGTCCTGACAAGGGCAGGGCCCCACCGCAGCAGCAGCTGGGTGCTCGCCACGAGCCACAGAGGCCTATGTTTCCCTCCGCCCTCCCAGCACCACCACAGATGGTTGCATTACCACCCATTCCAGCAGTCCCAGTTCAACAACGACAGTTTCAGTATGGGAGAGTGTATCAGCTTCAGCATGCCGCACCCCCACAGGATCCACCGGCCATTAACGGTATGTTCTCTATTCAGGGGACTATGGGGCGTATTTTATTTGACACGGGAGCCACACATTGTTTCATTGCCATGAGATTCGCACGCACTCTTGGGTTATTAGACACCACCGAGAGCACGGTTACTTGTGTAGATTCGCCGTTGAGTAGGGGTTCCGTGATTTCCCTTATTTGTAGAGGTGTGGGTATAAAGATCGGGAGGTTTACTTTACCCGCGGATATGTTAGTGTTAGAGATGACTGAGTATGATGACATTATTGGTATGGATTGGCTAGTTGCCATTATTGGTATGATGACTGAGTATGATGCCATTATTAGCGATAGCTGACACTCAT
Organism: Sambucus nigra; assembly: GCA_949130495.1. Classification (NCBI taxonomy): domain Eukaryota; kingdom Viridiplantae; phylum Streptophyta; class Magnoliopsida; order Dipsacales; family Adoxaceae; genus Sambucus; species Sambucus nigra. The sequence goes on along the minus strand of OX422218.1, from coordinate 446,859,176 downwards.
CTTATGTGCGTCGTGTCACCGATGGGTAGTTGGTCCCTTATACACTCGATTTGTAAGGTTGTGGACATTATGGTCGGGAGATTGAGTCTAGCGGTGGACCTCCTAGTGCTGGATATGGAGGGATATGACGTCATCCTAGGCATGGATTGGTTGGCGCATTATAGGGCAATGGTAGATTGTTATGAGAGGACTATCGTGTTCTCCATCCCGGGACAAGAGATGTTCCTTGTGGCAATGCCACTCCCCGAGGGAGGATCGCGAACTCATTTATATTATATTGAGGAGGAGACCTCACATGGGGTTTTCATTTCTCTGGACTCAATCCCAGTTGTGAGGGATTTTGAGGATGTCTTTCAGGAGATACCAGGGTTACCACCCAGCAGGGAGATAGAGTTCGTTATTGACCTAGCGCCGGGGACGAGACCGATTGCTAGAGCACCGTATTGCATGGCTCCTTCAGAGATGCGAGAGCTGAGAGAACAGATTCAACAGCTTTTAGGACAGGGTTTCATTCGACGAAGCACATCACCATGGGGTGCGCCGGTGTTATTTATAAAGAAAAGGGATGGTTCACTCCGTCTGTGTGTAGATTACAGGGAGCTGAACAAAGTGACGATATGTAATAAAAATCCGTTGCCGAGGATTGGCGACTTGTTTGATCAGTTGAGAGGGGATGCGTACTTCTCAAAGATCGATTTGAGGTTGGGTTACCACCAATTGCGCATTCGTGAAGAGGATGTACCTAAGACCGCTTTCCTGTCGCGGTACGGGTCATACGAGTTCAGAGTAATGCCGTTTGGGCTAACTAATGCGCCTGCAGTATTCATGGACCTCATGAACAGGGTATTCAGGGAGTTTTTGGATCAGTTTATGATTGTATTCATAGACGACATTCTGATTTACTCTCGCACAGAGGAGGAACACACTGAACATTTACGAATGGTTCTACAGACATTGCGGGATCATCAGTTGTACGCCAAATTTGAGAAGTATGGATTTTAGCTTCTGGGAGGTTCAATTCCTACGCCGCATTATATCAAGCAGAGGCATTGTTGTTGACCCGAGTAAGGTATCAGCGGTGAGGGAGTGGGGACAGCCCACGACACCGATCAAAATTCGCAGTTTCTTGGGGTTGGTCGACTACTATCGTTGCTTCATTAAGGGGTTCTTAAAAATTGTCGGACCTTTGACGAACTTGACTCGGAAGGGAGTTCCCTTCGTATGGAGTGACAGTTGTCAGTTAGCGTTTCATGAGTTAAAGGACAAGTTGACATCAGCACCCGTCCTTGCCTTGCCTAGGAGCGGAATGGAGTACCGAGTCTATACTGACGCGTCCGTACAAGGACTTGGGGGTGTGTTACAGCGGGAAGAAAAGGCCATATCTTATGCGTCCCGAAAGTTTAAGCCACATGAGAAGAATTACCCCACCCATGACCTCGAGTTGGCAGCGGTCGTTTTTTCATTGAGGATATGGAGATACTATCTTCTGGGCAAGCAGTTCACTCTATTCACGGATCATAAGTCACTGCAGTGTCTATTCACTCAGAAGGATCTGAATATGAGGCAAAGGAGGTGGCTTGAATTTGTGAAGGACTACCAGTTTGATATACAGTGTCATCCTGGCAAGGAAAACGTGGTGGCAGATGCGTTAAGCAGAAGACCTACCGGAGAGTTGGTAGAGATTTGGAAGGCGAAGTGGAGTGAACTTTGACACGAGGATGAGATAGCTAGAGCATACATGGCAGTTTTAGCTATCACTCCCGAGAGTGTCATGCGGGTAGTGAGGGCACAGGCCGGGGACCCATTTTGTCAGGACAAAGTACGACAGTTACCAGCCGAGGGGGCAGAGTCCTACTCCATCAGCTCAGAGGGCAGACTACGATTTAATGGTAGGCTGGTAGTACCCGAAGATGATGATTTGAGGCATGCCGTTATGACGGAGTCACACGGGTCAAAAAATTTCGGTACATCCAGGTGGGAACAAAATGTACCAGGATATGCGACGATTGTATTGGTGGTTAGGTATGAAACGAGACATTGCAGAGTTTGTCTAAAAGTGTGTTACATGTCAACTTGTAAAAGTTGACCATCAGAGACGTTCAGGGATGCTACAACCACTGGAGATTCCCGTGTGGAAGTGGGAGAGTACCTCGATGGATTTTATTACTGGGTACCAACATCACAGAAGGGTCACGACTCCATATGGGTGGTAGTGGATCGGCTGACTAAGGTAGCTCATTTCTTACTGGTTCGTAAGGATTATGATACGATGCGGTACGCGCAGCTATTCATTTCAGAGATCATTAAGCTGCACGGAGTTCTTATTAATATTGTGTCTAACCGAGACAAAATATTTTTGTCACATTTCTGGCAGAGCTTTCAGGAGGCCATGGACACCAACTTACGATTGAGTACGACGTATCACCCACAGACGGACGGTCAGACTGAAAGGGTAAACCAGATGTTGGAGGATATGCTAAGGATGTGTGTCCTAGATTTTGGGGGAGGTTGGGAGCCATCCCTTCCTTTGGTGGAGTTTGCATATAATAACTCTTACCAATTCACTATCGGCATGGTTCCATTCGACGCACTTTACGGGAGGCCTTGTCATTCGTCCGCCTGTTGGTTAGAGGTGGGGGATAACAAGCTATTGGGGCCAGAGATGATACAGGAGACTTGCTCCAAAATAGAGTTGATTCGAGGACGTATTCGAATAGCTCAGGATAGGCAGAAGAGTTATGTTGACGTCAGTAGGAGACACATGGAATTAGATGTGGGCGACCAGGTATTAATTCGAGTTTCCCCTATGAAAGGGATTATGAGGTTCAGCAAGAAAGGAAAGTTAGCACCGAGATATGTGGGGTCGTTTTCTATCATTGAGAAGGTGGGACCGGTAGCTTACAGATTGGGGCTCCCTGAGCATCTTCAGCGAATACACGATTTATTCCATGTAGCGTCACTAAAGAAATACAAGAGGAGTGAGAGAGCCTTCTGGCACATTCCACTGGAGGAGATCGATTTACAGCCAGATGTCTCGTATGAAGAAAGACCTGTGGCTATTCTGGATTATAGTGAGCGCAAACTACGATCCAAGGTGGTACCCTTAGTGCGAGTACAGTGGGCACATCACAATATGGATGAGTCTACTTGGGAACGGGAGGAGGATATGCGAGAACAATATCCAGAATTATTCACAACAGGTATTTTCTAATTTCGAGGACGAAATTCCTTTTGTAAGAGGGCAAGTATGTAATACCCCATAATTCTGCATAATTAGGAAAATACGTTTTATTTAAATTACTTGAGTAGAGTAATTTAATGTGATAAAATATGTTTTTATTTAAATTACGTGAGTAGAGTAATTTAATGTGATAAAATACGTTTTTATTTAAATTACGTGAGTAGAGTAATTTAATGTAACATGTTTTAAATTAAATTACGTGAGTAGAGTAATTTAATGTGATGTAATGTTAATAAAGATTAATATGATGATTAAAAATTTACTAAATGTGAGTAGTAAATTTTGAATGTTGATATGTACGGTCTAGCGATTTATATGGACGTACATGAGTTATCTCAACCGAGTGTCGCGCATAGACAAAATTTGAAGATGAGATGAGAAAAATATTTTAAGAGACTCAAAAGATAATTTAGAGTCCACAGATGATTCCGAAAGGGTCGAATTAGTCAAAATAGTGTATCCGGGGGTACTAGTTGAGTGTCGGGTCATTTTCGGGCTAAACCGGGACCATTCGAGGGCATTTTGGTCTCTTTACATTTATGGGTAAGGAGACCTACGAATTTTGAAACCCTAAATCAGATTATAAGAGTAGAGGCTAGGGTTAGAAAGAAAGAAAATACACCATAGCCATTAGAGAAGAGAGAGAGACAATTTCCTAAGGCAAAAGAAGGAAGGAGGGAGAATTCTAAGGAGATTTCACCACCAACTTGTTGGGAAGGAGGATTTAAGGATTAAAATCATCAACCATCAACAACAACCACGAAATCAGACCCTACAAATCATAAGGCAAGTGGTTATTTACAAAATAAATTGAGTTATAATACCCATATTTAAGCTTTATGAAGAACATGGCTTTTATGATTTTTTGGGAGTAAAACACTTGATTATAATCCATGATTAATAGGGTTTGCATGTAGGACATTTTTGGATATCTAAATATTCTGATATCATAGAAGACTAGATGATTAAATCGAACTAAAAATCTGGAATTATGATGAAAGATGTAAAGAATGTATTTTTAGGGTTCTTGAATAATAGTAAGATTTTTAGTTAATTTGGCCAAGATTTATAATGATTTTGTTGTTTTAAATCGTTAGTATTCATCCCAGAACATGTAGGAATGATTAGAAATTATTGGTTGCAAATATGGTGGATTATCATGAAAGATAGATAGACAAAAATGGTGAAACCCGCATGAAGAAAACGATCTGGGTCTGTCACTGCTTGATCGGTCGAGGATTATCATGAAAGATAGATAGACAAAAATGGTGAAACCCGCATGAAGAAGACGATCTGGGTATGTCACTGCTTGATCGATCGATCGACCCTTGAATGTCGATCGATCGAGCAGCCGATCGATCGACCATATCCCATCGATCGATCGACCCTGGTTGTACTCTAGAAAATTTTATGGATAAATTCCTTTTAATTACCGTCGCTTAATGGGAACCTTAAGGATGATATTTTACCTATGAGGAGACTTCATAAATACCAGTAGGTGTACCGTTAGATTTCTTCATAAATGATTGAGTGGGAATTTTGGAGAAATGGACCGACGGGAGAACGATCGATTGAGCCGTATGTTGGGATTGTGGGAATTTAGCTAAGGAAAGAGTGAGAGTAAATTCTGGAAAAAAATACCTGTAGGTTAAAGTTAACTTAACTACTGAATTAAGGTAGGGATAATTAGGACCCTTAGAGTTGTGTGAATACTCGAATAAATGCAATAGTGAAATAAATTGTAAATTAATGAGTACGGTGAATATAAGTAAAATATATTACGTACGGGCATGATTTGATAGGTCGGGTGTGTACCTACTAAATTATATAAAAGTTTGGGTTAAGAGAATTTTACCTAAATTAATTATGTTAGGGTCGATGAGACATTCCGAACTAACATAAAGTTATTATATGTTTGGGATCGATGTAAAATGCCGAACCAAATCTTAAACTGGTGCCGCGATGAAAGAGTCCCGAACCAGAATATGTATATATATATATATATTAAATAGTTGGGGTCGATGGATCATTTCGAACCAACTCTCACTTGGGGTCGATGAATCATTCTGAACCAAGAGTCCTTTATATGTGGTAAAAGGATATGCTAGTGATAACTGATATTCAATACATGATTGTGTGATAAAATTTATTCTATGTGCATAATCTACAGACTTAGAATAGTAGATACTGAGATGAATTGTAAATATCCTAGTAATAATTTAATAGTGTGATGTAATTATTACAAGAATAAGGATAAGAGCAGTAAATAAATTACCTACGCTTATAGCACATGAAATATGGAATATTAAAATACTGCGAGTAGGTTATGGAGACTTAGTGAGGGGGTACATACAGTGGGTATTCTAATATAGTTATCTGGGGTAGTATAACTAGGTGAACTAAGTATCCTCGTTAGACATGCCCTATAGGAGAGAAGTGAGGAAGTTCAAGGGAGTGTGCGAAACCTTAATATGTGTAATCAATAACTCAATTGTGATAACTTCTTACAAAATATTTTCAAATGTTTTGAGTACTAACTCTAGCTATGTAAAAAATTTAAAAACCTTTTAGCTTCCCATCCACAGGGAAACCCAGCATGATTTCATTCCAGGGATTTAGGAGATGTAGCACGTGTGGATGTTACAGGGATTTTTTAGACGCTTCCTCTTTTTCAGTTCTAGTGCAAGATCTCAGTTTTAGTATTCTTAGTTGGGACATATTGTCCTATCTTTATTTTTACAGTTATTCTGATTCTGGATTTTGAGTTGTCTTTTATTGGCCGTGGTTTTCGGCAAGACTTTACCTGCATTCAGTTATTTATGCAAACTGTTTTATTATTACTAGAATTGTAACGTGTTTGTATCGATTATTTGTTCTGCTTAAGGAAGATAAAATTTGGCACTCTCTTAATTTCACTTAGGTGGTTAGTAAATTAAAAAGCTTTCGGCAGTGATGCTAATAATAAACCATTTAAGAAACCTGTTTAAATTAAATTAAGGCTTGATCACCCAAGGCTTAATTAGGCGGGGTGTCACATTGGAGTCGTGATTCATAAGCGTCGACCAACTGTGAGGTCAATGTTGTTCTATGCTACTTATTACTTTGCTTGGAGAGTTGCCCCTCTAGGAAAAATATTAGATTCCTATCTTGGCGAACCCCGTATCTGATCCTAACTGGAGTTAAGTCAGATCGCACGTCACCAGCTTGGGGTGCACTATTTGGGTGATGAGACATTTGTGTTTATTCTTTTATTTTGGGTTGCTTTCATAGAAAAGAAGATGGATTCCCACAGATGGCGCTAATTGTGAGTATAAGAAATCACAATGAAATATTTCTAAGAAGCAAAAGCAATAAAAGAGTAATGTAAATGGTCACAATAAAAGAATTTACGTGTTTCGAAAACTGCCTACGTCCACGAAGAGGGTTCTCAGTTCTTTATTAATTTTTAGAAGTTCAAAATTACATGCCCCTTGCACCGGGATGAGGGTTGTATTTATAACACTGAAAAATTAGTTGGGTGGAATAAGGAACTCTCCTAAATCCGTATTGGCTTATGGTGATTCATGTTTTTCTCGTTCGAGAATGTAGGTAACCAGTTAAGCCTGTGCATATCCACATGATAAGTATTTGCAATTATCCATGTGATAATCAATTGTAATTATTTATGCATCACTAAATTTGATAGGGGCAACGTCTTGAGCCTGCTTGGACGTTATTTTTGGATAATTATATTACAAGACTCTATATTAGTCCCTTTACCATTACAAAGAGGTTACCCTCTTTTTAGGTAGTAGTAAATACACAATCGGTGAAATTTTTGAGTGGGCCAAATATTTTCTACACCATTAACGAATAAGATGTCCTCACATATTATACGCGTTAATCCTTCAGCTACTCTTCCATCCATTATAATTGAAGAAAATATTACTTTGAACTTTAAAAAAAGATCTGTGAAAATATTAAAATGCTACATTATCAACAAGGTTGTCACGATACGACGTGATGAGTGATTGGGATTGATTCGCGCTTGTTCTTCTTACTACAATTGTTGATGTCTAAAAATAGACTAAATCCAGATTTATAATCACAAATAAAATAAAGTGAGTAACTCAAATCACACACAAGCGAAGATATTTTTAGAGTAGTTCAGCTATAAAATAGCCTACATCCACTGTTGGTCTTATCTAGTAGGGTTTACAATAACTCAGTATGGTGTGCATATGAGTGATTCGAGTTGTCCCTTGAGCTAAAGGAGTATTTTATATTTATAATAGTGTCAAACCTTAGAGATGGAGAACCTTTATATTGACAAGCATTTACATCTGTGTACAATAAATGAAACTCTTGGAGTTCAGTGCAGGTTGGCATCCCATTCGAGTAGCTATTGGTATTCCTGTTGGTTGTTCTTTTGGAGTTGGTCGGCATTCCAGCCGACTAAGTATTTCTAAAGTTGATCAAGGAGGTTGGTCGACCACATAGGAGGACAGGTATACATTCATTATTATGGCTGCAACTAATGTTGAGAAATTAGGGTATAAAAGAAGAAAAACTCCATCTCTATTGTGATAATCAGAGTGCGATCAACATCTCTAAGAACCCAGTTCAACATTCTCACACTAAGCATATTAAAATTCGATATCACTTCATACGAGAATTAGTTTAATCAAAGAACTAGAGATTAATTACCTACCTATTGAGCTACAATTTACTGATTTGTTTATAAAACCTTTGGACTTTAAGCATTTTGAATCTTTACGCAAATCAATTGCATGGTTTTAGATGAATAATTCTTTTTCTTAATTTGTATATCTACCTGTTTATTACTCTCTTATTTTGATTCTTGTTGCCCTTTGTCCATTTGAGACAAAATGGGGGAGAAATTTTGAGTCCACTTGGACACTCGTGTATTGTCTCATCTACTTAACTTGATCCTAGCTATCTTATTGTAGATTTCAATACCTATTTATTGCATTAGATTTTGATAGTGTAATGGTTTGTACATAGTTGAGTTATGTAATTTTTCTATTTCTATGAGATTGGGTAGATAGATTTTTTTAATAGGAATAGGTTTTTCTTATTTCTTTTTGGTATTCCTACAAGTCCGTGTTGACTCAAAGGATATTTTGTCTCATATTTTCAAAGGGGGAGATTGAAACACCCTATATCTTTGACTCATTTGAGTCTGCATTATATAGGAGCTCATCTAATTTGGAAATAGTGACAAAATTGGGTATATCCTTAGATGAACCAAAAAGCCTCAGAACCTTCATAGCTACATTGATTTTCCTCTACAAGTTCTTGATGGTATTTCACATACACCACACACTAGGACTGCATACATATGGTGTTTTATTCACTTTATGATCTTGTGTGAGTTAAATCCCCTAATATGATTTTTAAATAATTTTTGGGATTTATTTAATATTTTCTAAGTATTTTAATTATTTTTTGAAAATTAAAATTGGAACTTAATAAAGTTTTTGGGTTGATTTGTAATTATATATTATTCCTTAAAACTGTCTTGGGTAGAAACAAAAAGCGGCAAAAACATTTGTGGGTGAAACTAAAATTTTTATAAACTCAAAAACACGCGTTTCAGAGTTGATCGTGAGCCTACACATGTTGCACAGACAATAGTTTGATTTGTTTTTTTCTTCGCTCACATACATTTGCATTATTCTGGACCCTTGGATCATCTTAATCTATGTTCTGCATGTGTATGGAACTAATCCAAGTGCAATGGTTTTAACCAATCGGAGTTGGGCTTTGCACCGCTACCTGTGAACCCTTAGATTTGCATCGATTTAACTTCGTTTAATCTCAGTCTTTGGTTTCTGACATCGTTCCAGATCCTTCGAACTCCAGTATAAATAGATGCCTTTGGTGAGGCATTTAGAGACTTTTTAGATTTCCTCATTTGAGAGAAAAAATAGAGAGTAGGGAGAAGAGAGAGAAAAAATAAGAAAGATAAAAGAAACCCTAGCCCTAACTTTGTCAAACCCTAATCCATAAATACTTTTCTGAGATTTTAAACCTGAGTGTTTAGATCGTGTTTTTAGAAGTTATCCTCTCTTGTTCTTAATCATTGATTAAAGGTGAAAAGTGGCGCGTGTCAAACGCCGATCGTTATTTTCTGTTCACCGCCTTAATACAAAAACCTAAACTTATGACTACACTCAACAGGTGAGTATAGCGGCCAAGTTCGGGTATCGAATCCACAAAGACAAGTTGCTATAATATTATTTGGTTTAATACTTCTGAATAAAAGTGTAAAAGATAATTATAACAAAAAGGAAATTAAAACAAAAGTAAAAGATTAAACTAGGGGAGTGTATTTAAACTAAATTAACAAAGCGAATAAAAACTATAGCTTGCGTCGAATATCCCTCACCCCGAGTTAATTAGTATGAAATGGTTACGTGGGTTCACGAGTTATTAAGATTAAGTCTCGTTTTGACAGTTAATTAAATTAAGAGTTGTCACACCCCTAAATTCGCATAAAAGACTAATGAGATTTTGGCGTCAACAAATACCCCGAAAATTACACACGCAGGGTTGTAAATACGGAGCATACATGATATACCCTGTCAAATCTCCTAGGCGTAATAACTAGGACAACCCACTCGAAATAAATTCGTAAACTCCATCACCAAAGCAAAGCAACACATCAAACCTAGGTGAGTTCAATCCAACACAACCTAGACTAAATTAGCTAGAAAGCATGGTAAATGACATGCATTGAAAGAAAGCGAGTGTTGATACCAAATTTAGTCTGCTGACGTGGATTAATTATGAAGAGACACGTGTCAATCTACATGGCACCCACAGGAATTTTTTAACAACACCTTGACTTTGAGGAACTCAACCTCCCCGACCAACTCAGACGCTCCGAGCAACAAGTGTTCTCCAAGGAACATTACTACACCGAGCAACTCATAAGTACCGAGCTACTCAGGCGGTCCGAGAAGCTTAGGCGGTCCGAGTTGCACCTCGTACAGAGCATTAATATCAGGATAACCAACAGATTAATTGCGCATTGAATGCGCAATATTCTCAAACAGATGTACACGCCTATTGGATAACGGTGTATTACCCTTTCACATGTACAGCCTCAGGGCTATAAATACATTGTATCATCCTCATTGTAGGGGAACTCGTAATTTCTTGGTAAAATCTATTATCGAGAATTCCCAAACAGTCAGCAATAACAAAAACAGTGGACGTAAGCCATTCTTATAAGGCTGAACCACTTTAAAAATTCTTTGGCTTATTTATTTTTATCTGTGATTGAATAATTAGATATAGTCTAATTTTTTACATCAACAGATTGGCGCCGTCTGTGGGAAACGACTATAATTATCGTTTTTCACCAAAAAAAACAATTCATCACCAATAGCTGACAATCCTGAATCCAGCAATCGAAACGCTGAAAACCCCCCAAATCCATCTGCTCCACCAAACGTCCAAGATCTGGCCGGAATAATGACAAATCTGGCCCAGGGCCAGACAGCCATGCAAGAAACTATGCGACAACTCATACAAACTATCCAGGATGGAGTACCGACCCATTCAGGACAACGAAGTGTTCAACGAAACACTCATTTACTTTCTTCACGTACTAGGCATACTGATTCATACCGCACTTAGAGATCTGATGATTTTTCTTATCAACCAGGTCGAACTTCGTCAGTACGAGCCACAGATACTGAACAAATGTCACTCTCTCTCCAGAAAGGACTAGTGCATTGGAGAGATTAAGTAGGGCATCTCCTTTTGATCTTTTGGGCCCAATGAGGAATAGAAGTCCTCCCAAAGCTACGTCGAGGAGCTTCCGACAACCATCCGATCTAAGGGAAGGTTCTGCCCAATCACGACCAATTGCTCGTCATTAAAGATCTCAGGAAGCGAATTCAACACGATCAGTTGCTCGAACCACCACGCACGAGGATGATGCGTAGAAAGGCTCTATTCAGAGGTTGGAGAATAGACTAGGGGAAATGGCTAAGGCCAAGAATCCTCTACAAAGAACTTTTGTCCAAGGGACACCTTTTATTCAGGCAATTGTGGATTTTCCCACACCGTCAAAGTTTAAAGCACATGTTGTGACTCCTAAATATGATGGAAAAACTGACCATGTCCTTCATATAGAACAATACCAAGCTGCTGTCGACATCTATGTTGTGCCAGATGAGATGAGATCAGGGCATTCTCGAGAACTCTTACCGGATCTGCTCAAATATGGTACAATAATCTTCCTCGGGGTAAGATTTCAACTCTCTTTCAACTGGTCGAGCTCTTCATTGGAAACTTCTGTTTTGGAGCAAAACCAGTTAAACGAGTAGCACACTTGTTAAGTGTTAGACAAAAAGTGGGTGAGAGCACCAGAGATTATATAACTCGTTTCAATAACGAGAAACTCGAAGTTATTGATTATAAGGAAAAGACAGCGATTACTGCTTTGATGAGTGGGATGCTGCCAACAACTTGTACTACACTTTGGCCAAAGATCCACCCAGAACCATGTCAGAATTGATGGCAAAAGTGGCCAAGATCATGAATGCCGAGGAGGCTATGGCTGGGAAGAAGAATATGGATACCAAAGAGACCAAGGTGGAGGTTGATAAGGCTAAGAAGAAAGAGCATAAGAACAATGGTGGTGACAAGCAATCAAAAACAACACCATCATGGGAGGCATTGAAGAAATTTGAAAATTATACTCCTTTGAAAGTAGACATCAACCAGGTTCTAGAAAAAATCAAGAACAGCGAGGAGCTAAACTGGCCAGAGAAAATGAAGTCAGACCCTGACAAGAGGAATAAGGCCAAATATTATGAGTTCCACAAAGATCATGGCCACACGACCAAAAAATGTATAGCTCTTCAGAATGATATCGAAGCACTCATTAGACGAGGAAAGCTGGCAAAGTATGTTGATCGTAGAAATGAAAGAAGAAGAAGCGACCGAGCAAGACAGAGGTCTAGATCTCCTCGTCAAGCAGAGGAGAACAAGAAAAGAGACCATGAAGATGATCCAGAAGATGACCCCGATCTCCCCAAAAGACCAAGGCATCCAGAACGTGAGGTATTTTCAATACGTTTTGGATCATTTGATTATAATATTATTACAGGTGGAGATGCAGGAGGTGGAGACCTTACTGCAGAGAGTAAAGCTTACCTCAATGAGGCTCAAGCTTTCTCGTATATCCAACGAATAAACCTAGCTGAGGATGATCGCCCTAGGAAGGTAAACAAAGAAAAATTGGTCATCGGTTTCTCCAAGAACGACCTCGCAGGTGTGTTATACCCTCATGATGATCCATTGGTGATCAAAATAAGGATGAAGGAAGTAATGATTTCGAGAGTACTGGTGGATAATGGTAGCTCGACGAATATTATGTTTTACTCGTGCTTCGACAGCTTAAATCTAAAGTTGTCTCAGTTGGAGCCTTATCACAGGCTCCTCCTCGGTTTTGCTAGCGAGAAAGTTTTTCCAGTTGAGACGATCAAGTTGGATATGTTAATCAGTACATGGCCCACTTGTCGAACAGAAAGAGTACGCTTCTTCATGATGGATAAGAATGTCCAATCAGCCTATAATATCGTCATGGGAAGGGTAGGTTTGAAAAAGTTTGAAGCAGTACCATCTACTGTACATCAATGCTTAAAATTTCCAACTAATTTTGGAGTAGGAGTTGTGAAGGGTAACCAAAAAGTAGCTCGGGAATGCTATTATTCATCTGCCGAGCAGGAATAACTGGAGGAATTTAGGAAAAAGACTATTACCTATCAAGTGGATGAAAGTGCAGAGATCGAAACATTAGATCCTAGAGATGAGTTGCAGCTCGTGAAAGGTCAGGTGGTAGAAGTTACTGAAAATATCGTTCTGGATGATGAGCACCCAGAACGAACAACTCAAATAGGTTCGTCGTTGGATGCCTCACTAAAGCAGGAATTAGTATTTTTCCTAAAAAGCAGAAAACAAACTTTTGCATGGAGTCACGAGGACATGCCAGGGATAGACCCAAATTTCTTACGTCACGAGCTCAATGTGAATAAGGAGATCAAGCCAGTGAAGCAAATAAGAAGAGTGTTCAACCCCGAGAAGAACCAAGCTATACAGGAGGAGGTTGAGAAGCTCCAGAAAGCTTGCTTTATTGAAGATGTTAAATATCCAGACTGGTTAGCAAATGTGGTGATGGTGAAAAAGAAGAACAACAAATGGAGGATGTGTGTAGACTTCACCGATCTCAACAAAGCATGCCCAAATGATCATTTTCCCTTGCCCCGAATTGATCAATTAGTGGATGTTACCTCGGGACACGAGCTACTGAGCTTCATGGATGCTTATTCTGGTTATAACCAGATTAAAATGAAACCTGGAGACAGGGAGAGTACCTCTTTAATTACCCCTAGGGGAACTTATTGTTATAATGTTATGCCTTTTGGTTTGAAAAATGCAGGTGCAACATATCAGCGGCTGATGAACAAAGTCTTTGCATAACTAATCAGCTGCAATATGGAAGTTTATGTTGATGATATGCTGACGAAGAGTAAGAAAGGTGCCGAACATCTAACTGATCTAAGCCAAACCTTTGATCAATTAGATAAATATCAAATGAAGTTGAACCCGACCAAGTGCATATTCGGAGTACGAGAAGGCATGTTTCTCGAGTATACTGTCAATCAACGAGGCATTGAAGCAAACCCTGAAAAGATCAAGGCTCTATTGGGACTACGATCTCCAACGACGAAGAAAGAAGTGCAGAGTCTTACAGGGCGAGTAGCAGCACTTAACAGATTTGTATCACGAGCAACTGATAGATGCCTCCCATTCTTCAAAACGCTCCGAAAGACTTTCGAATGGAATGATGAATGCGAGAAGACCTCCACTGTTATCCAGGCCAGTGATGGGAGAAAGATTGTACTTGTATTTGGTAGTGTCGGAGAATGCAGTTAGTTCGATATTGATAAGAATAGAAGATGGAGTACAAAAACCGATCTATTACACCAGTATGGCCTACCGAGGAGCAGAGATCAGGTATCCGAGGTTGGAAAAATTAGCACTAGCATTGATAGAAGCAAGTAGAAGAATGAGGCCATACTTCCAAGCGCATACTATAGTAGTTTATACAGACATGCCATTAAGGCAAGTTCTTCATAAGCCAGAAAAATCAGGAAGATTGATATACTGGGCAGTGGAACTTGGCGAATATGACATAGTATATGAGCCCAGATCGTCAATCAAAGGGCAAGCAGTAGCAGATTTTATTGCAGAATTTACCTATACTGATACTTCCAAGGAGCAAAACTTACTCGCCAACCAGCCTGTGGATGTTACAGGATCGTCATACCAACCTGCGGATGTTACAGGATCATCAAACCCAAGCCCAGACCAACTTAAGTTGGTAAAAGGGCAAGAGAAGATGGTCGACGAGCAGCGAGAAGTGGTAGAAATGGAGAAACAAATATTCCATCAAGGAACTTTGTCCAATAAGAAGTTTAAGGACGAGATACCTATATGGAATCTATACGTGGATGGCTCATCATGCACTTCAGGTAGTGGAGTTGGGATTATATTGAAAAGTCCAGACGAGGTCGATATAGAATATGCTCTGCGCTTTCAATTTCAAGCTTCTAATAATGAGGCCGAATATGAAGCGATGATTGTAGGCCTTAGTCTGGCAAAAACCATGAAGGCGGAGCAGATAATCGTATGTAGTGACTCGCAATTGATTGTAAACCAAATGCTTGGTGTATATGCAGTAAAGGGAGAGTTGATGATTGAGTACCATGCAAAGGCAATGGAATTGGTATCAGAATTTGTTGTTGTTCTGCTGGTCAGAATACCAAGAATGGAGAATGCAAGAGCAGACGCCTTAGCTCGATTAGCATCATCTACTTATACCGAGCTACGAAGAACAATTCCAATTGAAGTTTTAGTTGATCGGAGCATAGATGAAGATCTGATGATGAACTTTATTACCCTTGATTTAGGGCCATCTTGAATGAATCCCATCAGGGCATCTATTGAGGAAGGGGAATTACCGATTGACAAACTCGCAGCCAAGAAATTAAAGTTTAAAGCTGCTCATTATGTATTGACTAATAGTATTCTATACAGACGAGGAATTATAGCAGGTTTGAAAAGATGTGTGCATCCCTCCGAGGTGAAAGACTTGATTGAAGAAGTCCATGAAGGATCATGTGGAGCCCATGTAGCAGGTCGGACGTTGTTGCAAAGAATGATGATGCAAGTATACTACTGGAAAACGATGAGGGTTGATTATATAACCTTTGCCAAGAAATGTGACAAATATCAACGCTTATCCTCAATCCGAAGAACTCCCCAAGCATTATTAGCACCCATTACTTCCCCTTGGCCATTTGCCATGTGGGGAATAGACTTGGTCGGGCCACTTCCAACGACTAGGGGAAGATTTAAATATCTCGTGGTCGCGGTGGATTACTTTACTAAATGGGTGGAAGTTGAGCCTCTCATCGATATGACTTATGACAAGGTGTATCAATTTATATAGAAGAATATCCTTTGTAGATATGGTCTTCCTCATGCCTTCATCACAGACCATGGAACTCAATTTGATAACGAGGAGTTCGCTGCCTATTGTCATCAGTCAAATATCTTAAAGATCCACTCGGCACCAGGCCATCCCCAAAGCAATGGACAAACTGAGGTGACAAATAGAACGCTGCTAAATGGTTTGAAGAAAATACTGAATGACGCGAAAGCAAACTGGATCAACGAGCTACATTCTGTACTGTGGGCTTATCGTACTACTCCCCGAGCAGCAACAGGAGAATCTCCATACATGCTAGCGTTTGGAAGTGAAGTTGTTATACCTGCCGAGTTGGGCCTCCCAATACACAGAGTACTAAATTTTAATTCCCCTATCAGTGACTTAATGAGAAGGTTAGATTTGGACATGTTAGAGGAAGTTAGAGAAAAAGCAGCAATCAGGAATGTTGCATACCAACAACGAACAGCTCTGTTCTACAACAAGAGAGTGAAGAAATGCGACCTGAAGGAAGGAGACTATGTGCTAAAGAAAGTGATTCAAAAGCACAACAAACTCGAAGCTAATTGGCATGGGCCTTACCGAGTAACAGAGGTTGTTCGCCCAGGGACATATAGGATTGAAACTTTAGAAGGGGAGGAGTTTAAGAATGCATGGAATGCAGAGCATCTGCGCAAATATTATCAGTAATGTAAATCCTCATGTAATGCAGTTTCTTCAGTATGAATAAAATGTGAATGTTCTACCCAATTCTTTCCTTTTGTTGAAATTTTTTCGCGGAATACTAGTGCTACACACTACTCAGCAAAATCCACCAGCTAAGGTTGGTTGGGAAGAAAATCCACCAACTCCGGTTGGTTGGGAATAAAAAATTTCCCATAAATACCAACTACGGTTGGTTGGAAAGAAAATCCACCAACTCCGGTTGGTCGGGAATAAAAATATTTCCCAAAAATACCAACTACGATTGGTTGGGAAAAAAATCCACCAACTCCGGCTGGTCGGAAGAAAAATCTACCGACTTCCGTTGGTCGGAAACATTTATTAAACAAAGCAGGATTATGTGATAAAAGTCAACTAATGTCTAAGATTTAAAAAGTGATCAAGCAAAATTTTTTATACTTGTAACATTTTAAATTACCACCAAGTTGGTCAAGAAATAAAATATCATCAATTTTGGTTAGTCATCAAATGATTACCACAAATTCAGGATAGTCGACAATATGTTTTCACCAACTTTAGTTGATCGACAATTTAAAATAACACAATATTGTTATCTTTTTAACAGATATACATGCACATTCATTAGAAAAATGTTTTACAAAACATTTACAAGACAACGACAATCAAGATTGCAAAGAAAAATAGAAGTTTTTCATTAAATCCAGAATAAAATACATTAAGAATGAAAGTACATAAGAAATTATTACATCATGAATCCTATTCTATTGGTTTCTTCCCCCGTGCCTTTGAAATAGGTTCTTCACCAGCAGGAGGATCGTCTAAGGCATAGGGGGAATTTATGAAGTTCAAATCCTTGAGCATCCTAATGTTCATTACTGATGGCCGATCAAGAAGGTGCTCTGGGTGAGATATCTCGAAGTTGGAATGAAGGCTGTAGTCACCGAGATACTTTGAAATCAGCTATTGAGGAAGGGCCCGAGCAGGAATCCAGCTCATGTCGAGTTTAAATGGTGGCACTGGCAGGTCGAGCAACCCAGAATTATGGTAATCCCATAAATAATGGCCTTGTTCCAGCTGTAGCACACCCAAGGCATTCATCCATCCTTGCTTATACCCATCATTGTTCGACTGCTGGATCCGGTCGTCAAGATGATAAAGGGCTTCATTATAACCAGCCATCCAGAACTCTCTAGGCTGCTTGTGGAACTGGTAGGTTAATCTTTCTAATTGCTCGTGGAGATTCTTTACCAGATTCGTTTTATTCTCCAAGGCAGAATTTTGGGCAACCAGTTGCTCGTCGAAGGCTTGAATCTTTTTAGACATCTAAGCTAATGTCTGGTTCTTTGCCATCAATTGGAAGGCTTGGTTTTCCAGAGCCGACTGAGTTCTTTGTTCCTCAACAGTAATCCGAGCAGCTCTTGCTCGTCCCCGAGAAGCTCTTACTCGTCCCCGAGCAGAAGTAAAAGGCCTAATCCTCTTTAAGGTTTCTAATTCGTCTCTCAGATTGGCATTTTTGACTTCCAAGAAATAAAACCCCTCGTCATTCAAAGGGACCAATGCGCTCGAGGTAGAGGCTGCAGATTTCAGCTGAGATACCTCTCCTCGCAGGTTATTATTTTCCTGCTCCAGCAACTTAGCTATCTGCCTGTGTTCTTCGACCTCGGTCTTTAGAGTTCTCTCTTTCAAGTCATAAGCAGCAACTAGTTTATCATATCCTTTATAAGCACTTAGTTGCTGATACTTCTGCTCATATCCCTGGTGCAAGAGGGCTGTAGATTCCTTGTACTGTTGTTGAAGCTCCTCGAGAGTGCCCTGGAGGTCTTCAATCATTTCATAATATGCTATATTGTTAGCCACTGCACGGTCGACCAGGCACTTCAAATACTGGTAGGCTTCAACTGCTCGCTCTGAAGCATCTGGACCGAGTATATCAACGATTTGAGCTTCGGTTATATCTACATGACCAGCCTTAAAATATTCATTGCACTTTTTCAGCAATTTTGTATCATGATCTGCTAACAATTCCATCCTGTCCATTAACTAGTAACGGGAAGAGATAACAAGAGTCAATGAGAGTGCAAACAGAGCCAGAAGAAGAGAATCTATAGTATGAATAATCAAAATTTCCAAATTTGATTACATCATAAAAGAGAAGTACATAGTTCAAAGTTACATTGGACAAAATAAAGAAAGAGAAAAGTTCGAACAACTCTACACCTTCTCCTTGTCTCCCAAAACTTTCTCGGGAGGCTGGGACGAGGAGGTAGGTTGCTCGGATGGCATAAATGGTTGCTCGGTGGGTGCTGGAAGCTGCTCAGTTGAAATAATGGATGGTTGAAGTTGCTCGCAGGAGGACTGGACAATTGGGGGATGAGAAATCTGATCTCCCATCACCATGGAGGATTCCTCGGAGGTAGCTTCGTCCTCTTCTTCTTCCCCAGGAGATGGAGGGGGCCAGGAATGTGTCGTTGAAATAGGTCTGAACTCTCATCGACGTTCATCTCTCTCAGAGCAGCGACCCAACCATCCCTAAAGTATTTAAGGTTGCCATACTTCATTTGTGAGATCATGGCAACCAGACCCTTATTCCACCCCTTATCCCAGCCAGTGCTGAAGGACTTCTTAATAGCCATTTTCCTCTTCACCTTCTCTGAGGAAATCCTCTCAGTCATGAGTTCTTCGATAGCTTTCAATTTCTTTTCTGCCTCGTCCTTCTGGCGATTCGCTTCACGAAGTTTGCCCAACTCTTCCTCAGCAAACTTGAGTTTATTTTCAAACTCTCCAGCATGTTGGACCTTCCCCTCGAGCTCTTTATTCTTCTACTCCAAATCTTTTATTCTCTTCTCCAACCCCTTGGAAACTTCAACAGCCTGATCCCTCTCCTGCTCGGTGGAATTGAGCTGCTTCTCCCAAGCAACTTTATCATCGACATACTTCTGACGAGAATCCTTCAGAGACTGCGTCAGACCTATCAAATCCTCCTTTACACCTGACGAGGAGCTTGAAGCTTTAATAGCTTCATCCTTTTTCAAAATTGTATTAAAATAAGTTACCAACTAGAAAAAGAAAATAATTGCAAGTCAGTGCAAAGATATAACATTGAGAAATGGAAGTTTAAATTAATAATACTTACAGAAGCAATATGTCGAGCGGCCAAGTTGGTAACCATCTCCTGAGAAATATTTTCTTCAACATTTTGGATCTCGAGGATAATCTAAGACTTCACCGAGCTCATGGCAGAGCTCGGAGCAGTAAAAGTGGGCACACCACCTCCAGCAGTTAAAGGCTGAGAGAAAGATTCAGCCAATTTATTAGAGGAGCTCTTCTTCAGCTTTCTCGGGGGAGAAGGAACAGTTTCGACCAAGGATGTAGTCTTGGTCGGGGATATGACTATAACCTCGCTTGGAGTAACGACCTTGATCGGAGCCACTGGGGGCTTCTCGGTAACCTTCATAGTAGCAGCTGGAGGGGGTGCATCGATTTTTCTTGTCCCTTCTTCCGGGACATCATGCTTGCTTTTCTTTGCCTCACCAACAGTAGAGGCAGATTTTTCAAAGAGGGCAAGAGCTCTTCTTTTCTTCATTCTGTCACTAAGAGGAATATGTGATTCAGGAGAAGAAGCTTCAGAAGCTGGTGCTGGTTTTATATCACTTATCACTGGACGAGCAGTAAAAGACGAAGTGTAACTCTTGTACTGCAGCAAGTATGAAGCTGATCTGATATGCTCGTCGGTAACAGTCTGATGCAAACCCCAGATAAGTTTCAGATGTTTTAAATTAACTTTTGTCTCTTTTGGAGACCTTCTTTTGCTGTCAACTGCAAATAAATGAAAATTAAAATATCAGTGACACATTTTATCAAACACAAAGAAAGCATAATTTCAAAAATAAAATAAAGTAAAAACAACCTATCCCATTGCCATAGGGAGGGCATCTGGGACCCTGATACACATTATTTCCAGTTAGTGGAGCATGTTGCCAATTTTTCATAACAACACCATGCTCGAAGTAATCCCTAGTGGCATCTGGGAGATTGACCACTAAAGCCCTATTTAAAAACCTAGTTTTCAGATAAAAAGTATTATCACCGACATCCCATCTATAGCAAAACATAATTTCTGTAATTTCTATACGGGTTCCATGAATCTGATTTAACCTATGGACTCCATTAACTATTCTCCATGTATTGGGGGCTACTTTTGCAGGTACCACGTCAAAATATTGACAGAATTCCAGACACAAAGGGTTTGGGGGAAAAGAAAAGCCACATTCGGCCATAAAGAGATTGGGAACCAATGTCCCTCAGCAAAACGAAAATAATCAGAGGGACCAGAAAGTTCCTCCAGAATGACCCATGGAGGAATAGAAAAATCAGAACGAAATTTATCAAGCGACTCAACAAGGTAAACCATGATGAATAAAGGAAATAAAAGAGAAGGAAGAAGATCTTACAGAAAAAGGATGGATCAGTTGACAACGAACGATGGAAGGAATGAACGCACAAGAGAGAGAAGAAACGAAAAACTCAAAGATACAGATTTGAAAAAGTAAAAGACGATAGGATTTTCTGCAACGCTTAAATACCTTACCTTGGGAAGGAGTAAAAATAATGATTACAAAAAAAAGACGGTTGCGATACCGACGGCTAAAATGACAAAAAAGGCGCGGAGACCGAGGCGGTTATAAAAATTCAAAAAGTCCAATTCTACAAATTTGAAAGGAAAAATAAATACAAGGAAAATACTCCTAAAATTCAGGATGACCATTTAATCCCACCATATTTCGAGAAGAATGTTCCACACTCCTCAAACCTCGAACTGTGAAACATTGAGGGCTTCTGTTGATACCAAATTTAGTCTGCTGACGTGGATTAATTATGAAGAGACACGTGTCAATCTACATGGCACCCACAAGCATTTTTTAACAACACCTTGACTTCGAGAAACTCAACCTCCCCGACCAACTCAGACGCTCCGAGCAACAAGTGTTCTCCAAGGAACATTACTACACTGAGCAACTCATAAGTACCGAGCTACTCAGGCGGTCCGAGCAGCTTAGGCGGTCCGAGCTGCACCTCGTACAGAGCATTAATATCAGGATAACCAACAGATTAATTGTGCATTGAATGCGCAATATTCTCAAACAGATGTACACGCCTATTGGATAACGGTGTATTACCCTTTCACATGTACAGCCTTAGGGCTATAAATACATTGTATCATCCTCATTGTAGGGGGACTCAGAATTTCTTGGTAAAATCTATTATCGAGAATTCCCAAACAGTCAGCAATAATAAAAACAGTGGACGTAGGCCATTCTTATAAGGCTGAACCACTTTAAAAATTCTTTGTCTTATTTATTTTTATCTGTGATTGAATAATTAGATATAGTCTAATTTTTTACAACAACAGCGAGTAAACCTAATTATGAAAGCAATAAATAAATGAAATACAAGTTAATCTAGGCGAGGAAAATTAATGGCAATAATGGAAACAAAGCATAAACAACAAATATATTGAGGAAGAAGATGAATAGTACAAGAAAGGCTTACAAAGAAATGGAAAATGGAGTAGGGCCAAAGATCCTTTACAAAACCCTAAAATATAAACAAAATGGAAGATAATGAAAATAGAAACCAAAATTGGTTTATATAGTAAGTTACAAAAGAAATAAAGGAAAAAGAACAGAAAATAAGAAAGTGGAAAATATCTGGCGATCGCGGTCGACCGGTCGCAGAGGCGTGGTCGACCGCGCTTTTAAGTTAAGCCACACTGACTTCGAGCCAAGGCAAAATTCCAATACTTGGTCGACCGGCATCAGAATCACGGTTGACCAGTACTCTGTTTCCTGTTGCTATTTGCTCTTCACATGGGAGGAAAAGTATGCAAACGGGAATGGCCATAACTTCTTCGTTCGAACTTGAAATGACGTGTCGTTTGCGGCCACGCGATGCTAACTCAACGAAATGCACATACATAGAATTTCCATTAGCTGAAGATGAAGTGTGAATTAACTAAAATGCTCTTGAAGTGGCATCCAACGATAAAACTTCTCCGAAATGCAACGGATCCTCACTTTTAGTGTTCCAATACCTACAAAGGCACAATTAACCCCTTGCAAAGCATGTATATATCCAAATACGAGGTTTCCTGGTTAATGAGCATAAATATAGGCATTTAGGACCGTAAAAGTTCTAGAATGCATAAAGATATAGGGAGAAAATATGCAATATTTGATACGAATCAATCATCCTTCCAACTTAATCACGTTGGTAGAGTTTTGAGTTTCTCTAAATAGAAACTTGAGATCTCGTCTCTGTGATACAAATCACATAGATAGGTTTTTGTTTTGATTTCTTTTTTCGAGAAATCTTGTTTGTTGGTTATTTTAAAATTGATTTTAAGTTTTCAAACCCTAAACCAACAATCTTCATTCTGATTTCATTTTACTCAAACTATCGGACTAAGATCTAATTTTGAGATCTTAATTGGGATTTGCACTTTCTATATAATATTTTTAAAAACCTGAAAGTGTTAGAATCTTGGAAATTTCACAACAAGATTCCCTCTTGATCTGCGGATATTTTGAAAGATCTAAAAGTCTGTTTTAGGTTTGATTAAACTGATTTTATAATTTCTTACATATCTAGTGGTTTTGTAATTTGATTAAATCATTCTGTTTGTATTAAGTTCGAGTGCGCTTCATGCATATGTTAGATTGCACATCACCACTACACTTTCACTCTACCATACTTAAAGTGTTTGTTGTATGATCTTGAACTTATTTGAGTCGACGTAAAGACTGGAATCGAGTAAAGTTACGAAGCTCGAGAGAACATCAACAACAACAACCTTCAAAGAAGTCAAATCTAATCCAGAGGAGTTGGTAACAATTCTGAACTTAGTTTAGGTGTGTTTATGTAGTTTGATTGTTAAATACCATGTAATTTGTTACTCTGATTTTAGTGGATTTTCGTTTTGTGACATAGTGGTCACCGTGGATGTTTTCACAATTGGGTGGGTTTTTACCACGTTAAAAATTACTTGTGTTCTTCTTTATTTTCTCGTCACCTTCTTCCTAGTTGTGCTGATTTAATAGTTTAAGTCTTGTTTTTCAAAACTGGTTTATTCTAGATCTGAAATAACTCGTTCAAACTCATTCAAACTATTTTGATAATCATTTTAAACACATTTTTTGTTATGCTTTTTTTTAATTAAAAGAGTTTCTTAAACAAACAAATCGAAGCCATTTTAATAGTTTAACCTTGTATTAAACGTCTTAAGTGGCATTTTTCAGAGGGCTTGTCATAACCTGATATTGGTAATCTTCTCACTTTTTTTTCTCTCTATGTTACTGAACTCCTTTAAATCATCTTGTAATTTGTTTTTTTGTAGTTTTTGGTTGACTTCAACTAAATGATGGAGAAGGATGACAAACTGAGGTCCTCTCTTGGGGAAGTTGAAGAGGCCTTTGAAGGTCTAAAATAATCTTTAGAGGCTTCTTGATAAGATTTGGAGACAAACCAGAGATCCTGAGAAGATGATTTAAAGAAGGCCAATGACCGAGCCACTGAGGCTGGTGCCATATAAATGCTGTCGAGGAAAGAGATAAAGCTGTTGAGAAGAAGCTAAATGATATTGAAGGTAGGCTAGGGCTGCAGAGGATAAACTTTTTCATGCCAAAGCTCAGGTGCAAGTTATTGAAGACAAAGTGGTTGTCTGGACGTTACATATGACTTCCTTAAAGGCTAAAAGCTAAAGGCAAAGTTGCCTTTGACAAAGGTTGGGAGAAGGACATTTTTGCTGCCTGTACTCAAATTGAGTATGCTAAAAAACTGTCCTTCAAGGTAGACTTAGTCCCTGAAGGTGGTTGGCACAGAAGAAAATTATGAACTATACCAAAGGTATGACCCTGTTACTCCTCATAGCCTGGATGAGGAGTTTAATGATGAGGAGGGGTCTGAGAGTCTTTTGTGATGCCCCTTGATTCTTTAGTGGTGCTAAATGATCATGAAACCTGCTGCTAGCCAAGATTAAGCAAAAGACAAGGAGAAGGTTTAGCTCATTTTCAACAAGTTTATTTTTTGTCTTTCCTTTCTTGATGATGTATTAACTCTTGGACTTCAAAGATCAATCAATGAAACAACAACCTTTTCTCCTCAATTGTTTATGCCTTGGAATGATTTTGATTTCTTGTTGAACTATATTGTCTATTTCTCTGGATTTTTATGGTAAACTCATATTTGCAACCTTTCAGTTTGATGCTAGGAAGAAAGCTATTATTTCTGTTGAATTCGACCTACTTAGGCAATGTAAGAATCTCTTTGAGGCAGGCCATGTACCTTTGTCCGAGGAATATTTATCAAGGTTGCTCGAACCATAATTTTCTAATCAAGTAAAAGAATATTACATCCATCTCCACTGGGTTTGGGCAGAGCTGTAGCCAATAATGCTAGTTATTATGAAATGATTGAGCAGATGTAGGAGGATCACAAACTCTCCAAAGCATTGCTTTATTATGATTATGAGGCCAAATGTAAAGCATTAAGTGAAGGCTAGGGCTTTGACAAGAAGTTGAAAGACATTACTTATGCTTTGAACATGAAAGAGTTATCTTTGAAACAAGATTTAAAGAGTGACCAATCAAGTACTGTGATATTGGAAAAAGATAATAATGCCCCGAGGGATGAACTTGACAGCCTGAAGAGATCATCCACTACTGGTCCAAATGAGGGTGTTTCTTTTTTAGAGACTAAAAAAGCAAGGCTATTTGAGGAGCTGGCAGCATTACAGAAGAAAAAGACCAAACCCTGGGCAAACTTCTAGGTAAAGTATAGATGTTCGGCCAACTATTGAGGAGGAGAGGACTAAGAAAACTCTCGTCGACCAAGTTGACCTGCTAAAATCCAAAGATCTATTCATCAAGAAACTCGAGGATTAAGTTAATAGGCTGATATTCCAATTTCATAAGCAGTCAAGGGAAGTTTGGATGGATGGGTATAATGAGGCCTTGATTCACATGGAGGACCATCTTGCCCAAAACAATCGTGAAGGCTACAAATGAGGGTGGACTAACTTGTTAACATTGTTGAAGTATGATCAAAACAATGAGTTGTGGCATTAAAATGACCCATGTTTCTTTGATTGTGATAACCCTCCCTTCAAATTGGACACAATATGGATTCCTCCTAATGCCATTCCTCAATGCCTGATAAGTACATATTTGGGTGATTATGGCCTCAATAATGAATGTGAGATTGTTTGTCCCCCTCACTTGCTTGACAGGCTGAGCAGCAGCAATGGGCAGATGCTTAGAGATTTTAATACAATAAATTCTCCATATACCCTTGATGATCCTCCTATCGGTATGGACAAAGCATAAGGAAAGCGTCCAGTAGAATAAATTTATAATTATTATACTGCATTTTGATCAATGACTCCTATTGTAATTCATTTTGATCAATGAAATGAAGTTATTTTGGATTCAAGCTTATGGTTGATATTAATCTTTTTACTGACTAGGTAACCTGTATAATGATTAGTTAATTGGCTTATAGACTAAATAACCTGCTCAAATGTTTAATATATGATTCAAGTTTGAATCATTTATACGGCCTTATATTTGACTAACGCACTTAGATAAACTTGTAAATATCTTTTCTTTACTAAGTTATAGCATTAGTTATCAGTGGCGACCAAGTGTATTAATAATATGTAATTATGCCAGTATTTTAACCTGGTCAGGTAAAATCTCTAATTAAGAAATTTTACTAACTTCTTGTCCGTTACTTGCCAAGGAAAAATCCAACACGAAGCTTAACTTTTCTAAAGTTGGAAAAATTTAGAAAAGTTTGAACCATACTATTTGGCGAGGAAATTTTAGAAAACTTTTTTAAAGTTGGAAAAGTTTAATGTAATACCCCGTATTTTTATGCTTTCTAAATTCGGGGATTTATTAAATTTAATGTGAGTTATTAATTTAATATAAATTCGGAAATTAATTATTTTTATAATTACTAACGTGATGAGAGTTAGTAATCATTGGAAACTTGTTGAATATTACAAATGAGTAAAGTAATATAATATTGGTACTATTAAATGTCACGAGTGAATAAAATGACAATTTTGGAAAATTTGAGTCGGGACGCGCCCGTGTCGCGTCGGGACTAAATGTTGATTAATAAAAGTGAATAAATTATAAGTTGTACGTATGGTCGTTTTGAGTGTGCCAAAGTGTCCGGAAGGGTCGAGATAGTCAGAAAAGTGTACCCAGGAGTTTAGTTTGGGTCTCGGGGCGTTTTTAGGCCTACTTAGCACCCCGGGAGGGCATTTTGGACATTTCGTAATTTGGGGTAATTAAACACACGAAAATTAAAAGGTTATATCAGATTCTTAGGGCTTCCTTCTAGGGTTAACACAACAAAAAACAAGTGACGACCATTGGAGAAGGAAGGAAAGAGCTTGCCAAGGAATTCTAGGCCGAAAACCCCTTCGTTTGCGTCGTCGTCACCGCTAAACGATAGATCACGTCGCAAGGATCAAAACCACACTGATTTCAGCACAAATCAGAGACCAAAAATTCCCAGGCAAGTATTTATCTTGCTTAATTTCGTTAATGCTTCATTCATGTTAGTTTAGGGTTGATTAGGATGAGTTTCCATGGAAGAAAACCTATGTTAGAGATTAGAAATTACATGTTGTAGTGATATAAATGATAATCTGGAAATCCCCTTCACATGTAGAGGTTGAACCACGGATTTATGATGGACTAGACGTAGAAATTCTGGAAAAATATTAAGAAGAACAAAGTTATAGAAATTTGTAGGGTTCATGAGAATTATATAAGTTTTGGCCTTTTTAATCCATGAATTTTGATGAAAACTCGCATGCTTTACATAGGATTTTATCCATTTGGGTTTAGAACATTTGTAGTATAATTTCTGGGAGTTTGGGAGTTAAAAATCTGAATTTGGATGATGTTGGATGATAGAACCCGTAACTGGTATTTCTGCAGATTCGCCATACCTGTTTTGATCGATCGATCGAACCAGGAGTATCGATCGATCGACGCATCGATCGATTGAGCTCCTGCCATCGATAGATTGACCCCTCCATGGAAGACTCATGTTTCCCCTTTTAAATAGTTGAATTCAATTTAAATGAGTAATAATCTTTGGACATCCTTATTAAAATATTTTGGGAGATAAAGAAGACCAGTAGGACTTATTAAAAATATGAAACCTTTAATGTAAGACGAGATTTACATTTTTATGGGGATGTTTACATATAAGGGGCGATTGAATTATGTATTAAAGGGAGAGACACGTAAGATAGTTACGTTGGAAAATAGATGAGTACCTACTGAATTTTAAACTTGGGAGCACAGAATCCATGAGTGTTACGTAGTAAGTTGGAATAATCCCTCAAATTAAAGTAAGAGACGAACCGTTATACTTGATAACTAAATAATGAGAAATAAGGATAAATATAATAATTATGGGTTATGATATGTACCTAAATTTGATATAGAAATAGTAGTATATTTATATGACTGTGTTTATGCATATACTATATACGTGTGAAAATCATGCCCGCGCTACTTGCTATCCCTGAGGTTACCACGCTGGGACAGTCTTATCTCGACGAGCCTTTATGGGGGATATTGACTCGTACCCTAGAAGATAGAAATCCTTTGGTACAGGCTATCAAATCGATAGTTCAAACTGATTAGGCATAAATTCTTCACATTTATCCCCTTAATTTCAGTATTTTTATGATCCCATGCGGTGTAAATAGCTTGGATTTGTCTCATATTTATGCTACTAACCCTTTTTGCCAAGTATTTCATATTTTGTGTGTCTCTTATGTGTTTTACAGGTATTTCATGCAAGAAAGATGGAAAAGAGAACTCAAAATAGTGAAAAAAACCAAGAATCGGGGTGTTGAAGGGCATTTTCGTAATTTTTCAGCCTTAGTCCGGAAGTGGGGCCAATTGGAAAGTTGAAGAGCTTTCAATTACAAGAACACTGGAAAAAACGGCACCTCAATCCGAGCTACAATGAAAGAGTTATGATCCCTTGAAGTTGCGGAAAAATCATAGAAGAAAGGCTAGGAAGGCAAGTTCAAGGGTATTTTCGTAATTCTGAAGCCCAATCCCGGAAGTGGGGCCAACTGGAAAGTTGAAGAGATCGGAACAACGAGAACACTGGAAGAAACGTCACCCAAATCTGAGCTACGGTGAAGGAGTTATGATCATTTGAAGTTGAGAAAAAATCCAAGGAAGAAAAGAAGAAAGTTGGAAAATAAAAGTGTTGAAAGAGGCCCAAAACCAGCGAATTGACCCGAACCGGTGCACCCAGAACCCGAACCGGTTCACCCATTTGTCACACCCCAGATCCGTTACAAAATTAGTCACGCTTTCTATGTGTGACAAATTGGCAGATACGGGATTTTTATTTTGTGCTTATCTTTTAGGCAAAAGAGTTTTATGTTTTGGGGACTCTTCTAAACGACCTCTAGCCTATATATTTAGTCATTAGGACTCTTTTTATTAAGATTTCATTTATGTAAAAGCTCCATAACAAGTAGGAACATCTAGGAGAAGAATTTACATATTTTGCACTATTAATTCAAGAGCTTTTTCGGTTTTTCTTTAATCTTTGATTTCTTCTTGCATGTTCTTGTTCTTCAATCGTGGTAACTTTTATTTCTGGCACTTTTATTATTATTATTCACCATGTTAGGCTAGGTTTTTAAAGGTTGGGATGCATGAACCCAGCCTGATGTGTTAGTGCGTGCGTATAAAATTAATCCGCTGAATTTAGTGATTGATTATGACCGTATTGCGTAGTTACACAACAATTGTAGATCTTTATATCTCGTTTGCCTCTGGGTACTCGTGATGGTTTAGAATGCAATTCGAGTGCTACTATCGCGATACTGATTTACTCATCCTCAGATTAAGTATGACGCGGGCTTGAACCTCGTATACGTAATGCTTGGGAGTACTAAATTTCGGGTCAAATTAATCAGTTAAATTTACGATTAGTTTTATACCATCAATACACTAGGGTTGGGGGATTGTGTCTCTACCTTAATTTTCCAATTAGTTTTAGTTAACTTCTTTATTTTTCCCTTTTTCCTTTCTCACTCAATCATCATCTTTTACACTTTATTTTTTGAAATAATAAATCAATTAAAATCTATCAAACATTCCCTATGGATTCGATACCCAGACTCGCCACTATACTCCACAAGAGTGTATTTAAAGTTTAGGTTTTTGTATTGTGGTTGGAAGCCGATAACAACGATTAACGTATTTACACGGACGCTCGGTTTCCACCTCGATCACAAACGTTCCTAAGAGACGTGAGGGCATGTGCTGACCTCTTAGAGACCTGGAATCTATGCTTCATCTCAATATTGTTTGTGTTTGTGTTAATACAGTTCGAGAGTGATTCCGAACTTGTATTTCCCTTAGTACGAGTTATACGAGGACTGGATAGCAGAGTATGCCCGCACCATAATTATTATGTGGGGTGCTGCTAGAATATATATATATATATATATATATATATATTATATGAGTATTTAATATATATATTTATTTAAATCTGGAATTTGGGAACTACCTACTGTGTTTATGGTAAGTAAGAAATGAATAATGATTTCAATTGGGAAATACGTGTTTTGAAAAGTATAATATATTACTGGGAAACTTTATTAGCAAATAAAGTTTAAATGAGAACTTTGTTATTAAATGAAATTTACCTCTTAAATAGTTGAAACTATCAATTTAAATCTTACGAGTAACCTAAGATAAGATACGTTAAATCGTTGGGAAAGTTAGTGCGATAGGCGTGCACATTAGAAGAGAGGTGAGAATTTCTCAAGGGAGTGTCGCACTAATATGTTGTTGCATTGGCTAGTAAACATTTTAAATACTTGCTAAAAAAAATTTAAATCGTTTTTACAATTGGGCTCTGACCCGTTTCCATTTTCTTTTCTCTCTTGTATGTATATGTATATATTACAGGTGCCCAGCCACATGTGCGTCTTGCATAGGATCCTTTGGAAGGAACGTGTTGCAGCTTAGGTGGGAGTTGCAGGCCTCTTGCTTAGACGACCTCATTTGTTGATTCCACTTCTAGCTCTATTTACTCAGTTGGGCATGTGTCGCCCTTTTCCATTATTTAGTTGTTTATGGGATATTGTGATTTGTTCACTTCCAGTATTTACTCTTTGGGATTTATTACTGTCAGGATGTTTTCCTTTAAGTTTTAATGTTGGAATTACTTAGTTGGATGTTTAAACTAATTGTTTTATTTGTTCCAATATATTGGTTGGATGATTCTTAAAGTATGATTATGTAAAGTTTTAAATTATTGGTTTTAAATAAAATTTGAAAAGTAATGTCTAAAAATGGTTTTGACACTTAGCTTAATTATTTAGGGTGTTTAAATTGGTAAAGTTATTTTTACGACAGTGATGCTAAGAATGAACCAACCGTCACCTTGATTATAATTTCATAAAGGACTGATCACCCGGTATTTAATTAGGCGGGGTGTCACAGGTGGTATCAGAGCATCAGGTTCTAGTGTCCTTAGGATCTGTACTGTTTATTTCGCTTTCAGCTTAGCATTTTTGTTATAGATCCCTATTTTAGGATTGTTATATTCCTGCTTTTACGATTATGTCTTCAACTATTTAAGATTTGATAATAACTTTAGACTAATAAATTTCTTCACGTTTCAGATGCCTTCGAGACGTGAACCAAAGGATAGGCGTGCCCAAGCCGAGCAACCAGCAGCTCCGGCTCAGGGAACGATGAATGCTAATGAGGTAGCCACTATTGTTGCACAGGCGGTGAATGTCGTGTTAGCGGTAGTACAGCAGGCTCCACCCCAAGTTCAGGCAGTGGCGCCAGTACCTGCACAGCTTCCATCTGCATGGGAGCGGGTTAGGGATGCCTTTCAAAAGGCACATCCCCCAAAGTTCTCGGGTAGTTCAGATATCATCATCGTCAGCCAATGGAAGAAAGATATCCAGAGGCATCTGCGTATGTATGAGTGCACAGACGTGAAGAAACAGTTTTTGGCTTCATTTAAGCTAGTGGGGGCCACTTTGCAGTGGTGGGAATCCACCACCACCTTGGAGGAGAGGGATACTATCCCGATTCAGTCATTCTGGGAGCGGTTTAACCGCAAGTATTTTCCATCTGCCGTACAAACTGAGATGAGGCGAAAGTTACTCAACTTGAAGCAGGAGAATTCTACCGTTGCTGAGTATGAAGAGGAGTTCACAAGACTTCTCACTATAGTTCCAGATGAGGCACCCACTGAGGGCAACAAGATACTATTGTTTGTGGACGGGCTAGCTTGGAGGATCCGTCAGCACCTTATAGGGAATCTATCTCTGAGTACCTTCACAGATGTACTCAATGTTGCTTTGCTACACTGCCAGGATCACCGCTTCCATATGCAGGGAAGCATCCGGACAGGAGAGTCCGGCCAGCAGGGCAGGACAGGGGGAAGTGGTGCTAGTGGAGCACCGACATCTCAGGGACAGACTTGCCAGCATGAGCAGGGTTCCCATCAGGGGGACCCTACCAAGCGATTTCGATCAGGTGATTCCTGGTAGGGATTTGGAGGATTTAGGCAGGGTCAGCAGGGCTAGCCTAATTAGCAGGGCCGACAAGGCCAACACCGCCAGCAGAAGGGCCAACAGCGTTTTCATCAGGGCCAACAGGGCCAGTGGCGGGGAGGTAACGACCAACAGGGCCGTGGTTAGTAGGGTCAGAGGTGAGGTAATTTCAGAGGCCGATGTTTTGTGTGCGGTAAGAATAGCCATAAGCGCCAGGATTGCCCAGAGGGTGATAGGGCCCCACAGCAGCAGGGTGCCCGTAATGAGCCATAGAGGCCACTTTTTCCAGTTGAACTCCCAGCACTAGCTCAGGTACCAACCCTACCAACCATTCCAGACGCTCCAGTACAGCAGGGGCAGTTACAGTACGGACGTGTCTATAATGTCCACCAAGCAGCCGCTCCATAGGCACCACCCGCGATTGAGGGTATGTTTCGTATCCATGGTACTATGGTTTGGGTTTTATTTGATACTGGGGCGACACACTATTTTATAGCTACTCATTTCGCGAAGGCCTTAGGGTTATTAGCCACAGCAGAGAGCACTGTGACGTGTGTAGACTCACCACTGGGGAGTGGATCGCTAATTTTATTTATATGCCGGGGTGTCGGGGTAGAGATTGGTAGCTTGGTATTACCAGCAGATATGTTAGTCTTAGATATGCATGAGCACGACGTCATTATCGGTATGGATTGGCTCGCAGCTTACAGAGCCATGATAGATTGTTTCGGTGGGAGTATTGTCTTTGCCATTCTGGGGCAAGAGATGTTTGTAATGGAGATGCCTCGCCCAGAGGGAGGCTCGACCTCTCATTTGTATTACATAGAGGAGGATACCTCTAAGGAGGTTGTGATTCCCTTAGACTCGATCCCAGTTGTTCGTAAGTATTTCGATGTATTTCAGGAGATACCAAGCCTACCCCCAGTCGTGAGATATATTTTGTTATAGATTTATTACCGAATACTCGACCGATAGCACGCGCTCTATACCGTATGGCTCCGGTGGAGATGCGAGAGTTACGAGATCAGATAGAGCAGCTATTAGGTCAGGGCTTCATTCGCAGGAATACCTCACCTTGGGGCGCTCCAGTTCTATTTGTGAAAAAGAGAGATGGTTCACTGAGGCTATGTGTGGACTACCGGGAGCTGAACAAGGTCACGATACGGAACAAGTATCCGTTGCCTCGAATCGATGACCTGTTCAACCAGCTGAGGGGAGCAACCTTCTTTTCGAAGATAGATTTGAGGTCAGGGTACCATCAGCTACGTATTAGGGAGCAGGATGTTTCAAAGACTACTTTCTTGATGAGATATGGGTCCTATGAGTTCAGAGTGATGCCATTTGGACTCACAAATGCTCGAGTCATATTCATGGACTTGATGAACCGAGTGTTCAGGGAGTTCTTGGATCAGTTTGTCATCGTCTTCATAGATGACATTCTGATATATTCACACTCCGAGGAGGAACATGCCGAGCACTTGAGGCAGGTTCTTCAGACCCTACGAGAGAATCAGTTGTATGCTAAGTACGAGAAGTGCGGGTTCTGGTTAAGTGAAGTGCAGTTTTTGGGCATGTTGTTTCTGAACAAGGGATAGCGATTGACCCGAGTAAAGTGTCAGCGGTGAGGGAGTGGGGCAGCCCACGACACCGAAGAAAGTGCGTAGTTTCTTGGGATTAGCCGGATACTATAGGAGATTCATTCGGAGTTTCTCCAAAATGGCAGGTCCATTGACGAACCTGACTCGCAAGGGGGCACCATACATTTGGGATGATGCTTGTCAATTGGCCTTCGACGAGCTGAAAGACAAGCTTACTTCAGCACCGGTCCTTGCTTTACCTAAGCCGGGCGTGGAGTACCTAGTTTACACCGATGCCCCTTTATGGGGACTTGGGGGAGTACTTCAGCAGGAAGAGAAGGCTATAGCTTTTGCCTCCCGCAAGCTTAAGCTGCATGAGAAGAATTACCCCACCCACGACCTAGAGTTAGCAGCGGTCATTTTTGCGTTGAGGATATGGAGGCACTACTTATTGGGGGAGAAATTTTGCTTGTTCACAGACCACAAGTCACTGCAGTACCTGTTCACTCAACGAGAGCTGAATATGCGTCAGCGCAGGTGGTTAGAGTTTGTGAAGGACTATCAGTTCAAAATACAGTACCATCCAGGGAAGGCCAACGTAGTTGCCGATGCGTTGAGCCGTAGACCGGTAGACGATGTAGCGGACGTCTGGAAAGTGAAGTGGAAAGAGTTGGGTCACCAGGACGCAGTAGCCCGTTCCTTCATTTCTGTTATAACAGTGACACCCGAAATTGTTATGAGGGTGATACAAGCACAGACCGCAGACCCGTTTTGCCAGGAGCAGATTGTACGACTTTTAGCTTAGGGTGCTGAGTCCTATACTGTTAGTTCTGATTGGGGTTTGAGGTTTAATGGGAGATTGGTGGTCCCAGAAGGAGCAAAATTATGTTATGCAGTGATGACCCGGTCTCACGGGTCCCGATTTGCGGTACATCCTGGAGAAGATAAGATGTACCAGGATATGAGGTGGCAATACTGGTGGAGTGGGATGAAAAAGGACATTGCTGAGTTCATGTCCAAATGTTCTATCTGCCAGCTGGTAAAGGTGGACCATCAAAACCCGTCAGGGTTGCTTCAGCCATTGGAAATACTCGCGTGGAAGTAGGAGAGTATTTCCATGGATTTTATTATAGGGTTGCCTACATCACAGCGGGGCCACGACTCCATCTGGGTGATTGTGGACCGTTTGACCAAGGTGGCTCATTTTCTACCGGTGCGGACAGACTATATCACGGGTCAGTATGCTCAGTTATTCATTGCTGAGATTGTCAGATTACATGGGGTGCCCCTGAATATTGTGTTAGATAGAGACAATATTTTCGTGTCTCGAATCTGAGAGAGCTTTCAGGAGGCTATGAGTACAGAGTTGAGGTTGAGTTCAGCTTATCACCCACAGACAAATGGACAAACAAAGCGTACTAATCAGATGCTGGAGGATATGCTACGCATGTGTGTCCTTGATTTTGGAGGAGGTTGGGAGCCACATCTTCCACTGGTAGCGTTCGCTTATAATAACGCTTATCAGTTCACGAATGACATGGCTCCATTCGAGGCTTTGTATGGCAGGCCTTGTCGTTCCCCAACTTGTTGGCTAGAGGTGGGGGATAACAAGTTGCTAGGGCCAGAGGTGATTCAGGAAACCTCCGCAAGGTTTGAGATGATCAGGAGTCGCATTCGGGTAGCCCAGGATAGGCAGAAAAGCTACGCCGATGCAAAACGGTTCTTTCGAGAGTTTAATGTGGGGGACCAAGTATTACTACGTGTATCTCCGATGAAGGGAGTGATGAGATTCGGGAAGAAAGATAAATTGGCCCCGAGGTACGTGGGACCATTTCCCATTATCGAGAGGATTGGGCTGGTAGCATACAGATTGGGACTGCCAGAGCATTTACATCGCATTCACGATGTATTCCACATCTCGTCATTGAGACGATACTTTCGGGATGATATGGCCCACACCCACATCGCGATAGAAGAGATAAACTTACAGCCTGACAACTCTTACGAGGAGAGACCAGTGGCTATCCTAGACCATAACGAGAGGAGATTGAGGTCGAAGGTAGTTCTACTTGTACGGGTCCAGTGTGGAGGAATCCACTTGGGAGCGCGAGGCAGATATGCGCGAGAGATATCCAGATTTATTCTTACCAGGTATGCCTTATTTTCTGAATTTCGGGATGAAATTCCGTTATTAGGGGGAAGTATGTAATAATCCGTATTTTTATGCTTTCTAAATTTGGAGATTTATTAAATTTAATGTGAGTTATTAATTTAATATAAATCCAGAAATTAATTATTTTTATAATTACTAGCGTGATGAGAGTTAGTAATCATTGGAAACTTGTTGAATATTACTAATGAGTAAAGTAATATAATATTAATACTATTAAATGTCACGAGTGAATAAAATAACAATTTTAGGAATTTGATTCGGGATGCGCCCGTGTCGCGTCGGGACTAAATGTTGATTAATAAAAGTGAATAAATTATAAGTTGTTCGTATGGTCGTTTTGAGTGCGCCAAAGTGTCCGGAAGGGTCGAGATAGTCAGAAAAGTGTACCCGAGGGTTTAGTTTGGCTCTCGAGGCGTTTTTATGCCTATTTAGCACCCTGGGAGGGCGTTTTGGACATTTCGTAATTTTGGGTAATTAAACCCACGAAAATTAAAAGGTTATATCAGATGCTTAGGGCTTCCTTCTAGGGTTAACACAACCAAAAACAAGTGACGGCCATTGGAGAAGGAATGAGAGAGCTTGCCAAGGAATTCTAGGCCGAAAATCCCTCTGTTTGCGCCGCCGTCACCGCCAAACGATAGATCACATCGCAAGGATCACAACCACACTGATTTCAGCACAAATCAGAAACCAAAAATTCCCAGGCAAGTATTTATCTTGCTTAATTTTGTTAATGCTTCATTCATGTTAGTTTAGGGTTGATTAGGATGAGTTTCTATGGAAGAAAACCCATGTTAGAGATTGGAAATTACATGTTGTAGTGATATAAATGATAATCTGGAAATCCCTTTCACACGTAGAGGTTGAACCACGGATTTATGATGGACTAGACGTAGAAATTCTAGAAAATATTAAGAAGAACAAAGTTATAGAAATATCTAGGGTTCATGAGAATTATATAAGTTTTGGTCTTTTTAATCCATGAATTTTGATGAAAACTCGCATGCTTTACGTAGGATATTATCCATTTGGGTTTAGAACGTTTGTAGTATAAATTTCTGGGAGTTTGGGAGTTACAAATCTGAATTTGGATAATGTTGGATGATAGAACCCGTAACTGGTATTTCTGCAGATTCGTCATACCTGTTTGATCGATCGATCGAACTAGGAGTATCGATCGATCGACGCATCGATCAATCGAGCTCCTGCCATCGATCGTTCGACCCCTCCTGGCAGACTCATGTTTCCCCTTTTAAATAGTTGAATTCAATTTAAATGAGTAATAATCTTTGGACATCCTTATGAAAATATTTTGGGAGATAAAGAATACCAGTAGGACTTATTAAAAATATGAAACCTTTAATGTAAGACGAGATTTACATTTTTATGGGGATGTTTACATATAAGGGACGATGGAATTATGTATTTAAGGGAGAGACACGTAAGATAGTTACGTTGGAAAATAGATGAGTACCTACTGAATTTTACACTTGGGAGCACAGAATCCATGAGTGTTACGTAGTAAGTTGGAATGATCCCTCAAATTAAAGTAAGAGAGGAACCGTTATACGTGATAACTAAATAATGAGAAATAAGGATAAATATAATGATTATGGGTTATCAGATGTACCTAAATTTGATATAGAAATAGTAGTATATTTATATGACTGTGTTTATGCATATACTATATACGTGTGAAAATCATCCCCGTGCTACTTGTTATCCCTGAGGTTACCGCGCTGAGACAGTCTTATCTCGACGAGCCTTTATGGGGGATATTGACTCGTACCCTAGAAGATAGAAATCCTTGGGTACAGGCTATCGAATCGATAGCTCAGACGTTCCTAAGAGACGTGGGGGGATGTGCTGACCTCTTAGAGGCCTGGAATCTATGCTTCACCTCAATATTGTTTGTGTTTGTGTTAATACAGTTCGAGAGTGATTCCGAACTTGTATTTCCCTTAGTACGAGTGATACGGGGACTGGATAGTAGAGTATGCCCGCACCATAATTATTATGTGGGGTGCTGCTAGAATATATATATATATATATATATATATATATATATATATATATATATATTTATTTATTTATTTAAATCTGGAATTTGGGAACTACCTACTGTGTTTATGGTAAGTAAGAAATGAATAATGATTTCAATTGGGAAATACGTGTTTTGAAAAGTATAATATATTACTGGGAAACTTTGTTAGCAAATAAAGTTTAAATGAGAACTTTGTTATTAAATGAAATTTACCTCTTAAACAGTTGAAACTGTCAGTTTAAATCTTACGAGTAACCTAAGATAAGATACGTTAAACCGTTGGGAAGGTTAGTGCGATAGGCGTGCACATTAGAAGAGAGGTGAGAATTTCTCAAGGGAATGGGGCACTAATATGTTGTTGCATTGACCAGTAAACATTTTAAATACTTGGTAAACAAATTTTAAATTTTTTTTACAATCGGGCTCTAACTCGTTTCCATTTTCTTTTCTCTCTTGTATGTATATGTATATATTACAGGTGCCCAGCCACAGGGGCGTCTTGCATAGGATCCTTTGGAAGGAACGTGCTGCAGCTTAGGTGGGAGTTGCAGGCCTCTTGCTTAGACGACCTCATTTGTTGATTCCACTTCTAGCTCTATTTATTCAGTTGGGCATGTGTCGCCCTTTTCCATTATTTAGTTGTTTATGGGATGTTGTGATTTGTTCACTTCCAGTATTTACTCTTTGGGATTTATTACTGTCAGGATATTTTCCTTTAAGTTTTAATGTTGGAATTACTTAGTTGGATGTTTAAAGTAATTGGTTTGTTTGCTCCAGTACATTGGTTGGATGATTCTTAAAGTATGAATTATGTAAAGTTTTAAATTATTGGTTTTAAATAAAATTTGAAAAGTAATGTCTAAAAATGGTTTTGACACTTAGCTTAGTTATTTAGGGTGTTTAAATTGGTAAAGTTATTTTTACGATAGTGATGCTAAGAATGAACCAACCGTCACCTTGATTATAATTTAATAAAGGACTGATCACCCGGTATTTAATTAGGCGAGGTGTCACATTTAAACTATGCTCTTTAGCAAAGAACTTTTTAAAAAAAATTCTAAAGCTGGAAAAGTTTGAACCATGCTCTTTGACGAGGAACTTTTTGTAAACTTTTCTAAAGTTGGAAAAATTTGAAGTAAAATTGCTCATTAATTTACGGGTAAGATGTAGCCACCATACTTAAAAAAAAACACAAAAGGATGTACAATGGAGAAAAACCCAAAATTTCATTAACAATTAATAGCATAATTTTTTAAAAACTGAACTACTGATAATACTTGTGTAGATGATCTGCCTTCCAAGGATTCATGAATTCTTTTTCTTCCAGAGTTTTCAATCGATAAGTTCATGTTTGAATAACCACCGAGATACGGTATGGACCATGGCAATTAGGCTCTAATTTTTTATCTTTAGGATTACTTTCTTGAGTACCAAATCTCCCTCCTTCAGGATGGTTGGCTTGACCATTCAATTATAGAACCTTACAGTCCTTTGTTGGTAAGTTGCCATCCGAATAATAACCTTTTCTCGAACTTCTTCTATCGTGTCTAGATCAAGTTGCCTCATGAGATCACTCTTTGGTGAATCAAATTTCAATACCTTATG
Organism: Sambucus nigra; assembly: GCA_949130495.1. Taxonomy (NCBI): domain Eukaryota; kingdom Viridiplantae; phylum Streptophyta; class Magnoliopsida; order Dipsacales; family Adoxaceae; genus Sambucus; species Sambucus nigra. The sequence goes on along the minus strand of OX422218.1, from coordinate 446,819,680 downwards.
AGTCGGCAGACCTATTTCCACTTATAGTACTACCTCGGTGCCAAAAGCTAGAATGTATGGGGTTTCCCCCATTGCTGTTCTGGGAGTAGTCCTATATGCCCAAAGGATGCTATGGAGTTCATTAATCCACTTGCCTTTTGCCTCATTCAACCTTTTTTAACCCATCTAGCAAGGTTTTGTTGGTGATTTATGTCTAGCCATTGCATTTATGGCTGCCCAAGTGTTGAATGAAATTTTTGTATGCCTGACTGAATATAATACTCTTCAAATTCTTCATTTTCATATTGAGTGCCATGGTTGGTGATGAAGGCATAGGGAATTCCATACCTGCAAATGATTCGCTTACATATCAATTAAAAAGCCCTCTGATAGGGCATATCAACCAAGGGCTCAGACTCCACCCATTTGGTGAAATAATCAACATCTACAACCAGATACTTGAATCTTTCTTTGGTGGTCAGCAGTGGTTCGACCGGGTCAATTTCCATATGGCAAAGGCCATGGAGAAGTGATGGGTGTTAAATTTGCTCCTGGTCTTTTATGGATGGTGGAAATTTTTTAGCACTTATTACACATCTTAGTGAAAATAACACAATTTGCTTTTATCGTTGGCTAGTAGTATACTTGCATTACTATCCATTGTCTAAGAGATCCCCCGGATGTATGATATCCACATTAGCCTTTATATACCTGTTTGATCAAATCATTTACTTCGTTTGGATAAACACAACGAAGTAGGGAAATAGAATATCCTCGCCGCTATAGAACACCTTATTCCAACACGTAATTAGCTACTTTGTACCTCATCTTTTTAGCTTCTTTCTGGTCGGTTGGCAGTGTTCCTCTTTTAATGTATTCCTTAATTGGGACTATCCAATAAGGACCTAATTCCACATATATGATGCTAATTTCCATCTCATCGATGCTTCTATGGGCAAGAGTCTCCACTGGTATTGGTTGCTTGAGTTCTGTTTGAGTTGTTGAAATAAGCCGAGCAAGAGCATATGAGAACTCTTCTTCTGCTAGCACTTTCAATAACACATGAGGATCCATCAATAAATAATTTCCAAATTGGAATGTCATAAGAGAACTCTTCTTCTGCCAGCACTCCATGCTTGAACATCTTCTTGCGCTATTGAATTATTTCTTGAGCAACCGCTGAGTCAGGTTGATCAGCCATAATATCTTTTTGCTTTTGAGCTAAGCTCTCTTCCATAGAAGTTTATTTGGTAGGAAAATGTGGATTATGTTACTCCTATGTATATGTGAATTTAACAATAAAGTCTACCACTGGTTGGCCTTTTATTACAACTCTAGGTTCATAAACAATTTCATTCTTCCAATTTAACTGTCCAAGACATTAACCTTCCAGATTTTTCTGGTTTATATAGTGCTTGTCGCAAAGGTAAATCCGTGTAGATGATAATGTGTGGGCTTGGAGTATGGCCTTATCCTCTTAGAGGCTTCAAAAAGAGTTTTGAAATGCCTTACTAGTATATAATACTGGCCTTTGAACTCCTCCATCTAGTCGGATCAAAACTGAACGGATAATTGACTTTGAAACATCCAATTATAAATGTAGTTTTTCTCCCATAACTGGTTGAGAAAGGAGTGGGGGAGAGCCCAAGTGCTCCTTTACTTAAGAATTCTTTCTCATATTCGTTATTCCACTCAAAGGTCTTTCTAAGCATCTTAAAGAATGGAAGACATTTATCAGTTGCTCGGGAGACAAAACGGTTCAATACAACTACTCTTCCTGTTAGTTTTTGAGCTTCTTTCTTGTTGGTCAGAGATTGCATTTCAAGCAAGGCTTTAATTTTGGCTGGGTTTGCTTATAGTCCCATTTGATTGACAATGTAACCTAAGAACATTCCTTCTCGTACTCCGAAGATATATTTGGTTAGGTTGAGCTTCATCTGGTGCTTTTTCAGTTAACCAAAGGTTTGAGCTAAGTCCGTAATGTGGTTGACAACACGTTTTCTCTTGGTACACATTATCTACGTATACCTCCATATTTTTACCGATCTGGTCTTTAAAAACCTTATTCATTAGTCTCTGATAGATAGTTCCAACATTATTCAACCCAAAAGGCATGGCATTATAACAATAAGTTCCTCGATTGGTAATGCAGGAAGTGATTTCCTTGTCTTCGGGTTTCATCTCAGTCTAGTTAAAACCAGAATAAGCCTCCATAAAACTGAGTAACTCGTGGCCTATTGTAGCATCGACCAATTGATCAATCCTTGGTAAAGGAAAATGATCTTTTGGACATGCTTTATTGAGATCTGTGAAATATACACACATGCACCATTTGTTATTTTTCTTCTTGACCATTACCATATTAGTCAACCAACTAGGTTACTTGACATCTTCTATGAATTGTGCTCGCTACAATTGGTCTACTTCTTCCTGGATTTCCATATTCTTCTTAGGGCTAAAAACTTTTCATTTTTGCTTGGTCGGCTTAGAGCCTAGATAGTTATTAAGCTCATGGCACATGAATAGGCTGTAAACGGATATTCGAAAATCCGCATCCGTCCGATATTCGAATCCGAATTTACGAATATTTATCCAAAAAAATGGAAACGGATACAAATATGGATACTCTATAAAAATATCCGAGAAAACGGATACGGATATGGATAGTAGTAGTATCCGACACGGATAATCCGTATCCGATGCAGAGTATCCATTTTAACGGATATCTGTTTTACCGAATATCCGTATCCGTCAAACATATGTTTAAAATATTACTAATAATATTAGTATTGGTATTACTAATAAAATAGTATTAAAAAAAACTTAATTGTTTATTTCCTAAAACAAAACAAACACATACTACACTCAAAATAAAACACCCTAAAGTTATTATTTTATTGTGTATATTATAAAATGCCATGCATTATTATTTTATTAGGTATATTATCATGGAGTTACATTAAAGTTACAATACACCCTATCACACACAACATACACCCACTAAAGAACATATACTCCACTCAAAATAAAAAATAAAACTAATTTTATTTTATTTCTCTTTCGTACAAAACAAGATAGAAGAAACCCTCATTTCACTCCACAAAAAACCCTCATTTCGCCACCTCTCCCTCTGCCGAATCAACCCGCCACTGCTCATCAATCCCGCCACCGTTACTCATCAACCCCTCTGTTATGCATCAACTCTTCCACTCCGTATGCCCTCCTCCTGCAACAGAAAGTTCGCAGCAACCGGTACATACAAAATAAAAATATATAACTATATTTATATATTGTTCATGTGGTTGTTCATTAGTTTCCTTAATTATAAATAAATGTACGAGAAAAATAAAAAAATAAAGAGATGATTTTGATTGTGATGAATTGAAGTTAACAACATGTATATTATATACAAAATAAAAATGTATACTTATTAGAATAAAAATATCAATATGTTTTGAAGACTAAAAGGTCCATGAGATTATCATTCTCAATAAATTTGATTTAATCTAAAAGGTGCACATTTATATTTACTGTTATAAAATGATATTATAATTTTTTTGGATGGCTTTAAGTTTACATGGTTGTAAATTATGGATGACTTTAATCCATATTATCATTATGGAATGCTACTATTATTATAGAAGCCATAATTTTTATGTTTGGAGGTAGCAATTTTGTTATATATTTATTTGGATGGGATTGGATTTCATTTGATTGGATATTTCAATAGTTATTTTTTGCGATGACTAAACAATGCAAACGGATACGGATATTATCCTAATCCGAGGTATCCGAGCGGATATGGATATGGATAGTTGTTTTAACTATCGGGGCGGATACGGATACGGATATGGATAGTGCATCCAGATAGCGGATACGGATATGGAAAACATGGTATCCGATCCGTATCCGTCCGTTTACCACCCCTACACATGAAGTTCGAATCAAATCCTAGCATATCTTCGTGGCTCCAAGCGAACACATTTGTCCTTTCTCTAAGGAATGTAATTATTTCCTATTAGAGAGAAGGAGATAATCTAGAACCGATCTGGGTGGTTCTTTCTAACTTTTCGTCATCCAGTACAACAATTTCTGTTTCTTTCATAACTTGCCCCTTTACTAGCGTCTCTTCTTCTCGAGGATCCAGAGTGTCAATGTGGAAAGTGGTTGTACCCTTCATTTATATTTTCGGTTGGTCGATCGAAGTATAATAATATTCCCCAGCTTCTTTCTGATTTTCATTTACTATGTCGACTCCATAATTTGTTAGAATTTTCATGTATTGATGCACTGTAGATGGCGCATCCTTTAATTGCTCTATTCCCACACTTCCTAGGATGATATTGTAAGGTGACGGGACATTTTTGTCTAACGCAAAGAAACAAATTCTTTCTTTCCTTCTTACCGGTTAGGTGTCGACTAAGACTTCTAGCTTAATTATTCCCAATGGGTGTACTTTCTCTCCTGCAAATCCAATAAAGGTATATGGTATGGTTCTAGCTTGCTGTCCTTCAGCCCTAAGATTTGGAAATAGTAATAGAACATTATATTAGCTGAACACCCATTATCAACCAATATCCTTACAACTCTGCCATGATGAACTCTACATGTGATAACTAATGGATTATTGTAGGGGTAAAGGACCCCACTCAGATCATTTTTGGAGAATTCGATCACCAACCTGTCTCTGTTGACTTTCCTTGGCTGACTGTCACTAGATTCAACCATATCAATGTTTCTGACAGTTAGGCAAGCCTTGTCTTCATTTAAATAAGCTTTCCTTTCTATAACTGCATCTCCTCCTCCAACGATGAAGTGGCATCCAAAGAATATCACGCCGACCTCCACCTCTGGCTCATCATTTTTTTGGCAAGTATGGATCTTCTTCAAAATTATTATTTCTTGGACTTTTTTTTGTCTTTCATTGCTCGGGCTGTTCAAACCTCCTCCAATCATCTCTGTTGTCGTTCTGATCAACAAACTTGCTCAACTTTTCTCGCCAAATAAGATTTATAATCTCATTCTTCAGTGCAATGTAGCTGCTGGTGTTGTGCCCATGATCCCTATGGAAATCATAGTACTTGGACTTATCCCTCTTTCTGGGGGGTGTCTCCAGCTTTCCAAGCCAGTTCAATTGTCTATTCCCTTTTATTTCCTTTGGAATATGGTGAACACCCTTATTGAGCAAGGTATATTCATCATACTTCTTGATCCGATCCAATTTTTTCTCTTTCTGGTCCTTCTTGAAAGAATTAGATTTATTTTTCTGACCTTTACCCTTGGCCTCAGGAGCTTCCTTTGCTGCCATAGCTTCCTCGACATTCATTATTTTTCCATCTTTAGCCATTATTTCTGTCATAGTTTTGGGTGGATTCTTCGCTAAAGCATAGTAGAGATCTTCAGCAAGCAACCCACTTATAAATTCTGCAATGGTTATTTTCTCCTCATAGTCCACCACATCTAGTTTTTCATTATTAAAACGTGTAATATATTCTCTAGTGCTTTCTTCCGGCTTTTGTCGTACGATCAAGAGATGAGTGATATTCTTGATCGGCTTAACCCCAAAATAAAAGTTATCTTCGAATAATTAAGCTAACTAATGAAAACTAAAGATTTTACCTCTTGGGAGATTATTATACCAGGTTTGGGTTGGCCCTGTGATGGAACTGGAGAAAGCTCTACATCTCATTTCGTCGAGCACTGAGTAGATGTCAGCAACAACTTAATATTGCTTTATATACAGAACTTGATTAGTTTTCCTATCATACTTGGGAGTTACCACTGGTGGTTTGAACTTGGAAGGTGTGGTGTATTCCAGAATTACCTAGATGAAAGGCGAGTCTTTAACGAAACTCCTTTGCAATGGATTCTTGATTTTGACTTGTACCTCAGAACATAAAACTTAAGGATTAAGCACCAGTTGTGTGAATAAGGGTTTGACCGGTCATTTGGGTGCATTAGGTGTGTGCATAACCCAAAGGCTTAGAACTATGTTCGCTTCCAACTTTATGTGTATTTTTGAATATTTGGTTCAAGAGTGATTCCGAACCCGATGTCCTTACTTAGTACGTGATGTACCAGGACTTGATAACAGAGTATGCCTGCATCGCAGGCTCCCACCTAGGGATGCCGTATATGTATATATTATAAGAGTGATGTATATACACACACACACACACACACACACGCGACTTATTCTACTACAGGTGTTTTAGCAGATACTATAGATAGTGATATCTAATTTAATATTAGTATGTGTGAACTTAATAATTAATTGTCGACACTTAATAAATAAAAGGGATTGAAAATTTAGTAACGTATTATATGGGCAATACGGGTGGGCACGGTGAATTAATAGACGAGAAAAGGCTTAAGATAAACTAATTAGGCGGGGTAGCGTAACTAGGTGGTTTAGAAGAGTACGTTAGGCGGGCACAATAGTTGAGAGGTGGGGATCTCAAGTGAGAGCACGTGAAACTAACATGTATCTAATATGTACTCTTTAATGAATTTTAAATACCTGCTAAAATATTTTCAAATTATTTTACTCGGGTTCTGACTCGTTTCAAATTCATTTTTTGTAAAAATATTTTAAGTGACCAGCCATAGGGACGCCAGTCTTAGGAGTTCTTTCATCTTTGACGTGCTGCAGCTGATGTGGAAGTTGCAAGACTTTGGTAGTAGACACCTCCATATTTATTAATTCTTATTTATCCTTTTATCTATCTCAGTCAGGCATGTTGCCCATTCCTAGTTGGTGATTCTTACAGAGACATTGTACTTCCATTTTATTTTCAGTATCGAATTTGGTTTATTTTATGCATGATTGTATTTGAATTTCAGTCTGGAGTGTTTATTCGGGTCACTATTACTTATTCAGATGCTCTAGTATTTGTTATGTTGTTATTTGGAATGGTGAATGTGAAATATTTATTTGCATGTTAATAACAAGAATTAAAATTTTCATACCGGGCCATTAGGGTATTAATAAATTAATTGGATTTTGACAGTGATGCTAAGAATGAAACTATTAATGATTGCTGTATAATTTAATAATATACTGATCACCTAGGATCAGAATAGGCGAGGTGTCACATAACGTTCATCCACTGTTGGTTTTATTTAGTAGGGGTTACAATAGCTCAGTATGGTGTGCATATGAGTGATTCGAGTTGTCCTTTGAGCTAATGGAATATTTTGTATTCATAATGGTGTCAAACCCTAGAGGTGGAGCGCCATTATATTGATAGGCGTTTAAATATGTGTACAATAAATGAAACTCTTGAAATGACATCCCATCCGAGTAACTATTGATATTCCTGTTGGTTGGCGTTGACATTCCAACCGACTAAGTGTCTCTAATGTCGATTAAGGAGGCTGATCGGCCACATAAGAGGACAAATGTACATTTATCATTGATCCACGTAGAAGAGTAATTTTTACGTACAATAAATATAAAAAATATTCTTGCAAAAGTTATGCATTAAAGTTTTAAAAAAATTTAAAATTTATAAGTCATTTATCTTTTCGTACAAATCTTAACTTTTCTCGAGGTAAAGTACACAAATTACATTTTATGCATTTTGATTCTCTTAATGGTCTAAACAAACATATGTTAACATTTTGTGGGGTCTACCTTTCAGCATGAATGTGTAAGAACACCTATAGATGACATGGACCTATTTATTTAGTGTACATAATTAAATATCCTCAGAGTGACCCACTGTCGTCATAATTCCTTTCTTTAACTTCCCGGCACGACACCCACGCCCTACCCCTCCCCACCCGCAGACAAACTTTCTTTCTTTCCTCACTAAAAAAACCCTAATTTACACACTCTAATCGATGGCGGAAGAGCGTAGTGGAGACTTAAGCGAAACGAGCGATTACACATCAGAAGATGAAGGGACTGAGGATTATAGGCGTGGTGGGTATCATGCGGTATTAATCGGTGATACTTTTAAGAATGGACGATATATTGTTCAGACCAAACTTGGTTGGGGTCATTTTTCAACTGTTTGGCTCGCCTGGGATTCTCAAATTTCTGTTAGTTACTTGTTACCCCACCCTCTCTCTCTCTCTCTCTATATATATATATGTATATTTACATATGCTGTTATTCACTGTTTGTGTAGATATACTGTTATTGCGTCAATTTAGTCCCTAAAGACTACTATGTAAGTTCTTTAATTATACAATATGAAGCACGAACATGGACACGATTGTCGTGTCTGACACGGAAAATTTTAAAAAAATTGGACACGACACGCCGGGGGACAGGGATATGTATAAATATTTTTTTTAATAATATTCCATGTATATTTCAATCTACTAAAAAAAAATTAAAAGTAGTCAAATTAATTATCTAATTATCGAAAATAACATGGGCAAATATGTTATAAAAATATTTTAATTATAAGTTAATAGTTATATATTCACATAAAGTCTTATATCACACCGAATTCCATTGGTAGCAAAGTAACAATTAACAATCGATATACAAAAAGAACCCATTCTAAATAAAAATATTAATAATTTCAATGGGCTAAGTAAGTGCTTTAATGCTCCTCATTTATCACCATCTCCGGCGTGACCAAAAACTTCATTATCACTGTCCTAGGAGTGTCACTGAAGCTTTTTTTAAATACCAAATTAGTTCGCCACGCCACGTGCAGTGTCCGATGAGTGTCGGACGGGTGTCATGTCCGCGAGAGTGTGCAACACGGGTACGTCACCTTCGACAAAGTGTCCGTACTTCATAGATTATACATATTTCAAATTAGTACTTAAATTATAATAAGTGTTTCAACTTATTCTCTCACAAAATTTTTAAAAAAAGTCAAGTTTGTGTCCTCCTAGTTTGATACACAACAAAAAAATATATGATTATAGGTTGGAACAAGTATACATATGTTTATAGTATAATATTATGCGAATATAATGTGACCAAGTAATTATTCATGTTTATTTTTAAATTTGTGCGAGGGACTGATTTGAAATACTTATTATAATTTAGGTACTTAGTTAAAATATGTATAGTTGAGGGAGTGAAATATTAATTTATGGGCTAAGTTGACATGATTTTACTTTGTGGCGTATTTATAAACTCAAGTGATAGTTTAGGGACTATTAGTGTAATTTACTCTTAAAATTAATATAACATAGTGGGCAGGGACTGTTATATAACAAAGTCCTATTGGAAAATTTTCTGTCATATCATAAAAATCTGTTATTATATCCGACCTCACGCACACACACACGCACTTAAAAAGTGGTTGGCCGCACACAAAAACACTCCTCACCCTAGGGGATTTAGACACGTTCATTATATTTATAACCTCTTATAGAGGTGGGCAGGTTCAAATCCAGCTAATGACTTGTGGTTTGAAACTATTTTCGAGTTGGAGAGCTTTTATTTTTCTTTTTTAATAAAATTAGATTGTAAGATGCATTGTTACCGCAGTGTTCATGGTTTAATTAAACACTTGCCATGTTTTGCTTCCAGTTCTTCTATAGTACAACATGATAAAACCTATATAAGCAATGAAGAAAAAAATCCCATGATTTCTTTATCTTTATCTTGTAGGGATACATAGCAATAAAAGTTCAAAAGAGTTCTTGGCATTGTACTTAGGCAGGAATGGACAAAAAAGTTCTTAATTGAGACAACCAGTTGCTTTTTCTTTTTATTGTTTTTTATATATGAAGGAAACAAACAAATGTTTTATCCTCTCTGGGTGTGTATCTCACTTTTTAGCTCTCTTGAATTGGATTGTAAACTAATGAGCTAGCTCACATGGCATGACTACATGTAGAGAGTCACATTCGAGCACTCTCTCTTTAATTAGATTGATTCTTTTAATTGATATATATTGCTTTATACTCGAGAGAAACAATTTAATTTTACGAATGAAACAGTCAAATATCTTATCCCCTCCCTCCCTCCCTCCCTCTCTCTCTCTCTCTCTCTCTCTCACACACACACACACACACGCACTGGTTAACCCTCTTTAATTAGATTGTAAGAGGCATTGTTACCTCCACGGTGTCCTTGGACTACTAATTAATTGCAAACTTGCCATGCAGTTTTTGTTCCAACTCTTTGATAGTATGGCCCAAACGCATAAATAAACAATTCAGATGAAATTATAACCTTTTCTTGAATTTTATCTTGTAGAGGTACGTAGCACTAAAAGTTCAAAAGAGTGCTCAGCATTACACCGAGGCGGCAATGGACGAAATCACAATTTTAAAGCAGATTGCCGAGGGAGACCCTGATGACAAAAAGTGTGTTGTGAAGCTTTTGGACCACTTCAAACATTTGGGGCCAAATGGGCAGCATGTTTGTATGGTTTTTGAGTATTTGGGTGATAATCTTTTGACTCTTATTAAGTATTCAGGCCATCGAGGGGTTCCTCTTCACATGGTTAAGGAAATTTGCTTCCATGTTTTAGGGGGTTTGGATTACTTGCATCGCCAGCTTTCTATTATACACACTGATTTGAAACCTGAGAATATATTGCTTATGTCTATGATTGATCCTGCTAAAGATCCAAGGAGGTCAGGGGCCCCTCTTATTCTCCCATCCAGTAAGAGTAAGGATAAAACTGTATCCGACTCTGGAGTTTCCAAAGATGCTAGGGTTTCTAATGGGGATCTGACCAAGAACCAAAAAAAGAAGATTCGGAAAAAGGCCAAGAAGGCGGCTCATAATTGTGTGGGGAAAGAAGCTTCTGAGGAAACTGAGCCACTTAATGAAATAACTGGCCCTGAAGATTCTCTTCACAACGAGAATTCAAATGGGGACCCTATTGAAGAGCAAACCAGTAGATCAGCTACAGAAGATAAATCAACAAACACAGATGGAGTAAGGGAGGATCGCCAAGGAAATGAAAGTCGTAGGAGAGGGAGTCGCTCCACAAGGCAGAAGTTGTTAGCTGAGATTGACGTCAAGTGCAAATTGGTTGATTTTGGTAATGCTTGTTGGACATATAAACAATTTACAAGTGATATCCAGACAAGGCAATATAGGTGTCCGGAGGTTCTTCTAGGTTCGAAGTACTCAACTTCAGCCGATCTATGGTCATTTGCTTGCATATGCTTTGAGCTGGCCACTGGCGATGTTCTTTTTGATCCTCACAGTGGTGACAATTATGAGAGAGATGAGGTATGGGCAAGCCATTCTCAAGCTTTCAAGTAGTATTTTTTATTGGCACATCACACACCCATTCTATATCGGTACTAGGTGGTTCGATATAGTTATAAATTTTTTATTTTGAGAAATATTTACACATAACATATTATAATTTTTAGGGGTAATTGTTATCAAGTCCTATTCACTTGGTCAATGAGGCAAGAGATCCTTTGACCGAGTCAATGAGGCAAGAGATCCTTTGACCGAGTCAATGGTGTCAAAGGTCCTATTTTCTCAAGTCAGCACATTAATGACTTTAAATCTACAAATCCAAAATTCACAAAATTTATATATTTGGAATCTACTCGTTAAGATCTATTGAGCAACACTCATATTCGATATTTTTTGACAAAAAAATCGAAACAGATAAATTTACTGCTTTCTTAAAACCTTCATTTTTTCCGGCGAAAAACTCCATTTTTCTGGTGAAAACACTTCTTCTATAGCGCAGGGGATGTTGCCGCTGGCGCGGACCAGAAAAAATAAAGAAATAGATGAAGAGAGAGAAACATTCCGGCGGCCTTCGACGAGATTTTCAAGTGGGATGTTTCCGGTGAGCCTCCAAAGAGGTGGAGCGGGGTGGGTGTGGGTGTGGAGATGGAGGTGAGGCTGTTAGAGAGAGAGTGCGCGGGGTTGTGTGTTTATTTTTAGAGAGAGAGAGTAAGTGGGTTTAAAGTGGGTATATGTGATGGCACATTTGTCTAAATATATGTAATCTATAATGAAAAATGACTTAGTGCATTAAAAAAAAATCAATGGGACTTGATGCATCTTTGACTCAATAAATGGAACTAGCCTTCAATTATGCCTAATTTTTATTTGATTTTATGGAGTGCCCAAGCACTGAGCTCACTGTCACTGGTCTGGAGTGCTGGTAAATTGAACGGATGTATTAGCTTTATTTGATTTTATGTGTTCTCTAGTTATGAGATGCACATTTTGCTATTAAGCATTTGAATTATATTTATCTTGTAAATGTTTTGTAACACGTTCAAGTCAATTCCTTAATTTTTTGGATATTTTTGTGTGTATTTCCCTTTGCATCGTTTTTGCTTGGCATCATATCTGATAGGATTTAGAGTGTTACACGTATATTTTTTATTTCATTTAATAATTTGTCAGATTTTATATGATTTTTGAAGCTTAGAAACTGACTGTATGTTTGATAAAGTTGACAATTAGGTATTAGAAGTTTTCAGTATTGAAATATGGGTTCTGACACCAATTTTATAAGGGCTTTAGGTGTTAAGAGGGTTTTATCACATGTAAAGTGTTAGAGTTGATCAGCGGTTGTTTAGTGTGATTGAATAGACTTTTTGTGTTTTGTAAGGGCTTGATTGCTAGGGTGAATCTATTGAAGTGAATGATTGGGCTTGTCAAGAACCGATCCCTCTGCATTGACTAATTTCCTCAATTTTCCTCTTCTCATCACTCTTGAAAGATGTTGGAATTCGGGCTCTTGACTTTCTTTAGTTTCAAGTCTTTCTATTCTAACAATGTTTATAGTTACTTTGCCCCCCCCCCCCCCCCCCCCCCTGAGATAATGCTGTATTTAGACGTAAGTCCTCGCTTTTAAAACAATAGACTTACTCCTCGTATGCATAAAGTACAAGCGGGTTGATGTATAAGGTACAAGTGGGATGATGCACAAGCAGGGAGATAAGTTTAATTATTTGAAAAGCGGGGGGTTATGTCTAATTACTGCATTACCATAACGTTTCCCTTTGGCTAATTTAATTTGAAAGGTTAAAGTTCCTCTTAAGATCAAGACTTTTGCTTGGTCTTTGATTCGTATGAAGTTCAATCACTGGTTTCTTAGAGGCGCAGATACCTAACAAAGCCTCATCTCCATATGATCATTTACATCGTTCTATCGCTTGATGCGTTTGGCATACTTTGTTCAGCATACCCGGGAGAACTGAGTTTGTTTAGTCTCTAGAGACTATAGATGGGCTGATAATGAAGTATTTGAACTATGCTAGAGGAGAGTGGCGAAAAGAGTATTTAATAATGTTGTATGTTTGCTATTATTTGAGGTATTCAATGAGAAAGGTATGCTCAAATATCTGAAGTATCTTACTTTTCATCTATTGAGGAATATAGCATGCTTGGCGTCTATAGTTACTGGGGTACATGAAGTTTGACATGAGACTCCAGTTATACTTTTTGTGGCATTCATCTGTGAACTTAGCATTGTTATATTGTAGATCTGATGGTGAAAATGAGTATGTGACATATTGGGAAAGTAAGATGTGCTGTGTCTTGCTGTGATTGTTCCAAATGGAATTTGAACAATAGGCCTGGAAATCACTAGATTATTCAAGTGAGTCACAACTAAAGATGATAACTAGCAATGTTTTTAATGTTTAGTAGGGCTAGGATTGGAAGTTTGTTCGTGTCGTGTCAAATATAAGGACCCTTACTTGTTTAACTAATCGTGTCAAATGACTTGACCTGTTTATTAATCGCGTTTTGTTCGTGTCGTGTCAAATATAAGGACCCTTACTTGTTTAACTAATCGTGTCAAATGACTTGACCTGTTTATTAATCGCGTCGTGTTCGGTTTGGTACGTATATAAAGCAGAACATAAGACTGGGATATTCTTATTTCTCAATCAAATATACCACTGATAGACTCTTTATAAAGTAAAAGTTTGTTACTTCTAAATATTAACAACAAAAAATAAAATATCATCTTATTCCACAAACTTTGTACAATATCAGATCTACTATATATAATAAAAGTATGTTTTTTTTTATATGACCCCACTTTATAATGATGTATTTGACATAACCCCCAGTTTAATAACCTCTTAGAAACCGCAGTTTAATAATCTCTTAGACACAACCCCCAAATCCTATCTAATTCTTAACACCGCCAACCCTCCTATATTTTGTTATTAGCGTTAACCCCTAAATTATTTTTTGACCAAAATACCCCTCAATTCATCTTCTTTCCCAAAACAGAACCCTAAATATCTAACAAACCCTATATCTTCTTCCTTAGTTTATTCAATTCCTTCCAGTCCCGCAACCCATCCACCATCTCCCTCCACCGACTGGCCGAAGAGCCCCCACCCATCCCCTCACCGCCCAACCTCTCCTCTCTCTATATCCCTCAACCACCCCTCACCACCCAGCCCTGCAAACATATCAGCAATTTGAGGGACCTAAGAAATCACAATTTCAACCAAACAAATCTAAACAATAATTTCCATTTCAGTTCATTGCTTCTTTTTTGGTTTTTGGTTGTTTCGTTTGTTTCCATTTGGTGATAAACCCATTTGGGTTTTCATTGCTGTTGAGTTCGACAAAAATGTAGAGTGGTTATTTCCCTCCCATCGTTGTTGACATAGATGGTTTTCACTGCTGCTGAGTTCGACAACTGGTATGTATGAACAGGTTGGAGTTGCGACGGGTCTTGTCGCGGTGTTTGTCTGATGGCTCACTGGTTGCCGAATTTAGGTGTTGTGGGTTCTCTAGTGGTGATGAACCTGATTAGGGTTGGAGGTTGTGTTGATGGGGTTGATTTATTGCGATGGATTGATTGGTGGTTGCGGTTTATATTGGGTTGGAATTGGTAGTTTACGATGTTACCTATTGTGGTGGTTGATTTGGGTGTTGGGGGGTTTTTGGGAGAGGGTTTGACTTAGAGGGACGTAGATGTGAGGGTATTTTGGTCCTAAAATGTGGTTGGGGGCCAACTCTAATAATGAAATAGAGGAGGATTGACGGTGTTAGAGGTCTGTTAGGATTTTGAGGGTTATGTCTAAGGAATTAGTAAATTGGAGGTTATGTCAAATATAGCATTTTAAAGTGGGGTTATATAAAAAAAACCCTAGAATTATTCAATTATTTGTTCTATCATTTAAACAGGGTTAATTGTGTCAATTTGGATTTTTAGTGTTTGACATTAAGCGAACCCATTTATCTTTTGTGTTTGCAGGGCGTGTCAATGTCAATTTCGGGTATGTGTCAAGAAATCACCAACCCTAATCTGCTAACTTTGTGTTGGGTTTGAGTCGTGTGTCTCCTCTAATGATTACCATCATAGATCGTAGGTAAGTCGGGACGACAAGTATGGGGCGGGGTGCTTCGTCCATTCCCTGCACCATCCGTTCCCTGCCCTAATTAGGTGCGTTCCTGTTGAAGGACTGAAATCTATGTGAATCAAAGCTTACTGGAAGATCTAGACACACACACACACAAAACAATCTCTCAATTCATTATTAACTATCTGAAATGAGGGGATACAAGACAATATGTAAGGCCCTAGACTTGGTGCCCAAGATAACCTAAATGTAACAGCTACTAAAATACCCCTAAATAATTGGAGATATTGTGATGGAATATTCCCTTGTTCTACTAACACTAGATAATTAAATAAGAAATTACAATAAAATAACTCTTCAAATTTGGACCCCATTGCACGTGTCCACACCATTATTTGTATCACTTTCTTCTTAAAGAAAGCTCGACCACGATTGGTATGAGAAAATTGCACACGTCTGCAAAATGCACAATATCTAGAATATTTTGGACATTTTAATCGTTGAAATTGCTCTTCATCACATTCTGGGCTTAAATAACAAATCCTTACCAATTTATAAATTGGGACAAGCCCATAATATTCTGAACCCAACCAATCAACTTGCGGTATCTTTGGGCCCAAACCCTAGGAGACCTTCTTTTTAAATTTAAGGCCCACTTCATCTTCTTTAATCCCCTTATTCTCTCCCAAATGAACTGTTGGCCCGTGGAGCACAATAGATCCCTGTGGGACGCAACACAATGTATCACTTCCCACGGGTTGCTTACATTTGACGCTTTCATCAAAACTGCCACCTACACTCTGGCAAGCATGCCTTTGACTTCCACTTCTATTCGAACGACTCTATTTACCAAGTCACAAACTTCTACGATTACCGACAGCCATCTCCTCTCTTACACCTGAGATACTATCAAGGCCAAAGTTTGTTTGTTCAAATAAATCATTGGTTGAATTTGAGATCTTGCTCACGAGTCTGATTGGATATGTAGGAGACTGGGTTGGACCACAGATGGTGCAGGTGTTCGTGCTGGCACAACTCGAGGTCTCTGTAAAGTGTGTTTGAGGGCGTCAGTCCGTGAAATTCTGCAGTTATCTTGTCGTTTATTATCGGCCAAACAATCTTAGTAGCTATACAAATGTTGTAATACTCTGTCTTCAAATCTTTCATCATCATTTTGCAATCTTCAATCCTTTCCTCACAATATTCAGCTTCAATGCGTGACCTTCATAGGATCCAATACATTTGAATAGAACTTTGCTTTAGACCATACCACGAAATCTGAACATATATGGGTGTCTGTCCAGCTCCCTTTTGAGTACGCGATGTAGTTATAGCTATTGTTCTTTACACAATACATTTATGGGCATCATTATCATATTTAGTTCTCTTTAATATTCCAACAATATTCTATGTTTGATTAATTAGGTGACAGTTTTAAGGGTTTATTTTGTGTTATGTATGATATGATTGGGCAGAGTTTGTATGGGCTTCTTATCCTTCAAGTATTGTTGTGGGATGTTGTTTTCCTGTTATGATTACAGTCTTGATTAGTAAGGATGTGTGGTGACGTGGATGTGAAAATGGCTGTGTATTTAAATTAGAAAAGATCCAATTGGAAATGACTTACATTTGTGAGATGGTAGAAGTAGCTAATAGATGTGATAAATAATAAAGAATTATTAGATGATTTTGACATTTCTAACGTAGCCCAATAACTGTCCCAAGAAAGCCATGGTAGATTTTGATTGGACAGAAGTTAATATGTTAGATATAGCAAAATGGAGAAAAACTATTTTAATAGCTTCGTCAAGTAGGTGGGACACTTTGTTGAGAGTAGTTGAGTTGAGTTGGTATTGGTTTCCAAAGTAATTCGCCATTTTTTGCATTGTACTTCTGTTTAATCATTTTAATTATTTTGTTTGTGTCACAGGATCACCTGGCCCTTATGATGGAGCTTCTTGGAATGATGCCACGAAAGGTAGGAGTTCTATATACCATGCTTAAAGCAGTTACTTTAAATATTCCCCTTCACTGACCACCACTTTACACACCCCATGGTTTCATTTATAAGAGGCCAAAGTGCAAAATCCCCCTAAACCTTCAAGTATTTGCCAATGACCCATTGAAATATGCATTTAATTGCGAACACTCCATTTTGGGAACTTCTATAGTGACCTTTTGCAGTGATTGTTAGGGGAAAAAAAAAGAGGGGGTGGTGGGGGTCAAAACTAAGTGCTGAGTTCAGGGGATTTTCTTACATCAAAAATAGTTCGGGGGATATTTGTAAAAAAATGAATGTTCAGGGAAGTTTCCTTCCTAAACTTTTGTGATATTTGTTACTTGGTAGAAAAATCTTAAAAGATATTTGCCACAATAGGTGTTCTTACCATTCAAGTTATTGACTAAAATATCCTGCAGATTGCTTTAGGCGGGAGATATTCTCGGGAATTCTTCAACAGATACGGTGATTTGCGGCACATCCGGCGGTTACGTTTCTGGCCTCTTAAGAAGGTGCTTATGGAGAAATATGAGTTTAGCGAGCAAGATGCAAGTGATTTGTCTGATTTCCTTGTTCCCATACTTGATTTCGTCCCTGAGAAAAGGCCTACGGCTGCACAATGCCTTAGTCATCCATGGATCGCCGGAGGTCCTCAGTTTCTTGCACCTTCAAACCCTGGTTCTCTTTCCCAGCCAACAGATAATGCTATTTGTGAGAAGAAGAATCAGCAGGATGAGAGGGAGGCTGTGGAGGTTGGAGTGGGAAACATATGCATTGATGGGCCTTCGAAGCCAGCAAACCCTCCAAAACTGACTTAAGATACCCCTTTAGTGGTCGTTTGGTTTGAGTTATTGGGCTTTCCAGAAAATTTTATATGGTAAATTCACATTTATAATCTTGTAATTCATATAGAAGTTTGAAAAACAAGATTAACTTCTTTTCTAGAACTCAACCTTACGTGTGAATTCACTATGATACAAGGAAAACACAAAAACTCAGAGAACGAGCAGTTAACGTGTTTGTATCATGTTTCTTCATGAAACAATGTTGCATTTATCATCATCAGTAGGTGAATAGTGGCTTACACCTGATGTGGCTGCATGAAGTAAGGAGAGAGCATGGCCCCCAATCTCTCTCTGTACCGAGTCTGCTTGTGAGTTCAGATTTGTTGTTCCTTACATGTACTGGTTGAAGTATTAAAAGCAGAGGGAGACCCACTGCTTAATTATGGATGCTTCAACTGATAATATAAGAGGGTCATGTTAACCCTCATAAAGTAAGGGCCAACAAATTTTAATCTCTCCTTACCTCACATTGACACATCAGGTGATAGTTTATTATTCATTTACCTCGATGGTAAATACAACTAGATTCTTATCCAAGTGATATTTTTCTCGGTTGCCTGGCTATGCCATATTGTGGGGTTTTTCGTTTTTGCTTTTCATTCCTCTGTTCAGGGGTTGTAATGTTACTGATTCATTGAGATCCAAATTATGTTGCGGCAATGTGAACTGGGACCATTTGGCCCTTGCGGGTAGGAAAGGAACTAGTTCCTCAAACTGGTTATATACTCGAACAATGGAAGGCTTTCCTCTTGAAGTGTGGTCTTCAAAAATTTTAATGTACAAACTTACAAGTTTCTGTGTTGGAAGATTCATGTGAAAGACATTTGCTGAAAAATAGGTGGTAATGCTTATTGGAGGATCCAATTTGTACATTTGATTCAGAGTTCCTTTCCAGTAACAGAACCCAATTGGAGCGTGTTGTGCTAATTTTCATATGCTGACTTGATTCGGCTGCAGCCTGATATGGTCTTCAGATTAGCTTGATTACTACCCTGTGCCCTGAAGCAGCAAAATAAAATAAATCAAATTATGGATATTTTTATCATTGGTTGTACTTGGACATGAAATTTCTCTCAACGATTGTGATTGTTTCTCAAAATAGCCCCATACTATCACGGGTCATTCAATGTGTTTTTTAACAAGCTTTTTTTCTCTTTTTCTTTACTTTAATTCAGTAAATTTTGATTTTAGACTTTAATACAATTTAATCAAGGCTAATGTGAGTTTTGCCACTAAAAGTAATATTTGGTGTCATTTAGCAACAAAAAATGAATTAAAGCCTAATAAACTGATTCAGTTGTATTGAATTCTAAAATCTAGAATTAGTAATGTATTAATGTAAAAAAAAAAAACCCTTCTTTTTGAACTTCTGATTCAAGTAGACTTAAAATAGCCCCAGCTTTCCATTCAACTTCTGGCATTAGATCTGATTCGTATTTCTTATTATTAAAAATGGAAGTTCAAATTAGTAGCAGTTGAAATTGAATTGGATCATTTTATACCAAGGATGTTTACAAAATATATGTAGTAGGTACTGGAAAAGTTTTTTCTTTTTTTTCCTGAATATTTCACCCATGTAAGTCTTCTACAACATTCATGGATGTATGTGTTATTGTGTATTGGTAAGGTGAATGCTAAGGTCTCGTTTGGTTGCACGAATTGTTTGATTATGTAAATTGGTCCATTGTGAATTAGTGAATCGTAAATGAGTGAATTTAAAATGAGTTTAAATTTAATTTTACGCAATGTTTGGTAATTTGAAATTAATGTTAAGGTTCTATGAAAAAAAATGATAAAAACAAATTAAGAGAGATTGTGGGAGGGGGAGGGGGAAGGGAGGGAAAGAGAAAGAATAGCATGCACTTTATGTGCCTCCTATTTTAAATGGATGTATTTCACTTTTTTTATGAAATGATTAAATTTCAAATTTTACACATGAGAAAATGGTGCAATTAATGAATCATTTCATTAATGAAGCCAAACACAATTAATGAATCAAATCGTAAATGAATCAATTTATAAATGGGTCAATTTATAATTTTGGGACAATCAAACGGAACCTAAGAATTTAAAAAAAGCAATGAAAAAGCAGTAAACAAATTGTCAACAAAATCATAAATGTTTAAAAAAAATAAAGTTCTTCATATTCTATGGGGACGAACTACAACCAACTATTATTTTAGCCAAAATTTATACACGTGTAGGGTGGAAATAAAACAAAATGCTACAAGCTCTAAATTTGATTAATTTAAGTTGGAACTTTGGTTTGGTCAACCTCGAGATAAGAGGCAAATTGCCTCTAGGCTTCCTTTTGAAGAGCATCCACAATTATACATGTTAATGGGTTGTGTCGAATCGTATTTGTGTCATTTTTTATCGTGTTCGGATGTTATTGAGTTCGTATCTAAACGGGTGATTTTTTTATCGTGTGAAAAAATCATATTCAAATCCGCCCGTTATGTTATGTTATCGTGTCGTATCGTGTTCACTCGTTAATACCCGTTATGATAATGAATTAATTTGAATTGTATACAAGTTGACATATTATCTCATTTGTAACCCAAATAGACCTATTAATTCATCGACATTACTAAATCTCTCATTTAGTAAAATTCATTATGATTTAATTAACATTATGCTTCATAAATTATTTATAAATTTCAAAAGTATATCTTATTTATTTAAATTAATGGGTCATAACGAGTTTTATTGGGTATTAACGGGTGAAGGGGGTCAATCCTAACCTGACCCGTTAAATATCATGTCTTATCGGGTTGACACTAATATGAACCGAACCTAATGGTTCACCCATTAACTTATAACTTCATGTTGGTTCGTATCGTGTTATCATGTCGTGTCTCATTTTATCAAGTCTATCCACAACGGTGGTTGCTCCGGATATCTAAATTTACATATTGTAAAGTGGTTTTTACCATTTGTGATCTGATTTCTTCTTATGAATTGATGCAATTAATAGTTTATTGTATCAACCATTTCTTAATTTTATATGAACAAATGTTGTTGGTATGAATTGATATGATTAAATGCTAATTATATCAACGTGATTGTGTACCAATTCTATACGTTTACAGAATACCTAACTTTTCTCTTCCAATTCTGAACTGTTCATCCTCCAATGTGAGCTGCCCATTCTCTAAAATCAGAAATTTTCTTGGACATAAGCACCACCATTGTGGTTGCTCTAAGTTAATCATGTTCTTCCGTTTTAAGTTAATCATGTTTTCATGGTGTGAGTTATTATTAATGTAAAATTGATCTTTTGGTGACATAAGACTTCCTGTCTAAAATAAGCGGTGGACGACATACCCTTTATATGGAGTTGCAAGCATGTGCAACATAGGAAAAACAAGATAATGCTGAAACTTTTGGAGTTGAGCCCAAGAAACATTGGGTTTCTTCATGCATTTGATAACTCATCTTTTTATTTTTCTCTTCTATTCTTTGAACGGATTGATAACCTATAAATTTGACTTTATAATTCCATACAAGTTACAACCAAGCCCCATCTTCATTGTTTGATTTCTAATTCTATAGACATATTTTGGACTCTTACATTTAAGAAGGTAAATCGTTTTGGATAAAAGCATAACAAAATATGTGTTAGAAGAGGTCTGTCAGACAACCATGTGACCATCGCAGGCCAATGAAGAGCAACGAACGATCCTCTACCGCAGTGGTGACCCAAATGGAGCATCAATAGCTTTTAATTACGCTCTGATCACGTTGTGATGGTTCATCCACCAGACGTAGTTTCCTGTCTCCTTAGAAATCAAGGATGCACGAGCCTATAGAACAGATCCTGTTCAAGTAAGGTCGTGCTCTAAACACTCGCTCTCCCTCTTTATCAATTCTTCTTTCTTTCTCTCATTCGTCGATGTGGAATTTCTTTTCATCTCTCCATTTCTCAGGCCATGGCTCCACTGCACTCCCCCGCCCCCTCTTTAATTTCCGCTATTGTTTATGTAATCGAGTTTGTGTGTTGGGTGAGATATAGATTTAAATAAAAAAAGTTCATTGTGGTCTATAGTGTTAGGGAGTTGTAATGTAAGCTGTATTTTAATGCCATGGATGGTGCAATCTTCTCTATTTCAGCTTGAACACTCCAATGGAATACGATTACAAGTTCCCTCTTAATCAGATAACACTGGGATAACATAACAATATAGAGTTCAATATTACATGCCATTCGAGGTGCTCAAAGCTGCTATTTATATGTGTGAAGAAGAATGATGTGAGAAAATATGGTCCCCCTAACGCATGGCATTCAATATTGTTGGAAATTATATAGCAAATACAGAAATATAACTCTTTATTGTATCACAACAATGTCAACTTTAATACAACAATGTAAGCCTGTCAACGGGTCGGATCCGGGTCGGGTTTAGGGAGATCCAGATCCGTGTAATCGGGTCTTCATCGGGTCCGGGTCTTCATCGGGTCTACAATATTGGATCCAGACCCGGATCCGTTCGGGTCTCGGGTCCGGGTCTAGCCAAATATATACATTTATTTTATAATATCCCCCTTCTTTATTTTTTAATCTTAAATTAAAATATTTTGTAATGTATTATAGAATATTATTAGTATAAATAAAACATATATTATTTATATTTATTATATACATAAATATATATTTTTATATATATTACTTAGATGTTATATTGATAAGATATATTTATAAATATATATAAATTTATAGTATATGTATATATATTTAAAAAATAATAATGTACAATTCGGGTCGGGTCTTGTATAAGATCCAGACCCCACCCGTTTAATAAACGGGTCTTCGGGTCCAAAAAAATATGCTCAGACCCTATTATACGGATCGGGTCCGGGCCAGACCCGACCCATTGACAGACCTACAACAATGTAACTTTATGAATCTTCAAGGCGTGATGTCACTTTCCTAAATACAGTATTTGCCCCACACGAATAACTTCGGTATACAAACGGGAATCAGCAAATCCGTACTCAAGATACAATGAAGCAATTGCACCGTCTGCAAATTGTATGTCTGAAGACAACCCTTGGATGCAGCAGCGAAGAACAGTCAATCAAGTTCTTATTCTGTTTCTGTGCACAAAACAGGATAAGAGAATTTGTATCTCCTGAAAATTGTAAGAGAGTAATAGCAGGGTTTGGAAATCTGAAACTGGATTTTTGTTATCAATCTAATTTCGTTTTAGGCAGCCTTTATTTATAGATAATGAAAAGCTTTGTCTTCAAGAGTCATGACTGTTGGATTAACAGTCTTAAGTCAATTCCGAAATGGTATGACTGTTAATTACCAACAGTCTTAAGTCATTTTCGAACAGGTACAATTAATACCGAATCGGTTTTGCACGGGTCAACCAAAAAGTGACCGCGCCTGAGTCGGACGAATCCCGGCAACCCGCTACCACTGCGGACACGTGGCGTGCGAAGTGCAAAGTGCGCCACTAGCGCCTCTACAACCCACTCCCCCGCACCCGCACGCACGCGCGCGCGCGTATACGGTGCTTCGCACCGTATTGAGGTCTCTTGAATAGCCTCTTAAATGCTAGATGAATTAACTCTTCATCTTCCATTTGTACTTATTAAGTGCACAAATTCTTAATATTTTTCCAATGTGAGACTCAAAGGTTGGCCACTCCTTTTATAGCTTAGTGGTGACACTTAGCTTTGTACATTTTCAAATGTGGGACACTATCCCCTTTTAAATTTGGGTTAGCTTCCCACCTCTTCCATACACTTCCAATGTGGGACAAGCTCTTTAAGCTCTTACACCCAAAACTCTTACTCACTTATTTTATAAAATCTCCAACATTCCTCCACCATTTTCAAAACAAGTTTTGTAAATCTTTGATTGTCTGTAAGACTGTGTATAAGCATTGGTGTCTCACGACTTGAACCAATACCCTGTGAAGGTTCGTCAAGGCTAACCATGAAAGTATAGTAGACTTGTCTTTGAACTATCAATCCATATTGATCAGCCGGATTTGTCTTCACACACAAATCTTTTAGTCACTGATTATCCATATAAGCCGACACATGTATTAGGCCTTGTGTCTGTACCTTGATTTCATGAGTGCTTTAGAGTCAAGCCTAGTTCTCATAGGAAGCGACACCACTTCCACACTCATATAGGTAGATTATCATAAGAGTCCATGTAACTTAAAACACCATAAATCTATTAAGGTTAAACTCATCCTCTTTCATTATTCATTACATGTTCTAAGCACTTATCCTTGGGATGTTAAATTTTATAGTGCTTACAATCACGTCGTATGATGTACTTTAATCATTGAACTTGAGACTTGAATATATAAAGTTTCAAGTTGAGTTTACATCAAGAGTGATTATTATTAATGGGCTTTAGTCCCATCCCTATTGATGTCTTAGACACCAGTCCTCTTGCAAGACCTTTTGTAAAAGGATCAGCTAAATTTTGACTTGATTTTACATAATCCACTGTGATTACACTATTGTAATCATTTGTCTGACATAACTATGTCTCAGGCCAATATGTCTAGATTTTCCATTGTACACTTTACTATAAGCTCTGGAAAGTGTAGACTCACTATCACAATGTATAGATATTGGCAATGTTTAAAAAGGCGTTTGAGGCTTACGCCTTGAGGCTCGCCTCGAGGCGAGGCGGGAAAAAAATGTCTCGAGGCTTAAGCCTCAGGATTGAATTTGAGGCTTACGCCTCAATGCGCCTCGAGGCTTACGCCTCGGTGCGCCTCATGCCTCGCCTCACGCCTTTTCGGTGAGGCGCAAAAAAAAAACTCTTGTTCTTTTTTTTTTGTTTTAAAATTACACTTAACTTTTAATATTTACTATTGTAACTTGAGAGAAATTTTTAAAAAATGGCCAATATGTTAATGAAACTTAAAAAACTAATTTTGTCAATTTGATTTTGTTTGAAATAAATGTACTAAATTAAGTTCAATATGATTTTTTTTTTAAAGTTTTATGTTTTTGGTTTTCAACTTAGATTAATTTATTATCTTTAACTAAACTGAATATATATTAAGAAACTAATATATTTTAAAGGTTTTTTTTTTTTTAATAGACTTAGGTTGATATATTTTATTAGTTTTTAGTAAATTTTTATTTTTATTTTTTATCTTAGCTTGAAAATCAAGGTTTTTAAATAAATTTGCTTGTTAAGTTGCATTGATTAATTTACTATCATATTATAAAATAACCAATATGTGAATGAAGCTAAAAAAATGATTTTGCCAATATGATTTTGCATTGATTAATTTATTGTCATATTGTAAAATAACCAATATGTTAAAATTGATTTTCTTAAATTACTTTTTTTTTTAAAATTTATATCGGGGGAATAAAAAAATGTCAAACTATGTGAGAAAGTCCTCAAGGATATTTTTTTTTGTAGTTTTATTTTATATTTCTTTGTTATTTTATTTTTATGGCTTTATTAGTATTTTTTTAATATTATTTTGCTCTTTTTTTCCTTTTCGGTGAGGCTTACGCCTCAAACGCCTCGAGGCTTACGCTTCGCCTCTCCATGACTAAAACGCCTCGCCTCGCCTTTCGCCTTTTTAAACATTGGATATTGGAAGCATTGGTTTTGGCCAAACTGGAATTTCAATTAATAAATTCCTTAACCATTCTGCCTCTTTACTAGTTGCAGCTAATGCTACAAACTCAGCTGCCATAGTAGAATCAGTTATACAAGTTTGTTTCTTTGATCCCCAAGAAACAGCTCCTCCACCAAGAGTGAAATTCCATCCACTTGTTGAGGAATGATCCTCCCGCTCAGTTATCCAACTGGCATCAGAAAACCCTTATAATACTGAAGGATATCCACTATAGTATATACCATAGTCCATAGTTCCTTTCAAATATTTTAATATTCTATTGACAGTATGCCAATGCAATAAACTTGGATTACTAGTATATTTACTTAATTTACCAACATCATAAGCAATATCAGGTCGAGTACATGTCATGGCATACATTAAACTACCAATTACTCGTGCATATTCCAATTGTGAAATAGCTCTACCATTATTAGGGATCATCTTTAGCTGTTGTTCAAAAGGTGTACTAACAGGCGTGCAATCAAACTAAATAAATTTCTTTAAAATTTTCTCAACATAATGAGATTGAGTGAGAATTATATTTTTATCTTTCCTTATTATTCTCATTCCTAATATGACATTAGCTACACCCATATCTTTCATATCAAATTTAAAAGACAAAAAACTCTTTGTATTATTAATGCTTTCTAAATCAGTACCAAGAATTAACATGTCATCTACATATAAACAAATGATCACACCTTTACCATTAGCAAATTTACTATAAACACACTTATTAGATTCATGAATTTTAAAACCATAAGAAATAATGACTTTATTAAAATTTTCATGCCATTGTTTAGGTGCTTGTTTTAGGCCATATAAGGACTTAATAAGTTTACATACTTTATTTTCTTGTCCAGGCATAACAAACCCTTCAGGTTGTTCCATGTAAATTTCTTGTTCTAAGTCACCATTTAAAAAGGCAGCTTTCACATCCATTTGATGAATCTCAAAATTATATATAGAGGCTAATGCAATTAAAATTCTAATAGTGGAGGTTCTAGCAACAGGTGCATAGGTATCAAAATAATCAATTCCTTCTTTTTGTGTAAAACCTTTAGCAACCAATCTAGCCTTGAATTTATCAATTGTTCCATCTATTTTCATTTTCTTTTGAAAAATCCATCTACACTTAATGGGTTTAGACCCAGGAGGTAAATCTACTAACTTCCAAGTTTTATTTCCTAAGATTGAATCCATTTCATCATTTATAGCTTCTTTCCAAAATGCTGAATCTACACACTTAATTGCCTCGCTATAAGTTTGTGGGTCTGTTTCAACGCTAAGAGTCAAAGCATATTTATTAGAAGATGTGTCTCTAGTTCTTTCAACAAGATAGACTACAAAGTCGGGACCAAAGATTTTTTCGTTCCTAGGTCTCTTACTTTTTCTAATCTCTTCTTGTTCTACTGGTGGAGTATCAGATAATTGTGAAGGAGTGCTAACTTCTTTTTCATTATTAATTCTAGGAATAGAAGAAAACCTTTGTTCATAAAAAAATGCATCTCTCGATTCAATAATTGTATTTACCTCAACAGAATCATTAGGTTCACTAACCAAAAATCTATAAGCTTTACTATGTTGTGCATAACCTATGAAAATACACTCAACACCTTTGCTTCCTAATTTCTTTCTCTTAGTTTCAGGTAGTCTTACAATAGCTCTACAACCCCAAACTTTAAGATAACCTAAATTAGGTTTTCTATTCTTCCATAATTCGTAAGGAGTTTTCTTATTATCTATAACAGGTATCCTATTCAGAATATGACACGCAGTTAAAAGTGCTTCTCCCCAAAACCCTTTACTTAAACCGGAATAAGAAAGCATAGCGTTAACCATTTCAGTTAGTGTTCTATTTTTTCTTTCTGCTACTCCATTTTGTTGTGGTGTATAAGGTGCAATAACTTCATGTATAATTCCCATATCTTCACAAAATTGAGGAAAGTGATATTCACCACCTCTATCAGATCTAAGACATTTTATTTTAGTATAAAATTGATTTTCAACTTCATTTTTGTATGTCTTAAATCTATTAAGCACATCATCCTTAGAGTTTAAAAGATATACGTAACAATATTTTGAAAAGTCATCGATAAATGTAGCAAAATATTTACTACCACCTCTAGTAGGTGTTCCATGCAAATCACAAACATCACTATGTATTAAAGATGTAGTTTTTTCAATTTTTGGAAAAGGCTATCTTGTTATTTTTGTTTGCATGCATATTTTACACTTTTCATTCATATCATTCTCATATTTAGGAATTAAATTTAAATTAACCATGAAATGTATTTTCTTTGTATTAACATGTCCTAAACGACTATGCCATAATGAAAGACAATCAACAATATAAGCAGAAGAATCTTTTTCATTGATATTGAGCTTAAACATGCCCTCATACAAATATCCTTTGCCTACAAAGGTACCATTCTTAGTTAGAATAAATTTGTCTGACTCAAATACAAGCTTAAAGCCAAATTTGTTAAGAAGACTTTCAGAAACTAAATTTTTCCTAACATCAGGAACATGAAAAACATTGGTGAGGCTAAGGATTTTTCCGTAAGTGAATTCGAGATCCACTGTCCCTTTGCCTTTAACCGCAGCAGTAGATGAATTTCCCATATAGAGAATATCTCCTTCCACTGTTTCATAGGCAGAGAAAAAGTTCTTGTCCTTACAAACATGCCTTGTGGAACCAGAATCAACCCACCAAGAGTTGTCTTCTCCAAGCATATTAGCCTCGGATATCATAGCAGCAAATTTTTTCTGTGTCTGATGTCCCTCCTTTTTCCTTTAATTTCTTGAACTCACGACAATCCTTCTTGAAGTGCCTGGTTTATTGCAATGAAAACAATTTCCTTTCTTCTTTTTGTTTGCTTTAGAATTATTTGAAAAATTATTCCGCTTGTTATTTTTTCCATGATTGCCATATTTTTGCTCCTTTCCTTCCTCCACCACATGGACGTTAGAAATAAATTTTTCTTGTTCCTCTTTACCATCTAGAATTAGAGACTCTTGTTCAATTCTTAAATGAGTATCTAATTCTTCAAGTGAAAGATCCTCCTTTTTGTGTTTGAGTTCTTTCGTATAATCTTTCCAAGAAGGAGGAAGTTTTTCAATTATGGCAGCAACAATTACATTATCATCCATATTTAATTTTTTCAGTTTGCAATGATTTATGATGCGTTGGATGTCATGAAATTGTTCTAGCACAGGCCTATTATCATGCATTTTAAAGCTTAAAAACTGATCGATAAGGAACTTCTTACTTGTAGCGTCTTCCGTAAGATATTTGATCTCCAATGTTTCCCACAAAGTTTTTGCAGTCCCAACATTTTGGTACAAGTCGAACAAATTGTCAGCAAGTGCATTGAGAATGTGACCACGACACAAGTAATCATCGGTCTCCCATTTTATGCGTTGCCTAGTCTGTTCCACGGTTTCATCTTCATCTTCATTTGGTTTCGGTTATGACAAGACATGTACAATCTTCAATGTTGTTAGAAGAAAATGAACCTTTTTCAGCCAACGCAGAAAATTACCACCATCAAAACGGTCCAACTTGACAAAGCCTTTTGTTATTTGTTGAAGTGATTTGGAAGAGTCGGCCATTTCTGAAATTACTGTATTTAGATTGTTGGAAATTATGTAGCAAATATAGAAATAGAACTCTTTATTGTATCACAACAATGTCAACTTTAATACAATAAAATAACTTTATGAATCTTCAAGGCGTGATGTCACTTTCATAAATACAGTATTTGCCCCACACGAATAACTTCGGTATACAAACGGGAATCAGCAAATCCGTACTCAAGATACAATGAAGCAATTTTACTGTCTGCAAATTGTATGTGTGAAGACAGCCCTTGGATGCAGCAGCGAAGAACAGTCAATCAAGTTCTTATTCTGTTTCTGTGCACAAAACAGGATAAGAGAATTTGTATCTCCTGAAAATTATAAGAGAGTAATAGCAGGGTTTGGAAATCTGAAACTGGGTTTTTGTTATCAATCTAATTTCGTTTTAGGCAGCCTTTATTTATAGATAATGAAAAGCTTTGTCTTCAAGAGTCACGACTGTTGGATTAACAGTCTTAAGTCAATTCCGAAATGGTATGACTGTTAAATACCAACAGTCTTAAGTCATTTCCGAACAGGTGCAATTAATACCGAATCGGTTTTGCACGGGTCAACCAAAAAGTGACCGCGCCCGAATCCCGGCAACCCGCTACCACTGCGGAAACGCGGCGCCACTAGCGCCTTTATAGCCCACTGCCCCGCACCAGCACCCGCACGCGCGTGTGCGTGTGCGTGCGGTGCTTCGCACTGTATTGAGGTCTCTTGAATAGCTTCTTAAATGCTAGATGAATGGACTCTTCATCTTCCATTTGTACTTATTAAGTGCACAAATTCTTAATATTTTTCCAATGTGGGACTCAAAGGTTGCTCATTCCTTTTATATCTTAGTGGTGACACTTAGCTTTGTACATTTTCCAATGTGGGACACTATCCCCTTTTATATTTGGGTTAGCTTCCCACCTCTTCCACACACTTCCAATGTAGGACAAGCTCTTTAAGCTCTTACACCCAAAACTCTTACTCACTTATTTTATAAAATCTCCAACAAATATTACCTGTTATATCTTTGTGATTGTTTGTTGGTCATTGTGCCCTAGTTGATCATTATACTGCCCTCCTGCACCACCACCGTTGAGTACTAATTGCGAGTGCCTTGTGCCGTGAGTGACTCGACTGTTGTGCGCCCCTACTTGGATAATTACTTTTGGATTCCTAAGGCACATAAAACCGAGGGGGGGCACTTCCTAATTACGGAGGCTTCAACTAATGATATAAGACGGTGATGTTAACCCTCAGCGTCAGAATCTACTGACTTCAGATTATATTTTTTATTACGAAAATGAGATATAGATGTACAGACTGAAGAAGAAGATAGAAAGAATTGAAGAGAGAATCAGATTTTAGAATATATAGAGATAGGATATTATTTATTCCATGATTCAACTGAGATGTACAACGAGATTATATACTTTCAGCTCTAACTAACTAACTAATCCAACCAATCGAATTGAAACAGCTGGATATTCTCCTAACTATTTTGGTTATAACAACCGACTAACACAGCTAATGAAAACTGAACTCCAACTACCTAATACAACTGTCAAAACTGAATTACAACAGAACCCTAATCGTGACACTCCCCTCCCCTTCAAACAATCCTTGACCTCAAGGATTAAAATTGGGAAATCTCTGACGCAGATCTTCGTAATCTTCCCATGTCGCATCCTCTTCTGAAGAATTGTACCACTGAACCTTAACTTGAGCTACTGGAGCATTATTTCGGCGAATTAAACGCCGGTCCAATATAGCAATTGGTTCCACCATAAAAACCCCTTCAGTACTGACTGGAGGCAATGAAGAATTGACCACAACACGATCTCCTACCTTATTCTTGAGCATTGACACGTGAAATACATGATGGATAGTTGCAGTGGTAGGAAGGTCAAGTCGGTAGGCTACTTGTCCTATCTTTTCAGTCACTTTAAATGGCCCATAGTACTTAAGAGCAAGCTTTTGATTCTTTCGCATAGAGACAGTAGTCTGCCTATAAGGCTGAAGCCTAAGGTAAACCCAATGTTCCACTTCAAAGGACCTATCACTCCGATGTCTATCAGCAAAAAACTTCATGCGCTGTTGTGCAGTAGCTAGCCTTTCCCGCAAAAGTTGTATAACAGCTCTTCTTTCTTGTATAAACCTATGGACGTCCGTGTTCCTCGCAGAGGGTTGTTGGGGTATAGCTAACAAGGGAGGCTTGTAACCATAAAGCATCTCAAATGGAGTGGACTTCAGTGATGTGTGGTAACAACTGTTATACCACCATTCGGCCATGGGCAAGCATTTCACCCACCTCTTGGGTCGATCCCCACATATACACCTCAAATAATTCTCTAAGCATTGATTCACTCGTTCCGTTTGGCCATCAGTTTGGGGATGGTAAGAAGTGGAATGCTTCAATTGAGTGTTAAGGAGTTTGAAGAGAGATGTCCAAAAGGAACTCAAGAAAATGGGATCCCTATCTGAAAGAAGTGACTTAGGCAGGCCATGTAATTTGTGTACATTTTCAAAAAATAATTGAGCTATGGTTTGAGCAATGTAAGGGTGTGTGAGAGCTAGGAAGTGAGCATACTTGGTTAGTCTATCCACTACCACCAAAATAGAGGTTTTTCCTTCAGAATTTGGGAGTCCATCTATAAAATCCATAGATATATCTTCCCAAGGTTTTGTAGGTATAGGAAGGGGCTGCAACAATCCAGGATAAGCAATAGTCTCCCCCTTATTTCGTTGACAAACATCACAAGCAGCCACAAACATTTGAACATCTTTCTGCAATCCCGGCTAATAGAACAACTGTTCCACCCTCTTCAAAGTAGCCCTAACGCCTGAATGACCCCCAGTTGAAGTATTGTGCAAGGCACCAATAACCTGTCCTCTTAGAAACCCTGTTGATCCAACATATAACCTTCCTTGAAGTCGCAATATGCCATGATGAAGTGAATAACCCACTGCCTCCTCTGGTTGAGTGACTAATTTAACTAGAATCTCTTGAGCCAAGTGGTCCCCCTCCATGCTATCATGTATCTCTTGCAACCAACTAGCTTGCAACTCAGAAATAGCAGAATAAACTGCATGTTCCACTCCTCTTCTTGATAAAGCATCAGCCACCTTATTCTCAACCCCCTTCTTATACACAATTTCATAGTCAAGGCCCAAAAGCTTAGTTAACCATTTCTGCTGTATCATGGATGTCAACCTTTGCTCCAACAAATATTTTAAACTCTGATGGTCAGTTTTGATGATGAAGTGATGACCATAAAGATAGGTTCTCCATTTGTCAACTGCAAACACAATTGCCCAAAGCTCCTTCTCATAGGTTGACAGACCTTTCTTTCTCATAGGTAACATCTTGCTAATATAACTAATGGTCTATTATCCTGCATCAAAACAGCACCAATACCCTCATCACTAGCATCTGTTTCTACAATGAAAGGTTTGTTGAAGTTAGGTAGGGCCAAAACAGGTGTTGTTGACATAGCCTCCTTAAGCTGTTCAAATGCCTCAATAGCTGTAAGTGACCACTTAAACTGATCCTTCTTCAACATTTGAGTTAAAGGCCTACTAATGAGGCCATAATTCGTCACAAACTTCCTATAATAACCAGTGAGCCCCAAGAAGCCTCTTAGAGACTTGAGAGACTTAGGTAGAGGCCAAGTTTTTATAGATTCTATTTTACCTTGATCTACTGCCACTCCTTTTCCAGATACGATATGCCTTAGGTATTCCAACTGTTTCTGACCAAAAGAACACTTGCTACGTTTAGCATAGAGTTGGTGTTTCCTTAGAATATCAAAAGTCACTTGTAGGTGATGTGCATGATCATATAGAGATGAACTATAAACCAGTATGTCATCAAAGAACACTAAAATAAAATTTCTCAACTAAGCTTTAAACACAGTGTTCATGAGTGACTGAAATGATGCTGGTGCATTGGTTAGCCCAAAGGGCATAAGCAAGAACTCATAGTGACCTTCATGGGTTCTAAAGGCTGTTTTCTCAATGTCAGGCTCAAACACCCTTATCTGATGATAGCCTGCCCTCAAATCCAACTTAGAAAAAATGATAGCCCCCTGTAGCTCATCCAATAACTCTTCAATTACTGGAATAGGGAACTTATCCTTTATGGTCATTCTATTCAACTCCCTATAATCAATACACATTCTCCAAGAATTGTCTTTCTTTTTAACTAACAGCACTGGGGAAGCAAATGGACTGCATGAGGGTCTTATGATTCCTGTGCTCAACATCTCATTCACCAACTTCTCAATCTCTGTCTTTTGAATGTAAGTAAATCTATATGGTCTTATACTTACAGGGTTACTGCCCATTTTTAGAGGAATGCGATGATCATGAGTTCTTCTTGGTGGTAAGCCCACCGGCACTTCAAATACATCTTTATATTCATCCAACACAGGCAAAAGGAGTTCAGGTCTAGTTGCATCTTCTCTTTCAGTTGATAAGGAAAATAGTTGACCAACAATGCCATGCTTAAATTTCCTGCATAGCCTTCCAAATGCCTTCCCACTCATCATCTTTAACTGTCCTTCATTTATAATGCCTTGAAGTTCTATCTGTTTGTTCCCTTTATTAAATATGAGAGACAGTTTTTTGAAGTTGAAGATAACATCCCCCAATTCCTCTAACCATTCCACCCCCAAAACAATATCACAGCATCCCAATGTCATAATCTCATACTGGCCGAGTATTCTTCACCTTGCATGATCCATTTAAACTCGGGGAATTTAGCTTCACTGATGATCTTACTCCCATCAGCTACTGTTACCCAGAGTCTAGATGCAACCACGATATTATATCCCACAGATTTAGCAGTTTGGGGATCCAAAAAGTTATGGGAACTTCCTGAATCAACTAAGATGGTTAGTTCCTTGCCTCTTGCCTTACCTCTGATCAGAATGGTTTGGTGTGAAGGTGAACCTGTCATAGCCTGTATTGAAATGGACATTCCAGCAGCCATGTCTTGCTCTTCCCCTTGTTTATTACCTAACATTAGCACAGGTTCTAACGCTTCTTCTTCCTCTTCCATTCCAATCAAATGAATGCTCATAGATTTGCATTTGTGACCAAACACATAGGGCTCATCACAGTAATAGCACAACCCTTTATCCCTCCTAATTTTCATCTCAGCAGCTGTGATCCTCTTAATAGGTGGTAGATTAGGTGTTGATCTCATGGATGTATTGGCACTTGTTGGTGGCTTGTAGTTCATCCTATCCGCAATGTGGAAATTGGGAATGTAAGTTGTTTTGGTACTGGATGGATTGTAAGCAGAGGTATATTTTGATGAATTTTTCTTAGGTTCCATACTTGACTCCTTCAGTTTGGCTAGAATTATGGCATGGTGCAATGTCTTAGGCTCTAACATCGTAACTGCTAATTTGATCTCATGTTTTAATCCACTTAAAAAGCTAGAGACAAAGTAATTCTCAGTTAAGCCCCTAACCTGGATTTTTATTAATGGTTTCAGATCCTCAAATCTGGCCTGGTACTCAGCAACTGTGCCTTCCTGCTGTAATTTGTTGAAATCAGCTATCACATCATCAAATCCTTCCTCCGCAAATCTCACACACAGTTGTCCAACAAATTCATCCCAAGTAATGTTCCCACTTCCTTCAAATTCAGATTGGTACCACCTCTCTGCTCTGCCTTCCAAGTGCAATTATGCAAATAACACTTTCTGCTCTTCTGCAATGGGATTATAGATAAAGTATCTCTGTAGTTTTTGATTCCATCCTCTTGGATCTGTTCCTCCAAACTTTGGACATTCCACCTTCGGAACCTTATATCCTTGAAAGGCAAATTGATTGTTTCCTCCACTTCTTTTAGAGTTTTCCCCACACGTGTTTGGCAATGGCGCACCAACAGGAGTTCCAAGAATGCTTCTACCTCGATCATCCAATTTTTCTTCTACTTTCTCAAACCTCTCACCAAATTTGTGAAATTGATCAGTTATATTGTTCATAAGAGTCTCTAGTGTGATCTGCATACCTTGCAACCTCTCATCAATGGCATCTTGTCTTTGATTAACAGCTCCTACCCTTTTCTCCAGATGAACATATCTTGTTTCAGCCATTTTTTTTTCTTGGAATTGCCCAGTTTCTGCTCTGATACCACTTTGTCAGGATCTACTGACTTCAGATTATATTTTTTATTACGAAAATGAGATATAGATGTACAGACTGAAGAAGAAGATAGAAAGAATTGAAGAGAGAATCAGATTTTAGAATATAGGGAGATAGGATATTATTTCTTCCATGATTCAACTGAGATGTACAACGAGATTATATACTTTCAGCTCTAACTAACTAACTAATCCAACCAATCGAATTGAAACAGCTGGATATTCTCCTAACTACTCTGGTTATAACAACCGACTAACACAGCTAATGAAAACTGAACTCCAACTACCTAAAATAGCTGTCAAAACTGAATTACAACAGAACCCTAATCGTGACACTCAGTGAGGGCCAACAAATTAAAATTTTCCTCCTTAACTCACGTTTATACATTAAATTTCTAGTCTACTAAAATACCAACAACCAAGAAATATATAACAATGTCCCATCGCGGCTTATCGAGGATAGGAGAGGATTATACAAGTCGGAATTTGAGTGCTGTACCTTTACTGTTTGGAAAACGTACACCTCCGAATGACGAGGTTGGTGTTACACCTCGTTGTGGAAAAAAAAGCTCTCTCATAGGGTCAACATCGTGCTAGAATTGCCTATATGGTCAGTTAAGCCACCTGAATGTATCTCAGAGATGATCTTCTCCCGCAAGGTAGAAGTGAGAATATAGAGAGTTGTGCACCGGCAAATGGGCGATTGTGGGCGGATGTGGCGGGTCAGAAATGGTATGGGTCCGATTTGGGAGGTTCAAAAACGGGTTGCGGCATGTGGCAGTTCGGATTGGGTCGGTTCAAAAACAGGGTCGGTTTGGGTCAACCCTTCCTCTTCCTCCCATGAGTTGTTGCAGAGAGAGAGAGAGAGAGATTAAAAAATAGTTAGAGAAAAAGGTTGGGACAAAAGTTTACACAGTTACAATAACGCCGCACTCCCCCTCATGACCTGTCAATAACACATCTCGAATCGGAAGAGCTGACCATAAAACCCATTTTAACCTGGACAACAGATGATGGGACCCAATCCGTATTGTTTTGGGTGGTTAGTGGGTGGATTACTCCTAGTTTACCCATATTGCTGGCCCTAGTTGTGCCACGGAGCAAGAGTCCATCTTGTAGGAGGTTGTTGCCAAAAGCGCAATAATGACAACTGCATTCCTCCATAATGAAGCCAAACTAAGCATTGAAGGAGTACAAGCACGAACCTCATCAAACCCAAAAACCGAACCCAGATAACACTCAGAGCACGAGATCGATGACTTAGAGAGTCAACAACGCGGTTCCTCTTCTTAGGGCCAATACTGAAGATGGGGTGTGTAATGTTGAAAAAAGATGGACCACTTTGCGTGTTAATTACTTAACTTCTTGTAACTGTTCACGAACTTAATAACATTCTCTAGGTGGATGAGATACTCGTGCCAATTCTGAATTGTCTGGACCACATAATCAAACTCAACATCAAAAACCGAATAATTAAGGACAAACCTGGAGAGTTTTTTCATTGAATAACGTAACTGACAAACCGTTTTGGTTTTTGAATCGCACCAATCCTTGTCAACGCAAGATAGCTCGAAAAATTAGGTAAAATCTCAGAGAGCAAGGACACGTGCCGTTAGTAATGCGTGCCTTAATGAGTCAGAATGCCTCAGTGCCTTCATCATTTCAACGGTAGTCAGCATTTGACACACTTATGCGTGCCGTAATGGGAGCCATAATAGTATTGAAGCTTGAAATGAACGGGTTGAAGACACTAGCTAGGCCATGGAAACTGCACACTTGAGAGACATATGAAGGAACATACCAGTCAATGATCGCTTGAACCTTGAACTCATCAGTGCGGACCCACATGTTATGAAGTTCACTAACGGAACACAAAGCACACTTCTGCTGATGGATATGGAGGTGGCGGGTGTGCAGAAGCTCGTGAACCTGTTTGACATGCTCTATATGACCCTCCTTTAAGTGACTGTAATTAGATTGTCATCAAAGTAGGCCACCACAAAATTTCCCAAAAGTGGTGCAGGTTATCACCCTCATAAAGATCAACGGGGCACAGCGCAGGTCAAAGGGCATCACTCGAAGGGCATCATTGTGCACTCTTACAAACCATCTTTCGTCTTGTAGGAGATTTTTCCATTCGTCACCAGGTCTCGTATGAATCTAATGCTAGCCACTTTGTAAATCAATCTTGGAGAGAACATGCATCCTCATGCAACTGGTCAAACGTGTCATCCACCTCCAAGCGCTGGATGGGGAACCGGCATTTCATGGTGATCTTGTTCAACAGACTCACAAGTGAGTAGCAGTATCCCTGCTCAAGTGCCTGCTGAAACCAAATGTAACAGCTGGAAAGGTGGGCCTCAATCCCCTCATCGGGGGGTTCTCAACGCACTTCCCCTCATGGTGGAATTTATAGGTGTTCCCTCGACTGTCGTAGACGGTGCCTCGGTCAAACTTCCAAGGTCTGGCTAACAGTAGATGCAATTAGTCATGTTTACCACGGTGCACAATACCTCATCTGAGTGTGACCCAATAAAAAAAGGGCACGTGACACTGCAATAGTCATTTGTGAACTTAGGATTGTTATATTATAGTTTCGATGGCCAGAATGAGTACGTAACATAATGGGAAGTGTATTAGAATTAGAAAAAATTGAATTAGAAATGGGAGATAGACGAAGTAGCTACTAAATGTGATATAAGAAAGAATTTAAGATGTTTTTGACATTTCTAACGTAGAACAATAATTGTACCAAAAAAGACACGGTAGCTTTTGGTTTGATAGAAAATTTTATGCTAAGTAGAGCAAAATGGAGAAAAATTATCATATGAGCAGGGCCTACGTAGGCGGGGCAAATTTTTATAGCGTTGAGTTGAATTGAGTCAGTAGGTCTCCAAATCAATTTTCCATTATGTACTTGGCATTTTTTAGTTCCGTTTTATCCTTTTTAATGGTTTGGTTTGCTTCATAGGATCACTTGAGCCTTATGATGGAATTTCTTGGAATGATGCCACACAAGGCAAGGTGTGAGTTCTATATGTACCACGCTTAAAGCAATTTACTTTGATTTTTCCCCTTTACGAATCACCTCTTTATAAAACCATAGTTTTGATTAGTAAAAGAATGAAGTTAGCTGCACCACCCCCCCACCCCCCCACCCCCACCCCAAAAAAAACCCAACACACACACACAAAACAAAACAAGAAAAAATCAAGTTTATGCATTTTGGGGACTTTATAATGACGTTTTTTAGCGATATTTAGAGGGATCTTTGCACAGAATTCATAGTTCAGGGACGTTATTTGCCCAAAAAAATGAATGTTCGGGGGAGTTTTCCACAGTTTAGCCTTAATAAACATAGTTTTATTATAATTGTTAGTATAAAAATCTTGAAAGATATTTGCCGCCTCTGGCGTTCTTACCATTCAAGTTCATGATAAAAATATTTTGCAGATTGCTTTAGGTGAGAGATATTCTCTGGAATTCTTCAACAGATACAGTGATTTTTGGCACATCTGCCAGTTACATTCTGCCTTTCTGGCCTCTTAAGAAGGTGCTTATGGAAAGATACAAGTTTATGAGCATGATGCAGTGATTTGTCTGATTTCCTCGTTCCCATACTTGATTTCGTTCCTAAGAAAAGGCCTACGGCTGCACAATGCCTTAGTCATCCATTGATTACTGGAGGTCCTTACCTTCAAATCCTGGTTCTCTACCC
Source organism: Sambucus nigra (assembly GCA_949130495.1). NCBI lineage: Eukaryota > Viridiplantae > Streptophyta > Magnoliopsida > Dipsacales > Adoxaceae > Sambucus > Sambucus nigra. Next base: position 446,780,499 of record OX422218.1, on the reverse strand, counting down.
CAGGCAACCGGAAATGCTATTCCTGAGAAGAACAGTGAGCAGGATGAGAGGGAGGCAATGAGGTTGGAGTGGGGAACATATGCGTTGATGGTGCTTCAAAGCCAGTAAACCCTCCAAAACTGACTTAAGATACCCCTTCAGTGCTCGTTTGGTTTGAGTTTTTGGGCTTTCTCGAAATTCTTATATAAAGTCTTGTATTTCATATGGAAGCTTGAAAAATAAGATGTCAACTTCCTTCCTAAGACTTAAACTTTACCTGTGAATTCACCACGATACAATGATAAGACAAAAATCTTAATAAAACGAGCAGTTAATGTGTTTGTATCATGTTTCTTCTTGAAACCATATTGCATTTATCATCAACAGTTGGTGAATAGTGTCTTACGATCTGATGTGGGCACATGAAGTGAGGAGCGAGAGTATATGGCCCCAAAACTATCTCTGCACTGAATCTGCTTACGAGTTCAAAATTGTTGACCCTCACTAAATGAACCATATATGTTATTGGTACTCGGTTGAAGAATTAAGAGCCAAGGGGGACCAACTGCCTAGTTACGGATGCTTCAACTGATAATATAAGAGGGTCATGTTAACCCTCACTAAGTGAGGGCCAACAAATTTAAATCTCTTCTTACCTCACCTTGACACATTAGGTGATGCCATCTTGTGTTTTTTTTTCTCTTTTGCTTTTTGTGCATCTGTTCAGTGGTTGTAATGTTGCTGATTCATTGAGATCCAAATTATGTCGCAGCATTGATTTTTTCAAACAATGGAAGATTTGCATGTTGAAGTGTGGCCATCAGAAAATTTTAATGTACAACTTGCACGTTTCTGTGTTGGGAGATTCATGCAAAAGACATTTGTTGAAAAAGAGGTGGTAGTGGTTATGATGCATTTGTTGAAGGATTTAAATTGTACATATGATTCATAGTTCTTTTCATTTATGTAACAGAGCCCAACTGGAGTGTGTTGTGAGTATTATTATTCACAGGCTGACTTGATTTGGCTTGAATTGCTGCAGCCTGATATGGTGTTCAGATTAACTTGATTCCTCCCTCGCCCCTGCAGCAAAACAATATAAAATAAAAAATAATAAGAAGATTGATGAACATTGGAGTTTGGGGATGAACAACTCCTGCCTGAATGATTTCTAAGCTGCCATAGGGATTGCTTGAATGTGATTTTGTCTCAGGACTACACGTAGGTACAGTATGATTGGGATTGTGTTTAAACTTTAAATCGAACAAATTATTGTGGGCCATTTAATGGGCATTTTGACATGCTGTTTTCTTACTTCATTTTGCCAAGACCATGGTTGCTTTTGAGCCCTTGAAGGAGAGGACTGGTTACTTTGGTTTCTTCATGCACTCATCTGTTGTATATGTGATGTGTAGTTTCTTCTTCTTATATCCACCCTTTCTTTTTTTCTCTTTGTTTTTTGATCAGAGGGTGGCGTTTATCCTTCTCCTTTCTCATAGGCCATGGTTGCTCTCAATTTCTGGTGAAGTTATCAAATATGAACAAGTAGACTAAAATAGTATTAGCTTCTGACTCATATCATTTTGTTAAAAACTGGAGTCCAAATTAGTAGATACTGAGGATGATCAAAATTCATTTATACTGTACAGGATTTTTTCTCGAAATTTCACCTATGTAATGTCCACATTCATGGTTGAATGAGTATTGATAATGTGAATGTTATGAATTCCAAATTAGCCCAAAAAAAAAACAGCAAAAACGTCAAAAAAGTTACAAATGTTTTTGTATTTCTTCATATGCTCTTAAGAACAACCAGATATTTTGTTAGCCAAAATTAGTCCTCCCCCCAACGTTGGAAAGTTAAAACACCAGAAGAAAATGTGCAAAAAAAGATGGGTTTGAGGTCTGTCAGACAACCGTGTGACCATCGAAGCTCAATGAAGAGCAACGAACGATCCTCTACTGCAGTGAAGATCCAAATGGACCACCAATAGCTGTTAATCACGCTCTGATCACACGGTCATGATTCATCCACCAGACTTAGTTTCTTGTCTCCTTAGAAATCAAGGATACAGAGGTACGAGCCTATAGAACAGATCCTGTTCAAGTAAGGTCGTGGTCTAAGCACTCGCTCTTCCTCCTTATCAATTCTTCTTTCCTTCTCTTATTCGTCGATGTGGGATTTCTTTTCAGTACTAGTTGCGTGCGGGGCGTGATATCTATATTCCAGTACACCAAGTTGGCCGTGGTTCTTAGTTTTAGGGAGATAAGATGTGTTTTGCGATTACTATCAAATTCATTCTTAATAGTCTCATCTTATTTAGACTTTTAGAGTATCGATATTTCTTTTATTTATTTTTTCAATTTATGACTGAACACCTATTAAACGAACCCAATATAAAAAATTAAAGGACATATACCAAATAGTCCCTTAAACTTTTTTTAATACACGTTTAGCCAAAGTCTTTTTATTTTGCACCAAAAAGTCCTTCACTATGTCAAAAAGGTTTTACCATGCCGCTGGCGCGGCCCTTTAAAGATAAAAGAATACGGGCATTTTTGGTACAAAATAAAATGTTGGACTAAGTGTGTATTAAAAAAATATTTGAGGGACTTTTTGGTATTTGATCCAAAAATTAAATCATGATTTAAGTGGCTATGAAATCTCTAAGGATAGGTTATTTTCATTAACATGGCAAATATATTACTAAAATTTCTATATGCAATAACAAAAAATTACTTGTGCCATATTACATACACTTTGTTGAATATCACTAGATACCTTGCAAATTTAAAAAATAATTTCATGTTTATCATAAATGAAGAGATTTATTGATTAAACAAAAATGTACAAAAAGAGGATGGGCCAAGAGTTCATACATATACCTTACATAATTCACGGATATTATATAAAAATTGCTACATTTTTTGTTTTGTTTTTGAATATATATCAAAATAACTTTATTTTCATGAATGCCTTATCTATGATATCAAATGCATCCTTTGTTACCCAATTTGAATAAAAAGGTTACTTACTTTAAAACCTTATTTTTAATACAATTTAAAGTTCAATATCGATTTGGTTAGAGATATTGGCGAAGACTTTATGAAAATAAAAAATAAAAATGCAACAACAAAGGATATTCTACTTCTCAATATAATAAATAAGCTCATCCTCATATATTGAAGAAATTAGACCATATCCTAGTGGGGTGGCCCCATGCATGTGCAAGTTGAGGGATCGCACAAGGCTCACTCTAATATTTTTGTTATAACTTGCATGTTTTGGACCAAAAAGATTTATATCAATACACATAAACGGGACATAATTTACCCCTTTGCAGAAGGCCGCCTTTTTAATTTTTATCAATTATAGGACCAACCTATATCATGTGTATTATCTATTTATTTATTGTTATGTTTGGGATGGAATTAATCATTACAAAAGGTGAAAGTACAATAAAATAGTATTAGGTATTTAATAAGCTCCTCATTTATCGTACTCATTTGGAATTAAAAGAGCAGTATAAGCACACTATCCAGTAGATAATCAATTCTCAAGATAAACAAGGTTTATAAAACGGTTGTATATGCAAAGAGAGAATTTTTTTTTGCATAGTTTAAGATATTTAGCATTCAAAACATTATAAATATTTGACCCATCAATATTGGTAGACCTTTTTCTTTTCTTCTCAACCTATAAATAATTCTGCAATCTGTGTGGTAAGACCCACTATGTCAGCTAAAGGATAATACAAAGCATAGTCCTCTCATCTCTAATACGAATTTTGACCGTTAAGTTTGTCTTATTCCAACTAAGTTGGAATAATTATGCAGTTGGAATAAGGTGTTTAGATGATACGAATCATTACATTGCCAGGAATATGATATCTCATTACAAAATTTAAATACCTGAACCTTATTATGTGAATGAAATTACGTAGGAGTCATATCCTTCCATATAAGAGGAACAAACTTATTAAACTGAAAAATTTCATGGCTCCATAGAGTTGAACATCCATCATAGAATAGTACTGTAGGGGGAGTTAAAACTAAACATGTGATTGGAGATAATCCCACTAATTAAGAAACTAGATGATAAACTAGAGAAAGATTCAAACAAAGATTACTGATATTACAAAGGAGTGTGAAGAATCAAGCAATCTTGCTTATAAGACAGCTAGAGCAAGTACAGAGGAAGCTGGAGCAATCACAGAGGAAACCAGACAAAGCATAGAGAAAAATGGATCAAGTACATATGAAGCTATGGAAAGCACAGATGAAGCAAGAAAACCAATCCAAATGTTAAAAGAAAGCACATAGGAAGCCTTTTTGAGGGAGCCGTTCGAAGAACCGTTGTATTTTGCTTTAACTTATGTTGTGTATTTATAAGACATATTATGATATTTGGTGAGGTTACTCGGTATCCACGAGGGAGCAAGTTTGGAAAGATTTGGGAGAGCTTTCATGCTCTATCGAACAACCTCACTTAGAGAACATATGAGAAAACTTGTTTAAAAGACTAAAAAACAAGGCAATATTAAGGCATGCCTTAGCCTCTTTAGATATACAAGGTAAAACACCATTTAATGCCCTAAGACTACTCGATGTACTTGACAAACTATTTATACACCAGCCATCCTTTGAGAACGGGGATCATATATCACACACCGGACATCAGAGAGATAGAGGTTTATGAGAGAGTTATTGTAAGAACTAAAGCTTTTATCCTTCACCATTAGTATTTTTTCCAAGTTTTCTACCAAGAATATAAGCATCTATTTAGTTTTGACCCTTATTCCTTGGTACCCTAGTGTTAGATATGCCTACATGAGGTGTATCTAGAATGCTTGCTTCTCTTTCCCTATAATTATTTATTTCGAGGGTTTATTTATTATTCCAAACATGTTATATTTATTACTTGTCATTGAGTTATACATGCGAGTTTGTGATTTTATAAAAAAAGAGTTTGTCTTATCCAACTAAGTTTATTCCTTCATTAATGATAGAATTTTGACCGTTAAGTTATTTTCATTAATAGAACTTACGCCTCAGTTTATATCTAAACACCCTAGCACTAAGAGGACTACTCCCTTATATTTGACGACTCTGCTAGGAAGGTATGATTTTAACAATGGTTGAGGATAATGTTAACCATGATATTAGCTTTGTCAAGATATAACAGAGAGACAAACAAGAAGAAAAGGAATGTGAGGTTCCTACGGATGACGTCCCTCAAGTGGAGGTTCCTCTAGTTATAACTATTTCAGAAACTACCACGGTGATGCAGGCTTCCATGAGCACTGCGATGGGGTCTGCTAAGATGGCTCATCTTATGGGGGAACTTATGGAGTTTCTACAAATGCTAATATCCATGATGAAATTAAGAGAAACGGTCGACCTCAGCTTATTCGCTACTCCCGTGGTACCTTTCGCTGTTCCTTTAAGTGGAATCCCTATCTCTTTGACTAACCATGTTGGTATTTTAACGAACAACCTTACTTCTATCTTTAGACCTATCATTGGGGCACCTACTGCTGCTAATATTATGCTTGTGTTTGCTCAGCCAATAACTGTGGTGGGGTGGGAAACTGCACTACCCTATTTAACCATTAATGATATAAAAAGGAAATATTAAAAATGACCGAAGCTTCCTCGCAATCTGCTAGTGAGACTGCCTTTATTTATGATTACTTTTCCACATCTTATCTAGAGGAGTTTAACAATGAGCCATATCCCAAGGATTATATTCCCCCCATTTTTTATAAGTACGTCGGGAAGGAGGAATTCAAAGAAACATATATAGAGATTTGTGGATCATTTGGGTGCTTACTATAATAACAAAAGGCTATGCCTAATGGAGTTTTTTAAATCCCTTATAAATAAAGATTACATGTGATGCTCTCACTTAATACCAAGGGGTGTGGCTACATGGGAGTACATGCATGTTTTTTTTTATCCAGAAGTTCTTTTTAGCCGAGGATAAGTTCACTCTGACCCATCTTGCACGGGAAAAACAACGACCGGGGGAGGACATGGTTGCATATATACAAAGATTTAGAGAAAGGTCTCTCGACATGCGAGAGGAGGCCAAGGAGTCAAAACCGCTTTAATTTTATGCGAAAATATTGCTTCCTAAGTATATTTATCACTTGATAAATGAGACGCGTGAGGGCATGTTTGCATCTTTCTTGAAGTCAGTACGAAATATTTTTATGATTTTTTACCCAAATCCAATCCTGGAAAATATAGTTTTTAAACCACAAATTGGGGTTGGAAGAGGCCAGACTCCATGGGGGAGTTACACAGTTGGGGCCGATAGAGATGAAACAGGGCAAAAGAAAGATAACAAGAGGATGATTGAGAAAGAAATAAAAGACTCTCCACTATTACCATGCACCGTCAAAGAAACAATCAGCTATTATAAGACAATGCTTCTCGATGGAATGGTTTAACTACCTAATAACGCTTCCCAATATGCCCTTGGAGCAAATTTTCTAGCTGACCCCAAAATCATATACATTGGTGTGTTTGCTACCTGACCAATTGATGCTTTATGCTGAGAAGGATTATAAACAAGCATATAACAACTGGGACGCTGAAGATACCTCAAGGAAACATTAACAATAATCCATTGCCAGCGCATGGGGAAAATATGGCGATGACCTATTAAGAGGAAGCTAAGGATCACATGAGGAACCTTAAAAGACAAATGAAGGATTTTGAGTTAGAGATTGAAAGTTGCACGATAGGAATGGAAAATGTAGTTATTTTTATGATGAACTGAGCTCTAGAGACATGGAGGAAGTGTATAACACGGAATGTTATGTGGTTGACCTCAACTTGGAGTATCAAGCCGTGTAGAAATCCCTCAATTTCGCGTGGTTTTTTAAATAAGTGGGGATGCCCAAGCGAGCAGATGGAGACTGCTCTGGAGATAGTAGACAACACAAAGAAAATGTCGTTCCTTCACTGAGATCAAAAGGCCAATGGCAAGAATGGTGAAAACGTTTATGTCAGAAATAACTTTCTCATGGTGAAAATGTTTATGTCAGAAATAACTTTCTCTTACACTGATAGAGCGGTGAGGTTCCCATACAACTAGCTATTGTATGTTACGACGAGTATAAACGGTGTAAATTTCCAAGGCTATGATGGATGAAGGTGCCTCTATCAATATAAATACCTATTAGTTCCTTTTATGAGGATAATTTTTAAAGTCAAGGTTGATAGAAATGCCACTTGATATTTTTGGTTATGTAACCAAGCATCAGAATCTATTGAGTATGTTAATGTTGGAAATGTAATGGGGACTCTCATATCCCATATTAAGTTCCATGTGATTGAGAGTTCCACTTCGTACCATCTTTTGATAGGAAGAGTGTGGATGCAATTAGTGCGCCAAAGTTAATGTGAAGGGAACTGAGATAGTATTTTGGGTAACCAAGAAGCCTTTTGTAAAGGAGGAGGCACACTTGGTGGATGCTACATTTTACACCGAGCTATCGAAGGATGCGCGCCTTTTAACACAGTATATGGAGGGAGACAGAGTTCTAAGGATTATAAAAAGACGGGACTTGTGAACAACAAAGATGAAAAAATGGTAGATGCTGGGTAGAGGGCTGAGGAGGCACACAATGTCATTTCTAAACCTCAAACTAAATATAAATAGATTAGAGATAGAATGAGGCCAAAGATTGATCCAATATAACATGAGGTGAAGTAGTAGAGTTTGCTTAACAGGTTTTATGAAACAAAGCTAGAGGAAACTGATAGAGATAAAAAGAGGAAAGCAAATGCATTGCCGAAAAGCCAATGGAAGAAAGTGCAACTGGAGGATGTAAGGGTGGTATATTGCCTCTGAAGTTGTACGCGGGATGCCGAAGAAGCAGAAGAGGAAGTTGATACGGAATATGAGTATTTTTTTAGTGGATAATCAAGGACAACGTCCTGTCATTAATAATTTCAACATTCATGAATTGGTTAAGAAGATTGAAAATGAACCAGAGTACATGATATATTGCCTAAGGCAACAACTTTAAGAGTTATATCAGATTGATCCGGCCGAGGGTGGAGAAGATCCAATGCCAATCTTTATTTTGAAGGACTTGGATGCTGAGAGGAAACTGGGTAATTGAGCTTATTTGGGAGTATAGAGAATTTTTTCTTGGAAATACACAAAGATGGTGGAGCTGGATTAAAACGTGAGTTGCCAAAAGTTAAACGTTATGCCTTCGATAATACCGATGAAGTAGCACGTACAAGCCAAAGCTAGAACTTAAGATCAAGGATGAGGTGTAACGGTTATTGGCAATTATATTCATTAAGATAATTCAACATCCAATATAGAGTAATAATATTGTGTCAGTGGGGAAGAAAGATAAAAATCAAATATGCATTTTTGTTGACTTTAGAGATCTTAATAGAGCTTTCCCTAAGGATGAGTTACCTCTACTGTCCATTGACAGTCTGATTGATTCAATGGCAGGTCATAAAATGTAAAACTTCATGAATGGGTATGTGGGATATAACCAAATCAAAATGGATCCAACCGATGTAGAGAGAACCCCATTTGGAACTCTAGTGGATAATTTTATGTACAATGCCATTCCTTTTGGTTTGAAAAATGCCGGGGCAATTTATCAGAGAACGATGATGGCCATTTTTTATGATTTTTTCCACAATATTTTGGAGTTCTTTGTAGATGATACGGTCATTAAGTCAAGAAAGGAGGAATTTCACTTGGTTAATCTGAGAAATGTTTTCAACATGTCACTACACCAAAACATACTATTTGTCACTATCGCAGACGTTGACAAGTCGCACTTATCACGATCAAATATCGTGACAGTAATGGGGGTGAGGATTGTTTTTGTCATGGGCTTGTCACGGTCATAGTTCACGATAAGTTTTCATTGTCCCAAACTTTTCATGGTCAAAGTTTGAGATAATATCTTTTTTATCAAGGAATCTGACCGTGACAAGTCTGTGATAACGGAAAACTTATCACTGACTTTGATCGTGACAAGTTCTTAACAAGTTTTCCTTGTCATGGACTTGCCATGGTCAAAGTTAATGACAATACTAGGCATCAGAATAAAAAGAACTATTGCGCAATATGGTCACTGCCACTGCCCAATAGTATATTATTTAACCTATAGCAGCAATCAATGATATATTTTAACAATATCTAACAACAATCAACACCAATATTAATAATAATCAATCACTAATCAAATTTAAATAAGAAACACGATACAATAACCCGAATTTGAATGTTAAATACAAATTATTAAATAAAAGGTAAATGTTCATTGATTCTCAGGTTGGAAGAGAAAGATAAGCCATACAATATAAGAACCAATACAACCCTCAATATGCTACATTCCACACTGTTCATTCATACACAAGGCTTCATTTTATTTCTCTGCCATAACGTCAGTGACACGGACTTGAGCCTCGTGAGACTGCAGTGGACGATTGTGCACAAAGGAACCTGCACATATACTCAGGTCCCTCAACCCCCTGGCAATTCTATCGCCTCCCAGTTAGTATAGTAAATTGACTTTATCCCAACCAGTTGTAAATGGAGTCTGGACAATTGGGAGGGGGGAAGGTGGAAATAAGTCATACGGAGATGAGGGGTTTATCAGTGAGGGTAGGGGTGAGAAAGACAGAGCAGTGGTCCCCTCATCGACTTATTTCTCATTGCCCTTCCCAACTAAGGGAGAGGGTGGTGAATAAGTCATACGGAGCTACTCCCGGCTCGACCATGAAGAGCTTGTTTAACCATAAAAAACATTTTATTTATTCGATGTTGTCAAACTTTTGGTCTGAATTGGTCTTCATTTTGCCGACCTTTCATAACAATCCACTGTTTCTCGACGTAATCATGATGAGCCTCAACTTTCCCACGCAAGAGATAACACCCCACGTACGACCTTTATGATCCTGTCCGAGAACTAAGCTAAGTGCATTTATACTCAGAGATGCCTTGTTGACATCACTCTGTGAGTTGTGGACTTCTTTAAGCTTATTCCTGAAATAATAAATGAGAGTGCGCGTTTGTTCAAATAAAGAAATTATTAAATTAAACTCAATTTTTTAATTAAATCCTAAAACATGCATCTAGATGTGATTGAAGACAATATGATCATGCAAGAACATTCAATCACAAACAAACACACAAATGAGGAAAATCCCCCAAAGGGGGGCAAAACCTTTTTTATTTATTTTTAATTTTTTATTTTCACTATAATTTGTAAAGAACGGTTTAAACGGATTATACTGAAAACATGAGTGACATACGAAATACCCTCAGGTGTCGATTCTGATGTCGTTGGCTGTAATTTCCCGTAAGAACTCCAGATGGGCAGTAATGGAAAAGAGTCGGCTTCTCCATAAGTTACTCCAGATGAGTAAAAACGATCCTTTGAAGGTTTAAAGATTCACACACATATTTAGGAATGGTTTTGTGAATCAAAAGGCATTAAACCTTAAAAACTTGAAGTCTATTTTATGGTCTGTAAATTGCAGAAACGTGTACGAAAAAGACTTGAAAAAACGTGCATAATGGGTACATATATTTATATGAAAATCGAGGCGGCACCGTCGCTCGAACGACATAGGCATGTCGCTCAAACGAGACCACTTGTCGCTCAAACGAGATCACGCGACATGCTCATGTCGTTTGAACGACAGTGCGATGTCGTTCGAATGAGCTCGATGACCAAAAAAAGTTCGCTTCTACACTTAAAAAAAAATTTCTGCTTTGTGTTAAAAATAAATCAGACTTCGAAAAATATTGTTTAAAACATTCCCAAATATTTATGCAAATATTAATAACTCCAATAAATCATTTTACCAATAACGCGTCGTGGAGTAGTGGGAACGGTTGAGCAACACGTCGCATGTAGCATAATGCACGTGTGAAGATGATGGATGCATGGATTCAAATCAAGGGCGTAGTGGATGATTGTGTTGATGTGCCGAATGTAGCGGTATCAGATATACATACTGTGATCTAGGACAAATAGAAAATTCCTAGATTCTACCCCGAACATTTATAAAAATATGTCCTTACAAATCTCCCCCTAGGTCTATGCCGGTACTTACATAAAAAATCCGAATTATGCTATCTCCATAAAGCAAATGACATATAAGATAATATTCCCATTAAACCCTCAAACTGAGAATACTAACTGTCATGTCGTCAATCAAATTTCAACATCTTCAAATCTTCAGAAACTTTTAAAGCTTTTCTCATCAGGATGTGCAATCCAATGATCATCAATTTTGTACCTGCACACATGAGATAAAACAGATACCCATGACACGCAACAGTTTGAAATATAATGATATGCAAAAATCAAATCAATTATGCTTAAGCAAATCATTGATAAATCTACCAAACAGTTCTCCCCCATAATCAACCAAACAATTCTCCCCATAATTCATAATTCATTCTCCCCCTTAATGTTCCCAAATAAACAGATACGAGAAGCACAAGTAAATGCAAATGGAGAATGCCACAAGGTAATAAACGTTCTATTTTTGAATTTTTAAAATTTTTCACACAAAATATACAATAAAGAATCACACCATGAAAGAACACAAAAACAACCAAGTCGATGATAGCGAAAATGTAGGGGTGTGAGAAAATTCAGGAGGTAAATCTATGCATACAAACATAACATATGTGCACGATGAATATCGAATATTTATAATGAATGAACTCAACATCTTCCTTAGGTGTAAACAGATGGAATTATAAGAAATTGACTAAATCAAATCAGCAAATAAAAGCTCAAAGTGATTTCCACACCAATAACGTCCAAAACTATTTAATGCTTTATCAGGACTTTCAAGGAATTGCAAACCCGTTTAAATTCTCCAACCAAACTCCCTCAGATTTATATTTTGTTTTGAGGTGATCTAAATTCTCAAACATTGTTGAATTGATGGTGAAACCTAATGTCCCAAATTCGACATGTATTGCTTTTAATTGCCTTTAAATTTTTTCGGGCTCTTTTAACCTCTTGGACCCCGGATAATTAAAATACCTCAATTTTTTAGGTCCGATATAAAAGTGGCTTAGAATTCCCAAAGGTCAAATGAGAACCTTTCGCAATCCTTCCCCGTTTTTCAAATACCACATAATCTCACCAAACGGTTTTTACATGCATTCCAATCTTGTCAAGTTTTATCGCATATGGTTCGTTGTATAGACAAAATTGAGATGGAAACACTCAAGCCAATATGTGATAGACAAGTACAATAATCAAATAAAGTCGTGCATGTGTACAACAAAGGAGATAAGGAGCCAAACATGTCAAAAGATATCACTAATCACATCTCAAAGACTCCAATAAATGTAAATCACATGGATGCAATGATGTAGCATCTCAAATCACCATCAAACAGTCACACGAAAAATGAAAATGAAAGTTGTGACTCGGCTATCTTAAATGCTCATCCATAAGAGGTGTAAACAAAATACAAAAATCTTTTTGTGCTTTTCTAAAATTTTTATGTAAAGAAAATCTTTTTGAAATTTTCAAAAAATATGCAAAGCAAAAAAATAATAATACAAATGATACAAACTAGTAATAGGAATCATATGATATGAACATGATAAAAGCATCATATTCTAGACATGGACCATCCCCTCAGTCAACTGTGCAAATCCCTAAAGACTTCCTAAGACTCTCGAATCTAAGGGCATCTAAATGTTTCGTGAAAATATCAGCTAACTGAAGATCAGTGGGTACGAAACTCAGGGATACGACTTTCTCCTCAACTAACTGACGTATAAAGTGCTCGCGTATCCTGATGTGCTTTGTGCGCGAATATTGGACTGGATTACTAGATATGTGTATCGCGCTCGTGTTATCACATGAGATGGTCATGGTGTCCTGTGAAATCCTATAATCCTCCAACATTTACTTCATCTACAAGAGTTACATGCAAGGCGGCGATGTACTCAGCCTCCGTAGTGGATAAAGAGATAGAGTTTTGCTTCTTGCTCAGCCAGGAGACAAGAGTAGAACCAAAGTAGAAACACCCACCAGAAGTGCTCCTACAACCATCTACATCCCCGGCCAAATCGACATCCAAATAGGCTGACAGACGGTCATCAGTATCAAAAGAATACCAAATATCATAGGAGAGAGTCCCACTCAAATATTTGATAATACGTTTTAGAGCAAGTAAGTGTGACTCTTTTGGGGACGCCTAATATCGCGCATAGACTCCAAAACTAAATGCGATGTCAGGGCAACTGATCGTCAAGTAGAGAAGACTACCTATCATAATCTAATACAAGGTTTGCTCTACGTCCTTGCCTGAAGTGTCCTTACTAATCTTGATAAAAGTACTTATAGGTGTACGTGCATGCTTAGCGGAGTCTAAACCAAATTTCTTCACTAGGTCTCTAGTATACTTGGATTGGGAGATGAACATCCCATCCTCTAGCTGACGAACCTGGAGACCAAGGAAGAAAGTAATCTCACCTACCATGCTCATCTCAAACTCACTTTTCATCTCCTCCTCAAAGTGGTGAGCATGCTGGGAGCACGTGGATCCAAAGACCATGTCATCCACATAGACCGAGCAATTAAAATAGCACCGTCTTCTCTCCTGATGAAGAACGTCATATCAACTCCCCCTCTCTTGAAGCCACGGGTTAAGAGATAGGAAGTAAGCCTCTCGTACCACGCACGGGGTGCTTGCTTCAAACCATACATGGCTTTCCTCAGATAGTAGACGTGCTTCGGGTGCTTAGGGTATTCAAACCCTTTTGGTTGTTCCATGTAAAACTCCTCCTGTATAATTACATTCATAAAGGCACTCTTGACATCCATTTGATATAGCTTGAAGCGTAGATGACATGCGATGGCGAGTAGTAAGCAGACGGACTCAATCCTCGCAACAGGAGCAGATATCTCCCCAACGTCTACACCCTCTATCTGTGTGTAGCCTTAAGAGACCAACCTACACTTATTTTTGATTATGGTACCATTTTCATCCATTTTATTCTTGAAAATCCACCTGGTACCTATCATATTCGTTTCACTAGGTCGAGGGACAAGTTCCCAGACATTATTCTTTTTAAACTGAAACAACTCATCCTGCATAGAAGATATCCAATGTTCATCCTTGAGTGCTTCTTTGTGATTCTTGGGCTTGACTGTAGACGTGTAGCAAAAATGATTAACAACGTTATCGAGTTGAGCACGTGTCTTAACCCCTAAAGTGGGATCGCCTATAATGGTGGCAGGGTCATGACTCTTGTGAACCTAAGCATGTGTGTCCCCTAGAACAGGAGTAGGGTTCACCTTGGATATGGGAGACACATCGGGATCATAAAAAAAGAGTGTGTCATCCTCACTCAAATGGGTGAAGTCAACAAACGTCGATGGTTCGTCATCTTGCACAGTAACGCTTATTGACTCCATCACTTTAGAGCTCTTCAGGTTAAAAACCCGGTACGCTCTACTATTTGATGAATATCCTAGCAATATTCCCTCGTGCTTCGAGAGTCGAACTTTCCTAATTGCTCTTTATCCCGTAAGATGTAGCATTTACTCCCAAAGATACGAAAATATGCAAGTTTAGGCTTTTTTCTTATCCACAATTAATAGGGCATTTTAAGTGTGTGTGGACGAAGGTAAACCCTATTCACCGTATGGCATACAGTAGACATTGCCTCTGTCCAAAATCTCCTAGTAACTTTACAACCTAGAAGCATAGATCTAGCCATTTCCTGAATCGTCCTATTATTTCTCTCAATAATCCTATTTTACTGAGGAGTATTCACAGTAAAAAACTCATGTTTGATTCCTAGGCTATCACAGTAAAGATATACTTTTTTATCTATAAATTCAGTGTCGTTGTCACTACGCATTCTGTTGATAGTGACACCGTATTAGTTTTGTAGGACATGACACTTGGTCGTCAGAAACTCAATAACATCGAATTTCTCTCTCAAAAAACCTAAAATTGAATATCTGTAGAAACCAGATACCTCCATTAGGATGTACCTCTTACCACCCAGACTCTCTATACGAGTAGGACCCACGAGATTTATGTGTATCAACTCAAGTACTCGTGAAGTGTTAATGGAATTCAACTTCCTGTGGGGACTACGAATTTGCTTTCCCAAATGACAAGGTCCACAAACCATGGAAGTTGGCTTTCCAAGTGTTGGTAAGCCACGTACTAGGTCTTTTTTTAGCTAAACGCGTCAAATCTCTAAAGTTCACATGACCTAGATGTTGGTGCCATAGATACATAGGAGTGATCATGGCGCTATTGCAGACAAGTGAGGACTTGGGCACAGTCCCATAACAATTATCCTCTATCCTCACCCCTTGCCCTAAAATTTTACCGGCTTGATTATAGACATTACACACATCCTAGTCAAACTTTATGTCAAAGTCAGCGCCGCACAGCTAGCTAATACTGAGAAGGTTTGCTTTCAAACCTTTGGTTTGAACGACATTGAGATGCCGTTCGAACGAGCTTGACGACCAAAAAAAGTCCACTTCTATACTTAGAAATTTTTTTGCTTTTGTGTTAAAAATAAAACATACTTCGAAAAATATTGTTTAAAACATTCCCAAATATTTATGCAAATATTAACAACTCCAATAAACCATTTTACCAATAATTCATCGTGGAGTAGTGGGAACGGTTGAGCAGCACGTCGCATGTAGCATGATGCATGTGTGAAGATGGTGGATGTATGGATTCGGATCAAGGCCGTCATGGATGATCGTGTTGACGTGTCGAATGTAGTGGTATCAGACATACATACTGTGATCTAGGACAAATAGAAAATTTCTAGATTCTACCCAGAACATTTATAAAAATACGTCCTTACAATAAATAAGTACACAATTAAATGAAATAACAAAAAAATATGTGATTATAAATAATTAATTAATAACATAAATACATTTATAACATACAATAGTAGTGGCGACGATCGGATTGACCTCTTTATCTTTCCTTTTTTTCGTTCGAATTTCCATATAAGCATTGAACCTATGTGGCTTACTCCCAAGACCACTCCCCATCTCCAAAAATAAAATAACGTAAAATTAGTGAATTTGTATATAATTACCACTAAATAGAATTCAATAAAAGTAAAATGAAAAAACATTCAAAACTTACCATCCTATGCTTCACTACGGCATAAGACGTATTCCTAAAGCCGTGCACGTCAACCTTTTTGGCCTAATTCCCCCCCCCCCCCCCCCCCCCGAATTCACAAGAGGACAATTGCCTATGTGATATTGCATCATCAACAAACTGCTATCATTTTTCCAATGAGAATGGCTTCTTCTCAGGTACCGTGTCCCTACCAAAATACTACGCACTCATGTTTTTCTTCCACATTTCCATTGCTATCTTAGTTGTTCCAATGTGGCATCACACGATTCTGAGGGCAAGTCGAACTATTCCTGTCAAATAAATACAAATAAAAGAAAGTGAGTTAGTATTATTTAAATTATAAAATAAAATATAAATTTTATTGAGCCAAACATGTACTTATAATACCCCCCAAACGGCTATATTAAGCTCAATGGGAACCATCTTCCAATCAGTTTACGTGGACCCAATAATCATTTTGGCAAATTCCAAGGCCCTAGCTTGGAAGGTCATATTATTCTCTATTATGCTCACCAACTTGCCCCACTTTAGGGGCCTAGTGCTAGACAAGCCTTCTTCGCCACTGCCGCTTCCTGGACACCCTGATGAAGACATATCTTGCAAAAATTATTATTATTAGAAAAATATATATAAGAAGATGATTTAGAAATATAAATAATGAATTAGTTTGAAATTGTTAGATAAATGCATGATAAATTTACAATGAGATTTATCATACAACGAGATTTATCATAAACCATACTAACAATTGTTTCAAATAATGCTTAAACTGATTAAAATATGAATTAATATATTCACTAATTCACCAATAAATATCGATTCAAATTCATATCATAAACTATGATAAATCAATGACGACTTTAGAAGAATAAAAATTAACAACGACATTAGAAGAATACAAATCCATATCATAAACCAAACTAAGAATTGTTTCAAATAATTAGAATCCTTATTATAAATCTAAAAATCATTTTCAATTCGGGTTATCATCCAAAATGGATTGATATTCGATAGGAGTTGACAAGTTATCCACACTACTGGTTAGATTCTTTGGCGCATGTAAGATGATTGACCACAACTCATTGTTGATATACTCCGAGTAAAACACTTGCTTGACCTTTTAAAAAGCACAAAAAAATGGCTTATCGCTCATATGTATGTTGCTCTTCATCTTAGATAAGTCAACCGTGATCAAATATGTACCTCAATTAACTTTACAATGATTTTTTCCTTAATGCTTACCAATTACAGTAAAACACAACCTCTTTGAAGCTTATATAGTCTATTTCAAATATATTCCGAATGAAATCATAATAAGTCATTTCAGCTTCAGTGAGGTTTTTATCTTTCGTACTCGCTCGAAAATAAGAAAGAGCCTTATATGAAATTCCCGAGCTTTGTATATTTGTATTTTTCTCGTACACCCTTGCACCGAATACATAATTGTTCAATGGATATTTTTTGTACTCATGTGCCATGAAATTGGGTTCAATGACTAGACAAGCAATCTTTGTTGTCGCATCACCCATCTTTAAGAGTTGAGATCATAGATAAATTAATTAGGTTAGTTTTAAAGCTTTCTTGAAATTTGTCATTCAGTAGGAGATATTCTCATAATAATTACCTCACGTGACACCCATAGCCTAAATTCGCTATATGATTGTGCCATCATTCTTTTTATTGTTCCCTCACATATCATATTTCCTAAGTTGACCCTGATGAACATATTATGAAGTTGATCAAGTATAAAAGTTAAATAATGTAAAAAGATAACATAAACTTGCTTTTTCCATTCTTCGACATCTTCATGAGTTTCAAATAGATAACGAGCTACTTGTTTATACTGTAAACATGTTAATTTCACTCGTGCGCCCATTACATGACCACCCTCATCGATGAACTTCTCATTGTTATCTATAATCCTTGGGTTTAGGCATATATTCCTGAGAGAAGATTGATGGCTCCACGATGATGTATTCCTTTGTAATTGATCGTTCAATGTATCGTTTATTCTTGATATGATCCTTGAAAACTTCCATCAAATAAACAACATATGAACTGAAAAACATATTAACATATCAACTAAATGATTTGAATCTACCCTAAAAATCCTAAAAACCGCTTAAAGAATCTTCCTTTTACTTATCACAAAAAACTAGTGCATGATATTGTGCTAAAGTCTCACCCAAACATTTTCTAATTTGGGGTCACCAAATTGTGATTGACATTTAATCATAGTTTTCCTTTTGCTAATTTGAGTCCAACAGATTGTGTTACTTATTAAACTATTATGGAAGATAATTTGTCTATTAATTTAGAGATTAGTTATTGTTACCTATGACATGAATCAAAATCAAATATATTTGTATACACCTCATTCTGTTACCCCTAACTCTCCTTAGGTCCCTAGTACCTCCACTCATCACCGCAAACCCAGGTCATGTCCCGAGCACTGACCTGGAAGCCATTGAGCACCCCCCGACTCAATTTGACTAAAAATCAAACTCTTCGTCTCGACCGAGACTCAATGAATCATTAAAGGTCACTTAATACCCTTTCCAACGGTCCGTCCTGTGCACAATTCTGACTTACCATGCGGACGAACGATCCATTTGCGTCCGAAACCCCAACCTAGAGGCCACCGGGCTATATTGACCTAAGTCAACCCTTCAACTCGACCGAGACTGAATGAATCTTCGAAAGGCACTGAATACCCTTTCCAACGGTCCATCCCGTGCGTAATTCTTACTTTCCATGCGGACGGACGATCCGTTTGACTCCGAGAGGTCACCGAATGCTTCTCGATCTCGGTTGACCAAAGTCAACTTCATGAACCGGGCCAAACTCTTTGGAATGTCAAAGTAAATCTCCTAACCTTTCTAATGGTCTGCCCCGTGCGTGATTCGGACTTACAATGCGCACGAACGATCCATTTCCGTCTGAACAATTCCCCGTCCAGCGGACCGATAAATGCTTCCGAGCCACATTTGACCCAAAGTCCACTCCCGAACTCGGGAGCAGTCCAAAGGACTTTCGAAGGTCTCTGAAATAACTTTCCAACGGTATGCCCCGTGCGCGATTCTAACAAATGGTTTACCCTCGGCGGCCAATTTTCCGAAAAAGCCTGAGGCGCACTGCCAAATTACAGGTCCCAGACCTTGCCTATCGGCACCTGCCGATAGGTAGACCCCTGGGCCTATAAAAGGAGGCCTTGGACTCATTTGTAAGGGAGCTCAGATAAGAAGCAAATCACTCTCAGCAAACCCCCAGAAACCTCTCTTAAAGGCAGCGTGATTTCAACTTCCAAATCCCTTTTTCACTTCCACTTTTCATCATCCCTTTCATCAAACTTGATGAATTAGCCACTCCCCATCGTCATCGAAGTGCAAGGGCTGCTTTTCAACATTCAAGATCAAGCTCAACGTCTCCAAGAAGGTCCAACTTTCTCAAACTCTCTCCTAAATTCTCTTAAATTTGCAATAACTTGTTTTCTTACTTAGCACTTTTACTATCTCATCTCACACACCATAAATACACTTTTTATCTAGTATTATTGCACATCTCCTATTTTCATATAAATAAAAACCTAAAAAACAAGAAAAAGAGGGTTTGCTCATAAATTCCAAGTAGGAATTCTCACACTTTTTCCACACTTTTCTCACAAATAAAACACTTTTTCTACACACACACACACTTACAAATAAGAGATTTCTCCATTTGGATTTATGGGTTAAACCCCACCCCTCACTTTACATGCGAACTACGTGGACTTTGTTGCCTTTATAGGCTACGTAGGTGTCTCGGGCTAAAACCCGAGACTCGAGTCCTTTTCTCACTTTTTCTCTTATTTTCTATCTTCTCTTTATCTCATTTTCCATTATATTCTATATACTTGTTCTTAGTAACTTATTATTCCATATGCGTTATCGTTCCCTTATAACGATCAACGTAGGGGTAATCACTTAAATCTTATATTCTACACTAATCTCACATTCCTACGGATGACTCGCTTTGTCTTTTTCAAGATACAAGTCGAGGATTCCTACCTCCATTCTATATATACACATGCACACATATCACGGGGGGAAATATAAAGGAAAATAGCAAATATTCATGAGAGATCGAAAGGACGGAATGGGTGCCTAACACCTTCCCATTTTGTAACTAAGCCTCCGAACCCTTCTCGAATCATTTTGGTTTCGCATGCACCAGTATGTCTTCGGATGCCATCCTTCGGGGTGGCTTCCCCTTTTTCTTTTTTCTGTTTTGAGTAAAATAGACTGGCGACTCTAAATCTGTCTACATTTTCACACCTCACAAATCGACGCTGGCCGAAGCGCTCTCCCGAGAGGGGATGCGCGGGACCCGAAGGATCCTTTCTCCCTCCACGGCGGGGATCGGGGATGGCCACAGTGGCGACTCTGCTGGGGATAAGAATTATATTTTGAGGGCTTGACTCTATTTACATGAATGCTATATTTTATGTTTTCCCCCTATACCTGCATGTCCCCCTTTCTCACATGTATATCCCATGCTTATGCTTATATTCACACACTTGTAGAAAATTATCCATGTACACTTCACACCACGTGCACCTAGGATCACATGTATATCCCCATGTTGCACGCATCACCCATCGATACTTGGTGTACCTTTTGGGGTACTTGTACTGGGCTCACTGTTTTTGGCATAATTAAGAAAGGTCTTCTTATCATAAGATACTAATAAGAGAATCATGCATGATTCACACGATATCACCAAAGGGCATTGCTATTGACCAAATTTTACCCAGTAACTGGAGGGTCACTTCGTGATGGGCGCTGGTCCGGCAGGTCGCAGTTAGCCTAAGCGATATGACTCTCACCTTCCATTGGCCAAGTACCTTCGACGTATATCGAACGGTTCCCCTGCATCGTACCGCTTAACCGAAGTCATGACGGGAGGTATATCGTATGGAATTCGTTCACGTACGCTGAGTATATCGAATTCGCTCTCACACGTACCGTCCCCACGAGGTATATGGTGAGCCAATTCATGTACACTCAGGTATATCAAATGGCTTGTCCACACGTATCGATTGCCCGCAAGAGCAAGACGTATATCGTGGAAGTCACGCCAAAGGAGGGAACCCATGCCGATTCACCCAACCAACTGCATACCCGCATATAGGTGTCAAACCTAGGATACGCACTTTAGATTGCCGGTTTTAACCCGAAACTCTGCCGAAATTCCGGGTCGGCCTGCCGCCCAATTTTTCGCGCATTTTTTTAAAATGGGACCCTGTTCGCGAGCCTGGTTACAAGTCCAAACGTAGCTTTGCATATATTAAGACCCTCCGATGGTTTTTATCTCTTGAGGAATCCAGAATCCGTAGCTGGGAGGATGTAGCCCGAGAATTCATGTCACAGTACAAATACAACGAAGAGCTCGAGGTCACCCGCCATGATTTTGAGCTGCTCAAACAAAACTCCAGAGAATCCGTCAGTAACTTTATAGCCCGATGGAGGGAAAAAACAGCTACCATGACCAATCGGCCATCTGAAGAAGAACAAGTCAGCATAGTGAAGAAGAATTTCTTGCCCCAGGTCCGAACAACCATGGGAGGACAGTACTACCCCCACTTTCGAGCTCTCAGAGAAGAAGGAGTAGAAATCGAGGAAAGTCTTGCCAAAATAGAAGTTGAACCGAAGAAGGTGTCCGGACAGTTCACCCCTAGAAAGTATGACAAGCTTCCCAATGCTACAGTCTCAACCATCAACAACATCTCTCAACCAACCACATCCTGGGAACCAGAAAGTCACCCTGTCCCCATCCGAAGGGAATACATTGAGCTCCATGCTCCCCTCTCCAAAGTTTACCAAGCCCTGTTAAGCCGAAACCTTATAAAACCCTTGGATCCCCGTCTATTACCCAATCCACTTCCTAGAAATTTCAAAACCGATGCTCATTGCGCCTTTCACCAAACTGCTGGCCATACCACCGACCAATGCTTCCACCTTCGAAACATAATCCAAGATCTCATTGACCGGGGTACCATCGCCCCACCAGCCAATCCTAAACCAAACACTACTCATAACTCACTCCCAAATCACACCAATGCCATCTTCTTGGAAGAAAACCCGAATTTCGATCCGTCAACCCAAATCACACCCTTATACCCTCCTAAACCTCTTCAACTTTGCCTATATTTCCTCCTACACCCTACCAACCCCGCTGATCAGGCACTGTCACTCCTTACAAGAGCGTGCATCACTGTCCGGACCTGTTCTGAAAGTGGAAGTATGGAATTGTCAGAGGTATTGAATCAACTCCTAGATTTCGGGCTGAAATTGCCCTCACAGATGATTATCGATTGCCAGAGGTTCAGCGCGCTATTTTTGGAAGCACGAAAATGGGCCTGAGAATCAGATAGGTGGGTGGTACCAACCAACGAAGTCAACTTAAATGATGTTATCCAGGTCATGGCGAAAGCATTCAGGAAAACCAACAACATTTGCAGTATCACCGAGTTACTTGACACTTTAAAGCTACAAGGGCGCCTGATCCTTTCACCTTTACACATCCCCACAGAATGGGAAGACCTATATGAGGAAGTCGTTGAAGTTGTGGAATGCATTGATTTCACGAGGGAAAATAGAATTGTTACCACCGGATGGGGGGAAGAATTCAAAGATTCAAATAAAGAACAAGCTTCAGGAGGAACTGGCCCAGTAGCCAACATATGTGGGATGATATCATTTGAAGAACTCCTCGGAGAAATATATAGGGTGGCAGAACAACCTGAGATTGACGAGGAAACTGGATTTAAGTTTTTCCCTTATTCAGTAAATCACATGACCAGATCTGGGAGACATTACCAAATTCCAAACTCACTACCAGCAAATGACAAGGGGAAGGGCATTGAAGACATTCCTATGCCAGAAATGACCCTCGAGGAGAGCAAGATCCTCGATCAACTGAAGAAAACTCAAGCTAACATCACTCTATGGGGGATTTTCATGTCTTCCCAGCAACACAGAAATGCTTTAATCAAGTTGCTCACAGGACCCATAGTTCCTCTTTTTACCACACCAGAAGAAGCGGTAAATTTGGTCGGATCCTTGACCTCAAATCGAATGCTGTCCTTTTCTGAAGAAGAAATCCCCAGAATTAGGCCAAATCACAATCATGCACTCAACATCTCCGCCGAAGTTATGGGGAAGGTTGTACCGCTTTCTCTCGTTGATAACAGATCCGCTTTGAATGTCTGCCCACTGAGAACCTTCAAATGTCTAGGCCTAAAATAAAGTGACCTAGCTCCAACCTCCGCTGCCCTGCGTGCCTACGATAATACCTGTCGTGAAGTGATGGGATCCATAAAACTTGTAATAGGGGCTGGTCCTATAAATCCTGTCGTAGAATTCCAAGTCATCGATTTCTCGACCTGTTTCAACCTGTTTCTCGGACGACCCTGGTTCCACAGTTTAAAGGGTGTCTCTTCCTCATTCCATCAGAAATTAAAGTTCTTCGCCGATGGGCGAGTCATCACCATCTTGGGTGACGACGGTAACGCCGAGGGTGCAGGCACCAACAGTCCAATTCTTGAGATACAATATGAGTCAAATTATATGCTCCTATCAGGATTTCGAGTCGAGCCATCCCTACTCCCGGCAGGGGAAGATTTCAAAGAAAGGGTTTGTCCAGAATATGACCCTCAGGGCAATGTCAATGTGATTCAGATGTTCAGAAACATGCATTACATGCCCGGACTGGGGCTAGGACAAAGGCAGCAGGGGATACTTGAGCCCATCGAACTGAAGAAAGCTTTCCCTCCTTGCGGCTTGGGGTATCAACCATCAGAACAAGAGCTCAGAATGATCCGCCAGACTCGATCAAAAAGAGGGTTAGACTATGTTCGAACTATCTCAGGTGATTCCTTAAATGGACGATTCATTAAAGAAGGCGAGGATTTCCCCTTTTGCGGTTTTCCAGAACCATGGTACGACCACACAGACAAGAAGATGAAGCCTGGAATGGAGATCTTTTTCCAAGATAGCTACCCATGGGCCGAGAGTTCCCACACCGCGTACAATCACCCATTAAAGATTCCGAAGAAACTGAGGAAAGTGACTCCGAAGATTCCTTCAACCTGCAGACACTGGGGATGGCACTCTGCATGGTTCATTCAGACACTACATCACTGGACCCCTCTCATCTGATCAAAGCTACTGACACACCTCTCCTCAACTGGCATGCTGCGCTAGTTCTACCTCTTGAAATCTCCCCTAATCCCAATATTTACCATATTTCTTCTACCGTTGTCCACCCTTGCTCAAATGCAATCGAGATCTCTTTTGATGAGGTTCTCAATGCTGTTTTTCCTATCAATGAAATAAACGAAGATTTTGAGTATCTTGATGTGCCTTACATTAATTGTTTAGATTCTAATCAAGCTTTTGATGATGATGATTTTGCAAATGAACAATTCTTAACTGATTTAAATAAGGTTAATAACAAATAACATAACCGCGTTCAAGTTAATGAAGAAGAGACTGTTGTTATTAATCTCGATTCTAGTAGCCAACTGCACGAGATTAGGATAGGGGCCACCCTTGACGAGCATGAGCGCGCACAACTCGAAGAATTGCTAAAGGAGTTCATGGATGTCTTCGCATGGTCCTACGACGACATGCCCGGTATTGATCCCGAAATAGCTCAGCATGAGATCCCCACTCTCCCAGATTCCAGGCCAGTTAAATAAAAATTAAGAAAGCTCCGCACCGAATGGTCGCTTAAGGTCAAAGAAGAGGTGATCAAACAGTTGAATGTGGGTTTCATTCGAGTAATCGAATATCCCACGTGGGTAGCCAACATTGTACCTATACCAAAATCAGGAGGAAAGGTTCGAATGTGTGTGGAGTATCGAGATTTAAACAAAGCCTCTCCGAAGGATGATTATCCGCTACCCAACATCGACATGATCATGGACAACACAGCCAGTCATGCTCTCAAGTCATTCGTCGATGGGTTTGCCGGATACAACCAAATCAAGATGCATCCCGACCACTAAGAGAAAACCTCATTCATCACCCCATGGGGAACCTTTTGCTACACCGTTATGCCATTCGATCTCAAGAATGCTGGGGCTACCTACCAAAGGGCCGCCACAACCATCCTGCATGATTTGATTCACAAAGAGGTCGAGGTTTACATGGATGATATGATTATCAAGTCCAAAACTAGAGAAGGTCATGCTCCTGATCTTTGAAAGTTCTTCGAACGACTACGACAGTATCAGATGAGACTCAATCCACAAAAATGCGTCTTCGACGTTACAAAGGGAAAACTCTTAGGATTCATGGTCAGTGAGAAGGGGATATAAGCAGATCCCACCAAGCTGAAGGCCATACTTGAGATGCCACCACCCCAAACAGAGAAAGAAGTCCGAGGTTTTCTGGGGAAATTACAATATATCAGCCGGTTCATCAGCCAGCTAACCTCCATCTGCGAACCAATCTTCAAGCTCCTCCGAAAGGATTCAACCCAGGTTTGGAACGAGGCCTGCCAAGAAGCTTTTGATCGAATCAAACAATATATGACCCAACCTCCAGTTCTCATGCCACCACAGCCTGGTCTCCCTTTGCTCCTATACCTAACCATAACCGACACTGCAGCTGGGGCTTTGCTAGCCCAATACCTTGAATACTCTTGTAAAGAAAGAGCCATCTATTATGCCAGTCGCAAATTGGCCGGGTACGAGGTCAACTACACTACTTTGGAAAAAGCATGTGTCGCGCTTGTCTGGGTCACCCAAAAGTTGCGACACTACATGCTCGCCTTCCCCATTAAACTTGTATCCCGAATGGATCCCATCAAATACCTGCTCGAAAAACCCACCTTATTCAGCCGAATGGCCCGATGGTTGATGCTCCTAACCGAGTTCGATATCGTGTATGTCACACAGAAAGCCATTAAAGGAAGAGCCATCTCTGACTACCTCGCTGACTACCCTGTAGAAGAAACAGATGTCTGGATCTCCGAATTTCCAGATGAAAATATCCTCTGCACCACTCAAGACTACCTCCGATGGAAAAATGTTCTTCGATGGCGCTGCCAACGGGATATGGCATTGGGATACTTCTGGTCGCCCCAGATGACTCCCACACTCCTATCGCCATTTAATTGGATTTCGCTTGCACCAACAACATGACAGAATACGAGGCATACACAGTGGGCCTCAAGGTCGCTCTCAAGAAAGGTATTCAATATCTTGATGTATATGGGGATTCCTCCCTCATCATCGGTCAAGTACTCAGAAAGTGGAAGGTCATGGATGAAAAGCTCCAACCCTATCATGCCCAATTAGAAGAGTTAGCCTCCTAATTCCCAGATATCACCTTCCATTACCTACCCCGAGTAAAGAATAACCTAGCCGATGCTCTCGCTACTTTGGCTTCCATGGTCGACATGCCCGAGGGAATAATAATGACCCCTTCCTAGTTCAACAGCAAGATAAACCAACCCATTGCTACCTTATTGAGCTTGTCACCTCAGAAGATCCTGAGCTAGCCAATTACTCGTACTATGATATTTGGTGCCTCCTTCGGTACGGTAGGTATCCCGAGGGTTCTAACAAGAACGACCAAGATACCCTTCGAAGGCTGGCCGCTCAGTACATCATCTGTCATAAAACACTACTCAAGAGGAATTTCGATGGAACTCATTTGCACTGTATCGCAGGGGCTGACATTGAAAAGATAATGCAGAAAATCCACAGCGGGGATTGCGGGCCCCACATGAACGGTCACATGCTTGCCAAGAAGATCATCCGACGGGGCTACTAGTGGACCACCATGGACCAGGATTGCACCGCCTATATTCAGAGATGCCCTAAATGCCAACAGTTCTCCAATCTCCAACATCTACCTCCGTAGGAATTATACAACATGACTTCTCCCTGGCCGTTCTCCACCTGGGGTATCGACATCATAGGGAAGGTTACACCAAAGGCGTCAAATGGGCATGAGTTCATCCTGGTTGCCATTGACTACTTCACCAAATGGGTCGAAGCTGAGTCATATGCAGTATTAAATGCCAAGAAGGTGGCCAAATTCATCAAGAAAAATATCATCTGCCGATATGGAGTCCCGCACGAGCTAGTGTTAGATAACGATTTGCACTTCGAGGCAGAAGTCACAGAAGTTGTCAACGAGTATGGGATTCAGAGACACAAATCTTCTCCCTACCGACCTCAGACCAATGGTACAGTTGAAGCCGCCAACAAAAACCTCAAAACCATCATCAGCAAGATGACCGAAAGTTGTAGGGATTGGGCCGACCGGATACCGTACGCCCTCTGGGGATATCAAACCTCAATCCGAACCTCTACTGGGGCTACCCCTTACTCTTTGGTCTACGACATGGAAGCAGTCCTACCTGTGGAGCTGGAAATACCCTCACTACGTGTCATGCTCAAAGGCAAGGTTAGTGAAGAAGACTGGTACCAAGGCCGTCTTGATGAGCTAGCCCTCCTAGATGAAAGAAGATTAAAAGCTCTTAATCACATACAGGGATACCATCGTCGAATAACGCGATCGTTCAGCAAGAAAGTCAAGGACCGCAGTCTCCGGGGGGGGGGATTTAGCCCTCAAAGAGATAATCAAACCCATCTGGGACCCCAGAGGAAAGTTCAAGCCCAATTGGAGCGGCCCTTACATTGTGAAGAAGATCTTGTCTGGCGGTGCCGCCATGCTCACTGACCTGGATGGGGAAGAGATGGCTCGTCCAGTCAATCTGGACCGTCTCAAGAAATTCTACCCCTAGTCCAAAATCTCGACGCGCTACGACTCTTCTCATCCCCCTTCTATCCTAAAAAAAAAAAAACTCTCCATTTCCCTTTACCCAGAACTACGTGGGCCTGATCCTCTACATAAAACTATTTTAAAACTTTTCAAAAAAACCCCCAGAGGTACGTAGGCAGCTCATACATCCCACATGAGCACGACCCCTTCTTTTTCACAAAAATATATTCTTTTCTTATCTCCGAGAACGACAGTTCATTCTAAACATGTACTTGAACAAAAGGATTATGTATGCCTTAGCGATTGGTATAGATAATTCAAAATACAAAATTCATCGAAAGGCACAGCTGGATGATCAAAAACTTGTTTATTTCAGTAATAAGAAACTACAATACATATTACATAAGAAAAAGGAACGGATAACTCCTTTCCCCTACTACCATAAAAACCAGATAAAATCCCCCACATCTGTTACATAAATAAACTCTCCAGGAGTCCTACCCACAGCTACCCGAAGAGCCTGCACCCTCATCATCTACATCATGAGGACCCCAAGTTTCTCCTACCTGAATGGAGTGCCTCAAACACTCCATGGACTGATGAGCCTTAACCATCTTCGAAAAGACCACAACACCCCCTTCCATGGAGTCAGATAAAATAAACCACCTTTGACCAGTCTCTACTGCCAACATCTTGCTGACTACTTTCCTCCGCAACCACCTCATATAATCTTTGGGGACATGCCAAACCTTCTCGACAGACTGAGAGGGACGGGTCGACGGACGCCGATTTTCCCACAGAGATCCAAGCAACAAACGCAAGCGCTCAGTCAAATCTTCTACCGGAAAGAAATTTGAGGTCCGAGGGGGCACGACCTGCGCCCAGCCAAATTGGCGCAAAAGCCGCCAAGGGAAATAAAAAGAGGTCTGTCCGAGA
Source organism: Sambucus nigra (assembly GCA_949130495.1). Lineage (NCBI taxonomy): Eukaryota > Viridiplantae > Streptophyta > Magnoliopsida > Dipsacales > Adoxaceae > Sambucus > Sambucus nigra. Next base: position 446,751,628 of record OX422218.1, on the reverse strand, counting down.
CCAACCAGCCACACATATGAATACTCTCCTAGCTCCAGAACAAGCTGCAACTGTCCCCACCAAGGCACTGACCAATACAACCCAGAGCCCCATGCTCCAAAAGCCAATTCTCCCAATTCTCAACATGTAGGCCAACACGAATGAAGAAGCGCGAAAAGAAGTTGGGTACAACCGACAAAAGATATTATGGAGGGGTCGACAAGCGGAATCTTTCAGACAACCACATGAACAACATCACAGGGCTACCCCTCAAAAAGTCAGAACGACCTTCTCTCCAGGTATCCAGGCCATTCAGAGTCTCCGCCAATATCACCGTCGTAGGATTGCGATGGTATGACATCCATGAGGTAATGACTGCAAGTTGTGGGTCCACTCGCACCTCCCCAGTCACGAATAATAATTTTGAAACCAGGCCTAGAACAACGACTCCAGTATAGCCAGCATCACCTACTTCCCGCGAATGCACGGACTGCAACACCACCGGGAGGGATATCATTCCTCCGACAACCAATGACCTAGCCACCGAAGGCGAGATATGAAGAAGCTCGACCAACAAATCCCTAGGGGAGCGGGAAAATTTGAGTAAAGCCGCGGCAACACTGGGATTCACACCTAGTATGGCAGAAAATTCCTCGAAGGTAGGACAAACTTCTTCCAACCCAAAGCGAAATACATGGTCTTCGGGGTACCAAAATTGTACTGCTGCCATCAGCATATTCCACTCAAAAGGTCGATTACTCCACAAGGAGACTCAACGCATGTTGAAAGCATCATAGTCGACATTATAAGAGCACATAGCTTCCAAGGCTTCGAGGTAGTTGAAAAACTCGGTGCTACTAGGGAGAACCATCTTGTAGGGAAAAGAAATAGTGGGCAGGTAGATAAGGATGCAAAGGTGTGATGAAAATACTCCACCCCTCCCCCCTTTTTATACTTGCGAACTCTCATAAAAGACATAATCCCTGCAGAAATCGAAAGGAATCCTACCCCTCAAGGTACAAAAGGCTGAAGAGGGTACCAATCAAAGCTTTCAATTGATAGGAGTGGACTGAACTTCCGATAGGCAGGCCAGGGTGCTTGCCGATCGGTAACCCCCAATTTTTGGAAATTTCCTCCTTTCCTTTTTTGTCAAATCAGAAAACTCCATAAAAATAAATTGATATTCTCAAAAGAATTTCAAGAATCCTGTTTTCTCCTTATGGGATTCCCCGTTTTATATAAAACAACTTTCCTTTGAAAAATTCCAAAAATACTCCTGTTTTACGGTCTCAGTAGCAAATTAAAAAGCGCATGTGCATGCATTCATTCATCATTAAAATAAAAGATAGTAAAAAAATTACATTGCATTGCATATATCTGTTTTCTTTGTTACATCGTCTTGCAGGAAATAGAAAGAAAAAGCCAAAAAACAATGGGACTCAGTCTAAACCCACACTCCCTCTCTCTTTCTCTCTCTCAAGAGCTTCCACCCCTGCGACGAGCTCTCTTTCCCCTACGGCGAGACGACGCGCCCCCACTACCCGAGCCAGAGTCTTCCCCGGACGAGGCTGACGGCACCAAGCAAGAAGGAACAGGGATAGCATCCCGAATGTGGGCAGTCGCCGATGATATCCAGTCTCTGATATCCCTGAGCCAAGTGGTCGACACCCTTATTTGCTGCAAGGAAAAGGCAGAATCAGTATCAAGCAAAATAAATCAAAAAAGAGGAAAAGGATCAAAAGGTTTACCGCAGGACGAAGGACCTCCTCTGTCAAGCCTAGCTCCTTCGGATCCATCGCAAGAGGACGGTGCAGCATCGACACTATCCCTCCATCAACCCGCCGGATGTTGTATGAAGGAGTGTGCAGCCGAACAAAAGGGACCTTCGAGGTCACCGCCGCCGCAGGTGCCGATGGACCACCACCATTGTGGGAAGACCCCACCGCCCGACTCGAACCAGCAGGAGGGAAAGGCAAAGTGTCATGTATGCTGGGCGCCATCAAACAACTCATCACAAAGTCCATATAATCATACGGCGCGACCGTATCAGTATACAACGTCTAGGACTTGCTGATCATCGCCGCGATCCTCTCATCCTCCAATAACTGTCGCTCCCACCTCATAGACGTAGGAGGCTGCGCGGGAGGCACCACCACCTCCTCCTCAGCAATCTAACGAATAACCCTCTCCCCGAGGTACCAGGAATGGCCGAACTCATGCACCAAAAAATGCCTCATCTACGCGTTCACCCCAGTCATCCCCGTATCCTGAATGGCTGTCCCCCAGGGATAAAAGTTCACCTGAAAATCCCCAAGCAGGCATGAGTCAATACAAGATCAAAATGTACAAAAACCAAGACTGAAATGGAAAAAGTCTTACCCGACCACTGGTCAGGTCATTTAAGACCTGACGCACCGCCTCCAGGGAAAGAGATCCCTTCGACTGCCGGTTGGCCTTACGCCATCGATACAGTCGGCAGAAGTCCCCAACGGTGTCGTCCTTCAGAGCAATCAACGGGGTGTTGCACCCAATCACCTCATAGAATCACGTTTGAATTCACAAGCAAAAGGAGACGCATAAAGAAAATGCGAATGCATGAAAGAAAAATGCACAAAGTAAAGAATACCTCAAGGAGATACGTGGCTCCAGTAAAAGTCTGCCGACAGCACCGACTGAATGCATCCAAAGAAGAGTAAAGGGTCGCCAAGGTCAGACTCCCCCAATCATAGAAAGAGATGTTCAAAAACATCCTCAAGTACGGTAGAAACTACAAATGGACGACGTCGCCACTCGACGCCACCATGAAACCTCCCAGCATCAACAAGATGAACAATCAGGCCATCTGCCTCACTTGCAGCCCGTCCTCCACATCAACCACCCTACTCAGCAAAACATCCTTCAGCAAGGACAGCCGGATAGAATCCCCAGAGACTATCCTCCTCACATCACCAAGTGCTGCATACACCGCCTCCGGCCTCACCCGCAAGGAGAGATCCACCTCTATCTTCTCCCCGTCACAATCCAGCGCCAGCAGTTGCTGCACATCTATGGAAGTCACCGTCATCTCCCCGAAGCTAAAATGAAAAGTGTGGGTAGTGTCCCACCACCTCTCCCCCAAAGCACACAGGACTGCGGTCGAACTAGGCATCTCATCCAGCGTAGCCACCAACCTCCCAAAACTCGCTGATGATACCATCCAGCACACCACAGGTGGAAGATGCTCCCAAACATCCTTAAGCCCCATCGTCCCGCGAGCACGCATGTTCATCAAAGAAATATCTGACTGGTAAAAGGAAAAATTCAGTCAAAGGTCAAGAAAAAGGAAAAATCACCCAAAAAGAAAGGAATGCCAAAGGTCAGGTTACTTACATAACCACCGGGAATAACTCTCGAAGAGCGATGACGCGACTGCTCCCGCAGCAAGGTCCGCTCATCCGCAACCAGCTCGAATGCATCAAAGGTATTCTCATTCCCCAAAGCAAGAGACACCCTGTCCCTCCAATCCACATTCGCCCAGTCATCAACGGTCAACCATTCCCGATGGACAGCGGTACTCACAAAGGCGGCCATTTCTTGAAGATCGGAACGTTAGAACAATTCGGAGAAAGAAATCGCAGAAAGAGAGAATGCAAGAAGCTGTGAAAAATGAAGGGGATTCGCCCCCTTTATATAGGAGGCCAAACGCCATACCGATCGTCACTGACACCAGCTATACCGATCGACACTATCTCCTTACCTTCTCGAGGCAGCCCAAAAGTCCGTGCCACTACCGAGTGGCACCCCTCATACCATGCCGACCGGCACCCCCCTTAAAATTTTGTACAGAAATTCCCAGAAAATACCAAGAAGCCTCGAAAAATCCCCAGAAAATTCCTAAAAATCCCAGGAAGGATTTAGAACGTTTTCATCAAGAAAATTTCGCACTCCTTCAGGCGACACATCTTTTTCCCCAACGGAACCCTCAAAATCCAAGCAAATGACCTCTCAAGCACTGCGCCTAGACCACCTAATCACCTCCTCAGCAGAGTTTACAACCTCAAACCGGTTATCTCCCCAACAATCAACTCCTCCAATAATATCAAAGGCACAAGGCCTCCTCAGCCATCGGCTACCCGGTGCGATACAATATCACATGGTATTTTTCCCAGCAGAAATCAGAAGAATCACTCGCCCCAGGCGATCTCTCCCAAAGGACAATCCAAATCTTCCCCAGCTCATTCATCGTTCCCCAACGGAACCTCAAATCAAATTCTTATCCCCAGTGGAACCTCAAATCTAATTCTTATCCCCAGCAGAATCCCAAATCCAATCCTTACCCCCAGTGGAACTCTTTTCTTTTCCCAAAGAAATGCAATCACTCTTGGGTCAGAATTGACCCTCATCTTGGATCGTCACTTGAGTTAGGTCATAATTGACCTCGATCCTTGGTCGTCACCACCTTGGGTCAGAATTGACCCCGGTCTTGGATCGTCACCTGACTTAGGTCAGAATTGACCTCGGTCCTCGGTCGTCACCACTCTTGGGTCAGAACTGACCCCGATCTTAGATCGCCACCTGAGTTAGTTCAGAATTGACCTCGGTCCTCGGTCATCACCATTCTTGGGTCAGAATTGATCCCGGTCTTGGATCGTCACCTGAGTTAGGTCAGAATTGACCTCGGTCCTCGGTCGTCACCACTCTTGAATCAGAATTGACCCCGGTCTTGGATCGTCACCTGAGTTAGGTAAAAATTGACCTCGGTCCTCGGTCATCACCACTCTTGGGTCAAAATTGACCCCGGTCTTGGATCGTTACCTGAGTTAGGTCAGAATTGACCTCGGTCCTCGGTCGTCACCACTCTTGGGTCAGAATTGACCCCGTTCTTGGATCGTCACCTGAGTTAGGTCAGAATTGACCTCGATCCTCGGTTGTCACCACTCTTGGGTCAGAATTGACTTTGTTCTTAGATCGTCACCTGAGTTAGGTCAGAATTGGCCTCGGTCCTCGGTCATCACTACTCTTGGGTCAGAATTAACCCCGATCTTTGATCGTCACCTGAGTTAGGTCAGAATTGACCTCGATCCTTGGTCATCACCACTCTTGGGTTAGAATTGACCCCAGTCTTGGATCGTCACCTAAGTTAGGTCAGAATTGACCTCGGTCCTCGGTCGTCATCACTCTTGGGTCAGAATTGACCCCGGTCTTAGATCATCACCTAAAATAGGTCATAATTGACCTCGGTCCTCGGTCGTCACCACTCTTGGGTCAGAATTGACCCCGGTCTTGGATCATCACTAGAGTTAGGTCAGAATTGACCTCGGTCCACGGTCGTCACCATTCTTGGGTCAGAATTGACCCCGGTCTTGTATCGTCAACTAAGTTAGGTCAGAATTGACCTCGGTCCTTGGTCGTCACCACTCTTGGGTCAGAATTGACCCCAATCTTGGATCGTCACCTAAATTAGGTCAGAATTGACCTCGGTCCTCGGTCGTCACCAATCTTGGGTCAGAATTTACCTCGATCTTGGATCGTCTCCTGAATTAGGTCAGAATTGACCTCGATCCTCGGTCGTCACCACTCTTGGGTTAGAATTAACCCCAATCTTGGATCGTCACCTGAGTTAGGTTAAAATTGACCTCGGTCCTCGGTCATCACCAGTCTTGGGTCAGAATTGACCCCGGTCTTGGATTGTCACCTGAATTAGGTCAGAATTGACCTCGGTCCTCGGTCGTCACCACTCTTGGGTCAGAATTGACCCCGGTCTTGGATCGTCACCTGAGTTTGGTCAGAATTGGCCTCGGTCTTCGGTTGTCACCATTCTTAGGTCCTTAGAATCAACCTCTACCCTCTGATTTGGTCGTCCCCAGCACGCTCCTTAGGTCCTCAAAATCGACCTCGACCTTTTGAATTGGTCGTCACCATTCTTGGGTACTCAGAATCGAACTCGACCCTATAATTTGGTCATCCTCGCTTCCTTAGGTCCTCAGAATCGACCTCGGCCCTCTGAATCAGTCATCCTCGCTTCCTTAGGTCCTCAGAATCGGCCTCGATCCTCTAAACCTACCATACTCTCTCAGAAGAATCATGCGGTGTCTAATCGACGACTATCATTTATTTCAAACTTACCCATTGAGGGGCTCTGTAGACACCTCATTCTGTTACCCCCTAACTCTCCTTAGGTCCCTAGTACTTCCACTCATCACCGCAAACCCAGGTCATGTCCCGAGCACTAACCTGGAAGCCATCGAGCACCCCCCGACTCAATTTGACCAAAAATCAAACTCTTCGTCTCGACCGAGTCTCAATGAATCTTTGAACGACACTGAATACCCTTTCCAACGGTCCATCCTGTGCACAATTCCGACTTACCATGCGGACGAACGATCCGTTTGTGTTCGAAACCCCAACCTAGAGGCCACCGGGTGATCCCGGGCTCTGTTGACCTAAGTCGACCCTTCAGCTCGACTGAAGCTGAATGAATCTTCGAAGGGCACTGAATACCCTTTTCAACGGTCCATCCCGTGCGCAATTCTGACTTTCCATGCGGACGGACGATCCGTTTGACTCCGAGAGGTCATCGAATGCTTCTCGGGCCCGGTTGACCAAAGTCAACTTCCTGAACTGAGCTAAAATCTTTGGAATGTCGAAGTACATCTCCTAAGCTTTCTAATGGTCTGCCCCATGCACAATTCAGACTTACTATGCGGACGAACGATCCATTTGCGTCCGAATAATTCCCCGTCCAACGGACCGATAAATGATTCCGAGCCACATTTGACCCAAGGTAAACTCCCGAACTCGGGAGCAGTCTAAAGGAATTTCGAAGGTCTCTGAAATACCTTTCCAACGGTATGCTCTGTGCGCGATTCTGACCAACGTTTTGCCCTCGGCGGCCAATTTTCTGAAAAAGCCTAAGGCGCACTGCCAAATGGCAGGTCCCAGACCCTGCCTATCGGCACCTGCCGATAGGTAGTTCCATGGCAATGCCGATATGCAGACCCCTGGGCCTATAAAAGTACGCTTTCGCCTCATTTGCAAGGGGAGCTCAGATAAGAAGCAAATCACTCTCAGCAAACCCCCAGAAACCTCTCTCGAAGGCAGCGTGATTTCAACTTCCAAATCCCTTTTTCACTTCCACTTTTCATCATCCCTTTCATCAAACTTGATGAATTAACCACTCCCCATCATCATCCAAGTGCAAGGGATGCTTTTCAACATTCAAGATCAAGCTCAAGGTCTCCAAGAAGGTCCAACTTTCTCAAACTCTCTCCTAAATTCTCTTAAATTTGCAATAACTTATTTTCTTACTTAGCACTTTTACTATCTCATCTCACACACCATAAATACACTTTTTATCTAGTATTATTGCACATCTCCTATTTTCATATAAATAAAAACCTAAAAAACAAGAAAAAAAGGGTTTGCTCATAAATTCTAAGTAGGGATTCTCACACTTTTTCCACACTTTTCTCACAACTAAAACACTTTTTCTACACACACACACACACACACACACACACACACACACACACACACTTACAAATAAGATATTTCTCCATTTGGATTTATGGATTAAACCCCACCCCTCACTTTACATGCGAACTACGTGGACTTTGATGCCTTTCTAGGCTACGCAGGCGTCTCGAGGTAAAACCCGAGACTCGAGTCCTTTTCTAACTTTTTCTCTTATTTTCTATCTTCTCTTTATCTCATTTTCCATTATATTCTATATACTTGTTCTTAGTAACGTATTATTCCATATGCGTTATCGCTCCCTTATAACAATCAACGTAGGGGTAATCACGTAAATCTTATTTTCTACACTAATCTCACATTCCTACGGATGGCTCTCTTTGTCTTTTCCATGATACAAGTCGAGGATTCCTACCTCCATTCTATATATACACATGCACACATTTCACGGGGGGAAATATAAAGGAAAATAGCAAATATTCATGAGAGATCGAAAGGGCGGAATGGGTTTCTAACACCTTTCCATTTCGTAACTAAGCCTCCGAACCCTTCTTGAATCATTTTGGTTTCGCACGCACCAGTATTTCTTTGGATGCCATCCTTCGGGGTGGCTTCCCCTTTTTCTTTTGTCTGTTTTTGAGTAAAATAGACTGGCGACTCTAAGTCTCTCTACATTTTCACACCTCACAAATCGACGCCGATCGAAGCGCTCTCCCGAGAGGGGACGCATGGGACCCGAAGGATCCTTTCTCCCTCCGCGGAGGGGATCAAGGATGGCCACAATATTCAAAACCTTGTACGTATATACACATTATTATATGTATATATCCTTGTATATTTATTTATCAAAATACCCAAACTAGAACATTATCAATTAAATTTGAAAACAAAAGAAATATTAAGTTTAGATTTCCCAAAATCAAAACCATTTCTTAAAATCAAGTACATAAATTACACATAAACGTAACATAAACAAAAATCAACTTACATGTATTATAGACTTGTTGGATTTGTTATTGACACAATAAGAGAATTCTTGAAAAATCAGGACCAAAAACAGAATCAATTAAAATAATCACAACAAAATACTAACTTCTTTGCGACACTCCATGCCAAATTAACCTGTTCTTATAAAAATAGCGGCACACCATGCCAAATTAATCTGTTATCATAAAAAATATCCTCTATTTACATCTTTAAGCAAAACCCACTTTTCAGATTCAAATAAAACCTAAAAACAGTGAGAAACTACTATTCTCAAATTTACCATAAGAACCAATAAAATAACTGCTTGTTTAACCAAATGTAATAACCAATATCTTTTATCGAATGGATAATATTATTAGAAACTATAAACTTGTATTAATATAAACATCCTATTAGTATTATCATAACAATCATCAATATAATAAGGGTAAAAAAAGAATCAGTTAATATAATCACAACTCAATACCCTAGATAAATGTAGTAATCTTGCTATGAACAAACGATAAATAAATCCATAAGTATGTATACCTTTAGAAAGGGAAACGCTTGGGTTGAAAGGGAAATGCCGGTGGTTGAGAGAGGCAACAATGGTGGTGATCGAGGTAGAGAGGATAGAGAACGTGACTAAGAGAGAGAGAGAGAGAGAGAGAGAGAGAGAGAGATTAGTTTGTGAGATACGATTGAGAAAGAACTAGGGTTTTAAGTTTAATATTGTTTTGTTATGATGGTCTTTGACCCTAACACGACTGTGACAACAAAATAATTATTGTCATGGTCTTTGACCCCGACACGACCATGACAACAACTCTTTATTTTTTGTTAAGATTTTTTACTATGATAACTCCTTGGGGGTAAAAGGTGATAAAAATCCTTTTTTGGTGTTGTGTGTGTAGGAAATATAAATTGAATATCAACCCACTCAAATGCGCTTTCGGTGTAACAAGTGGAAAATTCTTAGGTTTTGTGGTGGATTACACGAGAGTTAAGATGGACCAAAACAAGAACAAAGTTATCCTTGATATGCCTTGCCTAAGAATGATACAGGAGCTGAAGAGCTTCCTCGGGAATATTTTCTTCCTAAGAATATTTATCCCAGGTTTGGCTGAGGTTACTTATCCATTAATGAATTTGTTGTGCAAGACTATGAAGTTCAAATGGAGTAACCTCACCAAGAATATTTTGACAAGCATAAACAATTACTCACCTCCCCACAAATGATGATTCCGCCAAGAACTGGAGTATCATTTGAGATTTATCTTACCTCTACCACAAGGTCCATTGGGGAAATATTGGCATAAGGGATTATTGGGCAAAAATGACCAGTCTACTATTAGAGTAGAATCATTCACGGTTTAGAGGTAAGATAAAAAAGCATTGAGAGGCATTATTTGACCTTGGTATTTGTTACCCCAAAACTTAGGCATTATATGCTATTTTTCACAATTAATATTATGACAAGATGTGTTCCTATTAAGTTTCTATTAGTACGAACGATTTTAATTGGAAGAGTAGCAAGGTAGTTCCTTATCCTCTTGAAATATGACCTGAAATGTGTGGTCCCTCGTGCAATCAAGAGTCAAGCTTATGCTGATTTACTGATAATTTTTCCTTCTAGAATATTTGACCCACCTCATGAAGACATTTCAGGAGATTATCTACAAGATAACTTCTTAAAGACCATTTGTAAGGACATGATTTTATAAATGTCCATTATCAATTAGTATGTTGTATACCTCTACAACCATCAAAGAATGTTCAAGATCACATATGCAACAAGACGGATCCGAATATCAAGTTTCTTCAACAATCAAGCCTCCGCTAGATGAATTTGGTAACGGTTGTGTTTTTATTCTTGAGCATTTCACTTAGAATATTGGGATATTTTTCATCAAAAAAATTCTAAGTGTTGGAGTGGAGTTTTTAAGTTTTTTGTCAAAATTAATTATTGAATTTTTAAGGAGCTGCATTTTCTAGGAAAAGAAAATGAAAAAATATTGATTTAAAGGCTAGTTCGAACGACAACCTATGTCATTCAAATGACATGACATCTCGCACGAAGCTCGTTCGAGTGACGCATGTCATCGTTCAAATGAGATGTGATCTCGTTCGAGCAATCTGTCGCCTAAAGGTTTTGTAGAAATACACGTTAAACGAGGCATATTTCATTAAGAAGTCTTTTATTATTCATTCTGCAAATAATGAAAATCGCCAGAACACTTTTGGCTTCTACATTTAGGGATTGAAACCCTTGTTTTTGTTTCACAAAACTTCCAATGTTTAGGTGAATTTTTTCGGAACCCAAGAATATACTTTTCTATTGTTCAACCTTTGTGGAGTGTGTCTCTACACCTGAAGTCTGAGGTCATTGAGGTTCACTCCATGTGGATATTTACTAAAGATTGGACTGCGATTCATATGGATTCGCTGCATGGGATCCATTGATGACTCTAGACTGAGTGTCTATATAGGTTTGCTGAGGTAAACTTATTGCAGATTTCATTGTAAGTGTAAATTGCGACTTAATTATAGTGAAGTAAAAGGTTTTGCCCTGAGAGGATTTTTTCTGAAATATGTGAGTTAGCATATTTGTGTTTGTTGGTTTGATACATGCACACACGCAGATTTTTGTTTAAGGGATGCATTAGTTTGATTCAAAAATTGACTTTAATTAAATAAGTTTGTATTTGGAATTTACACATTTATTTAAAATTGGTATCATACGGTGCATCATTTTTTTCACAAATTGGTATCAGAGCGGGTTATGCTAATTTATCACGTGATCCTGATTTTTATTTGTTTGATACATTTTGACTACTGATGTTGTCAAATTGGTATCAGAGCAGGTTATGATAATTTATTGCTTATTCCTATTTTTCGCAAAAATTGCGTGATATTGATTTTCTCTGTAAAAAGCTGTTTTGTGTAAAATCGTAATTTTTTTCGATAGAGTACTTATGTAATCGAATGCCTCCCCTTGATGACATTAGTTAGAGTTTTGATGATTTAAATAGTTTGAATTTGATGTTTGCGAAAAGAATTGATTTTTTGGAAAAAGAAAATTGTCCTTCTAAATCCGCCATGGATCTTTTGCAAACGGTTCAAAATCAAACAGATTTTTATCATGAGAAATTTGTTTCTTTGGACTATGACTTTAATGCGTTAAGTTGTCCAAAAAGGAGAGTTATGAGAGAGTACTATTTTTAGAAAAAGAATTGAAGGACTTTAAAGATTCTAGGATTTGTGTTTGTGCCAAAGTGAATAAACATAGTTTACGCGATGAGTTTGTGGCATGTGAGGAGGCTCTTAGGGATAATTTTGCATATTTTAAAAACGAACGTGATAACCTTCTAGGACTTATTGAAAATTTAGAGAAGGAGTCCCTATTGTAAGAGTCCAATTCTTTACTTGAGTAAAAATTTTGGAGATAAAAAATAATTTGACAGACTCGAGTAGTGTTGGTAGCAATAGTAGTGGCTCATCGTGTTATCATATTTCGAGTGTTAAAGCCAAGACCATTATTTGTTTTAGAGGGTCAATAAATCCCAAGGATGTTAGAAAAAAGTCAACTTGTACGTGTCGGTCCGCCCGTTTACACATGTTCATATTGTGGTAAGAAAGGTCACTTTAGGCGCTTTTGTTTCGATCTTTGAAGAAGCCCTTGGAAGTTAAAGTCTAGTGTTCCCTTGGTTACCAAACCCCCATTCGTCATTGCACACCTATCTATTTGGGTTAGGAAATCACTTTTAGAGGCATTAGATGTTAGACTAGTTGATTATCGGGTGCTTGCACATGATTCTTGTCTTGCTATATCATATAGATGATTGTGTTCGCATGTTTGTCATATACTAGTTATGTTTCATGATATATTCTTGCTAGTGTTATGACTTGTGTAATTTTTGTATTAGATTTTTGTTTTTGAAATTTTTTGAAAAATACAAAAAGATTTTATTTTCATAAAATTTTGAAAAACTCAAAAAGAGTTTTGTAGTTTGTTTTTACACCGTTTATGGATGGACATATAGGATGATGGAGTGACAATTCCATTCCATATCCATGTGATGATTTGATAGTGTTTTGATATGCATCATCATTTCATTTTTATGCTTTACAATGTTTAGAGTCATTGAGATGTGATTAGTTGTTACTACCTACATGTTTGACTCATAAGTTCCTTTAATGCACACTTGCACGGATTTGTTTGGTTATTGTACTTGTTTATCACATATTGGTCAGGGTGTTGTCATCTCAATTCTGTCTTTAAAATGAACCATATGTGATAAAACTTGACAAGGGAAGTAGTGCATGTAAAAACTATTTACCGTGAGGAATTTAATTGCAACAAAATATGATGAGTGAATCACGAAAAAGGACTCTAAGATTTCAAAATTAACTAGTCGTGAAAGACAGCGTTTCAAGGATCCCGAAAAAATTAAATGGCAATAAAAAGATAAATATGCCCAAAAGGGGCCACCTCAAAAGAAAATATAAATGATTATTATTTATGAGGGAGTTCGGATGGAAAGAACTGAAAAACGGGTTTGCAGGTCCTGACAGCGTCTTGAAAAAGCATTCATAATTATAGACGTTATTGGTGTGGGAATCACTTTTGACTTTGATGTGTTAATGGATTGAGTCGATGTCATTTAAATTCAACGCTTTTCAACACCTAAGGACTATTTTAAGATTCATTCGATAGGAGTATACGTATGCATCGTGCACATATGTTATGTTTGATTGCGGTTACTTGCCTATTGAATATGTTCACACCCATTCATTCTGTTTCCATGATTTGGTTAGCTTAGTGTAAATTCATGGTGTGATTTTTCCTTTTTTTAAAAAAATTAAAAAATCAAAAATAGTTTGTGAAGTATGTTTGAGTAGCTCTTTAATCGTGACAACTCCATGCTTGATTTCTTTATTCGTTTCCATGTCTATTTTGGTCAAATAAAAAGGGGGAGAGTGAATTATACGAGTTTTTGCATTATGAGGGAGATTTGATTATGATGATTGATGAATTTTTATATAATTTCAAACTCGATACGTCATGAGGTATTTTCTTTGTCGTATATGTGTAAATACAACAATGGAAGATCATATGTTACACACCCTGATGAGAAAAGATTGAAGATTTGAAGATTTGATGTTGGAGACTCTGAAGAAAAGTTTTGAGACCTACATGTTTAGTACCTTTTCATTTTTGGGTTCATGAGGGTATTATATTTGTATAGGTATTTTGATTTGATAATTCAATTATTTTTATTTTATACCAGCATAGACATAGGGAGAGATTTGTAAGGACATGATTTTATAAATGTCCGTTATCAATTAATAAGTCATATACCGCTACAACCGTCGAAGAATGTTAAAGATCACATATGCAACAAGACGGATCCGAATATCAAGTCTCTTCAACAATCAAGCCTCCGTGAGATGAATTTGGTAAAGGTTATGTTTTTATTCTTGAGCATTTCACTTAGAATATTGGAATATTTTTCGTCAAAAATTTTCTAAGCGTTGGAGCGGAGTTTTTAAGTTTTTCGTCAAAATTTATTTTTGAAGCTTTAAGGCGCTGCATTTTTTGGGAAAAGACTGGAAGACCAGTTAGGGGAAATGACTAAGGCCAAGATCCCTCTTCAAAGAAATTTTGTCCAAGGATCACCTTTTGTCCAGGCAATCGTGGATTTTCCCATACCATCAAAATTTAAAGCTCCTATAGTGACGCCTAAGTATGATGGAAAAACTGATCCTATCCTCCACATAGAGCAGTACCAAGCTACTGCTGATATCTATGCGGTTTCTGATGAAATAAGGTGCAGGGTCTTCTCAGGAACTATCACTGGGTCCGCCCAGATATGGTACAACTACCTTCCTTGGGATAAGATTTCTACTTTCCACCACCTGGCATAATTCTTCATAGGGAACTTCTGTTTCGGTGCGAAGCCGGTGAAGAGAGTAGCACACCCGCTGAGTGTGAGGCAGAAAACAGGAGAAAGTATAAGGGATTACATGGCAGAACTGATGGCAAAAGCAACTAAGATCATGAATACTGAAGAGGCCATGGCTGCAAAGTAGAATGCGGATACTAAAGCAGAAAACAAGGATGAAGGTATAGCGAATAAGAAGGATTAAAAACGCAATGGGAACGGCAAGAGGCCAAAGGGCAAGGTGACGCTCGAGAAGTTGAAGAAGTATGGGAACTACACTCCCTTAAAGGTGGACATATACCATGTTCTGGAGGAGATCAAGAATAATGAGGAGCTAACTTGGCCGAAGAAAATAAGGAAAGATCCCGATAAGAGGGATAAGTCCAATAACTGTGAGTTCCATAGAGATCATGGCCACATGACCAAGCGCTGCATAACCCTCCAAAATGAGATTAAAGCACTCATTAGACTAGGAAAATTAAGTAAGTTCGTTGATCGCCAGAGGGAAGACCAACTAGAGAGGAGGACAAAGGTCCAAATCTCCTCGCCGAACAAGAGATGACAAAAAGAGGGACCACGAAGATGATCCAGAGGACGACCCCGACCTCCCCAAAAATCCAAGGCAGCCTGAGCGTGAGGTATTCTTAATCCACTTTGGATCATTTGAATGTAATGTGATTACAAGTGGCGATGCGGGAGGTGGGGATCATACTACTGAACGGAAAGCTTACCTCAATGAGGACCAAGCTTGTTCTTACATACAGCGCATAAATTTGGCCGAGGAAAATCTCCCTAGGAAGGTGAACAAGGACAAAATGGTTATCAATTTTTCTAAAAATGATCTTGCCGGAATACTGTACCCTCACGACGACCCCCTAGTAGTCAAGATGAGAATGAAGGATGTGGTGATTTGACGTGTATTGGTAGATAATGGTAGCTCTGCAGACATTATGTTCTACCCCTATTTTGATAGCGTGAATCTAAAGCAAGCCCAGTTAGAGCCATATCATAAGCCCCTCCTCAGTTTTACCGGCGAAAAGGTTTTCCCACTCGCGACGATCAAGTTGGACATGCTCATTGGCACCTGGCCTGCTTGCAGAATAGAGAAAGTACACTTTTTCATAATGGACAAGAATGTCCAATCAGCCTATAATATAATCATGGGGAGAGTAGGTTTGAAGAAATTCGAGGCAGTGCCATCCCCGGTACACCAATGATTGAAGTTTTTGACCAATTTCGGGGTTGGAGCTGTGAAAGGCGACCAGAAAGTAGCTCAAGAATGCGACTATTCATCCACTGAAAAGGAGGAAATGGAGGAGGCCAGGAATAAAACCACCACCTACCAGGTGGATGGGTCTAAGGAGGATAAAATTAAAACGTTGGATCCTAGGGATGAGTCCCAGCTTAGGAAGGGTCAGGTCATGGAAGCTCCGGAGAACATTATCCTGAATGATGAATGACCAGAACGAATAACTCAGATTAGCGCTTCATTGGATCCGTCAATAAAGCAGGAACTGGTGGCATTTTTAAGGCGCAGAAAGCAAGCTTTCTCATGGAATCATGAAGGCATGCCAGGGATAGACCCGACCTTCTTGTGCCACGGGCTCAATGTCAATAAGGAGATCAAGCCAGTGAAGCAGCGGCGAAGGGTATTTAGTCCAAAGAAGAATCAAGCTAGCCAGGAGGAAGTCGAAAAGCTACAGAAGGCCTCTTTTATTGAGGATGTCAAATATACCGATTGTCTAGCCAATGTTGTGATGGTGAAAAAGAAGAATAACAAGTGGAGGATGTGTGTAGATTTCACAGATCTTAATAAAGCCAGCCCCAAAGATCACTTTCCTTTGCCCCGAATTGATTAGTTAGTGGACACTACCTCGGGGCATGAGTTATTGAGCTTCATAGACGCTTATTCTGGCTACAACCAGATTAAGATGAAACCAGAAGACAGGGTGAGTACTTCATTTACTACCCCAAG
The DNA here is from genome assembly GCA_949130495.1 of Sambucus nigra. NCBI lineage: Eukaryota > Viridiplantae > Streptophyta > Magnoliopsida > Dipsacales > Adoxaceae > Sambucus > Sambucus nigra. The sequence goes on along the minus strand of OX422218.1, from coordinate 446,735,311 downwards.
GGGAACATATTGCTATAATGGTATGCCTTTCAGACTCAAATGCAGGTGCTATGTACCAGAGGTTGATGAATAAAGTTTTTGCATAGCGAATCCGTAAAAATATAAAGGTTTACGTCGATGATATGATGACTAAGAGAAAGAAAGCCGCTAACCATCTACTTGGCCTCGGCCAAACCTTTAATCAGTTGGAAATATATCAGATGAAGCTGAACCTAACGAAATGCATATTAGGTGTCCGAGAAGGCATGCTCCTCGGATATATTGTGAATCAGTGAGTCATTAAAGCAAATCCGAAGAAGATCAAAGATTTGCTAGAATTATGATCTCCAGCTACAAATAAGGAAGTGCAAAGCCTCATCGACCGTGTTACAACCCTTAATAGGTTTGTATCAAGAGCAACAGAGAGATGTCTCCCATTATTCAAGACTCTATCAAATAACTTTCGAGTGGAATGATGAGTGCGAGAAGGCGTTTCAAGAATTGAAAAAATTTGGGGACACCGCCACTATTATCCAGGTCGGTGATGGGAGAAAGATTATACTTGTATCTGGCTATCTCGGAGAGCGAAGTTAGTTCAATATTGATAAAACTGGAGGATGAAGTACAAAAACCAGTATACTACACCAGCAAAGCATTCCGAGGGGCAGAGATTAGATATCCAAAGTTGGAAAGCTGGCATTAGCTCTAATAGAGGCAAGTAGGAGGATGAAACCCTATTTCCAGGCCCATACGATAGTGGTATACACTGATATGCCACTCAGAAAGGCCTTGCACAAGCCAAAAAAGTCCGAAAGACGGATGTATTGGGCAGTATAACTGTGCGAGTATGATATTATTTATGATCCAAGGTCCTCACTCAAAGGGCATGCAGTGGCAGATTTCATTGCGGAGTTCACTTACCCAGATATCGATGACTAGCAAGAGTCTAATGCAGAATAACCCGAGGATGTTACAGGATCATCAAAGATAATCCCCGATCAAATCCCCTTAGAAGACCTACCAGAAGGGATGAACGATGAGCAACAAGAATTGTCAAAAAATATCCCAAGGCTGGGGAATGATAAGAGGAAGTGTCAAATATTCCATCAGGGAACCTTATCAGATCAAGGGTTTGATAATGGTATACATGTATGGAACTTGTATGTTAATGGCTCTTCATGTGCCACAAGTAGTGGAGCTGGAATAATCCTAAACAACCCTGATGGATTGGATGTCGAATATGCTCTACATTTTTAATTTAAAGCTTTCAATAATGGGGCTGAATACTAGGCTATGATCGTGGGCCTCAGTTTAGAAAAAACAATGCATGCAGAGCAAGTCACCGTGTTTAGTGATTCCTAACTAATTATAAATCAGACTCTGAGATTATATGCAGCGAGGGGAGACTTCATGATAAGGTACCATTCCAAAGCTATGAAGATTGTGTCCACTTTTACAGCGGTACAGTTGATCAGAATACCAAGATTGGAGAATGTGAGAGCTGATGCAGTAGCTCGATTAGCCTTAGCTACTCGCACCGAGCTACGAAGATCGATTCCTATTGAGATATTGGCAGAACGGAGCATAAATGAAGATTTAATGGTGAAAGTCATTACCTTAGAGATGGGACCATCCTGGATGGAACCCATCAGGGCATATATCGAAAGAGTTGTACTAACTGACCAACTTGCAGCCAAGAGGCTGAAGTTTAAAGCTGCTCGATATGTACTGAATAATGGCATTTTGTATAATAGGCGCATTATAACAGGTCTACAGAGGTGTGTGCATCCCTCTGAAGTCAAAGACCTGATCAAAGAGGTTCACGAAGACTCCTGTGGAGCTCATGTAGCAGGTTAGATGCTCCTAAAGAGGATAACGACGCAAGTATACTATTGGTCGACGATGAGAGCTAACCGCACACCTTATGTGAAGAAATGCGATAAATGCCAACGTTTCTCTTCCATTCGAAGAACTCCCCAGGCATTGTTAACACCCATTACTTCCCCCTGACCATTTGCTATGTGGGGCATGGACTTGGTCGGGCCTTTGCCGACCACCAAAGGGAGGTTTAAATATCTGGTAGTCACTGTTGATTATTTCACCAAGTGGGTTGAAGCTGAATCTCTGATTGACATGTCGTACAAAAGGGTTTACCAGTTTATTTGAAAGAATATTATTTGCAGGTATGGTCTGCCACATGCTTTCATTATCGACCATGGTAACCAATTCTATAAGGAGGAGTTATCGGTATATTGTCATCAATTCAATGTCCAAAAAATCCATTCTGCACCAGGCCATCCACAGAGCAATGGGAAAACTGAGGTGACAAATAGGACTTTGCTGAACGGTTTGAAGAAACGACTGGATGATGCAAAAGGAAATTGGATTAATGAGCTACACTTTGTGTTATGGACATATCGCACAACACCCCGAACAACCATGGGGGAATCACCATACATGCTAGCCTTTGGAAGTGAGGCAGTTATACCAGCTGAATTGGGCCTACCCACGCACAGGGTGCTAAATTTTAACTCTCCTATAAGCAATTTGATGAGACGCTTAGATCTAGACATGCTCGAGGAAGTTAGAGAAGATGCGGCAATTTGGAACGCGGCCTACCAACAACGAACAACCATGTTCTACAATAAAAGGGTAAAGAAATTTGTATCTCTTGAAAATTGTAAGAGAGTAATAGCAGGGTTTGGAAATCTGAAACTGGATTTTTGTTATCAATCTAATTTCGTTTTAGGCAGCCTTTATTTATAGATAATGAAAAGCTTTGTCTTCAAGAGTCATGACTGTTGGATTAACAGTCTTAAGTCAATTTCGAAATGGTATGACTGTTAATTACCAACAGTCTTAACTCATTTCCGAACAGGTACAATTAATACCGAATCGGTTTTGCACGGGTCAACCAAAAAGTGACCGCGCCTGAGCCAGACGAATCCCGGCTACCCGCTACCACTGCGGACACGTGGCGTGCGAAGTGCAAAGTGCGCCACTAGCGCCTCTACAACCCACTCCCCCCCACCCGCCCGCATGCGCGCGCGCATACGGTGTTTCGTACCGTATTGAGGTATCTTGAATAGCCTCTTAAATGCTAGATGAATTAACTCTTCATCTTCCATTTGTACTTATTAAGTGCACAAATTCTTAATATTTTTCCAATGTGAGACTCAAAGGTTGGCCACTCCTTTTATAGCTTAGTGGTGACACTTAGCTTTGTACATTTTCAAATGTGGGACACTATCCCCTTTTATATTTGGGTTAGCTTCCCACCTCTTCCATACACTTCCAATGTGGGACAAGCTCTTTAAGCTCTTACACCCAAAACTCTTACTCACTTATTTTATAAAATCTCCAACATTCCTCCACCATTTTCAAAACAAGTTTTGTAAATCTTTGATTGTCTGTAAGACTGTGTATAAGCATTGGTGTCTAACGACTTGAACCAATACCATGTGAAGGTTCGTCAAGGATAACCATGAAAGTATAGTAGACATGTCTTTGAACTATCAATCCATATTGATCATCCGTATTTTTCTTCACACACAAATCTTTTAGTCACTGATTATCCATATAAGCCGACACATGTATTAAGCCTTGTGTCTGCACCTTGATTTCATGAGTGCTTTAGAGTCAAGCCCAGTTCTCATAGGAAGCGGCACCACTTCCACACTCATATAGGTAGATTATCATAGGTGTCCATGTAACTTAAAAAACCATAAATCTATTAAGGTTAAACTCATCCTCTTTAATTATTCATTACAGGTTCTAAGCACTTATCCTTGGGATGTTAAATTTTATAGTGCTTACAATCACGTCGTATGATGTACTTTAATCATTGAACTTGAGACTTGAATATATCAAGTTTCAAGTTGAGTTTTCATCAAGAGTGATTATTATTAATGGGCTTTAGTCCCATCCCTATTGATGTCTTAGACACCAGTCCTCTTGCAAGACCTTTTGTAAAAGGATCAGCTAAATTTTGACTTGATTTTACATAATCCACTGTGATTACACTATTGTAATCATTTGTCTGACATAACTATGTCTCAGGCCAATACGTCTAGATTTTCCATTGTACACTTTACTATAAGCTCTGGAAAGTGTAGACTCACTATCACAATGTATAGATATTGGAAGCATTGGTTTTGGCCAAACTGGAATTTCAATTAATAAATTCCTTAACCATTCTGCCTCTTTACTAGTTGCAGCTAATGCTACAAACTCAGCTGCCATAGTAGAATCAGTTATACAAGTTTGTTTCTTTGATCCCCAAGAAACAGCTCCTCCACCAAGAGTGAAAATCCACCCACTTGTTGAGGAATGATCCTCCCGCTCAGTTATCCAACTGGCATCAGAAAACCCTTATAATACTGAAGGATATCCACTATAGTATATACCATAGTCCATAGTTCCTTTCAAATATTTTAATATTCTATTGACAACATGACAATGCAATAAATTTGGATTACTAGTATATCTACTTAATTTTCCAACAACATAAGCAATATCATGTCGAGTACATGTCATGGCATACATTAAACTACCAATTACTCTTGCATATTCCAATTGTGAAATAGCTCTACCATTATTAGGGATCATCTTTAGCTGTGGTTCAAAAGGTGTACTAACAGGCGTGCAATCAAACTGATTAAATTTCTTAAAAGTTTTCTCAACATAATGAGATTGAGTGAGAATTATATTTTTATCTTTCCTTATTATTCTCATTCTTAATATGACATCAGCTACACCAATATCTTTCATATCAAATTTAGAAGACAGAAAACTCTTTGTATTATTAATGCTTTCTAAATCAGTACCAAGAATTAACATGTCATCTACATATAAACAAATGATCACACCTTTACCATTAGAAAATTTACTATAAACACACTTATCAGATTCATGAATTTTAGAACCATAAGAAATAATGACCTTATCAAAATTTTCATGCCATTGTTTAGGTGCTTGTTTTAGGCCATATAAGGACTTAATAAGTTTACATACTTTATTTTCTTGTCCAGACATAACAAACCCTTCAGGTTGTTCCATATAAATTTCTTCTTCTAAGTCACCATTTAAAAAGGCAGTTTTCACATCCATTTGATGAATCTCAAAATTATATATAGATGCTAATGCAATTAAAATTCTAATAGTGGAGGTTCTAGCAACAGGCGCATAGGTATCAAAATAATCAATTCCTTCTTTTTGTGTAAAACCTTTAGCAACCAATCTAGCCTTGAATTTATCAATTGTTCCATCTATTTTCATTTTCTTTTAAAAAATCCATCTACACTTAATGGGTTTAGACCCAGGAGGTAAATCTACTAACTTCCAAGTTTTTTTTCCCAAGATTGAATCCATTTCATCATTTATAGCTTCTTTCCCAAATGCTGAATCTACACACTTAATTGCCTCACTATAAGTTTGTGGGTCTGTTTCAACGCTAAGAGTCAAAGCATATTTATTACAAGATGGGTCTCTAGTTCCTTCAACAAGATATACTACAAAGTCGGGACCAAAGATTTTTTCGTTCCTAGGTCTCTTACTTTTTCTAATCTCTTCTTGTTCTACTGGTGGAGTATCAGATAATTGTGATGGAGTGCTAACTTCTTTTTCATTATTAATTCTAGGAATAGAAGAAAACCTTTGTTCATAAAAAATTGCATCTCTCGATTCAATTATTGTATTTACCTCAACATAATCATTAGGTTCACTAACCAAAAATCTATTAGCTTTACTATGCTGCGCATAACCTATGGAAATACACTCAACAACTTTGCTTCCTAATTTCTTTCTCTTAGTTTCAGGTAGTCTTACAATAGCTCTACAACCCCAAACTTTAAGATAACCTAAATTAGGTTTTCTATTCTTCCATAATTCGTAAGGAGTTTTCTTATTATCTATAACAGGTATCTTATTCAGAATATGACACGCAGTTAAAAGTGCTTCTCCCCAAAACCCTTTACTTAAACCAGAATAAGAAAGCATAGCGTTAACCATATTAGTTAGTGTTCTATTTTTTCTTTCTGCTACTCCATTTTGTTGTGGTGTATAAGGTGCAGTAACTTCATGTATAATTCCCATATCTTCACAAAATTGAGGAAAGTGATATTCACCACCTCTATCAGATCTAAGACATTTTATTTTAGTATCACATTGATTTTCAACTTCATTTTTGTATGTCTTAAATCTATTAAGCACATCATCCTTAGAGTTTAAAAGATATACGTATCAATATTTTGAAAGTCATCGATAAATGCAGCAAAATATTTACTACCACCTCTAGTAGGTGTTCCATGCAAATCACAAACATCACTATGTACTAATTGCAGCAAAGATGTAGTTTTTTCTATTTTTGGAAAAGGCTATCTTGTTATTTTTGTTTGCATGCATATTTTACACTTTTCATTCATATCATTCTCATATTTAGGAATTAAATTTAAATTAACCATGAAATGTATTTTCTTTGTATTAACATGTCCTAAACGACTATGCCATAATGAAAGACAATCAACAATATAAGCAGAAGAATCTTTTTCATTGATATTGAGCTTAAACATGCCCTCATACAAATATCCTTTGCCTACAAAGGTACCATTCTTAGTTAGAATAAATTTGTCTGACTCAAATACAAGCTTAAAGCCAAATTTGTTAAGAAGACTTTCAGAAACTAAATTTTTCCTAACATCAGGAACATGAAAAACATTGGTGAGGCTAAGGATTTTTTCGGAAGTGAATTCGAGATCCACTGTCCATTTGCCTTTAACCGCAGCAGTAGATGAATTTCCCATATAGAGAATATCTCCTTCCACTGTTTCATAGGCAAAGAACAAGTTCTTGTCCTTACAAACATGCCTTGTGGCACCAGAATCAACCCACCAAGAGTTGTCTTATCCAAGCATATTAGCCTCGAATATCATAGCAACAAATTTTTGCTTTGTGTCTGATGTCCCTCCTTTTTCCTTTAGTTTCTTGAACTCACGACAATCCTTCTTGAAGTGCCTGGTTTGTTTCAATGAAAATAATTTCCTTTCTTCTTTTTGTTTTCTTTAGAATTATTTGAAAAATTCTTCCGCTTGTTATTTTTTCCATGATTGCCATATTTTTGCTCCTTTCCTTCCTCCAACACATGGACCTTAGAATTTTTTTTTTCTTGTTCCTCTTTACCATATAGAATTAGAGACTCTTGTTCAATTCTTAAATGAGTCTCTAATTCTTCAAGTGAAAGATCCTCCTTTTTGTGTTTGAGTTCTTTCGTATAATCTTTCCAAGAAGGAGGAAGTTTTTCAATTATGGCAGCAACAATTACATTATCATCCATATTTAATTTTTTCAGTTTGCAATGATTTATGATGCGTTGGATGTCATGAAATTGTTCTAGCACAGACCTATTATCATGCATTTTAAAGCTTAAAAACTGATCGATAAGGAACTTCTTACTTGTAGCGTCTTCCGTATGATATTTGGTCTCCAATGTTTCCCACAAAGTTTTTGCAGTCCCAACATTTTGGTACAAGTCGAACAAATTGTCAGCAATTGCATTGAGAATGAGACCACGACACAAGTAATCATCGGTCTCCCATTTTATGCGTTTCCTAGTCTGTTCCACGGTTTCATCTTCATCTTCATTTGGTTTCGGTTATGACAAAACATATACAATCTTCAATGTTTTTAGAAGAAAATGAACCTTTTTCTGCCAACGCAGAAAATTACCACCATCAAAACGGTCCAACTTGACAAAGCCTTTTGTTATTTGTTGAAGTGATTTGGAAGAGTCGGCCATTTCTAAAATTACTGTATTTAGATTGTTGGAAATTATGTAGAATATACATAAATAGAACTCTTTATTATATCACAACAATGTCAACTTTAATACAACAATGTAACTTTATGAATCTTAAAGGCTTGATGTCACTTTCCTAAATACAGTATTTGCCCCACACGAATAACTTCGGTATACAAACGGGAATCAGCAAATCCGTACTCAAGATACAATGAAGCAATTGTACTATCTGCAAATTGTATGTCTGAAGACAGCCCTTGGATGCAGCAGTGAAGAACAGTCAATCAAGTTCTTATTCTGTTTCTTTGCACAAAACAGGATAAGAGAATTTTTATCTCCTGAAAATTGTAAGAGAGTAATAGCGGGGTTTGGAAATCTGAAACTGGGTTTTTGTTATCAATCTAATTTCGTTTTAGGCAACCTTTATTTATAGATAATGAAAATATTTGTCTTCAAGAGTCACGACTGCTGGATTAACAGTCTTAAGTCAATTCCAAAATGGTATGAATGTTAATTACCAACAGTCTTAAGTCAATTCCGAATAGGTACAATTAATACCGAATCGGTTTTGCACGGGTCAACCAAAAAGTGACCGCGCCCGAATCCCGGCAACCCTCTACCACTGCGGACACGCGGCGCCACTAGCGCCTCTATAGCCCACTGCCCTGCACCCGCACGCGTGTGTGAATGTGCGTACGGTGCTTCGCACTGTATTGAGGTCTCTTGAATATCTTCTTAAATGCTAGATGAATGAACTCTTCATCTTCCATTTGTACTTATTAAGTGCACAAATTCTTAATATTTTTCCAATGTGGGACTCAAAGGTTGCTCACTCCTTTTATATCTTAGTGGTGACACTTAGCTTTGTACATTTTCCAATGTGGGACACTATCCCCTTTTATATTTGGGTTAGCTTCCCACCTCTTCCACACACTTACAATGTGGGACAAGCTCTTTAAGCTCTTACACCCAAAACTCTTACTCACTTATTTTATAAAATCTCCAACAAATATTACCTGTTATATCTTTGTGATTGTTTGTTGGTCATTGTGCCCTAGTTGATCATTATACTGCGCTCCTGCACCATCACCTTTGAGTACTAATTGCGAGTGCCTTGTGCCGTGAGTGACTCGACTGTTGCGCGCCCTTACTTGGATAATTACTTTTGGATTCCTAAGGCACATAAAACCGAGGGGGCCACTGCCTAATTACGGAGGCTTCAACTGATGATATAAGACGGCGATGTTAACCCTCAGTGTCAGAATATACTGACTTCAGATTATATTTTGTATTACGAAAATTAGATATAAATGTACAGACTGAAGAAGAAGATAGAAAGAATTGAAGAGAGAATCAAATTTTAGAATATAGGGAGATAGGATATTATTTCTTACATGATTCAACTGAGATGTACAACGAGATTATATACTTTCAGCTCTAACTAACTAACTAATCCAGCCAATCGAATTAAAACAGCTGGATATTCTCCTAACTACTCTGGTTATAACAACCGACTAACACAACTAATGAAAACTGAACTCCAACTACCTAATACAGCTGTCAAAACTGAATTACAACAAAACCCTAATCGTGACACTCCCCTCCCCTTCAAACAATCCTTGACCTCAAGGATTAAAATGGGGAAATCTCTGACGCAGATCTTCGTAATCTTCCCACGTCGCATCCTCTTCTGAAGAATTGTACCATTGAACCTTAACTTGAGCTACTGGAGCATTATTTCGGCGAATTAAACGCCGGTCCAATATTGCAATTGGTTCCACCACAAAAACCCCTTCAGTACTGACTGGAGGCAATGAAGAATTGACCACAACACGATCTCCTACCTTCTTCTTGAGCATTGACACGTGAAATACAAGATGGATAGTTGCAGTGGTAGGAAGGTCAAGTCGGTAGGCTACTTGTCCTATCTTTTCAATCACTTTAAATGGCCCATAGTACTTAGGAGCAAGCTTTTGATTCTTTCGCATAGAGACAGTAGTCTGCCTATAAGGCTGAAGCCTAAGGTAAACCCAATCTTCCACTTCAAAGGACCTATCACTCCGATGTCTATCAGTAAAAAACTTCATGCGCTGTTGTGCAGTAGCTAGCCTTTCCCGCAAAAGTTGTATAACAGCTCTTATTTCTTGTATAAACCCATGAACGTCCGTGTTCCTCGCAGAGGGTTGTTGGGGTATAGCTAACAAGGGAGGCTTGTAACCATAAATCATCTCAAATGGAGTGGACTTCAGTGATGTGTGGTAACAACTGTTATACCACCATTCGGCCATGGGCAAGCATTTCACCCACCTCTTGGGTCGATCCCCACATATACACCTCAAATAATTCTCTAAGCATTGATTCACTCGTTCCGTTTGGCCACTAGTTTGGGGATGGTAAGAAGTGGAATGTTTCAATTGAGTGTTAAGGAGTTTGAATAGAGATGTCCAAAAGTAACTCAAGAAAATGGGATCCCTATCTGAAAGAAGTGACTTAGGCAGGCCATGTAATTTGTGTACATTTTCAAAAAATAATTGAGCTATGGTTTGAGCAGTGTAAGGGTGTGTGAGAGCTAGGAAGTGAGCATACTTGGTTAGTCTATCCACTACCACTAAAATAGAGGTTTTTCCTTCAGAATTTTGGAGTCCATCTATAAAATCCATAGATATATCTTCCCAAGGTTGTGTAGGTATAGGAAGGGGCTGCAACAATCCAGGATAAGCAATAGTCTCCCCCTTATTTCGTTGACAAACATCATAAGCAACCATAAATATTTGAACATATTTCTACAATCCCGGCCAATAGAACAACTGTTCCACCCTCTTCAAAGTATCCCTAACGCTTGAATGACCCCTAGTTGAAGTATTGTACAAGGAACCAATAACATGTCCTCTTAGAAACCCTGTTGATCCAACATATAACCTTCCTTGAAATCGCAATATGCCATGATGAAGTGAATAACCCACTGCCTCCTCTGGTTGACTGACTAATTTAACTAGAATCTCTTGAGCCAAGTGGTCCCCCTCCATGCTATCATGTATCTCTTGTAACCAACTAGCTTTTAACTCAGAAATAGCAGAATAAACTGCATGTTCCACTCCTCTTCTTGATAAAGCATCAACCACCTTATTCTCACCCCCCTTCTTATACACAATTTCATAGTCAAGGCCCAAAAGCTTTGTTAACCATTTCTGCTGTATCATGGATGTCAACCTTTGCTCCAACAAATATTTTAAACTCTGATGGTCAGTTTTAATGATGAAGTGATGACCATAAAGATAGGTTCTCCATTTGTCAACAACAAACACAATTGCCCAAAGCTCCTTCTCATAGGTTGACATACCTTTCTTTCTCATAGGTAACATCTTGCTAATATAAGCTAATGGTCTATTATCCTGCATCAAAACAGCACCAATACCCTGATCACTTGCATCTGTTTCTACAATGAAAGGTTTGTTGAAGTTAGGTAGGGCCAATACAGGTGTTGTTAACATAGCCTCCTTAAGCTGTTTAAATGCCTCAATAGCTGTAAGTGACCACTTAAACTGATCCTTCTTTAACATTTGAGTTAAAGGCCTACTAATGAGGCCATAATTACTCACAAACTTCCTATAGTAACCAGTGAGCCCCAAGAAGCCTCTTAGAGACTTTAGAGACTTAGGTAGAGGCCAAGTTTTCATAGCTTCTATTTTACCTTGATCTACTGCCACTCCTTTTCCAGATACGATATGCCCTAGGTATTCCAACTATTTCTGACCAAAATAACACTTGCTACATTTAGCATAGAGTTGGTGTTTCCTTAGAATATCAAAAGTCACTTGTAGGTGATGTGCATGATCATATAAAGATGAACTATAAACCAGTATGTCATCAAAGAACACTAAAATAAACTTTCTCAACTGAGCTTTAAACATAGTGTTCATGAGTGACTGAAATGATGCTGGTGCATTGGTTAGCCCAAAGGGCATAACCAAGAACTCATAGTGACCTTCATGGGTTCTAAAGGCTGTTTTCTCAATGTCAGGCTCAAATACCCTTATCTGATGATAGCCTGCCCTCAAATCCAACTTAGAAAAAATGGTAGCCCCTGTAGCTCATCCAATAACTCTTCAATTACTGGAATAGGGAACTTATCCTTTATGGTCATGCTATTCAACTCCCTATAATCAATACACATTCTCTAAGAATTGTCTTTCTTTTTAACTAACAACACTGGGGAAGCAAATGGACTGCATGAGGGTCTTATGATTCCTGTGCTCAACATCTCATTCACCAACTTCTCAATCTCTGTCTTTTGAATGTAAGGAAATCAATATGGTCTTATACTTACAGGGTTACTGTCCTTTTTTAGAGGAATGCGATGATCATGAGTTCTTCTTGGTGGTAAGCCCACCGGCTCTTCAAATACATCTTTATATTCATCCACCACAGGCAAAAGGAGTTCAGGTATAGTTGCATCTTCTCTTTCAGTGGATAAGAAAAATAGTTGACCAACAATGCCATGCTTAAATTTCCTACATAGCCTTCCAAATGCCTTCCCACTCATCATCTTTAACTGTCCTTCATTTATAATGCCTTGAAGTTCTATCTGTTTGTTCCCTTTATTAAATATGAGAGACAGTTTTTTAAAGTTGAAGATAACATCCCCCAATTCCTCTAACCATTCCACCCCCAAAATAATATCACAGCCTCCCAATGTCATAATCTCATACTGGCCGAGTATTTTTCACTTTGCATGATCCATTTAAACTCGGGGCATTTAGCTTCACTGATGATCTTACTCCCATCAGCTACTGTTACCCAGAGTCTAGATGCAACCACGATATTATATCCCACAGATTTAACAGTTTGGGGATCCAAAAAGTTATGGGAACTTCTTGAATCAACTAAGATGGTTAGTTCCTTGCCTCTTGCCTTACCTATGATCAGAATGGTTTGGTGTGAAGGTGAACCTGTCATAGCCTGTATTGAAATGGACATTCCAGCAGCCATGTCTTGCTCTTCCCCTTGTTTATTATCTAACATTAGCACAGGTTCTAACGCTTCTTCTTCCTCTTCCATTCCAATCAAATGAATGCTCATAGATTTTCATTTGTGACCAAACACATAGGGCTCATCACAGTAATAGCACAACCCTTTATCCCTCTTAATTTTCATCTCAGCAGCTGTGATCCTCTTAATAGGTGGTAGATTAGGTGTTGATCTCATGGATGTATTGGCACTTGTTGGTGGCTTGTAGTTCATCCTATCCGCAATGTGGAAATTGGGAATGTAAGTTGTTTTGGTACTGGATGGATTGTAAGCAGAGGTATATTTTGATGAATTTTTCTTAGGTTCCATACTTGACTCCTTCAGTTTGGCTAGAATTATGGCATGGTGCAATGTCTTAGGCTCTAACATCTTAACTGCTAATTTGATCTCATGTTTTAATCCACTTAAAAAGCTAGAGACAAAGTAATTCTCAGTTAAGCCCCTAACCTAGATTTTTATTAATGGTTTCAGATCCTCAAATCTGGCCTGGTACTCAGCAACTGTGCCTTCCTGCCGTAATTTGTTGAAATCAGCTATCACATCATAAAATCCTTCCTCCGCAAATCTCACACACAGTTGTCCAACAAATTCATCCCAAGTAATGTTCCCACTTCCTTCAAATTCAGATTGGTACCACCTCTCTTCTCTGCCTTCCAAGTGCAATGATGCAAATAACACTTTCTGCTCTTCTGCAATGGGATTATAGATAAAGTATCTCTGTAGTTTTTGAATCCATCCTCTTGGATCTGTTCCTCCAAACTTTGGACATTCCACCTTCGGAACCTTATATCCTCGAAAGGCAAATTGATTGCTTCCTCCACTTCTTTTAGAGTTTTCCCCACACGTGTTTGGCAATGGTGCACCAACAGGAGTTCCAAGAATGCTTCTACCTCGATCATCCAATTTTCTTCTACTTTCTCAAAGCTCTCACCAAATTTGTGAAATTGATCAGTTATATTGTTCATAAGAGTCTCTAGTGTGATCTGCATACCTTGCAACCTCTCATCAATGGCATCTTGTCTTTGATTAACAACTCCTACGCTTTTCTCCAGATCAACATATCTTGTTTCAGCCATTTTTTTTCTTGGAATTACCCAGTTTCTGCTCTGATACCACTTTGTCAGGATCTACTGACTTCAGATTATATTTTTTATTACGAAAATGAGATATAGATGTACAGACTGAAGAAGAAGATAGAAAGAATTGAAGAGAGAATCAGATTTTAGAATATAGGGAGATAGGATATTATTTCTTTCATGATTCAACTGAGATGTACAACGAGATTATATACTTTCAGCTCTAACTAACTAACTAATCCAACCAATCGAATTGAAACAGCTGGATATTCTCCTAACTACTCTGGTTATAACAACCGACTAACACATCTAATGAAAACTGAACTCCAACTGCCTAATACAACTGTCAAAACTGAATTACAACAGAACCCTAATCGTGACACTCAGTGAGGGCCAATAAATTAAAATTTTCCTCCTTAACTCACGTTTATACATTAAATTTTTAGTCTACTAAAATACCAACAACCAAGAAATATATAACAATGTCCCATCGCGGCTTATTGAGGATAGGAGAGGATTATACAAGTCGGAATATGAGTGCTGTACCTTTACTGTTTGGAAAACGTACACCTCCGAATGACGAGGTTGGTGTTACACCTCGTTGTGGAATAGAAAGGCTCTTTCATAGGGTTAACATCGTGCTAGAATTGCCTATATGGTCAGTTAAGCCACCTGAATGTATCTAAGAGATGATCTTCTCCCGCAAGGTAGAAGTGAGAATATAGAGAGTTGTGCACCGGAAAATGGGCGATTGTGGGCGGATGCGGCGGGTCAGAAATGGTATGGGTCCCATTTGGGAGGTTCAAAAACGGGTTGCGGCATGTGGCAGTTCGGATTGGGTCGGTTAAAAAAAAAGGTCGGTTTGGGTCAACCCTTCCTCTTCCTCCCATGAGTTGTTGTAGAGAGAGAGAGAGATTAAAAAATAGTTAGAGAAAAAGGTTGGGACAAAAGTTAACACAGTTACAATAACGCCGCACTCCCCCTCATGACCCGTTAATAACCCATCTCGAATCGGAAGAGCTGACCATAAAACCCATTTTAACCTGGACAACAGATGATGTGACCCAGTCCGTATTGTTTTGGGTAGTTAGTGGGTGGATTACTCCTAGTTTACCCATATTGCTGGCCCTAGTTGTGCCACGGAACAAGAGTCCATCTTGTAGGAGGTTGTTGCCAAAAGCACAATAATGACAACTGCATTCCTCCATAATGAAGCCAAACTAAGCATTGAAGGAGTACAAGCACGAACCTCATCAAACCCAAAAACCGAACCCAGATAACACTCAGAGCACGAGATCAATGACTTAGAGAGTCAACAACGTGGTTCCTCTTCTTAGGGCCAATACTGAAGATGGGGTGTGTAATGTTGAAAAACGATGGACCACTTTGCGTGTTAATTACTTAACTTCTTGTAACTGTTCATGAACTTAATAACATTCTCTAGGTGGATGAGATACTCGTGCCAATTCTGAATTGTCTGGACCACATAATCAAACTCAACATCAAAAACCGAATAATTAAGGACAAACCTGGAGAGTTTTTTCATTGAATAACGTAAATGACAAACCGTTTTGGTTTTTGAATCGCACCAATCCTTGTCAACGCAAGATAGCTCGAAAAATTAGGTAAAATCTCAGAGAGCAAGGACACGTGCCGTTAGTAATGCGTGCCTTAATGAGTCAGAATGCCTCAGTGCCTTCATCATTTCAACGGTAGTCAGCATTTGACACACTTATGCGTGCCGTAATGGGAGCCATAATAGTATTGAAGCTTGAAATGAACGGGTTGAAGACACTAGCTAGGCCATGGAAACTGCACACTTGAGAGACATATGAAGGAACATACCAGTCAATGATTGCTTGAACCTTGAACTCATCAGTGCGGACCCACATGTTATGAAGTTCACTAACGGAACACAAAGCACACTTCTGCTGATGGATATGGAGGTGGCGGGTGTGCAGAAGCTCGTGATCCTGTTTGACATGCTCTATATGACCCTCCTTTAAGTGACTGTAATTATATTGTCATCAAAGTAGACCACCACAAAATTTCCCAAAAGGGGTGCAGGTTATCACCCTCATAAAGATCAACGGGGCACAACGCAGGTCAAAGGGCATCACTGTGCACTCTTACAAACCATCTTTCGTCTTGTAGGAGATTTTTCCATTCGTCACCAGGTCTCGTGTGAATCTAATGCTAGCCACTTTGTAAATCAATCTTGGAGAGAACATGAATCCTCATGCAACTGGTCAAACGTGTCATCCACCTCCAAGCGCTGGATGGGGAACCGACATTTCATTGTGATCTTGTTGATGATGCCACTACTTATGCACATCCTTTAATATCCTTCCTTCGGATTGATAAGAGTGTCCATGGTGCCTGACGACATACTTTCCCACAACACCACAAGCACACAACTCATATACCTACCTCTATAGACTGTAATACGATAGTGGTGGCGTGCTCGGGGAACAATTAATCGCATGCTGGATATCATGAAGAGGGGCTACACCATCGAACGAGGGGCACGCATCATCAAAACAGTCAAGAATAACTCTCATGGTCGCCTGAGTAGTCAACAGACTCACAAGGGAGTAGCAGTATCCCTGCTCATGTGCCTGCTGAAACCAAATGTAACAGCTGGAAAGGTGGGCCTCAATCCCCTCATCGGGGGGTTCTCAACGCACTTCCCCTCATGGTGGAATTTATAGGTGTTCCCTCGACTGTCGTAGAAGGTGCCTCGGTCAAACTTCCAAGGTCTGGCTAACAGTAGATGCAATTAGTCATGTTTACCACGGTGCACAATACCTCATCTGAGTGTGACCCAATAAAAAAAGGGCACGTGACACTGCAATAGTCATTTGTGAACTTAGGATTGTTATATTATAGTTTCGATGGCCAGAATGAGTACGTAACATAATGGGAAGTGTATTAGAATTAGAAAAAAATGAATTAGAAATGGGAGATAGACGAAGTAGCTACTAAATGTGATATAAGAAAGAATTTAAGATGTTTTTGACATTTCTAACGTAGAACAATAATTGTACCAAAAAAGACACGGTAGCTTTTGGTTTGATAGAAAATTTTATGCTAAGTAGAGCAAAATGGAGAAAAATTATCATATGAGCAGGGCCTACGTAGGCGGGGTAAATTTTTATAGCGTTGAGTTGAATTGAGTCAGTAGGTCTCCAAATCAATTTTCCATTATGTACTTGGCATTTTTTAGTTCCGTTTTATCCTTTTTAATGGTTTGGTTTGCTTCATAGGATCACTTGAGCCTTATGATGGAATTTCTTGGAATGATGCCACACAAGGCAAGGTGTGAGTTCTATATGTACCACGCTTAAAGCAATTTACTTTGATTTTTCCTCTTTACGAATCACCTCTTTATAAAACCATAGTTTTGATTAGTAAAAGACTGAAGTTAGCTGCACCCCCCCCAATCCCCCCCCAAAAAATGTTGGAAATTAATGTCAAGTAATGAAATTAATTATTTAATTTCAATTTTATTAAATTCCGAATTTCCCATAATTGTGGTCTTGATAAATATCAGATAATTAATTAGGAATGTGATAAATAAAGATATTAAAAGATTTGGGTAAACCTTATCCGTTAGTCACATGATGGTTAGTGGCATTAGTGAGAGACTTGAAAGAGTCCCACCTTGACTAGGATTCCGGCTCTCTTCCCCTTATAAATAGAGGAGCCCTACACCATCTGGGGTTATCTCATAACACACTATTTCTGAGGTGGGAGAGAAATTTCGAGATTCTATTTTGAGTGTAATTCTTTCCAGAAGGGAGATTGATGGAGCAATTAATCAAGATTGATCAATGCATTGGATCAAGGTAAGTCTTATTTTATATCGTTTAGACGTATTTTGTGAAAACATGAAGATCCAAGATCCTTTTATTAAGAACAATTGTATGTTAAAGTTTAATCATATTAATGTGTTCATGATTAATATTAGGGTGTTCTTAAGAATAATTTCATATGTGGTATCAGAGCTAAAGTTTAAGATCTCATGATTTTCCTTATTGATGTTCGTCTATAATGAAATATGTGTCTGACACTTTCTGCGATATTTTTATTTATGTCATTAAATTGCTTTTGTGCCTGAGACCTTATGCGACGTCTTATTTCTGTCATTAAATCTGCTCTTAAAATGTGTCTGAGATTTTCTGTGACGTTTTTCTTCTGTCGCCAATACTCACTGGTGAGAATGAAAGATCAAAACTTACTCGGAATTTTACGAAACTGATATGGTCGACTGGAAACGTCGAAATAAAAAAACCCATTGTATACAATGGGCACCACCTTACTTTTGCGTTTTGACGTCGCTAAGACTCTTAAAATTGCATTTTTTGCCGTTTTTGGTAATAATGTTGACGTCAATATCTCACTCCAGAAAATTGATTTTTGAATTCCGCAAATTATTTTGAGATCCTGGAGTAATTATCTACATCTTTGTGGTGCTAACTAAAATTTTCTTTTTTTGGCAAAAATTACGATTTTCCCAAATATTATGTATTTTTCCACCACAGGGGTTATTTTTAATGTTCATGGTTGTTCTAATATTCATCTTATGTATTATTTGGTATTGATGAACGGGTTCAATATACAATTTTGAATATTAGATGTATGATTATGTGTTTGACAATAACATTTCGATATATTAGGTTATTGTGCATAATCTATAATTGGTACCCCAAATGTCCTAATGTAATTATGAATTGATGTTTCGACAATAATATTTATATGATATTGGATGGGGAAGACATGAAAGTGTCTTAATCTATAATTGTAAATATTAGATTATTGTGTATGCATTTATACTTGGACCATTAATTATACATTAAGTTTTGAGTATAATATTTTTGGGGGCATTGATTTTGCATAAATAATGTTTCTGACTTCTAGAAAAAATATTTTTGAATTCCGTCGAATATTTGAGATTCTGGAGTAATTTCCTACAGCTCCATGATGCTAACTCATTTTTTAGAAAAATTTAAGTTTTCCCATATTTCATGTAGGTTTTATCTAGAACTGTGATAAAACCTTGCTCTAATGATCCTTTTTTAGTTGAATATTCGTGCGAAACACACGCCAACATATTTCATATGGTAGGATATTAGACTTGCGTTATTGTTAATATTCATATTTTGATGAGTCTCGTGCCAAACACAGGCCAATGATTCATATTGTTGAATATTATGATATTCGTGTTTTAATGAGTCTCGTGCCAAACACAGGCCAACGATTCATGTGGTTGAAAATCAGAATTATTGTTTATTCCAATGCTAGTACTCCCATTAAGTTGAATTAAATGCCAAACACAGGCTACAATTCATATGTGCGGATACTAGATTTATGATTTCGTTGCATGTATGCATATTTAAATGCATGACTTGCAAATTTTGAGACTCATAAGTAAGTATTCATTCAGTTTAATCAAATGCCAAATACAGGCTAAGATTACATGTGAAGATATTATACTTGTAGTCATTTCAGATTATCCTCATGTTTGTATAAGGTTAAATTGAAGCGCAACACATGCTGATATTTGAATCAAATAAACATTGGAATTTTTGCAAATGTTAAATAATTGACATCAATATTAAAAAGTCATATTTACATATGCCACTAGTATGATAATTGTGATTATAACCGTATTGTGCATTAGTTTAACCATGAATGATTTGGGTCAATATTTCTGATTTGTTACTCATACATAAGTGATGAAGCGAAAGTAAATGATTTATGTCTTCCATTTACTATTATTGTGTAATATCTCATGTAAACTCTTTGTCTATTTGATTTTCACATTATGTCTAATTTTTCGTGAATTTCAAGTTAGGGAATAGACAATAATATAATTATTCATGTATTACGGGGATTTTGAACATGTATGGGTATCTCTAATATTTATATAATATAAGGTTTGGTGTTCATTAAAGTGCTCCATACCAGAAGATATAAATATTGGACTAATGCATTAATATCATGCATATTTTGGTTGCCTACGGGTCCATGTATGATATTGAATGCTAGGATGATGATACTTTATGATGTTGCATACATATTATTGTTTATTCAATTATTGTGATTACAATAATTGAACAAAATATTAGTGGTGATATATATTTTGGGAAGGTAATAATGGTCATCAAACACGGATGCCATAGTTTCTTTCACAATCATATCACAATTAAGTTTATGAAAACCATAAACATGAATAATTTAGCTTATTGATCATGCGATATTTAATGAAAATAAGTGAAAAAATTATTGACTTGTGTATGTAAGTCTTTACGTAATGTAATATTCATATTATGAAATGTTTGGTAGTCACTACAGTGACCCAACTAGAATGACAATGAATATTAAATGTAAAGATGATGGTAGTAGTAACTCATGATGCTTATAATTGTAAAGATATTAATGGGGTATATTGAGTTTATTTCTTCAAGCAAGGTTATTCCTTATAGGGAATCAATTTTGAGTGATTGAATGAACATCATAGATCACATACATTATTATAGTATGTGAAAATAAGTTGTGCACAAATGTCGTGTACAATATAATGAAATAACATTATACCCAATAAAGTAATCCATAAGCATCATATAATCGATATTTCACGGTTACTACTGACAAAAACTCACGGTTATGCACTCAATTTATCATGTAATCGATGTGTGTGTTGTTAAATCAAAGCATTAACGAAGTGAGCAATTTATCTCATTATCTTATCACATATTATTGTATCCCATTTTATTTCTCTAAAAATTTCATATTTAATTTGGTTAAACAAATTAAGTTTGTTTACATGTTGCACACTCGGACTAATAATGATAAAGATAATATGTATCTTTTATGATTTGAAATGAGTTTTTCATCTCAGTAGAGTTTTCAAGTTATACTTACTGTGTTATATAAAGTATTTACTTTTGATGCAAGGATTTCTTACAAAACAAACTAGAAATGCTAATAAGATTCTTTTCTTTTGTTCTTGGGAAATCAAATCGCCATTTGTTTTCATAAACCCTCAATTTCTTTTGGAAAATGTTTGTCTAGACTTGATCATGAGGGATATGTTCTAAAGAATCTTTTGATGTATATATATATTTTTTGCAAGGGTTATGATTTTAGTTTTGATGTTTTGTACAAAATAAAGTTTGGACATAGTTCTTTAAAGATTTGCTTGATCCTGCATCATAATCGTAGCATTTTTTTATGAAACTCTTTAAATCTTGTACCAAATTAAATCTAGACTCTTTTTCATAATTTTCGTGGACAAGATTTTTGTAATGCCTCTTACAAATTTTGATAGTCGAGTTGTGCTCTTAAGGTATTACGATGTCTAATATAAGGATGACCTATGTGGCCCAAGTGGGAGATTATGAGAAACTTCCCTTAAAGTGGACCTACATAGATCATATAGTTGTCATTGACACGTATTTATTGCATTAAGGTCAAATTCATTATGAAAGGTGAAATTAGTGGTAGTAGAAAATCATGAAATATGGTTATAAAGGAAGGTAGGGTACTTATCCCATTATCGATAACCTTCTTGAGGTTATAAAGGAAGGTAGGGTACTTATCCCATCATCGATAACCAGGGTACTTATCCCATTATCGATAACCTTCTTGAGGTTATAAAGGAAGGTAGGGTACTTATCCCATTATCGATAACCTTCTTGAATCCTTGTTCTTTTAGTTGTTAGATTGTCTAAACAACAAAGAACAAATAAATGATCAACCACTAAATGATAGTATTGTCACCGTGAGATAAATGTAGATAAAATCATAAGGAATAGTATTAAGAAGATCCAAAAATGTCTACTATCCTCGATGATTATGTGGTGTTTCTGCATGAACATGAATTTGGCGTAGGGATAAATAATGACTTGGTTTTATTTTCAAAAGTCATAAGAAGTGAAACTAATGGACTACAACTAAGGTTGAAATCTCGTTGAATTACATAATTGATGCACTAAAGTCGGGTATGAAGGGGTCATCAAGACCAAACTCGACACTAACGGTAGTTTAACGAGATAAAGCTAAATTGTAGTAAAATATTTCACTATTAATGAAGAAAAGGTTATAAATGAGCCTTCTCAATTATATGTAAGGACATGGAATTCTTATGACATTAGTAGCTCATTATGATTGAGAGTTACATGAAGTGGATGTGAAAATTACTTTTTGAAGTCTTATAAATCATGCGTATATGTTTAGGAGATCATTATATAAACATAAGTTTCCCACATGACGTATTTTAAGAAATAATATCATTATTTTTGAATCGTTGTATATTTGTATACACCTTAAGATCAGTGGGAGTAAGTTTATATATTTTCTCTATATACAAGCACGGATTTAGAATGTAGAGAATCAAAATAATTTTATGGGTTTAAAAGTTGTGTATGAAGTAATGAGATACTTAAAGGACTATATGCTCACACTTATGATGTATGTGTTCATTTAAATATGAACAATTATTGTGACTCAGATTTACTAGTTGTGCGGATGGTACGAAGTTCACTCTTGCTTAAGTATGTTTGTTTTGGTTTATCAACCAATATAATGAAGGAGTGCAACACAATCCATCCATTAACTATTGTGAAAGTTGAGTTTGTAGCGTGCTTGGTGCTACAACTTATGTATTTTGGCAGCGTGACTTCATTTCGGGACTTGGAGTTGTCGACACTATTATCAAGTCGCTGAAATATTATGATAATGTCGCTGCAATCTTCTTTATGAAGAGATGTTAGGTATTCCTAAAGTAACTAAGCACGTTGGATGAAATACCTATCAGTTAAAGAAGAAATTCAGAAACAAAGAGTCAATTGATCACATCAGTACGCGTGATAACATAGCAGATCCTCTTACGAAAGGACTATCTCCGAAGACCTTTATGGAACATGTCAAAGAGATGGGTCTCGATTAGTTAGACTATGATTGCTATTTTGGCTTAGTTGTTTGACACCATTACTTGAATTCAATAAAAGTGTTTCTGATTTCTATTATTTCTGTCTTTTGAGAAAGCATGCATATAATTATGAATTATTGTTGACATAAATAGTCCTTATTGAAAAGGACATTATGAGGCCATTATGATACCCAATATTAAAGGCTCAATTGAATGAAACATTGGTGTTGTGGTACATGGAAGGAACCATGCTCTTGAATAGCATGGAACCGCCATGACTCGCATCCGTGAATCATTTGATTTAGCAAACTGAATTTATCAATAATTGTGCACCTTATGATACCTAATTTAATTATACGAATTATTAAGACCATGTGGGAGACTGTTGAAAATTAATGTCAAGTAATGAAATTAATTATTTAATTTCAATTTTATTAAATTCTGAATTTCCCATAATTGTGGTCTTGATAAATATCAGATAATTAATTAGGAATGTGATATATAAAGATATTAAAAGATTTGGGTAAACCTTATCCGTTAGTCACATGATGGTTAGTGGCATTAGTGAGAGACTTGAAAGAGTCCCACCTTGACTAGGATTCCGGCCCTCTTCCCCTTATAAATAGAGGAGCCCTACACCATCTGGGGTTATCTCATAACACACTATTTCTGAGGTGGGAGAGAAATTCCGAGATTCTATTTTGAGTGTAATTCTTTCCAGAAGGGAGATTGATGGAGCAATTAATCAAGATTGATCAATGCATTGGATCAAGGTAAGTCTTATTTTATATCGTTTAGACGTATTTTGTGAAAACATGAAGATCCAAGATCCTTTTATTAAGAACAATTGTATGTTAAAGTTTAATCATATTAATGTGTTCATGATTAATATTAGGGTGTTCTTAAGAATAATTTTATAAAAAACCCAACACACACACACAAAACAAAACAAGAAAAATTCAAGTTTATGCATTTTGGGGACTTTATAATGACGTTTTTTAGCGATATTTAGAGGGATCTTTGCACAGCATTCATAGTTCAGGGACGTTATTTGCCCAAAAAAATGAATGTTCGGGGGAGTTTTCCACAGTTTAGCCTTAATCAACATAGTTTTATTATAATTGTTAGTATAAAAATTTTGAAAGATATTTGCCGCCTCTGGCGTTCTTACCCTTCAAGTTCATGATAAAAATATTTTGCAGATTGCTTTAGGTGAGAGATATTCTCTGGAATTCTTCAACAGATACAGTGATTTTTGGCACATCTGCCAGTTACATTCTGCCTTTCTGGCCTCTTAAGAAGGTGCTTATGGAAAGATACAAGTTTATGAGCATGATGCAGTGATTTGTCTGATTTCCTCGTTCCCATACTTGATTTCGTTCCTAAGAAAAGGCCTACGGCTGCACAATGCCTTAGTCATCCATGGATTACTGGAGGTCCTTACCTTCAAATCCTGGTTCTCTACCCCAGGCAACCGGAAATGCTATTCCTAAGAAGAACAGTGAGCAGGATGAGAGGGAGGCAATGAGGTTGGAGTGGGGAACATATGCATTGATGGTGCTTCAAAGACAGTAAACCCTCCAAAACTGACTTAAGATACCCCTTCAGTGCTCGTTTGGTTTGAGTTTTTGGGCTTTCTCGAAATTCTTATATAAAGTCTTGTATTTCATATGGAAGCTTGAAAAATAAGATGTCAACTTCCTTCCTAAGACTTAAACTTTACCTGTGAATTCACCACGATACAATGATAAGACAAAAATCTTAATAAAACGAGCAGTTAATGTGTTTGTATCATGTTTCTTCTTGAAACCATATTGCATTTATCATCAACAGTAGGTGAATAGTGGCTTACGATCTGATGTGGGCACATGAAGTGAGGAGCGAGAGTATATGGCCCCAAAACTATCTCTGCACTGAATCTGCTTACGAGTTCAAAATTGTTGACCCTCACTAAATGAACCATATATGTTATTGGTACTCGGTTGAAGAATTAAGAGCCAAGGGGGACCAACTGCCTAGTTACGGATGCTTCAACTGATAATATAAGAGGGTCATGTTAACCCTCACTAAGTGAGGGACAACAAAATTTAAATCTCTTCTTACCTCACCTTGACACATTAGGTGATGCCATATTGTGTTTTTTTTTCTCTTTTGCTTTTTGTGCATCTGTTCAGTGGTGGTAATGTTGCTGATTCATTGAGATCCAAATTATGTCGCAGCATTGAGCATTTGGTTCTTAGTGGGTAGGAACTGAACTAGTTACTCAAAATGGTGATATTCTCAAACAATGGAAGATTTGCATGTTGAAGTGTGGCCATCAGAAAATTTTAATGTACAACTTGCACGTTTCTGTGTTGGGAGATTCATGCAAAAGACATTTGTTGAGAAAGAGGTGGTAGTGGTTATGATGCATTTGTTGAAGGATTTAAATTGTACATTTGATTCATAGTTCTTTTCATTTATGTAACAGAGCCCAACTGGAGTGTGTTGTGAGTATTATTTCTTCATGCACTCATCTGTTGTATATGTGAATGTTATGAATTCCAAATTAGCCCAAAACAAAAACAGCAAAAACGTTAAAAAAGTTACAAATGTTTTTGTATTTCTTCATTTGCTCTTAAGAACAACCAGATATTTTGTTAGCCAAAATTAGTCCTCCCCCCAACATTGGAAAGTTAAAACACCAGAAGAAAATGTGCAAAAAAGATGGGTTTGAGGTCTGTCAGACAACCGTGTGACCATCGAAGCTCAATGAAGAGCAACGAACGATCCTCTACTGCAGTGAAGATCCAAATGGACCACCAATAGCTGTTAATCACGCTCTGATCACACGGTCATGATTCATCCACCAGACTTAGTTTCTTGTCTCCTTAGAAATCAAGGATACAGAGGTACGAGCCTATAGAACAGATCCTGTTCAAGTAAGGTCGTGGTCTAAGCACTCGCTCTTCCTCCTTATCAATTCTTCTTTCCTTCTCTTATTCGTCGATGTGGGATTTCTTTTTAGTACTAGTTGCGTGCCGGGCGTGATATCTATATTCCAGTACACCAAGTTGGCCGTGGTTCTTAGTTTTAGGGAGATAAGGTGTGTTTTGCGATTAATATCAAATTCATTCTTAATAGTCTCATCTTATTTAGACTTTTAGAGTATCCATATTTTTTTTTTTTTTTTTCAATTTATGACTGAACACCTATTAAATGAACCCAATATAAAAAATTAAGGGACATATACCAAATAGTCCCTCAAACTTTTTTTAATACACGTTTAGTCAAAGTCTTTTTATTTTGCACCAAAAAGTCCTTCACTATGTCAAAAAGGTTTTACCATGCCGCTGGCGCGGACCTTTAAAGATAAAAGAATACGGGCATTTTTGGTACAAAATAAAAGGTTGGACTAAGTGTGTATTAAAAAATATTTGAGGGACTTTTTGGTATTTGATCCAAAAATTAAATCATGATTTAAGTGGCTATGAAATCTCTGAGGATAGGTTATTTTCATTAACATGGCAAATATATTACTAAAATTTCTATATGCAATAACAAAAAATTACTTGTGCCATATTACATACACTTTGTTGAATATCACTAGATACCTTGCAAATTTAAAAAATAATTTCATGTTTATCATAAATGAAGAGATTTATTGATTAAACAAAAATGTACAAAAAGAGGATGGGCCAAGAGTTCATACATATACCTTACATAATTCACGGATATTATATAAAAATTGCTACATTTTTTGTTTTGTTTTTGAATATATATCAAAATAACTTTATTTTCATGAATGCCTTATCTATGATATCAAATGCATCCTTTGTTACCCAATTTGAATAAAAAGGTTACTTACTTTAAAACCTTATTTTTAATACAATTTAAAGTTCAATATCGATTTGGTTAGAGATATTGGCGAAGACTTTATGAAAATAAAAAATAAAAATGCAACAACAAAGGATATTCTACTTCTCAATATAATAAATAAGCTCATCCTCATATATTGAAGAAATTAGACCATATCCTAGTGGGGTGGCCCCATGCATGTGCAAGTTGAGGGATCGCACAAGGCTCACTCTAATATTTTTGTTATAACTTGCATGTTTTGGACCAAAAAGATTTATATCAATACACATAAACGGGACATAATTTACCCCTTTGCAGAAGGCCGCCTTTTTAATTTTTATCAATTATAGGACCAACCTATATCATGTGTATTATCTATTTATTTATTGTTATGTTTGGGATGGAATTAATCATTACAAAAGGTGAAAGTACAATAAAATAGTATTAGGTATTTAATAAGCTCCTCATTTATCGTACTCATTTGGAATTAAAAGAGCAGTATAAGCACACTATCCAGTAGATAATCAATTCTCAAGATAAACAAGGTTTATAAAACGGTTGTATATGCAAAGAGAGAATTTTTTTTTTGCATAGTTTAAGATATTTAGCATTCAAAACATTATAAATATTTGACCCATCAATATTGGTAGACCTTTTTCTTTTCTTCTCAACCTATAAATAATTCTGCAATCTGTGTGGTAAGACCCACTATGTCAGCTAAAGGATAATACAAAGCATAGTCCTCTCATCTCTAATACGAATTTTGACCGTTAAGTTTGTCTTATTCCAACTAAGTTGGAATAATTATGCAGTTGGAATAAGGTGTTTAGATGATACGAATCATTACATTGCCAGGAATATGATATCTCATTACAAAATTTAAATACCTGAACCTTATTATGTGAATGAAATTACGTAGGAGTCATATCCTTCCATATAAGAGGAACAAACTTATTAAACTGAAAAATTTCATGGCTCCATAGAGTTGAACATCCATCATAGAATAGTACTGTAGGGGGAGTTAAAACTAAACATGTGATTGGAGATAATCCCACTAATTAAGAAACTAGATGATAAACTAGAGAAAGATTCAAACAAAGATTACTGATATTACAAAGGAGTGTGAAGAATCAAGCAATCTTGCTTATAAGACAACTAGAGCAAGTACAGAGGAAGCTGGAGCAATCACAGAGGAAACCAGACAAAGCATAGAGAAAAATGGATCAAGTACATATGAAGCTATGGAAAGCACAGATGAAGCAAGAAAACCAATCCAAATGTTAAAAGGAAGCACATAGGAAGCCTTTTTGAGGGAGCCGTTCGAAGAACCGTTGTATTTTGCTTTAACTTATGTTGTGTATTTATAAGACATATTATGATATTTGGTGAGGTTACTTGGTATCCACGAGGGAGCAAGTTTGGAAAGATTTGGGAGAGCTTTCATGCTCTATCGAACAACCTCACTTAGAGAACATATGAGAAAACTTGTTTAAAAGACTAAAAAACAAGGCAATATTAAGGCATGCCTTAGCCTCTTTAGATATACAAGGTAAAACACCATTTAATGCCCTAAGACTACTCGATGTACTTGACAAACTATTTATACACCAGCCATCCTTTGAGAACGGGGATCATATATCACACACCGGACATCAGAGAGATAGAGGTTTATGAGAGAGTTATTGTAAGAACTAAAGCTTTTATCCTTCACCATTAGTATTTTTTCCAAGTTTTCTACCAAGAATATAAGCATCTATTTAGTTTTGACCCTTATTCCTTGGTACCCTAGTGTTAGATATGCCTACATGAGGTGTATCTAGAATGCTTGCTTCTCTTTCCCTATAATTATTTATTTCGAGGGTTTATTTATTATTCCAAACATGTTATATTTATTACTTGTCATTGAGTTATACATGCGAGTTTGTGATTTTATAAAAAAAGAGTTTGTCTTATCCAACTAAGTTTATTCCTTCATTAATAATAGAATTTTGACCGTTAAGTTATTTTCATTAATAGAACTTACGCCTCAATTTATATCTAAACACCCTAGCACTAAGAGGACTACTCCCTTATATTTGACGACTCTGCTAGGAAGGTATGATTTTAACAATGGTTGAGGATAATGTTAACCATGATATTAGCTTTGTCAAGATATAACAGAGAGACAAACAAGAAGAAAAGGAATGTGAGGTTCCTACGGATGACGTCCCTCAAGTGGAGGTTCCTATAGTTATAACTATTTCAGAAACTACCACGGTGATGCAGGCTTCCATGAGCACTGCGATGGGGTCTGCTAAGATGGCTCATCTTATGGGGGAACTTATGGAGTTTCTACAAATGCTAATATCCATGATGAAATTAAGAGAAACGGTCGACCTCAGCTTATTCGCTACTCCCGTGGTACCTTTCGCTGTTCCTTTAAGTGGAATCCCTATCTCTTTGACTAACCATGTTGGTATTTTAACGAACAACCTTACTTCTATCGTTACACCTATCATTGGGGCACCTACTGCTGCTAATATTATGCTTGTGTTTGCTCAGCCAATAACTGTGGTGGGGTGGGAAACTGCACTACCCTATTTAACCGTTAATGATATAAAAAGGAAATATTAAAAATGACCGAAGCTTCCTCGGAATCTGCTAGTGAGACTGCCTTTATTTATGATTACTTTTCCACATCTTATCTAGAGGAGTTTAACAATGAGCCATATCCCAAGGATTATATTCCCCCCATTTTTTATAAGTACGTCGGGAAGGAGGAATTCAAAGAAACATATATAGAGATTTGTGGATCATTTGGGTGCTTACTATAATAACAAAAGGCTATGCCTAATGGAGTTTTTTAAATCCCTTATAAATAAAGATTACATGTGATGCTCTCACTTAATACCAAGGGGTGTGGCTACATGGGAGTACATGCATGTTTTTTTTATCCAGAAGTTCTTTTTAGCCGAGGATAAGTTCACTCTGACCCATCTTGCACGGGAAAAACAACGACCGGGGGAGGACATGGTTGCATATATACAAAGATTTAGAGAAAGGTCTCTCGACATGCGAGAGGAGGCCAAGGAGTCAAAACCGCTTTAATTTTATGCGAAAATATTGCTTCCTAAGTATATTTATCACTTGATAAATGAGACGCGTGAGGGCATGTTTGCATCTTTCTTGAAGTCAGTACGAAATATTTTTATGATTTTTTACCCAAATCCAATCCTGGAAAATATAGTTTTTAAACCACAAATTGGGGTTGGAGGAGGCCAGACTCCATGGGGGAGTTACACAGTTGGGGCCGATAGAGATGAAACAGGGCAAAAGAAAGATAACAAGAGGATGATTGAGAAAGAAATAAAAGACTCTCCACTATTACCATGCACCGTCAAAGAAACAATCAGCTATTATAAGACAATGCTTCTCGATGGAATGGTTTAACTACCTAATAACGCTTCCCAATATGCCCTTGGAGCAAATTTTCTAGCTGACCCCAAAATCATATACATTGGTGTGTTTGCTACCTGACCAATTGATGCTTTATGCTGAGAAGGATTATAAACAAGCATATAACAACTGGGACGCTGAAGATACCTCAAGGAAACATTAACAATAATCCATTGCCAGCGCATGGGGAAAATATGGCGATGACCTATTAAGAGGAAGCTAAGGATCACATGAGGAACCTTAAAAGACAAATGAAGGATTTTGAGTTAGAGATTGAAAGTTGCACGATAGGAATGGAAAATGTAGTTATTTTTATGATGAACTGAGCTCTAGAGACATGGAGGAAGTGTATAACACGGAATGTTATGTGGTTGACCTCAACTTGGAGTATCAAGCCGTGTAGAAATCCCTCAATTTTGCGTGGTTTTTTAAATAAGTGGGGATGCCCAAGCGAGCAGATGGAGACTGCTCTGGAGATAGTAGACAACACAAAGAAAATGTCGTTCCTTCACTGAGATCAAAAGGCCAATGGCAAGAATGGTGAAAACGTTTATGTCAGAAATAACTTTCTCATGGTGAAAATGTTTATGTCAGAAATAACTTTCTCTTACACTGATAGAGCGGTGAGGTTCCCATACAACTAGCTGTTGTATGTTACGACGAGTATAAACGGTGTAAATTTCCAAGGCTATGATGGATGAAGGTGCCTCTATCAATATAAATACCTATTAGTTCCTTTTATGAGGATAATTTTTAAAGTCAAGGATGATAGAAATGCCACTTGATATTTTTGGTTATGTAACCAAGCATCAGAATCTATTGAGTATGTTAATGTTGGAAATGTAATGGGGACTCTCATATCCCATATTAAGTTCCATGTGATTGAGAGTTCCACTTCGTACCATCTTTTGATAGGAAGAGTGTGGATGCAATTAGTGCGCCAAAGTTAATGTGAAGGGAACTGAGATAGTATTTTGGGTAACCAAGAAGCCTTTTGTAAAGGAGGAGGCACACTTGGTGGATGCTACATTTTACACCGAGCTATAGAAGGATGCGCGCCTTTTAACACAGTATATGGAGGGAGACAGAGTTCTAAGGATTATAAAAAGACGGGACTTGTGAACAACAAAGATGAAAAAATGGTAGATGCTGGGTAGAGGGCTGAGGAGGCACACAATGTCATTTCTAAACCTCAAACTAAATATAAATAGATTAGAGATAGAATGAGGCCAAAGATTGATCCAATATAACATGAGGTGAAGTAGTAGAGTTTGCTTAACAGGTTTTATGAAACAAAGCTAGAGGAAACTGATAGAGATAAAAAGAGGAAAGCAAATGCATTGCCGAAAAGCCAATGGAAGAAAGTGCAACTGGAGGATGTAAGGGTGGTATATTGCCTCTGAAGTTGTACGCGGGATGCCGAAGAAGCAGAAGAGGAAGTTGATACGGAATATGAGTATTTTTTTAGTGGATAATCAAGGACAACGTCCTGTCATTAATAATTTCAACATTCATGAATTGGTTAAGAAGATTGAAAATGAACCAGAGTACATGATATATTGCCTAAGGCAACAACTTTAAGAGTTATATCAGATTGATCCGGCCGAGGGTGGAGAAGATCCAATGCCAATCTTTATTTTGAAGGACTTGGATGCTGAGAGGAAACTGGGTAATTGAGCTTATTTGGGAGTATAGAGAATTTTTTCTTGGAAATACACAAAGATGGTGGAGCTGGATTAAAACGTGAGTTGCCAAAAGTTAAACGTTATGCCTTCGATAATACCGATGAAGTAGCACGTACAAGCCAAAGCTAGAACTTAAGATCAAGGATGAGGTGTAACGGTTATTGGCAATTATATTCATTAAGATAATTCAACATCCAATATAGAGTAATAATATTGTGTCAGTGGGGAAGAAAGATAAAAATCAAATATGCATTTTTGTTGACTTTAGAGATCTTAATAGAGCTTTCCCTAAGGATGAGTTACCTCTACTGTCCATTGACAGTCTGATTGATTCAATGGCAGGTCATAAAATGTAAAACTTCATGAATGGGTATGTGGGATATAACCAAATCAAAATGGATCCAACCGATGTAGAGAGAACCCCATTTGGAACTCTAGTGGATAATTTTATGTACAATGCCATTCCTTTTGGTTTGAAAAATGCCGGGGCAATTTATCAGAGAACGATGATGGCCATTTTTTATGATTTTTTCCACAATATTTTGGAGTTCTTTGTAGATGATACGGTCATTAAGTCAAGAAAGGAGGAATTTCACTTGGTTAATCTGAGAAATGTTTTCAACATGTCACTACACCAAAACATACTATTTGTCACTATCGCAGACGTTGACAAGTCGCACTTATCACGATCAAATATCGTGACAGTAATGGGGGTGAGGATTGTTTTTGTCATGGGCTTGTCACGGTCATAGTTCACGATAAGTTTTCATTGTCCCAAACTTTTCATGGTCAAAGTTTGAGATAATATCTTTTTTATCAAGGAATCTGACCGTGACAAGTCTGTGATAACGGAAAACTTATCACTGACTTTGATCGTGACAAGTTCTTAACAAGTTTTCCTTGTCATGGACTTGCCATGGTCAAAGTTAATGACAATACTAGGCATCAGAATAAAAAGAACTATTGCGCAATATGGTCACTGCCACTGCCCAATAGTATATTATTTAACCTATAGCAGCAATCAATGATATATTTTAACAATATCTAACAACAATCAACACCAATATTAATAATAATCAATCACTAATCAAATATAAATAAGAAACACGATACAATAACCCGAATTTGAATGTTAAATACAAATTATTAAATAAAAGGTAAATGTTCATTGATTCTCAGGTTGGAAGAGAAAGATAAGCCATACAATATAAGAACCAATACAACCCTCAATATGCTACATTCCACACTGTTCATTCATACACAAGGCTTCATTTTATTTCTCTGCCATAACGTCAGTGACACGGACTCGAGCCTCGTGAGACTGCAGTGGACGATTGTGCACAAAGGAACCTGCACATATACTCAGGTCCCTCAACCCCCTGGCAATTCTATCGCCTCCCAGTTAGTATAGTAAATTGACTTTATCCCAACCAGTTGTAAATGGAGTCTGGACAATTGGGAGGGGGGAGGGTGGAAATAAGTCATACGGAGATGAGGGGTTTATCAGTGAGGGTAGGGGTGAGAAAGACAGAGCAGTGGTCCCCTCATCGACTTATTTCTCATTGCCCTTCCCAACTAAGGGAGAGGGTGGTGAATAAGTCATACGGAGCTACTCCCGGCTCGACCATGAAGAGCTTGTTTAACCATAAAAAACATTTTATTTATTCGATGTTGTCAAACTTTTGGTCTGAATTGGTCTTCATTTTGCCGACCTTTCATAACAATCCACTGTTTCTCGACGTAATCATGATGAGCCTCAACTTTCCCACGCAAGAGCTAACACCCCACGTACGACCTTTATGATCCTGTCCGAGAACTAAGCTAAGTGCATTTATACTCAGAGATGCCTTGTTGACATCACTCTGTGAGTTGTGGACTTCTTTAAGCTTATTCCTGAAATAATAAATGAGAGTGCGCGTTTGTTCAAATAAAGAAATTATTAAATTAAACTCAATTTTTTAATTAAATCCTAAAACATGCATCTAGATGTGATTGAAGACAATATGATCATGCAAGAACATTCAATCACAAACAAACACACAAATGAGGAAAATCCCCCAAAGGGGGGCAAAACCTTTTTTATTTATTTTTAATTTTTTATTTTCACTATAATTTGTAAAGAACGGTTTAAACGGATTATACTGAAAACATGAGTGACATACGAAATACCCTCAGGTGTCGATTCTGATGTCGTTGGCTGTAATTTCCCGTAAGAACTCCAGATGGGCAGTAATGGAAAAGAGTCGGCTTCTCCATAAGTTACTCCAGATGAGTAAAAACGATCCTTTGAAGGTTTAAAGATTCACACACATATTTAGGAATGGTTTTGTGAATCAAAAGGCATTAAACCTTAAAAACTTGAAGTCTATTTTATGGTCTGTAAATTGCAGAAACGTGTACGAAAAAGACTTGAAAAAACGTGCATAATGGGTACATATATTTATATGAAAATCGAGGCGGCACCGTCGCTCGAACGACATAGGCATGTCGCTCAAACGAGACCACTTGTCGCTCAAACGAGATCACGTGACATGCTCATGTCGTTTGAACGACAGTGCGATGTCGTTCGAACGAGCTCGATGACCAAAAAAAGTTCGCTTCTACACTTAAAAAAAAATTTCTGCTTTGTGTTAAAAATAAATCAGACTTCGAAAAATATTGTTTAAAACATTCCCAAATATTTATGCAAATATTAACAACTCCAATAAATCATTTTACCAATAACGCGTCGTGGAGTAGTGGGAACGGTTGAGCAACACGTCGCATGTAGCATAATGCACGTGTGAAGATGATGGATGCATGGATTCAAATCAAGGGCGTAGTGGATGATTGTGTTGATGTGCCGAATGTAGCGGTATCAGATATACATACTGTGATCTAGGACAAATAGAAAATTCCTAGATTCTACCCCGAACATTTATAAAAATATGTCCTTACAAATCTCCCCCTAGGTCTATGCCGGTACTTACATAAAAAATCCGAATTATGCTATCTCCATAAAGCAAATGACATATAAGATAATATCCCCATTAAACCCTCAAACTGAGAATACTAACTGTCATGTCGTCAATCAAATTTCAACATCTTCAAATCTTCAGAAACTTTTAAAGCTTTTCTCATCAGGATGTGCAATCCAATGATCATCAATTTTGTACCTGCACACATGAGATAAAACAGATACCCATGACACGCAACAGTTTGAAATATAATGATATGCAAAAATCAAATCAATTATGCTTAAGCAAATCATTGATAAATCTACCAAACAGTTCTCCCCCATAATCAACCAAACAATTCTCCCCATAATTCATAATTCATTCTCCCCCTTAATGTTCCCAAATAAACAGATACGAGAAGCACAAGTAAATGCAAATGGAGAATGCCACAAGGTAATAAACGTTCTATTTTTGAATTTTTAAAATTTTTCACACAAAATATACAATAAAGAATCACACCATGAAAGAACACAAAAACAACCAAGTCGATGATAGCGAAAATGTAGGGGTGTGAGAAAATTCAGGAGGTAAATCTATGCATACAAACATAACATATGTGCACGATGAATATCGAATATTTATAATGAATGAACTCAACATCTTCCTTAGGTGTAAACAGATGGAATTATAAGAAATTGACTAAATCAAATCAGCAAATAAAAGCTCAAAGTGATTTCCACACCAATAACGTCCAAAACTATTTAATGCTTTATCAGGACTTTCAAGGAATTGCAAACCCGTTTAAATTCTCCAACCAAACTCCCTCAGATTTATATTTTGTTTAGAGGTGATCTAAATTCTCAAACATTGTTGAATTGATGGTGAAACCTAATGTCCCAAATTCGACATGTATTGCTTTTTATTGCCTTTAAATTTTTTCCGGCTCTTTTAACCTCTTGGACCCCGGATAATTAAAATACCTCAATTTTTTAGGTCCGATATAAAAGTGGCTTAGAATTCCCAAAGGTCAAATGAGAACCTTTCGCAATCCTTCCCCGTTTTTCAAATACCACATAATCTCACCAAACGGTTTTTACATGCATTCCAATCTTGTCAAGTTTTATCGCATATGGTTCGTTGTATAGACAAAATTGAGATGGAAACACTCAAGCCAATATGTGATAGACAAGTACAATAATCAAATAAAGTCGTGCATGTGTACAACAAAGGAGATAAGGAGCCAAACATGTCAAAAGATATCACTAATCACATCTCAAAGACTCCAATAAATGTAAATCACATGGATGCAATGATGTAGCATCTCAAATCACCATCAAACAGTCACGCGAAAAATGAAAATGAAAGTTGTGACTCGGCTATCTTAAATGCTCATCCATAAGAGGTGTAAACAAAATACAAAAAATCTTTTTGTGCTTTTCTAAAATTTTTATGTAAAGAAAATCTTTTTGAAATTTTCAAAAAATATGCAAAGCAAAAAAATAATAATACAAATGATACAAACTAGTAATAGGAATCATATGATATGAACATGATAAAAGCATCATATTCTAGACATGAACCATCCCCTCAGTCAACTGTGAAAATCCCTAAAGACTTCCTAAGACTCTCGAATCTAAGGGCATCTAAATGTTTCGTGAAAATATCAGCTAACTGAAGATCAGTGGGTACGAAACTCAGGGATACGACTTTCTCCTCAACTAACTGACGTATAAAGTGCTCGTGTATCCTGATGTGCTTTGTGCGTGAATATTGGACTGGATTACTAGATATGTGTATCGCGCTCGTGTTATCACATGAGATGGTCATGGTGTCCTGTGAAATCCTATAATCCTCCAACATTTACTTCATCCACAAGAGTTACATGCAAGGCGGCGATGTACTCAGCCTCCGTAGTGGATAAAGAGATAGAGTTTTGCTTCTTGCTCAGCCAGGAGACAAGAGTAGAACCAAAGTAGAAACACCCACCAGAAGTGCTCCTACAACCATCTACATCCCCGGCCAAATCGACATCCAAATAGGCTGACAGACGGTCATCAGTATCAAAAGAATACCAAATATCATAGGAGAGAGTCCCACTCAAATATTTGATAATACGTTTTAGAGAAAGTAAGTGTGACTCTTTTGGGGACGCCTAATATCGCGCATAGACTCCAAAACTAAATGCGATGTCAGGGAAACTGGCCGTCAAGTAGAGAAGACTACCTATCATAATCTAATACAAGGTTTGCTCTACGTCCTTGCCTGAAGTGTCCTTACTAATCTTGATAAAAGTACTTATAGGTGTACGTGCATGCTTAGCAGAGTCTAAACCAAATTTCTTCACTAGGTCTCTAGTATACTTGGATTGGGAGATGAACATCCCATCCTCTAGCTGACGAACCTGGAGACCAAGGAAGAAAGTAATCTCACCTACCATGCTCATCTCAAACTCACTTTTCATCTCCTCCTCAAAGTGGTGAGCATGCTGGGAGCACGTGGATCCAAAGACCATGTCATCCACATAGACCGAGCAATTAAAATAGCACCGTCTTCTCTCCTGATGAAGAACGTCATATCAACTCCCCCTCTCTTGAAGCCACGGGTTAAGAGATAGGAAGTAAGCCTCTCGTACCACGCACGGGGTGCTTGCTTCAAACCATACATGGCTTTCCTCAGATAGTAGACGTGCTTCGGGTGCTTAGGGTATTCAAACCCTTTTGGTTGTTCCATGTAAAACTCCTCCTGTATAATTACATTCATAAAGGCACTCTTGACATCCATTTGATATAGCTTGAAGCGTAGATGACATGCGATGGCGAGTAGTAAGCAGACGGACTCAATCCTCGCAACAGGAGCAGATATCTCCCCAACGTCTACACCCTCTATCTGTGTGTAGCCTTAAGCGACCAACCTACACTTATTTTTGATTATGGTACCATTTTCATCCATTTTATTCTTGAAAATCCACCTGGTACCTATCATATTCGTTTCACTAGGTCGAGGGACAAGTTCCCAGACATTATTCTTTTTAAACTGAAACAACTCATCCTGCATAGAAGATATCCAATGTTCATCCTTGAGTGCTTCTTTGTGATTCTTGGGCTTGACTGTAGACGTGTAGCAAAAATGATTAACAACGTTATCGAGTTGAGCACGTGTCTTAACCCCTAAAGTGGGATCGCCTATAATGGTGGCAGGGTCATGACTCTTGTGAACCTAAGCATGTGTGTCCCCTAGAACAGGAGTAGGGTTCACCTTGGATATGGGAGACACATCGGGATCATAAAAAAGGAGTGTGTCATCCTCACTCAAATGGGTGAAGTCAACAAACGTCGATGGTTCGTCATCTTGCACAGTAACGCTTATTGACTCCATCACTTTAGAGCTCTTCAGGTTAAAAACCCGGTACGCTCTACTATTTGATGAATATCCTAGCAATATTCCCTCGTGCTTCGAGAGTCGAACTTTCCTAATTGCTCTTTATCCCGTAAGATGTAGCATTTACTCCCAAAGATACGAAAATATGCAAGTTTAGGCTTTTTTCTTATCCAAAATTAATAGGGCATTTTAAGTGTGTGTGGACGAAGGTAAACCCTATTCACCGTATGGCATACAGTAGACATTGCCTCTGTCCAAAATCTCCTAGTAACTTTACAACCTAGAAGCATATATCTAGCCATTTCCTGAATCGTCCTGTTATTTCTCTCAATAATCCTATTTTACTGAGGAGTATTCACAGTAGAAAACTCATGTTTGATTCCTAGGCTATCACAGTAAAGATATACTTTTTTATCTATAAATTCAGTGTCGTTGTCACTACGCATTCTGTTGATAGTGACACCGTATTAGTTTTGTAGGACATGACACTTGGTCGTCAGAAACTCAATAACATCGAATTTCTCTCTCAAAAAACCTAAAATTGAATATCTGTAGAAACCAGATACCTCCATTAGGATGTACCTCTTACCACCCAGACTCTCCATACGAGTAGGACCCACGAGATTTATGTGTATCAACTCAAGTACTCGTGAAGTGTTAATGGAATTCAACTTCCTGTGGGGACTACGAATTTGCTTTCCCAAATGACAAGGTCCACAAACCATGGAAGTTGGCTTTCCAAGTGTTGGTAAGCCACGTACTAGGTCTTTTTTTAGCTAAACGCGTCAAATCTCTAAAGTTCACATGACCTAGATGTTGGTGCCATAGATACATAGGAGTGATCATGGCGCTATTGCAGACAAGTGAGGACTTGGGCACAGTCCCATAACAATTATCCTCTATCCTCACCCCTTGACCTAAAATTTTACCGGCTTGATTATAGACATTACACACATCCTAGTCAAACTTTATGTCAAAGTCAGCGCCGCACAACTAGCTAATACTGAGAAGGTTTGCTTTCAAACCTTTGGTGTACAAAACATTCTCTAGCTTAGGAAATCCTGGTAACTCTACTGTACCTCGTCCTACGATTGTAAACTTGCTTCCGTCTCCAAAGGTGACTCTACCTTCCTTATAATCCTCTAGGTACGTAAAAAATGAGACATCACCGGTTATATGTCTGGAGCACCCACTATAAAAATACCGCTGTGAGGTATTATGGGCTTTGAGAGCGACATGAACAACAAGGGCCTTTTCGTCTTTCTTAGGTACCCAAGAAGTGGTAACATTTTGTTTACCCTTGTTGTTGTTGGTTTTAGCCGGGATACGGGAAGCATTCACTGATGACAAAGACATTCGTCGGAATTCCTCCATCAAACTCTGTGATGTGGCGGCTAAAAACTCAACATGCTCTCTCAGACTGATAAAATCATCAGTACGATGTGGTGGAGCATATGTACGTGAAGTTTGACCCAAACTATAGCAATACTCTCTCAGGTGGTCTTTTATTTTGCAGTATGTACAAAAGAACACAGTCTTAGGCTGACCTTGGTTTGCTTTTCTTGGTCAAACTCTCCTTCGTGGTTTTTGACGATGGCCATATGGAGTTGTAGTAAACTCAGGAACTGGTCCAGATGCTATTTGGGACATGGAGGCACCATAAAAAACTATTCCCTGCCTATCACCAAAACCTAAAGCGGGACCGAGGATCATCTTTCCTATCTTTCCAGATCTGTCCTCGATTTGAACCTTGATTTCCCGTGCTCTCTGAAGATCATGAGTAAGCTGGGCTACAAGGGCTTCAAGTTTCTTCCGAGTCTCCAGGGAGGAATGGAGCTCACTCGTAAGACTAGCCACTTGATTAGTTAAGTCCCCTTTCTCTTTCTCAAAACAACTCCTCTCTCTCCAAACAGTCTCGCTCTTTCTCTAAACTGACTCTCTCTCTCTCTCTCTCTCTCTCTCTCTCTCTCTCTCTCTCTCTCTCTCTCTCAAGGTAGTGCAGGTGGAGGAATCTCTCTCTCGCTTCTCCTAAATCTTCCTCTAAAGCGATGATCCTAAGAACTAACGCTTTGTTACGCTTTTTGGTTTTAAATGACTTAGTATATAACTCAACGTAGGCGCATTGAAGATTACTCTCGCTCTCACTTGTATCATCCTCCCCCTCACTCACATCGTTCTCACTATCGAAGAGTCCCTGTGAAGTAGCATCCTCATCGTTGCGAGGAGCACTAGAGGTACTCACATGACTAGCCATGAAGGCGATGAAGTTACACTCATGCGGTGACTCATCTCCAGAGTCCACCAACTCGACCTCACTGTCGTCACTAAGGGTAGCAATAAGGACAGCTTTGCCCTTTTTTTTGGCAAGTCTGTTTAGACTAGTAGCACACTCAAAAGCTCTATGACCTTTACCATCGCACTCATAGCATCTCTCACCGTATTTCTTAGTAGGGTCTTTAAAATCTATTTTATTTTTCTTTTCAAACTTATTTTTCTCAAATTTCTTTTTATCTTTGAAATTTTCATTTTTCTTGAAATTTTTTGCAAACAAGGCCAAATCATCTAAATCAAGGTCATACTCGGAATCTGACGTTTTTATCTCCCTTTTTCTAGATGACTCTACTCTCTTTCTTGCCGACCCCTCACTCTTCCTATCATGGGCATTAAGTGCAATTCCCTTATCTTTTGGTTTAACAGACTTAGGAAACATGTCAATTTCAAAGGTTTGCAAGTCTCCAACCAATTCCTCTAATTTAAGCATGTTTAAATTACCCATAGAATTTAGCATAGTGACTTTAAGCATAAAACGCTTAAGTAGTGATCTTAGAATCTTTTTAACAGCTATAACATTAGGAATGGGTTCACCAAGATTAAAGCTAGTGTTTACAATATAAGACAATCTAGCATAGAATTCATCAAATCATTCAGACTCAAGCATGGTGATAGTTTCAAATTGAGTTGTTAAGTTTTGCAATTTTGATTCTTTCACGACATTAGTTCCTTTATGGGTAAGCTGTAAAACATCCCATGCCTCTTTTGACGTGGTACACATCATTATCTGTCGAAACTCGTAAGGTGTGACGGATCCAAAAATTGCACTAAGACCCTTAGAGTTAAAAGCTGACCATTTAAATTCTTCTTCAGTCCATGCAGTCACAAATTTTAAATTTGTCACGTTGTTAATAGTGATGGAGGGAGGTGTCCACCATCTTTCAACCAAAATCCAAACTCTTTTATCTATGGCTTTTATAGCAAATTTCATACGGGCTTTCTAATAAGCATAATTTGTTATGTAAAAAACTGGAATTTTATTATATAATTTCTCCATTTTGAACACGCCCTTTTTCAAAAATCAATTCTTCAGAAAATTGATATCTTTAGAAAAATTTTGTGGAAAATTACACGGTATATTTGTGTAATTAGTTCTGATACCAATTTAAGAGTGCACGTTTGTTCAAATAAAGAAATTATTTAATTAAACTCATTTTTTAATTAAATCCTAAAACATGCATCTAGGTGTGGTTGAAGACAATATGATCATGCAAGAACATTCAATCACAAACAAACACACAAATGAGGAAAATTCCCCAAAGGGGCAAAATCTTTTTTTTATATTTTCACTACAATTTGTAAAGAACGGTTTACACGGATTATACTAAAAATATGAGTGACATACGAAATACCCTCAGGTGTCGGTTCCGATATCGTCGGCTGGAATCTCCCGCAAGAACTCCAGCGGGGCAGCAATGGAAAATAGTCGGCTTCTCCACAAGTTACTCTTGATGAGTAAAAATGATCCTTTGAAGGTTTAAAGATTTACACACATATTTAGGAATGATTTTGTGAATCAAAAGGCATTAAACCTTAAAAACTTAAAGTCTATTTTATGGGTTATAAATTGCAGAAACGTGTATGAAAAAGACTTGAAAAAACGTGCATAATGGATACATATATTTATACGAAAATCGAGGCGTCGTCGTCGCTCGAACGACATAGGCATGTCGCTCGAATGAGACCACTTGTCGCTCGAACAAGATCGCGCGACATGCTCATGTCGTTTGAACGACATTGAGATGCCGTTCGAACGAGCTTGACGACCAAAAAAAGTCCACTTCTATACTTAGAATTTT
Organism: Sambucus nigra; assembly: GCA_949130495.1. Lineage (NCBI taxonomy): Eukaryota > Viridiplantae > Streptophyta > Magnoliopsida > Dipsacales > Adoxaceae > Sambucus > Sambucus nigra. The sequence continues at coordinate 446,693,100 of OX422218.1, read as the reverse complement.
TTTTGCTTTTGTGTTAAAAATAAAACATACTTCGAAAAATATTGTTTAAAACATTCCCAAATATTTATGCAAATATTAACAACTCCAATAAACCATTTTACCAATAATTCATCGTGGAGTAGTGGGAACGGTTGAGCAGCACGTCGCATGATGCATGTGTGAAGATGGTGGATGTATGGATTCGGATCAAGGCCGTCATGGATGATCGTGTTGACGTGTCGAATGTAGTGGTATCAGACATACATACTGTGATCTAGGACAAATAGAAAATTCCTAGATTCTACCCAGAACATTTATAAAAATACGTCCTTACAATAAATAAGTACACAATTAAATGAAATAACAAAAAAATATGTGATTATAAATAATTAATTAATAACATAAATACATTTATAACATACAATAGTAGTGGCGACGATCGGATTGACCTCTTTATCTTTCCTTTTTTTCGTTCGAATTTCCATATAAGCATTGAACCTATGTGGCTTACTCCCAAGACCACTCCCCATCTCCAAAAATAAAATAACGTAAAATTAGTGAATTTGTATATAATTACCACTAAATAGAATTCAATAAAAGTAAAATGAAAAAACATTCAAAACTTACCATCCTATGCTTCACTACGGCATAAGACGTATTCCTAAAGCCGTGCACGTCAACCTTTTTGGCCTAATTCCCCCCCCCCCCCCCCCGAATTCACAAGAGGACAATTGCCTATGTGATATTGCATCATCAACAAACTGCTATCATTTTTCCAATGAGAATGGCTTCTTCTCAGGTACCGTGTCCCTACCAAAATACTACGCACTCATGTTTTTCTTCCACATTTCCATTGCTATCTTAGTTGTTCCAATGTGGCATCACACGATTCTGAGGGCAAGTCGAACTATTCCTGTCAAATAAATACAAATAAAAGAAAGTGAGTTAGTATTATTTAAATTATAAAATAAAATATAAATTTTATTGAGCCAAACATGTACTTATAATACCCCCCAAACGGCTATATTAAGCTCAATGGGAACCATCTTCCAATCAGTTTACGTGGACCCAATAATCATTTTGGCAAATTCCAAGGCCCTAGCTTGGAAGGTCATATTATTCTCTATTATGCTCACCAACTTGCCCCACTTTAGGGGCCTAGTGCTAGACAAGCCTTCTTCGCCACTGCCGCTTCCTGGACACCCTGATGAAGACATATCTTGCAAAAATTATTATTATTAGAAAAATATATATAAGAAGATGATTTAGAAATATAAATAATGAATTAGTTTGAAATTGTTAGATAAATGCATGATAAATTTACAATGAGATTTATCATACAACGAGATTTATCATAAACCATACTAACAATTGTTTCAAATAATGCTTAAACTGATTAAAATATGAATTAATATATTCACTAATTCACCAATAAATATCGATTCAAATTCATATCATAAACTATGATAAATCAATGACGACTTTAGAAGAATAAAAATTAACAACGACATTAGAAGAATACAAATCCATATCATAAACCAAACTAAGAATTGTTTCAAATAATTAGAATCCTTATTATAAATCTAAAAATCATTTTCAATTCGGGTTATCATCCAAAATGGATTGATATTCGATAGGAGTTGACAAGTTATCCACACTACTGGTTAGATTCTTTGGCGCATGTAAGATGATTGACCACAACTCATTGTTGATATACTCCGAGTAAAACACTTGCTTGACCTTTTAAAAAGCACAAAAAAATGGCTTATCGCTCATATGTATGTTGCTCTTCATCTTAGATAAGTCAACCGTGATCAAATATGTACCTCAATTAACTTTACAATGATTTTTTCCTTAATGCTTACCAATTACAGTAAAACACAACCTCTTTGAAGCTTATATAGTCTATTTCAAATATATTCCGAATGAAATCATAATAAGTCATTTCAGCTTCAGTGAGGTTTTTATCTTTCGTACTCGCTCGAAAATAAGAAAGAGCCTTATATGAAATTCCCGAGCTTTGTATATTTGTATTTTTCTCGTACACCCTTGCACCGAATACATAATTGTTCAATGGATATTTTTTGTACTCATGTGCCATGAAATTGGGTTCAATGACTAGACAAGCAATCTTTGTTGTCGCATCACCCATCTTTAAGAGTTGAGATCATAGATAAATTAATTAGGTTAGTTTTAAAGCTTTCTTGAAATTTGTCATTCAGTAGGAGATATTCTCATAATAATTACCTCACGTGACACCCATAGCCTAAATTCGCTATATGATTGTGCCATCATTCTTTTTATTGTTCCCTCACATATCATATTTCCTAAGTTGACCCTGATGAACATATTATGAAGTTGATCAAGTATAAAAGTTAAATAATGTAAAAAGATAACATAAACTTGCTTTTTCCATTCTTCGACATCTTCATGAGTTTCAAATAGATAACGAGCTACTTGTTTATACTGTAAACATGTTAATTTCACTCGTGCGCCCATTACATGACCACCCTCATCGATGAACTTCTCATTGTTATCTATAATCCTTGGGTTTAGGCATATATTCCTGAGAGAAGATTGATGGCTCCACGATGATGTATTCCTTTGTAATTGATCGTTCAATGTATCGTTTATTCTTGATATGATCCTTGAAAACTTCCATCAAATAAACAACATATGAACTGAAAAACATATTAACATATCAACTAAATGATTTGAATCTACCCTAAAAATCCTAAAAACCGCTTAAAGAATCTTCCTTTTACTTATCACAAAAAACTAGTGCATGATATTGTGCTAAAGTCTCACCCAAACATTTTCTAATTTGGGGTCACCAAATTGTGATTGACATTTAATCATAGTTTTCCTTTTGCTAATTTGAGTCCAACAGATTGTGTTACTTATTAAACTATTATGGAAGATAATTTGTCTATTAATTTAGAGATTAGTTGTTGTTACCTATGACATGAATCAAAATCAAATATATTTGTATACACCTCATTCTGTTACCCCTAACTCTCCTTAGGTCCCTAGTACCTCCACTCATCACCGCAAACCCAGGTCATGTCCCGAGCACTGACCTGGAAGCCATCGAGCACCCCCCGACTCAATTTGACTAAAAATCAAACTCTTCGTCTCGACCGAGACTCAATGAATCATTAAAGGTCACTTAATACCCTTTCCAACGGTCCGTCCTGTGCACAATTCTGACTTACCATGCGGACGAACGATCCATTTGCGTCCGAAACCCCAACCTAGAGGCCACTGGGCTCTATTGACCTAAGTCAACCCTTCAACTCGACCGAGACTGAATGAATCTTCGAAAGGCACTGAATACCCTTTCCAACGGTCCATCCCGTGCGTAATTCTTACTTTCCATGCGGACGGACGATCCGTTTGACTCCGAGAGGTCACCGAATGCTTCTCGATCTCGGTTGACCAAAGTCAACTTCATGAACCGGGCCAAACTCTTTGGAATGTCAAAGTAAATCTCCTAACCTTTCTAATGGTCTGCCCCGTGCGTGATTCGGACTTACAATGCGCACGAACGATCCATTTCCGTCTGAACAATTCCCCGTCCAGCGGACCGATAAATGCTTCCGAGCCACATTTGACCCAAAGTCCACTCCCGAACTCGGGAGCAGTCCAAAGGACTTTCGAAGGTCTCTGAAATAAATTTCCAACGGTATGCCCCGTGCGCGATTCTAACAAATGGTTTACCCTCGGCGGCCAATTTTCCGAAAAAGCCTAAGGCGCACTGCCAAATTACAGGTCCCAGACCTTGCCTATCGGCACCTGCCGATAGGTAGACCCCTGGGCCTATAAAAGGAGGCCTTGGACTCATTTGTAAGGGAGCTCAGATAAGAAGCAAATCACTCTCAGCAAACCCCCAGAAACCTCTCTTAAAGGCAGCGTGATTTCAACTTCCAAATCCCTTTTTCACTTCCACTTTTCATCATCCCTTTCATCAAACTTGATGAATTAGCCACTCCCCATCGTCATCGAAGTGCAAGGGCTGCTTTTCAACATTCAAGATCAAGCTCAACGTCTCCAAGAAGGTCCAACTTTCTCAAACTCTCTCCTAAATTCTCTTAAATTTGCAATAACTTGTTTTCTTACTTAGCACTTTTACTATCTCATCTCACACACCATAAATACACTTTTTATCTAGTATTATTGCACATCTCCTATTTTCATATAAATAAAAACCTAAAAAACAAGAAAAAGAGGGTTTGCTCATAAATTCCAAGTAGGAATTCTCACACTTTTTCCACACTTTTCTCACAAATAAAACACTTTTTCTACACACACACACACTTACAAATAAGAGATTTCTCCATTTGGATTTATGGGTTAAACCCCACACCTCACTTTACATGCGAACTACGTGGACTTTGTTGCCTTTATAGGCTACGTAGGCGTCTCGGGCTAAAACCCGAGACTCGAGTCCTTTTCTCACTTTTTCTCTTATTTTCTATCTTCTCTTTATCTCATTTTCCATTATATTCTATATACTTGTTCTTAGTAACTTATTATTCCATATGCGTTATCGTTCCCTTATAACGATCAACGTAGGGGTAATCACTTAAATCTTATTTTCTACACTAATCTCACATTCCTACGGATGACTCGCTTTGTCTTTTTCAAGATACAAGTCGAGGATTCCTACCTCCATTCTATATATACACATGCACACATATCACGGGGGGAAATATAAAGGAAAATAGCAAATATTCATGAGAGATCGAAAGGACGGAATGGGTGCCTAACACCTTCCCATTTTGTAACTAAGCCTCCGAACCCTTCTCGAATCATTTTGGTTTCGCATGCACCAGTATGTCTTCGGATGCCATCCTTCGGGGTGGCTTCCCCTTTTTCTTTTTTCTGTTTTGAGTAAAATAGACTGGCGACTCTAAATCTGTCTACATTTTCACACCTCACAAATCGACGCTGGCCGAAGCGCTCTCCCGAGAGGGGATGCGCGGGACCCGAAGGATCCTTTCTCCCTCCACGGCGGGGATCGGGGATGGCCACAGTGGCGACTCTGCTGGGGATAAGAATTATATTTTGAGGGCTTGACTCTATTTACATGAATGCTATATTTTATGTTTTCCCCCTATACCTGCATGTCCCCCTTTCTCACATGTATATCCCATGCTTATGCTTATATTCACACACTTGTAGAAAATTATCCATGTACACTTCACACCACGTGCACCTAGGATCACATGTATATCCCCATGTTGCACGCATCACCCATCGATACTTGGTGTACCTTTTGGGGTACTTGTACTGGGCTCACTGTTTTTGGCATAATTAAGAAAGGTCTTCTTATCATAAGATACTAATAAGAGAATCATGCATGATTCACACGATATCATCAAAGGGCATTGCTATTGACCAAATTTTACCCAGTAACTGGAGGGTCACTTCGTGATGGGCGCTGGTCCGGCAGGTCGCAGTTAGCCTAAGCGATATGACTCTCACCTTCCATTGGCCAAGTACCTTCGACGTATATCGAACGGTTCCCCTGCATCGTACCGCTTGACCGAAGTCATGACGGGAGGTATATCGTATGGAATTCGTTCACGTACGCTGAGTATATCGAATTCGCTCTCACACGTACCGTCCCCACGAGGTATATGGTGAGCCAATTCATGTACACTCAGGTATATCAAATGGCTTGTCCACACGTATCGATTGCCCGCAAGAGCAAGACGTATATCGTGGAAGTCACGCCAAAGGAGGGAACCCATGCCGATTCACCCAACCAACTGCATACCCGCATATAGGTGTCAAACCTAGGATACGCACTTTAGATTGCCGGTTTTAACCCGAAACTCTGCCGAAATTCCGGGTCGGCCTGCCGCCCAATTTTTCGCGCATTTTTTTAAAATGGGACCCTGTCCGCGAGCCTGGTTACAAGTCCAAACGTAGCTTTGCATATATTAAGACCCTCTGATGGTTTTTATCTCTTGAGGAATCCAGAATCCGTAGCTGGGAGGATGTAGCCCGAGAATTCATGTCACAGTACAAATACAACTAAGAGCTCGAGGTCACCCGCCATGATTTTGAGCTGCTCAAACAAAACTCCAGAGAATCCGTCAGTAACTTTATAGCCCGATGGAGGGAAAAAACAGCTACCATGACCAATCGGCCATCTGAAGAAGAACAAGTCAGCATAGTGAAGAAGAATTTCTTGCCCCAGGTCCGAACAACCATGGGAGGACAGTACTACCCCCACTTTCGAGCTCTCAGAGAAGAAGGAGTAGAAATCGAGGAAAGTCTTGCCAAAATAGAAGTTGAACCGAAGAAGGTGTCCGGACAGTTCACCCCTAGAAAGTATGACAAGCTTCCCAATGCTACAGTCTCAACCATCAACAACATCTCTCAACCAACCACATCCTGGGAACCAGAAAGTCACCCTGTCCCCATCCGAAGGGAATACATTGAGCTCCATGCTCCCCTCTCCAAAGTTTACCAAGCCCTGTTAAGCCGAAACCTTATAAAACCCTTGGATCCCCGTCTATTACCCAATCCACTTCCTAGAAATTTCAAAACCGATGCTCATTGCGCCTTTCACCAAACTGCTGGCCATACCACCGACCAATGCTTCCACCTTCGAAACATAATCCAAGATCTCATTGACCGGGGTACCATCGCCCCACCAGCCAATCCTAAACCAAACACTACTCATAACTCACTCCCAAATCACACCAATGCCATCTTCTTGGAAGAAAACCCGAATTTCGATCCGTCAACCCAAATCACACCCTTATACCCTCCTAAACCTCTTCAACTTTGCCTATATTTCCTCCTACACCCTACCAACCCCGCTGATCAGGCACTGTCACTCCTTACAAGAGCGTGCATCACTGTCCGGACCTGTTCTGAAAGTGGAAGTATGGAATTGTCAGAGGTATTGAATCAACTCCTAGATTTCGGGCTGAAATTGCCCTCACAGATGATTATCGATTGCCAGAGGTTCAGCGCGCTATTTTTGGAAGCACGAAAATGGGCCTGAGAATCAGATAGGTGGGTGGTACCAACCGACGAAGTCAACTTAAATGATGTTATCCAGGTCATGGCGAAAGCATTCAGGAAAACCAACAACATTTGCAGTATCACCGAGTTACTTGACACTTTAAAGCTACAAGGGCGCCTGATCCTTTCACCTTTACACATCCCCACAGAATGGGAAGACCTATATGAGGAAGTCGTTGAAGTTGTGGAATGCATTGATTTCACGAGGGAAAATAGAATTGTTACCACCGGATGGGGGGAAGAATTCAAAGATTCAAATAAAGAACAAGCTTCAGGAGGAACTGGCCCAGTAGCCAACATATGTGGGATGATATCATTTGAAGAACTCCTCGGAGAAATAGATAGGGTGGTAGAACAACCTGAGATTGACGAGGAAACTGGATTTAAGTTTTTCCCTTATTCAGTAAATCACATGACCAGATCTGGGAGACATTACCAAATTCCAAACTCACTACCAGCAAATGACAAGGGGAAGGGCATTGAAGACATTCCTATGCCAGAAATGACCCTCGAGGAGAGCAAGATCCTCGATCAACTGAAGAAAACTCAAGCTAACATCACTCTATGGGGGCTTTTCATGTCTTCCCAGCAACACAGAAATGCTTTAATCAAGTTGCTCACAGGACCCATAGTTCCTCTTTTTACCACACCAGAAGAAGCGGTAAATTTGGTCGGATCCTTGACCTCCAATCGAATGCTGTCCTTTTCTGAAGAAGAAATCCCCAGAATTAGGCCAAATCACAATCATGCACTCAACATCTCCGCCGAAGTTATGGGGAAGGTTGTACTGCTTTCTCTCGTTGATAACAGATCCGCTTTGAATATCTGCCCACTGAGAACCTTCAAATGTCTAGGCCTAAAATAAAGTGACCTAGCTCCAACCTCCGCTGCCCTGCGTGCCTACGATAATACCTGTCGTGAAGTGATGGGATCCATAAAACTTGTAATAGGGGCTGGTCCTATAAATCCTGTCGTAGAATTCCAAGTCATCGATTTCTCGACCTGTTTCAACCTGTTTCTCGGACGACCCTGGGTCCACAGTTTAAAGGGTGTCTCTTCCTCATTCCATCAGAAATTAAAGTTCTTCGCCGATGGGCGAGTCATCACCATCTTGGGTGACGACGGTAACGCCGAGGGTGCAGGCACCAACAGTCCAATTCTTGAGATACAATATAAGTCAAATTATATGCTCCTATCAGGATTTCGAATCGAGCCATCCCTACTCCCGGCAGGGGATGATTTCAAAGAAAGGGTTTGTCCAGAATATGACCCTCAGGGCAATGTCAATGTGATTCAGATGTTCAGAAACATGCATTACATGCCCGGACTGGGGCTAGGACAAAGGCAACAGGGGATACTTGAGCCCATCGAACTGAAGAAAGCTTTCCCTCCTTGCGGCTTGGGGTATCAACCATCAGAACAAGAGCTCAGAATGATCCGCCAGACTCGATCAAAAAGAGGGTTAGACTATGTTCGAACTATCTCAGGTGATTCCTTAAATGGACGATTCATTAAAGAAGGCGAGGATTTCCCCTTTTGCGGTTTTCCAGAACCATGGTACGACCACACAGACAAGAAGATGAAGCCTGGAATGGAGATCTTTTTCCAAGATAGCTACCCATGGGCCGAGAGTTCCCACACCGCGTACAATCACCCATTAAAGATTCCGAAGAAACTGAGGAAAGTGACTCCGAAGATTCCTTCAACCTGCAGACACTGGGGATGGCACTCTGCATGGTTCATTCAGACACTACATCACTAGACCCCTCTCATCTGATCAAAGCTACTGACACACCTCTCCTCAACTGGCATGCTGCGCTAGTTCTACCTCTTGAAATCTCCCCTAATCCCAATATTTACCATATTTCTTCTACCGTTGTCCACCCTTGCTCAAATGCAATCGAGATCTCTTTTGATGAGGTTCTCAATGCTGTTTTTCCTATCAATGAAATAAACGAAGATTTTGAGTATCTTGCTGTGCCTTACATTAATTGTTTAGATTCTAATCAAGATTTTGATGATGATGATTTTGCAAATGAACAATTCTTAACTGATTTAAATAAGGTTAATAACAAATAACATAACCGCGTTCAAGTTAATGAAGAAGAGACTGTTGTTATTAATCTCGATTCTAGTAGCCAACTGCACGAGATTAGGATAGGGGCCACCCTTGACGAGCATGAGCGCGCACAACTCGAAGAATTGCTAAAGGAGTTCATGGATGTCTTCGCATGGTCCTACGACGACATGCCCGGTATTGATCCCGAAATAGCTCAGCATGAGATCCCCACTCTCCCAGATTCCAGGCCAGTTAAATAAAAATTAAGAAAGCTCCGCACCGAATGGTCGCTTAAGGTCAAAGAAGAGGTGATCAAACAGTTGAATGTGGGTTTCATTCGAGTAATCGAATATCCCACGTGGGTAGCCAACATTGTACCTATACCAAAATCAGGAGGAAAGGTTCGAATGTGTGTGGAGTATCGAGATTTAAACAAAGCCTCTCCGAAGGATGATTATCCGCTACCCAACATCGACATGATCATGGACAACACAGCCAGTCATGCTCTCAAGTCATTCGTCGATGGGTTTGCCGGATACAACCAAATCAAGATGCATCCCGACCACTAAGAGAAAACCTCATTCATCACCCCATGGAGAACCTTTTGCTACACCGTTATGCCATTCGATCTCAAGAACGCTGGGGCTACCTACCAAAGGGCCGCCACAACCATCCTGCATGATTTGATTCACAAAGAGGTCGAGGTTTACATGGATGATATGATTATCAAGTCCAAAACTAGAGAAGGTCATGCTCCTGATCTTTGAAAGTTCTTCGAACGACTACGACAGTATCAGATGAGACTCAATCCACAAAAATGCGTCTTCGACGTTACAAAGGGAAAACTCTTAGGATTCATGGTCAGTGAGAAGGGGATATAAGCAGATCCCACCAAGCTGAAGGCCATACTTGAGATGCCACCACCCCAAACAGAGAAAGAAGTCCGAGGTTTTCTGGGGAAATTACAATATATCAGCCGGTTCATCAGCCAGCTAACCTCCATCTGCGAACCAATCTTCAAGCTCCTCCGAAAGGATTCAACCCAGGTTTGGAACGAGGCCTGCCAAGAAGCTTTTGATCGAATCAAACAATATATGACCCAACCTCCAGTTCTCATGCCACCACAGCCTGGTCTCCCTTTGCTCCTATACCTAACCATAACCGACACTGCAACTGGGGCTTTGCTAGCCCAATACCTTGAATACTCTTATAAAGAAAGAGCCATCTATTATGCCAGTCGCAAATTGGCCGGGTACGAGGTCAACTACACTACTTTGGAAAAAGCATGTGTCGCGCTTGTCTGGGTCACCCAAAAGTTGCGACACTACATGCTCGCCTTCCCCATTAAACTTGTATCCCGAATGGATCCCATCAAATACCTGCTCGAAAAACCCACCTTATTCAGCCGAATGGCCCGATGGTTGATGCTCCTAACCGAGTTCGATATCGTGTATGTCACACAGAAAGCCATTAAAGGAAGAGCCATCTCTGACTACCTCGCTGACTACCCTGTAGAAGAAACAGATGTCTGGATCTCCGAATTTCCAGATGAAAATATCCTCTGCACCACTCAAGACTACCTCCGATGGAAAAATGTTCTTCGATGGCGCTGCCAACGGGATATGGCATTGGGATACTTCTGGTCGCCCCAGATGACTCCCACACTCCTATCGCCATTTAATTGGATTTCGCTTGCACCAACAACATGACAGAATACGAGGCATACACAGTGGGCCTCAAGGTCGCTCTCAAGAAAGGTATTCAATATCTTGATGTATATGGGGATTCCTCCCTCATCATAGGTCAAGTGCTCAGAAAGTGGAAGGTCATGGATGAAAAGCTCCAACCCTATCATGCCCAATTAGAAGAGTTAGCCTCCTAATTCCCAGATATCACCTTCCATTACCTACCCCGAGTAAAGAATAACCTAGCCGATGCTCTCGCTACTTTGGCTTCCATGGTCGACATGCCCGAGGGAATAATAATGACCCCTTCCTAGTTCAACAGCAAGATAAACCAACCCATTGCTACCTTATTGAGCTTGTCACCTCAGAAGATCCTGAGCTAGTCAATTACTGGTACTATGATATTTGGTGCCTCCTTCGGTACGGTAGGTATCCCGAGGGTTCTAACAAGAACGACCAAGATACCCTTCGAAGGCTGGCCGCTCAGTACATCATCTGTCATAAAACACTACTCAAGAGGAATTTCGATGGAACTCATTTGCACTGTATCGCAGGGGCTGACATTGAAAAGATAATGCAGAAAATCCACAGCGGGGATTGCGGGCCCCACATGAACGGTCACATGCTTGCCAAGAAGATCATCCGACGGGGCTACTAGTGGACCACCATGGACCAGGATTGCACCGCCTATATTCAGAGATGCCCTAAATGCCAACAGTTCTCCAATCTCCAACATCTACCTCCGTAGGAATTATACAACATGACTTCTCCCTGGCCGTTCTCCACCTGGGGTATCGACATCATAGGGAAGGTTACACCAAAGGCGTCAAATGGGCATGAGTTCATCCTGGTTGCCATTGACTACTTCACCAAATGGGTCGAAGCTGAGTCATATGTAGTATTAAATGCCAAGAAGGTGGCCAAATTCATCAAGAAAAATATCATCTGCCGATATGGAGTCCCGCACGAGCTAGTGTTAGATAACGATTTGCACTTCGAGGCAGAAGTCACAGAAGTTGTCAACGAGTATGGGATTCAGAGACACAAATCTTCTCCCTACCGACCTCAGACCAATGGTACAGTTGAAGCCGCCAATAAAAACCTCAAAACCATCATCAGCAAGATGACCGAAAGTTGTAGGGATTGGGCCGACCGGATACCGTACGCCCTCTGGGGATATCAAACCTCAATCCGAACCTCTACTGGGGCTACCCCTTACTCTTTGGTCTACGACATGGAAGCAGTCCTACCTGTGGAGCTGGAAATACCCTCACTACGTGTCATGCTCGAAGGCAAGGTTAGTGAAGAAGACTGGTACCAAGGCCGTCTTGATGAGCTAGCCCTCCTAGATGAAAGAAGATTAAAAGCTCTTTATCACATACAGGGATACCATCGTCGAATAACGCGATCGTTCAGCAAGAAAGTCAAGGACCGCGGTCTCCGGGGGGGGGGGATTTAGCCCTCAAAGAGATAATCAAACCCATCTGGGACCCCAGAGGAAAGTTCAAGCCCAATTGGAGCGGCCCTTACATTGTGAAGAAGATCTTGTCTGGCGGTGCCGCCATGCTCACTGACCTGGATGGGGAAGAGATGGCTCGTCCAGTCAATCTGGACCGTCTCAAGAAATTCTACCCCTAGTCCAAAATCTCGACGCGCTACGACTCTTCTCATCCCCCTTCTATCCTAAAAAAAAAAAACTCTCCATTTCCCTTTACCCAGAACTACGTGGGCCTGATCCTCTACATAAAACTATTTTAAAACTTTTCAAAAAAACCCCCAGAGGTACGTAGGCAGCTCATACATCCCACATGAGCACGACCCCTTCTTTTTCACAAAAATATATTCTTTTCTTATCTCCGAGAACGACAGTTCATTCTAAAAATGTACTTGAACAAAAGGATTATGTATGCCTTAGCGATTGGTATAGATAATTCAAAATACAAAATTCATCGAAAGGCACAGCTGGATGATCAGAAACTTGTTTATTTCATTAATAAGAAACTACAATACAGATTACATAAGAAAAAGGAACGGATAACTCCTTTCCCCTACTACCATAAAAACCAGATAAAATCCCCCACATCTGTTACATAAATAAACTCTCCAGGAGTCCTACCCACAGCTACCCGAAGAGCCTGCACCCTCATCATCTACATCATGAGGACCCCAAGTTTCTCCTACCTGAATGGAGTGCCTCAAACACTCCATGGACTGATGAGCCTTAACCATCTTCGAAAAGACCACAACACCCCCTTCCATGGAGTCAGATAAAATAAACCCACCTTTGACCAGTCTCTACTGCCAACATCTTGCTGACTACTTTCCTCCACAACCACCTCATATAATCTTTGGGGACATGCCAAACCTTCTCGACAGACTGAGAGGGACGGGTCGACGGACGCCGATTTTCCCACAGAGATCCAAGCAACAAACGCAAGCGCTCAGTCAAATCTTCTACCGGAAAGAAATTTGAGGTCCGAGGGGGCACGACCTGCGCCCAGCCAAATTGGCGCAAAAGCCGCCAAGGGAAATAAAAAGAGGTCTGTCCGAGACCAACCAGCCACACATATGAATACTCTCCTAGCTCCAGAACAAGCTGCAACTGTCCCCACCAAGGCACTGACCAATACAACCCAGAGCCCCATGCTCCAAAAGCCAATTCTCCCAATTCTCAACATGTAGGCCAACACGAATGAAGAAGCGCGAAAAGAAGTTGGGTACAACCGACAAAAGATATTATGGAGGGGTCGACAAGCGGAATCTTTCAGACAACCACATGAACAACATCACAGGGCTACCCCTCAAAAAGTCAGAACGACCTTCTCTCCAGGTATCCAGGCCATTTAGAGTCTCCGCCAATATCACCGTCGTAGTATTGCGATGGTATGACATCCATGAGGTAATGACTGCAAGTTGTGGGTCCACTCGCACCTCCCCAGTCACGAATAATAATTTTGAAACCAGGCCTAGAACAACGACTCCAGTATAGCCAGCATCACCTACTTCCCGCGAATGCACGGACTGCAACACCACCGGGAGGGAGATCATTCCTCCGACAACCAATGACCTAGCCACCGAAGGCGAGATATGAAGAAGCTCGGCCAACAAATCCCCAGGGGAGCGGGAAAATTTGAGTAAAGCCGCGGTAACACTGGGATTCACACCTAGTATGGCAGAAAATTCCTCGAAGGTAGGACAAACTTCTTCCAACCCAAAGCGGAATACATGGTCTTCGGGGTACCAAAATTGTACTGCTGCCATCAGCATATTCCACTCAAAAGGTCGATTACTCCACAAGGAGACTCAACGCATGTTGAAAGCATCATAGTCGACATTATAAGAGCACATAGCTTCCAAGGCTTCGAGGTAGTTGACAAACTCAGTGCTACTAGGGAGAGCCATCTTGTAGGGAAAAGAAATAGTGGGCAGGTAGATAAGGATGCAAAGGTGTGATGAAAATACTCCACCCCTCCCCCCTTTTTATACTTGCGAACTCTCATAAAAGACATAATCCCTGCAGAAATCGAAAGGAATCCTACCCCTCAAGGTACAAAAGGCTGAAGAGGGTACCAATCAAAGCTTTCAATTGATAGGAGTGGACTGAACTGCCGATAGGCAGGCCAGGGTGCTTGCCGATCGGTAACCCCCAATTTTTGGAAATTTCCTCCTTTCCTTTTTTGTCAAATCAGAAAACTCCATAAAAATAAATTGATATTCTCAAAAGAATTTCAAGAATCCTGTTTTCTCCTTATGGGATTCCCCGTTTTATATAAAACAACTTTCCTTTGAAAAATTCCAAAAATACTCCTGTTTTACGGTCTCAGTAGCAAATTAAAAAGCGCATGTGCATTCATTCATCATTAAAATAAAAGATAGTAAAAAAATTACATTGCATTGCATATATCTGTTTTCTTTGTTACATCATCTTGCAGGAAATAGAAAGAAAAAGCCAAAAAACAATGGGACTCAGTCTAAACCCACACTCCCTCTCTCTTTCTCTCTCTCAAGAGCTTCCACCCCTGCGACGAGCTCTCTTTCCCCTACGGCGAGACGACGCGCCCCCACTACCCGAGCCAGAGTCTTCCCCGGACGAGGCTGACGGCACCAAGCAAGAAGGAACAGGGATAGCATCCCGAATGTGGGCAGTCGCCGATGATATCCAGTCTCTGATATCCCTGAGCCAAGTGGTCGACACCCGGATTTGCTGCAAGGAAAAGGCAGAATCAGTATCAAGCAAAATAAATCAAAAAAGAGGAAAAGGATCAAAAGGTTTACCGCAGGACGAAGGACCTCCTCTGTCAAGCCTAGCTCCTTCGGATCCATCGCAAGAGGACGGTGCAGCATCGACACTATCCCTCCATCAACCCGCCGGATGTTGTATGAAGGAGTGTGCAGCCGAACAAAAGGGACCTTCGAGGTCACCGCCGCCGCAGGTGCCGATGGACCACCATCATTGTGGGAAGACCCCACCGCCCGACTCGAACCAGCAGGAGGGAAAGGCAAAGTGTCATGTATGCTGGGCGCCATCAAACAACTCATCACAAAGTCCATATAATCATACGGCGCGGCCGTATCAGTATACAACGTCTAGGACTTGATGATCATCGCCGCGATCCTCTCATCCTCCAATAACTGTCGCTCCCACCTCATAGACGTAGGAGGCTGCGCGGGAGGCACCACCACCTCCTCCTCAGCAATCTAACGAATAACTCTCTCCCCGAGGTACCAGGAATGGCCGAACTCATGCACCAAAAAATGCCTCATCTGCGCGTTCACCCCAGTCATCCCCGTATCCTGAATGGCTGTCCCCCAGGGATAAAAGTTCACCTGAAAATCCCCAAGCAGGCATGAGTCAATACAAGATCAAAATGTACAAAAACCAAGACTGAAATGGAAAAAGTCTTACCCGACCACTGGTCAGGTCATTTAAGACCTGACGCACCGCCTCCAGGGAAAGAGATCCCTTCGACTGCCGGTTGGCCTTATGCCATCGATACAGTCGGTAGAAGTCCCCAACGGTGTCGTCCTTCAGAGCAATCAACGGGGTGTTTCACCCAATCACCTCATAGAATCACGTTTGAATTCACAAGCAAAAGGAGACGCATAAAGAAAATGCGAATGCATGAAAGAAAAATGCACAAAGTAAAGAATACCTAAAGGAGATACGTGGCTCCAGTAAAAGTCTGCCGACAGCACCGACTGAATGCATCCAAAGAAGAGTAAAGGGTCGCCAAGGTCAGACTCCCCCAATCATAGAAAGATATGTTCAAAAACATCCTCAAGTACGGTAGAAACTACAAATGGACGACGTCGCCACTCGACGCCACCATGAAACCTCCCAGCATCAACAAGATGAACAATCAGGCCATCTGCCTCACTTGCAGCCCGTCCTCCACATCAACCACCCTGCTCAGTAAAACATCCTTCAGCAAGGACAGCCGGATAGAATCCCCAAAGACTATCCTCCTCACATCACCAAGTGCTGCATACACCGCCTCCGGCCTCACCCGCAAGGAGAGATCCACCTCTATCTTCTCCCCGTCACAATCCAGCGCCAGCAGTTGCTGCACATCTATGGAAGTCACCGTCATCTCCCCGAAGCTAAAATGAAAAGTGTGGGTAGTGTCCCACCACCTCTCCCCCAAAGCACACAGGACTGCGGTCGAACTAGGCATCTCATCCAGCGTAGCCACCAACCTCCCAAAACTCGCTGATGATACCATCCAGCACACCACAGGTGGAAGATGCTCCCAAACATCCTTAAGCCCCATCGTCCCGCGAGCACGCATGTTCATCAAAGAAATATCTGACTGGTAAAAGGAAAAATTCAGTCAAAGGTCAAGAAAAAGGAAAAATCACCCAAAAAGAAAGGAATGCCAAAGGTCAGGTTACTTACATAACCACCGGGAATAACTCTCGAAGAGCGATGACGCGACTGCTCCCGCAGCAAGGTCCGCTCATCCGCAACCAGCTCGAATGCATCAAAGGTATTCTCATTCCCCAAAGCAAGAGACACCCTGTCCCTCCAATCCACATTCGCCCAGTCATCAACGGTCAACCATTCCTGATGGACAGCGGTACTCACAAAGGCGGCCATTTCTTGAAGATCGGAACGTTAGAACAATTCGGAGAAAGAAATCGCAGAAAGAGAGAATGCAAGAAGCTGTGAAAAATGAAGGGGATTCGCCCCCTTTATATAGGAGGCCAAACGCCATACCGATCGTCACTGACACCAGCTATACCGATCGACACTATCTCCTTACCTTCTCGAGGCAGCCCAAAAGTCCGTGCCACTACCGAGTGGCACCCCTCATACCATGCCGACCGGCACCCCCCTTAAAATTTTGTACAGAAATTCCCAGAAAATACCAAGAAGCTTCGAAAAATCCCCAGAAAATTCCTAAAAATCCCAGGAAGGATTTAGAACGTTTTCATCAAGAAAATTTCGCACTCCTTCAGGCGACACATCTTTTTCCCCAACGGAACCCTCAAAATCCAAGCAAATGACCTCTCAAGCACTGCGCCTAGACCACCTAATCACCTCCTCAGCAGAGTTTACAACCTCAAACCGGTTATCTCCCCAACAATCAACTCCTCCAATAATATCAAAGGCACAAGGCCTCCTCAGCCATCGGCTACCCGGTGCGATACAATATCACATGGTATTTTTCCCAGCAGAAATCAGAAGAATCACTCGCCCCAGGCGATCTCTCCCAAAGGACAATCCAAATCTTCCCCAGCTCATTCATCGTTCCCCAACGGAACCTCAAATCAAATTCTTATCCCCAGTGGAACCTCAAATCTAATTCTTATCCCCAGCAGAATCCCAAATCCAATCCTTACCCCCAGTGGAACTTTTTTCTTTTCCCAAAGAAATGCAATCACTCTTGGGTCAGAATTGACCCTCATCTTGGATCGTCACTTGAGTTAGGTCATAATTGACCTCGATCCTTGGTCGTCACCACCTTGGGTCAGAATTGACCCCGGTCTTGGATCGTCACCTGACTTAGGTCAGAATTGACCTCGGTCCTCGGTCGTCACCACTCTTGGGTCAGAACTGACCCCGATCTTAGATCGCCACCTGAGTTAGTTCAGAATTGACCTCGGTCCTCGGTCATCACCATTCTTGGGTCAGAATTGATCCCGGTCTTGGATCGTCACCTGAGTTAGGTCAGAATTGACCTCGGTCCTCGGTCGTCACCACTCTTGGATCAGAATTGACCCCGGTCTTGGATCGTCACCTGAGTTAGGTCAAAATTGACCTCGGTCCTCGGTCATCACCACTCTTGGGTCAGAATTGACCCCGGTCTTGGATCGTTACCTGAGTTAGGTCAGAATTGACCTCGGTCCTCGGTCGTCACCACTCTTGGGTCAGAATTGACCCCGTTCTTGGATCGTCACCTGAGTTAGGTCAGAATTGACCTCGGTCCTCGGTTGTCACCACTCTTGGGTCAGAATTGACTTTGTTCTTAGATCGTCACCTGAGTTAGGTCAGAATTGGCCTCGGTCCTCGGTCATCACTACTCTTGGGTCAGAATTAACCCCGATCTTTGATCGTCACCTGAGTTAGGTCAGAATTGACCTCGATCCTTGGTCATCACCACTCTTGGGTTAGAATTGACCCCAGTCTTGGATCGTCACCTAAGTTAGGTCAGAATTGACCTCGGTCCTCGGCCGTCATCACTCTTGGGTCAGAATTGACCCCGGTCTTAGATCATCACCTGAAATAGGTCATAATTGACCTCGGTCCTCGGTCGTCACCACTCTTGGGTCAGAATTGACCCCGGTCTTGGATCATCACTAGAGTTAGGTCAGAATTGACCTCGGTCCACGGTCGTCACCACTCTTGGGTCAGAATTGACCCCGGTCTTGTATCGTCAACTAAGTTAGGTCAGAATTGACCTCGGTCCTTGGTCGTCACCACTCTTGGGTCAGAATTGACCCCAATCTTGGATCGTCACCTAAATTAGGTCAGAATTGACCTCGGTCCTCGATCGTCACCACTCTTGGGTCAGAATTTACCTCGATCTTGGATCGTCTCCTGAATTAGGTCAGAATTGACCTCGATCCTCGGTCGTCACCACTCTTGGGTTAGAATTAACCCCAATCTTGGATCGTCACCTGAGTTAGGTTAAAATTGACCTCGGTCCTCGGTCATCACCAGTCTTGGGTCAGAATTGACCCCGATCTTGGATTGTCACCTGAATTAGGTCAGAATTGACCTCGGTCCTCGGTCGTCACCACTCTTGGGTCAGAATTGACCCCGGTCTTGGATCGTCACCTGAGTTTGGTCAGAATTGGCCTCGGTCTTTGGTTGTCACCATTCTTAGGTCCTTAGAATCAACCTCTACCCTCTGATTTGGTCGTCCCCAGCACGCTCCTTAGGTCCTCAAAATCGACCTCGACCTTTTGAATTGGTCGTCACCATTCTTAGGTACTCAGAATCGAACTCGACCCTATAATTTGTTCATCCTCGCTTCCTTAGGTCCTCAGAATCGACCTCGGCCCTCTGAATCAGTCATCCTCGCTTCCTTAGGTCCTCAGAATCGGCCTCGATCCTCTAAACCTACCATACTCTCTCAGAAGAATCATACGGTGTCTAATCGACGACTATCATTTATTTCAAACTTACCCATTGAGGGGCTCTGTAGACACCTCATTCTGTTACCCCCTAACTCTCCTTAGGTCCCTAGTACTTCCACTCATCACCGCAAACCCAGGTCATGTCCCGAGCACTAACCTGGAAGCCATCGAGCACCCCCCGACTCAATTTGACCAAAAATCAAACTCTTCATCTCGACCGAGTCTCAATGAATCTTTGAACGACACTGAATACCCTTTCCAACGGTCCATCCTGTGCACAATTCCGACTTACCATGCGGACGAACGATCCGTTTGTGTTCGAAACCCCAACCTAGAGGCCACCGGGTGATCCCGGGCTCTGTTGACCTAAGTTGACCCTTCAGCTCGACTGAAGCTGAATGAATCTTCGAAGGGCACTGAATACCCTTTTCAACGGTCCATCCCGTGCGCAATTCTGACTTTCCATGCGGACGGACGATCCGTTTGACTCCGAGAGGTCATCGAATGCTTCTCGGGCCCGGTTGACCAAAGTCAACTTCCTGAACTGGGCTAAAATCTTTGGAATGTCGAAGTACATCTCCTAAGATTTCTAATGGTCTGCCCCATGCACAATTCAGACTTACTATGCGGACGAACGATCCATTTGCGTCCGAATAATTCCCCGTCCAACGGACCGATAAATGATTCCGAGCCACATTTGACCCAAGGTAAACTCCCGAACTCGGGAGCAGTCTAAAGGAATTTCGAAGGTCTCTGAAATACCTTTCCAACGGTATGCTCTGTGCGCGATTCTGACCAACGTTTTGCCCTCGGCGGCCAATTTTCTGAAAAAGCCTAAGGCGCACTGCCAAATGGCAGGTCCCAGACCCTGCCTATCGGCACCTGCCGATAGGTAGTTCCATGGCAATGCCGATATGCAGACCCCTGGGCCTATAAAAGTACGCTTTCGCCTCATTTGCAAGGGGAGCTCAGATAAGAAGCAAATCACTCTCAGCAAACCCCCAGAAACCTCTCTCGAAGGCAGCGTGATTTCAACTTCCAAATCCCTTTTTCACTTCCACTTTTCATCATCCCTTTCATCAAACTTGATGAATTAACCACTCCCCATCATCATCCAAGTGCAAGGGATGCTTTTCAACATTCAAGATCAAGCTCAAGGTCTCCAAGAAGGTCCAACTTTCTCAAACTCTCTCCTAAATTCTCTTAAATTTGCAATAACTTATTTTCTTACTTAGCACTTTTACTATCTCATCTCACACACCATAAATACACTTTTTATCTAGTATTATTGCACATCTCCTATTTTCATATAAATAAAAACCTAAAAAACAAGAAAAAAAGGGTTTGCTCATAAATTCTAAGTAGGGATTCTCACACTTTTTCCACACTTTTCTCACAACTAAAACACTTTTTCTACACACACACACACACACACACACACACACACACACACTTACAAATAAGATATTTCTCCATTTGGATTTATGGGTTAAACCCCACCCCTCACTTTACATGCGAACTACGTGGACTTTGATGCCTTTCTAGGCTACGCAGGCGTCTCGAGGTAAAACCCGAGACTCGAGTCCTTTTCTCACTTTTTCTCTTATTTTCTATCTTCTCTTTATCTCATTTTCCATTATATTCTATATACTTTTTCTTAGTAACGTATTATTCCATATGCGTTATCGCTCCCTTATAACAATCAACGTAGGGGTAATCACGTAAATCTTATTTTCTACACTAATCTCACATTCCTACGGATGGCTCTCTTTGTCTTTTCCATGATACAAGTCGAGGATTCCTACCTCCATTCTATATATACACATGCACACATTTCACGGGGGGAAATATAAAGGAAAATAGCAAATATTCATGAGAGATCGAAAGGGCGGAATGGGTTTCTAACACCTTTCCATTTCGTAACTAAGCCTCCGAACCCTTCTTGAATCATTTTGGTTTCGCACGCACCAGTATTTCTTTGGATGCCATCCTTCGGGGTGGCTTCCCCTTTTTCTTTTGTCTGTTTTTGAGTAAAATAGACTGGCGACTCTAAGTCTCTCTACATTTTCACACCTCACAAATCGACGCCGATCGAAGCGCTCTCCCGAGAGGGGACGCATGGGACCCGAAGGATCCTTTCTCCCTCCGCGGAGGGGATCAAGGATGGCCACAGTATTCAAAACCTTGTACGTATATACACATTATTATATGTATATATCCTTGTATATTTATTTATCAAAATACCCAAACTAGAACATTATCAATTAAATTTGAAAACAAAAGAAATATTAAGTTTAGATTTCCCAAAATCAAAACCATTTCTTAAAATCAAGTACATAAATTACACATAAACGTAACATAAACAAAAATCAACTTACATGTATTATAGACTTGTTGGATTTGTTATTGACACAATAAGAGAATTCTTGAAAAATCAGGACCAAAAACAGAATCAATTAAAATAATCACAACAAAATACTAACTTCTTTGCGACACTCCATGCCAAATTAACCTGTTCTTATAAAAATAGCGGCACACCATGCCAAATTAATCTGTTATCATAAAAAATATCCTCTATTTACATCTTTAAGCAAAACCCACTTTTCAGATTCAAATAAAACCTAAAAACAGTGAGAAACTACTATTCTCAAATTTACCATAAGAACCAATAAAATAACTGCTTGTTTAACCAAATGTAATAACCAATATCTTTTATCGAATGGATAATATTATTAGAAACTATAAACTTGTATTAATATAAACATCCTATTAGTATTATCATAACAATCATCAATATAATAAGGGTAAAAAAGAATCAGTTAATATAATCACAACTCAATACCCTAGATAAATGTAGTAATCTTGCTATGAACAAACGATAAATAAATCCATAAGTATGTATACCTTTAGAAAGGGAAACGCTTGGGTTGAAAGGGAAATGCCGGTGGTTGAGAGAGGCAACAATGGTGGTGATCGAGGTAGAGAGGATAGAGAACGTGACTAAGAGAGAGAGAGAGAGAGAGAGAGAGAGAGAGAGAGAGAGATTAGTTTGTGAGATACGATTGAGAAAGAACTAGGGTTTTAAGTTTAATATTGTTTTGTTATGATGGTCTTTGACCCTAACACGACTGTGACAACAAAATAATTATTGTCATGGTCTTTGACCCCGACACGACCATGACAACAACTCTTTATTTTTTGTTAAGATTTTTTACTATGATAACTCCTTGGGGGTAAAAGGTGATAAAAACCCTTTTTTGGTGTTGTGTGTGTAGGAAATATAAATTGAATATCAACCCACTCAAATGCGCTTTCGGTGTAACAAGTGGAAAATTCTTAGGTTTTGTGGTGGATTACACGAGAGTTAAGATGGACCAAAACAAGAACACAGTTATCCTTGATATGCCTTGCCTAAGAATGATACAGGAGCTGAAGAGCTTCCTCGGGAATATTTTCTTCCTAAGAATATTTATCCCAGGTTTGGCTGAGGTTACTTATCCATTAATGAATTTGTTGTGCAAGACTATGAAGTTCAAATGGAGTAACCTCACCAAGAATATTTTGACAAGCATAAACAATTACTCACCTCCCCACAAATGATGATTCCGCCAAGAACTGGAGTATCATTTGAGATTTATCTTACCTCTACCACAAGGTCCATTGGGGAAATATTGGCATAAGGGATTATTGGGAAAAAATGACCAGTCTACTATTAGAGTAGAATCATTCACGGTTTAGAGGTAAGATAAAAAAGCATTGAGAGGCATTATTTGACCTTGGTATTTGTTACCCCAAAACTTAGGCATTATATGCTATTTTTCACAATTAATATTATGACAAGATGTGTTCCTATTAAGTTTCTATTAGTACGAACGATTTTAATTGGAAGAGTAGCAAGGTAGTACCTTATCCTCTTGAAATATGACCTGAAATGTGTGGTCCCTCGTGCAATCAAGAGTCAAGCTTATGCTGATTTACTGATAATTTTTCCTTCTAGAATATTTGACCCACCTCATGAAGACATTTCAGGAAATTATCTACAAGATAACTTCTTAAAGACCATTTGTAAGGACATGATTTTATAAATGTCCATTATCAATTAGTATGTTGTATACCTCTACAACCATCGAAGAATGTTCAAGATCACATATGCAACAAGACGGATCCGAATATCAAGTTTCTTCAACAATCAAGCCTCCGCTAGATGAATTTGGTAACGGTTGTGTTTTTATTCTTGAGCATTTCACTTAGAATATTGGGATATTTTTCATCAAAAAAATTCTAAGTGTTGGAGTGGAGTTTTTAAGTTTTTTGTCAAAATTAATTATTGAATTTTTAAGGAGCTGCATTTTCTAGGAAAAGAAAATGAAAAAATATTGATTTAAAGGCTAGTTCGAACGACAACCTATGTCATTCAAATGACATGACATCTCGCACGAAGCTCGTTCGAGTGACGCATGTCATCGTTCAAATGAGATGTGATCTCGTTCGAGCAATCTGTCGCCTAAAGGTTTTGTAGAAATACACGTTAAACGAGGCATATTTCATTAAGAAGTCTTTTATTATTCATTCTGCAAATAATGAAAATCGCCAGAACACTTTTGGCTTCTACATTTAGGGATTGAAACCCTTGTTTTTGTTTCACAAAACTTCCAACGTTTAGGTGAATTTTTTCGGAACCCAAGAATATACTTTTCTATTGTTCAACCTTTGTGGAGTGTGTCTCTACACCTGAAGTCTGAGGTCATTGAGGTTCACTCCATGTGGATATTTACTAAAGATTGGACTGCGATTCATATGGATTCGCTGCATGGGATCCATTGATGACTCTAGACTGAGTGTCTATATAGGTTTGCTGAGGTAAACTTATTGCAGATTTCATTGTAAGTGTAAATTGCGACTTAATTATAGTGAAGTAAAAGGTTTTGCCCTGAGGGGATTTTTTCTGAAATATGTGAGTTAGCATATTTGTGTTTGTTGGTTTGATACATGCACACACGCAGATTTTTGTTTAAGGGATGCATTAGTTTGATTCAAAAATTGACTTTAATTAAATAAGTTTGTATTTGGAATTTACACATTTATTTAAAATTGGTATCATACGGTGCATCATTTTTTTCACAAATTGGTATCAGAGCGGGTTATGCTAATTTATCACGTGATCCTGATTTTTATTTGTTTGATACATTTTGACTACTGATGTTGTCAAATTGGTATCAGAGCAGGTTATGATAATTTATTGCTTATTCCTATTTTTCGCAAAAATTGCGTGATATTGATTTTCTCTGTAAAAAGCTGTTTTGTGTAAAATCGTAATTTTTTTCGATAGAGTACTTATGTAATCGAATGCCTCCCCTTGATGACATTAGTTAGAGTTTTGATGATTTAAATAGTTTGAATTTGATGTTTGCGAAAAGAATTGATTTTTTGGAAAAAGAAAATTGTCCTTCTAAATCCGCCATGGATCTTTTGCAAACGGTTCAAAATCAAACAGATTTTTATCATGAGAAATTTGTTTCTTTGGACTATGACTTTAATGCGTTAAGTTGTCCAAAAAGGAGAGTTATGAGAGAGTCCTATTTTTAGAAAAAGAATTGAAGGACTTTAAAGATTCTAGGATTTGTGTTTGTGCCAAAGTGAATAAACATAGTTTACGCGATGAGTTTGTGGCATGTGAGGAGGCTCTTAGGGATAATTTTGCATATTTTAAAAACGAACGTGATAACCTTCTAGGACTTATTGAAAATTTAGAGAAGGAGTCCCTATTGTAAGAGTCCAATTCTTTACTTGAGTAAAAATTTTGGAGATAAAAAATAATTTGACAGACTCGAGTAGTGTTGGTAGCAATAGTAGTGGCTCATCGTGTTATCATATTTCGAGTGTTAAAGCCAAGACCATTATTTGTTTTAGAGGGTCAATAAATCCCAAGGATGTTAGAAAAAAGTCAACTTGTACGTGTCGGTCCGCCCGTTTACACATGTTCATATTGTGGTAAGAAAGGTCACTTTAGGCGCTTTTGTTTCGATCTTTGAAGAAGCCCTTGGAAGTTAAAGTCTAGTGTTCCCTTGGTTACCAAACCCCCATTCGTCATTGCACACCTATCTATTTGGGTTAGGAAATCACTTTTAGAGGCATTAGATGTTAGACTAGTTGATTATCGGGTGCTTGCACATGATTCTTGTCTTGCTATATCATATAGATGATTGTGTTCGCATGTTTGTCATATACCTGTTATGTTTCATGATATATTCTTGCTAGTGTTATGACTTGTGTAATTTTTGTATTAGATTTTTGTTTTTGAAATTTTTTGAAAAATACAAAAAGATTTTATTTTCATAAAATTTTGAAAAACTCAAAAAGAGTTTTGTAGTTTGTTTTTACACCGTTTATGGATGGATATATAGGATGATGGAGTGACAATTCCATTCCATATCCATGTGATGATTTGATAGTGTTTTGATATGCATCATCATTTCATTTTTATGCTTTACAATGTTTAGAGTCATTGAGATGTGATTAGTTGTTACTACCTACATGTTTGACTCATAAGTTCCTTTAATGCACACTTGCACGGATTTGTTTGGTTATTGTACTTGTTTATCACATATTGGTCAGGGTGTTGTCATCTCAATTCTGTCTTTAAAATGAACCATATGTGATAAAACTTGACAAGGGAAGTAGTGCATGTAAAAACTATTTACCGTGAGGAATTTAATTGCAACAAAATATGATGAGTGAATCACGAAAAAGGACTCTAAGATTTCAAAATTAACTAGTCGTGAAAGACAGCGTTTCAAGGATCCCGAAAAAATTAAATGGCAATAAAAAGATAAATATGCCCAAAAGGGGCCACCTCAAAAGAAAATATAAATGATTATTATTTATGAGGGAGTTCGGATGGAAAGAACTGAAAAACGGGTTTGCAGGTCCTGACAGCGTCTTGAAAAAGCATTCATAATTATAGACGTTATTGGTGTGGGAATCACTTTTGACTTTGATGTGTTAATGGATTGAGTCGATGTCATTTAAATTCAACGCTTTTCAACACCTAAGGACTATTTTAAGATTCATTCGATAGGAGTATACGTATGCATCGTGCACATATGTTATGTTTGATTGCGATTACTTGCCTATTGAATATGTTCACACCCATTCATTCTGTTTCCATGATTTGGTTAGCTTAGTGTAAATTCATGGTGTGATTTTTCCTTTTTTTAAAAAAATTAAAAAATCAAAAATAGTTTGTGAAGTATGTTTGAGTAGCTCTTTAATCGTGACAACTCCATGCTTGATTTCTTTATTCGTTTCCATGTCTATTTTGGTCAAATAAAAAGGGGGAGAGTGAATTATACGAGTTTTTGCATTATGAGGGAGATTTGATTATGATGATTGATGAATTTTTATATAATTTCAAACTCGATACGTCATGAGGTATTTTCTTTGTCTTATATGTGTAAATACAACAATGGAAGATCATATGTTACACACCCTGATGAGAAAAGATTGAAGATTTGAAGATTTGATGTTGGAGACTCTGAAGAAAAGTTTTGAGACCTACATGTTTAGTACCTTTTCATTTTTGGGTTCATGAGGGTATTATATTTGTATAGGTATTTTGATTTGATAATTCAATTATTTTTATTTTATACCAGCATAGACATAGGGAGAGATTTGTAAGGACATGATTTTATAAATGTCCGTTATCAATTAATAAGTCATATACCGCTACAACCGTCGAAGAATGTTAAAGATCACATATGCAACAAGACGGATCCGAATATCAAGTCTCTTCAACAATCAAGCCTCCGTGAGATGAATTTGGTAAAGGTTATGTTTTTATTCTTGAGCATTTCACTTAGAATATTGGAATATTTTTCGTCAAAAATTTTCTAAGCGTTGGAGCGGAGTTTTTAAGTTTTTCGTCAAAATTTATTTTTGAAGCTTTAAGGCGCTGCATTTTTTGGGAAAAGACTGGAAGACCAGTTAGGGGAAATGACTAAGGCCAAGATCCCTCTTCAAAGAAATTTTGTCCAAGGATCACCTTTTGTCCAGGCAATCGTGGATTTTCCCATACCATCAAAATTTAAAGCTCCTATAGTGACGCCTAAGTATGATGGAAAAACTGATCCTATCCTCCACATAGAGCAGTACCAAGCTACTGCTGATATCTATGCGGTTTCTGATGAAATAAGGTGCAGGGTCTTCTCAGGAACTATCACTGGGTCCGCCCAGATATGGTACAACTACCTTCCTTGGGATAAGATTTCTACTTTCCACCACCTGGCATAATTCTTCATAGGGAACTTCTGTTTCGGTGCGAAGCCGGTGAAGAGAGTAGCACACCCGCTGAGTGTGAGGCAGAAAACAGGAGAAAGTATAAGGGATTACATGGCAGAACTGATGGCAAAAGCAACTAAGATCATGAATACTGAAGAGGCCATGGCTGCAAAGTAGAATGCGGATACTAAAGCAGAAAACAAGGATGAAGGTATAGCGAATAAGAAGGATTAAAAACGCAATGGGAACGGCAAGAGGCCAAAGGGCAAGGTGACGCTCGAGAAGTTGAAGAAGTATGGGAACTACACTCCCTTAAAGGTGGACATATACCATGTTCTGGAGGAGATCAAGAATAATGAGGAGCTAACTTGGCCGAAGAAAATAAGGAAAGATCCCGATAAGAGGGATAAGTCCAATAACTGTGAGTTCCATAGAGATCATGGCCACATGACCAAGCGCTGCATAACCCTCCAAAATGAGATTAAAGCACTCATTAGACTAGGAAAATTAAGTAAGTTCGTTGATCGCCAGAGGGAAGACCAACTAGAGAGGAGGACAAAGGTCCAAATCTCCTCGCCGAACAAGAGATGACAAAAAGAGGGACCACGAAGATGATCCAGAGGACGACCCCGACCTCCCCAAAAATCCAAGGCAGCCTGAGCGTGAGGTATTCTTAATCCACTTTGGATCATTTGAATGTAATGTGATTACAAGTGGCGATGCGGGAGGTGGGGATCATACTACTGAACGAAAAGCTTACCTCAATGAGGACCAAGCTTGTTCTTACATACAGCGCATAAATTTGGCCGAGGAAAATCTCCCTAGGAAGGTGAACAAGGACAAAATGGTTATCAATTTTTCTAAAAATGATCTTGCCGGAATACTGTACCCTCACGACGACCCCCTAGTAGTCAAGATGAGAATGAAGGATGTGGTGATTTGACGTGTATTGGTAGATAATGGTAGCTCTGCAGACATTATGTTCTACCCCTATTTTGATAGCGTGAATCTAAAGCAAGCCCAGTTAGAGCCATATCATAAGCCCCTCCTCAGTTTTACCGGCGAAAAGGTTTTCCCACTCGCGACGATCAAGTTGGACATGCTCATTGGCACCTGGCCTGCTTGCAGAATAGAGAAAGTACACTTTTTCATAATGGACAAGAATGTCCAATCAGCCTATAATATAATCATGGGGAGAGTAGGTTTGAAGAAATTCGAGGCAGTGCCATCCCCGGTACACCAATGATTGAAGTTTTTGACCAATTTCGGGGTTGGAGCTGTGAAAGGCGACCAGAAAGTAGCTCAAGAATGCGACTATTCATCCACTGAAAAGGAGGAAATGGAGGAGGCCAGGAATAAAACCACCACCTACCAGGTGGATGGGTCTAAGGAGGATAAAATTAAAACGTTGGATCCTAGGGATGAGTCCCAGCTTAGGAAGGGTCAGGTCATGGAAGCTCCGGAGAACATTATCCTGAATGATGAATGACCAGAACGAATAACTCAGATTAGCGCTTCATTGGATCCGTCAATAAAGCAGGAACTGGTGGCATTTTTAAGGCGCAGAAAGCAAGCTTTCTCATGGAATCATGAAGGCATGCCAGGGATAGACCCGACCTTCTTGTGCCACGGGCTCAATGTCAATAAGGAGATCAAGCCAGTGAAGCAGCGACGAAGGGTATTTAGTCCAAAGAAGAATCAAGCTAGCCAGGAGGAAGTCGAAAAGCTACAGAAGGCCTCTTTTATTGAGGATGTCAAATATACCGATTGTCTAGCCAATGTTGTGATGGTGAAAAAGAAGAATAACAAGTGGAGGATGTGTGTAGATTTCACAGATCTTAATAAAGCCAGCCCCAAAGATCACTTTCCTTTGCCCCGAATTGATTAGTTAGTGGACACTACCTCGGGGCATGAGTTATTGAGCTTCATAGACGCTTATTCTGGCTACAACCAGATTAAGATGAAACCAGAAGACAGGGTGAGTACTTCATTTACTACCCCAAGGGGAACATATTGCTATAATGGTATGCCTTTCAGACTCAAATGCAGGTGCTATGTACCAGAGGTTGATGAATAAAGTTTTTGCATAGAGAATCCGTAAAAATATAAAGGTTTACGTCGATGATATGCTGACTAAGAGAAAGAAAGCCGCTAACCATCTACTTGGCCTCGGCCAAACCTTTAATCAGTTGGAAATATATCAGATGAAGCTGAACCTAACGAAATTCATATTAGGTGTCCGAGAAGGCATGCTCCTCGGATATATTGTGAATCAGTGAGTCATTAAAGCAAATCCGAAGAAGATCAAAGATTTGCTAGAATTATGATCTCCAGCTACAAATAAGGAAGTGCAAAGCCTCATCGACCGTGTTACAACCCTTAATAGGTTTGTATCAAGAGCAACAGAGAGATGTCTCCCATTATTCAAGACTCTATCAAATAACTTTCGAGTGGAATGATGAGTGCGAGAAGGCGTTTCAAGAATTGAAAAAATTTGGGGACACCGCCACTATTATCCAGGTCGGTGATGGGAGAAAGATTATACTTGTATCTGGCTATCTCGGAGAGCGAAGTTAGTTCAATATTGATAAAACTGGAGGATGAAGTACAAAAACCAGTATACTACACCAGCAAAGCATTCCGAGGGGCAGAGATTAGATATCCAAAGTTGGAAAGCTGGCATTAGCTCTAATAGAGGCAAGTAGGAGGATGAAACCCTATTTCCAGGCCCATACGATAGTGGTATACACTGATATGCCACTCAGAAAGGCCTTGCACAAGCCAAAAAAGTCCGAAAGACGGATGTATTGGGCGGTATAACTGTGCGAGTATGATATTATTTATGATCCAAGGTCCTCACTCAAAGGGCATGCAGTGGCAGATTTCATTGCGGAGTTCACTTACCCAGATATCGATGACTAGCAAGAGTCTAATGTAGAATAACCCGAGGATGTTACAGGATCATCAAAGATAATCCCCGATCAAATCCCCTTAGAAGACCTACCAGAAGGGATGAACGACGAGCAACAAGAATTGTCAAAAAATATCCCAAGGCTGGGGAATGATAAGAGGAAGTGTCAAATATTCCATCAGGGAACCTTATCAGATCAAGGGTTTGATAATGGTATACATGTATGGAACTTGTATGTTAATGGCTCTTCATGTGCCACAAGTAGTGGAGCTGGAATAATCCTAAACAACCCTGATGGATTGGATGTCGAATATGCTCTACATTTTTAATTTAAAGCTTTCAATAATGGGGCTGAATACTAGGCTATGATCGTGGGCCTCAGTTTAGAAAAAACAATGCATGCAGAGCAAGTCACCGTGTTTAGTGATTCCTAACTAATTATAAATCAGACTCTGAGATTATATGCAGCGAGGGGAGACTTCATGATAAGGTACCATTCCAAAGCTATGAAGATTGTGTCCACTTTTACAGCGGTACAGTTGATCAGAATACCAAGATTGGAGAATGTGAGAGCTGATGCAGTAGCTCGATTAGCCTTAGCTACTCGCACCGAGCTACGAAGATCGATTCCTATTGAGATATTGGCAGAACGGAGCATAGATGAAGATTTAATGGTGAAAGTCATTACCTTAGAGATGGGACCATCCTGGATGGAACCCATCAGGGCATATATCGAAAGAGTTGTACTAACTGACCAACTTGCAGCCAAGAGGCTGAAGTTTAAAGCTGCTCGATATGTACTGAATAATGGCATTTTGTATAATAGGCGCATTATAACAGGTCTACAGAGGTGTGTGCATCCCTCTGAAGTCAAAGACCTGATCAAAGAGGTTCACGAAGACTCCTGTGGAGCTCATGTAGCAGGTTAGATGCTCCTAAAGAGGATAACGACGCAAGTATACTATTGGTCGACGATGAGAGCTAACCGCACACCTTATGTGAAGAAATGCGATAAATGCCAACGTTTCTCTTCCATTCGAAGAACTCCCCAGGCATTGTTAACACCCATTACTTCCCCCTGACCATTTGCTATGTGGGGCATGGACTTGGTCGGGCCTTTGCCGACCACCAAAGGGAGGTTTAAATATCTGGTAGTCACTGTTGATTATTTCACCAAGTGGGTTGAAGCTGAACCTCTGATTGACATGTCGTACAAAAGGGTTTACCAGTTTATTTGAAAGAATATTATTTGCAGGTATGGTCTGCCACATGCTTTCATTATCGACCATGGTAACCAATTCTATAAGGAGGAGTTATCGGTATATTGTCATCAATTCAATGTCCAAAAAATCCATTCTGCACCAGGCCATCCACAGAGCAATGGGAAAACTGAGGTGACAAATAGGACTTTGCTGAACGGTTTGAAGAAACGACTGGATGATGCAAAAGGAAATTGGATTAATGAGCTACACTTTGTGTTATGGGCATATCGCACAACACCCCGAACAACCATGGGGGAATCACCATACATGCTAGCCTTTGGAAGTGAGGCAGTTATACCAGCTGAATTGGGCCTACCCACGCACAGGGTGCTAAATTTTAACTCTCCTATAAGCAATTTGATGAGACGCTTAGATCTAGACATGCTCGAGGAAGTTAGAGAAGATGCGGCAATTTGGAACGCGGCCTACCAACAACGAACAACCATGTTCTACAATAAAAGGGTAAAGAAATTTGTATCTCTTGAAAATTGTAAGAGAGTAATAGCAGGGTTTGGAAATCTGAAACTGGATTTTTGTTATCAATCTAATTTCGTTTTAGGCAGCCTTTATTTATAGATAATGAAAAGCTTTGTCTTCAAGAGTCATGACTGTTGGATTAACAGTCTTAAGTCAATTTCGAAATGGTATGACTGTTAATTACCAACAGTCTTAACTCATTTCCGAACAGGTACAATTAATACCGAATCGGTTTTGCACGGGTCAACCAAAAAGTGACCGCGCCTGAGCCAGACGAATCCCGGCTACCCGCTACCACTGCGGACACGTGGCGTGCGAAGTACAAAGTGCGCCACTAGCGCCTCTACAACCCACTCCCCCCCACCCGCCCGCATGCGCGCGCGCATACGGTGTTTCGTACCGTATTGAGGTATCTTGAATAGCCTCTTAAATGCTAGATGAATTAACTCTTCATCTTCCATTTGTACTTATTAAGTGCACAAATTCTTAATATTTTTCCAATGTGAGACTCAAAGGTTGGCCACTCCTTTTATAGCTTAGTGGTGACACTTAGCTTTGTACATTTTCAAATGTGGGACACTATCCCCTTTTATATTTGGGTTAGCTTCCCACCTCTTCCATACACTTCCAATGTGGGACAAGCTCTTTAAGCTCTTACACCCAAAACTCTTACTCACTTATTTTATAAAATCTCCAACATTCCTCCACCATTTTCAAAACAAGTTTTGTAAATCTTTGATTGTCTGTAAGACTGTGTATAAGCATTGGTGTCTAACGACTTGAACCAATACCATGTGAAGGTTCGTCAAGGATAACCATGAAAGTATAGTAGACATGTCTTTGAACTATCAATCCATATTGATCATCCGTATTTTTCTTCACACACAAATCTTTTAGTCACTGATTATCCATATAATCCGACACATGTATTAAGCCTTGTGTCTGCACCTTGATTTCATGAGTGCTTTAGAGTCAAGCCCAGTTCTCATAGGAAGCGGCACCACTTCCACACTCATATAGGTAGATTATCATAGGTGTCCATGTAACTTAAAAAACCATAAATCTATTAAGGTTAAACTCATCCTCTTTAATTATTCATTACAGGTTCTAAGCACTTATCCTTGGGATGTTAAATTTTATAGTGCTTACAATCACGTCGTATGATGTACTTTAATCATTGAACTTGAGACTTGAATATATCAAGTTTCAAGTTGAGTTTTCATCAAGAGTGATTATTATTAATGGGCTTTAGTCCCATCCCTATTGATGTCTTAGACACCAGTCCTCTTGCAAGACCTTTTGTAAAAGGATCAGCTAAATTTTGACTTGATTTTACATAATCCACTGTGATTACACTATTGTAATCATTTGTCTGACATAACTATGTCTCAGGCCAATACGTCTAGATTTTCCATTGTACACTTTACTATAAGCTCTGGAAAGTGTAGACTCACTATCACAATGTATAGATATTGGAAGCATTGGTTTTGGCCAAACTGGAATTTCAATTAATAAATTCCTTAACCATTCTGCCTCTTTACTAGTTGCAGCTAATGCTACAAACTCAGCTGCCATAGTAGAATCAGTTATACAAGTTTGTTTCTTTGATCCCCAAGAAACAGCTCCTCCACCAAGAGTGAAAATCCACCCACTTGTTGAGGAATGATCCTCCCGCTCAGTTATCCAACTGGCATCAGAAAACCCTTATAATACTGAAGGATATCCACTATAGTATATACCATAGTCCATAGTTCCTTTCAAATATTTTAATATTCTATTGACAACATGACAATGCAATAAATTTGGATTACTAGTATATCTACTTAATTTTCCAACAACATAAGCAATATCATGTCGAGTACATGTCATGGCATACATTAAACTACCAATTACTCTTGCATATTCCAATTGTGAAATAGCTCTACCATTATTAGGGATCATCTTTAGCTGTGGTTCAAAAGGTGTACTAACAGGCGTGCAATCAAACTGATTAAATTTCTTAAAAGTTTTCTCAACATAATGAGATTGAGTGAGAATTATATTTTTATCTTTCCTTATTATTCTCATTCTTAATATGACATCAGCTACACCAATATCTTTCATATCAAATTTAGAAGACAAAAAACTCTTTGTATTATTAATGCTTTCTAAATCAGTACCAAGAATTAACATGTCATCTACATATAAACAAATGATCACACCTTTACCATTAGAAAATTTACTATAAACACACTTATCAGATTCATGAATTTTAAAACCATAAGAATTAATGACCTTATCAAAATTTTCATGCCATTGTTTAGGTGCTTGTTTTAGGCCATATAAGGACTTAATAAGTTTACATACTTTATTTTCTTGTCCAGACATAACAAACCCTTCAGGTTGTTCCATATAAATTTCTTCTTCTAAGTCACCATTTAAAAAGGCAGTTTTCACATCCATTTGATGAATCTCAAAATTATATATAGATGCTAATGCAATTAAAATTCTAATAGTGGAGGTTCTAGCAACAGGCGCATAGGTATCAAAATAATCAATTCCTTCTTTTTGTGTAAAACCTTTAGCAACCAATCTAGCCTTGAATTTATCAATTGTTCCATCTATTTTCATTTTCTTTTAAAAAATCCATCTACACTTAATGAGTTTAGACCCAGGAGGTAAATCTACTAACTTCCAAGTTTTTTTTCCCAAGATTGAATCCATTTCATCATTTATAGCTTCTTTCCCAAATGCTGAATCTACACACTTAATTGCCTCACTATAAGTTTGTGGGTCTGTTTCAACGCTAAGAGTCAAAGCATATTTATTACAAGATGGGTCTCTAGTTCCTTCAACAAGATATACTACAAAGTCGGGACCAAAGATTTTTTCGTTCCTAGGTCTCTTACTTTTTCTAATCTCTTCTTGTTCTACTGGTGGAGTATCAGATAATTGTGATGGAGTGCTAACTTCTTTTTCATTATTAATTCTAGGAATAGAAGAAAACCTTTGTTCATAAAAAATTGCATCTCTCGATTCAATTATTGTATTTACCTCAACATAATCATTAGGTTCACTAACCAAAAATCTATAAGCTTTACTATGCTGCGCATAACCTATGGAAATACACTCAACAACTTTGCTTCCTAATTTCTTTCTCTTAGTTTCAGGTAGTCTTACAATAGCTCTACAACCCCAAACTTTAAGATAACCTAAATTAGGTTTTCTATTCTTCCATAATTCGTAAGGAGTTTTCTTATTATCTATAACAGGTATCTTATTCAGAATATGACACGCAGTTAAAAGTGCTTCTCCCCAAAACCCTTTACTTAAACCAGAATAAGAAAGCATAGCGTTAACCATATTAGTTAGTGTTCTATTTTTTCTTTCTGCTACTCCATTTTGTTGTGGTGTATAAGGTGCAGTAACTTCATGTATAATTCCCATATCTTCACAAAATTGAGGAAAGTGATATTCACCACCTCTATCAGATCTAAGACATTTTATTTTAGTATCACATTGATTTTCAACTTCATTTTTGTATGTCTTAAATCTATTAAGCACATCATCCTTAGAGTTTAAAAGATATACGTATCAATATTTTGAAAGTCATCGATAAATGTAGCAAAATATTTACTACCACCTCTAGTAGGTGTTCCATGCAAATCACAAACATCACTATGTACTAATTGCAGCAAAGATGTAGTTTTTTCTATTTTTGGAAAAGGCTATCTTGTTATTTTTGTTTGCATGCATATTTTACACTTTTCATTCATATCATTCTCATATTTAGGAATTAAATTTAAATTAACCATGAAATGTATTTTCTTTGTATTAACATGTCCTAAACGACTATGCCATAATGAAAGACAATCAACAATATAAGCAGAAGAATCTTTTTCATTGATATTGAGCTTAAACATGCCCTCATACAAATATCCTTTGCCTACAAAGGTACCATTCTTAGTTAGAATAAATTTGTCTGACTCAAATACAAGCTTAAAGCCAAATTTGTTAAGAAGACTTTCAGAAACTAAATTTTTCCTAACATCAGGAACATGAAAAACATTGGTGAGGCTAAGGATTTTTTCGGAAGTGAATTCGAGATCCACTGTCCATTTGCCTTTAACCGCAGCAGTAGATGAATTTCCCATATAGAGAATATCTCCTTCCACTGTTTCATAGGCAAAGAACAAGTTCTTGTCCTTACAAACATGCCTTGTGGCACCAGAATCAACCCACCAAGAGTTGTCTTATCCAAGCATATTAGCCTCGAATATCATAGCAACAAATTTTTGCTTTGTGTCTGATGTCCCTCCTTTTTCCTTTAGTTTCTTGAACTCACGACAATCCTTCTTGAAGTGCCTGGTTTGTTTCAATGAAAATAATTTCCTTTCTTCTTTTTGTTTTCTTTAGAATTATTTGAAAAATTCTTCCGCTTGTTATTTTTTCCATGATTGCCATATTTTTGCTCCTTTCCTTCCTCCAACACATGGACCTTAGAATTTTTTTTTTCTTGTTCCTCTTTACCATATAGAATTAGAGACTCTTGTTCAATTCTTAAATGAGTCTCTAATTCTTCAAGTGAAAGATCCTCCTTTTTGTGTTTGAGTTCTTTCGTATAATCTTTCCAAGAAGGAGGAAGTTTTTCAATTATGGCAGCAACAATTACATTATCATCCATATTTAATTTTTTCAGTTTGCAATGATTTATGATGCGTTGGATGTCATGAAATTGTTCTAGCACAGACCTATTATCATGCATTTTAAAGCTTAAAAACTGATCGATAAGGAACTTCTTACTTGTAGCGTCTTCCGTATGATATTTGGTCTCCAATGTTTCCCACAAAGTTTTTGCAGTCCGAACATTTTGGTACAAGTCGAACAAATTGTCAGCAATTGCATTGAGAATGAGACCACGACACAAGTAATCATCGGTCTCCCATTTTATGCGTTTCCTAGTCTGTTCCACGGTTTCATCTTCATCTTCATTTGGTTTCGGTTATGACAAAACATATACAATCTTCAATGTTTTTAGAAGAAAATGAACCTTTTTCTGCCAACGCAGAAAATTACCACCATCAAAACGGTCCAACTTGACAAAGCCTTTTGTTATTTGTTGAAGTGATTTGGAAGAGTCGGCCATTTCTAAAATTACTGTATTTAGATTGTTGGAAATTATGTAGAATATACATAAATAGAACTCTTTATTATATCACAACAATGTCAACTTTAATACAACAATGTAACTTTATGAATCTTAAAGGCGTGATGTCACTTTCCTAAATACAGTATTTGCCCCACACGAATAACTTCGGTATACAAACGGGAATCTGCAAATCCGTACTCAAGATACAATGAAGCAATTGTACTATCTGCAAATTGTATGTCTGAAGACAGCCCTTGGATGCAGCAGTGAAGAACAGTCAATCAAGTTCTTATTCTGTTTCTTTGCACAAAACAGGATAAGAGAATTTTTATCTCCTGAAAATTGTAAGAGAGTAATAGCGGGGTTTGGAAATCTGAAACTGGGTTTTTGTTATCAATCTAATTTCGTTTTAGGCAACCTTTATTTATAGATAATGAAAATCTTTGTCTTCAAGAGTCACGACTGCTGGATTAACAGTCTTAAGTCAATTCCAAAATGGTATGAATGTTAATTACCAACAGTCTTAAGTCAATTTCGAATAGGTACAATTAATACCGAATCGGTTTTGCACGGGTCAACCAAAAAGTGACCGCGCCCGAATCCCGGCAACCCGCTACCACTGCGGACACGCGGCGCCACTAGCGCCTCTATAGCCCACTGCCCTGCACCCGCACGCGTGTGTGAATGTGCGTACGGTGCTTCGCACTGTATTGAGGTCTCTTGAATATCTTCTTAAATGCTAGATGAATGAACTCTTCATCTTCCATTTGTACTTATTAAGTGCACAAATTCTTAATATTTTTCCAATGTGGGACTCAAAGGTTGCTCACTCCTTTTATATCTTAGTGGTGACACTTAGCTTTGTACATTTTCCAATGTGGGACACTATCCCCTTTTATATTTGGGTTAGCTTCCCACCTCTTCCACACACTTACAATGTGGGACAAGCTCTTTAAGCTCTTACACCCAAAACTCTTACTCACTTATTTTATAAAATCTCCAACAAATATTACCTGTTATATCTTTGTGATTGTTTGTTGGTCATTGTGCCCTAGTTGATCATTATACTGCGCTCCTGCACCATCACCTTTGAGTACTAATTGCGAGTGCCTTGTGCCGTGAGTGACTCGACTGTTGCGCGCCCTTACTTGGATAATTACTTTTGGATTCCTAAGGCACATAAAACCGAGGGGGCCACTGCCTAATTACGGAGGCTTCAACTGATGATATAAGACGGTGATGTTAACCCTCTGTGTCAGAATCTACTGACTTCAGATTATATTTTGTATTACGAAAATTAGATATAAATGTACAGACTGAAGAAGAAGATAGAAAGAATTGAAGAGAGAATCAAATTTTAGAATATAGGGAGATAGGATATTATTTCTTACATGATTCAACTGAGATGTACAACGAGATTATATACTTTCAGCTCTAACTAACTAACTAATCCAGCCAATCGAATTAAAACAGCTGGATATTCTCCTAACTACTCTGGTTATAACAACCGACTAACACAACTAATGAAAACTGAACTCCAACTACCTAATACAGCTGTCAAAACTGAATTACAACAAAACCCTAATCGTGACACTCCCCTCCCCTTCAAACAATCCTTGACCTCAAGGATTAAAATGGGGAAATCTCTGACGCAGATCTTCGTAATCTTCCCACGTCGCATCCTCTTCTGAAGAATTATACCATTGAACCTTAACTTGAGCTACTGGAGCATTATTTCGGCGAATTAAACGCCGGTCCAATATTGCAATTGGTTCCACCACAAAAACCCCTTCAGTACTGACTGGAGGCAATGAAGAATTGACCACAACACGATCTCCTACCTTCTTCTTGAGCATTGACACGTGAAATACAAGATGGATAGTTGCAGTGGTAGGAAGGTCAAGTCGGTAGGCTACTTGTCCTATCTTTTCAGTCACTTTAAATGGCCCATAGTACTTAGGAGCAAGCTTTTGATTCTTTCGCATAGAGACAGTAGTCTGCCTATAAGGCTGAAGCCTAAGGTAAACCCAATCTTCCACTTCAAAGGACCTATCACTCCGATGTCTATCAGTAAAAAACTTCATGCGCTATTGTGCAGTAGCTAGCCTTTCCCGCAAAAGTTGTATAACAACTCTTATTTCTTGTATAAACCCATGAACGTCCATGTTCCTCGCAGAGGGTTGTTGGGGTATAGCTAACAAGGGAGGCTTGTAACCATAAATCATCTCAAATGGAGTGGACTTCAGTGATGTGTGGTAACAACTGTTATACCACCATTCGGCCATGGGCAAGCATTTCACCCACCTCTTGGGTCGATCCCCACATATACACCTCAAATAATTCTCTAAGCATTGATTCACTCGTTCCGTTTGGCCACTAGTTTGGGGATGGTAAGAAGTGGAATGTTTCAATTGAGTGTTAAGGAGTTTGAATAGAGATGTCCAAAAGTAACTCAAGAAAATGGGATCCCTATCTGAAAGAAGTGACTTAGGCAGGCCATGTAATTTGTGTACATTTTCAAAAAATAATTGAGCTATGGTTTGAGCAGTGTAAGGGTGTGTGAGAGCTAGGAAGTGAGCATACTTGGTTAGTCTATCCACTACCACTAAAATAGAGGTTTTTCCTTCAGAATTTTGGAGTCCATCTATAAAATCCATAGATATATCTTCCCAAGGTTGTGTAGGTATAGGAAGGGGCTGCAACAATCCAGGATAAGCAATAGTCTCCCCCTTATTTCGTTGACAAACATCATAAGCAACCATAAATATTTGAACATATTTCTACAATCCCGGCCAATAGAACAACTGTTCCACCCTCTTCAAAGTATCCCTAACGCTTGAATGACCCCTAGTTGAAGTAT
The DNA here is from genome assembly GCA_949130495.1 of Sambucus nigra. NCBI lineage: Eukaryota > Viridiplantae > Streptophyta > Magnoliopsida > Dipsacales > Adoxaceae > Sambucus > Sambucus nigra. The sequence continues at coordinate 446,652,835 of OX422218.1, read as the reverse complement.
TGTGCAAGGAACCAATAACATGTCCTCTTAGAAACCCTGTTGATCCAACATATAACCTTCCTTGAAATCGCAATATGCCATGATGAAGTGAATAACCCACTGCCTCCTCTGGTTGACTGACTAATTTAACTAGAATCTCTTGAGCCAAGTGGTCCCCCTCCATGCTATCATGTATCTCTTGTAACCAACTAGCTTTTAACTCAGAAATAGCAGAATAAACTGCATGTTCCACTCCTCTTCTTGATAAAGCATCAACCACCTTATTCTCACCCCCCTTCTTATACACAATTTCATAGTCAAGGCCCAAAAGCTTTGTTAACCATTTCTGCTGTATCATGGATGTCAACCTTTGCTCCAACAAATATTTTAAACTCTGATGGTCAGTTTTAATGATGAAGTGATGACCATAAAGATAGGTTCTCCATTTGTCAACAACAAACACAATTGCCCAAAGCTCCTTCTCATAGGTTGACATACCTTTCTTTCTCATAGGTAACATCTTGCTAATATAAGCTAATGGTCTATTATCCTGCATCAAAACAGCACTAATACCCTGATCACTTGCATCTGTTTCTACAATGAAAGGTTTGTTGAAGTTAGGTAGGGCCAATACAGGTGTTGTTGACATAGCCTCCTTAAGCTGTTTAAATGCCTCAATAGCTGTAAGTGACCACTTAAACTGATCCTTCTTTAACATTTGAGTTAAAGGCCTACTAATGAGGCCATAATTCCTCACAAACTTCCTATAGTAACCAGTGAGCCCCAAGAAGCCTCTTAGAGACTTTAGAGACTTAGGTAGAGGCCAAGTTTTCATAGCTTCTATTTTACCTTGATCTACTGCCACTCCTTTTCCAGATACGATATGCCCTAGGTATTCCAACTGTTTCTGACCAAAATAACACTTGCTACATTTAGCATAGAGTTGGTGTTTCCTTAGAATATCAAAAGTCACTTGTAGGTGATGTGCATGATCATATAAAGATGAACTATAAACCAGTATGTCATCAAAGAACACTAAAATAAACTTTCTCAACTGAGCTTTAAACATAGTGTTCATGAGTGACTGAAATGATGCTGGTGCATTGGTTAGCCCAAAGGGCATAACCAAGAACTCATAGTGACCTTCATGGGTTCTAAAGGCTGTTTTCTCAATGTCAGGCTCAAATACCCTTATCTGATGATAGCCTGCCCTCAAATCCAACTTAGAAAAAATGGTAGCCCCTGTAGCTCATCCAATAACTCTTCAATTACTGGAATAGGGAACTTATCCTTTATGGTCATGCTATTCAACTCCCTATAATCAATACACATTCTCTAAGAATTGTCTTTCTTTTTAACTAACAACACTGGGGAAGCAAATGGACTGCATGAGGGTCTTATGATTCCTGTGCTCAACATCTCATTCACCAACTTCTCAATCTCTGTCTTTTGAATGTAAGGAAATCAATATGGTCTTATACTTACAGGGTTACTGTCCTTTTTTAGAGGAATGCGATGATCATGAGTTCTTCTTGGTGGTAAGCCCACCGGCTCTTCAAATACATCTTTATATTCATCCACCACAGGCAAAAGGAGTTCAGGTATAGTTGCATCTTCTCTTTCAGTGGATAAGAAAAATAGTTGACCAACAATGCCATGCTTAAATTTCCTACATAGCCTTCCAAATGCCTTCCCACTCATCATCTTTAACTGTCCTTCATTTATAATGCCTTGAAGTTCTATCTGTTTGTTCCCTTTATTAAATATGAGAGACAGTTTTTTAAAGTTGAAGATAACATCCCCCAATTCCTCTAACCATTCCACCCCCAAAATAATATCACAGCCTCCCAATGTCATAATCTCATACTGGCCGAGTATTCTTCACTTTGCATGATCCATTTAAACTCGGGGCATTTAGCTTCACTGATGATCTTACTCCCATCAGCTACTGTTACCCAGAGTCTAGATGCAACCACGATATTATATCCCACAGATTTAACAGTTTGGGGATCCAAAAAGTTATGGGAACTTCTTGAATCAACTAAGATGGTTAGTTCCTTGCCTCTTGCCTTACCTATGATCAGAATGGTTTGGTGTGAAGGTGAACCTGTCATAGCCTGTATTGAAATGGACATTCCAGCAGCCATGTCTTGCTCTTCCCCTTGTTTATTATCTAACATTAGCACAGGTTCTAACGCTTCTTCTTCCTCTTCCATTCCAATCAAATGAATGCTCATAGATTTGCATTTGTGACCAAACACATAGGGCTCATCACAGTAATAGCACAACCCTTTATCCCTCTTAATTTTCATCTCAGCAGCTGTGATCCTCTTAATAGGTGGTAGATTAGGTGTTGATCTCATGGATGTATTGGCACTTGTTGGTGGCTTGTAGTTCATCCTATCCGCAATGTGGAAATTGGGAATGTAAGTTGTTTTGGTACTGGATGGATTGTAAGCAGAGGTATATTTTGATGAATTTTTCTTAGGTTCCATACTTGACTCCTTCAGTTTGGCTAGAATTATGGCATGGTGCAATGTCTTAGGCTCTAACATCTTAACTGCTAATTTGATCTCATGTTTTAATCCACTTAAAAAGCTAGAGACAAAGTAATTCTCAGTTAAGCCCCTAACCTGGATTTTTATTAATGGTTTCAGATCCTCAAATCTGGCCTGGTACTCAGCAACTGTGCCTTCCTGCCGTAATTTGTTGAAATCAGCTATCACATCATAAAATCCTTCCTCCGCAAATCTCACACACAGTTGTCCAACAAATTCATCCCAAGTAATGTTCCCACTTCCTTCAAATTCAGATTGGTACCACCTCTCTTCTCTGCCTTCCAAGTGCAATGATGCAAATAACACTTTCTGCTCTTCTGCAATGGGATTATAGATAAAGTATCTCTGTAGTTTTTGAATCCATCCTCTTGGATCTGTTCCTCCAAACTTTGGACATTCCACCTTCGGAACCTTATATCCTCGAAAGGCAAATTGATTGCTTCCTCCACTTCTTTTAGAGTTTTCCCCACACGTGTTTGGCAATGGTGCACCAACAGGAGTTCCAAGAATGCTTCTACCTCGATCATCCAATTTTATTCTACTTTCTCAAAGCTCTCACCAAATTTGTGAAATTGATCAGTTATATTGTTCATAAGAGTCTCTAGTGTGATCTGCATACCTTGCAACCTCTCATCAATGGCATCTTGTCTTTGATTAACAACTCCTACGCTTTTCTCCAGATCAACATATCTTGTTTCAGCCATTTTTTTTCTTGGAATTACCCAGTTTCTGCTCTGATACCACTTTGTCAGGATCTACTGACTTCAGATTATATTTTTTATTACGAAAATGAGATATAGATGTACAGACTGAAGAAGAAGATAGAAAGAATTGAAGAGAGAATCAGATTTTAGAATATAGGGAGATAGGATATTATTTCTTTCATGATTCAACTGAGATGTACAACGAGATTATATACTTTCAGCTCTAACTAACTAACTAATCCAACCAATCGAATTGAAACAGCTGGATATTCTCCTAACTACTCTGGTTATAACAACCGACTAACACATCTAATGAAAACTGAACTCCAACTACCTAATACAACTGTCAAAACTGAATTACAACAGAACCCTAATCGTGACACTCAGTGAGGGCCAATAAATTAAAATTTTCCTCCTTAACTCACGTTTATACATTAAATTTTTAGTCTACTAAAATACCAACAACCAAGAAATATATAACAATGTCCCATCGCGGCTTATTGAGGATAGGAGAGGATTATACAAGTCGGAATATGAGTGCTGTACCTTTACTGTTTGGAAAACGTACACCTCCGAATGACGAGGTTGGTGTTACACCTCGTTGTGGAATAGAAAGGCTCTTTCATAGGGTTAACATCGTGCTAGAATTGCCTATATGGTCAGTTAAGCCACCTGAATGTATCTAAGAGATGATCTTCTCCCGCAAGGTAGAAGTGAGAATATAGAGAGTTGTGCACCGGAAAATGGGCGATTGTGGGCGGATGCGGCGGGTCAGAAATGGTATGGGTCCCATTTGGGAGGTTCAAAAACGGGTTGCGGCATGTGGCAGTTCGGATTGGGTCGGTTAAAAAAAAAGGTCGGTTTGGGTCAACCCTTCCTCTTCCTCCCATGAGTTGTTGTAGAGAGAGAGAGAGATTAAAAAATAGTTAGAGAAAAAGGTTGGGACAAAAGTTAACACAGTTACAATAACGCCGCACTCCCCCTCATGACCCGTCAATAACCCATCTCGAATCGGAAGAGCTGACCATAAAACCCATTTTAACCTGGACAACAGATGATGTGACCCAGTCCGTATTGTTTTGGGTGGTTAGTGGGTGAATTACTCCTAGTTTACCCATATTGCTGGCCCTAGTTGTGCCACGGAACAAGAGTCCATCTTGTAGGAGGTTGTTGCCAAAAGCACAATAATGACAACTGCATTCCTCCATAATGAAGCCAAACTAAGCATTGAAGGAGTACAAGCACGAACCTCATCAAACCCAAAAACCGAACCCAGATAACACTCAGAGCACGAGATCAATGACTTAGAGAGTCAACAACGTGGTTCCTCTTCTTAGGGCCAATACTGAAGATGGGGTGTGTAATGTTGAAAAACGATGGACCACTTTGCGTGTTAATTACTTAACTTCTTGTAACTGTTCATGAACTTAATAACATTCTCTAGGTGGATGAGATACTCGTGCCAATTCTGAATTGTCTGGACCACATAATCAAACTCAACATCAAAAACCGAATAATTAAGGACAAACCTGGAGAGTTTTTTCATTGAATAACGTAAATGACAAACCGTTTTGGTTTTTGAATCGCACCAATCCTTGTCAACGCAAGATAGCTCGAAAAATTAGGTAAAATCTCAGAGAGCAAGGACACGTGCCGTTAGTAATGCGTGCCTTAATGAGTCAGAATGCCTCAGTGCCTTCATCATTTCAACGGTAGTCAGCATTTGACACACTTATGCGTGCCGTAATGGGAGCCATAATAGTATTGAAGCTTGAAATGAACGGGTTGAAGACACTAGCTAGGCCATGGAAACTGCACACTTGAGAGACATATGAAGGAACATACCAGTCAATGATTGCTTGAACCTTGAACTCATCAGTGCGGACCCACATGTTATGAAGTTCACTAACGGAACACAAAGCACACTTCTGCTGATGGATATGGAGGTGGCGGGTGTGCAGAAGCTCGTGAACCTGTTTGACATGCTCTATATGACCCTCCTTTAAGTGACTGTAATTATATTGTCATCAAAGTAGACCACCACAAAATTTCCCAAAAGGGGTGCAGGTTATCACCCTCATAAAGATCAACGGGGCACAACGCAGGTCAAAGGGCATCACTGTGCACTCTTACAAACCATCTTTCGTCTTGTAGGAGATTTTTCCATTCGTCACCAGGTCTCGTGTGAATCTAATGCTAGCCACTTTGTAAATCAATCTTGGAGAGAACATGAATCCTCATGCAACTGGTCAAACGTGTCGTCCACCTCCAAGCGCTGGATGGGGAACCGACATTTCATTGTGATCTTGTTGATGATGCCACTACTTATGCACATCCTTTAATATCCTTCCTTCGGATTGATAAGAGTGTCCATGGTGCCTGACGACATACTTTCCCACAACACCACAAGCACACAACTCATATACCTACCTCTATAGACTGTAATACAATAGTGGTGGCGTGCTCGGGGAACAATTAATCGCATGCTGGATATCATGAAGAGGGGCTACACCATCGAACGAGGGGCACGCATCATCAAAACAGTCAAGAATAACTCTCATGGTCGCCTGAGTAGTCAACAGACTCACAAGGGAGTAGCAGTATCCCTGCTCATGTGCCTGCTGAAACCAAATGTAACAGCTGGAAAGGTGGGCCTCAATCCCCTCATCGGGGGGTTCTCAACGCACTTCCCCTCATGGTGGAATTTATAGGTGTTCCCTCGACTGTCGTAGAAGGTGCCTCGGTCAAACTTCCAAGGTCTGGCTAACAGTAGATGCAATTAGTCATGTTTACCACGGTGCACAATACCTCATCTGAGTGTGACCCAATAAAAAAAGGGCACGTGACACTGCAATAGTCATTTGTGAACTTAGGATTGTTATATTATAGTTTCGATGGCCAGAATGAGTACGTAACATAATGGGAAGTGTATTAGAATTAGAAAAAAATGAATTAGAAATGGGAGATAGACGAAGTAGCTACTAAATGTGATATAAGAAAGAATTTAAGATGTTTTTGACATTTCTAACGTAGAACAATAATTGTACCAAAAAAGACACGGTAGCTTTTGGTTTGATAGAAAATTTTATGCTAAGTAGAGCAAAATGGAGAAAAATTATCATATGAGCAGGGCCTACGTAGGCGGGGTAAATTTTTATAGCGTTGAGTTGAATTGAGTCAGTAGGTCTCCAAATCAATTTTCCATTATGTACTTGGCATTTTTTAGTTCCGTTTTATCCTTTTTAATGGTTTGGTTTGCTTCATAGGATCACTTGAGCCTTATGATGGAATTTCTTGGAATGATGCCACACAAGGCAAGGTGTGAGTTCTATATGTACCACGCTTAAAGCAATTTACTTTGATTTTTCCTCTTTACGAATCACCTCTTTATAAAACCATAGTTTTGATTAGTAAAAGACTGAAGTTAGCTGCACCCCCCCCAATCCCCCCCCAAAAAATGTTGGAAATTAATGTCAAGTAATGAAATTAATTATTTAATTTCAATTTTATTAAATTCCGAATTTCCCATAATTGTGGTCTTGATAAATATCAGATAATTAATTAGGAATGTGATAAATAAAGATATTAAAAGATTTGGGTAAACCTTATCCGTTAGTCACATGATGGTTAGTGGCATTAGTGAGAGACTTGAAAGAGTCCCACCTTGACTAGGATTCCGGCTCTCTTCCCCTTATAAATAGAGGAGCCCTACACCATCTGGGGTTATCTCATAACACACTATTTCTGAGGTGGGAGAGAAATTCCGAGATTCTATTTTGAGTGTAATTCTTTTCAGAAGGGAGATTGATGGAGCAATTAATCAAGATTGATCAATGCATTGGATCAAGGTAAGTCTTATTTTATATCGTTTAGACGTATTTTGTGAAAACATGAAGATCCAAGATCCTTTTATTAAGAACAATTGTATGTTAAAGTTTAATCATATTAATGTGTTCATGATTAATATTAGGGTGTTCTTAAGAATAATTTCATATGTGGTATCAGAGCTAAAGTTTAAGATCTCATGATTTTCCTTATTGATGTTCGTCTATAATGAAATATGTGTCTGACACTTTCTGCGATATTTTTATTTATGTCATTAAATTGCTTTTGTGCCTGAGACCTTATGCGACGTCTTATTTCTGTCATTAAATCTGCTCTTAAAATGTGTCTGAGATTTTCTGTGACGTTTTTCTTCTGTCGCCAATACTCACTGGTGAGAATGAAAGATCAAAACTTACTCGGAATTTTACGAAACTGATATGGTCGACTGGAAACGTCGAAATAAACAAAACCAATTGTATACAATGGGCACCACCTTACTTTTGCGTTTTGACGTCGCTAAGACTCTTAAAATTGCATTTTTTGCCGTTTTTGGTAATAATGTTGACGTCAATATCTCACTCCAGAAAATTGATTTTTGAATTCCGCAAATTGTTTTGAGATCCTGGAGTAATTATCTACATCTTTGTGGTGCTAACTAAAATTTTCTTTTTTTGGCAAAAATTACGATTTTCCCAAATATTATGTATTTTTCCACCACAGGGGTTATTTTTAATGTTCATGGTTGTTCTAATATTCATCTTATGTATTATTTGGTATTGATGAACGGGTTCAATATAAAATTTTGAATATTAGATGTATGATTATGTGTTTGACAATAACATTTCGATATATTAGGTTATTGTGCATAATCTATAATTGGTACCCCAAATGTCCTAATGTAATTATGAATTGATGTTTCGACAATAATATTTATATGATATTGGATGGGGAAGACATGAAAGTGTCTTAATCTATAATTGTAAATATTAGATTATTGTGTATGCATTTATACTTGGACCATTAATTATACATTAAGTTTTGAGTATAATATTTTTGGGGGCATTGATTTTGCATAAATAATGTTTCTGACTTCTAGAAAAAATATTTTTGAATTCCGTCGAATATTTGAGATTCTGGAGTAATTTCCTACAGCTCCATGATGCTAACTCATTTTTTAGAAAAATTTAAGTTTTCCCATATTTCATGTAGGTTTTATCTAGAACTGTGATAAAACCTTGCTCTAATGATCCTTTTTTAGTTGAATATTCGTGCGAAACACACGCCAACATATTTCATATGGTAGGATATTAGACTTGCGTTATTGTTAATATTCATATTTTGATGAGTCTCGTGCCAAACACAGGCCAATGATTCATATTGTTGAATATTATGATATTCGTGTTTTAATGAGTCTCGTGCCAAACACAGGCCAACGATTCATGTGGTTGAAAATCAGAATTATTGTTTATTCCAATGCTAGTACTCCCATTAAGTTGAATTAAATGCCAAACACAGGCTACAATTCATATGTGCGGATACTAGATTTATGATTTCGTTGCATGTATGCATATTTAAATGCATGACTTGCAAATTTTGAGACTCATAAGTAAGTATTCATTCAGTTTAATCAAATGCCAAATACAGGCTAAGATTACATGTGAAGATATTATACTTGTAGTCATTTCAGATTATCCTCATGTTTGTATAAGGTTAAATTGAAGCGCAACACATGCTGATATTTGAATCAAATAAACATTGGAATTTTTGCAAATGTTAAATAATTGACATCAATATTAAAAAGTCATATTTACATATGCCACTAGTATGATAATTGTGATTATAACCGTATTGTGCATTAGTTTAACCATGAATGATTTGGGTCAATATTTCTGATTTGTTACTCATACATAAGTGATGAAGCGAAAGTAAATGATTTATGTCTTCCATTTACTATTATTGTGTAATATCTCATGTAAACTCTTTGTCTATTTGATTTTCACATTATGTCTAATTTTTCGTGAATTTCAAGTTAGGGAATAGACAATAATATAATTATTCATGTATTACGGGGATTTTGAACATGTATGGGTATCTCTAATATTTATATAATATAAGGTTTGGTGTTCATTAAAGTGCTCCATACCAGAAGATATAAATATTGGACTAATGCATTAATATCATGCATATTTTGGTTGCCTACGGGTCCATGTATGATATTGAATGCTAGGATGATGATACTTTATGATGTTGCATACATATTATTGTTTATTCAATTATTGTGATTACAATAATTGAACAAAATATTAGTGGTGATATATATTTTGGGAAGGTAATAATGGTCATCAAACACGGATGCCATAGTTTCTTTCACAATCATATCACAATTAAGTTTATGAAAACCATAAACATGAATAATTTAGCTTATTGATCATGCGATATTTAATGAAAATAAGTGAAAAAATTATTGACTTGTGTATGTAAGTCTTTACGTAATGTAATATTCATATTATGAAATGTTTGGTAGTCACTACAGTGACCCAACTAGAATGACAATGAATATTAAATGTAAAGATGATGGTAGTAGTAACTCATGATGCTTATAATTGTAAAGATATTAATGGGGTATATTGAGTTTATTTCTTCAAGCAAGGTTATTCCTTATAGGGAATCAATTTTGAGTGATTGAATGAACATCATAGATCACATACATTATTATAGTATGTGAAAATAAGTTGTGCACAAATGTCGTGTACAATATAATGAAATAACATTATACCCAATAAAGTAATCCATAAGCATCATATAATCGATATTTCACGGTTACTACTGACAAAAACTCACGGTTATGCACTCAATTTATCATGTAATCGATGTGTGTGTTGTTAAATCAAAGCATTAACGAAGTGAGCAATTTATCTCATTATCTTATCACATATTATTGTATCCCATTTTATTTCTCTAAAAATTTCATATTTAATTTGGTTAAACAAATTAAGTTTGTTTACATGTTGCACACTCGGACTAATAATGATAAAGATAATATGTATCTTTTATGATTTGAAATGAGTTTTTCATCTCAGTAGAGTTTTCAAGTTATACTTACTGTGTTATATAAAGTATTTACTTTTGATGCAAGGATTTCTTACAAAACAAACTAGAAATGCTAATAAGATTCTTTTCTTTTGTTCTTGGGAAATCAAATCGCCATTTGTTTTCATAAACCCTCAATTTCTTTTGGAAAATGTTTGTCTAGACTTGATCGTGAGGGATATGTTCTAAAGAATCTTTTGATGTATATATATATTTTTTGCAAGGGTTATGATTTTAGTTTTGATGTTTTGTACAAAATAAAGTTTGGACATAGTTCTTTAAAGATTTGCTTGATCCTGCATCATAATCGTAGCATTTTTTTATGAAACTCTTTAAATCTTGTACCAAATTAAATCTAGACTCTTTTTCATAATTTTCGTGGACAAGATTTTTGTAATGCCTCTTACAAATTTTGATAGTCGAGTTGTGCTCTTAAGGTATTACGATGTCTAATATAAGGATGACCTATGTGGCCCAAGTGGGAGATTATGAGAAACTTCCCTTAAAGTGGACCTACATAGATCATATAGTTGTCATTGACACGTATTTATTGCATTAAGGTCAAATTCATTATGAAAGGTGAAATTAGTGGTAGTAGAAAATCATGAAATATGGTTATAAAGGAAGGTAGGGTACTTATCCCATTATCGATAACCTTCTTGAGGTTATAAAGGAAGGTAGGGTACTTATCCCATCATCGATAACCAGGGTACTTATCCCATTATCGATAACCTTCTTGAGGTTATAAAGGAAGGTAGGGTACTTATCCCATTATCGATAACCTTCTTGAATCCTTGTTCTTTTAGTTGTTAGATTGTCTAAACAACAAAGAACAAATAAATGATCAACCACTAAATGATAGTATTGTCACCGTGAGATAAATGTAGATAAAATCATAAGGAATAGTATTAAGAAGATCCAAAAATGTCTACTATCCTCGATGATTATGTGGTGTATCTGCATGAACATGAATTTGGCGTAGGGATAAATAATGACTTGGTTTTATTTTCAAAAGTCATAAGAAGTGAAACTAATGGACTACAACTAAGGTTGAAATCTCGTTGATTTACATAATTGATGCACTAAAGTCGGGTATGAAGGGGTCATCAAGACCAAACTCGACACTAACGGTAGTTTAACGAGATAAAGCTAAATTGTAGTAAAATATTTCACTATTAATGAAGAAAAGGTTATAAATGAGCCTTCTCAATTATATGTAAGGACATGGAATTCTTATGACATTAGTAGCTCATTATGATTGAGAGTTACATGAAGTGGATGTGAAAATTACTTTTTGAAGTCTTATAAATCATGCGTATATGTTTAGGAGATCATTATATAAACATAAGTTTCCCACATGACGTATTTTAAGAAATAATATCATTATTTTTGAATCGTTGTATATTTGTATACACCTTAAGATCAGTGGGAGTAAGTTTATATATTTTCTCTATATACAAGCACGGATTTAGAATGTAGAGAATCAAAATAATTTTATGGGTTTAAAAGTTGTGTATGAAGTAATGAGATACTTAAAGGACTATATGCTCACACTTATGATGTATGTGTTCATTTAAATATGAACAATTATTGTGACTCAGATTTACTAGTTGTGCGGATGGTACGAAGTTCACTCTTGCTTAAGTATGTTTGTTTTGGTTTATCAACCAATATAATGAAGGAGTGCAACACAATCCATCCATTAACTATTGTGAAAGTTGAGTTTGTAGCGTGCTTGGTGCTACAACTTATGTATTTTGGCAGCGTGACTTCATTTCGGGACTTGGAGTTGTCGACACTATTATCAAGTCGCTGAAATATTATGATAATGTCGCTGCAATCTTCTTTATGAAGAGATGTTAGGTATTCCTAAAGTAACTAAGCACGTTGGATGAAATACCTATCAGTTAAAGAAGAAATTCAGAAACAAAGAGTCAATTGATCACATCAGTACGCGTGATAACATAGCAGATCCTCTTACGAAAGGACTATCTCCGAAGACCTTTATGGAACATGTCAAAGAGATGGGTCTCGATTAGTTAGACTATGATTGCTATTTTGGCTTAGTTGTTTGACACCATTACTTGAATTCAATAAAAGTGTTTCTGATTTCTATTATTTCTGTCTTTTGAGAAAGCATGCATATAATTATGAATTATTGTTGACATAAATAGTCCTTATTGAAAAGGACATTATGAGGCCATTATGATACCCAATATTAAAGGCTCAATTGAATGAAACATTGGTGTTGTGGTACATGGAAGGAACCATGCTCTTGAATAGCATGGAACCGCCATGACTCGCATCTGTGAATCATTTGATTTAGCAAACTGAATTTATCAATAATTGTGCACCTTATGATACCTAATTTAATTATACGAATTATTAAGACCATGTGGGAGACTGTTGAAAATTAATGTCAAGTAATGAAATTAATTATTTAATTTCAATTTTATTAAATTCTGAATTTCCCATAGTTGTGGTCTTGATAAATATCAGATAATTAATTAGGAATGTGATATATAAAGATATTGAAAGATTTGGGTAAACCTTATCCGTTAGTCACATGATGGTTAGTGGCATTAGTGAGAGACTTGAAAGAGTCCCACCTTGACTAGGATTCCGGCCCTCTTCCCCTTATAAATAGAGGAGCCCTACACCATCTGGGGTTATCTCATAACACACTATTTCTGAGGTGGGAGAGAAATTCCGAGATTCTATTTTGAGTGTAATTCTTTCCAGAAGGGAGATTGATGGAGCAATTAATCAAGATTGATCAATGCATTGGATCAAGGTAAGTCTTATTTTATATCGTTTAGACGTATTTTGTGAAAACATGAAGATCCAAGATCCTTTTATTAAGAACAATTGTATGTTAAAGTTTAATCATATTAATGTGTTCATGATTAATATTAGGGTGTTCTTAAGAATAATTTTATAAAAAACCCAACACACACACACAAAACAAAACAAGAAAAATTCAAGTTTATGCATTTTGGGGACTTTATAATGACGTTTTTTAGCGATATTTAGAGGGATCTTTGCACAGCATTCATAGTTCAGGGACGTTATTTGCCCAAAAAAATGAATGTTCGGGGGAGTTTTCCACAGTTTAGCCTTAATAAACATAGTTTTATTATAATTGTTAGTATAAAAATTTTGAAAGATATTTGTCGCCTCTGGCGTTCTTACCCTTCAAGTTCATGATAAAAATATTTTGCAGATTGCTTTAGGTGAGAGATATTCTCTGGAATTCTTCAACAGATACAGTGATTTTTGGCACATCTGCCAGTTACATTCTGCCTTTCTGGCCTCTTAAGAAGGTGCTTATGGAAAGATACAAGTTTATGAGCATGATGCAGTGATTTGTCTGATTTCCTCGTTCCCATACTTGATTTCGTTCCTAAGAAAAGGCCTACGGCTGCACAATGCCTTAGTCATCCATGGATTACTGGAGGTCCTTACCTTCAAATCCTGGTTCTCTACCCCAGGCAACCGGAAATGCTATTCCTAAGAAGAACAGTGAGCAGGATGAGAGGGAGGCAATGAGGTTGGAGTGGGGAACATATGCATTGATGGTGCTTCAAAGCCAGTAAACCCTCCAAAACTGACTTAAGATACCCCTTCAGTGCTCGTTTGGTTTGAGTTTTTGGGCTTTCTCGAAATTCTTATATAAAGTCTTGTATTTCATATGGAAGCTTGAAAAATAAGATGTCAACTTCCTTCCTAAGACTTAAACTTTACCTGTGAATTCACCACGATACAATGATAAGACAAAAATCTTAATAAAACGAGTAGTTAATGTGTTTGTATCATGTTTCTTCTTGAAACCATATTGCATTTATCATCAACAGTAGGTGAATAGTGGCTTACGATCTGATGTGGGCACATGAAGTGAGGAGCGAGAGTATATGGCCCCAAAACTATCTCTGCACTGAATCTGCTTACGAGTTCAAAATTGTTGACCCTCACTAAATGAACCATATATGTTATTGGTACTCGGTTGAAGAATTAAGAGCCAAGGGGGACCAACTGCCTAGTTACGGATGCTTCAACTGATAATATAAGAGGGTCATGATAACCCTCACTAAGTGAGGGACAACAAAATTTAAATCTCTTCTTACCTCACCTTGACACATTAGGTGATGCCATATTGTGTTTTTTTTTCTCTTTTGCTTTTTGTGCATCTGTTCAGTGGTGGTAATGTTGCTGATTCATTGAGATCCAAATTATGTCGCAGCATTGAGCATTTGGTTCTTAGTGGGTAGGAACTGAACTAGTTACTCAAAATGGTGATATTCTCAAACAATGGAAGATTTGCATGTTGAAGTGTGGCCATCAGAAAATTTTAATGTACAACTTGCACGTTTCTGTGTTGGGAGATTCATGCAAAAGACATTTGTTGAGAAAGAGGTGGTAGTGGTTATGATGCATTTGTTGAAGGATTTAAATTGTACATTTGATTCATAGTTCTTTTCATTTATGTAACAGAGCCCAACTGGAGTGTGTTGTGAGTATTATTTCTTCATGCACTCATCTGTTGTATATGTGAATGTTATGAATTCCAAATTAGCCCAAAACAAAAACAGCAAAAACGTCAAAAAAGTTACAAATGTTTTTGTATTTCTTCATTTGCTCTTAAGAACAACCAGATATTTTGTTAGCCAAAATTAGTCCTCCCCCCAACATTGGAAAGTTAAAACACCAGAAGAAAATGTGCAAAAAAGATGGGTTTGAGGTCTGTCAGACAACCGTGTGACCATCGAAGCTCAATGAAGAGCAACGAACGATCCTCTACTGCAGTGAAGATCCAAATGGACCACCAATAGCTGTTAATCACGCTCTGATCACACGGTCATGATTCATCCACCAGACTTAGTTTCTTGTCTCCTTAGAAATCAAGGATACAGAGGTACGAGCCTATAGAACAGATCCTGTTCAAGTAAGGTCGTGGTCTAAGCACTCGCTCTTCCTCCTTATCAATTCTTCTTTCCTTCTCTTATTCGTCGATGTGGGATTTCTTTTCAGTACTAGTTGCGTGCCGGGCGTGATATCTATATTCCAGTACACCAAGTTGGCCGTGGTTCTTAGTTTTAGGGAGATAAGGTGTGTTTTGCGATTAATATCAAATTCATTCTTAATAGTCTCATCTTATTTAGACTTTTAGAGTATCCATATTTCTTTTTTTTTTTTTCAATTTATGACTGAACACCTATTAAATGAACCCAATATAAAAAATTAAGGGACATATACCAAATAGTCCCTCAAACTTTTTTTAATACACGTTTAGTCAAAGTCTTTTTATTTTGCACCAAAAAGTCCTTCACTATGTCAAAAAGGTTTTACCATGCCGCTGGCGCGGACCTTAAAGATAAAAGAATACGGGCATTTTTGGTACAAAATAAAAGGTTGGACTAAGTGTGTATTAAAAAATATTTGAGGGACTTTTTGGTATTTGATCCAAAAATTAAATCATGATTTAAGTGGCTATGAAATCTCTGAGGATAGGTTATTTTCATTAACATGGCAAATATATTACTAAAATTTCTATATGCAATAACAAAAAATTACTTGTGCCATATTACATACACTTTGTTGAATATCACTAGATACCTTGCAAATTTAAAAAATAATTTCATGTTTATCATAAATGAAGAGATTTATTGATTAAACAAAAATGTACAAAAAGAGGATGGGCCAAGAGTTCATACATATACCTTACATAATTCACGGATATTATATAAAAATTGCTACATTTTTTGTTTTGTTTTTGAATATATATCAAAATAACTTTATTTTCATGAATGCCTTATCTATGATATCAAATGCATCCTTTGTTACCCAATTTGAATAAAAAGGTTACTTACTTTAAAACCTTATTTTTAATACAATTTAAAGTTCAATATCGATTTGGTTAGAGATATTGGCGAAGACTTTATGAAAATAAAAAATAAAAATGTAACAACAAAGGATATTCTACTTCTCAATATAATAAATAAGCTCATCCTCATATATTGAAGAAATTAGACCATATCCTAGTGGGGTGGCCCCATGCATGTGCAAGTTGAGGGATCGCACAAGGCTCACTCTAATATTTTTGTTATAACTTGCATGTTTTGGACCAAAAAGATTTATATCAATACACATAAACGGGACATAATTTACCCCTTTGCAGAAGGCCGCCTTTTTAATTTTTATCAATTATAGGACCAACCTATATCATGTGTATTATCTATTTATTTATTGTTATGTTTGGGATGGAATTAATCATTACAAAAGGTGAAAGTACAATAAAATAGTATTAGGTATTTAATAAGCTCCTCATTTATCGTACTCATTTGGAATTAAAAGAGCAGTATAAGCACACTATCCAGTAGATAATCAATTCTCAAGATAAACAAGGTTTATAAAACGGTTGTATATGCAAAGAGAGAATTTTTTTTTTGCATAGTTTAAGATATTTAGCATTCAAAACATTATAAATATTTGACCCATCAATATTGGTAGACCTTTTTCTTTTCTTCTCAACCTATAAATAATTCTGCAATCTGTGTGGTAAGACCCACTATGTCAGCTAAAGGATAATACAAAGCATAGTCCTCTCATCTCTAATACGAATTTTGACCGTTAAGTTTGTCTTATTCCAACTAAGTTGGAATAATTATGCAGTTGGAATAAGGTGTTTAGATGATACGAATCATTACATTGCCAGGAATATGATATCTCATTACAAAATTTAAATACCTGAACCTTATTATGTGAATGAAATTACGTAGGAGTCATATCCTTCCATATAAGAGGAACAAACTTATTAAACTGAAAAATTTCATGGCTCCATAGAGTTGAACATCCATCATAGAATAGTACTGTAGGGGGAGTTAAAACTAAACATGTGATTGGAGATAATTCCACTAATTAAGAAACTAGATGATAAACTAGAGAAAGATTCAAACAAAGATTACTGATATTACAAAGGAGTGTGAAGAATCAAGCAATCTTGCTTATAAGACAACTAGAGCAAGTACAGAGGAAGCTGGAGCAATCACAGAGGAAACCAGACAAAGCATAGAGAAAAATGGATCAAGTACATATGAAGCTATGGAAAGCACAGATGAAGCAAGAAAACCAATCCAAATGTTAAAAGGAAGCACATAGGAAGCCTTTTTGAGGGAGCCGTTCGAAGAACCGTTGTATTTTGCTTTAACTTATGTTGTGTATTTATAAGACATATTATGATATTTGGTGAGGTTACTTGGTATCCACGAGGGAGCAAGTTTGGAAAGATTTGGGAGAGCTTTCATGCTCTATCGAACAACCTCACTTAGAGAACATATGAGAAAACTTGTTTAAAAGACTAAAAAACAAGGCAATATTAAGGCATGCCTTAGCCTCTTTAGATATACAAGGTAAAACACCATTTAATGCCCTAAGACTACTCGATGTACTTGACAAACTATTTATACACCAGCCATCCTTTGAGAACGGGGATCATATATCACACACCGGACATCAGAGAGATAGAGGTTTATGAGAGAGTTATTGTAAGAACTAAAGCTTTTATCCTTCACCATTAGTATTTTTTCCAAGTTTTCTACCAAGAATATAAGCATCTATTTAGTTTTGACCCTTATTCCTTGGTACCCTAGTGTTAGATATGCCTACATGAGGTGTATCTAGAATGCTTGCTTCTCTTTCCCTATAATTATTTATTTCGAGGGTTTATTTATTATTCCAAACATGTTATATTTATTACTTGTCATTGAGTTATACATGCGAGTTTGTGATTTTATAAAAAAAGAGTTTGTCTTATCCAACTAAGTTTATTCCTTCATTAATAATAGAATTTTGACCGTTAAGTTATTTTCATTAATAGAGCTTACGCCTCAGTTTATATCTAAACACCCTAGCACTAAGAGGACTACTCCCTTATATTTGACGACTCTCCTAGGAAGGTATTATTTTAACAATGGTTGAGGATAATGTTAACCATGATATTATCTTTGTCAAGATATAACAGAGAGACGAACAAGAAGAAAAGGAATGTGAGGTTCCTACGGATGACGTCCCTCAAGTGGAGGTTCCTCTAGTTATAACTATTTCAGAAACTATCACGGTGATGCAGGCTTCCACGAGCACTGCGATGGGGTCTGCTAAGATGGCTCATCTTATGGGGGAACTTATGGAGTTTCTACAAATGCTAATATCCATGATGAAATTAAGAGCAACTGTGACAACCCGTATATAATTATGATAAATTGTATTTAAATTATACTTATCTTATGTGATATGAATAATGTGTTATTAGTATATCTAATGTTAAGTGATTATGGTTAGTATAATTCTACTTTCATAAATCATGAAATGTCGAATTATTTACGAACACAAGATTTGGTTATTTTTGATAGAAATGTTCCTGTTTAAGACTAGTTTGACCCTTGTAACATTACAATTGACTTAAGGTGAAAACTACATAGTTGTAGATATGTGAGTTAGGGTTGTAACACAAAAACGGTGCATCAAACGGATGTTCGAGTAAGAAGTTAGGTCGAAATTACGAGAAGGGGCTAATCTGTCAATTCCCTTAAGTGATAAATTGTCTTTTATTAAACCAAATGTTTTAATTTGATTGGATGGATTGGGAGGCAGCCTTGGCCGACTTAAAACTCTCCCTTAACCTTATTTCTTCAGCAAATAAGTTCCTAGGTTCAGTTTGAGGTGTTATTAGCTTGAAGAAAGAGAGGTAGAAGTTAGGGAAGAAAGGGTTACAAGGAAAATCTAGGAAAACAATTCCAAGAAAATCCTTAAGGTGTTTCCAAGGTAATATTATGTGTTAATATTGTTTTAATCTTCTATTATACTTATTTCAAAGTATATAAATCGTGAAGTATTGATCCAAATTCCATCCTCCTTTGTGATAATATGTATTGGTTCATATGTGAGATAAGTGGTGTTATAGGTCATATTGCTTTGTATTGAAACCCTTTGTATTAAAACTTGCATATCTCTTTGTGTGCTTACTGGAATTCAGCAATTCCAATTGGATATGAAAATAGACTTATATATTCATATCATATCCGAAAATCAGAATTTAAATCCTTATGGTTAGGTGTTAGTGATGGTTACAAGTTGGTATATAGTTGCTGTTTGAATATTTTATTTCGGTATGCCCTGAAATTGGTCAAGCTTTTGGGATAGCAAATGAAGTCCAAATATTATGAAACTTTAATTATGTACTATTCAGTATGTCTACTGAAAGTTTGTTGAAAATCATGGAAAGTTATGCTGCAGAAAAATTATGAAAATTCTTGGAAATCAAAGGAACAATAGAGGAGTTTGTAGG
Source organism: Sambucus nigra (assembly GCA_949130495.1). Taxonomy (NCBI): domain Eukaryota; kingdom Viridiplantae; phylum Streptophyta; class Magnoliopsida; order Dipsacales; family Adoxaceae; genus Sambucus; species Sambucus nigra. The sequence continues at coordinate 446,633,339 of OX422218.1, read as the reverse complement.
GCAGATTTCGTGTGTTGTAAAGAAATGGCCATAACTTGCCCTAAGAAGCTTGAAAAATTACACCGTCACTTGTAACGGAAAGTATATTCAGATGTGTTTTCAGATTGATAAGCTTGAACAGCTGTATGTGTACTATTTATGAATATGGGATGGTTAAGTATGGAGGACAATGATTTGAGGCCATATTGGATACCCCATGAAAGAATGTTTGTATCTACTCCTTCCCAAGGGTATTTTGAGTACATGTTTCATGTGTATATATATTCAGAAGTATACTTTCATGTTTACTTGAGTTTAGTTATAAATTCCTTACGAGGTAGTTTCTAGGGTTGAATGTGCATGACCTTATCAACATATATACCATCGTTTCGTCTTTACATATGTTTCATGGAATATGACTTGAGTATAATCATATTGTGGTTGTGTACTTATTTAAAGTTACATAATTATATTAAGATAATACTTATGATTGAGTTTCAATACTGATTTAGTTGGATTAACAGGTGTAAGGTCAAATCAACCAAGTTCAGCTCCACCCGAGGGAAACGTGAATACATAGTTGACAATAGGGGTGGCCATAGGCCCGAGGCCCGCCAAGCCCGCCCAACCCGCCCAATAAAAAAATAGGGCTTGGGTAAGGTAAATAGGCCCGCAAAGCGGGCTTGGCAAAATTTTATAGGCCCGATTTTTTTTCGGGCGGGCTTGGGCATGAGTTCTTAAGCCCGATGAGGCCCGACCCGGCCCGAGGCCCGAAATATATATATATATATATATATGTGTGTGTGTGTGGGGGGGGGGGGACTTCTATAAATATAAAAACGTATACCAAGTCTTTTCATGTAAAGTGAGAACCTTTATATATGGACTTTGTAATATATGGAATTTAAAACATATTTTTAATTAAAAAAATTTGTCTTTAAATAAAAAAATAGGTATTTTAATTTTAAAAAAAAATCTTTTAATGAACATAATAGGTCCCGATCGGGCGGGCCTGGGTAAAGAGCTTTCAAATCTGGGCGGGCTTGGGATTACATAATAAGGCCCGATCTAGGCCCGAGCGGGCTTGGGATAACACTTAATTTTTCAATCCCAGCCCGAGCCCGACCGGGCCTACCCAGGCCCGGCCCACGGCCACCCCTAGTTGACAACACAAGGTGAGTGTACTTACTGAGTTGATTTTGGATATGACATATATGTATCATATGTTGAGATGATATGGCTTATTTAAAAGCCAAGAGATGTTGAGATGTTATGGCTTATTTAAAAGCCAAGAGATGTTGAGATGTTATGGCTTTATAAAAGTCAAGATATGTTGAGTTGCTATGCAATTCAGGAGATGTTAGGTTTTTTTAAAACCTATGGATATGATTATTGCTACGGGCAGGAGATGTGGGGTTTATTAACTCCGGATATGTATATGGCCTAATTTGGCACAAAGATGTATATATTGTTATGTTGAGATGTAATATAGTGCTTTTACTATAGATAGCTGTAGTACATTCACTGAGTCTTTAAACTCATGGTTTTATATGTTTACATTTTCAGGTTTTCAGCTGCCACTGCCAGGTCTAGGAGGTTGAGTACATAGAAGTAGGGTCTTGTTAGTTTGTTTTATAAACTGCACTAGTTGTAATTAAGTTAAATGATATGTGAGTTCTGTTGAAATTGTCTCCTTAAAACGATTGGATTTTTTTTTATATTCCGCATTTTAATCTTGAAGTTGTTTCAATATGTATTGCCTAAATAATAAATAAATTATAATTGTGGTTTGTAAACTATTTAGTTAATTATATCCTAATGGGGTTAGGGTGTGACAACTTGGTATCAGAGCATTAGGTTTTTATATTCTGGGGTTAGAGAGTCTAGATATGGCAGTGGCAGAAATAGCATTGTGTGGGTCATTTATATTAATTTGTGAGAAATACTAACCATTATGTTAGAAATAAATGTTGTATTCTTGTTTCTATAATTGTGGTTTATGACAGTTAGTAAGCTATGGAAGGAGCAAATGTTCATGAGAGGGTGGATGAGGAGTCTTCAAATACAGTAAACCAGCAAAATCCAAATAATGTAGAGGGGGCTCCTGAACAACTTACAGATATGCAGAAGATGGCTCGTGCCATGACTTTAATAGCAGAACAACAAAACATGTTTATGATGCAAATAGCAGAACAACAAGCCAAGTACTTGGAGGAGCAGACTTTGGCAAGAAGAGAAAGGGAAATACAACGAGAGGAGAAGAATACTCTGTACGAGAAGTTTATCAAATTGAACCCTCCAGCATTCTCAGGTTCTGTAGATCCTTTAGAAGTTGAGGCTTGGGTTAGAGACACAGAAACTATCTTTGGGGTGATGAATGTACCTGGCGCGTAGAAGGTGATTTTGGCTACTTTCATGTTAAAGGGCGAAGCTAAATATTGGTGGGAGTCTTCTAAACATTTATTGCTTACTCCGGAGGGAGGTGAGGTAATTACTTGGGATTCCTTTATTAAAGTCTTATATGAAAAGTATTTTCCTCGCATGTACCGGAAGCAAAAGGAGAGAGAATTTTTATCATTGACTCAGGGAAATATGTCGGTTAGGGAGTATGAAACTAAATTCACATCTTTGTCTCGATTTTCATTACATTTCTTACGTGATGAGGAGGATAAATGCACCAGATTTCAGGATGGGTTGAATTTGGTTATCAAGTCTAGACTCACTGCACTTGAGATGGTAGATTATTCTTCCTTAGTTAATAAAGCTATTATGGTTGAAGGAGATGTTAACGATGCAATAAAGAATAGGGAACAAAGGGAAAAGAGGAGTAGATTTGATCCATCTCAGCAAAAGGAAGGCAATGTAGAATACTCGAAACAGGGGAGTCAAAGATTTCAGCGCGGTAGAGGGTCTGGAAATTTTGTTCAGAATAGGACACTAAGCAGTTTTAGGGGTGCAGGATCGATGGGCCAACAAAATAGACAGCAGGAGAATGACAATGGGCAGTCTAAGCCTGTTACATGCTATTTTTGCAAAGCTGAGGGCCATATCAGTCCAGATTGTCCCAAGTTAAAGGGGGTAGAGTGTTATCACTGTCATCAAATTGGTCATACCAAGAAAAATTGTCCTATGCTACTGGGAGGGATTCAATCAGCTACTACTAGTCGAGGCTCATCACCTGGAGGCATAGGGAGAGGAGGAGGTAGAGGACAGGCTAGTGGATCCAGGGCTCCGGGAAGGATATTTGCTATGACTTTACAGGATGCTCAGGCTACTCCAGAGGTGGTGACAGGTACGTTTTCTGTCATGAACAAACATGCTTACGTGCTTATTGATCCAGGTTCTACTCATTCATTTGTAGCACTGTCATTTACCATGCATTTGGGTAGACCATGTTCTTATCTAGATTGTGGTTTATATATTTCTACACCTATGGGGGATGTGATGCTAGTGGATCTTGTGTATAAAAATTGTGTATTATATATGGGGGAGAGGGAGTGGACCATTGATTTAATTCCCCTAGATATTCGAGATTTTGATATTATCTTGGGTATGGACTGGCTATCTTCCTACCATGCATCAATTGACTGTTTTCGTAAGGAGGTTACATTTAATATGCCGGGGGAGGAAGAATTCAAATTTACTGGGGAAAGAAATGTGGTTCCGAACTGTCTTATTTCATCCCTTCGGGCGAGGAAATTGTTAAATAAGGGTTGTCAAGGATTTTTAGCATATATTGTGGATACAAACAGGGAATTGCAAAAATTAGAAGATATCCCTGTCGTTAAGGATTTTGCAGATGTGTTCCCAGATGAATTACCAGGATTGCCACCTAGAAGAGAGGTAGAGTTTACTATCGATTTAGTGCCTGGTACAACTCCAGTTTCTATTTCTCCATATAGAATGGCACTTGTGGAACTAAAGGAGTTAAAGGTTCAACTGCAAGATTTGCTAGATAGAGGTTTTATTCGACCCAGTGTATCACCATGGGGCGCTCCAGTATTATTTGTGAAGAAGAAAGATGGCACCATGCGACTCTGCATCGATTATCGACAGTTGAACAAGGTTACTATTCAAAATAAATATCCATTGCCTCGTATTGATGATTTGTTTGATCAATTACAAGGTGCTAAAGTGTTTCAAAAAATTGATTTGAGATCGGGTTATCATCAATTAAGGGTGAGGGATTGTGACATTTCTAAGACAGCTTTTCGTTCTCGCTATGGTCATTATGAATTTTCGATAATGCCATTTGGGTTAACGAATGCTCCTGCGGTGTTTATGGATTTAAATGAATCGAGTATTTCATCCTTTCATAGACTCGTTCGTGATTGTCTTTATCGATGATGTTTTGATATACTCACCTATCCAAGAGGAACATGAGAAGCATCTAAGAGTTGTATTGCAAGTTTTGCGAGATAGTCAATTGTTTGTGAAGTTTAGCAAATGTGAGTTTTGGTTAAATCAGGTAGTATTTCTGGGGCATGTTGATTCGGGAGATGGAATTTATGTTGACCCTAAGAAGGTAGAGGCAATTGTGCAATGGGAAAGACCGAGGAATGTAACGGAGATAAGGAGTTTCCTAGGATTGGCTGGATATTATAAAAGATTCATAAAGGGGTTTTCATCTATAGCCTTGCCGTTGACTAAATTGACCCGAAAGGAAGTGAAATTTGTGTGGAGTGATGAATGCCAACAAAGCTTTGAAATGTTGAAAAATAGGCTAGTATCAGCTCCAGTTCTCACTGTTCCATCCAGTGGAGAAGGTTTTGTGATTTATACTGACGCTTCACATCAGGGCCTGGGTTGTGTTTTCATGCAACATGGAAAGGTAATTTCGTATGCATTTAGACAGTTGAAGACGCATGAATGTAATTATCCTACACATGATTTAGAACTTGCGGCTATTGTTTTTGCCTTGAAATTATGGAGACATAATTTGTATGGAGAGACGTGTGAAATTTTCACTGACCATCAAAGTTTGAAGTATTTATTTACACAGAGAGACTTGAATTTGAGACAAAGACGTTGGATGGAGTTAATTAAAGATTATGATTGTACCATTCACCATCATCCCGGGAGGGCCAATGTTGTTGCAGATGCTCTGAGTCGAAAGTCATTGGGGAGGTTATCTTGTATCCAATGTGCACGGTTTGGCAATATTATGGAATTAAGACTGATGGGAGTCGAGTTGAACTTATCTAAAATGGGGGCATTATTTGCACACGTTACAGTGAGACCTTTACTAGCAGAACGCATATGAAATTTGCAAGTCAGTGATCCATTCCTTGAAAAGAAGAAACGGGAAATCCTGGATGGTAAAGAGAGTGACTTTGAAATTAAGAAGGATGAATCATTGTGTTATAAAAACAGAATTTTTGTACCAAATGATCCGTCCTTAAAGAAGGATATATTAGAAGAGGCACATAGTTCTATTTACTCTATGCATCCGGGAGCTACCAAAATGTACAGAGATTTGAAAGAGTATTACTGGTGGAATAATATGAAACGTGAGATTGCCGAATTTGTAGCTAAATGTTTAGTATGTCAACAAGTGAAAGCGGAGCATCAGAAGCCGGCAGGATTATTGCAGTCATTGCCTATTCCAGAATGGAAGTGGGAGCATATAACGATGGATTTTGTTGTAGGATTACCACGATCACCAAAGGGGCATGATTCTATTTGGGTGATTGTAGATCGATTGACAAAGTCAGCTCATTTTCTTCCAGTTAAGACGACCTACACTGTTGACAAATATGCACGTATGTACGTTGATGAGATTATCCGTTTACATGGAGCACCAGTGTCAATAGTATCAGATAGAGATCCAACTTTCACTTCTAAGTTTTGTCCTCGTTTACAGAATGCCATGGGCACAAGTTTGAAGTTCAGCACTGCATTTCATCCACAAACCGATGGGCAATCTGAAAGGACGATTCAAATATTAGAAGACATGTTACGAGCTTGTGTATTTGACTTCAAAGGTAGTTGGGATGATCATTTGCCATTGATGGAATTTGCGTATAATAATAGTTATCAGTCCACCATTGGTATGGCTCCTTATGAAGCTTTATATGGGAGGAGATGTAGAACGCCATTATGATGGGATGAAGTGGGTGAAAGAAAAGTTTTGGGTCCTGAATTGATAGATATGACAACTGAGAAGATCAAAATGATTCGGGAACGGATAAAGATAGTGCAAAGCAGGCAGAAATTTTATGCAGATAAGAGGAAGTATCCATTGGAATTTCAGAAGGGGGATTTTGTATTCCTACGTATTTCACCGTGAAAAGGCGTTATGAGATTTGGAAAGAAGGGGAAACTAAGTCCAAGATACATTGGACCATATGAAGTGTTGGAAAGAATTGGGACCCTGGCATATAGATTGGCATTGTCTCCGGAGTTATCTCGTTTGCATGATGTTTTCCATGTATCGATGCTTCGTAAGTATTTGGCAGATCCATCTCATCAACTGAAAACCCAACCTATTGAACTGAAAGAAGACTTGTCGTACATCGAGGAACCGATGGAAATTCTTGATCGTAAGGAGCAAGTATTGAGGAATAAAGTTATTCCCTTAGTTAAAGTTATGTGGATGAGCCATGGAATTAAATAATTAACTTGGGAAATGGAGGATAGCATGAAGAAACAGTATCCCCATTTGTTTGGTAAGTGACATTCATATTAAATTTCGGGGACGAAATTTTCTAAGGGGGGGAGGTTGTGACAACCCGTATATAATTATGATAAATTGTATTTAAATTATACTTATCTTATGTGATATGAATAATGTGTTATTAGTATATCTAATGTTAAGTGATTATGGTTAGTATAATTCTACTTTCATAAATCATGAAATGTCGAATTATTTACGAACACAAGATTTGGTTATTTTTGATAGAAATGTTCCTGTTTAAGACTAGTTTTGACCCTTGTAACATTACAATTGACTTGAGGTGAAAACTACATAGTTGTAGATATGTTAGTTAGGGTTGTAACACAACAAACGGTGCATCAAACGGATATTCGAGTAAGAAGTTAGGTCGAAATTACGAGAAGGGGCTAATCTGTCAATTCCCTTAAGTGGTAAATTGTCTTTTATTAAACCAAATGTTTTAATTTGATTGGATGGATTGGGAGGCAGCCTTGGCCGACTTAAAACTCTCCCTTAACCTTATTTCTTCAGCAAATAAGTCCCTAGGTTCAGTTTGAGGTGTTATTAGCTTGAAGAAAGAGAGGTAGAAGTTAGGGAAGAAAGGGTTACAAGGAAAATCTAGGAAAACAATTCCAAGAAAATCCTTAAGGTGTTTCCAAGGTAATATTATGTGTTAATATTGTTTTAATCTTCTATTATACTTATTTCAAAGTATATAAATCGTGAAGTATTGATCCAAATTCCATCCTCCTTTGTGATAATATGTATTGGTTCATATGTGAGATAAGTGGTGTTATAGGTCATATTGCTTTGTATTGAAACCCTTTGTATTAAAACTTTTATATCTCTTTGTGTGCTTACTGGAATTCAGAAATTCCAATTGGATACGAAAATAGACTTATATATTCATATCATATCCAAAAATTAGAATTTAACTCCTTATGGTTAGGTTTTAGTGATGGTTGTAAGTTGGTATATAGTTTCTGTTTGAATATTTCATTTCGGTATGCCCTGAAATTGGTCAAGCTTTTGGGATAGCAAATGAAGTCCAAATATTATGAAGCTTTAATTATGTACTATTCAGTATGTCTACTGAAAGTTTATTGAAAATCATGGAAAGTTATGCTGCAGAAAAATTATGAAAATTCTTGGAAATCAAAGGAACAATAGAGGAGTTTGTAGGGCAGATTTCGTGTGTTGTAAAGAAATGGCCATAACTTGCCCTAGGAAGCTTGAAAAATTACACCGTCACTTGTAACGGAAAGTATATTCAGATGTGTTTTCAGATTGATAAGCTTGAACACCTGTATGTGTACTATTTATGAATATGGGATGGTTAAGTATGGAGGACAATGATTTGAGGCCATATTGGATACCCCATGAAAGAGTGTTTGTATCTACTCCTTCCCAAGGGTATTTTGCGTACATGTTTCATGTGTATATATATTCAGAAGTATACTTTCATGTTTACTTGAGTTTAGTTATAAATTCCTTACGAGGTAGTTTCTAGGGTTGAATGTGCATGACCTTATCAACATATATACCATCGTTTCGTCTTTACATATGTTTCATGGAATATGACTTGAGTATAATCATATTGTGGTTGTGTACTTATTTAAAGTTACATAATTATATTAAGATAATACTTATGATTGAGTTTCAATACTGATTTAGTTGGATTAACAGGTGTAAGGTCAAATCAACCAAGTTCAGCTCCACCCGAGGGAAACGTGAATACATAGTTGACAACACAAGGTGAGTGTACTTACTGAGTTGATTTTGGATATGACATATATGTATCATATGTTGAGATGATATGGCTTATTTAAAAGCCAAGAGATGTTGAGATGTTATGGCTTATTTAAAAGCCAAGAGATGTTGAGATGTTATGGCTTTATAAAAGTCAAGATATGTTGAGTTGCTATGCAATTCAGGAGATGTTAGATTTTTTTAAAACCTATGGATATGATTATTGCCTACGGGCAGGAGATGTGGGGTTTATTAACTCCGGATATGTATATGGCCTAATTTGTCACATAGATGTATATATTGTTATGTTGAGATGTTAATATAGTGCTTTTACTATAGATAGCTGTAGTACATTCACTGAGTTTTTAAACTCATGGTTTTATATGTTTACATTTTCAGGTTTTCAGCTGCCACTGCCAGGTCTAGGAGGCTGAGTACATAGAAGTAGGGTCTTGTTAGTTTGTTTTATAAACTGCACTAGTTGTAATTAAGTTAAATGATATGTGAGTTCTGTTGAAATTGTCTCCTTAAAACGATTGGATTTTTTTTTATATTCCGCATTTTAATCTTGAAGTTGTTTCAATATGTATTGCCTAAATAATAAATAAATTATAATTGTGGTTTGTAAACTATTTAGTTAATTATATCCTAATGGGGTTAGGGTGTGACAGCAACGGTCGACCTCAGCTTATTCGCTACTCCCGTGGTACCTTTCGCTGTTCCTTTAAGTGGAATCCCTATCTCTTTGACTAACCATGTTGGTATTTTAACGAACAACCTTACTTCTATCGTTACACCTATCATTGGGGCACCTACTGCTGCTAATATTATGCTCGTGTTTGCTCAGCCAATAACTGTGGTGGGGTGGGAAACTGCACTACCCTATTTAACCGTTAATGATATAAAAAGGAAATATTAAAAATGACTGAAGCTTCCTCGCAATCTGCTAGTGAGACTGCCTTTATTTATGATTACTTTTCCACATCTTATCTGGAGGAGTTTAACAATGAGCCATATCCCAAGGATTATATTCCCCCCATTTTTGATAAGTACGTCGGGAAGGGGGAATTCGAAGAAACATATAAAGAGATTTGTGGATCACTTGGGTGCTTACTATAATAACAAAAAGCTATGCCTAATGGAGTCATGGTTGCATATATACAAAGATTTAGAGAAAGGTCTCTCGACATGCGAGAGGAGGCCAAGGAGTCAAAACCGCTTTAATTTTATGCGAAAAGATTGCTTCCTAAGTATATTTATCACTTGATAAATGAGACGCCTGAGGGCATGTTTGCATCTTTCTTGAAGTCAGTACGAAATATTTTTATGATTTTTTACCCAAATCCAATCCTGGAAAATATAGTTTTTAAACCACAAATTGGGGCTGGAAGAGGCCAGACTCCATGGGGGAGTTACACAGTTGGGGCCGATAGAGATGAAACAGGGCAAAAGAAAGATAACAAGAGGATGATTGAGAAAGAAATAAAAGACTCTCCACTATTACCATGCACCATCAAAGAAATAATCAGCTGTTATAAGACAATGCTTCTCGATGGAATAGTTTAACTACCTACTAACGCTTCCCAATATGCCCCTGGAGCAAATTTTCTAGCTGACCCCAAAATCATATACATTGGTGTGTTTGCTACCCGACCAATTTATGCTTTATCCTGAGAAGGATTATAAACAAGCATATAACAACTGGGACGCTGAAGATACCTCAAGGAAACATTAATAATAATCCATTGCCAGCGCATGGGGAAAATATGGCGATGACCTATTAAGAGGAAGCTAAGGATCACGTGAGGAACCTTAAAAGACAAATGAAGGATTTTGAGTTAGAGATTGAAAGTTGCACGATAGGAATGGAAAATGTAGTTATTTTTGTGATGAACTGAGCTCTAGAGACATGGAGGAAGTGTATAACACGGAATGTTATGTGGTTGACCTCAACTTGGAGTATCAAGCCGTGTAGAAATCCCTCAATTTCGCGTGGTTTTTTAAATAAGAGGGGATGCCCAAGCGACCAGATGGAGACTACTCTGGAGATAGTAGACAACACAAAGAAAATGTCGTTCCTTCACTGAGATCAAAAGGCCAATGGCAAGAATGGTGAAAACGTTTATGTCAGAAATAATTTTCTCATGGTGAAAATGTTTATGTCAGAAATAACTTTCTCTTACACTGATAGAGTGGTGAGGTTCCCATACAACTAGATGTTGTATGTTACGACGAGTATAAACGGTGTAAATTTCCAAGGCTATGATGGATGAAGGTGCCTCTATTAATATAAATACCTATTAGTTCCTTTTATGAGGATAATTTTTAAAGTCAAGGCTGATAGCAATGCCACTTGCTATTTCTGGTTATGTTAACCAAGCATCAAAATCTATTGAGCATGTTAATGCTGGAAATGTAATGGGGACTTTCATATCCCATATTAAGTTCCATGTGATTGAGAGTTCCACTTCGTACCATCTTTTGATAGGAAGAGTGTGGATGCAATTAGTGCGCCAAAGCTAATGTGAAGGGAACTGAGATAGTATTTTGGGTAACCAAGAAGACTTTTGTAAAAGAGGATGCACACTTGGTGGATGCTACATTTTACACCGAGCTATCGAAGGATGCGTTCCTTTTAACACAGTATATGGAAGGAGACAGAGTTCTAAGTATTATAAAAAGACAGGACTTGTGAACAACAAAGATGAAAAAATGGTAGATGCTGGGTAGAGGGCTGAGGAGGCACACAATGTCATTTCTAAACCTCAAACTAAATATAAATAGATTAGAGATAAAATGAGGCCAAAGATTGATCCAATATAACACGAGGTGAAATAGTAGAGTTTCCTTAACACGTTTTATGAAACAAAGCTAGAGGAAACTGATAGAGATAAAAAGAGGAAAGAAATTGCATTGCCCAAAAGCCAATGGAAAAAAGTGCAACTGGAGGATGTAAGGGTGGTATATTGCCTCTGAATTTGTACGCGGGATATCGAAGAAGCAGAAGAGGAAGTTGATACGGAATATGAGTATTTTTTTAGTGGATAATCAAGGACAACGTCCTGACATTAATAATTTCAACATTCATGAATTGGTTAAGAAGATTGAAAATGAACCAGAGTACATGATAGATTGCCTAAGGCAACAACTTTAAGAGTTATATCAGATTGATCCGACCGAGGGTGGAGAAGATCCAATGCCAATCTTTATTTTGAAGGACTTGGATGCTGAGAGGAAACTGGGTAATTGAGCTTATTTGGGAGTATAGAGAATTTTTTCTTGGAAATACACAAAGATGGTGGAGCTGGATTAAAAGGTGAGTTGCCAAAAGTTAAACGTTATGCCTTCGATAATACCGATGAAGTAGCACGTACAAGACAAAGCTAGAACTTAAGATCAAGGATGAGGTGTAACGGTTATTGGCAATTATATTCATTAAGATAATTCAACATCCAATATAGAGTAATAATATTGTGTCAGTGGGGAAGAAAGATAAAAATCAAATATGCATTTTTGTTGACTTTAGAGATCTTAATAGAGCTTTCCCTAAGGACGAGTTACCTCTACTGTCCATTGACAGTCTGATTAATTCAATGGCAGGTCATAATATGTAAAACTTCTTGAATGGGTATGTGGGATATAACCAAATCAAAATGGATCCAACCGATGCAGAGAGAACCCCATTTGGAACTCTATTGGATAAATTTATGTACAATGCCATTCCTTTTGGTTTGAAAAATGCCGGGGCAATTTATCAGAGAACGATGATGGCCATTTTTTATGATCTTTTCCACAATATTTTGAAGTTCTTTGTAGATGATACGGTCATTAAGTCAAGAAAGGAGGAATTTCACTTGGTTAATCTGAGAAATGTTTTCAACATGTCACTACACCAAAACATACTATTTGTCACTATCGCAAACGTTGACAAGTCGCACTTATCACGATAAAATATCGTGACAGTAATGGGGGTGAGGATTGTTTTTGTCATGGGCTTGTCACGGTCATAGTTCACGATAAGTTTTCATTGTCCCAAACTTTTCATGGTCAAAGTTTGAGATAATATCTTTTTTATCAAGGAATCTGACCGTGACAAGTCTGTGATAACGGAAAACTTATCACAGACTTTGATCGTGACAAGTTCTTAACAAGTTTTCCTTGTCATGGACTTGCCATGGTAAAAGTTAATGACAATACTAGGCATCATAATAAAAAGAACTATTGCGCAATATGGTCACTGCCACTGACCAATAGTATATTATTTAACCTATAACAGCAATCAATGATATATTTTGACAATATCTAACAACAATCAACACCAATATTAATAATAATCAATCACTAATCAAATATAAATAAGAAACACGATACAATAACCCGAATTTGAATGTTAAATACAAATTATTAAATAAAAGGTAAATGTTCATTGATTCTCAGGTTGGAAGAGAAAGATAAGCCATACAATATAAGAACCAATACAACCCTCAATATGCTGCATTCCACACTGTTCATTCATACACAAGGCTTCATTTTATTTCTCTGCCATAACGTCAGTGACACGGACTCGAGCCTCGTGAGACTGCAGTGGACGATTGTGCACAAAGGAACCTGCACATATACTCAGGTCCCTCAACCCCCTGGCAATTCTATCGCCTCCCAGTTAGTATAGTAAATTGACTTTATCCCAACCAGTTGTAAATGGAGTCTGGACAATTGGGAGGGGGGAGGGTGGAAATAAGTCATACGGAGATGAGGGGTTTATCAGTGAGGGTAGGGGTGAGAAAGACAGAGCAGTGGTCCCCTCATCGACTTATTTCTCATTGACCTTCCCAACTAAGGGAGAGGGTGGTGAATAAGTCATACGGAGCTACTCCCGGCTCGACCATGAAGAGATTGTTTAACCATAAAAAAACATTTTATGCAATGTTTATTCGATGTTGTCAAACTTTTGGTCTGAATCGGTCTTCATTTTGCCGACCTTTCATAACAATCCACTGTTTCTCGACGTAATCATGATGAGCCTCAACTTTCCCACGCAAGAGCTAACACCCCACGTACGACCTTTATGATCCTGTCCGAGCACTAAGCTAAGTGCATTTATACTCAAAGATGCCTTGTTGACATCACTCTGTGAGTTGTGGACTTCTTTTAGCTTATTCCTAAAATAATAATGAGAGTGCGCGTTTGTTCAAATAAAGAAATTATTTAATTAAACTCAATTTTTTAATTAAATCCTAAGACATGCATCTAGATGTGATTGAAGACAATATGATCATGCAAGAACATTCAATCACAAACAAACACACAAATGAGGAAAATCCCCCAAAGGGGGGCAAAACCTTTTTTTATTTATTTTTAATTTTTTATTTTCACTATAATTTGTTAAGAACGGTTTAAACGGATTATACTGAAAACATGAGTGACATACGAAATTCCCTCAGGTGTCGAATCTGATGTCGTCGGCTGGAATTTTTCGCAAGAACTCCAGATGGGCAGTAATGGAAAAGAGTCGGCTTCTCCATAAGTTACTCCAGATGAGTAAAAACGATCCTTTGAAGGTTTAAAGATTCACACACATATTTAGGAATGGTTTTGTGAATCAAAAGGCATTAAACCTTAAAAACTTGAAGTCTATTTTATGGTCTGTAAATTGCAGAAACATGTACGAAAAAGACTTGAAAAAACGTGCATAATGGGTACATATATTTATACGAAAATCGAGGCGGCACCGTCGCTCGAACGACATAGGCATGTCGCTCAAACGAGACCACTTGTCGCTCAAACGAGATCACGCGACATGCTCATGTCGTTTGAACGACAGTGCGATGTCGTTCGAACGAGCTCGACGACCAAAAAAAGTTCGCTTCTACACTTAAAAAAAAATTTATGCTTTGTGTTAAAAATAAATCAGACTTCGAAAAATATTGTTTAAAACATTCCCAAATATTTATGCAAATATTAACAACTCCAATAAATCATTTTACCAATAACGCGTCGTGGAGTAGTGGGAACGGTTGAGCAACACGTCGCATGTAGCATAATGCACGTGTGAAGATGGTGGATGCATGGATTCAAATCAAGGGCGTAGTGGATGATCGTGTTGATATGCCGAATGTAGCTGTATCAGACATACATACTGTGATCTAGGACAAATAGAAAATTCCTAGATTCTACCCCGAACATTTATAAAAATATGTCCTTACAAATCTCCCCCTAGGTCTATGCCGGTACTTACATAAAAAATCCGAATTATGCTATCTCCATAAAGCAAATGAGATATAAGATAATATCCCCATTAAACCCTCAAACTAAGAATACTAACTGACATGTCGTCAATCAAACTTCAACATCTTCAAATCTTCAGAAACTTTTGAAGCTTTTCTCATCAGGATGTGCAATCTAATGATCATCAATTTTGTACCTGCACACATGAGATAAAGAATATACCCATGACACGCAACAGTTTGAAATATAATGATATGCAAAAATCAAATCAATTATGCTTAAGCAAATCATTGATAAATCAACCAAACAGTTCTCCCCCATAATCAACCAAACAATTCTCCCCATAATTCATAATTCATTCTCCCCCTTTTTATAAAGTTCCCAAATAGACAGATACGAGAAGCACAAGTAAATGCAAATGGATAATGCCACAAGGTAATAAACGTTATATTTTTGAATTTTTAAAAATTTTCACACAAAATATACAATAAAGAATCACACCATGAAAGAACACAAAAACAACCAAGTCGATGATAGCGAAAATGTAGGGGTGTGAGAAAATTCAGTAGGTAAATCTATGCATACAAACATAACATATGTGCACGATGAATATCGAATATTTATAAAGAATGAACTCAACATCTTCCTTAGGTGTAAAAAGATGGAATTATAAGAAATTGACTAAATCAAATCAGCAAATAAAAGCTCAAAGTGATTTCCACACCAATAACGTCCAAAACTATTTAATGCTTTATCAGGACTTTCAAGGAATTGCAAACCCGTTTAAATTCTCCAACCAAACTCCCTCAGATTTATATTTTTTTTAGAGGCGATCTAAATTCTCAAACATTGGAGAATTGATGGTGAAACCTAATGTCCCAAATTCGACATGTATTGCTTTTTATTGCCTTTAAATTTTTTCGGGCTTTTTTAACCTCTTGGACCCCGGATAATTAAAATACCTCAATTTTTTAGGTCCGATATAAAAGTGGCTTAGAATTCCCAAAGGTCAAATGAGAACCTTTCGCAATCCTTCCTCGTTTTTCAAATACCACATAATCTCACCAAACAGTTTTTACATGCATTCCAACCTTGTCAAGTTTTATCGCATATGGTTCGTTGTATAGACAGAATTGGGATGGAAACACTCAATCCAATATGTTATAGACAAGTACAATAATCAAATAAAGCCGTGCATGTGTACAACAAAGTAGATAAGGAGCCAAACATGTCGAAAGATATCACTAATCGCATCTCAAAGACTCCAATCAATGTAAATCACATGGATGCAATGATGTAGCATCTCAAATCACCATCAAACAGTCACGTGAAAAATGAAAATGAAAGTTGTGACTCGGCTATCTTAAATGCTCATCCATAAGAGGTGTAAACAAAATACAAAAATCTTTTTGTGCTTTTCTAAAATTTTTATGTAAAGAAAATCTTTTTGAATTTTTCAAAAAATATGCAAAGCAAAAAAATAATAATACAAATGATACAAACTAGTAATAGGAATCATATGATATGAACATGATAAAAGCATCATATTCTAAACATGGACCATCCCCTCAGTCAACTGTGCAAATCCCTAAAGACTTCCTAAGACTCTCGAATCTAAGGGCATCTAAATGTTTCGTGAAAATATCAGCTAACGGAAGATCAGTGGGTACGAAACTCAGGGATACGACTTTCTCCTCAACTAACTAACGTATAAAGTGCTCGCGTATCCTGATGTGCTTTGTGCGCGAATATTGGACTGGATTACTAGATATGTGTATCGCGCTCGTGTTATCACATGAGATGGTCATGGTGTCCTGTGAAATCCTATAATCCTCCAACATTTACTTCATCCACAAGAGTTACATGCAAGGTGGCGATGTACTCAGCCTCCGTAGTGGATAAAGAGATAGTGTTTTGCTTCTTGCTCAGCCAGGAGACAAGAGCAGAACCAAAGTAGAAACACCCACCAGAAGTGCTCCTACAACCATCTACATCCCCAGCCAAATCGACATCCAAATAGGCTGACAGACGGTCATCAGTATCAAAAGAATACCAAATATCATAGGAGAGAGTCCCACTCACATATTTGATAATACGTTTTAGAGTAAGTAAGTGTGACTCTTTTGGGGAAGCCTAATATTGCGCATAGACTCCAAAACTAAAGGCGATGTCAGGGCAACTGGCCGTCAAGTAGAGAAGACTACCTATCATAATCTAATACAAGGTTTGCTCTACGTCCTTGCCTGAAGTGTCCTTACTAATCTTGATAAAAGTACTTATAGGTGTACGTGCATGCTTAGCGGAGTCTAAACCAAATTTCTTCACTAGGTCTCTAGTATACTTGGATTGGGAGACGGACATCCCAACCTCTAGCTGACGAACCTGGAGACCAAGGAAGAAAGTAATCTCACCTACCATGCTCATCTCAAACTCACTTTTCATCTCCTCCTCAAAGTGGTGAGCATGCTGGGAGCACGTGGATCCAAAGACCATGTCATCCACATAGACCGAGCAATTAAAATAGCACCGTCTTCTCTCCTGATGAAGAACGTCATATCAACTCCCCCTCTCTTGAATCCACGGGCTAAGAGATAGGAAGTAAGTCTCTCGTACCACACACGGGGTGCTTGCTTCAAACCATACATGGCTTTCCTCAGATAGTAGACGTGCTCCAGGTGCTTAGGGTATTCAAACCCTTTTGGTTGTTCTATGTAAAACTTCTCCTGTAGAATTCCATTCAGAAAGGCACTCTTGACATCCATCTGATATAGCTTGAAGCGTAGGTGACATGCGATGGCGAGTAGTAAGCAGACGAACTCAAGCCTTGCAACAGAAGCAGATGTCTCCCCAACGTCTACACCCTCTATCTGTGTGTAGCCTTGAGCGACCAACCTACCCTTATTTTTTATTATGGTACCATTTTCATCCATTTTATTCTTGAAAATCCACCTGGTACCTTTCATATTCGTTTCACTAGGTCGGGGGACAAGTTCCCAGACATTATTCTTTTTAAACTGAAGCAACTCATCCTGCATAGCAGATATCCAATGTTCATCCTTGAGTGCTTCTTTGTGATTCTTGGGCTTGACTGTAGACGTGTAGCAAAAATGATTAACAACGTTATCGAGTTGAGCACGTGTCTTGACCCCTAAAGTGGGATCGCCTATAATGGTGGCAGGGTCATGACTCTTGTGAACCTAAGCATGTGTGTCCCCTAGAACAGGAGTAGGGTTCACCTTGGATATGGGAGACACATCGGGATCATAAAAAAGGAGTGTGTCATCCTCACTCAAATGGGTGAAGTCAACAGACGTCGATGGTTCGTCATCTTGCACAGTAACGCTTATTGACTCCATCACTTTAGAGCTCTTCAGGTTAAAAACCCGGTACGCTCTACTATTTGATGAATATCCTAGAAATATTCCCTCGTGCTTCGTGAGTCGAACTTTCCTAATTGCTCTTTATCCCGTAGGATGTAGCATTTACTCCCAAAGATACGAAAATATGCAAGTTTAGGCTTTTTTCTTGTCCATAATTAATAGGGAATTTTAAGTGTGCGTGGACGAAGGTAAACCCTATTCACCGTATGGCATACAGTAGACGCTGCCTCTGTCCAAAATCTCCTAGTAACTTTACAACCTAGAAGCATAGATCTAGCCATTTCCTGAATTGTCCTGTTATTTCTCTCAATAATCCTATTTTAGTGAGGAGTTTTCACAGTAGAAAACTCATGTTTGATTCCTAGGCTATCACAGTAAAGATCTACTTTTTGCTCTATAAATTCAGTGTCGTTTTCACTACGCATTCTGTTGATAGTGACACCGTATTAGTTTTGTAGGACACGACACTTGGTCGTCAGAAACTCAATAAAATCGGATTTCTCTCTCAGAAAACCTAAAATTGAATATCTGTAGAAATCAGATACCTCCACTAGGATGTACCTCTTACCACCCAGACTCTCTATACGAGTAGGACCCACGAGATTTATGTGTATCAACTCAAGTACTCGTGAAGTGGTAATGGAATTCAACTTCCCGTGGGGACTACGAATTTGCTTTCCCAAATGACAAGGTCCACAAACCGTGGAAGTTGGCTTTCCAAGTGTTGGTAAGCCACGTACTAGGTCTTTTTTTAGCTAAACGCGTCAAATCTCTAAAGTTCACATGACCAAGACGTTGGTGCCATAGATACATAGGAGTGATCATGGCGCTATTGCAGACAAGTGAGGACTTGGGCACAGTCCCATAGCAATTATCCTCTATCCTCACCCCTTGCCCTAAAATTTTACCGGCTTGATTATAGACATTACACACATCTTAGTCAAACTTTATGTCAAAGTCAGCGCCGCACAACTAGCTAATACTGAGAAGGTTTTCTTTCAAACCTTTGATGTACAAAACATTCTCTAGCTTAGGAAATCCTGGTAACTCTACTGTACCTCGTCCTACGATTGTAAACTTGCTTCCGTCTCCAAAGGTGACTCTACCTTCCTTATAATCCTCTAGGTAGTTAAAAAATGAGACATCACCGGTTATATGTCTGGAGCACCCACTATAAAAATTCCGCTGTGAGGTATTATGGGATTTGAGAGCGACATGAACAACAAGGGCCTTTTCGTCTTTCTTAGGTACCCAAGAAGTGGTAACATTTTGTTTACCCTTGTTGTTGTTGGTTTTAGCCGGGATGAGGGAAGCATTCACTGATGACAAAGACATTCGTCGGAATTCCTCCATCAAACTCTGTGATGTGGCGGCAAAAAACTCAACACGCTCTCTCAGACTGATAAAATCATCAGTACGATGTGGTGGAGCATATGTATGTGAAGTTTGACCCAAACTATAGCAATACTCTCTCAGGTGGCCTTTTCTTTTGCAGTATGTACAAAAGAACACAGTCTTAGGCTGACCTTGGTTTGCTTTTCTTGGTCAAACTCTCCTTCGTGGTTTTTGACGATGGCCATATGGAGTTGTAGTAAACTAAGGAACTGGTCCAGGTGCTATTTGGGACATGGAGGCACCATAAAAAACTATTCCCTGCCTATCACCAAAACCTAAAACGGGACCGAGGATCATCTTTCCTATCTTTCCAGATCTGTCCTCGATTTGAACCTTGACTTCCCGTGCTCTTTGAAGATCATGAGTAAGCTGGGCTACAAGGGCTTCAAGTTTCTTCCGAGTCTCCAGGGAGGAATGGAGCTCACTCGTAACACTAGCCACTTGATTAGTTAAGTCCCCTTTCTCTTTCTCAAAACAACTCTCTCTCTCTCTCTCCAAACAGTCTCTCTCTTTCTCTAAATTGGCTTTCTCTCTCTTTCTCTAAACTGACTTTCTCTCTCTCTCTCTCTCTCTCTCTCTCTCTCTCTCTCTCTCTCTCTCTCTCTCTCTCTCAAGGTAGTGCAGGTGGAGGAATCTCTCTCTCGCTTCTCCTAAATCTTCCTCTAAAGCGATGATCCTAAGAACTAACGCTTTGTTACGCTTTTTGGTTTTAAATGACTTAGTATATAACTCAGCGTAGGCGCATTGAAGATTACTCTCGCTCTCACTTGTATCATCCTCCCCCTCACTCACATCATTCTCACTATCGAAGTGTCCCTGTGAAGTAGCATCCTCATCGTTGCGAGGAGCACTAGAGGTACTCACAAGACTAGCCATGAATGCGATGAAGTTACACTCATGCGGTGACTCATCTCCAGAGTCCACCAACTCGACCTCACTGTTGTCACTAAGGGCAGCAATAAGGACAACTTTGCCCTTTTTTTTGGCAAGTCTGTTTAGACTAGTATCACACTCAAAAGCTCTATGACCTGTACCGTCACACTCATAACATCTCTCACCGTATTTCTTAGTAGGGTCTTTAAAATCTATTTTATTTTTCTTTAACATCTCTATGACCTGATGAAAGGGATGACTGTAATCTCTTTCTTGCCGACCCCTCACTCTTCCTATCATGGGCATTAAGTGCAATTCCTTTATCTTTTGGTTTAACAGACTTAGGAAACATGTCAATTTCAAAGGTTTGCAAGTCTCCAACCAATTCCTCTAATTTAAGCATGTTTAAATTACCCATAGAATTTAGCATAGTGACTTTAAGCATAAAACGCTTAAGTAGTGATCTTAGAATCTTTTTAACAGCTATAGCATTAGGAATGGGTTCACCAAGATTAAAGCTAGTGTTTACAATATCAGATAATCTAGCATAGAATTCATCAAATCATTCAGACTCAAGCATGGTGATAGTTTCAAATTGAGTTGTTAAGTTTTGCAATTTTGATTCTTTCATGGCATTAGTTCCTTTATGGGTAAGCTGTAAAACATTCCATGCCTCTTTTGACGTGGTACACATCATTATCTGTCGAAACTCGTAAGGTGTGAGGGATCCAAAAATAGCACTAAGACCCTTAGAGTTAAAAGCTGACCATTTAAATTCTTCTCCAGTCTATGCAGTCACAAATTTTAAATTTGTCACGTTGTCAATAGTGATGGAGGGAGGTGTCCACCATCTTTCAACCAAAATCCAAACTCTTTTATCTATGGCTTTTATAGCAGATTTCATACGGGCTTTCCAATAAGCATAATTTGTTATGTAAAAAACTGGAATTTTATTATATAATTTCTCCATTTTGAACGCGCCCTTTTTCAAAAATCAATTCTTCAGAAAATTGACATCTTTAGACAAATTTTGTGGAAAATTACACGGTATATTTGTGTAATTAGCTCTGATACCAATTTGAGAGTGCGCGTTTGTTCAAATAAAGAAATTATTTAATTAAACTCATTTTTTAATTAAATCCTAAAACATGCATCTCGGTGTGGTTGAAGACAATATGATCATGCAGGAACATTCAATCACAAACAAACACACAAATGAGGAAAATTCCCCAAAGGGGCAAAACCTTATTTTTATATTTTCACTACAATTTGTAAAGAACGGTTTACACGAATTATACTGAAAACATGAGTGACATACGAAATACCCTCAGGTGTCGGTTCCGATGTCGTCGGCTGGAGTCTCCCGCAAGAACTCCAGAGGGGCAGCAATGGAAAATAGTCGGCTTCTCCACAAGTTACTCTTGATGAGTAAAAACGATCCTTTGAAGGTTTAACGATTCAGACACATATTGAGGAATGATTTTGTGAATCAAAAGGCATTAAACCTTAAAAACTTAAAGTCTGTTTTATGGGTTGTAAATTGCAGAAACGTGTATGAAAGAGACTTGAAAAAACGTGCAAAATGGATACATATATTTATACAAAAATCGAGGCGTCGTCGTCGCTCGAACGACATAGGCATGTCGCTCGAACGAGACCACTTGTCGCTCGAACGAGATCGCGCGACATGCTCATGTAGTTTGAATGACATTGAGATGCCGTTCGAACGAGCTTGACGACCAAAAAAAGTCCACTTCTATACTTAGAAAAATTTCTGCTTTTGTGTTAAAAATAAATCAGACTTCGAAAAATATTGTTTAAAACATTCCCAAATATTTATGCAAATATTAACAACTCCAATAAACCATTTTACCAATAATTCATCGTGGAGTAGTGGGAACGGTTGAGCAGCACGTCGCATGTAGCATGATGCATGTGTGAAGATGGTGGATGTATGGATTCGGATCAAGGCCGTCATGGATGATCGTGTTGACGTGTCGAATGTAGTGGTATCAGACATACATACTGTGATCTAGGACAAATAGAAAATTCCTAGATTCTACCCCGAACATTTATAAAAATATGTCCTTACAATAAATAAGTACACAATTAAATGAAATAACAAAAAAATATGTGATTATAAATAATTAATTAATAACATAAATACATTTATAGCATACAATAGTAGTGGCGACGATCGGATTGACCTCTTTATCATTCCTTTTTTTCGTTCGAATTTCCATATAAGCATTGAACCTATGTGGCTTACTCCCAAGACCACTCCCCATCTCCAAAAATAAAATAACGTAAAATTAGTGAATTTGTATATAATTACCACTAAATAGAATTCAATAAAATTAAAATGAAAAAACATTCAAAACTTACCATCCTATGCTTCACTACGGCATAAGACGTATTCCTAAAGCCGTGCACGTCAACCTTTTTGGCCTAATTTCCCCCCCCCCCCCCCCCCCCCCCCCCGAATTCACAAGAGGACAATTGCCTATCTGATATTGCATCATCAACAAACTGCTATCATTTTTCCAATGAGATTGGCTTCTTCTCAGGTACCGTGTCCCTACCAAAATACTACGCACTCATGTTTTTCTTCCACATTTCCATTGCTCTCTTAGTTGTTCCAATGTGGCATCACACGATTCTGAGGGAAAGTCGAACTATTCCTGTCAAACAAATACAAATAAAAGAAAGTGAGTTAGTATTATTTAAATTATAAAATAAAATTTAAATTTTATTGAGCCAAACATGTACTTATAATACCCCCCAAACCGCTATATTAAGCTCAATGGGAACCATCTTCCAATCAGTTTACGTGGACCCAATAATCATTTTGGCAAATTCCAAGGCCCTAGCTTGGAAGGTCATATTATTCTCTACTATGCTCACCAACTTGCCCCACTTTAGGGGCCTAGGGCTAGACAAGCCTTCTTCGCCACTGCCGCTTCCTTGAAACCCTGATGAAGACATATCTTGCAAAAATTATTATTATTAGAAAAATATATATAAGAAGATGATTTAGAAATATAAATAATGAATTAGTTTGAAATTATTAGATAAATGCATGATAAATTTACAATGAGATTTATCATACAACGAGATTTATCATAAACCATACTAACAATTGTTTCAAATAATGCTTAAACTGATTAAAATATGAATTAATATATTCACTAATTCACCAATAAATATCGATTCAAATTCATATCATAAACTATGATAAATCAATGACGACTTTAGAAGAATAAAAATTAATAACGACATTAGAAGATTACAAATCCATATCATAAACCAAACTAAGAATTGCTTCAAATAATTAGAATTCTTATTATAAATCTAAAAATCATTTTCAATTCGGGTTATCGTCCAAAATGGATTGATATTCGATAGGAGTTGACAAGTTATCCAAACTACTGGTTAGATTCTTTGGCGCATGTAAGATGATTGACCACAACTCATTGTTGATATACTCTGAGTAAAACACTTGCTTGAACTTTTAAAAAGCACAAAAAAATACCTTATCGCTCATATGTATGTTGCTCTTCATCTGAGATAAGTCAACCGTGATCAAATATGTGGCTCAATTAACTTTACAATGATTTTTTCCTTAATGCTTACCAATTATAGTAAAACATAACCTCTTTGAAGCTTATATAGTCTATTTCAAATATATTCCGAATGAAATCATAATAAGTCATTTCAGCTTCAGTGAGGTTTTTATCTTTCGTACTCGCTCGAAAATAAGCAAGAACCTTATATGAAATTCCCGAGCTTTGTATATTTGTATTTTTCTCGTACACCCTTGCACCGAATACATAATTGTTCAATGGATATTTTTTGTACACATGTGCCATGAAATTGGGTTCAATGACTAGACAAGCAATCTTTGTTGTCGCATCACCCATCTTTAAGAGTTGAGATCATAGATAAATTAATTAGGTTAGTTTTAAAGCTTTCTTGAAATTTGTCATTCAGTAGGAGATATTCTCATAATAATTACCTCACGTGACACCCATAGCCTAAATTCGCTATATGATTGTGCCATCGTTCTTTTTATTGTTCCCTCACATATCATATTTCCTAAGTTGACCCTGATGAACATATTATGAAGTTGATCAAGTATAAAAGTTAAATAATGTAAAAAGATAGCATAAACTTGCTTTTTCCATTCTTCGACATCTTCATGAGTTTCAAATAGATAACGAGCTACTTGTTTATACTGTAAACATGTTAATTTCACTCGTGCGCCCATTACATGACCACCCTCATCGATGAACTTCTCATTGTTATCTATAATCCTTGGGTTTAGGCATATATTCCTGAGAGAAGATTGATGGCTCCACGATGATGTATTCCTTTGTAATTGATCATTCAATGTATCGTTTATTCTTGATATGATCCTTGAAAACTTCCATCAAATAAACAACATATGAACTGAAAAATATATTAACATATCAACTAAATGATTTGAATCTACCCTAAAAATCCTACAAACAACTTAAAGAATCTTCCTTCTACTTATCACAAAAACTAGTGCATGAGATTGTGCTAAAGTCTCACCCAAACATTTTCTAATTTGGGGTCACCAAATTGCGATTGACATTTAATCATAGTTTTCCTTTTGCTAATTTGAGTCCAACAGATTGTGTTACTTATTAAACTATTATGGAAGATAATTTGTCTATTAATTTAGAGATTAGTTATTGGTACCTATGACATGAATCACAATCAAATATATTTGTATACACCTCATTCTGTTACCCCTAACTCTCCTTAGGTCCCTAGTACCTCCACTCATCACCGCAAACCCAGGTCATGTCCCGAGCACTGACTTGGTAGCCATCGAGCACCCCCCGGCTCAATTTGACTAAAAATAAAACTCTTCGTCTCGACCGAGACTCAATGAATCTTCGAAGGGAACTTAATACCCTTTCCAACGGTCCGTCCTGTGCACAATTCTGACTTACCATGCGGATGAACGATCCGTTTGCGTACGAAACCCCAACCTAGAGGCCACCGGGCGCTCCTGGGCTCTATTGACCTAAGTCAACCCTTCAGCTCAACCGAGGCTAAATTAATCTTCGAAAGGCACTGAATACCCTTTCCAACGGTCCATCCCGTGAGCAATTCTGACTTTCCATGCGGACGGACGATCCGTTTGACTCTAAGAGGTCACCGAATGCTTCTCGGGCCGGGTTGACCAAAGTCAACTTCTCGAATCGGGCCAAACTCTTTGGAATGTCGAAGTAAATCTCCTAACCTTTCTAACGGTCTACCCCGTGCGCGATTCGGACTTACTATGCGGACGAACGATCCATTTGCGTCCGAACAATTCCCCGTCCAGCGGACCGATAAATGCTTCCGAGCCATATTTGACCCAAAGTCAACTCCCGAACTCGGGAGCAGTCCAAAGGACTTTCGAAGGTCTCTGAAATACCTTTCCAATGGTATGCCCCGTACGCGATTCTAACAAATGGTTTACCCTCGGCAGCCAATTTTCCGAAAAAGCCTGAGGCGCACTGCCAAATTGCAGGTCCCAAACCCTGCCTATCGGCACCTGCCGATAGGTAGACCCCTGGGCCTATAAAAGGAGGCCTTTGCCTCATTTGTAAGGGAGATAAGATAAGAAGCAAATCACTCTCAGCAAACCCCCAGAAACCTCTCTCGAAGGCAGCGTGATTTCAACTTCCAAATCCCTTTTTCACTTCCACTTTTCATCATCCCTTTCATCAAACTTGATGAATTAACCACTCCCCATCATCATCCAAGTGCAAGGGCTTCTTTTCAACATTCAAGATCAAGCTCAAGGTCTCTAAGAAGGTTCAACTTTCTCAAACTCTCTCCTAAATTCTCTTAAATTTGCAATAACTTGTTTTCTTACTTATCACTTTTACTATCTCATCTCACACACCATAAATACACTTTTTATCTAGTATTATTGCACATCTCTTCTTTTCATATAAATAAAAACCTAAAAAACAAGAAAAAGAGGGTTTCCTCATAAATTCCAAGTAGGGATTCTCACACTTTTTCCACACTTTTCTCACAACTAAAACACTTTTTCTACACACACACACACTTACAAATAAGAGATTTCTCCATTTGGATTTATGGATTAAACCCCACCCCTCACTTTACATGCGAACTACGTGGACTTTGATGCCTTTATAGGCTACGTAGGCGTCTCGGGGTAAAACCCGAGACTCGAGTCCTTTTCTCACTTTTTCTCTTATTTTCTATCTTCTCTTTATCTCATTTTCCATTATATTCTATATACTTGTTCTTAGTAACGTATTATTCCATATACGTTATCGCTCCCTTATAACGATCAACGTAGGGGTAATCACTTAAATCTTATTTTCTACACTAATCTCACATTCCTACGGATGACTCGCTTTGTCTTTTCCAAGATACAAGTCGAGGATTCCTACCTCCATTCTATATATACACATGCACACATATCACGGGGGGAAATATAAAGGAAAATAACAAATATTCATGAGAGATCGAAAGGGCGGAATGGGTTTCTAACACCTTCCCATTTTGTAACTAAGCCTCCGAACCCTTCTCGAATCATTTTGGTTTCGCATGCACCAGTATGTCTTTGGATGCCATCCTTAGGGGTGGCTTCCCCTTTTTCTTTTGTCTGTTTTGAGTAAAATAGACTGGCGACTCTAAATCTATCTACATTTTCACACCTCACAAATCGACGCCGGTCGAAGCGCTCTCCCGAGAGGGGATGCGCGGGACCCGAAGGATCCTTTCTCCCTCCGCGACGGGGATCGAGGATGGCCACAGTGGCGACTCTGCTGGGGATAAGAATTATATTTTGAGGGCTTGAATCTATTTACATGAATGCTATATTTTATGTTTTCCCCCTATACCTGCATGTCCCCCTTTCTCACATGTGTATCCCATGCTTATGCTTATATTCACACACTTGTAGAAAATTCTCCATGTACACTTCACACCACGTGCACTTAGGATCACATGTATATCCCCATGTTGCACGCATCACCCATCCATACTTGGTGTTCCTTTTGGGGTACTTGTACTGGGCTCCCTGTTTTTGGCATAATTAAGAAAGGTATTCTTATCATAAGATACTAATAAGAGAATCATGCATGATTTACACGATATCACCAAAGGGCATTGCTATTGATTAAATTTTACCCAGTAACTGGAGGGTCACTTCGTGATGGGCGTTGGTCCGGCAGGTCGCAGTTAGCCTAAGCGATATGACTCTCACCTTCCATTGGCCAAGTACCTTCGACGTATATCGAATGGTTCCCCCGCATCGTACCGCTTGACCGAAGTCATGACGGGAGGTATATCGTAGGGAATTCATTCACGTACACTGAGTATATCGAATTCGCTCTCACACGTACCATCCCCACGAGGTATATGGTGAGGCAATTCACGTACACTCAGCTATATCAAATGGCTTGTCCACACGTATCGATTGCCCGCAAGAGCAAGACGTATATCGTGGAAGTCACGCCAAAGGGGGGAACCCATGCCGATTCACCCAACCAACTTCATACCCGCATATAGGTGTCAAACCTAGGATACGCACTTTAGATTGCCGGTTTTCACGCATTTTTTAAAACGGGACCCTGTCCGCGATCCTGTTTACAAGTCCAAACGTAGCTTTGCATATATTAAGACCCTCCGATGGTTTTTATCTCTTGAGGAATCCAGAATCCGTAGCTGGGAGGATGTAGCCCGAGAATTCATGTCACAGTACAAATACAACGAAGAGCTCGAGGTCACCCGCCATGATTTAGAGATGCTCAAATAAAACTCCGGAGAATCCGTCAGTAACTTTATAGCCCGATAGAGGGAAAAAGCAGCTACCATGACCAATCGGCCATCTGAAGAAGAACAAGTCAGCATAGTGAAGAAGAATTTCTTGCCCCAGGTCCGAACAACCATGGGAGGACAGTACTATCCCCACTTTCGAGCTCTCAGAGAAGCAGGAGTAGAAATCGAGGAAAGTCTTGCCAAAATAGAAGTTGAACCGAAGAAGGTGTCCGGACAGTTCACCCCTAGAAAGTATGACAAACTTCCCAATGCTACAGTCTCAACCATCAACAACATCTCTCAACCAACCACATCCTGGGAACCAGAAAGTCGCCCTGTCCCCATCCGAAGGGAATATACTGAGCTCCATGCTCCACTCTCCAAAGTTTACCAAGCCCTGTTAAGCCGAAACCTTATAAAACCCTTGGATCCCCGTCCATTACCCAATCCACTTCCCAGAAATTTCAAGACCGATGCTCATTGCGCCTTTCACCAAACAGCTGGCCATACCATGCACTCAACATCTCCGCCGAAGTTATGGGGAAGGTTGTACCGCTTTCTCTCGTTGATAACATATCCGCTTTGAATGTCTGCCCACTGAGAACCTTCAAATGTCTAGGCCTAAAAGAAAGTGACCTAGCTCCAACCTCCGCTGCCCTGCGTGCCTACGATAATACCCGTCGTGAAGTGATGGGATCCATAAAACTTGTAATAGGGGCTGGTCCTATAAATCCTTTCGTAGAATTCCAAGTCATCGATATCCCGACCTGTTTCAACCTGTTGCTCGGACGACCCTGGCTCCACAGTTTAAAGGATGTCTCTTCCTCATTCCATCAAAAATTAAAGTTCTTCGTCGATGGGCGAGTCATCACCAGCTTGGGTGACGACGGTAATGCCGAGGGTGCAGGCACCAATAGTCCAATTCTTGAGATACCGCATGTGTCAAATTATATGCTCCTATCAGGATTCCGAGTCGAGCCATCCCTACTCCCGACAGGGGACGGTTTCAAAGAAAGGGTTTGTCCAGAATATGACCCTCAGGGCAATGTCAATGTGATTCAGATGTTCAGAAACATGCATTACATGCCCAGACTGGGGCTAGGACAAAGGCAGCAGGGGATACTTGAGCCCATCGAACTGAAGAAAGCTTTCCCTCCTTGCGGCTTGGGGTATCAACCATCAGAACAAGAGCTCAGAATGATCATCCAGACCCGATCAAAAAGAGGGATAGACTGCGTTCGAACTATCTCAGGTGATTCCTTAAATGGATGATTCATTAAAGAAGGCGAGGATTTCCCCTTTTGCGGCTTTCCAGAACCATGGTACAACCACACAGACAAGAAGATGAAGCCTGGAATGGAGATCTTTTTCCAAGATAGCTACCCATGGGCCGAGAGTTCCCACACCGCGTACAATCTCCCATTAAAGATACCGAAGAAACTGAGGAAAGTGACTCCGAAGATTCCTTCAACCTGCAGACACTGGGGCTGGCACTCTGCATGGTTCATTCAGACACTACATCACTGGACCCCTCTCATCTGATCAAAGCTGCTGACACACCTCTCCTCAACTGGCATGCTGCGCCAGTTCTACCTCTTAAAATCTCCCCTAATCCCAATATTTACCATATTTCTTCTACCGTTGTCCACCCTTGCTCAAATGTAATCGAGACCTCTTTTGATGAGGTTCTCAATGCTGTTTTTCCTATCAATGAAATAAACGAAGATTTTGAGTATCTTGCTGTGCCTTACATTAATTGTTTAGATTCTAATCAAGCTTTTGATGATGATGATTTTACAAATGAAAAATTCTTAACTGATTTAAATAAGGTTAATAACAAACAACATAACCGCGTTCAAGTTAGTGAAGAAGAGACTGTTGTTATTAATGTCGGTTCTAGTAGCCAACTGCACGAGATTAGGATAGGGGCCACCCTTGACGAGCATGATCGCGCACAACTCTAAGAATTTCCAAAGGAGTTCGTGGATGTCTTTGCATGGTCCTACGACGACATGCCCGGTATTGATCCCGAAATATCTCAGCATGAGATCCCCACTCTCCCAGATTCCAGGCCAGTTAAATAAAAATTAAGAAAGCTCCGCACCGAATGGTCGCTTAAGGTCAAAGAAGAGGTGATCAAACAGTTGAATGTGGGTTTCATTCGAGTAATCGAATATCCCACGTGGTTAGCCAACATTGTACCTGTACCAAAATCAGGAGGAAAGGTTCGAATGTGTGTGGATTATCGAGATTTAAACAAAGCCTCTCCGAAGGATGATTATCCGCTACCCAACATCGACATGATCGTGGACAACACAGCCAGTCATGCTCTCAAGTCATTCGTCGATGGGTTTGCCGGATACAACCAAATCAAGATGCATCCCGACCACTAAGAGAAAACCGCATTCATCACCCCACGGGGAACCTTTTGCTACACCGTTATGCCATTCGATCTCAAGAACGCTGGGGCTACCTACCAAAGGGCCACCACAACCATCCTGCACGATTTGATTCACAAAGAGGTCGAGGTTTACAAGGATGATATGATTATCAAGTCCAAACCTAGAGAAGGTCATGCTCCTGCTCTTCAAAAGTTCTTTGAACGACTACGACAGTATTAGATGAGACTCAATCCACAAAAATGCGTCTTCGATGTTACAAAGGGAAAACTCTTAGGATTCATGGTCAGTGTGAAGGGGATAGAATCATATCCCACTAAGATGAAGGCCATACTTGAGATGCCACCACCCCAAATAGAGAAAGAAGTCCGAGATTTTCTGGGGAAATTACAATATATCAGCAGGTTCATCAGCCAGCTAACCTCCATCTGCGAACCAATCTTCAAGCTCCTCCGAAAGGATTCAACCAAGGTTTGGAACGAGGCATGCCAAGAAGATTTTGATCGAATCAAACAATATCTGACCCAACCTCCAGTTCTCATGCCACCACAACCTGGTCTCCCTTTGCTCCTATACCTAACCATAACCGACACTGCAGCTGGGGCTTTGCTAGCCCAATACCTTGAAGACTCCCATAAAGAAAGAGCCATCTATTATGCCAGTCGCAAATTGGCCGGGTACGAGGTCAACTACACTGCTTTGGAAAAGAATGTGTCGCACTTATCTGGGTTACCCAAAAGTTGTGACACTACATGCTCGCCTTCCCCATTAAACTTGTATCCTGAATGGATCCCATCAAATACCTGCTCGAAAAACTCGCCTTATTCAGCCGAATGGCCCGATGGTTGATGCTCCTAATCGAGTTCGATATCGTGTACGTCACACAGAAAGCCGTTAAAGGAATAGCCATCTCTGACTACCTCGCTGACTACCCTATAGAAGAAACAGATGTCTGGATCTCTGAATTTCCAAATGAAAATGTCCTCTGCACCACTCAAGACTACCTCCAATGGAAAAATGTTCTTCGATGGCGCTGCCAACGGGATATGGCATTGAAATACTTCTGGTCTCCCCAGATGACTCCCACACTCCTATCGCCATTTAATTGGATTTCCCTTGCACCAACAACATGACAGAATACGAGGCATACACAGTGGGTCTCAAGGTCGCTCTCAAGAAAGGTATTCAATACCTTGATGTATATGGGGATTCCGCCCTCATCATCGGTCAAGTGCTCAGAAAGTGGAAGGTCAAGGATAAAAAGCTCCAACCCTATCATGCCCAATTAGAAGAGTTAGCCTCCCAATTCCGAGATATCACCTTCCATTACCTACCCCGAGTAAAGAATAACCTAGCCGATGCTCTCGCTACTTTGGCTTTCATGGTCGACATGCCCGAGGGAATAATAATGACCCCCTTCCTAGTTCAACAGCAAGACAAACCAACCCATTGCTACCACATTGAATTTGTCACCTTAGAAGATCCTGAGCTAGTCAATTACTGGTACTATGATATTTGGTGCCTACTCCGGTACGGTAGGTATCCCGAGGGTTCTAACAAGAACCACCAAGCTACCCTTCGAAGGCTGGCCGCTCAGTACATCATCTGTCATAAAGCACTACTCAATAGGAATTTCGATGGAACTCATTTGCACTGTATCGCAGGGGATGACATTGAAAAGATAATGCAGAAAATCCACAGCGGGGAATGCGGGCCCCACATGAACGGTCACATGCTTGCCAAGAAGATCATTCGACAGGGCTACTACTGGACCACCATGGACCAGGATTGCACCGCCTATATTCAGAGATGCCCTAAATGCCAACAGTTCTCCAATCTCCAACATCTACCTCCGTAGGAATTATACAACATGACTTCTCCCTGGCCGTTCTCCACCTGGGGTATCGACATCATAGGGAAGGTTACACCAAAGGCGTCAAATGGGCATTAGTTCATCCTGGTTGCCATCGACTACTTCACCAAATGGGTCGAAGTTGAGTCATACGCAGTATTAAATGCCAAGAAGGTGGCCAAATTCATCAAGAAAAATATCATCTGCCGATATGGAGTCCCGCACGAGCTAGTGTTAGATCACAATTTGCACTCGAGGTAGAAGTCACAGAAGTTGTCAACGAGTATGGGATTCAGAGACACAAATATTCTCCCTACCGACCTCAGACCAATGGTACAGTTGAAGCCGTCAACAAAAACCTCAAAACCATCATCAGCAAGATGACCGAAAGTTGTAGGGATTGGGCCGATCGGATACCGTACGCCCTCTGGGGATATCGAACCTCAATCCGAACCTCTACTGGGGCTACCCCTTACTCTTTGGTCTACGACATGGAAGCAGTCCTACCTGTGGAGCTGGAAATACCCTCGCTATGTGTCATGCTCGAAGGCAAGGTTAGTGAAGAAGACTGGTACCAAGGCCGTCTTGATGAGCTAGCCCTCCTAGATGAAAGAAGATTAAAAGCTCTTTATCACATACAGGGATACCATCGTCGAATAGCGCGATCGTTCAGCAAGAAAGTTAAGGTCCGCGGTGTCCGGGGGGGGGGGGGGATTTAGCCCTCAAAGAGATAATCAAACCCATCTGGGACCCCAGAGGAAAGTTCAAGCCCAATTGGAGCGGCCCTTACATTGTGAAGAAGATCTTGTCTGGCGGTGCCGCCATGTTCACTGACCTGGATGGGGAAGAGATGGCTCGTCGAGTCAATCTGGACCGTCTCAAGAAATTCTACCCCTAGTCCAAAATCTCGGCGCGCTACGACTCTTCTCATCCCCGTTCTATCCTAAAAAAAAAAAAAAAAAAAACTCTCCATTTCCCTTTACCCCAAACTAAGTGGGCCTGATCCTCTACATAAAACTATTTTAAAACTTTTCAAAAAAACCCCCAGAGGTACGTAGGCAGCTCATACATCCCACATGAGCACGACCCCTTCTTTTTCACAAAAATATATTCTTTTCTTATCTCCGAGAACGACAGTTCATTCTAAACATGTACTTGAACAAAAGGATTATGTATGCCTTAGCGATTGGTATAGATAATTCAAAATACAAAATTCATCGAAAGGCACAGCTGGATGATCAGAAACTTGTTTATTTCATTAATAAGAAACTACAGTACAAATTACATAAGAAAAAGGAACGGATAACTCCTTTCCCCTACTACAATAAAAACCAGATAAAATCCCCCACATCTGTTACATAAATAAAATCCCCAGGAGTCCTACCCATAGCTACCCGAAGAGCCTGCACCCTCATCATCTACATCCTGAGGACCCCAAGTTTCTCCTGCCTGAATGGAGTGCCTCAAACACTCCATGGACTGATGAGCCTTAACCATCTTCGAAAAGACCACAACACCCCCTTCCATGGAGTCAGATAAAATAAACCACCTTTGACCAGTGTCTACTGCCAACATCTTGCTGACTACTTTCCTCCACAACCACCTCATATAATCTTTGGGGACATGCTTAACCTTCCCGACAGACTGAGAGGGACGGGTTGACGGACGCCGATTTTCCCACAGAGATCCAAGCAACAGACGCAAGCGCTCAGTCAAATCTTCTACCAGAAAGAAATTTGAGGTCCGAGGGGGCACGACCTGTGCCCAGCCAAATTGGCGCAAAAGCCGCCAAGGGAAATAAAAAGAGGTCTGTCCGAGACCAACCAGTCGTACATATGAATACTCTCCTACCTCCAGAACAGGCTGCAACTGTCCCCCCCAAGGCACTGACCAATACAGCCCACGAGCGCCATGCTCCAAAAGCCAATTCTCCCAATTCTCAACATGTAGGCCAACACGAATGAAGTAGCGCGAAAAGAAGTTGGGTACAACCGACAAAAGATATTATGGAGGGGTCGACAAGCGGAATCTTTCAGACAACCACATGAACAACATCACAGGGCTACCCCTCAAAAAGTCAGAACGACCTTCTCTCCAGGTATCCAGGCCATTCAGAGTCTCCGCCAATATCACTGCCGTAGGATTGCGATGGTATGACATCTATGAGGTAATGACTGCAAGTTGTGGGTCCACTCGCACCTCCCCTATCACCAATAACAATTTTGAAACTAGGCCCAGAACAACGGCTCCAGCATAGCCAGCATCACCTACTTCCCGCGAATGCACGGACTGCAAAACCACCGGGAGGGAGATCATTCCTCCGACAACCAATGACCTAGCCACTGAAGGCGAGATATGAAGAAGCTCGGCCAACAAATCCCTAGGGGAGCGGGAAAATTCGAGTAAAGCCGCGGCAATACTGGGATTCACACCTAATATGGCAGAAAATTCCTCAAAGGTAGGACAAACTTCTTCCAATCCAAAGTGGAATACATGGTCTTCGGGGTACCAAAATTGTACTGCCGCCATCAACATATTCCACTCAAAAGGTCGATTACTCCACAAGGAGAGTCGACGCATGTTGAAAGCATCATAGTCGACATTATAAGAGCACATATCTTCCAAGGCTTCGAGGTAATTGACAAACTCGGTGCTACCAGGGAGAGCCATCTTGTAGGGCAAAGAAATAGTGGGCAAGTAGATAAGGATGCACAGGTGTGATGAAAATACTCCACCCTCCCCCCTTTTTATACTTGAGAACTCTCACAAAAGACATAATCCCTGCAGGAATCGAAAGGAATCCTACCCCGCAAGGTACAAAAGGATGAAGAGGGTACCAATCAAAGCTTTCAATTGATAGGAGTGGACTGAACTGCCGATAGGCAGGCCAAGGTGCTTGCCGATCGGTAACCCCCTATTTTTGGAAATTTCCTCCTTTCCTTTTTTGTCAAATCAGAAAACTCCATAAAAATAAATTGATATTCTCAAAAGAATTTCAAGAATCCTGTTTTCTCCTTATGGGATTCCCCGTTTTAAATAAAACAACTTTCCTTTGAAAAATTCTAAAAATACTCCTGTTTTACGGTCGCAGTAGCAAATTAAAAAGCGCATGTGCATGCATTCATTCATCATTAAAATAAAAGATAGTAAAAAAATTACATTGCATTGCATATATCTGTTTTCTGTGTTACATCATCTAGCAGGAAATAGAAAGAAAAAGCCAAAAAATAATGGGACTCAGTCTGAACCCACACTCTCTCTCTCCCTCTCTCTCAAGAGCTTCCACCCCTGCGATGAGCTCTCTTTCCCCTACGGCGAGACGACGCGCCCCCACCACCCGAGCCAGAGTCTTCCCCGGACGAGGCTGACGGCACCAAGCAAGAAGGAACAGGGATAGCATCCCGAATGTGGGCAGTCGCCGATGATATCCAATCTCTGATATCCCTGAGCCAAGTGGTCAACACCTGGATTTGCTGCAAGGAAAAGGCAGAATCAGTATCAAGCAAAATAAATCAAAAAAGAGGAAAAGGATCAAAAGGTTTATCGCAGGACGAAGGACCTCCTCTGTCAAGCCTAGCTCCTTTGGATCCATCGCAAGAGGACGGTGAATCATCGGCACTATCCCTCCATTAGCCCGCCGAATGTTGTACGAAGGAGTGTGCAGCCGAACAAAAGGGACCTCCGAGGTCACCGCCGCCGCAGGTGCCGACGGACAACCACCATTGTGGGAAGACCCCACCGCCCGACTCGAACCAGCAGGAGGGAAAGGCAAAGAGTCATGTATGCTGGGCGCCATCAACCAACTCGTCACAAAGTCCATATAATCATACGGTGCGTCCGTATCAATATACAACGTCTAGGACTTGCCGATCATTGCCGCGATCCTCTCATCCTCCAATAACTGTCACTCCCACCTCATAGACGTAGGAGGCTACGCGGGAGGCAACACCACCTCCTCCTCAGCAATCTAATGAATAACCCTCTCCCCGAGGTACCAGGAATGGCCGAACTCATGCACCAACAAATGCCTCATCTGCGCGTTTACCCCAGTCATCCCCGTATCCTGAATGGCTGTCCCCCAGGGATAAAAGTTCACCTGAAAATCCCCAAGCAGGCATGAGTCAATACAAGATCAGAAGGTGCAAAAACCAAGACTGAAATGGAAAAAGTCTTACCCGACCACTGGTCAGGTCATTTAAGACCTGACGCACCGCCTCCAGGGAAAGAGATCCCTTCGACTGCCGGTTGGCCTTACGCCATTGATACAGTCGGCAGAAGTCCCCAACGGTGTCGTCCTTCTGAGCAATCAGCGGGGTGTTGCACCCAATCACCTCATAGAACCACGTTTGAATTCACAAGCAAAAAGAGACGCATAAAGAAAATGCGAATGCATGAAAGGAAAATGCACAAAGTAAAGAATACCTCAAGGAGATACGTGGCTC
The DNA here is from genome assembly GCA_949130495.1 of Sambucus nigra. Taxonomy (NCBI): domain Eukaryota; kingdom Viridiplantae; phylum Streptophyta; class Magnoliopsida; order Dipsacales; family Adoxaceae; genus Sambucus; species Sambucus nigra. The sequence continues at coordinate 446,596,572 of OX422218.1, read as the reverse complement.
CAGTAAAAGTCTGCCGACAACACCGACTGAATGCATCCAAAGAAGAGTAAAGGGTCGCCAAGGTCAGACTCCCCCAATCATAGAAAGAGATGTTCAAAAACATCCTCAATTACGGCAGAAACCACAAAAGGACGACGTCGCCACTCGACGCCACCATGAAACCTCCCAGCATCAACAAGATGAACAATCGGGCCATCTGCCTCACTTGCAGCCCGTCCTCCACATCAACCACCCTGCTCAGCAAAACATCCTTCAGCAAGGACAGCCGGATAGAATCCCCAGAGACTATCCTCCTCACATCACCAAGTGCTGCATACACCGCCTCCGGCCTCACCCGTAAGGAGAGATCTACCTCTATCTTCTCCCCGTCACAATCCAGACCCATCAGTTGCTGCACATCTATGGAAGTCACCGTCATCTCCCCGAAGCCAAAATGAAAAGTGTGAGTAGTGTCCCACCACCTCTCCCCCAAAGCACACAGGACTGCGGTCGAACTAGGCGTCTCATCCAGTGCAGCCACCAACCTCCCAAAACCCGCTGATGATACCATCCAGCACACCACGGGTAGAAGATGCTCCCAAACATCCTTAAGCCCCGTCGTCCCGCGGGCACGCATGTTCTTCAAAGAAATATCCGACTGGAAAAAGGAAAAATTCAGTCAAAGGTCAAGAAAAAGGAAAAATCACCCAAAAAGAAAGGAATGCCAAAGGCCAGGTTACTTACATAACCACCGGGAATCACTCTCGAAGAGCAATGACGCGACGGCTCCCGCAGCAAGGTCCGCTCATTCGTAACCGGCTCGAATGCATCAAAGGCATTCTCATTCCCCAAAGCAGGAGGCACCCTGTCCCTCCAATCCACATTCACCCAGTCATCAATGGTCAACCATTCTCGATGGACAGCGGTACTCACAAAGGCGGCCATTTCTTGAAGATCGGAACGTTAGAACAATTTGCAGAAAGAAATCGCAGAAAGAGAGAATGCAAGAAGCTGTGAAAAATGAAGGGGATTCGCCCCCTTTATATAAGAGGCCAAGCGCCATACCGATCGGCACTGACCCCAGCTATACCGATCGGCACTGTCTCCTCACCTTCCCGAGGCTGCCCAAAAGTCCGTGCCATTGCCGAATGGCACCCCTCATACCATGCCGACCGGCACCCCCCTTAAAATTTTGTACAGAAATTCCCAGAAAATATCAGGAAGCCTCGAAAAATCCCTAGAAAATTCCTAAAAATCCCAGGAAGGATTTAGAACGTTTTCATCAAGAAAATTTCGCACTCCTTCAGGCGACACATCTTTTTCCCCAACGGAACCCTCAAAATCCAAGCGAATGACCTCTCAAGCACTGCGCCTAGACCGCCTAATCACCTCCTTAGCAGAGTTTACAACCTCAAACCGGTTATCTCCCCAACAATCAACTCCTCCACTCAAATGAAAGGCACAAGGCCTCCTCAGCCATCGGCTACCCGGTGCGATACAATATCACATGGTATTTTTCCCAACAGAAATCAGAAGAATCACTCGCCCCAGACGATCTCTCCCAAAGGAAAATCCAAATTTTCCCCATCTCATTCATCGTTCCCCAACGGAACCTCAAATCCAATTCTTATCCCCAGTGGAACCTCAAATCCAATTCTTATCCCCAGCGGAATCCCAAATCCAATCCTTACCCCCAGTGGAACTCTTTTCTTTTCCCAAAGAAATGCAATCACTCTTGGGTCAGAATTGACCCTGATCTTGGATCGTCACCTGAGTTAGGTCAGAATTGACCTCGATCCTTGGTCGTCACCACCTTGAGTCAGAATTGACCCCGGTCTTGGATCGTCACTTGACTTAGGTCAGAATTGACCTCGGTCCTCGGTCGTCACCACTCTTGGGTCAGAATTGATCCCGATCTTAGATCGTCACCTGAGTTAGGGCAGAATTGACCTCGGTCGTCACCACTCTTGGGTCATAATTGATCCCGGTCTTGGATCGTCACCTGAGTTAGGTCAGAATTGACCTCAGTCCTCGATCGTCACCACTCTTGGATCAGAATTGACCCCGGTCTTGGATCGTCACCTGAGTTAGGTCAAAATTGACCTCAATCCTCGGTCATCACCACTCTTGGGTCAGAATTGACCCCGGTCTTGGATCGTCACCTGAGTTAGGTCAGAATTGACCTCGGTCCTCGATCATCACCACTCTTGGGTCATAATTAACCTCGGTCCTCGATTGTCACCACTCTTGGGTCAGAATTGACCCCGATCTTAGATCGTCACCTGAGTTAGGTCAGAATTGACCTCGGTCCTCGGTCGTCACTACTGTTGGGTCAGAATTAACCCCGATCTTTGATCGTCACCTGAGTTAGGTCAGAATTGACCTCGATCTTCGGTCATCACCACTCTTGGGTTAGAATTGACCCGGGTCTTGGATCGTCACCTAAGTTAGGTCAGAATTGACCTCAGTCCTCGGTCGTCATCACTCTTGGGTCAGAATTGACCCCGGTCTTAGATCATCACCTGAAATAGGTCATAATTGACCTCGGTCCTCGGTCGTCACCACTCTTGGGTCATAATTGACCTCGGTCTTGGATCATCACTAGAGTTAGGTTAGAATTGACCTCGGTCCACGGTCGTCACCACTCTTGGGTCAGAATTGACCCCGGTCTTGGATCGTCACCTAAGTTAGGTCAGAATTGACCTCGGTCCTTGGTCGTCACCACTCTTGGTTCAGAATTGACCCCAATCTTGGATCATCACCTAAATTAGGTCAGAATTGACCTCGGTCCTCGGTCGTCACCACTCTTGGGTCAGAATTTACCTCGGTCTTGGATCGTCTCCTGAATTAGGTCAGAATTGACCTCGGTCCTCGGTCGTCACCACTCTTGGGTTAGAATTAACCCCAATCTTGGATCGTCACCTGAGTTAGGTTAGAATTGACCTCGGTCCTCGGTCATCACCACTCTTGGGTCAGAATTGACCCCGATCTTGGATCATCACCTGAATTAGGTCAGAATTGACCTCGGTCCTCGGTCGTCACCACTTTTGGGTCAGAATTAACCCCGGTCTTGGATCGTCACCTGAGTTTGGTCAGAATTGGCCTCGATCTTTGGTTGTCACCATTCTTAGGTCCTCAGAATCAACCTCGACCCTCTGATTTGGTCATCCCCAGCACGCTCCTTAGGTCCTCAGAATCGACCTCGACCTTCTGAATTGGTCATCACCATTCTTAGGTCCTCAGAATCGAACTCGACCCTCTGATTTGGTCATCCCCAACACGCTCCTTAGGTCCTCTGAATCGACCTTGACCCTCTGAATCGGTCATCCCCAACACGCTCCTTAGGTCCTCAGAATCGGCCTCGATCCTCTAAACCTACCATACTCTCTCAGAAGAATCATGCGGTGTCTAATCGACGGCTATCATTTATTCCAAACTTACCCATTGAGGGGCTCTGTAGACACCTCATTCTATTACCCCCTAACTCTCCTTAGGTCCCTAGTACTTCCACTCATCACCGCAAACCCAGGTCATGTCCCGAGCACTAACCTGGAAGCCATCGGGCACCCCCCGACTCAATTTGACCAAAAATCAAACTCTTCGTCTCGAATGAGACTTAATAAATCTTTGAAGGGCACTTAATACCCTTTCCAACGGTCCATCCCGTGCACAATTCCGACTTACCATGCGGACGAACGATCCGTTTGTGTTCGAAACCCCAACTTAGAGGCCACCGGACGCTCCCGGGATCTTGTGACACCCCGACTAATTAAATACCGGGTAGCTACTCCTTTATTAAATTAATTCAAAATGCCAAGTTGGCTCAGTTAATAGCATCACTGTCGAAAACCTTTTAAAGATTACTAACCACCTAGTATTTAAAAAGTAAGTTGCCAAATTTTAATTTAAGTCTGATTAACATGCAACAAGTGTAATGAAGAAATAAATAACACCATTCACCATACTGAAGTAAAACGAATAACCATCACAATAGAGTAAATAAAGTCTGGAGGAAAACTCCTCACTACAATCCAATAACTGAAATGAATAACCGAATACTGAAATAATACATGCTAAAGTCTGAAAACTGAAATGTAAAAGATGTCTCTAAATAGAAATGGGCAACATGCCCTACAACTGATAGATAGTGACTCTGGAATCCAAAAGATAGAAGCGTCTACATGCAAATCCCTGTAGCTTCCACAAACAGCTACAGCTCGTCACCTGAATGAGTATCCTATGCTTGGTGTCCCTATGGCTGGGCACCTAAAATGGTTTTACAAGAAAAAGATTTGAAAAGCAAACGGGTCAGAGCCCGAATGTGGAGTTATATTTTAAAAACCTGCAAGTGCTTTAAAAACATTTAAAACATTAAATGCAAAGTACATGTTAGGACGTGCACTCACATGATATTCTCACCTCTCGTCTAACTGTGCACTCCTAACGTAAGTACCCATCTAACGATACGAACCACTAGCTAAGTGCTATTCTATCTAGCTAGACTGCCATAGGTCCTACCCTCATTACTCGATTCCATTACATTATAACGCTCGTAATTAAGTAGGGGTTTATCGTAAACTCAGATGCTCAATATGCAATATATATAACACTATCAGTTAACTCGTTATATTCTCGAAACAATACCGTAATTATATTCACCATAATAACGTGAAGATTCTCATTAATTAAGTGTATATTATTCACATCATAAATATACAATACAAGCACCCCGAGAACTAAGCTGTGGTGCACACATACTCTGCTATCCATCCCGGTACATCACGTACATAAGGATCACATATTCCGAATCTCTCAGGAATAGTTCAGATAACACAAATCACAAATAGTGGAGGCGAACACAGTCACATCACTTGGGTCACGTACATACCTACGCTCCCACGATCAGCGGACTTATTAACATCCCAATAAGTCTTTCTCTGACCTATGTTCATCGAGGTACCAGTCTATATCCCCCCCGTAGGCACACAAGGATTAGAGGGTCCTAAGCGAACGTAACCTCCCGTGATAGCAAGTATGGTAGGTATGTCATACACACAATTCATATACCAATACTAAGTAAACACACGTCTTAGTAATACCGTATTTTAATCGTAGTACATATCGCATTCTCGTACTAACTTATACTTATCACAATTTATACTATTCTGGTTTGTAATCCTACGCGCCATAATTTACTCTCGTAGTAGACACTCACGTCTCAACCCAAACCGTCCATTGAATTAAATCTCTAGTATATAAATTTATTCCTCGTAATAACCCAAAAGTCCCAATTCTATCCTTACATCATCATCGGAATGTTATCTATGTCCTCGAACAAGCTTACGGGACTCCAAAAATCAAAACAGTCCAAAAAGGACCAAACTGTCAACTCGTTAGAAGTCTCGTTCGAACGAGACTGTTCGAACGAGACTGTTCGAACGAGATTCCTCTGCCAACTCGTTAGAAGTCTCGTTCGAACGAGGCTGTTCGAACGAGGTCCCAGTTCGTTCGAACGAACTGTACCTTCTAACGATATCTCGTTCGAACGAGATATCGAAGGAAATCCATTCTCGTTAGCAGCGACTGGTCAACTCGTTAGAAGCTCGTTCGAACGAGTTTGTTCGAACGACCTGGGAAGGGGCTTCTAACGAGCTACCAGATTCGGCCCAAATTTTTTTCCCAATTCGTTTTTCATCCATTTTAACACCTCAAATCTTCTAAACTAAGTCCCAACAATCGTTTAAGGGTCTATAATCAATACTAAACATATATAGTCACATCCTAACATGTTTTTAAGGGATTAATCCATCCTAACATCAATTAAATTTACAAATTTCTACCCTTTTTCCCAATATCTCAAGAACATGAACCCTAACTTTATATCATCATCAAATCCCAGAATTAAATTCGTTTTAATTTCTCCTAATCACAGTTATTATGAGAGAAATCATCTTCCTATCATTCTACATGCAATTCTCTTCAAAATTTTCAAGATCTAAACTCCAACTACATGGGTTTTCATTCAATCTTTCAAGAACAATCAAAATTCTTCAATTTCTAACATGGAAAAGACATTCTCTGAATTTAAATGGAATAAAGTCACTTGCCTTGATTGTCTCTGAGTTTGGTGTAGGTTTGGTAGAACTTTTCTGCAGAATTTCTTCTCTCCAAGCTCCTTCTCCAATGGTGGCTTAAGGTGGCTAGGGTTTGATTTGGGAAGCTTAGAAAACCTAAATGATAACCTACGTAGCCTTCTAGGTTAATATGGTTTGGTTATGGGCTTAGTGGGTCAAATCCACATCAGATTTAATTAACCAATTTTCGTCACTTTTAATTCCTCAAAATGTAAAATTACCAAAATACCCTTTAAGTTGCCGGTATGGCCTAAAAATACCCCGGGACCCAAACTATACCCCCGGCTAGTGTTTTTTGACTATCTCGACCCTTCCGGATGCGTTGGCACACTCAAAATGACCATACGGATTATAGATTTTAAATTCACTTTTATTATCAAAAATATTACACCGTGACGCGGCGGTCCCACGCGTCTCAACAAAATTTCTAAAATGCCGTATATAAATCTCACGACAAATTTCATAATACCAAATACATATATCAAAACATGTATGCACATAATCAAATACCAACTCGCATCTCGTTAGTATTTTAACCCGGATTAATTTCCAATTAATACGCATTTAATTAATTAATTCCAATTAATACACATTTAATTAATTAATCCCAAAAATAAATATAGCCAAAAGTACGGGGTATTACAGATCTGTTGACCTAAGTCAACCCTTCAGCTGGACTGAAGCTGAATGAATCTTCGAAGGGCACTGAATACCCTTTCCAACGGTCCATCCCGTGCACAATTCCGACTTTCCATCCGGACGGACGATCCGTTTGACTTCGAGAGGTCATCGAATGCTTCTCGGGCCCGGTTGACCAAAGTTAACTTCCTGAACTCGGCTAAACTCTTTGGAATGTCGAAGTACATCTCCTAACCTTTATAACGGTCTGCCCCATGCGCGATTCAGACTTACTATGCGGACGAACGATCCATTTGCGTCCGAATAATTCCTCGTCCAACGGACCGATAAATGATTCCGAGCCACATTTGACCCAAAGTAAACTCCTAAACTCGGGAGCAGTCCAAAGGTCTTTCGAAGGTCTCTGAAATACCTTTCCAACGATATGCTCTGTGCACGATTCTGACCAACGATTTTCCCTCGGCGACCAATTTTCCAAAAAAGCCCGAGGCGCACTGCCAAATGGCAGGTCCCAGACCCTGCCTATCGGCACCTGCCGATAGTTAGTGCCATGGCAATGCCGATCCGCAGACCCCTGGGCCTATAAAAGGACGCTTTGGCCTCATTTGCAAGGGGAGCACAGATAAGAAGCAAATCACTCTCAGCAAACCCCCAAAAACCTCTCTCGAAGGCAGCGTGATTTCAACTTCCAAATCCCTTTTTCACTTCCAATTTTCATCATCCCTTTCATCAAACTTGATGAATTAACCACTCCCCATCATCATCCAAGTGCAAGGGTTGCTTTTCAACATTCAAGATCAAGCTCAAGGTCTCCAAGAAGGTCCAACTTTCTCAAACTCTCTCCTAAATTCTCATAAATTTGCAATAACTTATTTTCTTACTTAGCACTTTTACTATATCATCTCACACACCATAAATACACTTTTTATCTAGTATTATTGCACATCTCCTATTTTCATATAAATAAAAACCTAAAAAATAAGAAAAAGAGGGTTTGCTCATAAATTCTAAGTAGGGATTCTCACACTTTTTCCACACTTTTCTCACAACTAAACCACTTTTTCTACACACACACATACACACACACTTACAAATAAGATATTTCTCCATTTGGATTTATGGGTTAAACCCCACCCCTCACTTTACATGCGAACTATGTGGACTTTGATGCTTGTATAGGCTACGTAGGCGTCTTGGGGTAAAACCCGAGACTCGAGTCCTTTTCTCACTTTTTCTCTTATTTTCTATCTTCTCTTTATCTCATTTTCCATTATATTCTATATACTTGTTCTTAGTAACGTATTATTCCATATGCGTAATGTAGGGGTAATCACGTAAATCTTATTTTCTACACTAATCTCACATTCCTACGGATGGCTCTCTTTGTCTTTTCCATGATACAAGTCGAGGATTCCTACCTCCATTCTATATATACACATGCACACATTTCACGGGGGGAAATATAAAGGAAAATAGCAAATATTCATGAGAGACCGAAAGGGCGGAATGGGTTTCTAACACCTTCCCATTTCGTAACTAAGCCTTCGAACCCTTCTCGAATCATTTTGGTTTCGCACGCACCAGTATTTCTTTGGATGCCATCATTCGGGGTGGCTTCCCCTTTTTCTTTTGTCTGTTTTGAGTAAAATAGACTGGTGACTCTAAGTCTCTCTACATTTTCACACCTCACAAATCGACGCCGGCCGAAGCGCTCTCCCGAGAGGGGATGCATGGGACCCGAAGGATCCTTTCTCCCTCCGCGGCGGGGATCAGGGATGGCCACAATATTCAAAACCTTGTACGTATATACACATTATTATATGTATATATCCATGTATATTTATTTATCAAAATACCCAAACTAGAACGTAATCAATTAAATTTGAAAACAAAAGAAATATTAAGTTTACATTTCCCAAAATCAAAACCATTTCTTAAAATCAAGTACATAAATTACACATAAACGTAACATAAACAAAAATCAAATTACATGTATTATAAACTTGTTGGATTTGTTATTGACACAATAAGAGAATTCTTGAAAAATCAGGACCAAAAACAGAATCAATTAAAATAATCACAACAAAATACTAACTTCTTTGCGACACTCCATGCCAAATTAATCTGTTCTTATAAAAATAGCGGCACACCATGACAAATTAATATGTTATCATAAAAAATATCCTCTATTTACATCTTTAAGCAAAACCCACTTTTCAGATTCAAATAAAACCTAAAAACAGTGAGAAACTACTATTCTCAAATTTACCATAAGAACCAATAAAATAACTGCTTGTTTAACCAAATGTAATAACCAATATCTTTTCTCGAATGGATAATATTATTAGAAACTATAAACTTGTATTAATATAAACATCCTATTAGTATTATCATAACAATCATCAATATAATCAGGGTAAAAAATAGAATCAGTTAATATAATCACAACTCAATACCCTAGATAAATGTAATAATCTTGATATGAACAAACGATAAATAAATCCATAAGTATGTATACCTTTAGAAAGGGAAACGCTTGTGTTGAAAGGGAAATGCCGGTGGTTGAGCGAGGCAACAATGGTGGTGATCGAGGTAGAGAGGATAGAGAACGTGACTGAGAGAGAGAGAGATTAGTTTGTGAGATACGATTGAGAAAGAACAAGGGTTTTAAGTTTAATATTGTTTTGTTATGACGGTATTTGACCCTAACACGACTGTGACAACAAAATAATTATTGTCATGGTCTTTGACCCTGACATGACCATGACAACAACTCTTTATTTTTTGTTAAGATTTTTTACTTTGATAACTCCTTGGGGATAAAAGGTGATAAAAACCCTTTTTTGATGTTGTGTGTGTAGGAAATATAAATTGAATATCAACCCACTCAAATGCGCTTTCGGTGTAACAAGTGGAAAATTCTTAGGTTTTGTGGTGGATTACACGAGAGTTAAGATGGACCAAGACAAGAACAAAGTTATCCTTGATATGCCTTGCCTAAGAATGATACAGGATCTGAAGAGCTTCCTCGGGAAGATTTTCTTCCTAAGAATATTTATCCCAGGTTTGGCTGAGGTTACTTATCCATTAATGGATTTGTTGTGCAAGACTATAAAGTTCAAATGGAGTAACCTCACCAAGAATATTTTGACAAGCATAAACAATTACTCACCTCCCCACAAATGATGATTTCGCCAAGAACTGGAGTATCATTTGAGATTTATCTTACCTCTACCACAAGGTCCATTGGGGAAATATTGACATAAGGGATTAATGGGAAAAAATGAGCAGTCTACTATTAGAGTAGAATCATTCACGGTCTAGAGGTAAGATAAAGTAACATTGAGAGGCATTATTTGACCTTGGTATTTGTTACCCCAAAACTTAGGCATTATATGTTGTTTTTCACAATTAATATTATGACAAGATGTGTTCCTATTAAGTTTCTATTAGTACGAACGATTTTAATTGGAAGAGTAGCAAGGTAGTTCCTTATCCTCTCAAAATATGACCTGAAATGTGTGGTCCCTCGTGCAATCAAGAGTCAAGCTTATGCTGATTTACTGATAATTTTTCCTTCTAGAATATTTGACCCACCTCATGAAGACATTTCAGGAGATTATATACAAGATAACTTCTTAAAGACCATTTTTAAGGACATGATTTTATAAATGTCCATTATAAATTAGTATTTTGTATACCGCTACAACCGTCGAAGAATGTTCAAGATCACATATGCAACAAGACGGATCCGAATATCAAGTTTCTTCAACAATCAAGCCTCCGCTAGATGAATTTGGTAACGGTTGTGTTTTTATTCTTGAGCATTTCACTTAGAATATTGGGATATTTTTCATCAAGTGTTGGAATATCAAGTGTTGGAGTGGAGTTTTTAAGTTTTTTGTCAAAATTAATTTTTGAATTTTTAAGGAGCTGCATTTTCTAGGAAAAGAAAATGCAAAAATATTGATTTAAAGGCTAGTTTGAACGACAACCTATGTCATTCAAATGACATGACATCTTGCACGAAGCTTGTTCGAGCGACGCGTGTCATCGTTCAAATGAGATGTGATCTCGTTCGAGCAATCTGTCGCCTTAAGGTTTTGTAGAAATACACGTTAAATGAGGCATATTTCATTAAGAAGTCTTTTCATTTTTCATTCTGGAAATAATGAAAATCGACAGAACACTTTTGGCTTCTACATTTAGGGATTGAAACCCTTGTTTATTAATTCACAAAACTTCCAACGTTTAGGTGAATTTTTTCGAAACCCAAGAATATAATTTTCTATTGTTCAACCTTTGTGGAGTGTGTCTCTACACCTGAAGACTGAGGTCATTGAGGTTCACTCCATGTGGATCTTTACTAAATATTGGACTGCGATTCATATGGGTTCGCTGCATGGGATCCACTGATGACTCTAGACTGAGTGTCTATATAGGTTTGCTGAGGTAAACTTATTGCAGATTTCATTGTAAGTGTAAATTGCGACTTAATTATAGTGAAGTAAAAGGTTTTTCCCTAAGGGGATTTTTTCTGAAATATGTGAGTTAGCATATTTGTGTTTGTTGGTTTGATACATGCACACATGTAGATTTTTGTTTAAGGTATGCATTAGTTTGATTCAAAAATTGACTCTAATTAAATAAGTTTGTATTTGGAATTTACGCATTTATTTAAAATTGGTATCATACGGTGCATCACTTTTTTCACAAATTGGTATTAGAGCGGGTTATGCTAATTTATCACGTGATCTTGATTTTTATTTGTTTGATACATTTTGACTACTGATGTTGTCAAATTGGTATCAGAGCAGGTTATGATAATTTATTGCTTATTCCTATTTTTCGCAAAAATTGCGTGATATTGATTTTCTCTGTAAAAAGCTGTTTTGTGTAAAATCGTAATTTTTTTCGATAGAGTACTTATGTAATCGAATGCCTCCCCTTGATGACACGAGTTAGAGTTTTGATGATTTAAATAGTTTGAATTTGACGTTTGCGAAAAGAATTGATTTTTTGGAAAAAGAAAATTTTCCTTCTAAATCCGCCATGGATCTTTTGCAAACGGTTCAAAATCAAACAAATTTTTATCATGAGAAATTTGTTTCTTTGGACTATGACTTTAATGCGTTAAGTTGTCCAAAAAGGAGAGTTATGAGAGAGTCCTATTATTAGAAAAAGAATTAAAGGACTTTAAAGATTCTAGGATTTGTGCTTGTGCCAAAGTGAATAAACAAAGTTTACGCGATGAGTTTGCGGCATGTGAGGAGACTCTTAGGGATAATTTTGCATATTTTAAAAACGAACGTGATAACCTTCTAGGACTTATTGAAAATTTAGAGAAGGAGTCCCTATTGTAAGAGTCCAATTCTTTGCTTGAGTAAAAATTTTGGAGATAAAAAATAATTTGACAGACTCGAGTAGTGTTGGTAGCAATAGTAGTGGCTCATCGTGTTCTCATATTTCGAGTGTTAAAGCCAAGACCATTATTTGTTTTAGAGGGTCAATAAATCCCAAGGATGTTAGAATAAAGTCAACTCGTAGGTGTCGGTCCGCCCGTTTACACATGTTCATATTGTGGTAAGAAAGGTCACTTTAGGCGCTTTTGTTTCGATCTTTGAAGAAGCCCTAGGAAGTTAAAGTCTAGTGTTCCCTTGGTTACCAAACCCCCATTCGTCATTGCACACCTATCTATTTGGATTAGGAAATCACTTTTAGAGGCATTAGATGTTAGACTAGTTGATTATCGGGTGCTTGCACATAATTCTTGTCTTGCTATATCATATAGATGATTGTGTTCGCATGTTTGTCATATACTAGTTATGTTTCATGATATATTCTTGCTAGTGTTATGACTTGTGTAATTTTTGTATTAGATTTTTGTTTTTGAAATTTTTGGAAAAATACAAAAAAGATTTTATTTTCATAAAATTTTGAAAAACTCAAAAAGAGTTTTGTAGTTTGTTTTTACACCGTTTATGGATGGACATTTAGGATGATGGAGTGACAATTCCATTCCATATCCATGTGATGATTTGATAGTGTTTTGATATGCATCATCATTTCATTTTTATGCTTTACAATATTTAGAGTCATTGAGATGTGATTAGTTGTTACTACCTACATGTTTGACTCATAAGTTCCTTTAATGCACACTTGCACGGATTTGTTTGATTATTGTACTTGTTTATCACATATTGGTCAGGGTGTTGTCATCTCAATTCTGTCTTTAAAATGAACCATATGCGATAAAACTTGACAAGGGAAGTAGTGCATGTAAAAACTGTTTACCGTGAGGAATTTAATTGCAACAAAATATGATGAGTGAATCACGGAAAAGGACTCCAAGATTTCAAAATTAACTAGTCGTGAAAGACAGCGTTTAAAGGAGCCCGAAAAAATTAAATGGCAATAAAAAGATAAATATGCCCAAAAGGGGCCACCTCAAAAGACAATATAAATGATTATTATTTATGAGGGAGTTCGGATGGAAAGAAATGAAAACGGGTTTGCACGTCCTGACAGCGTCTTGAAAAAGCATTCATAATTTTAGACGTTATTGGTGTGGGAATCACTTTTGACTTTGATGTGTTAATGTATTGAGTCGATGTCATTTAAATTCAACGCTTTTCAACACCTAAGGACTATTTTAAGATTCATTAGATAGGAGTATACGTATGCATCGTGCACATATGTTATGTTTGATTGCTGTTACTTGCCTATTGAATATGTTCACACCCATTCATTCCGTTTCCATGATTTGGTTAGCTTAGTGTAAATTCATGGTGTGATTTTTCCTTTTTTTAAAAAAATTAAAAAATCAAAAATAGTTTGTGAAGTATGTTTGAGTAGCTCTTTAATCGTGACAACTCCATGCTTGATTTCTTTATTCGTTTCCATGCCTATTTTGGTCAAATAAAAAGGGGGAGAATGAATTATACGAGTTTTTGCATTATGGGGGAGATTTGATTATGATGATTGATGAATTTTTATATAATTTCAAACTCGATACGTCACGAGGTATTTTCTTTGTCTTATGTGTGTAAATACAACAATGGAAGATCATATGTTACACACCCTGATGAGAAAAGATTGAGGATTTGAAGATTTGATGTTGGAGACTTTGAAGAAAAGTTTTGAGACCTACATGTTTAGTACCTTTTCATTTTTGGGTTCATGAGGGTATTAGATTTGTATAAGTATTTTGATTTGATAATTCAATTGTTTTTATTTTATACCAGCATAGACATAGGGAGAGATTTGTAAGGACATGATTTTATAAATGTCCGTTATCAATTAATAAGTCATATATCGCTACAACCGTCGAAGAATGTTAAAGATCACATATGCAACAAGACGGATCCGAATATCAAGTCTCTTCAACAATCAAGCCTCCGTGAGATGAATTTGGTAAAGGTTATGTTTTTATTCTTGAGCATTTCACTTAGAATATTGGAATATTTTTTGTCAAAAATTTTCTAAGCGTTGGAGCGGAGTTTTAAGTTTTTCGTCAAAATTTATTTTTGAAGCTTTAAGGCGCTGCATTTTCTGGGAAAAGAAAAAGAAAAAATATTGATTTAAAGTCTCGTTTGAACGACAACCTATGTCATTCAAACGACAGCCTATGTCGTTCAAACGACATCTCATCTCACGCGAAGCTCTTTCGAGCGACGCGTGCCATCATTCAAACAAGATGTGATCTCATTCGAGCGATCTTCCACCTCAAAATTTTGTATAAATACACGTTAAACGAGGCGTATTTTGTTAAGAAGTCTTTTCTCTTTTCATTCAACAAATAGTGAAAATCGGCAAAAGACTTTTGGCTTCTACATTTAGGGCTTTAAACCCTTATTTTTCAATTCACAAAAATCCCAATGTTTGGGTGAATTGTTTTGGAACACAAGAACATACTTTTCTATTGTTCAACCTTTGTGAAGTGCATCTCTAAGCCTAAAGACTGAGGTCATTAAGGTTCGCTGTGTGTGGATCTTTGCTGAAGATTATACTATGATTCATGTGGGTTCGCTGGGTGAGATCCATTACTGACTCTAGACTAAGTGTCTATGTAGGTTTGCTGAAATAAACTTATTGCAGATTTCATTGTAAGTCTAAATTGTGATTTAATTATAGTGAAATAAAAGGTTAGGCCCTGAGGGGATTTTTCTTGAAATCTGTGAGTTAACATATTTGTGTTTGTTGGTTTGACACACGCACACACGTAGATTTTTGTTTAATGGTAGGCTACCCCAAAGGCAATGGTCAAGCTGAATCAACAAACAAGACATTGGTTAATATTTTGGCCAAGACGATGGAGGAACTTCCTCGAGCACGGGATGATAAAATTTCAACAATACTATAGGTGTTGATACGAAAATTAGTCAGCTGACGTGGACTAATTATATCAGGACATGTGCCATCTTATGTGGTAAATGCTCACCAAACAACTCGCATCACCGAGCTACTCATCACCCCGAGATGCATAGCCTGCCGAGCTACTCAGCGTGCAGATCATCTGGATAGGAAGATCAAGCGACAATTCCACATTCGATGAACATCGGACTAAATGAACATTCTTATTGTACAGATGTATATGTCTATTAAACAACATCATATCGTCTATTCATACTGATAGTCCCAAAGCTATAAATATATTGTAACACTCTCCATAAAGGGATATGGATCTCTTGTAATCATCATCGAGATTAAGGCAAACCTCGACAATACAAAATAGTGGACGTAGGCCATTTTCATAAGGCTGAACCACTTTAAAATCTTTTGCCTCATTTATTTATTCCTTTTTATATGTGATTAATTAACTAGATCAAATCTAGTTTTTTACATCAATAGATTTGCCCCGTCTGTGGGAAACCACTATACGTAGCGTTTTTCACAAAAAACTTATTACCAATGGCTGAGATCCCAGAACCCAGTGACCGAAATAATACCGGAATCCCTCCAAACCCCTCCGCTCTTCCAACTATCGGTCAGCCCATTGGAATAGTAGCTAACTTAGCCCAAGGGAAAACGGCTATGCAAGAAACCATGCGACAACTCATTCAGACTGTTCGTAATGGATCACCTGCCCAGTCAGGTCAACCAAGCGTTCAGAGAACACCCATCTGCCATCCTCAAGAACTAGACGTACACTATTCCCAGATGTTTCACAGCCCAAGCACAGTGGCTCTCATCATACTGAGAGGTCCAATGATCCTTCATATCAGCCTGGGCGGACGTCATCTACAAGAGCTACATATTCTCGACAAGATGTCACCTTAACACCTGAGCGAACAAGCGCTTTGGAGAGGTTGATCAGAGTCTCTCCCTTTGACTGTTTGGGCCCTAGGAGGAATGGAAATCGCCCTAGGATTGCGTCGAGGAATTATCAACGACCAACTGATTTAAGGAAGGGTTCTGCCCAATCACGCCCAGCAACTCGTAATGAAAGATCCCAAGAGGAGAATTCAGCGCCCTCCGGTGCTCGAGCAAATAGGCCTGAGGTTGGGAATGATGCGTGGAAGGGTTCTATTCAAAGACTGGAAGACCAGTTAGGGGAAATGACTAAGGCCAAGAACCCTCTTCAAAGAAATTTTGTCCAAGGATCACCTTTTGTCCAGGCAATCGTGGATTTTCCCATACAATCAAAATTTAAAGCTCCTGTAGTGACGCCTAAGTATGATGGAAAAACTGATCCTGTCCTCCACATAGAGAAGTACCAAGCTACTGCTGATATCTATGCGGTTCCTGATGAAATAAGGTGCAGGGTCTTCTCAAGAACTATCACTGGGTCCGCCCAGATATGGCACAACTACCTTCCTTAGGATAAGATTTCTACTTTCCACCATTTGGCATAGCTCTTCATATGGAACTTCTATTTCGGTGCGAAGCCGGTGAAGAGAGTAGCACACCCACTGAGTGTGAGGCAGAAAATAGGAGAAAGTACAAGGGATTACATGGCAGAATCGATGGCAAAAGAAACTAACATCATGAATGCCGAAGAGGCCATGGCTGCAAAGTAGAATGTGGATACTAAAGCAGAAAACAAGGATGAAGGTATAGCGGATAAGAAGGATTAAAAACACAATGGGAATGGCAAGAGGCCAAAGGGCAAGGTGAAGCTCGAGAAGTTAAAGAACTATGGGAACTACACTCCCTTAAAGGTGGACATATACCATGTTTTGGAGGAGATCAAGAATAATGAGGAGTTAACTTGGCCGAAGAAATAAGGACAGATCCCGATAAGAGGGATAAGTCCAAATACTGTGAGTTCCATAGAGATCATGGCCACACGACCAAGCGCTGCATAGCCCTCCAAAATGAGATTAAAGCACTCATTAGACTAGGAAAATTAAGTAAGTTCGTTGATCGCCAGAGGGAAGACCAACTAGAGAGGAGGACAAAGGTCCAAATCTCCTCGCCGAACAAGAGATGACAAAAAGAGGGACCACGAAGATGATCCAGAGGATGACCCCGACCTCCCCAAAAATCCAAGGCAGCCTGAGCGTGAGGTATTCTTAATCCACTTTGGATCATTTGAATGTAATGTGATTACAAGTGACGATGTGGGAGGTGGGGATCATACTACTGAACGAAAAGCTTACCTCAATGAGGCCCAAGCTTGTTCTTACATACAGCGCATAAATTTGGCCGAGGAAAATCTCCCTAGGAAGGTGAACAAGGACAAAATGGTTATCAATTTTTCTAAAAATGATCTTGCCGGAGTACTGTACCCTCACGACGACCCCCTAGTAGTCAAGATGAGAATGAAGGATGTGGTAATTTGACGTGTATTGGTAGATAATGGTAGCTTTGCAGACATTATGTTCTACCCCTGTTTTGATAGCGTGAATCTAAAGCAAGCCCAGTTAGAGCCATATCATAAGCCCCTCCTCAGTTTTACTGGAGAAAAGGTTTGACCACTCGGGACGATCAAGTTGGACATGCTCATTGGCACCTGGCCTACTTGCAGAATAGAGAAAGTACACTTTTTCATAATGGATAAGAATGTCCAATCAGCCTATAATATAATCATGGGGAGAGTAGGTTTGAATAAATTCGAGGCAGTGTCATCCCCGGTACACCAATAATTGAAGTTTTTGACCAATTTCGGGGTTGGAGCTGTGAAAGGCGACCAGAAAGTAGCTCGAGAATGCGACTATTCATCCACTGAATTGGAGGAAATGGAGGAGGCCAGGAATAAAACCACCACCTACCAGGTGGATGGGTCCAAGGAGGATAAAATTAAAACGTTGGATCCTAGGGATGAGTCCCAGCTTATGAAGGGTCAGGTCATGGAAGCTCCGGAGAACATTATCCTGAATGATGAATGACCAGAACGGATAACTCAGACTGGCGCTTCATTGGATCCGTCAATAAAGCAGGAACTGGTGGCATTTTTAAGGCGCAGAAAGCAAGATTTCTCATGGAATCATGAAGGCATGCCAGAGATAGACCCGACCTTCTTGTGCCACGAGCTCAATGTCAATAAAGAGATCAAGCCAGTGAAGCAGCGACGAAGGGTATTTAGCTCAAAGAAGAATCAAGCTAGCCAGGAGGAAGTCAAAAAGCTACAGAAGGCCTCTTTTATTGAGGATGTCAAATATCCCGATTGGCTAGCCAATGTTGTGATGGTGAAAAAGAAGAATAACAAGTGGAGGATGTGTGTAGATTTCATAGATCTTAATAAAGCCTGCCCCAAAGATCACTTTCCTTTGCCCCGAATTGATTAGTTAGTGGACACTACCTCGGGGCATGAGTTATTGAGCTTCATAGACGCTTATTCTGGCTACAACCAGATTAAGATGAAATCAGAAGACATGGAGAGTACTTCTTTTACTACCCCAAGGGGAACATATTGCTACAATGTTATGCCTCTCAGACTCAAATGCAGGTGCTATGTACCAGAGGTTGATGAATAAAGTTTTTGCATAGAGAATCCGTAAAAATATAAAGGTTTACGTCGATGATATGCTGGCTAAGAGAAAGAAAGCCGCTAACCATCTAGCTGGCCTCGGCCAAACCTTTGATCAGTTGGAAAAATATCAGATGAAGCTGAACCTAACGAAATGCATATTAGGTGTCCGAGAAGGCATGCTCCTCGGATATATTGTGAATCAGCGAGTCATTAAAGAAAATCCGAAGAAGATCAAAGATTTGCTAGAATTATGATCTCCAGCTACAAATAAGGAAGTGCAAAGCCTCACCGACCGTGTTACAGCCCTTAATAGGTTTGTATCAAGAGCAACAGAGATATGTCTCCCATTATTCAAGACTCTATAAAATAACTTTCGAGTGGAATGATGAGTGCGAGAAGGCGTTTTAAGAATTGAAAAAATTTTGGGACACCTCCACTATTATCCAGGTCGGTGATGGGAGAAAGATTATACTTGTATCTGGCTGTCTCGGAGAGCGAAGTTAGTTCAATATTGATAAGATTGGAGGATGAAGTACAAAAACCAGTATACTACACCAGCAAAGCATTCCGAGGGGCAGAGATTAGATATCCAAAGTTGGAAAAGCTGGCATTAGCTCTAATAGAGGCGAGTAGGAGGATGAAACCCTATTTCCAGGCCCATACGATAGTGGTATACACTGATATGCCACTCAGAAAGGCCTTGCACAAGCCAAAAAAATCTGAAAGACGGATGTATTGGGCGGTAGAACTGTGCGAGTATGATATTATTTATGAGCCAAGGTCCTCACTCAAAGGGCATGCAGTGGCAGATTTCATTGCGGAGTTCACTTACCCAGATATCGATGACTAGCAAGAGTCTAATGCAGAATAACCCGAGGATGTTACAGGATCATCAAAGATAATACCCGATTAACTCCCCTTAGAAGACCTACCAGAAGGGATGAACGACGAGCAACAAGAATTGTCAAAAAATATCCCAAGGCTGGGGAATGATAAGAGGAAGTGTCAAATATTCCATCAGGGAACCTTATCAGATCAAGGGTTTGATAATGGTATACATGTATGGAACTTGTATGTTAATGGCTCTTCATGTGCCACAAGCAGTGGAGCTGGAATAATCCTAAACAACCCTGATGGATTGGATGTCGAATATGCTCTACATTTTTAATTTAAAGCTTCCAATAATGGGGTTGAATACGAGGCTATGATCGTGGGACTCAGTTTAGAAAAAACAATGCATGCAGAGCAAGTCACCGTGTTTAGTGATTCCTAACTAATTATAAATCAGACTCTGGGATTATATGCAGCGAGGGGAGACTTCATGATAAGGTACCATTCCAAAGCTATGAAGATTGTGTCCACTTTTACAGCGGTACAGTTGATCAGAATACCAAGATTGGAGAATGTGAGAGCTGACGCAGTATCTCGATTAGCCTCAGCTACTCGTACCGAGCTACGAAGATCGATTCCTATTGAGATATTGGCAGAACGGAGCATAGATGAAGATTTAATGGTGAAAGTCATTACCTTAGAGATGGGATCATCCTAGATGGAACCCATCAGGGCATATATCGAAAGAGTTGTACTAACTGACAACCTTGCAGCCAAGAGGCTGAAGTTTAAATCTGCTCGATATGTACTGAATAATGTCATTTTGTATAAAAGGTGCATCATAGCAGGTCTACAGAGGTGTGTGCATCCCTCAGAAGTCAAAGACCTGATCAAAGAGGTTCACGAAGACTCCTGTGGAGCTCATGTAGTAGGTCAGATGCTACTAAAGAGGATAACGACGCAAGGATACTATTGGCCGACGATGAGAGCTAACCGCACACCTTATGTGAAGAAATGCAATAAATGCCAACGTTTCTCTTCCATTCGAAGAACTCCCCAGGCATTGTTAACACCCATTACTTCCCCCTGACTATTTGCTATATGGGGCATGGACTTGGTCGGGCCTTTGCCGACCACCAAAGGGAGGTTTAAATATCTGGTAGTTGCTGTTGATTATTTCACCAAGTGGGTTGAAGCTGAACCTCTCATTGACATGTCGTACAAAAGGGTTTACCAGTTTATTTGAAAGAATATTATTTGCAGGTATGGTCTGCCACATGCTTTCATTATCGACCATGGTACCCAATTCGATAAGGAGGATTTAGCGGTATATTGTCATCAATTCAATGTCCAAAAAATCCATTATGCACCAGGCCATTCACAGAGCAATGGGAAAACTGAGGTGACAAATAGGACTTTGCTGAACGGTTTGAAGAAATAACTGGATGATGCAAACGGAAATTGGATTAATGAGCTACACTTTGTGTTATGGGCATATCGTACAACACCCCGAACAACCACGGGAGAATCACCGTACATGCTAGCCTTTGGAAGTGAGGCAGTTATACCAGCTGAATTGGGCCTACCCACGCACAGGGTGCTAAATTTTAACTCTCCTATAAGCAATTTGATGAGACGCTTAGATCTAGACATGCTCGAGGAAGTTAGAAAAGATGCGGCAATTAGGAATGCGTCCTACCAACAACGAACAACCATGTTCTACAATAAAAGGGTAAAGAAATTTGTATCTCCTGAAAATTATAAGAGAGTAATAGCAAGGTTTGGAAATCTGAAACTGGATTTTTGTTATCAATTTAATTTCATTTTAGGCAGCCTTTATTTATAGATAATGAAAAGCTTTGTCTTCAAGAGTCATGACTGTTGGATTAACAGTCTTAAGTCAATTTCGAAATGGTATGACTGTTAATTACCAACAGTCTTAAGTCATTTCCGAACAGGTACAATTAATACCGAATCGGTTTTGCACGGGTCAACTAAAAAGTGACCACGCCTGAGCCGGACGAATCCCGGCAACCCGCTACCACTGCGGACACGTGGCATGCGAAGTGCAAAGTGCCCCACTAGCGCCTCTACAGCCCACTCCCCCCACCCGCACGCACGCGCGCGCGCATACGGTGCTTCGCACCGTATTGAGGTATCTTGAATAGCCTCTTAAATGCTAGATGAATTAACTCTTCATCTTCCATTTGTACTTATTAAGTGCACAAATTCTTAATATTTTTCCAATGTGAGACTCAAAGGTTGGCCACTTCTTTTATAGCTTAGTGGTGACACTTAGCTTTGTACATTTTCAAATGTGGGACACTATCCCCTTTTATATTTGGGTTAGCTTCCCACCTCTTCCATACACTTCCAATGTGGGACATGCTCTTTAAGATCTTACACCCAAAACTCTTACTCACTTATTTTATAAAATCTCCAACATTCCTCCACCATTTTCAAAACAATTTTTGTAAATCTTTGATTGTCTGTAAGACTGTGTATAAGCATTGGTGTCTCACGACTTGAACCAATACCCTGTGAAGGTTCGTCAAGGCTAACCATGAAAGTATAGTAGACTTGTCTTTGAACTATCAATCCATATTGATCAGCCGGATTTATCTTCACACACAAATCTTTTAGTCATTGATTATCCATATAAGCCGACACATGTATTAGGCCTTGTGTCTGTACCTTGATTTCATGAGTACTTTAGAGTCAAGCCCAGTTCTCATAGGAAGCGGAACCACTTCCACACTCATATAGGTAGATTATCATAGGTGTCCATGTAACTTAAAACACCATAAATCTATTAAGGTTAAACTCATCCTCTTTCATTATTCATTACATATTCTAAGCACTTATCCTTGGGATGTTAAATTTTATAGTGCTTACAATCACGTCGTATGATGTACTTTAACCATTGAACTTGAGACTTGAATATATCAAGTTTCAAGTTGAGTTTCCATCAAGAGTGGTTATTATTAATGGGCTTTAGTCCCATACCTATTGATGTCTTAGACACCAGTCCTCTTGCAAGACCTTTTGTAAAAGGATCAACTAAATTTTGACTTAATTTTACATAATCCACTTTGATTACACTATTGTAATCATTTGTATGACATAACCATGTCTCAGGCCAGTATGTCTAGATTTTCCATTGTACACTTTACTATAAGCTCTGGAAAGTGTAGACTCACTATCACATTGTATAGATATTGGAAGCATTGGTTTTGGCCAAAGTGGAATTTCAATTAATAAATTCCTTAACCATTCTGCCTCTTTACTAGTTGAAGCTAATGTTACAAACTCAGCTGCCATAGTAGAATCAGTTATACAAGTTTGTTTCTTTGATCCCCAAGAAACAGCTTCTCCACCAAGAGTGAAAATCCACCCACTTGTTGAGGAATGATCCTCCCGCTCAGTTATCCAACTGGCATCAGAAAACCCTTATAATACTGAAGGATATCCACTATAGTATATACCATAGTCCATAGTTCCTTTCAAATATTTTAATATTCTATTGACACCATGCCAATGCAATAAACTTGGATTACTAGTATATCTACTTAATTTACCAACAGCATAAGCAATATCAGGTCGAGTACATGTCATGGCATACATTAAACTACCAATTACTCGTGCATATTCCAATTGTGAAATAGCTCTACCATTATTAGATATCATATTTAGCTGTGGTTCAAAAGGTGTACTAACAGGCGTGCAATCAAACTGATTAAATTTCTTAAAAGTTTTCTCAACATAATGAGATTGAGTGAGAATTATATTTTTATCTTTCCTTATTATTCTCATTCCTAATATGACATTAGCTACACCCATATCTTTCATATCAAATTTAGAAGACAGAAAACTCTTTGTATTATTAATGCTTTCTAAATCAGTACCAAGAATTAACATGTCATCTACATATAAACAAATGATCACACCTTTACCATTAGCAAATTTACTATAAACACACTTATCAGATTCATGAATTTTAAAACCATAAGAAATAATGACTTTATCAAAATTTTCATGCCATTGTTTAGGTGCTTGTTTTAAGCCATATAAGGACTTAATAAGTTTACATACTTTATTTTCTTGTCCAGGCATAACAAACCCTTCAGGTTGTTCCATGTAAATTTCTTCTTCTAAGTCACCATTTAAAAAGGCAGTTTTCACATCCATTTGATGAATCTCAAAATTATATATAGATGCTAATGCAATTAAAATTCTAA
Organism: Sambucus nigra; assembly: GCA_949130495.1. Classification (NCBI taxonomy): domain Eukaryota; kingdom Viridiplantae; phylum Streptophyta; class Magnoliopsida; order Dipsacales; family Adoxaceae; genus Sambucus; species Sambucus nigra. Next base: position 446,572,837 of record OX422218.1, on the reverse strand, counting down.
TAGTGGAGGTTCTAGCAACAGGTGCATAGGTATAAAAATAATCAATTCTTTCTTTTTGTGTAAAACCTTTAGCAACCAATCTAGCCTTGAATTTATCAATTGTTCCATCTATTTTCATTTTCCTTTGAAAAATCCATCTACACTTAATGGGTTTAGACCCAGGAGGTAAATCTACTAACTTCCAAGTATTATTTCCCAAGATTGAATCCATTTCATCATTTATAGCTTCTTTCCAAAATGCTGAATCTACACACTTAATTGCCTCACTATAAGTTTGTGGGTCTGTTTCAACGCTAAGAGTCAAAGCATATTTATTACAAGATGTGTCTCTAGTTCCTTCAACAAGAAAGAATACAAAGTCGGGACCAAAGATTTTTTCGTTCCTAGGTCTCTTACTTTTTCTAATCTCTTCTTGTTCTACTGGTGGAGTATCAGATAATTGTGAAGGAGTGCTAACTTCTGTTTCATTATTAATTCTAGGAATAGAAGAAAACCTTTGTTCATAAAAAATTGCATCTCTCGATTCAATTATTGTATTTACCTCAACAGAATCATTAGGTTCACTAACCAAAAATCTATAAGCTTTACTATGCTGTGCATAACCTATGAAAATACACTCGACAACTTTGCTTCTTAATTTCTTTCTCTTAGTTTCAGGTAGTCTTACAATAGCTCTACAACCCCAAACTTTAAGATAACCTAAATTAGGTTTTCTATTCTTCCATAATTCGTAAGGAGTTTTCTTATTATCTATAACAAGTATCCAATTCAGAATATGACACGCAGTTAAAAGTGCTTCTCCCCCAAACCCTTTACTTAAACCAGAATAAGAAAGCAGAGCGTTAACCATTTCAGTTAGTGTTCTATTTTTTCTTTTTGCTACTCCATTTTGTTGTGGTGTATAAGGTTCATTAACTTCATGTATAATTCCCATATCTTCACAAAATTGAGGAAAGTGATACTCACCACCTCTATCAGATCTAAGACATTTTATTTTAGTATCACATTGATTTTCAACTTCATTTTTGTATGTCTTAAATCTATTAAGCACATCATACCTAGAGTTTAAAAGATATAGATAACAATATTTTGAAAAGTCATCGATAAATGTAGCAAAATATTTACTACCACCTCTAGTAGGTGTTCCATGCAAATCACAAACATCACTATGTACTAATTGCAACAAAGATGTAGTTTTTTCTATTTTTGGAAAAGGCTATCTTGTTATTTTTGTTTGCATGCATATTTTACACTTTTCATTCATATCATTCTCATAGTTAGGAATTAAATTTAAATTAACCATGAAATGTATTTTCTTTGTATTAATATGTCCTAAACGACTATGCCATAATAAAAGACAATCAACAATATAAGCAGAAGAATATTTTTCATTGATATTGAGCTTAAACATGCCCTCATACAAATATCCTTTGCCTACAAAGGTACCATTCTTAGTTAGAATAAATTTGTCTGACTCAAATACAAGCTTAAAGCCAAATTTGTTAAGAAGACTTTCAGAAACTAAATTTTTCCTAACATCAGGAACATGAAAAACATTGGTGAGGCTAAGGATTTTTCCGGAAGTGAATTCGAGATCCACTGTCCCTTTGCCTTTAACCGCAGCAGTAGATGAATTTCCCATATAGAGAACATCTCCTTCCACTGTTTCATAGGCAGAGAACAAGTTCTTGTCGTTACAAACATGCCTTGTGGCACCAGAATCAACCCACCAAGAGTTGTCTTCTCCAAGCATATTAGCCTCGGATATCATAGCAATAAATTTTTGCTTTGTGTCTGATGTCCCTCCTTTTTCCTTTAGTTTCTTGAACTCACGACAATCCTTCTTGAAGTGCCTGGTTTGTTGCAATGAAAACAATTTCTTTTCTTCTTTTTGTTTGCTTTAGAATTATTTGAAAAATTCTTTCGCTTGTTATTTTTTCCATGATTGCCATATTTTTGCTCCTTTCCTTCCTCCACCACATGGACCGTAGAAACAAAATTTTCTTGTTCCTCTTTACCATCTAGAATTGGAGACTCTTGTTCAATTCTTAAATGAGTCTCTAATTCTTCAAGTGAAAGATCCTCCTTTTTGTGTTTGAGTTCTTTCGTACAATCTTTCCAAGAAGGAGGAAGTTTTTCAATTATGGCAGCAACAATTACATTATCATCCATATTTAATTTTTTCAGTTTGCAATGATTTATGATGCGTTGGATGTCATGAAATTGTTCTAGCACATGCCTATTATCATGCATTTTAAAGCTTAAAAACTGATCGATAAGGAACTTCTTACTTGTAGCGTCTTCCGTAAGATATTTGGTCTCCAATGTTTCCCACAAAGTTTTTGCAGTCCCAACATTTTGGTACAAGTCGAACAAATTGTCAGCAATTGCATTGAGAATGTGACCACGACACAAGTAATCATCGGTCTCCCATTTTATGCGTTGCCTAGTCTGTTCAACGGTTTCATCTTCATCTTCATTTGGTTTCGGTTATGACAAGACATATACAATCTTCAATGTTGTTAGAAGAAAATGAACCTTTTTCTGCCAACGCAAAAAATTACCACCATCAAAACGGTCCAACTTGACAAAGCCTTTTGTTATTTGTTGAAGTGATTTGGAAGAGTCGGCCATTTCTGAAATTACTGTATTTAAATTGTTGGAAATTATGTAGCAAATACATAAATAGAACTCTTTATTGTATCACAACAATGTCAACTTTAATAAAACAATGTAACTTTATGAATCTTCAAGGCGTGATGTCACTTTCCTAAATACAGTATTTACCCCACACGAATAACTTCGGTATACAAACGGGAATCAATAAATCCGTACTCAAGATACAATGAAGCAATTGTACTGTCTGCAAATTGTATGTCTGAAGACAGCCCTTGGATGCAGCAGCGAAGAACAGTCAATCAAGTTCTTATTCTGTTTCTGTGCACAAAACAGGATAAGAGAATTTATATCTCCTGAAAATTGTAAGAGAGTAATAGCAGGGTTTGGAAATCTGAAACTGGGTTTTTGTTATCAATCTAATTTCGTTTTAGGCAGCCTTTATTTATAGATAATGAAAAGCTTTGTCTTCAAGAGTCACGACTGTTGGATTAATAGTCTTAAGTCAATTCCGAAATGGTATAACTGTTAATTACCAACAGTCTTAAGTCATTTCCGAACAGGTACAATTAATGCCGAATCGGTTTTGCACAGGTTAACCAAAAAGTGACCGCGCCCGAATCCCGGCAACCCGCTACCACTGCGGACATGAGACGCCACTAGCGCCTCTATAGCCCACTGCCCCGCACCCGCACGCGTGTGTGCGTGTGCGTACGGTGCTTCGCACTGTATTGAGGTCTCTTGAATAGCTTCTTAAATGCTAGATGAATGAACTCTTCATCTTCCATCTGTACTTATTAAGTGCACAAATTCTTAATATTTTTCCAATGTGGGACTCAAAGGTTGCTCACTCCTTTTATATCTTAGTGGTGACACTTAGCTTTGTACATTTTCCAATGTGGGACACTATTCCCTTTTATATTTGGGTTAGCTTCCCACCTCTTCCACACACTTACAATGTGGGACAAGCTCTTTAAGCTCTTAGACCCAAAACTCTTACTCACTTATTTTATAAAATCTCAAACAAATATTACCTGTTATATCTTTGTGATTGTTTGTTGGTCATTGTGCCCTAGTTGATCATTATACTGCGCTCCTGCACCACCACCTTTGAGTACTAATTGCGAGTGCCTTGTGCCGTGAGTGACTCGACTGTTGCGCGCCCTTACTTGGATAATTACTTTTGGATTCCTAAGGCACATAAAACTGAGGGGGGCCACTGCCTAATTACGGAGGCTTTAACTGATGATATAAGACAGTGATGTTAACCCTCAGTGTCAGAATCTACTGACTTCAGATTATATTTTTTATTACAAAAATGGGATATAAATGTATAGACTGAAGAAGAAGATAGAAAGAATTGAAGAGAGAATCAGATTTTAGAATATAGGGAGATAGGATATTATTTCTTCCATGATTCAACTGAGATGTACAACGAGATTATATACTTTCAGCTCTAACTAACTACTAATCCAACTAATCAAATTTAAACAACTGGATATTCTCCTAACTACTCTGGTTATAACAACCGACTAACACAGCTAATGAAAACTGAACTCCAACTACCTAATACAGCTGTCAAAACTGAATTACAACAAAACCCTAATCGTGACACTCCCCTCCCTTTCAAATAATCCTTGACCTCAAGGATTAAAATGGGGAAATCTCTGACGCAGATCTTCGTAATCTTCCCACGTCGCATCCTCTTCTGAAGAATTGTACCACTGAACCTTAACTTGAGCTACTAGAGCATTATTTCGGCGAATTAAACGCCGGTCCAATATAGCAATTGGTTCCACCACAAAAACCTCTTCAGTACTGACTGGAGGCAATGAAGAATTGACCACAACACGATCTCCTACCTTCTTCTTGAGCATTGACACGTGAAATACAGGATGGATAGTTGCAGTGGTAGGAAGGTCAATTCGGTAGGCTACTTGTCCTATCTTTTCTGTCACTTTAAATGGCCCATAGTACTTAGGAGCAAGCTTTTGATTCTTTCGCATAGAGACAGTAGTCTGCTTATAAGGCTGAAGCCTAAGGTAAACCTAATCTTCCACTTCAAAGGACCTATCACTACGATGTCTATCAGTAAAAAACTTCATGCGCTGTTGTGCAGTAGCTAGCCTTTCCCGCAAAAGTTGTATAACAGCTCTTCTTTCTTGTATAAACCCATAAACGTCCGTGTTCCTCGCAGAGGGTTGTTGGGGTATAGCTAACAAGGGAGGCTTGTAACCATAAAGCATCTCAAATGGAGTGGACTTCAGTGATGTGTGGTAACAACTGTTATACCACCATTCGGCCATGGGCAAGCATTTCACCCACCTCTTGGGTCGATCCCCACATATACACCTCAAATAATTCTCTAAGCATTGATTCACTCGTTCTGTCTGGCCATCAGTTTGGGGATGATAAGAAGTGGAATGTTTCAATTGAGTGTTAAGGAGTTTGAAGAGAGATGTCCAAAAGGAACTCAAGAAAATGGGATCCCTATCTGAAAGAAGTGACTTAGGCAGGCCATGTAATTTGTGTACATTTTCAAAAAATAATTGAGCTATGGTTTGAGCAGTGTAAGGGTGTGTGAGAGCTAGGAAGTGAGCATACTTGGTTAGTCTATCCACTACCACCAAAATAGAGGTTTTTCCTTCAGAATTTGGGAGTCCATCTATAAAATCCATAGATATATCTTCCCAAGGTTGTGTAGGTATAAGAAGGGGTTGCAACAATCCAGGATAAGCAATAGTCTCCCCCTTATTTCGTTGACAAACATCACAAGCAACCACAAATATTTGAAAATCTTTCTGCAATCATGGACAATAGAACAACTGTTCCACCCTATTCAAAGTATCCCTAACGCCTAAATGACCCCCAGTTGAAGTATTGTGCAAGGCACCAATAACCTGTCCTCTTAGAAACCCTGTTGATCCAACATATAACCTTCCTTGAAATCGCAATATGCCATGATGAAGTGAATAACCCACTGCCTCCTCTGGTTGAGTGACTAATTTAACTAGAATCTCTTGAGCCAAGTGGTCCCCCTCCATGCTATCATGTATCTCTTGTAACCAACTAGCTTGCAACTCAGAAATAGGAGAATAAACTGCATGTTCCACTCCTCTTCTTGATAAAGCATCAGCCACCTTATTCTCAACCCCCTTCTTATACACAATTTCATAGTCAAGGCCCAAAAGCTTAGTTAACCATTTCTGCTGTATCATGGATGTCAACCTTTGCTCCAACAAATATTTTAAACTCTGATGGTTAGTTTTAATGATGAAGTGATGACCATAAAGATAGGTTCTCCATTTGTCAACTGCAAACACAATTGCCCAAATCTCATTCTCATAGGTTGACAGACCTTTCTTTCTCATAGGTAACATCTTGCTAATATAAGCTAATGGTCTATTATCCTGCATCAAAACAACACCAATACCCTCATCACTTGCATCTGTTTCTACAATGAAAGGTTTGTTAAAGTTAGGTAGGGCCAATACAGGTGTAGTTGACATAGCCTCCTTAAGCTGTTCAAATGACACAATAGCTGTAAGTGACCACTTAAACTGATACTTCTTTAACATTTGAGTTAAAGGCCTACTAATGAGGCCATAATTCCTCAAAAACTTCCTATAATAACCAGTGAGCCCCAAGAAGCCTCTTAGAGACTTGAGAGACTTAGGTAGAGGCCAAGTTTTCATAGCTTCTATTTTACCTTGATCTACTGCCACTCCTTTTCCAGATACGATATGCCCTAGGTATTCCAACTGTTTCTGACCAAAATAACACTTGCTACGTTTAGCATAGAGTTGGTGTTTCCTTAGAATATCAAAAGTCACTTGTAGGCGATGTGCATGATCATATAAAGATGAAATATAAACCAGTATGTCATCAAAGAACACTAAAATAAACTTTCTTAACTGAGCTTTAAACATAGTGTTCATGAGTGACTGAAATGATGCTGGTGCATTGGTTAGCCCAAAGGGCATAACCAAGAACTCATAGTGACCATCATGGGTTCTAAAGGCTTTTTTCTCAATGTCAGGCTCAAACACCCTTATCTGATGATAGCCTGCCCTCAAATCCAACTTAGAAAAAATAATAGCCCCCTGTAGCTCATCCAATAACTCTTCAATTACTGGAATAGGGAACTTATCCTTTATGGTCATGCTATTCAGCTCCCTATAATCAATACACATTCTCCAAGAATTTTCTTTCCTTTTAACTAACAGTATTGGGGAAGCAAATGGACTGCATGAGGGTCTTATGATTCCTGTGCTCAACATCTCATTCACCAACTTCTCAATCTCTGTCTTTTGAATGTAAGGAAATCTATATGGTCTTATACTTACAGGGTTACTGTCCTCTTTTAGAGGAATGCGATGATCAAGAGTTCTTCTTGGTGGTAAGCCCACCGGCTCTTCAAATACATCTTTATATTCATCCAACACAGGCAAAAGGAGTTCAGGTATAGTTGCATCTTCTCTTTCAGTTGATAAGAAAAATAGTTGACCAACAATGCCATGCTTAAATTTCCTGCATAGCCTTCCAAATGCCTTCCCACTCATCATCTTTAACTGTCCTTCATTTATAATGCCTTGAAGTTCTATCTGTTTGTTCCCTTTATTAAATATGAGAGACAGTTTTTTAAAGTTGAAGATAACATCCCCCAATTCCTCTAACCATTCCACCCCCAAAACAATATCACAGCCTCCCAATGTCATAATCTCATACTGGCCGAGTATTCTTCACCTTGCATGATCCATTTAAACTCAGGGCATTTAGCTTCACTGATGATCTTACTCCCATCAGCTACTGTTACCCAGAGTCTAGATGCAACCACGATATTATATCCCACAGATTTAGCAATTTGGGGATCCAAAAAGTTATGGGAACTTCCTGAATCAACTAAGATGGTTAGTTCCTTGCCTCTTGCCTTACCTCTGATCAGAATGGTTTGGTGTGAAGGTGAACCTGTCATAGCCTGTATTGAAATGGACATTCCAGCAGCCATGTCTTGCTCTTCCCCTTGTTTATTATCTAACATTAGCACAGGTTCTAATGCTTCTTCTTCCTCTTCCATTCCAATCAATTGAATGCTCATAGATTTGCATTTGTGACCAAACACATAGGGCTCATCACAGTAATAGCACAACCCTTTATCCCTCCTAATTTTCATCTCGGCAGCTGTGATCCTCTTAATAGGTGGTAAATTAGGTGTTGATCTCATGGATGTATTAGCACTTGTTGGTGGCTTGTAGTTCATCCTATCCGCAATGTGGAAATTGGGAATGTAAGTTGTTTTGGTACTGGATGGATTGTAAGAAGAGGTATATTTTGATGAATTTTTCTTAGGTTCCATACTTGACTCCTTCAGTTTGGCTAGAATTATGGCATGGTGCAATGTCTTAGGCTCTAACATCTTAACTGCTAATTTGATCTCATGTTTTAATCCACTTAAAAAGCTAGAGACAAAGTAATTCTCAGTTAAGCCCCTAACCTGGATTTTTATTAGTGGTTTCAGATCCTCAAATCTGGCCTGGTACTCAGCAACTGTGCCTTCCTGCTGTAATTTGTTGAAATCAGCTATCACATCATCAAATCCTTCCTCCGCAAATCTCACACACAGTTGTCGAACAAATTCATCCCAAGTAATGTTCCCACTTCCTTCAAATTCAGATCGGTACCACCTCTCTGCTCTGCCTTCCAAGTGCAATGATGCAAATAACACTTTCTGCTCTTCTGCAATGGGATTATAGATAAAGTATCTCTATAGTTTTTGAATCCATCCTCTTGGATCTGTTCCTCCAAACTTTGGACATTCCACCTTCGGAACCTTATATCCTTGAAAGGTAAATTGATTGTTTCCTCCACTTCTTTTAGAGTTTTCCCCACACGTGTTTGGCAATGGTGCACCAACAGGAGTTCCAAGAATGCTTCTACCTCGATCATCCAATTTTTCTTTTACTTTCTCAAACCTCTCACCAAATTTGTGAAATTGATGAGTTATATTGTTCATAAGAGTCTCTAGTGTGATATGCATACCTTGCAACCTCTCATCAATGGCATCTTGTCTTTGATTAACAGCTCCTACGCTTTTCACCAGATGAACATATCTTGTTTCAACCATTTTTTTTTCTTGGAATTGCCCAGTTTCTGCTCTGATACCACTTTGTCAGGATCTACTGACTTCAGATTATATTTTTTATTACGAAAATGAGATATAGATGTACAGACTGAAGAAGAAGATAGAAAGAATTGAAGAGAGAATCAGATTTTAGAATATAGGGAGATAGGATATTATTTTTTCCATGATTCAACTGAGATGTACAACGAGATTATATACTTTTAGCTCTAACTAACTAACTAATCCAACCAATCGAATTGAAACAGCTGGATATTCTCCTAACTGCTCTGGTTATAACAACCGACTAACACACCTAATGAAAACTGAACTCCAACTACCTAATACAGCTGTCAAAACTGAATTACAACAAAACCCTAATCGTGACACTCAGTGAGGGCCAACAAATTAAAATTTTCCTCCTTAACTCACGTTTATACATTAAATTTCTAGTCTACTAAAATACCAACAACCAAGAAATATATAACAATGTCCCATCGCGGCTTATCGAGGATAGGAGAGGATTATACAAGTCGGAATTTGAGTGCTGTACCTTTACTGTTTGGAAAACGTACACCTCCGAATGACGAGGTTGGTGTTACACCTCGTTGTGGAATAGAAAAGTTCTCTCATAGGGTTAACATCATGCTAGAATTTCCTATATGGTCAGTTAAGCCACCTGAATGTATCTCACAGACGATCTTCTCCCGCATGGTAGAAGTGAGAATATAGAGAGTTGTGCACCGGCAAATGGGCGATTGTGGGCGGATGTGGCGGGTCAGAAATGGTATGGGTCCGATTTGGGAGGTTCAAAAACGGGTTGCGGCATGTGGCAGTTCGGATTGGGTCGGTTCAAAAACAGGGTCGGTTTGGGTCAATCCTTCCTCTTCCTCCCATGAGTTGTTGCAGAGAGAGAGAGAGAGAGAGAGATTAAAAAATAGTTAGAGAAAAAGGTTGGGACAAAAGTTTACACAGTTACAATAACGCCGCACTCCCCCTCATGACCCGTCAATAACCCATCTCGAACTGGAAGAGCTGACCATAAAACCAATTTTAACCGGGACAACAGATGATGGGACCCAGTCCGTATTATTTTGGGTGGTTAGTGGGTGGATTAATCCTAGTTTACCCATATTGCTGGCCCTAGTTGTGCAACAGAACAAGAGCCCATCTTGTCGGAGGTTGTTGCCAAAAGCGCAATAATGACAACTGCATTCCTCCATAATGAAGCCAAACTAAGCATTGAAGGAGTACAAGCACGAACCTCATCAAACCCAAAAACCGAACCCAGATAACACTCAGAGCACGAGATCGATGACTTAGAGAGTCAACAAAGAGGTTCCTCTTCTTACTTAACTTCTTGTAACTGTTCACGAACTTAATAACATTCTCTAGGTGGATGAGATACTCGTGCCAATTCTGAATTGTTTGGACCACATAATCAAACTCAACATCAAAGACCGAATAATTAAGGACAAACCTGGAGAGTTTTTTTATTGAATAACGTAACTGACAAACCGTTTTGGTTTTTGAATCGCACCAATCCTTGTCAACGCAAGATAGCTCGAAAAATTAGGTAAAATCTCAGAGAGCAAGGACACGTGCTGTTAGTAATGCGTGCCTTAATGAGTCAGAATGCCTCAGTGCCTTCATCATTTCAACGGTAGTCAGCATTTGACACACTTATGCGTGCCGTAATGGGAGCCATAATAGTATTGAAGCTTGAAATGAACGGGTTGAAGAAACTAGCTAGGCCATGGAAACTGCACACTTGAGAGACATATGAAGGAACATACCAGTCAATGATTGCTTGAACCTTGAACTCATCAGTGCGGACCCACATGTTATGAAGTTCACTAACGGAACACAAAGCACACTTCTGCTGATGGATATGGAGGTGGCGGGTGTGCAGAAGCTCGTGAACCTGTTTGACATGCTCTATATGACCCTCCTTTAAGTGACTGTAATTAGATTGTCATCAAAGTAGACCACCACAAAATTTCCCAAAAGGGGTGCAGGTTATCACCCTCATAAAGATCAACGGGGCACAACGCAGGTCAAAGGGCATCACTCGAAGGGCATCACTGTGCACTCTTACAAACCATCTTTCATCTTGTAGGAGATTTTTCCATTCGTCACCAGGTCTCGTGTGAATCTAATGCTAGCCACTTTGTAAATCAATCTTGGAGAGAACATGCATCCTCATGCAACTGGTCAAACGTGTCATCCACCTCCAAGCGCTGGATGGGGAACCGGCATTTCATGGTGATCTTGTTGATGATGCCACTACTTATGCACATCCTTTAATATCCATCCTTCGGATTGAGAAGAGTGTCCATGGTGCCTGATGACATACTTTCCAACAACATCACAAGCACACAGCTCATATACCTACCTCTGTAGACTGTAATACGATAGTGGTGGCATGCTCGGGGAACAATTAATCGCATGCTGGATATCACGAAGAGGGGCTACACCATCGAACGAGGGACACGCATCATCAAAACAGTCAAGAATAACCCTCATGGTCGCCTGAGTAGTCAACAGACTCACAAGGGAGTAGCAGTATCCCTGCTCATGTGCCTGCTGAAACCAAATGTAACAGCTGGAAAGGTGGGCCTCAATCCCCTCATCGGGGGTTCTCAACGCACTACCCCTCATGGTGGAATTTATAGGTGTTCCCTCGACTGTCGTAGACGGTGCCTCGATCAAACTTCCAAGGTCTGGCTAACAGTAGATGCAATTAGTCATGTTTACCACGGTGCATAATACCTCATCTGAGTGTGACCCAATAAAAAAAGGGCACGTGACACTGCAATAGTCATTTGTGAACTTAGGATTGCTATATTATAGTTTCGATGGCCAGAATGAGTACGTAACATAATGGGAAGTGTATTAGAATTAGAAAAAATTGAATTAGAAATGGGAGATAGACGAAGTAGCTACTAAATGTGATATAAGAAAGAATTTAAGATGTTTTTGACATTTCTAACGTAGAACAATAATTGTACCAAAAAAGACATGGTAGCTTTTGGTTTGATAGAAAATTTTATGCTAAGTAGAGCAAAATGGAGAAAAATTATCATATGAGCAGGGCCTACGTAGGCGGGGCAAATTTTTATAGCGTTGAGTTGAATTGAGTCAGTAGGTCTCCAAATCAAGTATGTAACAGAACCCAACTGGAGTGTGTTGTGAGTTTTATTATTCACAGGCTGACTTGATTTGGCTTGAATTGTTACAGCCTGATATGGTGTTCAGATGAACTTGATTCCTCCCTCGCCCCTGCAGCAAAACAATATAAAATAAAAAATAATAAGAAGATTGATAAACAGTGGAATTTGGGGATGAACAACTCCTGCCTGAATGATTTCTAAGCTGCCATAGGGATTGCTTGAATGTGATTTTGTCTCAGGACTACACGTAGGTACAGTATGATTGGGATTGTGTTTCAACTTTAAATCGAACAAATTATTGTGGGCCATTTAATGGGCATTTTGACAAGCTGTTTTCTTACTTCATTTTGCAAAGACCATGGTTGCTTTTGAGCCCTTGAAGGAGAGGACTGGTTACTTTGGTTTCTTCATGCACTCATCTGTTGTATATGTGATGTGTAGTTTTTTCTTCTTACATCCACCCTTTCTTTTTTCTCTTTGTTTTTTGATCAGAGGGTGGCATTTATCCTTCTCCTTTCTCATAGGCCATGGTTGCTCTCAATTTCTGGTGAAGTTATCAAATATGAACAAGTAGACTAAAATAGTATTAGCTTCTGACTCATATATCATTTTGTTAAAAACTGGAGTCCAAATTAGTAGATACTGAGGATGATCAAAATTCATTTATACTGTACAAGATTTTTTCTCGAAATTTCACCTATGTAATGTCCACATTCATGGTTGAATGAGTATTGATAATGTGAATGTTATGAATTCCAAATTAGCCAAAAAAAAAACAGCAAAAACGTCAAAAAAGTTACAAATGTTTTTGTATTTCTTCATATGCTCTTAAGAACAACCAGATATTTTGTTAGCCAAAATTAGTCCTCCCCCCAACGTTGGAAAGTTAAAACACCAGAAGAAAATGTGCAAAAGAAGATGGGTTTGAGGTCTGTCAGACAACCGTGTGACCATCGAAGCTCAATGAAGAGCAACGAACGATCCTCTACTGCAGTGAAGATCCAAATGGACCACCAATAGCTGTTAATCACGCTCTGATCACACGGTCATGATTCATCCACCAGACTTAGTTTCTTGTCTCCTTAGAAATCAAGGATACAGAGGTACGAGCCTATAGAACAGATCCTGTTCAAGTAAGGTCGTGGTCTAAGCACTCGCTCTTCCTCCTTATCAATTCTTCTTTCCTTCTCTTATTCGTCGATGTGGGATTTCTTTTCAGTACTAGTTGCGTGCCGGGCGTGATATCCATATTCCAGTACACCAAGTTGGCCGTGGTTCTTAGTTTTAGGGAGATAAGGTGTGTTTTGCGATTAATATCAAATTCATTCCTAATAGTCTCATCTTATTTAGACTTTTAGAGTATCGATATTTCTTTTATTTTTTTTTTCAATTTATGACTGAACACCTATTAAACGAACCCAATATAAAAAATTAAGGGACATATACCAAATAGTCCCTCAAACTTTTTTTAATACACGTTTAGTCAAAGTCTTTTTATTTTGCACTAAAAAGTCCTTCACTATGTCAAAAAGGTTTTACCATGCCGCTGGCGCGGACTTTTAAAGATAAAAGAATACGGACATTTTTGGTACAAAATAAAAGGTTGGACTAAGTGTGTATTAAAAAATATTTGAGGGACTTTTTGGTATTTGATCCAAAAATTAAATCATGATTTAAGTGGCTATGAAATCTCTGAGGATAGGTTATTTTCATTAACAAGGCAAATATATTACTAAAATTTCTATATGCAATAACAAAAAATTATTTGTGCCATATTACATACACTTTGTTGAATATCACTAGATACCTTGCAAATTTAAAAAATAATTTCATGTTTATCATAAATGAAGAGTTTTATTGATTAAACAAAAATGTACAAAAAGAGGATGGGCTAAGAGTTCATACATATACCTTACATAATTCACGGATATTATATAAAAATTGCTACATTTTTTGTTTTGTTTTTGAATATATATCAAAATAACTTTATTTTCATGAATGCCTTATCTATGATATCAAATGCATCCTTTGTTACCCAATTTGAATAAAAAGGTTACTTACTTTAAAACCTTATTTTTAATACAATTTAAAGTTCAATATCGATTTGGTTAGAGATATTGGCGAAGACTTTATGAAAATAAAAAATAAAAATGCAACAACAAAAGAATATTCTACTTCTCAATATAATAAATAAGCTCATCCTCATATATTGAAGAAATTAGACCATATCCTAGTGGGGTGGCCCCATGCATGTGCAAGTTGAGGGATCGCACAAGGCTCACTCTAATATTTTTGTTATAACTTGCATGTTTTGGACCAAAAAGATTTATATCAATACACATAAACGGGACATAATTTACCCCTTTGCACAAGGCCGCCTTTTCAATTTTTATCAATTATAGGACCAACCTATATCATGTGTATTATCTATTTATTTATTGTTATGTTTGGGATGGAATTAATCATTACAAAAGGTGAAAGTACAATAAAATAGTATTAGGTATTTAATAAGCTCCTCATTTGGAATTAAAAAAGCAATATAAGCACACTATCCAGTAGATAATCAATTCTCAAGATAAACAAGGTTTATAAAACGGTTGTATATGCAAAGAGAGAATTTTTTTTTTGCATAGTTTAAGATTAAAAAATATTTAGCATTCAAAATATTATAAATATTAGACCCATCAATATTGGTAGACCTTTTTCTTTTCTTCTCAACCTATAAATAATTCTGCAATCTGTGTGGTAAGACCCACTATGTTAGCTAAAGGATAATACAAAGCATAGTCCTCCCATCTCTAATACAAATTTTGACCGTTAAGTTTGTCTTATTCCAACTAAGTTGGAATAATTATGCAGTTAGAATAAGGTGTTTCGATGATACGAATCATTACATTGCCAGGAATATGATATCTCCTTACAAAATTTAAATACCTGAACCTTATTATGTGAATGAAATTACGTAGCAATCATATCCTTCCATATAAGAGGAACAAACTTATTAAACTGCAAAATTTCATGGCTCCATAGAGTTGAACATCCATCATAGAATAGTACTATAGGGGGAGTTAAAGCTAAACATGTGATTGGAGATAATCCCACTCATTAAGAAACTAGATGATAAACTAGAGAAAGATTCAAACAAAGATTACTGATATTACAAAGGAGTGTGAAGAATCAAGCAATCTTGCTTATAAGACAGCTAGAGCAAGTACAGAGGAAGCTGGAGCAATCACAGAGGAAACTAGACAAAGCATAGAGAAAAATGGATCAAATACATATGAAGATATGGAAAGCACAAATGAAGCAAGCAAACCAATCCAAATGTTAAAAGGAAGCACATAGGAAGCCTTTTTGAGGGAGCCGTTCGAAGAACCTTTGTATTTTGCTTTAACTTATGTTGTGTATTTATAAGACATATTATGATATTTGGTGAGGTTACTCGGTATCCACGAGGGAGCAAGTTTGGAAAGATTTGGGAGAGCTTTCATGCTCTATCGAACAACCTCACTTAGAGAACATATGATAAAACTTGTTTAAAAGACTAAAAAATAAGGCAATATTAAGGCATGACTTAGCCTCTTTAGATATACAAGGTAAAACACCATTTAATGCCCTAAGACTACTCGATGTACTTGACAAACTATTTATACACCAACCATCCTTTGAGAACGGGGATCATATATCACACACCGGACATCAGAGAGATAGAGGTTTATGAGAGAGTTATTGTAAGAACTAAAGCTTTTATCCTTCACCATTAGTATTTTTTCCAAGTTTTCTACCAAGAATATAAGCATCTATTTAGTTTTGACCCTTATTCCTTGGTACCCTAGTGTTAGATATGCCTACATGAGGTGTATCTAGAATGCTTGCTTCTCTTTCCCTATAATTATTTATTTCGAGGGTTTATTTATTATTCCAAACATGTTATATTTATTACTTGTCATTGAGTTATACATGCGAGTTTGTGATTTTATAAAAAAAGAGTTTGTCTCATCCAACTAAGTTTATTCCTTCATAAATAGTAGAATTTTGACCGTTAAGTTATTTTCATTAATAGAGCTTACGCCTCAGTTTATATCTAAACACCCTAGCATTAAGAGGACTACTCTCTTATATTTGACGACTCTGCTAGGAAGGTATTATTTTAACAATGGTTGAGGATAATGTTAACCATGATATTAGCTTTGTCAAGATATAACAGAGAGACGAACAGGAAGAAAAGGAATGTGAGGTTCTTACGGATGACGTCCCTCAAGTGGAGGTTCCTCTAGTTATAACTATTTCAGAAACTACCATGGTGATGCAGGCTTCCATGAGCACTGTGATGGGGTCTGCTAAGATGGCTCATCTTATGGGGGAACTTATGGAGTTTCTACAAATGCTAATATCCATGATGAAATTAAGAGCAACGGTGGACCTCAGCTTATTCGCTACTCCCGCGGTACCTTTCGCTGTTCCTTTAAGTGGAATCCCTATCTCTTTGACTAACCATGTTGGTCTTTTAACGAACAACCTTACTTCTATCGTCACACCTATCATTGGGGCACCTACTGTTGCTAATATTATGCTTGTGTTTGCTCAGCCAATAACTGTGGTGGGGTGGGAAACTTCACTACCCTATTTAACCGTTAATGATATAAAAAGGAAATATTAAAAATGACCTAAGCTTCCTCGCAATCTGCTAGTGAGACTGCCTTTATTTATGATTACTTTTCCACATATTATCTGGAGGAGTTTAACAATGAGCCATATCCCAAGGATTATATTCCCCCCATTTTTGATAAGTACATCGGGAAGGGGGAATTCGAAGAAACATATAAAGAGATTTGTGGATCACTTGGGTGCTTACTATAATAACAAAAGGCTATGCCTAAGGGAGTTTTTTTAAATCCCTTATAAATAAAGATTACATGTGATGCTCTCACTTAATACCAAGGGGTGTGGCTACATGGGAGGACATGCATGTTTTTTTATCCAGAAGTTCTTTTTAGCCGAGGATAAGTTCACTCTGACCCATCTTGCACGGGAAAAACAACGACCTGGGGAGGACATGGTTGCATATATACAAAGATTTAGAGAAAGGTCTCTCGACATGTGAGAGGAGGCTAAGGAGTCAAAACTGCTTTAACTTTATGCGAAAAGATTGCTTCCTAAGTATATTTATCACTTGATAAATGAGACGAGTGAGGGCATGTTTGCATCTTTCTTGAAGTCAGTACGAACTATTTTTATGATTTTTTACCCAAATCCAATCCTGGAAAATATAGTTTTTAAACCAAAAATTGGGGATGGAAGAGGCAAGACTCCATGGGGGAGTTACACAGTTGGGGCCGATAGAGATGAAACAGGGCAAAAGAAAGATAACAAGAGGATGATTGAGAAAGAAATAAAAGACTCTCCACTATTACCATGCACCGTCAAAGAAACAATCAGCTGTTATAAGACAATGCTTCTCGATGGAATAGTTTAACTAGCTAATAACGCTTCCCAATATGCCCTTGGAGCAAATTTTCTAGCTGACCCCAAAATCATATACATTGGTGTGTTTGCTACCCGACCAATTTATGCTTTATGCTGAGAAGGATTATAAATAAGCATATAACAACTGGGACGCTGAAGATACCTCAAGGAAACATTAACAATAATCCATTGCCAGCGCATGGGGAAAATATGGCGATGACCTATTAAGAGGAAGCTAAGGATCACGTGAGGAACCTTAAAAGACAAATGAAGGATTTTGAGTTAGAGATTGAAACTTGCACGATAGGAATGGAAAATGTAGTTATTTTTATGATGAACTGAGCTCTAGAGACATGGAGGAAGTGTATAACACGGAATGTTATGTGGTTGACCTCAACTTGGAGTATCAAGCCGTATAGAAATCCCTCAATTTCGCGTGGTTTTTTAAATAAGTGGGGATGCCCAAGCTAGCAGATGTAGACTACTCTGGAGATAGAGATAGTAGACAACACAAAGAAAATGTCGTTCCTTCACTGAGATCAAAAGGCCAATGGCAAGCATGGTGAAAACGTTTATGTCAGAAATAACTTTCTTATGGTGAAAATGTTTATGTCAGAAATAACTTTCTCTTACACTGATAGAGCGGCGAGGTTCCCATACAACTAGCTATTTTATGTTACGGCGAGCATAAACGGTGTAAATTTCCAAGGCTATAATGGATGAAGGTGCCTCTATCAATATAAATACCTATTAGTTCTTTTTATGAGGATAATTTTTAAATTTAAGGCTGATAGCAATGCCACTTGCTATTTCTGGTTATGTTAACCAGGCATCAAAATCTATTGAGTATGTTAATGTTGGAAATGTAATGGGGACTCTAATATCCCATATTAAGTTCCATGTGATTGAGAGTTCCACTTCGTACCATCTTTTGATAGGAAAAGTGTGGATGCAATTAGTGCGCCAAAGCTAATGTGAAGGGAACTGAGATAGTATTTTGGGTAACCAAGAATCCTTTTGTAAAGGAGGATGCACACTCGGTGGATGCTACATTTTACACCGAGCTATCGAAGGATGCGTGCCTTTTAACACAATATATGGAGGGAGACAGAGTTCTAAGGATTATAAAAAGACGGGACTTGTGAACAACAAAGATGAAAAAATGGTAGATGCTGGGTAGAGGGCTGAGGAGGCACACAATGTCATTTCTAAACCTCAAACTAAATATAAATAGATTAGAGATAGAATGAGGCCAAAGATTGATCCAATATAACACGAGGTGAAATAGTATAGTTTCCTTAACAGGTTTTATGAAACAAAGCTAGAGGAAACTGATAGAGATAAAAAGAGGAAAGCAAATGCATTGCCCAAAAGCCAATGGAAGAAAGTGCAACTGGAGGATGTAAGGGTGGTATATTACCTCTGAAGTTGTACGCGAGATGTCAAAGAAGCAGAAGAGGAAGTTGATACGGAATATGAGTATTTTTTAGTGGATAATCAAGGACAACGTCCTGTCATTAATAATTTCAACATTCATGAATTGGTTAAGAAGATTGAAAATGAACCAGAGTACATGATCGATTGCCTAAGGCAACAAATTTAAGAGTTATATCAGATTGATCCGACCGAGGGTGGAGAAGATCCAATGCCAATCTTTATTTTGAAGGACTTGGATGCTGAGAGGAAACTGGGTAATTGAGATTATTTGGGAGTATAGAGAATTTTTTCTTGGAAATACACAAAGATGGTGGAGCTGGATTAAAAGGTGAGTTGCCAAAAGTTAAACGTTATGCCTTCGATAATACCGATGAAGTAGCACGTACAAGCCAAAGCTAGAACTTAAGATCAAGGATGAGGTGTAACGGTTATTGGCAATTATATTCATTAAGATAATTCAACATCCAATATAGAGTAATAATATTGTGTCAGTGGGGAAGAAATATAAAAATCAAATATTCATTTTTGTTGACTTTAGAGATCTTAATAGAGCTTTCCCTAAGGACGAGTTACCTCTACTGTCCATTGACAGTCCGATTGATTCAACGACAGGTCATAAAATGTAAAACTTCATGAATGGGTATGTGGGATATAACCAAATCAAAATGGATCCAACCGATGCAGAGAGAACCCCATTTGGAACTCTATTGGATAATTTTATGTACAATGCCATTCCTTTTGGTTTGTAAAATGCCGGGGCAATTTATCAGAAAACGATGATGGCCATTTTTTATGATTTTTTCCACAATATTTTGGAGTTCTTTGTAGATGATATGGTCATTAAGTCAAGAAAGGAGGAATTTTACTTGGTTAATCTGAGAAATGTTTTCAACATGTCACTACACCAAACCAGACTATTTGTCACTATCGCAGACGTTGACAAGTCGCACTTATCACGATCAAATATCGTGACAGTCATGGGGGTGAGGATTGTTTTTGTCATGGGCTTGTCACGATCATAGTTCACGATAAGTTTTCATTATCCCAAACTTGCCATGGTCAAAGTTTGAGATAATATCTTTTTTATCAAGGAATCTGACCGTGACAAGTCTGTGATAACGGAAAACTTATCACAGACTTTGATCGTGACAAGTTCTTAACAAGTTTTCCTTGTCATGGACTTGCCATGGTCAAAGTTAATGACAATACTAGGCATTAGAATAAAAAGAACTATTGCGCAATATGGCCACTGCCACTGCCCAATAGTATATTATTTAACCTATAACAGCAATCAATGATATATTTTAACAATATCTAACAACAATCAACACCAATATTAATAATCAATCACTAATCAAATATAAATAAGAAACACGATACAATAACCCGAATTTGAATGTTAAATACAAGTTATTAAATAAAAGGTAAATGTTCATTAATTCTCAGGTTGGAAGAGAAAGATAAGCCATACAATATAAGAACCAATACAACCCTCAATATACTGCATTCCACACTGTTCATTCATACACAAGGCTTCATTTTATTTCTCTGCCATAACGTCAGTGACACGGACTCGAGCCTCGTGAGACTGCAGTGGACGATTGTGCACAAAGGAACCTGCACATATACCCAGGTCCCTCAACCCCCTGGCAATTCTATCGCCTCCCAGTTAGTATAGTAAATTGACTTTATCCCAACCAGTTGTAAATGGAGTCTGGACAATTGGGAGGGGGGAGGGTGGAAATAAGTCATACGGAGATGAGGGGTTTATCAGTGAGGGTGGGGGGTGAGAAAGACAGAGCAGTGGTCCCCTCATCGACTTATTTCTCATTGCCCTTCCCAACTAAGGGAGAGGGTGGTGAATAAGTCATACGGAGCTACTCTCGGCTCGACCATGAAGAGCTTGTTTAACCATAAAAAACATTGTATGCAATGTTTATTCGATGTTGTCAAACTTTTGGTCTGAATTGGTCTTCATTTTGCCGACCTTTCATAACAATCCACTGTTTCTCGACGTAATCATGACGAGCCTCAACTTTCCCACGCAAGAGCTAACACCCCACGTACGACCTTTATGATCCTGTCCGAGCACTAAGATAAGTGCATTTATACTCAGAGATGCCTTATTGACATCACTCTGTGAGTTGTGGACTTCTTTAAGCTTATTCCTGAAATAATAAATGAGAGTGCGCGTTTATTCAAACAAAGAAATTATTTAATTAAACTCAATTTTTTAATTAAATCCTAAAACATGCATCTAGATGTGATTGAAGACAATATGATCATGCAAGAACATTCAATCACAAACAAACACACAAATGAGGAAAATCCCCCAAAGGGGGGTAAAAGCTTTTTTATTTATTTTTAATTTTTTATTTTCACTATAATTTGTAAAGAACGGTTTAAACGGATTATACTAAAAACATGAGTGACATACGAAATATCCTCAGGTGTCGATTCTGATGTCGTCGGCTGGAATTTCCCGCAAGAACTCCAGATGGGCAGTAATGGAAAAGAGTCGGCTTCTCCATAAGTTACTCCAGATGAGTAAAAACGATCCTTTGAAGGTTTAAAGATTCACACACATATTTAGGAATGGTTTTTTGAATCAAAAGGCATTAAACCTTAAAAACTTGAAGTCTATTTTATGGTCTGTAAATTACAGAAACGTGTACGAAAAAGACTTGAAAAAACGTGCATAATGGGTACATATATTTATACGAAAATCGAGGCGGCACCGTCGCTCGAACGACATAGGCATGTCGCTCAAACGAGACCACTTGTCGCTCAAATGAGATCACGCGACATGCTCATGTCGTTTGAATGACAGTGCGATGTCGTTCGAACGAGCTCGATGACCAAAAAAAGTTCGCTTCTACACTTAAATTTTTTTTTTTGCTTTGTGTTAAAAATAAATCAGACTTCGAAAAATATTGTTTAAAACATTCCCAAATATTTATGCAAATATTAACAACTCTAATAAATCATTTTACCAATAACGCGTCGTGGAGTAGTGGGAACGGTTGAGCAACACGTCGCATGTAGCATGATGCACGTGTGAAGATGGTGGATGCATGGATTCAGATCAAGGGCGTAGTGGATGATCGTGTTGATGTGCCGAGTGTAGCAGTATCAGACATACATACTGTGATCTAGGACAAATAGAAAATTCCTAGATTCTACCCCGAACATTTATAAAAATATGTCCTTACAAATCTCCCCCTATGTCTATGCCGGTACTTACATAAAAAATCCGAATTATGCTATCTCCATAAAGCAAATGACATATAAGATAATATCCCCATTAAACCCTCAAACTGAGAATACTAACTGACATGTCGTCAATCAAACTTCAACATCTTCAAATCTTCAGAAACTCTTAAAGCTTTTCTCATCAGGATGTGCAATCCAATGATCATCAATTTTGTACCTGCACACATGAGATAAAGCAGATACCCATGACACGCAACAGTTTGAAATATAATGATATGCAAAAATCAAATCTATTATGCTTAAGCAAATCATTGATAAATCAACCAAACAGTTCTCCCCCATAATCAACCAAACAATTCTCCCCATAATTCATAATTCATTCTCCCCCTTTTTATGATGTTCCCAAATAGACAGATACGAGAAGCACAAGTAAATGCAAATGGAGAATGCCACAAGGTAATAAACGTTCTATTTTTGAATTTTTTAAAATTTTTCACACAAAATATACAACAAAGAATCACACCATGAAAGAACACAAAAATAACCAAGTCGATGATAGCGAAAATGTAGGGGTGTGAGAAAATTCAGTAGGTAAATCTATGCATACAAACATAACATACGTGCACGATGAATATCGAATATTTATAACGAATGAACTCAACATCTTCCTTAGGTGTAAAAAGATGGAATTATAAGAAATTGACTAAATCAAATCAGCAAATCAAAGCTCAAAGTGATTTCCACACCAATAACGTCCAAAACTATTTAATGCTTTATCATGACTTTTAAGGAATTGCAAACCCATTTAAATTCTCCAACCAAACTCCCTCAGATTTATATTTTGTTTAGAGGTGATCTAAATTCTCAAACATTGGAGAATTGATGGTGAAACCTAATGTCCCATATTCGACATGTATTGCTTTTTATTACCTTTAAATTTTTTCGGGCTCTTTTAACCTCTTGGACCCCGGATAATTAAAATACCTCAATTTTTTAGGTCTGATATAACAGTGGCTTAGAATTCCCAAAGGTCAAATGAGAACCTTTCGCAACCCTTCCCCATTTTTAAAATACCACATAATCTCACCAAACGGTTTTTACATGCATTCCAATCTTGTCAAGTTTTATCGCATATGGTTCGTTGTATAGACAAAATTGAGATGGAAACACTCAAGCCAATATGTGATAGACAAGTACAATAATCAAATAAAGCTGTGCATGTGTACAATAAAGTAGATAAGGAGCCAAACATGTCGAAAGATATCACTAATCACATCTCAAAGACTCCAATCAATGTAAATCACATGGATGCAATGATGTAGCATCTCAAATCACCATCAAACAGTCACATGAAAAATGAAAATGAAAGTTGTGACTCGGCTATCTTAAATGCTCATCCATAAGAGGTGTAAACAAAATTCAAAAATCTTTTTGTGCTTTTCAAAAATTTTTATGTAAAGAAAATCTTTTTGAATTTTTCAAAAAATATACAAAGCAAAAAAATAATAATACAAATGATACAAACTAGCAATAGGAATCATATGATATGAACATGATAAAAGCATCCTATTCTAGACACGGACCATCCCCTCAGTCAACTGTGCAAATCCCTAAAGACTTCCTAAGACTCTCGAATCTAAATGTTTCGTGAAAATATCGGCTAACTGAAGGTCAGTGGCTACGAAACTCAGGGATACGACTTTCTCTTCAACTAACTGACGTATAAAGTGCTCGCATATCCTGATGTGCTTTGTGCGCGGATATTGGACTGGATTACTAGATATGTGTATCGCGCTCGTGTTATCACATGAGATGGTCATGGTGTCCTGTGAAATCCAATAATCCTCCAACATTTACTTCATCCACAAGAGTTGCATGCAAGGCGGCGATGTACTCAGCCTCCGCAGTGGATAAAGAGATAGAGTTTTGATTCTTGCTCAGCCAGGAGATAAGAGCAGAACTAAAGTAGAAACACCCACCAGAAGTGCTCCTACAACCATCTACATCCCCGGCCAAATCGACATCCAAATAGCCAGACAGACGGTCATCAGTATCAAAAGAATAACAAATATCATAGGAGAAAGTCCCACTCACATATTTGATAATACATTTTAGAGCAAGTAAGTGTGACTCTTTTGGGGACGCCTAATATCGCGCATAGACTCCAACACTAAAGGCAATGTCAGGGCAACTGGCCGTTAAGTAGAGAAGACTACCTATCATAATCTAATACAAGGTTTTCTATACGTCCTTGCCTGAAGTGTCCTTACTAATCTTGATAAAAGTACTCATAGGTGTACGTGCATGCTTAGCGGAGTCTAAACCAAATTTCTTCACTAGGTATCTAGTATACTTGGATTAGGAGATGAACATCCCGTCCTCTAGCTGACGAACCTGGAGACCAAGGAAGAAAGTAATCTCACCTACCATGCTCATCTCAGACTCACTTTTCATCTCCTCCTCAAAGTGGTGAGCATACTGGGAGCACGTGGATCCAAAGACCATGTTGTCCACATAGACCGAGCAACTAAAATAGCACCGTCTTCTCTCCTGATGAAGAACGTCATATCAACTCTCCCTCTCTTGAAGCCACGGGCTAAGAGATAGGAAGTAAGCCTCTCGTACCACGCACGGGGTGCTTACTTCAAACCATACATGGCTTTCCTCAGATAGTAGACGTGCTCCGGGTGCTTAGGGTATTCAAACCCTTTTGGTTGTTCCACGTAAAACTCCTCCTATAGAATTCCATTCAGAAAGGCACTCTTGACATCCATCTGATATAGCTTGAAGCGTACATGATATGCGATGGCGAATAGTAAGCAGACGGACTCAAGCCTCGCAACAGGAGCAGATGTCTCCCCATCGTCTACACCCTCTATCTGTGTGTAGCCTTGAGCGACCAACCTACCCTTATTTTTGATTATGGTACCATTTTCATCCATTTTATTCTTAAAAATCCACCTGATACCTATCATATTTATTTCACTAGGTCGGGGGACAAGTTCCTAGACATTATTCTTTTTAAACTAAAGCAACTCATCCAGCATAGCAGATATCCAATGTTCATCCTTGAGTGCTTCTTTGTGATTCTTGGGCTTGACCGTAGACATGTAGCAAAAATGATTAACAACGTTATCGAGCTGAGCACGTGTCTTAACCCCTAAAGTGGGATCGCCTATAATGGTGGCAGGGTCATGACTCTTATGAACCTAAGCATGTGTGTCCCCTAGAACAGGAGTAGGGTTCACCTTGGATATGGGAGACACATCAGGATCATTAAAAAGGAGTGTGTCATCCTCACTCAAACGGGTGAAGTCAACAGACGTCGATGGTTCGTCATCTTGCACAGTAACGCTTATTGACTCCATCACTTTAGAGCTCTTCAGGTTAAAAACCCGGTACGCTCTACTATTTGATGAATATCCTAGCAATATTCCCTTGTGCTTCGAGAATTGAACTTTCCTAATTGTTCTTTATCCCGTAGGATGTAGCATTTACTCCTAAAGATACGAAAATATGCAAGTTTAGGCTTTTTTCTTGTCCACAATTAATAGGGCATTTTAAGTGTGTGTGGACCAAGGTAAACCCTATTCACCGTATGGCATACAGTAGACACTGCCTCTGCCCAAGATCTCCTAGTAACTTTACAACCTAGAAGCATAGATCTAGCCATTTCCTGAATCGTCCTGTTATTTCTCTCAATAATCCTATTTTACTGAGGAGTCTTCACAGCAGAAAACTCATGTTTGATTCCTAGGCTATCACAGTAAAGATCTACTTTTTGCTCTGTAAATTCAGTGTCGTTGTCACTACGCATTCTGTTGATAGTGACACCGTATTAGTTTTGTAGGACACGACACTTGGTCATCACAAAATCAATAACATCGGATTTCTCTCTCAGAAAACCTAAAATTGAATATCTGGAGAAATCAGATACCTTCACTAGGATGTACCTCTTACCTCCCAGACTCTCTATACAAGTAGGACCCACGAGATTTATGTGTATCAACTCAAGTACTCGTGAAGTGGTAATGGAATTCAACTTCCTATGGGGACTACGGATTTTCTTTCCCAAATGACAAGGTCCACAAATCGTGGAAGTTGGCTTTCCAAGTGTTGGTAAGCCACGTACTAGGTCTTTTTTTAGCTAAACGCGTCAAATCTCTAAAGTTCACATGACCTAGACGTTGGTGCCATAGACACATAGGAGTGATCATGGCGCTATTGCAGACAAGTGAGGACTTGGGCACAGTCCCATAGCAATTGTCCTCTATCCTCACCCCTTGCCCTAAAATTTTACCGGCTTTATTATAGACATTACACACATCCTAGTCAAACTTTATGTCAAAGTTAGCGCGACACAACTAGCTAATACTGAGAAGGTTTACTTTCAAACCTTTGACGTATTGAAACATTCTCTAGCTTAGGAAATCCTGGTAACTCTACTGTACCTCGTCCTACGATTGTAAACTTTCTTTCATCTCCAAAGGTGACTCTACCTTCCTTATAATCCTCTAGGTAGGTAAAAAATGAGACATCACCGGTCATATGTCTGGAGCACCCACTATAAAAATACCACTGTGAGGTATTATGGGCTTAGAGGGCGACATGAACAACAAGGGCCTTTTCGTCTTTCTTAGGTACCCAAGAAGTGGTAACATTTTGTTTACCCGTGTTGTTTTTGGTTTTAGCCGGGATGCGGGAAGCATTCACTGATGACAAAGAAATTCGTCAGAATTTCTCCATCAAACTCTGTGATGTGGCGGCTAAAAACTCAACACACTCTCTTAGACTCATAAAATCATCAGTACGATGTGGTGGAGCATATGTATGTGGAGTTTGACCCAAACTATAACAATACTCTCTCAGGTGGCCTTTTCTTTTGCAGTATGTACAAAAGAACACAGTCTTAGGCTGACCTTGGTTTGCTTTTCTTGGTCAAAATCTCCTTCGTGGTTTTTGACGATGGCCATATGGAGTTTTAGTAAACTCAGGAACTGGTCCAGGTGCTATTTGGGACATGGAGGCACCATCAAAAACTATTTTTTTCCTATCACCAAAACCTAAAGCGGGACCGAGGATCATCTTTCCTATCTTTCCAGATCTGTCCTCGATTTGAACCTTGACTTCCCGTGCTCTCTCAAGATCATGAGTAAGCTGGGCTACAAGGGCTTCAAGTTTCTTCCGAGTCTCCAGGGAGGAATGATCTCACTCGTAAGACTAGCCACTTGATTAGTTAAGTCCCCTTTCTCTTTCTCAAAACAACTCTCTCTCTCTCCAAACAGTCTCTCTCTTTCTCTAAACTGACTTTCTCTCTCAACACATGTAGACTCTCTCTCTCTCTCTCTCTCTCAAGGTCGTGCAGGTGGAGGAATCTCTCTCTCGCTTCTCCTAAATCTTCCTCTAAAGCGATGATCCTAAGAACTAACGCTTTGTTACGCTTTTTGGTTTTAAATGACTTAGTATATAACTCAGCGTAGGAGCATTAAAGATTACTCTTTCTCTCACTTGTATCATCCTCCCCCTCACTCACATCGTTCTCACTATCGAAGTGTCCCTGTGAAGTAGCATCCTCATCGTTGCGAGGAGCACTAGAGGTACTCACATGACTAGCCATGAATGCGATGAAGTTACACTCATGCGGTGACTCATCTCCAGAGTCCACCAACTCGACCTCACTGTCGTCACTAAGGGTAGCAATAAGGACAACTTTGCCCTTTTTTTTGGCAAGTCCGTTTAGACTAGTAGCACACTCAAAAGCTCTATGACCTTTACCGTCACACTCATAACATCTCTCACCGTATTTCTTAGTAGGGTCTTTAAATTCTATTTCATATTTCTTTTCAAACTTATTTTTCTCAAATTTCTTTGAAATTTTCATTTTTCTTGATTTTTTTTGCAAACAAGGCCAAATCATCTAAATCAAGGTCACACTCGGAATCTGACGTTTTTATCTCCCTTTTTCTAGATGACTCTACTCTCTTTCTTGCCGAACCCTCGCTCTTCCTATCATGGGCATTAAGTGCAATTCCCTTATCTTTTGGTTTAACAGACTTAGGAAACATGTCAATTTCAAAGGTTTGCAAGTCTCCAACCAATTCCTCTAATTTAAGCATGTTTAAATTACCCATAGAATTTAGCATAGTGACTTTAAGCATAAAACGCTTAAGTAGTGATCTCAGAATCTTTTTAACAGCTATAGCATTAGGAATGGGTTCACCAAGATTAAATCTAGTGTTTACAATATCAGATAATCTAGCATAGAATTCATCAAATCATTCAGACTCAAGCATGGTGATAGTTTCAAATTGAGTTGTTAAGTTTTGCAATTTTGATTCTTTCACGGCATTAGTTCCTTTATGGGTAAGCTGTAAAACATCCCATGCCTCTTTTGACGTGGTACACGTCATTATCTGTCGAAACTCGTAAGGTGTGACGGATCCAAAAATAGCACTAAGACCCTTAGAGTTAAAAGCTGACCATTTAAATTCTTCTTCAGTCCATGCAGTCATAAATTTTAAATTTGTCACATTGTCAATAGTGATGGAGGGAGGTGTCGACCATCTTTGAACCAAAATTCAAACTCTTTCATCTATGGCTTTTATAGTAGATTTCATACGGGCTTTCCAATAAGCATAATTTGTTATGTAAAAAATTGGAATTTTATTATATAATTTCTCCATTTTGAATACGCCCTTTTTCAAAAATCAATTCTTCAGAAAATTGATATCTTTAGAAAAATTTTGTGGAAAATTACACGGTATATTTGTGTAATTGGCTCTGATACCAATTTGAGAGTACGCGTTTGTTCAAATAAAGAAATTATTTAATTAAACTCATTTTTTAATTAAATCCTAAAACATGCATCTAGGTGTGGTTGAAGACAATATGATCATGCAAGAACATTCAATCACAAACAAACACACAAATGAGGAAAATTCCCCAAAGGGGCAAAACCTTATTTTTATATTTTCACTACAATTTGTAAAGAACGGTTTACACGGATTATACTGAAAACATGAGTGACATACGAAATACCCTCAGGTGTCGGTTCCGATGTCGTCGACTGGAATCTCCCGCAAGAACTCCAGAGGGGCAACAATGGAAAATAGTCGGCTTCTCCACAAGTTACTCTTGATGAGTAAAAATGATCCTTTGAAGGTTTAAGGATTCACACACATATTTAGGAATGGTTTTGTGAATCAAAAGGCATTAAATCTTATAAACTTAAAGTCTATTTTATGGGTTGTAAATTGCAGAAACGTGTACGAAAAAGACTTGAAAAAACGTGCAAAATGGATACATATATTTATACGAAAATCGAGGCGTCGTCATCGCTCGAACGACATAGGCATGTCGCTCGAACGAGACCACTTTTCGCTCGAACGAGATCGCGCGACATGCTCATGTCGTTTGAACGACATTGCGATGTCGTTCGAACGAGCTTGACGACCAAAAAAAGTCCACTTCTATACTTAGAAAAATTTCTGCGTTTGTGTTAAAAATAAATCAGACTTCGAAAAATATTGTTTAAAACATTCCCAAATATTTATGCAAATATTAACAACTCCAATAAACCATTTTACCAATAATTCGTCGTGGAGTAGTGGGAACGGTTGAGCAGCACGTCGCATGTAGCATGATGCATGTATGAAGATGGTGGATCTATGGATTCGGATCAAGGCCATCATGGATGATCGTGTTGACGTGTCGAATGTAGTGGTATCAGACATACATACTGTGATCTAGGACAAATAGAAAATTCCTAGATTCTACCCCGAACATTTATAAAAATATGTCCTTACAATAAATAAGTACACAATTAAATGAAATAACAAAAAATTATGTGATTATAAATAATTAATTAATAACATAAATACATTTATAACATACAATAGTAGTGGCGACGATCGGATTGACCTCTTTATCATTCCTTTTTTCGTTCGAATTTCCATATAAGCATTGAACCTATGTGGCTTACTCCCAAGACCACTCCCCATCTCCAAAAATAAAATAACGTAAAATTAGTGAATTTGTATATAATTACCACTAAATAGAATTCAAGAAAAGTAAAATGAAAAAACATTCAAAACTTACCATCCTATGCTTCACTACGGCATAGGACGTATTCCTAAAGCCGTGCACGTCAACCTTTTTGGCCTAATTCCCCCCCCCCCCCCCCCCGAATTCACAAGAGGACAATTGCCTATCTGATATTGCATCATCAACAAACTGCTATCATTTTTTCAATGAGATTGGCTTCTTCTCAGGTACCGTGTCCCTACCAAAATACTACGCACTCATGTTTTTCTTCCACATTTCCATTGCTCTCTTAGTTGTTCCAATGTGGCATCACACGATTCTGAGGGCAAGTCGAAGTATTCCTGTCAAACAAATACAAATAAAAGAAAGTGAGTTAGTATTATTTAAATTATAAAATAAAATTTAAATTTTATTGAGCTAAACATGTACTTATAATACCCCTCAAACGGCTATATTAAGCTCAATGGGAACCATCTTCCAATCAGTTTACGTGGAACCAATAATCATTTTGGCAAATTCCAAGGCCCTAGCTTGGAAGGTCATATTATTCTCTACTATGCTTACCAACTTGCCCCACTTTAGGGGCCTAGTGCTAGATAAGCCTTCTTCGCCACTGCCGCTTCCTTGACACCCTGATGAAGACATATCTTGCAAAAAATTTTATTATTAGAAAAATATATATAAGAAGATGATTTAGAAATATAAATAATGAATTAGTTTGAAATTGTTAGATAAATGCATGATAAATTTACAATGAGATTTATCATACAACGAGATTTATCATAAACCATACTAACAACTGTTTCAAATAATGCTTAAACTGATTAAAATATGAATTAATATATTCACTAATTCACCAATAAAGATCGATTCAAATTCATATCATAAACTATGATAAATCAATGACGACTTTAGAAGAATAAAAATTAACAACGACATTAGAGAATACAAATCCATATCATAAACCAAACTAAGAATTGTTTCAAATAATTAGAATCCTTATTATAAATCTAAAAATCATTTTCAATTCGGGTTATCATCCAAAATGGATTGATATTCGGTAGGAGTTGACAAGTTATCCACACTACTGGTTAGATTCTTTGGCGCATGTAAGATGATTGGCCACAACTCATTATTGATATACTCCGAGTAAAACACTTGCTTGACCTTTTAAAAAGCATAAAAAAATGGCTTATCGCTCATATGTATGTTGCTCTTCATCTTAGATAAGTCAACCGTGATCAAATATGTACCTCAATTAACTTTACAAGGATTTTTTCCTTAATGCTTACCAATTACAGTAAAACATAACCTCTTTGAAGCTTATATAGTCTATTTCAAATATATTTCGAATGAAATCATAATAAGTCATTTCAACTTCAGTGAGGTTTTTATCTTTCGTACTCGCTCGAAAATAAGCAAGAGCCTTATATGAAATTCCCGAGTTTTGTATATTTGTATTTTTCTCGTACACCCTTGCACCGAATACATAATTGTTCAATGGATATTTTTTGTACTCATGTGCCATGAAATTGGGTTCAATGACTAGACAAGCAATCTTTGTTGTCGCATCACCCATCTTTAAGAGTTGAGATCATAGATAAATTAATTAGGTTAGTTTTAAAGCTTTCTTGAAATTTGTCATTCAGTAGGAGATATTCTCATAATAATTACCTCACGTGACACCCATAGCCTAAATTCGCTATATGATTGTGCCATCGTTTTTTTTATTGTTCCCACACATATCATATTTCCTAAGTTGACCGTGATGAACATATTATGAAGTTGATCAAGTATAAAAGTTAAATAATGTAAAAAGATAACATAAACTTGCTTTTTCCATTCTTCGTCATCTTCATGAGTTTCAAATAGATAACGAGCTACTTGTTCATACTGTAAACATGATAATTTCACTCGTGCGCCCATTACATGACCACCCTCATCGATGAACTTATCATTGTTATCTATAATCCTTGGGTTTAGGCATATATTCCCGAGAGAAGATTGATGGCTCCACGATGATGTATTCCTTTGTAATTGATCGTTCAATGTATCATTTATTCTTGGTATGATCCTTGAAAACTTCCATCAAATAAACAACATATGAACTGAAAAACATATTAACATATCAACTAAATGATTTGAATCTACCCTAAAAATCCTAAAAACCGCTTAAAGAATCTTCCTTCTACTTATCACAAAAACTAGTGCATGAGATTGTGCTAAAGTCTCACCCAAACATTTTCTAATTTGGGGTCACCAGATTGTGATTGACATTTAATCACAGTTTTCCTTTTGCTAATTTGAGTCCAACCGATTGTGTTACTTATTAAACTATTATGGAAGAGAATTTGTCTATTAATTTAGAGATTAGTTATTGGTACCTATGACATGAATCACAGTCAAATATATTTATAGACACCTCATTCTATTACCCCCTAATTCTCCTTAGGTCGCTAGTGCCTCCACTCATCACCGCAAACCAAGGTCATGTCCCGAGCACTAACCTGGAAGCCATCGGGCACCCCCGACTCAATTTAACCAAAAATCAAACTCTTCATCTCGATCGAGACTCAATGAATCTTTGAAGGGCACTGAATACCCTTTCCAACGGTCCATCCCATGCACAATTCTGACTTACCATGCGGACGAACGATCCGTTTGCGTTCGAAACCCCAACCTAGAGGCCACCGGGCGCTCCCGGGATCTGTTGACCTAAGTCAACCCTTCAGCTCGACCGAGGCTAAATGAATCTTCGAAGGGCACTAAATACCCTTTCCAACGGTCCGTCTCGTGCACAATTCTGACTTTCCATACGGACGAACGATCCGTTTGACTCCGAGAGGTCACCGAATGCTTCTCGGGCCCGATTGACCAAAGTCAACTTCGCGAACAGGGCCAAACTCTTTGGAATGTCGAAGTAAATCTCCTAACCTTTCTAACGGTCTTCCTCGTGTGCGATTCGAACTTACTATATGGACAAACGATCCATTTGTGTCCGAATAATTCCCCGTCCAACGGATCGATAAATGCTTCCGAGCCACATTTGACCCAAAGTTAACTCCCGAACTCAGGAGCAGTCCAAAGGACTTTCGAAGGTCTCTGAAATACCTTTCCAACGGTATGCCCTGTGCACGATTATGACCAATAGTTTGCCCTTGGCGGCTAATTTTCCGAAAAAGCCTTAGGCGCACTGCCAAATGGCAGGTCCCAGACCCTGCCTATCGGCACCTGCCGATAGGTAGTTCCATGGAAATGCCGATTCGTAGACCCCTGGGCCTATAAAAGGAGGCCTTGGCCTCATTTGCAAGGGGAGCTCAGATAAGAAGCAAATCACTCTCCGCAAACGCCCAGAAACCTCTCTAGAAGGCAGCGTGATTTCAACTTCCAAATCCCTTTTTCACTTCCACTTTTCATCATCCCTTTCATCAAACTTGATGAATTAACCACTCCCCATCATCATCCAAGTGAAAGGGATGCTTTTCAACATTCAAGATCAAGCTCAAGGTCTCTATGAAGGTCCAACTTTCTCAAACTCTCTCCTAAATTCTCTTAAATTTGCAATAACTTGTTTTCTTACTTAGCACTTTTACTATCTCATCTCACACACCATAAATACACTTTTTATCTAGTATTATTGCACATATCCTATTTTTATATAAATAAAAACCTAAAAAACAAGAAAAAGAGGGTTTGCTCAAAAATTCCAGGCAGGGATTCTCACACTTTTTCACACTTTTCTCACAACTAAAACACTTTTTCTACACACACACACACACACACTTACAAATAAGAGATTTCTCCATTTGGATTTATGGGTTAAA
Organism: Sambucus nigra; assembly: GCA_949130495.1. Taxonomy (NCBI): domain Eukaryota; kingdom Viridiplantae; phylum Streptophyta; class Magnoliopsida; order Dipsacales; family Adoxaceae; genus Sambucus; species Sambucus nigra. The sequence continues at coordinate 446,538,947 of OX422218.1, read as the reverse complement.
CCCCACCCCTCACTTTACATGCGAACTACGTGTACTTTGATGCCTTTATACTTTACGTGAGTGTCTCGGGATAAAACCCGAGACTCGAGTCCTTTTCTCACCTTTTCTCTTATTTTCTATCTTCTCTTTATCTCATTTTCCATTATATTCTATATACTTGTTCTTAGTAACGTATTATTCCATATGCGTAATCGCTCCCTTATAACGATCAACGTAGGGGTAATCACTTAAATCTTATTTTCTACACTAATCTCACATTCCTACGGATGACTCGCTTTGTCTTTTCTAAGATACAAGTCGAGGATTCCTACCTCCATTCGATATATACACATGCACACATATCACGGGGGGAAATATAAAGGAAAATATCAAATATTCATGAGAGACCGAAAGGGAGGAATGGGTTCCTAACACCTTCCCATTTCGTAACTAAGACTCCGAACCCTTCTCGAATCATTTTGGTTTCGCATGCACCAGTATGTCTTTGGATGCCATCCTTCGGGGTGGCTTCCCCTTTTTCTTTTGTCTATTTTGAGTAAAATAGACTGGCGACTCTAAATCTCTCAACATTTTCACACCTCACAAATTGACGCCGGCCGAAGCGCTCTCCCGAGAGGGGACGTGCGGGACCCGAATGATCCTTTCTCCCTCCATGGCGGGGATCGGGGATGGCCACAGTGGCGACTCTGCTGGGGATAAGAATTATATTTTGAGGGCTTGACTCTATTTACATGAATGCTATATTTTATGTTTCCCCCCTATACCTGCATGTTCCCTTTCTCACATGTGTATCCCATGCTTATGCTTATATTCACACACTTGTAGAAAATTCTCCATGTACACTTCACACCACGTGCACCTAGGATCACATGTATATCCCCATGTTGCACGCATCACCCATCCATACTTGGTGTACCTTTTGGGGTGCTTGTACTGGGCTCCTTGTTTTTGGCATAATTAAGAAAGGCATTCTTATCATAAGATACTAATAAGAGAATCATGCATGATTCACACGATATCACCAAAGGGCATTGCTATTGACCAAATTTTACCCAGTAACTGGAGGGTCACTTCGTGATGGGCGCTGGTCCGGTAGGTCGCAATTAGCCTAAGCGATATGACTCTCACCTTCCATTGGCCAAGTACCTTCGACGTATATCGAATCGTTCCCCCGCATCGTACCGCTTGACCGAAGTCATGACGAGAGGTATATCGTAGGGAATTCGTTCACGTACGCCTAGTATATCGAATTTGCTCTCACACGTACCATCCCCACGAGGTATATGTACCGATTGCCCACAAGAGCAAGACGTATATCGTGGAAGTCACGCCAAAGGAGGGAATCCATGCCGATTCACCCCACCAACTGCATACCCGCATATAGGTGTCAAACCTAGGACACGCACTTTAGATTGCCGGTTTTAACCCGAAACTTTGCCAAAATTTCGGGTCGGCCTGCCGCCCAATTTTTCACGCATTTTTCCCTGTCCGCGATCCTGGTTACAAGTCCAAACTTAGCTTTGCATATATTAAGACCCTTTGATGGTTTTTATCTCCTGAGGAATCCAGAATCCGTAGCTGGGAGGACGTAGCCCGAGAATTCATGTCGCAGTACAAATACAACGAAGAGCTCGAGGTCACCCGCCGTGATTTAGAGCTGCTCAAATAAAACTCCGGAGAATTCGTCAGTAACTCTATAGCCCGATGGAGGGAAAAAGGATCTACCATGACCAATCGGCCATCTGAAGAAGAACAAGTCAGCATAGTGAAGAAGAATTTCTTGCCCCATGTCCGAACAACCATGGGAGGACAGTACTACCCCCGCTTTCGAGCTCTCAGAGAAGCAGGAGTAGAAATCGAGGAAAGTCTTGCCAAAATAGAAGTTGAACCGAAGAAGGTGTCCGGACAGTTCACCCCTAGAAAGTATGACAAGCTTCCCAATGCTACAGTCTTAACCATCAACAACATCTCTCAACCAACCACATCCTGGACACCAGAAAATCGCCCTGTCCCCATCCGAAGGGAATACAATGAGCTCCATGCTCCCCTCTCCAAAGTTAACCAAGCCATATTAAGATGAAACCTTATAAAACCCTTGGATCCCCATCCATTACCCAATCCACTTCCCAGAAATTTCAAAACCGATGCTCATTGCGCCTTTCACTAAACAGCTGGCCATACCACCGACCAATGCTTCCACCTTCGAAACATAATCTAAGATCTCATTGACCGGGGTACCATCGAACCACCAGCCAATCCTAAACCAAACACTACTCATAACCCACTCCCAAATCACACCAATGCCATCTTCTTGGAAGAAAACCCGAATTTCGATCCGTCAACCCAAATCACATCCTTATACCCTCCTAAACCTCTTCAACTTTGCCCATATTTCCTCCTACACCCTACCAACCCCACTGATTAGGCACTGTCACTCCTTACCAGAGCGCGCATCACTGTCCGGACCTGTTCTGAAAGTGGAAGTATGGAATTGTCAGAGGTATTGAATCAACGCCTAGAGTTCGGGCTGAAATTGCCCTCAAAGATGATTATCGATTGCCAGAGGTTCAGCGCGCTATTTTTGGAAGCACGAAAATGGGCCCGAGAATCAGATAGGCGGGTGGTACCAACCGACGAAGTCAACTTAGATGATGTTATCCAAGTCATGGCAAAAGCATTCAGGCAAACCAACAACATTTACAGTATCACCGAGTTACTTGACACTTTAAAGTTACAAGGGCACCTGATCCCTTCACCCTTACACATCCCCACATAATGGGAAGACCTAAATTCTCAAAGGCGTTAAAGTTGTGGAATGCATTGATTTCACGAGGGAAAATAGAATTGTTACCACCGGATGGGGGGAAGAATTCGAAGATTCAAATGAAGAACAAGCTTCAGGAGGAACTAGCCCAGTAGCCGACATATTGTAATACCCCGTATTTTCATGGCTTTTAAATTTAAGGATTTATTAAATTTAATTGCGATAAATTAATTTAATTTTAATCCGAAATGTTGTTTTAAATATTTACTAGCGTGACAAGAGTTAGTAATTATTGGGAATATATTATTTGTTGCATATTACTGGATGAGTATAGTAATATATGAGATTTATTTTTATAATATTGTCACGTGTGAATAAAATGACAATTGTGGAAATTTAAGTCGGGACGTGCCTGTGTCGTGTCAGGACTAAATGTGGATCAATAAAAGTAAATATTTTATAAGTTATCCGTATGGTCGTTTTAAGTGCGCCAACGCATCCAGAAGGGTCGAGATAGTCAGAAAAGTATACCCGGGGGTTTGATTTGGGTCTCGGGGCATTTTTAGGCCTAATTAGTACCCCGGGAGGGCATTTTAGTCATTTTGTATTTTTGGGTAATTAAACCCACGAAAATTAAAGGGGTTATATCAGATGTTTAGGTTATCTCCTAGGGTTAGATAACTCAAAACACTAGAACGTCCATTGGAGAGGAGAGGAGAGAGCTCTCAAGGCATTCCAAGGCTCAAAACTCAACCGTTTGCACCGCCGCCACCGCCAACGCGTAGATCGCGAGATGGGGAACGCAACCACACCAAATTTAACACCAAACCACATTTCTGAAAATCCCAGGCAAGTGTTTATCTTGGTTATTTCGTTGATGCATCTTTCATATTGGTTTAGGAATGATTAGGATGAATTGTATGGAAGAAAAACCCAAATTGAGATAGGAAATTGCATGTAGTGATGACTTAAATGATATTCTGAAAACCTTTTGTGATATAGAGGATTAAACCACAAAATTTTGATGTTGTATAAGAAGTAAACCTTAGAGCCAATCAGAATAAAGGAGGCAAATTCGCGCATCAGGCCCCTCGAACCGGTTCGCATGTACCCCGAACCGGTTCGTCCCCCAAACCGGTTCGCCCCTGGGTTTGCGAATGTTTGCTGGTCTGGGGTGCTTTTTCTTCCATTCAACACTTAGAAATTTTCTTGTTTTCTTTCCTTTCTTCCTTGGATTTTTCTTCAACTTCAACGGGTCATAACTCATCAACTGTAGCTCGGATTTGGGTGCCGTTTCTTCCAGTGTTATCGTTGTTCCGAGCTCTTCAACTTTCCAGTTGACTCCTCCTTCGGGATCTAGCTGTAGAATTACCAAAATTCCCTTGAACTTGCCTTCTTAGCTTTTCTTTCATTGTCTTGCTTTCTCTTTTGCGCTGCTTGCATAATTATCCTGTAAAACCAATAAGAGAAGCACGAAACACGAAATACTTGCCAACGAAGATTAGTAGCATAAATATGAGTCAAATCCATATAGGTTACATCACTCGGGTTCACAAATGCACTGAAATTAGGGGAATAAATATACAATATTTATGTCCAATCACGTAGTAAGTTGGAAAAACCCTTCGAATTAAAGTTAGAAACGAACCATTATACTTGATATATAATAATGGGGAAATAAGGATAAATGTTGTGAATGTGGGTTATGGGATAAACCTAAATTGATATAATAAAAGTGGTATATTGATATGATTGTGTATGCATATATTATATACTTGTGAAAATCATACCCGCGCTACTTGCTATCCCTGAGGTTACCGCGCTGGGACGATCTTATCTCGTGTGCCTTATGGGGGATATTGACTCGTACCCTAGAAGATAGGAATCCTAGGTACAGGCTATCGAATCGGTAGTCACGGTCCTAAGAGACGTGAGGGTATGTACTGACCTCTTGGACTTGGAAACTATGCTTCGCCTCAATATTGTTTGTGTATGTATTTATACAGTTCGAGAGTGATTCCGAACTTGTATTCCCTTTAGTACGATTGATAAGGGGACTGGATAGCAGAGTATGCCCGCACCATAGTTTTTATGTGGGGTGCTGTTATGATATATATATTATACGAGTAGTTAATATATATATATGAAATTCTGAAATCTAGAACTGCCTACTGTGATTTGATATATAGGACATGGTTGATGACTCAAATTATAAATAATTATTTTGAGAAAGTATAATATGACACTGGAAAACTTTACTGATTAATAAAGTTAAAAGGAGAACCTTGGTTACAAATTGAAATCTTACGTTTTAAATACTTGTGTTGTTCAGTTGTAAATCCTGCGAATAACCTAAGATAAGTTAAATCATTGGGATAAGATAGTGTGGTATATGACGAGATAGACCATTGGGAAGGTTAGTGCGATAGGTGTGCACATTAGAAGAGAGGTGAGAATTTCTCAAGAGATTGTCGCACTAATATATTGTTGCATTAGTCTATAATCAATTTAAATACTTGCTAAACGAATTTTTAAATCATATACACTATCGGGCTCTGACCCGTTTCTATTTCCTTTTCTCTCTTGTATATATATGTATGTATTACAGGTGCCCAGCCACAGGGGCGTCTTACTTAGGATCCTTTGGAAGGAAAGTGCTGCAGCTTAGCTGGGAGTTGCAGGCCTGTTGTTTAGACGACTTCATCCATTTGATTGTACTCCTAGTTCAGTTTTATCCAGCAGGGGCATGTGTCGCCCTCTTTCTATTATTTAGTTGGTATTATCAGAGATTGAAATTTTTACTTTCAGTACCTTTATTTCGGGATTTATTACTGTCAGGATGTTTTCCTTTAGTGTTGTAAATGTTGGGATTTATTATTGATGATTAAATTCGTGTATGTTCAATTCTATTTTTATTCTTAATGTGTGACTCTTTAGATGTTAATGGTTTAAGGTTTTATAAACGGATTTAATAAAATGAGAATAAGGTTTTAAATGGTTTTGACACTTAGCTTAATTATTTAGGGTGTTTAAATTGGAAAAGTATTTTTACGACAGTGATGCTAAGAATGAACCAACTGTTCACCTTGATTTTAATTTAATAAAGGAGTGATCGCCCGGTATTTAATTAGGCGGGGTGTCATAGGTGGTATCAGAGCATCAGGTTCTAGTGTCCTTAGGATCTGTACGTCTTATTATGCTTTCAATGTTGCTTTGTTTGTTATAGAGCCCTATGTTTAGGATTGTCGATTCCTTTGACGAGATTTCGTTCTCCTGCTATAATATGTATACACTAGTGAATTCTAATTTCGTTTGGATGTGTTCGTGTGCCGAGCGATGACGGATGTCAGAAGAGGACCATTAAGCGTACATCAGGAGGCAGGGCTCAGTTGAGATTATGAAATATATCCGAGGATGATGACCGTAGTCGAGGTCACCTCCATTATGGCACGAGAAGCCACGACTAGAAAGGCAACTAAGGTGCATCAATGATTTTCAAATGCTGTTATAGTCAAATGAGGTGCGACGATAAACTTACCCAACGTATTACAAAAACGTGTAGAGACTGTCAGTGGGAAATTTTAGAAATGCAAAAAAAAAAAATTGTATGTGTTTACCAAAGGAGGTAAAGTATCCAAAGGCTTAAATATAGGACGGAGTGTGGCAAACTGAAAGTGAAAATTTAGAGAAAATTTTCTTGGCTTTCGGGACGAAATTATAAGGGTTGGAGTCAACCACCAATTTTAGAAGTGGAATGCTATGCCTATAGGATAACCTTAGGTACAGTGTTGACCGTATGTTCCTTCCTCAACTGTTCAGGATGAGAAGCAAACGTGGTTCTGAACTCATCGCAGGAGGGCATGATAGAAGTCCAATTGTGGATATGAATCCTAATCGTTAGCAAATTTTTTTATCGAAAGAGGTAGATACTAGTGGAGGAAAAGACTCCAAGTGGGATACCAACTTGTAATAATAGTTGATAATACTCGAGGAGAAAATTCTGATGGACGACCGATTCAGAGGTTGACAATGTCATATTTTGTCAATATAGATGATAACGCTTCTTTGTGGGGGAAGTTAAAGGAATCGAAGAATTTAGTCGAGAATAAGACTGAATACAACGGTGGTGGTATAGCACCACAAAAGGATGTGGATACACATCAGGAAAACCATTTAAATGCTTCAGATAGTAAATTCTTACCAAGTGATGGTAAATTCAGTAAGTACTATTATAGATAGTAACATGATCTTTATGGCCTAAAAAGCTAAGGGAACAACCGGGATGGCTAACAGAAATCGAGTCTACTAAATTCCGAGAGAAGGACAATCCTAACCTGGTTAGTAGGACCGGTGATAAGTGGATTATGTGTTGAGGTATTTTGGCGCGGAGTGAAATTGCTCGCGATAATATGTTCCAAAGTGAGAAAAAGGGACAAGAATACGGTGCCTAGTAAAGGACGACGATTAAAAGTAATTTTATTTTGGTTTGGGCAGACGTGTTACGTCCGAAAACCATTTGTACAGTCAAGACGATTGCCAAGATGGATGTATAAGTTGTATCCTTAGAGGATGCGGCGTGTTTATGTGACACGAGCGAGTCACCATATTTTGTTCATTGCTAGATTAGCATGTGAGACGAGTTTAATGCATATAATTATAAATGTTACCCTAATGTGAATATTTTTCCTTAGTATAGTGGGATTTTTCTTGGGTGCTATCCGCGGGGGATGAATGAGTATATTAACAGTGTTTTATACTTTATTGAGGTTACTCGTTGTAGTGATGCGATACACGAGTATGATATTATCTTTGTTAAAATGTTATAGAAATGGGTAGTATGATAGTGGGCACTTATTGCAAGGCTATCGTAGTAGTTACATTAGTGCAACACGTTTTGTTTTGGCGAGGCTTTACCTGTAAGAAGGTTGGACTCACACTTATATTATCTATCCTAGAGACTTCGGAGGAGATCTCGAGATATTCGATACCAATGTATGTATAGACTTTGTCAGTATGATTCAATATGTACCGAGATTTACCGTTGAGCGAAAAGACTTGACTCGGTATTATGTTTAGCACTCCGGGCTTAGTGATAGGAAGAGTGCAGTGTTATATTTATCCTTAAGAGACGTGGGAGTTAAGAGTTATACACCTAATGTTAGAAAAAGGAAATTTAGAGAATTTCGATCGTATGTATCCGAGGTTTATAGAATGTAATTACCATCAACCAATACGGGACGATAGTGAAATTGGTGAAACGTTCTTTGTTAAGCATAATTACAGGAGAAATTATAACTTTTCTATCAAGGGACGGAATAAAGGGGTATATACTATGGACGGAGGACCTAACGGATTTCGATAACCGACAATGCTAGGTAGTAGTGTATCGGGGGGTTCCTTGTTTGGATTTCGCTTTGCGAGACATCCCACGCATGAAACTTAGCGTAAGGTTGGAAATAGGGAGACGTTTGGTCACTGTTCCATGAGTTCAGTACCCTGGTCGAAATGGGATCGAGTAATTATGTATGTAAGTTGGAAGTTGAATTTTGTTTTAAGGTCATTGGAGCTGGATTTTTGTGGTAGGAAAGCATTGAAAGTTATCCCCACGAGTTGAGGGGTGGAACGATGATAAGGAGAATTTAAGAATTTTGATTTCTAGGGTGATTGAGAGTACCCAAATGTCATAACCGCGTACAGAACACAAGGTGAATAAAGAGTTGGAATGATTTTTAGCATGGATTATCTGGAAAGAACTTTATATTATACAAAAGAGATGACCTGTAATTATTTTGATGAATAGAGCGTTAGTGATTTATTTTGGTTGTTGTACCTATTTGGGATAATTGTTGTACTTATCTGAGGAAGGTCGAGAATTATTATTCCTCTTTTATTATCATGGAATTTGAATGCCCTATTCCTTCTATTCCGTTGAATTTAGTTAGTCCTACAGATGAGTAGCACGCCGTTCGCTCTCCCAGGGCGGTCAAAGTGTTGCAAAAATGTGGGCATCTTGGTTAACTACAGAAAAAATAGTCCGAGTCGAAGGGACGTGATAATAGACGTGTGGAATATATGTTTGTGGGACTAGTATAACGAAGTGGAAGTGATAGAGTGGATTAAACATCACATGAGGGGCGATAATCCATACATAAGTGTGCAATTAGAATAGCACGCCCTAACTTGATTGGAAGGCTGTGGGAAGCCATTCAAGAATTGGTATTCCTTGAATAAAGTAGAATTTAATTGTTATGAAGCACACACGGAGCGGAGTTGTTATTAGTCAAGTGTGAGAGAGATTTGCGCATACAAAGAGTAATGATGTTAGTATAGTATAAGAGATCCAGAAGTGCGCTTCGTGGAGAGAAGAGCACGGGTCGGAACTTTCGGCATACTCCAAGGAAGGAAGGGGAGTATTACGTGTCACTTAATGTGAGACATTTCAAGGGAAGAATCGATGTTTAGCGATACGTAGTGAGTAGTCTCTACATGCACTGCCCATAGGTAAGGTTTGGTTGAAAGAGGAGAATCAACCAAAGAATTTGGTGTTTATAAAAAATTCCTGATATTGGAAGAGGTTGGTAAGGTCGGTAAAGTTCTTGGATGGGTTGCCATCCTCAAAACAAGATCAAGGGTTTATCCCGAACATGTGAATTAAGTCGTCGAGAAGGAAGTGATTGATATTACTTTGGGCTGGCTTACAATATTAACTAGTATGCCCCAGACTTCCTTTGAAAGGAAGGATCGCGCCAGTTCATGGTCCGGCGCAGTATAAATTTCTGAATCAGGATGAGATTGGTGAATCCCACCTTTGATATGGGATTTCAGGAACCAGCGGAGATAAGATTTCGTTTCGAGTAGGATGTATCACCCTTAGCCAGGGAATAAGCGCATGGTGATTAAAGATTAGTGGATCCACGTGAAGGAGATTTTGGAATCTTGGTACGATGATTTCAAGAATGCTCTGTAGAAGCAGTCGTACCTGTTTGTCTCGTACGAGGTACTTATTAAGGTTTTGTTATGGAAGAACCTCGACTATTCTCCTTCCGTATATTTAGAGGAGATTAGATAATCAGAATTTTTGGATCGGTCGAGAAAATATCCGATAACTATGGTGGAATTCCACGACTATTTTAGGCAGTCAAGAGTGGTCAAATGTTCGTATGATCTTCTCAGAATGGGAATTTTGTGTATGAATAAATCCGAGTAGTTGTCATGTAGTGAGGTGCGGCCTCCTAATGATAGTGAGATAATGAAATTTATAACGTATAGACGTAACCTATTCAAATGTTGTCAGTTGGGAGTGCAATGTGAAGTGTCTCCAATGAGAATGTAAAACAATGTTGCTGTGAGGAAAAAGCTATAGTGATTGAGCGCCGTACTATGTAGATAGTTTGCGTACTGACAAGGATATCCAGAATTGTGCTACCTGGTAGGCCTTATTTTCCGAATTTCGAGACGAAATTTCGTTATTAGGGGGGAAGTATGTAATACCCCGTATTTTCATGGCTTTCAAATTTAAGGATTTATTAAATTTAATTGAGATAAATTAATTTAATTTTAATCCGAAATGTTGTTTTAAATATTTACTAGCGTGACAAGAGTTAGTAATTATTGGGAATATATTATTTGTTGCATATTACTGGATGAGTATAGTAATATATGAGATTTATTTTTATAATATTGTCACGTGTGAATAAAATGAAAATTGAGGAAATTTAAGTCGGGATGCGCCTGTGTCGCGTCGGGACTAAATGTGGATCAATAAAAGTAAATATTTTATAATTTGTCCGTATGGTCATTTTGAGTGCGCCAACGCGTCCGGAAGGGTCGAGATAGGCAGAAAAGTATACCCGGGGGTTTGATTTGGGTCTCGGGGCGTTTTTAGGCCTAATTAGTACCCCGGGAGGGCATTTTAGTCATTTTGTATTTATGGGTAATTAAACCCACGAAAGTTAAAGGGGTTATATCAGATGTTTAGGTTATATCCTAGGGTTAGATAACTCAAAACACTAGAACGTCCATTGGAGAGGAGAAGAGAGAGCTCTCAAGGCATTCCAAGGCTCAAAACTCAACCGTTTGCACCGCCGCCACCGCCAACGCGTAGATCGCGAGATGGGGAACGCAACCACACCAAATTCAACACCAAACCAGATTTCTGAAAATCCCAGGCAAGTGTTTATCTTGGTTATTTCGTTGATGCATCTTTCATATTGGTTTAGGAATGATTAGGATGAATTGTATGGAAGAAAAACCCAATTTGAGATAGGAAATTGCATGTAGTGATGACTTAAATGATATTCTGGAAACCTTTTGTGATATAGAGGATTAAATCACGAAATTTTGATGTTGTATAAGAAGGAAACCTTAGAGACAATCAGAATAAAGGAGGCAAATTCACGCATCAGGCCCCTCGAACCGGTTCGCATGTACCCCGAACCGGTTCGCCCCCCAAACCGGTTCGCCCCTGGGTTCACGAATGTTTGCTGGTCTGGGGTGCTTTTTGTTCCATTCAACACTTAGAATTTTTCTTGTCTTCTTTCCTTTCTTCCTTGGATTTTTCTTCAACTTCAACGGGTCATAACTCATCAACCGTAGCTCGGATTTGGGTGCCGTTTCTTCCAGTGTTCTCGTTGTTCCGAGATCTTCAACTTTCCAGTTGACTCCTCCTTCGGGATCTGGATGCAGAATTACCAAAATGCCCTTGAACTTGCCTTTTTAGCTTTTCTTTCATTGTCTTGCTTTCTCTTTTGCGCTGCTTGCATAATTTACCTGTAAAACCAATAAGAGAAGCACGAAACACGAAATACTTGCCAATGAAGATTAGTAGCATAAATGTGCGTCAAATACATATAGGTTACATCACTCGGGTTCACAAATGTACTGAAATTAAGGGAATAAATATACAATATTTATGTCCAATCACGTAGTAAGTTGGAAAAACCCTTCGAATTAAAGTTAGAAACGAACCATTATACTTGATATATAATAATGGGGAAATAAGGGTAAATTTTGTGAATGTGGGTTATGGGATAAACCTAAATTGATATAATAAAAGTGGTATATTTATATGATTGTGTATGCATATATTATATACTTGTGAAAATCATGCCCGCTACTTGCTATCCCTGAGGTTACCGCGCTGGGACGATCTTATCTCGTGTGCCTTATGGGGGATATTGACTCGTACCCTAGAAGATAGGAATCCTAGGTACAGGCTATCGAATCGGTAGTCACGGTCCTAAGAGACGTGAGGGTATGTACTGACCTCTTGGACTTGGAAACTATGCTTCGCCTCAATATTGTTTATGTATTTATTTATACAGATCGAGAGTGATTCCGAACTTGTATTCCCTTTAGTACGATTGATACGGGGATTGGATAGCAGAGTATGCCCGCACCATAGTTTTTATGTGGGGTGCTGTTATGATATATATATTATACGAGTAGTTAATATATATATGAAATTCTAAAATCTGGAACTGCCTACTGTGATTTGATATGTAGGACATGGTTAATGACTCAAATTATAAATAATTGTTTTGAGAAAGTATAATATGACACTAGAAAACTTTATTGATTAATAAAGTTAAAAGGAGAACCTTGGTTACAAATTGAAATCTTACATTTTAAATACTTGTGTTGTTCAGTTGTAAATCCTGCGAATAACCTAAGATAAGTTAAATCATTGGGGAAAGATAGTGTGGTATATGACGAGATAGACCATTGGGAAGGTTAGTGCGATAGGTGTGCACATTCTAAGAGGTGATAATTTCTCAAGAGAGTGTCGCACTAATATGTTGTTGCATTAGCCTGTAATCAATTTAAATACTTGCTAAACGAATTTTTAAATCATATACACTATCGGGCTCTGACCCGTTTCTATTTCCTTTTCTCTTTTGTATATATATGTATGTATTACAGGTGCCCAGCCACAGGGAAGTCTTACTTAGGATCCTTTGGAAGGAACGTGCTGCAGCTTAGCTGGGAGTTACAGGCCTGTTGTTTAGACGACTTCATCCATTTGATTCTACTCCTAGTTCAGTTTTATCCAGCAGGGGCATGTGTCGCCCTCTTTCTATTATTTAGTTGGTATTGTCAGAGATTGAAATTTTTACTTTCAGTACCTTTATTTCGGGATTTATTACTGTCAGGATGTTTTCCTTTAGTGTTGTAAATGTTGGGATTTATTATTGATGATTAAATTCGTGTATGTTCAATTCTATTTTTATTCTTAATGTGTGACTCTTTATATGTTAATGGTTTAAGGTTTTATAACCGAATTTAATAAAATGAGAATAAGGTTTTAAATGGTTTTGACACTTAGCTTAATTATTTAGGGTGTTTAAATTGGAAAAGTATTTTTACTATAGTGATGCTAAGAATGAACCAACTGTTCACCTTGATTTTAATTTAATAAAGGAGTGATCGCCCGGTATTTAATTAGGCGGGGTGTCACACATATGTGGGATGATATCATTTGAAGAATTCCTAGGAGAAATAGATAGGGTGGCAGAACAACCTAAGATTGACGAGGAAACTGGATTTGAGTTTTTCCATTATTTAGTAAATCACATGACCTGATCTGGGAGACATTACCAAATTCCAAACTCACTACCAACAAATGACAAGGGGAAGGGCATTGAAGACCTTCCTATGACAGAAATGACCCTCGAGGAGAGCAAGATCCTCGATCAACTGAAGAAAACTCAAGCTAACATCACTCTATGGGGGCTTTTCATGTCTTCCCAGCAGCACAAAAATGCTTTAATTAAGTTGCTCACAGGACCCTTAGTTCCTCCTTCTACCACACCAGAATAAGCGATAAATTTGGTCGGATGCTTGACCTCCACCCGAATGCTGTCCTTTTCTGAAGAAGAAATCCCCAGAATTGGGCCAAATCACAATCATACACTCAACATCTCCGCTTAAGTTATGGGGAAGGTTGTACCTCTTTCTCTCGTTGATAACAGATCCGCTTTGAATGTCTGCCCACTGAGAACCTTCAAATGTCCAGGACTAAAAAAAGTGACCTAGCTCCAACGTCTGCTGCCGTACGTGCCTACGAGAATACCCGTCGTGAAGTGATGGGATCTATAAAACTTGTAATAGGGGCTGGTCCTATAAACCCTATCGTCGAATTCCAAGTCATCGATATCCTGGCCTGTTTCAACTTGTTTCTTGGACGACCCTGGCTCCATAGTATAAAGGGTGTCTCTTCCTCATTCCATCAGAAATTGAAGTTCTTCGCCGATGGGGGAGTCATCACCATCTTGGGTGACGACGGTAACGCCGAGGGTGCAGGCACCAACAGTCCAATTCTTGAGATACAACATGGGTCAAATGATATGCTCCTATCAGGATTTCGAGTCGAGCCATCCCTACTCCCGGCAGGGGACGGTTTCAAAGAAAGGGTTTTCCCAGAATATTAACCTCATGGCAATGTCAATGTGATTCAGATGTTCAGAAACATGCATTACATGCCCGGACTGGGGCTAGGACAAAGGCAGCAGAGGATACTTGAGCCCATCGAACTGAAGAAAGCTTTCCCTCCTTGCGGCTTGGGGTATCAACCATCAGAACAAGAGCTCAGAATGATCCGCCAGACTCGATCAAAAATAAGGTTAGACTGCGTTCGAACTATCTCAGGTGATTCCTTAAATGGACGATTCATTAAAGAAGGCGAGGATTTCCCCTTTTGCGGCTTTCCAGAACCATGGTACGACCACACAGACAAGAAGATGAAGCCTGGAATGGAGATCTTTTTCCAAGATAGCTACCCATGGGCTGAGAGTTTCCCACACCGCGTACAATCGCCCATTAAAGATACCGAAGAAACTGAGGAAAGTGACTCCGAAGATTCCTTCAACCTGCAGACACTGGGGCTGGCACTCTTAATGGTTCATTCAGACACTACATCACTGGACTCCTCTCATCTGATCAAAGCTGCTGACACACCTCTCCTCAACTGGAATGATGCACCAGTTCTACCTCTCGAAATCTCCCCTAATCCCAATATTTACCCTATTTCTTCTACCGTTGTCCACCCTTACTCAAATGTAGTCGAGACCTCTTTTGATGAGGTTCTCAATGCTGTTTTTCCTATTAATGAAATAAACGAAGATTTTAAGTATCTTGCTGTGCCTTACATTAATTGTTTAGATTCTAATCAAGCTTTTGATGATGATGATTTTGCAAATGAAAAATTCTTAACTGATTTAAATAAGGTTAATAACAAACAACATAACCGTGTTCAAGTTAATAAAGAAGAGACTGTTGTTATTAATATCGGTTCTAGTAGCCAACTGCGCGAGATTAGGATAGGGGCCACCCTTGACGAGCATGAGCGCGCACAACTCGAAGAATTACTAAAGGATTTCGTGGATGTCTTCGCATGGTCCTACGACGGCATGCCCGGTATTGATCCCGAAATAGCTCAGTATGAGATCCCCACTCTCCCAGATTCCAGGCCAGTTAAATAAAAATTAAGAAAGCTCCGCACCGAATGGTCACTTAAGGTCAAAGAAGAGGTGATCAAACAGTTGAATGTGGGTTTCATTCGAGTAATCGAATATCCCACGTGGCTAGCCAACATTGTACCTGTACCAAAATTAGGAGGAAAGGTTCGAATATGTGTGGATTATCAAGATTTAAACAAAGCCTCTCCGAAGGATGATTATCCGCTACCCAAAATCGACATGATCGTGGAAAACACTGCCAGTCATGCTCTCAAGTCATTCGTCGATGGGTTTGCCGGATACAACCAAATCAAGATGCATCCCGACCACCAAGAGAAAACCGCATTCATCACCCCATGGGGAACCTTTTGCTACACCGTTATGCCATTCGATCTCAAGAACGCTGGGGCTACGTACCAAAGGGCCGCCACAACAATCCTGCACGATTTGATTCACAAAGAGGTAGAGGTTTAAGTGGATGATATGATTATCAAGTCCTAAACTAGAGAAGGTCATTCTCCTGCTCTCCGAAAGTTCTTCGAATGACTAAGACAGTATCAGATGAGACTCAATCCATAGAAAAGCGTCTTCGGCGTTACAAAGGGAAAACTCTTAGAATTCATGGTCAGTGAGAAGGGGATAGAAGCAGATCCCGCCAAGCTGAAGGTTATACTTGATATGCCACCACCCCAAACAGAGAAAGAAGTCCGAGGTTTTCTTGGGAAATTACAATATATCAGCCGGTTCATCAGCCAACTAACCTCCATCTACGAACCAATCTTCAAGCTCCTCCGAAAGGATTCAACCAAGGTTTAGAATGAGGCCTGCCAAGAAGATTTTGATCGAATCAAACAATATCTGACCCAACCTCCAGTTCTCATGCCACCATAGCCTGGTCTCCCTTTGCTCCTATACCTAACCATAACCGACACTGCAGCTGGGGCTTTGCTAGCCCAATACCTTGAAGACTCCCGTAAAGAAAGATCCATCTATTATGCCAGTCGTAAATTGGCCGGGTACGAGGTCAACTACACTTCTTTAGAAAAAGCATGTGTTGCGCTTATTTGGGTCACCCAAAATTTACGACACTACATGCTCACCTTCCCCATTAAACTTGTATCCCGAATGGATCCCATCAAATACCTGCTCAAAAAAACCGCCTTATCCAGCTGAATGGCCCGATGGTTGATGCTCCTAACCGAGTTCGATATCGTGTACGTCACACAGAAAGCCGTTAAAGGAAGAGCCATCTCCGACTACCTCGCTGACTACCTTATAGAAGAAAAAGATGTCTGGATCTACGAATTCCCAGATGAAAATGTCCTCTGCACCACTCAAGACTACCTCCGATGGAAAATGTTCTTCGATGGCGCTGCCAACAAAAAGGGATATGGCATTGGGATACTTCTGGTCGCCCAAGATGACTCCCACACTCCTATCGCCATTTAATTGGATTTTCCTTGCACCAACAACATGACAGAATACGAGGCATGCATAGTGGGCCTCAAGATCGCTCTCAAGAAAGTATTCAATACCTTGATGTATATGGGGATTCCGCCCTCATCATCGGTCAAGTGCTCAGAAAGTGGAAGGTCAAGGACAAAAAGCTCCAACCCTTTCATGCCCAATTAGTAGAGTTAGCCTCCCAATTCTGAGATATCACCTTCCATTACCTACCCCGAGCAAAGAATAACCTAGCCGATGCTCTCGCTACTTTGGCTTCCATGGTCGACATGCCCGAGGGAATAACAATGACCCCCTTCTCAGTTCAACAGCAAGATAAACCAACCCATTGCTAGCACATTGAGCTTGTCACCTCAGAAGATCCTGAGCTAGTCAATTACTGGTACTATGATATTTGGTGCCTCCTACGGTACGGTAGGTATCCCGAGGGTTCCAACAAGAATGACCGAGCTACCCTCCGAAGGTTGGCCGCTCAATACATCATCTGTCATAAAGCACTACTCAAGAGGAATTTTAATGGAACTCATTTGCACTGTATCGCAGGGGCTGACATTGAAAAGATAATGCAGAAAATCCACAACGGGGAATGCGGGCCCCACATGAATGGTCACATGCTTGCTAAGAAGATCATTCGACAGGGCTATTACTGGACCACCATAGCCCAGGATTGCACCGCCTATGTTCAGAGATGCCCTAAATGCCAACAGTTCTCCAATCTCCAACATCTACCTTCGTGGGAATTATACAACATAACTTCTCCCTGGCCGTTCTCCACCTGGGGCATCGACATCATAGGGAAGGTTACACAAAGGCGTCAAATGGGCATGAGTTCATCCTGGTTGCCATCGACTACTTCATCAAATGGGTCAAAGCTGATTCATACGCAGTATTAAATGCCAAGAAGGTGGACAAATTCATCAAGAAAAATATCATCTGCCGATATGGAGTCCCGCACGCCCTAGTGTCAGATAACGGTTTGCATTTCGATGCAGAAGTCACAGAAGTTATCAACGAGTATGGGATTCAGAGACACAAATCTTCTCCCTACCGACCTCAGACGAATGGTGCAGTTAAAGTCGCCAACAAAAACCTCAAAACCATCATCAGCAAGATGACCGAAAGTTGTAGGGAATGGGCCGATCGGATCTCGTACGCCCTCTGGGGCTATCGAACCTCAATCCGAACCTCTACTGGGGCTACCCCTTACTCTTTGGTTTATGACATGGAAGCAGTCCTACCTGTGGAGCTAGAAATACCCTTACTACGTGTCATGCTCGAAGGCAAGGTTAGTGAAGAAGACTGGTACCAAGGCCGTCTTGATGAGCTAGCCCTCCTAGATGAAAGAAGATTAAAAGCTCTTTATCACATACAAGGATACCATCGCTGAATAGCACGATCGTTCAGCAAGAAAGTCAAGGATCGCGGTGTCCGGGAGGGGGATTTAGCCCTCAAAGAGATAATCGAACCCATATGGGACCCCAGAGGAAAGTTCAAGCCCAATTGGAGTGGCCCTTACATTGCGAAGAAGATCTTGTTTGGCGGTGCCGCCATGCTCACTGACCTGGATGGGGAAGAGATGGCTCGCCCAGTCAATCTGGACCGTCTTAAGAAATTCTACCCTAGTCCAAAATCTCGGTGCGCTACGACTCTTCTCATTCCCCTTCTATCCTAAAAAAAAAAAAACTCTCCATTTCCCTTTACCCAGAACTACGTGAGCCTGATCCTCTACATAAAACTATTTTAAAACTTTTCAAAAAAAAACCCAGAGGTACGTAGGCAGCTCATACATCCCACATGAGCACGAACCCTTCTTTTTCACAAAAATATGTTCTTTTCTTATCTCCGAGAACGACAGTTCATTCTAAACATGTACTCGAACAAAAGGATTATGTATGCCTTAGCGATTGGTATAGATAATTCAAAATACAAAATTCATCGAAAGGCACAGCTGGATGATCAGAAACTTGTTTATATCATTAATAAGAAACTACAGTACAAATTACATAAGAAAAAGGAACGGATAACTCCTTTCCCCTTACTACCATAAAAACTAGATAAAATCTCCCACATCTGTTACATAAATAAACTCCCCAGGAGTCCTACCCACAGCTACCCGAAGAGCCTGCACCCTCATCATCTACATCCTGAGGACCCCAAGTTTCTCCTGCCTGAATGGAGTGCCTCAAACACTCCATGGACCGATGAGCCTTAACCATCTTCGAAAGGACCACAACACCCCCTTCTATGGAGTCAGATAAAATAAACCACCTTTGACCAGTCTCTACTGCCAACATCTTGCTGCCATTTTGATCGAGGGGAAAAATCGAGCGTTCGTGTAATACTCTAGTCGTTGTTATCGGCTTCCAACCTCAATACAAAAAAAACCTAAAATTGTAACTACACTCTTAAGGAGTATAGTGGCGAGTCTGGGTATCGAATCCACAGGGAATGCTTGATAGAATTTAACTGATTTATTACTTCTAAAATAAAAGTGAAAAAGATGATGATGGTTTAAGAGGGAAAAAATAAAAAAGTTAACTATGCATGCATGAGCAACCTAATTAAGATGAATGAGAAAGTAGTTTGGAATACAATCCCCTAACCCTAGTAATTTACTGTGTAGAATACTAGAATTGTAAATTATAAATTTGAATGAATCCAGTCTTTATAGATCCTAAGCATTACGTATATGAGGTTCATGCCCGCACCATACGAAATCAAAGGTAAATATAAAGCGGTGCTAAATAATTATACGCACATCGTATTCTTAAACATCCCAAGTACCTAGGGCAAGAGAGATTAAAAGGTCTACAATGGTTGTAAAATTGTCTCGCACGACTCTTTCAAATTTTTAATTTAAATTCTATTTTCTACATAAGTAATTTACATTGGGATGGGTTCATGCATCCCAACCCTTAAAAACTTAGCTAGGCATGATTTTATTAAATGAAAATAAAATTCTAGATATGCAGGAAGTCATAGGTCTATTATGCATTGAAAGGAAACTTGAATTGAGAAACAAAGTTAAACTACAAGAGTAATTTAAACTTACAATATGAAAGAAATTGAAAGTAGAACTTAGAAATACTTGAATGGAAGAAGGAGATCTGAACTTGAATCTTGAATAACTCTTGTTCAACTTACAAACTAGGTTTTCTAAATCCTAAGGAAAGAAAAATATGAAATTATATGCAAAGAAAGACTTTCTCTCTCTAAAATTCGACTGTACTCTCTAGAATTCGACTCCCTTGGAAGGATGTAGGGCTTGGCCTTTTATACACCAAAAAATGACTCTTCCCATGCCTCTCCACGTTTTTCACTTTTAATATACCTAAATGAGACTCTTCCCATGCCTCTCCACATTTTACAACTAATAAAAACTAATTAAACAAGAAATTTTATGAGTTGTCTCTTCAGCTTCCAGAATTAATTTCAACTTTTGACTTTCTGTCTCCAACTTTAAATGGGCATAACTTCTTCACCGTAGCTCGGATTGGGGTGAAGTTTTTTCCAATGTTCTTGTAATTTAGAGATATTAAACTCTATAACTTTACCCACCACCGGAATATATATGTAAAATTACGAAAATGCCCTTCTACTCCCCATTTATTGGTTTCTTTCACTATTTTGAGTTCTCCTTCGCACTAACTTGCATGAAATACCTGTAAAACACATGAGAAATATAAAAAACAATAAATACTTGCCAAAAAAGGTTAGTAGCATAAATAAGAGGCAAATCCAATCTATTTACACTGCACGGGATCATAAAAATACCGAAATTAAGGGAATAAATATGAAGAATATGTGCCTAATCACACCCCCTAACTTAGAACTTTGCGCGTCCCGAGCAATGTAAATGAATCCTATCAAGGATCAACTCTTGAAAATTCTTTTATTGGGATAGAATACCTTTTCGCGGGCAAGCGATTGCATTTAGCGTATGCAACAAGACTTTAAACCCCTAGGTTACCCTAGTAGGACGAGTTTTGTCTCGTGAGGGTTTGCAGTGAATACACCCACACAATTTTTTATTGACTCAAATAAATATCAAAATACTTAAAAATTGTACAATTTAAACCTTTTGAAAAATAATCACCATAAATTCATATTCAAATGTCTCAAACCATAGTGTGTGTGTGCAAAGCCATAAATTAAACCTCAAATTTCCACCGATTGAGCATTACGTTACTTTTCGAAAATTCATTTTGATTCAAATTCTTACGGATGCACTCATAAACGAATCACTCGGAATGTGGCTATTTTCTCTTGGTATGCATGATATGAAGATTAAATATAATGGACACAAATTCATGCATACAAAATTGAAAAGAAGGAAATATATGGTGAAAAGATCTCATCATCGGAATACAGTTATTAGAAAACGGTAACATCATCTCTTAATCACACCATTTTAATCTCTTTTATTATCTTTTCATATCTTATCTCTCCATGCAGTAATTAATTTCTCCATTCGGACTCGGTTAGGACCTTTCGGGTTAAGAAGTGTAAAGGGTAAAAATGGGAATGGATGGAATGTTCGGAATTGGAAAATATCCTTATGACGTCCATTAGTGATTTTTTTGGGCATTTGCTCATTTTTCTCTTTCTTTTTCTCTTTTCATTTTTTTCATTTTTTTAAGCATTGTTTCTGTTTTTCTCTTGCCCCTTTTTATTGCACAATTTGGACTTACTTGATGAATTTTCTCAATTTTCACAATTCCGGGCTATTTGGGTTTTTCGGGTTATCAAACCAAAGGAAAATATTTATTCAGCTCAAATTGAGTTACAAAGGGATGATTTTATTTTTCACAACTTTTTTTATGGCTATTATTTTTGGGTTAAACAAACGAGGGCCTACTTCATTGTCCGAATTGCTAATCACATTACTATATGCATCTCGAGATTAATTAAGTTTAGAGATATATTTAGCACGAATTTCGAGACAACATTTCACACATTTCCCATAACCGATCAAAACAAAGGATTGAGATCAACAATGACTTATTAAAACGCTGAAAAGAACTTTGAGTTAATCATAAGCTCGGATTGATTTAAAAACTCATAAAAAATTGAAAGGCTCGAAATCTCACCGGGTTGGATTAATCTCCACACTTATTCATAAAGTCGTCAATTTTCTTTCAATTTCCATCTTCGGTCAATTTTGTCTTAGTGCAATTGATTGTTAACAATTTGAGACTTTAAATAGAATAAAGGTGATATTTTTGAAAAATTTAAATTCCAATTTTTATTTATTTTGAATAAAAATATTTTTGGTTTTTTCAACCTTTTTTTGAAATTTGTGAAATTTTCTAAAAAACGCACACTTGGAAAGAACATGTGATCGAATCAATGAATCTAAACAATAAACGGGAAGAATATCCCACACCCCCTAACTTAAATATTGCATTGTCCTCAATGCGAATCAAGAACACAACATAAAGAGAGGAAAAGAAAGATATTACCCAAATGGAGCGATCCCTGATGAGTGTGAGTCCATTGAATCTACAAAGCATGTTAGGACTAAGCATAAGAAAAACAATAACAAAAACTTTAACTAATTACTCTAAACAGAAAAAAAAGAAAAGGAAAAAGAAAAGGCTAATTATGTACAACCTACGATTTGAACTTCTAATAAGTTATACACTAGAAGTCGAAAAATTTGAGGGTCCACCCAAAATACAATTTGACTTTGAGGGGTAATCAGTGTACCCTCATTAGGATGCATACCTCCTGAAAAGTAAGAATTCCGTTTGAAAAACGGAAGGCATGTGTGAGATGGAGAAAATGAACCATCACCAATTACAAAATTTAACGGGATGATGGAGGGTTTGGGTGCTAGGCGGGACAAGTACAATTGAGATCCAAGAAAAATATAATCACCTCCTAAAGATTTTTCAAGTAGTATGGGGAGAGGGCCACACAAAAAGGAACAGTCCATATTAGAAAACAATTCTAGCAAAGTGTCTTTGTCGGTAAAAGGTGTAAACGTTTTAGAATTTTCAACCGACTCATAGGAATCTAGCGGTACTTCTAATGGTTCAATAACCGTGAACGAAAATGGTGATGAAATAAACTCAATCTCAAGTGATTCATCATCACTTGGAGATTAAATTTCAAGGGAGCAAGACTCACTTTCAATGAGATGTTCTTCAAAAAATTTAGGTGACACACAAGTCTCAACCTCCTCTTTGTTTTCCAAAATAGAACGCACATCATCACAAAGTGTGACCATTTCCTTCACAAGACCATAATCGATATTCTTTTTGCTTTGGGTGGAAAGAAAATCCAGTACTCTTTTGGTTAGAAAAAGCGTGTTTTCTTCCAAAGTAGGATCCCTTGGCTCTAGAACCTCGGATTCCTCATTTGGTTGAAAACCTTCTATAGTTTCACAAATATCGAAAGAAAAATCTTCATTGGATTCCCCAAAATGATTTTTTTTCCGATATTCGTTTTCAAGCTTTTCATACCCAAGATTTAGAAAGGCCTCACCCATGGTAATAGGTCGAGGCACGGATTCTTGAGAATAAAAAGTTTGAAAACGATTACCATATAAACCATTATAATTACCGAACTCACCATGAAAAGACATGATTATCGAATAGTATGTAAATGAAAATTCGAGTACAGAGGTGTGCGATTGATGATTCAACGTTTCTTGGCGCTCAATTGTGCAAGGCTACAAAAAAATACCAAAGAAAAAAATCTTTCGAAATAGTAAATCAATTATAATCCATAACAAAACATTCCCCGGCAACGGTGCCATTTTGATCGAGGGAAAAAACCGAACGTCCGTGTAATACACTAGTCGTTGTTATAGGCTTCCAACCTCAATACAAAAAAAACCTAAACTTGTAACTACACTCTTAAGGAGTATAGTGGCGAGTCTGGGTATCGAATCCACAAGGAATGTTTGATAGAATTTAACTGATTTATTACTTCTAAAATAAAAGTGAAAAAGATGATGATGGTTGAAGAGGGAAAAAATAAAAAAGTTAACTATGCATGCATGAGCAAACTAATTAAGATGAGTGAGAAAGTAGGTTGGAATACAATCCCCTAACCCTAGTAATTTACCGTGTAGAATACTAGAATTGTAAATTATAAATTTGAATGAATCCAGTCTTTATAGATCCTAAGCATTACGTATATGAGGTTCATGCCCGCACCATACGAAATCAAAGGTAAATATAAAGCGGTGCTAAATAATTATACGCACATCGTATTCTTAAACATCCCAAGTACCTAGGGCAAGAGAGATTAAAAGATCTACAATGGTTGTAAAATTGTCTCGCACGACTCTTTCAAATTTATAATTTAAATTCTATTTTCTACATAAGTAATTTACATTGGGATGGGTTCATGCATCCCAACCCTTAAAAACTTAGCTAGGCATGATTTTATTAAATGAAAATAAAATTCTAGATATGCAGGAAGTCATAGGTCTATTATGCATTGAAAGGGAACTTGAATTGAGAAACAAAGTTAAACTACAAGAGTAATTTAAACTTACAATATGAAAGAAATTGAAAGTAGAACTTAGAAATACTTGAATGGAAGAAGGAGATCTGAACTTGAATCTTGAATAACTCTTGTTCAACTTACAAACTAGGTTTTCTAAATCCTAAGGAAAGAAAAATATGAAATTATATGCAAAGAAAGACTTTCTCTCTCTAAAATTCGACTGTACTCTCTAGAATTTGACTCCCTTGGAAGGATGTAGGGCTTGGCCTTTTATACACTAAAAAATGACTCTTCCCATGCCTCTCCACGTTTTTCCCTTTTAATATACCTAAATGAGACTCTTACCATGCCTCTCCACATTTTAAAACTAATAAAAACGAATTAAACAAGAAATTTCAAGAGTTGTCTCTTCAGCTTCCAGAATTAATTTCAACTTTTGACTTTCTGTCTCTAACTTTAAATGGGCATAACTTCTTCACCATAGCTCGGGTTGGGGTGCCGTTTTTTCCAATGTTCTTGTAATTTAGAGCTCTTAAACTCTCTAGCTTTCCCCACCACCGGAATATATATGTAAAATTACAAAAATGCCCTTCAACTCCCCGTTTCTTGGTTTCTTTCACTATTTTGAGTTCTCCTTCGCACTAACTTGCATGAAATACCTGTAAAACACATGAGAAATACAAAAAATAAGAAATACTTGCCAAAAAGGTTAGTATCATAAATGCGAGACAAATCCAATCTATTTACACTACACGGGATCATAAAAATACCGAAATTAGGGGGATAAATATGAAGAATATGTGCCTAATCAACTACTTTCTTCCACAACCACCTCATATAATCTTTGGGGACATGCCAAACCTTCCCGACAGACTGAGAGGGACGGGTCGATGAATGCCGATTCTCCCACAGAGATCCAAGCAACAGACGCAAGCGCTCAGTCAAATCTTCTACCGGAAAGAAATTTGCGGTCCGAGGAGGCACGACCTGTGCCCAGCCAAATTGGCGCAAAAGCCGCCAAGGGAAATAAAAAGAGGTCTGTCCGAGACCAACCAGCCGCACATATGAATACTCTCCTAGCTCCAGAACAGGCTGCAACTGTCCCCACCAAGGCACTGACCAATACAGCCCACGAGCCCCATGCTCCACAAGCCAATTCTCCCAATTCTCAACTTGTAGGCCAACACGAATGAAGTAGCGGGAAAAGAAGTTGGGTACAGTCGACAAAAGATATTCTGGAGGGGTCGACAAGCAAAATATTTCAGACAACCACATGAACAACATCACAGGGCTACCCCTCAAAAAGTCGGAACGACCTTCTCTCCAGGCATCCAGGCCATTCAGAATCTCCGCCAATATCACCGCCGCAGGATTGCGATGGTATGACATCCATGAGGTAATGGGTGCAAGTTATGGGTCCACTCGCACCTCCCCAGTCACCAACAACAATTTTGAAACCAGGCCCAGAACAACGGCTCCAGCATAGCCAGCATCACCTACTTCTCGCGAATGCACGGACTGCAACACCACCGGGAGGGAGATCATTCCTCCGGCAACCAATGACCTAGCCGCCGAAGGCGAGATATGAAGAAGCCCGGCCAACAAATCCCTAGGGGAGCGGGAAAATTCGGGTAAAGCCGTGGCAACACTGGGATTCACACCTAGTATGACAAAAACTTTCTCGAAGGTAGGACAAACTTCTTCCAACCCAAAGCGGAATACATGGTCTTCGGGGTACCAAAATTGTACTGCCGGCATCAGCATATTCCACTCAAAAGGTCGATTACGCCATAAGGATACTCGACGCATGTTGAAAGCATCATAGTCGACATTATAAGAGCACATAGCTTCCAAGTCTTCGAGGTAGTTGACAAATTCGGTGCTACCAGGGAGAGCCATCTTGTAGGGCAAAGAAATAGTGGGCAGGTCGATAAGGATGCAAAGGTGTGATGAAAATACTCCACCCCTCTCCCTTTTTATACTTGAGAACTCTCAGAAAAGACATAATCCATGCAGAAATCGAAAGGAATCCTAGCCCGCAAGGTACAAAAGGCTGAAGAGGGTACCAATCAAAGATTTCAATTAATAGGACTGGATTGAACTGTCGATAGGCAGGCCAGGGTGCTTGCCGATCGTCAACCCCCCATTTTTGGAAATTTCCTCCTTTCCTTTTTTGTTAAATCAGAAAACTCCATAAAAATAAATTGATATTCTCAAAAGAATTTCAAGAATCCTGTTTTCTCCTTATGGGATTCCCCTTTTTAAATAAAACAACTTTCCTTTGAAAAATTCCAAAAATACTCCTGTTTGACGGTCTCAGTAGCAAATTAAAAAGCGCATGTGCATGCATTCATTCATAATTAAAATAAAAGATAGTTAAAAAATTACATTGCATTGCATATATCTGTTTTCTGTGTTACATCATCTTGTAGGAAATAGAAAGAAAAAGCCAAAAAACAACGGGACGCAGTCCGAACCCACACTCTATCTCTCCCTCTCTCTCTCTCTCTCTCTCTCTCTCTCTCTCTCTCTCTCTCTCTCTCTCTCTCTCTCTCTCTCTCTCTCAAGAGCTTCCACCCCTGTGACGAGCTCTCTTTCCCCTACGGTGAGACGATGCCCCCCCACTACCCGAGCCAGAGTCTTCCCAGGATGAGGCTGACAGCACCAAGCAAGAAGGAACAGGGATAGCATCCCGAATGTGGGCAGTCGGCGCTGATATCCAGTCTCTGATATCCCTGAGCCAAGTGGTCGACACCCGGATTAGCTGCAAGGAAAAGGCAGAATCAGTCTCAAGAAAAAGAAATCAAAAAAGAGGAAAAGGATCGAAAGTTTTATCGCAGGACGAAGGACGTCCTCTGTCAAGCCCAGCTCCTCCGGATCCATCGCAAGAGGACGATGCAGCATTGGCACTATCCCTCCATCAGCCCGCCGGATGTTGTACGAAGGAGTGTGCAGCCGAACAAAAGGGACCTCCGAGGTCACCGTCGCCGCAGGTGCCGACGGACCACCAGCACTGTGGGAAGACCCCACTGCCCGACTCGAACTAGCAGGAGGGAAAGGCAAAGCATCATGTATGCTGGGCGCCATCAACCAGCTCATCACAAAGTTCATATAATCATACGGCGCGGCCGTATCAGTATACAACGCATATGACTCGCCGATCATCGTCGCGATCCTCTCATCCTCCAACAACTGTCGCTCCCGCCTCATAGACGTAGGAGGCTGCGCGGGAGGCACCACCACCTCCTCCTCAGCAATTTGACGAATAACCCTCTCCCGGAGATACCAGGAATGGCCGAACTCATGCGCCAACAAATGCCTCATCTGTGCGTTCACCCCAGTCATCCCCGTATAGTGAATGGCTGCCCCCTAGGGATAAAAGTTCACCTGAAAATCCCCAAGCAGGCATGAGTTAATACAAGATCAGAAGGTGAAAAAACCAAGACTGAAATGGAAAAAGTCTTACCCGACCACTGGTCAGGTCATTTAAGACCTGATGCATCGCCTCCAGGGAAAGAGATCCCTTCGACTTCCGATTCGCCTTACGCCATCGATACAGTCGGCAGAAGTCCCCAACGGTGTCGTCCTTCAGAGCAATCAGCGGGGTGTTGCACCCAATCACCTCATAGAACCACGTTTGAATTCACAAGAAAAAAGAGACGCATAAAGAAAATGCGAATGCATGAAAGGAAAATGCACAAAGTAAAGAATACCTCAAGGAGATACGTGGCTCCAGTAAATGTCTGCCGGCAGCACCGACTGAATGCATCCAAAGAAGAGTAAAGGGTCGCCAAGGTCAGACTCCCCCAATCATAGAAAGAGATGTTCGAAAACGTCCTCAAGTACGGCAGAAACCACAAATGGACGATGTTGCCACTCGACGCCACCATGAAACCTCCCAGCATCAATAAGATGAACAACCGGGCCATCTGCCTCACTTGCAGCCCGTCCTCCACATCAACCACCCTGCTCAGCAAAACATCCTTCAGTAAGGACAGCCGGATAGAATCCCCAGAGACTATCCTCCTCACATCACCAAGTGCTGCATACACCGCCTCCGACCTCACCCGCAAGGAGCAATCCACCTCTATCTGCTCCCCGTCACAATCCAGCCCCAACAGTTGCTGCACATCTATGGGAGTCACCGTCATCTCCCCGAAGCCAAAATGAAATGTGTGGGTAGTGTCCCACCACCTCTCCCCCAAAGCACACAGGACTGCTGTCGAATGAGGCGGCTCATCCAGTTCAGCCACCAACCTCCCAAAACCCGCTGATGATACCATCCAGCACACCACAAGTGGAAGATGCTCCCAAACATCCTTAAGCCCCGTCGTCCCGCGGGCACGCATGTTCTTCAAAGAAATATCCGACTGGCAAAAGGAAAAATTCAGTCAAAGGTCAAGAAAAAGGAAAAATCACCCAAAAAGAAAGGAATGCCAAAGGTCAGGTTACTTATATGACCACCGGGAATCACTCTCGAAGAGCGATGACGCGATGACTCCGGCAGCAAGGTGTGCTCATCCGCAACCGGCTTGAATGCATCAAAGGCATTCTCATTCCCCAAAGCAAGAGGCACCCTGTCCCTCCAATCCACATTCGCCCAGTCATCAATGGTCAACCATTACCGATGGGCAGCGGTACTCACAAAGGCGGCCATTTCTTGAAGATCGGAACGTTAGAACAATTCGTAGAAAGAAATCGCAGAAAGAGAGAATGCAAGAAGTTGTGAAAAATGAAGGGGATTCGCCCCCTTTATATAGGAGGCCAAGCGCCATACCGATCGACACTGACCCTAGCTATACCGATCGGCACTGTCTCCTCACCTTCCCGAGGCAACCCAAAAGTCCGTGCCACTGTCGAATGGCACCCCTCATACCATACCGACCGGCACCCCCTTAAAATTTCGTACAGAAATTCCCAGAAAATACCAGGAAGCCACGAAAAATCCCCAAAAAATTCCTAAAAATCCCAGGAAGGATTTAGAATGTTTTCATCACGAAAATTTCGCACTCCTTCAGGCGACACATCTTTTTCTCCAACGGAACCCTCAAAATCCAAGCGAATGACCTCTCAAGCACTGCGTCTGGACCACCTAATCACCTCCTCAGCAGAGTTTACAACCTCAAACCGGTTATCTCCCTAATAATCAACTCCTCCACTTAAATCAAAGGCACAAGGCCTCCCCAGCCATCGGCTGCCCAGTACGATACAATATCACATGGTATTTTTCCCAGCAGAAATCAGAAGAATCACTCGCCCCAGGCGATCTCTCCCAAAGGACAATCCAAATATTCCCCAGCTCATTCATCGTTCCCCAGCGGAACCTCAAATCCAATTTTTATCCCCAGTGGAACCTTAAATCCAATTCTTATCCCCAACGGAATCCCAAATCCAATCCTTAACCCCAGTGGAACTGTTTTCTTGTCCCAAAGAAATACAATCACTCTTGGGTCAGAATTGACTCCGGTCTTGGATCGTCACCTGAGTTAGGTCAGAATTGACCTCGATCCTTGGTCGTCACCACCTTGGGTCAGAATTAACCCCGGTCTTGGATCGTCACCTGACTTAGGTCAGAAATGACCTCGGTCCTCGGTCGTCACCACTCTTGGGTCAGAATTGACCCCGATCTTGGATCGTCACCTGAGTTATGTCAGAATTGACCTCCGTCCTCGGTCATCACCACTCTTGGATCAGAATTGACCCCGGTCTTGGATCGTCACCTGAGTTAGGTAAGAATCGACCTCGGTCCTCGATCGTCACCACTCTTGGGTCAGAATTGACCCCGATCTTAGATCGTCACCTGAGTTAGGTCGGAATTGACCTCGGTCCTCGGTCATCACCACTCTTGGGTCAAAATTGACCCCGGTCTTGGATCGTCTCCTGAGTTAGGTAAGAATTGACCTCGGTCCTCGGTCGTCACAACTCTTAAGTCATAATTGACCCCGGTCTTGGATCGTCACCTGAGTTAGGTCAGAATTGACCTCGGTCCTCGGTCGTCACCACTCTTGGGTCAGAATTGACCCCGGTCTTAGATCGTCAACTCAGTTAGTTTAGAATTGACCTCGGTCCTCGGTCGTCACTACTCTTGGGTCAGAATTGACCCCGCTCTTGGATCGTCACCTGAGTTTGGTCAGAATTGACCTCGGTCCTTGGTCGTCACCACTCTTGGGTCAGAATTGACCCCGGTCTTGGACCGTCACCTGAATTAGGTCAGAATTGACCTCGGTCCTCGGTCGTCACCACTCTTGGGTCAGAATTGACCCCGGTCTTGGATCGTCACCTGAGTTAGGTCAGAATTGGCCTCGGTCCTCGATCATCCTTAGGTCCTCAGAATCGACCTCGACCCTATGATTTGGTCATCCCCACCACGCTCCTTAGGTCCTCAGAATCGACCTCGACCTTCTAAATTGGTCGTCACCATTATTAGGTCCTCAGAATCGACCTCGACCCTCTGATTTGGTCGTCCCCAGCACGCTCCTTAGGTCCTCAAAATCGACCTCGACCCTCTGAATTGGTCATCCTCGCTTCCTTAGGTCCTCAGAATCGGCCTCGATCCTATAAACCTACCATACTCTCTCAGATGAATCATGCGGTGTCTAATCGACGACTATCATTTATTCCAAACTTACCCATCGAGGGACTCTGTAGACACCTCATTATGTTACCCCTAACTCTCCTTAGGTCCCTAGTAACTCCACTCATCACCGCAAACCCAGGTCATGTCCCGAGCACTAACCTGGAAGACATCGGGCACCCACGGCTCAATTTGACCAAAAATCAAACTCTTCGTCTCGATCGAGACTGAATGAATCTTCGAAGGGAACTGAATATCCTTTCCAACGCTCCATCCCGTGCACAATTCTGACTTACCATACGGACGAACGATCCGTTTGTGTTCGAAACCCCAACCTAGAGGCCACCGGGCGCTCCCGGGCTCTATTGACCTAAGTCAACCCTTCAGCTCGACCGAGGCTGAATGAATCTTCGAAGGGAAATGAATATCCTTTCCAACGGTCCATCCCGTGCGCAATTCCGACTGCGGACGGACGATCCGTTTGACTCCGAGAGGTCACCGAATGCTTCTCGGGCCTGGTTGACCAAAGTCAACTTCCTGAACTGGGCTAAACTCTTTGGAATGTCGAAGTACATCTCCTAACCTTACAAATGGTCTGCCCCGTACGCGATTCAGACTTACTATGCGAACGAACGATCCATTTGCGTCCGAATAATTCCCCGTCCAACGGACCGGTAAATGCTTCTGAGCCACATTTGACCCAAAGTCAACTCCCGAAGTTGGGAGCAGTCCAAAGGACTTTCGAAGGTCTCTGAAATACCTTTCCAACGGTATGCCCCGTGCACGATTCTGACCAATAGTTTTCCCTCGGCGACTAATTTTTTGAAAAGCCTGAGGCGCACTGCCAAATGGCAGGTCCCAGACCCTGCCTATCGACACCTGCCGATAGGTAGTTCCATGGCAATGCTGATCCACAGACCCCTGGGCCTATAAAAGGAGGCCTTGGCCTCATTTTCAAGGGGAGCTCAGATAAGAAGCAAATCACTCTCAGCAAACCCCCAGAAACCTCTCTCGAAGGCAGCGTGATTTCAACTTCCAAATCCCTTTTTCACTTCCACTTTTCATCATCCCTTTCATCAAACTTGATGAATTAACCACTCCCCATCATCATCCAAGTGCAAGGGCTGCTTTTCAACATTCAAGATCAAGCTCAAGGTCTCCAAGAAGGTCCAACTTTCTCAAACTCTCTCCTAAATTCTCTTAAATTTGCAATAACTTATTTTCTTACTTAGCACTTTTACTATCTCATCTCACACACCACAAATACATTTTTTATCTAGTATTATTGCACATCTCCTATTTTCAAATAAATAAAAACCTAAAAAACAAGAAAAAGGGGGTTTGCTCATAAATTCTAAGTAGGAATTCTCACACTTTTTCCACACTTTTCTCACAACTAAAACACTTTTTTTACACACACACACACACACACACACACACACTTACAAATAAGAGATTTATCCATTTGTATTTATGGGTTAAACCCCACCCCTCACTTTACATGCGAACTACGTGGGCTTTGATGCCTTTATAGGCTACGTAGGCGTCTTGGGGTAAAACCCAAGACTCGAGTCCTTTTCTCACTTTTTCTCCTATTTTCTATCTTCACTTTATCTCATTTTCCATTATATTCTATATACTTGTTCTTAGTAACGTATTATTCCATGTGCGTTATCGCTCCCTTATAACGATCAACGTAGGGGTAATCACTTAAATCTTATTTTCTACCCTAATCTCACATTCCTACGGATGACTCGCTTTGTCTTTTTCACGATACAAGTCGAGGATTCCTACCTCCATTCTATATATACACATGCACACAT
Source organism: Sambucus nigra (assembly GCA_949130495.1). Taxonomy (NCBI): domain Eukaryota; kingdom Viridiplantae; phylum Streptophyta; class Magnoliopsida; order Dipsacales; family Adoxaceae; genus Sambucus; species Sambucus nigra. The sequence continues at coordinate 446,506,406 of OX422218.1, read as the reverse complement.
ATCACGGGGGGAAATATAAAGGAAAATAGCAAATATTCATGAGAGACCGAAAGGGCGGAATGGGTGCCTAACACCTTCCCATTTCGTAACTAAGCCTCCGAACCCTTCTCGAATCATTTTGGTTTCGCACGCACCAGTGTTTCTTTGGATGCCATCCTTCGGGGTGACTTCCCCTTTTTCTTTTGTCTGTTTTGAGTAAAATAGACTGGCGACTCTAAATCTCTCTACATTTTCATAGCTCACAAATCGACGCCGACCGAAGCGCTCTCCCGAGAGGGGACGCACGGGACCCGAAGGATCCTTTCTCCCTCCGCGGTGGGGATTGGGGATGGACACAATATTCAAAATCTTGTACGTATATACACATTATTATATGTATATATCCATGTATATTTATTTATCAAAATAACCAAACTAGAACGTTATCAATTAAATTTGAAAACAAAAGAAATATTAAGTTTACATTTCCCAAAATCATAACCATTTCTTAAAATCAAGTACATAAATTATACATAAACGTAACATAAACAAAAATCAAATTACATGTATTATAGACTTGTTGGATTTGTTATTGACATAATAAGAGAATTCTTGAAAAATCAGGACCAAAAACAGAATCAATTAAAATAATCACAACAAAACACTAACTTCTTTGCGACACTCCATGCCAAATTAATTTGTTCTTATAAAAAATAGCGGCACACCATGCCAAATTGATCTGTTATCATAAAAAACAGCCTCTATTTACATCTTTAAGCAAAACCCACTTTTCAGATTAAAATAAAACCTAAAAACAGTGAAAAACTACTATTCTCAAATTTACCATAAGAACCAATAAAATAACTGCTTGTTTAACCAAATGTAATAACCAATATCTTTTCTCGAATGGATAATATTATTAAAAACTATAAACTTGAATTAAGATAAACATCCTATTAGTATTATCATAACAATCATCAATATAATCAGGGTAAAAAAATAATCAGTTAATATAACCACAACTCAATACCCTAGATAAAGGTAATAATCTTGCTATGAACAAACAATAAATAAATCCATAAGTACGTATACCTTTAGAAAGGGACACGCTTGTGTTGAAAGGGAAATGCCGGTGGTTGAGCGAGGCAACAATGGTGGTGATCGAGGTAGAAAGAGAGGGAGAGAAAGAGAGAGAGAGAGATTAGTTTGTGAGATACGACTGAGAAAGAACTAGGGTTTTAAGTTTAATACTATTTTGTTATGACGGTCTTTGACCCTAACACGACTGTGAAAACAAAATAATTATTGTCATGGTCTTTGACCCTGACACGAACATGACAACAACTCTTTATTTTTTGTTAAGATTTTTTACTGTGATAACTCCTTGGGGGTAAAAGGTGATAAAAAACCTTTTTTGGTGTTGCGTGTGTAGTAAATATAAATTGAATATCAACCCACTCAAATGCGCTTTCGGTGTAACAAGTGGAAAATTCTTAGGTTTTGTGGTGGATTACACGAGAGTTAGGATGGACCAAGACAAGAACAAAGTTATCCTTGATATGCCTTGCCTAAGAATGATACAAGAGCCGAAGAGCTTCCTCGGGAAGATTTTCTTCCTAAGAATATTTATCCCAGGTTTGGCTGAGGTTACTTATCCATTAATGGATTTGTTGTGCAAGACTATGAAGTTCAAATGGAGTAACCTCACCAAGAATATTATGATAAGCATAAACAATTACTCACCTCCCCATAAATGATGATTACGCCAAGAACTGGAGTATCATTTGAGATTTATCTTACCTCTACCACAAGGTCCATTGGGGAAATATTGGCATAAGAGATTAATGGGAAAAAAATGACCAGTCTACTATTAGAGTAGAATCATTCACGGTCTAGAGGTAAGATAAAGTAGCATTGAGAGGCATTATTTGACCTTGGTATTTGTTACCCCAAAACTTAGGCATTATATGTTATTTTTCACAATTAATATTATGATAAGATGTGTTCCTATTAAGTTTCTATTAGTACGAACCATTTTAATTGGAAGAGTAGCAAGGTAGTTCCTTATCCTCTTGAAATATGACCTGAAATGTGTGGTCCCTCGTGCAATCAAGAGTCAAGCTTATGTTGATTTACTGATAATTTTTCCTTCTAGAATATTTGACCCACCTCATGAAGACATTTCAGGAGATTATCTACAAGATAACTTCTTAAAGACCATTTGTAAGCATTTGATTTTATAAATGTCCATTATCAATTAGTATGTTGTATACCGCTACAACCGTAGAAGAATGTTCAAGATCACATATGCAACAAGACGGATCCGAATATCAAGTTTCTTCAACAATCAAGCCTCCGCTAGATGAATTTGGTAACGGTTGTGTTTTTATTCTTGAGCATTTCACTTAGAATATTGGGATATTTTTCATCAAAAAATTTCTACGTGTTGGAGTGGAGTTGTTAAGTTTTTTGTCAAAATTAATTTTTGAATTTTTAAGGAGCTGCATTTTCTAGGAAAAGAAAATGAAAAAATATTGATTTAAAGGCTAGTTTGAACGACAACCTATGTCATTCAAATGACATGCCATCTCGCACGAAGCTCGTTCGAGCGACGCGTGTCATCATTTAAATGAGATGTGATCTCGTTCGAGCAATCTGTCGCCTTAAGGTTTTGTAGAAATACACGTTAAACGAGGCATATTTCATTAAGAAGTCTTTTCTTTTTTCATTCTGTAAATAATGAAAATCGACAGAACACTTTTGGCTTCTACATTTAGGGATTGAAACCCTTGTTTTTTAATTCACAAAACTTCCAACGTTTAGGTGAATTTTTTTGGAACCCAAGAATATACTTTTCTATTGTTCAACCTTTGTGGAGTGGGTCTCTACACCTGAAGACTGAGGTCATTGAGGTTCACTCCATGTGGATCTTTACTAAAGATTGGACTGCGGTTCATATGGGTTTGTTGCATGGGATCCATTGATGACTCTAGACTGAGTGTCTATATAGGTTTGCTGAGGTAAACTTATTGTAGATTTCATTGTAAGTGTAAATTGCGACTTAATTATAGTGAAACAAAAGGTTTTTCCCTGAGGGGATTTTTTCTGAAATATGTGAGTTAGCATATTTGTGTTTATTGGTTTGATACATGCACACACGTAGATTTTTGTTTAAGGGATGCATTAGTTTGATTAAAAAATTGACTCTAATTAAATAAGTTTGTATTTGGAATTTACGCATTTATTTAAAATTGGTATCATATGGTGCATCACTTTTTTCACAAATTGGTATCAGAGCGGATTATGCTAATTTATCACGTGATCCTGATTTTTATTTGTTTGATACATTTTGACTACTGATGTTGTCAAATTGGTATCAGAGCAGGTTATGATAATTTATTCCTTATTCTTATTTTTCGCAAAAATTGTGTGATATTGATTTTCTCTGTAAAAAGCTGTTTTGTGTAAAATCGTAATTTTTTCCGATAGAGTACTTATGTAATCGAATGCCTCCCCTTGATGACACGAGTTAGAGTTTTGATGATTTAAATAGTTTGAATTTGACGTTTGCGAAAAGAATTATTTTTTTGGAAAAAGAAAATTTTCCTTCTAAATTCGCCATGAATCTTTTGCAAACGGTTCAAAATCAAACAGATTTTTATCATGAGAAATTTTTTTCTTTGGACTATGACTTTAATGTGTTAAATTGTCCAAAAAGGAGAGTTATGAGAGAGTCCTATTTTTAGAAAAAGAATTGAAGGACTTTAAAGATTCTAGGATTTGTGTTTGTGCCAAAGTGAATAAACATAGTTTACGCGATGAGTTTGTGGCATGTGAGGAGATTCTTAGGGATAATTTTGCGTATTTTAAAAACGAACGTGATAACCTTCTAGGACTTATTGAAAATTTAGAGAAGGAGTCCCTATTGTAAGAGCCCAATTCTTTGCTTGAGTAAAAATTTTGGAGATAAAAAATAATTTGACAGACTCGAGTAGTGTTGCTAGCAATAGTAGTGGCTCATCGTGTTCTCATATTTCGAGTGTTAAAGCCAAGACCATTATTTGTTTTAGAGGGTCAATAAATCCCAAGGATGTTAGAAAAAAGTCAACCCGTAGGTGTCGGTCCGCCCGTTTACACATGTTCATATTGTGGTAAGAAAGGTCACTTTAGGCGCTTTTGTTTCGATCTTTGAAGAAGCCTTAGGAAGTTAAAGTCTAGTGTTCCCTTGGTTACCAAACCCCCATTCGTCATTGCACACCAAGCTATTTGGGTTAGGAAATCACTTTTAGAGGCATTAGATGTTAAATTAGTTGACTATCGGGTGCTTGCACATGATTCTTGTCTTGCTATATCATATAGATGATTGTGTTCGCATGTTTGTCATATACTAGTTATGTTTCATGATATATTCTTGTTAGTGTTATGACTTGTGTAATTTTTGTATTAGATTTTTGTTTTTGAAATTTTTTGAAAAATACAAAAAGATTTTATTTTCATAAATTTTTTGAAAAACTCAAAAAGAGTTTTGTAGTTTGTTTTTACACCGTTTATGGATGGACATTTAGGATGATGGAGTGACAATTCCATTCCATATCCATGTGATGATTTGATAGTGTTTTGATATGCATCATCATTTCATTTTTATGCTTTACAATGTTTAGAGTCATTGAGATGTGATTAGTCGTTACTACCTACAAGTTTGACTCATAAGTTCCTTTAATGCACACTTGCACGGATTTGTTTGATTATTGTACTTGTTTATCACATATTGGTCAGGGTGTTGTCATCTCAATTCTGTCTTTAAAATGAACCATATGCGATAAAACTTGACAAGAGAAGTAGTGCATGTAAAAACTGTTTACCGTGAGGAATTTAATTGCAACAAAATATGATGAGTGAATCACGAAAAAGGACTGCAAGATTTCAAAATTAACTAGTCATGAAAGACAGCGTTTAAAGGAGCCCAAAAAAATTAAATGGCAATAAAAAGATAAATATGCCCAAAAGGGGCCACCTCAAAAGAAAATATAAATGATTATTATTTATGAGGGAGTTCGGATGGAAAGAAATGAAAAACGGGTTTGCACGTCCTGACAGCGTCTTGAAAAAGCATTCATAATTTTAGACGTTATTGGTGTGGGAATCACTTTTGACTTTGATGTGTTAATGGATTGAGTCGATGTCATTTAAATTCAACACTTTTCAACACCTAAGGACTATTTTAAGATTCATTCGATAGGAGTATACATATGCATCGTGCACATATGTTATGTTTGATTGCGTTGACTTGCCTATTGAATATGTTAACACCCATTCATTCCGTTTCCATGATTTGGTTAGCTTAGTGTAAATTCATGGTGTGATTTTTCCTTTTTTTAAAAAAAATTAAAAAATCAAAAATAGTTTGTGAAGTATGTTTGAGTAGCTCTTTAATCGTGACAACTCCATGCTTGATTTATTTATTCATTTCCATGTCTATTTTGGTCAAATAAAAAGGAGGAGAATGAATTATACGAGTTTTTGCATTATGGGGGAGATTTGATTATGATGATTGACGAATTTTTATATAATTTTAAACTCGATACGTCACGAGGTATTTGCTTTGTCTTATGTGTGTTAATACAACAATGGAAGATCATATGTTACACACCCTGATGAGAAAAGATTGCAGATTTGAAGATTTGATGTTGGAGACTTTGAAGAAAAGTTTTGAGACCTACATGTTTAGTACCTTTTCATTTTTGGGTTCATGAGGGTATTATATTTGTATAGGCATTTTGATTTGATAATTCAATTATTTTTATTTTATACCAGCATAGACATAGGGAGAGATTTGTAAGGACATGATTTTATAAATGTCCGTTATCAATTAATAAGTCATATACCGCTACAACCATCGAAGAACGTTAAAGATCACATATGCAACAAGACGGATCCGAATATCAAGTCTCTTCAACAATCATGCCCTCGTGAGATGAATTTGGTAAAGGTTATGTTTTTATTCTTGAGCATTTCACTTAGAATATTGGAATATTTTTCGTCAAAAATTTTCTAAGCGTTGGAGCGGAGTTTTTAAGTTTTTCGTCAAAATTTATTTTTGAAGCTTTAAGGCGCTGCATTTTCTGGGAAAAGAAAAAGAAAAAATATTGATGTAAAGTCTCGTTTGAATGACAACCTATGTCATTCAAACGACAGCCTATGTCGTTCAAACGACATCTCATCTCACGTGAAGCTCGTTCGAGCGACGCGTGCCATCATTCAAACAAGATGTGATCTCATTTGAGCGATCTTCCACCTCAAAATTTTGTATAAATACACGTTAAACGAGGCGTATTTTGTTAAGAAGTCTTTTCGCTTTTCATTCAACAAATAGTGAAAATCGGCAAAAGACTTTTGGCTTCTACATTTAGGGCTTTAAACCCTTGTTTTTCAATTCACAAAAATCCCAATGTTTGGGTGAATTGTTTTGGAACACAAGAACGTACTTTTCTGTTGTTCAACCTTTGTGGAGTGCGTCTCTACGCCTAAAGACTGTGGTCATTGAGGTTTGCTGTGTGTGGATCTTTGCTGAAGATTATACTGTGATTCATGTGGGTTCGCTAGGTGAAATCCATTACTGACTCTAGACTAAGTGTCTATATAGGTTTGCTGAAATAAACTTATTGCAGATTTCATTGTAAGTGTAAATTGTGATTTAATTATAGTGAAATAAAAGGTTTGGCCCTGAGGGGATTTTTCTTGAAATCTGTGAGTTAACATATTTGTGTTTGTTGGTTTGACACACGCACACACGTAGATTTTTGTTTAAGGGCTGAATTAGTTTGATTCAAAGATTGACTATAATTAAATAAGTTTCTAGTTGGAATTTGTGCATTTATTTAAAATCGGTATCGCACGGCGCATCACTTTTTTCACACCAATCTTGAAGAATGGAGTATGAAGTTTGATGGTTCATCGACTAAAGGAAAATGAGGAGCAGGGGTCATCCTCACAAGAAGAAATGAGGATATTTGTCTTTCTTTTAAGTTGTACTTATTTTTATGTAAGAATTAGGTAGGGTCTTCAAAGAAACATTAGAGGATGGCTAAAAAGATGTATCAGTCCAAATGAAGCATAACAAAAATTTAAGAAATCCCACAAGTACCATTTTGAGACCACCGAGATTACTCAATATCAAAGAATTCAAAAAAAGGGAAATTTTTGGTCAACGATGAGGCATGACATATCCGTAATACAAAGAGGATGAGCTATGTGTTGACTTTTCTTTTAGGTGGTTGAATGAAATTTTATGGAAGCCCAAACAAATTGGAGACAAAATTACATTGAGTTTACCATAGATGGAGTTGATCCTGTCGAGAAGATTGATGTCATGGAGGATTAAAATAAGAGCCCAAATGTTCTATATTTAATAGGAGCAGCTTTATCGCAAAGGATACTTCAATAGACTTTTAACATGCCCATGCTCCAACTCATATTGGAGGAGCCAAATACTATGATTAAATCTCGAAATTGGGCTATTATTGGCCAATTCTGGAGAAAGATTCATATTAGTTTGTTCGGGAGTGTAAGGCATGCCAACCTCATAAAAATCTGATCCATGCTCCTTTAGTAGACTTTCATTCCTTAAAAACTCCTTATCCATTTCACACTTTGGATTTTGACGTTGTGTGAGAAATCAAGCCTCCTTCAAGGGGAAAATTTGGATACTTATGGCAAAAACATTCTTTACTAAGTGGGAAAAAGCGACACCCTTGAAGAGAGCAACAATAGGCATTGTGGCACAATTCATCAAAGAGTACTTAATTTGCCTTTTTAGAATTCCTAAGGTTATTTTATCTGATAGTTGAACTCTATTCATAAAAAAAGAGGTGACCTCACTCATGGAAAAATACTCAATCATGCACCGCACTTCAATGGTAGGCTACCCCAAAGGCAATGGTCAAGCTGAATCAACAAACAAGACCTTGGTTAATATTTTGGCCAAGACGATGGAGGAACTTCCTCGAGCATGGGATGATAAAATTTCAACAACACTATGGGTGTTGATACGAAAATTAGTCAGCTGATGTGGACTAATTATATCAGGACATGTGCCATCTTATGTGGAAAATGCTCACCGAACAACTCACAGCATCGAGCTACTCATCACCCCCGAGATGCACAGCCTGCCGAGCTACTCAGCGTGTAGAGCATCTGGATAGGAAGATCAAGCGACAATTCCACATTCGATGAACATCGGACTTAATGAACATTCTTATTGTACAGATGTATATGTCTATTAAACAACATCATATCGTCTATTCATACTGATAGTCCCAAAGCTATAAATACATTGTAACACTCTCCATAAAGGGATATGGATCTCTTGTAATCATCATCGAGATTAAGGCAAACCTCGACAATACAAAATAGTGGACGTAGGCCATTTTCATAAGGCTGAACCACTTTAAAATATTTTGTCTCATTTATTTATTCCTTTTTATATGTGATTAATTAACTAGATCAAATCTAGTTTTTTACATCAATAGATTTTCCCCGTCTGTGGGAAATCACTATACGTAGCGTTTTTCACAAAAAACTTATTACCAATGGCTGAGATCCCAGAACCCAGTGACCGAAATAATACCGGAATCCCTCCAAACCCCTCCGCTCCTCCAACTATCGGTCAGCTCACAGGAATAGTAGCTAACTTAGCCCAAGGGAAAACGGTTATGCAAGAAACTATGAGAAAACTCCTTCACACTGTTCATAATGGATCACCTGCCCAGTCAGGTCAACCAAGCATTCAAAGAACACCCATCTGCCATCCTCAAGAACTAGATGTACACTATTCCCAGATGTTTCATAGCCCAGGCACAGTGGCTCTCATCATAATGAGAGGTCCAATGATCCTTCATATCATCCTGGACGGACGTCATCTATAAGAGCTACATATTCTCGACAAAATGTCACCTTAACTCCTGAGCGAATAAGCGCTTTGGAGAGGTTGAGAAGAGTCTCTCCCTTTGACTGTCTGGGCCCTAGGAGGAATGGAAATCGCCCTAGGATTGCGTCGAGGAATTATCAACGACCAACTGATTTAAGGAAGGATTCTGCCCAATCACGCCCAGCAGCTCGTAATGAAAGATCCCAAGAGGAGAATTCAGCGCGCTCCGTTGCTCGAGCAAATAGGCCTGAGGCTGGGAATGATGCGTGGAAGGGTTCTATTCAAAGACTGGAAGACCAGTTAGGGGAAATGGCTAAGGCCAAGAACCCTCTCCAAAGAAATTTTGTCCAAGGATCACCTTTTGTCCAGGCAATCGTATATTTTCCCATACCATCAAAATTTAAAGCTCCTATAGTGACGCCTAAGTATGATGGAAAAAATGATCCTGTCCTCCACATAGAGCAGTACCAAGCTACTGCTGATATCTATGCGGTTCCTGATGAAATAAGGTGCAGGGTCTTCTCAAGAACTATCACTGGGTCCGCCCAAATATGGTATAACTACCTTCCTTGGGATAAGATTTCTACTTTCCACCATCTGGAATATCTTTTCATAGGGAACTTCTGTTTTGGTGTGAAACCGGTGAAGAGAGTAGCACACCCGCTGAGTGTGAGGCAGAAAACAGGAGAAAATACCAGGGATTACATGGAAAAACTGATGGCAAAAGCAACTAAGATCATGAATGCCGAAGAGGCCATGGCTGCAAAGTAGAATGCGGATACTAAAGCAAAAAATAAGGATGAAGGTATAGCGGATAAGAAGGATTAAAAGCGCAATGGGAATGGCAAGAGGCCAAAGGGAAAGGTGACGCTCGAGAAGTTGAAGAAGTATGGGAACTACACTCCCTTAAATGTGTACATATACCATGTTCTGGACAGATCCCGATAAGAGGGATAAGTCCAAATACTGTGAGTTCCATAGAGATCATGGCCACACGACCAGGCGCTGAATAGCCCTCCAGAATGAGATTAAAGCACTCATTAGACTAGGAAAATTAAGTAAGTTCATTGATCGCCAGAGGGAAGACCAACTAGAGAGGAGGACAAAGGTCCAAATCTCCTCGCCGAACAAGAGATGACAAAAAGAGGGACCACGAAGATGATCCATAGGACGACCCCGACCTCCCCAAAAATCCAAGGCAGCTTGAGCGTGAGGTATTCTCAATCCACTTTGGATCATTTGAATGTAATGTGATTACAAGTGGCGATGCGGGAGGTGGGGATCATACTACTGAACGAAAACTTACCTCAATGAGGCCCAAGCTTGTTCTTACATACAACGCATAAATTTGGCGGAGGAAAATCGCCCTAGGAAGGTCAAGAAGGACAAAATGGTTATCCATTTTTCTAAAAATGATCTTGTCAGAGTACTGTACCCTCACGACGACCCCCTAGTAGTCAAGATGAGAATGAAGGATGTGGTGATTTGACGTGTATTGGTAGATAATGGTATCTCTGCAAACATTATGTTCTACCCCTGTTTTGATAGCGTGAATTTAAAGCAAGCCCAGTTAGAGTTATATCATAAGCCCCTCCTCAGTTTTATTGGCGAAAAGGTTTTCCCATTCGGGACGATCAAGTTGGACATGCTCATTGGCACCTGGCCTGCTTGCAGAATAGAGAAAGTACACTTTTTCATAATGGACAAGAATGTCCAATCAGCCTACAATATAATCACGGGGAGAGTAGGTTTGAAGAAATTCAAGGCAGTGCCATCCCCGATACACCAATGATTGAAGTTTTTGACCAATTTCAAGGTTGGAGCTGTGAAAGGCGACCAGAAAGTAGCTCGAGAATGCGACTATTAAACCGCTGAATAGGAGGAAATGGAGGAGGCCAGGAATAAAACCACCACCTACCAGGTGGATGGGTCCAAGGAGGATAAAATTAAAACGTTGGATCCTAGGGATGAGTCCCAGCTTATGAAGGGTCAGGTCATGGAAGCTCCGGAGAACATTATCCTGAATGATAAATGACCAGAACGGATAACTCAGATTGATGCTTCATTGGATCCGTCAATAAAGAAGGAACTGGTGGCATTTTTAAGGAGAAAAAAGCAAGCTTTCTCATGGAATCATGAAGGCATGCCAGGGATAGACCTGACCTTCTTGTGCCACGAGCTCAATGTCAATAAGGAGGTCAAGCCAGTGAAGCATCGACGAAGGGTATTTAGCCCAAAGAAGAATCAAGCTAGACAGGACGAAGTCGAAAAGCTACAGAAGGCCTCTTTTATTGAGGATGTCAAATATCCCGATTGGCTAGCCAATGTTGTGATGGTGAAGAAGAAGAATAACAAGTGGAGGATGTGTGTAGATTTCACAGATCTTAATAAAGCCTTCCCCAAAGATCACTTTCCTTTGCCCCGAATTGATTAGTTAGTGGACACTACCTCGGGGCATGAGTTATTGAGCTTCATGGACGCTTATTCTGGCTACAACCAGATTAAGATGAAACCAGAAGACAGGGAGAGTACTTCTTTTACTACCCCAAGGGGAACATATTTCTATAATGTTATGCCTTTTAGACTCAAATGCAGGTGCTATGTACCAGAGGTTGATGAATAAAGTTTTTGCATAGCGAATCCGTAAAAATATAGAGGTTTACGTCGATGATATGCTGACTAAGAGAAAGAAAGCCGCTAACCATCAAGATGGCCTCGTCCAAACCTTTTATCAGTTGGAAAAATATCAGATGAAGCTAAACCTAACGAAATGCATATTAGGTGTCCGAGAAGGCATGTTCCTCAGATATATTGTGAATCAGCGAGGCATTAAAGAAAATCCAAAGAAGATCAAAGCTTTGCTAGAATTACAATCTCCAGCTACAAAGAAGGAAGTGCAAAGCCTCACCGACCGTGTTACAGCCCTTAATAGGTTTGTATCAAGAGCAACAGAGAGATGTCTCCCATTATTCAAGACTCTATAAAATAACTTTCGAGTGGAATGATGAGTGCGAGAAGGCATTTTAAGAATTGAAAAAATTTGGGGACACCTCCACTGTTATCCAGGCCGGTGATGGGAGAAAGATTATACTTGTATCTGGCTGTCTCGGAGAGCGCAGTTAGTTCAGTATTGATAAGAGTGGAGGATGAAGTACAAAAACCAGTATACTACACCAGCAAAGCATTCCGAGGGGTAGAGATTAGATATCCAAAGTTGGAAAAGCTGGCATTAGCTCAAATAGAGGCGAGTATGAGGATGAAACCCTATTTCCAGGCCCATACGATAGTGGTGTACAGTGATATGCCACTCAGACAGGCCTTGCATAAGGCAAAAAAATCCGAAAGACGGATGTATTGGGCGGTAGAACTGTGCGAGTATGATATTATTTATGAGCCAAGGTCCTCACTCAAAGGGCATGCAGTGGCAAATTTCATTGCGGAGTTCACTTACCCAGATATCGCTTGATGATGCTGAGATTTAGCATCACCGGATAAGTGATAGTGAGCTCAAATAGTAGCAGCTATGGCAGCCATAGAGATGTATAAGTGTGTAGAAGGGGATGAGTATAAGAGGAACTAAGACAATGATGTATAGTGGTTCAGCCAATTTGGCCTACATCCACTGTGAGTGTGTGATCCACTAAGTATGGGCACTAATGGCCTTGGATACAATGCACATAACCCTCTCTTTCTCTCTACTATGTGTACAAGCAGAGTCTTAGCTAGGGCTACAGTTAATTGATCGATCCCCTGTAGGGTTGTAGGTGACAAGTATATATAGGTCTTGGGGGTGTAGTGTACCCCCCCCCCCCCCAAGTATTCATGGTGCATGTGAATCATGATCTAGCCAGTCCCCTATGGACACCTGTAGATGCCAAATGATGACATAATATTCCCTCACGTGAGGGTGTGATTTTGTTATAACGGTCTCCCCTGTGCCATGTCAGCCTCACGCGCACTGTTCCACGCGTCTCCCAAACCACGTGCTGTGATGATGTCACCCTCGGCCTATGGGCCGAGGCCGAGGGCAAAGTTCCCTCCGGCAGTGGTTCTGGTCCAATTCTGGCCTCGTACTGTCGGCCCCTCGTAGGGTCATTTGGAGAGTGGTGAAGGGTCGGCCCCTCGTAGGGTCGGCTGGAGTCTGACGAAGGGTCGGCCCCTCTGAGGGATCGTATGGAGCCCGTTGGAGGGGTCGGCCCCTCGTAGGGTCGTCTGGAACATGATGGAGGGTCGGCTCCTCTGAGGGATCATCTTGAGCCTGATGAAGGGTCGGCCCCTGAGGGGTCGTCCATTTGGAGGTAATCCTTAGCCAGGCCGAGGATATAAACGGGTATATCATCGCTGACTAGTAAGAGTCTAATGAAGAATAACTTGAGGATGTTACATGATCATCAAAGATAATCCCCGATCAACTCCCCTTAGAAGACCTACCAGAAGGGATGAACGAAGAGCAACAAGAATTGTCAAAAAATATCCTAAGGCTGGGGAATGATAAGAGGAAGTGTCAAATATTCCATCAGGGAACCTTATCAGATCAAGGGTTTGATAATGGTATACATGTATGGAACTTGTATGTTAATGGCTCTTCATGTGCCACAAGCAGTGGAGCTGGGATAATCCTAAACAACCCTGATGGATTGGATGTCGAATATGCTCTACATTTTTAATTTAAAGCTTCCAATAATGGGGCTGAATACGAGGCTACGATCATGGGCCTCAATTTAAAAAAAATAATGCATGCAGAGCAAGTCACCGTGTTTAGTGATTCCTAACTAATTATAAATCAGACTCTGGGATTATATGCAGCGAGGGGATACTTCATGATAAGGTACCATTCCAAAGCTATGAAGATTGTGTCCACTTTTACAGCGGTCCAATTGGTCAGAATACCAAGATTAGAGAATGTGAGAGCTGACGCAGTAGCTCGATTAGCCTCAGCTACTCGCACTGAGCTACGAAGATCGATTCCTATTGAGATATTGGCAGAACGGAGCATAGATGAAGATTTAATGGTGAAAGTCATTACCTTAGAGATGGGACCATCCTGGATGGACCCCATCAAGGCATATATTGAAGGAGTTGTACTAACTGACCAACTTGCAGCCAAGAGGCTGAAGTTTAAAGTTGCTCGATATGTACTAAATAATGGCATTTTGTATAAAAGGGGCATCATAGCAGGTCTACAGAGGTGTGCGTATCCCTCAAAAGTCAAAGACCTGATCAAAGAGGTTCACGAAGGCTCATGTGGAGCTCATATAACAGGTCAGATGCTCCTAAAGAGGATAAAGATGCAAGGATACTATTGGCCGACGATGAGAGATAACCGCACACCTTATGTGAAGAAATGCGATAAATGCCAACGTTTCTCTTCCATTCGAAGAACTCCCCAGGCATTGTTAACACCCATTACTTCCCCCTGACCGTTTTCTATGTGGTGCATGGACTTGGTCGGGCCTTTGTCGACCACCAAAGGGAGGTTTAAATATCTGGTAGTCGCTGTTGATTATTTCACCAAGTGGGTTGAAGCTGAACCTCTCATTGACATGTCGTACAAAAGGGTTTACCAGATTATTTGAAAGAATATTATTTGCAGGTATGGTCTGCCACATGCTTTCATTATCGACCATGGTACCCAATTTGATAAGGAGGAGTTAGAGGTATATTATCATCAATTTAATGTCCAAAAAATCCATTCTGCACCAGGCCATCCACAGAGCAATGGGAAAACTGAGGTGACAAATAGGACTTTACTGAACGGTTTGAAGAAACGACTGGATGATGCAAAAGGAAATTGGATTAATGAGATACACTTTGTGTTATGGGCATATCGCACAACACCCCGAACAACCATGGGGGAATCGCCATACATGCTAGCCTTTGGAAGTGAGGCAGTTATACCAGCTGAATTGGGCCTACCCACGCACAGGGTGCTAAATTTTAACTCTCTTATAAGCAATTTGATGAGACGCTTAGATCTATACATACTCGAGGAAGTTAGAGAAGATGTGGCAATTAGGAACGCGGCCTACCAACAACGAACAACCATGTTCTACAATAAAAGGGTAAAGAAATATGATCTCAAATAAGGGGATTATGTGCTCAAGAAAGTGATCCAGAAGCATAATAAACTGGAGGCCAACTGGCATGGCCCCTACTGAGTAACTACAGTAGTTCGCCCTGGGACTCACAGAATAGAAATCTATGAGGGAGAAAAATTCAAAAATATATGGAATGTGGAGCATCTGCGCAAGTATTATCAGTAATACAGATTTACATGTACCATATTTCTCTCAAATTGAATAACAGTGTTGGTTTCTCCATATTCATGTTTTGGTTCAATTTTTTTTGGAGTACTAGTGCTACACACAACAACTACCAACCCCGGTTGGTCGGCCCCAATAAATTCAACCAACAAAGTTGGTATAATAATTATACAAGGCAAAGCCTCGTTGATCACGAATGATCTCAAGGGACATCCCAAACTAGATAAGAAAATGGGTGACCTCCCGGGGCATCCACTGTCTAGGCACTAATGTAATCCTAGCACGATTACTACAACTAAGCAGGAACATGGGACAAAAATCATTCCATTGCTTAGGCACTAATGGGTGACAAGTCACTACAACTAGGAAGCAAGTGGGGCAAGCTCCATTGCCTAGGCAAAATAGGACAAATTGTCCCTCAATATATACTTATACATACATTCATCAGCAAATCACACAAAAAATATCTTACAAAGTGTTTCCAAGGAAGTAACATTGCATAAAGACTAAATTTCTCTTCATTAAATATAACCAGATTACATAAACATGAATTTTGATTCATTAAGTAAAAATTTCCTATTCCATGACTTTCTTTCCCTCTGATTTTGATACAGGTTCTATCCCAGTTGGAGGGTCATCTAATGCATAGGGAGAATTGATAAAATTAATATCTTGTAGCATTTTGACATTTCCCGGACATGGTCAATCAAGCAAATGTTCAGGACGAGATATGTCAAAATCTGAATGAAGTTGGTAATCACCAAGATATCTGGAGATCAGACACCGAGGAATGGCACGAGCTGGAATCTAGATAACATTAAGTTTAAAGGGAGGAACATGCAAATCAAGTAATCCAGGCTCACACCAATCCCATAAAGATTGTACTCGATCAACTTTCATCACACGTAAGGCATTCAACCATCCTTGTTTGTATCCCTCATTATTTGATTGCTGCAACCGAGCATCAAAATGGCATAGAGCTTCATTGTATCCCGCCATAAAAAATTCTCTAGGCTGTTTGTGAAATTGATAAGTCAATCTCTTAAGCTGCTCGTGGAGTTTCTTCACCAAGATTTTTTTACTTTTTAGTGTAGAGCCCTGATTGGAGAGTTGGTCGGTAAGAATCTGAATTCTCTGGGACATTTCAACTAAAGCTTGCATTTTTTCTTTTATTTAAGCAGCCTAATTTATTAAGGTTTGTTCGGTCCTCGTCTCTTCAACACTTTTTCTCCCAGCTCTACCTCTGCCCCGCGAGGAGGATGTGGGTTTGGTCTGTTTCAAAGCCTCCAGTTCTTCTCTTAAAGCGACATTTTTAGTTTCCAAAAAGGAAAATCCTTCATCATTAACTGGAATTAAAGCTCCCGAAGAAGAGGAGGCAACAAATTTGAGTTGTTTCACTTCCTTTTGTAACGCAATATTCTCTTGCTCCAATAGTTTGGAAATATTACTGTGCTCTTCGATCTCAAGTTTCAACACATTGTCCCTTTTCTCATGAGCCGAGATATATTTGTCGTAGCCCCGATAAGCACTCAACTGTTGGTACTTTTTCTCATACCCTTTATGTAAGAGTGCAGTGGTTTCTTTGTGTTGAAGTTAGAATTCCTCGATCATCCCTTGGAGGTCTTCAATCATTTCATAATTAGCCACATTATTGGCTACAGCACGATCAAGCAAACACTTCAAATTTTTGCATGCATCAACTGCTTGCTTAGAAGCATCAGGTCTAAGGATATCAATTATTTGATTTTCAGTAAAATCTGCATGATCCACTTTGAAGTAATCATCACATTTTTTCATCAACTCTGTGTCATGAGCTGATAAGAGTTCCGTCCTGGCAACAAACTAGCAAGAAAACATAATAATGCATCAACAATGATACATAAAGAACAAGTTAAGAGGAAAGTCAGATTAGATAACAAAATCCATTTTATTGATCATAAGAAGAGATATTACAGCCAAAATTACACCAAAGAAAGGAAAAAACTGAAAAACAACATAAATAAAGAGCCAAACAACTCTACACCTTCTCCTTATTTCCTATAACATCATCAATCGGTTTGGACGAAGTAGTTGGTTGCTCGAAAGGCGTCTGGCATTGCTCGGTATAAGGTGTTTCCTGTTGAACTTGCTCGGAGGGCTGAGGAATAGTAACAACAGGGACTTGTTCTAATATCATCATGGAAGACTCATCAGACGCAGCTTTGTCTTCTTCTTCTTCTTCTTCTTCTTCTTCGTCAATAGTAGGAGGAGGGCCATGAGTGTGCTTCTAAAATAATTCAGAATCTTCCAAAACACACAACTCTTTCAATGCTGCGACCCATCCGTCTCTAAAGTATTTCAGGCTTGCGTACTCCATCTGGTAAGTAATAGTAGTTAAAGATCTACTCCATCCTTTGTCCCCACCGGAGCTGAAAGACTTCTTCACAGCAACCTTTCTCTTTATCTTCTCAGAAGAAGCATATTCCTCAGCAAGCCTCACCTTCTCCTCGAGATCTTTCTTATACCGTTAAGCCTCTTCAAGCTTGCCATCATTTTCTTTCTTTCTGGCAATGATGACCTTCAATTATTCCTACAACTCCTTGGAGGCACTTATAGCTTGGTCTCGAGCTGACTTGTCACATAGAAGTCGCTTCTCCCAGGCATCTTTATCTTCATCATACTTCTTTTGAGAGTCCTTTAAGGACTGTGACAACCCAGCAAAAGCTTCTTCAATCCCACTGGAGGAAGTTTAAGCCTTGATAGTTTCATCTTTCTCCAGGATACTTTTAAAACACGTCATGAACTAGGAAAGCAAAGAAGCTCAAATCAGAATATGAATATAATATATGGAAATAAAGTAGTAGGGATGATAATACTTACTGACGCGATATGTTGGGCCGTTAAGTCAGTGATCTTCTCCCGAGAAAGGGAACCCTCAGTAGCTCGGTATTTGAGAATAGTCCAAGACTTGATCAAACCTTTGGCCGAGCTCGGAGTAATGAGAGCTGGAGTTGTGTCTCTCAAAGAAGGATCCTCACCAACAGAAGGTTGGACATCAGTTTATATAGGTCTTTATGCGATACCTCTTCTCAATCTCCTTAAAGGATCACCTTCAATCAAAGGTCCTTCCTCTTCTTGTGTAATAACAACACCTTAAATCAAAAGTGCTACCTCTTTTGGGACGACAGGTGGTTTCCTGACAACCTTCTTGACAGTCGGAGTTGATCCTTTATATGGAGTACTATCTATTTTCTTCATCCCCTCAGTTGGGACATCCACTTTGCTCTTCTTTGCCCCATCCATGCCAGAAGCATCTTTAACAAAGAACGCAGGCATTCTCCTCTTCTTAGTCATTAAATCAATAATAGAGGTATTCAAATCAGAAGAAGATTCTTCGGCACTTGCTCGAGATGATGGTACTTGATCAATATCAATTACCACAGGAGGGGCAAGAGGACGAGCAATGAAAGAAGAGGTGGTGTTTTTATTTCTCAGAAAATAAGAAGCAACTCTAACGTGCTCCCCAGCAATTGATTGGTGAAAACTCCAGATAAGTTTCAGATATTTTAAATTAATGTCTCTTTCTTTTGGGGGCTTTCTCTTGTTATCAACTGCAACAAGTGAAATAAATATCAGTGACGCATTTCATCAAATGTAAATAGAGCTGAATCGGAAAATTAAAAACAACTTATCCCATTGCCATAAAGTGTACATCTGGGACCTTGGTAAACATCATTTCCTTTTAATGGGGGTGTTGCCAATTTTTCATCACAACTCCATGATCAAAATAGTCCCTATTAGCATCGGGAAGATTGACAACTAAAGCTCTGTGGGAAAACCTAGTTTTTTAATAAAATGTGGTATCACTGGTAACCCATTTATAACAAAACATAATCTCTAGGATCCCTAAGTGAGTCCCATGATTTTGTTTTAACCTATGTACGTCATTAACTAACCTCCATGTATTTGGAGCTACTCTTACAGGAATAATTTCGAATTATTGGCAAAACTCCAAACACAGGGGATTAGGCGGAAAAGAAAAGCCACACTCCGCTATAAAAAGTGAGGGAAACTAGTGTCCCTCAGCCAGAGAAAATAAATTAGATGGAGAAGGAGGTTATTTCAGAATAACCCAAGAAGGAATCGCAAAATCAACTCGAAATTTATCCAAGGATTCAACAAGATAAACCATGTTTACTAAAGCAAAGCAAGAAGAACGAAGAAATGCTTACGGCAAATTAAGAGATATGCTAAGCAAATGATGGAAAGAACGACAATATAAAAACAGTGTGAGAAAATAAAGAGTTGAAAAGATGAGAAGCAAACAGTGGGAGACGATTTGATTCTATCGCTTTTAAATGACTCGCATCGGGAATTAGGAAAATAAATGATTACTAGATAGGACGATTGCATTTCCGACGGTTAAATGATGAAAAAGACACAAATACCCAAGCGACTGTCACAAATTCAAAATATTTACAAGTGTGCCATTTCGCGCTCAAATGACGGGGCTAAAGATAAAATTCCTAAGTGTTGGAGATCTGTAATTAATCAAGGCACAAAAAGATACTTGAATAATTTTTGGTAAAATGTTCCGCACTCTCACATCAAAGCTCAACTGTGAAACATTGCGGGATTCTATTGATATGAAAATTAGTCAGTTGACGTGGACCAATTATATCAGGACATGTGCCATCTTACGTGGCAAATGCTCACCGAACAACTCGCAGCACCGAGCTACTCATCACCTCAAGCTGCACAGCCTGCCGAGCTACTCATCGTGTAGAGCATCTGGACAGGAAGATCAAGCGATAATTCCACATGCAATGAACATCGAACTTAATGAACATTCTTATTGTACAGATGTATATGTCTATTAAAAAATGTCATATCGTCTATTCATATAGATAGTCCCAAATCTATAAATACATTGTAACACTCTCCATAAAGGGAGAGGGATCTCTTATAATCATCATCGATATTAAGGCAAACCTCAGCAATACAAAATAGTGGACGTGGGCCATTTTCATAAGGCTGAACCACTTCAAAATCTTTTGTCTCATTTATTTATTCCTTTTTATCTGTGATTAATTAACTAGATCAAATATATTTTTTTACATCAACAATGGGCTTATCGAATGACTAAAAGAAAACCAATTAGTTATACACATTTTCCCTTGATTTGTAGAGCTGAAGAAATTTTGCCAGTTAAGCTAGAAGTTCCTTCAGCTAGATAGGCCTTACGAAGCAACATGCTCCTTCAAGACAGACATGTTCAATTAGAAGCATTGGAATAACATAGAAATAACGCAAGGCAATACTTTTGGATGTACATAAAGCAACTCTATAGAGCCTATGACAATTTGATGAAACTAAGAAAATTTATAGACGGAGATTTTGTTCTAAAAGTAGCTGTTAGTCACATTAGAGGACTCATATTGCCTAAATTTGCAGCCAATTTAGAGGAACCATTTGGTGTTAAAGAAGCACATGATTTAGGTTACCGTTTGATCTCAAAGATAGAGGATGGCATGCCTTTTAAAGTTAATAATAAATGATTGAAAGTTTACCATGTTTAGATGTCTTTGTAATTTTTATATTTTCTATCTTTCTTTTGAGTTTGTTAATAAGTGTTTTGAGATTTATTTAAAGATTACGAGCAAGTACATACATAAATGGGAATCACAGTTTATGCTATAAATAAATGAGTACAAGTATACAAATAAGTTTTGTTGAATAAACTTTGTTTCTTATTTGTATTTAAACTTAAACGGAGTTACATTACAAGTGGGACTATTGCCCAGAAAATACAAGAAAGATAAAAAAAGACAAAAATATTCCTAGCCTATGAGAAACCATAAGTCTAGAGAAGTAAAAAAGCCCTCAAGCAGCAAAATCGCATCTTAAACACAAGCTAGTTGAACTTTAACGATAACTGTGGGCTGTAATTAAAATTTTCTAACTCTGTGTCACGATTACTCAGAGCCTTAGCTAAAGCTTCTTCAGCGGCCTTAACTTTAATATTGAATTCCTCAAGGATTTGATCAAGCTACTTTAGTTTTTCATCCTCAAGACAGTTAGCCTCAAAATTCTTCAAATAAAGTTCGTGCTAAGTTGCCATACGAACATCCTTAAGGTGTTTCAAATGGGTTATAATCCAAACAAAGTTAAACCCATCCTTAAGTTGATATATAAGGTTGCTCAGGTACTGATTGATTGTGGCTCTATATAGAATGGTTATTTGAGTATTCATGGACTTTACTCTAATAGTCATCATACCTTGGAATCTATACTCCATCACAATTATGTTCAGCCTTAGGCAGTCTACAGTTAAAGTCTCTAGATGATGTTGAATAAGTTGTTCTATCACTGTATGATGTAACCTTGAATAAAAGGGAAGTGTTAAAGCACATGCTGATAGAATTATGAAGGTGTAATCCTTGACAGTGGAATCTCACAACTAGAGCCACTATCGGTTATGTCGGCATTGGTCATGGAGCCACGATCACTATCACTAGAGGACTCAGCACGAGATGGCCCTGACATAATGGGACAAACTTCCAATTATTGAGGAGGAATAATGACTTGAGAAGGAATAACCCGAGGTACCTTAAAAGGTGCAACATTTTCCCTCACAAGTTTCAAAGAGGAGGCAAACCACAATAAGAGTTAACCGCAATTCGACAATTTTACCAGAGAGGTAACTTCAGGAAAACAATCTTAGCAAAGGGTTTGCTAAGTCCTTAAGTAGGTGTGAGATTTGAAACAAATATTAGTAAAGAGATTTCTAAGTCCCAAGCAGGTGTGAGATTTGAAAAATATTTGCAAAGAGTTTCCTAAGTCATCAAGCATGTGTGAGATTGAAAAAAAAATCTTAGCAAAGAGATTGATAAATAACTAAGCAGGTGTGAAATTAAAAAAAATCTTAACAAAAATTTTGCTAAGTTATCAAGCAGGTGTGAGATTTGAAAAAAATAGCAAAGAGATTGCTAAGTCACTAGGCAGGTGTCTTTTATAAAAAAAACATTTCACCCAAGGAGGGTATACCACCAAGCAGGTGGAAAAATTTAAAAGTTTTTGAGCAATAAAACTCACAAAGCTAGAATACACCTCAGAAGCTTGAGAGATCACATTTGAAGCCGAAGGAATGTTTCCATTCTTAGGTTCTGCGATAGGAATTTGAAACGAGGGAGATTCCTTTGAAGCTATGCAGAAAAATTTGTTTCAACTAGTACAAAGGCCAAACGAGTAGCAGACTCTGATGAAGTAACATATGGCTCAACGGTGGAAGGCGAAGAAGAGAAAAATTGTGAAGAGTTAACACATAAAATAGCAAGAAAAAGTTTATAAAAAAAATTGGAGCTTTACTCAAGATTTTACCTTCTCAAAGGTCTCTCGTGGAATCCAATCCATAATTGGCCTAAAAAGGGGGTGAGTGGGGACAAACTCATTCAACGCATTGACAACGACCAGGACATCCACTAGGGAGAACACATATAATTCTAGTATCATCAACACAACTATTTAAGGGGGCATAGTTACAAGTTTTCAAGTCAAAACAACAAGTTACATCTAGCAAGTTGGATGGAGGAACCATAACCAATACTAAAACACTAGGAGATGGTGAGTCAGGTGACATTGATGATGGCAAGTCCTTTGTAGTTCAGACTTCACAAATACTACTCGATGGCTTAATTGTTTCATCTTCCATTAGAATTCTATGTGCTACCTCACTCACATGACTTGAGGAAGCAATCATAGAGTACGTAAGACCAATAATCGATGAACGACGTGCTGGAGTTGGATCATTATTAGGTTCATCAGTGATGGGGCTTCGAGGGTCCCTCCGGGGTGATGAATATTCCTAAAGAGTAAATGTCAAAAAAAGTTCCAGAGGGAGCACATTTTAAATAAACTTATACAAAAAATATAAAGTTATCTCCTGAGTAGAAGAAATGGATAGCGTTGGATCATATTGTGTTAAAGAATCCACTACATCCTCATTTACAAGACTATCCTCTAATATTTTCCTATGATTTGGATTGGGTGGGATGAGAACAAGATCTTGAGTTTCCATTTTCCTCAAGGTCTTAGTACCTAAATATTTTTTGCACTGTGAAGGAACACCAGTGGAAGGTCCCTCTTTGGACTGACCAAAGTTAAAACTTTTCCTGTGAGGAACTTAGAAAGTAACAACAATACAAACAGGGGGTTACCCCAGGTACCCTGGCTAAATAAACTAGGGAATAATTGGAAAAGAATTGAATCCACATGGCACTTCAGCAGATACTAAGTGCAACCTTTCCATCAAGTGAAGATTAGGTGGTCGAATGATTCTAGAGGTACCCCAGCCACTTCTGTGGCACTTTTACTAGTTTTGGATTTCTTAGAAGCTGTGATGGAAGCCTCCTTCATTGATGAACCAGCTGTAGAGGAAGATTTCCTTTTCATAGTTTCACTATTGGGGAAATAATCTTTTTCTTTCCCTTTTGAGGCACATAACTTAATGGTGCGAAAGGATTTAACTCCTATGGTGGACTCTTCTCCGTGGTTCTTAGCTCAAATTTAACCCCCATTACGGAGTTATTTTTAAGCCCAAGCTCATTTAGGGCATATTGATTCACGAAAGGATAAGCAGGTGGAGTCTTGAGCCACTACCTGAATTTACTAAGTTGAGATGGCAAAAAATTCATGACCCAAATCATTAACACGCCACCCTTCGTTATGTGGTTTATGATAGTGAGCTTTCCCTTGATCCTAGAAAAAAGAGCTATAACAGCAGATAACATGAAGTCTGAGCAGTCTGAGTGGATGATTCATCAGCTCTACTTCTTTGAAAGTCATGTGGCCATACCTTGGTCATAGATTAATTATCTAGCAGAATGGTGGGGGTGATTGGATTCACTTTTAACGCCTCTCAATGAATGAGGGAAGACAACTAGGAGTTAGCATGAGCATAACAGATAAATAAGGTTTCTTTGTAATCATTTCTACCGTTACTCATTCAACTGAAAGATTGTTCTCATAAAATAATGAGCACGTTTGGGCTTGGTTTTTCCTAGAATAAGGCCTAGCAATAGAAGAAGAGTATTTCATGACCAAATAAAGCAAGCCTTTTATACTTTTCTTCTTATTCCAATGAAGCAACTTTGGACATTTATGTAACACACCGTAAAATTTAATACTAGATTAATCAGGCCTAATACAAACTCACGGGAATCAAACAATTGAATATCATTCTAATCATGACTGTAAATAAAAATTGAAAGCATAAATAAGAAACTCAACATAAAAGTGATAAACCATATAATCTATGATACCAATCCAATATAAGTAATATAACCCTCGCATAATATCACTATACAATGGCAAAACAAACATAATAATAAAATAAATATGAATCATGAGCAAGCAAGCTCGACACTACATCCTATAGGATCAACAACGAAGAGTAACTCAATACCGAATAAGGAAAAAAGTGATATTGTGGCCTATGACATGAAAAATGTTAACAGGAGATGTTAATAAGTCTAAGTAGTATAACAATATAATTTACTTTGAACTATATTATGAATACGCATCTTCATCCATTCCATTAGATGCTTTTAAGTTGACACAACCCAAACAACTCTACATATTACATGCATTTACTCCAGAGCCCATATGTTCTCCATGATTAAGTCTTTTACATTATTACCAATTTTGGGTTACAATTAGACATTTATTCATTTGAACTTCACCATTTTATAATATCATAGGAAAATATCTACATCATTATCATTATAAACCAGTACGATTCGAAACGCATACCATATAAAAGGGCCCTATCACAAGATCGCATACAACGAAGGCCTAAACTATCACCCTTAGGGATTGCTCTCTCGTACAAGGCATAGTTATAGACTATCCCAAAACTATTACTATTAAATCATCTCTGAAGGAATAATCACTATGCCTTCACACCTATCATATAGTCCCCCAAAACTATATAAAAGGATCATCCTAAGCATCTCACTCTTAGAGATCATGAGCGTTTATCATGTAGTGTTCGAGATAATGATAACCAAGGTCATGAGTTCTTAGCATGTCGTGTCCAGGATAATGATAACCAATCTCAACTCGTCATCATCGCTTCTGGGTGTCGATATCCATCATTTGCACCCCCTATAGACATAACCTCTAGTACCTATCCCACAAGTAAGCATATCCGACATGTTTGCGTATAATTCACCAAACAAGTAATCCTACATAGATAAGGGTTACGAGTCTAAATCTCAGTTTAATCACCTTAATTGACTTATTTTAATAAAGAAAATACAATTTGGTTTTAATGTCATTTGATTTCCTCGTTCGAATGAGAATACACTGTTTAATCGAACGAAGTCCTATTGTCATTCTAACGAAAATACTATGTTTATTCGATTGATTTTAAATTGTTGTTCGAACAAGATCATAACAGAATCTTTCTTCGTCCCAACATAAGTCCACCATTCTTGAACCCAATTTCATATTTTTAGGTCCTTACACAACCCCAAACTTTACCTTTTTAATGTATATTAGTCCCAATATATATACTAACAAATTTCCAATGACTTTAAGTTCTTCCAATACAAGATTTATATATTAATCCTTAATTATCATGTCAAGAACTTTACTCATGATCCCATCTCAATATAACCGAATTTCAGTTTATTTCACATGATTAATAAGGGATTCGTGACCTTTAACATGAATTACAATGGCTATAACATCATTTTAACAATTTCTATTCTAAATTGTGATAATCATCCAAATTACGTAACAACATCTAATTTATTAATCCTAACAATGGTTATTGTGAGTGCATGAAATATCACAATAAAAGATTCAAAAAACAATATCGAGATGTAATCAAATAATCACACACACGACAACAAATGTACGTGGTTGGGAAACTTGCCTATGTCCATGGAGATGTTACTATGTTTTTATTAGTGTCTCTCAATCATCGAGGTTACAACCCTTTGCCCCGGGTCAGGGTTTACAATTTTATAATTGTAGAAAATAACTGATTGAGTTGTAGAAGCAAATCAATTAGCTTGTAGATAACTCTTGGTGTCCCTGAATATCTCCTCCGAGATTGTTGATAACCGATTTGAGTATATCTCCATGCATTTATGCACATGTTAAAAATACGGGTCTGAATAAATATCTGATTTGGGTTGGGTAGTTCACTATGCATGCTGAGATGGACAACTGCACTTTTGGGCTTGAATATTTAAGCCCCCATAATTTCCCCTAAAATCTTTGGGCTAAAAATTTAGGCCAACAAATTTTAAGTGAGTTCAAGGCCCAAGGCCCAAAACTATTTTTAAAATCGGCGTGGAACATCTGTAATATATGTCAACTTATTAGGACATGCTTTTTCGAGGGAAAACACCATGAAAAACTTATAATACATTTTGAAGAGATGGGAGTACGCTGGTTCGAGCTGGTAAATGGAGCGCCAGAATCCTCATCGAGACCTATGCTTCATTATTGGCACGGGATTCAAAACAGGTTCATCACCTTTAACCGTCATTTCTCCAACATTCCTCGTCCACAAACTCCCATTGCGTTCTCTCTCTAGTTCTTCATATTCTCATAGCTTTCAATTTAATCCATCCACTTCTGTAAGTCCCTCTAATCTTCTCTTTATTTTCACAATTTTGATTAGTTTTCTTTGGTTGTTAAAGGTCTTTTTCATCCATAACTCTTCTTGATAACTAGTCTGTAGTAGTGTTTAGGAAATCTTATAATATCCCAGAGTGGGTGGAAATCGATTGTATCCTCTGCCTAAAGATATCCTGGACATAAAGGCCGTACACTGGATCCACACTCTTCTGATTACGCAGGGGGTCGACTTTTCCCCTAAACCCTTTTTCCTATGATTTTTCAAGCGCTTTGATGTTGTTACTCATTAATGCACCCCAACATATGGAAAATAGTAAATGGGGTCCACAGAATCAATGAACTGCATGGAACCATTTTGGGGCTTGCTAAAATTTTCTATTACTATGTCTGGTCACACACCAATTGATGGTGTCCTGTACTTGAAAACTAGGAAAGCTGATAGGGTTTTGGTTGTGAACCTTTCTGAGTCCCATAAAGATTACTGGGGGGAAGGCTTTATTGCAAGAATTTGGAACCATCCTCCCATGTTTGAGGGCGTAAAGTACCTAGGTCCTTAGATCCCTGACTGGGGGGAGGATCATATAGGTTCCTATATTTTTTTCTGTTTGTTTGCTTACTTGCTTCTTCTGTTTTTGTCCTCTGATATGTGTTTTCTTACTCTGTTCTATAGCTTATGAGTTGAGAGTTGCTTATGTCGTTAAATCTTGGAGTGTTCGATAAAGACTACCTGATGATGAGCACCCTTGTGCAACAACTTACTAGCTGGAGTACAAAAACACTATTAACAGTTTCATCACTTGGCTAGTTGACAAAGTCCCTATCTTAGAACTTCCTGAAGAAGGGAACTCTGAACCAATTGAGATAGAGGATGAGGATAAAGAAGAAGAGGAAGGAGCGGAGGAGCAATAATAATAATAATAATAATAATAATAATAATAATAATAATAATAATAATAATAATAATAATAATAATAATAATAATAATAATAATAATAATAATAATAATAATAATAATAATAATAATAATAATAATAATAATAATAATAATAATAATAATAATAATAATAATAATAATAATAATAATAATAATAATAAGAAGAAGAAGAAGAAGAAGAAGAAGAAGAAGAAGAAGAGGAAATGGCCCCCCTATGAAGAGAAGAGTGTAAAACATTGATGATGACGACCATGCCATGCTATTAATCGATTGAAGTCTATGAAGAGAGATGCACGGGATTCCTAAAGTCAGCGGTTCAGCTTGGGGACCAAGGGGAAGGAGAAAGAGATAGAGAAAAAGAAGAAATAATATGAGGAGAAGAGAAGAGGGAGATAAAGAAACAAAGAAGAGGGTAGAAAGAGAGAGGAAGCCAAAAATAAGCTGTCCTTGAAGGCCCCTTTTAAGCCCTTCCTTTTTTCGGATGCTGAGGGGTCAAGTGTGGCTAACACCCCTATACTTGCCCCGATTTGATGAAGGGGGACTTGATCGTGACTCATCGGGAGCGCTCCTCGCAACTAGGGTCAGCCCAGCTGTCTCTCAAGTCATCACAAGGACTTGCTCTAGTAAATACCCTCCTTTCTTTTATCATATCTCTATATTCATATTTTGTGCATTAATCCTTCTTTTTTTGTCCTTGAAGTTTTTATCTGATTTTACTACCCTTTTGATGGTCATGCTGACCAGTCCAAGAAGAACCAAGTGCTGAAAGAAGCCCTGGATAAGTTTAAAAAGGACTTAGTTGATCCCCGTGTGGCACTTTGATCAGGAGAGAGAGTTCGGTAAAAACCTATGCCGATCTTCAGGTGGTCAACAGCTATGTGGTCACAGAGAAGGAGAAGTTTGCTGAGAAAAATATGGGCCTTGCTGGGAAAGTTCAGAAGCTGAAGGGCGAGATCCCAGTCATGAAAGATAATAACGATTTAAAAGGCTGTAATGCGGCTTACGATGATGTTAAGATCCAGATTGTCTACGTAAAAAAGATATCCTTTAAAAAAGGATGGGACCAAGACTTGGGATAAGCGGGAGTCCCTCCAAAATCAGATTTGTTCCAGCTCCATCCTCCATGGACTTCTCCCCTAGCTGATGAGGAGGCTCCAGTTGGTCAGCTTGCTAACCATGCTGAGAAAGGTTCTATTGAGGTCGAGATGGCTGCCGATTGAGAGAGGAGTGCTGCTGAGAAGAAATGGCGCCATAAAGCTCTAAACATGTAAAGGACTAAAGTTCCATTGTTTTAGGGCTTTTCTTTTTTGTTCATGCCTTGTAATTTTCTTTCTCTAGTTGTACTTCCTTTTTACCTCCCCTTAACTATAAATGAAAAATACTTATGATTTTATTGATGTTATTGTTCTTCCTCTTATGCTGATATTCATTGCGTTTGTTATTTGTTATGTTATTTATAGCCTATTGTTATAAAGGACTATATCCCTCTTACCTCGAATTTTGGGAGGATTTTGGGTTCAGGAGTTAGTGTCCAGGTCCGCAAGGGATTTTTGAATCTCTGCAAGAAGTTGAAAGTGAGGATCAAACAGTACAAGGACTAGTTTGCTGGCTAAGCTAACAGATAACCTCCAAGTTATGGTGTAGATTAGATCCTTGGTGGATGAGGAAACAAATGGTTTGAGGGACCAAATCTTAGTGAGGAAGGACACAAGACATGTAGGCGATCTAATTCAAGTATAAAATGATATCTTGAAGAAGTAGGTCGCCGAGCTGAAAAAAAGTCATCCAAAGAGGATATGTCATTGCGGCTGGTCTCCAGAGGGATGTTACAAGATTGAGGCATATCATCTGAATGGCCTTTGAGAAGCGTTTGAAGCAGGTTATGATTAGGGTTGGACTAATGCACCAGCAAGGGTGAAATAAACCGAGGAGGTGACATTTAAGCGTGGGTGGTTGACTACCCTCAAGGAGCTCATGATCCTAAAGGAATCAAACCTATGGTATAAGTACCAGGTGGATTGCCCAACTTATTGTCAACCTCCTTTCTTAAAGGATGATGAATGGATCCCAATTAATGCCATTCCTGCTCAGCTTCTAAATTATTATCTTGAAGATGACGAGGAGGTGTTCGCTCCTAATCTAGATGATGGTTGAAGAGCACGCATAGCTGGCTATCTTGTTCTCTATCCATAATTTGTGAGAATCCTTGTATGGTTTTTAGGGTATCTTGTATTTTTGTAATTGTACTCTCCAATTCTTTATTAAAATGTATAAAGTTTAATTATCACCATTCCATATTTTGAGCGTGTGCTGACTAAATATGATTTAATGATTACTTTTGTATTTTGACTGCCTACTAAGAAGAGTTGAAATTTGCCAATCACTTAAGACTCTTGCTGACAATATATTACTGTTAATTATTTTGGGGTCTTTGCCGACTAAATGAGTTAGTATCTAAGATTAATAATTTGGG
Source organism: Sambucus nigra (assembly GCA_949130495.1). Classification (NCBI taxonomy): domain Eukaryota; kingdom Viridiplantae; phylum Streptophyta; class Magnoliopsida; order Dipsacales; family Adoxaceae; genus Sambucus; species Sambucus nigra. The sequence goes on along the minus strand of OX422218.1, from coordinate 446,476,200 downwards.
GCTCTTTGTTGACTAAATGAATCAGTGATAAATGTTAACCATTTTAGGCCTTTTCCAACTAAATGAGTTGATAATTTGTGTCAAATATTATCCCAATCCAATATGCCTTGGAAATCTCATTCCATCTGCCTTACCTTTTAGGTTGTGTCTTCACACTCCCTTAATCCTATGTGAGATGATGGCAAGAATGCACCTGGCTAATGGGCTATCCGCCCGACCAATTTTGAATGACCAACACCGTTAGCGACCAATTGAGGTTGGCTTTTTTGCTTAAGGATCCCCTGTAAGACTTTTTCTGTTTCCGGGGCAATTCGTGAGGTCTGTTTCGTTTGTTTATGACAAAGACCCAAGGGTTGTAGTAATTAGAATAATCTATAATAACTTATTATAATTATTGTGAACCCTGTTCATCATGATGGGATCCTTTAATTGGAATTATTTGAATAACTTATTATAATCCATAGGAATTTTGTTCTGTGCGAGGACATTCCTTGGTTAAAATAAGATGACCAACTTACTGTAACCAAAGGTGATTCCATATCACGTTAAGAGAATGGAGTTATAGTTTGAAAATGGTGCATAATGCGGAGATACATCACATAAATTTGAGACAACCAATATGCAAAAGTAAGATGCGAGGGTCAATGGGCCTTCCTTATTCATTGAATAAGAGCAAAATAAGTTTGAATTGAAAATTTGCATAAATTAAATGTGATTAAAAAAAACTATTAAGACTAAAAGTAGAAATTCTTGAGGTTGGTTGCGTTCCATGCTCTTGGAAACTCCTTGAGGTTGAGGTTCGATGCTAGGCTGGGCGAGGAACTCTACCCGAATAGTCCTTTTGAGATCCGAGTCTACCGTTGAGCTTAGGGCTGCTAAAGCATTAGCGTGACTGTCCTTTCCCTGGGGGAATTGATGAATACTAACCTTCTCAAATACTTCCATAAGACCTTTCACTACGATGAGGTAGGCTGCCATCCTCTCGTCTTTTACATTAAAATTTCCACTCACTTGCTTGGAGACCAGTTTGGAATCGCCGAACACGTTGAGGCTCTTTTCCCTCAGTAGTTGGGATTTGCACAGACCAATAATCAGTGCTTCATATTCAGCTTCGTTATTGGAGGCTTCAAATCCCAACCTAATTCCTTTCTTAATGACATCATCTTCCAGTATGATAAGGACAAACCTAACTCCCGCCCCCTAAGAATTGGAGGCTTCATTAACGTATAGGGTCCAGTCCTTGGACTGTCTTCCTTATCTGTTGATTTCTCCATTACCTGTTGGTCATTGGGTTGGTCCCCCGTGAATTCGACGATAAAATCGGCCAAAACCTGTCCCTTAATTGTTATTTTTTGCTGAAAGTAAATATCAAACCTTCTAAGCTCGACCGAGCTCTTTGAGTGTCGTTCGGAGAGGCGACTTTTTAAAGAACAACTTTGAGGGCGAATATATGTAACAATCCGCGTAATTTTTGGGGTATTTTCAAAATAAAGAGGAAAAATAAAGTTTTTGATAAAATTATTTTTATTGCTCATATATGTTGGATATTATTTTTAAAGGCGAGAATTTCAAACGGCTTCAAAAATGGAGTTAAAACGGATTTTAAAAGGATTTTTAATGTTTTTAACTCTTGGAATTCTAAGTGGGCGAACATTAAGTAATTTTCAAGAGTTGTTTTAACTTCCAACTCTTCATTTCTTTGCCTTATTTAAAGGAGTCTTTTGGATTCCAACTCTTCATTTCTTTGCATTATAAAAGGAAGTCGTGAGAAAACCTTTTAACATACTTTTGGCACAAATTTTGGCAGTAAATATATTTTATATTCCTTTTCTTTTTATATACACATTGGCCCTTGAGATTTGTGAGTTCCAACCTTAGATTAGAGGTGTTCTTGGGTATATTTTGTTGGAGGAGCTTTTGTAGATCTTTTGTGTTGATCTTGAGGATGTGATCATTGGTTTCTCATCGTGGTTTGAGGTATGTGATTTTACACAATATGCTCCTTAAATCTCGCGAGTGTCATTCTCTTTGAATTCTTGTTAATTGAACTCATATTTGAATTGTTAAATTCATTGAAATCTGGAAAATAATTGTTGAAATTATTTTGATTCATGTGGTATCATTATATTGTTGATGAGCACATTGTCATGAGATTTTAATATGGCATGGATGTTGAGCACCCGCCAAAATTCCTATTCCTGGCTATGGCTTGATAAAGCATATGCGAATGGGGTGAGGCCTAGTTACCCATTGATGTGTTGTTGAGAAATTATATTGATAAATGCTTTGAGATTTGCATTTCGATTTGAATATTCGTACTCGTGTTGTTACGTTTTATTCATCGCTAACATATATTTGTTGAGCATCTTTCTTGTCGTATTGTGTACTTCCCCATATTTTCTTTTAGTGGCAGGTTAGCATGGATTTGAGCGCAATGGACCAATTGGGATTATTTTAGCGAGTATTATTTGGGAAGAATTTTTAATACAATTTGGAAGATTTGTATTAATTATTTCATTGATGTATAGAGCATTTTTATTCGAGTTAGATAGTTGTGATTTTAATTCGAGAGATTTTTTGTAATTGAAGAGATTGACATTAGTGGATTTATATTATTGTGGGTTTATTTAGATGCTCTATACCTTGTTACTTGTGAATTTAGTTTAGTTTTATCGCATTAGCGCTCCATTCGCTCTCTCCGGGCGGGCAGGGTGTTACAAATGGTATCAGAGCTTAGGTATATGGCAACCCTCGAGGCTTGGGTTTTGGATTCATTGCGTGGTTAGCAATTTTTGGAGATAGAAAATTTTAGGTGATATTCGTGATAGGCATCTAGATTAGAGGTGAGGAATTTATTTTTGGGAGACGTGATTTATTTTTGGAGTTAGTGTAGTGGCCTGATTTTGAGAGTTAAGCATTCGGCGAATTTCGAGGGCGAAATTCCATTGTTAGTGGGGAAGTGTAACAATCCGCATAATTTTTGGGGTATTTTCAAAATAAAGAGGAAAAATAAAGTTTTTGATAAAATTATTTTTATTGCTCAAATATGTTGGATATTATTTTTAAAGGCGAGAATTTCAAACGGTTTCGAAAACGGAGTTAAAACGGATTTTAAAAGGATTTTTAATGTTTTTAACTCTTGGACTTCTAAGTGGGCGAACATTAAGTAATTTTCAAGAGTTGTTTTAACTTCCAACTCTTCATTTCTTTGCCTTATTTAAATGAGTCTTTTGGATTCCAACTCTTCATTTATTTGCATTATAAAAGGAAGTCATGGGAAAACCTTTTAACATAGTTTTGGCACAAATTTTGGCAGCAAATATATTTTATATTCCTCTTCTTTTTATATACACATTGTCCCTTGAGATTTGTGAGTTCCAACCTTAGATTAGAGGTGTTCTTGGGGATATTTTGTTGGAGGAGCTTTTGTAGATCTTTTGTGTTGATCTTGAGGATGTGATCATTGGTTTCTCATCGTCGTTTGAGGTATGGGGTTTTACACAATATGCTCCTTAAATCTCGCGAGTGTCATTCTCTTTGAATTCTTGTTAATTGAACTCATATATGAATTGTTAAATTCATTGAAATCTGGAAAATAATTGTTGAAATTATTTTGATTCATGTGGTATCATTATATTGTTGATGAGCACGTTGTCATGAGATTTTAATATGGCATGGATGACCCGCCAAAATTCCTATTCCTGGCTATGGCTTGATAAAGCATATGCGAATGGGGTGAGGCCTGGTTACCCATTGATGTGTTGTTGAGAAATTATATTGATAAATGCTTTGAGATTTGCATTTCGATTTGAATATTCGTACTCGTGTTGTTACGTTTTATTCATCGCTAACATATATTTGTTGAGCATCTTTCTTGTCGTATTGTGTACTTCCCCATATTTTGTTTTAGTGGCAGGTTAGCATGGATTCGAGCGCTATGGACCAATTGGGATTATTTTAGCGAGTATTATTTGGGAAGAATTTTTAATACAATTTGGAAGATTTGTATTAATTATTTCAATGATGTATAGAGCATTTTTATTCGAGTTAGATAGTTGTGATTTTAATTCGAGAGATTTGTTGTAATTGAAGAGATTGAGATTAGTGGATTTATATTATTGTGGGTTTATTTAGATGCTCTATACCTTGTTACTTGTGGATTTAGTTTAGTTTTATCGCATTAGCGCTCCGTTCGCTCTCTCCGGGCGGGCAGGGTGTTACAATATAATGATCACTATTATTGAGTGAGATTCTAAGTAATGTTTTAGCTTACTTGAGGCTACCACTAATTCATAGGCTAACTTTTACAAGGGCAAGTAGCATTGCTTGGGTATTGGCTATTCTGGGGATCCTGTGGATTTTCACGGCTAGAAACTTGGCAATGACTTCCATATTTGTGGTGAAGTATTAGGTCATCAATTCTCCCTTGACTCCATACAACTGAAGCACTTGGTTGACCACTAACTGTGAATCACTATGCACTGTTACTTGCTCGGTGCCTAATGAATGGGCTAAACCGAGTCCAACTATTAAAGCTTCGTATTCTGCCTCATTGTTTGAGGCTTTGAATTGAAACCTAAGTGCATATTCAACATCGATATCATGAGTATTGAGTATTATACCTGCTCCGCTTCCAGTCGCACATAAAGAGCCATCGATGTATATATTCCATACTGGGATGTCATTATTGAGGCTTTCTTCAGACCGAACTCCATGGCAGAATAATTTCTTGCTTTCCTCTCATATTTTTGGGCCATCTCATGAGTTCTAGATGATCCAGTTTGATTGGCGATAATTTTAACTTGCTTTTGAGATTAACTCTCTTCTTTAGAAGTTTGCTCGACAGGCAAGTTTTATTGACCGAGAACCTTCGATAGGAAAATTCAGAAATAAAATTCGTCAAAGCTTGGCCTTTTAATGAAGACTGTGGTTCGTAGACAATGTTATATTCTCACTACTCCACTACCCAGTACATCAATATTCCTGACTTCTCAGGTTTGTGGAGTACTTATCGAAGATATGGATTAGTATACACCACTGTGGTATGTGCTTGGAAATAAGGTTTCATACGCCTAGAAGCTTCATTAAGTGCTAAAGCTAACTTTTCCAATCATGGATACCTGATATCATCTCCCCTGAACGCTTTGCTGGTGTAATAAATTGGTTTTTTTACTCCATTATCCAGTCTGATAAATATCGAACTCATTGCTGACTCAGAAATTGCTAAGTATAAGTATAATTTATCTCTCAAAACTGGTTGAGAGAGCAATGGTGGTGATCCCAAGTACTTCTTTAACTCCTGGAATGATTCTTCACATTCTCCATTCCACTCAAAAGTCTTTCTCAACACATTGAAAAATGGTAAATACCAATCTGTTGCACGGGAAATAAATTTGTTTGAAGCTACTGCTCGGCCTGTGAGCCTTTGAACATCTTTCTTGGAGGATGGTGATTGCATTTCTATTAAAGTTTTTATCTTTTATGGATTAGCTTTAAGGCCCCTTTGATTGACCATAAAGACAAGGAACATTCCTTCTTAGAACCTAAACACACACTTGGTCAGATTTAGCTTCATTTGATGCATTTTTAACTGGTTAAATGTCCGACTGAGGTCACTGACATGGTCTGAAGCTTTGTTTCTCTTTCTTAACATATCATCCACATAAACCTCTATACTCTGGCCTATAAGATCTTCAAAGACCTTATTCAGCAACCTTTGATACATCGCTCCTGCATTTTGGAGCCCAAAGGGCATTCCATTATAAAAATAAGTTCCTCGATTGGTGATGAAGGCTGTACTTTACCTATCTCCAGGTTTTATTTTTATCTGGTTGTATCCAGAGTAAGCATCCACCGATTGATCAATTCTAGGTGAGGGGAAATAGTCTTTTATCTGGTTGTATCGGGACTAAAAACCCTTCCTCTCTACTTGATCGGCTTGTCATGCTTACTGACATTGAGCTTATGACCGAGGAAATTAGGTTCAATCCTAGGCATATCCTCATGGATCTAAGAAAATGCATTTCTCGGCTACCTCAAGAATATAATCAATTTTTGTTTAAGGATTATCTCCAGTGTTGAGCCCATAGTCCTCTCTAGCTCATCGTCGTTCAGAATGATACTTTCAGTTGTTTCCTTAATTTTCCCCTTGACTAATTCTCTCTCATCTCATGGATTTAAAGTTTCAATTTCAAATTCACTGATGGGCTGAGTAGTATCCACCTGATAGGTTATAGTCTTCTTTTTCAATTCGATTAAATCCTCTTGTTCGGTTGAGGAGTAGTAACATTCTCTAGACACCTTTTAATCGCCTTTTATGACACCTACACAAATGAGTTAAAAACTTCAAGCATTGATGAACTGTTGATGGTATATCTTTAAAATTCTTCAATCCTACCCTGTTGAGGATCATGTTATAGGCAGATTGAACATTTTTATCCATCACAAAGAAGCGTATTTTTTCCGTTCGACTTATCGGCCAAGTGACGGACAACACTTTTATCTTGATTTTCCCAAGAGGATAAACTTTTTCACCAGAAAAACCTATTAATAACATGTGGTAGGGTTCTAGCTGCCTGAGCTTTAAGTTGAAACTCTGAAAGCAAGGATAAAACATAATATCTACCGAGCACCCATTATCCACTAAAATTTCTAGCGATGACAATATCCTGAATCCTGAATTTGACAAACAATGGGTCATCATGGGGATAAATTATCCCAGAGATATAATTCTTTAAAAATCCGATCACCAGTTTGTTTTTGGTGACCTTCTTAGGTCAGTATTCTTCGTTCAGATTAATTCTCTCGATATAAGAGCAGGCCCGGGCTTCATTCAAATAATCTTTTCTTTCAGCAGCGTGATATCCTCCTCCTGCATCGCCACTTGTAATGACATGACAATCAAATGGGCCAAAACTGATCATAGATACCTCACTTTCTGGCTGCTTAGGTTTCTTCGAAAGATCGAGATCATCCTTATAATCATCATCATGGTTTCTCTTCCTATCATCTCTAGCCTTGCATGGAGAATTTGATCTTTTTGTAGCTTCTCTTCTTTCATGCCGATCAATAAATTTTTTGAGTTTTCCTCGAAGGATGAGAGATTCAATCTCATTTTGCAAAGCGAAGTAGTTATATGTTGTATGGTCGTGATCTTTATGGAATTCACAATATTTAGATATGTCCCTCTTGTTAGGGGTTATTTTCGACCTTTCAGGCCATCACAGATCTTTATTTTTTTTAATATCCTCAAGGATATGGTGAATGCTAACACTCAATGGAGTGTAGGTTCCATATTTTTTGAGCTTATCCTCTTTTTTCGGCTTTCGATCCTTCTGCTCCTTCTGGTCTTTCTTCTCAGTCTTTGTGGCTGGACTCTACGTTGCTGCCATTACTTTGTCAGAATTCATTATTTTCTTGCCTTAACCATGAGCTCGGTCATAGTTTTAGGAGGATCTTTGGCCAAAGTATAGTACAGTTTTTTGGGGAGCAATCCACTAATGAGAGCAGTGAGGGCTATTTTTTCTTCATAATCTATGTCACACCCCGCAAAATTCGACAGACGGGGTGGCCAACCACTGCCGCCGAACTATGCCGAGCGTGATCTAAATAAATACCATTCTTATCATGAGACAGATATGAGACATAAATAAATCAGTCCATAAGATAAATAATTGAATCAATCTCAAATGATCATCAACAACTAAGCGATAAAAGATCCATCACATGCTAACTCCGAATAAATTCAATCTCCAAAAATGATTAAATAAAATCTGAATAATCCAACAAAATCCTCTAAACCACTTTGGAACTAAATGGCCCAATAAAACTCCAATGAAGTCTCATAATTAAATACGACTAGAAAAGAAAGTCTAACTAACTATGTCATAAAATAAATAACTCAAGCTGCACCTCCAAACGATAAACTCCGATAAACTTACGCAGCTTCTCCAATTCTAATCCTGAAAAAGATTAGTCAACGCATGGGTCAGAGCCAAAGCCCTGAGAAAGAATACAGACTACTCCCCTCAAATAGGATCCTTGAACCCAGACAATAGCATTATACGCAATACATATCACAATAGAATATTTTAAATTAAACGGGCTGATTAAACACGATAAATATAAATCATTAACTACCCGTAGAAATCCCCATTTATAAAGGCACACCAATATGATTTTAAATTCCCAAGTACCACGATGTAAATTGAATTAAATTAACCAACTTTATTGTTCTCACTTTTATTATAGTGTCACACTTCCCCTTGTCAATCATCCTCTGACCTATTTAAACTGTCGGCCCCGACACATGATAAGGTTCCACACACGACACGACATAAATCGTCCTCTGACTCGTTTAAATTATTGGCCCCGACACATTATATCGTCACAAATTTTAATACCCGTTTTTATCTTAGGCATTAATTCTCAATTTCTTAATTTATAATCACCCCACCCTTTTAATCAATGTGAGATCCTCAAAATAACCCTTAGTACCATAACTAAGGGTCCCCAAGTTATTATTATGTCCTACCCTATGTATAGGAACAATTTCTATCCTAAACTTCGACCTAGTCTCATGCCTAGGCTAGCGTAACGATGAAAAAGTATAAAAAATCAGCCCACCCCCAAGATGATAAAAACGCGATAATCTACCCTCACTAGTCCCATACCTAGAAGGCGTAAATCATCAAAAGGCCTACCCACTACTTGTGAGAAAAACTTGATTATGTTGGAGGTTGATGATTATGGTGGAGAGAAAAAACTTTTGGAAGAGTTCTCTGGTGAAAAACTTGGAAAAAAGTGATTATGAGAAGTCTCGTTACGGATTAATAGTCTTATATACTAATTAGGAATCCTAATCCCACTCTAACACTACAAATAAAATCACTGAACCACCTCAAATCTGGCATAGTCGATCGATTGATCGAACAGGTTCGTGACCAATTCCATTCCCCTTCGTTTAATATCATTTAACTAAAAATCAATTTTCTTCTTAGTCACAGCCTAAATCCGTGACAAATGTTTTTCCTTTTTTTTAAAATGCTAAACTTATAACTCTCATAAAAACTTCATTTTAAATTCGATTTCGATTCCGCTTGAAGTTTTATTCTTCTAAAATCATAACCAACATATTTAGCCAATAAAAACTATTAAATTCAAAAATTTATTTTTCCCAATTATTCCAATTAATTAGTTAAAATAATAAATAAAAATACGGGGTGTTACATACTTCCTCACTAGCAAATAATTTCGTCCTTGAAATTAGACGAAGCATACTCATCAACACGTAAATCTTCCAAAAGTAAATAAGGCTCACATATGCCTACCTGTAGAATGCCATAATTGGGGGCCCATACACCCAATCCTAGGGGCACCTACCCCACGAACATCAAAATAATATATATATATTGCCTATATGCATACGCATAACTATGAAAATAACGGCGTACCACATGCTCTCACAAATCCCCCACTCGATCCTATACCCGAAAGTAATCAAAATGCTAACGTCCTCAAATTAAATCTCAACATCAAAAATCGATACATACGATACCTAACATCTGTACTAAAATCTCCAAAATAATTATCGTCCCCATAATCCATTCTAAGGATCCTCACATCAAGCTTAATAATTCTAAACTCAATGACTACAACGTCATTAACTCAAACTTCACTTCTCTAAGAAACACATCTAACACGTATGATAAATCCTCTACCTTAAAGAGTACGAATCAACAAAGGGAATCAAATATCGGCAACGCGGAAGCTAAATGGACTCATAACCTATGAGACCTAAGACCATGCTCTGATATCATCTGTCACACCCCGCATAATCCGACAAACGGGGTGGCCATCCACCGCCGTCGAACTATGCCGAGCGTGATCTAAATAAATACCATTCTTAGCATGAGACATAAATAAATCAGTACATAAGATTAATAATTGAATCAATCTCAAACGATCATAAACAACTAAGCGATAAAAGATCAATCACATGCTAACTCCGAATAAATCTAATCTCCAAAAATGATTAAATAAAATCTGAATAATCCAACAGAAATCCTCTAAACAACTTTGGAACCGAATGGCCCAATAAAACTCCAATGAAGTCTCATAATTAAATACGACTGAAAAATAAAGTCTAATTAACTATGCCATAAAATAAATAACTCCAGCTACACTTCTAAATGATAAACTTCGATAAACTTATGCAGCTTCTCCTATTGTAATCCTGAAAAAGATTAGTCAACTCATGGGTCAGAGCCAAAGCCCTGAGCAAGAATACAAACTACTCCCCTCAAATAGGATCCTTGAACCCAGACAGTAGCATTACACGCAATAAATATCACAATAGAATATTTTAAATTAAACGGGATGATTAAACACGATAAATATAAATCACTAACTACCTGCAGAAATCCCAATTTATAAAGGCACACCAATATGATTTTAAATTTCCAAGTACCACGATGTTAATTGAATTAAATTAACCAACTTTATTGTTCTCACTTTTTACTAAAGTGTCACACTTCCCCTTGTCAATCGTCCTCTGACCCGTTTAAACTGTCGGCCCCGACATATGACAAGGTTCCACACACGACACGACATAAATCGTCCTCTGACCCGTTTAAATTGTCGGCGCCGACACATTATGTCGCCATAAATTTTAATACCCGTTTTTATCTTAGGCATTAATTCTCAATTTCTTAATTTATAATCACCCCACCCTTTTAATCGATGCGAGATCCTCAAAATACCCCTTAGTCCCATAACTAAGGGTCCCCAAGTTATTATTACGTCCTACCCTATGTATAGGAAGAATTTCTATCCTAAACTTCGACCTAGTATCATGCCTAGGCTAGTGTAACGATGAAAAAGTACCAAAAATTAGCCCACCCCCAAGATGATAAAAATACGATAATCTACCCTCACTAGTCCCATACCTAGAGGGTGTAAATCATCAAATGGCCTACCCACTACTTGTGACAAAAACTTAATTATGTTGGAGGTTGATGATTATGGTGGAGAGGAAAAACTTTTGGAAGTCTCAGGTGAAAAACTTGGGAAAAAGTGATTATGAGAAGCCCCCCTATGGATTAATAGTCTTATATACTAATTAGAAATCCTAATTCCACTCTAACACTACAAATAAAATCCCCGAACCGCCTCAAATCTGGCATAGCCGATCGATCGACTCCCTAGGTCGGCCGATCGATCGAACATGTATGCGACCAGTGCCATTCCCCTTCATTTAATAACATTTAACTAAAAATCAATTTTTTTATTAGTCACAGCCTAAATCCGTGACAAATATTTTTTCCTTTTTTTTAAAGGCTAAACTTATAACTCTCATAAAAACTTCATTTTAAATCCGATTTAGATTCCTCTTGAAGTTTTATTCTTCTAAAATCATAACCAACATATTTAGACAATAAAAGTAATTAAATTCAAAATTTTATTTTTCCCGAATATTGCAATTAATTAATTAAAATAATAAATAAAAATACGGGGTGTTACATACTTCCCCAGTAGCAAATAATTTCGTCCTCGAAATCAGACGAAGCATACTCATCAACGCATAAATCTCCCAAAAGGAAATAAGGCTCACATATGCCTACCTGTAGAAGGCCATAATTGGGCGCCCGTACACCCAATCCTATGCGCACCTACCCCACGAACATCAAAATAATATATATTGCCTATATGCATATGCATAACTATGAAAATAACGGCGTACCACTCTCTCTCATAAATCCCCCACTCGATCCTATACCCGAAAGTCATCAAGATGCTAACGTCCTCAAATTAAATCTCAACATAAAAAATCGATACATACGATACCTAACATCTATACTAAAATCTCCAAAATAATGATCGTCCCCATAATCCATTCTAAGGATCCTCGCATCAAGCTTAACCTACGAGACCTAAGACCATACTCTGATACCATCTGTCACACCCCGCGAAATCCGACAGACGGAGTGGCCAGCAGCCACCGCCGTTGAACTATGCCGAGCGTGAGCTAAATAAATACCATGCTTTTCAAGAGACATATATGAGACATAAATAAATCAGTCCATAAGATAAATAATTGAATCAATCTCAAACGATCATAACCAACTAAGCGATAAAAGATCCATCACATGCTAACTCCGAATAAATCGAATCTCTAAAAATGATTAAATAAAATCTGAATAATCCAACAAAATCCTCTAAACAACTTTGGAACCGAATGGCCCAATAAAATTCCAATGAAGTCTCATAATTAAATACGACTAGAAAAGAAAGTCTAACTAACTATGTCATAAAATAAATAACTCAAGCTGCACCTCCAAACGATAAACTCCGATAAACTTATGCAGCTTCTCCAATTCTAATCCTGAAAAAGATTAGTGAACGCATGGGTCAGAGCCAAAGCCCCGGGTAAGAATACACACTACTCCCCTCAAATAGTATCCTTGAGCCCAGTCAGTAGCATTATACACAGTAAATATCACAATAGAATATTTTAAATTAAATGGGATGATTAAACACGATAAATATAAATCACTAATTACCCGCAGAAATCCCCATTTATAAAGGCACACCAATATGATTTTAAATTCCCAAGTACCACGATGCTAATTGAATTAAATTAACCAACTTTATTGTTCTCATTTTTTACTAAAGTGTCACACTTCCCCTTGTCAATCGTCCTCTGACCCGTTTAAACTGTCGACCCCGACACATGACAAGGTTCCACACACGAAACGACATAAATCGTCCTCTGACCAGGTTAAACCGTCGGCCCTAACACATTATGTCATCACAAATTTTAATACCCGTTTTTATCTTAAGCATTAATTTTCAATTTGTTAATTTATAATCACCCCTCCCTTTTAATCGACGCGAGATCCTCAAAATACCCCTTACTACCATAACTAAGGATCCCCAAGTTATTATTACGTCCTACCCTATGTATAGGAAGAATTTCTATCCTAAACTTTGACCTAGCTTCATGCCTAGGCTAGCGTAATGATGAAAAAGTATCAAAAATCAGCCCACCCCCAAGATGATAAAAACGAGATAATCTACCCTCACTAGTCCCATATCTAGAAGGCGTAAATAATCAAAAGTACTACCCACTACTTATGATAAAAACTTGATTATGTTGGAGGTTGATGATTATGGTGGAGAGGAAAAACTTTTGGAAGAGTTCTCTGGTGAAAAACTTGGGAAAAAGTGATTATGAGAAGTCCCCCTACGGACACTACACCAAAAATAGGATTCTGGCACGGTTTAAAACTGTGCCAGAATCAAGTGTTCCAAAATGGCAATTTTTTTCTGGCACGGCTCAAAAGTGTGCCAGATTTGGCCAAACAGGAACACTTTTGGCACACTTTTAAACCGTGCCAGAATTTGATATTTCTGGCACACTTTTGGCACAGTTTTTTGTAAGAACATTTTTGTCCATTATCAATTTGTATGTCGTACGCCGTTACACCGTTGAAGAAACTCAAGATCGCATGTACATCAACGGATCCGAATATCAAAGTGTCTTCAACATCATAGCCTCTGCGAGAATGAACTTGGTAAAATTTTGTTTTTACGTTCCTTAAAGTTCATATTTAGTATTGGGAAATTTTTATAAAATGTTTTTTTTATAAAAATAAGAAGTAAGTTTTTTCAAGCAAAATGAGGCTTTTAAAAGTTTTTTATTTTTCTGGGAAAGCCGGACCGGTCCGCCTCTATACCGGACCGATCCGCCACCGGACCGATCCGCCCCTCAACCGGACCGCTCCGCTTGCTACAGATCCAGTATACCCCGGACCGCAAGCGAACCGAAGAAGCCTAAAATAAAAGAACCGATCCGCCTAACCGGATCGATCTGCCTTAGAACCGGACCGGTCCGCCTGGGATAAATTTGGCCAGATCTGTTTGAGATTTTTTAGGCTCAAAGTTTTATTATTTAAAGCCAACTTCGGGGAGTTGTTTTCCAATACTTTTCAAGACGATTTTCAGAGTCCTAAATGCTCTAAGTCTTCACCTTTTTGAGTCCCAAGACTCTTTTTGATTCACACAAAAAAATCCCAATTAATTTTGTGAATCTTTTGGAACCCTAGAACACAAGCTTTGCTATTGTTTAACCCTTGTGGAGAAGCCGTCTTTCTTCTTCATTGCTGACCACCTGGAGTTCTTGCGGGAGATTCCAGCCGACAAACTTGTGGAGAAGCCGTTTCTCTTCTTCATTGCAGACCTCCTGGAAAGGGATATTTCCAGCCGCCGACTACAGATCCAACACCTGAGGGTAATTCTCTGTCACTGTATTTTCATTGTAATCCAAAATTGTATGTTACAATATTATAATGAAAATAAAAGGTTTTGCCCCTTTGGGGGATTTTTCCTGAAATTGTTTGTTTTATCCTGCATGCTATATTTTATTTGATAAATCATCTAGATGCATGTTTTAGGGTTTAACTAATTCTTGGGTTTAATTAAAATTGGATTTTATTTGAGAAGTCGCAATATTTCCGTTGTAGCTACGCGTTCTCAAATTGGTATCAGAGCGGGTTACGCTAATTTATCGCGTGATCTTGATTTTTCAAGGATTTACTTTCTGATACAATTTGTCTACTCACATTTACAAATTGGTATCAGAGCCTGTTGCACTAAGTTATTGTGTTTTGATTCTGATTTTTCACAAAAATGGATTTTGATGGTTTTGATGATCTTCGATGTCAAATTTTTGAAAAATTTAATTGGAAAATTCACACGAACTCCTGTTTTAAATCTTCTGTTGAAAACAAATCAAATAGGTGTTCTTGTTGTGAGGGTGTTGGTCACACGTTAGATGAGTGTACCACAAATTTAAAGAAGAAATTGAATAAACCGATTTCTCATGTTTCTACCCTTAGTGATTGTGATTCTGAAGAAGAAGTTTTTTATGCTTGTAGGCGAGAGTTTCCCATCCATGTGATTAGTGATGATAGTGATGGTGATGGGAGTGTGGATGAAAGTGAGGAGGAAAGTGTAGATGAGCGTGACTTGCAAACTGCTTTCAATGAACTTTATGCTGAAACTTTGAAAACAAAGAAAGAAAATTTGAAATTGAAAGCTCAATTGAAAGAGTGTGCCATAAAAAATAATGATTTTTTAGTTGAAGAACTTAGGGCACGTGAGAAAATTTTGAAAGAGAAGCTTGAGTACGTCGAGGGTGAGAGAGATAGTCTTAGAGGTTTGATGGAGACTATGAAAAAGGAGCTTTTAGAGTTTGGGGATTCTAGACGAGTACTTAAATCTAGGATAGGTGAACTTGAGGTGAAATTGAAAGATTCAAGTAAGATGAAATTTGATTTGGAGTCTAGGTCTGAAAAACTTGATAAGATTTTAGGCACAGTCGAGATCAAAACGGATAGGGGTGGGATTGGTCTTGAAAAATATGTTGCACCCATTCCCACACGTGTGATGCCCCCTAGGATTGTTAAGAAAGAGACACCTAAGGTTGTTAGGAAAGAGCCCCCTAGGAACATCATGAGAGTTCCTCCTAGGATCATTAGGAGAGATCCACCTAGGCAAATTCAGAGAGCGCCACCTAGGAAATTGATGAGAGCACGACCTAGGAATTTGAGGAGAGGGCCACCTTTAGGTAACATACACCGCCCGATTTACACTTGCACACATTGCGGTAGGCAAGGTCATCTTAGGCGATTTTGTTACAAGCTTTTAAATCAACCTAGGATGGTTAATGAAATAATAAATTCGATTCCCAAAACCCCCACACTCCGTTACACATCTATTTGGGTTAGAAAATCAGATTTAGAGGCTTATGGTTTATTTTTCCACGATTCCCGTTTGCTTGCACGTGATTCACCCCATGTGAAATCTTTTGGTTGATTGTGTTTGCATGTTTGTCATACACTAGTTGTGGTTTCATGATATATTTTTACTAGTGTGATGACTTGTACTTTTGGTATAAATTTTTGTTTTTGAATTTTTTTTGAAAAATACAAAAAGATTTTATTTTGATAAAATTTTGAAAAATCCAAAAAGATTTTTGTTTTTTGTTTACACCGTTTATGGATGAACACTTTGGATGACCGAGTCACAACATCATTCCATTTTTTTCATGTGACTATTTGATAGTGTTTTGAGACAATAGGTCAATTCATCCTTGTGCTTTATAATGTTTGGAGTCATTAAGATGTAATTAAGTGTTACTTCCTACATGTTTGACTCATGTTTCCTTTAATGCACTCTTGCACGGATTTGTTTGATTATTGTGCTTGTCTTATCACATGTTGGTTGGGTGTTTTCACTTCAATCCTGTTCTTAAAACGAACCAAGCGCGATAAATTTTGATAAGGAAATTGTGCATATAAAAATCGTTTTGTGAGTTTGTGTGATTTGTTTGATAACGGGGAGGGGCTGCGAAAGGTAATCATCTATCCTTTGCGCAAAAGCCAACGTTAAAAAGGACCTAAAAAAAGGAGGAATTTTATTATCCGAGGTCCAAAGAGGTTAAAAGAGCTCGAAAAAATTTAAAGGCAGTAAAAAGATATTCATGCCAATTATGGGCCATTTAGGTTTTTGTTCCAATTATTCAAAGTTTGAGAATTTAGATTACCTATAAAAGAAAATATATATGAGGGAGTTTGGTTGGAGAATTTAAAACGGGTTTGCACGTCCTTGAAATGCTTGAAAATGCGCTACATAGTTTTGGACGTTATTGGGGTGCAATATCATTTAGACTTTGATTTGTTGATTTGCATACGACGATGTCATTTAAATTCAACAAATTTTTACACCTAAGGATACCTTTGATGTTCATTCGTTAGGGGTACACATATGCATCGTGCACATATGATTGATTGAGTTGATTTACCTATCGAATGTGTTCACACCCATTCATTCCATTTTCATGACTTGGTTGTTTGAGTCTAAATCCATGGTGTGATTTTTTGTATCATATTTGTTCAAATTGGTATCTTATTTTTGTACGAAAAATTTGAAAAATTCAAAAATAGTTTGTGAAGATTTTTCTGAGCATCTCCTTGCAAGAGCACGTTTACCATATTGTTTGATGCCCTATTTTGTGTACCGTGACACCCCATTTTTGCTTCTTTGATTCATTCTTCTCATTTGTCTATTTGGGGACATCATAAAAAGGGGGAGAAAGAATTATCATATTATGGGGGAGTTTGAATTTTGGGGGAGTTTTTGAGATGTAGCTTATGTTTTTATCATATATTGGTATCCATGTTTATCTCATTTCAAACTCGATATGTCACGTGGTATTTGCTTTGTCTCATGTGTGTAGGTATGAAGATTGAAGATCAATATGTTGCACACCCTGATGAGAAAAGCTTTGAGATTTGATGATTGGTGAAGATTAAAGAACAAACGATGAAGATTTATACCTTTGTATCTTTCCATCTTTAGGGTTCATGGGAGGGTAGATTTGTATAGGTCATAAGTTGATAATTCGGATATTTTTTATGTATGTACCGGCATAGACATAGGGGGAGATTTGTAAGGACATTTTTGTCCATTATCAATTTGTATGTCGTACGCCGTTACACCGTTGAAGAAACTCAAGATCGCATCTACATCAATGGATCCGAATATCAAAGTGTCTTCAACATCAAGCCTCTGCGAGAATGACTTGGTAAAATTTTGTTTTTACGTTCCTTAAAGTTCATATTTAGTATTGGGAAATTTTTATAAAATGTCTTTTTTATAAAAATAAGAAGTAAGTTTTTTCAAGAAAAATGAGGCTTTTAAAAGTTTTTTATTTTTTTGGGAAAGCCGGACCGGTCCGCCTCTATACCGGACCGATCCGCCACCGGACCGATCCGCCCATCAACTGGACTGCTCCGCTTGCTGCAGATCCAGTATACCCCGGACCGCAAGCGAACCGAAGAAGCCTAAAATAAAAGAACCGATCCGCCTAACCGGACCGATCCGCCTTAGAACCGGACCGGTTCGCCTGGGATAAATTTGGCCAGATCTGTTTGAGATTTTTTAGGCTCAAAGTTTTCTTATTTAAAGCCAACTTCGGGGAGTTGTTTTCCAATACTTTTCAAGATGATTTTCAGAGTCCTAAATGCTCTAAGTCTTCACCTTTTTGAGTCCCAAGACTCTTTTTGATTTACACACAATAATCCCTATTACTTTTGTGAATCTTTTGGAACCCTAGAACACAAGCTTTGCTATTGTTCAACCCTTGTGGAGAAGCCGTCTTTCTTCTTCATTGCTGACCACCTGGAGTTCCTGCGGGAGATTCCAGCCGACAAACTTGTGGAGAAGCCGTTTCTCTTCTTCATTGCATCCCTCCTGGAAAGGGATATTTCCAGCCGCCGACTACAGATCCGACACCTGAGGGTAATTCTGTGTCACTGTATTTTCATTGTAATCCGAAATTGTATGTTACAATATTATAATGAAAATAAAAGGTTTTGCCCCTTTGGGGGATTTTTCCTGAAATTGTTTGTTTTATCCTGCATGCTATATTTTATTTGATAAATCATCTAGATGCATGTTTTAGGGTTTAACTAATTCTTGGGTTTAATTAAAATTGGATTTTATTTGAGAAGTCGCAATATTTCCCCTGTAGCTACTCTCTCATTTTTAACTGTGCCAGATTCAGAACAGTTTAAAAATATTTGGTACAGTTCAAAATCGTGCCAAAATATGATACACTTTTGCCACGGTTTTGAACTGTGCCAAATTTTTTATAATTTTTTTTAATTATTTCAAAGCACAAAATTCACAAATTAATAATATTGCGCATTGTTAATAAACTAATGTAGATACAAACTTCAAAATATTACAAGTCTTTAACAGTTCACAGGCCCAAAAAAAATTGGGCTGAGTTTCCTCTATTTTCTGGACATTCCAAAACCTGTTAATACAAAACCTGCCTAACATAAAGCCCGCACGGCCACAAAATATAACAATTAACTTACAAAGCCCGCACGACAATAAAAGTCAATAATAAAACAACAAAAGACCGCCTGACCATGACACAAAAAAATAGAATCAGGAATAAACCCCTTGTTGTAAATTATTGAGTTCTCTGTGTGTTCCACGTGAATAAGTGCCAACGATAAACTGTTGTCCTGCAAAAAAAAATAGGATACAAAAAATATACGATATTAGTAACACAATAATTTACAAATTTTTTTTTACTCAAACTAAAAAATTACATATATGAGTGGAAATTATCGTCATACTCTCAAATCGGGAGACACGGGACTACGTGGTCAGTTCCTACAAGTTACATTGGTCCCGTGTGAGGTGTTCGTGACATTGGTCCCGTGCGAGGTGTGCGTGCCTCCTACGGGGTCGTTTGGGGGCTGATTTGAGTTTTCACCCTTTAACGGCATGTTTTTAAGTCTAAGTGTGATTTTTGCAAATTATTGTCATACTCTCAAACCGAGAGACCCGGGACTACGCGGTCAGTTCCTATAAGTTACATTGGTCCCATACGAGGTGCTCGTACCTCCTAAGGGGTCGTATGGGGGCTGGTTTGGGTTTTCACCCTTTAACGACTTGTTTTTAAGTCTAAGTGTGATTTTTGCAAATTATCATCATACCCTAAAACCGATAGACTCAAGACTACGCAGTCAGTTCCTATAAGTTACATGGGTCCCGTGCGAGATGTTTGTGCCTCATACGGGGTCGTTTGGGGGTTGGTTTGGGTTTTCACCCTTTAACGGCTTATTTTTAAGTCTAAGTGTGATTTTTATAAATTATCGTCATACTCTCAAACCGGGAGACCCGAAACTACGCAGTCAGTTTCTACAAGTTACATTGGTCCCGTGCAAGGTGTTCGTGCCTCCTACGGGGTCGTATGGGTGCTGGTTTGGGTTTTCACCCTTTAACGGCTTATTTTTAAGTCTAAGTGTGATTTTTGCAAATTATTGTCATACTCTCAAACCGGGAGACCCAGGACTACCCGGTTAGTTCCTATAAGTTACATTGGTCCAGTGCGAGGTGTTCGTGCCTCCTACGGGGGCGTTTGGGGGTTGGTTTGGTATTTCACCCTTTAACGGCTTGTTTTTAAGTCTAAGTGTGATTTTTGCAAATTATCGTCATACTCTTAAACCGAGAGACCCGAGACTACTCAGTCAGTTCCTATAAGTTACATTGGTCCCGTGCAAGGTGTTCGTGCCTCCTACGGGATCGTACGGGGGTTATTTTGGATTTTCACCCTTTAACGGCTTATTTTTAAGTATAAGTGTGATTTTTGCAAATTATCGTCATACTCTCAAACTGGGAGACCCGGGACTACACGGTCAGTTCCTACGAGTTACATTGGTCCCGTGCGAAGTGCTTGTGCCTCCTACGGGGTCGTTTGGGGGCTGGTTTGGGTTTTCACCCTTTAACGGCTTGTTTTTAAGTCTAAGTGTGATTTTTGCAAATTATCGTCATACTCTCAAACCGGGAGACCCGGGACTACGCGGTCAGTTCCTACAAGTTACATGGATCCCTTGCAAGGTGTTCGTGCCTCCTACGGGGTCGTATGGGGGTTGGTTTGGGTTTTCACCCTTTAACGGCTTGTTTTTAAGTCTAAGTGTGATTTTTGCAAATTATCGTCGTACTCTCAAATCGAGAGACCCGGGACTATGCGGTCAGTTCCTACAAGTTACATTAGTCCCGTGCGAGGTGTTCGTGCCTTCTACGGGATCGTTTGGGGGCTGGTTTGGGTTTTCACCCATTAACGACTTGTTTTTAAGTCTAAGTGTGATTTTTGCAAATTATCATCATGCCCTCAAACTGGGATACCCGAGACTACGCAGTCAGTTTTTACAAGTTATATTGATCCCGTGCGAGGTGTTCGTGCCTCCTACAGGGTCGTATGTGGGCTGGTTTGGGTTTTCGCCCTTTAACGGTTTGTTTTTCAAGCTTAATCTATATTATTTGAAATTATCGTCATTATCTCAAATCGGGAGGCCCGTGACTATGCGATTAGTTTGTACAAGTTACATTGGTCCTGTACAAGGTGTTCGTGCCTCTTACGGGTCTGTTAGGGGGCTGGTTTGGGTTTTCACCCTCAAATGGGTTATTTTCATGTATAATCTAAATATTTTGAAATTATCATCATATTCTCAAATCGAGAGACCCGTGACTACGCGGTCAGTTTGTACAAGTTATATTGGTCCCGTGCAAGGTGTTAGTGCCTCTTGCGGGGTCGTTTGGGGGCTAGTTTGGGTTTTCACCCTTCAACGGCCTATTTCTAAGCCTAATCCATATATTTTCGAATTATTTTAATATTCTCAAATCGAGAGGCCCGTTACTACGCGGTCAGTTCCTACGAGTTACATTGGTCCCGTACGAGGTGTTAGTGCCTCTTACAGGGCCGTTTGGGGGTTAGTTTGGGTTTTCACCCTTCAACGGCTTATTTTTAAGCCTAAGCTATATATTTTAAAATTACCATCATATTCTCAAATCGAGAGGCCCGTGACTATGTGGTCAGTTCCTATGAGTCACATTGGTCTCATGCGAGGTGTTAGTGCCTCTTACGGGGCCATTTGGCGGCCAGTTTGGGTTTTCAGCCTTCAACGACTTGATTCTAAGCCGAATCTATATGTTTTGAGGTCTAAAATAAGAAACAAAGAAACTAAAATAAAACTTGGGTATAACTGATGGCTATACCTCGGGCATAATTGATTACTATACTCTGGCATTTCTTCATCTGAGAAAAATAGAAATACCTGCAAAGAAAGAAATGCAATGAAAAGAAAGAAAGAAAGAAATGACAGGAATATCTAAGCAGGATTAAGAATGTACTTTTAAGCAGGTATATCTAAGCAGAAGTAATCTTCAATAAATAACTACAAAACAAGTATATAAAATGTGCCCAATTGTGCTTCTAAACAGGTACTTTTAAATAGGAATATCAAAGTTGCTCAGTTAAATAAAATGAGGATTTTAGTTTAAAAAAATGTAGACAGTTGTGCAGAATGCAATCAGTTAAAAAATAGAAAAAAAGATAATAGTAATGTATGATTTTTTCCATGTATTAAGTCATCTATAATTAAAGACGATAAATAAAATAGAATAGTAATGAAAAATGGTCTATATAATCTCAAAACAGGGGGAAATAATCTCAAAAGGAGGAAATGAACGACATACAACAATGGAAAAAGGAACTGTTGACTTTAAAGTCAATTTCGATCCCTCAAATAGCACCGAAAACAACTCGAAATGTAGATAGCTAGGCACGGATGATACGAATCCAATGGCGCCGGAATCGCCTCATTCCGATTTATGGGTAAAAAGTTATGGCCTTTCTTCCAACTGTGCAAAAAACACAAAAATTAAAAGTCTGCAGCAGCGCATCCAAATACGCCTTAATTTTACATATATATTACAATGATAAGAAAAAAAGGTTCACCTCACGATCTCTTCCACGATCCCATAACTGAACATACAAAAAGTACCAATCTATATACATTTAGTGAACTAATAGGAATCAAAACTCATCGTCCATCTACAGCATTTTCAGAACTCGGCGAGCCAAGAGAAGTCCAGGAGCCTCGTGACCTTCAAAAGTGTACTGTTTTGTACAAGTTGCATCATCCTAAACCTAAACTCATCAAGTATAAGAAGAGGACTTGCACATCAACCACTAATAAACAATAATAAATGTAGTCTACGATTTAATGAGTATAAATCAAACACGGTTTATGCCAAACAAACCTTGGTGGTCTTGTCATCCCCACAGGTTATCACAGAAAGTTGCTTATTCGGATGAGAGAATGCAAGATCATTTACTCCTCTAATCCCACACTCATTTGAAGTACATAATATATGTATGATATCCTATGTATAACAACTTTTCCAAATAAAGTCACTGGATTTATCCTTGCTAATAAACTGGTGAAATTCATGGGCATACTGATTGAAAATATTTATTAAAGCTTTTAAATTAGGATCATTATCTCTACAAAAGAACATAATACAACAACAAAGAAAAGATGTATAGGAGATCTAAATCCTCTTGGAATTGAGACTGGATTAAGATTCCCTTCTTCAACTAGATATACCTGCTTAGATATACCTCTGCTTAGAAGTACATAATACCTTCTTAGAAACTAATGCAGTTATACCTCTGCTTAGAAACTAATGAAGTTCTTCTAAAAGTGTATACCTCTTCTTAGAAGCAGAGGTACATAATGCATAAGTATATACACTTTTAAGCAGTTCATCAAAATTAATGCAGTTCTTCTAAGGAAGGTTAAGAACATAATGCAGTTATACCTCTGCTTAGAAACTCTTTAACATAGCAAAAGAGAAAGGGTGATACCGGATCTCCTTATATGACACCTTTTGAACATTTACAGAATCTAACTCAAGATCCATTTAGAAGAATGGAATATTGAGCTGAAATAGCTATATAGCTGAAATAACAGCTATATAGCTGTATAGCTGAAACAACAACTCCATATATTGCATATATATTGAGCTAAAATAGCTATATAACTGCATATATAGCTCCATATATACTTGTTATATATATATATATATAATAAAGTACCATTCTTATGTATGTCATAAGAGCAAAAGATGATGTCATCTATTAAAATTTTTCATGCACTACCTCTTTTACCCTTAATTCCTTAGTTTCCCCCTCATTTTTTACTTAAAAAATTTAGACTTCAATTCAAAATTGGGGGTACTTCGGTCCCAATTACTTCATCAATTTGTTCACAAAGATAACATGCCTCCCATTCTCTACTTCTCTCTCGTTCTCTCTCTCATCGGCAATGCCAAAAAACCCTATTCCCACTACTTTATCCCTCGACGCATCTGGCTCCATGTAACATCTCCTCTCTCGACTTCACCGCCCCTCTCTTCACGCCGTCTTATGTAAGTTTGAAATGGTTTCGATTTTAGGTTTTGATTGGTTTAAATACATACCCATCTCCAGAAACTATGTTGAGCCACTATATTTGATCTGAGTTTGATGATAAAAATATGTTTGAGACACTATATGGTGTGATTTTGCAATTTTCTTTTGTAGATCTGCTCCTAAGATTCTTTGGATTTATGTATATGGATTTGGGTGTTTTGTTCTTTCATATATAGGAATGGAGTGGGTTCAAAATTTGGGGCTTTGGTTCAAAACATCTATTTATGTGTTTCGCAATTCCATTTCCCCTTTCAGTTGCAGTTTCAAGCTTCACAGGGAGGAGTTTATGTGCTGACAGTATCGTCTCAAGTTTTTTTTTTCTTTTCATCTTTTTGTTGCCGTTGAAATCATCTATTTGAGTTTTTTTTTTCTTTTCATCATTTTTGTAGGTTTTGGACAAGTATATTTGAGGTAAAATATTTATCACCCTATTTTTTGTATCACCCTATTTTTTGTTCTTGAGATGATCTTTTTGTACTAACAAATTTCTAGAAAATCATTTGTATTCCAACTGTTGATCTACATGATTTCAAATGAAGAAGAAACCATTTCGAATGCCCATAAATTACTAATTTAATTATAGTGTTTTTATGAGATTGAAACCATTTTTGTAAATCAAAAATTCCGGATGTTAGTATATGTGAGATACAATACAATGTATTAGATAGTTTATGATCGAGAGAATTGTATAATTACTATTTCTAAGTTTATGTTAACACTTGAGAATGGCCTATTGTGCATTTTGGTGTTGAACACAATATTCACTAACATTTACTTTTCTTTTTTGTATAAAGGACTTCTTATAGCATCAATGCTCTTAAATAAGTAGGTAGTGTTTAGTTTAATAGATCATTTACTCAAGTACGTGAAATGGGGTGAAATTCGAAGGTGAACATACGCGGTTTGGCCTAACAATATTGTTGTCACTTTATTGAAGTCCGTATAACAATCTTGCTCCTTTTTTCCCTTTTATAGATTGTGCTTCATTACTTTTTTTTGGGTTTTGCAAAATTTTGCATTGATGCATTAGTTTTTTATTTGTTTTCTTTACTAAATGGATTACCATGTTTTTACTTAAAACCCACAAAGATAGATAGAGAAGTTCATAGATTATCTATTCATGTTGGTATCATGTCTTTTATAGATACTTATTTAGGCAATGAATTATTTAATATCCTTTCCTTGACTAATCGTTTTGTTTCAGGTATGGTAGAAAAAATGTAGTCACTTACATGGTTGCTCTTATGCTGAATCCACCAAAATCTCTTCATGTTTTAACACAAAACATGTTGATTCAATTGGAGATATAAGATAGATATAAAATTATTCAGGTAAGGAGTTTTAATAGAGTTGATTTTTTCTATTAATACACCAAAGTTGATTTTTCCTATTTATAGTTGGTTGATAATGTAATATAATGCTCCATATAATGGTTCAGTTAATGGGGCATTCATTTCATTTCTCACTTTTGGCTCTATGAATGTTTGTGTGTTAGAATAGACTCTGAGAGAAAAACATAGTGACTCAAAGGACTTAATTTAAGAACCCCTTTTGGCATTTTTTTAGTTTCTATATTTTCCATGTTTGTGAGTTTTATTTATTAAATGAATACCTCTCACTAATATACTACTACTACTCTGAATTTCATTGCTTGCCTCTCAACCAGATAATTGCTTGCCTCTCACTAACATACTACTACTCTAGATTTCATTATGTATTCCCTAATTTTGATGTTCTTAACTGAATCTATGTTATTTACATATTTAACTTATTTCTGTGAACATTTGTGTCTTTGGTCGATCCAATTATTTCACTGTCTTTGTTATTTGGGGGAAAAACAATTTGAGATTACGATATTCACATAATTATGTTTTAATTTACGTTATTCACTTGAAATTGTATCTCCAGTTTATGTAGGTTGAACATGAGTTTATATGTGCCATGAATGACTAATATGCTAATAATTGTAGGTGAAATTGAAATAAAGTGTGACACTCAACTTCATCAAGTTTTAGTTGTAACACGTTGTGTACACTCTGCTGTGAAGACAAGCACAAAAACGTTGTCACCGTATCAGGAGAAGTTAAGGTTTGTAGATTCAATACACTTAGGGATAAGTTCCAGATTAGTTAGAGACTGTAGATAACATTTGATGCAAATATAATAGTTAGAGACTCCTAATTCAGAATGTGTGAACCGAGAAACTCATTAATCATATTTATTATTTATCAAATATTACAGGAAGTAGGGGTGAAAAGTCTTATCAGCATCGCCGAATGTTTCAACCGTCTACTTTATCCTTGAAAATTTTGGTTTCCCCCTCTTTTAGCACACTCTAATTTGTTCCCCCTCACTTTCAAAATTCAAAATCGAGGATAAAATTGTATTATAACATTTTGACCTCATTATCTTCTCTAAAAACCCCACGATCAATTTTATCAACCTTTACCTTCTCAGACATTATCTTCTCTCATTTCTCACTAGAACCCAAAGGCCACCTCTTCCTCCACCGCCTCAACCCCTCCGTCCTCCTCCCATGCTCTTGCGGTGCCTCCCTCTGCCAAAAAGTCTCTCTCTCTCTCTCAAGTCTCTTCAACTTCTCTCCGGGATACTATTTTTTGTTAGGGTTTGGGTTCAATAAATTTGTGGGTTTTATTTACAGGTGCTTATTTAGGTTTGCTTTCACAAACATGTTCTTAAAATCAAAGTTTAGAAATTATATGAGGTATTGATCATCATTCTCTTTGAATATGCAGTGATCTCTGTAATTGTTCGATAAAAAAGTAAAAAAATTGAAATTATATGAGGCATTCTTCTCATTTAGTGGTAGGATCTTGATCTTTTGGTGACTTAGGTATGAAAATGACCTGTTCTGTTTTTTGGTGACTTAGGTATTAAACTCATTTAAATTTTACAAAGGTTTCATGTTTTTCTAGGTGTACAATATCTTCAGGAACTAATGTTTAATGTAATACATTTCTTAATTAGAGTTTTAACCCAATATGTGAGCCCCTTGATGATTGTAATTGTAAAGACGATTTTAATTTATTTTTTTAAATTACATTGTTGTTTGGGATTCTATTTTTTTTATAAACTATGTGGATGCCAAGACGATCGTCATTCTCTTTGAATGTTAAACTGGAGTCGGAATTAAATCTTTGGAAGCCTTGAATGGTCCTATTATTGAACCGTTTTCTCATTCGGTGAGTTTATAGCTATGAATTTATTAATCGATCTTTATCACTAATTTTTTCTTTTCTCAATATATATGTGAAGTAGTGTAAGTATGGGTATATGGCTATTTGGAAGAATTATTTTGGATTACCACTTAATGTTTGATGAATGCCTTTTGTGGTGGTGGTGGCGGCTAATTTTTTTTATATCGAAGAATTTTTTTTCTTTTATATGTTTCTTATACACTTACAAGATGCCATTTAACTCCATACTCATTGTGTTTTAAGTCATCTTTTTTCTCCCACAGGTCGTAATCATTTGTGTTCGACACATGAATGCTTCGACACATGGTTGGGGCATATTTAATTATTTGCGTCTTAATTTGCATTTGGAGTATTAAGGCATGAGTGGTTTACATATTTAACACATTTATTATGCCTTGCCCCTGTATTTAGGAATGATGCTGAAGAAAGGGACCCGGTGCTGAAGTCGCAAGAGTGGCAAGGGTAGTAACGCTACTGCTCATGTTCATATTAGCACTTCTAACCGACCCTTCGGTCATGGCTGTAGGGGCAAGCAGATTCTCAATCTCAGTAATACCTTCCATTTTATTGATTGTTTTTTTTCTTTTCTCCTTGCTTCTATTTCAGTGTTGCTCATCTGTGTTAAGGTAAGAAATTTAAAGAAATTTGTTACCGATTGCACGCTTTTTCATATTAGATGTTTGTTGAGATTTCAGAGTTAAAGTTATGAACTCAATTATTTTTAACCATTATCTTCTAACATAACTGTGAAATATAAGCAGATGAGAGACTCCTATTATCTTCTAACATAACTGTGAAGTACATTTTGTACTTTGGTACCTTTTTCACTGATCATCTCATTTAATCAACATTGTTATAGCACTGCAAGCAAATAATATAACATTGATATAGCATGTGCTTCTAATTTACCTATTTTTGGTCTTAGAGTGGACGATGTGTTAAACATCTAATTGTAGCTGTTGTCGAATACCTTCCTATTCTCCAATTTCCCTACATAATGTCCATGTTGTCCATTTTTCAAAACTGTCTCAAAATTAAATACCAGCCAGCTAGCTTAGCATAAAGTATATAAACCCAACATGTAGTTCTAGATAAGCCCCTGTAATTCCGATATAGTTTTACTACCTGCTAACTTAATTTTAAATTTTAATTAGTTGTCTTAAATATATAAATTCAAAATCATGAGTTTAAGGCTTTAAACCACAATTTCTAAAATTTTGGGAGTTGAGCAATCCCAATAGAAAATGAGTTGAATAAGAAAAAAAAGAGTATACATATAGATACATCAGCATTCCATACAGATTTGTCACATAATAGCATGTTTGTGTGCCATTCAGATAGTATACACATTATATGCATATTATCTGTATTAACGTATGTGTATGTTATGTGTATGCTATCTGTATTAGCTCATGTGTATGTTATCTGTATTAGATTATGTGTATGCTATCTGTATTAAGTTATGTGTATGAAATCTGTATTACCTTATGTGTATGTTATGTGTATGCTATCTATATTAGCTTATGTGTATGCTGTCTGTATTAAATTATGTGTATGCTATCTGTATTAGCAGGATTATGTGTATGCTATTTGTTACAGATTTGTCACATAATAGCATGTTAATGTGCCACAAGATGGATTATGTGCCATATAGATTTATTACTCCCAGAGTGTGAAAGTAGGTTTAGTTTCCTTACTTAGGGCCGATGGGATGAAAGCCAAAGCAGTAACAGTGTGCCATACATATACAACAAGAAGTATGGTATAAGATTGGTATCTTATTTTGAAAATTTACACTTTATTTATGTTGATATCACTCTTCAAACACACAATATCTCAAACTATTTTCTTTCATTCTTCCCGATATAAATTTCGTGATTTTCGTAGGCAGGACTGTTATCATTTTAGCAATGTCCATAATGTTCCTTGCTTCTGTTGTCACTAATAATCTCATTTAATGTTCAGGAAGCCTCCTCGGGTTGAATTGTGCGTTCAATCAGCTCACGCAAGAACCTATTAGTGATTTTCTTGGGCAGAGTTGTACAAAAAATTAAAAACTGTTCAGTTGTCCTGCAGTTAAAGTACACAGAATCTCTAATATAAATTCCATGCCGTATTGAAACAAGGTCCGATATGAATGTATATGTAATTATTCCCAATAAGTTTACTATGCTTATCTGAATACTAAATTTACCATGATAACGCTATGTTAAACAAGTTTAGAGTAAAGGCAGTTGATTTCTTTTAGAATAATCCTTTCTTTTTCTAAAATTTCTTTTGTAGGAACCTTATTTCAATAGTGATTTTGTTAGTTTTGATTTTGAAAAGAAGACTGAAGTCCCATGATAATATACCAATTTGTGTGGCACAATGCTCAAACTACAATTCAAGATTTCCTTAATAGATAGGAAAGAAATTCAGTATAGTGAATCACATGCACAACCACTACTAAAGATAATATAAGTATTGTAAGACTTTGATGAGTAACCTTTGTTACTAACATTGACTCAAATGAAAAAGGAAAAAGAACAAAAAAAGTAACTTATGTTTCTTTCCTCAATGTGAAAAGTAATAGGTGTACCTGTAGTTATAGTAACAGTGGGATATTGTAATACCCTAACAGTATGCATTTTTAGTCCCAATTATGTTTATCTCCTTTTTGTAGGTATGCATTTTTTATTTGGTTCTTTGATCTCTAGATACTGTTGGTATGTTCTATCGCATTTAAGCTTATTGTATCTATGTATTTAATAAGATCGAGGCCGATCTGATCAAAGCAGTTTGACACACATTTCTAAGGGTTCGGTCAGTTGGGGAGTTCAAGGGAAGGGTTATAGAGGATACGACATCTTGGGGGAGGAGGCTTATGAGAATGCTATAGAGGAGAGTTTTTTGAGCCATGATATGAGGGAGTTTGGGTCTGCATTTGGATCGGAAGCATATAAGGACGAGCGTGGGCTGAGGAAGGAGGAGGTGACAGGGGCTTGGGAAGGAGGAGTTGGACAGATTTCTGATAATGCTATTTTTTTGGTACAATGCTATTTTTTTAGGTACTAATGTGTTCGTTGGTACAAGGCTATTTTTTTTACAAATCCAGGTAATTTTCTATGTTAACTTTGGTTTGGATTTCTAATAATAGGCCTAGATATGGTACACACGCATGTGAGGTAGCCTCGGGAAAAAGGTGTGGGGATAATGCTTTCAACTCAGTTTTAGGATTGGTGTTTTATTTTTTGTTAAGCCCGTGTCGAATCTTCAACGAGTGCTATTGCTTTTTGTTTGCTTAACCAAAGGACCATAGAATTCATTGAAGATGTGCAGCTTGGTCAGTATACCTCAATGCTCTATATTTCTTTTTATTGTGTAGTTGTGTTATGTTCCTCAATAACTTTATATTTGTTTAATGGTTTGTTTTTGAAACTGTTGTTTTCTATATTTGATATTTTCCATATTTTCTTCCGATTCGTTTTGCAGAAAAAACTTTCATGGCCCAGGAGAAAACATGTGAGTGGACAAACATGATTACACATATGATGGATGTACCGGGCAAGCATGACTACCCATAATTATTGTTTTAGAGGGAGTTACATATGCAAGGGGAAATAGGATTACACATAATTATTGTAATAGTTCCAGAAAAAGACCCAAGTGGATAAACGATGTATCCAAAGTTCATGTTCTCATGTTATGAAAGTTTATGTAAGTTCAACACAATGTATCAAATTCAGGAGAACAAATGTGAAACCATGTTCTCATGGTTTGCAATTTATGTTTATTTTGTTTCCTTACTTCCCAAACCCGTTTGTCAAAATATCATGGATGATTTAATGATTTATTTAGTTTTTCCATCTCAAACACTCAATCCAGTTGCGAGTTGATATAAATATCAACTTATCGATATCAATGGAACTTTAATATTGCGACTATTTTGAATACATTCTGCTCTAAGCAGTAGTTTTACCTAAGAGGAACATTGACATTTAATATAATTTATCTTACTGTGTTTCCACACTGTTGAAATTCAATATAGTTTATCTTACTTATACGAGTCCAAGCCCGATCAAGTGAAGTTATGTAGTTTTCAAAATTTTCAGTTGAGTGGAATTTATCAAAAAATAAATAAAAAAAATTCAGTTCAGTGGCGATCTACAAGTGATCATTGTGTACCTATATAAAACCTAGACTACGTACCTCAGACATATGGAATTTATCTCTATGTTTTGTGCACGTTTTTATTGTCCTTTCTTAAATTTTTAC
The DNA here is from genome assembly GCA_949130495.1 of Sambucus nigra. Classification (NCBI taxonomy): domain Eukaryota; kingdom Viridiplantae; phylum Streptophyta; class Magnoliopsida; order Dipsacales; family Adoxaceae; genus Sambucus; species Sambucus nigra. The sequence continues at coordinate 446,444,826 of OX422218.1, read as the reverse complement.
CTCCTTTTATATTCGGACCAAGTAGCAACAAATTATATTCATGTTAAAAAGTTCATGTGGCATAATATATGTGAGTAAATTGTTGTGGTTGAAGGGGTTGAATTTTGTTATTGACCCAGATTTAGCATTAATAAAAGTATACTTACTATTTTTATTCTTAAACAAGGCGAGTTGTCTCATAAAAAAAAAAAATTCTCCATTTTGCGATTATCAGCGTGCCTTCAGGCACGGGCATACCCTAGTATATATATATATATAACAAGTATATATAGCTGTTATATATATATAACAACTATATAGCTGTTATAGTATATATATAACAACTATAACAGCTATATAGTTGTTATATATATATAACAGCTATATATACTTGTTATATATATATATATATATATATATATATATATATGCAATATGTATAACAGATAGTTGTTTGAAAGATAGGTATGGGTCAAGGGAGCAAGGAGACGTGTCCTCAAAAGATTGCTTAATTTTATAACCATGGTATTTACTAGAAAGTTGAACGAATAATCCAAACATGCAAACACATATGCATATATTTTAGTCCTACACAGTTGTTCATTAAAACCAGTGACTTACCAATCCTAAAACATACGCATAACCATGAAATAAGATCGAAATAAATTATAAAATATAAGTTACCCAAAATTCTCCAAAATTAGGGGTGTAGCAGTCCTAAACTTGCTTAATAATGAAAATTCAATCCCCTGATTTTGTAACATATATGTCCTTAATGTGAAGCCCTAGACTTGCTTTATTAGTCCACAACGAGGCTTTCCCACAATGCATAAACATATAGAAAAAATTTAAGTTACAAATTAGGGCAAATCTTAGGTGGGATAGGCCCCTAAGGGTCCTTGGCCAAATATCATAAGTCAGAATATAAACAATCGCTAAAATGTTCATTTAAAAATAACTACATAGGAGTAATTAGGCATATAACATCCATCCATAACATATAGAGGGTTAAATAAATGCATCCCAAATCTCCTTCGCCAAGTACACATCTATATTAACTAATAATTTTTAATTAAGTAAACATATAATTATAAAATGTCAGTGCCTTAACAATTAGCCTTAAAACAAAATGAAACCAAAAGCACTAAACAACTAGACCTTAGCGTCAAAGGACTCCCCAACTCCTAACTTGAGGAATTATACAATATAAAGGTATGAGCATTCAAATCTCTCAATAAGGGATGAGAAAGATATCCTCATACAGAACCTCATAAGTAAGTATCTTTGGAAAATCATATATATAACTTAATGGAGTAATAGCAACTTAATACAACACGACAATATGGGCAAAATGATACAAAGGTAACTCAATGTAAGAGAAGTAACTTCCTAACCCTCAAACCCCAAATCTAAAAGTATCCAGAATCCATGGGCAATGGCCAATTTAACCCAGAAATTACATTGCAATCAAGATCTTTGCCTTTTCCAAGGTTTTCTAAGTCAGACAAACCATCCACCCTATGATTCCTTTCATAGTCTTTATAGTACCTTTAACCATTATAGGATCATTTCAGGATATTTGTTTAGTCTTGCCATAGTCTGAAACCTTCTCTCCTGTCCACTTCCAGGATAAGCCCTCTACGTCATGCCATCAACCCTCTTATCTATTTAATCTCTGCTCAGGAGTCAAGACCCATGCTAGCCCAACATGTCATCCAAATTCCAATGACTACAATAATACTGAACTAACGCATTAGCCCTTTCCCCTGCACTAAGCTCCAAACATGAGTTTAGAGTCAAGCCCAGATGTTGTGGTCCAACAATTCAATGTCATGTCCACGAAAGCCATAAGAATACAATGAGGTACTCAATGAAACTTAGTCATAACTTTATACTATATTAGCTTGCAACCTCGGTAATGGAGTTAGAAATACTTTTCAACAAACTTCAATGGGTAAAAATTTTAAATAATAGGTTTATCCTAATAATAACTTTCATTCAATCTTTCAACGGGAAAATGGAAAATATGGATCAAATGAAAGACATAGTATATGATGAGGATACATCCTTACTAAAATAGATCAAGTCTAAAGTTTGATTTAACAAGGTGGAATTTTTAACTTCCAAGATGACTTCGGCCACCGCGCTGTGCCCTTACTCACTCCTACTTCTCAATGGTCGTGTCCCCCTTACATAGTCATCATCATCAACTCTCTCTCTCTCCATCTCTCTCTCCCTCTCTAAAATTGGGTATTAACTTTGGAAAGTGCAACCAACTTTCTATTTATAGGAGAAGTAGGGAACCTAGGATTTCCTAATGTTGCTCTAAATTTCCCTACTTTAGACATTTGAGAAGACCCTAAACTTGATCCCCGGGTTATATCCCGAGTGGTTCATATCATCCATTAATGTGGTGTGTTTATTCAAGTATAAAGTCCTAAGATTAAATTAAAACCTTGGCAAAAAAGTCCTATAACCATTTTCCAAGTACTCTAAGTGTGGTGGAAGAGACGTCCTACCATGTGCTATGTTGCCTAAGGGATAACCTAGACCTGACCTCTCGGGGAAATTCATAGATTTTCTAAGGGAGTTCTTGGGTGTTACACCTGAAGAGTTGTGGGTAATTTTGTTCACATTGCTTTCTCACGCTCGTAGGAAGGCTTGACCTTATTATGGTGACTTTATTTCACTCTCACTAAAAGAATTACCATTTAATTTTAGAATCAAATTTTAACATTTCAAGATACAAACTTATTTCCCCTCTTATGATGTAACATCTTTCAACTTGATATTACTAATTTCCATATGTTGATACATCGTGCCATATCTAAAAAATTTATCTAAAATTAACAATTAAATACATTCTTCAAATGACCCCCATGTTTTATGGTGGTAAAGGAACCCACAAATCGAGAAGCCAACTTCTCCTTCCTCCCATCCGCTTAACCCCTTCGCAACCCTTCGCAGAGGACATTTTAAGAAATAATAGGTCCCTAATATTAAACTCTAAATCTCTGTGACAACGATCGACATAATTATTGTGCCTACTATATTTCGTCCCCACTATCTACTTGATTATTTCTATCTTTTCAAACGTATCTCGATTAAAATTCGGATCCATCAATTTGTTTTCCCCTACTAATACTAAACATATCGTGGATCTATATAGTCTCATATACAATACCTCGAACAACGTCGTTTCCAAGAGAAAGAAATTAAATATGTTCATATTCAATACATTATTCTCCTTAACAGTATTATACAAACCTTAAGGAATATTTTAAATTCACAAACAACATGCGAGTTGTCTTATTATAATTATTATTGAAAGAAAAATCCACAAGGGGGAGGTAGTAATCCCAGTTACCTTTAAAGTCCAACATACATGCTCATGACATGTCTTCCAAAATCAATCCTAAAACAAGTAAAGGAAAGCATATAATTAACATAAACTCTAAAACCAAAACTACCAAAAATAGAAACATATTCTCTTCAACAATAAGCTAAAATAATGAAGTTCTCTTAAGTCATTTTAAAAGCAACATTGAAAAGATGAACAACCCTAAATTTCAAATTAGGTAATACCAACACAAACAAACCCTAAATGAGACTTAGCTTTAGCAAAACAGATAAAAACGATATATTTAATTGAGCTTTGGTTAATTAATACAAACCCAACATGATAGCAAAGTCCTACCACATCAAAAACCTCTGCAAAAAACGGATACATGAACTCTAGCCGAGACTCATCCTATGTATTAAACAAATCTGCAATAACACACAATCAAAACTTTGTTTCCCAATTAAAAAGCACAACAATAAAGCATTAGACTTACCAAATCGAGAATAATAGTTCCTGGAAAATGAGATTAACAAAAAGGTTTTGAGCGTGTCACGCAAGGTTTCCTTCTCAGCAAGGTTTTCGGATTGAAGGTGGTAAATGTTTTGGCGCGATTTCTTTGTCGAGGGAAATAGCGAGTGAGAGAACGGGAGACCTGAGAATGAGAGAGCGGGAGACAAAAATTGAGAATGTATTTTTTGAGGGTATTTATATTTCAGTAAAGTGTGTTCAAATTTGGCACACTTTTTAATAGTGCCAAATTTTGGCACGATTTTAAAGTGTGCCAGATTGTCATTAAATCGGGCCAAAATTTGACACAGTTTAAAACTGTGCCAGATTTTTCATATCAAGGTGTGCCAAATTGCCATTTTTGGTGTAGTGGGATTAGTTGTCTTATATACTAATCAGTAATCCTAATCCCACTCTAACATTACAAATAAAATCCCCGAACCGTCTCAAATCTGGCATAGTCGATCGATCGAACATGTACGCGACTAATGCCATTCCCCTTCGTTTAATACCATTTAACTAAAAATCAATTTTTTTATTAGTCACGGCCTAAATCCGTGACAAATATTTTTCCTTTTTTTTAAAGGCTAAACTTAAAATTCTCATAAAAACTTCATTTTAAATCCAATTTCGATTCCACTTGAAGTTTTATTCTTCTAAAATCATAACCAACATATTTAGCCAATAAAATTATTAAATTCAAAATTTTATTTTTCCTGAATATTCCAATTAATTAATTAAAATAATAAATAAAAACACGGGGTGTACAATCTACCACTTCCAATTTCTCAATATTAGAACAACTGATGTACTCCCTAGTCGTTTCCCCTACTTGTTCCCTTACGCTCAAGAGATGGGTTACTCTTTTCACAAGCTTGGACCCAAAACATAAATTTCTAATAAATAGCTTGACAAGTTGGTTGAAGTTGGTAATTTAACCTCGGGGCTAGTTATTATACCATATCTGAGAAGAATTTATAATAGTGCTTGGAATGCTCTTTATATCATCTCATCGGGGACCGAATAAATGTCACCGGCAACTTGATATTATTTAATGTGCAGGACTGGATCAATTTTCCCATCATATTTGGGGGTGACCACAGGATCTTTAAACTTAGATGGAGTAGGAAAATCCACAATTGCTTGAATAAAAGGGGATCCTTTAACAAAACTTCACTGTAAAGGATTCTTTGTTTTCACTATCTTTCCTAGCCGATCTTCCAATCACTGAACTGATCCTTCCCACAAAGGATTTCCCATATCAGATTTATGCGAAACAGCTCGGCTGACCCAGCTATGTGTATGTACTGAACTTCTTCCTGAGAAGTCTTCTCGGTATATACAGATCGTCAGATGCTTAATATTGATCTGATCGTGGTTTCATGTCGGTCGATTGGATGTTGAGTGTCCCTGGATACTGCTCTAGGAGTGTTTTTATCTGCTCGGGGTCCCAATCGATCAAAAGGAGAAGCTCGGTTTAGTCTCTGCAAGACACTTGGCCCTTCAATTGAGAAAGAATGGTTATCATAAGACTTTGAGGCTCTAATTGAGGACCTGATTCCGAGGTGATAAGTCCTATCTCGAGATGATCCGGAATACCTTTATTAGCTATGCCTAGGAGGTGGAGGCGGAATTTTTCTTCTTGGTGATGGGACTGCTTGTTGTATGGATAAGGCTAGAGATCTTTCTTATAACGACTGAGCCAATTGTCTCATTATTTCCTACATAGCATCTTGTCATCTGAAAATACTGGCTAACATCCCATTTAGGCCGGTTGTTGTTGGAGAAGCAGATGGATCAGGCGGGTTTCCTTCGTTTCTAGCACTAGGCTATGGATCATTCATTTTTTATTGAATAAGATTGTGAACGACGATTAGACACACGTTCCCACAGACGATGCTAATATGTTGATGTAAAAAATTGGACATGATCCAATTTTATAATCACAGATAAAATATGTAATTGCAATGGTAAATAAAAGAGAGAAAGAGAGTTTTTAAAGTGGTTCAGCTATGTAATAAAGCTTACGTCCACTGTGATTTTATTGATTTTAGAGATTTCAAAAAGTTAGGTACTATTGTCAATAAGAATAGCCTAGGATCCATTCTACCTTGCCCTTGATGAAAGAGATACAACATATTTATAGTGACTCGAAGGTCAAGGGTTGGAATTCCAAAAGATGGAATGCCTTTATATATTTAGGTATTTACATCCGTACATAATGAATGTGATAGTTGATTATGCAAACCACGTGTGATAAGACTTTTGAGGAGGTGACCCTTCTTTGGTATTGATGGCTGGCATTCTTGTGTTGGTCGGCATTTTCTATGTTGGTCAGCATTCTTATCGAGTTACTATCTTTTGATTAGAATTTTAGCTACGTAAGAGGACAAGTGTTCACTTCTGATTGGTCCACGAAGACGGATATTTTTTGGTATCAATAATGCAATATCCATAAAATTTCCATTATTTAACGTTATGAAATTTATTAAACGACATCCCTACATAAAAGTCTACATGCGAATACCTTAAAATATATGTTACCCAAATCTCTACTATAACATGCAAGCTTTTGAGTTTTCATTCATATTGAAAATTTCCATAAAAACAGTCCCGAATTATCTTCCACTTTCCCTAATTAATATCTCTAAATTATTTTAAGAAAACATGTGTATTTAGTATATAGGCCATAATTACTACGCATAATACTAAGGGAAAGCAATATAGGTAACCATGCCTGAGATATATTTGAAAAAATTTGATTATGAAGATGTTTTCCTCGCGAAAAGATGACAAAGTTTCGTTCTTGGTTCAACTTGAGAAAACCTGGTTTATCTTGACAAATCTTGAGCTGACAATTTATGTATAATGGGACTAAGATTTGGAGGTAGAAGATAATGAAATTTTAGGAGCCTTCTGGTTGTAGAGGTTGTGAAAAATTTATTGAAAACGTCTAGCTCTTAGTTTATTTAAGTGGAAAAAATATTAGAATTATAGTGGCATAGAATTCCATTAAAATCAAAAGACTGTGCTGGCCGACCTAAGGAAACCGGTTCAGCCTGCCCCCCAAACCGGTTCGGCCTGCCTGACACCCTAAAAATCCCTTATTTTATTTAAAAGTTGTTATTTTTAGAATTTAACTCGGATTTCAATTCCGATTAAAATTCCACTTTTCATAATTAAATTCCAACCATTTTAAATCACTTAAAAAGATTTAAATTCCAAAATTTATTTTTTCAAATCCCGCATAAGTTTATTCTAAATCCTATTTTAATTTAATTAAATCTCGATGTAAATCTATGGGGTGTTTCATACTTCCACACTAGCATAGGAATTTCGTCCTCGAAATTCGATGAAGCGTAAATGTGCAAAATAAAATACGTCTCACATATGCCTACCTATAAACTACCACGATTAGGGGCCCATACACCCAATTCTACATGTGCATATATATATATATATATATATATATATATATATAAGTATCTAAAAAATAATACGTACTATGCAACTAGCCATGCCATAGCTCCTCCTGAGCTGGTTCAGATTGAGTCTGAACTAAATAACACTTACTCACTCCAGTCGGTGCTGGTGTCGCTAGCACTCCTTGGACACCTGCCGTTGCTGGAGGCCTTTGGCCTTACTACCCTGGTGCCCCTTGGCCTATTTGCCTCTGTGCACCCTGACCCTATCCACCTTGGACATGTTGTCCTTGTGGATTTGGACACCTAGATGCTCGATGGCCTATCTCCCCACAACTGAAAAATGCGCCTCTGAAAGGTCCATACTACCTATTTGATGCTCGCTCCTCTATCTATCCCATCCCTTGCATTTAAGGATCATGCGGGGCATTACTACCTAGCTGATCCTGTCTTGTCCTCTGTCTCTTCCATTCTTGGTCATTGCGGCCCTTATTCTCTCCTCCTTGACCATTAGACTCTTGCCTTTTTCCCAACTTCTTTTGATAATTTACCTTCTCCTACCACAACAACATTGTGATGTCCACCACTTGAGTGTATGTAGTGTACGCCATATTTACTAACACCATCTGCCTGATAGACCACATCAACCCTTTGATAAAACACTCCATCTTCTTTGCCTCCGTATTGACCTCCTCTGGTACAAACATCGATAAATTCATAAATTCTTGCTCGTATTCAACCACTGATTTTGATCCTTTCTCCAAGTCCATGATTTCTCTTTTCTTTGACACCTAGCGTACGAAAAATATTTATTGTTAAACTTTATCAGGAAGTCCCCATAATTCAACCGATCCCTTTCTTCTGATGCGGTGACATTCTCCTACCACTGTAAGGCATCTTCGGTTAGCTTTAATGTAGCTAACATTTGTTTTTGCACATTATTGTAGTCCACCATCCTCAAATTCCACTCCATGTCCCTCATCCATTGTGAGCAACCATTGGGAAAGATCCCCCTATAAAGGTGGGGGGATTTCCCTTGTGGAATTTGACCCTCACCTTATCCCAAGTCGAAGCGTTCATACCCTGCTTCCCGTCAAAAGAAAACCATCTCTGTCTCCCCACTTTAATACCGACCGTTGTGGACTCATGGACAATCTCTACTAACTCCTCGACATCAAACACAAATTGACTCTTCCTCTCCTGAACTACGAAACCAGAAACTGAACTCTCTCTCCTATCTCCACTCCTACTAGTGTTTACCATCTGAAAAGACAGGAACAAAAACCATATCAGACTCGGAATAGCTAAGAGTAAAAAGCACCAAAAGTAATCAAAAATATTAAAGAGAAAACTAAAGCGGACTCACAACCTACGAGACCTACGACCATGCTCTTATACCATCTGTAACACCCCGCATAATTCTGGCATCGTCGCAACCAAAACTATACCGAGCATCCTATCTATCTCATAATCTCGTCGTTCCCGCGATGTCGAACATAATAATTCGTAGATCATTTGACCCAATATAAATCAGATCACAACCATAACAATCAAAGTGGCATTTGTACAAGCATTCCAATCCTTATAATTGTTGGGATTAAGAGTCTATGCACCCTTTGAAAATGATGTTAGATTGCCTGAGTCTAATCAAGATAACCCTTAGACTCATATCTCATGGGTGGCCCTATTAAATTCATTCATGAGATGTACCGATCATAATCCTTCGTCAAACTATCGAAAAAGTTCTCGAACTATCAAATAAGTTCCCATAGTTTGAGATGAACAACTAGGATTGCATCGTAAACATTTTAACAAGGTGTAAATTCCAAATCTAGATTGTAAACGTTTAATAGTACTAGAATAAAAATTCTAGTGACAACCCTTCTTTCTGGATAAATATTGAGGAATGTGGTTGAGGGTGAGGGCAATGCGGCAAACCTAGTCATTCAAGAAAGACGAGAGAATTGAGATTTGAGTAACTTCAGGTCCAAGTCAAAGGGGGACAAGGATTGAGCATATTACTATTGTCACAAAATTGGGCACATCATGAATTTCTATCCCAATGGAAAGAATAAAAAGGGATATGATAAGGTTTAAGACGCGTTAGTAGCAGTGGTAGATGCAAGTGCTCTTATAGCAGCCTAAATTGGTGAGTCATTTAATGACATTTATATTCTTGATTCTGATTTTTCAACTCATATGTGTCCCAATATGGATTCTCTATCCTCCTACAAAGAGGTAAAATTTGATTATGTTTTGATGGTTGTGGAAGAAATTTTAATTTTTTGGAAATTGGATCAATCAAAATCAAGTCATATGATGGGTTTATGAGAACTCTATGTGGTGTTCGACATGTTTTGAGTCTCCAGGTGAACCTTATGTCAATAGGTGTGATAGACACTATGGGCTATAATATTATAACATTGGTTAGAGCTATGAGGATTGACGCACTCAAAAAGTGTCTCTAGTGTGTGTGAATACAGTTAAAGTGCAAACCGATCGCATAAGTAATAATCCTAGCAAGTCGGGTATCGAACTCTGGGATAAGAAGTTAAACGTAATGACTACTAAGGAAGGCAACTAGACCTAATGATCGACTCACAAAAGGGAAAAGAAAAGATGATAATTGTTTGAGAGAAAACTTCTAATGAAATGATTTAATCTAATTAATAAATGTAAATTAACTATGCATGCAAGAACGAAAACGTTGATTTTACACTATATGAAAAAGACGGGATTGGGATACATTCCCTCAAACCTTCGATAGTTAAGTCAGACATAAAGCTTTCACGAATTAAATATTTAATTGAGAGAAAACTTTAAATCCATCTAAGTATTACATATATGGGGATTTTACTCCTCACAATACATAATAAAAAATAAATTTAAAGTGGGTGACAAAATTGTCGACATGCGTATCACATCCTTTAATACTCTGATTACCTAGGGCAAATGAAGTTAAAAGGGCTACGATACTTATACCGACAAAGTATCAAGCCTCCAATTAGTTATTTAATTTAGTTATAATTTTATATCCATGCATAACACCTAAGTTGTACCCCAACTCGCAAAAAACCTAGTCAGATATGGTGAAACTAAGATTAAACATAGATTATACATTGCATGGATTCATTATGACATAAGAAATGAAAAAAAACATGTGTATAATCTATATATCAGGATAATAAATAATTATAACTTAGAAAAATGATGAATATTGAAAGCAACAAAAAGAGAAATACTTATATGGAATAATTGAGTGAAACCATAAATTTTTTATAATGATATTGCCTTCAATGTTTCTTGCCTCCTTAGCTCTCAAAAACTAGGATAAAAACTTCCTCACTTATCTCTAATTACGAGTTAACTACGTTGGATACAGAGATTTCAAGTGTTTTAACCATACAACTGTCATTAAAAATATGTTTAAAAGTAAATTTTGCAAACAGTAATTCCGAATCGATTCACCTGATGTCCAAACCAGTTCGCTTCCCAAATCGAATCCATAAACCTCCAAACCGGTCTGAAATCAGAATAATTACAATAATGCCCCTCGATTCTTCTCAACTTCTTTTGCTCATAACTCCTCAACCCTAATTCGAAATTGGATGTCGTTTCTTCCAGTGTGATTGTGGTGTCAAGATCTTAAACTTCTATTTAGGCTTCGTTTTCGAGTTAGGGCTGCAAAATTATATTTCTTCCCTTGGACTTATTTTCCTTCCTTTCTTTCTTTATTCTGGTTTCTCTCATGCATTCTCTTGCATGAAATACCTGTAAAATATATGAGAAATACACGAAATAAGAATTACTTGCCAAGTCAGTAGCATGAATATGAGATAAATCCATCATATTTACACCGTAGGAGACGATAAAAGTGCCTAAATTACGGGGATAAATAGTATTATTTACACCGAATCAACCTCCCTAACTTAGGACGTTGTTCGTCTAAAGCAATGTAAAAGAATAAGAGTATGAGTTAAACACTATTAAAATAATTTATTGGATACAATACCTTTTTTGCGGGTAAGCGGTTGTATTTAGCATATGAAACAAGCCGTTAAACCCCTAGGTTACCCTAGTAGGACGAGTGGTGTCTCATGAGGGTTTGCAGTGAATTTATTCACACAATTCCTTTTTTGACTCAAATAAGATATCAGAATAAAAAAAAACCGTATAATTAATTTTTTTAAAAAATAATCATTTAAAATTTTTACTTAAGAATCTCAATTCATACGTGTTGGTTTTCCATCGATTGGTCATTACGTTACTTTTCAAAAATTGGTTTTGATTCAATTTCTCATGGAATGCTCTCACAAATGAATCCTCGTAATGTGGCTATATTCTCTTAGTATACATGATATAAAGAGTAAATATAATGGACACGAAATCATGCACACAAGTTGAAAGACGAAAATATTTGGGTGAAAATATCTCATTAACAGGTTACAGCCAATGAAAAATGGGAAACGCAATCCTTTATTTGCACCAGATAATCTCTCTTATTATCCTTTCATATTTAGGTCTCCACACGGTTATTAGTTTCATCATTTAGACTAGGTTAGGACTTTTTCGGTTCGTAAGGTGTATTGGTTAAAAATAGGAATGTTTGGGAAATTCAAAATTTGAAAATTTACTGATGATGATGTCCGTTGGTTAAAAATAGGAATGTTTGCAAATTTTTATTAATAACAAACCACGAAATACAAAGCGATAGAAGAGGATAGAATTACATAGTTCTTGAAAATATGAAAGACAATGCAAAAATAAAGAACTACATAATAAGGGAAACATCAACACATGGGCTTTAATGAGATGGGTCAGTATCTTTCGGGTTGCACGCATACGGGTCATAAAAATAACTCGAGACTTGTGCATTGGGATCCATTTGGATACGTATCATCATGCTCGTGTCCCGCTCATATTTGCACCTATCTTCATGGTACTCGGATATGAACCGGTTGATTTGGGTCTCTAAATCGTCAAGTCGACGATTGATAACTGTCGAATGGTAGCTACCCTCATCGAAATTAGGGTCGTATTCCGAGTCCTCTTTTTCCTCCCTTTGCTCTTCTTCCACCTCGGGTTCTACCCCTCTTCTTGAATTTAGACATCTTCCTCCATGTTCTCTTCCTCTTCAAAAATCGATGGGGGAGGGTGGGTCACCCGCAGATGGCACGCACTTCGATTGGTGAACGTGCACCTAAAAGGTTTGGAAAATTTGATATTAGATTCGGGGGCCCGCACCCCCACATCATGCAGGATTTCCATGATTAGTCGTGCATAAGGAAAAGATACCTTGCCGATGGTGTCATAGATGGCGTGAAGGATTTTGTTATAGAAGAGGCGAGCGAGGTGGATGTCGCTCGCATCATCGAGAAGGTGGTAGTGGAAGTTAGCGTAGTGAATGCGAACAACCAAGTCATTCGTTGTTTGGAGGATTGTACCGCACATAATTATGTGCGTATATCAGACCCTCACAGGAAGTAGGCCCACGAAAAAGTATCCATGATCCATTCTTCGCAGGGTTCCATACGAGCAACACACTCGGCTTTAGTTATGGGCATGTTAGGGGTTGGCTAGGCGTATTGTTGAGGAATAATGACCCCTTTTTCCTGCATATTTCTTTGGATGATAGAGAGAGAGAACAAGATTTGGATTTCGTCGACGTATGCCTCGAGGTTTTAGGCCGTCTTTTGCACGAGGGTGCCATAGAAAAGATGAAATTGCCGCTCATACACTATGTCTTCGTGACTATTGAGCAAGTTTCACCAACCACGCCGGTAGGAGAGGCGGTGATGTATTTGGGGAGGTTGTCCCACTTGACTTTTCGTTCCACGTGGATGGTGTGGGTGGGCTCGAAAAATGCGTAAACCCAATCGCGCTCAGTGGAATCATATTTAATAACGCGCTTTGCCATTGGAATGCTTAGGAGTGAACTTGGATAGATTTCAGAGAGGAAGAAAGTGAGATTTTTTTTGGTGGAGGGATTGGAGAGGGTAAAACTTTGGGTGGGAGGGATGTTATTAGTGGGGAAATTTCGAATGGATGGGAGGATGAATGTGGTGGATGAAAATTTGGGGGGAAAAAGAAGGGGGAAGAATCTGGTAGGAGGGATTTCGAACCGATTTGGGCCTGGGACGAACCGGTTCGCTCCATAAATACTACCTCAAGCGCCACTTTCTCCTCTTTTTTCCATAGGCTAAGTGTTTCTAACCCCATTTTCTCATATTTAATGCTTCCTAAGACTCCCCTAACAAGTCGTTACTCCAGGACACCTCGAGCTCTCTACGTAACCCAACGTATGCTCTCTCGTGTGTTGTGCGACGTTATGGCCCTCCTAAACTCCTCCTAAAATGGAATCTACATACCTCTAATCTACCCTAAACGTAACATGACTCTATAATATACAACACATATCACCCCATACACGTCGAGGTTGCAACGACATCTTGGGGAAGCTTATTCAACCCCATAAATGGGGTATGACAACCATATTGTGTCGGCTTCCTCGACACACGCTTTGAGAAATGGATTTAGGCGTTGTCCATTAACTTTAAAGGCGTCCCCACCCTTTGGGTTTTCTAATTCTATCACACCGTGGGGAAACACCACTTTTATGATGAACGGGTCAATCCACCTCGAACGTAACTTTTTGGGAAATAACTATAATCGTGAGTTGCAAAGAATCCCTTTTTGACCCGAACTAAACTCCTTTCGATGGATAGTTCGCTCGTGGATGAGTTTCATCCTTTTTTTGGATATGTGGGTGCTTTCATATGCGTTGTTGCGTATCTCTTCCAACTCGTGCATTTGTAGTTTTTGCACTTCACCGACTTTGTCGAGATTATAGTTTAACCTCTTAATGGACCAATACGCTTTGTGCTCGAGCTCAACAGGGAGATAAAAAGGTTTTCCATAGACAAAGCGGAATGGGGACATTCTCAAGTAGTTCTTATATGTGGTCTGATAAGCCTAGATTAATTGAGTAGACCAATCCTTTCGGTTAGGATCCACGATCTTTTTGAGAATTTTTTTCATCTCTCTATTTACTAACTCTGCTTGCCCGTTCGTTTGGGGGTGGTAAGTTATCCCAACCTTGTGGACGACTCCATACTTTCTCATTAATTTCTCAAATGGCCTATTGCAAAAGTGCGTGACATTATCACTAATAATTGCCTTCGGAGCACTGAAGAGAGATAGTATGTGTTCATGAATGAAATTAATCACCACCTTACTGTCATTCGTCCTCGTAGCTATGGCCTCAACCTAGTTGTACATATAGTCTACCGCGACGAGGATGTATAGGAAGCCAAATGAGGTAGGGGAAGGACCTATGAAGTCGATGCCCCAACAGTCGAATATCTCGACGACGAGAATAGGGGTCAACATCATTCACATCCCAAAAAATTATGGGCTAATAAAGACATATTTGAAGAACCTTAACAACCGTCCTTTTTCGTGTAAAAATGGCCTCCACAAGCTTTTGAGTGACAAAATCAGATGACACTAGGAATATCATCTTTCGGTACACATCTCTGGATTGTTGGTCGGTGCAATACTTAAATAAGTATGAATTATCATAGAAAAATATGCGCGACCATGTAAGAAACTTCCTCTTCTCTTGCGATGTCCAATCGGAGGGGACACCCCCTGTGACAAGATAATTAACGATATCCAAAAATTAGGGGAGAGATGAAGTGGAAAATAATTACTCGTCCAGAAAATACTTGTCAATGGGATCTTGAGGTACGTCGGACGAGAGCCTCGATAATTGATCGGCTATGACGTTTTCTACTCCTTTCTTCTCTTTAATGGAAAGTTCAAACATTTGGAGTAGTAAGATCCACTTAATGAGGCGCGACTTCACATCCTTCTTGAAAAGGAGATATTTGAGAGTCGCATGGTCGGTAAAGAATGTGATGGGAGACCCAATAAGATATGAGCAGAACTTGTCAAGGGAGAATACTAGTGCTAAAAACTCTTTCTTCGTGGTGGATTAGTTCAATTGAGGTCCGGTTAAGGTCCGACTAGAATAGTAAATTGATAACTTAACTTTTTGTGTGTAGTCGTTGAAAGCCAAGTTAATCAAAACCTTAAAATACATACAAAATAATATCAAACTAAAGTGTAGAGCGGTAAGTAAGGGTATCAATCCACATCAAGGGGGTAAAGCGAAGGGAAAACAATTGCAATTCACATTTTATTTTCTTTTTGGGATTTTTGCTTTTTCTAATTTTTTTAAGCTTTTTCAATATTAAAACAATTTGTTTAGGTGAGGTGAAACTAAACTAAACTAAAATCAAAGATCAAATGACATACTAAAAAGTAATAATGAAAATGAAATGAAAAATAACTAAATGAACGTGTAAAATATGAGATGAGTGAGAAAATCAAAGTGAGAGCTAACAAGAGATGCCATTACACCTTAAATTCTAGTTAATTTAATTAATTAGTTCCTTTAAATTAAATATCCCAAGATAGTATCAAAATTACAAATCAACTCTCGTTGCAAATGTAATTTTAACAATAACCCTTTAGAAAATTAAATTTACACTCCTACAACTCTTGAAAATATAGATCCAAACATCATCTAACAAATCACCCGCTAGGATCGATTTGCTAAATTAGTTTAAATCATAAAAATAAGGTAGAGTTGAATTTCAAAGAAATAATTCTGTAATTTAGAAAAACCTATCTTTAGTTCGATTCTAAAATGAAAATTAAGACTAGAAATTCGATTTTCTCTCGAAAATGATTTACCCTCTCTCGAGGCGTAAATCAAAAGTAAGAGTGCAAAGTTAATTATCTAAGGAAAATTTAATTTAATTAAACTAACTAAATTCAATTAACATCAAATTAATAGGTAATCCCACCCCTTGAAAGGTGTTTTCTAGCCTAACACAATATAAAGCATGATAATCAAATTAACAGGGCAATGAAATAAAAGTAGAGAAAAGAACAATCAAACCAAATTTCTTTGAGAATAATTGAACTCCAATCTTTCAATTTGAAGCATGCACCACTCTAATTGAGCATCCAATTGATTTGCAATAATATACCCACTCAATTAAATTTCTCACAAAAATTATCCTCACAAATCTCTAACAAAAAATAAAAATAATAAAATAAAATTATTTACAAAATGATGTTTATCCTAATTTATTTTCTACACTAAACTATCTCTCTTCTTCTCCAAGTCTCTTCTATCCCCTTGCAAATGAGCTTTGGGTCTTCATTTATAGTGTGGCACATGGAGTTAGGGAAAATTTTGGAAATTAGCATGAGTGTGCATGGAAATGGTGAGAGCAGCAGGGGGTGTGAGAGTAGGCCTGTCAACGGATCGGATTTTATCCGAATCCGAATCCGAATCCGATCCGTTTACACGGATTTGGATCACCCCTTGAAATCCGATTACCCGATTATCCGATTACCCGTTTATTAAATGGAGCGAATTTGGATTCATATGATCCGATCCGTTAATAATCCGATCCGATTAATATATATCTATATATATAATATTTTTAATTAATATATATATTGTATTTAGAAATTTATTAATATTTTAAATATATATTTTAATAGTTATTTATAATAGTCCTATATTAATATATATTGCATTTATTTATAATAGTAATTTATATTATAATAGTTATTTAAATATATTTTTTGAAATATATATTATAATAGTTATTTATAATATATATTGTATTTTGAAATTTATAATAGTTATTTATAATATTATAATCGGATCGGATCGGATAAACGGATCGGATTAACGGATTCTTAACGGATTCGGATAATCGGATTCGGATTTGGATAATCGGATAATCGGATCGGATCCGAATCCGTTTAACAGAAACGGATTCGGATTTGGATTGGCCTGATCCGGTCCGAATCCGACCCGTTTACAAAAAATGTGAGAGGATATAAAAATATGATTTGAGAGAGGGTATTTTAAAAAATAAAAATATGATTTGAGAGAGGGTATTTTGGGAAAAAAGGGATAAGTGGTTAGTTGGGGGTATTTTGGGCAGAGGGAAAATAAGTGGGTTTTGACTTTGGTCTTTTATTTGACTTTTGTGTTCTAGGATGTTAGCAGGTGGAAAACGATTTTTGGCTAAGAAGGTTTGGAAATGGGTCTTTGGGTTTGGGGCTATGGCTTTGGTGGTACTCGAGTTGGTTTAATCGGGTTTGGACATTTGGGAGTTGGGTCGCCAGATGTGGTGGGACGCCGCCGAGGCAGTGGCCGGAGTGGTGGGACGCTGCTTGGAAACTTTTGGTTGCTTGTCTTAACTTTTTCTTCTACTTGCTCTGTCTGCATTCTTATTGATTCTTTTTATCTCTTCTCTTTACTAGTTTATGGCTAGGATGGAGCTCTTGTCAGCTCACGATACTGAACTAATGAAAAAATGCAATGACTACTTCAAGGCTGGCCATGCAGACCTAAACGAGGCTCAAATCGTTGACATCCTTGGTCCAAATGCTTCTGAACGAGCAGTCGAAGCTTACCAGTATCTGAAGTGCTTGCTCGATCGAGTTGTTACCAATAATGTGGCTTATTATGAGATGATTGAGGATCTTCAAGGAATAATAGAGGAACTCCAGCAGCAGTACAAAGAGTCCTCCTCACTTTTGCATCAAGGATACGAGGAGTAATATCAGCGCTTGAGTGATGATAAAGGGTATGATAAATTCGTTTCTGCTTACAAGAAAAAAAGTCTATTCTGCAGCTTGAAGTTCAAGAGCATAGGAACATCGCCAAATTGCTGGAACAGGAGAATATTGCCTTACAAGAGGAGATAAAATAATTAAAATCTACTGCGTCTTCCTCGGGAGCTTTGGTTCCTATCAACGATGAAGGTTTCTCCTTCTTGGAGGTTGAAAATGCCAACTTAAGAGATGAGTTTAAAACTTTAAAAAGAGTTGGACCTTCCACCTCTGCTCGCGGACGAGTAAGATCTTCTCGGGGACGAGCAAGGGCTTCTCGGGTTACTATTGAAGAGGCAAGAACTCAAGCATCTTTGGAAAATCAGGCAGTTCAGTTGGTAGCGAAGAATAAATCTTTGGCGGAGATGTCTAAGAAGATTCTGGATTTTAGCGAACAACTTGCCACCCAAAGATCTGCCTTGGAAAATAAAGAACTTCTAGTGAATAATCTCCACGAGAAACTGGAGAGATTAACCTACCAGTTTCACAAACAGCCCAAAGAGTTTTGGATGGCTGGATATAACGAAGCTCTTTACCATCTTGACGATCGGATCCAGCAATCAAATAATGAGGGTTATAAGCAAGGATGGCTGAATGCACTAGGTGTGCTAAAGTTGGAGCAGGGCCACTATCTATGGGATTATCACAACCCTGGATTTCTCGAGTTGCTCGTGCCACCTTTTAAACTTGATATGATCTGGATCCCTTCTCAGGCAATTCCTCAGTTCTTAATCTCTAAGTATCTCGGCGACTACAACCGTCATTCAAATTTCGAGATCTCTCGCCCGGAGCATTTACTTGATCGGCCATCTGTGATGAATCTCAGGATGCTTCGAGATATAAATTTTATAAATTCTCCTTATGCCTTAGATGATCCTCCTGCTGGAGTAGAACTTGTTTCAAAGGAAGAGGGAAAGAAACCCATAGAGTAGTATTTTTATGTAATGACTTTTACTTTCCACAGCATATGTAATCCTTCTCGATTTGAATGAAAAGTTTTTCTTTCGCTATTTTATTTTCTTCTAAGTATTTGGCAGAATGTCTTTGCTTATTGGTTGGTAAATATATATATATATATATATATATATATATATATATATATATATGTTTATGACATACTTATCTCATTTTTTGTTTAATAGTGGTGATTTATCACTCTTTGATTCTAAGCAATGAAATAACTTACATCCCATAATTTTGCTTAGTTTAAACAACCGGGGTTGATTGAAATTGGCTTACCGACCAACCAGAGTTCGTTAAAATTTGTTCCCGACCAATCAGAGTTAAAAGGGATTTTTATTCCCGACCAACCGGAGTTGGTGGATTTTTATTTCCGACTAACTGGAGTTGGTGGATTTTTGTTCCCGACCAACCGTAGTTGGTGGATTTTTGTTCCCGACCAACCGTAGTTGGTGGATTTTTGTTCCCGACCAATCGAAGTTAGTGGATTTTTATTCTCGACCAACCGTAGTTGGTGGATTTTTGTTCCCGACCAACCATAGTTGGTGGATTTTTATTCCCAACCAACCGTAGTTGGTGGATTTTTTCTGAACTTGACGCGTAGTGTGAAGCACTAGTACTCCAAAAAATTTCAACAAAAAGAGAGAATTGGGTAAAACGTCCAAAACTTTATTCATACTGAAGAAAACTTCATTTACATAGGAATCCCAACTACTGATAATACTTTCGTAGATGCTCTGCATTCCATGCATTCTTAAATTCTTCTCCCTCCAAGGTTTTAATTCTATATGTCCTTGGTCGAACAACTTCCGTTATTCGGTAAGGTCCATGCCAGTTAGCTTCCAGTTTGTTGCGCTTTTGAATTACTTTCTTCAGCACGTAGTCTCCTTCCTTCAACTCACACTTCTTTACCCTTTTGTTGTAGAACAGAGTTGTTCGTTGTTGGTATGCAACATTCCTGATTGCTGATTCTTCTTTAACCTCCTCGAGAATATCCAAGTCTAATCTTCTCATCAAATTGCTGATAGGGGAGTTGAAATTAAGTACCCTGTGCGTGGGTAGACCCAATTCAGCAGGTATCACAACCTCACTCCCAAATTCCATCATGTATGGATATTCTCCTGTTGCTGCTCGCGGTGTAGTACGATAAGCCCATAGCACAGAATGTAGCTCATTAATCCAATTTCCCTTCGCAGCATCTAAGCGTTTCTTCAAACCATTCAGTAGCGTCCTGTTTGTCACCTCAGTTTGTCCGTTACTCTGGGGATGACCTGGTGCAAAGTGGGTCTTCAATATGTTTGACTGATGGCAATATGCCGCAAACTCCTCGTTGTCAAACTGAGTCCCATGGTTAGTAATGAATGCATGTGGGAGACCATATCTGCAAATAATGTTTTTTCAAATGAATTGATAGACTTTGTCGTATGTCATATCAATAAGGGGTTCAGCCTCCACCCATTTGGTAAAGTATTCCACCGCGACTACGAGGTACTTGAATCTTCCCTTGGTCATTGGGAGTGGCCCGACCAAGTCCATTCCCAATATAGCAAATGGCCAAGGGGATGTTATGGGTGTTAGCAATGCCTGAGGAGTTCTTCGAATGGACGAGAAGCATTGACATTTGTCACATTTCTTGGCATAAGCTATACAATCAGCTCTCATCATCGGCCAGTAATACCCCTGCGTTGTCATTCTATGCAAGAGTGTCCAACCTGCTACATGGGCTCCACAAGACCCTTCATGGATCTCTTCAATCAAATTTTTCACCTCGGAGGGGTGGACACATCTTTGCAAACCTGCTATAATTCCTCGTATATATAAAATGCCATTGGTCAATACATAACGAGCAGCTTTAAACTTTAGTTTCTTGGCTGCGAGTTTATCAGTTGGTAAAGCCCCCTCCTCAATATAGGCTCTGATGGGATCCATCCAAGATGGTCCTAAATCAAGGGCAATGAAGTTCATCATTAAATCTTTGTCAATGCTCCGATTAACCAAGATTTTTATTGGGATTGTTCTTCGTAGCTCGATACGTGTGGCTGAGGCTAATCGAGCTAAGGCATCTGCTCTTGTATTCTCTAATCTTGGTATTCTAATCAACTGTACTGCACTAAAGCTTGATACAATCTCTATTGCTTTCACATGATATCGGATCATTAATTCTCCTTTTGTTGCATATACTCCCAACATTTGGTTTACAATCAACTGTGAGTCACTGAATGCAACGACTTGCTCTACTTTCATAGTTTTGGCTAGACTAAGACCCACGATCATAGCTTCATATTCAGCCTCATTATTTGAAGCCTTAAATTGAAAACGCAGAGCATACTCCACATCGATCTCATTGGGGTTCTTTAAAATAATTCCTGCTCCACTGTCAGTAGTGCAAGAAGAGCCATCTACATATAAATTCCACACATGTATCTCATTATCAAACTCTTGGTCAGACAGAGTTCCTCGATGGAATATTTGATGCTTCCTCATATCCTCCTATAGCACTTCTTGATGTTCGTCGACCATCTTCTCTTGCTAGTGTACCGACTTAAGTTGGTCGGGACTTAGATTTAATGATCTTGTAACATCCACAGGCTGGTCGGTATTCAATTTATGTTCTTCAGAAGTGTCAGGATAGGTGAACTCTGCTATAAAATCTGCCACAGCCTGGCCCTTAAGCAAGGATCTAGGCTCATAAATTATGTCATACTCACCAAGTTCTACTGCCCAGTACATCAATCTTCCTGATTTTTCTGGTTTGTGCAGAGCTTTCCTTAATGGCATGTATGTATACACAACTATAGTATGAGCTTGGAAGTATGGCCTCATCCTTCTACTTGCTTCGATCAATGCTAGTGCTAACTTTTCTAGCCTTGGATATCTGATCTCCGCTCCTCGAAAGGCCTTTCTAGTGTAATAGATTGGTTTTTGCACTACATCCTCCACTCTTATCAATGCCGAGCTTACTGTATTTTCTAAAACTGCCAGATACAAGTATAGTCTTTCTCCCATCACTGGTCTGGACAACAATGGAGGTGCTCCCAGGTATTTCTTCAATTCTTGAAAGGCCTTCTCGCATTCATCATTCCACTCGAAAGTCTTTCGGAGTGTTTTGAAGAATGGTAGGCATCTGTCAGTTGCTCGTGATACAAACCTATTAAGTTCTGCAACTCGCCCTGTGAGACTTTGCACTTCCTTCTTCATCGTCGGAGATCGCAGTTCCAATAGAGCTTTGATCTTGTCAGGATTCGCCTCAATTCCTCGTTGATTAACAATGTATCCGAGAAACATGCCTTCTCGTACTCCGAATATGCATTTGGTGGGATTCAACTTCATTTGATATTTTTCTAGTTGATCAAAGGTCTAGCCTAAATCAACTAGATGATCAGCAGCTTTCTTGCTCTTCGTCAGCATATCGTCAACATAAACCTCCATATTATGACTGATTTTCTCCGCAAACACCTTATTCATCAGCCGCTGATATGTCGCACCTGCATTTTTAAGTCCAAAAGGCATAACATTATAACAATAAGTTCCCCTTGGGGTAATAAAAGAGGTACTCTCCCTGTATTCAGGCTTCATCTTAATCTGATTGTAACCAGAATAAGCATCCATAAAACTCAGCAATTTGTGCCCCGAGGTAGCATCCACCAGTTGATCGATTCGGGGCAAAGGAAAATGATCTTTGGGCATGCCTTATTGAGATCGGTGAAGTCTACACACATCCTCCATTTGTTATTTTTTTTCTTCACCATCACCACATTTGCTAGCCAATCAGGATATTTGACATCTTCGATAAAAGAGGCTTTTTGTAGTTTTTCTACTTCCTCCTGTAAAGCTTGATTTTTCTCAAGGCTGAACACTTTTCTTCGCTGCTTTACTGGCTTGATTTACTTGTTAACATTGAGCTCGTGACACAAGAAATTTGGATCTATCCCAGGCATGTCTTCATGACTCCACGCGAAGGTCTGCTTTCTTTGCCTAAGGAATGCTGTCAATTCCTGCTTTATCGACACACCCAGGGATGCACTAATTTGAGTTGTTCATTCTGGATGCTCGTTGTCCAGAATAACATTCTCGGTAGCCTCCACGACCTGTCCTTTCACGAGTTGGGACTCGTCTCTAGGGTCTAACGTTTCAATCTCCGCATCTTCAACCTCATCCACTTGATAAGTAGTAGTTTTCTTTCTAGACTCTTCGTGTTCTTCCTGCTCGGCAGATGAATAATAGCCTTCTCGAGCTACTTTCTGGTCGCCTTTCACCCCTCCTACTCCAAAATTGGTTGGGAATTTCAAACATTGATGTACAGTAGATGATACTGCTTCGAATTTCTTTAGTCCTACCCTTCCCATGATGATGTTGTAAGCTGATTGGACATTTTTATCCATTACGAAGAAGCGGACTCTTTCTGTTCGACAAGCAGGCCATGTACCAATAAGCATATCCAACTTGATCGCCCCAAGTGGAAAAACCTTCTCTCTAGTGAAACCAAGGAGGGGCCTATGATATGGCTCCAACTGGGATAATTTTAAATTCAAACTATCAAAGCATGGGTAGAACATGATATCTGCCGAGCTACCATTATCCATCAATACTCGTGAAATCACCACTTCCTTCATTCTCATCTTGATCACCAACGGGTCATCATGAGGATATAGTACACCTTCCAAGTCGTTCTTAGAAAAACCAATGACCAGCTTATCCTTATTCACCTTCCTCGGGTGATCATCTTCGGCCAGATTTATTCGCTGAATGTACGAGCAAGCTTGAGCCTCATTGAGGTAAGATTTTCTCTCGACAGTCATATCTCCACCTCCTGCATCTCCACCTGTAATGACATTACATTCAAATGATCCAAAATGGATAGAAAATACCTCACGTTCTGGCTGTTGTGGTCTTTTGGGGAGATCGGGGTCGTCTTGGTCATCATCCGGGTCTTCTTTATGACTTCTCTTATTATCTTCTTTTTCTCGATGAGGAGATCTAGACCTCTTCCTTGCTCGGTCGTTGCTTTTTCCACCATTCCGACGATCAACATACTTGGCCAGTTTTCCTCGCCTGATGAGCTCTTCAATTTCATTCTAGAGAGCTATGCAGTTTTTGGTCGTATGACCATGATCCTTATGGAACTCGCAATATTTGGACTTATTCCTCTTGTCAGGATTTGTCTTCATTTTCTCTGGCCAGTTTAACTCCTCGCTGTTCTTGATTTCTTCTAGAACGTGGTTTATATCTACTTTCAAAGGAGTATAATTTCCAAATTTCTTCAACAGTTCCCATGCTGGCTTTGCTTTTGACTGCTTGTTGCCACCACTGTTCTTCTGCTCCTTCTTCTCAACCTTATCGACCTCAACCTTGGTCTCTTTGGTATCCATATTCTTCTTCGCAACCATAGCTTCCTCAGCGTTCATAATCTTTGCTGCTTTTGCCATTAGTTCTGCCATGGTTCTAAGCGGATCTTTGGCTAGAGTGTAGTACAATTTATCTGGCAACACTCATCAGAGCAGTAATTGTTTTCTTCTCCTCGTAATCAATAACTTTGAGCTTCTCGTTATTGAAAAGAGTAATATAATCCCTAGTGCTCTCACCTGTTTTTTGTCTAACACTTAACAAGTGTGCTATTCGTTTAACTGGTTTTGCTCCAAAACAGAAGTTTCCAATAAAGAGCTCGGTCAGTTGAAAGAAAGTTGCAATCTTTTTCCGAGGAAGATTGTTGTACCATATTTGAGCAGATCTAGTGAGAGTTCCTGAAAACGCCCTGCATCGCATCTCGTCTGGAACAACATAGATATCAGCAGCTGCTTGGTATTGTTCTATATGGAGAATAGGATCAGTTTTTCCATCATATTTTGGTGTTACTACCGGGGCTTTGAATTTTGACGGTGTGGGGAAGTCTACAATTTCTTGTATGAATGGTGTTCCTCGGACAAAAGACCTTTGTAAAGGATTCTTGGCCTTAGCCATTTCCCCTAATTTATCCTCCAACCTTTGAATAGAGCCTTTCCATGCATCATTTCCTTCTTCGATCCTATTGGTTCGAGCAACAGACCGTGTTGAATTTGCCTCTTGGGATCTTTCACGACGAGCAGCTGGTCGAGACTGGGCAGAGCCTTCCTTTATATCAGATGGTCGTTGAGAGTTCCTTGACACAATCCTAGGGGGACTTATATTCCTCCTAGGACCCAAACGATCAAAGGGAGAGACTCTACTCAATCTTTCAAGAGCACTGGTCCTTTCTGGAGAGAGAGTGATGTCTTGTTGAGTGTTTGTAGATCGTACTGACGAAGTTCGACCAGGTTGATAAGAAAGATCATTAGATCTCTCAGTGCGATATGACTCAGTACGTCTGGATCGAGATTCCTCTGGGAATAACGTTCTCCTGGTATGCGAAGAAGGTAAACGGGTGTTGCTTTGAACGCTTCGTTGTCCTGAATGGGTAGGTACCCCACCCTGGACAGTTTGTATGAGTCGTCGCATGGTTTCTTGCATAGTCGTCTGGCCTTGGGCCAGATTAGCCATTATACCAGCCAAATCTTGAACATTTGGGGGAGCAGATGGATTTGGGGGATTTCCAGCATTTCGATTACTGGATTCAGGATTATCAACCATTAATAATGAATTTTTTAGTTGAAAAAACGATAATTACAGTCGTTTCCCACATACGGTGCCAATCTGTTGATGTAAAAAACTAGATTTGGTCTAATTATTTAATCACAGATAAAAATGAATATATGAATATAAGACAAAGGATTTTTAAAGTGGTTCAGCCTTGAAAGAATGGCCTACGTCCACTATATTTGTTATTGATGACTGTTTGCAGAATTCTCGATAATGGATTTACCAAGAAATTTCGAGTCCTCCACTAATGAGGAGATTACAATGTATTTATAGCCTTGAGGCTGTACAAATGAAAGGACAATGCGTTGTTATCTAGTAGACATGTACATCTGTATGATATTAATGAGTATTTAATGCGCAGTCGTCTCTTTTGATTCTCTTGATTTGGGTGTGCTGTACGCTAAGTAGCTCGGACCGCCTAAGTAGCTTGACACGTTCGAGCTGCTCGGGGCCCTTGAGTTCCTCGTGGCTTCTTATTTGTTCGGTGGATTTGAGTTGCTCGTCTGGAGTATTCATATTTGCCATGTAAGTTGACACGTGTCTTCAGGTGATTGGTCCATGTCAGCAGACTAAATTTGGTATCAACATTATTATTATTATTATTATTATTATTATTATTATTATTATTATTATTATTATTATTATTATTATTATTATTATTATTATTATTATTATTATTATTATTATTATTATTATTAAATGGCCAAGTCGATTAAAATCATTTGTTGCTTAATTTTTCCCTTGTTTGTAGGGTAGATGGAGCATGTACATTAGAGGTACTCTCTCCATTTAGAATGTCGGTTGCAATTATCCAACTAATCATTGAATTTTCATATTTAGTAATGTAGTAAATGATAAATAATAATTAATGTAAATTTGAAATGAATAATTAAATTAGTACCCAGATTGTAACTTTCATCGTTATTGGCACACCCCACTTTGGTCAAGCTTTTTCCAAATCCACCTTACTTTCTCTTGTACTTCAACAACTCCACATTTGTCATACGATCTTGTATAGTAAAGTTATCGGGAAAGAACTTCTCAACACAATGAAAGATTCCTTCCGCAACAAGTGAGTTATTTTGTATCATGGTTCAAAGTCTCGGTCTCAGTCCCTGTATCAGACACTTGATTTTCAACTCGGTCTCGATATCGATTGCAGTATCGGGTGATACACATCGATAACCTATTTGGAGAGCTAAAATAAATTTGAAAAAAATTTTGAATTAAAAAAAGGAGGATTAAAAATGTGTATCAATTAGACAAGTTCAAAATTATCCTTTAATATACACAACATTGTCTAATTGAATATACTAACGTGTCGGACTTGCATCTCAGTATATTAAATTATTACCAATTTTTTAAAAAAAATAATACCATTTTAAAATAATGTTTTAAAAAGTTATTACCGTTTAAATGGAATATTGTCAATCTTTTAATAATAACCAGTTTTTAAAAAGTTAGTACCACACCTGTGTTTGCCACACAATTTTACCGACCACAATTAATTATGCTATGGAATTTAGCCGCTGTAGCACCAACTATAACACTACTGTAGCACCAACTAAGAGCTTTAAAACATATTTGCCTGCCACCTACACTTTTACCACTATTATATTCACCCCAATAGAACACAAATTGTAGAAAACTCATATCTCCTTTATCTCCTCTTTTTCTTTCTTTCTACCAAGATTCAGTCTCGACGATATTGACGAACACTATACCACACGGTCAGTATTGTCTCGGTCGGTATCTCTGAGATCTTGCCTGTATCAATCGATATATCACTGGTATCCCACAATTTCATCATAAAATCGAATCGCGACTCGAAATCATATCACCACCCTTGGAGACTGAGTCAATTCAACTGATACCGAGTTGATTCGGTGGTGACTTTAAACCATGTTGTGTATGATTGAATCTTTGTAGAAGTACTAAGGATTAAATAGGTATGCTGTCAAATGTAGTGGACTATTAAGCCGACCTTCGGATTCTACATCAATGATTTAAAAAATTAGACAATAATGAACCTTATTAATTTTTAATGCCTTTATAATATCTTCCCATGCTTGTTTTAAATCACTATATAAAAATTTCTTCCATGGATTTATATGCTCATCAACAAGGCGAAGCACCCTCACCGATGTGACAAAAACTTTCAAGCATAGTGTTACCCCATTCCAAGAGGACATGCTCAACAAGGTGACATTAACCATTTTCCCCTTTACTATTTAGCATTGTCCCTAAACTTCTATTTTTCTCCACCAAACTTTGCAAAGTTGGGGAGGGGGTTGCAAATCTAGTGACTCCCGGCCCCACATTGTCTCTTTTTTGGTAAATCTCCTCATCATTGCCAAAGTTTTTGTGATGTGTGTAAATGAAGATGGTGAAGGTGTTTGTTTTCTCAATCACTCTTTTAAACTTTGGTTGCTTCCCAATTCGTTCAAGCATAAGGTTCATTATGTGGGTGGTAGATGCAAAAACATGTCTGGTCTCTTCACCATCAACAAATACGCGACGGCCATATTCTTCAAAGAATTATCTTTCACTATTTGAATTTCATTTGTGCCCAACCTCTTATATGAACTTGTCAACATAGTGGAAGATGTCTTAGTCGTATGTGCCTCCTCAGAATCTTCTTTTGAAGAAAGAAAAGTTGTGCCCGTGTAGCAATTCACACGTAAATTTATAATGCTTCTTCTTTTGCGATCGATCCAAGCGTCGGTCGAACAACCAGTCGAAGTCCACTATTCTTGCTTCTTAAGTGATTTTTTAGTTCTCTCTATCTGCATATGGCCTTTTAATCCTAGTTGCTTGTATTGATTCTATTTACTTTGTTAATTGGATTCCTCAGAATTCCTTTCAATCAAACCTTCCTTCAATGATGGCTCCCTTAGTTGGTATTCACTCAAAAGTTGGTAACCTGAATCAAACTGAATAAAAAGGAATACCCTATTCATAAACCATTGTGCTAACTATTGATGCACGTGTGTTCTTTCTTTTCAAAGTGCATCATGTATGTTTTGTTGTCACATCGTCTTGCTTGGATCTTTGTTAGGATTAATATCGGAAGAAAATTTATTCATAGTCCAAAGAAAGTGAAGAGAGAAATTTTCTTTGACCCTACCTCCGGCTCATCCACTTCTTCATCTCCTTCATCAACATTAACACTTTCTAACATTTGCCTCTTTTTTACGTCATCATTTTGCTTTGTTGCCTTCTTTTTCTCAACTCCATCAAGTGCCTGTCTACACTTAGCTTTGCCTTCGTCACGAGCCATTAGACATGGTGATACATCCCCCCTGGATGTTCGCAATATGATGTTGAAATCTGTGAATTCCCCTGGTTATAACTTTGTCACATAACACACATTTGAATTTATCAAAATTAGTGGGATCCGCCAAAACCGCACACTCCCATCCAACATCTTTAGACGAATGTTTCAAAGGCTAGTCACTAGCACCAACCATCCCAAATTATCAAGCTTCATAAAAAAAACGTAATCAATTATCGATACAGTCAATAGTTAACACCAAAACAAAAAAATTAAATCACTAATAAAAGTTAGCAGTTAACAAAAGTGTAAACAAAAATAACAGTTAATAGTTAACACTAATAGCAAAAATTTAAATAACAATAAGGCTAGTCGCGATAGGAGACAGAGAGGGGAGAAACATGCGAGCCTAGGGTATATGATAGGAAGAGATGGAGAGGTATGAGGAATCAGGTGGGTTTAAGCTTTTAGCTGGGTTTACGAATTAAAAGGATTAGTTTTTGTTTTTCTTTTAAATATAGAAAGAGGGCATTAAATGGCGTCGTTTGGGGGTCCCAATAGAATTTAAAAAAAATGATAAATGTTAAAAGTCCTTATAAACAGCCCGAGTAGTTTAAATTACACTAGACAATATAATGAGATAAGTAGATTAAATGGTTTCCAACCATTTAAATGACCGTGTAACTTCAGTACCCTTTTTTAATTGATTTTCGATTTTATTACATGGTGTGCGGCGACTAATCGATCTTTCAGGTCGTATATAGAACACTGCAATTAAAAATATCAACCGCTTTTTTGGGAGGAAGGGTCGGGGTATATACAAATATAATAAAGGGTTATATTGACATAACCCCTACGATAATAGCATATTTAAACAAAATCCCCCCAAATGAAAAAAATTAAACTCTCCCCCTGAGTGAAAAACACTAAGGTCCTGTTTGTTTTTACCTCTTAAGTCTGAATCTGAACCATTCAGATTTAAGAGATACCAAAAAGTATTTGTTTTTTTAAATGATTAAGAGGTTAACGGCTATATTTGGCTCTTAATGATTAAGAGGTAAAGTTACGTCTGAAGTCTTAATCTGAAGTCTGAATCAGTCTAAATACATTCATTAAGAGGTATATTCAGACATAAAAACAAACATATTTTTCATATTCAGATTTCAGACTTCAGATTCAGTCTTCAGATTTCAAATTCAGACTTCAGATTCAAATGAAAAAACAAACGCAACCTAAGTCTAATTTCAAGACTTAAGGTGGAGTTATGCAAGCCTTGTATATATTGATTCCCTGTGGTTGATAGACATCCATGGCTGCGTGACAAAGTAGATGTGTTGATAAGAGGGGACATGTGTATCCCATACCTACAACAAAGCACATGAATGTTTTCAATTTTTTGAAGACATTGGAGGTTTCAATTAAAGTTTATGGCATCCTCACTAGCATACAAATTCACTCACCCTTGATTGAATTTTAAATATAATACAAAACCATGACAAGCTGGCTTGGCTATCCTATTACGAAATTGGGCATAGCATATAGAAAGAGTACTCTTTTCTTTTATGCCCGTATTGAAGTTCTTGATAGATGTTTTCGTAAGTTCACTTTTTTCAGAAAGCAGAATGATTTAAGCGTTCCGAAAAAAGTGAAGGTTAACTAAGAACATTTACCTGAGAATTTTCCTGACCCTCGTTTGGAAGCGTTGTTGATTGTGGTATTTTGTAAGGAGGGAGCTTGGTTCTCAGAATGTAATCGAATTCCTCTTTTTCATGATTTGATGTCAAGAACTTTCTATGAATGAAATGGAATTGGTTTTTATACGGCCTATTCCGTGTTGTATGTATTGCAAATGTGCGCGTATTGTTGATACTATGGTAAGGGAACAAGGGTCTGGGTTATAAGCTTTGTTTGAGAAGAGAGGCAGCAAGCTGGGGCTTTGATTTCTTCAATTTCTAGTATTCAATAGTTCGATTCAGGTGCAATATCATGATCTACATTTCGCGATTTGTGTCTCTCATTTCTTCTTTGTCCATTCTTCCTCTTTTCCCTTAATGCGTTTCTCCTCTCCTTCACATATTATACCTCTGTGCACCTCTAATAATATATATATACAAGTGTCGTGTCATATATATAATGTATATTAAAACAGAGATGTGTGTGGCTAATGTTACACATGTAATGTAACATAATATATATTGTGTTCAGTCATGTGTAGTAGGGGTGGCCATAGGCCCGAGGCCCGCCAAGCCCGCCCAACCCGTCCAATAAAAAAATAGGGCTTGGGTAAGGTGAATAGGCCCGCAAAGCGGGCTTGGCAAAATTTTATAGGCCCGATTTTTTTTCGGACGGGCTTGGGCATGAGTTCTTAAGCCCGATGAGGCCCGGCCCGGCCTGAGGCCCGAATATATATATATATATATATATATATATATATATATATATATGTGGGGGGGGGGAACTTTTATAAATATAAAAACATATACCAAGTATTTTCATGTAGAGTGGGAAACTTTATATATGGACTTTGTAATATATAGAGTTTAAAACAGATTTTAAATTAAAAAATTGGTCTTTAAATAAAAAAATAGGTATTTTAATTTTTTTTTTAAATCTTTTAATTAACATAATAAGGCCCGATCGGGCGGGCTGGGTAAAGGTCTTTCAAATCTGGGCGGGCTTGGGATTACATAATAAGGCCCGATCTGGTCCTGAGCGGGCTTGGGATAGCTGTTAATTTTTCAAGCCCGGCCCGAGCCCGACTGGACCTGCCCAGGCCCGACCCACGGCCACCCCTAATGTGTAGTACATCTACAAATATTATATAGTGATGTATGAGAATGAGTGGGTTATTTTGATTATCTCCTCTTTTAGCACATGTATGTAAACATCCTATTGTTGTTTTTATTCTTTTTAAGTTACTGTGGAAAAAATATTTGTTATCCTAGTTGTAGGGGTGTTAGTCCAAATATGATTTTTTAAAGCGGATAAAAATAACAGTGGTGATATAAAGAACCCCACACCTTTGAGATGTTACTACCAACGGGTAAAGCTATTTCATTTTATTTGGAAGAGTTGGAGAAGGAAGACAGACCCCTGACTAAGCAGCCCCAATATCTTTCAAAATAGTCTAGGAATAATAGTTATTGGCAAACTGATATGGAGTAACAAGTGTCGCTTTTTGATATTTGACCTTTATTTTAGAATGGTGATACGCACACCGGGTGGTAGTATCGGGTTAGTACCGCTACTGCTTTATTTGCTTGTACTATAGCGTGGTTTTCCTGTTCTATGGTATGGGTCCCGCCAGGGTACAAGCCATTTAAAGCGCATTTGGTACTAGTCCGGTACTACGAGCCGGTAAGAGTATCATTACTCTTACTTTTAATCACTCTGTGTGTGTGTGTGTGTGTTGTGTGCCTCTATTTGTATGCATCTATATATATAGTCTATAGATAGATATATTTTGAATATGTGCATGCCATTGACATTTGTGCGTTATTTTTGCAGGGCTATGAGAAATCATACGATGAAAGCAACTAACTTGTGTAGTGTAATTTGAGGTTCAATGCATCTATGAGAAACTGGAAATTATTTCTAAACTCTTTCTTAGTATGGATGGATTGTTATATTTTTTAATTCATGATTATCAGAATTAATGATGTCTATATACTAAAGATGCTTGTTTGTGAAATTCATTTGAACACCGTGTTATTGTGTTTGCTCTCTTGTGGTTGACACCTTTGATCCAATGCCCGCGGGGCAGGTTATTTTTGGAAAAGTACAAAAGGATCAATCAAAATTTCGAAAACATTACCGTTTTAGCATAATTTGGTACAGGAGTTCAATTGGCAGCAGTTACTTCACTTACAATGCCAATCTTAAACGTTAACATTACTAAATCCACTATCATAAATCAATTTAACATCAATTATTCAGATTGTGACTTGGCATTACTAATTACATATGCTTAAATTTGAACTTGTCCGCAAGTGTACCAAAATGAGACTTTAAACATCCACTGGAAATCTGTCACTTTAACATACTCAGCAAATTAGAGAATTACCTCAGCTCTTGGAGCCAGCAAAATCCCAAGAAAAATTGTATTGGTAGTAACGTTAAGCGCGGATTGCACCACAAGGTGCACTCATTATCTCTTCCACTAGAGTTTTTTTTTGCATCAAGTAATTATTCTTTACTCTATCATTTGCCTAAACTTATTTCAAATATTTACATGTAAATTTTAGTTGTGTATGTTTTAGGGTCATTTGGCCATCAACATCGCTAATATGTACAGTGTATCGTTTGACACTCAGTTTTCTTGTTTACGCATATTTGACACCAATTTTTTATGGAAACTGTTTGGTCAAAATAATTGACTGTTAACTATAAACATTGTTTTTATATATTTTGAAAATACCCTTATGTTTAACAAAACAATAAATTATCTTTACCTCTTAACTATTTTTTTAACAAAAATAGCTTTTTTTTCTGAATTTAAATATTTAACACTTTCATATTTATACACACACGTGTGTGTGTATAAAATACATTAATGTTTAAAAAGAAACTTTTTAATGAAAAAAAGAGTTTACTTTATAACAAAAAACTATTTATAATAAATACTAATTATCTAAAAATTAGTATATGCTAAAAATATAATGTCCACACTTACCCATCTCTAGTGGGACGATGCAAAACAATGTAAAACTACATCTTTTGGCTTACGTTTTGTGTTGTGTGCACACTGTGAGACGATGGAAAAAGAGGTCAGATGGTTTTGTTTTACCCGCCCAGGTGTGGGGCCTTACACGCCCAGAGTATAAATCTTTTTATTTATTTATTTGGGAGCTTAGACGGACAAGCCTTTACCGCTCACACTTTCCACCCAGATGTGGGTCCCCCTTGGCCCCACCACTACACAATGTGTAGCCGAAGTGTAAAACTACATTCTCGTTACATTTTCTCTCACCTAAAACTACATCTTTTCCTACCCACTACAACCCAAAACAATGTAAATCTACACATTAACATCTCCCATTAGAGATGGCCTTAGGACAAGGAACCTTAGTCTTATTAGCTAGCGAGGTAATTTCACAATATTGGGTGACTAGTTTAAAATAAAGAGGGTTACCGCTAGTTGTATAGATTATTTTCTCTATTTATTTATTTTATGAAAGGAACTCTTTGAAACCAACTTATTATGTATTGAGTACAATGAGCAGATTATAACATTTATTGGGGAGACTTATTATGATATTTTGTTGGTAACATTTTTTTTTTTGTGAAATAAAGAATTTTCCAAGTTTGATTGATATTGTCAGCAATACCATTGATCATAGAACTGAAATCAATACGGAAGGTGACAATTATCCATGGCAATTACTATGATCAAATATTAAGATGATGTTCCTTTGCATGATTTTTCCTTAAATATTTGAAATATGTTGATATTTAGAAAACGTTGTATATTGTGGGTGTGCTTACATGTGCCCTTTGTTAAATGTGATCGGGGGGAAGAGTGTTTAACTGTTTCAAACGATCTAAGGACTATGCTTTGTATGCCTGTTGAGATCCAAGGGTTTAAGATTGTACCATGTCATAAGATTGTCACCGTCGTAAACAATTTTGAGACCCTTTAGTGCCCCAAACACAAATCTCACTCACCCGGCTCTTTCACTCACCCATCCCCTTCACCCACCTCCGCCTCTCTCTCTCTCTCTCTCTCTCTCTCTCTATCTCTCTCTCTCTATCTATATATATATATATTAGCTGATGCTTGTGCCTGAAGGCACATTTGAAATTGTGTGAGTCAACCAAAATTAATGTTCCAATACACTACTCATGAGAAAAGTTTATATAGGGATACCCCCCCCCCCCAACCAAAATTTTGTATTGTGACAATATATAATTATTACAAATCTATAATACTAACCAAAATATTATGATGTGCATAAAAAAATTGAGTCTGTAATAATATTACCATGGCACTACTTATTATTAGAAGTCACGATATCATCCATATTTTCTTCGAGAGGTCATTGGCCAAGACCATTCAAGAATTTAGTAAATAAGAAATTAATTGCTAAAATGAAGATGCTAAAACAAATCGGATGTGTATTTTCTGAATAACCAAATGAAAAAAAATGAGAGAATTTTGCAAATAGAAAAATTGGATGTATATTCTCTGCATAACCAAATAAAAGAAGTACCATTTCAGTATACAACTCCATCATTAATCGTGCATGCCTTGAAATCATACAAAACCATATATGTCAAAAGAGAAAAATGAGAAGAAATGATTTTGCAAACCATCTCAAAATTTGGGGGTTTACATTCAAATTTCAAACCTCAAGTATAAGTGGTGTGTTGTTTAAAATCCAAATTGCAATTTAGTTTTGTATGTTCAGTTCCAAAAAGTGATCGACAAATTCTAAAGCCAAAACATTAAAAGAACATTCCCTGCAACACTGCTCGTATTAAATATTAAATAAAATGTAAATCATCCAAACTAAGGGGAAAAGTTCCTAACATAAAAGAAAACATGGGCAATACTTTCACATTGCTTCATATTTACACACACGATGTGTAAAAAAAATCTTGAATAATTTAAAATCATAGGGCTCAAATTGAAGAATTTGATATTTCTAAATATCTTCACAAAAAGTTACCAACATCATCCTTTTTGTCCCTCGACATTTGTAGTTCTCTCTTAAAGGTTGGTCAAAGAGTCATCTAAGAAGGTACATAAAAATGGTTAATTACTAAAAAAGGAACCGACAAATGATAAAGAAACTATTGCAAAAATGTAATTTTTTGAAGAAAAAATATATTTAAAAAAAATTACAGTATGTTCAACTAAATTAGAATGTATTCAAGCGTAGATACAACCACCACTGAAGTTGTGGGGTTATATAGATTTTGTTCAATTAGTTAAATATACTCATATAAACAAATTAACAACACAAGATACAAATTGTAATCAGGCCAACAGGTTGTTACTTTCCAAAATTTTAGTCTTGATTACTAAGTTCTTATGTGAGCATGCGAGATATTAAGTAGTTAAAGAAAGCACAACCACACAACGCGCCGATGTACGACCAAAATTCACATAGGAAAAACCTCGGACGGTCAGGCCTAGAAAAAATCCACTACGATTATGATTTTTATAAGTAGACATGCCAGACTTACAGAGTTGACTTCATAAGACCCGTTGATGCCGTCTTCAATACCTCCATCCGTAGCACGTGTAGATCCAAAATGCTGCACAACACTCCTGAGTCTTGGTATCCACCAAAGCCAAGTACTGTCTTCAAAAATAACTCGTGCGGAGGTCAACCGCACCCAAAATCGGTATGAATGTATGAGAGGTTGAGTTTGTGGTTTTTGGTTCTTGGAAAAATGATCCTAAAGATCACATGAAAAGTTGGAGACTTTTTGTAAAGAGAAAATGAGTTTTCTTCTAAAGTGCGAGGGCAAAAAACTCTTTATTTCTCGAGCTCCAAAGAAGTTTAAAAGATGGAAGTTGTGGGAAAGGGAAGTTAGAGAAAAAACAATATTTTTCAAAAAATAAACCGCTCATTCAAACAACTGAACTGGCTCATTCGAACGACATTGCAGTATGTCGTTGAAACGAGACCTTCAAACGACATTTTAGTCAAGATCAATAAAGGAAGTTGTTTGAAGTCGTTTGAGCTATTAAGAGAGATAGGTTGTTTGAACGAGATATCAAATGGCATTGTAGGAAATTCCAAGAAGAAATTCGTCTGAAGTTGTTCGAACACACACGTTCAAACGAACTCATTTGAACGACTTCTCTAAATTTATAAAATTAAAATTAACTTTAAAGAGGAAAAATAGTTTGAAAAACTTTTACCAAGAAGCATGTGACACTTAAAAATATGTCTCAAACAAAGTAAAATTAAACCAGATCATATACCTTTCAAAAAAACGAGCAATCGGATGATTAGGTAAACTTGTTGAATGTTGAACTCCAGAATACTCAAATTCTTCATCGAGTAGAGAAGAATTACACTAAATGACCCTAAATGTTTTGTCCAACATAAATAGCCAACACTTCAAATTGACTCTACTGGAAATTTATTCTTATAATAACAACAAAAAGAACGAAATGCCTTTTGTCCTATGGTTACCCTCCTACCATGTGGGATATGAGGTTTGGAGTTCAAACCTTGGGAGGTTGGGTTTGAGGATAGTTTTATTTTTCGTGTGTCTAGATTAAGGGCGAAGAGACAATAGACCTCTTATTTCTAAAAAAACACAAAAACAATCTCAAATCATTACCATTAAACATCCTAAAAGCTACAATTATTCTTCGTTAACGTCGTGGAAGAGATACAACAAAAAAATCTTCATTAATTGCACGATCATCAAAACCACAAAAAAGTATTTTAACTATTTCCATCTTCATCAAATAGCCTTCCCTATAAAAAGATCTATTGTCCTTAAAAGTTTGATCTAGTTTCAAAACTATTGATTGCGTAAATATGGAGTTAAAAATTAAAATTAAAATTCATACAAATAAAACCTCACTCATGCATTAATAAGGAAATTAGTGCTCTGAAACAAAACTAAAATATCAACCTACGAACAATTGTTTATTCAAGATTAGATGATTCCCATTGCATCAGATTAAGCGATGTATCATCTAAAGACATGTGACTTAAATATAATAATTTTTTTGGCATAACTATGTTATTATAGCACTCATCAATCTCATGGTCGTGTTTTAACCTTGAACATTTTATATGGTCAATATATATAACTTTTGTATAGTATGCAACTTAATGTGACTTGATCTTCAAACTAAGTGGCAGAGCATACCAAATGGTTTACCAATTTTTTGGTCCAACGAATTAATATGAATAAATTAACATAGTTATCACAAACTAACAATTCAACCATTGTTAGCCACCAATAGGGTAAAAATTTTGGCACACAATGAGGTTACATAAAAAAATATTCAATTAGGATTTTTTTCAAAATTTATCGTGTAAGTTGAAATTCAGATTATATACCTCGGATTTCTTTGAGATATTTTTGTTGCCTTTCAACTTCACACAAATATACATATAGACAAAATACTTAAGAATACATATAGTCAAAATCTCCAAGAAGGCCACTGAGAGGGGCAAGCTGATAGCATAATCATATAGTGTGAGATTGTGCACACATTCTGCTGATTTATCTAAAACTTTAATAAAACTATCTGAATAAATAGAAGACTTCAATAAATCTACAAGAATAAAAAAACTTGGCATATCACATTAATCATTAATCTTAACAAATCACAATAAAAATTGAAATTACAAATGATAAGAATATGATGGGTTTATAGAGAATGTAAAAGGAATAATTCCCTCCTCTGTATTTTGGGCGATCTCATTGCGTAATGTAAATAACATTACCCTACTTACTTCATCATCCAAAAAACCTTAATTTGTATCCACCATGGTTTGGTCCATGGTAAGGGGCAATTCGAAATGGCCATATGTGACGAGTTCGAAACACCCTAACGGGTACCAACCAGATTTTGAAGTGGGGTATGTGTTAAGACTGGCTCTGGCACCAGTGTCCCCCCATTTAGCTCGCATGGTGAAGTTCAAAGGTCTTGTTCATGTGGAGGTTCAGAATTATCGAAAAAAAACTTAATTTTTGGATAATAACTCCACTTCTCTAAGATACCAACAATACATTGCCTTGAAACCTCCTCCAGCAGTACCTCGATGCCTGCATCTCTTTATATATATAATATACTAGTTTATGCCCTACCTAAAGTCACGGACGAAATTTTTGAAAATAAATATTTGTTACATGTATGGTGAAACTCCGTCGCTATGAACAATTTATTATCACGCACCACCCATATCTTCTCTAAGAGGCCATTGGCCACGTCCATACAACACATACCCACTGTTTATGGTATGGGTGGTTATCAGTTGATTTGGTCGGTACTTGACGTATACCAATACTATACCAACTTTTTTTGGTACATCCTGTTTTGGTACATTAGATTTTTGATTTTTCAGTTTGGTAACCTTACCAATACCAAACTGTTCGGTATTTCAGTTTGTTACTTTCAATAATTTCGATTTTGGGGGGGATTTTTAGTTTTTGTTTTCTTAGTTTTTTTTGTATTAATTATTTTTCAGATATTTTAAATTTTCAAATGCAATATATATAAACTAACACATAAACTAAATATATGTTATACGTCGTACATAGAAATTATCCAATAACTTAGTTGTAGAACTGTATTACTCACATAAGAATTGAAAAGAGTTCGTCTCGAAGACAACAAATGAATAAACATGTGTTCTTAACTTGAAAAATTCCAAATACTTTCTAAAAATAAAAATATCATCAACTTTTACATTAACATTTGTGATAAATGAGTTCAACTGGTGATATAAATTTAAAAATATAATATAAAATTTCTATTTTTTGGCATATTAAATCGGTATTTTGGACGAAAATTTTGGTATTTGATTTTGGT
Source organism: Sambucus nigra (assembly GCA_949130495.1). Taxonomy (NCBI): domain Eukaryota; kingdom Viridiplantae; phylum Streptophyta; class Magnoliopsida; order Dipsacales; family Adoxaceae; genus Sambucus; species Sambucus nigra. The sequence continues at coordinate 446,405,509 of OX422218.1, read as the reverse complement.
TCGGCTATTTCGGTTAATCGATTTTTAAATGTATAAACCAAAACCAACCACCATGTTTTGGGTAATTTTGATTTCGATAATTTCAGTTTGCCGTAACGAAAAGTAGTAAACCAATATCATAATTTTTCGGACCAAAATAGTACGGTGCAATAAAAATCCGTATCGTAGCAACCCCTAGTTTATGGCGACATTTTTCTGACGTACTAATCGTTTATCATAATTTAACATTTCTCCCAATTAATTCTTAGCTCATAACCATAATTCATAAACTCCCAGACCATAACATTTATTGACAACTAAGTGTGATAGTTGAAAACATCTGGTTTTTTACAAATGAAATTACAAAAACACTAACTGTGATTGTAAAGGGAAAAAAAAATAGAACAAAAATTGGAAAAATTAGGCCATAAGCAGAGAAAAAATACAAATAAAAGTATTTATTATTTTTTAAGCAGCAAAGGTAGCACTCTTAACCATAATTATAGATTATACAACCTTTTTCGCAAAAACGAGAGCTTGAGATTTGAACGTAAGAAGCCTTTGAAAGAGCAATCAACACAAGGCGAGATCAAGCCCAATAATCTCCAACAAATTCTGGTACAAAAGACATTTATAAACAATATTAAATTGACATATACCAAATAATCCTTCGAACATTTCTTAATACACGTTAATCCAAACCTTTTTATTTTATTCCAAATGGATGATTGAGGGACTTTTTAGAACAAAATAAAAGGCTTTGACTAAATGTGTATTAAAAAATGTTTGAGGGACTTTTTAGTATTTGATCCTTAAATTTATGTAAAGGTTTACATGATAAATTTTTTGTATACACCGTCCCCTCACACTACTCTAGTACTCAAACCATACAATAGTTCCAAACTAAATGGCATTGTAATTACTCAATCTTAAAAGTTTAGTAATATAACTTCAAGTATATCGCACCATCGTTAAGACCTCAATTGTCAAACTACTTGGGCATTTGTGTTAGATTAAATTCAGACTACCTGGGCATTTGTAACTAGATTACCCATATTTCTAACTACACGATTAGTTGATGTGCTATATCTCATATGTTCAATTTGTCCTCTATTACAGAATAAATGATTGGATATCTACTCAATAAATGATAAAGTTTAAGATGATAGTGGGCCAAATAAATGCTCAATTGACCAAAATCAGGATTTTTTGCATAAAAATCAATAACAAAAAAAAAACATAGTGAACAACACATGAAAAACAATAAAACAAAACACTACTTATGGAGTAGAAAGCATATGCACCTACTTAGGAAGGAGATACAATACTCACCCAAATGAAAGTATAGGTGTGGATAAATCTTATTTTTAATGTATATCATAAAAGAAAGAGAAGGTACTAAAGCTCATTTTTTTCCTATCATTTTTTAACAAATTAATTTGCTAATATGAACACGCAGGGTGAAGCCAAAGAAATTACAATACTTGATTTAAGGACTTTACAATAATCTAACTACATGAGCAAAGCCAATCTGATTACAATAATTCATCTTCAGCAATGTAGTAACAATAATTCTAGGTCGACTCATAAATTTCTTTTATCGATGGTTCCATCATTACTTAAAGAGGAACGCAAATATCCATGTTTTCAACCCAGACACACATATTTAATGGTGGCGAAAGAATGAGAATCCAGGGAGAACCTAAAAATATATTTAATTAATAAAAAAAATACATTCAAAATGCAAATATACCCAAAACTAATTGCTAGTGATAAAGAAATTTATGGGATAGTATAGTATACCTGCAGAAGAGAGTGCTTATGAGTGGGTTTAATAAAGATTTTTATCAATAGCTCTTTTTGTGATCTTTGTAACCTGCCATAGCAAAACAAATTAAAAGTAGATCATTGAGATGATTAAGCTCCAAATACGAAAAACAACATATATATGTTGATATGATTAAACTATACGTAGATCTGGAAAACAAAAAACAATGATCAGTTTTGTAGTACTTAGTAGTAAATTGTGACAACTTTCATGAGTATTTTGTATTATCCAGAAATATAATTGAAAATGACATATTTATTGCATGCAAAAAGACAATCAATTCATCCTAAGAGAATAATTATATACATCAAACTATCTAAGATCTGCAACCAAATTATGTTTATTGATCATTCAAGTAATTGTATAAACACTCCCGTACAAACTCCATCCACTAATATATTAGTGCTTTACAACATTTATATTCTAAATACGGGGTGCATATTTGAATAGCTTAAATTGAGTAAATTCTGGAAAAGGTGTACAGCCAGTTACATTTAGTTATAAAACCCATCCACGCTTTTGGAAGTAATTTTTTAAAATGCAAAAAATACCAACAGTATTACATCATTAATGAACAATTTTAATTATATAGGGATTAACATTGGTACTTGTCTCAATTACAATAATGAAAACATCAAAGAAACGTGCAAGGGGATTTCCTTTACTTTATCCCAATCAACTAAACAGAGTTCAGTTAATACTAAATCAATTGTAATAACCTTTTTTCCTTGGCTATCAAAGGAACACACACAACACAACGCAATACAACACATTCAGTCAGAAAATCTCAGTGAATTTGATGGAAATAGGCCCTATTCTAGGGTTAGTTTTGTCATTTTTATTTTCTTTTGTATTTCTTTATTCTTGTTATTTGTATTTTCCTTGCTTTGTTATTTAGAGGTTAGGAGTAGTAATGGTATTTTTGCAATTAGTGCCTTAGCTTGGAGCCTAAGCCACTACTCCTTTTAAATACCCATGTAGTATTCATTTGAGAACACTTCTCTATTTTCAAATATAAGAAACCATTTGATTTTCTCTCTAAAGTTAGGGTTTGTCTAATTTCTTGGCCATTGACGTGTAGTTTACATCAAATTGGTATCAGAGCGAGGTGTCGCTTCTCGATTGGTGTATTAGTATGTAGTATCAAAATTGTATACTACATCAATAGCTCCCAAGAGATCCAAACAAAATAACAAGATGAGAATTTCGAATTGAGAAAACAAATGGCGAGGTTGGAGCAACAAGTGGCTCAAATCTTTGTGGCCTAAATCCTAGCCCCCATATTTCTGCTTCCCCAACCCAAAAACATCCCCGAACCCTAGCCACCACCCTCCGAAGACCTATTGCTTCCCTAATCGCAACCCAACGCTCAAACCTTAGCCCTACCGTCTTCGACACCAGCCCCCAAGTGTCAGTCGAGGCTGACGACCCCCTCCCCCGTCGTTCATCACCCATGAGCCCCCAAAAACTACCCCAGGGCTATCGTCTGAGGATTTAGAAACACTGAACCAATCCGAGTCAGCCCTGACACCCACCCACTGCCCGGACACACACCACCAGCCCCTCTAGACCCCTTCTGATCATCCCCCCTCCACCCACTTCCCTCCTGCCCTTTGCTCCACTCCATGGGTGCTGAAATCCTAGTCCACCCCCAAGCTAGCCTTCAAAAATGGTCCCAACCAATTTGAACCCCCAAATTGACCCCCGACACCTACCTCTAGACTTAGAAATTCAGCCCCACTACACCGGACTCAACACACCCCCGTTCTTGGGGTTGTTCACCTCATATCTGGCCCGCCACACTCTCGACCTTGTCTGATCTTTACTTTTACCCTACCTGACCAAAAATTTAGCCCGATAACCCCTCGAGTCAAGAGCCAGGCCCATACCCCGACCCGACCATTTTTTTACGCCTCCACCTCTGTGCCCCACCACTCTGTGGCTTTGACCCATCGTATGCCTACATATCCCACTCTCCCCAGATTTTCCACATATCCCGAAGCTACTTCTCATCATATGGCGACCCATAAGCTTTAAACCACCTCTGACCCGTTACTCCCGCCACCATTTATGAATCCATGCCCACCTCCCCCACCATCGTGCCATACCCCTTCCCACCATGACCTCTCCCTGATCTAGATAGATGTGTCTTCATCTATCGACACCGGGGATACCCACAACAGCATCCTTGAGTGGATCCCTCCCCCTCCACAAGACCCTCCATGCTTCGGGACCGCCAGTGCTTTTATTCTGGAGAGTACGGCTACTTGATTGGCACGTGCCCTCATCGCGACCCCCTTCACATCCCATGGTTCCACATTCTTATCCCCCTCATCCACCACTTATTCAGCTGCCACCGATCCCTGCGGATTTTGCTGCACCTGCACCATGTGATGTGATGGGCCTCGAGCATGACCTTTTTTCCCGCGTAGAGTCCCTCCGACATGGTTAATCTACTGTAATGGATTACACAGAGGAGTTTTAGGTCCTTTGCACCCGAGCTCGCCTCCTTAATACTGAAGACTAGCGGATCAACCGCTATATCCTAGGACTACAGCCCCAAATTCTGCATGACCTCGGATTGGGGGAGATACCAACCTTTTTGAAAACGATCGAGTACGCGAATAAGATTGAGGCCTGCCACACGTCTTCAGCAGCTCCTCCGACCTCTCGAGCCCTACTCACCCCGGTCTTTGCTCCTTATCCTCCAGTGTCAACTTTAGTCCCCATTACCACCACTACTTCACCACCTCCATCGGGTCTTCCTAGATTCAAGTGCTACAACTGTGGCATTGTTGGTCATCGAGCTTCTGACTGCTCCCCTCCAAGACATCGTTCCCTATTGGCAATGAGCATCCAGACAACTATTTAGGCACATCTGAGGAGTTTCCCCATCATGCCCTGATTATTGTTTTGGAGGGCGACTCTGTGGGTCTCCCACTATGAGCTCGCCAAGGCACCTACTTTTGGAATTTTCTCGCAATCCCTAATTTTTAGCTCTCGATGACGCGTTTGGTCTTAATAGGGGGATAGCGATGGAAATGGGCCCTATTCTAGAGTTATTTTTGTCATTTTTATTTTCTTTTGTATTTTTTTATTTTTTTTATTTGTATTTTCCTTTACTTAATTGCTTTGTTATTTAGAGGTTAGGAGTAGTAATGGCATTTTGTAATTAGTGCCTTAGCTTGGAGCCTAAACTATTTTTGCTTTTAAATACCCATGTAGTCTTCATTTAATGACACTTCTCCATTTTGAAATGTAAGCAATCATTTGATTTTCTCTCTAAAGTTAGTGTTTGTTTATTTTCATGGCCATTGACGTGTAGCTTAAGTCAGAACTCAGCAACAGAAATGGAATATATAAGTTATGTTAAATAAGAGGGAATAAGGATACAATTAAGAAAAAGTCACAAACCCATGTAAATTGAGAGTTTCAAAGTCGCGGTATCGGTCTATGGCTCGGATGTTCAATTTTTAACTCGGTATCAGTATCGGTCCCGGTACCGGGCGATACGCATCTATACACTATTTAGAGAACTAAAAAAATTGAAAAAAATACAGAAAAGTTTAGAAAAATAAGAATAATAATATGGCTTAATTAGACAAGTACAAAATTATCATTTAGTACGAATAACATTGTCTAATTGTTTACACTGAATCATTATTTAATATGCATAACATTATCTAAATCAATATATATTAAGTAATATATTCTTCATGAATGTTATAATACTACCTATTACTAATTAATCATATATATAATGTAAATAATCATACACTTTAAGGATAGATGAATAATGATACATTTTATTTCAAATTAAGTAAATACAAGTAAAAAGAAAAAAATAATTCAACAAATAAATGATAAAAGATAAAAACCACAATGTGTTTCCTAAAAACTATAAAGTGTGGTTCAAAACTTGTTGAGTGCTAGTTCTATTTTGTAGAAACATTCATTTTTCAAATCCAAATCTCCAAAACCACAGGATTTGTAGACCTGATATTTTAATAGATTGAATAGTTTTATTGAAAATGTTAAGAGAACAATCTATTGAGAACTTATATAAATCATAGAGATTTACCCGGATGGTGGAGTTATTAGGTATATTGAGGAATCTTGAAAACCCACATTTGGTAGATCACATGTACACAAAAGACGCTTGTCAGATGAATGAAAATAAATATGTGTCTCTAACCCACTTTGCATCCAAAAGTTAAAATTACAAAGGAATAAAAATGTGTTCATATACAAAAATTGGAATTCATATCTAAAAGGAAAAATAATTATTGTTTATGACTTTTAACTTTTGATATAGTGTCAAAAGATGTATAGTATGGACTTTCTTATTTTACCAACACTATAAATAACTTTAATTGTTGTATTCACCATGGTATAGTAGCTTGATTTCACAGTTTTATTTGGAGAAAAGAAAAGACAAAATGACCAAAGTTCTTGTAGGGAATCAACTGCTTTCAATATAAGTAGATTCAAAATTAGAAACACTTGTACATAAATTTTTGACAAAACTGTTGTACTAATTGCACTAGAAAAAGGGCCTTTGGATAACTCACAAAGGAAAAAAAAAAGAACTAGGATATGGATGCTGGTCTCAAAGCTATCTCAAACCTCTAACCATGATTTCAGAGGAGGAAATGCAAGAGGTAGGCTCTTTGGAACCCAAGCAACCCTTTACTTCCTCACAGTATATAAAATCTGAAGTAGTTAAAAATCAACTATATTAACTATAGAAATCATCAAAATTCAACTAAAAACTGAAAAAAAAATTAAAGAGAAAAACTATAATGAGAATATAAACGAACAAATACATAGCAAGAATGCCAATTAGACAAAAAAAATCAAGAAGAAGAATAGAAGTAAAAGACACTTGTTGAGGTCTTAGTCTTTGGGTAAGAATAGAAGTAAAATTTCTTCAACGTGTGTGGGAAACAAATGATCCAACAAGTTAGTTATTGAGATCTAAGTATTGGGTTCCTTAACTATGCTCGATATATTTTAATTTACACTATAGAATTTTATCATATTAATGTTACATGTCCTTGTTTTCCACTGTGAGCTATTTCTATCCGTTTTACCTCTGCTAAGGGCCCCTTTGGCAACCCAATTCAACAGCCTGGAATTGAAATTGGAAGGCCAATTTCAATAATGTGAAAGTAAAATTGGCCTTCAAATTTTATTTTTATGGCTTGAAATTGGATTTCCAAATAAACCCTAAGTGTCAAGATCCCATCCCAAAATAGTAGTGGGGAACGAGTGTCTTGACATGCCACCAAGGCAACAATTATTCTGACTTAAATTGTTTCCTTAATTAAATGCGACGGAAATACAATTACATGGTTATGAATCGTAAAATACTGAAATTAAAGGAATTACGTCTCAGAGCTTTCTAAAAGGAAACTTCATTTATATTACAGGTAACAATGAGTTACAACTTAAGATGAAATTTAAAACTAATTACAAGAGAGCGAAACATGCTCTATATGATATACCAAACTTTTTACTTAAAATAACAAAAAGAGCTCTAAAGGCTGAATCTTCAACATAGTCCTTTTATGTTCCCTCCACGAGCCTACTTATTTCCTGAAAAATGGTTAGTTATACAACATCAGCTAAAAGCCGAGTGAGGTTCAATCTCTAGACAATCCAAGGTTTTTCAGAAAATAGATACCTATTCAAGCAAGAACATAAGGTATTTACATATGGACAGGAATTTGCAGTAATATATATATGTGAATGACAGTATGTAGAAATGAATAGCTCAGAATAGAACGGATGCAATAAATCAAAGGCAATAACTTCTTCTTTCAATCTTATCATTTTAATGGCCAAGTACGCTCTAATACCGTATTCTTCTACCGTATTATTCCCCGGTAGTTGAGGGTCAATCGAACTTTTTCGTCACAAAGCCTTATTTAGGGCACACCATCGATAACCCAGCTGGGAAGGTCAGTTAGTAAGAGAGGTCCCTTAGGCCAAATCTTATTTTCAATATTCAATATCATTTTCAAAACACTTTTTAATAGGTATGTCTATATGGACAAATATAAACATATCACAAGGAATAAATCATCGGTATCAGATGAATTTTGAGAATAAAATCATTTCACAAAATATATATGGTTTGCATAATATCATATAATTAAAAGGCATAAGGAATGTCAGAGTACTCACCTAAAACAAAAGTTCGAAGTTATAGAAACAGAGTCTTGGATCGCTCGTTAATCTTGAGACAAAACTTCTTCTTAATCTTTCCCCGCACTTTCTCTCACTATTTCTTTGTAAGATTTTGGTATAATTTAGTGTAATGGATTCCAAGGGCTTTATTTATAGTTTCCCAAAGTTATTTAGGTGTTGACACGTGTCTGGGTGATAAGGCTTTCACTTTGGTGAGTCATCGTTCACGTGTCGTGCAACGGATCCGCCTTGCAGTCGGTTTACCAAATGGCGACATGTGTTGTGACTTTTTCTAGAGGATTGACATGAGTTTTATCCTTTCTTATAAAGGAGACACGTGTACGGTGGAGGTTTCCAAAAGAAAGCACGAGGTGGAAAGTTAGTAAGGGTATAAGGGTCATTTTACACATCAAGGGTATTTTAGTAAATTTACCCGATACATTTTCAATATTTCTTAGAGGTCCTTGAAGATATTTTATCTGAAAAATGGTCCTATTTATATTTTCATTTTAGTCCCTGAAACTTTCTTTATTCAAAATCAAGCCCTTAAAGTTTCATAAAATTACATTTTCTACCCCAAAACTTATCATTTAGCTTATGATATGCTATAAGACTTTGATTTAATCAATTTTGATGAATAGGGAGGTTATTTAAAAGTGTTTAAGTCATCCAAAGTCATCTCCCCTTGGTCCAATCAAAGTATGACACGTGGCAACTATGGAAGACAAAATATCATTTAAGGGTAAATGACTACTTACCCCTCGTTTATAAAAAGACGATATCTTCTCACTCGAATGTCCGTTTGATGCAACGTTTGTTGTGCCACAAACCCAATTCATATATCTATAAATTTTTAATTCTTACCTCAAGTCAATTTTTATATTATAATGGTCAAAACTAGTCTCTAATATGAACATTCCTACCGAAAACTTTGAAATTTTATGTTTGTAACTAATTTGATATTTACTGATTTATGAAGGGAGGATTTGATATATGAAATAATAAAACATTTAAAACTATATTAAAAGTGGGGTCATTACAACCTACTCTCCTTATAAAAAGTTTGGTCCCCAAACTTTACTTACATTAATTCCCAAACAAGTATGGATATTTCTCCTTTATTTTATCTTCCTGGTCCCATGTTGCTTCTTCAATGGAATGATTACGCCATAACACTTTGACCAATGGAATTACCTTGGTTCGTAATATGTGATCTTTATGGTCCATAATTTCTACTGGATGCTCAATGTATGAAAAATCTTCTCTAACTTGAAGAGGTTCGTGACTTAGGATATGCGTTGGATCTGTGACGTATTTCTTCATCATTGACACATGAAACACATTATGTACACTAGAGAGTTTAGGAGGTAAGGTTATTCTATACGCAACAGCTCTTATACTTTTAAGGATTTCAAAAGGTCCTATGTATCTTGGACTCAATTTTCCTTTCTTTCCAAATCGAATTACTCTCTTTGCTGGTGATACTCGTAAGAACACACAATCTCCTCTTTGGAATTCTAACTCTCGTTGGCTATTGTCAACATAACTCTTTTGACGACTTTGAACGATTCGAATTCAGTCTTGTATCAATTTCACTTTCTCTGTGGTGATCTAGATCAATTCTAGTCCCAATAATTTTCTTTCTCCAACTTCTACCCAATATGTAGGGGAACGACACCTTCTACCATAGAGTGCCTCGTATGGAGCCATTTGAATACTTGCTTGATAATTGTTATTATACGCAAATTCCACTAATGGTAAATGGTCATCCCAATTCCCTTTCAAATCAAGTACACATGCCCTAAGCATATCCTCTAAGGTTTGAATGGTTCTCTCAGATTGTCCATCTGTTTGAGGGTGAAAAGCGGTGCTGAAATTCAATTTTGTTCCCATGGCTACTTGTAGGCTTTTCTAGAATTGAGACACAAATCTATGGTCACGATCCGAAACAATTGAAACTAGGGTTCCATGAAGCCTAATAATTTCCCGCATATACAACTTAGCTAACTTTTCTAAAGAATGGGTAATCTTAATGGCAAGAAAATGAGCAGATTTAGTTAACCTATCAATAATTACCCAAATAGAGTCATTACCATTTGAACTCCTTGGTAAACCTGTCACAAAATCCATAGTAATATGTTCCCATTTCCACTCAGGGATAGGTAGGAGTTGCAGTAATCCTGATGGTTTTTGATGTTCTGCCTTTACTTTTTGACAAACCAAACACTGAGATATAAATTCTGCTATCTCCCTCTTCATGTTATTCCACCAAAATACTTCTCAAAGATCCCTATACATTTTTGTACATCCGGGATGAAATGTGAATCTTGAGTAACGACTTTCCTCCAAAATTTGCCTCTTTAGTTGGACATCACGTGGGACACACACTCTATTTACAAACCTCAATATATCATCTTGTATCACAAATTCAGTTCTCTTACCCTCAATGACTTATTCTCTAATCTTCTTTAGTCGTGGGTCATTTACTTGTGCAATTTTAATCCTTTCCATCAACATGGGTTGTACTTGTAAGTTTGCAGTTATTACTCCTTTTCTATAGATACATACATATATTTCCATACTTCTCAAATCCCTTAACAAAGGTTCCTGATTTGTAATGAGGCATGATAAATTTGTTGTAGACTTCCTACTTAAAGCATCGGCTACTACATTAGCTTTCCCCGGGTGATAGTGAATATTTACATCATAATCCTTCATTAATTCTAACCACCTCCTTTGTCTCATGTTCAATTCTTTCTGAGTAAATATATACTTCAAACTCTTATGATCAGTATAAATCTCACAAGTCTCACTATACAAATAATGTTTTCAAATCTTAAGAGCAAAAATTATAGCTGTTAATTTTAGGTCATGGGTTGGATAATTTTTCTCATGGGTTTTCAATTGTCTCGAGGAATAAGATACTACTTTTCCATTTTTCATTAGCACACATCCCAAACCCTTTTTTGAAGCATCACTATATATCACAAATCCCCATATCCCGAAAGGAATAGTTAAAATTGGGGCAGTTACTAATCGATTCTTGAGTTCTTGAAAATTGTTCTCAACTTCCTCGGACCATTCATATCTCACCTTCTTTTGGGTTAACCTAGATAGAGGTTTGACAATACTAAAAAATCCTTCAACAAATCTTCGATAATAACATGCTAATCCAAGAAAACTATGAATCTCCATCACATTAGTTGGTCTAGGCCAATCCAGTATAGCTTTAATCTTTTGAGGGTCAACCGACACTCCCTCCTTGGAAATAACATGTCCTAGATTAGAGACGCTAGGCAAACAAAACTCACACTTCTTTAATTTTTCATATAATTTCACCTTCCTAAGGATTTGTAATACCATCTCTAAATGCTTTTCGTGTTCTTCAATACTTTTGGAATAAATAAGGATGTCATCAATGAAAACAACCACACATTGATCCAAATACTTCCTAAACACCCTATTCATCATATCCATAAAAGCGGCTGGTGCGTTAGTTAGTTCAAATGGCATCATAAGAAATTCATAGTGACCATATCTAGTAAAAAAAGCTGATTTTGAAATATCCTCCTCCTTAATCTTCAATTGGTGATAGCCTGACCTAAGGTCAATCTTAGAAAATACTTGCGCACCTTGCAGTTGGTCAAACAAATCATCTATACGAGGTAAGGGGTATTTATTCTTAATGGTCACCTTATTTAGTTCACCATAATCTATACATAACCTCATCGTCCCATCCTTCTTTTTAACAAATATCACTGGAGTACCCCAGGGGGATACACTTGGTCTAATAAAACTATTGTCTAACAAATCTTGTCATTGAACTTTAAATTCTCTTAATTCTAAAGGTGTCATACGATAAGGTGGTTTTGAGATTGGCATAGTTCCGGGAATAAGGTCAATTGTAAACTCTATTTCTCTACTAGGAGGAAGACTGGGTAAATCATCAGGAAAAACATCTGGAAAATATTTAGCTATATGAATATCTTCTAACCTAGGATCTTTTGTTTGCCAATCAATAACACTTGCAAGGAATCCTTGATATCCCTTCCTAAGAAAACTACTAGCTTGCATTGCAGATAATATGTATGGGAGATAGTATGCCAGTTCCTTCAAAACTAAATTCTGGATGGTTAGGAATTTGGAAAGTAACTCTCTTCTCAAAACAATCTACCTTATCATGGTACGATGCTAACCAATCCATCCCCAAAATGACTTCAAAGTCTTTTATGTCTAAAACTATCAAATCAGTGAATATTTTATGACTACTAACATCTATAGGGTAAGACTTATATACTAGTGTTCCCGTCAATAACTCACCCGAAGGAGTAGAAACGTGCATGCTATGATGCAAGGGTTTGGCCCTATTAGGAAAGTGATTAATAAAATGCACAGAAACAAATGAATGGGTAGAACCAGGATCAATTAAAAATTGAAAAGGTTGTGCACATATAGAAAGTGTACCTGACACTACTGCATTAGAAGCTTGGGTATCAGAAAGTGAAAAAACTCTACCTTGTCTGCCTTGGTCCTTATTTTCACCTAAAGGTTATATCGGAATCCTTGCTGGGGTTGGGCAGTCTTTTATCTTATGTCCCTTCTGTCCACATCTAAAACAAGCTCCCGTATCCTTATAACATGGCCGTCCTCTATGCATCTTCCCACATTGCTAACATATCTTGTTATAATACCGTTTGTCATCCCCAGCTCCCCCAACATTGCATGTGTTCCTAAAATTATTTCTATTATTTGTGTTCTTACCTATTTATTCCCCAAACTTCCTCTTACCATCTCTAATTATATTGTACTCCTCGCCATCCCTCTCAGCTATCGTAGCCCTAGCCACGTCGTCACTATATGATGTCAACTTCAGGATGGAAATTCGACTACTAATACTCAACCTTAACCCATTTTAAAACTTTTTGGTATTTAAAAAATCAGTTATTACAACATAAAGTGTAAAACGGGATAACTCGGTAAACCTGGCCCGTTGACTAACCGCCATATTCCCTTACACTAGACTCATGAACTCAGCTGCTATTTCATCCTTCACCGTTTCAGGGAAATATTTCTCATAAAATATCACCAAGAAGTCCTTCCAACCTATACAAGTATTCCTCTCCTCGTGTATTGTCTTAGTCATTCTCCACCAATGTTCGGCTTCACCCTCTAACATAAATGTTGCAAATGAAACCCTTTGTTCATCGGTACACTTAAGAACATCGAGCATCTTTTCCATCTGCATTACCCAACTTTCTGCTTCAGTGGGATTTAGAGTACCTTTAAAACAAGGTGAGTTCAACTTCTTGAAATGCTCAATGGTACAACTACTTTGTTCCAGATTCCTTGGTGCTCCATTATTCACCTGATGCTCTACAATCTTTGTTAGAATCTCAATCGCCTTGTATGTACCTTCCAGTCCTTCCATACTTGAACCACTTGTCCTTATAGTTGATCTTTGCGTGGTCATTTTCTACAGTCATGGCCAAACATAAGACGTATTATACTAACTCAAGATTGCAATTTAGAAGAACAAATATATATAAACAATTATATGTAGACTATAAGACATACGAAGGGTTATCACATAAGTTGGATATTCAATCCTATATCCTATGTATGGAGACTTAAAATCGATAACGTTCGAAACTTATGTTCAGTAGTCTACGAGTTCATAACCTATGTTCTGATACCACCTCTGTCACGACCCCGTCCCAAAATAGTATTGGGGAACGAGTGTCTTGACATGCCACCAAGGCAATAATTATTCTGACTTAAATTGTTTCCTTAATTAAATGCAACGGAAATACAATTACATGGTTATGAATCGTAAAATATTGAAATTAAAGGAATTAAGTCATCAGAGCTTTCTAAAAGGAAACTTCATTTATATTATAGGTAACAACGAGTTACAACTGAAGATGAAATTTAAAACTAATTATAAGAGAGCCAAACGTGCTCTATATGATATAACAAACTTTTTACTTAAAATAACAAAAAGAGCTCTAAAAGATGAATCTTCAACATAGTCCTTTTATGTTCCCTCCACGAGACTACTTATTTCCTGAAAAATGGTTAGTTATACAACATCAGCTAAAAGCCGGGTGAGGTTCAATCTCTAGACATTCCAAGGTTTTTCAGAAAATAGATACCTATTCAAGCAAGAACATAAGGTATATACATAGGGACGGGAATTTGCAGTAATATATTTATATGTGAATGACAGTATGTAGAAATGAATAGCTCAGAATAGAATGGATGCAATAAATCAAAGGCAATAACTTTTTCTTTCAATCATATCATTTTAATGTCCAAGTACACTCTAATACCGTATTCTTCTACCATATTATTCCCCGGTAGTTGAGGGTCAACCGAACTTGTTCTTCACAACGTCTTATTTAGGGCACACCAACGATAACCCAGCTCGGAAGGTTAGTCAGTAAGAGAGGTCCCTTAGGCCAAATCTTATTTTCAGTATCATTTTCAAAACACTTTTCATCGGTATGTCTATATGGACAAATATAAATATATCCCAAGGAATCAATCATTGGTATCAAATGAATTTTGAGAATAAAATCATTTCACAAAATATATATGGTTTGCATAATATCATATAATTAAAACGCACAAGGAATGTCAGAGTACTCACCTAAAACAAAAGTTCGAAATTATAGAAACAGAGTCTTGGATTGCTCATTAATCTTGAGACAAAACTTCTTCTTAAACTTTCCCCGCACTTTCTCTCACTATTTCTTTGTAAGATTTTGGTATAATTTCGTGTAATGGCTGATCCAAGGGCTTTATTTATAGTTTCCTAAAGTTATTTAGGTGTTGGCACGTGTCTGGGTGATAAGGCTTTCACTTTAGTGAGTCATCGTTCACGTGTCGCGCAACGGATCAGCCTTGCAGTCGGTTTACCAAATGGCGACACGTGTTTTTCCTTTTTCTAGCGGATTGACATGAGTTTTATCCTTTCTTATAAAGGCAACATGTGTGCGGTGGAGGTGTCCAAAAGAAAGCACGAGGTGGAAAGTTAGTAAGGGTATAAGGGTCATTTTACACATGAAAGGGTGTTTTAGTAATTTTACCCGATACATTTTCAATATTTCTTAGAGGTACTTGAAAATATTTTATTTACAAAATGGTCCTTTTTATATTTTCATTTTAGTCCCTGAAACTTTCTTTATTAAAAATCAAGTCCTTAAAGTTTCATAAAATTACATTTTCTACCCCAAAACTTATCATTTAGCTTATGATATGCTATAAAACTTTGATTTAATCAATTTTAATGAATAAGGAGGTTATTTAAAAGTGTTTAAGTCATCCAAAGTCATCTCCCTTTGGTCCAATAAAAGTATGACGCGTGGCATCTATGTAAGACAAAATATCATTTAAGGGTAAATGACTACTTACCCCTCGTTTATAAAAAGACGATATCTTCTCACTCGAATGTCCGTTTGATGCAACGTTTGTTGTTCCACAAACCCAATTCATATATCTATAAATTTTTAATTCTTACCTCAAGTCAATTTTTATATTATAATGGTCAAAACTAGTCTCTAATATGAACATTTCTACCGAAAACTTTGAAATTTTATGTTTGTAACTAATTTGATATTTCCTGATTTATGAAGGGAGGATTTGACATATGAAATAATAAAACATTTAAAACTATATATAAAAGTGGGGTCATTACATCCTACCCTCCTTATAAAAAGTTTGGTCCCCAAACTTTACTTACATTAATTCCCAAACAAGTATGGATATTTCTCCTTTATTTCATCTTCCCGGTCCCATGTTGCTTCTTTAATGGAATGATTACGCCATAACACTTTGACCAATGGAATTACCTTGGTTCGTAATATGTGATCTTTATGGTCCAAAATTTCTACTGGATGCTCAATGTATGAAAAATCTTCTCTAACTTGATACAATAATGTAAATCATACAATAATGCAAGGTTCTAAAAAATGCGAGGCGTGATTGAGGCGTGGAGGCCAAGCCTTAAGCCTTAGAAGCCTAGGCGGGCCTAAGCGTGAAAAAACGTGAAAAGGCGTTTAGGCCTTCTTAATATATTTTAATATTTTTTAACCATAACAAGGCTATTAAAATACAAAAATTGCACATATCATAAAAATATGTCTGAATATATGCAAATTAAAATACTATTTGATTATTTTGGATGAGATAATGGTCCGATTTGTAAATAAATTCTTTAAAAGGCGACATCGTTTTACTAAAACATTGTTGTTTTTAGAAACAAGTGCGCCTTAAGGGTTTTACCAAGAATAAGGCGTGAAAAGCGTAAGGCGAGGCGTTTCTCCCAAGCCTTAAGCCTAGGCCGTGCCTAGGCGAGTTTTTTAGAACAGTGCAATAATGTAAATCAACGTATGTTTTGATGAAAATGCAAAAGAACAACACCGATGAAAAAATTATTTCAGAAGAAATAGAAGTGAAAGACACTACCTTCACCGAAGGACTTGCAAGCTTCAGCAATAATGGACTTCTTAACACTATTTTCTAAAATGCCTTCTTAATCTTTGGAAGAACCTTCAATTTGCCTAACTCAGCTATCTAAAGTTCCAAAATTGAAAACAAAAAATTCAAACACCAATATAACACCATGTGTATAAAAGAGGCGCGCGCACCATTAAATTTGAAGATAACAGAGAAGAATGTGGTTAGTTTTAACGGGTGCCAACTATGGTTTATTCACCTTACAAAATATATACAATCATTCAAATAATAACAAGAAAGAGAATATAAACAAACTAAGAATTTTTTCACAACTTGAGTACTCAATAAGAATGAGAATAGTTAAAATAACCAAAATTCTAAAACAACAATTAGAAGAATCTGATTAAGTCACCTAATGAGCATTTTTTGAAAACACACAATGAGCAGTATTACAACATGGAATAATAACCAATTCGAACATTACAGTGGACCCTACCATCACTTTAGGTGGAAATTTCATCGCTGCTCAAATGATAATCAATTTGAATCATGGTAACTTGTATAAATTCACATACAAACATGCCTATGTAATTATTCATGTATTAAATGATTTCTTTAGTTTTTATTAGGAAACAAGCATGCAGCCTACACGATGCGAGGGTGCTTCACAGTTGTGAATTAAATGAAAAGGGTAAATAGCGATGGGAAAGAGAAAATGTGAAAATTTTGTGGTCTTCAAAACTTTATGAGTCTCACCATATTGATTTTTTATAGAAGTTATTCTTTAATTGTAAATACATACCCAAATGCAGTTTGATTTTTATTTTTTCCTAAAATTGTGACGTAGCCCAGTGTTTATAAAAACAACTAAATTTTAAAGTCCATTCATTTACGTAATCGATTGAATAGTATCATAAGAAGCTGAATGAAATATATATGAATAGAACATTATTATTTCAAAGAATACATATAGAAAATTATTCATTAGGAAATAGCAAGGCCCGAGCACACGTAAGAGGAAATAAAAATGAGTGACGCACCGCAAAAAGATTATTATGTTGCTGACATTGCGATAAAAACACTGAGTTGAAGATTCCTCAAATAGCCTTCCATATCCTTGTTTTTCTTCCTACATTTAGAATAACATGAATATGTTACTGTGAGATTAAAATGGCGAATAAAGTTACAAATCATATGCCACTGTTGACAACTTAAAATCGTTCAAGTTCATCCAAAAATAAGTAAAGCACGCTATTAAAGATCAATGTATAACCATACAATAAAGATAAACTATTTAAACACTTGAAAAACTATTCAAATAGTTATAGACTATTGTATACTCATAAAACAATGTTAAGGAAACTACTGAGGAGTTCAGTAACAAACGACTAACTAAATCTATCAAAAAGTAAAAAAAGTGTGACATCCTCAATATACAAGAATACAATTTTGAATCCCAATATACAAAGTTTTGGGACTACAATTTTAAACAACTTCATAATTATATATCTAGAAATTTCAGCAGATATTCATATAATATGCATACAATTAACATGAATATCAACTTACCATACAATACAAAAGAAATTACGTTTCTATAAAACTAAACAGGAAACTTCTATACATGAACTGTAACATAGCTTTTTAACTAAAGTTTTAGGTCGACTCACCTAAAACCATCACTCATTTATTATCTCCCAAAATCATTTTTGCAAACAAACCCAATGTATGGGCTTCATCAATGTATACTTCTAAGCATAAATGGTTTTATCAGTATTGTAGGGTCTCAACCCCTGTTATACAATCTTTCAAAAAACTCATGTAACATAAAACTTTCAATGCTCGACAATGGCATAAAAATGATAGAAATAGTATTATATGTAAAAAATAAAATTAAGTACCCATAAGAAGAAACCTTAATGAAATGAAACATTTAGTATTATGAAAGGAAAATAGGAAATGCACAATAAAGAACACTTACACCATATATAACATTTTTTAATTGCAATGTCATGTATTCTAAGGCACAAAATACAAAAACACACTATATGAAGACTTTGTGCAAAAAAGTATCATTTTTTGGGTAAAATGTGAATATAATTAACAAAAGGCAACAACCCAAACAAGATACAAATAGTCCATACAAGCCCAAAACAAAATGCAAAAACGCATCAAGCCCAGGGACACAGACCTGTACTAACAAGAACAACCCAAGCTGGAAAATAAAACTAAAAGCCCATAACATATAACACTAACCCGATCCAACTTATACAAATAAAAATCGTATAAGTAAAGGACTACCACGTGTAACTCACCTCCTTCCACTCCAATAGCAAACCAGCATGCATATTCCATTAAGAACACAACTAGGGGTGAAAATGAGGCGAGCCGAGCCGAGCTTAAGAATGCTCAAGCTTGGTTTGTAAATGTAAACGAGCCTAAAAGTATGTTCAAGCTCGGTTCATTGATCCTACGATCAAATCTTGAACGAGCTTCTAAGCAAGCGAATACGAGCCGAGCTCGAGTAGCTTGGTTATTTTACACTAGTTTAATATGGATATCGATGATCGAGCCGAGCTCAATAAGATAACGATCTTAAATTTCTGTTCAGGCTTGGCACATTTATTTTACGAGATAATCTCGAACGAGCTTTTTTTTCGAACGAACATGGTCCGAGCTCGAGTAGCTTGGTTCATTTTACAGCCCTAAACACAACCCAAGAGAAATCTAATCAACTCTTCAAACTGACTGGAAACCAAATACCTTCAAACCAAACACGAAACCACTTCTCAAACCCTCTTCTTCCATTCAAAACAACTCACACCCAACATTACTCACAGCAAGCTAGCCATACGAACTAACAACAGGAACCTTTAAAACAATATCCAGACCCCAATTTTTTGAAGCAAACAAGACAAGAAGAGGAGGAATTTTCTGCATGCAACAACCGAAGCCAAAGATCCAGATCATAGGCAATCCAAAGCACATCTGAGGAAACCCAACAGAAATCCCAGAGGATGTCAACTAAAAACTAAGGTAAGGCCTCAAATTTCTCAACAAAACTCATGGTTTATGACGTCTGAAAAATTTTCTCTGGCAGACCCCAGCTTTTGTAAATCTCCCAGTTTTCTAGATTTATTTCAACTTTCCTCCATTTACATGTAGATTCTTACAACATTTTTCCAATATTTCAAAAAACTCTCATCACATCCCAGTGTGTATAAAAGTACCATAATATTACTGATAGATGAAGTTAGCATCAAGTATTAAAAATTACATGAAAGATTAAAATTTCAATCATGGGTTTTAATCAAATAATCAAAAATTCATTATCGTCTATCAAACAAAAAAAAACTTGTCAATCATATGAGAATACTCTCTGATCTGCTAATAAAATTGTTAAGATAAATTCTATGTACAGTAAAAAATTATTATGAATCATTATTATAAATAGTTTTGAGAACAAGCAAAAAATGTTTGTACATAAACAAATTTGTAACTTTAAAACAATATCCCTTATAGTGATTCTCTATGTGGTGAAAATTCAAATTGTTTTTAGCCCCAAACATCATGTCACACATGACCTTAGGTAAATCTACCGACCAAATGTATTTATGTTTGTTACCCCACTTTTTATATATGTCGATGGTGTAATTTTCATTATAAAATATTGGGGTATAGTCTTTGTATTGATGGATCAATTTGTAATTTAACGTGGGTGGAAGTAATTTTGGAAAGATTGAATAAGTTACGAATTTATTGATATTTTTAGATATCTGCGTGGAGTAAACTTGAAAAACTAATGAATAAAGAAATCTTTGGAAATGCCTATTCAAAACCACATAAGCATTAGAAAATCACATGTTGAATGCATATATGAGGTGGAAAATCCAATTCCCCATAAAGCTAAACACAACATTTTATGATTCATAAGCCAATAGCTTGTTCCCAAAAAATACTCACTACAATGCAAGAACGAAACACCAAGCCTTTGAACGCAACCTAAGTATTATATCCCTAGTGTGACTAAATATTAAACATAAAATATTTTGTGTATATACACATAAAAAAATACCTATTATCTCCATCATATAAAGGAGATAAATTTCATTGAGGGAAAGGACTCTTATACATTATAAATGAAGTAAGGGATCATATTGTGAATTTTTAATTACACCAACAAAACTACATAAAATGGCATCCAATGTATAGTTTTTTCACCCAAAATCCAATGGATATGAGAAAAATAATGCATAAATTTAATGGATGAAAACATAAAAAGTCATGAACTTAGAGAATAAAGAACAAATTGTTAATCAAATTCATAGCAATACACTAATTTATACAAATTGAAAGATACAGAGCTTAAAGGATGCGAACCAGATTAAAAGAACTTCCGAAGCCATCGGTAGTTCTCGATGGTAACAGTTGGTCGTGTTTAACATAGCTATATTGTGAGAAAAAAATAGGTGTGAGATCGGAGGCAGTAAACCAAATCAAAGCTCTTAAACAATATTTTAAACTTCACACACCACACGGTTAACCAAATTAACAAACATAAACTAAGAATCGTGCTTTTGAAAAATGATTTGAAAACCAAAAGATATACCAATAAAAGGAATCAAATATACAGAGTAGAGAAATTTAATGAATCTTCATTTTCCACACATAATGGAGGCGTATGAAGCTAACAGAAGACCTTTGAATCAACAAAATCAAACTGAATTGATTGTAACTGTCGACAGATGAAGCTTTATTATAGGTCTAACCACAACTTGACACGTCGAGAATAGGAAAGGAGAGGAAAAAGGGGGATATGGAGTGACATTAGAAATATATGAGTTGGAATTAGAGAGGTGGGCATCTGTGTGTGGGTGGGGTGGGGGGGGGGGGGAAGAGATGGAAAATTAGCGTAATAGAGAGGAGAGAAATGGGAACAACCATGTGGATATCTTCTTTAAAAAGAGGAAATAAATAGTGTAGTGCGCTATATAATATTTATATAGATTTGATTAAGATATGGATTTTAAAATAATGCTTGAAGAAAAAATTAATAACTCTCTACTTTCTTCTATTAACACAAGATATCTGCAAAAAATCCTTCAAATTCATCCAATCCCGACCTTCCATTAAACTTCACCACGAAATTCATCCACCATTCTTCCATATGTGTCTTTCTTCAGAATGATGTAATGTCTACTTATGTATTTGTACACCAAACATGATTTATTTGACAAGGGTAGCATTGTCCATTCATTATAGTTGATCCAATATAAAAATGAACAATAATGACATGCATGGTCATTCATAGAAAATCAACAAAAAATACAATGGTAAAATAGAGGCAACTAAAAAACAGCATAACCGCTACATGTAAAAATGAGATATAATTTTATGAAATAAAAGGTTTCAACCACACATCACTCAAACCTTGCTCTTGTAAAGGACAAAACTTGTATTAAACAGTCATATATAAACTGAAGTTATGTATTAAGATATAACAATCAATTATGACACAACCTTCAACGCAACATTCGTATGAACCTAAACCTCAACCTAGCCTTGATTGCTATTGTTTCTGAGAATTAATTTTATTTATGGTCGCAACAGTGTGGAAATTTGAAAAAGAAGAAAGAAAAATAAGTTACCTAATTTGAGTACTGTTAAGCCATGGTGTTTGGTGGGTGGTACCAGATCAAACATAACCTCTGGCATTATTTTCTTTCAAGGAATAAAATGTGGATAGATGCTCACCACGTAAGTAAGAACATATACATGTTAAACATTAGAAAGAAGAAGAAAAAACATTATAGGCCATAAAACTTAGCTATACCATTAAATTAGCTAAGCTATGTTCAAGTTAATCAATCGGAGAAAAGAATGAGAAAATCATAAAATTAGGTTCCCCTAATGGGATATAATAATGACGGCTGCTTTCTCTTTTAGAATATATAATTCTATAAGAAATGTCAAAATTCAGTGCAAGTTGTGCCTGAGAGAGGGAAAATTACAGAGAGCTCGTTGATAAAATATATTACCATAAAAAAAACTCATTTGTCACTTTGAAAAGAATATCTTGGTTGATATTATTTTACATTTAAATTAGGTCCTTTAGTCAAAATAAGAATACACGGGATTTTGAAAGAAGAAAAATCTTTCAATTTATAAATTCTAATTCTTTGAAATTTTTTTGGAGTCCGGCCGCGAGGTCTGAATATTAAGTATTAATCATAGTTCAAATATTTCTTAATCTATTCCTTAATAGTATCTATCGATACTTTCAAAGTTAGAAGAGGAATCACTCGATTTACTGGATGACATAATAGATTTCTGATGATTAGGTATCATCAAATTCTTTCTATACCAATAGAACCTTACTCTATTTATTTTAGTATCTCATCCAAACCAATGGTGCTTAATAAATGGAAGTTAGTGTTATTCCAAAGTTATTAATTCAACATGATTTCCCGTTCACAACCACACACACTTTAGTACATAACCAAGCACGCGTGCTGCAGTACAAACACAAGCAGAAACAACACACAAACAATGTACCTAACACACACATTGTATTAAAAACAAGTACACAAACAGAGAGACATGCTTTTGAATACGCACGCTACACATGCAAACTCTAGTACACACAAGAGAACGTCACATAATTTTGTAGCGGCACACTTTTTGTAGCAGAACATGTACAGACCACAAACACACTTTGACACCTTATTTTTTCCCAAAAAAAATATACATACATAATATGTCTATTTACTATGGTAATTATAACACTACATAAAAAAATGAATAGTCAGTAAACCATTGATTGTAATATTTATTTTGGGATTGCAAAAAACTATTTTGTAATATTTTAGTTCATCTAGTTTGGGAGAAGCAAATCGGTATGATAAGCAAAGAATGGATGATATTTTACATTGGCAACAAAGTTTTGCATCGTTGAGTTTTAAATATTGTATTCATCTGTTGTAATGCAAAGACAAGGACAACACACATTAAAGAACCAAACAGAGCAAGATAGAAATATACAAAAAGAATAACATGTCCAATATTAAAAATTAGTCATGTAAGGACCAATTAAGAAAACCCTAATGAATTGAAACCCCAAGAGAAAATCAAGACCCAAAACATATTAAAATCTTAATATGGTGTTGAAACAGGGTCATGGTCAATAAAATTACCTAGGGTGGGTTATTGTGTTAACTGTGGAAGGCGTGGACAGCTAGGATGAGAACCCAATCGTCACCACCAAAAATTTTTTGATGAGTTGGGTTCTTTGCAATGCCCTCGTGATAGCCTTACACCTTCAACCAAATTACTCATCCATATGGACCAACGTACGCATTTTATACTTACTTTTACGGTAAAAGTAAATAAATATGGGGAGTGTGATGCAAATAAATACTCGTTGTAAACCTGTGCAATGCGGGTGCGATTTTCAATCGCTCGTGATAATCATATATACTAATCTAACACATTTAGGGTCTAAATTAATTTCTAAAACATACCATACTCAGTTCAGGTAGCATAGTGAAGTTATTCATTCTTAGAAAAGGGACATACTAAAGGCACCCCATTTTTTCTCCCTGATATCATAGCACAACTTTTTAGAACGCTTTGTACAATCATTTTAAAGCACGTTGTGGTGTCGAGGATATTCTTCCATTCAGACATTTTATCAAACATAAGTATACAAAATATATGTAAGTAGGTGACGACATATATACACACGGGCATGTATTTTTTTTATATAAAATATAACCAACAAAATCATTCGAATATTGTATGAAAGCTTATAAAAAAGTGATTGAAAGATAAAAAGAGAGGGCCATCTTACCATCATTCTATCACGTTTGTTCTTCAAGTTGGTGGTTGCGAGAAGTAAAACAACAATAAAAAATTATAGGAAACTTCCTTATAACTTCAAAAAGGTTAGAAGTCGATGTTTTAATTGCACCTTCATATTTTTTCGACTACAATTTGCAAGTTAAAAAACTCAGTGGAGTATTGAACTTATAAAAGAAAACTTAATATAGTGATAGAGAAAATCTCGTGTGGAGGAGGCTTTTGTGGGATTAATGAAATTGTCGAAAACGACATGCTTTTTTGCGTTTTGAACAGTCCCTTATTTGTCAAATAAAAAAAGAAAGTAAACAAAACTTACCAATTCTCTGTCATCTTTACAGTAAACCACATATCCCCAAAAATAAAACCCACCACGCATTTGAGACAAAGCTCACTGCGTTCAATCCAAAAGTAATTAACATAAGATTTTAGATGTACATATCTGTAAATAACTCTTTTTGACAACTGTTGCTTAGCTTGACTTTCCAATTGTATTATTGTAACCTTCTCATGCTATTTATATAGTTGGGATTAGTTTTTGCGGTAGAAGAAATAATATTCATTTTTCTTTCTTCCAATTTTTCTCTTCCGCATTATGATATCAGAGTAGGAATTTCTTCTCTCATTTTATCGAGATTTCTAGATCATTCTCCACTCTTCCAGAAGTTCTTCCTGGTTCTTCAGCAGTTCTTCTCGGATCTACAGATATTTTGTAAGTTTATTTCTAGATTCTCATGGAAACTCTAGGGTCGGGAAATTCGAAAATATCCAATGGTAATGCCGACATTGATGATTTTTCGTATCCTTATTTTCTTCATCATTCAGATAGTCCAGGTCTTATTCTCGTGTCTCAACCATTGATTGGTGATAAATATGCCTCCTGAAGCCGTGCTATGTTAATCGCTCTATCAGTCAAGAATAAACTTGGATTCATTGATGGTTCGATCCATAAACGAGGTACATATCCAAATTTTAGTTCCTGGATTAGAAACAATAATATAGTAATTTCTTGGATATTGAACTATGCTTATAAGGAAATATCGGCTAGCGTCATTTTCTCTGATTCTGCTTATGAGATATGACTTGATCTTAAATATCGTTTTCAGCAGAGCAATGGTCATAGAATTTTCCAGTTACGTAGAGAACTGATGAATCATGTACAGGATCAAAACTCTATTAGTGTTTATTTTACCAAGCTTAAATCAATATGGGAAGAATTGAGTAATTACATGCCTAATTGCACCTGTGGTAAATGCTCTTGTGGGGGTATAAAGCAGTTGAATTCTCATTATCAAATGGAGTACATATTGTCATTCCTTATGGGATTACATGATTCATTTTCTCAAATCCGAGGCCAGCTTCTGCTTGTGGATCATCTTCCTCCAATAACCAAGTTTTTGCTCTTGTTTCTCAAGAAGAGCATCAAAGAAAAATTGGAGCACAACTCAGTTCCTCTTCTGATTCCACCAATGCTATGGCTTTTGCTGTTAAGATTAATAATCCTAAAAGGACTAATGATAGAGGAAATTATAGTTCTAATTCTCCAAATCATACAAAGGACAAAATAAGGAAAGCCCTTTTTGCTCGCATTATCAATTTATTGGGAACCCTATTGAAAAGTGTTATGAGCCCCATGGTTATCCACCAGGTTTTCAACCACGGCAGAGGGAAAATCACTCCATTTCTAATAACCAGGAAACTATCAATCGATTATCTAGTCATCCTTACACTACTTCATACTCTACCACTCAAGCTGCTGTGAAACAAGTTTCCAGTCAACCATCTTCCTTTGCTTGTTCTGAGTCTCATGTTGGGAATTTTATTCACAACCTTAACTCTAACCAATATCAACAATTGATGACTATGTTGTCCACTCATTTGGCTACTTCTGCTAATTCTAGTGGTCATCACGAACCTTCTTCTACCACTACCTATTCTGCAGGTACTTGTTTTTTTAATTTCTTTAAGCCCGATCTTCTCATCTGCATACTTTTGGATAGTTGATTCAGGGGCTACTCAGCATATATGTTCAAATGCTAGTCTTTTCACTGCAATGAGACTTGTTCAAAACTTTATTGTTACTTTGCCTAATCATACTCAGATTTCTGTAGCCTTTTCTAGTGATATCAAGCTTTGTAATAAGTTCATTCTCAAGGATGTTCTTTATGTTCCTCAGTTCAAATTCAATTTGATGTCTATCAGTGCTCTTACTAAGGAATCACAACTTACAGTCAATTTCTTTCCTGATTGCTTCATTATTCAGGAAATCAACAGCAAGAAGACGATTGGCAAGGGTGATAAGCTTGAATATTTATATGTTCTGGATTCTACTACTTTGCAGACTCAATCTATTGCCTATGTCAATTCTGTTTCTGCTCGAGTTTGGCAAAATCGATTAGGATATTTGTCTTTTAAGAAGCTTTATTGTTTAAGAAGCCATTTAGACTTGGACTCTACTAAATACAATAAGGTTGATCCTTGTTATATTTGTCATTTGGCTAAACAACGAAGGCGTTCTTTTCTTTCTAATAATCATGTGGCTAAGAGTCCTTTTGATTTGATACACTGTGATGTTTGGGGCCCCTATCATATCTCATCTCATTCTAGTTATAAGTATTTTATGACTTTCGTTGATGATTGTACTCGATTTACTTGGCTCTTCCTCCTTAAATAAAAATCTGATGTCAGATCTGTTATTCCACGATTTTTCACCATGATCGATCCTCTATTCAATGCCAAGATCAGAGTTTTAATATCTGATAATGCTCCTGAATTGCAATTCACTGAGTTTTTCGTTATCAAGGGTTTTCTTCATCAATTTTCTTGTGTGAAAAGGTGATTAGGCATAAATTCTTCACATTTATCCCTTTAATTTCGGTATTTTTATGATATCGTGCATGGTAAATAGCTTGGATTTGTCTCGTATTTATGATACTAACCCCTTTTGGAAAGTATTTAGTGTTTTGTGTATCTCTTATGTGTTTTATAGTTATTTCATGCAAGAAAGTGCGAAAGAGAACTTAAAACAATGAAAGAAACCAAGAAATGGGAAGTTCAAGGGAATTTTCTTAATTTTTTAGCCATATTCCAAAGGTCGGGCCAACTAGAGAGTTGAATATTATTTCAAATACAAGAGCGCTAGAAAAAACGGCACCTCAGTCGGAGCTACGGTGAAGAAGTTATGGTCATTTGAAGTTGATGAGAAAATGAAGAGAAGTTGACTCAGAAAAAATGGACCAATCCGGCCTTTAGAATTCACTGCATTAGGCACATTTAGGGGATCGATCCGGTCATTAGTCACACTCCATATCCGTTACAAAATTAGTCACGCTTTCTAAGTGTGATAAATTTCCAGATATGGGATTTTTATTTTGTCCTTATCTTTTAGCCAAAAGAGTTTTGTATTTTGGGGACTTCTAAACGACCCCTAGACAATATATTTAGTCATTAGGACTCTTTTTATTCATATTTAATTCATGTAAAATCTCCAAAACAAATAGGAACATCTAGGAGAAGAATTTACATATTTGGCACCTTTAATTCAAGAGTTTTTCTGGGTTTTTTTAACCTTTGGTTTCTTCTTGCATTTTCTTGTTCTTCAATCTTGTTAACCTTTATTTTTATCACTTTTATTATTATTTCCCATGTTCAATCTCACTTTTCACGCAATTATGATTTCATGCATCATAGTTTTTAAGTTTTTTTTTCAAGAACACCATGTCTAGCTAGGTTTTTAAAGGTTGGGATGCATGAATCCAACCTGATGTGGTTTGCATGGGTATAAAATTAGTTCTTTAAATTTAATAATTGATTAGATCTTTTAGTATGGTGATCACAACCGTTGTAGGACTTTTGATCTCGTTTGCTCTAGGTAATCGAGATTCTTAAGAGTGCAACGCACATGTAGCTAATACGACACTGCTTTACTCGTCCTTTGCTTACATACTGTGAGGGCTACAATCCCTCATATATGTAATACTTGGGAGTAATAAAGATCGAGTTTGATCAATTATCTAATTTACTACTAGTTTTGTACTTGGCATACACACTATGGTTTGGGGGATTGTATTCCCAACCTGTTTTCCCTTCATTCTTAGTAAATCATTCTTAGTTAGTTAATTTTGCTCACATAGTTAATGCAATAGTTTAATTTAGTGTGCATTTAGTTAATTAGTTATTTCCTATCTGAATCATCTTTTTGTTTCTTTTTAGAGTCAAGTTAGGGTTAACAGTCTTACCTTTGTTGTCACGTTCACTCGTTCTAGTTCCCTGAGGATTAGATACCCAGACTAGCCACTATACTCCGCAAGAGTGTAGTTAAAGTTTAGGTTCTTGTATTGCGGTTGGAAGCCGATAACAATGACTAGCGTATTTACACGAATGCTTGGTTTCCACCTTGATCAAAAGGCCTCAACAGAACTCTATGGTGGAACAAAAACACCAACACTTGCTTAATGTTGCTCGGGCTCTCTATTTTCAATCTAGAATTCTGATTATTTTTTGGCCTGAATGTGTTCTTACAACCACCTTTCTTATTAATCAGAGACCCTCTCCTCTACTATAACATAAGAATCCTTATGAACTTCTCTATAAAGCCTATTATTCTCTTTTCTGGATTTTTGGATGCCTATATTTTGCATCCACTCTCTCTGCTCATAGAAATAAATTTCAGCCTAGAGCCCACACGTGTTTTTCTTGGTTATCCATCAGGTGTGAAAGGTTATAGACTCTATGATATTCAAACCAAACAGATCTTCATCTCTCGTGATGTCTTCTTCCATGAGGATGTCTTTCCTTTTCATACTTTGGGTTCTGATCATTTGCTTGATCCCTTTCCCGATCTTGTGTTACCTCATTCTAATCTTGAAGTTTATCCATCTCCTTTGGTTTCTTCTTCCTCATCTAATACTCCAACAGGTTTTCAGTCTAATGGTTTTATTTTTGATTCTCATGGGGAGCCTTTACATGTTACACCTGTAGTTTCTGATGCTATACCTCTTAAAAAATCCGCACGCCATGTCAAGCCTCCTTCCTATTTATAAGACTGTCATTGTAGTATGGTTTCTCATAAGCCAAAAGATTAATTATAGGTCTTATGTCTCTGTTGATCATTATAAAGCATGTTTAGTTGCTAAGGGCTATACACAGTAGGAAGGTCTTGATTTGATTGAAACTTTCCCCCCTTCGCTAAACATGTTACTTTCAAAGTGCTTTTAGATCTTGCTACTAGTCACAATTGGAATTTAGTTCAATTGGATGTGAATAATGCATTTCTTAATGGTGATCTATTTGAATAGGTCTATATGAATGTTCCTCTTGGGTATGGAAGTAAGGGGAAGAACATTTCTAAAGGGGTCAAGCTTGTTTATCGGCTTCACAAGTCTATATATGGTTTAAAACAGGCTTCCCGTCAATGGTACTCCAAGTTTTCTCAAGTTCTTCTTCGATTTGGTTTCACTCAATCTAAATCTGATTACTCTTTATTTACCAAGGGTAAAGGTTCTTCCTTTGTTGCTTTACTGGTTTATGTTGATGATATTATCATCACTGGACCTAATACTCATGTTATTGATTCCTTGAAGAGATTTCTCAATAATCATTTTAAGCTGAAAGATTTATGTTTTTTAAAATCATTTTTTAGTCTCAAAATTGCCAAGTCTAGTAGAGGACTTGTTCTTTCTCAACGTCCCTACACTTTATAGTTTCTGGAAGATACAAGCTATCTTGCTTGTAAGCCAACTAGTCTACCGATGGATCCTAAACTTTCCTTAAGTGCTGATACTAGTGATTTGCTGATTGACATCTCTCAATATAGGCGTCTCATTGTCCATCTTTTATACTTAACTCTGTCCAGGCCTGATATTACTTTTGTTCTCCATAAGTTAAGCCAATTTTTTGCTAAGCCTCGAGTTCCTCATCTCAAGGCAGCTCATCATCTTCTTCGCTATCTTAATTCTCATCCTGGACAGGGGTTATATTTCCCTGCTTCTTCATCCTGATTCGTGCCTATTCTGATGCAGGTCCTTCCTCTCTCAATTTGAAGGTTTTCTCTGATTCGGATTGGGCCACTTGTTTGGATACTCGCAAGTCAGTTACAAGCTTTTGTCTTTTCATTGGTAATTCTTTGGTTTCATGGAAATCAAAGAAGCAGACCATTGTCTCCAGGTCCTCTGCTGAAGCTAAATACAAGTCAATGGCTGCTGCTACTAGTGAATTAACTTGGCTTCATCAGTTGATGCAGTATTTTCATGTTGATGTTTCATCTCATTCCCTTCTCTTTTGTGATAATCAAGCAGCAATTCATATAGCCTCTCATCCAACCTTTCGTGAGCGGAGTAAACACATTGAAGTTGATTGCCACTTTATCTAGGACAAGGTTGCTAATGTCTCCATTCGACTCATGCCCCTTTGTTCTCAGCATTAATTGGGTGATGTTTTCACCAAACCATTGCCTTCTTCTTTGTTATTTCCTCTTCTTTCCAAGATGTCTGTAAAGGATATTTACAGTCCATCTTGAGGGGGAGTTTTAGATGTACATATCTGTAAATAGCTCTTTTTGACAGTTATTGCTTAGCTGGATTTTCCAGCTGTATTATTGTAACCTTCTTATGCTATTTATATAGCTCGGATTAGTTTTTGCACCAGAACAAATAATATTCATTTTTCTTTTTTCCGATTTCTTTCTTCCGTATTACAAGACAGAGAAAAGCTCCTGTGGGTCAAGTTAGACTTTGTTAAATAATTCATATTCTTTATTTGGTATTTTATGATTTGTTGACATTGGGTTCATTTATAAATGCAATTTATTTATTTTTCCTTAAGAAAATGGATAATCCAAATTTTGGGTTTAACAAGGAAATTTGGGTTGGTGATAATATGGAATTAGAAATTGAGATTGAGAAAAATGTAAATTTAGAACAACAAATTGTGGCATCAGATTCTAATGAAAATGATTGTGATTTTAACCCTCAAATTCACTATGTTTTAGTGCAAATGGTCGATATTTATACACGTGAAATATTTTATAAATTTCAAGATGAGATGTTGTAGATCATGAATTATAAGTTTGAGTTCATGAGGGAGGATGAAAATCAAACCGTATATGAAATTCGAAGGAAATAATATACGCAAAAGGTGCGAGAAATTATTTATGACAAAAATTTAGATTAGGTCTCGTGCACTTGTAAGATGTTTGAGAGTGCGGGGATTCCATGCGCACACGTGTAAACTATTTTGAAAAAGGTTCATAATTTTGAAAAATTACCAAGCTAATACACTTTGAAGAGATGGACAAAATCTGTTGGTATCTGTCTTTCCCATAACGAGATATCAATCATGAGTACTCTTAACCAACCTGCCTCTTCACTAGCAGCAGCTAGTGCTATCATCTCAGACTCCATAGTGGATTGAGCCAAAATAGTTTGTTTCTTAGATTTCCAACAAACTGCACCACTAGCGATGCTATATATATATATCCACTAGTACCCTTAGAATCATCAGATAGGTTGTTCCAATCACCATCACTAAATCCTTCAAGGACAGCAGGATGCTTATTATAGTGTAATCCTAAGCTCATCGTCCTTTTAAGGTACCGAATGACTGTCTCAATAGCTTGCTAATACTCCACACTAGGTCTACCGATAAATCTACATAGTACTACCACAACATAAGCTATGTCATGTCTAGTGCAATCTGTAGCATAACGTAAGATACCAATTATGCTTGTGTAAGCACTTTGGTTTACACGGTCGCTAGTGTTCTTAAACAACTTTACACTAGGGTCAAATAGAGTACTAGTAGATTTACAGTCAAAGAAATGGTATTTCTTTAGAACTTTCTCTATATAATGAGACTGGTCCAAAGAAAGTCTCTTTTCTGACCGAGTAATTTTAATTCCTAATATTACACTAGCTTCTCCCAAATCCTTCCTATCAAAATTGGCACACAACAATGATTTAACATTTTCTATGGCATGAATATTATTACCAAATATAAGTAGATCATCAACATAAAGACAGATGATAGTGGAAATGTTCTTTTCATATTTATAATAAATGCATTTGTCACTTTCATTAATTTTAAACCCATTAGAGATGACTAAGCTATCAAATTTATCATGCCATTGTTTAGGTGCCTGTTGAGACCATAAAGAGATTTGTCGAGTTTACACACTTTATTTTCTTGACCATGTACAACAAAACCTTCAGGTTGATCCTTATAAATCTCTTCTTCTAATTCTCCATTTAAAAATGTAGTTTTAACATCCATTTGGTGTATAATTAATTCATTTAAGGCAGCTATGGAAAATAGTACACGTATAGACATTATTCTAGTCAAGGGTGGAAAGGTATAAAAAAATTCTATGTTTTCTCATTGTTTAAAACATTTGGCAACAAGACGTGCCATATATTTTTCAACAGTGCCATCAGGTTTTAATTTCTTTTTAAGAATCCATTTACACCTAGTTGTTTTACACCCAGGAAGAAGGTCCACTAAATGCCAAGTTTTATTCATTTCCAAAGATTCCATTTCATCATTAATAGCCTCTTGCCATAAATCGGCATCTAAAGAAGATAAAGCTTCTTTAATATTTTTAGGGTCCTCCTCTAAAGCATATGTGTAAAAATCGGGACCAAAATCCTTTTCAACATGAGATCTTTTACTTTTACTTGGTTCTAAATCAATTTCATTAGATTCTGAATTCTTTGTTCAAGAAACATTAGTGGATGTCGCGTTCCCACTATTTATCAATTTAAATGAAATTTATCATCATAAAAATCGGCATCATTTGAATCAATTATTCCTTGATTTTTCAAGTCATAAAAATGATATGCTTTGATATTAATAGCATAGCTTATAGAAACACACTCATATGCTCTACTAGCCAATTTAGACCTTTTTGGGTCGGGTATACGTATATAGGCTAAACACCCCCATATTATAAAGTATGACACGTTGGGACTAATATTTTTTCGAACTTCATAAGGAGATATTTTTGTTTTACTCTTAGTAATTATATTAAGTACGTGACACACAACCAAAATAATTTAACCGCACCAATGTGAGGCGGCCCCTGGATTTAATAAAATGGCAACAACTAATTCAGTTAATGTCCTATTTTTTCTTCTGGATTTACCGTTCATTCTAAATTAATATGTGTGGATTGGGGTGGATAAAACCTAAACTTTTCTAAACTTCTTCCTCCTCCATCTCTTGAGAAGTCTTAGTCGCCCATCCCTTAGCCAGCCGTTGTCCATTGTACCGCCCCGCCCCGCCCCTCCCTCAGGTTCTACTCTCTCTCCTCCCCCTCCGGCCTCAATAGGATGGGTCGCCGCCCCTTTCCTACTCGCTGCCCCCAATAGGATGGACCGCCACCCCTTTCCCAGTCGCTGCCCCCCAGCCCTGTCTCCAACTAAAAAATAGGGGTAACATTTTTTTTGTTTTTCTTTTCAGTTCAATTTTTATTATGTATGTTGTAGTGCGTGTGTAAATTTTTATGTATATGTTTTTTTAAGTCAATTTAATGTTTTTTGTGTTTATTTTTATGAATGTTTAAATTAGTTTCACTTTTTAGCCCCTAAGTTTGTGAATGTCTAAATTAGTTTAATTTGTATGAATATGTAAATTAATATGATTGTTTAAATTATTTTCATTTTTCAGCCACTAAGTTTATGAATGGTTAAATTAGTTTAATTTTTATGACTGTGTAAATTAATTCGAATGTTTAAATTAGTTTCATTTTTCAGCCCCTAAATTAATGAACATTTAAATTAGTTTCATTTTTTAACCCATAAATTAATAAATGTTACATTAGTTTAATTTTTATGAATGTGTTAGATAATATGAATGTTTAAAGTGTGAACGTTAAATTATTGATTTGTTAATTGTTTGTTAGTTTAATTGTTGAAATGTGATTTGAGATATAAGGAAACTATATTGAAGTATTTTAAAAAGATACACAAACGCGAGACAAGTGAGAGTCAATCAACGCCAACACAAACACCTCTTTTATCCCCTCCACCCCACCCAATATTAATGCAATTTTAGAAGACTATCAAGATTATCAGGGTTAAGAAAAATAATTCTAGAGTATGACATGAATCAAAGAAATGCGGTTTGACATTATTATTCGACTAAAGGTCCTTATCAGCCTAAAAAACACAACTTTCTTTGGCGTTCATGTGCAACTGAGAAATGCGGAATTAGGCATGTGTGGTTCAATGATCACCCAAATTAGCTAGAATGTAGTATTATTGAAGATGTTGCATATTATTTGTATTGCTATCTGTTTAAAAAAGATAATGTTGTCCAAGGTGGTAGTGATTGCTTTGTTTATGAAGGGACGAATTAGAAAAAGAAAGAGAACTGAATAAGCATTTTTGAGAACTTACTAGTACTCATAATACATGTGTAAAGGCAGGTGAAGATCTATTGAAGCAAAAGAAACACATTGAATTTTCTTTGGCTAAGTAATATAGTCAAACTAATACGGACTATCGTGTTCGTTTGACGACATTAGTCGATTGTATTAGGTTTCTTTCACATTAAGGATTGGGATATTGAGGTTATGATGAATCCGATAAATTCCTAAATAAGGTTAACTTTAATGGGTTCTTACAATTTCTTGTCGACCATAATAAGCAAATTGACAAAGTTATATTAAAGAAGGCTTCCCAAAATAATATGATGACATCACTTAAAACTCAAAAGGATATCATCAACTCTATCGCAGTTGAGACTAAA
The DNA here is from genome assembly GCA_949130495.1 of Sambucus nigra. Lineage (NCBI taxonomy): Eukaryota > Viridiplantae > Streptophyta > Magnoliopsida > Dipsacales > Adoxaceae > Sambucus > Sambucus nigra. Next base: position 446,370,453 of record OX422218.1, on the reverse strand, counting down.
AATGTTATCCTTACCAATCTTGGAGATTGTTGGTGACTAAAATTGTTTCGATGATTAGGATGAGTATTAGCGTAGTTAAACAAATTATTATCAACCATAAATAAAGTAAGAAAGATATAATCTAGAAAGAATTGAGAGACAAAGGAAAAATAAAGGATTTTTAAGAAGTTCAGCCCAGTAAGGTACCTAGTTCCACGGGTACAATGTCACTAGGTGTTAGGGTTTTGTACAGGCCTCTCAAGAGTTCTCTATAGTTTAGGATTAACTGTTTTTTCAATTGTCCGTAGCTGAGAGAGGTAGTGAGCTATTTATAGTAATAGGAAGATGAAGAGGTGGAATAGCTTTTTATAATAGGTATTTACACCTTTACATTATAATTAACAACTGTATGATTATTCACGTGCACGTGCATGGTGACTGTTGAGATCCTCACGAGTTTCTATTCACATTACTGACTATTTATATTTTCGATAGGGTGGTCGGCTAGCACGCCAACTAGGGAGATAATTCAGCTGTCCACTTTTACCTGTTGCCTTTTGGACCACTGAGTATGAAGACATGTTTCACCTTTTTTATTGGTCAACTTGGCCGTGTTATTTTAGGCTACAACAAAAGTCCCCAATACTTCATTCTTGATTGGAGTAATTTAGTGACTGAAAGGATAGAGTATTATCTGTTAGGACTTGCTCGCCTATCTGGAAGCATCTGGTTGTCTGGCGACCACCAGGAGTTGTAAATATTAGAATCTCATCTTTTGGCAAGTGGTAATTTTGTAAATAGTAGCAAAAGTAGCGAACCGTTTGGGGGTACGCTGGTCAATTTCGATTTTGGGGGAATTGAGATTTTTTCGAAAGGTGAAGCGGTGGTAAACTTACTCATTTTATTTTGTGTAGCACTGGGGATGTCATATAGTCCTATAAAACGTAATTTCCCTCCTTGTTCTCCTCACTTTGAATTTCAAACTCTTCTCCTCTTTCTCAAGTTTTTACGCCACTATTTATGAGAGTTGTTATTTTTGTTTCACTGTAAGAACCCTTCTCTTCTTATTTTTATTTCCTTTTTGTCAAAAAATGGTGTATATTGTGGATGATATTTCTGTAGAGACATTTAAGGTAACTATAAGATTTGAGAGTGGGTAAAAATTGAGTTGTTAACAGGTCCTTGTGATCTTTGTGCAATAGAGGATGGTCACCGAATCCCGGTAATATTTTATTGTTGAGTGTGGGGTGACATTCCCTCCAAATTGTTTATTTTTAGAGTTTTGTCAATACTTAGATGTTGTCCCAGTCTAGGTGGCTCCCAACACTTGGAGGGTAGTTAATGGGTTTAATCATATTAATGAGATATTTGGAACCAATATAAGAATAAATGAATTGATGTATTGCTATAGTTGGGGGACCACTAATGAGAACATTTATTATTTGAACACAATATTTTCAAACAGAGTTTTACTAGTAAATTTACCTGATTCCAACAAGGATTATTGGGATCATGGGTTAATTGTGTGGTAGTTTTCCCCTCTTCCTGAGGATGAGGACTACAGTGGGCCCCGTTTCCCTCAGTAGGTCACCCTCGGGAGGGTCAGGGCATACGTCTAGATTTGTTTATTCTTATGTAATCTTCTTCTATTTGGTCTTCCACCTAATTATGTTATTGACTGTATTTTTTATATTTCTATTTTGTAGAAAAGAAGAAGAAGAAGAAGAAGAAGAAGAAGAAGAAGAAGAAGAAGAAGAAGAAGAAGAAGAAGAAGAAGAAGAAGGATATTCCTCATGCCTCATAGGTCAATTTTGTCGACCTGAAAGTTGTTTGGTCAATCCAATAGGGGATAAGATAAGCTCATCCTCGTTTTGCATCCATTCTACTTGATTACCAAAGTTCATTCACCTCTTTTGTTACTCTCCCTAGTGAAGACGTTCCATCGTCCCCATTAACTTGGAATAACCAACATCATCATCCTTGATCGTTGAATTTGCATCTCCACATCAGACAGAAGGAAATTATTCTATGGGAGAAACATCTTCCTCCTTTGACTCCTCAGGGCTCACGCTTGTGTCGACCAATGTTTCTTCTCCGAATTGGTTTGTGTAAGGACATATTTATCATGTCCTATATCTTATATTTGTGTATGTCATACGCCGCTACATTTGGCACGTCACTTCACGATATCACATGACGGCCTCTATCCGAATTCTGAGAATCAATCATTCAACATCTCCATCATGTGTCCCAAATCTTCCTCGACGACTTCACGTTCCATGATTTTAGGGACTTTATGCAAGTGGTACGCAAAAGAAGTCAAAACATTGAAAGAATGCAAGATATGAAAGTTCAAGGGCATTTTGGTAATTTTATAGCCACCTTCTGGAGGTTCGGTCAACTGGAAAGTTGAAGAGCTCGACTCCATGAAGATACTGGAATAAACGTCACCTCAATTTGAGCTACGGTGACGAAGTTATGGTCCTTTGAAAATGGAGAAAATTCTGAGAAAATCTTTGGAAGAATGTTGTGTGATTTTTGCCCCAAACCAAGGAAGTTTCTCGAACCGAAGGTCGAACCGATTCGGGGGGAGAATCGATTCGAGGTACCACCCGAACTGGTTCGTGGTACCTGACGCTGGCAAGAGTTCCAAAATTTTACAATCCCTTTTGGTTTCCTTATAAAAGCCAACTTCGTGGAGTTATTTTGCAAGACTTGGAGAGACGTTTTTTAGAGTTCTATTAGCTCAAGTCTTCATATTTTTTAGTCCCTAAACTCATGTTTTGATTCACACATCATTGCCATACTTTTTTGAATCCGTTTGAAACCCAACAACACTACTTTGGTTTTGTTCATTCTTGTGAAGAAGCCGTCTTTCTTCTTCATTGCTGCTCACCTGGAGTTCCTGAAGGAGATTCCAACTGACGACATCGAATCCGACACCTGCGGGTATTTCGTATGTCACCCTATTTCATTGTAATCCATGTAAGTTGTGTCTTACAAATTATAGTGAAATAAAAACGTTTTGACCTTCGGGGATTTTTCCTGAAATTGTTTGTTTTATCCTGCATGCTTCATTTTATTGGATAAATCATCTAGATGCATGTTTTGGGGTTTAACTAAAATTTAGGAATAATTAAAATTGGATTTTATTTGAGAAGTCGCAATATTTCCGTTATAGAAATTCTACAAATTGGTATCAGAGCGGGTTACGCTAATATATCGCGTGATCCTGATTTTTACATGCACCTTTGTGTCAAAGCCTGTTGCACTAAGTTAGTGTGTTTGATCCTATTTTTTTGCAAAAATGGCTTTCAGTGGTTTTGATGATATTAGAACTCAAGTGTTTGAAAACTCTATTTGGAAGTCTCGTGTGAAATCTGTTTTTATAACTCTCGTTAAAAGGAAAGAATCTGAGAGATGTCTTTATGGTGAGGGGATTGGCCATAGCATAGATGAGTGTCCCACCAAGGTTAGGGAGTGTTTTAATAAACCGATTGTTTATGTTGTCACCCTAAATGAGAGTGATTTAAGTGAAGAAAACTTTTGAACAAGTAAGAGTGTCCTCCCCAACTGTGTTGCTACTCATGAAAATGACGATGCCACTAGTAGTGATAACCGTAAGAGTGAGGGTGAGGTGAGTGAGTATGAGAGAAAATACGAGAGAGATTTGCAAAATTCTTTCAAATAATTGTATGGAGAAACTTTAAAAATAAAGAAAGAAAATTTGAAATTGAAAGAGTGTGCCTTAAAAAATAATGATGTTTTAGTTCAAGAACTTAGGGCAGTGATAAAATTTTGAGAAAGAAGCTTGAGTATGTCGAGGGTGAGAGAGATAGTCTTCGTGGTGTGATGGAAGCTATGAAAAAGGAGCTTCTTGAGTTTGAGGATTCTAGGCACTTACTTGAATCTATGATAGGTGAACTTGAGAAAAGTTTGAGAGATTCGAGTAAGTTGAAATTTGATTTGGAGTCTAGGTCTGAAAAACTTGATAAGATTTTAGGCACTATCGAGATCAAAAAGGATAGGGGTGGGATTGGTTTTGAAAAACATGTTGCACCTATTCCCACACGTGTGAGAGAGCCTCATAGGATTGTTAATAAAGAGGCACCTAAGTTTGTTAGGAAAGAACCCTCTAGGAACATCGTGAGAGAGCATCCTAGGATCATTAGGAGAGAGCCACCTAGGCAAATTTAGAGAGCGTCACCTTGGAAATTGAGGAGGGCACCATCTAGGAATTTGAGGAGAAGGCCGCCTTTAGGTAACACTCACCGCCTGATTTACACTTGCACATATTGCGGTAGGCAAGGCCATCGTAAGAGTTTCTTCTATAAGCTTTTGAATTCACCTAGGAAACATAAAGAGAGAGTCACACCAGTTCCCCAAAGCCCCACACCTCGTTACACATCGATTTGGGTTAGGAAATCGAATTTAGAGGCTTATGGTCTATTTGTTCATGATTCTCGTTTGATAGGACGTGATTCACCCCATGTGAGATCGTTTGGTTGATTGTGTTGAATGTTTTGTCATACACTAGCTATGCATCATGTTATATTATTTCTAGTGTTATGACTCACTTTGACGTAGCGCACATTAATTTATTTGTTGCATTTGTGGGTTTCTCTACTGTTTTATCACTATTTTGAATCCGTTTGCCCCTTACAGGTACTGTTTTCACGCAATTTTTGCACTGGGCAAAACTGTATGACATTCTGGACAAACTGTAAAATTTTGGCTTTCTCGTTCGAGAAAATCTATAGATCGTTTGAGCGAGAGCTCTGTCTCACGCGAAGTCGCTTCTCGTGACATGCCCTTGTTGTTCGAGCAACGGAGCCGAATCGTTTGAGCGACATGTCTGGAATTTTTTGCTTCCCTTCTGTTTCAGTACCCTGTGTTCATATGCTTATGTTTTGGTACTGATGGGTTGCTTCTGGACAGTTTATATGCCGTTATTCTTGGTATTTATGCTTAATTGATAACACTGCATTGCTAGTTTATCACATCTTCTTTCATTGTGGATTCTCTTGCATGATTATTGCTTGCTAGCATAGGATGTTGCTCATATCGATATTATATCTATATTGCTGGTTGTAACATTTTGTAGTTATATTTTTCTGTTGAAAAAATTTGAAAAAATGCAAAAAGATTTCCTTTTGTAAGGACATTTTTGTCCATTATCAATTTGTATGTCGTACGCCATTACACCGTTGAAGAAACTCAAGATCGCATCTACATCAACGGATCCGAATATCAAAGTGTCTTCAACATCATAGCCTCTGCGAGAATGAACTTGGTAAAATTTTGTTTTTCCGTTCCTTAATGTTCATATTTAGTATTGGGAAATTTTTATAAAATGTTTTTTATAAAAATAAGAAGTAAGTTTTTTAAAGCAAAATGAGGCTTTTAAAAGTTTTTTATTTTTCTGGAAAGCCGGATCGGTCCGCCTCTATACCCGACCGATCCGCCACCGGACCGGTCCGCCCCTCAACCGGACCGATCCGCTTGCTGCAGATCCAGTATACCCCGGACCGCAAGAGAACCGATGAAGCCTGGAATAAAACAACCGATCCGGTCATCCGAACCGATCCGCCCCCAAGTCGGACCGGTCCGCCTGGGATATACTCGAGCAGTTCCGTGTGTTTTTTACCCCCCATCTTATATTTTCTATATATATTACTATTCCGGTGGTATATTTTTTCAAGTCTTTGAGAAAACGTTTTTAAGAGTACAAACACAACAAGACTTCAATTTTTGATGTGCCAAACATCTTTTTGATTCACACACAAAAATCCCAATTACTTTTGTGAATCTTTTTTAACCCTAGAACACAAACTTTGCTACTGTTCATCTTTGTGGAGAGATCTTTGCAACCGAGGGTTGCGTGTCATTGCTGAGGGAGTCTCTACAAAGTTTTATGGCTGTGTGTCATTGAGGAGAGTTGCGGTTCTTCCTTCGTTGTTTGGGCTGCGAGTCCTTGGAGGGTGCTGCGTGTATTCTCTTGTTGAGTTCAAGACTGTGTGTCTTTGTGGGTTGGCTGCGCGTTGATCCAGTGCAGATTTCTCTATGTAATTGTAAGTTGCGGCTTGTATATTCATAGTGAAATAAAGGTTTTACCCGAAAGGAGTTTTTTCCTGAATTCTGTGTCTCAACATATTTTTTGTGTCACATGCTTTATTTATTTATTGGTTGACACGCGCACCTTAGATGCATGTATAGGGACTCTAATTAAATAAGGGGTTCTTGGAAACTTGCGAATCTAGTTTAATCAATTACCACACAGTCTTGTCTTTTCACCTTTTTTTTAGAAAATTTTGAAAAAGTCAAAAAGATTTTATTTTGATAAAATTTTTAGAAAATTCAAAAAGAGTTTTGTATTTTGTTTACACCTTTTTATGGATAAACACTTAGGATGACCAAGTCATAATTTCATTCCATTTTTCATGTGACTATTTGATAGTGTTTTGAGATAATATGTCAATTCATCCATGTGCTTTATAATGTTTAGAGTCATTAAGATGTAATTAAGTGTTACTTCATTCATGTTTGACTCATGATTTCCTTTATTGCGCACATGAACGAATTTGTTTGATTATTGTGCTTGTCTTATCACATGTTGATGAGGTCTTTTCACTTCAATCCTGTCTTTTAAAACGAACCAAGTGCGATAAAACTTGATAAGAAAGTTGTGCATATAAGAACCGTTTTGTGAGTTGTGTGCTTTATTTAAAAATAGGTAAGGGTTGCGAAAGTTTCATTTGGCATTTGCGAATACTAAGCCACCGTTTAAATTGGACCTAAAAATGGAGTTATTTTATTATCCGGGTTTTAAAAGAGCCCAAAAAATTTAAAGGAAATAAAAAGAAATTCATCCCAATTAGGTGCCAATTAGGTTTTTGCACCAATTCTGCAAAGTTTGAGAATTTAGTTTATACACCTCTAAAAGAAAATATATATAAGGGAGTTTGGATGGAGAATTAAAATGGGTTTGCACGTCCTTGAAATTCTTGAAAGTGTTCTACATATTTTTGGACGTTATTGGTGTGAAAATCATTTTGACTTTGATTTTTTGATTTGCATAAGGCAATATCATCTAAATTCAACAATTTTTACACCTAAGGATACTTTTGAGGTTCATTCGTTAGGGGTATACATATGCATCGTGCACATATGACTAATTGACTTGATTTACCTATCGAATGTGTTCACACCCATACATTCTGTTTCCATGACTTAGTTATTTGAGTTTAAATCCATGGTGTGATTTTTGTGTCATGTTTTACATTTTTTTACAAATTGTATCTTATTTTTGTGCGAAAAATTTGAAAAAAAATCAAAAAATAGTTTGTGAAGATTTTTTGAGTATTTATTTGAGAGAGCGCGTTTGCCATCTGATTGATGCCTTGTTTTGAATACCGTGACACTCCGACTTTGCTTGTTTAATTTATTCTTCTCATTTGTCTATTTGGGGTCATAATAAAAAGGGGGAGAAAGAATTATCATTTTATGGGGGAGTTTTTAAGATTTGACTTATGCTTTTCTCATTCATTGGTTTCTATGTTTATCTCATTTCAAACTTGATACGTCACTTAGTATTTTTGCTTTATCTCATGTGTGTAGGTACTACATTGATGATCATTGAATTTCACACCCTGATGAGAAAAGCTTTGAGATTCCTGAAGACTTGAAGAACAAACGATGTAGACTTATTCATTTGTATCTTTCCAGTTTTGGGTTCATGGGAGAGTAGATTTGTATTGGAAATTTGGTATTTGTTAATTCAGATATTTTTATGTATGTACTGGCATAGACATAGGGGGAGATTTGTAAGGACATATTTCTCATGTCCGATATGTTACATTTGTGTATGTCGTACGCAACTACATTTAGCACGTCACTTCACGATATCACATGATGGCCTCAATCCAAATTCTGAGAATTAAGAATTCAACATCTCCATCATGTGTCTCACATCTTACTCAACGACTTCACGTTCCACGATTTTAGGAACTTTATACAAGTGGTACGCAAGAGAAGTCAAAACAGTGAAAGAAGGCAAGATATGAAAGTTCAAGGTAATTTTGGTAATTTTACAGCCACCGTCCGGAGGTCTGGTCAAATGGAAAGTTGAAGATCTTGATGCCACGAAGATACTGGAAGAAACGGAACCTCAATCTGAGCTACGGTGAAGAAGTTATGGCCCTTTGAAAATGGAGAAAATTCTGAGAAAATTCGTGGAAGAATGCTGTGTAGCGAAGTTTATCGAACCGAAGGCCGAACCAGTTCGGGGGAGAATCGGTTCGAGGTACCACCCGAACCGGTTTGGGGTACTTGACGCTGGCAAGAGTTCCAAAATTTTAAAATTCCTTTTGGTTTCCTTATAAAAGCCAACTTCGGGGGAGTTATTTTTCAAGACTTGGAGAGATGATTTTGAGAGTTCTATTAGCTCAAGTCTTCTTATTTTTAAGTCCCTAAACTCATGTTTTGATTCACACATCATTTCCATACCTTTGTGAATCTGTTTGAAACCCAAGAACACTACTTTGGTTTTGTTCATTCTTGTGGAGAAGCCGTCTTTCTTCTTCATTGCTGCTCACCTGAAGTTCCTGAAGGAGATTCTAGCCGACAACATCGGAACCGACACCTGCGGGTATTTCTTATGTCACCCTATTTCATTGTAATTTGTGTAATTTATGTCTTACAAATTATAGTGAAATAAAAAGGTTTTGCCCTTCGGGGATTTTTCCTGAAATTGTTTATTTTATACTGTATGCTTCATTTTATTGGATAAATCATCTAGATGCATATTTTGGGGTTTAACTAAAATTTAGGAATAATTAAAATTGGATTTTATTTGAGGAGTCGCAATATTTTTGCTATAGCGATTCTATAGTTTGGAGAAAAATTCTCAACTTCCTTGCCAGATCAATGTCTCCACCCCTGCTGAGCAAAAGAAGTCCGATGTTGGGGGACTCTTTAGTAATTGAGCCCTCTGTGATGAAGAGCCAAAAGCCCCAGTTCAAAATGATGAAGAGGGATCCATCCACCCCTTTAGAGATTCCTTGGAAGCATCAGACCGATAAGGGTTAGGGAAATGCACCTTTTGTTACTGTTAATCCACGTCTTGCTCACGGGCTAATGAGAGAAGGAGTCCTTCCTGCCAACGAGGTTATTATTACTGCCCTTTCTCGATACAGGTTGGTCGAGCATGATAATCACAACTTTACTTTGGTAAGTGTTATTTAATGTTTCCCTCTTGCTATATGTCAATGTTATTTATTTTTTGATGTTTAACAATGATGGTTTCTTGCAGTTCTTAGTTGATTATGAATAATTGCAAAAGAGGGACGGCCAACTGAGAGAGTCCTCTGTGGATGTGGAGGCAGCTATCTAGGCATGCAAGAGTCTTTGGAGGCTGTAAAAAGACCATGAAGGTGACAAGAAGAAGTGGGAGGAAACCTTCAAAACGCTATAGTGTGGGAAGGCCAATACCGAGAAGGCTACAGGGGATGCAAAGAAAATAGTCGACCAGGCTATGAAGGGAGTCTAGGAGGCTAAGAAGGTGGTTGAGGACACCAAGGACTAGGTTTTTGTGTTACAAGCTAAAGCCAAAAGAGATAATGAGGATGCCTATGACCATTGGTGGGATAAGATATTATCCACTAATGTTGTTCAAGTTGAGTACTTAAAGAAATCTTCCTTCAAAGAAGGCTAAGATACTGCCCTCACCTAGGTCGGGGCTATTGTGGGATCTAACCTCTTCCTCCAACACAATCCAGGCACTCCTAAAATTAAGGAGGAGGTTCATGACGAAGAGGGGATGATAGAGTCTTCTATGCCTTAAGAGCTGACGATAGTAGTGGCACGTCTAGAGAAGGGGGTGAATCAAAATAAGGAGAAGGTGTAATGACTATGGTCTTTGTAGCTTTGTTTTTTGAATTTGTTGATGTAGTTGATCAATCTGCCCACTTTTAATATCATTCACAGTCTCAATGAAATTGCTCCTTTTTCTAGTAATGATTTTGTTTAGTTTTGAGCACTCTTTTTTTTGCATACATATGCAATGTCCTATTCATTTCAATTTAACTCTGGGATGGTTAGCTTGGCTGCAGCTGAAAGTGAAATTTTTAAGATAAGTAACCAACTGTTTGCAGCAATCCATGAGTATCCTGGTGAAGAAGAGATGGAGGAGGTGATCAGTCTAGTTGTTTCTAACCATGCTAAAGAATGTTACATCCACATGTGTAGGTTATTCCACTAGGTTGTGGTGACAAATGCCTCTTATTATAAGATGATACTTCAACTCTGAGAATGTATGCGCTTGTGATCAAATGATAAAATTATATATTACACACCTTTTAACTCAACCAAACCCTAAACATGCAACAATATGTGATTCAATAAGATAATGAACTAAGCATGAACATTCAAACACATGCTTGTGAGGAAAAATCCCCCAAAGGGGCAAAACCATTTATTTTAATTATAATATTATAACTGTACAATTTCGGATTACAATGAAAATACAAGTGACTAAGAATTACCCTCAGGTGTCGAATTCTATAGTCGGCGGCTGGAGTTATCCCTTTCCAGTAGGGCTGCAATGAAGAAGAAGAACGGTCTTCTCCATAATGGTTTGAACAACAAAAGTGCGTTCCTGGGTTGCAAAGTGATTCACAAGTGTTTGGAAATTTGTGTGAATCAAAAACCTAGAGTCTTGGTACTCAATAGGTGAAGACTTAGAGTTTTTTGTACTCTGGAAATCGTGTATAGAAGTCTTGGAAACCAACTCCCCATAGTGGGTTTATAAAAGAAGTCCTGGGCCTTAAAAATATGAACACGATCTGTTGAAGTTTATCCCAGGCGGACCGGTCTGGGTCTGAGGAGGATCGGTTCATTTTAATTTTGGATTCTTCGGTTTGCTTCCTGTCCGGGGTGTACTAGCCTTTCAGCAGGCGGATCGGTTCGGCTGAGGGGCGGACCGTTCGATAGGCGGATCGGTTCTTTTTCTCTGGGCGGACCGGTCCGGCTGTGCAGAATTCTGATTCCTCCTCTTCTTTGATATTCGGATCCGTTGATGACTATATGAGTCTTGAATTTCTTCAACGGTGTAACGACGTACGGCATAACAAATTAATGATGGACAAAAATGTCCTTACAAACTTCAATGAGATCACAAGGAAGAAGTAGCTAACTTTTTGGCAGATTATGAGAGGAAGTTTCTCATTCTTCGGAGTGATAGTGGAATTGATAAGAAGTTACAAGAATTATCCTCGGTATATTCACAAGGAAAAAGAAATGACTGAAACATCGAAGCAATCATCCACCGCTGCTATCAGAAAGAACAAATCTATCACAACTGTGTCGACAACTACTGTTGCACACCTGGGGTGTAAAAAGGAATGTAAGCAAAGACAAAAAGAAAATCGTGGGTTAAGTCCCTTAGAGTATTTAATATTTTTGTAAGTAAATAATTGTTTTAAATCGTTTAAAACCGTAGTGTATTACTTTCCAGATTAACCGGTCGCACTCACATGAGATGAACCTCACCTCTCAACTATAGTGCACACCTAACATGTTCATTTATTATCCTAATTAAACAACCCGGTCTAGTTGGAACATATAACCATTATCTAAGACCAATCCCACGAATACCCTCCATTATCTATACAATTGCCTTCTCTAGGTATACATTTGTTGTAGCCTAAAATAATTATGTCAAATGGACCAATAAAATGGTGACACCTTTCAACATTACCACTGGATCCACAAATGGTGGATTAATCCGGTCGGCTCATATATCTCGTGGTCAGCCATCCAGCCGACCACACCTCGGAAGATGAACCATCCGTAACATGAACATCCATTCATGGGATATTCAACAGCCACCATGCACATGCACGTGAACAAGTATCCAACAACATATTATAATGTAAAGATGCAAATGCCTAATGTATAAAGGCATTCCATCTCTTTACCTTCCAACTACTATAAATAGACTACTATTTCTCTTAGTTAGGGGATAGAACCACTTCGTTATAACCCAAAAAATTATTACTAACAGACTTTTACTAAACCCTAAACCTATAGTGCCATTATCTCGTGGATGTAGGAACAATTCTTGGATTGAACCGCGTAAAAGTCTTGTGTCTCTTTACAATTTCTTTATTTCTTCATCATATTAGATTTATCTTTGATTATGCATTTGGGAAACTCAAGCTAAGATTTTTCCCAAAATATAAAATCCAAATTTAGACATCACCAGATTGGTGTTGTCTGTGGGAACCTCGACAAGCCATTATTGTTTACTGCCAAATTCTTTTAAAACTTACTTTTAACCCCACTCCTAATGTATGACAAATGTCTAGAAAATTAGTCTTACTGGAGGTAATGCCTTCTGTACCTCCTGGTATATGAGACCTTCAGGGAATTTTGCTAAACATCGCTAAGGGCAAGAACGATGCAGGACACAGTAAGGAAACTTACTCAAATGCTCCAAGACAGGCCCACTGTTGCCCCATCTCCCATAAGAGAGTTGTTACCTCCACCTCATTGAAATGAAAAAAGTAGATCGAGGCATTCTAGATCCTATTATGATCGATCTTAATGACCTAGTGTGACCTCCTCCCTCAGATCCACTGATTACTACGATGTATTATCCCTCTCCCAAAAGCGGTCGAACGCCCTCGAAAAGTTGAGTAAGGCCTCCGCCTTCAATCGGCTAGGTCCCTGAGAAAATAAGGGCCATAATCATAGGGAGACATCCAAATCTTGAGAACGCTGAGAAGGGTCAATAAGATCGTAAACAAGTGTATGAGGATCCGCCCCAGTCGAGCAGACTTCGCATGATTGGAAGGGTTTAATCTAGTGATTGGAAGATCGCCCGGGAGAAATAGCCATATCCCAAAATCCCTTGCAAAGAAGTTTTGTGAAAGGATCACCCTTTGTCTCATCCATCGTGGATTTTCCCACACTTGCTAAGTTCAAGGCACCTATGGTTACTCCCAAATATGACTATAAAACTAATCATGTCCTTCATGTACAACAGTACAAGGTTGTAGCCAACATCTAATCAGTCCCAGATGAGACGCGTTATCAAGCATTTTCAGGCACTATCACTGGATCTGCGTAAATTTAGTACAAAAATTTACCTCGATGGAAAATCTTTAGCTTTCAAATACTCATCGAGCTATTCATCAGCAACTTCTTATTTAAAGATAAACCCATTAAAAGGGTAGCTCATTTACTAAGTGTTCGTCAGCGACAGGGGAAATAACTCGCGAATATATAACTCACTTTAATAGCGAAAAGTTATAAGTGGTAGACTACGAAGAGAAGATAGTTATTACTGCCCAAATGAGCAACTTACTCCCCGAGAATTTGTATTATGCCCTGGACAAAGACCCCCTAAGACCATAAGTTGGCAAGATCCTGAACGCCGAGGAGTCTATGGCTGCTAAATAAGCCCCAGGTGCCAAAGCCGATAGTCATAAGAAGGATCAAAAGGATAAAAAGCCCAAGAAGTATGACGAATATACCCCCCTCACTGTTGGCGAACATCACATCGGGGAGGAAATCAGAGGAAGCAAGGATCTCAAATGGCCTTGGAAGTTAAAATCCGAGGTGGGACAAATACAAGTATTGTGAATTTCACAAAGATTATGGGCACACTATGAACAACTGTATTGCCTTAAAATGAGAATGAAAATTTGATCTGACGTGGCAAGCTATCTAAGTTTATTGACAGGTCAGAGGAACGAGACTCTAGAAGACGATTTGAATCTCCTTGTAGAGGAAGAGATGACAAGAAAAGAGGTAGATATAATGACTCAGAAGATGACCCAGACGTACTAAAGAAACCCTGGGAGCCTGAACTGGAGGTAAATATGATCTCTTTTGGCTATCACGAGGAGGCGCTGGTGGCGGTAATGAAATAATTGAAAGAAAAGTCTACTTAAATGAAGCCAAATCATGTTTATACATCCTCCGGATCAACCTATCTGATGATGTTGATGGTCATCCAAGAAAAGTGAACAAAGATAATCCAGTGATAGGTTTCTCTAAGAATGATCTATCTGGAGAGACATATCCCCATAATGATCTTATGGTCGTCACTATGAGAGTACATGAAGTAAGGGTGACCATAATCCTAGTAGATAATGGCATCTTGATCGACGTCGTGTTCTACAATTACTTCCAAGGGTTAAGGTTACATGATAATAAATTGGAGCCCTATCACAGGCCTCTAATAGGTTTCTCGAAAGAAAAGGTGTACCCTTTGGGAACTGTCAAACTCGAAGTTATTATTGGCACTTGGCTTTCCATTCGAATCGAAAGGATTCATTTCTTCTTCTTAGATAAGAACGTTCAATCAATATACAGTATGATGCCCAGTAGGGTCGGCTTGTAGAAATTTGAAGTAGTACCATTTACTGTCCATCAGTGCATAAATTTTACCACTCATTATGGGGTCGGCGTTGTTATGGGAAATCAAATTTAGGCCAGGGAATGCTATAATACCTCAGGTGACCAAGTAGAAGTAAAGAAGCTTAACACTACCTACCAGATTGAAACCTTAGTTCCTCGCGAGGAGGCTAATTTAGTTATAGGACACGTGGTGGAGGTTACCGAAATGATTATCTTAGATGATGATTGCTCGGAAAGAACTACACATATCGCGTCATCTCTGGATCTAACACTAAAAGAGGAGATAATAAAATTCCTTAAAGGGAGGAAGAGTGTATTTTCTTGGAGCCACAAAGGCATGCCAGGGATTGACCTGGAAGTCATATTACATGAGTTGAATATCACCAAAGACGCTAAGTCGATCAAGTAAAAGAGGGGCGTGTTTAGTCCTGAGAAGGACATGGATATCCAAGAAGAGGTGGACAAATTGTAGAGGGCGAAGTTCATTAGAGATGTCAAATACCCTGACTGGTTGGCTAATGTAGTGATGGTGAAAAAGAAAAATAATAAATGGTGCATGTGTGTTAATTTTACGAATCTCAACAAGGATTGTCGAAAAGATCACTTCCCCTTGCCTAGAATAGGTCAGTTGGTTGACGCTACAGACGGGATTGAACTACTCAGCTTTATAAATGCCTATTCAGGGTACAATCAAATCAAAATAAATGCAAAGGATAAGGAGAAACCTAATTTATCACCAATTGAGGTACCTACTGCTACAACGTCATGCTCTTTGGGCTAAAAAATGCTGGTGCAACATACCAAAGGTTGGCGAATAAGGTTTTCGAAGAAAAAATTAGCAAGAAGACTGGTGTATATGTAGATGACACGCTTACTAAGAGAGAGAGCCATCGACCATATTAAGGACTTAGGGAAGTCATTTGATCAGCAAGGAAAACATCAGATGAAACCCAATTCAACCAAATATGTGTTCGGCGTACAAGAAGGAATGTTCTTGGGGTTCATAGTGAATTAGAGAGGAATTTGAGCCAATCCGAATAAGATCAAAGTATTGATTGACATGCAGCATCCCTCAGGCAAGAAGGATGTATAGAAGTTAACTGGAAGAATAGTTATCCTTAATAGGTTTGTTTCTCGAGCTACTGACAAATGCTTACCCTTTTACAAGGTGCTAAGGAATATTTTTAGTGGAATGAAGAATGGGAGAATGGCGTTGACGCGTTGCTTGGCTTTGGTGATGGTGTTTATGAGTCTATTTCGGGTGCATTGTCCCAGTTATTACGTCTAGGAGATTTGATGGGGCATATCATATATGTCCCGTGCTTACGACCTTTCATGCGTAATTTCCGAGGTATTTATTGGCGCCAAAATCTTATTAGGATTTTATGCGGATTTAGGGGCGTGAAAACCCTTGATTCCATTAACTGTTGAAATGAGACACATTCGTAATAACTCGTCTACCCATGTATCCATTTTATACAAATTAACTGGGGTAAGGGATATTCGACGCAATCTATAGTTTACTCGCTTTGTTAATCTAGTTTCAATACACCCGCCTAGATTAATATTTCCCTTTTATGCATATTTTCCCTTTTTTGTTTGTAATAATCTTTTTCCCTTTTATTTAGGAGTACTAAATCAATTAAATTCTAGCAACTCGTCTCACTGGATCATTAGATACCTGACTTACCACTGTGCTTGCCTCGCAAGTGTAGTCGTAACTTAGGTTTATGTATTATCGCGGTGAAACAAAAATGACTGTGCCCTTACACATGCACACCTTTCACGCTGGTAATCAACAACTAGTAGTGGTGCATGATTGATAATCAATACTCATCAATACTCCTGACGATATAGATGTGGAATACATTCTCCGTTTCCAATTCTAAGCCTCTAATAATGAAGCATTGATTGCAGGTTTTGAATTAGCTCTGTCATTGGGTGTTGAATAGGTAATAGCTCACAGTGATTCCTAGCTGATCGTCAATCAGGTGTTGGGGATATATGGAGTCAAATGAGAATCAATGCAAAACTCAAAGTACTCTCTCCAAATTTTTGGTAATCTAAATGGACAGATTCCAAAAATTGAGAATGCCCAAGCAGATTCACTTGATCGACTGGCTTCGATAATAATGATTATATTAAGGAGAACCATTCTTATAGAAATCCTAGCAAACAAAAGCATCAACGAAAAAATTATCAGTATGATTGTAGTGGACTTGGGTCCCTCATGGATGGATCCCATCAAGGGGTATATTGAAATAGGAGCTTGGCTCGAAGACCCAAAGGAAATAAGAAAGTTGATATACAAAGCACTTAGCTACATCTTAGAATGAAGGATCTTGTATAAAAGGGGATTTATTGTCTCTTTTCTCAAATGTGTCCATCTGATTGAAGAATAAGACCTGATAAAGGAGGTGCATGAAGGATCATATGGAGCTCATTCGACATGATGATTATTGGTACGACGAGTGGACATACAAGGATATTATTGGCCAACAATGATGGTAGACCGCGCTTCATATGCTAAAAAATATGACAAGTACTAAAAGTTTGCTACCATACGTAGAAGACCGAGGGCTAGGCTCACACCAATCACATCCTCGTGGCCTTTTGCCATATGAGGGATTAACTTGGTTAGCCCTTTATCGAAGATAAAAGAAAGGTTTAAGTATTTGGTCGTTGCTATAGACTACTTCACTAAATGGGTGGAAGTTGAGCCACTAGTGGAAATGCCCTATGAGAAAGTCTTTCGATTCATATGAAAGAAAAACGTATGTCGCTATGGCAGGCCATATGACTTTATTACAGATATTGGAACTCAATTTGACAACCAAGAATTTGAGGACTACTATATCCAATCCAAAATCCTAAAGATACATTTTGCACTTAGGCATCATCAATGCAATGGCCAAATGGAAGTAATAAATGAAACACTTCTCGATGGTTTGAAGAAGAGGCTAAATGATGCCAAAGGAAACTGGATTGATGAATTATATAATGTGCTTTGGGCCTATTGGACCACGCCGAGTACAGCTACCAATGAAACTCCTTACATGTTAATATTTGGAACAGAAGTTGTGGTACCTATGACGATGGGCTTACCCAGTCATAGAGTCCTCATCTTTAACTCTCCCAAAAGTTATCTCGTGAGAAGACTAGACTTAGAACTGATGGAAGAAGTAATGGAAAATACAAAACTTCGTGTAGTATCCTACCAACAACGTACTAGCCTATTCTAGAACAAAAGAGTGAAGTCGATCAACTTAAAAGAGGGGGACTATATTCTAAATAAAGCTCTCCAGAAAGGAAACAAGTTAGAAGCTAACTGGTATGGTCCATATCGCATTTCTGATGTTGTCAAACTAGATACGTATCAACTAAAAACACTAGAAGGAGAACAGTTTAATAATCATTAGAATGCTGAGCACATTAAAAATTATTATCAACAATTATGAATTGAAGTTTTCAACAAATATGTAGCAACTATTTTCTTTATTAATTATAAATTATTGGTTTATCATCATTGGACTTCCTTTTTATATTTTTTTGGGAGTGGGAATAAATTAACCATCTTATAACCAACAAGAGCAATCAATCTTCATCAAACTTCATGTATGACTTCGTATTTGACAATCCACGAACAAGAAATTCCTAATTCTAAAACTTCATGTATGACTTAAAGTCAAGAACAAGAAGTTTTACCATACCAAATTAAGGAAAAATCATATAACATTTGGTCGCCAATGGTAACTAATACAAACACTTATTTAAGAACGACAAGAACCGTTTAGACAAGTACAAGTGTGTTAGTAAAACCTAACGCTTAACAACGTACATTCATCGAAATAGGTAACCGGATTAGTAGATTATTCTGCTAACTGCCGACCACATAATCATAATACATAACTATTGGTAGGCCACAACCCTATAAAGAAAATATAAACAATAACTTGTATTTTATTCAAAATGAAGAGAATATAACACCACTACAAGTTATTTTTATCAAATACAAGATCAAAGTAGATCCAATGTAAACACTATTCATTAAGCTAGTCGTTTAAAAAGAGCTTTCTCCATCCCTTCAGTGGTATCATCCAGAGCAGATGGGAGAATAGTGGATCCCAATTCCCTAAGTCTCTTTTATCCGCTGGAGCTAGGCTTATCCACAAAGTGCAGAGGTCGAACAAAAGTATCTTCCTTGTGAAGGCCATAATCATCAAGGTATTTTCTAACAAGGCTTAGGGGAATAGCATTAATTGGAATTCATTTAATGTCTAACTTGAATAGAGGATTAGGATGATCTAGACAGTCAGGGTCATTCCAGTACCATAAAGTATCCTTCTTCGGTACCTTTAAAACTGTCAAAGCATTTAGCCCACCCCACTTATAGCCTTCTTTATTATCTTCCTCCACCTCATCGTCCATGTGTGCTAAAGATTCATCATAACCATTTATCCAAATATTTCGTGGTTTCTTATGAAAACTGAAGGTAAGACGATCCACTTTCTCACCTAATTTCTTAATGTTGGCATATTGACTCTTTATCAGAGTGTCCTGGTTGGCCAATATATTTCTAGTCCTCTTTTACTCCACTATGGTTAGAGCAACCACCACCTTCTTGGATGACTGGACACCCTTGGATTTTTTCAAGTACCCAATCTCTTCCATCATTCTCTTGCTCCATAAAAGACGCCCCTCACTCTCATCAACACTTGCTGATTTTTTGAAACCTTTCAACTCATCCCTCAACAAGTTATTCTCTTCATTCAACAAACTAGAAACCTCCCGAGAACTATTCAGCTCGCATTTCATTACAAACTCCTTGTTACCATAAGTCGAAGATACATCATGCAGCTTCTTGTCAAAACCACTTTCACTGCTCAGCGAGAAAATTTCACCTCGTAATCAAAATTCAGACTGGTAAGTGATGCCTTGTAGTCCTCCTGCATTTTGAGTATCATTTCATAGTACGAGGCATTAGTCACCACAGCTTGGCTGAACAGTCTATGTAGATGGAGATAATTTTTCTAACTTTGTTGGGGGCATCTAAGTCGAGCACCACCTCGAGCTCTTCTTCCTCCAAATCCTCATTACATGCCCCAAAAATTTAAACACTCCTTTTATACAAGTCAATATGTGCAACTGCTATAACAGACCTCGTATATTTAAACTGAAAAGCAGGGTATGAGTATAAAAGGCCAAAAGAAAAGTACAATAAGCATTAACATAGTGAAGGGAAAAGAAAGGTCATTTTTATTAAAATTTGTAGAAAGGAATAAATAAACTAAAAAGCAAACTGGATTTCAAAAAGAGAGAATTACAAAACTAAAAATAAGAAACAAGAAACAACCCTAAGGTGGCTACACCTTCTCCTTATCCCGAGCCACCTCCTCCTCAGAATGAGTAGCCACCACTACCATTTCAGGATCCATAGAAAACTCATGTGTTCCTTCATCATCATCCATTTCTTCATGAATAATGGGAGGAGTACCAGGGTTGAACCGTTGGAAAATATCAGAGTCTACAATTGTATCGACCTTACTGAGTGCATCATCCCATCCTTCATTAAAGGATGTCTTGTTCAGAAATTTAACCTGCACAACCACATTTGAAAAGGTTTTATCCCAGCCCCTGGTGTAAGCGTCCTCCTTTTCCTTCTTAAATTATTCCCTTAGACCTTAGTACTTTCCCTCTACATCGGTAACAGTCTTCTCAGCACTGTCAGACATCTTGGCGGTGTCCTCGACGATCTTTAAAACATCATTCTTGTCATGATCAGCCTACTCCAGTATTCCCTTCCATTTCTCCCCATCTTTTATTTTCACCTTCTTTGTGGCATCTAGAGAATCCTTCAAACCTTTGAAAGTGACCACATCAGACGAAGACCCCCTTAGATGGTCGTCTCTCCTCAGGACCTGATCATAATCAACTAAAAACTACAAAATCCAAAGGCAAGAAAATCAACAAAGCATAGCATTCAAAAGTAGACGAATGAAATAAGATCAAGGGATGAGATATTTACCAAAGCTAGGTTGTGATTGGACCTCTCCAAAAGTCTTGCCTTTGGAAGATCAGCTTTAGCATACTCATCCGTAGGAAGTACTCATGAGCCTATTAAACCCCTAGCTAAACCAGGGTTCACTGCCATAGAATCAATGCCAACAGAAGCCTAGTAGGCATGACTCTTTTTTGCCAACTCTTGCAGGTCGGCCGGTCTTTTTTTCAATCTTTTAAACCTAGGTTTTTAAAACTTAACCTCCACTAGCACCACTACCATTG
Source organism: Sambucus nigra (assembly GCA_949130495.1). Taxonomy (NCBI): domain Eukaryota; kingdom Viridiplantae; phylum Streptophyta; class Magnoliopsida; order Dipsacales; family Adoxaceae; genus Sambucus; species Sambucus nigra. Next base: position 446,349,768 of record OX422218.1, on the reverse strand, counting down.
AGCTCTTAGAACCACCCTCACCAGTGTCCTTCTTCTCAACTGGGGGAGGAGTCTTGGATCCAACAAGAAAATTGTGAATTCTTCTCTTGACCGTCTTCTTGGGGGATGAAAGTATGGTTGGTACAATGTTGATATCTAATGACTTAAAAGAGGATGATGATCCTCCAATAACAACGTTCCTTTCTTTTTAGGATGGGGATTATGAAGAAGTAACCGATGAGGATGAGGTTGGCTCGTTCAAATCAATGGGGGCTACATGGATATCGTCAATAGGCCAAGCAACAAATAATGTGATTTTGCTCTGATAATCCAACAACACATACGCCGAGATAGGATGAGATTCTCTTAGCCTCTATTAGACAGACCACACGAGCTTTAAATTAAAAAAATTCACCTCTGAATTAGGTAGATAGTCTTTCTTTCTTCTCTTTGTCAAACACAAGCACAAAAATATTGGTAAAAAAAAGAGGAAGTCAAAAACGAACAAATAAAAAAATATACAATAAAGATGAGGTAGACCATTGCAATGCCCTTCCTAAGGGCAATGTGGCACATTATATTATGCATCCTCAGGAAGAGGAGCATGCCACCAATTCTTAACTACTATGCCATAATCCCAATAATCATTATTGGAGTGAGGCAAATTCACCACCAACGCTTTATTGGAATGTTTTGTCTTCAGATAGTAAACATTGTCAGTAGTGGTTCACCAACTATAGAAATGAATTAACTCTGTTATGCCTATTTGGGTTCCATATAACTCATTAATACGGTTAACCCCATTTATAACCCTCCAACGGTTTGGGGCCAATTGAGCCAGGACCACATCGAAATATTGGAAAAACTTGAGAAATAAATTATTAGGCGGGAAAGTAACACCACACTCAACTATAAATATGGTGGCAAGCCAGTGACCCTCATTCAAAGCGCATAAGTCACATGAACCCGTAACTAACTCAATTATTACCTAATTAAGGATTTTATGTTTTATCCTAAAATCCTCCAAGGAAATTTCATCCACAATATAAACCATCTTAAAAACCTAGAAAAGAAAAGATGAGAAATAAAAGTCCTTATAGTGACAAAAGACACACAGTCGAAGTCTTTCCTTAACACCTAAGTAAGATGTCAATAATAGAAGATGGAGTTTTGAAATTTAAGGTGAAATGAGATTGAGGGGGAAGAGACCTTTTATAGGTAGGATGATGTCCCTTAATCTCTATGACTTGAAATAATTACACGTACTAAACGTTTGAGATATCGACAATGCCCAATATTCCCAGGCATCCAAAAGACCAGTCACCAGCGTCCCCTTAGGCGGTTTGCTATTTTTCCAACTATTGACAAAATTACCACTGCCTTAGTTTGAGTGATTAAAAATGACATCCATGAGGTCGGCTTCCGACCATTAATTTACCAAGACGCGTAGAAGCTTTGAAGATGAATACTCCATCCTTTCGCTATCCTATCAACTATGAAATATTGGGGGCTTTTGTTGTAGCCTAAAATAATTAGGCCAAATGGACCAATAATATGGCTACACCTATCAACATTACCACTGGATCCTAAAATGGAGGATTAACCCGGTCAACTAAGATATCTCGTGGTCGTCCATCCAACTGACCACACCTCAGAACTATCTGTAATATGAATAGCCACATGTGGCTCGTGCCATAAACTGATACATACATTATATCATATAAACATACCTATATAACACTCATTATATGTGTATGACCTCATCCCCAGAGCTGAGACCTCGCGGATGCATCCCTCGTGTGCTATCCGGCTCCAGACATCACGCCTCGCACCGAGCCACAGGGTCGGAATGCCACCACTAATCCCAAACGAAACACATACAATGGAGGCGATCATAAATTTACATCCATGGGTCACAACCATAACACATCGCGCCAAACCGAACATGAAACCAACACTTATCCTCACGCATGGATAGTGGTCATGCAATAGTCCGATAACCTGGGGAATCAATCCAATACCTGCTGGTCAATGACATGATGGACTTCCTACTATGCGCAACCTCCAACGATATCATTACCAAGTAGGTATATTTAAATAAAGCAGGTAGAATGCACACACACACACACACACACACACACACACACACACACACACACACACACACGCATATATATATATATACGTCACTCTAATATGTATATATCATAAGTACCGATCACATACGTATATCCCACAGCATACATGAAAATATGTTACTAAAGCCGTTTATTAAAAATAAACTATTTAAGTAACTCCGAGCTGTTTTTTGAGGAAACTTTTTTCTTGAAAAAACAAAACTATTTGAACACAAGATGTGTTTAACAAAATAGTATGTACGAGATCTATTCAAGATTTGAATAACAGGTTTAAAAGGTAGTTTAAACAAGCTTTAAACTCACCACAACCAAGAATGAGATGAGGAGATGTAGAAAGATTAAGTTCACGATTTTTTACGTGGTAAAACCTCACCAATTGAGGAAACATCCACGACTCCCTCTACGAAGTAAAATAAAAAACAAATCCACTAAAACAAATTTATGAGTTACAAACTATATAACTAACATGCATACAACTCAGACCTATATAAGTTTAGGAATGTACCCTCTGGTGTCCTTATAACTTCTCTGCAGTTCTGATTTTAGATGTTTTTCTCCCAGTTTGTTAACTTCTGATTTGTTCCAGCACTTTACGTCGACTTTTGTTCCCAAGATCTTATTACCAACACTTTTCGTCTTGTAGTGTGAAAGTGTTTGTGGAGGTGATCTCTAACACATGCATGCACACACTCACACTTATCAAGTACAAACAGTCCTAGCAAATTACATATAAGGCTATATGTAGTGATTTTTCTTTTTCTCTCTTCTCACAAAACTTTGAACCTGTTTGACCTTTAAATCAATCCCAGAATCCACGGATATCTTGCTTAGAATACAGTCAAGATCTTAATCAATCTTAGAGTTTTGAAAAGATTTTCGAGATTGAAAACCTCCAAGTGTAATTCCAAACTAGGTCAAAGGTTTAGTTTTAAGAGAACTAGAAACAGAAAACATTTATTGTTGATTTAGAGATAAAAACAATTTTCAGAAAAGAATCAACAATATATTTCTCAAGATGAGAAATAAACTATGTAAATCTAAGTGTGATGTAACATGCATAACATAGATCTGAAATTTCTATGAAGAAGAAAATAGGTCTAAGTAAACAGTTTAAGTTGGAAACAAGATCTAACGAACAAGAGGTTACAACAACACAAATATATCTCAAAAACTCAAGAACACTCAGGGTAGTGTTTTGGATATGTAGGAGTTTTTTGTGGAGTGTTTGGTTTGAAAGAGGATTGACGAACATGGGTTAGGGTTTCTAACTCTCTCTCTTTCTTTCTGGTTTCTCTCTTCTCTCTCTTCTCTCTCTTCTCTCTGCACTCTCTTTTTTATTCTCAGGAATGAATTAGCCGAAAGTCTTGGACGACTGAGAGGAGGATCCTTTTTATAGGACGAAGAGAAGGATCGAGAAGCAGGTTCAAAAACAAGGGTCAGGATTGAGTCAAGCTGGATTGACTTAAATCCAAGGGCTCACAGAAAGCGGTGATTAAAAGTCACCTGATTGGTTCAGGAGGGATATACAGGGAATACCAAAGAAAGCATGCAGGACGTTGATAAGGTTTGATCCAATGGCTGTAAGCATACGCGATTGTATACTCAGTGAAGAAACACAAATCCCACCAATCAGCAAGCAACAGGTGTTAACCAATAAATCGATATAAAACGCGCGTAAAAAATTAATTACAACCAAACCCTGAAGTCTCTGCCGCTTTTGGTTTCTACCCAAACCAACTTTGAGCCAATAAACCCATTAATCAATAATTAGAGATTGAACCCACAAACTTCTAAAATCAAGTTTTAATTAATAAAACATTTATTAAAAACTGTTTATAAAATCCCAAAAAAATATTTAAAAATCAAATTTAGGGATTTAAACATACTCAACATATGTACACACATAAATATGCAATATGACATGTACATGATGCATTCTACTCTGTGTGAGTGTTGGTAATTAGATCTAGATCACAACAAGATATATGAATGAAATAGCAAACCAATTTCTGAGGTTCTTTGGTTTCTAGGATGGACATAATTTTGTCACAATTTTTATTCCATTTTTTATTAATCTTAATTAGGGATTTAATTTCATTTTGTAGGTTTTGATCTTACCAATTTGTCAACTTTTGGATTTTTTTTACCATATAAGGTATTATCATGATTTGTTTATTTGTTGCCTTTTCATTTATTATTTAATATGTTTTTTTATCGTAGATAAACATGTACTTTTAACCATTTGACTATAAAATGGGTCAGTCCATCTCTACTTGTTGGCTTTTCGTTATGCAGTCTCTGCCACCCACTTGAGGTAATACCCTTTGGGTTTATGTTGCCAATAATGGGTTCTGAAAAAAATTAGATTTTCTTTCAATTACCTCACGCCCTCGATTCAATTTTTATCTATCGTTCTACATAATTACTGCTCCAATACATATAATATTATATATACACATATATTTTTTTAATTTAAGAATTTTATATTTCTTACAACGTTGTATTTGCATCATTTTTTTTCTTTTGCCTAACCATTAATCTCATTCTATTTCATTTTGTCATATTCTATGTAGGAATTTTCACATTGTCTTTTCGTAAAAATTATAATCACTTATCTTTTGTGCGTTGTGGCTATGTTTATTACATAATGAGATCATGAATTCATTTGATTTATTGATTTAATTGGTTTTTTAGGGGTTTGCTATTTAAACCATAATTTGGGTTTATTTCATGTCTAATATTCATCTTATATTTTCTTTATTGGATGCGAAACTTCGATTTCTTTCATTAAAGGTGATGTTGGGGAAGCCTCTCTCACCCATCTCTTATAAGCTTCCCTTATCTCAAGTACCCAATATTTGTCTTAGTTGTTTTGGATTTTTGGTTATTTTACTATTAGATTTGAACATGAGATTATTTTTGCTAATTTCTGTAGAAAAAATAAGTAAATAAAAATTAAAATTTGGAATTTGGTGTTGTATTTAATGTCACTCTATAGGCATTTTATATATGTGCTAATGTATTGATACTTAGATTCAATGTATTGATATTTATTTTGCGGATGTGGTTTTGATAAGCTTGAAATTGTTTTATGTTCATGAATTTTTACTCAAAAAATATGTTTTTAAAATTCTTATTTATGTGATGTGTTAGCACATTTTAGGGGAAAAATCTAATCCCTCACACATTGAAGACCAAGTTTATAATCGTATTACAACATGTGACTTTCATCATCAACACTCTTTCATCATCACCAACAACACCAAACATATATTTTTGTTTTGTGAAGTCTTTGTTAAAATGTGCCCACATATTGAAAATTTTATGAATAAGTGTTATGTTTATTTTACTAAACTAATTTTTTGAATATTTTTTAGACAAAGCCTAAACCTTTAAGCTCCCGATGAGAGTCATTTTTAAACTATTACTCTCATTGTGCCTAAAGTGATCTTTTCACACTTTTATTGTTGAATGGCAGTATTTTAGCAAATGCTTACATCAAATATCTTCTTTCAATGACTCCTGGACTTTGCTTCGCCTGGAAAGAAAAAGATAATTGTTTACTGAGTTTTGGGATTTTATCGGTTGTCTAGTTTGGTAAGGCTATTAACCTTTACCTATGGGTTTGTTAGAAGAAAGATGAGTTTGATTTTGTATGAATTCGTGCTAAACTTCTTTTATGATGGGTTTTTTGGAAGTTCACTACCATTTCCCTTGACGGATTCATTCATGGAATTTGTACAAATGAATTATGTTGTTTATGGAAACACTATGATCATGTTAGATTTTTTTTCCATTCCTAATATTAGAATTCCCTTAATATCTAAGGCCCCATTTGTTTGTGACACCCTGCCTATTTTAACCATGAGTGATCAATCCTTTATTAAAATAATCAAAAATCTCATTTGGTTCATTTTTAGCATCACTGTCAAAAACTTTTTAAATTACTAATCACTTGTGTTAGATTAAGCCAGTGCCAAATTTTATCTTTCCTTATAATGATATGCGAAATAAAAACAATAACCAAACCATCCACAAATATAATAATTTGAATCAATCACACGATAAATAATTGAATAATGATACCGAATAAACCATCGGTTCCCAAAATAAATCCAAATACAAGTCTGAAATAATAAACTGAATCCACAAAGTCTAATAAATACTGAATCACTGAAATACTAAAGCGTCTGAAAGAGGAAACATGCCCAAATGGAATACTGAAATGAAATCCTATCTAGGAATGAATCACGGAAGCGTCCACACAAATCCTGCAAGCCTTCACAAGTCCTGTAGCTACGCATCCATGGAATCAGTCATCAAGCTTAGCGTCCGTGTGGCTGGACACCTAAAATGTTTTGAAAAAAGAGAAAAATAGATTTGACATGGGTCAGAGCCTAATAAAACCTTTTGAAAATATTTAGCAAGTATTTAAATTGCATTTTAAAAACAGTTATTAGATACACACGTTAATCCCACATACACTCCCTTGAGTTTCCTCACCTCTCAATTATAGTGCACACATAACGTCTCCTACCAAGCTATGATACCCAGCCTAACTAGACATGCGTATCTAACCAATCCGCAAAAGGTTCAGCTCCCACGTATTGCCCATACAATAGGCTATCGTACTACCAATAACGAGTTTTACCCCACATATTATTATTGAATCAATTTATTAAGTTTCCCATACTTACTTCACTTTTAGATATACATTATCTATCTTTACTACCAGCACATATGTAGAAAAATCACTCTTTATTACATATAGCCCTATTAATTAGATTTCATCACACTTAAGTTGCTTTTAGATATACACTATCCATCTTTTCTTCTACCGCCCATAAGTAGAAACATCACTCTTTATTATAGCCCCATTAATAGGGATGGAAACGGGTCGGTTCGGGGTCAAGGAAAGTATCCCCAACCCTGTTAAAAATATCATTCCCCGTCCCCGCCCCGTTCCTCGTTATAATGGGTTGAGGGATCCCCGTCCCCGTTTAAAACGAGTATCGATTTCCCCGCGGGGAACTCGCTTTCCCAAATTCTACACTTAAATCCACCACAAAAAATTAACACCAATAAACACATGGATCTGATAAATCAATCATCTATAAAAAAAATCAACTGAGCATATCATAGAAATTGGAGGTCTAATGTGTCTCTACCCTTTAACCCACACACACGAAGAAAGAAAACTCTCCTCAAACCAAACCTCCCAAGGTTTGAACCTCAAATCTCCAACCCCATATGGTAAGAGGATAACCATGAGACAAAGGGCATTTTGTTCTTTTCATGATTGTGGTTGTATCTATACTTGAATAGATTCCAATTTAGTTGAACTTGCTGCAATTTTTCTGAAATATTTTTTTCTTCAGAAATTACATTTTTGCAATAGTTTCTTTATCATTTGTAGGTTCCTTTTTTAGTATTTAATACTCTTTTTGTACCTTCTTAGATGACTCTTTGACCAACCTTTAAGAGGGAACTACCAATGCCGATGGACAAAAGGGATGAAGTTGGTAATTTTTGTGAAGATATCTAGGAAATATCAAATTCTTCAATTTGAGCCCTATGATTTTACTTTACCCATGATTTCATCATTTGTGTAAATATGAAGAAATGTGAAAATATTGCCCATGTTTTCTTTTATGTTAGTAACCTTTTTCCTTATTTCCTTATTTTGAATGTTCTACATTTTCTTTAATATTTAGTGCGAATAGTATTGCACGGAATGTTCCTGCAATGTTTTAGCTTTAGAATTTGTTTATCACTTTTTGGATCTATCCATAAAAAAACTAAATTGTAATTTGGAATTTAAGCCGCACACCCCTTATAATTAAGGCTTGAAATTTGAACATAAACCCCTAAATTTTAAGATGGTTTGCATTTTTTTCTTCTTCTCATTTTTCTCTTTTGACATATATGGTTTTGTCGGATCTCAAGGCATGCATGATTAATGATTGATTTGTATATTGAAATGGTACTTCTTTCATTTGGTTATGCAAGAGTTTACACAGAATATACATCCAATTTTCCTATTTGCAAAAGTCTATCATTTTTCCTTAGGTTATTCAAATAATACACCTCTAAATTTTTTTTGCATCTTCATTTTAGCAATTATTAGTTTCTTATTTACTAAATTCTTTAATGGTCTTGGCCAATGGCCTCTCGAAGAAATTATGGATGATATGTTGATTTGTAGTAATACGTAGTACCATAGTAATAGTATTATAGACTCAATTTTTTTACGAACGTAATGATATTTTGGTTAGTGCTAAAGATATGTAATAATTATATATTGCCATAATACAGAAAGTGAGGGTTTTCTTATGTAAATTTTTCTCATGGGTAGTGCATTGACACATTAATTTTGATTGACTTACTCAGTTTCAAAATTTTCAACCCCCCGAGAATCGCTTATGTATGCATGTATGTTTGTGTGTATATATATATATATATATAAAGAGAGAGAGAGAGGTGCAAAGGCGGGTGAGTTAGAGAGTCGGGGTGAGTGAGAAGGGGAGCGTAGGATTTATGTTTGGGCCTCCAATGGGTCTCTCAAAATTGTTTATGACGTGGCAATCTTACGAATTGGCACAATCTTAGACCCTTGAATCTCAACAGGTGGAAAAGCATTGAATAGTAAACACCATTTCCCATTACACATGCACACACACATATGTTGAAACTTCAATACATGAGATACTTCATTTGTCCCCCTACCCCTGACAAAAAAACTTAAAAAAGATCCGGTAAGTAAAGCTCCCATCTCTCTCTCTTTAGAGAGAGAGAGAGGTAGTCCTATATCACACTTTATACATCACACCATATATCACACCTAGTTGTTGGCACTAGGAAATATTTTCTTCCAATTTCTTTTTTTCTATTGAAATTAACCTTTCAATCAATACATATTGAAAAAAATAGGTCAAAAAACATTTTCTAGCTTTTTTTTTTTAATAAAAATCACAAAAATCTGTTGGTGGAGACCCTTATAAATAAGGATTTTTCAGCAGTTTTTTTGTTGGATTTTTAAAAAATAGCTAAAAATTGTATTTTAACCTCACTTTTTGAACATGTGTTGAGTGGAAGGTTAACTCCATGAAAAAAAAAGTTTTCGGGCCTAGAACTAATTATGATGTGTGGCTGATGTAAGAAGTATGATGTATTGGAGCCTCTCTCTCTCTCTCTCTATTTATTTATACACACACACACACACACACACACACACACACACACACACACACACACATATATATATATATATATATATATATATGAAATAACTTAATATGTCGAAAGATAATTTTTAATTATAAACATTATAATTATATAAAAATATTCTTAAAAAACAGTTTTTAGATATTATACTAATTTACGCTTAATTTATTTTGCTCAATAATAAAATTTCCATAAATGTATTATAGTAATTTTAGGTTCACTATATTTTTTTCTATATTACATATAAATAAACTTTAGGGCTCCTCTTTTATTTATAGTTTTTTTACTTTAATACATTATTAGTTCTAGATTTTGGACTTAAATACAATTTTGATTAAAAAAATTAGTTTGCTCGAAAACCATTACAAATTATGTTAATCATAACAGACATGTGGCATTTTCAGTTAAAATGATTTAAAAAATCCTCATAAATATAAGACAAGAAAAAAAAATCAATTTAAATTAATTTTTTTTCCAAAACAATAAAAAGTAAAACAAAATTGTCTCCTCGCAATCCCCTCTCATGAGGATTCCATTGCCACCAACAATAGAAAAAAATTCCACACCGGGCCCTCCCACCGACGCCCACCCACCACCCTCACTCCCCCCCCCCCCATTCTACCCCCGCCATGACCCTCCCTTTGTAGCCTACAACCCCTCCCCCACCTCCTTCCCCAAGCTCGAGCATCCCCAACTCAGCACTGCAAACCCCTTATCATTAGCCCACCCCACCCAAACTCTGCCTACCCCCTGCAAAACCACTAACACAACCTGTAAAACCCACCAACAACACCTCGAATCTCGGATAGTTTAAAATCAAAATCAAATAAATTGATTATAGCCCTAGATCTAAAAATCAAATAGAGTATAACCCACCAAAACTGCCTGTTTTGATTTGAAAATCAGGTGTTTATGTTTGTGTGTGTGTGTGTGTGTGTGTGTGTGTGTGTGTGTGAGAGAGAGAGAGAGAGAGAGAGAGAGAGAGAGAGAGGGAGGGAGGGGGTTGGTTCTCAAGAGTTAGCAGGAGGATTTTCAGGGTTGGAAGTTTGGTGGTGGGATCACGAGGTGGTATTTAGGATTTTCAGGGTTGGAAGTTTGATGGTCTGGAATGGGTCGAAATAGTCCAGAATAGGTACCCGGGGTTATATTTAGGATCCAGTGGCTTTTTAAACTAAGTGTGAATCGTAAGAGGGCATACAAGTCATTTTACCTGAGGGGGAGAACGTTTAAGGATGATATTTAATGAAGGTTTACAGAGGAGGGCTGTTATCTATCCACCCAAAACGGATAAGGTTTGTGAGAGAATGAGAAAAGAGAAGATAAAGTGAGAAAATAGGAAGAAGAAAGGATTGTGGGAGGAAAGTTACCATCTTCGGGTTGTTGATCTTCATCATAAAAAGTGATTTATAAGGAGAAACTCATAATTCATCATCTTCAAGACAAGTATTTACTTGCTTTGATAATATTTTGTAGTTACATTTATCCATGCAAACCTTAGTGTAGAATAACATGTGAAAACTATGATTTCGGGTTGGGAAACTAAGGTAAATTTGGGTTTCAATATATATGAATGATGGTTGATGGATTTCATAATGTTTTTACAATGAATCTGATGTTTATATATAAAGAAAGTTAAGTTCTTGAATATATTAAGAGGAAGAAACCATATCTTGAAACTAAGGGTTGTTATGGTGTTAATTCTTGATCAAACTTGTTATTCAGGTGATTTAAGGTTATTTTTGGGATGATTTTTACATAAAATACTGATAGAATATGTTTGGGTAGGAATTAAGGTTCATTGATGGAACTTTGGTAGAGGTTTGAACTACCATGGATGGAGGTTGGGGGTAAAAACTCGTCAAAAGTTCATCTTTGCAATCGAGCAAAACTGAATCGGTTCGCTAGGAGGAGCGAACCGGTTCACTCATTGCGAGTTCACTTTATGCGATCTTTATGGAGTAATTGATTTAATTAAAAGTCCAATATCAACAAACCAAATTTATGTTATTAACCTAAGACATGCATCTAGGTGATAAAATAAATCAAACACACAACAACTGAGGGAAAAATCTCTTTACAGGGCAAAACCTTTTTATAACAGCACTTTAAAAAAATTACAAGATGGTCAACTTACAATACTACTTGATACTAGCCATAAGTATACTGTTCAGTCTCTAACAAAGCCACTTGTTGCCAAGCGGTCCATAAGCGATAGATTCGATCAATCTTCAGTCGCTTCAGTTCAGTAGTAGAGTCGCGCTCTAGAAGAAGAATAAGTCTTCAAAGGTTTGTAAATGATTTACTCTATATTTGGGATGTGATTATGAATCTTTAAAGGTGTTTAGAACACAAAAAGGGTGAGAAGCTTTTGCTACAGATTCGTAGTTACATTTTTTCAAAAGTTCCTAGAAAAGAAAATATGAAACAGGTATTTATAGGGCGATGCATAAATCCTGGTAGAAAACCCGTTCAAACGAAATCCAGGCTCGTTCGAACGAGAATGTAATCTCGTTAGACCAAAACCGAAATGTCGCTCGAATGAGTCAATAATCTCGTTTGATGTATGTTCGAACGATCTTCTAACGACATTGAAACAAAAGCCCCATAACAGTCGTTAGATGTTTGTTTGATGTATATATCGAACGAGGCTTCGAACCAAAACCCTACTTCGTTCGAACAAGAACAGAGTATCGTTAGAATGAGTCTACTAAAAAATTTATTCTTTTAAAAATAATAACCTTTTTTCATTTTTTAATAAACTATACACAACCCCAAAATATAAAACGAAGTATTTAATTCTCTAAGGAGAATTTTCCTTTTTCTCGAGATGCGTAGGATTCTTGACTTGAGTTGTTGGATTCGGGTACTGCGATTATGTGTGGCGTTTTATAACAGGATATGTCAAACTAAGCGTAATACATAAAGAGGCCTAACTATGTGCAACATTAAACTGTTTGCTCTTACAAATCTCCCCCTTTGGCTATTCCGGTACAAATCTAACAATCCTAACCGAAATCCAAATTAATAAAAAAAAATACAAAAACTCCTATAAAATACAAAGAAATCTAACAAAATTCCTAACCCCAGAATGGAGTGGCATAAGACTCTTTGTCTTCAAACTCTTCTTGTATTTCCTTTGGGATTCTTTGACTTCATCCTTATGTCTTGATTTCATCATGATGTACCTACACACATGAGGCAAATAAAATACCATGATTGGAATAGAGTTTAAAATAAAATAAAACTCCCCCTAACTCCTTAATTTGTTCTTCCCTTTTTTGTTTGTAATAGGCAAAGGAGTAGAAACATAATCGTTAAAACAAGGCATCACGAATAAAGAAAGATATCATCACACAAAGATATAAATAAATCACATGTAATGATAACCTCAAAGGCTAACTCACAAACTGTTTTTTTTTTCAAGAAAATTATACAACTTTCACCACACCATAAATTTACACTAAGAATCCCGAATCGTGAACGCGAAAGGTAGGGGTGTAAACATATGTAGTAGGATAATCAATAACAACAATCACGAAATATGTGCATGTATATTTGAGATACAATTTTAATTAAAGAACTCAAAATCAACATTAGGTATAAAAATTGGTGAACCTATGTGAAAAGTGAATTAACTCATACAACTAGTCAAAAACTAGTTGATTCTCATATCAAAGATGCCAAAACTACTTAATGCTTTTACGAGATTTTTAAAAAGTGCAAACCCATTGATCTTCGACTAACTCCCTCAAAATCTCCCAATCTAAATCTCTCAATTTAATTTTTAAAAGAATTAATGCTCATTTGTATCGAAGCATCAATGATAAAAAAAACATTGGCCTCGCACTTCTGTTTTTTGTGTTGTTAATATTTTTAGCTCTTTTCAAATGAAAATGGTGGCTTTTAACGCAAGGCTCTTTGAACCTTCATAGCCCCTTTCCATTGCTTAAAATATACCTAAAGTTTTTAGAAAAATTTCGAGCAATGGTTCTTACAAGCACATATTTTATTATCTCATTTGTTACATCATTTTCGTTTTTAAAGAAAATTTGAGATGACAACGCAAAGTTCGACACGTGACACGAAAAGTGAAATTTTCACAAAGGCTCATGTACGTGTGTGGTAAAGGTGACTAGGAGTCTATCAAAAAGCAAGCAATCATCAAATGAGAATGTAAAGACTCCAAACCTTATTAAGCATAAAATTAAGTGATTTCACAACGAAACGCTATCAAAGAGCCACGTGGTTATGGAATGAAGGAGTGATTCAGAGATTGTAAATGCTCATCCATATACGGTGTTAAACAAAGTATAAAAATCTTTCAATTTTTTTTATTAAAAAACTAATATCTTTTTGTATTTTTCCAAAAAATTTCAATAAAAACAAAACACTTTTTTGTATTTTTTAAAAAATATATAAAAAGAAAAAATATAATACAATAATAGTATACAGTAGCAATAGGGATATATGAGATGATTAAGAAAAGCTCCCTATTCTAATGACAGGTCTCAACCTCTATCATTAAGCCTGGAGGACTTATCCACATGAGATGACATACTATGAAATTCCTCCATTAAACATTTAGAGGTTTTGACTAAAAATTCCACTTGCTCTCTAAAACTCTAAAAATTTCTTATGTGATGCATGGGAACATGCGGAACAACATGTGTGGGAGTGCATGCGGGGACTTATGTAGGTACTCGTGTGGTAGAATAATGAGGAAGGTATCTATGAGACACTCTCCCTAACTTAAAGCAAAATTCCCTAAGGTGACCTATTTTCTTGCAATGGGAACAAACATACACGGGCTTGGGTCTACCTTATTCAAAATGTCTAGGACGAGCTCTCCTACATGGATTTAGATTCCTAGGTGGGTTAGGTTGAGGGCTATATGGATCTAACACAAACTTGGGAACCGACTTGGGTGCTACGTGAGAAGTGGACGCACCGTCATAACCTATTCCTAGACTCTCTACATTACCAAATACAGGACCGAGGAGAATATTTTGAACCTTCTTAGATGTGTCCTCTAAAGTGTCTTTGACCTCTCGGGAACGTTCGAGATCTCTCTCAAGTTGTAATACATGGGCTTCAAGTTTCTCACGAGTCTCTAATGAAGATTGAAGATATCCCATAAGACTAGCCAGTGTTGGTCAAATCTCTCTTTTCTCATCCTAAGACAATTAACTACTCACTCAAATAAATCTTCACCTTCTTGAGTTGACTCGCCAACGCGTCAGACACCTTTTTGGGGGGGAAGAGGGACAGAACCCCAAATTATTAAGAAATAGGAGAAATAGCCTCTCCTAGATGGCTAATACAAGCTCAAGAAGAAAGATGAAAAAGTTTAAGAATTTAAACTTGGGACTTTATAAATATCCCCATTACATAAAAACAATTTACACTACTTTTTTAGAGATTCCAATGTATTTATAGCCCATGCTATCCAGCTTCATTACAAATCTGATAATCTGAGGAAGATACTGCAAGTTATAAAAAATTTGACACACACATTTAAATCTTTCACCTCTCTCTCCAATTATAACACTCTTAGAGACAAATCTTTGTTCAACCTTTTCATTTTAAATGTCTCCGTGTATAAATCACTGAACATTTTTTTGGAGATTCCTTACACCTCACTATCAACCTCATTCTCACTATCTCCCGAGTGACTAAAAACTTCATCGAGGCTTTAACTTTTAGATGTGTCCTCATCATCGTGGGATAAACTAGTGGTACTAACATGACTAGCCATCAACACAACAGACACTTTATCTGGTGATTCTCCCCTGAATCAACCGACTCGATGTCGCTTCGCTAAGAGTGGCCTTATGTGTAACCTTATTTCCCTTTCTCTTTAGCCTAATTGTACACTTATGTGCCTTGTGAACTTTACCCTTGCACTCATAACACCTAATTTCCTCATATTTCTCTCCCTACCTTGTGCCCTCATTATTATTTTTCTCAAAAATATTTTTATTAGAAGAATTTTCTTTGGAAAATTTGAGAAACTTTTTATTTTTTTTTGTAAAAAGGGACATATCATCAAACTCAAAATTTATCTCACATTCAAACTCACACGCACTCTCCTTTTTCTTTTTCTCAGTTTGAGTCTTTAATGCTATCCCTATATCCTTCGGTTTAATAGTTTTAGGGATCATGTCTATCTCGTAAGTTTGAATATCTCCTATAAGTTCTTCTAGTCCAAGAGTGTCTAAAATCCCTAAAGAGTTAAGGATCGAAACCTTGGGAATAAATCTAACGGGGAGTGACCTTGGACCTTCTTAGAAACCCTAGTCCCATGAATTATCTCACCCAAATTAAATCTAGTGTTAAGTATGTCCGACAAACGTGCATACAAATCATCAAAACACTCGAACTCTAACGTAGTAAGGGTCACAAATTAGGTGGTCAAATTTTGGAGTTTTAACGCCTTAACAACGTTTTTACCCTCATGTGTAAGATGGAGAATTTCCCAAGACTCCTTAGATGTGGTACACATCATGATACGACAGAACTCGTCAGGGGTGATGAGTCCAGAAATATCACTCAGGTCATAAGAGTTATAATTACTCCATTTAAAATCGTCATCGGTCCATTATGAGACGGGTTTGGGACTTTCGACGTTATCAACTGTGACAGTGGGTGGTGACCACCCTCTTTCACAAGCTAACCAAACACGTTCATCGATAGTCTTCAAAGAGGATTTTATTCTTGCTCCAATAGGCGCAATTTATGTCGTCAAAGATGGGCATCTGATTATAAAAGTCATCCATAAAAATTCGACTCTTTTAAAGATTAACAATTTTTCAAAAAAATTGCGAAAAAGTTGATCACACAGTAAAATTGTTTAACCCGCTCTAATACCAATTTGAGAGCATGCTTTGCGCGATCTTTACATAGTGACTAATTTAATTAGAAGTCCAATATCAACAAACTAATATTTATCTTATTAACCTAATACATGCATCTATGTGATAAAATAAATCAATCACACAGCAGTTAGGGAAAAAAAATCCCTTTACAGGGATTTTTTTTTTTATAATAACACTTAAAAAAAATTACAAGACGGTTGACTTACAATACTACTTGATACCAACCACAAGAATACCGCATAGTATTCACAAGATATCTAAAGTACACCACTTGTTACCAATCAGTCCACAAGTGACTTATCCGCTCTCGGTATCCACCGATCAACCTTCAGCCTTCAATCTTCAGTCGCGATCCTTTCGGGCTCACCAGTTCAGTAGTAGAGTCACACTCTATAAGAAGAATAAGTCTTCAAAGGGTTTTAAATGAATCACTATATAATTAGGATGTGATTATGAGTCTTTAAAAGTGTTTAGAATACAAAAAAGGTGAAAATCTTCTGCAGTAGATTCACAGTTATGTTTTTGCAAAAGTTCTTAGAAAAAAAAGATGAAACATGTATTTATAGGGCGACGCACAAATTGAGGCAAAAAACTCGTTTGAACGAAATCCAAGCTCATTCGAACGAGAATGTCATCTCATTAGAACAAAACTAGAATGTCGACAATCGCGTTTGATGTAACTTCGAGAGAGTTTCTAACAACATTGAAACAGAAACCCCGTAACAGTCGGTAGATGTTCATTTAAAGTATATATCAAACGAGGCTTCGAACAAAAACCCTACTTCATTCTAACGCAAATAGAGTCTCATTGGTACGATTTTAATAAGAATATTTTCTTTTAAAAATAAAAAACCTATTTTTTTTAATAAATAATATATAATTCTAGAAATATAAAATTAAGTATTTAATTCCCTAAGGAGAATTTTGGTTCTTCTTGACATGCTTAGGAGTCTTGACTTGATTTGTTGGATTTGGTTGCCGCTATGATGTGTGACGGTTTATAACGGGATATGAAAAACTAATCTTGATATATAAAGTTGCTTAACTATGATCAACATTAGACTATTTGCTCTTACACTTACCAAATCGGTTTTGCCCTGCCAGCGAACCGATTCGATTTTGCTGGCCTGTCACTTTAGTTTTGTATAGCTTTGGGGGCCATTTGAGTACTAGTCACTGAATCTTGGGTCCGGTGATGAGTTTAGGTTTTTGGGAATTCATTATGAGGGCTAGGAAGAGTTGTAGGCTAATCGTTGATGGAGGTTGCGTAAGGGAAGATGTGAATAAATTAGTGAAATGTTCACGGGTGAGAATCGAGAAATTGGGGTAGAATTTTGGATGGTTAGGCTAGTGGTTGATGTTATTAGTATGTTGGACAGAAGTATATAATCAGTGAGTTAAATTATAGTTGTGGGAATACTTAGATAAAATCGGGAAGTCGGATTAGACTTTGGGATTTGGTAGGCTGCTTCTCTGAGAGATGTTGTGTACGTTAACCGAGTTTCTCTCTCTCTCTCTCTCTATATATATATATATATATATATATATATATATATATATATATATATATATATATATATATGAATCAAGTGTGACCAGTATATATATGCCTATGTGGGGTTGATCTTATGTGAATATACCTACTTTAATATTCTATCGTTGGAGGTTGGGCGTAGTGGGTGGTCCACCCTGGAGTTGAAAATAAGTGTTGGATTATTTTCCCTAGGTTATATTGTTGTTGATAGGTGTTGTTTTCGAGTCAAGTTGGGTGTGATGTGGTATGGTTATGACTCACGGATGTATGTGTATGACCGCCTCCACTATACATTTACATTTTGGGATCGATGGTAAGATCCTAACCTTGTGACCTATGAGTGGTACGTGATGTACATGGTGCCTGATAGCATACTAGGGATGTATATGGGAAGTATTGCTTGGGGAATCTATTTATATACGTATAAAGAGTGATATATGTATATGTGCTTAAAGGGTGGTGTGGATATCAGGTTATTGTTATTGTATGGTTATGTTGCGTATGTAATGATAAATACAATTGAGAAACCCTATGTAACATCTGGTAATTTATGGGTTATTATTTTTATTTAATTAATTCCGTAATTAGTAATTCACTTGTGTCGTAAATTAATGAGAATTAATTAATGGGAATATTTAAAAGTGAATATATTCAAATAAGTTAACGGGTGAGAATTAATTATAGAAATTTATTCCGGATGGTGATTTTGAGCGCGCGGTTAAGTCAGTGTGGGTCGAAATAGTCCAAAATGAGTGGTTATATGCATATATTGGATGTCGGGGTCTAATTAGACATGTTTGAGCTCCATATAGAAAGTATGGACCCTTTTTATAAGGCCCATAGACCCCAAAACGTGAATAGGGTTTTTAACCCCAAATGTTTAGGGGTCTAGCAACATTAAATCACATTAGAAGATTAAAGAGGGAAAAAGCTAAGGGAGAGCCAAAGAGAAGAGGAACTTGGGGATCTTGGAGAGATTGCTTCAATTTTAATTCAAAACCTTCATTCAAAGCCTTAGATCTTCATTTGAGGCAAGTGGTTTAAATTGTAATTATTAAATTGCATCTATATTTTCATATTAAAAGAGGTGGAATTCAATTAAATTTTAAGGTTAGCTCTTGAGCAAATTGGGGATTTCTTTTTTATGGGAGTTATAAATCTGTAAGGGGTTTTGGGTATCAGAGCATCAAGTTCTAGTGTCCTTAGGATCTGTGGGGATTTTCACATTTCAACGTAGCGTTCTTTGATATAGAGCCTTATTGTAGGGTTGTTGTATTCCTTCACATATGCTATTTACGTTCTCCTGCTATAGGGTATAGTTCATGTGATTCATATACGGTTTCGGTTGAGTGTGGTAGATCGAACAATTTAGAACAACCATCGTGGGACGTTAGAAGGACTGCAGGAGGGAGGACTCAACAGGAGCCATGGAGTATTCTGGAAATAATGACGCGTTACGAGTCACCATGATAATTGTTCAAATAGTTGAAGTTGGAGAAACCGCTGGGGTGCAGTAGTTACCCCAAGAACCATCGGGAAGGATAAAGGTGAAAAGTTAAATCCCCAAGTGTAGACGACAAGGGGTGAGGGTCGAAGAAAAAATTATTTCAGAAGAACAATCCGCTAGGATTCGAGGGAGGTGCGAAAGAGTGATTTACCAGTGGGTAGAGAACATCCAATTGGGATGACATGTGGGGGGAGTGTAGTGTTACTCAAGTCAAAATTTCGAGCAAGGAAGTTTGCTTTTAGAAGCAGTATGTAGTGGTGGGAGCCAGTCACCACATTTATGGTGAAATACTGTGAATAACAAGGAAATAGGGGTGCAGATTATTACGAAATCTCTTACTGGTGGTTAAATAGAGAAGCAAGAAAAATTTTAGAAAATTTCTAAAAAAGTGTCAGACAGTGGTCGGATGGGAAGGAAAGTTGAAGGAATTCACAAACTCATAACCGATGACAGGGATACGAGGAATCAAATAGGGTTTATAAGTTGAGATTAGACCCGTTGGGTAGAGTGT
The DNA here is from genome assembly GCA_949130495.1 of Sambucus nigra. Classification (NCBI taxonomy): domain Eukaryota; kingdom Viridiplantae; phylum Streptophyta; class Magnoliopsida; order Dipsacales; family Adoxaceae; genus Sambucus; species Sambucus nigra. Next base: position 446,330,000 of record OX422218.1, on the reverse strand, counting down.
ACAAGCATGGATAGGAGATATGGCTAAAATGGTTGGTGTCGTTGTCGTCAAAGTTGTACATTTACAGTTGGTATCTATTCTCTCGAGAGAGGGGAGCTAAGAGAGTTGGAAAATCTATCGAAGAGTGAGTTTGGATTTTTAGTGCTAGAAAGGTTACAAGAGAAGAAATACCCATTAGAGGACCCGGATTAATGATCGAGATCAATGAAATCTATGTCGAGTAACTATGAGTTTAGTTAGGGCCATCAAGGCCAGTAACCAGTAATTGGATCAGCGGATCCAAAGGGAAATTTGGGTCAACAATTAGGGTCAAGATTACCAGGTCCGTGAGAAGGACAACCCCGATAGGTCCTTTGGGGCCAGAGAAAGGGGAAGGACATAGAGATGTGTCTTATGTATACAATAGTAGAAACGCATGGATGGATCTTATCCGCAACAAGTCAGGGGACAAGAGCTAGATGCCTAGTAGGGGCATCTGTTGGAGAAGTTTTTGGTTTTGTTAGGATGCGGGTGTTATGTCTAATAACCGTTGAGCCGGAAGTGTTATTAGTAACTGAAACTACAAGTTTTATTTCGAGATGATTGGGGTATATTTTATGTGATGCTAATGGGTCACAATAATGTATTAGTACTAGATTCGTGTGAGAAATAGATTTCGTGGAAGTATAGTTAATATCACTTGTATGTGTACTCTTTCCATGAAGTAGTGGGGTACTCTTCGGTTCCACCCGGAAGGAATGTGTGGGTACATTAAGACGATGTATTTCTTGAGGAATATCTCCTTTGATAGGTTATAATTGAGGTATGGTTTTATCTTGGGTACATTAAGACAAGTTTATAATGGCGGAAGATCATAGCAAGGCCATCGTATTCGTTGTTTCAGTACTGGATGTATATTCTCTTAAGATGTCTCACATGGAAGAGGGTTGATAAATATCATAGCGAAAATATTGTGTGAAGTAGGATTTATAGAGTGCAGTTATCTAGTTATGTTGGATCTCGGTGCGTAGGATTTTTACTGAGGAGATTCAAGGGATGTAGGTTGCCATGGAGCGGAGAGATTCAACTCGTTATTAATATTTCGCGCTGAGGGCATAGTGATAGTATGAGTGCAGTAGTATATGACCGCTTTAGGGATGAGAGATTCCGTGATAGGCTTGTAAGTATAGGGGCAAGGCTTGATATTCCCGGGGTTATGATTTGCATTCTGTGGAAATCAAGGACCGACGATGATTAGGAATTATGCATTGGGGAAAAAGTTCTTTTGGACTTTTCTAGGAAGTGTTATACGCATAAGCCTGGATAAAATATCGAAAGTGTGGAGACATCATTGTATTTTAGGTCATCGGTTTTAATGATAATTAGCGAACATGTGGAGAAAATACGTTGAGTGGAAAGCCACTAAGTGATGGCGCTAGTGGAGCCTGGAGGTGTTACGAAAGAAACACTGCGAGTTTTTGGCACCACAAGTTGCTATGTTATGCATATTAAAATATGTTTTTTGTGATTAATTTTAGTCGCGTTTGCCAATGCATGGACCCTTAGGTATGGGACCAAGGGAGTATTGTGAGGATCTCACATCGATAATAAAGGTGGGGGTAATGTTGGGTAAAATCGAATGGTAATGACTAAGTCATCAGAAATATTTTGAGGATATAGCCAGGCCGATAATACGGGGACTGAAATTGAGACAAATATGGTTACATAAGTGATGATCAGAGGTTTGTGCAACTATGCACAAGATATAGGGTATATGGGCACCCTGGGAGGAGCCAAAGCCTTTACTGTGCAGATACTTAGCATATTCAAGGAGAAGATGCAAAGGCAATGATTTCGAAATATTTCAGAGGAATGGGAATAAGTTGTCCCCCGAATTATGGAATGATTAAGTATGGGTGTGTTTGCAAGTGACAGTGAGTGCGTCACAACCTACTATTACTAGGATTCGTGAATGAGACAGATATTAGTGGATGTGTAGACTGCAATAGCCATTATATATATATATATATATATATAAGTACCGTGGGATAGCGGAGATTCTTTGGTGCTAACCCTGTGAGAGTGGGGAGTTACACTTAGAGGATGGTTGCATTATACGAGAGATTTCTACTTTCGAGGATTATAGGAGTAGTGGGGATGTTTTTCCAAGTTTCAACGGTGTAGCTATATTTGGGGCTATAGTGGATAGCTATAGTAAGACTGGGTGTTCGCGGTACCAGGATATGAATTTTAGAAGCTAGGTTTCACCTAAGATAGGGTCTAGTGTATATATATGGTAATGTATGTTAAAATTTGTTGCATGTTAATGTACTGATATTGTTAAATTGAAATCCGGGGGAGTAGGAGATTTCTGATGTGATTCTGGGTGGTTGGACTTATTATCGAGCGGGAACATATAGTTTAGGTTTTACTTTCACGCAAGGAAACTACTGATAGTAAGGGCGCGTTAGTAGGTATTTTCTTTTTACATAAGAGTGGATATGTATACTCTCATGCCTAGAGGAGGGTATTGGGAATGTTATAACCGCGGGATTGATGTTATGTTACGGATTAAGGGCTAGTAAATGCCCTGCTTCTTTTAGTGCGGTTAAGCACAGGTATAGGGTGGATGGGCGCTTTGGTTAATTACACTCGCTCAATAACTTTGTGTAGCAATGCTAAGGGTTAGTGATTGCGGGGCTAGTTGAGATCGGGAGTACTAGGCTTATCCGAATTTCGAGGACGAAATTCCGTTGTAAGGAGGAAGTATGTAACACCTCGTAATTTCTGGGTTATTATTTATATTTAATTAATTCAGTAATTAGTAATTGACTTGTGTCGTAAATTAATGAGAATTAATTAATGGGAATATTTAAAAGTGAATATGTTTAAATAAGTTAACGGGTGAGAGTTAATTTTAGAAATTTATTCCGGATGGTGATTTTGAGCGCGCGGTTAGTTCGTTAGGGTCGAAATAGTTCGAAATGAATGGTTATATGCATATAATGGATGTCGGATCCTAATTAGACATGCTTGAGCTCCATATAGAAAGTATGGGCCCTTTTTATAAGGCCCAAAAACGTGAATAGGGTTTTTAACCCCAAATGCTTAGGGGTTAGGCAACATTAAATCACATTAGAAGACTAAAGAGGGAAAAAGCTAAGGGAGAGCCTAAGAGAAGAGGAACTTGGAGATCTTGGAGAGATTACTTCAATTTCAATTCAACACCTTCATTCAAGGCCTTAGATCTTCATTTGAGCCAAGTGGTTTAAATTGTGATTATTAAATTGCATCTATATTTTCATATTAAAAGAGGTGGAATTTAATTAAATTTTAGGGTTTGTTCTTGAGAAAATTGGGGATTTCTTTTTAATGGGAGTTATAAATTGGGTTGGGCAGAGTCGTGGGTTGCAGGCGGTTTGGTAGGGATTCCGACAGGTTTGGGTTGGTTCGGCGTTAGGTTTGGGGTGGTTGACAGGTGGGTATGGGAAGGTGGAGTTTCGGGTAGATTTCGAGTTATGGGTGTTGGGGATTAGCAGTGGGTCGAGATGGGGTAAATGGGTATTGGGTTGAAGCTTAGGAGGGAAGGTCTTAATTTGTTAATGGAGGTGAGAGGTGAGAGAATATGGGTTTGATGGTGGGAAGAAGATAGGAGGAGATGTGTTTGTGTGTTGTGAGGGTATATGATATTTGGGAATGTGTGTGGGATTTGTGGTGTGTGTATGGTGTATGGTATTTAAGGGGTGAATGGGAGGTTTAGTTTAGGTGTAGATGAGTGTAAGAGGGGTTTGTGTGTGTGTTTAATTTGTGCCCCCATTAAAATAACACTATCTTAAAAAAATCAAACTAAACTAAAAAGAAAAAAAATGAAAATAATAAATCTATTAAAACTTAAAAATTATATTCCTAATCCTATAAACTAATAAAGGACACAACTAAAAACTAAAAATAAAAATAAAATAAAACAAATAAGATCAAATAAATAAAAATAAACTAACTAAAAACTAAAAGCAAATAAAAATAAAAATAAAAGAAAGTAAATAACCAAATACTCGACACATAAAAATAAAACATAAGAAAAATAAATCCTCTAAAAATAAATAAAATATATTAAAAATAAAACTCAAATAAAGATAAAAACTACAAAAGAAGTGAGAATAAAATCTAAAGTCCTAAAAATATAAAATCTAGCAAAACTAAAAATAAAGACTAAAATTAAAAACTAATAAAAATAAAAAATGAAAATGAAAAAATAAAATAAATAAAAGGGGACAAGCCAAACACACGCGGGACTTCGGTGATGATTTTGGGACAGGGTAGAAATGGTCTGGGTTTGGCTTAAGGTACAGGACAGGTTGTTAGCTTCATTTGAACTGCAAATTGCCTCTAAATATAACTTTTGACACCGCAACTGCAATCAAGCCTGCTCATTAAACAATTACGCACATAAGACCCATTTTGTCGAGAATTAGCAACTAAAATACGTCTATTTGAGGCATAAAATGTACAATTTTGGGTGCTTATCAATTCGTATGGTCATTTCAAGGGTGCCAAAGGGTTCAAAAGGGTCGAGATAGTCATTAAATACTAGCGAGGGGTTTAGTTTGGGTCCCGGGCATTTTAGGCCTAACCGGTAACCCGGGAGGGTATTTTAGTCATTTTGACTTTTTGAGGAATAGTAACTCACAAATTTTAGGTTGATTATATCATCCAACACTTAGGGTCCTTAGGGTTTCACAACCAAATTTCACAAACGGCCATTAGAGAGGAAGTGGAGGAAGTTTCCAAAGAAGAACCACCACTTAGAGACTTCTTGCACCACCGTCACCACCACCGAATAAATTGGGAAGAGAGGATTACTCCCATACCATCTGCTCCAGAGGATCAGAATCTCTAACTCAAGGCAAGTGATTTATCTTGCAATGATTTAAGGCATATACTCTACATGTTAGATTAGGTTTGATGTCAATTTATGAATAATTGCAAAAATATGAAATTGGAGACTTAATTATAGAATTTGGGTAGGTTTGCACGTAGTGGATCTTCTGAAAACATTGAATGAATGAAATTATAGATTAAGGGTTAGGAATTATGAGGTTAAACTGAGATTTATGGTGAGTATTGTATAAATCTATAAGAACTAGGGTTGTGTAATACTCATGAATTTTGATCCAAGAAATTGATGTTCCATGATAGTTTAATGATTCTTGGACGTTAAATTTTATGTAGATATGTTGGTTTAATAGTTAGTAGACTTGTTTGGGAGTTTGGGACGTTGTAATGTAGAATTGGAGGAATAAAAGTGGGAAACCCGTAACTGCTAAAGGAAAATCTAGGCAGATAACTGCTCGATTGATCGATCGACTCAAGAATGTCGATTGATCGACCCATTTCTTGGATCGATCGACCCCTCTAGGAAATGTAAATTATTCCCTTATTAAATTGATTTAAACCCAACCTTTAGAACTTGTTAGAGATGATTGATTGAACATGTTGGTACTTAGGGGAGACTAGTAGGATACACTTAAGACCTTAAAAGGGTTAGTACGTATTGAAATGAGTGGGAGAAAGTAAGCGTAGTTAACCGAACAGATGTGATTCGAAATTTAGTATACAGGGGATTTAAATTCGGATGAACAGTAATTTAAGGGTTGGAATAGTAGTAAGTGAACTTTAAGTTGATGAGATAACACTAGAGATATATGGGAGATCTAGTAGCCTCTTGGGGTAAGTAGGAGTACTCGAATATGTACGACGAGAGTTGCAGCGCTAAATTATTGATACGTGTAATATTCGGAACGTAACTAATATGGATGAAACTTAATTTATATAGGAGATGAGATTATATATATATATATACTGGTTGTGTGATTTTCTAGTATATGGATTATTATGTGCATGACATACCTACTATACTTGCTATCACGGGAGGTGGTTTAGGAAAGGGGACAGTCTGGTATTTGTGTACCTTCGGGGGGACTTTAGATTTGTACCTCAAGAACATAGGACTGTGAAGGGTTATTTGTGAGTTAATGAGCCAGCTGACTATGGGAGCGTAGGTATGTGCGTGACCTATAGGTATGTGAACTATGTTCGCCTCCAATATGTGTGATTTGTATTGATATAATTCTTGAGTGATTCGTAACTCATAATCCTCACGTACGTGATGTACCGGGATTCGATAGCAGAGTATGAGGACATCGTAGGTTCTATCCTTGTGGGGTGCCTGATTTGTATATGATATATTATAGTGGTGTATATATATATATACTTCTGATAGTTTTGTTGTGTTGCTTAGTAGATAAGTTAGATTGAAATATCTAAGTTGATGAAGCATGTGAGAACCAAATATGAGGATTAAGCTATGAAAAATATGTTAATAAAACACGGAGTATGTTCGGATATATTAAATGGGGTTATTCGAGTAAGAACATAAGGTAGTCCGATTGGGTAAAGAATTGACATAGGCTGGCTAGGCAGGGTAATGTAACTAGCAGGGGAATTACATATGCGTTAGGCGTGCACAATTAGTTGAGAGGTGAGGGTCTCAAGAGAGGGCACGTAACTAACATGTTTCATATATGTGTTGCTTAAATTGTAATTTAAAAACTTGTTGTTTTTAAAATATTTTCACCTCGGGCTCTGACCCGATTTCCTCCATATCTATTTTATTTTGTAAAAACCTTTTAGGTGCCCAGCCACAGGGACGCCAAGCATAGGAGTTCCATTCTGAAGACGTGTTGTAGCAGTTGTGGAAGCTATAGGATCTCGGTATTAAACGCCTCCATATTTATCCTTGGTTCCTTCAAAGTCATTCATATCAGTTAGGGCATGTTTCCCATTCTTATTTAGATATGGTAGTTACAGACTTTCTTTATTTCAGATGCTGGTTTATTCATTCAGACTCGTGTATTGGGATCTTATTTTACTCTGGTATTATTATTGGAGTGTTACTCCAGACTTAGTTTATTTCTTTACATTAGTTATTCATATGAGATTGTTTATGCGATTGATGGATGACGATTTAATTACTTGGTTAATTGTTAACTTAATTAATAAAATTTTGCATCTCTCTATTTTAAATATTAGGTGGCTAGTAAGTAACTAAATGTTTTCGACAGTGATGCTAAGACTGAACCAACTTGATATTCTGTATTAATTGAATAAAGGAGTATTTACCCGGTATTTAATTAGTCGGGGTGTCACATGAGGGTCATCGAAAATCACTTCCTCTAGTGGTTCCTTGTATGTTTTTCACCTATTATCTCTCATTTTTAAGGTCTAATGGAAGAGATGATTACTTACTGAGCAGAGTCTTGATTTCAATGTATCTCCATTACCCTTGGGTCGGGAATGCATTTAAGATTTTGGTGGTAGGTTCACAAGACTGCATTCATTGTGTGGAGCGATCCTCTCCTTAAAATTGCATTGTGTTGCAATTCAATATCCACAATGAAAAATTCTATAATATTTGATATACTTTCAACTTGTACTGGTAGCACAACTTTCCCTAGTGGTATTATCACTCTTGTAGCGAATACGGTCGGAGGAACAATTGCCTCCTTTAATTCCTCCATTTTCAAGTTGAGTTGGTTAATATACATGACTTATAAAGGTCTCCCTTTGTCCACTAGTAGCTTATCCACTTTCGAATTGGAAATTCTGAGAGTGATTACTAGTGGATCATGATTGAGAGTTCTAGCTCCAACCAGGTCTTATTCTGTGAAAATAATATGCTTATCATAGTCAATTTCTTTTGGTCGATGGCCTTTATCGACTATGGTTTTGGCAGGGTCAATCTGGAAAGCTTCCACCTCCATAATAATCTTATTCAATTTCATCGGTGTTGCCTTGAATCTGATTAGGGTTTGAGGCCCCATGAATAACTGTGACCTTATGCCCTATATCTTTATCGTCTAGTACGTTACCTGGATTTTGGTCGCGCTCAATGAAAACTTTATGCTCTTTTTCTCCACATAGTCGTCTAAATGACCTGCCTGGGCTATTTCTTTTAGATATGACTTGAGCGGCTTGTAATTATCATTCTTTTTCCTATGCTTCTTCTGGTGGGAGCATCTCAAGGATGTGTTTTTATTTCATGGGTCCCATACAATATTTCTTGGTCACTTGAAATAATATAGACCCTTAATTTTGTCCATGATTTTTTATATTGGTTCTTTAAAAATAGTGTTGATGGCGCGATGAGCCTTGCTGAGATCTAATTTCTCATCTCCCTTTGGTCTATCATTCTTTGTTTTTACCCCCTTCTTCAAGGCATGCTCCCTGTTTCCATTTTTTCATCACCTTTGGCCAACCATTAACGTATTGTGTGTTTGCTACTATGTATTCTACCTTAGCATATATCTCAATTTGAGACACCAGGTGATCTATAGTATTAGCCTCATTTTTAGTGAGGGACTGGTGCAACATGGAATTATTCGGAAGGTCGATCTTAAATGAGGCTATTGCCACTTTTCAGAGCAGTATTTCACCGCATTGTACGTTTCCCACTAGCATCGAGCATATTCACGTAAGGTTTCATGGAGTTTATTCTTCATCATGAGGAAGGATTCCATCCTCTATGGACGGGTGTTTTCATTGATAAATCTTGTCATGAAATCCTCTGCGAGTTGTTTAAAGACGATGATCGATCGATGTGGTAACTTCTTAAGCCACTTGTGCACAACATCCCGCAAACTAAAAGGGAATATATGTCAGATGATGGCCTCATAATTGTTCCAGAGTGGCTTGGATTAGCGATACATTTTGGAATGCTCAAAGTCCTCAACTGACAGAGTAAATGGTGATTTCGTTTGGCAGATAAAGGTGCTTATGGAAAGTTCTTTAGTGGTCCTTCCCCTCAAAGGGAATGTTGATCATCGATCTTTCTTCATATGAGGTTACAAAGTTTCATGTCATGACGGCTTCTGTGGATGTCTTTCTTATCTAGCGAGCCCTTCCTATAGAAATAATCCTGATCATGTCACAAACTTCATCCTCAGCTGTGAGTTTTACTCGCCTGAGGGGTTAGGGTAGTTTCATGACATTTGTAAATGTCTTCATGGAGTTCCTTCTCTAACCACTTCAGGCGACATTGTAGGCGGGTAATGTGGTGGCTTTCTATTAATAAAGGTGTTATTGATACGCATCCACGTGCCACGAGATCTAGTTAGATCGTGGTGGCTCATTGCTCTCCACTGTTTGATTATCGTGTCAACGATAACAAGAACTGGGAGTATTACGGCTCCTGTTAGGTTGGATCATAGACCTAATCCTTGGAACCTCATGGTCGTTCTGGTTGTCTTATAGACTGTAGTGAGATGGTAGTTCTCGTTGTGTGAATGAGACGTGGCTAATAGTTAGCATGTTTGGTTGATAAAGGAAAATTGATTCTCATAGATGGTGTCAATTGTAGGTGATAAAATCCTACATGTTGTATTCAACATAATTAAAATCGAGCAGAAAATAAAATATATACAATTATACAAGAGCATTATATTTGTGGTTCGATAATGCGATCTCATTATAATAACAATGGTTACATGTCTCTTTCTCTTGGAGCGAGGGTTACATTTATAGAGAAAAAAATAAAGAACGTTGAGCCCTGCAAGACTCTATGACTTAGGATGAATCCCAAATTGATCGGTCATATTTAGCTCCTAGATTTTCGTAGGTTGGTTTCAACAATTTAGCTTCTTGGGTGAGATAGTTGATAGGATCAATGGACACGTATTCTCTCGTGTGTGATCGAATTATCCCTCACAAGTCTATACATTTATAGCTGTGCAGTAATGACAAGAAAACAAAATATGCTTAAAAAGATTGAACTTGAGTTATTGGGACTTATTAAAAGGTCGTTAATGAATATGTATGAGTATAACTTAATCAGATTTGGATCACATTAAGGTTAATCCATATCCATTTATTATAGGGATTATCATTTTTTATTGAGTTCGAATCATGTGACAAATCTTTGAAACTATAATCCATATTATAGTCCTAACAATTTAGGATCGGATATGTATCAATCCAAATTCGATCCATTTACTAATTGACTAAATAGATAATCAAATTATATTATATTCAATAACACACATTAATATCCAAATAAATACATCGAATTACTATTACAATCCATTTCCTTGGCGTAAACATGTGTAAAGGGAGTTTAATGGACTAAAACTAGGATCATTTAGCCTTTGCCATCTCCTACTTTGTCTAGTTTATAGTTAGACATCCACTATTTTTGTTTATATAGATTTGACACTCATTTTGGATGAAAACAATTTGGTCAACATAATTGACCATTAACTCTAACCATTTTTTTGTATAATTCAAAAATACCCTTCTTTTAACAAAACAATAAATTACCCTTATGGGGTATGGCTAAATGCACTCCAAGTGACTGCTCTAGCACTCCAATATATATATATATATATATATATATATATATATTGTGGTGACAATTAAACTCAACACAAAATAATAAACAAAGGCAATCACCAGAATAAATAAAGAATTTAAAATAATTGCAATCACACACGACACGAGTATACGTGGTTCGACAAGAAGGACTACGTCCACGGTGGTGCTCTCTGTATTTTATTTCTCGTTACTCCAGGGGAGTGTTTACAATTACATGCCCTTTTGTCCCGGGCTGAGGGTTTTCTTTATACATGCCTTTTTCGGAGAGTGGAGGTGTGGCATGTTAGCCCATAATCGCTAGAATATCTCTTAAGAGATTTTAGGAATTGACTGGGTCATAACTGAATCAGTTAAAGCGCGAGGCCATTAGACTTTGGGTCGGTTTTAATTCGGCTACTCGTCTGGGTCGAAATTACAAATCGAGGTACCCACACATATATATAGTCGAAACCCCACGCGTATTATTAGAAAGTAAAGGAGAATGAGCCTCTCCCGTAGCATAGCTTATACAAAACATTCGCAAGTCGAGCCCAGTTAGTCCCCATAGCTTATACAAAAATATTCGAAAGTCGAGCCCAATTAGTTGCCACACACACGCTATGCTCTGGGAGAGGCTCATTCTCCTTTAGTTTCTAATAATATGTGTCGGGTTTCGACCATATATATATATATATATATATATATATATATACACACACACACACACACACACACACACACATAATAATTACCTTAATATAAAAAAATGGCGTGGCTATCCCCACACCCTATTTATATATTTAACAAACAAAGACCAAAATACCCTCTCCTCCTTTAAAATATAATATGGTTTTAAAACATAACATTATTTTAGATAAAATAAAATTTACACTTTAAGACAAAATAATTTTTTTTTATTATTATTTTGATTTTTGACTTTAATACATTACAAATTTAAATTATATAATAGTACATTTTTATGAATTTATTAGACTTTATAACATTTTTCGTCGCGAAATATGAGACTTTTTTCACGAAAACTGATATTTGGTGACATTTAAAAAGTGTTTAACACAAAAATCTTGTAATGAAAAAAATTGTTTTTTAACAAACAAAAAATAGTTTTTAACAAAATAAACCAGTTTTAACGAACAAACTTTTTTCAACAAAATAAAAATTGTTTAAAACAAAAAACAGTTTAAAAAAAAACTTCCAACACATCAAAACTATTTTTAACAAAAATAAAAACAATTTAATAAAAAGAAGAAATATCTTTAAAAAAATCAACTTAAAACGAATAAAAATATTTAAAAAATATTTTTTAGAAAAATAAAAACGGTATAGTGAAAAAAACAATTTTAAAAGAATAAAAATTGTTTTCCAAAAATATTTAAAAATAAATAAACAAAAAACAATATTAACACTAAAAACTTTTCGTGGATAAATTTTCATATTTAGCAATGAAAAATGTAAAAACTTTTTACGCACATATTTATATTATTATACATATATAATTTTTTTGTATACCCATTTCTATTAAAAAAAAATTACTGCCTATATTATTTTTTTTAATCTAATACTATATATATATAATCCACGAAAAGTTTTTAGTGTTAATACTGTTTTTTATTTATTTTTTAAAAATATTTTTGGAAAATAATTTTTATTCTTTTAAAACTGATTTTTTGTTAAAACGTTTTTTTTTTCAATAAAGTGTTTTATTTTTATTCTTTTTAAGCTGGTTTTTTTAAAAATATTGCTTATTTGTAATAAATTATTTTTATTTTTGTTAAAAATAGTTTTGTTGTGTTAAAAGTTTTTTTAAATTGTTTTTTGTTACAAAATTTTTTTATTTTGTTGAAAAAAAGTTTTTCCATTAAAACGCTTTTATTTTGTTAAAAACTCTTTTATGTTTGTTAAAAAGCAATTTTTTTCATTATAAGATTTTTGTGTTAAACACTGTTTAAATGCCACCAAATATTACTTTTCGTGAAAAAAGTTTCATATTTAACGACGAAAAATGTTACAAAGTCTAATAAATTCATAAAAATGTACTATTATATAATTTAAATTAGTAATGTGTTAAAGTCGAAAATCAAAATAACATTAATAATAATAAAAAATTATATTTTGTCTTAAAGTGTAAATTTTATTTTATCTAAAATAATGTTATGTTTTAAAATCATATTATATTTTAAAGGAGGAGAGGTTATTTTGGTCTTTGTATATTAAATATATAGATAGGGTGTGGGGGAAGAACTTAAGGGTGTGGGGATTGCCACACCCTAAAAAAATACTCTTTAATAAAAAAATTGTTTAATTTATAACAAAATTGTTTTTATATAAAAACATTTTCTTATATTATATACCAATTTGCTCTTCATTCATTTTGCTAATAATAAATTTCCTTAAATGTATTACAGTAATTTTAATTTTAGGTTCACTGTAATGCTGATTATATTACATATAAATGAACTTTAGGGCTCCTCTTTTATTTATTTGAAAGAGGTTTGAGGTAAAAAAATAATTAATTACCTTTGATCACATTTGACAATGGGCGCAATTACGTTTATCCCTATATAGACGACACTATGTAAGCAAACCCGCAAGATATAATGTTTTCTAAATATCAACCTATTTCAAATATTTAAGGAAAAATAATGCAAAGAAACGTCATTTTAATATTTGAACATAGTAATTGCCACTGACAATTATCAATGTTATTGCTAATAATATCAATCAAACTTGAAAAAATCTTTATTTCACAAAAAAATTGTACAGCCAAGGCTTAAATGTGACAATAAGTCGCAAAAAAATGTCATAATACATAATCTGCTCATTGTATTCAGTGCATAATACATCAGTTTTAAATAGTTCCTTTTGTAAAATAAATCAATATAGGAAATGATCTATACGACTAGTGGTAAGCCTCTTTATTTTAAACTAATCATCCAATATTGTGAAATTACCTCGCTAGCTAACAAGCTAAGGTTCCTTGACTTAAGTGTGGACATTATATTTTAGCATTTACTAATTTTTTTATAATTAGTATTTATTATAAGTAATTTTTTTGTTATACAATAAACTTTTTTTTAATTTAAAAGTTTTTTTTTAAACAATAATGAATTTTATTATATATGTATGTGTGTAAATATGAAAGTTTAAATATTTAAATTCAAAAGAAAAGGTTATTTGTTGTTAAAAAATCGTCGAGTGAGTGTCAAACGATAAACTGAACAAATTAGTTGATGTCAACGGCCGAATGACCTTAAAAAATGAACAACTAAAATTTACTTATAAAAATTTATCGACAGTGGAAAGGAAATTGAGTGCACCTTTAACTACAGTGGTGCAATCCATTTCCATACCAATCATATTTGTTTTGTGCGCCTAACATTACTCCCAATCAGGGGCGGATCCAGCCCGGGCCGAAGCGGGGCAGCCGCCCCAGTTCATTTTTCAAAAAAAAAAAAAAAAAAAAAATTTTTTTTTTTGGTAAAAAATTAAACCTGGAGGTGACTTGTAATTATATTAAAAGTTCAGGGGAAAATCTGTAATAAACAAAAAAAAAACATAACTTAAAATGGTGCTCTCTCTCATCTCGTACCAAAGTAACAAAAAAACCCTATTTTCTAAAGAGTCCGCCGCTCTCTCCACCACCGCCCTGCTACTCTCCACTCGCTGCCTTGCTGCTTTCCACCCGCTGCCCTGCTCTCCATAAAATTTTTGCATCTATGTGTGTTGAAACCCTATTTCATCATTTATTTATTTTGTGTATATTTGTTTATATGTGTCTGTTTATATGTGAAATTATATTTATACTACTGAAATTATACTAAAATTATTTATACTAAAATGAAATTAAATTTATAATGTGAATTTATAAATTTATTTTGTGTATTGTTTATATGTGTCTGTTTATTTATTTTTGTGTAAATTTATATAAATTTATATGAAATTAAATTTATATGTGAAATTAAATTAAATTTGTAAATATTGGGAATCAATAGAGAAATTTTTTAAACGAAAAAGAGAAGACAATGCACCAACGGTATCTGAAGCTGAGGTTCAATCATCTCCCACTTCAATCAGTGTTGAAAATGAATATAATGCCCAAAAAAGTAAAAACAGCCCAAAAAATGTTCGAAAAAACTCGACCCCCCTCAAAAAAAAAATCGCCTCAGGGGCTCCCGCCCCCAAACCCCCGGTAACTATTGAAACTTTCGCCCCAGTTCACACAAAACCCTGGATCCGCCACTGCTCCTAATACAATTTTTCCTGGGATTTTGATGGCTCCAACAGTTGAGGGAATTCTCTAAAGCTTATACTAAAATCAACCACTAAGAGGACTTTGGTTATGCTAGAAATCCATATCGAGTGCACAAAGGTTGCCCTACGCAAAGGTCTCGAGTTCGAAACCCTCCGCGGATAGCAGATTTTAAGCGGAGCATCTGTTAAGATGGTTCTGATATAGCTCCCCCATGTTTAACTCACATGAGGGAGTCCAAATTACTCTAGGGTGAGGGTTATAAATAAAATGCTCATTTTGATACTTGCTGACAAGTTCAAGTTTTAGCTTCTGTAATTAGTAATGCCAAGTCACATCTGAATAATTGATCTTCAATTGATCTATGAACAAGTGGCTTTAGTAACATTAACGTTTGAGAGAGGCATTGCAAAGTGAAATAACTACAATTGAACTTCTGTAAACGTTCATGTTTTCGAAATTTCATATTATCCTTTTGTAATATTCCAAAAATGACCTGCCCATCAGGCATTGGATCAAAGGTGGCAGCCACAATAGAGCAAACACAATAACACACAGTTCAAATGATTTTCACAAACAAGCAGCTTTACTATATAGACATAATTAATTCTGGTAATCCATAATTAAAGAAAGATTTTAGAATCATTCAGTTTCTCACAGATGCATTCATCCTCACAGTACACTACACTACTGGTTAGTTGCTTTCATTGGATCTTTTCTCATAACCCTGCAAAAATAACGCACAAATGTCAATGGCATGCACATATTCAAAATATATCTATCTATCTATCTATCTATCTATATCTACACATACACATTAAAAATAAAAGTCAGATATCAATAAGCGACACTTGATATTCAATATCAATTTACCAATAACAATTATTCATAGACTATTTTGAAAGATGTTAGGGCTGCTTGGTCAGGGGTTTGTCTTCCTTTTCCTACTCTTCCAAACAGAAATGAAATACCTTTACCTGTTGGTAGTAACGTCTCGAAGGCGTGAGGATCTTTATATCACCTCTGTTATTTTTAGCCGCTTTAAGAAATCATATTTGGACTACTTCCCCTACAACTAGGAGAACAAATATTTTCTCCACAGTAACTAAAAGAGGAGTAAAAGAAGCAACAGGATGTTTACATACATGTACTAAAAAGAGGAGATAATCAAAATAACTCACTCATTCTCTTATATCATTATATAAGATTAGTAGATGTACTACCTATAAAAAAAAACACAATATATGTTATATTACATTACAGGGTAACAATAGCCACATACATCTCTGTTTTAATGTACTAATATTCTAGTTGTACTACATATGACACAACACTATATACATATATATTATCAGAGGTGCGCAGTGGTATAAGATGAGAAGGAGAGGAGAAACGCATAGAGCGAAAAGTAGGGGTGGCAATTTGGGTTAGTAGTCTCATTTTCGAGTCGCGTTGATTTTTATTTGAATATAAGTTTTAATTACTCTTAAATCTATACATTTGAATCGTGTCGTATTTGGGTCATTTCGGGTTATTACCATAAATGGGTTATCGTGTCAAAAATTGTCAGCCCTAGCGAAAAGAGGGAGAGGGGACAAAGAAGAAATGAGAGACCGAAATTGCAACATGTAGATCGTGATATTGCACCTGAATCAAACTATTGAATTCCAGAAATTGAAGAAATCAAAGCACAGATTTACGAGCTCTCTTCTCAAACAAAACTTATAACCTAGACCCTTGTTCCCGTTTCTCTCCTTGAGATTTTTTTTTCCAATTACTGATCGACACTGTTCTGTTCAAAATCGAACACCGATATGTATCGTGCAATACATATGTATCGGATGATACATACCATAGTATCAACAATACACGCACATTTACAATACATACAACACGGAATAGGCCGTATAAGAAAAATATTCAATTTCATTCATAGAAAGTTCTTGACATCAAATCATGAAAAGAGGAATTCGATTACATTCTTACAACCAAGCTCCCTCAAAAACTTTATCAGGACCACAATCAACAAAGCTTCCAAACGCGGGTCGGGAAAATCCTCGAGATTCTCAGGTTAACGTCCTTAGTTAACATTCGATTTCCCCGAAACGCTTAAATCATTCTGCTTTCTGAAAAAAGTGAACTTACGGAAACATCTATTAAGAACTTCAATACGCCGGACGAAAAGACTACTCTTTCTATACGCTATAACCATTTTTGTAATAGGATAGCCAAACCAGCCTTTCATGGTTTTGTATTATATTTAAAATTCAATTAGCGGTGAGTGAATTTGTATGCTATTAAGGCTGCCAAGAACTTTAATTTAAACCTCAAATGTCTTTGAAAAATTTAAAATATTCATGTGTTTTGTTGTAGGTATGGGTTATACCTGTCCCCTCTTATCAATACACCGACTTTGTCACGCAGCTGTGGATGTCTATCAACCACAGAAAATCAATATATAAAAGGCTTGCATAACTCCACCTCAAGTCTTGAAATTTCCTTCTATTTGACTTCCTTTTAATGCAATGGTCTTTAGGGATGCCTTGAACTTCATGAAGTTTAATTTCTATGGTTTGTATATATAATTTATTATAGGTTTTTTTTGACATAATCCCCTATGATAATAGTGTATTTTGACATAACCACCGAGAAGTCCACTATTTAGACACAACCCCTGGAAAAGGCTAGTGTATGACTTAGGGGGGGAGGATCTATTTTTTTCATTTTGGGGGGTTTTATCTAAAGACGTTATTATCGTTGGGGGTTATGTCAATATAATCCTTTTATTATATTTGTATATGCACCAGACCCTTCATCCCAGAAAAGTGTTTGATATTTTTTATTGCAGTGTTCTATATAACGGCCTGGAAGATGGATTAATCCCCTTCTAGATGGTAAAAGGTGGCTCACCATGTAATAAAATCGAAAATCAGTTAAAAAAAGCACGGTCATTTAAATGGTTGGAATCCCATTTAATCTACTTGTCCCGTTATATTGGCTAGTGCTGTTTAAACTACTGGGGCTGTTTATAAGGATATTTTTAACATTTATCATTTTTTTTAATTCTGTTGGAACCCCCAAACGACGTCTTTTAATGCCCTCTTTCTATATTTAAAAATAAAAAATAAACTAATCCTTTCAATTCGTAAACCCAGCTAAAAGCTTAAGCCTACCTGATTCCCCATATACCTCTCCATCTCTTTCTATCATATACCCTATGCTCGCATGTTCCTCCTCTCCCTCTCTCCTGTCGCGGCTCGCCTTGGTGTTGTTTATATTTTTGTTATTAGTATTACTGTGCTTTAATTTATTTTGTTTTTAGTGCTAACTATTGACTGTATTGATAATTGATTATGGTTTAAATATTTTTTAAAGTGAAGCTTGATAATTTGGGATGACTGGTGCTAGTGATCAACCCTTTGAAACACTCATCTAAAGATGTTGGACGAGACTCTGCGGCTTTGGCGGATCCCACTAATTCGGATAAACTGATATGTGAGTCATATGACAAAGTTATAACCAGGGGAATCCACAATTTTCAACATCATAATGCAAACATCCATGGGATGTAGCACCATGCTGAAGCCAAAGCTAAGTGTAGAGAAGCACTTGACATAATTAAGAAAAGAATAATGATAAAGTAAGAGGCCCTTAACACCTATTGAGTACCATGTGCTGAGGTGGACTGCACTTACACTCAACAAAACAAAACAAAACAAAAAAAAAAAAATCCGTAACTATGTGTTAAGGCAAAACCCCAAAAACCCACTTTCTTCTTGTCCCCAACATTATGATCCCCCCCCCAAAAAAAAACTCATTCTCCCTCCAAAACATTATCATCCCCAAAAACCCACTTTCTTTCCATCCATTTATTTTCCCTTCAAAACTTCTTCCACCATTTCACCACCTAAGTTAACTGTGCCACCAACTGTAAAAAGGTAATTTCTACCTCAATATTTTATCTTTCTCATTTGTTTTATACCTTTAATATATATGCCACCATTTGTATGTTTATTATTATGAATTAAAATAATAAATTGTTTTTTATTTTTCAAAATTATATTCAAGATTATTTGTTTCTAAAGTTTAATAGTAGAATTTAAGAAATAAAAAAAACATTTTTATTTTTTTTATTGATTTTTTTAATTAAAAATATTATACAGGCCCAAGATTTTGTAATGGATAAATTTGTGGATTTGGATGTAAGTGAGGAAAATAATATTGATGCAGAATTTGATGAAGACACAAATGTAGAAGAAACAATTGAAGAAACTAATGTTGGAATGTCTTTTAATTCAATGGATGATATGATCTATTTTTATAGAAGCTATGGCAAGCAAATGGGTTTTGGCACTTGTTTAAGATCATCTCGTAAAGATAAGAAGGGGGAGTTAAGATTTGTGACTCTTACTTGTGGGCGTGAAGGCAAGTCGAGAAGCAATGGGAACAATCTTGTAAACTTGCACCCGGTTTCAAAAATGCAATGCAAGGCTAGGGTATGTGCATCTCTCCGCATTGATGATGGAAAGTGTGTGATTAATTCTATAGAGCTTGAGTATAATCATGAATTGAGTCCATCCAAATCTAGATATTATAGAGCCAACAGGTTACTTTTACCACATGTTAGGAGAAAACTCGAAATGAATGATAGGGCGGGTATTCGAATGAATAAAAGTTTTAATTCTTTTGTGGTTGAAGCCGGAGGACATGAAAATTTGCCATTTCAAGAGAAGGATTGTAGAAATTATATTAATAAAGTTCGACGTTTGCGCCTTGGGGAGGGGGATGCTACTGCAATCCACAACTATTTTTCAAAAATGCAAACAGATAATTCTGATTTTTTTTATATAATGGATTTGGATAATGATGGGTGATTGATGAATTTATTTTGGGCGGATGCACGAAGTAGGGCAGCTGCAAAGGAGTTTGGAGATTTCATTACATTTGACACAACGTACTTGAAAAATAAGTACGATATGCCATTCACTCCTTTTGTAGGGGTGAACCATCAGTGTTGTTAGGGTGTGGACTAATATCTAGTGAAGACGTGGACACATTTGTATGGTTATTTCAATCGTGGCTTAGTTGTATGTCAGGGTCTCATCCCAATGCAATTATTACGGATCAAGATAAAGCAATGAAAAATGCAATAGAAATCGTGTTTCCCACTACACGACATCGGTGGTGTTTTGGCACATTATGAAAAAGTTGCCAGAAAAATTAAAAGGGCACAAACATTATGAATCAATCAAATTTTGCATTCAAACGGCTGTTTATGATACATTAACACCCAATGAATTTGAAGAAAGTTGGTGCAAATTTATTATGGAATATAATCTCGAAAACAATGAATGGCTACGTGGCTTATATGTTGAGAGACATCGTTGGGTGCCGAATTTTGTGAAAGATGTATTTTGGGCTGGAATGTCGACCACACAACGCAGTGAGAGTATGAATGCATTTTTTGACGGGTATGTCAATTCCAAAACATCATTAAAGCAATTTGTGGAACAATATGAAAATGCTTTGCGTAGTAAGGTTGAAAAAGAAAATCAAGAAGACTTCCACTCATTTAACTCATTCATCCCTTGCGTAACTCGTTATGATATGGAAAAGAAATTCCAAAATGCCTACACGACGACAAAGTTCAAAGAAGTTCAACTAGAGTTGTTAGGGAAGATGTATTGTGAGTTGGGGTCTTCGTCATTTTTGGAAGGTGTACGCATGGTAGAATATGACGTTACCGAAGATGTGAGTTTTAGTGGAAACATGCGACGTGCTACTTTTAAGGTTAACTTTCACGTTGATAATGACGGAGTTGATTGCAATTGTAAATTGTTTCAGTTTAGGGGAATTTTGTGTCGGCATTCCATTACTGTGCTAATTCATAGAAAGATATACGAAGTACCTGAGAAGTATATTTTGAAAAGATGGGATAAAATGCTCAAAAGGTGTCACACAAAAATAAAAATAAGTTAGAGTGATTGGTCCGCAAAATCCGAGTCCCTTCGCTTTGATAAAATGTGTAATGCTTTCTATGTGGTGGCGGATTTGGCAACCAATTTCGAAGATAGGTGTGAAAAGGTTATGTCGTGGATATGCCATCTAAAAGATGTGTTGGTGGTTGATTCATGTGGAAGCAATGAACCTCTTTTGAGGAAGAGTCCTACAAAGGAAAGAAAAATGATACATTCACCGTTGGTTGTGCGAAGTAAAGGACGACCACCATGTAAGTGGAGGCAATCTACAGTTGAAAAAGTTGTTCGGGCGAAAAATAATAGTAAGAAAAAAATGCAACTCCACCTACTAAGGTATATAAATTAATTATTTTTCTTAGTACTTAATACTTTTGTTAGATTGTCATGTAACTTACTTATGCCATGTAACTTATTGTTTATATGCATTTTTTAGGATTGTCGGGGTGATGAATACATGAGATTGTTACCTACACTTGACTTTATTGGAACACAAGAGAGTTTAACTACAAAGGTAAAATTTATATTAGTTTAAATATTTCTTAACTTATGAATAATCTTAACTAAAACAGTTTTTTTATTTCCTTGTTTGTTGTTTTGGGTTGTGTATGGTGTAGGAGTCTGAATTGCAACAACATGTTGGTGGAGGGAGTCAAGACTTGCCTAACCAACTAAATTTTATGAGGATGCTAAATGGATTTGACACGATACAACAATTGGGGATGCACGATGTGATGCAACCTACCTTTTATCCGGCTACTTATACTCAATTACTTGGAGCCAAGGACAAAGATGTTACAAATACAATTTTGTTTGAGAATTTTAGAAGTTGAGAGACTCTCAAAAAAATTATTTTTTGGTGGGCTATTTTGTTCAAAACAATGTCATATATTTTGGCATTTTGTTGGGCTTATACTCAATTATTTTTTGGTGGGATATTTTGTTCAACACTTTTGTGGATTATGAATGTGGTTTGAGAATATCAGTATTATATTTTGGCTATTTTGTTCATATGGTTGTAATGCTAAAATAGTAGACATTAATTTTATTGTAATGTTTTTTTAGCAGTTTAGTTTGATGTATTTGAGATGGCAGTTTTTTTTTCTCTATATACAATGGTGAATATGTTGTTATTTTGGTTCAGAAGTCCAAGTGCTGAAAAATATAATAAGTAGCTTACTGTTTTTATTGGGATTGTGAGTATGTTGTTATTTTGATTCAGAAGTCTTAAGGCTTTTGAAGTCTTTTCTTGAGCTTTGGTTGGTGAGTAAGTTGTTATTTTTGTTGGGATTGTGAATGGTGAGTATGTAGTTTTCTCTCTGCAGCTTACGAATTTTGTTGGGAAGTTTTTGTTGGGATTGTGCAGTCCAAACCTATAACATAATGGTTTTTTGGTGGGAATGAAAATAGTGAAGTCCAACTCAACATATATGTACTGAGAGTGTGCTAAAGGCCGGTAAACCTAGCAGCACTCCAAAAACAAACACCCTCAGATTTGACCTTTTGACAGTGAAATATGATCCTCCTAACTTAAAAACATTGTAGTAATCTAAAAAAAAGCAAACCTTAAAAAACATGTTGCCTTGCTCTAATGCATGCAAAGTTCATAATGGTACAACACCTATCTATATTACAAAATAGACCTGTGTGTGTAATCAGTGTACCACCTCTGTTCTATACTAGATCTGTTTTATTTAGAAGTAGACATTTCTCTAAAATGTGTGATGTAATAATGTAGTGAGAGTATCTCAATCTCCAGCACTTTGATTTTTATTTTTATTTATTGGTTTTTTTATTAAGGTTTTGGCCTTTATCAGGGAAAGCATGGATCGGGGTGTGTCGTTTGTGTTTTATGTGTGCTATTGTATTTTGTTTTGTGGTTTCATCATTTTTTGTTATTTTACCCCAAGATTCTATGTTTCTCATCATTTTAGGTATTTTGCTTTGTGATTTTGTTATGTATGGATTGATTTAGAGTTCTCCATTGTTTCTCATCTTTTTTTTCTTTGGTTATCATAGTCTAACTAAGCTGTTTCAATTACCTGTTGACTCTGGCATGACGTTATGAAGTGGGGTATTGAATGTATTTCGTAGGCATCTCCACTGCCTACTTTTCAAATCTTGCCATTACATTGCCCATCTATGTGCAAGTATTGTAAATAGGGACACGAGGCCTTCTGCATTTAAATACAATTGTGTACATTCGGTTCTCTACAATCGGCTCTTACCATTTTATTATTATTATTATAGGTGTATTTATTTGTGCGTATGTGTGTATTTATGCGCGCAAGGATGTTTGGGTTTGTTTGCTGAGAAGGTTTTCTACTGATTTGTTGAGAAGTAAGAAGTGAGTTAGGCTGAGTTTGTGTATTATTTTCTACAAATCTGTAACTTTCAGAAACCTATTTTAGTTCTTATGAGTTCCTATTTTCACAGTTTAAATATTTGGCAATAGAAGAGTTTTGATCTTGAGCATTAAGCCTTGATACCAAAATGGTGCAGAACAAATTATTAAGAGATTTTCCCTACATGATAAGGATGAAAAGAAACATAAAATGCTCCAAATATGACCAATCAGAGAGAGAAATTAAACTAATTAATTATCAAACTAAAATCTGAAATACTAAATTTTCATTCATTCAGGTATGTCCTCAATAATGAGAGTTACAATTATTTATAGGCTAAGCTTCCTACTAAGAGATAACTTAGGGAAAATTACTAAAGATGAATACTAAAGGATAATTACTACTAGATAAATACTAATAAATATCCTAATATCTTAGATATAATATATCAAATAAATCCTCATCCAATCCCCTTGCATTCCCCGTCAGTAGGTATAATAGAATAAACTTACAATTAGTTTCCTCCCCAGAGTTGTCTATTTCTTCAACACTTTTGGAAGTTACATCAATTAGATTCAAGATTTGACTAGACATCAAGCACATATACACTAGCAGATAGGAGCTAGGTTTAAGTTAAAGTAATTAATCATCCCGGGGAGTCTTTTCTATTTCTAACATACAATCTCAGATTTCTATTTTATAAAATAAATTAGTCTTTGACCAGGTTTTTGAAAGCAAAAAAAAAAATATTTTCTTTCTGTACTATTTTAGTAAGAAACAGTTAACCCTCCTCTTTATAAGTTCATCAAATTTTAACCTTCCTCTTTATAAGTTAAAAATTAACTTTCTAAAACCATTTTGAGAAATGTGATTAGATGGAGCTACATAAATTTAACATCTTGCTCTTCCACTTTAAATTAACATCTCTTATCATTCTAATCTTTTTATGTGTTTTAAAGTCATCAAGGTGAAAAGGCATTGAATGCTGGGCAAGAAGGCTATGGGGGCTCCCAGAATTTATTATTTGGGCATCAAGATGCTAATAACGGCAACTACAATAAGGCATACCTATCGATTTTGATTCTTGCATATTCCTCAGTTTAGAAGTTAATATTTGGAACTTTTGGTTTATTGTTAAATGACTCAAAGTGTTTTGTTACATCTATGTTTGAAATGTTTGTCTAATACTTCTCCTTACGTTTGATTTTTCTATGCAAAATGTTATACGGTATTGATATTTAGTTCTATGCAGTTTTGGATCCTCCATGTTATACATTGCATATGCCATACATAATAAATTAAGAAAATTGCATTGATAATAAAATTAATGTCTCAGAATAATGGCTGATATATTCTTAATCAAGTATGTTTCCTTAACCAAGGTTTGGTTCCAAACAGGAGGTCCGCGCACATCTCATGGTATACCAAAGGAACAAGCACGGTTGTAATAACCCGTCCTTTTTGGAGACAATTAAAATCGATAATTGGATATAAATTGGAGATTTAAGGAATTTCTTGAAATAGTGATTTTGGGGATTCTCGAGGATTTAATGATTTTTGATGGATGTTGTGATTATTTTTGGGATTATATAGGTCGGAATTATTTAATTATATGTCTTCGTTAAGTAAAGCGACACGAGGTGAGATTTAAATTGGAAAACCCGCATTAAGTCGTGTGGGGTTGAAATAGTGAGTTGCGGTCAAGTACCTCGGATGGGAATTTCGACTGCGCCATGAGTCTCGGAATGTCCGAGATAGTCGGGAAAGAGTGTCCGATTGCCGAAATTGAGTTTCGAGGAATTTTAGAGTTAAAATGGCTCGTAATTGAGTAAACGAGTCGTTTTTTGGTTTTTAAGGGGTTAAACCCTTTTTCCTTTCTATTTAAAGAGGGAGAGGGGAAGAGAATAGAGAGAAAATAGAGGAATAAGAGAGGGAAGAGAGAGAGGAGGAAGAAAAGAGGAAAACGGGGAGGTTCCGCCCAAACACCGCGGGAATCGGCTCGAGGACGTCGAATTTTATCCACGAGGCAAGTGTTTACTTGCTTTATTTCCCTTTTTGCATAAATATCTCATACCGTAGTTTGGTATAAACAAACCCTAAAGATTTTGGGTTGAGATTTCGTGGATAAAACGGATTTTTGGGAGTTAAAACAATTAAACCCCAATAATATTTCAATTTGCGGAACTTAGGTTTTAATCGAAATTAATGGGTGATTAAGGGTTCTAGGATGTTTATAACCCTTTATATATGTGTATTTGTAGTTGGTTGAGGTTGTAGGACGTTGGGTGAGGCGACAAAATCTTGGGAGAAGCTTTAATGGCCGAAACCGTCTCGGAGAAGACGATGAACGGTGACCTACGTCCTTGCCGAATCGATTCATCTCTTGGTCAAAAAATAAAAATTGTAGACCTTTTCGACGCGGTCGCGTGGGAGCTGACCACGTATTTTTCTGATTTTTTTTGGATTTATAGTGATTTTTCTACGGAAAGCTGTCCGAGATTGAAATCATTAGTTAGAACTTATTGGAGATAGATATTAGGGGTTCTCAAAAGGATTGTTAGGACCTCTAAAGAATTTGAGGAGATATAAAAACTTTGGATTTGTAGTAATAAATCCAAGTTATGATTTAAATGGAGGTTGGATTGAATTTTGGGTATTTTGGAAATTGAAGAAAATCGCCCAAACATTGACCCTCGAATGGGCCGAATCGATTCGGGTCCAGACCGAATCGATTCGGGTCCAGACCGAATCGATTCGCCCAAAAGGATTTGGGTTTCTTCAATGGGCCGAATCGATTTGGATTTAGACCGAATCGATTCGGACTTAGGGACTTATTTGCAGAATGTTTTCCGAATCGATTCGGGTTGGGAACCGAATCGATTCGCAATAGCGGCGAATCGATTCGCCTTGGGCAGAATTGCCAGTTTTCTCGTCTTGTGGTTATGGGGAGTTAAATTATATTTGGAGACTTGTATGAGGGGCCCTAGTTATGATATGGGGGAATTCCTAAATGAGGGTTTTGAGGATAAATAAATCCTTAGATGGGATTAAGGTATGTATTGTTAATTAAAGTAAAAAAATACTTTGGGTTTAGTATCATGCTTAAATGGATGCATGATTATGATTCTTTGAAAGAATCTTTGGGATTAATGGTCATCGCTAGATGTAGTTGGCAAATATGGCCATTTATATATATTCGAGGATGAATGAATGTTATATGTATATACTATGTGATTAAAGTATATATGATATGATGTAAATGATTTTGAAAATAAAATATGAATGTTTTCAAAATGGAAAGATAAATGATTTTCATAAATGATAAAATTGAGGATACACACCTCTCTAAATCGCTATCATAAGGGAAGTTGCGTACGTATGGTGAAGCCCCCTGGCTAATGAATGCAGGGTGGATATAGTCCTATAGGCCACATGAGCATTTATTGTATATATTTCTGCGATGGTTAGGAGATTCCGGGTGTGGTCTTGACTATCCCGCAGGCATATGGCCGCTTCCCGACGTCTTGCGATGTAGGATCCCAGGTTGTCTTGATGATAGGCCCTGGAAGATGATAGCCATTTAGGGGTGCGCATAGTGGGGAAACCCGGACGGGAGGTCTTAGAACGCGTTATGTTAAAGCAATTCATGATAATGGATTGACTTGAATTACATTTCCTGGATATAGGAAGGGAAATGGGTTATATGGATTGGCTTCGGTAACACTTCCCGGATGGAAGAAGGGATGTGGAAGCATATGATATGATCAAATCATTTTTATGATAATGAAAATGGCTTTGAATACATTTCCTGTATATAAAAAGGGGAATGGGATATTTTGAAACGGAAAAGCATTTTTATGATAATAAAATCGGCTTTTAAAAAGGTATATGATTTGTTAAAGCAATTCATGATAATGAATTGGCTTTTAAATACATTTCCTGGATATGAAAAGGGAAATGGAAGGTTTTGAGATAAAAATGATAAGTATTGATAAATACTTTGTAAATGTATTCTCATTCTGGGAGATAGATCCGGATGTATATGGTAAAATGTATATATATGTATAAATCGAGTGCCGAGGGTCTAATGGATCCCGACGATCGACCGTACCACATAGTAGTGTATCGGGGGGGGGGGGGGGGTTCCTTGTTTGGATTTCGCTTTGCGAGACACCCCACGCACGAATATGGCATTGTGTTGAGACTGGGGAGAAGTTTAATCCTTAATGCTTTAGTATTAATATTTCTTGTGGTATACATATTTATTTATATATATATTTTGTACTGAGGGACTGGCGGATCTCGACGATCGACCTTGCCGCAGAGTAGTGTATCGGGGGGGGGGGGTTCCTTGTTTGGATTTCGCTTTGCAAGACACCCCACACACGAACATGGCATAGCGTTGAGACTTGGGTGAAGTTTAGCCCTTAGTACATTTCTTGGACTATCTAGGGTAGATAGTGGTTGGGTGATAGAATAGTTTAGCAGGGTAGCTTGACTAGGATGTTTAGATGTTTAGAGGGATGCGCTAGGAGTGCACTGTTAGAGGAGAGGTGAGGGGTATCTCATGGGAGTGCGATACCAAACTTAAATATGAGATAAAATATTTTCTAAAATAATAAGGCATTTATGCACTTGCTAAATATTTTCAAAACTCGGGCTCTGACCCGTTTATCTATTTTTCCTCTCTTGCTATATTATATATATATATATATATATATATATATATAGGTGTCCAGACACAGGGACGCCTGGATGACACATCTTTCGAGTCAGACGTCAGGTTGCAGCAACTGTGGATGCGTGAAGGTTTTCGATAAACGCTTCTACCTTTGTACTCTAGATAGGAGATACTGTATAAGTATTCGGGCCAATGGTCCAACTGCATTTATGTATTCTTTGAGTACAACATTCGATATGGTTGTATATTTTGACCGAGTGTTCGGTTATTTTATTTCATTTCAGTTTCATTTTGGCAAAAATTGTGTGGATGTTTTATTTACAACTGTTAAAAAGAGTAGTTAAGTAAAATTTTTAACGCTCGCCTAATAGGATATTAGTAATTAAATGGATTTTCGACAATGATGCTAAGAATGATCCATATGTGACTCCTGTTTTAATTTGATATAGGAGTGATCGCCCGGTATCCCATTAGGCGGGTTGTTACAACGGTATTGCTGGGAGCCAACACCATTCAAATGGAATTGCAATAACTTTTATAATGTTTTAATTGTCCATTCTCACAACTTTTGTTGTCTTTGCTTAATCACTAGAACTGATTTTTTTTTATGTTTAGATTATTTTCTTTTGAGTAAAGAGAAGAGGGGGAGGAGGAGGAGCTAATTTATTAAAGCTACGAGTTGCACCAATAGAGGCTCTAGAGGGGGAGGAGGAGGAGCTAATTTATTAAAGCTATGAGTTGCACTAATAGAGGCTCTGATATAAGTGATGTTTTTTTAGAGGAGCTGATATCCTAGTTATTCTATTGATTAGTGTTTTTGTGCTTGCAGTCTTTCAATCCTTTTGATGCATATAACATTTTTTATGGTACTTTTGATGTTCATTCCTTTGATGCATGTCATAGGAAACAATTTGCGGGAAACATGGGCTAAATCATTAAGATTGAAATTTCTCATTTGTGTTGGAAAATCAAACTTATTTTTTGGGGGTTAATTCTTTACCGGAATTATTGATCGAGAGTCAGTTAAAGGTTCTTACATGCAGATGCAAGTGTAGTTCAGTTTCAGATATGGGAGCATATTTTGTGGGACATCATAATTTGTTTTCTTACTTGCAAGTGAATGACTTGATAGTTGTAGCCAAGTATTTTTTGTTTTGTAAGCAAATGGTTATTGGAGAGGTCGTACCTTGGTGCGATCGCAAGTGCCCTCGCCAAAGCTACGGTTGATCTTGAGTTCGAGACATGAGGTCGGCCTCTCCATATATAGGGGTAATGCCAACCGATATCAGCCTTTCCCAAACCCTACAGTTAAGAGAGCCTTGTGCATTGGGTACGACCTTTTTTTTAAGCAAATGGTTATTGGATAAGGAGATCTTGAATGACAACCGTTTGTCAAGGAAAATGTATGTTGGGTAAAATTGAGATAATGCCATTGGCTTGGTTTTTTTTATAAGAACAATTACACAAGGGGCGAAATCAAGATTCTGCCATCGGGACGGGCATATGGTAGTGTATATGTATTATATAAGATTTGTAGAAGTACTACACATGCAAAAGACAATATATACATATATAATGTTATATTACATTTGTACCAATAGCTAGATACATATTTGTTTAATACACTGTAATCTAGTTGTACTACCTATGACACAACACTATATATCGTCGTACTACCTATTGACGATACGAATCATGTATCGGTGGTTATAGGCAACCATGGTTTTGTATTATATTCAGGGTTTAATTAGGGGTGAGTGAGTTTGTGTGCTATTAAGGATGCCTTGAACTTTAATATAAAATTGTAATATCTTCGCAAAATTTCAAATGATCATGTGTTTCTTTGCAAGTATGGATTACACGTGCCCCCTTTATCAATAGACCTATCCATGGATTTCCAAAAAAATGAGATAGAATCGTACCACATGATCTAATAGGTTCATAGCCAAAGGATAATTAGCGACCGACATTCTAAATGGAGAGACTACCTCTAATGGTACACATTCCATCTACAAGGGAGGGAGGGAGGGAGGGCGGGGGGGGGGGGGGGGGGATTAAGTTATAGATGCTTTTAATCGGCTTATCCATTATTTAGTCCTCATTCGTAGTCAGATTTTCTCCTTTTATAATAATAATAATAATTAGATGGAAATTACATACATGTGACTAGGATTGGAAAATATATCAATATTTATTATAAATTTATAATATAAAAAAAGATGTACAAATAGCGTAATCTGTAATAAGAAAGCCATTGTGATAATAATAATAGTATATATATAGATATATATAATGAGGTTAATCAGTGCGTGTTTCAATGTGTGATGTAATATAAAGAATGGTTGAGATTGTATGCTCTTTTTTAATCCTACCTTTGCCTAATGGGGATTCTCTCCACAATATCTGGAAAAGCACGAAAACCTCCAACAAAGCCCCACATTCAAACTCAACCACAGCAGATTCCCACAATCTTTAAAATTCTTTTCCACCATTTTCAAAACCAACCATATCTCTCCAATAACTCTCCTTATCCCACCCCTACCTCTCAGCCTTATTGTACCAACATCAAAACTCCATCAAAACTCCCAACCCTTCTTTG
Source organism: Sambucus nigra (assembly GCA_949130495.1). Taxonomy (NCBI): domain Eukaryota; kingdom Viridiplantae; phylum Streptophyta; class Magnoliopsida; order Dipsacales; family Adoxaceae; genus Sambucus; species Sambucus nigra. The sequence continues at coordinate 446,299,750 of OX422218.1, read as the reverse complement.
TACTCATTCCGGAGCACACTCTCATTTGTTTCTTTTACAAGTAAAACAACTTTGTTTTCATTTTTTGTTGTTGTGTATTTGTAATATATGTTGTTCTTTGTAGAATCTCTATTTGTTTCTTTCACAGGTAAACAACTTTTTTTAACTTTTTGTTGTATATATTGTTTCCTTCATTTTATTTGTATTATACATGTTGCCGGAAAACCCACCAACGCATACGCACCACTTTCTTCTCTCTAACACCCTCAAAACCCAAAAACGCAACCTAATGTGTAAATAAAACACTCATGCACCCTCCGGTTTGACCTCTTGACAGTAAAATTTGATCCTCCAAACTTGAAAATGTTGTAGAAAGCTCTCTCATAATGGTAGAACACCTACCTTTATTATAAAATAGATTTGAATATATTTGTATATGCCCCCGGTCCTTACTCCCAAAATAAGTGATGATATCATTATTTTTATTTTTTTGGATAAGAGAGAAAAGTGTTTGATATTTTTAATTGCGGTGTTCTAGATAGTAGAAGGTGGCTCAACTTGTAATAGAATCGAAAATCGGTCTAAAAGTTTCTAAAAATTACACGGCTGCTAGAAACCCGTTTAATCAACTAGTGCGGTTCAAATGGATTTTTAACATTAATCGTTTTTTATTCTGTTGGAACCCCAAATTACTCTCATTTAATGCCTTTTTTTCCAAATCGTAAATTCGGCCAAAAGCTTAAACCCACCCGATTCCTCATAGACCTTTCCATCTCTTTTTGGAGCCAAATGGCAAGCTGATCGCCTATTTCAGCAACAAAATCTGGAGAGCCGCTCTGAACTACTCAAGTTGTATGTTGTTTTGAAAGCCTCAAGTATTGGCAAAAGGAGCTCGTCATCGAATCGTACCACGCGACCATCTAAATACTTCCACAACCAGAGCCAAAGGCGAATTAGCGACCAACATGGTAAATCGAGAGACTGCCTTAATGGTACAAACCGGGGGAAAAAATGAAGTAGATGCTTTTAATTGGCGTAGCCATGCTTTAATCGGTTTTCGGGTGTGCATAAAACTTGTGTTAGCATATGATATCCTCAAAATACGCAAAAGAAACCAATGATTCTTATTTATAAGCAAAGGGAAACAATAAAAATAAAAATGAGATGGAAATTACGTACATGTGACTAGGATTAGATGGTTGTAGGCTTGATCCTGCATTCCTCGACGACGTCATCCTCATTGGCATATCCATATTGAATTTTGGCTTGAAAGGTATCGGTACGACCAACAGCAGCATCAGTGGCCTCAAATGTGATGTAATGTGTAAACCCACGAATACACTGGCCGTTGGCCTTGATGATTTTGTCAAGAGTGTAGTTTGTTCCGCTATTCCTTTCACAGTAGTCCTTAATCACTAGCTCTTCACCCAAGTTAACCCAATAGATTTTTTCGGGATTCTCCAAATTGGTTGGCATAATTTGACTAATCATACTTACACCGGGGAACTTTTCCACGTTGTACCCCTGCACATAGAACAGAATAGTCTTGTATGTACTTGTATGGAAGATACATAAACTGAATACGTACGTTGCTATTATAGACCTCGTCTGTACAGACTATCCGGTCTGGGGACGGACCAATACAGACGAACGAATCGTTTGTACAAATAGAATTTTCCGAATAGAATAGTCTGGTATGTACTTGTATAGAAGATACATAAAGTGAATACGCACATTGCTATTATAGACTTGCTCTTCGTAATGATGATACTCCTCAACAGTCATTGAGGTTCGATTGCCGTGATCGTCTATATCGGGATATTTTCCCTCTTCGTGTTCACTTTCTTCATCGAACCTCTTTCTCTTCTCTGCTTGTTTAACCCAATCGAAATCGGAATCGGAATCGGAATCAGAAAGAATCTCAACAACATCGCTCATGATTTTAGAGAAAGACATTTGATTTGATATGATTTGAACCAAACCCTAACACCAACCCCCCCACGGTACCGTAAATCTCTCTCTCTCTCTCTCTCTCTCTCTCTCTCTCTCTTCTATTCCTTTCATTTACTAATATACATTTACTTTTATACCCTACCCTCTACCTCTTGTACGGAACTCCCCCTCTTTTTACCTTTTTTTTTTTTTGTTGTTGTTGTTGTTGGGGGCGGGGGTGGGGATCACATATGCTCCATACAAACTACACATCTCAACGGATTGTGTTCGTGTAGGTTTTTATCGTGTTTCAATCTTTATCTTTTTTTATAACCAAAAACTCCATTGCATTACCAAGTCGATGAGTCTCATTAATAACCTAATTGACATACATAATACAAAGTTAACATCAATTGAGGCGTGTTGATCGATCCCCAACTCCCTCACCCCCCCGGCACCCTACCCCACCCCCCAACCCAACCCCAACCACCACCATCACCATGGCAGCCCTTATATCAGCCCTTCTGGCAGCATAGTTGCCATGGGGGTGGGGTGGGATGGGGTGGGGGTGGGGGGCATCGGGGGGTGGGGGGTTTTGGGGATCAATCGACACACGTGTCCGTTGCCGCTGGCGCGAACCAATTACAACAAAAAAATTAAAATTAATTAATCGTTAAGTATTTTTTGTTAAGGTTCATCAAAAAGTTCATCTTTGAGGTTCACTTGTGAACCTCTCCCTATATATATATATATTTCACTCGTGAACCTCTCCCTATATATATATATATATATTAATTAATATATTATATTTAATAATATTTTAAATATTTATTATAATAGTTCTTTATTTCATTATGTATTTTTTGGAACATTTGCAAAATAAATTTATGAAGTAAGAGTTGAAAATAAAAATGTTGCAAATCAAGTTTAACATAAACGGATCGGATCCGAATCCGTTTAACATAAACATATATGGATTTGGATTTGTTTGATCCGGGCCGAATCCGATCCGTTTACAGGCCTAAACTATATCATGATATTGATAGGAACAATAGAATAAATTTTAGAAGCTCTGTTACACACCCATATTCCAAAAATCTAACTAGCAGAGCATTCGTCCTATTATTTATAAAGATAGATAACCCAATATCATGAATACTTAATAGCATGGTAACATATTTCAATCTAACTTATTACCTACCCCCACCCACCCCCCAAACAAACATGTTTAAATAAACCACAAATAGTTAGGCCCCGTTTGGTTGCGCAAATTATTTTATTATGTGTAGGGGGCCTGAAGGTAATATGGAGATTAAAGATAATCCTCCCATTAACAAACAGTGCCTGGGATTAAGGCAGCGATGCAGCTCAGTAAGGCAACGATGTAGCCCAAGGCGATGCAGCTCAAGCTAGGTAGTTCAGCGTGGCAGCCCAGAGGGATCTTCCAGCGAAGAAGCTGACTGAGAGAGCTCACCCTTTAGTAATATTGCTTTATTTAGTCTTGTTGAATCTCTTTATTTATATTAACCATGAGTTGTAATGATTATAATGATTTTTAGTGTAAGGTCGAACGGTCCTTGCGAGAGATCAGGCTTGGCAGGGTCTGGGAGAGCTTTCATGCTCTATCGAACGACCTCGCCGTGGGAACTTTAGAGGGACTTGGTTTGGAGATTGAGAAGTGAGACACCTTTGGGGCTTGTCCTGACCATCTTAGATACACCTGGTAAAACACCAAAAGACCTTAACCGTGGAACCTCGTGCAGGGCAGCCTTAAGTTCCATCAGGTGTTGAGTTGTGAACCAAACAACCCTCTACTTAATGTCACATCTACTTTAGGTAATGTCACTAGCTAGCTAAGCAATGTCAAAACTAGCATTTGAGTAAATCACCGTGGTATTTGGGGTTGTCAGGAAGTTGGTGAGCCACCTCTGTGACGACAACCACCTGACACACAGTGGTTAGGCAAAAGGCATGTCTTGGTATTTAATGTTTATAACGTAGAACTAACTAGTGCATCAGGCATTTAATGTTTGCGACATAAACTATGGGGGATGTCTTTCACAATTATTAATGACTGAGTTATCTTGAGAGTGGTGTGGGGCTATTTAAGGGCCCCAACCACCTCTGAGGAAAAGAGGTTCTTTTTTAGAGTTCAGAAGTTATTACTAGAGAGAATATACATCAGAGAGAGAATTATCACAAAACTATAGAGTTTACTAACCCATCATTGTCATTTATTACGAAGCTTTTAATACTTGATAGAGATCTTTGAGGGTGGTTGGGGTATTGGCTGGCTGTCAAGGTGTATTTAGGACGCTTACTTCTCTCTCCCTCTAAATGAGTTATTTCCGAGTTTCTTTATTGTTTTTCTTGAGTTATACACGAGAGTTCTTGTAAGTTCAAACTGAGTTTATCTTCACTAAGTTGTGTTTGCGTGTTTTATAGTTAATTAATAAGTGATGTTAGTTAACTTATCATTACTGTACTCAAAAGGGGTTACGCCTCCATCTAATCTAAACTACCCTGTTACATTTGACGACTCCGCTGGGGAGGCATTCTTCTAAGCAAGGAGTATGGTGCAGGATAATGTTAATCGAAGACTTAATTTTGATGACATTCAACACAATGAAGAACAGGCGGCGAGAGAGCTGGAGGCTTCAAGGGACAGAGCCCCTCGACTGGAGGTACCTCCAGTTCAAACAACGACAGGCATTCCAGGGGTGACATAAGCTTCCACGAGCGCTGGGTTGGGACCAGCCCAAGTGGCACTCCTCATGAATAAATTTTATGAGTTCTTGCAAACTCCCGTAGCTTCAACGGTGTTGGGGGAATTTGAATCCAACTCCTTCGTAACACCATGGGTAACCCCAACGGCCTCACCAAACGCAGTTTTAATAGGAACGACCCAAGCAAGTATACCCCCTGTTGTGAATCCAACATTGGGAACTACAAGAACACCAACCATTCCAACGGTGATGATTGCTCCAAGTACAACGGGCGTCCCGCCTATGATTCCTCTGGTCATTCCTTCAACGGTATCAGCTATGGAAGAGATGAAGAAAGAGATGCAGAAAGAGACATGGAAATTAATGCAAACATCCTCATAATCTGTTGACGAGGTAGCTTCGGTTTATGACGACTTTCGAAGGCCTTACCCTCAGGAGTAGAACGATGAGCCCTACCCAAAAGATTATATTCCTCTTATCTTTGAAAAATATACAAGAAAGGGTGGGAACCCGAATGAGCACATTAAACGCTTCGTTGAACATTTGGGGGCGCACTGCAACAATAAAAAACTCAGGTTGAGGGAGTTTTATAAATCCTAAACCGATAAGGCATATACCCGGTATTCTCACTTAGCTCCTAAGAGTGTTTCCACGTGGGAGGAGATGCACGTTTTGTTCTTCCAGAAGTTATTTCTGCAGAAGATGAGTTCACCTTGACCCAACTGGGGAGAGAGAAGCAACGACCAGGGAAAGATGTGGTGGCATACGTTCGAAGGTTCAGGGAAAGGTCCCTCGATGTGAGGGAGGAGGACAAAGAATCCAAAATATTATAGATCTGTACAGAAGGACTGCTTTCTGATTACATCTGTTATCTTATTAATGAGACGCGTAAGGGGACTTTTGCGGCGTTCCTAAAAGAAGCAAAGAATATCTCATTAGTTGTACGACCAAAACTTGTGGTGGTGCCTATGATGTTCAGGCAACCGATACAACCTATGGGAGGAAGGTCTCAGCCCCCACGGGTGGGATATACCGAAGGAGCAGATGGGGGCAAACTAACGAAGAGGGATAACAAAAGAAAGTTTGGGAGAGATTTGGAGGATTCACCACCGTTGCTTTGTATAGTATAGGAGGCTGTCAGTTGTTACAACACCACAGTTCAAGGAAGAACGATGTATGAACCAAAGGGCATCCCCACCGGGGAACCAGACGCAACAACTAGAGCAGATCCTAAATATTGCCAGATTTATCGAAAGATCCAACATCCAACGAAAAGCTGTTTCACGCTAAGAAGAATCATCGACAAACATGTGAAGGCAGGAACATTGCAAATTCCTTCACAAAATGTTAACAACAACCCACTCCCAGCACATGGGGCCAATCTGGTGGTGGCCTACAACAATGACGCAGAAAGAGAAGTAAGGGAGTTAACGATGGGGCATGAGGAGTTTGAAGAGTCTTTGGAAGACTGCACTAGGGGAATGTCTAATATAGTGTTAGCTTATGACGAAGCAAGTGCTAAAGATGTGGAGAATGTCTACAACGTTGAAGGTGAGGAAGTAGATCAAGCTACGGAATACTGTGCAGTTTCAAAGTCTCCAAAGTTTGCCTGGTTCTTCGACCAAGTGGGGATGCCAAAGGAAAGTAGGTTGGAGATAACCCAGCTAATCCTTGATATTGTGAGGATGAACGTAGTCCCTTCGCTGAGATGAAAGGGACCCATGGCTAGGTTGGTAAAGAGCTTTCTATCATAGATCACTTTTAGCGATGCAAATAGGGCCATGAGATTCCCTCATAATAGGCCATTGTATGTGACTGCCAGCATCAATGGAGTTAGCTTTGCAATGGCTCTTATGAATGGGGGAGCCTCCATCAATATCATGCCAATCAATGTTATAACAACCATGCCTTTGGTAATATTATGTTATAACAACTAATCTTTCAAGTCCATTAGTTATGTGAACGTTGGGATCGTGATGGGAAATCTGAGTTCCCATATCAAATTCAACGTGATAGAGAGTGCAACTTCCTACCATCTTTTGATAGGAAGAGTGTGGATACACAACCAAGGATTAATTCCTTTGACGTATAAATAATGCGCCAAGGCTAATATCAAAGGAACGAAGATCACCATTAGAGCTACAAAGAGGCCCTTCGTTGTCGAAGAAGCTCACCTGATAGATGCAGCATTTTACACAGAATTAGAGGACGACGTGTGACACCCCGACTAATTAAATACCGGGTAGATACTCCTTTATTAAATTAATTCAAAATGCCAAGTTGGTCCAGTTAATAGCATCACTGTCGAAAACATTTTAATGATTACTAACCACCTAGTATTTAAAAAGTAAGTTGTCAAGTTTTAATTAAAGTCTGATTAACATGCAACAAGTGTAATGAAGAATAATTACACCATTCACCATAACGAAGTAAATAGAATAACCATCACATGATGTAAATAAAGTCTGGAGGAAAACTCCTCACTACAATACCACAAACTGAAATAACTAAACTGAATACTGAATCAATACATGCCAAAGTCTGAAAAACTGAAATGGAAAGATGTCTCTAATAGAAATGGGCAACATGCCCTACAACTGATAAATACTGAATCAGGAATCCAAATGGTAGAAGCGTCTAAAAGCAAATCCATGTAGCTTCCACAAACACCTACAGCTCGTCACCTGAATGAGTATCCTATGCATGGTGTCCTTGTGGCTGGGCACCTAAAATGGTTTTACAAGAAAAATAGATTTGAAAGCAAATGGGTCAGAGCCCGAAAGTGGAAATCATTTTAAAAACTGCAAGTGTTTTAATAACTTTAAAACATTAAATGCAAAATACATGTTAGGACGTGCACTCACATGAAGTTCTCACCTCTCGATTATATGTGCACCCCTAACGTACCGTACCCATCTACATGACATACACATCTAACCAAACCGTAATAAGTTCTACCCCTTACTACTCGATTCCCATATTAACTTCTAGCGTTAACAATCTAAAACAGAGGCTTTACATAAACTCAGATTCTCAATTAGTATTACAATTCACTATCGGTTAATCCGTTATGTTCTCACTACATTACCATAATTATGTTCACAATAACCACAAGAATATTCCCATTAATTAAGTGTATATTATTCACGTCTTAAATATACAATACAAGCACCCCGAGAACTAGCTGCGGTGCACACATACTCTGCTATCCATCCCGGTACATCACGTACATAAGAATCACATATTCCGAATCTCTCAGGAATAGTTCTCAGATAACAACATCACAAATAATGGAGGCGAACACAGTCACATCACATGAGTCACGCACATACCTGCGCTTCCACGATCAGCAGACTTATTAACATCCCAATAAGTCCTTCTATGACCTATGTTCATCGAGGTAACCAGTCTAAATCCGGGCAACACAAGGATTAGAGGGCCCTAAGCGAACGCGAACCTCCCGTGATAGCAAGTATGGTAGGTATGTCATACACATAATATCAATACATATATACTAAGTATGCACACGTCTTAGTAATCAACATAATATATTGGTACTTATCTCTTCTCGTACTGACATATAATATACTACACCATTTATATGTTTCTCGGTTAATATAAATCATTAGTCCGTCGATTGCTCACATCAGAATAGACCCTCACGTCCTACTTCATATTTTCCTTTAAGTTCAAACTACACTACTAGGTTTGACTCCTCATTATATCCCAAACATCCCAAATATATCAATTACTCATCAAGGAAAGGCTATCTCTACCTATACACAAGGTTATGGGGCACTCGGGATCAAAACAGGCTAAAAAGCCTAAACTGCCAACTCGTTCGAAGTCTCTTCATTTTTCCCCAAATTTACATGAATATGAACCCTAGAATTTATAATCATTAATTTACTCAATCAAATCCGTTTTTGTTTCTTGCAAGATATAACAACATCAGATTAGTCCTCTAAATACGATTCTACATGCAATCCTTTCCTCAAAGTATAGTATTCTAACTCCAAACTCATGGGTTTTTCATTAACTTTCAAGAACAAAAGTAAATCTTAGAATAATCTAACATGCAAGAAACATATTCTGAATTAAACGGAATTAAATCACTTGCCTCTAGTGTCTCTGAATTTAGTGTTGATTTGATGAAGCTTTTCTGCAGAATTCCCTCTCTACAAGCTTTCTTCTCTAAAGGTGGCTATGGTGGCTAGAGTTTTCTTAGGGAAAGTTTTGGAAACCTAATCTAATAACCCCCGTAGCTTATTGGGTCATTAAGGGTTGGTTAGTGGGTTTAGTGGGTCAATTCCCAATCAGATAAAGACTCCTAATTTTCGTCATTATTAAATCCCAAAAATACAATATTACCAAACTACCCTTATAAGATGCGGGTATGACCTAAAAATACCCCGGGACCCAAATTAAACCGCCGGCTAGTGTTTTCTGACTATCGCGACCCTTCCGGACGCGTTGGCGCACTCAAAACGACCATACGGTTAATAAAAGTTAAATTCACTTTTATAATAAAATAATTATATTCTGACGCGACTGTCACACGCGTCCCAATAAAATGACCAAATTGCCGTATATCAATCTCACGACAAATTTCATAATTCAACATTCATATATTATCATATATACTCAATATAGTCAAATACCAACTCACATCTCGCTAGTATTTTATCCGGATTATTTCCCAATTAATTCTCATTTAATTAATTAATCCCAAAAATAAATATCGCCAAAAATACGGGGTATTACATACTTCCCCCCCTAATAACAGAATTTCGTCCCGAAATTCGGAACTAGAAAGTACCTGATAAAAAAAATTCTGGATAACGTTCGCGCATCTCATCCTCGCGTTCCCATGTGGACTCCTCGACATTGTGATGTCGCCACTGAACACGCACTAACGGAACTATCTTTGACCGCAGCTTCCTCTCACTTCGGTCCAAACTAGCAATCGGCCCCTCCTCGTAGGAGCTATCCGGCTGAAGATCGATGTCCTCCACAGCAATGTGAGAATGAGCCAAATTATCTCTAAGGTATTTCCTTAGCGAGGAAATATGAAACACATCGTGAATCCGATGCAAATGCTCCGGTAACCCAAGTCTATACGCAACCGATCCGATCCGCTCAATAATAGGAAACGGCCCCACATACCTCGGTGCCAACTTCCCCTTCTTCCCGAAACGCATAATCCCCTTCATAGGAGATACTTTGAGAAAAACCTGGTCCCCCACTTGGAACTCCCTGAAAAATCTCTTCGCATCAGCATAACTCTTCTGCCTGTCTTGAGCTACCCGAATGCGACTCCGAATCAACTCAATCCTTGCCGAAGTATCCTGAATTACTTCCGGCCCAAGTAGTTTGTTGTCCCCCACCTCTAACCAACATGCTGGGGAACGACAAGGCCTACCGTACAACGCCTCAAACGGAGCCATGCCAATAGTAAACTGATAGGAGTTGTTGTAAGCAAACTCCACCAGTGGAAGGTACTGCTCCCATCCACCCCCAAAGTCAATAATGCACATGCGTAGCATGTCCTCCAACATCTGATTTGTGCGCTCTGTCTGCCCATCGATCTGCGGATGATAAGCCGTACTCAATCGTAATTCCGTGCCCATGGTCTCCTGGAAACTCTCCCAAAACCGCGAAACAAATATCTTGTCTCTGTCAGACACGATATTTAGGGGCACACCGTGAAGTCTCACAACCTCTGAAATGAAGAGCTGGGCATACTGTCCCGTAGTGTAGTCAGTCCTTACGGGTAAAAAGTGAGCGACTTTGGATAACCTGTCCACAATTACCCAAACGGAGTCATGACCCCTCTGCGACGTAGGCAACCCCGTGATAAAATCCATGGATATGCTCTCCCACATCCACTCCGGGACCTCCAACGGCTGTAGAAGTCCTGTCGGTCTCTGATGATCCACTTTTACTAGCTGGCAAGTGGCGCATTTCGAAACAAACTCAGCAATATCTCTCTTCATACCGCTCCACCAATACTGTCGTCTCATGTCTTGGTACATTTTGTCCCCTCCGGGATGTACCGCGAACCGTGAGCCGTGCGACTCTGCCATCACCTCGTGTCGCAATTTCTCCCCTTCCGGAACCACCAATCTCCCATTGAAGCGTAATCCCCCGTCTGAGCTGACGGTATAGGATTCGGCTCCCTCTGCTAGTAATCGAACTATCTGCTCCTGACAGAACGAGTCATTAGCCTGTGCCCGTACTACCTTTGTGACAATCTGCGGTGTAACGGTCATTACAGACATGAAAGATCGGGCCACTGCATCCTGGTGTCCCAACTCCTTCCACTTAGCCTTCCACACTCCTGCTACCTCATCTGCTGGCCTACGGCTCAACGCGTCTGCTACCACGTTAGCCTTACCCGGGTGATACTGGATATCGAACTGGTAGTCCTTCACAAACTCAAGCCACCTCCTTTGCCGCATGTTTAACTCCTTCTGCGTGAATAGGTACTGTAGGGACTTGTGGTCTGTGAACAATTGGAACTTCTCCCCCAAAAGATAGTGCCTCCAAATCCGTAGGGCAAATACCACTGCCGCCAACTCCAAATCATGCGTGGGGTAATTCTTCTCATGAGGCTTAAGCTTATGGGAAGCATAAGCTATGGTCTGTCTCTCCTGCTGCAATACACCTCCAAGCCCTTGCAAAGACGCATCGGTGTAAACCAAATACTCAACTCCCGGTCTTGGCAATGCTAACACAGGTGCTGAGGTCAATTTATCCTTCAATTCATCGAATGCCAACTGACATACATCACTCCAGGTGAATGGCACACCCTTACGAGTCAGATGTGTCAAAGGACCTACTATCTTCGAGAAACCCCGAATAAACCTCCTGTAGTATCCTGCTAGGCCCAAGAAACTACGAATCTCAGTCGGTGTCGTGGGCTGTCCCCACTCCCTCACCGCGGATACTTTCCCCGAATCAACAGATATTCCCCGGTCGGAAATAATATGTCCCAAAAACTGAACCTCCTTCAGCCAAAACCCGCACTTTTCATATTTTGCATACAACTCGTTCTGACGAAGTGTCTGCAAAACTTGCCTCAAATGCTCTGCGTGCTCCTCCTCTGTCTGGTAGTAAACCAGAATATCATCGATGAAGACAATGACAAACTGATCTAGGAAATCCCTGAACACTCTGTTCATCAAGTCCATAAACACTGCTGGAGCGTTGGTCAAACCAAAAGGCATAACCCGAAACTCGTAAGAACCATATCTCGACAAGAAAGCAGTCTTCGAGACATCCTCCTCCCTGATACGCAACTGATGGTATCCCGACCTCAAATCAATCTTTGAGAAGAAAGAAGCTCCTCTCAACTGGTCAAATAGGTCATCGATTCGAGGCAACGGATACTTATTCCGTATCGTGACCTTGTTCAACTCCCGGTAGTCCACACACAATCTCAGTGAACTGTCCCTCTTCTTCACAAATAAAACTGGAGCGCCCCAAGGTGAGGTACTCCTGCGAATAAAGCCCTGACCTAACAGCTGCTCTATCTGATCTCGTAGCTCTCGCATCTCTGCCGGAGCCATACGGTACGGTGCGCGTGCTATAGGCCTCGTATCTGGCAATAGGTCTATAACAAAGTCTATCTCTCGACTGGGGGTAGGCCTGGTATCTCCTGAAACACATCCGAGTACTCCCTAACGACTGGGATCGAATCTAAAGGAATCACAACCTCCTTAGAGGTATCCTCCTCTAGGTAATACAAATGAGCGGTCGAGCCTCCCTCTGGGCGAGGCATCGCCACTACAAACATCTCTTGCCCCGGAATGGCAAAAACAATGCTCCCGCTGAAGCAATCAATCATGGCCCTATAAGATACGAGCCAATCCATACCGATAATCACATCGTGAATATGCATATCTAATACCAACATGTCTGCAGGTAATACCAGACTACCAATATCTACCCCCACTCCCCGGCATATAAAGAAAATAAGTGACCCACTCCCCAATGGTGAGTCTACACACGTCACTGTGCTCTCTACCGTAGCTAACAATCCTAAGGCTTTCGCGAAATGTGTAGCTATAAAACAATGTGTAGCCCCCGTATCAAATAATACCCGACCCATAGTGCCATGGATAAGAAACGTACCCTCAATCGCGGGCGGTGCCTGTGGGACTGCTGCCTGGTGGACGTTATAGACACTTCCATACTGTAGCTGCCCCTGCTGAACTGGGACTGCTGGAATGGGTGGCAATGCTGCCATCTGTGGCGGTGCGGGGAGAGAGGAGGGAAACATAGGCCTCTGCAGCTCCTGGCGAGCACCCTGCTGCTGCTACTGTGGGGCCCTGCCCCTATCAGGACAATCCTGTCGTTTATGGCCAGTCTTGCCACAAACAAAACACTTCCCTGGGAAGTTCCCTCCTCTCTGCCCCTGCGGTCCCCGGCCCTGGTGGTCGTTACCGTTCCTCCCTTGGCCCTGCTGAAACTGCTGCCCATTCTGCCCCTGTTGGCTGGTCCTGATGGCCGTTTGGACCCTGATGGCCCTGACAGAAACCTCCTTGTCCGTGCCTGTAATTCCCTGATCTGAACCTCTTCTGATCCCCCTGCTGGGAACCCTGCTCACCCTGTCTCTGCCCCTGAACAGATTGTGCCCCACCGGCACCATGTCCTCCAGTCCTGCCCTGATGGCTAGACTCTCCCGATCTCTTGCCCTCAGTCATATGAAAGCGGTGATCCTGGCAGTGTAATAAAGCAGCGTTAACCACATCAAAATAAGTGGCCAACGAAAGGTTCCCTAACAGATGCTGACGGATCCTCCATGTCAACCCGTCGGTGAATTTCTCAATCTTCTTCTTTTCTGTTGGTATCTCATCCGGAACGATATTCAACAGATTCTTCAACTCGGCCTCATACTCGGCCACAGTCTTACCCTCTTGCCTCAGATTCATCAGTTTCCTCCTCATTTCCGTATGAACAGCGGACGGAAAGTACTTGCGGTCAAACCGCACCCAGAAGTCCTGAATAGTGAGAGTATCCCTCTCCTCCACGGTGGTAATAGACTCCCACCACTGCAGTGCAAATCCAACTAGCTTGAAAGTAGCTAGCACCTGCTTCTGAACGTCCGTGCACTCATACATCCTCAAGTGCCTCTGCATATCCTTCCTCCATTGGCTCGAGACTACCACATCTGAGCTACCTGCAAACTCTGGTGGATGCGCTTTCTGAAAAGCGTCACGTACACGTTCCCAAGCAGACGGGAATGCATTTGCCTGTACTGGCGCAGCAACCGGCGCCTGAGGTGGTGCCTGCTGGACTACGGCAATTGCGGCATTTACCGCTTGGGCTACAACGGCTGCAACCTCAGCGGCGTTCATCATGCCCTGAACTGGAACGAGCTGGGGTTCGGGCGTTGCATCCATGGGAACTCATCGTGCACGTCATGGAGGCATCTGAAATAAGAATAAAGTTTATAAGTCCACTGTTTATAAACTTAAAATAGCTGAAGAACGAAGCATACACAAAAAGAGTACAACAGTCCTAAAATATAGGGTTCTATATCAAAGAAACTTAGCGGAAACATAATAGCCGTACAGATCCTAAAGGACACTAGAACCTGATGCTCTGATACCACCTGTGACACCCCGACTAATTAAATACCGGGTAGCTACTCCTTTATTAAATTAATTCAAAATGCCAAGTTGGTCCAGTTAATAGCATCACTGTCGAAAACATTTTAATGATTACTAACCACCTAGTATTTAAAAAGTAAGTTGTCAAGTTTTAATTAAAGTCTGATTAACATGCAACAAGTGTAATGAAGAATAATAACACCATTCACCATAACGAAGTAAATAGAATAACCATCACATGATGTAAATAAAGTCTGGAGGAAAACTCCTCACTACAATACCACAAACTGAAATAACTAAACTGAATACTGAATCAATACATGCCAAAGTCTAAAAAACTGAAATGGAAAGATGTCTCTAATAGAAATGGGCAACATGTCCTACAACTGATAAATACTGAATCAGGAATCCAAATGGTAGAAGCGTCTAAAAGCAAATCCCTGTAGCTTCCACAAACAGCTACAGCTCGTCACCTGAATGAGTATCCTATGCATGGTGTCCTTGTGGCTGGGCACCTAAAATGGTTTTACAAGAAAAATAGATTTGAAAGCAAATGGGTCAGAGCCCGAAAGTGGAAATCATTTTAAAAACTGCAAGTGTTTTAATAACTTTAAAACATTAAATGCAAAATACATGTTAGGACGTGCACTCACATGAAATTCTCACCTCTCGATTATATGTGCACTCCTAACGTACCGTACCCATCTACATGACATACACATCGAACCAAACCGTAATAAGTTCGACCCCTTACTACTAGATTCCCATATTAACTTCTAGCGTTAACAATCTAAAACAGAGGCTTCACATAAACTCAGATTCTCAATTAGTATTACAATTCACTATCGGTTAATCCGTTATGTTCTCACTACATTACCATAATTATGTTCACAATAACCACAAGAATATTCCCATTAATTAAGTGTATATTATTCACGTCTTAAATATACAATACAAGCACCCCGAGAACTAGCTGCGGTGCACACATACTCTGCTATCCATCCCGATACATCACGTACATAAGGATCACATATTCCGAATCTCTCAGGAATAGTTCTCAGATAACAACATCACAAATAATGGAGGCGAACACAGTCACATCACATGAGTCACGCACATACCTGCGCTCCCACGATCAGCAGACTTATTAACATCCCAATAAGTCCTTCTATGACCTATGTTCATCGAGGTAACCAGTCTAAATTCGGGCAACACAAGGATTAGAGGGCCCTAAGCGAACGCGAACCTCCCGTGATAGCAAGTATGGTAGGTATGTCATACACATAATATCAATACATATATACTAAGTATGCACACGTCTTAGTAATCAACATAATATATTGGTACTTATCTCTTCTCGTACTGACATATAATATACTACACCATTTATATGTTTCCCGGTTAATATAACGCATTAGTCCGTCGATTGTTCACATCGGAATAGACCCTCACATCCTACTTCATATTTTCCTTTAAGTTCAAACTACACTACTAGGTTTGACTCCTCATTATATCCCAAACATCCCAAATATATCAATTACTCATCAAGGAAAGGCTATCTCTACCTATACACAAGGTTATGGGGCACTCGGGATCAAAACAGGCTAAAAAGCCTAAACTGTCAACTCGTTCGAAGTCTCGTTCGAACGAGGTTGTTCGAACGAGACTTCGTTCGAACGAACTGAGTCTTCTAACGAGATCTCGTTCGAACGAAGTGGGCTTTCTAACGAGATCTCGTTCGAACGAACTCATCGAACGAACTTCACTCTCGTTAGAAGTCAATGGTCAACTCGTTAGAAGCTCGTTCGAACGACCTGGGCAGGTCTTCTAACGAGTGGACAGTTTCAAGCCCAGAAATCCTTATTCGTTTTTCACCAATTTCTACACCTCAAATCTCAACCAAAATTCGTCCCAACAATGTTTTAAGGTCTCTAATCAATCCTAAACATATCAAGGTCACATACAAATGTGTTTTACGGAATTAATGCATCCTAAACATCATTAAATCATCAAGTCTCTTCATTTTTCCCCAAATTTACATGAATATGAACCCTAGAATTTATAATCATTAATTTACCCAATCAAATCCGTTTTTGTTTCTTGCAAGATATAACAACATCAGATTAGTCCTCTAAATACGATTCTACATGCAATCCTTTCCTCAAAGTATAGTATTCTAACTCCAAACTCATGGGTTTTTCATTAACTTTCAAGAACAAAAGTAAATCTTAGAATAATCTAACATGGAAGAAACATTCTCTGAATTAAACGGAATTAAATCACTTGCCTCTAGTGTCTCTGAATTTGGTGTTGATTTGATGAAGCTTTTCTGCAGAATTCCCTCTCTACAAGCTTTCTTCTCCAAAGGTGGCTATGGTGGCTAGGGTTTTCTTAGGGAAAGTTTTGGAAACCTAATCTAATAACCCCCGTAGCTTATTGGGTCATTAAGCGTTGGTTAGTGGGTTTAGTGGGTCAATTCCCAATCAGATAAAGACTCCTAATTTTCTTCATTATTAAATCCCAAAAATACAATATTACCAAACTACCCTTATAAGATGCCGGTATGACCTAAAAATACCCCGGGACCCAAATTAAACCCCCGGCTAGTGTTTTCTGACTATCTCGACCCTTCCGGACGCGTTGGCGCACTCAAAATGACCATACGGTTAATAGAATTTAAATTCACTTTTATAATAAAATAATTATATTCTGACGCGACTGTCACACGCGTCCCAATAAAATGACCAAATTACCGTATATCAATCTCACGACAAATTTCATAATTCAACATTCATACATTATCATATATACTCAATATAGTCAAATACCAACTCACATCTCGCTAGTATTTTATCCGGATTAATTCCCAATTAATTCTCATTTAATTAATTAATCCCAAAAATAAATATCGCCAAAAATACGGGGTATTACACGACGTCAGAGTCTTAACGAGAAAAATGAAAGGAGCATGGGTTCCCTCGATCAGGGAAAGGATGGGGCCTATAAATGGGCAGAATAATGAAGTTGCAAGCAGTAAAATAGTGATGGCAAAAGAAGCCCACCAGGTGGTCCCTCATCCCCAAACCATCTCGAAGCAACTCAAAGACAAAATGAGGCCCAAAATGGATCCGGCGGAGCATAAGGTCCAATGACAAAGTGTGCCAAATCGATTTTCAGGAGAAAGAGTTGCTGGGGATTCTAGAGAAAAGAAGAAGAAGGCAGTTGCAACTACCAGCACACAGTGCAAGAGGGTTGTTACCGAAGAGGGAAAGGTGGTGTATCAGTTATAATGGTGTGAACGGGTGGCCGAAGAAGCTGATAATTAGGCTAACCCCATATATGAGTGTTTTCTGGTGGATCAACGGAGCAATGTATGGTGATAGACAACTCCAATAAACAGGAGTTCATGGAAGATGTCGCCGAAGAACCAGACTACATGGTAGATCAATCGAAGCCACAGGCACAAGTGTTGAAGTAGTTGAACTTGGAGAAAGAAGGGGAGGATCTAATGCCCATCTTCATCTTGAAGGATCTCAGTAAGGAGAAATGAGAGGCCTTGGTTGAGTTGATTCAGGAGTTCATAGATATTTTTGCATGGAAGTACACAGAGATGGAAGGGATGGATGAGGAAGTGAGCTGCCACAAGTTGAACGTGATGCCTTCATCCATTCCGGTAAAGCAAGCAATCAGGATGTACAAGCCTGAGCTAGACTTGAAGATCGAGGAAGAGGTCTAACGCTTATTGATGGCAGGGTTCATCAAACCGATACAACACCCACTCTGGCTATCTAGCATTGTCCCGGTGGGAAAGAAAGATAAAAATCAAATAAGGATCTACGTGAATTTTAAAAACTTAAATAGGGCTTATCCCAAGGATAAGTTCCCTCTACCTTCCATCGATATCTTGATAGATGCAACGACTGGTCATAAGATGTACAGCTTCATGGATGGGTATATAAGGTACAACCAGATCAAGATGGACCCCACGAATGCAGAGAAAATGGCGTTTAGAATCCCATTGGGCAACTTTATGTACAATGTAATGTCGTTTGGACTCAAGAACACTGGGGCTACTTATCATAGAACAATGATGGCCATTTTTCATAACTTCTTTCACAAGTTTGCAGAATTTTATGTAGATGATTTGGTCATCAAATTGATGAAGGAGGAGTCTCATCTGAGCGATTTGAGGAAGGTGTTTTCCTGATGCAGGAAGTATAAGCTAAAGATGAACACACTGAAGTGCATCTTCGGAGTATCCAGTGGAAAGTTTATAGATTTTGTGGTTGATCGACAATGGGTGAAGATGGACCAGGATAGACAGCGAGCGGTCTTGGAGATGCCAAGTCCAAGAACGGCGAAGGAGCTAAAGAGTTTCCTTGACAAAGTTTCTTACCTTAGGAGATTTGTGCCTGAATTGGCCGAAATAACGCACCCATTGATGCAACTTTTATGAAAGAACACAAAATTCAAGTGGGAGGAGGTTCACCAGGAGTCTCTCACTGGGCTGAAGAAGCTGCTCGTTTCACCACAGACCATGGTTCCCCCAAAGGCAAGAATACCATTGCAGCTATACCTCACATCCACCACTAGGTTTGTTGGAGCTCTGTTGGCACAAGAGATTGACGGGCAAGAATGACCAGTTTACTATCTCAGTAGAATCATACATGGGCCAGAGGTCAGGTATAGTAACTTAGAAAGGCACTGTTTAGCCTAATATTTGTAGCGCAAAAACTTAAACATTATATGATATCTTTTACAATTCACATTGTAACAAGATGTGATCCTATTAAGTTTTTACTGGCAAGAACTATATTGATTGGTAAGGCAGCTAGGTGGTTCCTCATTCTCTCAAAATTTGACTTGAAGTGCGTGGTCCCTCGCGCAATCAAGATCTAGGCGTAAGCAGATCTCTTGGCAACCTTACCCTCTGGGACGTTTGAGCCACCTAGAGAAAGTATCCCAGGAGATGACTTGCAGGCCAATTACTTGGATGCAAGCGATGAAGAATGGAAGATGCAGTTCAATGGATCTTCGATAGAAACGAAAGAAGGAACAGGGGTTATTCTTTCAAGAGGAATGGAGGATATTTATCTTTCCTACAAGTTAGATTTCCCCTGTTCCAACAATGAAGCAGAGTATGAAGCGTTGGTACTGGGGTTGCTAGAGGCCCTTCGAAGGGGAATTCGTTCACTTTGCATCAAGGGTGATTCGAATTTGGTGATTCAGCAAGTGAATGAAGAATATGCGTTGAAACACCTAAGTCTGGCACTGTACAGAACAATCATTCAGAGGCTTCTTAACCAGTTCCATCGGGCCAAGATCAGGAGACATACCCGAACGATGAACCGCCATCTAGACGCCTATGCCACCATTGCTCAGAAGATGATCATGAGGGATGACACAACTACAGTCATGATTCAATGAAGAACATCTCCCTCGATGGTACAATCAATTTTTTTGATGGAGGATGACTCTGACTGGAGGGGAGAGATTAAAAAACAACTGGAGTCTGGGAAAGGGGCGATGGAGCTAAGGGAATTAACCCAATACTTTACAATACAGGGAAATCTTTACTTTAGAAACGCAGGAGGATGGTTGTTAAGATGCATCGGCCCAAAAGAAGCAGAGTGGAGGTTAAAAAAAATACATGAAGAACACTGTGAAACAACCGAGATACCCCTTTATAGGAGAATTCAAAAGGAGGGATATTTCTGGCCTATAATGAAACATGACACAACTGAGCTACAATAGAAGTGTCATAAGTGTCAGCTTTTCTTCGATACGGCTGAATGTCATTTTGTTGAAGCTCAATTAGACTGTAAATAACCTTATATTGACTTCATTAAAGATGGAGTTATCCCCATAGAGAAAATTGATGCGATGGGACTCAAGCGAAGGGCCCCGAGGTTCTACGTTCAGGAAAGGCAGCTTTATCGAAGGGGCTACTTCAACAGGCCATTGCGTTGCATCACGAAGGAGGAAGCAACTGAAGCCCTCAAACAAGCGCACGATCTAGCTCACATAGGGGGGACCAAGTTGTATGACCAATTGATGACGTTGGGGTATTATTGGCCAACGATCCCAAGCCTAAACTTTGCTAGTCCTTGAGCAAAAATTAAAATCTAACTCACTTTTGTAGGAATCACGATTGCAGTTATCATGTGCAACAAGCCGTTAAACCCCTAGGTTACCCTACTGGACGAGTTTTGTCTCATGAGGGTTTGAAGTGAATATACCCACAAAATTTAAAACTTGACTCTATTTACCAAAGACACAAATGTAATATAACCAAGTTCGAATGCAAACTTCATAAATATAGTAGAACTTCACTTTTCAATCTCAACTTATCGTGTGTGTGTGCATAGCCAATATAACCGTCCATTTCAAAAGATTTGATCATTACATTTCTTATTCGAAAGTTCATTTTGATTTCAAATGCTCACGGGATGCGCTCACAAATGAACACTCGTAGTTGGATAATTTCTCTCGGTATATGTGAATAAAAGAGTAAACTTAATGAGCAAAATTCACATATTCAAATGAAAGACGGACACTTTATAATGGATGTTTATGATCTCATGAATGGAAAATCAATTACTTTTTGAAAACATTGAATCATACTATATATCCCATTCATTCTCTCCACGCTATAATTAACTTCACTTGAGATCAATTAGGACTTTTATTCGGTTGTATTGTAGGCTCGGTTTTGGATAGAAAGAACATATTTTGGAGTTCCAAAAATTTTCTGAGAATATAGAGATTATCGGGATTTTGACTTTTTAGGCACTTTCCAACCTCCATTTTCTTTTCTTTTCTTTTTCGACTCGCATACTCCATTTTCTCTTTTTTTTTTTCTTCATTTCATTCTTTCTGTCTCCCCTTTTCTTCTTTCTTTTCTCTTCACATATTATTCTAGCACACATTCTTCTTTTGGCATATTTTTACCCTGATATTCTCAGAAAAATGGGTATGGATTTTTGGGGATTTCAATAAAAGGCTCGTTTTCATTTTGGCACAAATGGGCTTACAACGGAATAATGTAAAAAGGCCGATTTAAGATTTATTTTGGGGCTTTCAAAATGATGGCCTAATATCATTTCTCAAGTTCCGTTAATCAATTTTGTGCCTCAAGTCAACTTACTAAGGCATTTAGTATATACGATTCACATTTTGACTTTCAGTTTTCAGTAATCGAACAAAACAAGGATTTTGAGATCATCGACGAATTAGGCGCTGAAGGAAAGTTTGAGTTATTTTAACTCGGATTGATTTAATTCTCTGAAAAATAATGAATAGCACAAAATCTCACCGGGTTAAAATCTCCACATTTATTCGTTAAGCATATTAACTTTCGCCTCAATGTCTATTTTCGATCATATTATATGGCTAAGTTTCAAAAATTTATAAGTTGAGAGATTTGTGAATTAATTCTATATTAAGAAATTGTTTCAAAACTCACTTATATTGAAAATCTTTTTGGATTTTTGAATTTTTTTTTCTTTTCAAAAATACTATCCTTACCCCCAAACCTAAATTTTACATTGTCCTCAATGTATACACAAATCAAAATATGGACAAATAAAATAAAGTAGAGAAGTAAAAGGAGGATATTACTTGTGAATTCCCACTTGTGTCACCTTCTTACAAACTATACAAGTGTATGTTAGCCATAAAATAAAGCTAAACAACCTAAAAAAAATCTAAGAAGGAAGAAAAAAAAAATTATATACAAAGTTGTGACAATTATCACCATCACCATAAATTAATAATCGAAATAGTTGTGGGTCATTCCAATTAATAATCTTTATAGTACTAAGTAAAAAAGTACTATAAACTAGTGAATATGACCGCACAACATAAATCCAAAAATTAAAGTCACGGTCATAATGGTGATCATCGATATCATCACAAATAAAGAATTTCAAAGCACGTGAATCATGTGTCGATGCATCACATTGGGGTAACAAATCACAATAAGCATCCACATATTTACTATTACTATTCTTAAAATTGTCATGTAAAATTGGAGATGTATACTCCAATCCTAAATGTGAGACTTTACAAAAAATACGGGACGAAGATGTATCACACGGGAATGTATTCTCTTCGTCAAAAATGGGAGGACCATCATAATCTCTAGAATTATCGATAAAATCGGGTAACAAATCCTCCACTAGATTTTCCCACAGATAAGGTGAAGTAGCAATTTTATCAATTGAATTATAAGAAGAAACTTGACAAAAATCAACATCTAAATCATCACAATTATTAATTGTGTCAAGTTTGTCAATTTTCTTTAGACAAAATTGATTATCTTCAATTATTTCATGACTATTTTTAGAAATCTCGTCATTACAACGTTGGTTCACTTCTTCCCAGTTGATACACTTTGGTGGGCAAATTGTAATTAAAGGAGTTGGACTCTCGTCCATGCCATCTTTAATTTCTTTAAAAATTATTACTGACCCATCCGAATCAAATCGAAATATGTAGTCATCCAGATTTTCAATATTTTCTAGCCACCAAATGATCAATATAGGAATTCGAAAAATATGATGGGATAACAATATTGGGATCACCCATTGTAGTTTATTATGTCAATCTCATTTTTTTTTCTTTTTTTTTTGCATTTTTTAGTGTGCTACACAAAAATAACACAAAAATAAATACACCAATTGTAAAGTGCGACACACACAAAAAAAAATAATGACAAGGAAAGAAAAAAAAAATTAACACGACACGCGCTCTAATGGTGTATTCAACACACAAACAAAAATGACCAAGCACACTTATGAAACAATTTTTTTTATTGCCTTTATTCTGGAAATTACTACAAGGATTTTTTTTCTAGAATTTTTGGATTTTTTTATTCATTTATTTATTTTTTGTCCACTTATTAAAAAAACGAAATTGGAAATTACAATTTTTTTTATCAAGTTTTTTCAAATTTTTTTTATGTATTTTTGTGATAAACTAGTACTAATTAAAAGTGCTATTTTTTTTAATGTATTTTTATGTTTTTTTTTTGGGGATTTTTCAAATTTTTTTTGTATTTTGAATACTTTTATGATAAACTAGTGTTAAAAACAACTAGTTTCTCATTAAATCTGTTTTTTTTTTTATACAGCAGCATTGAAATCTGGAGATTTTCAGAAAGAAAAAAAATTAATTTCGAATTTTTCAAATTTTTAGGTAGTTTAAGACAAAACTAGTGTCAAAAACACTATTTAATCACAAAAAGACTTTAAATCCTTTTTTTTTTAATTCTGAAAAATAAATAGCTGCTGGTATAGTTGATGTTTTCGTTTTTTTTAAAACTAGTCCGAAAATCAATATTCTTAAAATCGATCGAAATCCGCGGCAACGGCGCAAAACATTTGTTGTCAAATTTTAAAAATTAAAATTACCGCAAGTGCACGGGCTATTGAAATATAGCGGGTGTAAGTACAGGTCGAATCCACAGAGATTTCATCAATCTTTATAAAATATTGATTGTCCAACTAGACATATGAGTATATAAGAGTGATTAAGTTTCTAAAATAAAAAAAGAAAAAAAAAGGAATAAACGAACAAGTACAAGAGATAATATTAAATGAGGAAGAAACTAGGACGTCGATTCTGTTTGTCAATTTTAATTAAATTAACACATCAATTTAATTTCGTAGTTCTGAATTTTAACTCAACTCAACAAAGCCTTTTCCCAATTATTTGGGGTCGGCTACATGAATCCTATTTTTCTATTCCATTCTGTCCAGTGCAATATCTTCGGTTAAACCACATGATATCATGTCCTTTTTTATAATATCCCACCAAGTTAATTTAGGCCTACCTCTACCCTTTGGGTTACTATTAATACTAACTAAATCACTCTTCCTTACAGGAGCATCCATTGGTCTACGCTTGACGTGTCCAAACCATCTAAGTCGATTTTATCTCAATTTATCTTCTATAGGAGCTACTTTTACCGTTTCACGAATTTGTTCATTTTTAATTTTATCCTTTCGAGTTTTAACACAAATCCATCTTAGCATTCGCATCTCCGCCACACTCATTTTCTACACATTTTGTTTCTTGGTTGCCCAACACTCTGTTCCATATAACATGGCGGGTCTAATGGTCGTCCTATAAAATTTTCCTTTTAACTTCAAAGGTATACGCCTATCACACAGAACGCCGGTAGCACTTCTCCACTTAACCTAGCCTGCTCTAATCCTATGCATAACATCATCACTAATATCTCCATTGTTAACGCAAAAATTCTCCATCTACGAGGACCAATCAGAAAAGGACACATGTCATCCTACGTGGAAATATTCGGCACCCGAGGAGTGTTAGTTGGCACCCGAGGAGAGTTGGTCGGTACCCGATGAGAGTTGGTCGGCACCCGAGGAGAGTTGGTCGGCCTACCAACCGGGAAGATCAAAGGATAACTACGCATTTAATGAGCATTAATGTACATTTATACTGTAGATGACAACACATAGCATACCAAGCAATTCAACAATTAGATTCGTTGAATGTAGACATAATGTATAAATGTCTACATACAATGAATCTCTTTATCCCCCACCACTATAAATACATGTATTCCCTTAGCCAAAAGGAAGAGAGATCCAAGAGAGATCCAAGAGATCCGAGAGATCCAAGAGATCCAGGAGATCCAAGAGATCCGAGAGACACCATACACAAGATCCACACCCTTTTTCTCCCTCTCTCTACACCATATTGTGCTATTGTGAACCCCTGGGAATAAAATAACAGTGGACGTAGGCTTTTCCTTATAGCCGAACCACTTTAAAAATCTTTGTCTCTCATGTGCTTGAATGGATTGCTTTTATCTATTTATCTGTGATCATAAAAATGGGATTCGGTCCAGTTTTTTGCATCAACAGATTGGCGCCGTCTGTGGGAACGTGTTACAAGCATCGTTCTCCATCAAAAGCTAAGTTTTTATCTTCTCTACGTATAACTAGTTATATGCACGCATCTTTTTGTTCAAATCATGATTCTTATAGGTTTATATCCATAAAATTAGAGATCAAATCAATTATATATTGTGCATACATCTTTTAATTCAATCATGATTTTATATTCACAAATTATTGAATCTAATTTTATAAATCTGCATAAATGTACATTTCATAATCACAATGTTTGAGAAATTTGTGTACATATTATATTATTTCTTCTTTAAGGAGATAAAATAATTTCTCTATATTTATAAATCTCTTTTATATGAGTATATACAAATTTGATTCATTTGAAAATCTTTTAATTTAGTCATAATTTTTATATGCACTAACTGTGTGATCGATTTCAATTTGGGGATCTGGTGAATTTTATACTCATAAATATTATACAAATCCTTGTATCTATGGATCCACTTGAAGATTTTCTGAACAAATATGTTAGGATAGGGATAAGCATTAAGAACGATTATGTATTTTTCATTCCGATATTAACATGAATTGAATCAGACCCATTTTCTCTCTCTTCAAGAAAACTATATTCTCTGCACAAATAATCATATTATGTAATTGTGTTGATACGATCAATTTTATCCATATATGAATAAACGAAAATTTCATAATCACAAGTCCGTTAAAGATTTTTATGGAGACACGTTTATGTACATCATATTTTTATAAGAACACAAGATATTTTGATTGTTATCTCTCATATTATTATCTGGAAATTTAAATTGTCCAATATTGAAGCCGATGCACACTATATATTGGTCGGCTGAATAATTATTCTAATCGTAATTTTTATATGATTCAGCCTCAACAGGTGCTCAGGCAAAATTATCTGCCCAGTATAATTCTTGGATGCTCATCAATAGCATATAAAGACCATAAAAGGTCAATACCGAACAAAAACAACGCAGCTAGACTGCACACAGCACAGCAGCAAGACTGCAAACAACAATTCAATTGGCACCGTCAGATTCATTTCATACATGCCCCAATCCTGGGCATAGAGCTTCATACTTGACTTAATCGAGTTAAGAGAAGAGATACATGTAGGCCTTTCTAATTAAGAATTCAAACATCTATTCCTCAAACACTCGTACTGAGCTAAAGAACACATGTAGAAATTCCCAAGTTGGAATTCAAACAGATTCTTCAAAAGCCGACAAGAGTCATATGATGGAAGAAATGTAGAAATTCATAATTGAAATGTCAACATATATTCTTCTTAAACACTTGAACTGAGTTAAATAATAGAAGCCAGAAAATGCAAACATGCAAAGATCTCAGGGAGTCATTTCATGGAATATTTCCTCGGCCTTATTTTTCCAACAAGACCAACATATTTCAAGGCCAAGAAAGTACTCAAAGTTCATATTCCACACTTGGGGGCTTCTATTACAAATTTAGTTGTTCATTCGGTGGCACATTCTCATAACATCATGCAGTCGAGTATCAAATTCAACTCCATAAACTTACACGGAGGCATATTGAAGTTCAGGAGTCAAATTCAGCATCTACAGCACTGAGATCTTTACTACTGTCCCGACCAATAAGGAAGAAGAAGTTGTATGAAAATGTTTCGAAGTCCACCACTAGCTTGGTACTAACAAGATTGAAGAGTTGGGTTCAAAAGCTAGTATGTTACTCGATAAAGTATTCAGAGGAGCATAAATCAGAAAAATCAAGCACGTAAAGTTAGCATTCAGTTGCTCGACACAGGAAGCAGTTGGTCGGCTGGCAAACCAATCAACATACTTGAAGATTATGACAAGCTACAAGCTGAATACTATGGCATGGCTGCATCCGAATTCCCAGGGGTGATACATAGCACACGGAGTTCCACAAAAGAAAGATTAGCAACCATGGATCAGTCTGCATCATATGTCGTCCAAGAGATAATGCACTTTATGTTGAACAAATCAAGAAGGTAGATCAAGAATTTCACGAGCACCGAGAAACACTGCAGAATAAATACTCCATCCTTTCAAGTAAACCATCAAGCATGGAGCATTGGGGGCTTCTGTTAACGGAAAAATTCTCCATCTACGAGGACTAATCAGAAAAGGACACATGTCATCCTACGTGGAAATATTCGGCACCCGAGGAGTGTTAGTTGGCCCGAGGAGTGTTAGTTGGCACCCGAGGAGAGTTGGTCGGTACCCGATGAGAGTTGGTCGGCACCCGAGGAGAGTTGGTCGGCATACCAACCGGGAAGATCAAAGGATAACTACACATTTAATGAGCATTAATGTACATTTATACTGTAGATGACAACACATAGCATACCAAGCAATTCAATAATTAGATTCGTTGAATGTAGACATAATGTATAAATGTCTACATACAATGAATCTCTTTATCCCCCACCACTATAAATACATGTATTCCCTTAGCCGAAAGGAAGAGAGATCCAAGAGATCCGAGAGATCCAAGAGATCCAGGAGATCCAAGAGATTCAAGAGATCCGAGATATCCGAGAGATCCAAGAGATCCGAGAGACACCATACACAAGATCCACACCCTTTTTCTCCCTCTCTCTACACCATATTGTGCTATTGTAAACCCCTGGGAATAAAATAACAGTGGACGTAGGCTTTTCCTTATAGCCGAACCACTTTAAAAATCTTGGTCTCTCATATGCTTGATTGGATTGCTTTTATCTATTTATCTGTGATCATAAAAATGGGATTCGGTCCAGTTTTTTTGCATCAACATCCATCTTTTTGTATAATCGATCCTAAATAACGAAAATGGTCATTTCTAGGTATTTCTTGACCCTTTGATTTCACCACATCTCCATTTGTCCTCCTATTACTACTAAAATTACACTCCACATATTCTGTTTTAGTTCTACTTATTTTAAATCCTCTTGTTCCTAAAGTTTCCCTCCACAATTCCAACCTAGCATTTATCCCCATCTTAGTCTCATCAACTAAAACAATATCATTTGCAAATAGCATACACCATGGCACCTCATCTTGTATTTGTCCAATCAACTCATCCATAACAAGAGCAAAGAGATAAGGAGTTAATGCTGAACCTTGGTGTAGCCATACCGTAATTGAAAATTCACTACTTTCTCCGGCTGATGTTCTTACTGTAGTCATCGCACCATCATACATATACTTGATCACATCAATATATCTATGAGTCACTCCTCTTTTATGTAGAACCCACCATATTATATCTCTGGGTATCCTATCATACGCCTTCTCCAAATCTATAAAAATCATATAAAGATCCTTCTTTTTCTCTCTATACCTCTCCATTAATCTCCTCAATAAATAGATTGCTTCCATTGTTGACCTCCCAGGCATAAACCCAAATTGATTCTCAGATACTGTTGTCTTCAATCTCAATCTATATTCAATCACTCTCTCCTACAGTTTCATTGTATGACTCATTAACTTAATACCACGATAATTTGAACAACTTTGTATGTCCCCTTTATTTTTATAAATAGGTATTAAAATACTTTTTCTCCATTCATCGGGCATCCTATTAGTCATTAAAATTCTATTAAATAATTTTGTAAGCCATGATACTCCATACTCCCCTAAGCACTTCCAAACCTCAATAGGGATACCATCTGGTCCTAAAGCCTTCCCTGTTTTCATCTTTTTTATAGCAATCCTGACCTCTGTTGTCCTAATTCTACGAAAAAATATATCTTCTCGAGTCTCCCTAAGTTCCTCTATATCAAATCTACTCCCATTATATCCATTTAATAACCTCTCAAAGTAGTTTTTCCATCTTTCCATAATTTCATCATCTTTGATTAGGACTCTCGAATCATCACTTTTGATGAACTTAACGTTATTAAAATCTTTTGTATTCCTATCCCTAAGTTTAGCAAGATTATAAATACTGTTTTCCCTTCTTGTGTTCCTAATTTTGTATAAAGATCATCATACGCTTTTAACTTAGCATCTCTTACCACTTTCTTAACTTCCTTTTTAGCCCATTTATATTTCTCAAAATTCTCTTCCATTCTATTTGTTTGCCATGTTTTAAAGCACTCCCTTTTAATTTTTACTATATTCTGTACTTCTTCATTCCACCACTAAGCTTCTTTAGACTGTGGCCCTTTGCCTTTTGATTCTCCATGAATTTCTTTTGATATTCTCCTAATGCATGTGGCCATCTTATTCCACATTATGTTAGTTTCTTCTTCACTATTCCATGTTGCTTCATTTAATACTTTATCTTTAAATAGTTCTAATTTCTCTCCTTTTAAATTCCACCACCTAGTTCGTGGGTTAATCTTCACTTTTCGCACTCGTGATTGATTTTTAATATTTATATCCAACGCCCTTATCCTATGTTGTGAGGTTAAGCTCTCTCCCGGGATAACCTTACAATCTTTACACGTTAATCGGTCTCCTTTCCTAGTAATGAAAAAATATATTTGGCTCTTATGTGTTCCACTTTTATAAGTTATTAAGTGTTCAAGCCTCTTTTTAAAACATGTATTTACTAGTACAAAATCATAAGCCATCGTAAAATCTAAGATAGACTCTCTCCCGTCGTTCCTATCTCCAAAACCATATCCTCCATGCACTATCTCATATCCTACACGATCTTCTCCTACATGGCCATTAAAATCTCCACCTATATATATTTTCTCACCTAGGGGTATTTCTTGAATTAGTTCATCCATTTGTTCCCAAAATTGTACTTTAGTGTGCTCATCTAATCCTCCTTGAGGTGCATAAGCACTAACAATATTAATTATGTTTTCACCTAATACCAATTTTACAAGTATAAGTCTATCACCTTTCCTAATAACGGTTACGATATCGTCCTTAAAGTTTTTATCTACTATTATTCCAACTCCGTTCTTATTTCTATGTTTTCCTTTATAATATAATTTAAATCCTGTATTTTTTATTTCTCTAGATATCTCACCGACCCATTTAGTTTCTTGTAAACAAGCTATGTTAACTTTTCTCCTTATCATGGTATATACTAACTCCATCCCTTTTCTTGTCACAGTCCCTATGTTCCAAGTCGCTAACCTAAGTCTAGTATCCTGTACTAGCTTCTTTACCCGCACACGTCCAGTTTGTTGCAGGAACCTTTGCGTATTTATCATCGCATCCGGGCGCCGATGCGAATCCCCTTGCCTATTTTTCGAGACACCCGGTGGCAGGCGCAACACCCCTTGCCTATTTTTTGAGACACCCGGTGGCAGGCGCAACGCATCGCTTAAGGGGAATACCCTAGCATTAGCACGTATATTCATAGGATTCATGTTCATAAGGATATGACAAAGTTTTACGCTGGCTGTCAGCTACCTAACGCAACCCTCCTCCTTTTTCCGGGCTTGGGACCGGCAGTGTCAAAAAAAAATAAGAAGTTAAATATTTTAACGTCTCTTGGATTAGACACCGTAAATCCCTATTCCCTCGAAAATATTATGTTTAAAATTTTTAACGTGTATTTAAGCATGAGGTATCAAAACATCTAAGTGCAAGCATAACCCATCAAGAATGACAACTTTAATTTTTTTAAAGCATGAATTTATAATTAATTCGTTGAGGTTTAAAAATACACTCTCGTGTAATTTTAAGCGAATACCGAATTTTTTTATTTCAAATTAGAACACGTCGGAATATGTACGAAATTAAATTAACATGCGTGGTTTAATTAGTCATGACAAACATCACCTAAGTCCTAGTAATTAAACTACTCACACAACATATTTGACACACAAATATTTCAAGATGAAAACAATAATTTTCATTAATAAATGTCAACTTACAAAATTTCGGGTCCAAGACTTGAATTACAATACACAATATGCTCCTCCAAAGTGTGCCTAAAAAATACTCTCTACACAGATTTTTTTATCTCTCAAAGTGTGTCTTTTTTTTTTCTAACCAAAAGTGTTCCAAAGCGTGTCTGTCACACACACTAACTGTGTATCAAAAGTTTTCCCCCCAAAAAATGTCTCCGTGTCTCTTCATTTATAGGGGAGAAAAAGATAATGGTGTAGTGGGTTCATGGTTTGTGTCGGCATATGGGGGTATTTGTAGTGGGTTAATGGTTTGTGTGGGTATTGGGTTTTGGTTTGATTATGGATGTAATGATGTGGAGAGAGAGGATGGGAATTTGGAAGATGGTGGGGGTAGTGATTAGGTGTGGTGTGGTGTATGGAATGGTGTGTGTGAGTGTGTAGTGTTGTTTTGCTGTATAAGTGGTGTATGGGAGTTAATGTGTGTTTTTAATTTGTACACTTAATAAAATTTAACGAAATTACGACTCAATTAAAAATTATAAAAATAATAAAATAAATAAATTTAACCTGTAAAATAATAAGAGACTAAACAAATAAAAATAAAAATAAAAGAATAAATCTAGACACAATAATATACAATGACATAAAAAAATGTGCAATGAGTCAAATAAAATAATTCACACGAAAATAGCACTACGACATATAAAATGACACACTCTAAATAATATTTACATAAAATAATTAATCAAAGTAAAAATAAAGACACTAAAAATAGAATAAAATAAATATTATACGCATATAAATAAGACATCACCAAAAATATGTACATGACTCGAACAAAAAATATATAAATATATAAATACAAAATAAACACACACATAAGGTGTAGGTATGGGTTGGGCTCGATAGGGGTCGGTTTTAGTTAAGGGATTGGGTTTGACTTCGGGTTGAATTTTGACTTTCTTTCGGCTTCGAACTTTGAACGGACATAACTTCTTCATTTCAACTCCGATTGACACGCCGTTTGAACTCAGGCGTCCCTTGATTCAAGGCCTTCAATTTTCGTGTTTGGTCCGAATATGAAATTAGTCATTTGAATTTACAATATTGCCCCTGAAGGTGCGTAAGTGGCCTTTTCATGCTCAATTTGCGTCCGGACTTCACCGCTTTCTTTTTAAACCTGTCAATACTCAAAAACAAACTAGAACAAGAGATTAGCAATGAATATAAGATGTGAGTTTGAAGTTCTCAAAATTGAATTATTAACCCCATTTATTCTAAAATTCATATTTTCTTTAAAATAATAAAAATGGCTCTAAAAACATTTTATTGATGGTGCAATGGAACTAACAAGGCCAAGATTTGGGTATAATCAATACAAAATAATGCACTCATCAGACTTCGCTGAGTTCGTTCAAAAATGTAAGGCTTGTCAACTATATAGAAATATGATCCATGCCCTATCGGTTAATCCACACTCCCTGAAAACGCCTTATCCTTTTCACACCTGGGCGTTTGACCAAATGGGAGCGATACATCCTTCTTCAAGGGGGAAGATCTGGATACTATTTGTAAAGGAGTGCTTTACAAAGTGGGCTGAAGCAATACCACTGAGAAGGGCAACAGTTGTGAGTAATTTCACCAGAGAATACATCATTTGCCATTTTGGGATTACAAAGTTTATTCTCTCAAATAACGGAACCCCATTCGTCAATTTAGAGGTAACCATGCTTACAGACAAGTACTCCATTATTCATCATACCTCAACGGTGGCATACCCAAAGGGAAACGATCAAGCTGAACGATGGAGGATTTCCTAGGATAGTGGGATGACAAGATACCAGCTGTATTATGGGCCTATCGAACGACTAAAAGGAAGCCCACATGATATAGTCCGTTTTCCCTTATTTATGAAAGCTGGAGTGATTCTCCCGATAGAGTTAGAAGTTCTCTCTTCCCGATATGCCTTACGAAGTAGCATACTCCCTCGGAACAGACATGTGCAGTTAGAAGCGTTGGACGAACATAGAGATAATACGATGCAGCACTTTTAAATGTACACGAAACAGCTCTCCACGGCATATGACAACTTGGTGAGACCAAGGAAGTTCGTGGAGGGATACCTCATTTTGAAGGCAACAGTGAAGCATATCAGGGGGCTTCCTCTACATAAGTTTGCAGCGAATTGGGAGGGACCTTTCATTGTAAAAGAAGCTCATGATTCAGGTTATTGCTTAATTTCTAAGATGAAAGAAGATAAACCATTCAAGATTAATAATAAATGGTTGAAAGTATATCATGTATAAGCAATTAAGTTTAGACAATCGTTGTATCTAGCTGTTGTTGTTATGAATATATAAGTTGTTTTTTATGTTTATTATTGCAACTTGAGTGGAGATGAAAGAATTGTAGAATATTGTAATATACGCAAGCAGTTATAACACAAAGAAGTGGCATATGAAAGCATACATTTTTTTCTTTAATTCACAAACTTTGGGGCATTACAGGATTGGGAGATATTGCCTAAGAATTACATAAGAAGAAAAAGGAAAATGTATACAAAAATGAAAGAGTTCATCGACCTAAGAGGAACCACAGGTCCGGAGCAGAGAAAAAATCTCCAGGAAGGCCCAAAGAAGCTGCTAGGCAAGACTGTTGAGCATTAATAGAAACCTCCAACCTCGTTTGAGCTTGTGTACCCTCAATAAGGAGTTTCTCTCATTTTAGCTTCGCTAGACGCAAAGCTTCTTCGATGTCCTCTACCTTCTTATTGAAAGCTTCAATTAGAGGTATTATCTCGGCCAACCTAGCTTCCTCAGCCCGCTAATCCTCCCAATGTTTCTATAGTAGTTTCGTCCGGCTCTCCAATCGTTGGCTCTTCAATGTCTTTAAGTGCCCAATCTGCCAGTCAAAACGGAAGCCATCTCGGCCCAATTCCCTCAGATAGCCCAAGAATTGGTTGATGAGAGGTCTGGTAACATTCGCGGTAGGAATACTGATGATATCAGTAACGACGATCACCATGCCTTGAAGCCTATGGCTCATCATGGGGATGTTCGAAATCAGATAATCCCTAGTGAAAATTTTCGGATGATGGCTTGCGAGCTGCTCAATTACCAAATAATGGCTGGCAGACATTTGAGGAGAACGCTGAAGGACCATAAGGCAGAAGTCATGAAGATCTAGGTGGGGAAGAGGAAACTCATAACCAAATTCACTATCGGTAGCAGCACTAGTCGTGGAACCTTGGTTATCGTGACTAGAATCTTCTGAAATAGCTGGTTCCCGATGGGGCAAAGCGATGGGCGAAAGAACTGACGAAGATCTCTCTTCCACTGGAAAGGACTCGTGAGCAACTTGAGAACATGTAGAAGAAGTAATGAGTGTGATGAAAATCTTAACAAGTATTTTCATTGTTAAGTCACCGTTACTGGTGGAGTTGGAGAAAAAAATCTTAACAAGTGTTTTCAATGTTAAGTCACCGTTATAGGTGGAGTTTGAAAAAGAATCTTAACATGGGTTTTCATTGTTAAGTCACAGTTACTGGTAGAGTTTATGAAAAATCTTAACAAGTGTTTTCATTTTTAAGTCACCGTTATTGATGGTGTTGGAGAAAAAAATGTTAACAAGTATTTTCATCGTTAAGTCACCGTTATAGGCGGAGTTTGAAAAAAAATCTTAACAAGTGTTTTCATTGTTAAGTCACCGTTACTGAGGGGGTTTGACGAAAATATTAACAAGTGTTTTCATTAGTTAAGTCACCGTTACCGGTGGAGTTTAAAAGTTTGAGAAATGAGACTCTTCTAGATTTTATTCATTGTCAAGAATAAAGGATAAACAATGAGAAACGAAGGGACACTAGCGAAGTACCTTAGAAAGGGTGTTATCAAGAATATGAGTCGACTAAGATGCCACAATGGCAGGAACTGTTGGGGGAAGGTTTATCTCCTCATAAGCCTTAACGACACCCTCAATTAAAGGAACCTCAAGGTCCGAAAAAACTCCTTTGCCAATAAAAGGTACCAAGGCCAACATGGGGGTCCCACTGGTGGAGGACGTTTGACCTCCAAGTGATGCCCCAACATTGATGGATGCAGAAGAATCACTACACGGGGCAGAAAAATCAACACTGGCCTCGGGAATAGGCGGACCACCAAGAGAAGTTGGTGGGATAAGATCTGGAGAAAACTGTGAAAATAAAGCTAAGTGTTAGAAATGGGGAATAAGTACAGAAGAAAGGAGAAATATCTCTAAGTTTTACTTACCTCAGTTATGCAACTGAAGAGGGGAACTGTAGTTAGGGGTCTCGTCAACACGGCGGGAAGAAGAATGTTAGCCAATAAAGACGCCATTTCGACCTAAGTCATCCCAACAGATTAAAGTTTAGCGTGGTAAACATGAGAAAGGGATGGAAGAGAGAAAAAACATTAGACCTAATAGTGATTGAATATGTGTTACCTCGGGGGAACTTTCTGCAGCTTGAACGATGGACAGAAGAACCTCGGGCTGAGGTTATAATTCAGAAGAAGCTGGGGGAGTTATCTTGGGTTGAGAAGCGATTCCTACAGACTCAATGGAATCACCCCCACGGCAGCATCCTCCGCACATTGTGAGGCCAAACGGTGAGAGTAAGTAAGCCCGATCATGAGGGAACGGGGAGGAGTTACATCGGTCTGAGAGGAACCGAAACGTCCCCCCACGAAAGGACTCATAGGGGGGGATAGGCCTTTCTTCTTCAACCTCCTGCACCAAAGTTGTTAAGAGTTAAACAGATGCCATTTGTTTTAGAAAAATGGGAGTAATAACAACAACACACATGCATACCTCGGATCCAGAGGGAGAATAGGAGGATATAACCATTGGAGAAGGAGGAGAGGAGGTAACAACAGAGGGAAGCTGGGGGGAGATGTACATCTGGAGCTCGTTTCTTCTGGAACTTAGTACCCAGAGTCTTCTTCTTTGCACCCGCAACACCAGCACCTTGAGGAACCTTTGAACTCTTATTTCTCTTTGACCTTAGTTATATTGGATCAACTAAGATGGTGGGGAAGGCAATAGAAGGAGGAACGATGGGAGCGCGTCGTCGAAACTCAGAATTTATTTATTCCACCTCAGCCTGAACTTTCCTTCTCAACTCCTCACTCACTTCTGCAGATATGGGAGGAGGAACGGAGGCGATGGGGAATGCCTCCAAAGGATTTTGAGGCTGATTTTGGGACTTAATCTTTAAGGAAGTCCCAAACTTGGACCTCCTAGTTTTTTTGGCTGAGGGTTGGGAAGGTCCTTTGCCAGAAGCTGCTTCGGTTGGATCTCCTTCACCAGAATTACCTTCAGAAGAAGCAGGCTATTTGGGTGTTGGGGCTTTTTTAGACTTTGGGGTAGCAACAGGAATCATGGAGCAATGTGGAGGAAGCTCAGTGGGAGGATCCTTGGGAATTTTTCCTTAGAGGGGACTCTATTCCCAGAACAGAATTGCCTTTTAAACCCATCTCCTACGAAGAAAACGAAAGAACTGGGGGATATACAAGAGCCCCCTCAATGAATTCAAAGATTTGGGCCAGTTGTCTCGGCTAGTACTTCATTGCAAATAGGGAGGTCACATCCCCTTGCCTCGTGATGCTCGGAATGGTGACTCGCCCAGTCATTGTATAACTTACTCCCCACGTAGCAGTAGACGAGAATAAGGAACATGCCTCGCTAAAAGAGACTTTGGGGTGATATAACTGGAAAACTAGGCGAGGAACCCCTTGATCAAAATCGAATTGATGGCCGCATCGATTGGGATTGTAATGCTCACTTGTGTATCCCCACTCGGTATAGGAAGGCAGGTACCCCGGTGAAAATCGAAAGACTACAGCTAGCGAAGGGTCTTAAATGATGAGGTCCAAAGTAGCTGCCTGGACCACCCTTGCTTTATGTTTAAAAAAACCCCAAGTATGGAGGAAGACCTCCTCTCTGTAAGGCCTCATCACAAAACCCCCAGGTTGATCAATAACAGAGGTTAACTCCTTTCGACTTTGCCTCTTGTGGTAAACGTAGGAGCGTAGAGGTATAATTACTTCCCCCAAAGGAA
Organism: Sambucus nigra; assembly: GCA_949130495.1. NCBI lineage: Eukaryota > Viridiplantae > Streptophyta > Magnoliopsida > Dipsacales > Adoxaceae > Sambucus > Sambucus nigra. The sequence continues at coordinate 446,262,704 of OX422218.1, read as the reverse complement.
GGGGGCTGGTTTTAGTTGCTATATCGGGGAAACGACCATAAAGGAAGCCCGTTAGAAGTACGCAGTTGACAAAGTTTCCCAGGTTATAACGGCCAAGAGATCGTTCCATGTCAAAAAGGAATCTATCAAGCCATGATACCAGGGAAATTACAGCCAGAGGAAACTTAATACCCGGGACAAACGAATGTATATGTTGATGAGGTCCCTTTGGGGTTGGTCGTTAGGTTTCCCCGTTAAAAGGAAACGAGAGAGAATGACAAGGATGTAAGAAACAAGTTCTAATGATGTACCTTGACCAGGGGCAACCTCAGAAGAACTACCTTCAGAAAAATCCTTGAAGAAATAATTGATGAGAGGAGTGAAAGTGGCTTTGTTTGAAGAACCGATGCATCTTCGGCATATACGGTCCAACTCCGAACGGTCAGCAGTCTCTTGGGCATCCAAGGCTTCATCAGAATAGGGCTCATGGCATGTTGCCTCAAGGCCCAGAAGCTCACACACATCTTCCAACGTTACTGTAAACTCACCCCATGCAGCAATAAAAGTGTGAGTAGTAACATTCAAGAGAGACACCAGGACAGGAAGGGTAGCATTTTTCTTGGACAGAGTAAACTCACCAAACCACTTAGCTCGATGAAGCCCAATTTTGGTGAGGGTATCAGCGTGGGAACTCTGCATATGGGAGTTCCAGGTAGCAAAGTGAGCAGGAGAGCCTATAGGACCTTCGAAGTCAATATGGGACCACGGGAAGTCCCCTCGCTCAAGACAAAATCTAAGAGTCCCCTCTGGGGGGAGAAAGCCCCAGTCAGTAGCATTTTCGTCTTCATCACCAAGCACCATGGCATCACACTTAGCGTTAAAAATGCAAGTTTTGCAAAACCCAGCAAAATCATCACCCTTGTCGAATATAGGGGATTGGCGGTAGAAACGCGACTGTTCCTGACGGGCGACAATCAAAGAGGTGGCAGCAGAGGTGGTGACAACAGGGGTGGCAGGTGGAGTATTGGTGGCAGACTTAGTAGGATTGCTTGACGAGTCCATTGAAGATGATAGTGAAGTACAAGAAAAGCTTAGAAAAGGCACCAAAGAAGTAACAATGGAGTGGATAGAAAGCGAGGATGATTGCAGAGGAAATGAACGAGGAGAAAAGCTTGGCAATAATGGAGTTTTGGTAGAGTTTCTCTCTCTAAAGTAAACGGGAGTGTTAAGAATATGAAGAAAAGAGAAGTGTTTTAAAAAATAGACGTTTGAATTCTTTTAACCCGTCTTTTGAGTTTCCCACCAACACGCGTGCAGAGCCGCCTGTAATCATTCCAAGTGGACACATGACATTTTGGGGAGCATCTTAACAGTTAAAAAGACAACATTACGTTATTAATGAAGTAACTCATGGGGAAGGGAAAAGGGTTTTCTTCCAAGGCATGTTTGAGTTTTGGTGCCAGAATTTTTGTCAAACATATCCAACAATTCCCGATGAAGAAGCTGTCCCAACGGTTCAAAAAAGCTACGATATCCCCTCGCCATAAGTCCAAACGTTGTTGAATTATGACTCAGTTTCATCGGGGAGAATTTTTTAGCTTTTTCGAACATAATGAAGCGACGACACAACAGAGACCAAACAAAGTAGTACCTTTAAATAGGGAGAATTTCCTAGGAAGAAGTTTACATGGGGGAATTTCACTTCCCCAAAGTAAAAAAGAGTATTTGAGAAAGTTAGCAGGTCTATCGGGAGAATTTTAAATAGTCAAGCCAGAACGGTTGAAACTCAGTAACAGGAAAAATTTACGATGTCCCTTTGCCAAAGCGCCAATAATTTGTAGCGATTCGACTCAGGTACATCGGGGAAAATTTTACTTTTTCCTGGAGGCGTTAACCGTGGTGGTTGTAATGAAGGAAAAGATGACAAAATTTTTTCACACAGAGAAAGGTTCATCGGATTGACAAGTTTTCGTGCAGACATTTCTTATTTCCACAACAAATCTCTACACGAAGGGGCACATGTAGGGGGTTTGAAGGTAATATAGAGATTAGAGATAATCCCCCCATTGATAAATAGTGTCTGAGATTAAGGTAGCGATGTAGCTCAGTAAAGCAACGATGTAGCCTAAGGCAATGGAGCTCAGCAAGGCAGCTCAAGCGAGGTAGTTCAGCGTGGCAGCCCAGAGGGATCTTCCAGCGAAGAAGCTGACCGAGAGAGCTCACCTTTTAGTCCTATAGCTTTATTTAGTCTTGCTGCATCTCTTTATTTATATTGACCATGAGTTGTAACGAGTATAATGATTTTTAGTGTGAGGTCGAACGGTACTCGCGAGAGACCAGGCTTGGCAGGGCCTGGGAGAACTTTCATGCTCTATCGAACGACCTCGTCGTGCGAACTTTAAAGGGACTTGGTTTGGAGTATTGAGAAGTGAGGCACCATTGGGGCTTGTCCTAACCATATTAGATACACCTGATAAAGCACCAAAAGACCTTGACCGTGGAACCTCGGGCAACACAACCTTAAGTTCCATCGGGTGTTGGGTTGTAAACCAAACAACCCTCTACTTAATGTCACATCTACATTAGGTGATGTCATTATCCAACTAGGCAATGTCAAATCTGCACTTGAGTAGACTATCATGGTATTTGGGGCTATCAGACAGTTGGTGAGCCACCTCTGTGACGACATCCACCTGGCACACAGTAGATAGGCAAAATGAATGTCTTGGCATTTAATGTTTATGACGTGGAACTATCTAGTGCATCAGGCATTTAATGTTTGCGACATAAAGTATGGGGGATGTCTTTCATAGTTATTAATGACCGAGTTATCTTGGGAGTGGTGTGAGGGACTATTTAAGGGCCCCAACCACCTCTGAGGAAAAGATATTCATTTTTAGAGTTCATAAGTTATTACTAGAGAGAATATACATCAGAGAGAGAATTATCACAAAACCAGAGAGTTTATTAACCCACCATTGTCATTTATTATGAAGATTTTAATACTTGACAGAGATCTTTGAGGGTGGTTGGGGTGTTTGGATGCGTACCAATGTGTATCTAGGACGCTTACTTCTCTCTCCCTCTAAATGAGTTATTTCTGAGTTTCTTTATTATTTTTCTTGAGTTATACACGAGAGTTATTGCAAGTTCAAACTGAGTTTATCTTCATTAAGTTATGTTTGCGTGTCTTGTAGTTAATCAATAAGTGTTATTAGTTAACTTATCATTACTGTACTCAAAAGGGGTTACGCCCCCATCTAATATAAACTACCCTCTTACATTATGTGAATTGGTTCCTTGTGAATTTGTGATTTGAGAATGAGTTAATTTTAAATGAATTTAAATCCATTTTTATGCAATGTTGGTAATCTATTATTGATGTCAACTATTTATGAGAAAAAATATGAAAAAAAGAAAATTAGGAGGGGGGTGGGGGGGGGGGGGGGGGGAAGGGATGGAAGAGGGGAAAGAGAGAGAGGAGCATGCACTTTACGTGACTTCTATTTCAAATAGATGCATTTCACATTTTTTGTGAAATGATCCAATTAAGATTTTACACATGAGCTAAAATGGGACAATTAATGAATCATTTTATTAATGAAACCAAACACAATTAATGGGTCAATTTGTAAATGGACCAATTTATTAATGAGTCAATTTATAATTTTGGGACAACCATGTAACACCTCGTATTTCTGAGTAAATTGGAATTTAATTAATTCGATTCTTTTTAAATTACACGTGTGCCGTAATTTAATGGAATTATGTTAAATGTGGTGATTAAAATATTAATCGAATGAGAAATGATTAATATTTATGGAATATATTTACTAAGTGAATAGTGATTTATTATTTTACGACATAATGAGTGATAGTGAAGTGACGGTGTTAAATCTCAATCGGGAGTTTGTGGGTGGAAATGGAATTTTTAGAAACTCAAAAACACGTGTTTGAGAGTTGATCTTGAGCCTACACGTGTTGCACTCACAACGGGTTGATTTGTGTTTCTTATCACTCACATACATGTTACTTATTCTGATCCTTTGGATCATCTTAATCTACGGCCTGCATGTGTTTGGAACTAATCCAAGTGCGATGGTTTTAACCAATCAGAGCTGGCCTTTGCACCGCTTTCTGTGAACCCCTAGATTTGCATCGTTTTAACTACCATTAATCTCAACCCTTGAATTTGAACCATCGTTCCAGATCCTTCTATCACCAGTATAAATAGATGCCTTGGGTGAGGCAATTAGTGACTTTTGAGATTTCATCGTCTGAGAGAAAAAAGAGAGAGTAGAGAGAAGAGAGAGAAAATATAAGATAGAGAAAGGAAACCCTAATCCAAACTTCGTCAAACCCTAATCCAAAAATACTTTTCTGAGCGATTAAACCTGAGTGTTTAGTTCCTGGTTTTGAGAAGATAATCCTCTCTCGTTCTTGATCATCCTTCCTACTTAATCATGTTGGTAGAGTTTTCAGTTTCTCTAGATAAAAACTTAAGATCTCGTCTTCGTGATACAAATCACATAGATAGTTCACTGCCTTGATTTCTTATTTCGAGAAATCTAGTTTGTTGGTTATTTTAAAAACTGATTTTATGTTTTCAAACCCTAAACCAATAATATTCATTCTAATTTCATTTTACTCAAACTATCAGACTAAGATTTAGTTTTGAGATCTTGATTGGGTATTGCACTTTCTATATAATATATTCAAAACAAGAAAGTGTTAGGATCTTGGATATTTCGCAAGAAGATTCCCTCTTGATCTGCGGTTATTTTGAAAGGTCTAAAAGTCTGATTTAGTTTTGACTAAACTGATTTTAGAATTTCTTGCATATTTAGTGATTCTGTAATTTGTTAAATCATTCTGTCTGTATTAAGTGTTAGTGCGTTGCATGCATATGTTAAAGAGCACATCACCACTACACTTTCACTCTACAACACTTAAAGTGTTGGTTGTACGATCTTGAACATGTTTGAGTCGATGTAAAGACTGGAATCAAGTAAAATTACGAAGTTGGAGAGAACATCAACAACAACAACCTATAGAGAAGTCAAATCTAATCCAGAGGAGTTGGCAACGTTCTGAACTTAGTTTAGGTGTGTTTGTGTGGTTTGATTATTAAATAGCCTGTAATTTGTTACTCTGATTTTAGTGGATTTTTGTTTTGTGACATAGAGGTCACTGTAGATGTTCCCCAATTTGGTGGGGCTTTACCACGTTAAAAATTACTTGTGCTCTTCCTCATTTTCTCATCACCTTCTTCCTAGTTGTGTTGATTTAATAGTTTAAGTTTTGTTTTTCAAAACTGGTTCATTCTAGATCTGAAATAACTCGTTCAAACTCATTCAAACTATTTTAAAAATCTTTTTAAACACAACTTGTGTTAAGTGTTGTTTTGATTAAAAGAGTTTCTTCAACAAACATTTCAGAGCCATTTTAACAGTTTAACTTTGTATTAAACGTCTTAAGTGGAAGTTTTTCAATCGGTATCAGAGCTTGGCTGTTTTAAAATAGATCTTGTGTTTCTGAAATTGTTTTTTTCAAAACAAAAATATGGACGAGAAATTTGAGAGACTAGGTAACATGTCCAGACCTTCTCTCTTTGATGGAACCAATTTTCCTCACCGCAAGGTAAGGATGATTGCTTTCATTCAAGAAACTCTGGGAGATGAAGTCTGTGAAGTTATAGAAAATGGCTACACTTTTCCTGCTAAACCATCAGCTAAAGGAAGTCTTATGAGAATCAGGAAGTTACTAAGTGAATTCACTAAAGATGAGAAACAAATTTCACTATGTAATAATAAAGGCAAGAATGCCATATTTATGTCTATTAATGAACATGAGTTCAAGAGGATCTCATCTTGCACAACTTCTAAGGAAGCTTGGGATACTCTTGTAACTGCACATGAGGGTGATATGAGAGTTAAAGTTGCTAAAACTCAAATGCTTATCTAATAGTAAAACTCTCTTGTCACGTCTGAGACTGAATCCTTTGACGATTTCTATATTAGGTTAACGGACATTGTAACTAAGTTGCATGCAAATGGTATAACCTATGATAGGAAAGAGATTGTTTCAAAAATTCAAAGATCACTTACACAGAAGTTTAATTACAAAATATATGTTATTGAGGAAATTGATGATTAAAATATATTCCCAGAACTTCTCAATAGTAAACTAAGAACTGTGGAAATGGAACTTGAATTCAAGAAACAATTGATCCAGACCAATAAAAAATAGGGTAATTATAATCTTGTTTTTTCATCTAAGTTGATCAAACCTGACCTTGACCTTGACTCTGATGAGTAATGTGACTTGGATAACTTGGATAATCAGATTGCTCTTATGTCTAAGAAATTCAAAATTGTTGTAAACTTTAGAAACAAAGTTACTTCTAGATAAGGGAAACCTAATTACTCCAACACTTCTAATAGCAGGCCTCATGAGAGAAGACATGACAAACAAAAGACTGATGATCACAAGAGACCTCCAAAAAACCTTAAAAATGTTAAATGTTATAGATGTGGAAAATTAGGACACGTGGCTAGTGACTGTAGGGTTAACTTAGACGAAAACCCCAAACATAATAGGGCTCCACTATGCAAGACTTGGAATGACTCAAGTGACTCTGAAAATGATGAACCTGAGTCATCCAACTCTTATGACCCTTGCATATCATTCTTTGCTAAGATAATCTATAATGATGATGAGGAAACTGATCATATGATAAATGATGTTGCTTCTACTGATATGTCTATCTTAATGCTTGAGAATGATTGTAGTACTGAAAATCGCGTGTATGTGAGTCAAAGTGATCGCCTTATTGATGATGCCAATGGGTGTGTGAGTCCTAAAATTGAATCAATAGGGGACACATCACACAACTCACTTAGTGACTCCGATAATGAGGACCTTCCTGACATTCACACACTTTACACTAAAACGCTCAAGAAAAGTACTAGACTAGAGAAGCTTGTCAAAGATCCTTCCAAGAAATTAGAGTCCCTAAAACAATAGTTAAATAAAATGCTGAAGAGTATACGTCTCAAAGTTTAACTCATGATGATGAAATAAAGGTTTTTGAACAAAAATGAAAAGACTTGATTGAGACTAATAATGTTTTGGAAAATAAGTATAAAGGATCATTATTAGAATTGGAACAAACAAAATAAAAGGCTTCAACAGTCTTCGAAAAATTCTCAAAATTTGTAAGCAATTCAAATTGTTTTGAGGAATGTGTTGTTGATAGTAAGACCAATTCTGATGACAGATCTGGAATATGCTTTTACACCAAAAATATCAAGCAAACTAAACCTTTTGAAACCATAAAGTTTGTTACTGGTGGGAAAAGACCTATGGAAATTTGTTTAGACTTTCAATCTTTGAAAAATGATTTTGATAAAAATCAGCATTAGTTAAACCTTGATGAGACAAGTATTTCTAAGCATAATGTTCAACTTAAAGCCAAGTAGGTTTGTCCTCCCATTAGAAAGAGCGAGACCTCTTTTCAAAATGTTCCCTCTAGAAATAATGCCAAAAGTCATAATTTAGGGAAACATATGTTCAACAACTTTTCTAAAGACTTAACTGCTACGAGCAATCTTTATTGCTCATATTGTGATGTGTACGGATACTCTTTAGATGGTTGATATTCCAAACGGCTATACCAAACTACCTATCCCTCCTTTACCTATCAGAATTTTAACTATTCTAGGAGAAGCCGTAACAATTATGTCCTTCCTAAACCACCAGATAAAAACTCTAACTATCGAAAGAGAAAGACAAGATCTAATACTAAAAGACAATCGTTAAGAAATAATCCTAGAGTATTTTCTTTACAAATGCTCAAAATATTTATAACAATAATAAAATTGCGCAAAATCTGTATAGACAAAAATCTGAATCTCGCAAGTTTTATCAAATACAGGCTAATAAGTGCAAATTGAAAACTAGAGCTATTTGGGTAAGAAAGGATGATCTTGTACCCCAGATGACATGTAATATAGTAATCAGCGCTTTGAAAGCTGAACACACCACGTCTGGATGGTACTTATACCCTGGATGTTCTAAGCGTATGACCGGGGATGAATCCAAACTCACAAACAAAACTAACTTCTCCGGAGGCAAAGTCTTATTTGGAGATGGTGTTTCAGCCCAGATCATTGGCAAAATGAACACTCCAAGAAGAAGGATTACCTGTTCTTGAAGATGTTTTATTAGTTAAAGGTCTTAATGCTAATCTACTAAGTATTTCATAATTTTGTGACTCCAATCATACTGTCACCTTTTCGAAGAACAATGGTAAAATTTTAAATGAAAATGGTGAGTGCATAATTACAAGACTCCGTACTCCAGATAACTGTCACACAGTTAATCCAAGTACAGAGGTCTGTAACATTGCCAGAATGGATGACAATGAATTATGGCATAACAAAATGGGTCACATAGATTATGACAGCCTCAGTAAATTATCCTCTCAGGAAATTATTAGAGGTATTCCTAAAATAAAACATATTTCTAACATTGTCCATGGTCTTTGTCAAGAAGGAAAAGTAGTTAAGGCATCTCATAAAAGAGTTAAATACATTATATCCTCTAAACCTTTAGAACTCGTCCATATGGACCTAATGGGTCCTTCTCGTACTATTAGTCTTTGTGGTAATAGTTACATTCTAGTTATGATTGACGACTACACGAGATTCACCTGGGTTCCTTTTCTAAAGCATAAATCTGAAACCTTTAGAGTGTTTGTGAAAATCTTACTTCGTAGAGAAAAGAAAAGGACTCCCAAGTAGATAGAATCCGGAGTGATAAAGGAGGTGAATTCATATATTCATGTGTCATTGAATATTGTGAATATAATGGTTACAAACAAGAGTTCAGTGCTCCCAAAACACCCCAACAAAATGGGATAGTCGAGCGCAAAAATAGAACAATTCAGGAAATGTTAAGAGTTTTAATACAAGCCAAATATTTACCTAAATACTTTTGGGTTGAATGAGTTTATACTGCATGTCACATTATCAATAGAGTCTACCTTAGGAAGAATTCTAAACAGACCCCTATAAAATTTGGTATGGCAAAAAGCCAAATCTTAAATATCTTAGGACATTTGGTAGTACATGTTATGTCTGTAAAGATAAAGAACATTTATCTAAGTTTGAAACTAGAGGAAACAAAGCTATATTTTTAGGTTATTCTCTTGACAGTAGAGCCTACCGAATTTACAACTTGCGTACTAAGACCATGATGGAATCAATTAATGTGATTGTAAATGACACTTCTGTAGAAAGTAAAATTACCAGACCAGCTATTGTGGATGAGTTTGAAAGCCTTTTAAATTATGACTCTCCTGAAATAACTGAGTCTTTACCAACAGAGACCCCTGAAGTACGTAATTGGGTTTCTAAAGACCATCCCATAGATAACGTTGTTGGTAATCCCATATAACCTATTCGTACAAGATCTCAACTTCGTAACATTGCTCATTTTGCATATTTTATGTCTCTTATTGAGCCCAAAAATGTAAATGAAACCTTGAATGACCCCTCGTGGATTACTGCAATGAAAGAGGAGCTTCTTCAATTTGTCATTCATGATGTTTGGTATCTTGTACCCTAACCTTAAAATAAAAGGGTTATTAGCACACGTTGGATTTTAAAAAACAAGACTAATGAGTATGGGATGATCATTAGAAATAAAGTTAGATTAGTTACCCAGGGCTACTCTCAGATTGAAGGAATAGATTTTGAGGAAACATTTGCTCATGTTACTCGACTCGAATATGTTCATTTATTTTTTGCTATAGCATGTCATTTACATTTCACAAATGGATGTAAAGTCTGCCTTTCTTAACGGAATTTTAACTGGGGAGACCTATGTAGAACAACCCAAAGGGTTTATTGACCCGCATCATCCTTATCATGTTTATCGTCTTAAGAAATCTCTTTATAGGTTAAAACAAGCTCCTAGAGCTTGGTATGAGCATCTATCCACCATTATGTTAGATAACGGATTTATGAGAGAAGGAAATGACCAAACCTTGTTTGTCAAATTTTTTTACAATAACATTACTATTGCTCAAGTACATGTTGAAGATATAATTTTTGGATCACGTAGACACCCCATTCTGTTACCCCTTAAACTCTCCTTAGGTCCTTAGCACCTCCCCTCATCACTACAAATCCAGGTCATACCCCGAGTACTGACCTAGAGAACATCGAACACGCCCATGCTCCGTTTGACCAAAAGTCAAACTCTTCAGCTCGATCGAGACTGAATTAATCTTCAAAGGGCAGTGAAACTCCTTTTTAACGGTCCGTCCCTTGCACGATTCTCACTTACCATGCGGACGAACGACTCGTTTTTCTTCAAAACTCGATCAAGAGGCCATCGGATGCTCTCGAGCTCCATTTGACCTAAATAAACTCTTCAGCTCGATCGAGACTAAATGAATCATCGAAGGGCACTGAATCCCCTTTCTAACGATCCATCCCGGGACGAACGATATGTTTTACTCCGAGAGGTCACCGAATGCTTCCAGGGACCGGTTGACAAAAGTCAACTCCCTAAACCGGATCAAACTCTTTAGAATGTCGAAGTACATCTCCTAACCTTTCCAACTGTCCACCCCGTGCATGATTCTGACTTACTATGCAGACGAACGATCCGTTTGCGTCCGACGATTCTCCGTCCAATGGACCGATGAGCGCTTTCGAGCCATATTTGACCCAAAGTCAACTCCCGAACCCGGGAGTGGTCCAAAGGACTTTAGAATTCTCTAAATTACCTTTCCAACGGTCTGCCCCGTGAGCAATTCGGATCAACGGTTTGCACTTTGTGACCGATTTTCCTAAAAGGCCTGAAAGACACTATCAAACGACAGGTCCCAGACCCTGCCTATCGGCAGTGTGCCTAAATGCACCTGCCGATTGGAAGGACCAGGGCTATGCCGATCGCCAATGCCCTGGGCCTATAAGAAGGAGGCCTTAGCCTCATTGCAAGAAGATCCCAGATCTGAAAGAGATCACTCTTAGAAAATCAAGAAAACTTCTCTCGAAGTTAGCATGATTTCCACTTCCAAATCCCTTTCCAACCTTCACTTTTCATCAAACTTGGTTAATTCACTACCCTCCATCATCATCCAAGTGCAAGGGTTGATCTCCAATATTCAAGATCAAGCTCAAGATCTTCAAGGAGGTCTAATTTTCTCAATTCTCTCCTCAAATTCTCATAAATTCGTATTAACTTGTTTCATTACTTAGCACTTTTATTCTCTCATCCCAGACATCCTAATATACTTTTTATTTAGTATTGTTGCACATCCCTTATTTTCATACAAATAAAAACCCCCAAAAATAAGAAAAATAGGGTTTGCTCATAAATTCCAAACGGGAATTCTCACACTTTTCTTACACTTTTCTCACAACTAAAACACTTTTTCCACACACACACATACACACAAATAAGAGAATCCCCCGATTGGATTTATGGGATTAACCCCACCCCTTGTTTTGCATATGAACTACGTGGACTTTGATTCCTCTATAGGCTTCGTAGGCGTCTCGGGGTAAAACCCGAGACTCGAGTCGTATTTTTTACTCTTTTTTCCATTTTCTATTATCTCTAAATTCAATTCTCTTAAATTACACGCACACACACACACACACACACACACATATATATATATATATATATATATATATTTTTTTTTTTTTCTCAGTGGCGTATTATTCCAGATACGTTATCGTTCCATTATAATGATCAACGCATGGATAATCGCATAAATCCTATTTTCTAATATTATTTTTATAACCCTCCTACGGATGACTCGCTTTATCTTTTCCATGATATAAGTCGAGGATTCCTATCTCCACTATATATACACATGCACACATATCACGGGGAAAATAAAGGAAAATAGCAAAAACCCATGAGAGACCATAAGGGCGGAATGGGTGCCTAACACATTCCCATTTCGTAACTTAGCCTCCGAACCCTTTTCGAATCATTTTGGTTTCGTATGCATTAGTATGTCTTTGGATGTTGTCCTTCGGGATGGCTCCCTTTCTTTTGTCTGTTTTGAGTAAAATAGACTGGTGACTCCTTCTCTTTACATTTTTCACCTCACTCAATGACACCGGCCGAAGCGCTTCAGAGAGGGACGCGCGGGACCTAAGGATCCTCACTCTGCCCGCCCGCCGCGAGGATTGGGAATGGCCACAGTGGCGACTCTGCTGGGGATTGTATGTTTATTTTGAGGGTTAGATTCTATTTACATGGGTGTTTTATTTTCTTATATATCCCCCTATTTGCATGTTTCCCTTTACTACTCATGTGTACCTCATGCTTATGCTTCTATTCACACACTTGTAGAAAATTCTCCTTGTACACTTCGCATCACGTGCACCTAGGATCACATATATCCTCATGCTGTACGCATCACCTATATTTGATATACCATTGGTACTCATACTTTGCTCCCCATTGGGCATGATCAAGAAAAACATTCTCATAAGATACTAATAAGAGAATCAGGCATGATTCACACAACATCACCAAAGAGCATTATTATTGACCAAATTTTGTCCAGTAACTGGAGGGTCACTTCGTGACGGTGTAATACCCCGTATTTTTATGCTATATTAATTTGGGGATTTATTAAATTTAATGTGAATGATGTATTTAATAAAAATCCGAAAATTAATTATGTTATAATTATTAACGTGACGAGAGTTAGTAATTATGGGAAATTGGTTGAATATTACTATTGAGCAAATTAATATATTATATTGAATGTCATGAGTGAATTAAATGACGATTTCGGAAATTTAAGTCGGAACGTGCTCGTGTCACGTCGGGACTAATTTGGTTAAATAAAAAGTGAATATTTTATAAGTTGTCCGTATGGTCATTTTGAGTGCGCCAATGCGTCCGGTAGGGTCGAGATAGTCAGAAAAGTGTACTCGGGGGTGTAGTTTGGGTCTCTGGGCATTTTTAGGCCTAATTAGTACCCCGGGAGGGCATTTTAGTCATTTTACATAATTGGGTAATTAAACCCACGAAATTCAGCAACCTATATCAGCCATTTAGGTTAGCTTTTAGGGTTAGAATATCCAAAAATCAAGTGACGGCCATTGGAGAAGAGAGGAGAGAGCTCCAAGGCAATTCAAGGCCAAGAAACCACCGTCTTGCACCGCCGCCACCACCACCGCGTAGATCGTGAGACGAGGAACGCACCCATACCAAAATTAGCCGTGAATCAGAATACCAAAAACCCCAGGCAAGTGTTTAACTTGCGTATTTTCGTTAATGCAATCTTCATATTGGTTTAGGATTGATTAGAGATGATAAATATGGAAGAACACTCAATTTGTGTTAGGAAAATGCATGTAGAAGTGATTTATATGAAATTCTGGAACCCTTGCCATGTAGAGGAAATAAACCATGAAATTTTGATGATCATAAGAGAGAAATTATGGAGAAAAATTTGTTAGAAAACTGTTTAAGAAAATTCTAGGGTTCTTGATAATTGGAGATAATTCTAGGTTGAAAACCCATGTTTTAATGATGAATATGTACATGCCTTACGTTAGAATCATCTGGTATATTGCTATAAGGTTAGTAGTAGAATTCTGGGACGATTGAAACTTGAAAATATGGATTTGGTGTAATTTTGGTGATGGAACCCGTAACTGCATTCTGCAGAATTTTTCCCAGACCTGCTTGATCGATCGATCGAGCCCAGAGCTTCGATCGATCGAAGGTTCGATCGATCGAGCCCCAAGCTTCGATCGATCGACCCCTCCTGGCAGACTCCTAATTCCGTTTTTAAATGAGTTAAATTAAAATTGTCGTGATATAATTTTTGGGCATTCTTGATAAAATGATTTGGGAGACATTGAGGACCAGTAAGGCATAAGAATAAATGTTGGGAACTTTAATCTTCAACAGGAATGGTATTTATGGGACATTTACTTTCGGGTTGGTGAATTTATAAATTTAAAGGGTGAGGTGCGTAAGAGAGTTACGTTGGAACCTAATAAAGACACTTACTGAATTTTAGATTTGTGAGGATATAGTTCACGAGTGTCAGGTAATGAGTGAGAAAACCCTTCGAGTTAAGGTTAGGAACGAAATCTTATATGTAATTCTATAAATGTGTAATTAAGGATAAATGGTATAATTATGGGTGACGAGAAGAACCTATATTAATGTGATAAGTAGTATATTTATGTGGTTGTGTATGCATATATCATATACGTGTGAAAAACGTACCCGCGCTACTTGCTATCCCTGAGGTTACCGCGCTGGGACAGTCTTATCTCGATGGGACCTTTATGGGGGATATTGACTTGTACCCAAGAAGATAGATATCCTTGGTACAGGCTATCGGACCGATAGTTCAGACGGTCCTAAGAGACGTGAGGGTATGCACTGACCTCTTAGAGACTTGGAATCTATGTTTCGCCTCAAATCTTGTTTTGTGTATATATGTTATTACAGTTCGAGAGTGATTCCGAACTTGTATACCCCCTTAGTATGAGTGATACGGGGATTGGATAGCAGAGTATGCCCGCACCATAGTTTGTAGGTTGGTGCTGTTAGTATATATATATATTATACGAGTGCTTAATATATATATCTCAATTGGGGAATTTAAACTGTTGCCGTAATGTAGTAAGTGAGAAATAATTCTGGACTATAAATTATGAATACTTGTTTTGAGAAAGTATAACATGTCACTGGAAAACTTTATTGATTTTATAAAGTTAAAATGGAGAACTTTGGTTACTGATTGGAACATCCTTTTTAAAAATGGAATCATGAATTGTAAATCTTACGAGTAATCTAAGATGAGATAAATCATTTAGAAAGACTAGTGCGATATATGATAAAATAAACTGTTGGGAAGGTTAGTGCGATAGGTGTGCACATTAGAAGAGAGGTGAGTATTTCTGAAGAGAGTGACGCACTAATATATTGTTGCATTGGCCTGTATCATTTTAAATACTTGCTAAACGTATTTTAAAATCAAACACTTTCGGGCTCTGACTCGTTTCTTTTCTCTCTCTCTCTTGTATATATATGTATATATTTCAGGTGCCCAGCCACAGGGGCGTCTTGCTTAGGATCCCTTGAGAGGAACATGCTGCATCTTTGGTGGGAGTTGCAGGTCACTTGCGTAGACGGCTTCTTTTATTGACTCCACTTCTAGTATTCTTATTTATTGGGCATGTGTCGCCCTTTCCATTATTTCATTGTTATTGGGACATTTATATTTCAGTTGTTTCCAGTATTGTTAAATGGGATTTATTCAGTGGATTTGTGACTTTAGTTTTCATATGTTGGCATCCGATTGTTGAATGTATTATATTATTTGGTTTACTGTGGTGTGATTCTTAATTGTAGAAATGTTGTCTTTACATAAATAAATCTTTTTCTTTAATTAAAATTTGGAAAGTATGTATGAAAATGGTTTTGACACTTAGCTTAATTATTTAGGGTGTTAATTGGAAAATTTATTTTTATCGACAGTGATGCTGAGAATGAACCAACTGTTTACCTTGATTTAATTTAATAAAGGAGTGATCGCCCGGTATTTAATTAGGCGGGGTGTCACAAGTGGTATCAGAGCATCATGTTCTAGTGTCCATAGTATCTGTACGGCTTATTTCGCTTTCAGTTTATCGTTATTACTATAGAGCCCTATTTTTAGGATTGTTGTATTCTTGTTTTTACGTTTAAGTCTTCAGTTATTTGAGATTTGATGATAACTGTAGACTAATAAACTTGTTCACGTTTCAGATGCCTCCGAGACGTGCTCTGAAAGATAGGCGTGACCAAGCCGAGCAGCCAGCAGCTCCGGCACCAGGCACAATGAATGGAAACGAAGTAACCGCCATTGTTGCTCAGGCGGTGAATGCCGCAATAGCGGTGATTCAGCAGGCTCCACCCCAGGTTCAGGCAGTGGCGCCAGTACTACCACAGCTTCCATCGGCATGGGAGCGGGTTCGGGATGCTTTTCAGAAAGCGCATCCCCCTGAGTTTTCTGGTATCTCCGATATTATTACAGTTAGCCAATGGAAGAAGGACATCCAGCGGCATCTCCGTATGTATGAGTGCACTAACGTGCAAAAGCAGTTATTGGCTTCCTTTAAGCTGGTGGGAGCCGCCTTACAGTGGTGGGAGTCCACTACTACTTTGGAGGAGAGGGATACGATCCCTATTCAGTTTTTCTGGGAGCGGTTTGACCGCAAGTACTTTCCACCCGTAGTGCAGACTGAGATGAGGCGGAAATTACTAAATCTGAAGCAGGAGAACCTTACTGTAGATGAGTATGATGAGGAGTTCACGAGACTTCTCACCATTGTGCCAGATGAGGCACCTACGGAGAGCAAGAAGATTTTGCTGTTTATCGAAGGGTTAGCTTGGAGGATCCGTCAACACCTTATTGGGAATCTATCCCTGAGTACTTTCACTGATGTACTCAATGCAGCATTACTACATTGCCAGGATCACCGCTTCCATATGCAGGGAAGCAAGAGAGCAGGGGAGTCCATCCAGCAGGGCAGGACCGGGGGTAATAATGCCGGTGGGGCACCATCTCATGGACAGACTCGTCAGCACGAGCAGAGTTCCCATCAGGGGGACCCTGCTAAGAGATTCCGTTCAGGTGATTTTAGGCAGGGATTCGGGGGTTTCAGGCAGGGCCAGCCTAATCAGCAGGGCCAACACCGACCGCAGGGACAGCAACAGGGCCAGCAGGGCCAACAGCGTGCTAATCAGGGCCAACAGGGCTAGTGACGGGGAGGTAATGGCCAGCAGGGCCGTGGTCAGCAGGGACAGAGGGGAGGAAACTTCAGAGGCCGATGTTTTGGGTGCGGTAAACATGTCCATAGGCGTCAGGATTGCCCAGAGGGCGATAGGGCCCCACAGCAGCAGGGAGCCCGTAATGAGCCGCAGAGACCACTTTTTCCACCTGCCCTCCCAACTCCAGCCCAGGTGCCAGCCCTACCAGCCATTCCAGCAGCTCCAGTGCAGCAGGGCCAATTGCAGTATGGACGTGTCTATAACATCCACCAGGCAGCAGCTCCACAGGCACCACCCGCGATTGAGGGTATGTTTCCTATCCATGGTACTATGGGTCGGGTTTTGTTTGATACGGGGGCAACACATTATTTTATAGCTACGCATTTTGCGAAGGCCTTAGGGTTGTTAGCCATAGCAGAGAGCACAGTGATGTGTGTTGACTCACCACTGGGGAGTGGGCCACTTATTTTCTTTATATGCCGGGGAGTAGGGGTAGAGATTAGTAGCTTGGTATTACCTGCAGACATGCTAGTCTTAGACATGCACGAGCATGATGTGATTATTGGTATGGATTGGCTCGCAGCTTATAGATCCATGATTGATTGCTTCGGTGGGAGCATTGTTTTTGCCATTCCGGGGCAAGAGATGTTTGTAGTAGCGATGCCTCGCCCAGAGGGAGGTTCGACCGCTCATTTGTATTACATAGAGGAGGATACCTCTAAGGAGGTTTTGATTCCCTTAGATTCGATCCCTGTTGTCAGGGAGTAGTCCGATGTGTTTCAGGAGATACCAGGCCTACCGCCCAGTCGTGAGATAGACTTTGTTATAGATTTATTGCCAGATACGAGACCTATAGCACGCGCACCGTACCGTATGGCTCCGGCAGAGATGCGAGAGCTACGAGATCAGATAGAGCAGCTGTTAGGTCAGGGCTTCATTCATAGGAGCACCTCACCTTGGGGCGCTCCAGTCTTATTTGTAAAGAAGAGAGATGGTTCACTGAGATTGTGTGTGGACTACCAGGAGCTGAACAAGGTAACGATACGGAATAAGTATCCGTTGCCTCGAATCGATGATCTGTTCGACCAGTTGAGGGGAGCAACTTTCTTTTCGAAGATAGATCTGAGGTCGGGGTACCATCAGTTACGTATTAGAGAGCAGGATGTTTCAAAAACTTCCTTCTTATCGAGATATGGATCCTACAAGTTCAGGGTGATGCCGTTCGGACTCACAAATGCGCCAGCCATTTTCATGGACTTGATGAACCGAGTATTCAGAGAGTTCTTGGATCAGTTTGTCATCGTCTTCGTAGATGACATCTTGATATATTCACACTCCGAGGAGGAGCATGCCGAGCACTTGAGGCAGGTTCTTCAGACTCTACGAGAGCATCAGTTGTATGCTAAGTACGAAAAGTGTGGATTCTGGTTGCGAGAGGTACAGTTCTTGGGCCATGTTGTTTCTGAGCAGGGGATTGTAGTTGACCCGAGCAAAGTGTCAGCGGTGAGGGAGTGGGGACAGCCCACGACACCGACGGAAGTGCGTTAGTTTCTTGGGGTTAGACGGTTACTACAGGAGATTCATTCGGGGATTCTCCAAAATAGCGGGTCCATTGACGAATCTGACTCGCAAAGGGGTACCATATGTTTGGGATGACGCTTGTCAATTGGCTTTCGATGAGCTGAAAGACAAGCTTACTTCAGCGCCAGTCTTTGCGTTACCGCAGTCGGGTGTGGAGTACCTGGTTTACACCGATGCGTCTTTACGGGGACTTGGAGGTGTACTCCAGCAGGAGGAGAAGGCTATAGCTTTTGCTTCCCGCAAGCTTAAGCCGCATGAGAAGAATTATCCCACCCACGACCTGGAGTTGGCAGCGGTCGTCTTTGCATTGAGGATATGGAGGCACTATTTATTGGGGGAGAAATTTCATTTGTTCACAGACCATAAGTCACTGCAATACCTGTTCACTCAGCGAGAGCTCAATGTGCGTCAGCGCAGATGGCTAGAGTTTGTGAAGGACTACCACTTCGATATACAGTATCATCCGGGGAAGGCCAACATAGTTGTTAATGCGTTGAGCCGTACACCGGTAGTCGATGTAGCGGAAGTATGGAAAGCAAAGTGGAAGGAGTTGGGTCACCAGGACGCAGTGGCACGATCTTTCATATCCGTGATGTCAGTCACACTCGAGATTGTTACGAGGGTGATACATGCACAGACTACAGACCCGTTTTTCCAGGAGCAGATTGTGTGACTTCTAGCCGAGGGTGCTGAGTCCTATTCTGTTAGTTCTGAAGGAGGTTTACGGTTTAATGGGAGATTGGTGGTTCCAGAAGGAGCAGAATTACGTCATGCAGTGATGACTCACTCTCATGGGTCACGATTTGCAGTACATCCTGGAGGAGATAAGATGTACCAGGATATGCGGCAACAATACTGGTGGAGTGGGATGAAGAAAGACATTGCAGAATTCGTGTCCAAGTGTTCTACCTGCCAGCTGGTAAAGGTGGACCATCAGAAACCGTCAGGATTGCTTCAGCCATCGGAAGTACCCGCGTGGAAGTGGGAGAGTATTTCCATGGATTTTATTACAGGGTTGCCTACATCACAGTGGGGCCACGATTCTATCTGGGTGATTGTAGATCATTTGACCAAGGTGGCTCATTTTCTGCCGGTGCGGACAGATTATACCACGGGTCAGTATGCTCAGTTGTTCATCGCAGAGATTGTCAGATTACATGGGGTGCCCCTGAATATTGTGTCAGATAGGGACAAGATTTTCGTGTCACGTTTTTGGGAAAGCTTTCAGGAGACTATGGGTACTGAATTGAGGTTGAGTTCAGCTTACCACCCACAGACAGACGGACAGACAGAGCGTACTAATCAGATGTTAGAGGATATGCTACGCATGCGTGTTCTCAATTTTGGAGGAGGTTGGGAGCCACACCTTCCACTGGTAGAGTTCGCTTATAATAACTCTTATCAGTTTACGATTGGCATGGCTCCATTTGAGGCTTTGTATGGCAGGCCTTGCCGTTCTCCAACTTGTTGGCTCGAGGTGGGGGACAACAAGTTGCTAGGACCAGAAGTGATTCAGGAGACCTCCGCGAGGATTGAGATAATCAGGAGTCGTATTCGGGTAGCCTAGGACATGCAGAAGAGCTATGCCGATGCGAAACGGTTCTTCCGGGAGTTTAATGTGGGAGACCAAGTTTTATTGCGTGTATCTCCTATGAAGGGGGTGATGAGGTTCGGAAAAAAAGGGAAATTGGCTCCGAGGTACGTGGGACCATTTCCCATCATCGAGAGGATTGGGCCGGTTGCATGCAGGTTGGGATTGCCAGGACATTTACATCGCATCCACGATGTATTTCACATCTCGTCGTTGAGACGATATCTTCGGGATGATATGGCCCATACTCACATTTCGTTAGATGAGATAGACTTACAGTATGATAGCTCTTACGAGGAGAGACCAGTGGCTATTCTAGACTATAGTGAGAGGAGATTGAGGTCGAAGATAGTTCCACTTGTGCGAGTCCAGTGGGAGCATCATAATGTGGAGGAATCCACTTGGGAGCATGAGGCAGATATACGCGAGAGATATCCAGAGTTGTTTTTACCAGGTATGCCTTATTTTCTGAATTTCTGGACGAAATTCCGTTATTAGGGGGGAAGTATGTAATACCCCGTATTTTTATGCTATATTAATTTGGGGATTTATTAAATTTAATGTGAATGATGTATTTAATAAAAATCCGAAAATTAATTATGTTATAATTATTAATGTGACGAGAGTTAGTAATTATGGGAAATTGGTTGAATATTACTATTGAGAAAAGTAATATATTATATTGGTTATATTGAATGTCATGAGTGAATTAAATGACGATTTCGGAAATTTAAGTCGGAACGTGCTCGTGTCACGTCCGGACTAATTTGGTTAAATAAAAAGTGAATATTTTATAATTTGTTCGTATGGTCGTTTTGAGTGCGCCAACGCGTCCGTTAGGGTCGAGATAGTCAGAAAAGTGTACCCGGGGGTGTAGTTTGGCACTCGGGGCATTTTTAGGCCTAATTAGTACCCCGGGAGGGCATTTTAGTCATTTTACATAATTGGGTAATTAAACCCACGAAATTCAGCAACCTATATCAGCCATTTAGGTTAGCTTTTAGGGTTAGAATATCTAGAAATCAAGTGACGGCCATTGGAGAAGAGAGGAGAGAGCTCCAAGGCAATTCAAGTCCAAGAAACCACCGGTTTGCACCGCCGCCACCACCACCACGTAGATCGTGAGACGAGGAACGCAGCCATACCAAAATCAGCCGTGAATCAAAATACCAAAAACCCCAGGCAAGTGTTTAACTTGCGTATTTTCGTTAATGCAATCTTCATATTGGTTTAGGATTGATTAGAGATGATAAATATGGAAGAACACCCAATTTGTGTTAGGAAAATGCATGTAGAAGTGATTTATATGAAATTCTGGAACCCTAGCCATGTAGAGGAAATAAACCACGAAATTTTGATGATCATAAGAGAGAAATTCTGGAGAAAAATTTGTTAGAAAAGAGTTTAAGAAAATTCTAGGGTTCTTGATAATTGGAGATAATTCTAGGTTGAAAACCCATGTTTTAATGATGAATATGTACATGCCTTACGTTAGAATCACATGGTATATTGCTATAAGGTTAGTAGTAGAATTTTGGGATGATTGAAACTTGAAAATATGGATTTGGTGTAATTTTAGTGATGGAACCCGTAACTGCATTCTGCAGAATTTTTCCTAGACCTGCTTGATCGATCGATCGAGCCCAGAGCTTCGATCGATCGAAGGTTCGATCGATCGAGCCCCAAGCTTCGATCGATCGACCCCTCCTGGCAGACTCCTAATTCCCTTTTTAAATGAGTTAAATTAAAATTATCGTGATATAATTTTTGGGCATTCTTGATAAAATGATTTGGGAGACATTGAGGACCAGTAGGGCATAGGAATAAATGTTGGGACCTTTAATCTTCAACGAGAATGGTATTTATGGGACATTTACTTTCGGGTTGGTGAATTTATATATTTAAAGGGTGAGGTGCGTAAGAGAGTTACGTTGGAACCTAATAAAGACACTTACTGAATTTCAGATTTGTGAGGATATAGTCCATGAGTGTCAGGTAATGAGTGAGAAAACCCTTCGAATTAAGGTTAGGAACGAAACCTTATACGTAATTCTATAAATGTGTAATTAAGGATAAATGGTATAATTATGGGTGACGAGAAGAACCTATATTAATGTGATAAGTAGTATATTTATGTGGTTGTGTATGCATATATCATATACGTGTGAAAAACGTACCCGTGCTACTTGCTATCCCTGAGGTTACCGCGCTGGGACAGTCTTATCGCGATGGGACCTTTATGGGGGATATTGACTTGTACCCTAGAAGATAGATATCCTTGGTACAGGCTATCGGACCGATAGTTCAGACGGTCCTAAGAGACGTGAGGGTATGTACTGACCTCTTAGAGACTTGGAATCTATGCTTCGCCTCAAATCTTGTTTTGTGTATATATGTTATTACAGTTCGAGAGTGATTCCGAACTTGTATACCCCCTTAGTATGAGTGATACGGGGATTGGATAGCAGAGTATGCCCGCACCATAGTTTGTAGGTTGGTGCTGTTAGTATATATATATATTATACGAGTGCTTAATATATATATCTGAATTGGGGAATTTAAACTGTTGCCGTAACGTAGTAAGTGAGAAATAATTCTGGACTATAAATTATGAATACTTGTTTTGAGAAAGTATAACATGTCACTGGAAAACTTTATTGATTTTATAAAGTTAAAATGGAGAACTTTGGTTACTGATTGGAACATCCTTTTTAAAAATGGAATCGTGAATTGTAAATCTTACGAGTAATCTAAGATGAGATAAATCATTTAGAAAGACTAGTGCGATATATGATAAAATAAACTGTTGGGAAGGTTAGTGCGATAGGTGTGCACATTAGAAGAGAGGTGAGTATTTCTCAAGAGAGTGACGCACTAATATATTGTTGCATTGGCCTGTATCATTTTAAATACTTGCTAAACGTATTTTAAAATCAAACACTTTCGGGCTCTGACTCGTTTCTTTTCTCTCTCTCTCTTGTATATATATGTATATATTTCAGGTGCCCAGCCATAGGGGCGTCTTGCTTAGGATCCCTTGAGAGGAACATGCTGCATCTTAGGTGGGAGTTGCAGGTCACTTGCGTAGACGGCTTCTTTTATTGACTCCACTTCTAGTATTCTTATTTATTGGGCATGTGTCGCCCTTTTCATTATTTCATTATTATTGGGACATTTATATTTTAGTTGTTTCCAGTATTGTTAAATGGGATTTATTCAGTGGATTTGTGACTTTAGTTTTCATATGTTGACATCCGATTGTCGAATGTATTATATTATTTGGTTTACTGTGGTGTGATTCTTAATTGTAGAAATGTTGTCTTTAAATAAATAAATCTTTTTCTTTAATTAAAATTTGGAAATTATGTACGAAAATGGTTTTGACACTTAGCTTAATTATTTAGGGTGTTAATTGGAAAATTTATTTTTATCGACAGTGATGCTGAGAATGAACCAACTGTTTACCTTGATTTAATTTAATAAAGGAGTGATCGCCCGGTATTTAATTAGGCGGGGTGTCACAGGTGGTATCAGAGCATAATGTTCTAGTGTCCATAGTATCTGTACGGCTTATTTCGCTTTCAGTTTATCGTTATTACTATAGAGCCCTATTTTTAGGATTGTTGTATTCTTGTTTTTACGTTTAAGTCTTCAGCTATTTGAGATTTGATGATAACTGTAGACTAATAAACTTGTTCACGTTTCAGATGCCTCCGAGACGTACTCTGAAAGATAGGCGTGACCAAACCGAGCAGCCAGCAGCTCCGGCACCAGGCACAATGAATGCAAACGAAGTAACCGCCATTGTTGCTCAGGCGGTGAATGCCGCAATAGCGGTGATTCAGCAGGCTCCACCCCAGGTTCAGGCAGTGGCGCCAGTACTAGCATAGCTTCCATCGGCATGGGAGATGGTTCGGGATGCTTTTCAGAAAGCGCATCCCCCTGAGTTTTCTGGTATCTCCGATATTATTACAGTTAGCCAATGGAAGAAGGACATCCAGCGGCATCTCCGTATGTATGAGTGCACTAACATGCAAAAGCAGTTATTGGCTTCCTTTAAGCTGGTGGGAGCCGCCTTACAGTGGTGGGAGTCCACTACTACTTTTGAGGAGAGGGATACGATCCCTATTCAGTTGTTCTGGGAGCGGTTTGACCGCAAGTACTTTCCACCCGTAGTGAAGACTGAGATGAGGCGGAAATTACTAAATCTGAAGCAGGAGAACCTTACTGTAGATGAGTATGATGAGGAGTTCACGAGACTTCTCACCATTGTGCCAGATGAGGCACCTACGGAGAGCAAGAAGATTTTGCTGTTTATCGACGGGTTAGCTTGGAGGATCCGTCAGCACCTTATTGGGAATCTATCCCTGAGTACTTTCACTGATGTACTCAATGCAGCGTTACTACATTGCCAGGATCACCGCTTCCATATGCAGGGAAGCAAGAGAGCAGGGGAGTCCATCCAGCAGTGCAGGACCGGGGGTAATAATGCCGGTGGGGCACCATCTCATGGACAGACTCGTCAGCACGAGCAGAGTTCCCATCAGGGGGACCCTGCTAAGCGATTCCGTTCAGGTGATTCTAGGCAGGGATTCGGGGGTTTCAGGCAGGGCCATCAGGGCCAGCCTAATCAGCAGGGCCAACACCGACCGCAGGGACAGCAACAGGGCCAGCAGGGCCAACAACGTGCTAATCAGGGCCAACAAGGCCAGTGGCAGGGAGGTAATGGCCAGCAGGGCCGTGGTCAGCAGGGACAGAGGGGAGGAAACTTCAGAGGCCAATGTTTTGGGTGCGGTAAACATGTCCATAGGCGTCAGGATTGCCCAGAGGACGATAGGGCCCCACAGCAGTAGGGAGCCCGTAATGAGCCGCAGAGACCACTTTTTCCACCTGCCCTCCCAGCTCCAGCCCAGGTGCCAGCCCTACCAGCCATTCCAGCAGCTCCAGTGCAGCAGGGGCAATTGTAGTATGGACGTGTCTATAACGTCCACCAGGCAGCAGCTCCACAGGCACCACCCGCGATTGAGGGTATGTTTCCTATCCATGGTACTATGGGTCGGGTTTTGTTTGATACGGGGGCAACACATTGTTTTATAGCTACGCATTTTGCGACGGCCTTAGGGTTGTTAGCCACAACAGAGAGCACAGTGATGTGTGTTGACTCACCACTGGGGAGTGGGCCACTTATTTTCTTTATATGCCGGGGAGTAGGGGTAGAGATTAGTAGCTTGGTATTACCTGCAGACATGTTATTCTTAGACATGCACGAGCATGATGTGATTATTGGTATGGATTGGCTCGCAGCTTATAGAGCCATGATTGATTGCTTCGGTGGGAGCATTGTTTTTGCCATTCCGGGGCAAGAGATGTTTGTAGTAGCGATGCCTCGCCCAGAGGGAGGTTCGACCGCTCATTTGTATTACATAGAGGAGGATACCTCTAAGGAGGTTTTGATTCCCTTAGATTCGATCCCTGTTGTCAGGGAGTAGTCCGATGTGTTTCAGGAGATACCAGGCCTACCTCCCAGTCGTGAGATAGACTTTGTTATAGATTTATTTCCAGATACGAGACCTATAGCACGCGCACCGTACCGTATGGCTCCGGCAGAGATGCGAGAGCTACGAGATCAGATAGAGCAGCTGTTAGGTCAGGGCTTCATTCATAGGAGCACCTCACCTTGGGGCGCTCCAGTCTTGTTTGTAAAGAAGAGAGATGGTTCACTGAGATTGTGTGTGGACTACCAGGAGCTGAACAAGGTAACGATACGGAATAAGTATCCGTTGCCTCGAATCGATGATCTGTTCGACCAGTTGAGGGGAGCAACGTTCTTTTCGAAGATAGATCTGAGGTCGGGGTACCATCAGTTACGTATTAGAGAGCAGGATGTTTCAAAGACTTCCTTCTTATCGAGATATGGGTCCTACAAGTTCAGGGTGATGCCGTTCGGACTCACAAATGCGCCAGCTATTTTCATGGACTTGATGAACCGAGTATTCAGAGAGTTCTTGGATCAGTTTGTCATCGTCTTCGTAGATGACATCTTGATATATTCACACTCTGAGGAGGAGCATGCCGAGCACTTGAGGCAGGTTCTTCAGACTCTACGAGAGCATCAGTTGTATGCTAAGTACGAAAAGTGTGGATTCTGGTTGCGAGAGGTACAGTTCTTGGGCCATGTTGTTTCTGAGCAGGGGATTGTAGTTGACCCGAGCAAAGTGTCGGCGGTGAGGGAGTGGGGACAGCCCACGACACCGACAGAAGTGCGTAGTTTCTTGGGGTTAGACGGTTACTACAGGAGATTCATTCGGGGATTCTCCAAAATAGCGGGTCCATTGACGAATCTGACTCGCAAAGGGGTACCATATGTTTGGGATGACGCTTGTCAATTGGCTTTTGATGAGCTGAAAGACAAGCTTACTTCAGCGCCAGTCTTTGCGTTACCGCAGCCGGGTGTGGAGTACCTGGTTTACACCGATGCGTCTTTACGGGGACTTGGAGGTGTACTCCAACAGGAGGAGAAGGCTATAGCTTTTGCTTCCCGCAAGCTTAAGCCGCATGAGAAGAATTATCCCACCCACGACCTGGAGTTGGCAGCGGTCGTCTTTGCATTGAGGATATGGAGGCACTATTTATTGGGGGAGAAATTCCGTTTGTTCACAGGCCATAAGTCACTGAAATACCTGTTCACTTAGCGAGAGCTGAATATGCGTCAGCGCAGATGGCTAGAGTTTGTGAAGGACTACCACTTCGATATACAGTATCATCCGGGGAAGGCCAACGTAGTTGTTGATGCGTTGAGACGTAGACCGGTAGTCGATGTAGCGGAAGTATGGAAAGCAAAGTGGAAGGAGTTGGGTCACCAGGACGCAGTGGCACGATCTTTCATATCCGTGATGTCAGTCACACCCGAGATTGTTACGAGGGTGATACATGCACAGACTACAGACCCGTTTTTCCAGGAGCAGATTGTGCGACTTCTAGCCGAGGGTGCTGAGTCCTATTCTGTTAGTTCTGAAGGAGGTTTACGGTTTAATGGGAGATTGGTGGTTCCAGAAGGAGCAGAATTACGTCATGCAGTGATGACTCACTCTCATGGGTCATGATTTGCAGTACATCCTGGAGGAGATAAGATGTACCAGGATATGCGGCGACAATACTGGTGGAGTGGGATGAAGAAAGACATTGCTGAATTCGTGTCCAAGTGTTCTACCTGCCAGCTGGTAAAGGTGGACCATCAGAAACCGTCAGGATTGCTTCAGCCATCGGAAGTACCCGCGTGGAAGTGGGAGAGTATTTCCATGGATTTTATTACAGGGTTGCCTACATCACAGTGGGGCCACGATTCTATCTGGGTGATTGTAGATCGTTTGACCAAGGTGGCTCATTTTCTGCCGGTGCGGACAGATTATACCACGGGTCAGTATGCTCAGTTGTTCATCGCAGAGATTGTCAGATTACACGGGGTGCCCCTGAATATTGTGTCAGATAGGGACAAGATTTTCGTGTCACGTTTTTGGGAAAGCTTTCAGGAGGCTATGGGTACTGAATTGAGGTTGAGTTCAGCTTACCACCCACAGACAGACGGACAGACAGAGTGTACTAATCAGATGTTAGAGGATATGCTACGCATGTGTGTTCTCGATTTTGGAGGAGGTTGGGAGCCACACCTTCCACTGGTAGAGTTCACTTATAATAACTCTTATCAGTTTACGATTGGCATGGCTCCATTTGAGGCTTTGTATGGCAGGCCTTGCCGTTCTCCAACTTGTTGGCTCGAGGTGGGGGACAACAAGTTTCTAGGACCAGAAGTGATTCAGGAGACCTCCGCGAGGATTGAAATAATCAGGAGTCGTATTCGGGTAGCCCAGGACAGGCAGAAGAGCTATGCCGATGCGAAACGGTTCTTCCGGGAGTTTAATGTGGGAGACCAAGTGTTATTGCGTGTATCTCCTATGAAGGGGGTGATGAGGTTCGGAAAAAAAGGGAAATTGGCTCCGAGGTACGTGGGACCATTTCCCATCATCGAGAGGATTGGGCCGGTTACATGCTGGTTGGGATTTCCAGGACATTTACATCGCATCCACGATGTATTTCACATCTCGTCGTTGAGACGATATCTTCGGGATGATATGGCCCATACTCACATTGCGTTAGATGAGATAGACTTACAGTATGATAGCTCTTACGAGGAGAGACCAGTGGCTATTCTAGACTATAGTGAGAGGAGATTGAGGTCGAAGATAGTTCCACTTGTGCGAGTCCAGTGGGAGCATCATAATGTGGAGGAATCCACTTGGGAGCATGAGGCAGATATACGCGAGAGATATCCAGGGTTGTTTTTACCAGGTATGCCTTATTTTCTGAATTTCGGGACGAAATTCCGTTATTAGGGGGAAGTATGTAATACCCCGTATTTTTATGCTATATTAATTTGGGGATTTATTAAATTTAATGTGAATGATGTATTTAATAAAAATCCGGAAATTAATTATGTTATAATTATTAATGTGACGAGAGTTAGTAATTATGGGAAATTGGTTGAATATTACTATTGAGCAAATTAATATATTATATTGGTTATATTGAATGTCATGAGTGAATTAAATGACGATTTCGGAAATTTAAGTCGGAACGTGCTCGTGTCACGTCGGGACTAATTTGGTTAAATAAAAAGTGAATATTTTATAATTTGTTCGTATGGTCGTTTTGAGTGCGCCAACGCGTCCGTTAGGGTCGAGATAGTCAGAAAAGTGTACCCGGGGGTGTAGTTTGGCACTCGGGGCATTTTTAGGCCTAATTAGTACCCCGGGAGGGCATTTTAGTCATTTTACATAATTGGGTAATTAAACCCACGAAATTCAGCAACCTATATCAGCCATTTAGGTTAGCTTTTAGGGTTAGAATATCTAGAAATCAAGTGACGGCCATTGGAAAAGAGAGGAGAGAGCTCCAAGGTAATTCAAGTCCAAGAAACCACCGGTTTGCACCGCCGCCACCACCACCGCGTAGATCGTGAGACGAGGAACGCAGCCATACCAAAATCAGCCGTGAATCAAAATACCAAAAACCCCAGGCAAGTGTTTAACTTGCGTATTTTCGTTAATGCAATCTTCATATTGGTTTAGGATTGATTAGAGATGATAAATATGGAAGAACACCCAATTTGTGTTAGGAAAATGCATGTAGAAGTGATTTATATGAAATTCTGGAACCCTAGCCATGTAGAGGAAATAAACCACGAAATTTTGATGATCATAAGAGAGAAATTCTGGAGAAAAATTCGTTAGAAAACAGTTTAAGAAAATTCTAGGGTTCTTGATAATTGGAGATAATTCTAGGTTGAAAACCCATGTTTTAATGATGAATATGTACATGCCTTACGTTAGAATCACATGGTATATTGCTATAAGGTTAGTAGTAGAATTTTGGGATGATTGAAACTTGAAAATATGGATTTGGTGTAATTTTAGTGATGGAACCCGTAACTGCATTCTGCAGAATTATTCCTAGACCTTCTTGATCGATCGATCGAGCCCAGAGCTTCGATCGATCGAAGGTTCGATCGATCAAGCCCCAAGCTTCGATCGATCGACCCCTCCTGGCAGACTCCTAATTCCCTTTTTAAATGAGTTAAATTAAAATTATCGTGATATAATTTTTGGGCATTCTTGATAAAATGATTTGGGAGACATTGAGGACCAGTAGGGCATAGGAATAAATGTTGGGACCTTTAATCTTCAACGAGAATGGTATTTATGGGACATTTACTTTCGGGTTGGTGAATTTATAAATTTAAAGGGTGAGGTGCGTAAGAGAGTTACGTTGGAACCTAATAAAGACACTTACTGAATTTCAGATTTGTGAGGATATAGTCCATGAGTGTCAGGTAATGAGTGAGAAAACCCTTCGAATTAAGGTTAGGAACGAAACCTTATACGTAATTCTATAAATGTGTAATTAAGGATAAATGGTATAATTATGGGTGACGAGAAGAACCTATATTAATGTGATAAGTAGTATATTTATGTGGTTGTGTATGCATATATCATATACGTGTGAAAAACGTACCCGCGCTACTTGCTATCCCTGAGGTTACCGCGCTGGGACAGTCTTATCGCGATGGGACCTTTATGGGGGATATTGACTTGTACCCTAGAAGATAGATATCCTTGGTACAGGCTATCGGACCGATAGTTCAGACGGTCCTAAGAGACGTGAGGGTATGTACTGACCTCTTAGAGACTTGGAATCTATGCTTCGCCTCAAATCTTGTTTTGTGTATATATGTTATTACAGTTCGAGAGTGATTCCGAACTTGTATACCCCCTTAGTATGAGTGATACGGGGATTGGATAGCAGAGTATGCCCGCACCATAGTTTGTAGGTTGGTGCTGTTAGTATATATATATATATATTATACGAGTGCTTAATATATATATCTGAATTGGGGAATTTAAACTGTTGTCGTAACGTAGTAAGTGAGAAATAATTCTGGACTATAAATTATGAATACTTGTTTTGAGAAAGTATAACATGTCACTGGAAAACTTTATTGATTTTATAAAGTTAAAATGGAGAACTTTGGTTACTAATTGGAACATCCTTTTTAAAAATGGAATCCTGAATTGTAAATCTTACGAGTAATCTAAGATGAGATAAATCATTTAGAAAGACTAGTGCGATATATGATAAAACAAACTGTTGGGAAGGTTAGTGCGATAGGTGTGCACATTAGAAGAGAGGTGAGTATTTCTCAAGAGAGTGACGCACTAATATGTTGTTGCATTGGCCTGTATCATTTTAAATACTTGCTAAACGTATTTTAAAATCAAACACTTTCGGGCTCTGACCCGTTTCTTTTCTCTCTCTCTCTTGTATATATATGTATATATTTCAGGTGCCCAACCACAGGGGCGTCTTGCTTAGGATTCCTTGAGAGGAACGTGCTGCAGCTTAGGTGGGAGTTTCAAGTCACTTGCGTAGACGGCTTCTTTTATTGACTCCACTTCTAGTATTCTCATTTATTGGGCATGTGTCACCCTTTCCATTATTTCATTGTTATTGGGACATTTATATTTCAGTTGTTTCCAGTATTGTTCTATGGGATTTATTCAGTGGATTTGTGACTTTAGTTTTCATATGTTGACATCCGATTGTCGAATGTATTATATTATTTGGTTTACTCTGGTGTGATTCTTAATTGTAGAAATGTTGTCTTTATATAAATAAATCTTTTTCTTTAATTAAAATTTGGAAAGTACGTATGAAAATGGTTTTGACACTTAGCTTAATTATTTAGGGTGTTAATTGGAAAATGTATTTTTATCGACAGTGATGCTGAGAATTAACCAACTGTTTACCTTGATTTAATTTAATAAAGGAGTGATCGCCCGGTATTTAATTAGGCGGGGTGTCACAGATGGGCGCTGGGTCGGCATGGCGTAGTTAGCCTAAGCGATATGATTCTCACCTTCCATTGGCCAAGTACCTTCGACGTATATTGAACGGTTCCCCCGCATCGTACCGCTTAACCGAAGTCATGACGGGAGGTATATCAAAGGGAATTCGTTCACGTACGTCGAGTATATCGAATTCGCTCTCACACGTACTGTCCCCATGAGGTATATAGTGAGGAAATTCATGTACACTCAGGTATGTCAAATGGTTTGTCCACACGTACCGATTGCCTGCAAGAGCAAGACGTATATCGTGGAAGTCACACCAAAGGGGGGAACCCTTTCCGATTCACCCAACCAAACTGCATACCCACATCTAGGTGTCAATCCTAGGACAGACATATAAGATTGCCGATTTCTACCCGAGACTCTACCGAAATTTTTGGTCGCCCTGTCGCCCGAATTTTCACGCATTTTTAAAACAGGACCCTGTTCGTGAGCCTAATCACAAGTCTAGCCATAGCTTTGCATATATTACAAACCCAACTTTTCCAGGCTTGGGTCCCGTCTGGCATTTTATTTTGCATTTAGGAGAATTTAATACAAGTGAGAACATAATAATCATAATAATCATGTTGAGGTCCGTCTCCTGAAAAAAAAATCCAAAAATATTTCTCCATTATTTATCAAAAAGCCAAAAACATTTCTCCTCTCTTTATAAAAAATCCAAAAATATTTTTTCATCTCAAAGGAAAAAAAAATTTCACCCCTCTTTCTAAAAAATAAATCCCATTTTTGCGCCTACTTAGGTCGATCGCAAACCCTTGGCCTGACTTCTTATTGGCTTCGGTCTTCAGTCAGATCACCCTAGAGTTTCGTCCGTTCCCCTGCTACTTCTTCCGAGTCCGAAATCCATCCACTTTCCACAGAGAACATAGATCAAGTACCCGTTGTGCAGTCAAATCTGACGGCAGTCCTAGCTCAGCTTGTGTTCAAGATTGATAGCCTTCAAACTGAGGTCCGAGAGATGCAAAGAAATTAGGTTCCCGTTCCTCAAGAGCCCGATGCCCTATTCCCTCGTGCTATGGATCCACCCGATCCCGTTTGGGTTCCCAAAGAGTATCAGCATGCTCCACGTATCCCTCCTGTTAACGGGTCGTCGCCTGCCCAGCTTCCGATGCCAAACCTTGCCCAGCATGAGGCTAACTTGTCTATGATCATTGATCCGAAGGAAGAAGAGCTGAACAAAGTCAAAGAGGACCTCAAGATGCTCACCAAGAAGTTTGACCAAGTCAAAATCTCCAAAAATTACATGGACTACACCCATATGTCTCCTTATCCAAAGGCGAGGTTGCCCGAGAAGTTCAAGATGCCAAATATCAAGAAATTCGGAGGAAGTGGACCCCCGATTGTTCCTCTTCGCAGTTATCACTATTCCATGACTGTACTAGGGGCTTCTGAAGAAGTGATGGCCCAATTATTTCAGCAAACTCTGAAGGATAGCGCCCTCCGATGGTTTTTAGTCTCTCGAAGAGTCCAGAATTCGTAGTTGGGAGGATGTGGCTCGAGAATTCATATCGCAGTACAAGTACAAGGAAGAGATTGAGGTCACCCGCCGTGCTTTAGAGCTGCTCAAATAGAACTTTGGGGAATCAGTCAGTAATTTCATAGCCCGATGAAGGGAAAAAGCAGCAACTATGACCAATCGGCCTTTCGAGGAAGAACAAGTCAGCATAGTAAAGAAGAACTTCTTGATCCATGTTCGATCAACCATAGGAGGATAATACTGTCCCCACTTCTGAGCTCTCAGAGAAACAAGAGTAGAAATCGAGGAAGGTCTTGCTAAAATAGATGTCGAACCAAAGAAGGTGTCCGGACAGTTCACCCCCAGAAAATATGATAAGCCAACCAGTGCTACAGTCTCAACCATCAACAACATCTCTCAGCCAGCCACCTCATGGGTACCAGAAAGCCTCCCTATCCCAGTCCGGAAGGAATACACCGAGCTCCATGCTCCTCTCTCCAAAGTTTTTCAAACTTTGTTGGGCCGAAACCTTATCAAACCCTTGGATCCCCGTCAATTGCCAAATCACCTCCCAAGAAACTTCAAGGCAGATGCCCATTACGCCTTTCACCAAACAGCTAGCCATACCATCGGCCAATGCTTTCACCTCCGAAACAAAATCCAAGGTCTAATTGATCGGGGTACCATTGCCCACCAGCTAATCTTAAGCCAAACACTACTCACAACCCACTCCCAAATCATGCCAATGCCATCTTCTTAGACGAGAACCCAGAATTTGTTCCCTCAACACAAATCACGCCCATATACTCTCCTAAACCTCTCCAAATTTGCCCATATTTCCTCCTATACCCTTCTAGACTCACTGATTAGGCACTGTCACTCCTTACCAGAGCATACATCGCTGTCTGTACCCGTTCTGAAAATGGAAGTATGGAATTACCAGAAGTCTTAAACCAACTCGTAGAGTTCAAGATGAAATTGCCCTCATAGATGATCATTGATTACAAGAGGTTCAACACGTTGTTCTTAGAAGCAAGAAAATGGGCCCGAGAGTTAGATAATTGGGTAATACCAACCACTAAAGTCATCTTAGATGATGTTGTCCAGGTTATAGCAGAGATATTCAGGCGAACCAACAATATTTACAGTATGACTGAGTTACTTGATACTATGAAGCTACAAGGGCCCCTAGTCCCTTCACCCTTACATATCCCCACAGAATGGGAAGACCTGTATGAATAAGCCATTGAAGTTATGGAATGTATCGACTTTACATGGAAAGATAAAATTGTTTCCACCGGATGGGGGGAAGAGTTCGAAGATTCAAATGAAGAGCAAGCTTCAGAGAAAACTGGCCCAGTAGCCGACATGTCTGGGATGATATCATTTGAAAAAATTCTCGAAGAAATAAATAAGGTGGCGGAACAACCTGAGGTTGATGAGGAAACATGATTCATGTTCTTTCCTTCTTCAGTAAATCACATGACCAGATCAGGGAGGGATTACCAGATCCCAAGCTCACTACCTGCCAATGACAAGGGGAAGGGCATGGAAAACCTTCCTATGCCATAAATTACCCTCGAGGAAAGCAAGATCCTCGATCAACTGAAGAAAACTGAAGCTAACATCACCCTATGGGTGCTTTTCATGTCTTCCCAGCAACACATAAATGCTTTGATCAAGTTGCTCACTGGACCCACAGTTCCTCCTGCTACCACACCAGAGGAAGCGGTAAATTTGGTCGGATCCTTGACCTCTACCCGAATGCTATCCTTTTTTGAAGAAGAAATCCCCAAGATTGGGCCAAACCATAATCATGCACTCAATATATCTGTCGAAGCTATGGGGAAGGTTGTACCACTCTCT
Organism: Sambucus nigra; assembly: GCA_949130495.1. Classification (NCBI taxonomy): domain Eukaryota; kingdom Viridiplantae; phylum Streptophyta; class Magnoliopsida; order Dipsacales; family Adoxaceae; genus Sambucus; species Sambucus nigra. The sequence continues at coordinate 446,227,945 of OX422218.1, read as the reverse complement.
CTTGTTGATAATGGATCCGCCTTGAATGTCTGCCCCCTGAGAACCTTCAAATGTTTAGGACTGAAAGAAAGCAACCTCGCTCCAACCTCTGCTGCTGTGCGTGCCTATGATAATACCCATCGGGAGGTGATGGGATCCATAAAGCTTGTAATAGGGGTTGGCCCTATAAACCCTGTTGTCGAATTCCAAGTTATTGACATCCCAGCTTGTTTCAATCTGTTGCTAGGAAGACATTGACTTCACAGTATCAAGGGTGTGTCTTACTCACTCCATCAGAAATTGAAGTTCTGCGCCGACAGATGAGTTATCACCATTTTAGGCGATGATGAAAATACCGAGGGTGCAAGTACCAGCAGTCCAATTCTTGAGATACAACACGGGTTAAATGATGTGCTCCTATCAGGATTTCGAGTTAAACCACTCCTACTCCTGGCAGGGGACGACTTCAAAGAAAGGGTTTTTCCAGAATACGACCATCATGGCAACGTCAATGTGATTCAGATGTTCAAAAACATGCACTTCATGCCCGGACTGGGGATAAGACAAAGATAGCAAGGGATACTTGAGCCTATTGAACTGAAGAAAGATTTCCCTCCTTATGGTTTGGGATATCAGTCGTCAGAATAAGAGCTCAGAATGATCCGCTAGTCTCGACTAAAGAGAGGACTAGACTGCATCCAGATTATCCCAGATGACTCCTTGAATGGACGATTCATCAAAGAGGACGAAGACTTCCCCCTTTTGTGGCTTTTCTGAACCATGGTATGACCATACAAACAAGAAGATAAAGCGTGGAATGGAGATCTTTTTCCAAGACGGCTACCCATGGGCCGAGAGTTTCCAACACCATATACAACCACTCATCAAAGATACCGAAGAGACTGAGGAAAGTGACTCCGAAGATTTCTTCAACTTGCAAACACTAGGGTTAACACTCTACATGGTTCACTCAGGCACTACATCACCAGATCCGTCCCAACTGATTAAAGCTGCTGATACACTTCTCCTCAACTGGCATGCTGCGTCAGTTCGACCTGCTGAAATCTCCCATAATCCTAATGTTTACCCCATTTCTTCTTCTGTTGTATATTCTTGTTCAAATGCTATCGAGACCTCCTTTGATGAGGTTCTCAATGCTGTTTTTCTTATCAATGAAATAAACGAAGATTTTGAGTATCTTGCTATGCCTTACATTAATTGTCTAGATTCTAATCAAACTTTTGATGGTGATGATTTTGCAAATGAACAATTCTTAACTGATCTAAATAAGGTTAATAATAAATAACATAACCACGTGCAAGTTAATGAAGAAGAAACTGTTATTATTAATATTGGCTCTAGTAGCCAACTGCGCGAGATTAGGATAGGGGCTACCCTTGACAAGCATGAGCGTGCACAACTCGAAGAATTACTAAAGGAATTCATGGATGTCTTCGCATGGTCCTATGCGGATATGCCCGACATTGATCCTGAAATAGCTCAGCATGAGATTCCCACTCTCCCAGATTACTAGCCGAATAAACAAAAGTTGAGAAAGCTCCGCACTGAATGATCGCTCAAAGTCAAAGAAGAGGTGGTCAAACAGTTAACGTAGGCTTTATTCGTGTGATCGAATATCCTACGTAGCTAGCCAATATAGTGCCTGTGTCGAAATCAGGAAAGAAGGTTCGAATGTGTGTAGACTATGAGGACTTGAACAAAACCTCTCCAAAAGATGATTATCCGTTACCCAATATCGACATAATCGTGGATAACACAGCCAACCATGCTCTCAAGTCATTCGTTGACGGGTTTGCCAGATACAACCAAATCAAAATGCACCGAGAGCACCAAGAAAAGACCGTGTTCATCACCCCATGGGGAACCTTTTACCATAATGTTATGCCATTTGGTCTCAAGAATGCGGGGGTTACCTACCAGAGGGCTTCCATGACCATCCTGCACGATCTGATTCATAAAGAAGTTGAGGCCTATGTGAATGATATGATTATCAAATCCAAGACTATAAAAGTTCATGCTCCCACTCTCCGAAAGTTCTTCGAACGATTGCGACAATATCAGATGAGACTCAATCCGCAGAAATGCACCTTCAGTGTTACAAAGGGAAAACTCTTGGGATTCATAGACAGTGAGAAGGGGATAGAAGCAGATCCCGCCAAGCTGAAAGCCATACTTAAGATGCCACCTCCCCGAACAGAGAAAGAAGTCTGACGTTTCCTCGGGAAATTATAATCCATCATCCAGTTCATCAGCCAGCTAACCTCCATCTGTGAACGTATCTTCAAACTCCTCTGAAAGGATTCAACCAAGGTTTGGAACGAGGCCTGCCAAGAAGCTTTTGACCGAATCAAACAATACCTGACTCAACTTCCGGTACTCATGCCACCCCATCCTGGTCTCCCCTTGCTCCTATACCTAACCATAACCGACATTGCAGCTGGGGCTTTGTTAGCCCAATACCTTGAAGATTCCTGCAAAGAAAGAGCCATCTATTATGCCAGTCGCAAATTGGCCGGATACGAAGTCAACTACATTACTTTAATAAAGGCATGTGTCGTGCTTGTCTGGGTCACCCAAAAGTTACGGCACTACATGATCACCTTCCTCATCAAACTTGTATCCCGAATGAACCCCATCAAATACCTACTTGAAAAACCTACCTTATCCAGCCGAATGGCCCGATGGTTGATGCTCCTATCCAAGTTTGATATCATGTACGTCACGCAGAAAGCCATTAAAGGAAGAGCCATCTCTGACTACCTCGCTGATTACCCCATGGATGAAGCCGATGTTTGGTTCTCCGAGTTCCTAGATGAAAACATCCTTTACACTGCCCAGGACAATCTCCGATGGCAAATGTTCTTTGACGGCGTTACCAATAAAAAGGGATATGGCATTGGGATACTACTGATCACCCCAAATGACTCCTACACTCCCATCGCCATCAAGCGAGATTTCCCTTGTACCAACAATATGACTGAATACGGGGCATGCACGGTAGGCCTCAAAGTTGCTCTCGAGAAAGGTATTAAATGCCTAGACGTCCACAGGGATTTTGCCCTCATCATCGGTTAAGTACTCAGAAAATAGAGAGTTAAGGACGAGAAACTCCAACCCTTCCATTCCCACCTCGAAGAACTAGCCTCCCAATTCCAAGATATCACCTTCCACTACCTATCGCAAGCAAAGAATAACCTAGTCAATGCCCTTGCTACATTGGCCTCCATGGTCGACATGCCTGAAGGAATAATAATAACCCCCTTCCTAATTTAAAAGAAAGATAAACCAACCCATTGCTACCATATTGAGCTCGTCACCATAGAAGATCTCGAGCTAGCCAATTATTGGTACTATGATATCTGGCGCCTCCTCAAGCATGATAGATACCCCGAGGGTTCTAATAAGAAAAACTGAGCAACCCTCCGAAGACTAGCTACCTAGTACATCATCTGTCATAAAGCACTACTCAAAAGGAATTTCGATGGAACTCATCTGCACTGTATCGGAGGGGCTGACATTTAAAAGATAATGCAGAAGATCCATAGCAGGGAATGTGGACCCCATATGAACGGTCACATACTTTCCAAGAAGATCATTCGACAAGGTTACTACTGGACTACCATGACCCAGGATTACACCGCCTATGTCTGGAGATGCCTCAAATGCCAACAATTATCTAACCTTCAGCACTTGCCTCCGCAAGAATTATACAACATGACTTCTCCCTTGCCATTCTCCACCTGGGGCATCGACATCATAGGGAAGGTTACACCAAAGGCTTCCAATGGGCATGAGTTCATCATAGTTTCCATTGGTTACTTCACCAAATGGGTTGAAGCTGAGTGATACGCAGTGCTGAACGCCAAGAAAGTGGCCAAATTCATCAAGAAAAATATAATCTGCCGATATGGGGTCCCGCACGAGCTAGTATTAGATAACGACTTGCATTTCGAGGCAGAAGTTATAGAAGTGGTTAACGAGTATGAGATTCAGAGACACAAATCTTCTCCCTACCGACCTCAAACCAATGGTGCAGTCGAAGCCGCCAACAAGAACCTCAAAGCCATCATTAGCAAGATAACCGAAAGCTATCGAGATTGGGTCGACCGGATCCCGTATGCCTTCTGGGGCTACCGCACCTCAATTCGAACCTCTACTGGGGTTACCCATTACTCTCTAGTCTATGGCATGGAAGCAGTCTTACCCGTGGAGCTGGAAATACCCTCGCTACGCGTCATTCTTGAAAACAAGGTCAGTGAAGAAGAGTGGTGCCAAAGCCATCTTGACGAGCTGACCCTCCTGGACGAAAGGAGATTAAAAGTGCTATACCACATACAAGGGTACCATCGCTGAATAAAGCGATCATTCAATAAGAGAGTCAAGGACCGCGGTATCTGAGAAGGGGATCCAGCCCTCAAAGATATCATAGAACCCATCTGGGACCCCAGAGGGAAATTTAAGCCCAATTGGAGCGGCCCCTACGTTGTCGAGAAGATCTTGTCCAGCGGTGCCTCCATGCTCACCGACTTAGATGGGGAAGAGATGGCTCATCCAGTCAACCTGGACCGTCTCAAGAAATTTTACCCATAGTCCAAAATCTCAGCGCGCTACGACTCTTATCATCTCCCTTCTATTCTAAAAAAAAAACTCTTCATTTCCTTCTACCCAGAACTACGTGGTCCTGATCCTCTGCAAAACCATTTTCAAACAATTTAAAAATCTTCAAAACCCCAGAGGTACGTAGGCAGCTCATTCACCTTACATGAGCACGACCCTTTCTTTTTCACAAAATACTATTCTTTTCTTATCTCCCAGAACAATAGTCCATTCTAACATATACTTGAACAAAAGGATTATGTATGCCTTAGCGATCGGTATAGATAATTCAAAAATACAAAACTCAACAAAAGGTACAACTGGATGATCAAAAACTAGCTTATTTCAATAATAAGAAATTACAGTGCAATTACATAAAGGAACGGATAACTCCTACTTTCTTAAAAAGTCGAATGAAATCCCCATATTTATTCCCCATTACAAAATAAACTCTTTAAGAATCCTATCCACAGTTGCCAGAGGAGGCCGCTCCGTCATCACCATCTGCATCTTGGGGTCCCCAAGCTTCCCCTACCTGAACAGAGTTTCGCAGGAGCTCCATGGACCGATAAGCCCGAACCAACTTCGGAAAAACCATAACGCCTTCCTTCATGGTATCAGATAAAACAAGCCGCCTTTGTCCAGTCTCCACTGCCAACATCTTGTTGACTACTCTCCTCTACAACCACTTCATATAATCCCCGGGGATATGCCAAACTCTCCCAATAGACTAAGAAGGACGGGTCAACGGACGTTGATTGTCCCACAAAGATCCAAGCCGCATGCGCAGACGCTCAGTCAAATTTTCTACCGAAAAGAAGTCTAGTGTCCGAGGTGGAATGACCTGTTCCCAGCCAAATTGACGTAAAAGCCACTAAGGGAAATAGAAAGAGGTCTGTCTGAGACCAACCAGCCGGACATACGAGTATTGCCCCAGCTCCAGAATAGGCAGAAACTGTCCCCACCAAGGCACTGACCAACACAAATTTAGAGTCCCATGCTCCACAATCCAATTTTACCAGCTCTCAATATCCAAGCCAACGTTGATGAAGTGGTGCGAAAAGAAGTTGGGTACAACCGACAAAGGGTATTTCGGAGGAGTCACCAGGCGGAGTCTCTTAGACAACCACATGAACAGCATCACGGGGCTACCCCTTAGGAAGTCAGAACGACCTTCTCTCCAGGCATCCAGGCCATTCAAAGTCTCCGTTAGTATCACCATCGTAGGATTGCGACGGTATGACATCCAAGAAATTATAGCTACAAGTTGTGGGTCCACCGGCAGTTCCCCAGTCACCAGTAACAATTTTGATACTAAGCCTAGAACAACGGCTCCGACGTATCCAGCATCGCCAGCCTCTTGTAAATGCACGGACTGTAACACCGTCGAAAGGGAGATCATTCCCCCAGCAACCAATGGTCTTGACACCGAAGGAGAAATGCGAAGAAGACCAACCAACAACTCCCGGGGAGAACGAAAAAATTCAGGTAGAGCTGCAGTAACACTGGGATTTATCCCCAGCATGGAAGAAAATTCTTCATAGGTAGGACAAACTTCATCCAACCCAAAGAGGAATACATGGTCTTTGAGGTACTATAATTGTACCCCCTCCATCAACATGTTCCACTCAATGGTCCGGTTGTGCCACAAAGAAACTCGACGCATGTTGAAAGCATCGTAGTCGACATTATAAGAGCACATTGCTTCCAGGGCTTCGAGGTAGTTAGCAAACTCAATGCTACCAGTGAGAGCCATCTTGCAAGACTAAAAGATAGTAGGCAAGTAAGTAAAAATGTGAAGGTGTGATGAAAATACTCCACCCTTACCCTTTTTTATACTTGAAAACCCTCACAAAAAAATATGACCCCTGCAGAAATTGGAGGAAATCCTACCCCACAAAGTACAAGAGGCTGAAGAAGGCACTAATCAAAGCTTTGAATTGAAGGGACTGGACTTGACTGCCAATAGGCAGGACAAAGGTCTTGTCGATCGAAAACCCCCTATTTTTGGAAATTTTCCTTTTTCCTCTTTTGTCAAAATCAGAAACTCATTAAGAATAAAGTGATATTCTCAACAGAATTTCAAAAATCCTCTTCTCTCCCTATATAATTTCTCATTTTTAAAACTTTCCTCCAAAATACCAAAAATATTTCTTTTTACGGTCTCAGCAGCAAAGTAAAAAGCGCATGTACATGCATTCACCATTAACAAAGATAATAAAAAATCCCATTGCATGGCACATATATATTCTCTTCTGTGTTACATCAAATTTTGCAAGAAATAAAGAAAGGCAAAAAAAAAACAATGGGACTCAGCCCAAACCCACATTCTCTCTCTCTCTCTCTCTCTCTCTCTCTCTCTCTCTCTCTCTCTCCTAAGAGCTTCCACCCCTGCGACGCGCTCTCTTTCCCCTGTGACAAGACGATGTACTGCCACTACCCGAGCCAGACTCCTCCTCGGATGAAGCAGATGGAACCAAGCAAGAAGGAACCAGGACCGTATCCCGAATATGGGTAGTCGACGAAGCTATCCAATGTCTGATGTCCCTCAGCCAGGTGGTCGACACCCGGACTTGCTGCAAGTAAAAGGAAAAATCAGTATCAAAGAGGGATCAAAATAGAAAAGGAATCAAAAAGAGGAACAAAAAGGTATACCACAGGATGAAGAACCTCCCCTATCTCCCCAGCGGAACTCTCAAGAGCCAAATAAATCCCCTCCCGGTAACGTCCCCGGAGAATCTCTAAGGATCACATCCTATACCCCAGAGGTCTCAAACCTCCCCGAGCAATAAGTCCAATACTTGGACCACTTAACCACTTCCCCAGTGGAGTTTACAGCCTCAAATTGACCTTTCCTCCGCAAAGTCTCCAAAAGACACAAGGTTTCCCCAGCCATCGGCTCCCCAGCTCAAAACAATATCGCAAGGTAATTTTCCCCAGTGAAATTCCAAAGAATCATTCTCCCCAGGCAATATCTCCAAAGGACGCTCTAAATTTTCCTCAGCTCATTCACTATTCCCCAGCGGAACCCAAAATCCAATCTTTATCCCCAGCAAAATCCTTGATTTTCCCGAAGGAAATGTGCACCTCTCTTAGGTCAGAATTGACCTCGGTCTTGGATCGTCACCTTAGTTAGGTCAAAATTGACCTCGATCCTCGATCGTCACCTCTCTTAGGTTAGAATTGACCTCGGTCTTGGATCGTCACCTTGGTTAGGTCAAAATTAACCTCGGTCCTCGGTCGTCACCTCTCTTAGGTCAAAATTGACCTCGATCTTGGATAGTCACCTTAGTTAGGTCAAAATTGACCTCGGTCCTCGTCGTCACCTCTCTTAGGTCATAATTGACCTCGGTCTTGGATCATCATCTTAAGCCCGCAGAATTGGCTTCGACCCGCAAAATTGGTCATCCCCTTAAGTCTACAGAATTGGTCATTTTATCAAATGCCCGCAGAATTGGCTTCGACCCGCAGAATTGGTCGCTTTAACCTAAGCCCGCAGAATTGGCTTCGACCCACAGAATTGGTCATTTCACCTAAATCCCATAGAATTGGTCATTTCACCTAAAGCCCGCAGAAATGGCTTCGACCCGTAGAATTGGTCATCCTTACTTAAGCCTGCAGAATTGGCTTCGATCCGTAGAATCGGTCACCCTCACCCTAAGCCCGCAAAATTTGCTTCGACCTGCAGAATCGTTCACCTCATCTTCAAGCCCGTAGAATTGGTCATCTCTATTCAAGCCCTCAGAATTGGCTTCGACCCGCAGAATTGGTCATCCCTACTTAAGCCCGCAGAATTGGTCATCTCTAATTAAGCCCGCAGAATTGGCTTCGACCCGCAGAATTGGTCACCTCATCTTCAAGCCCTCAGAATTAGCTTCGACCCGCAGAATTGGCCATCTCTACTTAAGCCCGCATAATTGCATTTGACCCACAGAATTGGTCATCTCAACTAAATCCCTCAGAATTGCCTTCGACCCGCAGAATCGGTCACCTTCATCTTTAAGCCCTCAGAATTGGCTCCAACCCACATAATTGTTCATCCCCTGCATGCTTCTTAGGTCCTTAGAATCGACCTCGACCCTCTGAATTGGTCCTCCTTGCTCCTTAGGTCCTCAGAATCGGCCTTGACCCTCTGAATTGGTCATCCTCTTTCAAAAAGCATTATGCGGTGTCTATTCGACGGCTATCATTTGTTCCAAACTCACCCATCGATGGGCTCAATAGACACCTCATTCTGTTACCCCTTAAACTCTCCTTAGGTCCTTAGCACCTCCCTTCATCACTACAAATCCAGGTCATACCCCGAGTACTGACCTAGAGGCCATCGGGAACGCCCAGGCTCCGTTTGACCAAACGTAAAAGTCTTCAGCTCGACCAAGATAGAATGAATCTTTAAAGGCACTGAAACCCCTTTTCGACAGTCCATCCCGTGCACGATTTTGACTTACCATGCAGACGAACGACCCATTTTTCCCTGAAACTCGACCAGGAGGCCACCTAACGCTCCCGTGCTCTGTTTGACCTAAGTCAACTCTTCAGCTGAACTAAGACCGAATGAATCTTCGAAGGTCACTGAATCCCTATTCTAATGATCCGTCCCGTGTGCGATTTTGACTTACGGTACGGACGAATGATTCGTTTCACTCCGAGAGGTCACCAAATGCTTCCAGGGATCCATTGACCAAAGTAAACTCTCCAAATCGGATCAAACTCTTTGGAATGTCGAAGTACATCTCATAACCTTTCCAACGGTCCACCCCATGCGCGATTCTGACTTACCATGCGGACGAACGATCCGTTTGCGTCCGACGATTCTCCGTCCAATGGACCGATGATCGCTTTCGAGCCACATTTGACCTAAAGTCAACTCCTAAACCCGGGATCGACATAAAACTTTGGAAGGTCTCTGAATTACCTTTCCAACGGTCCACCCCGTGCGCGATTCGGATCAACAGTTTGCGCTCTGCGATCGATTTTCCGAAAAAGCCAGAAAGACACTGCCAAACGGCAGGTTCCAGATCCTGCCTATCGGCAGTGTGCCTAAATGCACCTATCGATTGGAAGGACCAGGGCTATGTCAATCGGCAATGCCCCGGGCCTATAAACAGGAGGCCTTTGCCTCATTGCAAGAAGAGCCCAAATCTGAAAGAGATCACTCTCATAAAATCCAGAAAACCTCTCTCGAAGTTAGCGTGATTTCCACATCCAAATTCCTTTCAAACCTTCACTTTTCATCATCCTTTTCATCAAACTTGGTGAATTCACTACCCTCCATTATCATCCAAGTGCAAGGGATGCTCTCCAACATTCAAGATCAAGCTCAAGATCTTCAAGAAGGTCCAATTTTCTCAATTCTCTCCTTAAATTCTCATAAATTCGCATTAACTTGTTTCATTACTTAGCACTTTTATTCTCTCTTCTCAGACATCCTAATATACTTTTTATTTAGTATTATTGCACATCCCTTATTTTCATACAAATAAAAACCCAAAAAAACAAGAAAAAGATGATTTGCTCATAAATTCCAAATGGGAATTCTCACACTTTTCTTACACTTTTCTCACAACTAAAACACTTTTTCCACACACACACACAAATAAGAGAATCCCCCGATTGGATTTATGGGATAAACCCCACCCCTCATTTTTCATACGAACTACGTGGACTTTGATGCCTCTGTAGGCTACGTATGCATCTCCGGGTAAAACCCGAGACTCGAGTCCTATTTTTTACTCTTTTTTCCATTTTCTATTTTTTCTAAATTCAATTATCTTAAATTATATATATATATATATATATATATATTTCTTCTCAGTGGCGTATTATTCCATATACGTTATCGTTCCATTATAACGATCAACGCATGGATAATAGCGTAAATCCTATTTTCTAATATTATTTTTATGAACCCTCCTACGGATGACTCGCTTTATCTCTTCCATGATATAAGTTGAGGATTCCTATCTCCACTATATATACACATGCACACATATCACGGGGAAAGTGAAGGAAAATAGATAATATCCATGAGAGACCGTAAGGGCGGAATGGATGCCTGACACCTTCCCATTTCGTAACTTAGCCTCCAGACCCTTTTCGAATCATTTTCGTTTCGTATGCATTAGTATGTCTTTGGATGCTGTCCTTCAGGATGGCTCCCTTTCTTTTGTCTGTTTTGAGTAAAATAGACTGGCGACTCCTTCTCTCTACATTTTCCACCTCACTCAATGACGCCGGCCGAAGAGCTCTCGAGAAGGATGCGCGGGACCTAAGGATCGTCACTCTGCCCGCCCTCCGCGAGGATCCGGGATGGCCACAAATCCACCTCCTGATAACTAGAAAAATTGCATTTCTTAATGTAGATTTTGTCGTTGTGCAACTTCTCTATCCATCAAAAATTCCCTTGAACCTACAAAATTATAACAAAACTAGTGTAGAGGTAAGTAAGGGAGTCAATCCATATCTAAGGGTGAAACACAAAATTGGAGAGGACATAAATATAGATTCAATTGCATTTTATTATATTTTTTTCTATTTTTACTTTTTCTATTTTTTTATGAATTTTTCAAGGGAATATTTTAACTAACTAACTATACTAATTTTTATAACTACTAATTAAGAAGTAAAAGCTAATTTAAGAAAGGTGAGATAAACAAAATTGAGCTAAAAAGTAAACTAACTAAATTGGACTCATGAGGGCTTTAAAATTTCATCCCATAAATGGGAGATTAGCCCTCAATAATCATCATCCAAAAATATGAGATACATAATTGAAATCATGTGAGGATTAAACTAAAAGTAAAAGAGAGGAATAGATCAAACCAATTTGAGCCTTGAACTGAAATGGAATCTTCATTTGCATCAACAATCTCTCAATTACACATTAAAAATCACTCAATCATAATCCCTCACTCATGTATTTATTGAATCTAAACTAAAAATTACAAACTAAAAAGTAAAAAGATAATGGATGAATTCATAATGGATAATTAAATAATAAAAGAGATTTGCTAAAAATGCAAATCCTAAAATTATAAAATTATACATTAGAATTCACCCAAAGAAATAAATTCTAGATCATTAATTTATATTGAGATAATTGCTAAAAATGCAAAATCTCAACATAAATGAATGGGTTAGAATTTATCTCCCATAAGGGATAAATTTCACTACATCAATCTATTATGAAATAATTGCTAAAAATGCAAAAATCCATAATAGATGGGTGGGGTGAATTTTATCCTAGAGATAATTTTCAACACACACCTCTATATTGAGGTATTTGCTAAAAATGCAAATACTCAACATAGAGGGGTGGGGAGAATTTTATCACACCTAGCTTAAAACTAATTTTGAGATCTCATCAAATGGGTCTTCTCTTTGCTTTTACATTGTAGGCATGGAGCATGGGGGTAATTTTGGGATTGGACATTAGTGTGCATGTGGTTTGGGTGTGTGCACATGAGGTGTGAGGTCATTTGGGAAAAAATCTAATTTGGGTTACATGAGGGTATAATGGGTCTTGGGGTTAGAAAGGTAGTTGGGGGTATTTTGGTAAAAAGGGGTTATAAGGTGGTTATTGGCACATGGGGAATTGGTTTGGCTTGGGATTGTTTTGTGCAGGTGAGGTAATCGTGGAAGAGAAAATGGGTGAAAATGGGAAATGGGTCTTGGAATGGGTTTGTCTTGAAAGTGGGTATGGGTGTACGGTGTTTTGAAGATAGAAATGGGTTGGATTGGAGACGAGGGTCGGAGGGTATCCGGGTATGGAATGTGGCAGCTTGTGGCCGCCGGCGGTGGGAGGTTTCCGCCGGAAATGGAGGTCGACGGTGGGGCTCGAAGGTGTGGCCGGAGCGCCGGCGTTGACAGAGTCGGAGGGTTCCACTGCTGGTGGGCACCGACGGAGAAGAGAGAGAGAGTGGTCGCCCGGTGAGCTCGCGGCTTCGGAGGATGGCTGTTCGGGTTTCGGACCGGGCCGCCCGAGTCTGAATGGGTAGTCGGGCCGGTTGCGGGTTGGCTGGAGCGGGGTGGAGGTGTCGGTCTGCTCGTCGGCGGCAGTGGCCGCGGTTGGTGGGTCAGCCAAGGAGGTGAGGGGTTTGTCGGGAGGTATAAGGTTAGTGGGTGATGGTTTGTTTGGTTGGTTATGGGGTTTGTGATGGAGGTGTGGTGGTATGAGTGAGATGAGAGAGAAAGAGGTGGGAGGTTTGAGGTTGAAGATGAAGTGGGGGCATTTGGTGGGTGAGGTGTAGGGTAAGGTGGGTGAGGATGAGGGTGTAGGATAGTAGGTGTTTAAGTGTGAGGGTGTGTGTTTAATTTGGACCCCTAATAAAAATAATACTAAAACTAATTAATAAAAATAAAATGATTAAAACTAAAAATCTAAAAATAAAACTCATATTCTAAAAATAAAATAAAGACTCAATAAAAAAATAAAACTAAAAAAAAATAAAATAAATAAAAAATAAAATCTAATAAAACTTAAAATTAAAATCCTAAAAAGAAAATGTAAAAACTAATAAATAAATTAAAATCCTAAAAATTAAAATCCTAATAAAATAAAATAAAACTAGGAACTAATAAAAATCAAAATAAAATAAAACTGCACTAATAAAAATAAAAAATAAATCTAGAAAATATTAAATAAATCTAAAATAAATCCTAAAAATAAAAATAACTCAAACTAAAAATCTAAAAAATAATAAAATGGCACAAATAAAACACACACAGACTTGGGATAAGTTTGGGCTAGGTTTAGGCTCGGTTTAGGGTTACGGGTTTGGTATTTAGATCCGTAAAATGCACAATTGCCTTGAAATACGCATTTAAACATCGCAACTTGCATTCGGCCTGCATAATAAACATTTAAGCACATAAGACCCATATTGTCGAGAAATAGCAACTAAAATACGTCTATTCGGGGTATAAATTGTACAGTTTTGGGTGCTTATCACCTCCCCTTCAGAATCCAAGTCTTTCTCATACATTATGCACAGAGAATTCCAAATGTCGCTTATGGGGGAGTTACAATTTTTCTTAGGTCTTCAAGTTAAATGAAACTCAAAAGGTTTATTTGTTTTGCAATCTAAATATGCATTAGAGATTGTAAAAAAGTTTGTCCTAGATACCGCTAAGGAAGCTAGAACGCCTAAGAGTACCTATGTCAAACTCTCCAAAGATAAAAATGGTAAATCCATTAACTCTACCTTATTACCATTGTATGATGGGAAGTTTGCTTTACCTAACTGCCTCGCGCCCCTGATATCATGTACGATGTGTGTATGTTCGCCCGTTATCGAAATAATCCGAAAGAGAGCCATTTATTATGTGCAAAGAGAATAATTAAATACATAAAAGGCACTCAGAATTTAGGGTTGTGGTACACTAATGACGTATCGAGAACTATAGTTGGATACACTGACGCTGGTTGGGCTGGGTGTTCCGATGATAGTAAAAGTACTTCTGGCGCATGTTACTATATCGGCAATAACTTGGTTGGTTGGAACAGCAAAAAATAGAACTGCACCTCTTTATCCACTGCAGAATCTGAATATATCGCAGTTGGAAGTTGCTGTGCCCGGTTATTATGGCTGCAACTAATGCTGAGAGATTACGGTATAAAAGAAGAAAAACTCCATCTTTATTGCGATAACCAAAGTGCGATCAACATCTCTAAGAATCTTGTTCAACATTCTCGCACTAAACATATTAAAATTCGATATCACTTCATACGAGAAGTAGTTGAATCAAAAGAACTAGAGATTAATTACCTACCTACTGATCTACAATTGACTGATTTTTTTGCAAAAGCATTGGATTTTAAGCGTTTTGAATCGTTACGCAAATCAATCGGCATGGTTTTGGCTGAATAATTCTTTTGCTTAATTTGTGTAATATGCCAGATTTTCACTAGCTTATAATCAATATCTGAGGATGTAAGGCATGGATGTTAGAATAATGACAAAGAACGCCTCTTATACCAGTTTTATGTAGGAGATTCTTGTGAATTCTCGTTGTTTATTTAAGTTATTGCTTATCTACCTGTTTATAACTCTCTTTATTTAATTCTTGCTACCCTCTGTCCATTTGAGACAAAATGGGGGAGAAATTTTGAATCCACTTGGACACTCGTGTACATTCTCATCTACTGAACTTGATCTTAGGTACCTTATTGCAAATTTCAGTACCTCCTTATTAAATCAGATTTTGATAGGGTAATGGTTTGTACTTAGTTGAGTTATGTAATTTTTTCATTTCTAGGAGATTTGGTAGATAGATTTTTTTATAGGAATAAGATTTTCTTATTTCTTTTTGTGTCCCTACGAGTCCTTGTTGACTCAAAGGAGATTTTGTCTCATATTTCGAAAGGGGGAGATTGAAGCACCCTATATCTTTGACTCATTTGAGTCTGCATTATATAGGAGCTCATCTAGTTTGGAAATAGTGACAAAATTGTGTCTATCCCTAAATGAACCAAAAAGCCTTAGAACCTTCATAGCTACATTGATATTCCTCTACAAGTTCTTGATGGTATATCACATACACCACACACTAGGAATGCATACATATAGTGTTTCATTCATATAATGACCTTGTGTGAGTTAAATTCCCTAATATGATTTTTAAATAATTTTTGGGATTTAATTACTATTTTCTAAGTATTTTAAATAATTTTTGGAAATTAAAATTGAAACTTAATAAAGTTCTTGGGTTGATCTGTAAATATATTTTATGCTTTAAATCTATCTTGGGTAGAAACCAAAAGCGGCATAAACATTTTTGGGTGGAAATGGAATTTTTAGAAACTCAAAAACACGCGTTTGAGAGTTGATCTTGAGCCTACACATGTTCCACTCACAACAGGTTGAATTATGTTTCTTATCATTCACAAACCTGTTACTTATTCTGGTCCTTTGGATCATCATAATCTATGGTCTGCATGTGTTTGGAACTAATCCAAGTTCGATGGTTTTAACCAATCATAGTTGGCTTTTGCACCGCTTTCTGTTAACCCTTAGATTTGCATCATTTTAACTACCATTAATATTAGCCCTTGAATTTGAACCATCGTTCCAGATCCTTTTATCACCAGTATAAATAGATGCCTTGGGTGAGGCGATTAGAGACTTTCAAGATTTCCTCGTCTGAGAGAAAAAAGAGAGAGTGGAGAGAAGAGAGAGAGAAGATAAGAGAGAGAAAGGAAATCCTAAACTAAACTTTGTCAAACCCTAATCCAGAAATAATTTTCTGAGAGATTAAACCGAGTGTTTAGTTCCTAGTTTTGAGAAGATAATCCTCTCTTGTTCTTGATCATCTTTCCAACTTAATCACGTTAGTAGAGTTTTCAGTTTCTCTACATAGAAACTTGAGATCTCGTCTCTGTGATACAAATCACATAGATAGTTCACTACCTTGATTTCTTATTTCGAGAAATCTATTTTGTTGGTTATTTTAAAAACTGATTTTACTTTTTGAAACCCTAAACCAACAATATTCATTCTGATTTAATTTTACTCAAACTATCAGACTAAGATCTAGTTTTGAGATCTTGATTGGGGATTGCACTTTTTATATAATATATTCAAAATAAGAAAGTGTTAGGATATTGGATATTTCGTAAGAAGATTCCCTCTTGATCTGCAGTTATTTTGAAAGGTCTAAAAGTCTGATTTAGTTTTGACTAAATTGATTTTAGAATTTCTTGCATATTTAGTGATTCTATAATTTATTAAATCATTCTGTCTGTATTAAGTGTGAGTGCGTTGCTTCCATATGTTAGAGAGCACATCACCACTACACTTTCACTCTACGACACTTAAAGTGTTGGTTGTATGATCTTGAACTTGTTTGAGTCGACGTAAAGACTATAATCAAGTAAAATTATGAAGCTGGAGAGAACATCAACAACAACAACTTTCAGAGAAGTCAGATCTAATCCAAAGGAGTTGGTAACGATTCTGAACTTAGTTTAGGTGTGTTTGTGTGGTTTGATTGTTAAATATCTTGTAATTTGTTACTCTGATTTTAGTGGATTTTCATTTTGTGACGTAGAGGTCACCGTGGATGTTTCCCCAATTGGGTGGGGTTTTACCACGTTAAAAATTACTTGTGCTCTTCCTCATTTTCTCATCACCTTCTTCATAGTTGTGCTGATTTAATAGTTTAAGTTTTGTTTTTCAAAACTGGTTCATTCTAGATCTGAAATAACTCATTCAAACTATTTTTAAAATATTTTTAAACACATCTTGTGTTAAGATTTGTTTTAATTAAAAGAGTTTCTTCAACAAACAGTTCCGAGCTATTTTAACAGTTTAACTTTGTATGAAACGTCTTAAGTGGCAGTTTTTCAGTTTGATAATGTTGGATGGGAGTTTGGGATTATTTGATAGAGGTTTTGTTGGATAAAAATGGAAGAAACCCGTAACAGCGAAGAAGAAGAAGAAGTGTTTGGGGTTAGAACCAGTCCGATTACTCCTGAGAACCGGTTGGCCTCGAATCGGTTCGGGTCACCTATTATCCCCAAAATTTTATTTGATTAAAGTTTTAAGAGTTTAATTATGGGAAAACTTTTGGGGATGTTTAATATTTGTACAAGGACTTAGGGAAGTCAGTAGGTACTTAATTTAAGTTCGGTTATTCTTAATGAGGGTGAATTGGGAGTTTAACCGATAATGCTTAATTGATTGAGAGACATATCGAGAATTTACGATTTGGGTTATGGGACGAGTGAACGATAACTTAAGACTTAAATTAGTAGTATAGTGATGTATAAACTACTAAATTAATATCAGGGATATATGGGACACTTTGGGTAGTGAGTAATGTCTGGGTAATATGAAATAAACATTTTTGAGAGAATTATTTGGTACGTTGAGTATTCGAGAGAAATATAAACTACGTACATGATTATATGTTAGGTTGTGTGTATACCTATTGAATATATATATATATATATATATATATATATATATATATATGTATGTATAGGTTGTGTTAATGCCTATTAAATGACTAGTTATGTGTGTGAACAAATCTACGCTGGTTGCTATCAAGGGAGGTTTTCGCGCAGAGGGCGATCCCACCTTGACGATTCCAGTGAGGTCTGAATGTGTGCTCCAAAACATGGAAGTTAGAGCGTCTCTCTATGTGTGTGTATTAGTGAGATTAGCATGTCGTTTGGGTACGTTAGATATGTGCGTAGCCCAAAGGCTTAGAACTATATTCGCTTTCATTTTATGTTGTTTAATTTATGGTTCGAGGAGACATCCTGAAACGGTAATCCCTGATTGGTAGGAGCGGTACATGGACTTGATAGCAGAAAATGCATGCATTGCGGTGGTCATTCCAGTAGATTCTATAGTTGTATATATTATAGTGTGATAAATATAAGGGAAAAGTACTCTTAGGTCCCTCGCAAACAAATTTTAAACACTAAAGGAATTCTGACAATTTTTAAACACTTAGGTCCACTAATTCTCTTCTTGTAGTTCACGCTAGTGGCATAACAAGTGGACCTAATAGTAAATTGTCCTTAAATGTTAAAAAAGAGGGACCTAATTGTAAATTTCCCTATATATAAACAGGTGTGATTACTCTACTAAGTGTGATAGTAGAAAAGATAGATAGTGTATATCTAAAAGCAACTTAAGTGTGATGAAACTTAATTAATGGGTAGGGATGGCAATTTTCACTGAAAATTCGAGTCTCCACGGATACCCGACCATATCGGGTAGGGTATGGGGATTAAGTTTTGAGATCGGGGCTGGCTCGGGGAGTTAAAAAATCGTCGAAAAATTTCGGGTCGATTTCGGGTATAGCCGGGGGTCCCCACGAGGATACCCGGATGATTAATATATAGTAAAATATGTATGTATTTATAAGAATAAAGAAAGGTAACTGTCCTATTTCTTCTAACCCTATTTCTCTTCCAACTTTCTTCCACCTCCCTTCCACCCTAAAAAACCTCCTGCCCTTTCATCTCATCATCATACCCGACAAAACTGGCCACGAACTTGTTTGCGCCTCCCAGGAAACTACCTCAACCTATTTATTCTAACCCCACGAACCTGCCTCCTACCTCCCCTAAATCGACCAAACCCTCTTACTGCGATAACTCAGTTAAAATCTCTTCCCCTTTTACTTTTTTGCTCTCTCATTTGTTTTGTGTTAAAAAAATAAAAACAATCTCAAATCATTACCATTAAACATTCTAAAAAATGCCATTATTCTTCATTAACGCCATGGTGGAAGGGATACAACAAAAATTCTTTATTGCTGGCACGGTCATCAAAACCAAAAAAAATATTTTAACCATTGCCATCTTTATCAAATAACATCCCCCGATAAAAAGATATATTGTACCTAAAACTTTGATTTAGTTTCAAAACTATTGATTGACAAAATATGGATTCGAAAATTAAAATCCATATAAATAAAGCCTCACTCATGCATTAATGAAGCAATTAGTGCTCTGAAAAAAAACTAAAATATCAAACTACCAATAATTTTTCATTCAAGATTGAATGATTCCCATTGCATCAAATTAAGTGGTGTTTCATGAAAAGACATGCCACTTAAATATAATAAAAATAGAGGCACAACTATGTGATTGCATCTCTCATCAATCACATAGTCATGTTTTAACCTAAAACATTTTATATGGTCACTATATATAATTTATGTACAGTAGGCAACTTAATGCGACTTAATCTTCAAAATAAGTGGTAGAGCATTCTAACAATTCAACCATTGTTAGGTACCAATAGGGTAAATTTTAATGAAATTACAGAAAAAAATTATTCAATTAGGATCTTATTCAAAATATGTCATGCAAGTTGAAATTCAGATCATATAAAAGATTCACGATCTTTTAAATCTTATACCTCAGATTTATTTGAGATATTTTGGTTGTCTTTCAACTTCACACGAATAGATATATTAGTCACATGTGGTAACAAGAAAGGAAAAACTGGGTTATCAATATGTCTAAAGAACCCTTCAAAATATACAAGAATACATATAGTCAAAATCTACAAGAATGCCATTAATAGGGATAAGCTTCTAGTGCAATCATATAGTGTGACAATGTGGACATATCCCACTGATTTATCTAAAACTCCAATAAAACTATCTGAATAAATACAAGACTTCAATAAATCTATATGAATAAAAAAATTAGCATATCACATTAACGAGTAATCTTAACAAAACATATATACTAATTTCAGCAAAAGCCTCAAATATAGCACCAAATTTATAAAGATCAACCAAACTAAGCATTCTAAACTATAATGTGATTAACTTTTGTTATTTATATCTTCAAAAGCATTTTAGGTACCACTTGTAATGCATATAATTAATAAGAGAATGGGATTTAAGGAAATATGAGTGAAATAAAGAAAGACACTTTTTAAAGTAAATATTCACACCATCTCCATAGAGGAGATGTGTAATGGTTGTAGAACTATCTTTATTTTCCTCCCATAAGAAGTGAAAACCTAAAGATGGATGAATATCCCAAATGTGAAGAAAATGTAATCTTAATAATGAAATCAAAAGACACTGAATCCAAAACACTAACAAACCTAGCCCGTCTTAAAACCTAAATATATGCCTCAAGGATATTGAACATAAAAAAGCAAACTACTACTAGGAATATGAAAAAGGAAACAAAATATATACACCCCTAAAAGGGAATTGCATCCAAAAAATTAAAAATCAAAAATCTTAAGAGCCGTTATATATATATATATATATATATAGAGAGAGAGAGAGAGAGAGAGAGAGAGAGAGAGACTATACCCGAGACATGTAGAGAGGGAGAGAGAGACTATATATGAGACATGAATAAAGATAAAAATTTGGACCCTAAACAAATGAGAAATACCAAATTAGTACATGGAAAACTAATAGATACTAAAAAAGAAGATTGTAAACAAAAAATTCTTCAAATTGATGATAACAAAAATAAAAAACGGTTGAAAAACAAATAAGAGATGAGAGAGTTTACATGAGTGATCCAAACTAAACAACAAAAATGAGAAAAAAGAGTAAATGTTAGAGAGTGGGGGAGTATACCTGAGGGATCAGGTCACAAGAGGCCAAAAAATCCACCCAAAAAAACTAAAATCTGATCCAAAAATAAAAATAAATCCAGAAGCAAGGGGGGGGTATACCTAAATGGAATAGAAACCCACAAACATCCACAATGGTGATTCGTCAGAGAGAGAGAGAGAGAGAGAGAGAGAGAGGAGTAGGTCATATGTGGAAAGATAATGAGAGAAGAAACACAAACGGGTAATTAAAGGACAACGAGTTTACCGAGTCAATTTTGGGCGAGATAATAAAAATTACAAAGTCAATCATGACCCTTAATTTTCTTTGAATATTCGTGACCCTTATTATGCTTAGATGTAACTGAATTGAAAAACCATGCCACTTTCTATCTATCTATCTATCTATCTATCTATCTATCTATCTATCTATCTCACATTCACACATCTGAGGTAATCTCCCTCACTCTTTGACGCATTCATGCGCACACACACCTTAATTAGATATGAAACTATGGTGCAATCTGAAAATATATGGTGCAATTTTTCAATTTTCTTATGTATATCTCCTTTCTTATGTACATAAAAACAAGACATGGTAGAATTTACTACTCTCTCTCAGACCTCATATTTGCACCAGTCTTCATCATACAAAGTTGTATAATGAAGATTAGTGCAAAGCTTTGAACGTTCTCTCCATATGTTAAATCGAGGTTTGAATGTTGTCCATTTAGTTTTACATTTTTATTCTTTATGTCATTATTTTACTATGAAGTTGATGTTGAGGGTTTACATTATGATTATTTTTTAACACAACGTGAAAGATAGAACCATTATTTTGAGGGTTTATTTCTCATTTAATTTTATGTTTTTTATCTTTGAAATTTGGTGTACTATATTTTTTTTCCTTTTCTTTTAATTAATTTTAGGTGTCGATTTATTACAATCTAACGAAAAACAAAGGCAATCATGAGTAACAAGGTGAGTTTCTACGGTCTCGAAAGTTTTCCCAAATACATATTTTTTCGAAACATATTCATGTATTTATTTCCTGTTTTAATTTTTTAGGGGTTCTTTCCCAAATGCATCATTGTAGAAGTTTATATTCTAATGGATGGAGGAGAGGTTTCTTTATATGTTAAAATTAGGGTTTAGAAATCCTTAATATGGTATCCATGGTGTGTTTTATAGTTCTCACTTGGGTTCAGGTGTGCTCTTTGTTTTATTCTATTTTTTATTAATCTTAATAAGGGATTTAATTTCATTTTTTAGGTTTTGATCTTACGAATTTGTCAACTTTTGGATTTCTTTACCGTTTAGGTCTTCTAGGGTTTTACTAACATATAAGGTATTATCATGATTTTTTTAATTGTTGCCTTTCCATTTGTTATTTAATATGTTTTTTATCGTAGATAAACATGTATTTTTAACCATTTGACTACAAAATGACTCAGTCCATCTCTATTCGTTGGCTTCTCGTTATGCATTCTCTGCCACCCACTTGAGGTAATACCCTTTGGGTTTATGTTGCCAATAATGGGTTCTGAACAAGTTTAAATTTTCTTTCAATTACCTCACGCTCTCGATTCAATTTTTATCTATCGTTCTACATAATTACTGCTCCAGTATATATATATATATATATATATATATATATATATATATATATATATATATATATATATATATATATATATATATACATACACATATTTTTTATTTAAGAATTTTATATTTCTTATAATGTTGCATTTTCATTATTGCATTTTTTTTCTTTTGCCCAACCATTAATGTTATTCTATTTCATTTTATCAGATTCTAAGTAGGAATTTTCAGATTGTCTTTTTGTAAAAATTATAATTACTTATCTTTTGTGCGTTGTAGCTATGTTTATTACATAATGAGATCATGAATTCATTTGATTTATTGATTTAATTGGGTTTTCAGGGGTTTGCTATGTAAACCATAATTTGGGTTTATTTCATGTCTAATATTAATCTTATATTTTCTTTATTGGATGCGAAACTTCGATTTCTTTCATTAGAGGTGATGTTGGGGAAGCCTCTCTCACCCATATCTTCTGATCTTCCCTCATCTCAAGTACCCAATATCTATCTTAGTCGTTTTGGATTTTGGTTATTTTACTACTAAATTCGAACATGAGATTATTTTTGTCAATTTCTGTACAAAAGATAAGTAAATAAAAATTAAAAATTTGAATTTGGTGTTGTATTTAATGTCACTCTATAGGCGTTTTATATATGTGCTAATGTATTGATACTTAGATTCAATTTATTGATATTTATTTTGTGGATGTGGTTTTGATAAGCATTGAAATTGTTTTATGTTCATGAATTTTTACTCAAAATATATGTTTTTAAAATGCTTATTCGTGTGATGTGTTAGCACATTTTAGGGGAAAAATCTAATCCCTCACATATTGAATACCAAGGTTATAGTCTTATTATAACACGTGACTTTCATCATCACCAACAACACCAAGCATATATTTTTGTTTCGTGAAGTCTTTGCTAAAATGCGCCCATATATTGAAAATTTCATAAACAAGTATTATGTTTATTTTACTAAACTATTTTTTTGATAATTTTTTAGACAAAGCCTAAATCTTCAAGGTCCTAATGAGAGTCATTTTTCAGCTATTACTCTCATTGTGCCTAAAGTGATATTTTCACACTTTTATTGTTGAATGGCCGGATTTTAGCAAATGCCTACAACAAATATCTTCTTTCAATGACTCTTGGACTTTGCTTCGCATGCAAAGAAAAATATATTTGTTAATTGAGTTTTGGAATTTTATTGGTTGTCTAGTTTGGTAAGGTTGTTGACCTTTACCTATGGGTTTGTTAGAAGAAAGATGAGTTTGATTTTGTATGAATTCATGCTAAACTTCTTTTATGATGGGTTTGTTAGAAGTTCACTACCATTTTCCTTGACGGATTCATTCATGTAATTTTTACAAATGAATTATGTTGTTTATGGAAACACTATGATTATGTTAGATTTATTTTTCCATTCTTAATATTCGAATTCTTTTAATATGTAAGGCCCCATTTTGTTTGTGACACCCCACCTATTTTAACCACGGGTGATCAATCCTTTATCAAAATAATCAGAAATCTCATTTGGTTCATTTTTAGCATCACTATCAAAAGCTTTTTAAATTACTAATCACTTGTGTTAAATTAAGGCAGTGCCAAATTTTATCTTTCCTTATAATGATATGCGAAATAAAAACAATAACAAAACCATCCACAAATATAATAATCTGAATCAATCACATGATAAATTATTGAATAATGATAACAAATAAACCATCGGTTCCCAAAATAAATCCAAATACAAGTCTGAAATAATAAACTGAATTCCCAAAGTCTAATAAATATAGAATCACTAAAATACTGACACGTCTGAAAGAGGCAACATACCCAAATGGAATACTGAAATGAAATTCTATCTAGGAATGAATCACGGAAGTGTCCACACAAATCCTGCAAGCCTCCACAAGTCCTGTAGCTACACATTCCTAGAATCAGTCATCAAGCTTGGCGTCCCTATGACTGGACACCTAAAATGTATTGAAAAAGAAAAAAATAGATTTGACATGGGTCAGAGCCCAATAAAACCTTTTGAAAATATTTAGCAAGCATTTAAATTGCATTTTAAAAACAGTTATTAGATACACACGTTAGTCCCACATACACTCTCTTGAGTTTCCTCACCTCTCAACTATAGTTCACACCTAACATCTCCTACCTAGATATGATACCCAGCCTAACTAGACATGCGTATCTAACTAATTCACAAAAGGATCAGCTCCCCCGTATCTCCCATAAAATACGCTATCATATTACCAATAACTAGTATTACCCCACATATTATTATTGAATCAATAGTTTCCCATACTTATGTCACTTTTAGATATACGCTATCTATATTTACTACCATCACATATGTAGAAAAATCACTCTTTATTATAGTCCCATTAATTAAGTTTCATCACACTTAAGTTTATTTTAGATATACACTATCTTTCTTTTCTACTACCACGTATAAGTAGAAACATCACTCTTTACTATAGCCCCATTAATAGGGATGGCAACGGGTCGGTTCGGTGTCAAGGAAAGCATCCCTAACCCGTTAGAAATATCATTACCCATCCCCGCCCCGTTCGTCATTATAATGGGTTGAAGGATCCCCATCCCCGTTTAAAACGGGTATCGATTTCCCCACGAGGAACTTGTTTCCCCAAATTCTACACTTTAATCCACCATAAAAAATTAACACAAAAAAACACATGGATCTGATAAATCATGAATTAAATAAAGTCCGACATTAGGCGACATGCCAGAATACTAAAAGAGTCATGACTAGAATATGGAAATAGAAGCGGTTAAATCAACTCCTGCAACATCCCAAATCTGTCGCAGCTCCGATGTCTAGAAATGAGATCACACTTGGCGTCCCTGTGGCTGGACACCTAAAAGGTTTTGAAAATAAATTTGATACAGGTCAAAATCCATTCCTTTTGAAAACAATTGCAAGTAATTAAAATGCATAAATGAATATGTATGGATTCTTCCATATTTAAACTGATACCACACTCTCATAAGACAATACTCAACCTTTAACTATAATGCGCACCTAACGTATGCATTTTAACGGCCTAGTTGTGCTACTCTGCCTAACTGGTCTCCAAGTATCCTTAAGTCCATACGCTACCCTATGTCCCGCGTATTTGATAAAATTAACCTTCACATTCGCTTAAACCATTATATTTCTCAATTATAATTTATAAATTCGTTTCAAATAACTTTCAGCAATTATAATTCTCAATTATAATTTATTACTTTGTTTCCAATAACATTCACTAGTTATTTAAACATTATTCACACTTAATGTCTTAAGCCTGTATATTTTTCTGCAAATATATATATGTAATAATATACACAACAAACACCCCTATCTTGTGTACAACTGCCATCCCTCAGAGTAATAACTCACTAAATGTGGTCTCTACAATGCTATCATACTCCAGAGTATACTCACATCATCCTAGTTACTAAGGGTCACACTCTCACACCGACTTGGTAAAATCGAAAACATATAGGAGGCGGTCATAGTCCATCGATAACGAGTCATAACCATATCCAAAATTACGTCACATCGAATTTCAACCTCACAATGGACATACACGGCGCTATGACCTGGGGTCGATACTTAGCCTATTATTTTTTGCCAAGGAAGATCACCCACATCGCGTAAACCTTCGTTGATAGTACTAGAGTGGTATGTTCACATAATTACATCATGCACACACACACACAGACACACACACACACACACATATGTATATATATATATATAATGTCAATAATTTCGACTAACTGTGCCTATCACTCGTAGCACTAGCCCAACATTTTCGAATATTATTTCCATTCTCAGTTAATAAATTATTCACTTAATAAATCAATTGATTCTCAAAATATTAATTCTGGACATGTATAACTCTCAATCAGCCCGCTAACTTATTTTTCCAAAATTTCCATCATAAATTCATCAATAACTCCACGAGTATAATTCACCTCCATTACTCTAAAATTCACCCTGAATAAAAATCCCAATTAATATAATTTTTTTAGAAGTCCTAAATTATCCCCGAACATCATAAGTTAATCCCTATATTTAAATTACGAACATTTTTCATCAAATAAGCCAAATTGCAACTACCAGGGCAGCCGAACCAGTTCGACTAGAGGGCGAACTGGTTCACCCCTGTTGACTGCCTAGGTTATACCCTAAAAATAGATTTTTATCAAATTAAATCCAACTATATCAATCCTAATTCATATCTCAGCAACAACTCTCTGTAATACCCCGTAATTTTAATGACTTTTAAAATGGGTTATATTTTAAATTAATGGATTAATTAGATTTTATTATTAATTAATTCATTTGGGTTTTATCCGACTTGTGGATATTAAAATGGATGATTCTGAATATTACTTAAATATATTTAGGTAATATATGAATGTGATGTCATTGATATGACGGTGTGATATAAATTCATTAATTTTAATTTTTAGTCAGACGCGGTATGGGACGTGTCGGGACTCATTTATTAAATTAAAAAGGAAATTTATTTTTTATCAACCTTATGGTCATTTTGACTGCGTCGTAGCATCCGGAAGGCTCGAAATAGTTAGAAAAGTCTATTTGGATGTTAATTTTGAGTCTCAGGTCATTTGGAAATGAAAAGACAACCCAAAAGGGCATTTTGGTTATTTTTACAAGGGGGATGAATAGTGATTTCGGGTTTTGTCTTATTATAAGTATTTGGAGATTAGTGTATGTAGGTTCATTTCATCTCTTCTACACAAAATTGAAAGGTCATCTTCTTAGAGAGAGTGGAAGGTTGCTTGGAAAGAAAAAGAAGTTTGCTTGGAAAGGAGGATAACCAAAGGTCAAAGGTCACCACCACCATCACGACCTGTGTTATTCAACTCCAAAGTATCAGATCTTCAGTAAATGCAAGTGTTTGATATTTGCAATTTAAGTTCGTATATTGTCCATGTTAGGATAGTTATAAAAAGAGATGATTTTCATGCTTGGAAGATGAAAAAATATAGTTGTTAATGGATTTTTGGAATCTAAAAATATATAGGAATTAAACTCATGTTGTAGGAAGTTAGTAATCCAATAAATATTCATCAATCTGTGGAAGAAATTATGAAAATAATTTAGTGTTCTTGAAGATAATATGTTGATAATTTTCTGGAAAAAGAGGCAAAAACGAGTGGAATGAGAAGAGCCAATTTGGAATGTTTAGATCTCCTTTTCGAGTGCATTTGGATGAGATTTAAGAAAAACTCAAAACACATACCTGACTCAATTTTTCGTGTAGAATTCAAATCTGAAGTCGGATTGATGATTTGAATAATTTTTGGATCTGATTTTTCTGAGTATTTAAAATGTGAGAATTCATGATGTTGTTTCTTTTTAATGTTGGTTCTTATCCCAAAACTTTTGTAGATCTTCGGTGATTATTAATTCGATATTATGGGACTTAGAGAAGATCAATAAGCCCTAGTTAAGATTTGAATTAATTTGATTGGGATTTAATTGATTAGAATTATGATAATTAAATTAAAGAAATTTCGGTTGCTAGATTCATTTGTTGGATTATAATTGGTTTGCTTGAGGATTAAGGATAGGTCCAGTAGTGGTGATTGAATGTAACACCTGGGTAGCCTTAGGATTACAATTTAAACATCAAGGACTGAGTTTAAGCTCATTATTAATTTCGCAAGGGCTGAGTGTAGTACAAGAACGTAGTGGTATGGCTCCTGGATAGAGATGGGAGTTTAGAACACATTTGGTTGAAAGAGGGGATGAGGTTATTCCGATCGCATATTTGAAATTGACGAACCTCCTCGATCGACAAAGTTAAGTAGTAGTGTATTGGAGGGGTTCCTTATTTGGATTTCGCTTTGCGAGACGCTCCGCGCATGAACCTTAACGACGTCGGGAGTGGAGAGATGTTATAGGATGCGAGGATAATTAAATTATAAAGTAAAGATATGATATTTTAATACGTGGAATTTAAAAGAGATATAATGCTACGTATGGGAATTATCTTAGGGTAGTGATATTACCTTATTGATATTATATTATAGGTATGATAATGCCTATTTGATTGATTGATGATTTATGTGTATGACATACCTAGCTTACTTGCTATCGGTGGGAGGTTTGCGCGTGAGGGCAGTCATATCCTGATGAATCCATGGGATCTTTGATTTGTCGCTCGAGAACATAGGTCTATGAAAGACTTATTGGGGAGTTGATAAGTCCGCTGACTGTGGGTACGTAGGTATGTGCGTGACCCATGGATACGAGAACTATGTTCGCCTCCAATTTGTTTGTTGTTGTTTGTGGTTCGAGGAATCCTTACCGAACCTTTAGTCCCCTATTCGGCGACCTGCGGTGATGGGACATGATAGCAGATTAATGCATTGCACCGCAGCTGTGACTCGGGGTGCCGTATTATATATGAATATATATATAATGAACTAAATGATTGAATGGTTATATTGTGGTTAAGTCATCTACTGTGTGATAATTGTAGATAAAGGCAAATTGAGAAAAGAATGGAATTAAGTTAATGAATGTTTATTCTTATAGAATTGAAAAGCTTAATTCATATTAATGAGAAATGATTCATGTTAATGAGCAACGATTCATATAAATGAAAAATGTATAAGAATGATTATATAACGTATGGTATGGGACATATGGGGATTATGATATTGGGATGTAATTATAATATGGAGACTAGAAAAGAGGAACCATTAACTAGGAGGTTAATAGGAAACGTTAAGTGTGCACTCTAGTTGAGAGGTGAGAATGGCAAGTGAGTGTTGGGTCTAACATGTACATAATAAAAGATTTATTGCACTTGTTAAATACTTGCTGTTTTAAAAATCATTTACACATTCGGGCTCTGACCCGTTTCCTTGCATATTTTCTTTTCTATTGTATCTTCTATATCAGGTGTCCAGCAACAGGGACACCAACCTTAGCGGATTATGACAGGCTATGGATTTATGGAGTTTTGCTTAGACGCCTATCATCATTTGATTCACAGTATTCTCTTAATAGGGCATGTTGCCCAAAGTATTCAGTTATCTACTTCTATCGGGGTCAAATACTATGGTATTCGTGTCATTTTAATACATTTGATATTGTTGGGATTACTGTAATGGATTAATATTATTTGGGAATGTTTATTCCAATTGCATTCAAATTATTTTGTGTTATCTAATTGGTTATCAGTGTTGTACAATAAAATGTGTTGTGTTATTCTTAAACTGGAAATGGATTTTGTTAAATTAAAATTTGAAAAGTTTTTAACACCAGCTTAATTGAGTATTGGGTGAGTTGTAAATGTTTTCGACAGTGATGCTAAGAATGAGCCAACTGTATATTCTGTTTTAATTTGGTATGGGACTGGCCACCCGGCATTTAATTAGGCGGGGTGTTACAGGTGGTATCAGAGCATCAAGTTCTAGTGTCCTTTAGGATCTGTACGGCTTACTGTGTTTTCAGCTTAGCGTTCTTTGATATAGAGCCCTATGTTTAGGATTGTTGATCTCTTTGGTAAGATTCCGTATATATCAGTGAATCTTATTTACGTTCGGGAGTGATCGAACAAAGAAGTATGGCAGATGAGGGCCATTGAATGGATAGCGGAGATCATACTTAGGAGGTTATGAAGTATGTTCGAGTATGATGACCGTAGTCGAGGTCACCCCTATTATGGAAAATTGAGGAGAGACATCAGTAGAAGTTCTTGAAATGCGGGAATTGTGTGTGTTACCTAACGAAGGCAATATATTCAAAGGCTTGGGCATATAGTGGAGTGTGGTTAACTAGAACTGAAAATTTGGGGTAAAATTTTTCTTTACTTATCGGAGCAAAGTTATAATAGTGGGATTCAACAACCACCTCCCACGAATGAGGGTATGTTCTCTATCTAAGGAATTATAAGGCGTATATTAATTTTAGTAGCGATTATTATTGTGTGGGCAAAAGGGATGCTGAACTTAGCCTATAGCATCGTTATTTACGTAGACTCACTGAGGGGTGTGGGACACCTATATATTACTTGTTATCACGTGGGTTTGATTTTTACCATGGGATTACTTACCTTGGGCATGTCCGAGCGTGATGAGACTATCGGCGTGCATTAACTTGTTTTATAAGAGAGCGTATGTACTACTACTCTGCTGCATCTTGTCTTCTATAAGAGAGTAGATGCGTAGATCTATAAACCATTTTTTTAAATCGATAAACCAAATTTTTTATATACTATTGACTAAGGACCTTGGGAGTTTCGATGACCGACTACTTTAGGAAGTAGTGTATCGGGGTGGTTCCTTGTTTGGATTTCGCTTGCGAGACACCCCACGCATGAAACTAATAACCGTTGGGAGTCGAAATAAGTTAGGTCCTTAGTATATGAGTTTGTAACCTTTGCAACAAATATTATAATGAAAGTGGTACGATAGGGTGTATGGGCGCCCTCGATGGTTAAATGGTAGTAGTTTTCAAAATTGTGAAAGTATAAGGATCATTTTTCCAGACTTGGTTACGTGAACGGTATAGGGAAGATTGGGTATAATTTAAATTTGATTCAGCTGGAACTATATGGTGTGACTTAGTGTAACATCGATGGGGATTTTCGTTAATGTACTGTATGGGCGGTACTACTTAGATTTCTTGCGATGTGAGATTTATACTCGGAGTTGACCTTATCAGTATGGTTCATTTTTCTGAATTTCGGGACGAAATTCTATTATAAGGGGGGAAGTATGTAATACCCCGTAATTTTAATGACTTTTAAAATGGGTTATATTTTAAATTAATGGATTAATTAGATTTTATTATTAATTAATTCATTTGGGTTTTATCCGACTTGTGGATATTAAAATGGATGATTCTGAATATTACTTAAAGATATTTAGGTAATATATGAATGTGATGTCATTGATATGACGGTGTGATATAAATTCGTTAATTTTAATTTTTAGTCAGACGCGGTATGGGACGTGTCGGGACTCATTTATTAAATTAAAAAGGAAATTTATTTTCTATCAACCTTATGGTCATTTCGACTGCGTCGTAGCATCCGGAAGGTTCGAAATAGTCAGAAAAGTCTATTTGGATGTTAATTTTGAGTCTCAGGTCATTTGGAAATGAAAAGACAACCCAAAAGGGCATTTTGGTTATTTTTACAAGGGGGATGAATAGTGATTTCGGATTTTGTCTTATTATAAGTATTTGGAGATTAGTGTATGTAGGTTCATTTCATATCTTCTACACAAAATTGAAAGGTCATCTTCTTAGAGAGAGTGGAAGGTTGCTTGGAAAGAAAAAGAAGTTTGCTTGGGAAGGAGGATAACCAAAGGTCAAAGGTCACCACCACCATCACCACCTGTGTTATTCAACTCCAAAGTATCAGATCTTCAGTAAAGGCAAGTGTTTGATATTTGCAATTTAAGTTCGTATATTTTCCATGTTAGGATAGTTATAAAAAGAGATGATTTTCATGCTTGGAAGATGAAAGGATATAGTTGTTAATGGATTTTTGGAATCTAAAAATATATAGGGATTAAACTCATGTTGTAGGAAGTTAGTAATCCAATAAATATTCATCAATCTGTGGAAGAAATTATGAAAATAATTTAGTGTTCTTGAAGATAATATGTTGATAATTTTCTGGAAAAAGAGGCAAAAACGATTGGAATGAGAAGAGCCAATTTGGAATGTTTAGATCTCCTTTTCGAGTGCATTTGGATGAGATTTAAGAAAAACTCAAAACACATACCTGACTTAATTTTTCGTGTAGAATCCAAATCTGAAGTCGGATTGATGATTTGAATAATTTTTGGATCTGATTTTTCTGAGTATTTAAAATGTGAGAATTCATGATGTTGTTTCTTTTTAATGTTGGTTCTTATCCCAAAACTTTTGTAGATCTTCGGTGATTATTAATTGGATATTATGGGACTTAGAGAAGATCAATAAGCCCTAGTTAAGATTTGAATTAATTTGATTGGGATTTAATTGATTAGAATTATGATAATTAAATTAAAGAAATTTCGGTTGCTCGATTCATTTGTTGGATTATAATTGGTTTGCTTGAGGATTAAGGATAGGTCCAGTAGTGGTGATTGAATGTAACACCTGGGTAGCCTTAGGATTACAATTTAAATATCAAGGACTGAGTTTAAGCTCATTATTGATTTCGCAAGGGCTGAGTGTAGTACAAGAACGTAGTGGTATGGCTCCTGGATAGAGATGGGAGTTTAGAACACATTTGGTTGAAAGAGGGGATGAGGTTATTCCGATCGCATATTTGAAGTTGACGAACCTCCTCGATCGACAAAGTTAAGTAGTAGTGTATTGAAGGGGTTCCTTATTTGGATTTCGCTTTGCGAGACGCTCCGCGCGTGAACCTTAACGACGTCGGGAGTGGAGAGATGTTATAGGATGCGAGGATAATTAAATTATAAAGTAAAGATATGATATTTTAATACGTGGAATTTAAAAGAGATATAATGCTACGTATGGGAATTATCTTAGGGTAGTGATATTACCTTATTGATATCATATTATAGGTATGATAATGCCTATTTGATTGATTGATGATTTATGTGTATGACATACCTAGCTTACTTGCTATCGGTGGGAGGTTTGCGCGTGAGGGCAGTCATATCCTGATGAATCCATGGGATCTTTGATTTGTCGCTCGAGAACATAGGTCTATGAAAGACTTATTGGGGAGTTGATAAGTCCGCTGACTATGGGTACGTAGGTATGTGCGTGACCCATGGATACGAGAACTATGTTCGCCTCCAATTTGTTTGTTGTTGTTTGTGGTTCGAGGAATCCTTACCGAACCTTTAGTCCCCTATTCGGCGACCTGCGATGATGGGACATGATAGCAAAGTAATGCATTGCACCGCAGCTGTGACTCGGGGTGCCGTATTATATATGAATATATATATAATGAATTACATGATTGAATGGTTATATTGTGGTTAAGTCATCTACTGTGTGATAATTTTAGATAAAGGCGAATTGAGAAAAAAATGGAATTAAGTTAATGAATGTTTATTCTTATAGAATTGAAAAACTTAATTCATATTAATGAGAAATGATTCATGTTAATGAGCAACGATTCATATAAATGAAAAATGTATAAGAATGATTATATAACGTATGGTATGGGACATATGGGGATTATGATATTGGGATGGAATTATAATATGGAGACTAGAAAAGAGGAACCATTAACTAGGAGGTTAATAGGAAACGTTAAGTGTGCACTCTAGTTGAGAGGTGAGAATGGCAAGTGAGTGTTGGGTCTAACATGTACATAATAAAAGATTTATTGCACTTGTTAAATACTTGATGTTTTAAAAATCATTTACACATTCCGGCTCTGACCCGTTTCCTTGCATATTTTCTTTTCTATTGTATCTTCTATATCAGGTGTCCAGCAACAGGGACGCCAACCTTAGCGGATTATGACAGGCTATGGATTTATGGAGTTTTGCTTAGACGCCTATCATCATTTGATTCACAGTATTCTCTTAATAGGGCATGTCGCCCAAAGGATTCAGTTATCTACTTCTATCGGGGTCAAATACTATGGTATTCGTGTCATTTTAATACATTTGATATTGTTGGGATTACTGTAATGGATTAATATTATTTGGGAATGTTTATTCCAATTGCATTCAAATTATTTTGTGTTATCTAATTGGTTATCAGTGTTGTACAATAAAATGTGTTGTGTTATTCTTAAACTGGAAATGGATTTTGTTAAATTAAAATTTGAAAAGTTTTTAACACCAGCTTAATTGAGTATTGGGTGAGTTGTAAATGTTTTCGACAGTGATGCTAAGAATGAGCCAACTGTATATTCTGTTTTAATTTGGTATGGGACTGGCCACCCGGTATTTAATTAGGCGGGGTGTTACACTCTCATGAATCCTAAGTATAAAACAACTCCAATTTTATCTAGAAACAACCACACATGATGGTTATATGGGATTTGTACTTAATCTCCAATTAACATAAAATTCTCACAATCTCACCTTAAATCATATTTTCTTAACCCTTAAAATTGCAGAATTAACCTATCTACATGGGATTCAAATTTCCAGATTTCAATCCTAATGTATCACACATATTTTTCTTTAAAATCATTTGTCTAAAACCCCATTTGCATATGAATCCCACCCAAAAACCATTTTCCAATCATGATATGAATTGAAATTGAACATACAAATATTTAGCAAGGTAACCACTTGCCTTTAAATTTGTAGAGGCTGAATTCAATTGAAGATGATGAAAAATCCCAGAATCCCTTCCAAATTCTTTAATACTCTTGAGTTCTTGAGTTTTCTTCTACGTTCTCTTCACTTTCCTCTTGAACTCTTGAGTTTTTCTTCTAGTTTCTCTCTAACGTTTGGTGTTAGTCGATTAAAACCTTTGGATTTGTGAAATGATTAATCATCTTACGTTAACCATTCATTATATAATTGTAATCTTAAAATTAACTTTTCATGTTCCAATAAAATGACGACAATACACTTATATTAGTCCTGAGTAGTCTAAAAAACCCCCGAGACCCAAACAATACCCCCTCCCCCCCGGGTACTTAATTTTAACTGTTTTGACTCATTCCGGATTAACCGTGCACTCGAAATCATCATCTGAGTCATTAATCAAAATTTTCCTATCTTAACTTACTATAACTTACACAAACGTGACCTGGTTGAGATACTATCAAATCCTATCGCATTTACTCAATAGTAAATATATACACATAGATATTGATCCAATTCACTTTAATTAATAATTATTTACTTTCTCATTATTTCTCAATTTAATTAAATTACATTTGCACGTGTAATTTAAATTCCCAAATAAATATATTCAAAACTATGGGGTGTTACATACTTGACCCCTTGAAAAGGAATTTCGTCCCCAAAATTTGGATATGACTGGTATTAAGAACTTCAAATCCTTATACGCAATGCACCCTCACGTGCCTAAAGTTAAATCCTGATAACATTCATGGTTTCTCCATTATACACCAGCTTGTGGTACCATCATAACTGAAGGCCTACCCACTACGACCCAAGAGTAGAGACTAGTGAATTCAAATAATTTCATACCAATATCTTCCATCATTCTTAAGGTTTCACCTCGACGCCCACGTATCAAACTTATTACGTTCCTTTTAAAAATACGCCCCCAAAGTTAGCCTATACACCACCGGCTTTATCATCTCACTACTGGGGAAAACTGCCCCAACATTCTTAGGCACTAAGTCCCCTATATTTCAAACCACATCACTCCCTTCATGGGAGACATCAACAATAATACCTGACCACTATTGTTAAACTTCAAAATCTTCACTTTACGACGACGTAAATTTTACGACGTTTCCTTAACTATACTAAAGAATTTTCAATTAATTCAATCCATGTTAAGGGGCTCTAAATCATATCCGGCCCCACCCTTAACCAATAACAGGGTGGACGAAAAATCCTCCCGCCTTAAGCTTCAAAAGGCATTTTTCGAATATTAGCTAGTACGAGTTATTTCACACAACTCTACCTATGGTAATTACTTCTCCCAATTACATTACCATCCAGAATATGCATTTCTCTCATTTACTCATATATTAGTCACCTCTCCCATCTACTCCTCAGTTTACGATAATATGTTGTGCTCAATATGCACTTGATCCCCATCATCTCTTAAAAATTCTATCAGAGGTGGGACTTTAAGAATCTCATCCTAATCCACAACAATGTTGGGCGATGCCCTGTGTCAGCTCATTCTCTTTCTTCAATGAAATGTTGGGTACTCTTCCCAATAGTGTAATTCACCCAAATTAGCATTAACTGCCCATCTCGTTCTACCAATTCCACAAACCCAAAGGAATTCTTGATCTTTCTGCGATGTTGGTAACTAACATTGTACTCCACCAGTCTCCTATTTATTCCATCACTAGAGGGACCCCAAAATATCAAAATTCAGGTTTATCATTGCGAATCAACCTTTTCCCATCTAACGAGTAGTGCGTCTGGTCACAACTTTACTATATCTCGCTCCACACAGGTCCACACGTTCTGTATCCCACATTACGTGATACATCTTACTCCCCTTCCTGGGTATGCTGAAATTCATGACCCATTCATCCGTTGCACAACTACTCACTTCCTGGGTCCTATTCATCTAGTAGCATCATCTACCTATGTGCCAGCCACTCTCATAGTTTTACTGAATATGACCCTGCTCTAATTTCCAAAATTATTGGACTCTCTTAACTAGAGATCCCTTGCCTATAAATCCATAGTCTTTCGACCCATCTCAGGTGTGATAACCCTTCATGTTCGAAATATATATATGGACTATCTTCTTCTACCAACTAAGTTTAGTACATTTTACCTTTCCAATTTTGCTTCCAACTGCCCTATAGGCATACGTCTCGCACTTTTATTACCATGTTCTCTTATTCGAGAAAACTTTTAAAATAAATTTGACTAGGGAGCCCATGCACCCTATATCCCATGCATATCTTCGCAATCATAACATATGTAACATTCATATGTCCAACATAGCCTCGCACGTTCAACGTGGTTATATCATAAAGATATTCTTAACTACCTCGCTAGTTATAACTCATACCCTCTCAAGATTTTCCCACCTATCAACTGGTGGTGCATAAGTTCTCCAGTGCTTCCTATACCGCAATAACCGGCTCCATTGGACTTATATCTTATAATAGCTCTCATCTCAAAGTTTTCACCACACGTATAGTGATCATCATTGGAAACTGATGCCCTAGCATCCAACAACATCTCCCAACTCCCAATGTTTATTAATGTTCATACATTGAAAATCGCATAATTGAATCTAACCAATGAATTTCCCCAATGCCCTATCATCTAGCATTGTCGGTTATTGAGGTCCTTTGACCCAAAACACATACCGAAAAATTCAATGTACAGCCCCCAAACGTATAAGTCTAATTCTCATCTCCCTCATCTCTAAATGAGTCCTACAATGCGATGTCATACTATCACTAAATACCCGGCGCTAAATATTGAAACGACCTAATGGTCACTAGAAAGGACCAAAGGGTACTCGCTAATGCTTATTAGGTTATTTAAAAATTCTTTTAACTCTTTTAAATAAAATCTATTACAAATTATAAATTAAAAACACTCACGCGCACTAGCAAGTAAAAGGTGGTGATGCTAGATATAAAAATAATTCCCTTTAAGAATGAGATGAGAAAAAGTAGAAGGTGACACAATATTTGTTCTCGATAGGGCTGGTTTTCGGTCGGTTTTGTCGGTAAATGGACCATACCAATACCATACCAATTTTGAAATCATCAAACCAAAATTAGCAGCTTTACCAACCAATACACCAACCCATAAACCAAAACCAAACAGCGCGGTACATCGGTAAAATAGGTTTTTTGGGGTAAAATTGGCTTTTCAAAAAATACGATAATTTCGGTAAATTTCTATTTGCGGTAATTTTGGTAGTACTCGGTACATAATGGTAATTTTGGTGGTACTCGATAAATTTGGTAATACTCAGTAAATTTCCTAAATTTCTGTTTAGACATTCTTTATACAACAATGAAAAACCATGACATCAGTTTAAATGTGTAGATACCACTATAATATTATGTGTATCATGGTTCTTCACCTTGAAATGTTCCAAAACTATCATGGTGTTTCATAATAGTTGAATACTAATATACACATATTGCTGCTTAAAACAAAACAACAGAGATCCTAAGCAAAAGAATAAAGGTTGAACGTCACAAAGTTTCAATGAATCCAATAATATATTACCAAGTGTGCTTATAATAATATAACCAAACAAATAGGGGGAAATCGACATTTTCTAGCAGTTTTTATTGTATTAGTTATTGCAATCTTTGATAAGTTGTAGTGACAACAGTAAATCCGTGTTAAAATTTCCACTCAAATATTGATGAAAGTTCGAGTATAGACTTTGCTGATTACTTTACCAAGAGATCAGCTGCCATCGACAATATTTATTGTGGAGCCTACCAACAGAGGGAAAATGGAAAATACATAAGAATAAACGAAACAAAGTGCGAGAACTTCCAGATATTCCTTGATATATCTATATCAACAAGATATAATAACATTTATATAGTTGATATATTCATAGAGGGGAGGGAATCCCTAACTTCGAGTTGCCAAAACTCATGTAATCCAATCCAAAGAACGATCACATAAATAGTTCAAGTTATACCTCAGATTCTGCAGATATCTTGTGTAACAACTTTTGTGGCGTTCTCCTCTAATGTTCTATATGTGGAATCCTCCATTTGTTTTGAATCTCCACTGATTTGGATGCTCGAGGTTGCAGAGTAACAAGTAGCACAACTAATGGGAAATGGAGGGACGAGCTCAGAATAGAAATGGAGATGACGAGAGAGACTGGAACAAAATGGAGAAATGAGAGAGGGGAGGCTGCTTTGGTTTGAGATTGGAAATGAGGAAGGGACTTGTTTTAGGGTTAAATTCATTATTCTCACTTTGACCATTAGATCAGAAAAGATCTAAGGGTGAAAATATAACAGCTAAAAACATATCATAGAAAATAATTTTATAAATTCGATACAGTTGGTAAATCGGTTTTTAAAATGTTAAAACCAAAACCAACCATAAAAAATCGGTAATTTCGATTTCGGTAATTTCGATTTCGGTAAATAAAAAACGTAAACCATTACCACTAATTTTTAGTACAAAATGGTACGGTACGGGTTTTTACCGTACCACGAACACCCCTAGTTCTCGAGGAACCCACTGTGGTGGTAAACCTCGTGTCCCTAGTCCCAGGACAACACGCACACCCAAGTCCACTATTACCAATTACAAGTTATAGATTACAGTCCTCCAAGTCCATAATGAATTAAACTAAGTAAATACACACCCGTACAACTAACCTAGTCTAAAATAACCCAACTTGACTGAAAATCAGTCAACCCAATAAATCCAGGTAATAATGACTATCATTCACTCACTCACTCACTATACACGTAACACTAATACCAATGTTTAGATAAAGAATTCAACAATCTAGTGTAATTGAAATAGTTAGGCCAATACAAAACCAGTACACCCAGGCACAAACTAAACAACCCCACAATACTAAATCTAACTAAACAACCCAGGAAGTGAAAGCGTGAGACACACACACAACTACACACTAAAACCCGAAACCCCGTGTAGATGTGCAAAATAAATTTAATAATAAAGTTTGTTTTAATCAAAACAACATATTAATCTTGTTTAGAAAAAGAGACTAAGCACACATCCGGTTATGTCTGTTTTCATTGACAAGAAAAATTACCAATCAGTGACTAAGTGAAAGGTAAGAAAATATTGAATTAATCGATACTAAAAAGATGATTAACTATTAAGTCACAACCAGGTCTTCCTTAATATTTAATATTCAAGTAAAGATTAATCCTAAAATAATTTAGTTGATGCAAATGACCGCAAATAAAATAGGAAATAAAATTCCAACAATTGTGTCGCGCAACTAAAACAAAAAATATTAACTTAACACCAAATAGAATATGAATCAATTTCAACCGGTTTTATGTTAACAAATATTAAGTCCAAGTAAAATGAACAAAAGATATAAAGTGTAGCACTTAGCTCGTATAAATTAGGATTAAATAAAAGTAAGCAAACTAGTTACTAAAAGGGAGACAAGTCCGAAAGCAAATTCTAGTAACACAAAAATAATCACAAAGTTTAAATTCCAAATTTTAGTTTAAGCCAATACTATAACTAGGTTTAGATCAAAAACTCATACACATACAAACACCACCTAAGTATAAAATAATACAACAAAAAGTATTCAACTTAGGCAATAAAAGGTGTATGAGTCAATTGATCCAATCTAAGTCGAATGAGTACGAGATATAGAGTGTAACACTCGACTCAATAAAATAGGACCGGTTTAACTAAAATAAAATTTAAACAAATAAAGATTATTGTGATTAAAGTCTACACACTAATTAAACCCAACTAAATTAACTGAACACACAAAAGTTCAACTTAGAGGGTGTAACTAGTTAGAATAAAAAAACAGATTATCTTTATCCCCAACTAAATCAAATCAGATTTTAATAAAAGATGTGTGACACAAAAAAAACTTAAGTTATTAAGTTTCAAAAGTTTAAGCCCAATATAAAAAGTGTACACACACAAATTGAGTTGGTTGTAAAATAGAGACTCAACCCCAAACACCCAAAATAGATTTAGTCCAAAGCAATCCAATTAATTTCAGTCCAAATAAAGATTTGGTCCAAATTAAATTTAAGTCCAAAAATTTCAATCCAAAGAATCCAAGCACTAAACAAACTCAACAGGTCTAAAAAAAAGTTCAATAAATTTTAATCCAAAAAAAAACTTATCTCCCACTACGATCTAAACAAGCAGAGTAACTAAACCAAACCCAAGAAAAAATATATGTTGTGAGTCTACACACAAACACACCCAAGTATGGTTCAACAAATGTACTTGGATGTATTGTATGGTCACCAAAAAAAATACGGACCCAAATTGTTACCTCAAGGATCCGTTTAAGCAAAAAAAAAAAAACTTTCAACAGTTAAAAAAAATGAGATAAAAAAAAATTCCAACAACCCAATTTTAAACAGCAAACCAACAAGATCTAAGAGCAAAACACCAACAAAGAAATATATATATAAATTTGTATATACGTATATCAGCCGAATATATATATATATATATTATAATAATAAAGGACAATATGGATGGGGGGTTTGTCATGCATGATAAACATGCATGACATCTTATGTGTTGCATACATACAGACATACATTATTATTTTATTATTTTTTAATAATTTTTTTTTAAAATAGTTTTATTTTTTTAAAAAATATTTTTTATTTTTTTTAGGATGAGGGGAGGGTGGGGTGGGGGTGAGGGGAGCTAGGGGGTATTGTCGTGCCATCGGCACAGGCATGCACACTAGTATATATATATTATATATATATATATATATATATATATATATTATATATAAAATAAATCAGGAAGAATGTATGTATGATATTCTTGCTCTTTTATGCATGATATTTTTTTCTTTTTATGTATGATATTTCATGTGTTGCATGGGTGCATAGCATACATACACATGCATGCATAGCATACATACACGCATACATACATACATACATACATGCATACATAACAAATGGGTTGGGCTTTTAATTGGACTGGGCCAAAAATTTGGGTTGGGCTAAAAAAACGGGTTGGGCTTTTAATTGGGTTGGGCTACAATTTTGGGTTGGGCTAAAAAATTGGGCTGGGCTTTTATTTGGGATGGGCTAAAAAAATGGAAGGGATGTGGATGTGGAAATGTATGCATGACATTTCTGCTTTCTTATGTATGATATTTTATGTGATTCATGCATGCATAACGTACATACACATGGATGCATGCCATACATACATGCATACATACATACATACATACATACATACATAACAAATGGGCTGGGCTATAAAAATT
The DNA here is from genome assembly GCA_949130495.1 of Sambucus nigra. Taxonomy (NCBI): domain Eukaryota; kingdom Viridiplantae; phylum Streptophyta; class Magnoliopsida; order Dipsacales; family Adoxaceae; genus Sambucus; species Sambucus nigra. Next base: position 446,186,090 of record OX422218.1, on the reverse strand, counting down.
GGGCTAGGCTTTTAATTGGGCCGACCCAAAATTGGAATGGGCTAAAAATTTGGGTCGGGCTTTTAATTGGGCTAGGGTATTAAAATTGGGCTGGGCTTTGATTGGGTTGGGCTATAAAAATTGAGTTGGGCTTTTTTATTGGGCTGGGATACAAAAAGTGGGTTGGGCTATAAAAAAATGGGTTGGGCTAAAAATTTGGGTCGGGCTGTTAATTGGGATGGGCTATTAAAATTGGGTTGGGCTCCAAATAGTGGGTGGGCTAAATCGTGCCATGGGCACGGGCTAGTATATATATATAGATATATATATATGTATATATATATATATATATATAAGTATGTAGAGAGAGTAATAATAGTTACCAAAAAAATGGCCACCAGAAACACGGCACCACAAAACGTCACTGGAAGCAGAGGGTCGCCGGAAACAGGCTCAGATCTGTCACACCAGAACAACCACACTAAACAAAATGGCCACCGGAAAAGCGAACTCCGACGAAACAAATATACCCTGGAAAAAACAACTCCGGACCAAAAAAAATTGGAACCTCCGATCCATAGTTTTAAAAATCGGCCGTTACGTAACGAATCGGCTGTTACGTAACGGCATCTTGAAGCCACGTTTCGGATACATACCGATTTATCGGGTTGAACCAAATTCACACCCGTATCACGTTACGAATTCGATACGTAACGGTAACGCCGTTACAATCCGTTACACTCCGTTACTGTCCGATACAATTCACTTTTTTGTATGGAAAAAAAAAGGGGATGAAAACACAAGGACACTTACTCAGCAACTTTATCTCATGAAAAGAAAGAAAAAGAGACAGAAAGAAAGGAACAAAGACAAACCTGGCAAGGAAAGAAAAGAGACCCGTGTAGCAGGCAACTCTATAGGCTTTGTTTGAAATAAGATTCCCATCATCTTTTGAGTATTTATTTGTCTCAAGAACATCCACAAAGATCCATTCCATACTCACTCTTACATGGTTTAAAGCCTTCCAATTTTTTCTTCTTCATCCAAAGAAACCCAACCTCACGTTCATCCGCCGGCGGTATATCAAGAGAAGGCAATATTCAGCACAGGACAAGAAAGACATCAGAAAAGGAAAGAGGGCAGGTGGCATAACTTAGGGAGGGTCGGCGCCGGAGATCAAGGTGAGTGTGGTTTTGGGTTTGGCTTTGTCCCGTAAGGTAAGATAGAGAGAGAGGTTTTTTTTTTGCCAAAAGAGAGGGTTTCTTGTGGTATTAACGAATGAGATGAGATGAGTTGAGTTCAATTTTAACGGATGAGATGAGTTCAATTTTATACTTAAAAAAAATGTTTTAAAATATGATGTCTAAAAAAAAATGTTAACAAAACACTCAAAATGTTACAAAAGTTTAATAAAAAAAAATATTGTGTAAAAAAAATATTGTGTTATTATTTAATATGATATTATGTCCCAGAAAATATTGTGTAAAAAAATTAATAAAAGTATAAAATAATAAAATTCTGTTAAACTATTTAGAATTTTTTTTGTTAAAGTTTATCAATAATTAATTTGGGAGCATAAGGGTTTGTTTGGTTCTCTATTCTGTAAACTCGATTTAAACGCTTTTTTTAAATACAGTTTTAAAATTTAATTTTTTTTGTTTATAATTATTGGTGTGCGTTTGGTAAACTTGTTTTTAAATACAGTTTTTTGAAAATTGGACAAAATTGGCAAACATGTATATTTATATTATACATATATGTGTGTATATATATATATACATAATATAAATATACGTAATTTTGTGTACATGTACTTAGTATTTTTTATTTATAAGAATTGCACATATATTAATGTATTTAAAAATTCAATTTAAAAATTCATTATATAAATGCATTAATCTTTTTTTAATGTACTTAATATTTTTTAAAATTCATTTTTAATGTACTTAATAAATGCATTATAAAAATTCATTATATGAATGTATATATATATACATACATACATAATATAAATTGTACATGTACTTAATATTTTTTTTAAAATTCATTATTATTCAATTTAATATTAAGTCAACTTATTATTTTTTTTCTTTATATAAATGCATAAAAATAATGAACTTCTTATTTTTTTTTTCTATGCTAGTTTAAAAAAATAAAATGCCTCGTGGAAGGATAGAGGAAGATGAGCCGGAGATCGCCCCAAGTGGGGATATTGGGTGGATGTTTGCTACTCCGGTATTAAATAATAGGTTAAAATTAAATTGCAAATTATGCAGAAGAGAAATAAATGGTGGTATCACTAGACTAAAACAACATTTAGCTCATGTAAAAGGACAAGTAAGAGGGTGACCTAATGTCACAACCGAAATTAGGGAGCAAATGATGAAACATCTTCAAGGAGCAAAAGCAAAAAAAAAAAAAGCCGCCCAAAAGGAAGGAGTCGTTGATTATATTCGAAATGAGTATGGGGATGATGGCTTTAAGGGGATTGTTGATTCAAGTGATGATTCAGATCCCGAGATGACCGTGGCAAGAAATATGAGTAGAAATGAATATCGATTATGGGAGCAGACACGGAGGTCTAAATCAAAGGGTGGGTTTGAGGCTGGAAGTTCTAGTAGAGCGGGTTTACCTAAAGCTCCTCAACGATCTTCTAGTATGTGTGGAATGCGACGTAAGGAATGGGTGGATATAGATTCGCCTGAATATAGATTAGCTGAAGTGGATGTGGACCTCCATCGAAGCAAGGGTCCTAAGCAACCTAAAATATCAACAAAATTTATGAAGGGTTTGCGAAAGAAGTTAGGACGAGCAGTTAGTCAGTTTGTGTTGTTTGGAAAACATTCTGCAAATATTATTGTAAGCCCGTGGTTTGACAGGATGCTTGTTGTTGCTAGAGAAGTTAGATACGGAGTGAAGCCTCCAACTCCGTATGAGGTCAATGAAGTTTTTTTGCCAATGGAGTTTGTGAGCTTAAAAAAATGGATTGAATCTCAAAAGCCAATTTGGAAGGAGAGGAGTGTCACTATTATGTGTGATGGTTGGACAGGACCGACCAGGAAATATTTAATTAATTTTTTAGTTTATAGAAATCATGGAACAGTTTTTCACAAATCCATTGATGCAACAGATGTGGTGAGTAGGAGAGCAGACTACTACTTTCGCCTCATGGATAAGGTAGTTGATGAAATTATAGAGGAATATGTTGTCCAGGTAGTAACTGATAACGAAGCGGCTATGAAAGCGAGTGGTAGGTTACTTATGCAAAACAGACCGAATTTGTATTGGACAGCATGTTCAGCTCATTGTATTAACCTTATCCTTAAAGACACTGGTAAAAATAAGAGTGTGGTGAAAGTGTTGGATGAAGAAAAAATTATCACCAACTTCATTTACAATTACAATTGGGTTGTTGATTACATGAAGCGATTCACTAATGGTCGAGAGTTACTGCGTCCAGCCATCACTCATTTTGCTACGAATTTTGTAACATTGGAGAGTATTGTGAGGTAGAATAAGGGTTTAGATGACATGTTTCGATTTGATGAGTGGAAACGATGCAAGTGGTCAAAGTTTCCAAAAGTCAAGGAGGCGAAGAAGGTAATATTTGACAGGGACTTTTGGTCTAAAGCAACAGATATTTTGAAGGTGCAGGAGCCTTTAGTGAAGGTTCTTCAATTGGTGGATGGAGATTTAAAAGCTTCCTTGGGTTTTATTTATGAAGCTATGGATAGGGAAAGGAAAGAGATTCAAAGAGATTGCCGTTATTATATAAATTTTCATAAAATCATTGACAAACGATGGCCGTTCCAATTACATCAAAACTTGCATGCAGCTGGTGAGTATAAAAGTAAAAAAATTAGTTGCGTTTTATTTGTTCAATAATTAGGTTATTACTTGAATCTAACTTTTGATATATTATTCTTATGTCAATATATTAGGGTATTACTTGAATCCTCAGTTTCAATACGGTGATAATTTTACAAGCCTTTCCGACGCAATGGTAGGGCTTAGAAAAGTGATTCAGAGGTTGGAACCTGATATTGACAATCAGATAAAGGCAATTAACCAAGTAAGTCAAGAATATATTTATATTTTGTTAAGGTTTTTCACTAATGTATTTGATATTTCGTGAAATGTTACAGATTTTGTTATTTCGTGACAAATACGATTCTTTTGGAACCGAATTAGCTCAAAGAGCAGTGTCACGGACAAATTCGGGTAATAATATGTATTAATTTATTTACTATCAATTTCACTTTATACCTCAGTATACAATATAAATAAATCATTGTGTTCATCATGTGTAGTTGAATGGTGGATTCATTATGGCACATTGACTCCAGAACTTCAATGAATTCCTGTGAGAGTATTGTGTCAAACATGTTCATCTTCCAACTGTGAAAGAAATTAAAGTACATTTAGCCTCATACATACAAAGACAAGAAATCATTTAAAATCTCAAAAGTTAAATAAACTTGTTTTTGTATACTATAATATGAGGTTAAAGATCAGAAATGTGACTAGAAGAAGCCAACAAGACATTGAGGAATCTTTTAATCCTATCAGCTTGGATTACTTTTTTTATGAAGATGACCCATTGTCTCCGTGGTTGGAAGAGACGGAAGAAGCTCTTTTAGACGGTCAAGACAATTCTGAATGGTTGGATGTTGATGAAAATGACTAAAATGATCATGCTACTTTAGTTCCTTCTGGTAGTGGAACTAGTAGCGATGGTAGTGGTGGTGTTGGCTTGAGTCAACCACGCAGTGGTACTCATGGAGATACTACTAGTGGTAGTTATGGAGGTGGTGCTAGTGGTAGTTATGGAGGTGATGCTAGTGGTAGTTATGGAGGTGGTTTTGCTGGTAGAGATGTGCAATATGAAGGTAAATAAATATTACAGTCTAAATTTTATTTATAGTATTATATTATTCTTATATTACACTTCTAACAAAAATATATCATTTACTGAAACAGATGATAGTTACTCACTGTATCAAGGAGAAGCTGGAAGTTATGGAATTCCAGACGATGATGACAATTTAGAGGATAGACAAAATCTACAACCATGGGGTGGGACATGAAGATGTACACGTCGTCCAATGGGAGATAATTTAGAGAACCGTTTTGTTGAGCTTGATCTTGGAGTTCGTGGAAATGAAAGAAGAAACCCACAAGCACGACCCATGTATCCCCATCCCCCTGAATTCTCATATTATCCCCCACCACCACAACACTATTATCCACCCACCGGATCATATTACTATCCTCCTCATCCACCCGAACCTTCATATAATACCGTTTCATCTACCAAGAACTATCCACATGGGTATATGGTTCTGCTAGTGCCTCCAGGTTATTTTCCACAACAAGGGGCATCAAATGAAGGTAGCAATTTTGGAATGGGTGCATCTAATTCAAGTACTTTACGTTCTAATTACTTTGGATATGAACCACATGAACGAGCTAATAATGATGATGATGATATGGAGATTCTTAGAGACCCGCCACGACATTCTTTTTGGTGGTGAAAGCATGGAATCATTTGTAATATATGTAATTTAGTTTATTATCATATTTGTTTAGTGGTATGGTGGTAATGATTCACAATTGTGCAATGACTTTAAGTATGTTACTAGTTGTTAAATTTAAGCATGTTACAAGTTGTTATTGAGTGATGTATTTTTAGTATTTGATTAAGTAATAAAATGCTTTTATGATGTGTTTTTAGTATTTGATTAAGTAATAAAATGCTTTAATGTTCTTTAATACTAATAGCAACCAAAGGCAGATTTGGGGATCACAGAAGAGCCAAAGAGAGTCATCTTCAACCGTGGGCATTCAACTCCAAAACCAGATTGTACGAAACCTAAGGCAAGTGGTTAACTTGTTGTAGCATGTAAAGTGTATTTCAATTCATATTCATGTGATGTGTGTAATCAAAGAAATTCATTTTGGGATTTAAAGGGGTATAAACATGGGGTTTTGTAAATCATGAATCTGATTTCTAAATTGATTAGAAGATCATATATAATCTGAGTTGTGTATTTATATCTGGTAAGATGTGTAAACCCAGATGATTAGTGATGAATTTGATGATAAGGAATTGATGTTTAAATGGATTAAAGACTAAATGAAATTTTACACCAATTTGTGAAAACAGTAGAGAAAGTGAATTTATTGATGTTGTTGGACTTTATAGAGGTTCCTCATAAGTTTTTTGATGTCTATTGTCGATGGGAAAGCTTGATTTTCAGTGTAGAAGAAGCTAGGGTTTGGAGGTGTGTGTACATGGCTGAAACAGCCAACTCGGGGAAGACGAGGACCTGACTGATCGATCGATCGAAGGAGAACCATCGATCGATCGATGGTCCGAAAATTTTGACAGCTCACCCAGTTTTTTTATATATAGGGAAATTAAATAAAAATTCTGCCATGCCTTAAATATTGAGTAATTAATACATGGGTTTAAATCTAATTAATTGTGAATATAAATTAATTAGGATTTGAGGGCGATTTGGTGTGACACATCATGACTAAAATTTATTGGGATTTGGAGGAAATTAGGGGTGACACACTAGAGTTAAATTTTGGGAATTTTAATTCAAAATGATTAAATACGGATTGAGTGGACAAGTTCGGGAATATTGGTTGAGAGATACCGAGATGTAAATTTTATTTAGGTGAAGGCTAAATAATTTAGAGTCGGGAATTTAGACTCGGGTGATGTTATTTCGGGCCACGAGAGTGAGTCCGAATATATTGGTTGGGGCGATACCAAAAGAAATTAATGTGCAAATTAATTAATAATTAGAGTTGGGCCATAAACTCATAATAGAATGGAATAGGCTTGTGTTACGGACTTAGTACACGGTGTAGCCGGGATATTTTATATTTATATATATATACGGTGTGTGATAGTATATATATGGTGTGTGCATTAATATCAGTGGATAGATATTATTATTTTTATACTCTAGTGCTATAGGGGGAGGTTGCGCGTAGTGGATGAATCCCCTATCTTGAGGAGTAGGGTGAGTATATTCCCAGGTCATAGCTTCCGTTATATGGGTGAGGGGCATCTCACTTTCAGGGAAGGAATATGACCGCCTCCAATATGTATGCATGAACCAAGTTAGTAAACGATTCTGACTTGGGGTAACTAGGTTATGTGAATATACCTAGTGGGATAGCACTTTAGAGAATTTATATCCGGGGAGACTTTACTCGGGTGGATACTATTATTAAATGTTATTTCAGTATGTTCGTGAATGCTGTAATATGACTATAAGTATATAATTAGGTAAATAATTATATACGGGATAATTAATACAAAGCATGAGTTATATTATATGTATAGCAGATGTGGAAGTTATATGAAATTAAAAAGGGAAATGATTTAATTAAGTTAATGTGGATAATAACTTAAAAATCATAATTAAGGCATACTCGGTTAGAGTAGGGTGGTTGCAAGGGGTAATATAATTTATCTAGTCATAAGATAAAGATATAGGTAAATTTAATTAAGGCGTTAGTAGTGCACATTAGAGGAGGGGTGAGGATATCCTCAAGGGAGTGCGACACTAACTAAAATATGGAGAGCATGTATATTTATTTATTACTGCAAGTTAATCATTTGCTAAATGTTTTTCAAATGTTTTTGGGTACTAACCCTCGCTATAAAAACTTTTTAAAACCTTTTAGGTGTCCAGCCACATGAACGCCAAGCTTGACTCGATTTCAGGGATCCGTTGCTGCAGCATATGTGGATATTGCGGGAGTTTGATAGACGCTTCATTCTTTCATTCTTAGTATAGAGACTTCTTATCAGTTATTTCGAGCATGTCGCTCACAGTTATTTTAGTCTTTGTTAGACATGTTGAGATTGATTACTTGTCTTCATTTTATATTTGTTGGGTTTTGGGCCGATGGTTTATTCGGTCAGTTAATTAATTGTGAATGGTTGATTTTAGTAAATTGTGATTATTGTGTTATTTTATTTCCGCATGAGATTTCATTTAAGTTAATGAAAGATAAAACTTGGCACCAGTCTAATTTTCTCACTTAGGTGGTTAGTAATTAAAAAGGCGACAGTGATGCTAAGAATGATCCAACTGAGAAACCTGTTCTAACTTAATTTAGGACTGATCACCCGGGGTTAATTAGGCGGGGTGTCACATAGGCCTCAAGGAAACCAAGGAAAAAGAAAAGGTCAAATTGGTGAATGTTGCAGCCGAGACTATAATTGGAGAAGCACATGTTGTACCCAAAAGTATTACAAGTTATCATGGAATGGTTAACTACATGGTGGTTACCATGGACAATTTTAAGGTCATCCTAGGCATGGAGTTCCTAAGGAAGGCAAATGCCTTAGTATTGTCGAGTGCTGCCTCGATATGCCTTATGGGAAATAGGACTCCATGTATGGTTCTACATCAGCCGAAAGCACTACTAGGACAAAGACTATGTAGTCCATGCATGTTTTAAAGGATTTATCAAATGGAAATGCAAAAAGGAGACATGATAGATGTCGAAGGCCAAGATCCACGACTCCTATAATTTTCTGGCTTAAAGGCCCCATCCCTACATAATATTCTCTATAACATTATAGAGTTATCTAGTATTATCTAGTATGTTATAGAGAAGTGCAGGATTTGCTAGAATTATCTAAGGCGTTCTTGTAATGTATGGAATATTCTAGGATAGTAAGAAGTGTGTAGTCTTCTGGAATATTCCCATAAGGAGGTGGGAAGATAAGTGATAATTAATCTAGTCCATTCATGTATTTTAATCTCCACCATCCATTGAGGTGGTGGGATGCCTATAAATAGGTGGGGAGGTCATTTGGTCAAACCATCCAAGCCAAGCTTTATAATATACTCACAAATAATGCAAATACTTTCCCTTATGTTCTACTTATCCCATTCTTCTCCCTTCTCTAGCACTTGTGCCATAACTTTGTTATATTGCTAGGCTTATTTAGACTCGTCGATTATTGGAGTACTAAGTCCCACATGGAGGAGTAGCTAAATTCTAACCTTGTGACAGTATGAATACATCCCAAACTACGGACTCGAAAAATGCCTATAGAAAGAAAGGGGAATTTAATTTTTTTTCGTCTTTTTTTCACAATTTTTGATGTGATTACTAAAGTGCTCGAATGTTACAATAATTTTTTTAGAAAAAGACTAATATATATGTCTGGATCAAAAGCTACTACAAAATTCCACCTTTTGAAGAATTTAATGCCCTCACAGTCACTGACCAGCACCCCATCATCGGTGCCATATATGCCGGTACATATTTATCGAAGCTAGAGAAGGTATGTTAAAACTAAAATCTCTAAGTAATACTTTTTTTACATGATTATCGTTAATTTCTCTTAAATTTTCGTCATTTCTACCCCTCTTTAATTATTCAATTAAGCATCCCATTATCAATCATCCTAGTTTCACCCCCCAAAAATGGGTATGTGAAACATTAAACTATGTGGTATTAATGAAATTGCACCAAACGAGTTGAGTGATGTCGTTTGCTTAGTACGTTAACAAGACATAGAAAGGAAAAAAATAAAAGAAAAAATTTCTTTCGCATAACAGTTAATTAAAAAATATATTATAACACAAACGGTTGTAAATTTTTTTCCATTTTGAAAAAACAAGCTTTTATTGATAAAAAATATAATATAGAACCTTTTTAAAAATATGTAGCAAAAAAATGTCCTATAAAAAGCCATTAAATAAATTGTTTCCTTATAGAAAAAGGGAAAAAATGGACAAAGTTAAAAAAATAGAAAGTGGACATTTTTGTAAAAACAAATATATGGACAATTAAAAAAATGTTTTGTTATTAAAAAAACTGCATGTTATTTAAAAAAAAGCATAGCCGGAAGTAACCTTTTTAAAATAAAATTTTCTTAATATATAAAATGAGGTTCAACGGTTAAAAAGAGAATAAGAATAAGTATTTAAAATCGAAATTGTGAAAAAATGATTCACAAAACAATATTTTTTTTATTTTTGTATATAGTTTTTATATTTACAAGGCTAGTATGGAAATATTTGTTTAAATTATACAAAATTTTTGTAAAACAGTTTAAGGAAAATATTATTTTAAAAGCGTGGTTCTTATGTTTATAAAGGGGAAAAGTATAGAACCAATTATTTTTAAAATAGAAACCACAATAGTTAGAAAACAAGTTTAAACAAAATAACTCGAAAAGGGAAATAATTATAAAATATTTTTCTAAAACCCATGCCTTTAAAACAAGTTTCAAAAGTATAGTTTTTTAATTTTAAAATGAGAAAGATGCATTAAAAAAGTTAAGAAAAACTATCAAAATAACAAGTTTAAACAAAGGATTTCTTAAAAGAAAAAAAATCACCTTTATTAAAAATGGGAAACAATTATATTTTTTTTTAACTAAAACCATTAGTAAACCATTTCAGGGATAAAATGTTTTCTATATTTACACTTATTGCAGTTCTATTTGGCCTTGAAGTATTGGGACATGTTATATTGGGTATTTTGTATTAGATTTATGTTTTTTTTCATTTTTTTACCTTAACCAATGAAAAGCTATTATAAACAAAAATAAATAAGAACCCAACAGAGAGGGTTTAGCCTCAAACCAAACCTAATAATTTGTAATACATTTGGAAAGAGAACGATAGGGGTGGCCATGGGCCAGGCCTGGGCAGGCCCGATCGGGCTCGGGCCGAGCTTATAAAATTATGAGCTATCCCAAGCCCGCTCGGGCCTAGATCGGTCTTATTATGTAATCCCAAGCCTGCCCAAATTTGAAAGCTCTTTACCCAGGCCTGTTGGCCAAGCCCGGTTACTGTTTTTATTAAATAAAAAAAATCTATTTTTTTCTTAATCAAAGACCTATTTTTTTTAATTAAAAACATGTTTTAAATTTTATGTATTACAGAGTCTATATATAAAGTTCCCCACTCTACATAAAATGACTTAATATATGTTTTTATATTATAAAAGTTACCCACTTTATATATTTATTTATAACTTTATAGTCTTAAACTTTAATAATAAATTAATACACACACACACACTCACATATATATATATAATTCTCGGGCCTCGGACCGGGCCGAGCCTCATCGGGCTTAAGAATTCATGCCCAAGCCCGCCCAAAAAAATCGGGCCTATCAAATTTTGTCAAGCCCGCTTTGCCGGCCTATTAACCTTACCCAAGCACTATTTTTTTATTGGGCGGACTTGGTGTGCCTTAGGCCTATACCTACCCCTAGAGAACGACACACTGCAACCATTAGTTGCAACTCTCTTTCTTTCCGCAACCAAATGTCCCAATTACAAATAATTTTTCGTTTTGTGAGTATTCTATTTTGAGATGATGTTTGCATTCTACCCTTCCACTATCATATTTTAAAAGCTACTTTCAAAAGAAAATTTATCGCCCATCAGGTAGCCATAGTCTTCACATTATCTGCCTAACACAACCTATAATCTCATATTCTATTTTCAATGATACCACCCACTCATATACACACATCCAATTTAAATAGATCGTGTCGAATTAACTTTGAATGTACCATGACGAGGGGCCACCCATGTAGTTTGGTGATTAACTAGAATAAAATTTAGTTGAATCCAGACACTTTAAAACTTCATTAGGCTTCTTTATGCGAAGTCTAAAATACCAGCAACCGTATTTACTTTAAAATTGCGATGCCAAAAATACCCTTGATAAACTTTGTTTCTATTGTACCAAAGACACCATGAAATAATCACCATCAATTTAAAATTTCTTTGTGAAAGAGATAATGTTCCATCCACCAACAACTAATTATGCACATACCCTGCTATTATACAATATTCAAAAGATCCCATTTTAATCAACCCCCATACTAAATTTCCCCCCTCACATTCCCTTAAAGAATGCATTGTTGTTTCCTCGAAATCCTTACATACACATCAAGTTTTCAATGCTTGAATGTTTCTTTGCCTCAAATTTTCCGTCTTATTTGGAGAAATATGACATATATAAACATAATGTTTGACTTTATTAGATGTAAAACTATTCCATATATGTTCCATTCCTTTTTTGGTGGTGATGAAGCGGGGAGGCCTTGAACCCTCACATTGGAGAGTGAGTTTTGTTTAATCACCATAGTCGGTTGGATGTCAAAAAAAGTAGGAAACAATTTGGCGTAAATTTTGGTCACATTCTTGTCTAAATACAAGGTCCTATGAAATTACATAGATTTTAAATGATAAGAATTCTTGAAGGTGTAGTTTTCTTATATATTATAAATTTTAAAATTAAATTAATGGATTAAAATATTTTCTTGAAATCATTTGAGATTACAAGGATACATCATGGAGTCTATTACACATGTCCCATCTCCAGTTTTCTTTAAATATCAATACCATATCTATTCATGTACCCTTGCATAATAATAATAATAATAATAATAATAATAATAATAATAATAATAATAATAATAATAATAATAATAGGTAATATGCATGCCTATAGAATCACAAATGTTGATTTAATCACAGGAGAGTTCATAGTAGTCATTTGTGCTTTGATACAAAAGGTTCCATAAACACTATGTTAAATTTTAAGTTTATGCAGGGTATGTAATTTATATCAATGGTAATGACAATGATTTCTTCTTTATTTATGACACATCCACCACTAAATGCAAATGATCATTTATCTCAAATTTAAAATACAATCCTTTTAGTCCATTCCTTAGAAAATTTATTACACGCAAACATATAGGATTGCAACCTTCCTTGTTGTTTCAAAGAAACTTTTGTACTACTATAAATTTTTTTAAAAAAATGTTCATTAATTCCTTATTATAATTACTTTCAGCAAATTATTAATATCTCGATTTTATTGACACACTTTTGACATGTGCAATCGTATAATTTACATGTGCACCAATCAATATTTAAAAATGTATGTTTTAATGTGGACTTAATGAGGAAAAATGGTTGACATTTAGGTGGTTTTTAAAAGCATCAAATTAGAACGCTTTGTGTTTGTGCTCGTGTTTGCATTTATATTTGTTTGTACTCCCAATATTTGCCTTTTGTGTTATGCTTCTGAAGTTATTGGTAACGTAAGGGATCTGGATTCTTTATTTTTTGTTACCACTCTATGAAATGTCCTGCCTCCTTGGTTATTTATTTTGCTGGAATGCAACTATTTTTAATTGATTTCTCCTTTTTTTAAATTTTTAGGATCAAATTTACGAACCAGATGACGGTGAAGATCCAAATCACGTGGTTCTTATTGTCAGATATGGAATCGACGAAGAAACGAAGAGTCCCTATTATAAAATCAAAAACTTTTGGGGGGGGGGGTAAATGGTGTGATCGAGGCTTTGGAAAGGTTGCACGAGTTGCGATCCATACGATTTGCTATCCAATAGGAGCATGTATGGGACCAAACTAGCCTATTTTGACATGTTGAATATCTTTTGATTTGACAATAAATGATTTAGTATTTTCCATTTAGAGAGAGAACCGTTTGTTATCTATGTTGATGAATAGAATGATACTGTCTATGTTTTCAAATGTAGAACTTTAAATGATTTGACTAAATTAATTACTATGATTCTTATATTTGACTTTGAACATGTAGAGTTCTTGTAAATCTATAAATCAATATTATGTTATTAATGCATTATTGTACAAATAAGAGAATTGATAGAACACTATTTGGTAGGAATTTCACACTTTATATATATAAATGTTTTTTAAGGTTATAATTTTGAATTATAAAAAACCTTTAAATTTTATTTTCCATGCAATATCAAAGAAACCACCAAACATTAAAATTTTCAATACATGGATCCTCAAATCAAGTTCTCAGGCTATTCAACTTGAGGAAAACATTCATAATATTTGTGATTTTCTAAACATAACAACCACTTATTCGATCTTTGTAGTTGAACATTTGAACAGTAAGGCAAACATGATATATATCAAATAAAGTTTTATTTTTGTTTCGGTACATATGATGTAATGCATGCACCCAATATTTTATTATTTTTCTCATGTAAATTGTAATCATATGAAACCCATGGGATTTGGATCATGAGTATATGGGCTTTAATCTCTATTTGATTATTATTTGAGCCTTGAGGGTAATTATTGAAAGTTTTTCTATAAAATTGTTGATTTAAGGAAATTGTGTGTATCACACGAGTTTGAAGGTCGTTCGAACAAAGTCCTTGTTTCATTCAAATGAGAATACTGGTGGTTCAAACGAAAATCCGACCTCGTTCGAAGTGGATATATAATGACGATCGGCGACCCTTATATATGTAGGTGAACGATCTCATTAAAATGTTGTTCAGTGGTCTCATTCAAATGAGACCCCATTGTCGTTTGAACGACTTGCCCAAAGTCTTTTAAATCGAATTTCCCTTGTCTGTTGTCGCATTTTGGACACTTGGATTCATGAGGTGTCGAGTTCTGTGGGCTCCAGATGATTAAAATAGGTTAAGGGTGTTGGCCTTGGTCTTTATAAGCATTTTTATAGGTTTATTTGGAGATAAATGGGAGAGAGAGAGATGGTGGGTTCCTTCGAACCATTTTCTCTTTAACCATTACCTCTCTATCTAAGTTTCAAGGATATTTAACACCATAATGCCTCTTCTAGCATTAATACACCATGCCACCACCATAACTCCACCTCGTGCCATTATATATTACTAGTATTTCAAAACAAATAAGCTTTCTACACCCATATCCTCCATTATTGAGTAGATCTAAGAATTTGCGGATGTTGTTGTAGGTTTTTGAGTAATAAGAATAGAAGATTAATGGAGTTTGAAGGGGGGTTTACGTGGAACTTTCATGGAACATGCTTGGGGAGATAGGCCACCCCCTTAGGCAATCTTTGGAGGTGAGGGTTTTCATCACATTCTTCCTAATCAAACCAGTTTTGGCGCTGCATTTGAGGTGGGAAACTCTACTCTTAGTTTAAGACTCTATTCTACATATTAATGGTCTTCTAGCTAGAATAGTTATAGTAGAATATATATATATATGAATTAAGAACATGATTTCTTAAGGTTTTGTGTAAATGGGTTATAAATAATTTCAAGGGTTTTGAGAAAATATTATAATTCAAGAAATCTTGACATAAATTAAAAACTCTCGTGTCTAATTTACTTAAAAACTCTCATGTTTTTAAGTGTGTCTAATTAGACATCGGCTGTTTATCAAGTGCTGAATTTGTGAAGACATGAAATTACAAAGGAATTTCATCCTCGAAATTCGAACGTACCTGCGGTGAATAACTCTGGATACTGCTCTCACATATCATCCTCATGCTCCCACATCGACTCCTCAACATTATGTTACCCCCACTAAACTCGAACCAAGGGTACCACCTTAGACCGCAGCTTACGCTTACTATAATCAAGTATAGTCACCGGTCTCTCCTCGTGAGAGATATCTGGCTATAAGTCTATCTCCTCGAATGGAACGTGCCAAAAACCCTCTCTCTCCTTCGGTACCTCTTTAGCGATGACACGTGGAACACGTCACGAATTCACTATAAGTGCTCTGGTAAGCCCAGCCTATATGTAACTGGTCCCACCCTCTCGATAATAAAAAAAGGTCCCACAAACCTCAGTGATAGATCCCCTTTCTTTTCGAACCTCATAACGCCTTTCATAGGAGACACACATACCAAAACCTAGTCACCAATCTCCAACTCTATGTGCCTCCTATTTTCATCGGCATAACTCTTTTTCCTATCCTAAGCTATACGGATGTGCCCCCAAATAAGCTCAATATTGGAAGTAATTACCGGAATCCTCTCTGGCCCTAACAGTTTGTTGGGCCCCACCTCTAACCAGCAAGGGGACGAACGACAAGACCGTCCATACAGTGCTTTAAATGGTGTCAGTCTATGGTGAATTGGTAGGAGTTATATTATAAGAAAACTCCACCAATGGAAGGTACTACTCCAATCCTTCCCTGTAGTCAAGTATACACATCATAATATTTGAGACAATATTAATCAGAACCCCATGCAGCCTCACAATTTTTATAATTAACAATTACGCATACTGCCTCGTCTCATAATCTGTATGAACTGGTAGAAAATGGGCCACTTTAGTCAAATGATCCACTATTACCCAAATGGATTCGTGACCTTTCTGCAATGTCGATAACCGATAATGAAATCCATAGAAATACTCTCCCACTTCCATACTAGGACCTCTAGTGGATGAAATATCCCTGTCGATCTCGAGTGGTCTACCTTCACTAGCTGGCTGGTAGCACACTTCGAGACAAACTCCACCATGTCCAGCTTCATTTTTTACCACCATTATTGAATATGCATATCTCGGTAGATCTTATCCCCATTGGGATGTACCACAAACCTCGACCCGTGAGACTCTATCATCATTGCGTGTCTTAAATCCTCATCCTATAGAACAACGAGTCTCCCATTAAAGCACAAGCCTCTCTTAAAAATAATCAAATACGATTCACCCCTCTACTAGTAACTGGTTTATCCTGTCCTGCAAAAATTAAACCCCAATGTGTGCTATCACCACCCTCATAACAATCTCGAAAGTGACAACCAATACACACATACAAGCTCTAGCGATCTTATCATCATGTCAAAGCTCCCTCCACTTCGCCATCCAAACCTCTGTTATCTCCCCAATGGGATATCATCTCAACGTGTCTACCATCGCATTAGCCTTCCCATGATGATACTGAATATCAAATTGGTAATCCTTCATGAACTCTAACCATCTCCTCTACCTCGTATTCAGATACTTTTTCATGAATAGATACTGAAGTGATTTATGGTTCGTGAGAAAGCTAAACTGCTCCCCGAGAAGGTAATGTCTCCAAATCCTCAAAGCAAACACAACTGTTGCTAGCTCAAGGTCATGTGTGGGGTAATTCCTCTTGTGGGGATTAAGCTTGCGATACACATAAGCTATAGCTCTCTCCTTCTACTATAATACACCCCCAGGTCCCTACAAGGATGCATATGTATAAACATGATACTCCACTCCTCCCCTAGGCCATGCGAGCATAGGTGATGAATTTAATTTGTCCTTTAGCTCATCGAAAGCTAACTAAGTGTGGTCATCCAGAACAAATATCACCCCTTTGCGAGTTAGGTTCATCAACGGACCTACAATATTCGAGAAACCTTTAATAAAGCAACGATAGTATCCGACCAACCCCTGAAAACTGTGAACCTCAGTCCGTGTCATGGGATATCCCTATTCCCTCACTATTGATACCTTACTTGGATCAATCGCAATGCCCTTATTGGATATAGTATGGCCCAAAATGGCACCTCTCATAGCCAAAATCCACACATATCGAATTCAACATACAACTGATGGTCCCATAACATCTGCAAAGCCATACGCAGATGCTCTGCATGCTCATCTTCTGAATGAGAGTAAACTAGAATCTCGTCTATGAATATAATCACGAACTGGTGAAGGAACTCTCTGAAAACTCGGTTCATAAGATCCATGAACACTGTTGGTGCATTGGTTAGCCCAAATGGAATTACCCAGAACTCGTATGATCCATACCGTGTCCAGAAAGCGGTCTTAGGAATGTCCTCCTCTCTAATGCCCAACTGATGGTATCCCAACCTCAGATCTATCTTGGAGAATTACATCACTCCTCTCATCTGGTCGAACAGTTCATCGATCCAAGGCAACTGATACTTATTCTGAATAGTGACTTTATTCATCTCCCGGTAATCAATACACATACGAAGTGACCCATTCTTTTACTTGATGAACAACATCGTTGCATGCCACGGTGATGTTCTTCGTCGAATGAAACCCTACCCTAAAAGTTATTGAATTTTCTCCCTCATATCCCTCATCTCTGAAGGAGGCATGCAATAAGGGGCTCAGGAAATCAACCTCGTACCCGATGCTAAGCCAATGACGAACTCAATCTCTCGACTAGGTGGTAACTCGGGTATTTCCTGGAACGCATCCTCGAACTCCCTAACCACTAGAATCGAATCTAAAGAGACAACTACCTCCTGTGAGGTCTCCTCCTCAATATAGTATAGGTGTGTGCTCGACCCTCCCTCTGGAAGAGGCATCGCCACAAAGAACATCTCCTGTCTTGGAATAGAAAACACAATGGTCCTCCCGAAGAAGTCCACCATGGCCCTAGAACCCGCTAAGCAGTCAATGCCCAATATGACATCATAACCCTCCATATCTGTGGTTAAACATAGTCTGCCAATGTCAATATCTACACCCCTTCGAATTTAGTGTATAAGTGACCCACTGCCCAAAGGTGACTCTACACAAATAAGAAGACTGTTGGTTATCTCTAATAGATCGGAGATGTGCTCGTCCCCTTCCTTCTCGGGGGGGGGGGGGGGGGGGGGGGTAAGGAGTGTTAAGATCTCGCACCCTCTTCCTATAGGAGAGCTTCAACCGTCATCAATGTGGGGTGATGTAAAGAGATGGAGTCACCAACCTATTTTGCACAAAATAAGCAAAAAAACATGTCGCCTCCTCGAGAGATACTTTTGAAACCAATAATTCAAAGGTTCAGGGTCTAAGTTACGGAATGGGAAGGTTTTAGGCACCCATCCCGCCCTTTTGGTCTCTCATGGGCTTGTGTTACTATTTTCCTTAATTTCTCCATGAAGTGTATGCGCGTATATACATAGAAAGAGATTGGAATCGCCCAACTCATATTATGAAAAAGATATAGTGAGGTCCTCTATAGGAATGTTCCCAAAATAATATTTAAAACATATGATGTACAAGATATTGATCGTTATGGTGAAACGATAATATTTGTTAGATCAAATGTCAATATGAATTACAAGTATTATATATATGACTAATGCATGTACGAAAAGGTTGAAAGTGCGAAAATAGGAAAATTGGACTTAAGTCTTGGGTTTTATCCCGAAATGCCTACGTAGCCTATAAAGGCATCAAAGTTCAAGTATTTCATACACGACATAAGGGTGGGGGGTTATCCCATATATTCAAATGGGGGTTTGTGAGATGTGTGTGTGTGTGTGTGTAAAAAGACGTGTTTAGTTTTAAAAAAGTGTGATGAAAGATCCCATCGTAATTTATGAGTATGACCCTCTTTTTCTTAGTTTTTTGGGTTTTTTATAGAATAATTTATGTTCAATATACTAATAAAGGATGGAATGTTAATGTATATGATAGAAAATAAAGGACTAAATTGATAATTTATATAACTAAATGCAAAAATTAAGGAATTCAAAGAGAAGGAAGAATGTTTAGACCTTCTTTGACGACTTGAGCCTTGATCTTGATTGTTGGAGATCTTTCTTGGAAATGAAGAATGTTGTAGGATTTCTACTTGATTGGGAAAATATGGAAATGAAAGGTGGAAAGGATTTCCACACAAGGAAACTTATTGATCGCAGGAGAATGATGCTAAGATCAATGATGCTGGTGGATATGAGGTCCTCCTTAGAGTGAATTCATGACCTCTATTTATAGGGTAAGGGAGTGCCAATCGGAATATCCCTTTCCCCGCCAATCGGCAGGTAACCCTAGGCACACTACCGATAGGCAGAGAAATGGACCTGCTAATTGGCAGTCTCGTATAGATTATTCAGAAAAAACAAGTGTAGAATGCAATCCGTTGATCCAAATTGTGCACAGGGCATACCATTAGAAAGATAATTTATATACATTTAAGAGTCCTTTGGGTTACTCTCGGATTCAGGAATTGACTTTGGGTCAAACGAGGCTCGAAAGCGCTCATCGATCATTTGGACGGGAGATCGTCGAACGGCTATGGGCGTTCGTCCGAACCATAAGTCATAATTGTCCATGAGGTGGACCATTGGAAAGTTTATAAAAGGTACTTCGACGTTCCAAAGAGCTTAACTTGGTTCAGGGAGTTGACTTTGGCCAACTGGGCCCCAAAAGCCCTCAATGACCTTTTGGAGTAAATGGGTCATTTGTTCGTACCATAAGGGTGATTTGCATACGGGGAAACCCGTTAGAAAGGTTATTCAGTGCCCTTTAAAGATTCATTTATTCTCATTAGGGATAAAGACTTTATTTTGGTCAAATAAATCCCGGGAGCGCTCGGTGTCCACTGAAGCAGTTTTCGTGGGAAAATGGGTCGTTCATCCGAATGGTTATGCTGTTTTATGCACAAGACGGACCATTGGAAAGAGGTTTCAGTACACTTCAAATATTCAAAGAGATTTCACTCTGACGATGAAGGTGATTGGGTCAAATCGGGTCCCGAGAGCGCTCGATGGCCTCCAGATTGGTTTACAGTAGTAAAATAGTCCATTCGTCCGAACTGTTATGTGGATTTGCACATGGGGCCGACCACTAGATAGGGGATTTAGACCCCTTCAAGGATTCATTAAGATTTTTCTCTAATAATATAGATGACTTGAGTCAAATGGGTCCCTAGAGCACCCGATGGCCTCTAGATCGGTACTCGGAGTATGACCTAGGTTTTGTAGTGAGATAGGGAGGTGTTAGGGACCTAAGAAAATACTTAAGGAGTCCTAGAATGTGATTTCTATAGTTCCCATCAAGGGGTGATCTTGGAACAAGTGAAACCCATCGAAAAGACACCACATGATGTTTTGGAAACGAGGTCGATTATGCAGATCTAATGGACGGGGATGACTGATTTAGAGGGTCGAGGCCAGATTTTGAGGACCTAAGGTAATGCTAGGGATAATCGATTCTTCTAGTCAAGGTCAATTTTGAGGGCCATACGATAGTAAGCAACCAATTATGATAGTCGAGGTCAGTTCTAAGGACCTTAATTGGAGAGATCAATTATGCGAGTCGAGGTCAATTCTGAGGACCTATGGTATAGGCAATCAATTCTGCGAGTCGAGGTCAATTCTACAGATCTAAGGTAGAGGCGAGCAATTTTGCATGTCGAGGTCAATTATGCAGACCTAAGGTAGAGGCGACCGATTCTACGGGTCGAGGTCAATTATGTGGACCTAAGGTAGATGCGATCAATTCTGAAGATCGAGGTTAATTCTACGAACCTCAAATAGGAGCGACCAATTATGTGGGTCAAAGCTAATTATGAGGTCTTAAGTGGAGATGACTAATTCTAAGGATTTAGGTCAATTCTAAGGACCTTAAATGGGGGCGACCAATTCTTCGAGTTGATGCCAATTCTTAGGATCTTAAGTAGGGGCAACCAATTCTATGGGTCGAGGCTAATTCTGAGGAAGCATTTGATTTCTACTGATTATGGGGTTTTCAAGTTTTCACTGGGGAGTGGTAAATGGGCGCGCTGATTTTTAGGGTTTTTTAAGCTAGAGGTAAAATGTGGTATTAATCCTACTCGAGATTTGAAAAATGATTTTCTTAGTGAAGAAATGTTCTAAAATTTATTTGGTAGTTTTAGGAATTTTCAGGATTTTTTGGGATATTCTGGGATTTTTTATAGGAAATTTAAGGGAGGTGTCGACGGGTAGGGTGTAGGGTGTTCCAAATGGCACTGTCACGATCTCTTGGACTACCTCGAGCAGGTGAAGGGACAATGTCGATTGGCATGCCCCTTAGCCTCCTATGAAAACAGGCGAGATTTCCTCATTTTGCACAACTTTCAAATCTTCTATTTTATGCCTTTCTTTTTTGCAAACTATTCTAGCTTTTTCTCTCTTCCAAGACTAAGAAATGGCAGATTTTCAAGCAGTGAGGTCCACATGGCGTGGCTAGGTGTTGATGACTGGGATAACTTGAAATGACAGGCCACGGTGCCCTTAGTTCTGTGCAATGAGAATGCCTTTTATTCATTTGAGCTAGTTTCCAATGAGCAGACTCTTCTATGTGAGTCTGTGCTCCATCGATCATCTAGGGTGGTGAACCCTAGTGCTTATATAAGTGTTAATGACCTTTGGTATTCCTTTTCGCATTTCCTTTTGTTCGCGAAAAAGAAAAATACAACCCATGTGCTAAACCATTATCGGATTCAACACCCTCATCTCCCTTACTATCACTAAGAGTGGAAAGCATGGCTACATTCTTCCTTTTTTTTCTTAGCCTGGTAGGACACTCGAATGATCTATGTACTTTGCCTTTACACTCAATACAAGTCATATCGTCTAATTCTTCCTCACTCTATTCTTTTTTATCACCCTCTGTCTCTTTTTCACTACCCTCTTTGGCCTTTTCTTTCTTTTTATTTTTCTCAAAATAATTTTTATTGGAAAAATTATTTTTGTTCATTTTGAGAAGCTTTTTAAAAAAATTCGCAAATAAGGCCACATCGTCAATACTAAACTCTCCCTCAGAATCAGACTCATAAACTCTCTCTTTCTTTTTCTTCCTAACTTGAGTCTTTAAAGCAACGCCTTTATCCTTAGCTTTAATGCTTTGGGGAAACATGTCAATTTCATAAGTTTGTAGGTCTCCAACGATCTCTTCTAACTTAAGTGAATTTAACTTTCCCAAACGAATTCAAAACATTGACTTTAGGAATAAAAAGTTTCGGGAGAGATCTCAAAATCTTTTTAACGACACGCGTGTTGTCAATTGGCTCACCTAAATTAAAACTTGAGTTAATAATTTCAGACAAACATGCATAAAACTCATCAAAACATTCTGACTCGGACATGGTGATAGTCTCAAACTGGGTGGCCAAATTTGTAACTTTGATTCTTTAACCGCTTTTGTACCCTCATGTGTCAATTGGAGGACATACCATGACTTTTTAGACGTGATGTAAATCATAATAAGGTGGAACTCGTCGGGGGTGATGGCCCCAGAAATAACACTCAAACCACGGGAATTAAAATTAGACATTTTAAAATCATCTTCAGTCCAATCCGACACAGGTTTCAAAGAGGTGATATTATTAGTAGTGGCAGTGGAAGGAGTCCACCCTCTTTCACAAAGCAACCAAACACGTTCGTCAATGACTTTTAAATGTGATTTCATACGGACTTTCCAATAGGCATAATTGGACCCATAAAAAATAGGCATTCAATTATATAAGTGATCCATCGGACAAGTTGCGATTTTTCACAAAACAAATTTTTCACAAAACAAAGTTTTAAAAAAAATCAGTATCACACAATTTTTTACGAAAAATAGGAATACGCGATAAATTATTGTAACTTGCTCTTATACCAATTTGTAAAATGTCGTGTGCGATACTGATTCAAATGGATTCACAAATTTCCAAATCAAACTTATTTAATTAGATGTATAAATTTTCTCAAACCAAACACCAATTTTATTCAGCCCCTAAACATGCATCTACTTGTCAAATCAAATCAATAAATTAAACCATGCGATGATTAAGCTGACAAACACAGATTTCGGGAAAAAAAATATTTTGGATAAAATCCTTTATATTTCCACTACAATTTGTAAAAGACGGTTTACACTATTGTAATGAAAATACAATTGATGTACGAAATACCCGCAGGTGTCAGTTCGTAGTCGTCATCCCTGGAACACCGCACCACTCCCTATGACACTCAGTCGATCAACCCAGTACCTCCCGCAAGTGGCACCTATTGTCAGCCCAGTACCTTCCAAGGCACCTAGTTCAGCAACATAAAATCCCAGCAAATATGACTTGGGTTCCACAAAACAACTCACACAAAAGTAATTGGGATTTGTGAATTGTAAAACAAAATCTTTGAACCCTCAAAAATGGGTGGAGAATATTAGAATAATATATTTTGTCTAAAGTAGTTTTTCTCCACGCCTAAAACCAATAGCCTGACACCCATTATATATCAAAATTGAGGCGGTGACGTGTCAGCCTAAAACTCTTGTCGTTCGAACAACATACGATGTCATTTGAACGAAATAACACCTCGTTCGAATGAGATATGCTATCGTTTGAACAACAGTGGCACTGATCCCAAAAAGTCTTTAGACTTGGAAAATAGTTGGAAACCTCAGAAAGCAAAACTGTTACGGGATCAGAAAACATTTATAAAAAATCTTTTATAGGAAAATGTTTTTATAAAAAACATTTATAAAAAAATCATAAAATATCCCAACACTTTTAATGTAAAATGTAAATGGAACTTAAACATAAATTTTACCAAATTCATTCTTGTTGGGCTTGAATGTTGAAGTCCTCTTGAAATTCGGATTTATCTTTTGTAGATGTAAGCTTATCAATCCTTTGATGACTTGTACCAGTATACGACATAATTAATTATGACGAGCAATGTCCTTACAATAATACATCCTCAAAATCTATCACAAATGGAATCGAGTCTAATGGGATAACTACCTCCTGTGAGGCTCCTCAATTTAGTATAGGTGGGTGTGCGACCCTCCCTCCGAAAGAGGCATCGCTGCCAAGAACTTCTCCTGCCCCGGAATGGAAAACACTATGGTCCTCTCGTAATAGTCTACAGTCGCTTTGTAACCCGCCAACCAATCCATACCCAGAATGACGTCATACCCCTCCATATCTAACACAAGAAGGTCTACTTCTAAGCTCATTCTCCTAATTATGATGTCTACTCCCCTACATACTAAGATCGACCATAAAAATTTACATTCTCCCTGAAGTCTCTATATAGAAATGTTTTTACGGGCTTGACCCTCTTTCACGTGATTTTTCAAAATACATCCTCCTCTGAAATAGTGAACACGATAGCCCTGGTGTACCCTCGTACCTCCGCTTGAACCTTCGCTACTTGGATTGAACTCAGGGAAATAACATGTTCTACTCTCATATCGTTCTAAAAGAGTAAAGAACTAATACATGTAATTCATATCTTCTTATTATTACACTCGCTTCCCCGTAGTCAACGCTAAAGAGACTCGCCATTTGTTGACAATTATAAGAATTTAACTATATGACTATTACAGCCAATGCATTCATTAAACCCGACTCGCCCATAAATTCTAGTGTTAATAATTGTATATTGTGATGCACCCATGTCACCGGAAGTTCTCTATTTCAGCAAGGATATATAAATTAACAAAACATCATACCTTTAAATGTTGGTGGTACCTACGGTGATCGTGACATGATTGCATATCCGATGTTATAGGCATCTCCATACGTTAGTTGCACCTGCTATGGCGGAGTTAATGCTATCGAGGATAATTGTCTCAACTGCCCCCGTTGGACACTCTATTGTGGTACGCTATCCTGTTATGGGAAATATTTTCATTAGTGACTCACCTACCCACATATAAAATAAAAACCATTGAAGGGGCATTCCGTCTTCTTATGGCCTTTCTTCCCACACAAGAAATAGTGGTCCGAGCGATCGCGCTATCTCAAGCCCTGGCCATAGAAACCTCTTCTCTTGTCCCTGGCCCTTACGGCCCCAAGGAACATGCTGTTGTTGTGCCTGACGACTTTGCTGGCCCTGTAAGAAACCATCACCCGCTAGTCGGTAACTCCCTGGTTGGAATTTCTTGGCTAAATCCCTCTGTTGGGAACCCTATCCCTGTTGGTTAGTCTTCCTTTACTTTGGTGTTTGAGTATCACTATCACCCTCGGTACCATCCGATTGACTAATTTCACTTGTTCTCTTGCTCTCCATTCATTGGACATGACGATCTCGATAATTCAATAGTGCGGTAGGAACTTCTTGTGCTATATACCTTCCATCTCTGTGACTGTCACCATCACCTATGGTATTTTAGGTACATGTTGTACCTGTCCAGTCTTAAACTCTCCAGCGGTACTAGTCTGTCATTTTCTCTTAATTGACATCTAAAATTTAATCAAATTGTATGAGTTCGCAGTAAAACAAAATTAATATAAGAGGTAGGATATCTCAAACAAGTAAAGATAAAATCAACAGTCCTAACAATGGGGACCTATATCAAAAGAATGTTACGCTAAAATTATAGTAAGACGTACAGATCCTATGGACACTAGAACCTGATGCTCTGATACCATTCGTGACACCCCGCCCAATTAAATATCGGGTGATCAGTCCTTTATTAAATTAAACAGGATTTCCCTTTGGTACATTCTTAGCATCACTGTCGAAATCATTAATTACTAATCATAAATTAGTTAATAAAGCCGGTGTCAAAATATATCTTTTCATTTAATAGATAATATGCGGAAAAATAAATTAACCATTCACAAAATAATAGAGTATAAACCATAATAACATATAAATAGAGAAATGTCTTTCCGAATAAACCATCGGTTATAAATCCCAAATCCAAATTAATAAAACCAACAGGAAATAAGTAAATCTAAATACAAATCTGAACTGAATGACTGAATATAGTGAAAGGGGAAACACATCCATACATTAAATAGTGAGATAAAGAGATCCTAATCTAGGAATTAATGGATAAAGCATTTAATCCAAATCCTGCATGCATCTACGCATCCTTGGAATCGATAATCAAGTCTTGCGTCCCTATGGCTGGACAGCTAAAAGGTTTTGGAAAATATTTATAGCAAGAGTTAGAACCCAAAATATTTTGAAAACATTTAGCAAGTATTTATCACAATTTAAAAACCAGTTATTTGTTACACATGTTAGAATTTTGTACACTCTCTTGAGTTTCCTCACCTCTCATCTATAGTGCACGCCTAACATTTTCTATTTAGCCCACCTAGCCATACTACCCAAGCGAACTAGACATAAGTATGTATCTAACTAATATCACGTCTAAGTACCCGTACCTTTCATATAGTACGCTATTTGGATTAACATCACTCGTATGTTATTAATATCGTATGCAACATTTCTCATATGTTATCATGTAATCATTTAATTATGTTTCTATACTTAATTTACTTTTAGATACACATTATCTATCTGTCTATTGTCACACGTAAGTAGAATATTCATACAATTATATATTTTACACACTAATATATATACAATCACGGTGTCCCTTAGGATAACCATCATTGATATGGTCATACTCTGCTATTAAGTTCATGTATCACACATAGTACATAAAGGACTATTGGTTCGGCATGCCTCCTCGAACCCCAAAATCCAATCACAAGCAATGGAGGGGAACATAGTTCTAAGCCTTCGGGATACGCACATACTTAATGTAACAAAATGACCTACCAGTATCACTAATACACGACACATAATGAGCCCCCCTAAGTTCTATGTCCTGGGGCACAAATTCAGACCTCACCGGAATAATCAAGGTGGGATCTCCCACTGTGTGGGAACCTCCATGATAGCATGCAACGTAGGTATGTTCACATTTAACACAAATCATATAATAAGTATTCACACAACCTCTCTCTCTCTCTCTCTCTCTCTCTCTCTCTCTCTATATATATATATATATATATATATATATATATATATATATATATATATTCTGTAGGTGTACACACAACCCAAACAGTACCATTCGTACATAGTGTATATCACTCGAATACTCAGCGTATTTATCATTCCCCGATTATACTCATTGTCGTATTAATCAGAGTATTATTCTCTACTTTAAGGGTCCTAGTTACTCCTTACATCACTTTAGTAGTAACTCAACCTACTGGTCCATAAAATAAACACATTTAAAATCCCCGTAATTCATTCTTAAACACTTGAATTAATTATGTCACCATTTAAGCATGTTGAATCCTCGCCTTAATTCTCTTATTATGACTAAGTCATAATCCCATCATATGCTTACTGTAATATAATAAGTCCCTCATTATATTTGAACAAAGTCCCAAAAGTTTCCCCAGCAAAACTATAGGAGTTCTAGGCTCAAAAAGGGAAAATAGGCAAATATGGGCAAACCAAATCGATTCGCCCTAGGGATGAATCAATTTTCCCATGGGCCAAATCGATTCGAACAATAGTAGTTCTTCTTCTTCCTTTGGTTTTAGAGTTTTTCACCATTTTCTTTAACATAACTCACATAATCCTTCACCAAACTTAAAACCAATTGTCCTAAACATTATCTACATGTATTAGATTATTTCTAAAGTAATTACAACATCAAAGTATCGTAATTTCTCATCAAGAACGGATCATAACATATATTCATCAAAACCTAAATTTTCATGTTCTTCATGTATACTCAATATAAAACTCGAATTTTTCTCATCTAACTCATCACTCATGATCTGATTTCGTATCCTCTACATACATAAATTCAGTCTACATGAAATCCTAGCCAACACATGGATTTAAATCACAGTAATATCAAATTTCATCATTTATATCAATATGTTTAACCCTGTTCTCATATGGGTAATATAACTTCAAGGAAATTTGCAAATAAACACTTGCCTTATGTGGGAGTGATATGATTTCATGATTTGGTGATTGATTGGTTTGTCTTCCCTTCCAATCCACTCTTCAATGATGATGATGGTGGTGCAAGAACTATCTCATAGGCTTCAAAAATGGCTTCTCCTTCTTCTCTAATGGACTCTCCTTAATTTCTAACCTCTTAACCCTAGCATCTCCCATCAATATGCTGATAAAGACTTTGGAAATTAGTAGATATCTTAACCCTAGGTTACCAAATGACTAAAATTCCCCCATACGATACCAACTTTGTCAAAAATTGCCCCGGGACCCAAACAATACCCTTGGGTATACTATTCTGACTCTTTTGACCCTTTTGGAGCCATCCGTGACCTCGAAATCATCATCTGAGTCACTCTTAAAACTA
The DNA here is from genome assembly GCA_949130495.1 of Sambucus nigra. Taxonomy (NCBI): domain Eukaryota; kingdom Viridiplantae; phylum Streptophyta; class Magnoliopsida; order Dipsacales; family Adoxaceae; genus Sambucus; species Sambucus nigra. The sequence goes on along the minus strand of OX422218.1, from coordinate 446,157,477 downwards.
AATCCTATATTGACCTCAAATTTGTCTACATGCGACTCTCAATTGAGATAAATTCCAATTACGCCAATATCACTCGCTATGGCATGTAATAATTCCAATAATGTTTTTACTATTCACTTAATAAATTTAACACAATATTAATCATTATCTCTCTCTTGATTAATATTTAATGCACACACATTATTACTTAATCCAAATAAATTACGTCACTCGTGTAATTTAAAATAAAAATGAATTAATTACCAAATTAATTAAATTCCAAGTACGCAGAAATACCGGGTAATGCAACATCCTACTTATAATCTTCCTAGGAAAACCAGTAAAAACTCTAACTTGAGAAAAAATAAGAAAAAGCATCGCACCAAGAAAAGACATTAAGGTGACCCCCCCCCCCCCCCCCCGCGTCCTATTCTAAATCAAAGGCCTAAAGATCTTTTAAAACAAGGTCTATTTGAGTTAGAAAATATGACTTGATACTCCAAATGAGGTTTAATATTATTATAGCTACTTTAAAGTTGAAGAGGCCTCTGTTGGTTGTACATTGACTATAGGTGTTCTAAACACAAGACTGGGGATGAGACTAAATTGACAAACATGATTAACTTATTAGGAGGTAATGTCTTGTTCGGTGACAGAGTCTCATCCCAGATCATTGGTGAAGGGACACTTCAAGAAGAGGGTCTAATAATCTTTAATGACGTTCTCTTGGTGAAAGGCATAAAATAAATCTGCTAAGTAGCTCTCAAATATACGATTTTGATCATATGTTTACTTTTTTTTAAATTATTACAAGATTTAAAGTAAAGATGGTAATTGTATTCTTATGAGAAAATAACTCATGATAATTATGACACAGTTGTTACTAGTGCTGAGTCATGTAAGTTATTGAGATTTGATGTCTCAGATCTTTGGCATAATCGACCAGACAATATTAATTTTGACAAATTAAGCAAATTGACCTACGAAAAATTGGTTAGCCATTTTACCTAAAATAAAATATCTTAAAGTATTATTTCCATTCCTTGACCATTTGGGAAAATAAGTAAGTATCCTCATAAGAAAGTTAGGGGTGTTATAATTTCTATGACCCTAAAACTTGTAACAACCCGAGGTCTTGGAGACGATGATTTATTTATTTTGGGAGAAATAAATATTATTTTAAATTGGAGATTAATTAAATTGGCAATTGAAGTCAAAATTTGAAGTCGTTAGAAAATGTTTCGAATGGAGATTCGGAGGGTGTAATTGTGTCCGGAAGGGTCGATAAAGTCAAAATGACTGTACTTGGAGTCTATTTAGATTCCGAAATAATTTAAGTGCATTTTACTCAAATTAAAGTTACCGGGTCATTTAAAGTCTGTATTATCATTTAAAGATGTGTATCTTGGGAGTTAGGGCTTAAAAGCCTACGATAGATTTATTTCTCCAATGAGAGAAAGAGAAATAGAAAGAAAGAAAGAAAAAGAAAAGAAGAAAGAAGAAGAGAAAGAAGGAGAAAAGAGAGAGAAAGAGGATTTTTTGACCAATACGCGGTCTCGAGGATGAATCAGACCCTATGAACCCGAGGAAAGTGATTAAACTTGCTAAATAATTGTTGTGTACCATTTATTGCATGATTTGTGGATTAAATCTTTGGTTTTTAGGTTTAAATTATCAAAACCTAACTTTTGGGTATAATCTTAGATTTGATATGTAGATCTTTGATTTGAGGATAGAAATTAGTTTATATGTATTCTTGGATGAATTATAATGATCTATATGTGATTGGGTTGATGCAAGATGGTTGGATGATGATATAATTGAGATTTGGGTATTTGGGGTTTTGTAGAAAGACAACCCATTTCGTAGCTTCCTACATTTACCGAATCGATTCGCCCCTTTCGAATCGATTCGGTTTATTGCAGAAGCCACAGGTCTTTAGGGCCGAATCGATTCGGCATGTAGCAGACTCTCAGGTCCATAGGACCGAATTGATTCGGATGGGCTGAATCGATTCTCTTTTGGGGCCAAATCGATTCAGAAAGGGGAAATTTGGAGATGTTTTTCTAGGGAGAATTACATTCCGTCTTGTTCGAGGTTATCGATTGGGAACCTCTATAGGAGTTATTTGGAGTATGTTTTGGAGACTTTTAGAGTTTTTCCCTTATAAGAAATTATTGGAGTTATATTGACTAAATTTGAGGAATACGGATTAGAAATTTTGGTATATTCTAAGTGGGGAAGCACACCTTAATTGGAGATTCTATTTGGAGATAATAATTAGATTCATATGAAAGAATGAGAATAACTTAGAGATACCAGATCTTAGGATCCAATCCCTACTGGGATAACTTTAAAGGTTCATAAGATGAATTGAACTCAATAATGGATGGAGAATTATAAATGCTAATTGATGTGCATACGGATATGGAATTATCCTTAACTTAAATAGAATTGAGAGACAATTCATAATTAGAAGCGACATGTGAGCTTCAAGCGAGAAATAGTATAGAGTATACTAAGTGAGGAAGATGTGTGAGAATTGACGATTAGTATATCAAGAGGGAAATATACTAAACAATGACATTAATTCTATTGCGCCTAAGAGCGTATTATAAATATGAAAATGAAGTGACAGGTATACCTTATATGATGGTATATCTTTATACGATGTGGTGATGTATGTATACCTTATATGATGGTATATATATATATATATATATATATAGTCAAGTATACCCCCTCCTTGTTATCATTGGTAAGTTGCGTGCGTTGAGGGTGAGCATCCTGGCTCAAAGAGCAGGGTGTGGATATTCCCCAGGTCATAGTCGTCCATTGTGATTATTATGCAATATATATATATGCATTCTTTTGGGGGTGAGAAGTCGGGGGTATGTGACGTTCTCACTTGCCAGTTAGGAGCTATGACCGCTTCCCCGGACGTTGTGTGCGTGAGTTGATCACGAGGTGGGTGTCGTTGAACCCCACCAGGTGGCACCAGTTTGCTACGTGTATGGGCTGCAGGAAGATGATAGCATGTGAGCCTGCATCCTCGAGTTATAGCTCGGTTGGATGGTTATTATACTGTTAAATGTGCTTGTATTTGGGTATCGAGGGCTTAATGGACCTCAACGACTAACATTGCCAGGATTAGTGTATCCGGGGTTCCTTGTTTGGATTTCTCCTCGGCGAGACATCCCACGCACGAACCGCGGTGTAATGTTGGAAATTAGGGATAAGTTAGTCCTTAATGCTCATATTGATATATATATCACCTATCCCGACAATGGACAGTGCCAGGAGTAGTGTAATGGGGGGGGGGGGGGTTCCTTGTTTGGATTTCGCTTCGGCGAGACGTCCCACACATGAAACGTCGTGTACTGTTGAGAATTGGGAATATTAATTAATTAAAATGGAGCAATAATAATTTGGGTTATATGCATCATGCATTGAGGGCATAATGAATCTCGAGGATCAATACTCTCAGGAGTATTGTAATGGGGGGTTCCTTGTTTGGATTTCGCCTCGGCGAGACGTCCCACGCACGAAACGCAGTACCGTATTGAGAATTAGGAGAAGTTTAGTCCTTAGCACTTGATGCTAATAACTCATATATAATAAATTATATATGTTTACATGCCAAATGAGGGCAATATATGAAATTCTAGTAAAAGAGAATGTTGATGTATTGTGATGATGTTATTATGAGGATGATTATACAACTATATATGTTCAATAAATGAACAAATATAAAGAGAACTATAACATTAAAGTTAATGTATATGATTTAAGGGTTATGGATAAGGGTAGATTGGGAGATAGGTTAGATGGTTTTAATTAAATATTTCAATTGGGTTTAAGTTATATTCTTTTGCTCAAATAAATTTGGGGGCATTCTTATGGAGATCACGTGCATACGCTTAGTTGCACGCTTTAGTTGAGAGGCGAGTTGGATTTTAAAGAAGAGTTCGACTCCACCTTAATCATGTAATAATGCATTTATAATTATTATGAATTTTAATGCACTTGCTATAAAATGTTTTCAATTAGGGCTCTGACCCGTTTATATTTTCTCCCTCCATGTGTATATATTGTATTACTCTAGGTGTTCCTTCGCAAGGACGCCATTGATGTTCACCCATCCAGTTTATTCATGGAGCTGTGGCAGTAGCGGACGGTTGCGACAATTTGCTTTAGTCGATTTCTATCTTTGTATATCTAGATTAGGATTCAGTTTGTACTCAAGTGTTGTAGATTAACACTTTTCTATTTCATTTCTCAGATTATTGTATTGTCTATGACCCGACAGCTTATTCGGGTATTTCATTATAGAGATCTTGTTGTACATTGTATTGTACCCTTCCATATTATTGGAGTTTGCACATATCACTCATCATAGTTAGATGTGTATGGTTGGTCATGGTTCCATAGTTGGTTTTGTTGTTGTGTTAAATAAAAGTTTTAAATTTTTGACAATCTACTTTTAATGATTTCGGGTAGTTAGCCTTATATTATTATGTATTGTCAGTTGATGTTGAGACTGCGCCATCTGAGAAATCTGATTTAATATAGTATAGGGTTGGCCACCCATTATTATTTTGAGCGGGTTGTCACAGATGGTATCAAAGCATCAGGTTCTAGTGTCTTTAGGATATGTGCGGGTTACTACGATCTTTCATAAGCGTTCTAGATGTAGAGCCTTATTGTTAGGACGGTTGCATTCTTACGTCCATATTTATTTTGTGATATAAAAAATATTGAAAGGCGTTCTGATACAATTGTTCTTGTTTCAGATGCCACCGAAGGGAGGTCATTCAGATAGGGAAAACAACGGGGCTGAAAAAGTGCAACCCCAAATGCCTCAAAGGAACATGACTACAGATGAAGTTTCCAATATTGTGGCACAAGCAGTAACTGCTGCCATTTCTATGATGGCGAAGCAATCTGCCGTTCGAGCAGCCTGACCCCATTTAGGATTGTCTTTATGGGAGAGAGTGAAGGAAGATTTTAGTAAGGGGCATCCTCCCGAGTTTGTAGGGGGAGTTGATGCAGTGGCTGGAAGTCAATGGAAGAATAGTATGTAGAGGCACCTCCGTATGGTTGAGTGTAGTGAGGTGCAGAAGCAATTTTTAGCCACATTTAAGTTATCGGGTGCAGCTCTCCAATGGTGGGAGTCTGTCACCACATCTGAACAGAGAGATACTTTACCTATAACAAAATTTTGGGAACTTTTCGATCGAAGATATTTTCCTTCCCCAATTGAGAAGGAATCGAGGATTAAATTAATGGATATATTTTAAGGAAATAGAACGGTGGCGGAATATGAGGAAGATTTTCTAGATGGGAGAAATTAGTACCTGATGAGGTAAATACGGAAAAGAAGCGTATATCAAAGTTTGTTCGAGGTTTAGATTGGAAAATCCAGCAACATTTGTTAGAGCATCCTATGTTAGTGACTTTCGTCGAGGTAGTAAATGCGGCACTATTAAAGTTTCATGAATATCTTCTTCGTTCGCAAGAGGGTAAGAACTTTGGAGATTCGAGTTCATCAAGTAAGTTTGTCAAATTGAGTGCCAGTAATGCGAGTGGGTATAAGTCGGACTATAGAGAGTGACAACGACGTTTTATTCCTCAAGGTGGGCCGAGAGGGATTTCGAGTAGATGTTTCTTTTGTAAAGAAATAGGCCATAGAAAGAGAGATTGTCCTAAAATAGGTAAAGGACCACAATTTGATGAAGTTTTGGAAGTGCAACCCCTACAACAGATTCGAGGTCAGTTTAGACTGGGGGACTACGTGTGGGAGCCCATTGATGAGGAAGGGCAATCGGACTAGTGATAGATGATGTAAGTTATTTTCCTTTATGAATGGGATAATTACTAAAATGAATTTTGGGAATATCGTATGGGAGGTATTGATGAAAGGGTAGTGCTATAGCCCTATTATGTATGTAATGACCCTAAGGGGAATTTTGAGCAAGTTAGGCTCTTATGTTATTATCTTTTGTGAGACTAGATAATTTTGTAATGCGCTCAAAAAGAGTTATAAACCTTATGGTAAATGTAAGAATGGTTATTGTGTGATAAGTAGTAATGATAAAGCTAATTATTTTATATAGTCATGTTAGACTTATATAATTGTTGTATTCCAGATATGGATGAGCCTTATAAATGGAAATATATTAAAATGATGTAAGATGTTAAGTCTGATAAGAGTTTAAAGATTGTGGATTGTTGGGTCGCAGGAAAGTTTAGCTCATAACTATGCTAATTTTTGTAAGCTATATATTGTTATATGAATGATGATTGTTAATACCTTGTGTTGGACGTAAGGCATTTTATATGAAGATTGTATTATATAAACTGTTTTTAAAATAAATTATTTTCAAAATAAAACTTTTTATCGGCCTTTGGGCCATTTCAAAATGATTTTCATAAAATTATTTCTTTCAAACTCTAGTTCGGATTTAACAAACTTTCAATCCCCTACGTCGCTACATAGTAGTGTATTGGGAGGGTTCCTTGTTTGGATTTCGCTTTTGCGAGACGTCCCCCGCACAAAAGTGGCGAATGTAAGGAATTGAGAGGAGTTATTTCTTTGGACCATTCAAAATTTTTATATTATTAATATGCTAGTATACTTTATATACCTATGGAATTGTGGAATTTTGGAGGCAAATGAAGCCTCATTATAATTGGTACGAGAGATATCTCGAATATAAAGGGTGTATGGGTGCCCTAGTTGTGGTAATTGGTTTTATAAGACTCATATTCAACTTAAAATAAAGTAAATTAAAATAAATTCGTCGTGGGTAGTTAGAAGTTTGGAGATAGGATTAGTGAGGATGGGTGTAGTAGAACTAATTGAGATTTGGAGAATCAGGCTTAGTTAAAATTTCGAGGGCGAAATTTTTGTATGTGGGGAAGTTTGTAACAACCCGAGGTCTTGGAGACGATGATTTATTTATTTTAGGAGAAATAAATATTATTTTAAATTGGAGATTAATTAAATTGGCAATTGAAGTCAAAATTTGAAGTCGTTAGAAAATGTTTTGAATGGCGATTCTGAGGGTGTAATTGTGTCTGGAAGGGTCGAGAAAGTCGAAATGACTGTACTTGGGGTCTATTTAGGTTCCGAAATAATTTAAGTGCGTTTGACTCGAATTAAAGTTAGCAAGTCATTTAAAATGTGTATTATCATTTAAAGATGTGTATCTTGGGAGTTAGGGCTTAAAAGCCTACGGGAGATTTATTTCTCCAAATAGAGAAAGAGAAATAGAAAGAAAGAAAGAGAGAAGACGAAAGAAGAAGAAAAAGAAGGAGAAAAGAGAGAGAAAAAGGATTTTTCGGTCAATACGCGGTCTCGAGGACGAATCAGACCCTACGAACCTGAGGCAAGTGATTAAACTTGCTAAATAATTGTTGTGTACCATTTATTGCATGATTTGTGGATTAAATCTTTGGGTTTTAGGTTTAAATTATCAAAACCTAACTTTTGGGTATAATCTTAGATTTGAAATGTAGATCTTTGATTTGAGGATAGAAATTAGTTTATATGTATTCTTGGATAAATAATAATGATGTATATGTGATTGGGTTGATGCAAGATGGTTGGATGATGATATAATTGAGATTTGGGTATTTTGGGTTTTGTAGAAAAACAACCCATTTCGTAGCTTGTTGCACTTACCGAATCGATTCTCCCTTTTCGAATTGATTCGGTCTGTTGCAGAAGCCACCGGTCTTTAGGGCCGAATCGATTCGCACCTTGTGAATTGATTTGGCGTGTAGCAGACTCTCAGGTCTATAGGACCGAATCGATTCGGATGGGCCGAATCGATTCGAAAACAGGGGAATTTTGGAAATGTTTTTCTAGGGAGAATTTCATTCCGTCTTGTTCGAGGTTATCGATTGGGAACCTCTATAGGAGTTATTTGGAGTATGTTTTGGAGACTTTTAGAGAGTTTCCCTTATAAGAAATTATTGGAGTTATATTGACTAAATTTGAGGAATACCGATTAGAAATTTTGGTATATTCTAAGTGGGGAAGCCCACCTTAATTGGAGATTCTATTTGGAGATAATAATTAGATTCATATGAAAGAATGAGAATAACTTAGAGATACCAGATCTTAGGATCCAATCCCAACTGGGATAACTTTAAAGGTTCATAAGATGAATTGAACCCTATAATGGATGGAGAATTATAAATGCTAATTGATGTGCATACGGATATGGAATTATCCTTAACTTAAATAGAATGGAGAGACAATTCATAATTAGAAGCGACATGTGAGCTTCAAGCGAGAAATAGTATAGAGTATACTAATTGAGGAAGATGTGTGAGAATTGACGATTAGTATATCAAGAGGGAAATATACTAAACAATGACATTAATTCTATTGCGCCTAAGAGCGTATTATAAATATGAATATGATGTGACAGGTATACCTTATATAATGGTATATCTTTATACGATGTGGTGATGTATGTATACCTTATATGATGGTATATATATATATATATATATATATATATATATATATATATATATATATATAGTCAAGCATACCCCTTCCTTGCTATTATTGGTAAGTTGCGTGTGTTGAGGGTGAGCATCCTGGCTCAAAGAGCAGGGTGTGGATATTCCCCAGGTCATAGTCGTCCATTGTGATTATTATGCAATATATATATGCATTCTTTTGAAGGTGAGAAGTCGGGTGTATGTGACGTTCTCACTTGCCGGTTAGGAGCTATAACCGCTTCCCGGGACGTTGTGTGCGTGAGTTGATCATGAGGTGGGTGTCGTTGAACCCCATCAGGTGGACCCAGTTTCCTACGTTTATGGGTTGTAGGAAGATGATAGCATGTGAGCCTGCGTCCTCGATTTATAGCTCGGTTGGATGGTTATTATACTGTTGACTATGCTTATATTTGGGTATCGAGGGCTTAATGGACCTCAACGACTAACATTGCCAGGATTAGTGTATCGGGGGGTTCCTTGTTTGGATTTTGACTCGGCGAGACGTCCCACACACGAACCGCAGTGTAATGTTGGAAATTTGGGATAAGATAGTCCTTAATGCTCATATTGATATATATATATATATCACCTATCCCGACAAGGGACAGTTCCAGGAGTAGTGTAACGGGGGGGGGGGGGGGGGGGGTCCTTGTTTGGATTTCCCTTCGGCGAGACGTCCCACACATGAAACGCCGTGTACTGTTGAGAATTGGTAATATTAATTAATTAAAATGAAGCAATAATAATTTGGGTTTTATGCATCATGCATTGAGGGCATAATGAATCTCGAGGATCAATACTCTCATGAGTAGTGTAACAGGGGGTTCCTTGTTTGGATTTCGTCGCGGCGAGACGTCCCACGCACGAAACGCAGTACCGTATTGAGAATCGGGAGAAGTTTAGTCCTTAGCACTTGATGCTAATAACTCATATATAATAAATTATATATGTTTACATGCCAAATGAGGGCATAACTAGAATATAAGAAATTCTAGTAAAAGAGAATGTTGATGTATTATGATGATGTTATTATGAGGATGATTATACAACTTTATATGTTCAATAAATGAACGAATATAAAGAGAACTATAACATTAAAGTTAATGTATATGATTTAAGGGTTATGGATAAGTGTAGATTGGGAGATAGGTTAGATGGTTTTAATTAAATATTTCAATTGGGTTTAAGTTAGATTCTTTTGCCTAAATAGATTTGGGGGCATTCTTTTGGAGATCACGTGCATACGCTTAGTTGAACGCTTTAGTTGAGAGGTGAGTTGGATTTTAAAGAAGAGTTCGACTCTACCTTAATCATGTAATAATACATTTATAATTATTATGCATTATAATGCACTTGCTATAAAATGTTTGCAACTTGGGCTCTGACCCGTTTATATTTTCTCCCTCCATGTGTATACATTGTATTACTCTAGGTGTTCCTTCGCAAAGACACCATTGATGTTCATCCATCCAGTTTATTCGTGGAGCTGTGGCAGTAGCGGACTGTTGCGGCAATTTGTTTTAGTCGATTCCTATCTTTGTATATCTAGATTAGGATTCAGTTTGTATATCAAGTTATACTCAAGTGTTGTAGATTAACACTTTTCTATTTCATTTCTTATATTATTGTATTGTTTGTCACCCGACAGCTTATTCGGCTATTTCATCGTAGAGATCGTGTTGTACATTGTATTGTACCCTTTCATATTATTGGAGTTTGCACTTATCACGCATCATAGTTAGATGTGTATGGTTGGTTATGGTTGCATAGTTGGTTTTTTTGTTGTTTTAAATTTTTGACAATCCACTTTTAATGATTTCGGGTAGTTAGCCTTATATTATTATGTATTGTCAGTTGATGTTGAGACTGCGCCATCTGAGATACCTAATTTAATGTAGTATAGGGCTGGCCATCCGTTATTATTTTGAGCGGGTTGTCACAAAACTTCTCCACACGGACCTTATTAGTCCTTCCTGTACTGTTAGCTTATGTTGCAACAGTTACATCCTTGTTATTATAGATGATTTTACATGTTTTACATGTGTCGCCTCTATGAAAAATAAATTAAATACTTTTTGAGAATTTCTCAAAATCCTCTTGAATATAGAAAATGAAAAGGATGCCCAAGTATCATGTATTTGAAGTGATAGAGGTGGAAAATTCAAGGAAATTGGTGCAGTAGAATACTATTTTGATAATGCGTATCACATGAGTCCATCGCTCCTAAAACTCCATAGCAAATGGTATTGTAGAAAGAAAAATTGTAGAATCCAAGATTTGGCTCAGATGATATTACATGATAAGGATCTGCAAAAATTCTTTTTGGTTGAGGGAAATTCAGACATCGTCTAATCGTCTCTATCTTAGGAAGAATGTCAAACAGACTTCATATGAAGTATGGTTCAATGAACAACCTAAACTAAATTAGTTTAAAACCTTTTGGAGTATTTTTTATATTTGTAAATATCGAAAACATCTTTCAAAATTTGACTCCAGAGGTGATAAAGTATTTTTGGATATGCACAAAACAATAGAGCATATCGCGTCTACAATTTTTGCATCAAAGCTCTTATGGAATCTATTGAGACAGTTTTTAATGACATAGATACTAGGAATCCTGACACTGAATCAATGTTTATGGATGATTTATAAAATATTTTTGATATTGACTCACCTCAAATAATATATCCATTGCATACTGAAGTCCTTGCGATACCAACCTGGGTTTTTAAAGTCCATACCCTTGAAAAGGTTATCGGTAACCTTGAAGAGCCAGTGAAAAGAAGATCACAACCTCAAAACGTGTCTAACTTGCATGTTTTATTTCTCAAATAGAACCAAAGAGTGTAAATGATGCCTTAAATGACTCTTACTATATTGTTTGCATGCAAGAAGAACTGACCGAGTTAAGAAGTCATGATATTTGGTAACTTGTTCCCCGATCAAATAATAAAAAGTCTATCGATACACGTTGGATTTTTATATACAAAACAAATGAATAAGGTGTAATCGTTAGAAATAAGGATAGACTGGTCATGCAAGGATACTCTCAGGTTGAGGGAATATACTTTTAAGAGACTTTTTTTCCTGTAACAGGGCTCGAGTCTATTCGCTTTCTCCTCGCAGTTGTCATTTGCAATTTAATTTGTACCAAATGGATGTTAAGTCCACTTTTTTGAATAACATTCTAACCGAGGAAGTATAAGTTGAACAACCTAAGGGATTTATTCATCCCTCTCATCCAAATCATGTCTTTCGACTTAAAAAGGCTTTATATAACTTAAATAAAGACCCTCGAGCCTTGTATGAACGCCTCTCAAGCTCTTTAGTTAATAAAGGGCTTAATTGTGGCAAAAACGACCAGACATTATTTGTTCACAAAAATTAACAAAGATGTTCTTATTGCAAAAATTTATGTAGATGACATTATTTTCGAATATACTTCCGAAAAATAAATTAGTGGTTTTTCAAAAATTATGCATGGGGAGTTCCAAATGTTGCTTATGGGGGAGTTACAATACTTTTATAGTTTACAAGTTAAACAAATGAGTGATGGTATATTCATATCACAAACTAAATATGTGAATAAGTTGGTTAAGAAATATGGTTTAAGTAGTTCCAAAATATCATGAACTCCCATGAGTACTACATGTAAAACGTTAAAAGATGAAATGGGAAAATAGTCATCCTACTCGATATAAAAATGCGATAGAAAGCCTATTATATTTAACAACCTCTATACCCGATATTATGTATGTTGTATGTGTTTGAGCACGTTATCAATTTTCACCTAAAGACTCCCACTTACAATGCATTGAACATATTATTAAGTATTTTATGAGTACTCCTAAATATGGACTTTGGTATACTAAATATACATCCAGTACTGCAGTTGGATGGACTAATGCTGACTAGGAAAGATGCTCCGACAATAGTAAAAGTACCTCGGGCGCTTGTTACTATGTGGGGAACAACCTAGTTGGTTGGAATAGTAATAAAAAAAATTGTATATCGTTATCTACTATTGAGTCTAAATATATAGTTGCAGGTAGTTGTTGTACTCAATTATTATATATCAAGAAAATGCCTAGTGACTATGGTATTATTAAAAATCAATTTACCATATTTTTTTATAACCAGAGTGCCATTAATATATCTAAACATCCTGTAGAACACTCTAGGGATTAACATATAAAAATTAGACATCATTTCATTTGAGACATAGATGAATCCAAATAATTTCATATCAAATAATTTCGCAATGATAAACAATTGGCAGACTTTTTTTATTAAACCTCTTGATAATATCAGATTTGAATCTTTAGGGAAGTCCATTAGGATGATGGTTCTAGATTAATTTCTTACCTTATCCTGTCATATCTTCATGTCTATATTATGCTTATAATCTATCTATAAGGATTTAGGTCATGGACATTTCATAAATGAAAAAATATGACTTCTTTGTGTTGTCAATATTGGGGAGATTTGATATGACCCATTGTTATGATTTGTTTGGTAGTTATTTTTATCATCTCTGTTGATTTCTACAGGTTGTCTAGTTAAGGCAAAATGGGGGAGAAGGGTTGAGTCTATCCCAAGGATTTATTATAGACTTGTATTGAAATTTTACTAACACGCTATATTGTGAGTATATTCATGCACACATTGTGCAACATTTTTCAGACATAGAGTATTGGTGTATATAATGTTGACTTTTGTATTTTTCATTTCTCTTTATTTTTAATTCTATGATGAAAAGGGATAAATATAATTTGCACAAGACTAGGATATTTTTTACTATAAGTACCCTTGATTTAGTCAAATTATTATGTCTCTAATATCTAAAGGGGGATATTGAAATACCCTATGCAGTTGACTTTGTAGGTTTTACTTTGAGTCAATACTACATAGGTCTTTCATCTAGTTTGGATATTAAGACAAAAGTTTATTTTTATAAATTGAGAACCTCAAAGGTTATTTGTTCAAGATCAAGAATGCATTCGCATCAAGAAGACTCATCAAATTCAAACCTTATCCAAGTACGGTAAGAAGGTAACATATTCCATACAAATGGACACCGCTTGCACTTCATGCATATTAGGTGGCATAAATTTTTTCCAGAATTTTATATAATTTTTATAATTTTATTCAAATTATTTTTTATTAAAAATAAAACATTTACATTAAATATAACATTTTAATTTGATTTATAAAATGTTCGGGTATTTTCATATTTACCTAAAAGTGATTTAAATTATCTTTTATTTTAATCTTCGTGGAAATTCACTTGTTATGTTTTGATTGCCTATTAGTGTGTTTCTTTTGTTTCACACAATTATTAACCATTTTGAGTCGTTGGATTAAAACTATCAGGGGCTATGTTTGATTGTAAAGTCAATCCTTGTGTCATTCCATTGAACCAATCACTAGCCTTGAGCTATTAACTGGTTATATCCATTTTTCTTACTTAGAATGCATGAGTTACCACCATCGGAGCATTTCTGAAATGGTAGACTGCATCGTAGCCATTGATTTGGGTGTACCTCTTTGGAACCTTCTACGAATTCTATATAAACCATGATCGTCTTATTCATTTATCTTTTTAGTTCTAGTAAGAGAGAGAAGAAAAGTTTAGAGTAAAGAGTTGAGAGATAATTTGAGAGAAAAGATAGAAATTATCTTTTGAGGGAAAATCCAAGTGACAAAATGTTTTTTTGAGAGAAAATAAAACCAAAGGTTTTCTTAAAGACACCTGAGTGTTAGTTTCTACCGAGTTTAGAGTGTTAAACTCCTAAGGTCCTAGTCTCCTTATAGCATTCCTTTACAGTTGTTTTTGGATCGTGATCGTTTTTTATAAAATCAAAGTTTTTAAACTCTGCGAGATATTTTTACACACTTGAGTTATGTTGTTTTCCAAATATCTGGTTTAAAATCATCTCTGTAAACATTTTATTATATTCTGATATTCTAAAGTGGATCTTGGTTTGCATGTTTTACATCTATTTAGATTCATAATATCTTAGTTGAAAGCACGATATATCAGAAATCATTTTTGGAGTTTAGATCTGGAAATTTTAGAAAATCTTATTTTATACCTTTTGAAATATCTTTTTATCAGTGTTGTAAAAGGCACACCTAGGCTAACGCTTGGGAGAAATGCCCCTCATATGCCTTATTCTTGGTAGAAGTCTTAAATCACACTTCTTTTTGAAAAAACGCCTTAGTGAAATGATATCACCTTTTAAAGATTTTTTTATGAAATCGGACCAATATCTCGTGAAAAACAATCAAAAGACAAATAGTATCCCAACCCTCTCTGCCTCTAGGTGAAAAAAAACATAACATCGTCGATCGAGTTCTGACCAAAAGTCTATTTATTTTATTTGAAAGGTGAAATATACATTTCTGATATTGAATCATTTTTAAATGATTCTTTATTATTGATTATTGATCAATATGGATATTTATTATTGAATGATGAAAAATACACTTTGTATGTTGCTTATCAAAGTTTTAGAAATACATTTTGTATATTGATTATGGATCATGCATCTGACAAGATGGATACCAAATATACGGATATAGTTTCAAAATTCAAGTTATGTATTATTTTATTATATTAATAGCCTTAAAATAATTAAAATAACAATAAGTGAAAATACCTTTTTATGCCTAGTCTTTGCTTAATCACACCGAGGATCCTAAAGATTGAGGCTTGAACTCTACACCTCGACCATGCCTCGTACATTGTAAAAACTTGGTTTTCATATATATTACATTTTAGATCTAATTTTTATTGATCTCAAAATATCTAAACCTTTTAAATGATTATGTGATAAAGTTTGTTTAGATCTTTCCATATACACTCCTATAGTAATTTTATAGGATTGCTTGTACTCCTAAACGTGTGTATATGACTTTCATGTTCATACAAACTAGGTCACTTGTCACCTACATTGGTTTCACACCCCTCGACAAGTTTTGCATGGTTGATGTTTGGATAACAAGACTTATAGTCGTAAAGACCTTCAGGACTTGTGGTTTCATCCGCTTGCTGGATCAGAAAGATTACCTTGAGGTCTACCTCAACGTTTAGGTATATTTTATTCTTTTTTTATCTTATTACATACTTGTTTTTAAACCATATTCTTGTTCTATTGGATTTTGTTTTATGTCATAGAGGTCACCATGGATGTTTTACCTAGGTTTGCGTTTTTACCCCATTTAAATTGTGTGTTGAACTCTCTCTTTATGATCTTAACTCTTACATGCTTCCCATATTGAAAAAGGTTGTGAGAGCAAATATTCCTAAGTTGCTCATAGATTTGTAAGAGCAAATATTCTGAAGTTGCTCATAGATTAGACCAGTATTTACATTTGGCATATTTGGCGTATCCTATTACAAACTGACATGCTCCGACACATCAAACCAAACTCCAACATCTCGAAGTTCAGGACTTCTATACATCTCAATAAGGTATAAAGATTTTAGGAGTTTATAATGATAGTTGGGATGTGTTTTTAGAAAAGACAAGGTCGTGTTTTTTAAATAATTTTTTTTAACCTCATTCAAACGAGATTAGACCTTGTTCGAACGAAATAAAGGTTTCGTTTCGATTGAAGGATTTGCTGTTCTCGTTCGAACGAGCTAAAGTTCTTGTTTGAACGAAATTGATATTCTTTTTAATGAGACGCCGCCTAAAAATTTGCATCAGGTAAATAAATTCATATTTTGACTCCAATTTTCATAAGACTTTTGCAAAATGTTTCCTAAATCTTTGTTGCAAAAGTTTTCATATTTTGTGAGATTCATAACTTTACATCCCCAAATATTTTTATGAATTATTTTGAAACCCTATATTTTTCATACACTACATACACTTCGTGGAGATCATTCTCTACGACTGAACTTGTGACCCTAGGGATCACGCTTGAAAGAAGAATAAAGGGTTATTGATGGATGTCAAGGGTCAATCACCACCTGTGGATGACTCTAGGCTAAGACGTTTTCTCTAGAAGGTTTTAAGACACTGTTCATTATGCTTAGTCAGTATAAGTACTTCTTAAGTCGATAGTCTTGTAAAACATTCTAAAGTGCTTATTAAAGGTTTTATCCAATGAAGGGATTTTTCTTCAATATATGTGTTCTTTGCAAGCGTAATTTTATCATTATAATTAGAATACATATTTACATACACACAGAATTTAGGCAAATATTAAAATTTGTTAAAAATTGGATTTGTATCTTTGGGGTATTTAATTAAATAAATTAATCCATTAGATCATGTGCACTCGCAGAGTGTTATCAGAACGGGTTACACCAAATTATCGCGTAATCCTGATTTTCAAAGAGCTTTTAACTGATACCACGTCTAACAAGTGGTATTAGATCGGGTTACACCAAATTATCGTGTGATCTTGATTTTCAAAGAGTTTTTTACTGATACCACGTCTAACAAGTGGTATTAGAGCGAGGTGCACTAAAAAAAATTTAGGGTATTATATTTAAATTAAAATAAGATTCAGGGTATTACATTCTACCCACCTTAAAAAAAAATTCTTCCTCGAAATTTTCTACATTCTTAGAGTTTCAAATACTCATGGTACTCATATCGCCTACGATGTATCGTAAATATGATAATACATTTGTTCGAGTTTGTAAATTTATTATGTAACTTTGACGATGTTATTAACATCATTCTTTCGTGATTTGCAGGTTATACAACATTACAGTATAAGAAATACTTGACGTAGCTAGGATTAGAAATAACTGAAATTTCATCTAATTAATTGTCATTTTTACATGTTTTGTGTGTGTCTTCTATTGTTGCATCGGTTTACATAACGAAGTTTTATGTATCGTTTAATTATATGAAGTTCGTTCGCATACCAATAATCTTATACTATAAAGAGAGTGGTAGCGGTAAAAGATCATTGCAGGTTATATATGGTTCAGGAAATAACGATATATTACATATAACTAATTTTCACTATATAAAAATATAGTATCCGTAAGAGAATATGAAAAAACATGACTGTGTGATAATTGATTAAATTTGCAAATATCCAATTAAACCTTATTTAATTAGAGTCTATTTAAACCAAAGTAATTCGGCCCCTAAACATCCAACTATGTATGTGCGTGTGTCAAACCATAAATAAATAAAACATGCGACATAAATATTCAAGAAAAATCCCCGAAGGGAAAAACCTTTTATTTCTAGACCTTTAAAAAGTTTACAAGACCATTGACTTATATACAACCTGATAATCGCCCACGAGTGTAACACACGGTTTCTTCGTCAAACCTTCAAAGCAACGGCTAGAAAGGTCGTCGACTGGAATCTACCGCAAGAACTCCAGATGGTCAGAAATGAAGAAGAAAACGGCTTCTCCACAAAGGTTGAACAAAAGCAAAGTTGTGTTATTGGGTTCCAAAAGATTCACAAAAGTGTATGAGAATTTTGTGTGAATCAAAACATGAGTTTTAGGACTAAAAAATATGAAGACTTCAGCTAATAGTACTCTTAAAATCGTCTCTCCAAGTCTTGAAAAATAACTCCCCCGAAGTTGGCTTTTACAAGGAAACCAAAAAGAATTTTATGTTTTGGGGACTCTTGTTAGCGTCAGGTACCCCATACCGGTTCGGCTTATACCTTGAACCGGTTCTCCCCCAAACTAGTTCACAGTGGGGTTCGTGGTACCTTGCTGGTTTGGGGTTTAAAATAAACAACATTCCTTAAGGATTTTTCTCCATTTTCAAAGAGTCATAACTCCTTCACTGTAGCTCGGATTGAGGTGCCATTTCTTCCATAATCTTCGTGGCGTTGAGCTCTTCAACTTTCCAGTTGCCGAAACTTTAGACGGTGGCTGTAATATTATCAAAATTCCCTTTAAATTTCCAATTATGCCTTCTGTCATTGTTTTGACTTCTTTTGCGTACCACTTGCATAAATACACAACATTCCTTTAGGATTTTTCTCCATTTTCAAAAAGTCGTAACTCCTTCACCATAGCTATGATTGAGGTTCTATTTCTTCTAGAATCTTTATGGCGTCTAGCTCTTCAACTTTCCAGTTGATTGGACCTCCGGATGGTGGTTGTAAAATTACCAAAATTCCCTTAAAATTTCCTATCATGCCTTCTTTTATTGTTTGGACTTCTCTTGCGTACCACTTGCATAAAATCCCTAAAATCGTGCAACGTGAAGTCATTGAGGCAGATGTGGGACACATGATGGAGATGTTGAATGCTTGATTCCAAGAATTCGAATAGAGGTCGTCATGTGAGATTGTGAGGAGATGTGCCTTTTGTAGCGACGTACAACATACACAAATGTAAGATATCGAATATGAGAAAAATGTCCTTACAAATCTCCCCCTATGTCTATGCCGGTACAAAATAAAAATTTCGAATTATCAAATACCAAATTGCCTATACAAATCTACCCTCCCATGAACCCAAAACTGGAAAGATACAATTGAATACGTCTTCATCGTTTGTTCTTCAAATCTTTTCTCATCAGGGTGTGCCATCCAATGATCATCAATGTAGCACCTACACACATGAGATAAATCAAATACCAAGTGACGTATCGAGTTTGAAATGAGATAAACATAGATACCAATTTATGATGAAAGCATAAGTCAAATCTCAAAAACTCCCCCATAAAATGATAATTCTTTCTCCCCCTTTTTATTATGTCCCCAAATAGACAAATGAGAATAATAAATCAAACAAGCAAAATCGGGGTGTCACGGTATTCAAAATAAGGCATCAATCAATATGGCAAACGTGCTCTTGCAAGGAGATGCTCAAAAAATCTTCACAAACTTTTTTTGATTTTTCAAAATTTTCACACAAAAATAAGATACAATTTGTAAAATATGTAAAACATAAAACAAAAATCACACCATGGATTTAAAATAAAACAACCAAGTCATGGAAATGGAATGAATGGGTGTGAACACATTCGATAGGTAAATCAACTCAATCAATTATATGTGCACGATGCATATGTGTACCCCTCACGAATGAACATCAAAAGTATCCTTAGGTGTAAAGATTGTTGAATTTAGATGACATCGTCTTATACAAATCAACAAATCTAAGTCAAAATGATTTCCACACCAATAATGTCCAAAACTATGTAGTGCATTTTCATGAATTTAAAGGACGTGCAAACCCATTTTAATTCCCCCTATAAACTCCCTCATATATATTTTCTTTTAGAGGTGTATAAACTAAATTCTCAAACTTTGGAGAAATGGTGCAAAAACCTAATTGGCCCATAATTGGCATGAATTTCTTTTTATTGGCTTTAAATTTTTCGGGCTCTTCTAAACCTCTTTGAACCCCAGATAATAAAGTTCCTCCATTTTTTAGGTCTAATTTAACGGTGGCTTAGTATTCGCAAAGGCAAAATGAATCTTTCGCAGCCCTTCCCCGTTTTTTATATAAAGCACAAACTCACAAAACGGTTCTTATATGCACAATTTTCTTATGAAAATTTATCGCGCTTGGTTCGTTTTTAAACACAGGATTGAAGTGAAAACACCCAATCAACATGTGATAAGACCATCACAATAATCAAACAAATCCATGCATGTGTGCAATAAAGGAAATCATGAGTCAAACATGTAGGAAGTAACACTTAATTACATCTTAATGACTCCAAACATTATAAAGCATAAGGATGAATTGACCTATTGTCTCAAAATACTATCAAATAGTCACATGAACAATGGAAGGAAATTATGACTTGGTCATCCTAAGTGTTTATCCATAAAAAGGTGTAAACAAAATTAAAACTCTTTTTGAATTTTCTAAAAAAATTTATCAAAATGAAATCTTTTTGTATTTTTCAAAATTTCCAAAAAACATTTATACAAAAAGTACACATGCCATAACACTAGCAAACACATATATATCATGAAACCATAACTAGTGTATGACAAACATGTAAATACAATCATCTATATGATATGGCAAGAGAAGAATCACGTGCAAGCAAATGAGAATCAACTTGTCTAAAATCTAGTGCCTCTAAAAGTGATTTCCTAACCCAAATAGATGTGAAATGTCATGTGGGGGATTTAGGAACCAAGGGAACACTAGACTTCGACTTCCTAAGACTTCTTCCAAGATCAAAACAAAATCTCCTAAGGTGACATTTCCTACCACAATGTGAACATCTATAAACGGATGGAACGACACCTATGGGTTGACCTTTTCAAACTTCCTTAGGAACGGTTGACCCTCTAAAACAAATAATGGTTTTGACTTTGGCAATGAAAGTATTAGAACACAATGAGCCATTGCCATCACTATTAAACCTACTAGAATCATTTAAATCATTTTTCAACTTCAAAATATTTGATTCAAGCAACGTATTGGACTCTTCCAAAGATAGGGATTTCCTTTTCAAATTATCAATTAACGTTAAAAGTTTATTGCGCTCCCCCTCAATTAAAACAAACTTATCCTTAAGAGTTTTTTCACGTGACGTACAATCATCGATTAATTTTTTATCCTCGACAGCACAAACGGGAACCCTAGAATTTTTTAAGTCCTCCAATTCCTTCTTTAAAACAATGCCTCTCTTATCACTCTTCTTTTTGGCAATTTTCAAAGAATCAAAATCAATACACAAATTACCAAAGTGCTCACGACAAATATCACTTTGAGTTTGAAACGCTTGCAAATATTCAATCTTACATTGAAAGAGAGAATTTTCTTTTTCCAAAACTTTAATTCTTTTGCAAAGTTTCAAATTCAAACTTTTTAAATTTTCAGCATGATCTTGAACTTTTTTCAAAAATAGGCTCCTCATTAAATGGGAATTACATTAAAAAATTGGGATTTTTCACAAACCTGCTTTTTTTTAAAAATCATGCGATAAATTAGCGTAACCCGCTCTGATACCAATTTGAAAACGTGATTGTGTGATAATTGATTAAATTCGCAAATATCCAATTAAACCTTATTTAATTAGATTTTATTTAAACAAAAGTAATTCGGCCCCTAAACATCCAACTATGTGTGTTCGTGTGTCAAACCATAAACAAATAAAGCATGTGACACAAATATTCAGGAAAAATCCCCGAAGGGCAAAACCTTTTATTTATAGAACTTTGAAAAGTTTACAAGACCATTCACTTACATACAACCTCATAATCACCCACAAGTGTAACGCACGGTGTCTTCGCCAAACCTTTAAAGCAACGGCTAGAAAGTTCGTCGGCTGAAATCTCTCGCTAGAACTCCAGATGGTCCGAAATGAAAAAGATAACGGCTTCTCCACAAAGGTTGAACAAAAGCAAAGTTGTGTTCTTGGGTTCCAAAAGATTCACAAAAGTATATGAGAATTTT
This sequence comes from Sambucus nigra, assembly GCA_949130495.1. Lineage (NCBI taxonomy): Eukaryota > Viridiplantae > Streptophyta > Magnoliopsida > Dipsacales > Adoxaceae > Sambucus > Sambucus nigra. The sequence continues at coordinate 446,135,607 of OX422218.1, read as the reverse complement.
ATGTGAATCAAAACATCAGTTTTGGGACTAAAAAAATATGAAGAAATGAGCTAATAGAACTCTCAAAATCGTCTCTCCAAGTCTTCCAAAATAACTACCCCGAAGTTGGCTTTTATAAGGAAACCAAAAAGAATTTTAAGTTTTTCGGACTCTTGCTAGCGTCAGGTACCCCAAACCGGTTCGACTTGTACCTCAAACCGGTTTGCCCCCTAACCGGTTCATAGTGGGTTTCGTGGTACCTTGCCGGTTTGGGGATTAAAATACACCGCATTCCTTAAGGATTCTCTCCATTTTCAAATAGTCATAAATCCTTCACCGTAGCTTGCATTGAGGTGCCATTTCTTCCAGAATCTTTGTGGCGTCGAGTTCTTCAACTTTCTAGTTGACCGGACCTCTGAACGATGGCTATAAAATTACCAAAATGCCCTTGAAATTTCCTAGCATGCCTTCTTTCATTGTTTTGACTTCTCTTGCGTACCACTTGCATAAAGTCCCTAAAATCGTGGAACGTGAAGTTATTGAGGCAGATGTGGGTGATGGAGATGTTGAATGCTTGATTCCCAAAATTCGGATAGAGGCCTTCATGTGAGATCGTGAGGAGACGTGCCTTTTGTAGCGACGTACGACATACACAAATGTAAGATATCGGACATGAGAAAAATGTCCTTACAGAATACTGTAGGTTTTAAACATTTATCTCGTACTAATAGCATTTAACAAGCGTTTAAACAGTAGGTAAGTGGAAGTATAATGTGACACCCCGCCTATTTTAATCATCTGTAATCAATCCTTTACTAAAAATAGGAATCCCATTTAGTTCAATCTTAACATCACTGTCAAAAAACTTTTTGAACTACTAACCACCTATGTTAAATTAAGCTCGTGCTAAATTTTATCTTTCATTAACATATAAACATATGCATAAATACAATAATATAACTAATCCATCCACACAATAATAGAAGTCTGAAATATCGCAGGGTAAATAGATAAATGATAAATGCTGAATAAACCATCGGCTCCAAAACCAACATCCAAATCATAAGTCTACTGAAATGAACTGAATCTAAATATAGAGTCTGATAAATAAATCTGAATAAATGTATAAATTGGAGAGGAAACATTCCCAAATGAAATATTGAACATGAATCCTAATCAACGAATGAAATCATCGAAGCGTCTACACAAGTCCTGCATGCCTACATAGGTGCTGCAGCTCTGCATCCCTGGAATGAATCATCATGATTGGCGTCCCTATGGCTGGACACCTAAAATGTTTTGAAAATAAATTTGATAAGGGTTAGATCCCAAAACCTTTGAAAAACATTTAACAAGTATTTAAATCGCAGTTAAAATTAGTGATTAGATACACACGTTAGTTTCACGCACACTCCCTTGAATTCCTCACCTCTCAACCATAGTGCACACCTAATATCTCCTATTAAACCCACCTAGCTATGCTACCCGACATAACTATAAATAAATATCTAACTAACCAGAAAAGTTTTAGCTCACCCGTATCGCCCATACGATGCGGAACCGTAAAACCAATAATTAATATTAACCGAATATTATTATTGAACTGTTAATTAAGTGTCTCTTACTTAAGTTACTTGCAGATATACACGATCTATCTTTTATACCATTGCACAAAAGTAGAATAATAATGCTTGTATATATATATATATATATATATATATATATATATATATATATCACACTATTATATATACAACTACGACATCACCAAGAATGACCATCGCGATGCATGCACACTCTTCTATCAAGTCTAGGTACCTATCGTACCAAATCAAGGACACTCTTCTATCAAGTCTAGGTACATCTCTAGTCTAGACCTCCTTTCTCATAAAAAGTGATCATCTCTATCAGTTCCGATCAGCCTGAGGCCTTACGAAACCTCTAGTTTTTTAGCCATATCGTAAGTGATACATATATATATATATATATATATATATATATATATATATATATATACGTTTGTGTGTGTGTGTGTGTGTCAATGACTTTTAGTCCACTCTAACCCTAAATATAACCTTTATACCATTCAGCTATGTACCTGCAGCCTGCAGGCATTGAAGAATGTTAACATTACATCCTACACATTTGCAAACTAACCCAAAAGTTCAACAACACGTTCAAGTTAGTGATTGTTTGGATGTGATGAATGTCTTTATCGGTGACTTTGGGTCCAAATCATTCTGAACCTCCACTAAAGCTACCATATACCTCATATATAGCTTCTTCCCCTCATAATAAGAGTCCTCTCACTTGCACACACATCATGTTGGAATCCTTCCATATGGCTCACCATAATAATTGAACAAGTTAGGCTTTGATCTTGTGACTGCATGGGCACATAGGCACAATCTTGAGCCCTTCTTGTTAGCACAAACCTAGTCAATGTATTGTTTCCATAAATTTTCTTCCATATTATGTCCCTCTCTCACACTACAAATAAAATCTCAAACTATCTCATGACACTACTTCTCAAGTATATCTACAAAACACGAATGCTCAAACACATATGCGCGTATGGTAACTGCCGCCCGTTATCTTAATACACATTCACACATAAGAAATGTACCCACACTAGTTTTAAGTGACATAACTACACCTCTCATTATGACATTTTTATATTGAATCATATATCTACGTTTTAAGAGAATCTCAAACTAACGTCTATCAAAATGTTCATAAATAAAATAAAAAGTAATCACAATTGTAAAAAAGTGATAATAAGTATATAGATAAGGAAGAATAAAGAATAAGTGGGGTTACTAATACATTACTTACTTGTAACCTAGTACCTGAAACCACGCCAAGAATTTATGTATCATTCGTAGACCTCAACCTTCCTTAGGATTATCATGAAAGGGATAACCCAATTTTTTTTTATTTTCATCGAAAATAAAATGGACACCCTAAAGAATGGCAACCCCTCACACGAATAATAAGTCTCGGTCTTAAACAGAGATGTGAAACAAACATCGGATTTGTTACCAAACAACTTCAAAAGGAAATCATCAAAACTAAAACATAACCTCAACGGGAAATGATGGAATGATAGAGAAGCACTATCTCATCCATACACGGATCATCACTCTAATGAAATAAACACTATACCATAACATATTTCTTCCCATTAAGAGTCGTGCTTGGGTCCCATAGCACCATAGAGGTGACTTCACTGGGATACATCAAGTGAGATGAACTATCCGTATGCTTACTTTCTTTATAGTTAATATCTCTCTCCTGCGTGAATACTTTATGAAAATTTTAGAACTATTTAATGTAATTAGTTTTACAGTCCCTCAAAAAGTAGATACGTGATTATATCTCCATGTATAACATTATATATTAATCTAAACATAAAGGGATACAAAAAGGACCTCGCGATAAAACAAATGACAAACTATGTAAAAATAAAGATTGCCTTTTTGCATCACTTATTGTAAAGTAATGAGTTTTTATATTTGAAACATTATACCCTTGAGGTCAAAAGGGATCATCCGAAAGGATGGTTGATAATAACAATCCTAAGTCTTTTTCCCCACTCAGCTGGTACATCGAGAAACTTCTCTCGCGATCCTAAATTTGGTTGAAAGGGAACACTTGAAGATCATCTAGTTTTGAGGTATATGAAATAGGCTTTCACAACTATTTATTAGTAAGGTAAAGTGTTTTCACACGTACCCCAAAGGTTACTTAATTGTAGCATCCTGATATATCATGATGTGAGGACAAAATTTCCAATTGAGTCCATTATATAGTTTTGATTTATTCCTGGAAAAAAACACGTTTGAGTCATAGGTTGTATTTTTATTATCACAATCCCACACAAACTATGACGTATTGAAGTTTAATTAAAGACGTTGCGCAAAGCTTAAAGGAATTATTTATGCCGAAGTTTAATTGGTGCAAGTTTATTCATCTTCAAGTTCAATTGCATTCCGAGATCACTTAGGTACAAATTTTATTTTTAGAAGGATAAGGATGTTATTTTACTAAATAAGTGTTTTTAAAATGTTATATAAGTGTTTGAAATGTTTTACATTTCCTTTAAATCTGATAAGGACGGATTAGACAAGAGTTTTATTGGGACTCTAATCCGCGCGTCGCTCAAACGACTTCAAGCGACATTCATTATCGTTCAAGCGAGATGCCACTGTCGTTCGAACAACATGGTCATCTCGTTCGAGCGACAGCTTTCGTAATTCGAGTGATCCACCGCCTTGAGAATTATATATATAGGTGTGTTTCCTTCAGATTTCGTAAGTGTGCGTTTTGGAAAAATTGTTTACGAACCAGTACATTTCTGCACACAAGTTTTATAAGGTTTTCCAAAGTAAATTCATCCTTAGAATTTCAAAGATCCGAGTTATCATTAATATATGCTATAGTGATCTTTGTGGCACCAGGAAGAGTTGTTCTACACTTGAACATTGTTGGTATTACGGTGAAGATTGTTGGTTTTAAACATCGTAGACGTTACAAGCCATATCGGTGGACACCGAGACATACGTGGATGCGTTTGTTGTCAATAGGTATCGTGGAAGAAAGACTTTCTACGTGGGAACTGTGAGAGGAGTGGTTGAAGAATAGAAGAGCATCAAGTCTCATGGGGATCGAGTCCTTGAGTAAGACTTGTGTCTGTTCGTTGTAATTTCACATTCATAGTGATTGTCTAGCTTAGGTCGTCCGAGGTTTTTCCCATTTTGGTTTTCCTTGTACATCCGGCATTGTGAGTATTCTCTACTTTATTTTACTTGCTTTAATCATTAGATGGATGTTTAGGATTAATCAAGATAAAATTTGGTTAAGTTAAAATTGTTCATAACTTGTTGCGAAATAAAAGTTGGAAAAAGGTTTTTCATAAAAAGAGAAATTGTTTTTATCATCCTTAAAGAATTTTCGCTTAAGAAATTAAAAGGTACCATGAAATTGGTATCAGAGCTAAAAACATATTTTTATTGTGTTTGATCCCTTGTGTTTTTTGGAATGAATATTGGAGGTTTTGAAAGTTTTTGTGCTCCTATTTTTTATGGCACAAATTATGCTTATAGGAAAATACGAATGAGACGTGATTTAAAATCCATTGATGAGATTGTGTGGTCAGCGGTTGAAAAAGTTTGGACACCACCAGTCACACGAGAGGGTGAGGTCACTAGTTTGAAACCCGTTGAGTCATGGACTGATGCAAAACATAGGCTTGCACTTTATAACTCTAAAGGTATGCACGTAATTTCCTCACACGTCACACCTAAAGAATATAATAGAATCACGGCTTGTGAAACATTAAAAGAGGCTTGGGGTACACTTGCACTTACTCATAAGGGCACTAGCCTGGTTAGGGAATCTAAGTTATAAAACCTCACTACACAGTTTGAGACGATCAAGACGTTAGATAGTGAGTCATTTAATGAGTTTTACTCTAGGTTGTCTAATATTGTCAACTCATCATTTAACTTAGGAGAGAGGATTCCCGATAACCGTGTGATAAATATAATTTTGAGATCTTTTCCTAGTAGGTTTGATGCAAAAGTGACCGTTTTAAACTCCTTAGGTATGCTTGATTTGAAAAAACTTGAAAAGATTGTACGTGACTTACAAACCTATGAACTCGATTTATTTACCTCCAAGCAAGTGATAAAGAAAGAAAAGGGCATTGCTTTGAAAGCCTAAATGGAGGAAACTAAAGTTTCGGATGACGATTTCGATTCTTTTTTTGAGGATGTCGCCTTGTTGGCTAAAAAGTTCAAAAAATTTATTAAGTTTCAAAAGCAATAGAAAGATGCCAAAATTTTTGAGAAATTCAAGAACAACAAGGTTGAGTCCACCCCTAAAGACAAAAGTGAGAAATTTAATAGGGTTGAGTTGGATAGGTGTTTTGGGTGTTAGGGGTTTGGTCACAAAGTTGCTGAGTGTCCCACTAGACGTAAGAAAGAGGGCAAGAAACCGATAACATATAGTGCCTCCTTAAGTTATAGTGAACCGTGAGAGGGAGAGAGTTCCCCCAATGAGAGAAAGTTTGTTGCTTTCTTGGCATGTTATGTGAGCAACGGCGATAAATATTCCCACGAATATTCTCATGTGCATGACACTTCTGAGGACATTTAATCCCAAGTGAGTGAGGGAGAAGTTAATGAGGATGAGGAGGTAGATGTGAAAAAGTTGCAAATTGCATTTAATGAGTTGTGTGCCGAGGCGGTGAAAGTGAAAAAGGCTAACTCTAGACTGCAATCTAGGTTGAATGAGTGTGCCAAAGAAAATAATGATGCTTTGATTGAGGATCTTAGGGTACGGTAGAATAAGCTTAGGTAAAAGTTAGAGTACGTTGAGAAAGAGAGAGAGAGATAGTCTTCGTGGTTGGATGGAGACTTTGAAACATGAGCTGTTAGAGTTTGAGGAGTCTAGGCGTGTTCTTGAGTCTAAGATTTGTGAGTTGGAGGAGAAGTTGAAATGACTCGAGTAAGGTTAAGTTTGACTTGGAATCTAGGTCAGAGAAGTTGGATAGGATGTTAGGCATCGTCCCAAGTCAAAAATGATAGGTGTGGTATAGGCTACGATGATAGAGTTGTCCCCATTCCCAAAGCTAATACCAATCGTGTGAGAGAGACCACTAGGAATGTGAGGAGAGGTCGATATTTTGGTTATCATTCCCGCCATCTTTACACTTGAACATATTGTGGTAGAAAAGGTCACCTTAGACGTTTTTACTATGACCTTACGAATGTTATGAAAATCTCATTTCTTCGTATTGGCTCAATTTTGAGACAAATATTCTTTATATGCTCCTGGGTTTTTTTGTTAGTCTAAAATCTATTTTTTCCACCTCAATTCATATTTTTCCTAAATTGGCTTAATATATAAATTATTTTAGATAAAATACTTTTGTTGTGTATTTTAAACTTCAAATTTTTTTATATATTCGGATATATGAGTTTTTATTTTTCTCTAGATTTTTTAGTTAAAGTTTTATGATATTTATTTATTTATTTGACTTTTTTAGTGGTAAATTGTTATTTAATTAAACATAATTTGTTGTTTAATTTAAACAATGTACCTCATATCAAAACGGTAACATTCCTTTTGTTTTGTGTCGTTTTTTATTTAGTGAGAGAACATTTCTTGGGACATTGGTGTCGGTGTGTTTGACATGCTTTTGTGTCAACGAAATCTGAATTTGTGGCTGTTATGTTCCCCCATGGATTGACCATTTGGCCCCTGGCTGCCCAAGTGGGTTTAAGATTTTGGCCTTATGTGTTGTGGGTATTTATTTTCGCTTGTGGCTGTTTGAGATTAGGGTTTACACACTTCATTTCTTTCTCTCAAAATGTGTTGCCGACACACCTCTTTCTCTCTATATATTTTGCTTGTCTAAGATCACATTTTTGAGAGATTTTAACAGTTGTTCTTAGTGTTTATTTTTCATGAGTTTTCTGCTTCTGGAGATTTTACTCGTTGAGGGTTCTTTTGTGTTCCTCCTATTTGAAATTTTGGAGATTCAAAGTTGCTTTTGAAACCTTTGACTCGTGTTTGGGTGTTCGATCTTGCTGGTTACATTGATTGGTGTTTGGGACTGTAGTTTACGGATTCTTGGCCTGAGTTTTTGGCTTGTGCTGTTGAATCCTTCAAAGTTTCAGTTTTCGAATTTGAGTTCATTTCTTTGGTTGATTTCATTGCAAACATTTGGCTGGTTTCTGTAAGATCTCTTTACCCCATATATATATATATATATATATATATATATATATATATATATATATATATATATATATATATATAGAGAGAGAGAGAGAGAGGCAGACTCCTGTGCACACTAAGTCACATTAATTTTTTTATGTGATATTTTAACATTTCAACGGACTCACATAAAAAAAATTAGCTCAAAAATTTTTTTTTTGCTATTTTTTAAAAATCGGTCAAACTTTCGCAGTTTTTAAAGGGCTTAAAAGCATAGAAAGTTTGACCGATTTTTTAAAACTAGCAAAAAAAATTTTTTTGAGCTGATTTTTTTTATATGGGTTCCTTGAAATGTTTAAATATCACACAAAAAAATCAACTCAAAAATATTTTTTTTACTACTTTAAAAACTTAATGTGCAAACTTAGTGTGCACTGGAGCCTGCCTCTCTCTCTCTCTCTCTCTCTCTCTATATATATATATATATATATATATATATATATATTAAGTTGTAGTGGTGATGTCCTCACTTTTAGATCTAGTGTTTGCGATTTTTTTTTCTCTTCAAATCTGGTGTGAGTGTGTTAAAATTGGTTTAAACTCGGTATGTTAAACTAGGTTTTAAAATCATTTTTTTAAACTTCGTATTAACTCAGTCTAACTCAGTATATAACTCGATGGATAACTCGTGTATAACTCGGTGTTTAACTCTGGTTTAATTCAGGTGTAACTCAGTGTGTTTAACTGAAATCAGTGTGTGTTGATCACGAGTGATTAATTTGGGTGTGTGTTTTGGCTTGTGCAAAAAACCTGTTTAGGAGTGTGTGTGTGTGTGTGTGTGTGTGTGTGTGTGTGTGTGTTTGGATTTGTACCTACCTTTCATTTAGTCACTGATTGGTATTTTCCTTGGTTAACTATTGTGGACTGAATAATTTTTTTTTTATCCACAATTTCTGTGCGGTATTTGTTTAGACCCGTTCAAGTTTATTTTGGACTAAAAATAATTGGAGTTTTTAAATCAGTTTAATTCTTGGGTGTTTGTTGTTGAAATTTCATTTACACCCAACTCTCTATGTGGCTGTGTGTGAAGTTGTCAAACTAGACTTAACATTTTTAAAACTATATAAAAAACTAAATTTTTTTTTTTTTTGTCATAATTTTTATTAAAATATCTTTTAGTGTAAATCTGATTTAATTTATTTTATTTTAAATTAAGTATAATTTGATTTTTACTTACAAATTGTTTACATCATCTAAGTTGAACACTTTTTGTGTGTTCATTTTGTTTAGTTGGATTCAATTCGTGTGTGAACTTTTATTTAATTGAATTTTAGTTTAACCCGTCTGAATTTATTTCTTGTGTCGAGTGATACACCTTTTATCTCGCACTCATTTGGCTTGGACTGGATCATTTAAATCATGCCCTTTTCCATTCTCTAAGTTGAATACTTTTTGTTGTATTCATTTATACTTAGGTGGATTTTATGTGTGTATGAGTTTTTAATCCTAACCTTGTTATTTTATTGATTTGAGCTAAGATTGGACTTTAATCTTTGTGATTAATATTTGGGTTACTAAAAACTGCTTTTGGACTTATCTCATTTTTAGTAACTATTTTGTTAAGTTTAATTCATTCCTAATTTATATGAGGTAAGTGTTGCACACTTTATCTTTTGCTTATTTTACTTAAACTTGATATTTTTAACATAACACCTATTTAAATTTATTCATATTTTATTTGGTGTTAAGTTAATTTTTATTTTAGTTGCGCGACACAATTGTTGAATTTTATTTCCTATTTTATTTGTGGTCATTTGCGCCAATTAAATTGTTTTCGGAGTAATCTTTACTTGAATATTAATTATTAAGGAAGACCTTGCACATGTCTTATGACTTAATATTTAATCATTCTTTTAATACCGATTAATTCAATCTCATCTTATTACTACTTATTTGTGTTATGTACATCTACACTAGGTCTTGGGTTTGAGTGTATGGTTGTGTGTGTGTTATCGTCACTGTTACCTGGGTGTCATTGGGTTGACTAATTGTCAGTCAAGTTGGGTTGTATTCAGACTAGGCTGGGTATACGGTCTTGTATTTGCTTAGTTTAAATTATTGTAAACTGGTGGACTATAATCTGTAATTGGTAATAGTGGACTTGGGTGAGTGAGTTGTCCTGGTACTAGGGACACGGGATTTTCCACCACGGTGGTTTCCTTGAGATCAAATATTGTGTCACATTTCACTTTTTCTCATCTCATTCCTAAAGGGAATTAATTTTATATCTAGTGATAAGCACCTAAAAGTATATAATTTATACCCCGAATAGATGCATTTTAGTCAATCATTTTAATTAAAATTGGCCTTATGTCGTATTTTATTATTTTTCAGGTCAATACGCAGTCACAACTTCAAATAATGCTAAATTGTAACACCCCAAGACTTTTGAGATTGAGAAATTAAATTTTGGGAAAATAAAATTTAATTAAATTGGAGAATTCTAAAATTTGGGAATTTAAGTCCAAAAATAGAGGAAATTTTGAAGTATTCCGGATGATGATTTTGAGGGTACCGTTGATCCCGGAAGGGTCGAGATAGTCAAAATGACTGTCATTGGGTTTTATTTCGGTTCCGGAATATTTTTAAGTCAGTTTGATTCGAATTAGAGTAAACGAGTCATTTAAAGTGTGTATTAACATTTAAAATTGGGATTTTGTTTTAAAGATTTATGAGGCTTACGGATGAAGCCTTCTCCTTTGAGAAAAGAGAAAGAAAAAGAAAGAAAAGAGAAAGAAGAAAGAAAAGGAGAGAGGGAGAAAGGCCTGGGGATTTTCGGCCAAATCGCGACATCGAGGATGATCCAACCTCTACAAATCTGAGGCAAGTGTTTAATCTTGCTAAATAGCTATTTGTGTATTTCATTTCATAATTGGTGGGTTAAAGAAATGATTTTGGGTATAAACATCAAAACCTAACTTTTGGTTCAAATCTTGAAATTGAAGATTTTAATTGGATTTTAGGGATATAAATTGATTAGGTTAAATTTAGGATGTGTTTTGATGTTGGAAATTATGTTGGGATTGAAGATACAGGGCTAGTAGAGGTATAAATTGAATTTAGGAGGATTTGGGTTTGTAGAAAAACCAGCCATTTCGTGGCTTTCTGAACTGGCCGAATCGATTCGCTCCCACCGAATCGATTCGCCAGGTTGCAGAAGCCTCAGGTCTTTAGGGACGAATCGATTCGCCCCTAGAGAATCGATTCAGAGGGTTACAGAATCCCAGGTCCCTTGGACCGAATCGATTCGGATGGGCCGAATCGATTCGCTGTTGGGCCGAATCGATTCGGAGGGGCCGAATCGATTCGGAAATAGGGCATTTTGAGAATTTTCTTTGTGGTGATTTCAAACCCTTTTTGGTTGGGTTTGTTGATTTGGGGTCTTCTCAAAGGTTGTAAGAGGGATGTTTTTGGAGACACATAAGGGGTTTCTTACATATTGTGATTTTAGGACTACTTGGAATATTGGGGAGAAATATATCCATGTATGTATTTGGAGTGGTGTATAGAGATTTTTGGGGAAACCTCTTTGGGATTGAGAATCCTACCTATAGACCGAAAGTAAGCATATATGTGATGTGAGGATAATAACTCTTAGAGAGAGTTACGAGGGTATGTTGTGAAATTCCAGGCCAACCTTTATGTCGAATCCTTATAAGGATAGGATATTGTTAAGATACAATCTGGGACCAAATGGAAGAGAGTGGTCGCATACTCTTAAAGAGTGAGGGGTCTCATATCCTTGGAAATGTTTAGACTAAGGAATAATTGATAACTCAATAGGAGTAAGGGTTCCTGAGATTTATTTGAATCATATGTTAAATTGGGAACATTTGGGATCATACTATCGACTAGAATAAGTGGTAGCATAAATTCTAGTTAGGATAATTTACACGAAATTGTGGGGATATGACCATTGAAATTCCAATACTTGAAACGGGGTTGGAATAATTTGAGGTTTTAGACTATTAAGTCATGTATGTGCCTATGGTTAAATAGTACTAAAGGAAAATATGTACTTTTGAATATGGATGAAATGTGTAGTGATGGATTCCTACACAAACTCTTGGGTGGTAACCCTAATGTTGAATATATATGTATAGATATATACATAAGGTTTTGGGAGACTATTCATCATAGGAAAAATGATTTAAAATGTTTCAAGTGAGGGATTGTATTCACATATCAAGGTAAATGATATGAGGTTGTGGTGACGGCTTGTATATTGAGGATTTATGTATACTTATAGCTGGGTTTGTATATCTTATATATATGAATGAGAACTAGTTTATACATACATAAGGATATGTGAATATATGTTTATATATCTATATAGATATGAAAATATGGATATATTTATGTTGTGGACATATGTGGTATGGATACTTAAACCGTTTATGATGGTTTAATATTTGATCATATGATTGGATCATATGGATGTATATATATATTATGCATGTGAATGGTATATATACTTATTTGGTTAAGCATACCCCGCTCATGCTATCATTGGGAAGTTGCGCGCGTAGAGGGTGAACATCCTGGCTAGAAAAGCAGGGTGTGGATATTCCCCAGGTCATAGTCGTACCGTGTGTTATTATGTGATTTACATTTTTATTTTTGGGATGAGACGTGGTGGGTATGTTTCGTCTCATTGCCGGTTTGGAGCTATGACCGCTTCCCGGGACGTCGTGTGCGTGAGTTTACCACGAGATGGGTGTCGTTTAGTCCCACCATGGTGGCCCCAGTATTGCTACGTGAGCCGGGCACTGGGAGGGTGATAACATTGATGCAGTTTTATCAGCGATATATATAGACGGGTGGATTATGTGCATGTCCATTGTACATCAGATATGATACGTACACTTGGTCATGGGTATGGATGATTGGTATATGTATATATATGGTGAGCATAAAGTACCTATATATATTTATATATCCTATAGATGAAAGGATATAGAATTTTGGTAGAGTACACCTTGGATGATTATGGTGTACTAGGTTGATGGGGGTTGATGTATCGCATTTAAGGAATATTTCGATTACATCATCCCAAGGATATGATTGGAGATGTTAGTTGTAGTAGTAGTATTATATTGTATGCATGGCATTATGGATCTCTATGATCGACATTGTCAAAGAGTAGTGTAATGGGGCGGTTCCTTGTTTGGATTTCGCTTTGCGAGACTCCCCATGCACGAAATGTAGTACATTGTTGAGAGTAGAGAGAAGTTCTGTCGATATTTATGTGTGGCATAATGGATCTCCAGGATCGACGTTGACATGGAGTAGTGTAACGGGGTGGTTCCTTGTTTGAATTTCGCTTTGCGAGACACCCCACGCACGAAACGCAGCGCAGCGTTGAAATTGGAGGGAAGTTGTGTCAATTATGATTTTTCATGCTTATTAATTAGAAATTTAAATTAGATGTTTCAACCCAGTTGCATATTGGGTAATCTATTAAATTTTAAATGGTTAAAGTAGTATAAACCGAAATCCACTAAGCCTGATAAGGCACATGTGATTGAAAACAAATATTTAATTGTGTTTAGAGAAAGGGGGTGGATTCTTGGGGTATGATAGGAAGGTAGATCTCGTGGGTATAGGCTAGGCCTATGGTAAGTTAGGTTGTCCTAATAAAAATGGGGGTAATTTAACTAATAAAATTGAGGACGCGAATAGGTGCGCGCCTTTAGATGAGAGGTGAGTTGGGGTTCCACGAGAGTGCGATTCCACTTTAATTATGAAAAAGTGCACTGATATTTATTATGCACGGTTAACATACTTGCTAAATATTTTTCACAACTCGGGCTCTGACCCGTTTACTTTTCTCTCCTGCCTGTATATATTTATATTATTACAGGTATCCTACCGCATGGATGCCGGATGACTTCCTATACAGAGTCTTGGGATCCGTGACAGGTGCGGACTGTTGCGGGATGTATCTGGTAGCCGCTTCCTACTTTCAAAATTCTAGGTAGGATTCATGTTGTACATTGGGTTTGTACCCAAGGGATATTTATAGATGTTTATATTTATTCCATTCCAGTTATTGTATTAGCTGTGACCCGATAGCTTATTCGGGTCTACTTTTGTACATTCAGTTGTAGTTATTTATTTCATTTTGTTCTAGCGATTCTTTTCTCATAGTTCTTTCCTTTATTCCTAGTGTTGGGTTGTGTTATGTTGCATGTTTTAATTTATTTTAACATCTCGCTTATATGATATCGGGTAGTTAGTTTTATATTATATAGTACCGGCAGTTGATGTTGAGACTGGACCATCTGAAATTCCTGATTTAATATAGTATAGGGCTGGCCACCCGTTATTATTTTAAGCGAGGTGTTACATAAATCAAGTCAATTGCGACTCAATAGCGGTAAAAAAGAGTGCATTGAAGAAATTAAAGAGACCGTGAAGTCAGAAGTCCCATTTGAGCTGGCACTGAAGAGTTCCGATGCCCCGAACCCTGTCCCGTACCTTACCTGAGCCAAAACCTACCTCGAACCCCATGCGTGTTTAGTTTGTGCGTTTTTGATGTTTTAAGATTTTTAGTTTGAGTCATCTTTATTTTTAGGATTTATTTTTTATTTATTTAGAATTTTCTAAAAAATATTTTATATTTTTATATTTCTTTATTTTGATTTTTTTTTAGTTTTTAGTTTTCAATTTTTATTTTATTTTATCAGGATTTTTATTAGGATTTTTATTTTTATTTTTATTAGATTATTTTATTAGGTCTTTAATTTTTATTTTTTATTTTTTTATTTTTTATTTCTTTTATGTGAGTTTTTTTTATAGATTAGGATTTTATTTTTTAGTAGATTTTAATTTTTAGATTTATAATTAGTTTTTATTTTCAGTTTAGGTAGTTTCATTTTTATTTCTTTTAAAGGTCTAAATGACACACACACACCCTAACATTCCTACCCCTCTCCCACACACTCTCCCTCACCCTTACCTTGCAAGCATACACCCTCATACAAACTAAAAACCTTCTTCATCTTCTTCCTCCACCATTCTCTCTCCTCTCTCCAACTCATGAAACCGATTTTAACAAAACTCCACTATGGCACCAAACTTACCTCACCGTTAACCCACTCCAAATCCATTTCCAACCCGAAACCACCATCTCCACCCGTCGGACCTGCCCCAATTCGAAACCCAAAACGAAACCAATTAAACCCAAAGTCCAGCCATCTCTGACCCAAGCCGAACCAACCCACGACTTCCACCTGCCCAATCTGACCTCCGACCCGCTTGAAAAACCCGACCTCCACTGACCCAACTTCAAGCTGGATTCAACTCCGACGATAACTCGATCCAACCCATGTTCCTATCCAAACCCGATTTATATCTTCACCAAAATAGGAACTAAATAAATATCAAACCTAGCTGTTAACAAAAGACCCACGTGCTTCTAAACCCAATCCTTTTCACTTGGCCTTATAAAATCCCAAAAAAATCTCCCCAAAAGATACAACATCATGGGCTTTAAAAAGAAGGGGACTCACACAGAGAACAACGCAGAGATGTATGAGAGACTAAATAGAGAGAGACACTGTCTATATTATTTATACAGTAGGAATATAAAAAATTACAAAAAAAATTAGTTTAATGTCAGAATAGTTTTTTTATTCTGTTTTTCTAATTTTTTTGGTGTAATCAAGTGATGGATTTGTGAGAACATTGGGACACACGTGCATGAACGCGATTCAAGGAATCAATTCAAAGGGAGACTTTTGTGTATTATATTTCTTGCTCTACTCTTTAATTTGTTGTTCCATGTTTGTGACTGTGATTAATTTTTTCATTATGCTTGGCTAATCACCCTATTCAAGGGGTGGGATGCACTGCGTAGGATATTAATTTAATTAATTGGCTTTATTAATTTTATATTTCTAGGTAAATTAATTTTTAACTGTCATAAATTAATTTATGTGTAAGGACATATTTCTCATGTCCGATATCTTATAGTTGTGTATGTCGTACGCCATTACATTTGGCACGTCTATTCACGATCTCACTTGACGGACTTAATCCGAAGTCTAGGAATCAAGCATTCATCATCTCCATCATGTGTCCCACATCTGCCTCAACGACTTCACGTTCCACGATTTTAGGGACTTTATGCAAGTGGTACGCAAGAGAAGTCAAAATAGTAAAAGAATGCAAGATATGGAAGTTCAAGGGCATTTTGGTAATTTTATAGCCACCGTTCAAAGATCCGATCAACTGGAAAGTTGAATAGCTCGATGCAACGAAGATACTGGAAGAAACGGCACCTCAATCCGAGCTACGGTGAAGAAGTTATGGCCCTTTGAAAATGGAGAAAATTTTGAGAATATCCTTGGAAGAATGCTGAGTGTTTTTAACCCCAAACCAGTGAAGTTTCTCAAACCGAAGGCCAAATCGATTTGGGGGGTGAACCGGTTCACGGTACACCCGAACTGGTTTAGGGTACCTGACGCTGGCAAGAGTCCTAATGTTTTAAAATTCGTTTTGGATTTCTTATAAAAGCCAACTTCGGGGGAGTTATTTCATAAGACTTTGGAAGACGATTTTAAGAGTTCTAATTACTCTAGTCTTCACATTTTTGAGTCCCAAGACTCATGTTTTGATTAACACAACTGTGCCGAACCTTTATGAATCTTTTTGCAATCCAAGAACACGACCTTGTGTTTGTTTAAACCTTATGGAGAAGTCGTCTTCCTTCTTCATTGCTGCTCACCTAGAGTTCCCGAGGGAGATTCCAGCCGCCGACTACAGAACCGACACTTGCGGGTATTTCTGTGTCACTTTTTTTCATTGTAATCCGTGTATCTGTACAGTACAAATTATAGTGAAAAATAAAAAAGGTTTTTCCCCTTTGGGGGATTTTTCCTCACATGTGTGTGTTTGATTGTTCTGGCATGATTTCATCTCCTTCAATCACAACTAGATGCATGTTTAGGATTTAATTGGGTAAAACTGTGTTTAATTAAATAATTTCTTTAGTTGAACGCAAGCACACTCTTCTAAAATTTGTATCAGAGCGAGTTACACTAATTTATCGCTTATTCCTATTTTTCGCAAAATTGTGTGATACTGTTTTTTTTTTAAAATCAAGTTTGTGAAAAAATTGCAATTTTTTCGATGGAGCTCTTATGTAATCAGATGCCTCCCTTTGATGACACGAGTCAGAGTTTTGATGATATAAATCATTGAATTTGATATTTGCTAGAAGAATTGATTTGTTAGAAAAAGAAAATTCTCGTTTTAAATTCGCGATGGATATTTTACAAACGGTTCAAAATCAAAGAGATTTTTATCGTGAAAAAATTGTTTCCTTGGACCATGACTTTGTTTCTTTAAAATTGTCCAAGGAGAGTGATGATAGGGTTGGTTCTATTTTTTGAAAAAGATTTAGAGGACCTTAAAAATTGATGGTTTGTGTTTGTGCCAAAGATGAAAAAAATATTTTAATCAATGAGTTTGTGGCACGTGAAGAGACTCTTAGGGAAAAGTTTGCTTTAATTGAGGGAGAGAGAGATACCCTTTTAGTAATTGTTGAAAATTTGAAAAAGGCATCCCTTAAATTGGAAGAGTCTAATTATTTGCTTGAGTCAAAAATTTTGAACTTAAAAAATGATTTGACAGACTCGAGTAGGTTTGATAGTGATGGTAATGGCTCATATTGTTCTCATGCTTCTAGTTATAAAGCCAAAACCATTATTTGTTTTAGAGGGTCAATTAATCCCAAGGACGTTAGAAAATATCACACTTTAGGTAACATTCCTCCCGTTTACTCATGTTCACATTGTGGTAGGAAAGGTCACCTTAGGCATTTCTGTTTTGATCTTGGAAAATGTCCTAGGAAGTTTATGTCTAGTGTTCCCTTTGTTCCTAAATCCCCCACACGACATTTCACATCTATTTGGGTTAGGAAATCTCATTTAGAGGCACTAGATTTTAGACAAGTTGATTCTCGTTTGCTTACACATGATTCCTCTCTTGCCATATCATATAAATGATTGTGTTTGCATGTTTGTCATACGCTAGTTTTTGTTTCATGATATTTATGTTTGCTAGTGTTGCGACATGTACTTTTTGTATAAACTTTTGCATTTGAAATATTTTGAAAAATACAAAAAGATTTTATTTTGCTAAAATTTTGAGAAAATCCAAAAAGATTTTTTTTTGCACCATTTTTGGATGGACACTTAGGATGACCGAGTCACAACATCATTCCATTTTTTCATGTGACTATTTGATAGTGTTTTGAGATAATAGGTCAATTAATCCTTATGCTTTATAATGTTTGGAGTCATTAAGATGTAATTGAGTGTTACTTCCTACATGTTTGACTCATGATGTCCTTTATTGCACATATGCACGAATTTGTTTGATTATTGTACTTGTCTTATCACATGTTGGTTGGGTGTTTTCATTTCAATGTTGTCCTTTAAAAACGAACCAAGCGCGATAAATTTTGATGAGGAAATTGTGCATATAAGAACCATTTTGTGAGTTCGTGTGCTTTATTTGAAAAATGGTGAATGGCTGCGAAAGGTTCACATTTGACCTTTGCGAATACTAAGCCACTGTTATATTGGACCTAAAAAATAGAGGAATTTTATTATCCGGGGTCCAAAGAGGTTTAAAAGAGCCCTAAAAATTTAAAGGTAATAAAAGGAAATTCATGCCAATTATAGGCCAATTAGGTTTTTCCACCAATTCTCCAATGTTTGAGAATTTAGATTACCTCTAAAACAAAATATGAATGAGGGAGTTTGGATGGAGAATTAAAATGTGTTTACACATCCTTGAAATTCTTGAAAATGTGCTACATAGTTTTGGACGTTATTGGTGTGGAAATTATTTTGCCTTTGATTTGTTGATTTGTATAAGATGATGTCATCTAAATTCAACAATCTTTACACCTAAGGATACCTTTGAGGTTCATTCGTTAGGGGTACACATATGCATCGTGCACATATGATTGATTGAGTTGATTAACCTATCGAATGTGTTCACACCCATTCATTCCATTTACATGAATTGGTTGTTTGAGTTTAAATCCATGGTGTGATTGTTTGTGTCATGTTTTACATATGTTACCAATTTTATCATTTTTTTTATGTGCGAAAAATTTGAAAAATCAAAAATAGTTTGTGAAGATTTTTTTTAGAATCTCCTTGCAAGAGCACATTTGTCATACTGATTGATACCTTGTTTTGAATACCGTGACACCCCGACTTTTCTTGTTTGATTTTTTCTTCTCATTTGTCTATTTTGGGACATAATAAAAAGGGAGAGAAAGAATTATCATATTATGGAGGAGTTTAAATTTTGGAGTTAGTTTTTGAGATATGACTTATGCTTTCATCATCTATTGGTACCTATGTTTATCTCATTTCAAATTCGATACATCACTTGGTATTTGTTTTTATCACATGTGTGTAGGTACTTCATTGATGATCATATGTTGCACACCCTGATGAGAAAAGTTTTGAAGATTTGAAGAACAAATGATGAAGACTTCTTCAGTTGTACCTTTCCACTTTTGGGTTCATGGGAGGGTAGATTTGTATAGGCAATTTGTAATTTGATATAGTTCAGATTTTTTATGTATGTACTGCCATAGACATAGGGGGGGATTTGTAAGGACATATTTCTCATGTCCGATATCTTACAATTGTGTATGTCGTACGCCGTTACATTTGACACGTCTATTCACGATCTCACCTGACGACCTCAATCCAAAGTTCAAGAATCAAGCATTCCTTATCTCCATCATGTGTCCCACATCTGCCTCAACGACTTCACGTTCCACGATTTTAGGGAATTTATGCAAGTGGTACGCAAGAGAAGTCAAAATAGTAAAAGAATGCAAGATATGGAAGTTCAAGGGAATTTTGGTAATTTTACAGACACCGTCCGAAGGTCCGATCAACTGGAAAGTTGAATAGCTTGATGCAACGAAGATACTGGAAGAAACGGCACCTCAATTCGAGCTACGGTGAAGAAGTTATGGCCCTTTGAAAATGGAGAAAATTTTTAGAATATCCTTGGAAGAATGCTGAGTGTTTTTAAGCCCCAAACCAGTGAAGTTTCTCAAACCGAAGGCCAAACCGGTTTGGGGGGCAAACCGGTTCACGGTACACCCGAATCGGTTTAGGGTACCTAACGCTGGCAAGAGTTCTAATGTTTTAAAATTCATTTTGGATTTCTTATAAAAGCCAACTTCGGGGGAGTTATTCCATAAGACTTTGGAAGACGATTTTAAGAGTTCTAATTACTCTAGTCTTCATATTTTTTAGTCCCAAGACTCATGTTTTGGTTCACACAGTTGTGCCAAACCTTTGTGAATCTTTTTTCAACCCAAGAACACAACCTTGTGTTCGATCAAACATTGTGGAGAAGCCGCCTTCCTTCTTCATTGCTGCTCACCTGGAGTTCCCGAGGGAGATTCCAGCTGCCGACTACAGAACCGACACCTGCGGGTATTTCTATGTCACTTATTTTTCATTGTAATCCTGTATCTGTACAGTACAAATTATAGTGAAAAATAAAAAAGGTTTTTCCCCTTTGGGGGATTTTTCCTCACATGGGTATGTTTGATTGTTCTTGCATGATTTCATCTTCTTCAATCACAGCTAGATGCATGTTTAGGATTTAATTGGGTAAAACTGTGTTTAATTAAATAATTTCTTAAGTTGAACGCAAGCGCACTCTTCTCATTATGTAACGAGTGTTAGTAAATTAATTGTACAAATTAATGTTTGAATTTAGGAATCGAACTACAGATAGGTTTTTTCAAATTTGAATATTAATTTTGTGTTGAAATTTGAGAATTCATATCGTTTTTATTAAATTGATCCTAGCGGGTAATTTTGTTGAAAAGAGTATAGTTCTTAATTTTTCATCGTGTGACATTTTTAAATTTGTTTTCTGAAAAAGATATTATTAAATTTATAATTGTAACGAGAGTTAGATTATCGATTTAATATTATCTCGAAATATTTCAAATTAATAAATTGAGAAATTAAAATAATTGATAATGCGGTGTAATCCCATCTCTTGACATTCTCACACTTTTCACACTCGATTGTACATTATTTTTTGTTATTTAGTCATTTCATAATTTTTAGCATTTAGTAGTTAATTTTCCCTTGAAGTTGTTTTAAATAAAAAAATAAAACTAAAAAAATATTTTCAAAAGAAAAATTGAATTGCAAGTTTTTGTAATAATTGTTTCACCTTGAAAGTTTGATTGATACCCGTACTTACCGCAATACGAGTTGTTTTGACAAGTTTTGTAGGTAAGTCAAGGGATTTTGAGAGCAGCTTTTAAAGACAACGCCTATACAAAAAAAAATTATCAAATGGCGTCGTTGCCGCTTTCTTGACGTGCAGACAACGTTAAAGACTTGTAATTTTTTTATTTATTTTAGTTTTTTATTTTTAGTGCAGTTATTCCTTCTCCCTCCTCAGACTGGTTGTATAGTATATTTGAAGCTTTGTATTTATTTGAGGTGCATTTTGACACCATATTATTTTTCTAATAATTATTCCATAAAAAACGAAAAGGGAAATCGGACAAGGTAGAGAGAGGGTGTACAAGGCGAGGAATTTTGAAGCCTCTCTACTTTGGGTCGGTAGGACTCCTGGGGATGACGGAGAAAGGCGAGATCTCCCCCCGGTCGACTCAACTCGGTCTTCACCCCACGTGTGTAAATGCCGTGGGAGGTAATTTCTTTATCACTCACGAATCTCCAGCAAGAGAATTCATTTTTTGTGTGATTAATTGCTCCTGTGTGCTTTAATTTCTGCATCGCACTTAAATTGAATGGTTTGATGAATTAATTTACCTAAGACCCGGACCCGATCATTGAAACGAGAAAGGATTTCATCACCCGACTCACACTCTTATCCATTGTGTGCTACCCTAGCTATCATTAAATTTAAAATCAATCAACTAGCTAGCCCTGTAGGAACACATTTTAGCAACAGGCGATCACAAAGATAAATTCCGTGAATTTTGTCGCCTGGGGACTTAATTAAAATTTGACTACCCCTTTCACTAATTTTCCAGATAATAATTGACTACATACTCGTTAGGATTTTTCCTTTACTCGTATGTGTCCAATTCAATTCTTTTGGTAGTCAATTTTAGTCCGTTCGTCTGAATCATGAGTCCATTTTCTCCCCGTTTCTGAAAAATAAAAAAAATATTTTCCTTCTTTTTAAAATTATTTCCAAAAAAAATCCCAAATTTTTTTTTTTTTTTTTACCTATTTAAAATGCCAACAAGATTTTCCTTTTCTTATTTTCAAATATCACAAAAAAAATCTTTTCTTTTGAATAATATTTAAAAACCCACAAAAAAATTATTTCTCTCGTCATGGCCGAAGAACGTCCTTTACGGGAATACTTTGGCCATTTCCCACTCCCTCGACGCTTGTTTGACGTTGATCCCAAATCGAACCTCCATACATTACTTCGTGGATTTAAATCTCAAACTCCCACTGTTGATACTCATGTGTCGTCCACGCACACATCTCATCTTCCACCGTCTCCAGTGATGAGTGTCAATTCATCCCATGCTTCATCACTGCTTTCTGGTTGATCACTCGTCCCATGAGTGTCCATTTATTTTCTCTCCATCTGAACCCACCATGGCTCAAGTGTTTCCCCATGACACTGTTTTAGAACCACCCTCGACATATTCTCACGACATATCCACTACCGAAGGGTATGAGTACCCAAGCTATTCATGGATGCCTGATCACCCTTCCACGCAATATGAATCCCAACCCTATGTTATGGATCCTTACAATTTCCAATAGTCATCATAGCTACCTCGTGCACCTCATACCTATCACTCCCCTTACTATGATCATTATGTTGATCAACCTTTTTATCTCTCACGGTGAAGCTTCTCCCATGTATGATGCACTTGACCCCGTTCCACACACTTTATATGAGTATTCGCTGCCTCCTAGTGTCTATAGCGAGTTGTATTGCCCTTCAAAGGCTTGAACAACGGTTAAATAAATTTGAGTGTGCGAACGATTTGGATTTCCCCTCAAGTCAACCCATTATTGCCCCCGTGTGGGACGATGATGTGTCGTCTTGTGCCATTGATTTGAGTGTTACCAATGCTATCATCCTGAGAATCTTGAAGTTGAGACCACCCTGTGGTCCGGGCCCCAAGTTGATAATTGTGTTGACATATCCATTGATTGTGAGACTTACCCCACACCACCCTACCCTCTCGAACCAACCATTGAGGTTCTCCTTCTATAGAGTCCTTATTTATGCCCGAGCCTACACCTTTTGATCATTTCCTTTGTGTTCCCCCGAAACCAATTGTTTATAGGTTAGCTCCGGCTGCGATTGCTTCCCACTGGCCTGACATTAAGTCCGAGATATGGATCATGTCCTACCATGTTTAGCTCCCATTGAGTCATATATTCATGTTGATTCTTCTATCTCGGCTTTGGATTACTCGTTTGATTTTTCCACCACCACTGATGGTGACACATTGGTGGAGAAGTTGACCACTCCATCTTTAGATACCACACTCCCTTATGAGTTTTCCTTTCCTCTTCCCGAGGAGTGTGTGTTCCCTACTCTCGAGTTAGATCATCTTCCCCCACCCTTTGTCCCACTCGACCCACACATCGTCCCTACTACCCCACCACTTGATTCGGACCTTGCTATTATATATTCCCTGTTCACATCTAAGAATTTAGGTCCTCACCTAAACCCACCCTCCGCCCTAGTTCTCCACGATCCCATTTGTGCGCTTTTCATCGACCCCACCATCCATGTGAGTATGCATGCTACTCTCACCATATGTGACACCGAGCTTATTCCTTTATGCACACCACTTCCTTGTGGTGTTGATCCTTTCCATCAATAGCTCCTTGGCGTGTCACAACGCGACCATTATTATCGTCCATTTATAGAACGGTCGTGCATTTTCTACGAGGCCCATACCTTCACTATTGCCAAACCATTTTGCATCCCTATACAATTTGAGCATCATTCTTACAATGCCCTTGTTGCCCTCACCTTTCGACTCAATAAGGCCCGTGATCGGTTCATCTTCACCCTCACCCTTATCGTTCTCACTTTTAATCTTCTTCCCATACGCCCATGGTCCACCGATTCTTTGCATCGAGTAAAGAACTTTGATATACAAGTGCATTGACCTCCGTTAGCCTTTATCCAACAAGACTGACACTTCAGTCTTATTTGGGGGTGATTCTCATCACCCAATTTTTCTGTGGCCCCGCACTTTCATAGCTCTTATCTTTAGGGTGAGATTGGTTCTGTCTGGATGAAGATATTAAACTTAGCGCTACCGGGAGGTAGCCCATCGTTTATTTTTTCTAAGTATGAGTCTTATCATGTTTGGGGGTGGTGTTTCACATCACCCAATGATTTTCACATGCTTTATAGACTTGTACGTATTTGTGTCGCATTTGTTCTTCAGGTTTTATCTATGCTCCATCATGCGGTACATTTTCATAAGCAGTTCATTATGGTAATATCTTTCCTACCTTGTGCTTTTATTTTTATAAATGGTTTTAAACATCGAGGACGATGTTCTCTTTTGTTTGGGGGTGGGAAATTTATCAAAATCGTACCTCTTTTAAAAATATTCAGAAACAAGTGATTTTAAATATTTTGTGAAGTTAAATTTAAATTTTTATGACATGAATTGTCTATCATCCCTCTTTTAGAAATCTAGGAATACCTGTGTTTGACTTAAAAATTACGCTTTTAACCTTAAATTAATTAATACCTCTTAAAGCGTACTTACACCATGAATTCCTAAACTCGGCAATTTGCACTATCACGTTTACAATCAAAAGTTGAAGAGTGAATATATTCTCAAGAGAGCCTTAAAAGATCATTATTGGCGACTTAAACCCGTGAGATTTGAGCTATTCACCTTTTTTAGGGTTTTTACGTATCTCCGAGTCACGAGTTGACTCAACTTTCTTTGGGTACTTCATTTAGTCATTGCATGGTCTCATTATTTTTTTCAAATTTGGCATAATCACTGAGAATGACTTTCATAAATCACATTTTTCATAAATCATATTTTTCACCCTTGGTAAAGTGTTCGGGCAAATGAGAAGACTATATGGTGAATAACTCGACATTCTCGACATAGTGGTTAACATTCTTTCATGAGCTCATATTTTTTTATGTATCCGCCATTTTTTATGAAGTGTGTGAGATGTTTGAACTTGTCTACATTTACTCACCTCCTCACACACTAGAGAGATATACTTACCCAATTCTCAGAGAGTTCGATTTAGAGATATATATCAAGTGAGAATTGAAGTCAAAGCTTTCATTCTATAAAGGCGATCTAAGAATTACTCTAATGATATTTAGGATTGTTTCACACTAACACACGATGAGTTTTAAGAAGGATTACGCTTTTGGTATTAAGTAATTTTATATATCATTTTGATAGTTGAATACGATATCCTTTAACGTCCTTTTTAGTTGGGTTGTATAACGTTTCATCATCTACTCAGATACTGCATTTAAATAGAATTTTGAATTTTGTGGGTACATTCACTGCAAACCCTCACGAGACACCACTCCTCATGTAGGGCAACCTATAGGTTTAACGGCTTATTGCACATGCTAAGTGTAATCACCAGTGCATACAAAAGTGGCACACTTTTGGTTACTTATCTCTGTTTTCTCTCTATTTTTGCTCGAGGACTAGCAATGTTCTGTTTAAGGGTGGTGTGATAAGCACCCAAAAGTGTATAATTTATACTCCGAATAGATGCATTTTAGTCACTCGTTTCAATTAAAATTGGCCCTATGTCGTATTTTATTATTTTTTAGGTCAATATGCAGTCGCAACATCAAATAATGCTAAATCAAGTCAACTGCGACTCAATAGCGGTTAAAAAGAGTGCATCGAAGAAATTAAAGAGACCGTGAAGTCAGAAGTCCCATTTGAGCTTGCACTGAAGAGTTCCGATGCCTAGTCCCGCACCTAAACTGAGCCTAAACCGAGCCTAAATCTACCCCGAACCCCATATATGTTTAGTTTGTGCATTTTAGATTTTTTTTTTATTTTTAGTTTGAGTCGTTTTTATTTTTAGGATTTATTTATAATTTATTTAGAATTTTCTAGAAATTATTTTCTATTTTTATATTTATTTATTTTAATTTAATTTTTAATTTTTAATTTTTAATTTTTAATTTTTAATTTAAAATTTTTAATTTTTAATTTTTAATTTTTAATTTTTAATTTTTAATTTTTAATTTTTAATTTTTAATTTTTAATTTTTAATTTTTAATTTTTAATTTATTAGGAGTTTTTTTTTTAGTTTTATTAGATTATTTTATTAGGTCTTTGGTTTTTATTTTTTATTTTTTATTTTTTTATTTTTATTTTTTTATTTTTTTATTTTTTTAATTATTTTTATTTCAGTTTTTTTTTATAGATTAGGATTTTAGTTTTTAGTAGATTTTAATTTTTAGATTTTTAATTATTTTTTATTTTTAGTTTAGATAGTTTCATTTTTATTTCTTTTAAAGATCCAAATGACACACAAACACTCTCCCTCACCCTCACCTTACAAACATACACCCTCATACACACTAAAAACCCTCTTCATCTTCTTCCTCCACCATTCTCTCTCCAACTCATAAAACTGATTTTAACAAAACTCCACCATGGCAACAAACTTACCTCACCTTTAACCCACTCTAAATCCATTTCCAACCCGAAACTTCCATCTCCACCCGCCGGACCTGCGCCAATTCGAAACCCAAAATAAAACCAATTAAACCCAAAGTTTAACCATCTCTGACCCCAGCCGAACCAACCCACGACTTCCACCTTCCCAATCCGACCTCCGACCCACTTGAAAAACCCGACCTCCACTGACCCAACTTCAAGCCGGATTCAACTCCTACGATAACCCGATCCGACCCATGTTCCTATCCAAACTCGATTTAGATCTTCACCAAAATAGGAACTAAAGAAATATCAAACCTAGCTGTTAACAAAAGACCCACGTGCTTCTAAACCCAATCCTTTTCACTTGGCCTTTTAAAATCCCAAAAAAATCTCCCAAAAAGATAAAACATCGTGGGCTTTAAAAAGAAGGAAGGGGGCTCACACGGAGAACAACACAGAGACGTAGGAGAGACAGAAATAGAGAGAGACATTATGTATATTATGTACATAGTAGGAACATAAAAAAATTCCAAAAAAATTAAAAAAAAAATTAGTTTAGAGTTAGAATAGTTTTTTTATTCTGTTTTTCAATTTTTTTTGTATAATCAAGTAATGGATTTGTGAGAACATTGGGACACACGTGCACGAACGCGATTCAAGGAATCAATTCAAAGGGAGACTTTTGTGTATTGTATTTCTTGTTCTACTCTTTAATTTGTTGTTCCATGTTTGTGACTGTGATTAATTTTTTCATTATGCTTGGCTAGTCACCCTGTTCAAGGGGTGAGATGCACTGCGTAGGATATTAATTTAATTAGTTGGTTTCATTAACTTTATATTTCTAGGTAAATTAATTTTTAACTGTCACCAATTAATTTGTGTAACGAGAGTTAGTAAATTAATTGTACAAATTAATGTTTGAATTTAGGAATCGAACTAGAGATAGGTTTTTCTGAAATTTGAATATTAATTATGTGTTGAAATTTGAGAATTCATACCGTTTTTTATTAAATTGATCCTAGCGGGTAATTTTGTTGAACAAAGTATAGTTCTTAATTTTTCATCGTGTGACATTTTTAAATTTGTTTTCTGAAAAGGATATTATTAAATTTGTAATTGTAATGAGAGTTAGATTATCGATTTAATATTATCTCGAAATATTTCAAATTAATAAATTGAGAAATTAAAATAATTGATAATGCGGTGTAATCTCATCTCTTGACATTCTTACATATTTCACACTCGATTGCACATTACTTTTCATTATTTAGTCATTTCATAATTTTTAGTATTTAGTAGTTAATTTTCCCTTGAAGTTGTTTTTAATAAAAAAATAAAAAATAAAAAAATATTTTCAAAAAATAAAATAAAGTGCAAGTTTTCGCAATAATTGTTTCACCTTGAAAGTTGGATTGATACATGTACTTACCACAATACGGGTTATTTTAGACAAGTTTTGCAGGTAATTTAAGGGATTCTGAGAGTAGCTTTTGAAGACAATGCTTATACAAAAAAGCTTATTATCATCTAGCATCACCACTTTTACTTACTAGTGTGCGTGAGTGTATTTTAATTTACAATTTATAGTAGATTTTATATGGAAGAGTTAAAATAGTTTTATATAACCTATTTAATGATAGCGCGTACCAATTTGGTCCTTTCAATTAGTTTCAGAGATTTAGGATTCACTTTATAAAAGTTTTTATTCCGCAATGATCTTGAACTCTTTTTAAAATTTATTTTTTTAGAGTTTAATATCTTGTTTTGTCATGGGAATTCAAAATGGTGATGCCTATTTTTCTTCTAGAAAATCCCTTTATGAATGTTTTAAAGAGGCAAAGTTTTATTCACAAGACGACATTAAAAGCGGTAATGATTTTTGCCAAGCGATGGGTGCAACCGAAGTTAAAGATATTTTACCTTGCACCACATCTTTAAATGCTTGGAACATCCCTAAATCTTCTACTCATGTATCAAATTTGTTGGATGATATTTTTTCATGTACTAGCGTAGAGTGTTTTGATAATTTAGTTGCTTTTACTTCTCGTTGTGTCTTTTAGTTCGAGAATATTTTTAACTGCCTGTCTACTAGTTGTGATAATTTTGATTTATGTGTAGATGTTTCTGAATTAGACTATGTAAATTTATCTCATATCTCACCTGCTAAAATTCACCCTACTTTCACAGATTATTTATATAATATTGATAATATTTTTTATGATGTTGATGAATCTGCAAGTGTTGACAATTATGTCATTTTAGAAGGGTGCGTGAATAGGAATATGTGACACCCCGCCTAATTAAATCCCGAGTAATCAGTCCTAAATTGAATTAAAACAGGTTTCTCAGTTGGTTCATTATTAGCATCATTGACGAAAACTTTTTAATTACCAATCACCTAAGTGAAATTAGACCGGTGACAAATTTTATCTTTCATTAACCCGAGAAAATTACTCATGCAGAAATAATAATTAAACATTCGCAATATACTATAATTCAAACCATCTCATAATATATAAAGAATAAAGTCTTACCGAGTCAACAATCGGATGAAAACCAAACCTGCTAAATAAAACCAATATAATCCAAAACTCAATAAAGTTCTTTTGTGTTCTTATTGTTTGAAATTTTGGAGATTCAAAGTTGCTTCTGAAACCTTTGACTCGTGTTTGGGTGTTCGATCTAGCTGGTTACATTGATTAGAGTTTGGGACTATAGTTTACGGATTCTTGGTCTGACTTTTTGGCTTGTGCTGTTGAATCCTTCAAAGTTTCAGTTTTCGGATCTGAGTTCATTTATTTGGTTGATTTCATTGCAAACATTTGGCTGGTTTTTGTAAGATCTCTTTACCCCATATATATATATATATATATATATATATATATATTAAGTTGTAATGGTGATGTCCTCGCTTTCAGAGCTAGTGTTTGCGATTTTTTTTCTCTTCAAATCTGGTGTGAGTGTGTTAAAATCGGTTTAAACTCAGTATGTTAAACTAGGTTTTTAAATCTTTTTTTTAAACTTGGTATTAACTCAGTTTAACTCAATATATAACTCGGTGTATAACTCGATGTTTAACTCTGGTTTAATTCAGGTGTAACTCAGTGTGTTTAACTGAAATCAGTGTGTGTTGATCACGAGTGATTAATTTGGGTGTGTGTTTTGGCTTGTGCAAAACCTGTTTAGGAGTGTGTGTGTTTAGATTTGTACCTACCTTTCATTTAGTCACTGATTGGTATTTTTCTTGGTTAACTATTGTGGACTGAATAATTTTTTTTAATCCACAATTTATGTGCGGTATTTGTTTAGACCTGTTCAAGTTTATTTTGGACTAAAATTAATTGGACTTTTTAAATCAGTTTGATTTTTGGTTGTTTATTGTTGAAATTTCATTTAGACCCAACTCTGTGTGTTGGTGTGTGTGCACTTGTCAAACTAAACTTAACATTTTTAAAACTTAAAAAAAACTACACTTTAGTTTTTTTTGTGTAACAATTTTTACTAAAATATGTTTTAGTTTAAATCTGATTTAATGTAATTTATTTGAATTTAAGTATAATCTAATTTTTACTCATAACTTGTTTACATCCTCTAAGTTGAACACTTTCGGTGCGTTCATTTTGTTTAGTTGGATTCAATTAGTGTGTGAACTTTTAAATAATATCTTTATTCATTTAATTTAATTTTAGTTTAACCCGTCCTAATTTCTTTCTTGTGTCGAGTGCTACACTTTTTATCTCGCACTCATTTGACTTGGACTGGATCATTTAACTCATACCCTTTTTCATTCTCTAAGTTTAATACTTTTTATTGTATTCATTTATACTTTGGTGGATTTTATGTGTGTATGAGTTTTTAATCCTAACCTTCTTATTTTATTGATTTGAACTAAGATTGGACTTTAATCTTTGTGATTAATATTTGGGTAACTAAAATCTGCTTTTGGACTTATCTCATTTTAGTAACTGTTCTGTTAAGTTTAATTCACTCCTAATTTATAAGAACTAAGTGCTACACACTTTATCTTTTGCTCCTTTTACTTGGACTTGATATTTTTAACATAACACATGTTTAAATTTATTCATATTCTATTTGGTGTTAAGTTAATTTTTATTTAGTAGCGCGACACAATAGTTGAATTTTATTTCCTATTTTATTTGTGGTCATTTGCGCCAACTAAATTGTTTTTGGATTAATCTTTATTTGAATATTAATTATTAAGGAAGACCTTGCACGTGTCTTGTGACTTAATATTGTAACAACTCGATTAATTTTTGGGCTATCTTAATTAATTTCTGAAAAATGGAGGAAAATAAAGTTTTTGATAAAATTATTTTTATTGCTCAAATATGTTGGTTATTATTTTTAAAGGCAATAATTTCAAACGGTTTCGAAAACGGAGTTAATACGGATTTTAAAATGATTTTTAAATATTTTTAACTCTTGGAGTTGTTTTGACTTCCAACTCTTCATTTCTTTGCCTTATTTAAAGGAGTCTTTTGGATTCCAACTCTTCATTTCTTTGCATTATAAAAGGAAGTCGTGGGAAAGCTTTTTAACATACTTTTGGCACAAATTTTGGCAGCAAATATATTTTATATTCCTCTTCTTTTTATATACACATTGGCTATTAAGATTTGCATTCGATTTGAATATTCATACTCGTGTTGTTACGTTTTATTCACCGTTAATACATTTGTTGAGCATCTTTCCTATCGTATTGTGTACTTCCCCATATTTTCTTTTAGTGGCAGGTTAGCGTGGATTTGGGCGCTATGGATTATTGAGATTGATTTTATCTTGGGTATTTTGGGAAGAATTTTTAATACATTTGAGAAGATTTGTATTATTTTGATGTATAGAGCTTTGGAGATTTGTATTTATTTTCGAGTTAATTGTTGTATGTAATTCGAGAGATTTGGTATTTAATTTGAAGAGATTGAGATTAGTAGTTTCTCTTTTGTTGTTGTGGGACTTAGATGCTCTATACCTTGTCACTTGTGGATTTGGATTTATTTTATCGCATTAGCGCTCCGTTCGCTCTCCCCGGGCGGGCGGGGTGTTACAAATGGTATCAGAGCTTAGGTATACGGCAACCCTCGGAGCTTGGGTTTTGGGGTCATTGCGTTGATAACAATTTTTGGAGATAGAAAATTTTAGGTGATATTCGTGATAAGTTTCGGAATTAGATGTGAGTAATTTATTTTTGGGAGACGTGATTTATTTTTGGAGATTATTGGCCTGATTTTGAGAGTTAGGCATTCGGCGAATTTCGAGGGAAAAATTCCATTGTTAGTGGGGAAGTGTAACAACTCGATTAATTTTTGGGCTATTTTAATTAATTTCTGGAAAATGGAGGAAAATAAAGTTTTTGATAAAATTATTTTTATTGCTCAAATATGTTGGTTATTATTTTTAAAGGCAAGAATTTCAAACGGTTTCAAAAACGGAGTTAATACGGATTTTAAAATGATTTTTAAATATTTTTAACTCTTGGAGTTGTTTTGACTTCCAACTCTTCATTTCTTTGCCTTATTTAAAGGAGTCTTTTGGATTCCAACTCTTCATTTCTTTGCATTATAAAAGGAAGTCGTGGGAAAGCTTTTTAACATACTTTTGGCACAAATTTTGGCAGCAAATATATTTTATATTCCTCTTCTTTTTATATACACATTGGCCCTTGAGATTTGTGAGTTCCAACCTTAGATTAGAGGTGTTCTTGGGGATATTTTGTTGGAGGTTCTTGGAGGAGCTTTTGTAGATCTTTTGTGTTTATCTTGAGGATGTGATCATTGGTTTCTCATAATGTTTTAAGGTATGGGGTTTTACACAATATGCTCCTTAAATCTCGCGAGTGTCATTCTCTTTTAATTCTTGTTAATTGAACTCATATTTGAATTGATAAATTCATTGAAATCTGGAAAATAATTGTTGAAATTATTTTGATTCATGTGGTATCATTATATTGTTGATGAGCACGTTGTCATGAGATTTTAATATGGCAAATCCACACTAACCTGCCACATTCATAGTTAATGAATGTTTATTGAAAAACTTAATTCATATTAATGAGAAAAGCTGAATTCATGTTAATGAGAAACGAATCATATAAATTAGAAATGTAAATGAATAATAATGTGATGTATGGTATGGGACATACGGGGATTATGATATGGGAATGAAATTATAATATGGAGACTAGAAAAGAGGAGCCATTAACTAGGAGGTTAATAGGAAACGTTAAGCGTGCACTCTAGTTGAGAGGGGAGAATAGCAAGTGAGAGTTGGATCTAACATGTACATAATAAATGCTTTATTGCACTTGTTAAATACTTGCTGTTTTAAAAATCATTTACACATTCGGGCTCTAACCCGTTTCCTTGCATATTTTCTTTTCTATTGTATCTTCTATATCAGGTGTCCAGCAGCAGGGACGCCATCCTTAGTTGATATTGACGAGCTATGGATTTATGGAGTTTTGCTTAGACGCTTATTTTCATTTGATTCACAGTATTCTTAGTTAGGGCATGTCGCCCAAAGGATTCAGTTATCTTTTTCTATCGGAGTCATATACTATTGTATTCGGGTCTTTTTAATACAATTAATATTGTTGGGATTTCTGTAATGGATTAATATTATTTGGGAATGTTTATTCCAATTGCATCTAAATTCTTTTGTGTTATCTATTTGGATATCAGTGTTGTAGAATAAAATGTGTTGTGTTATTCTTAAACTGGAAATGGATTTTGTTAAATTAAAATTTGGAAAGTTTTTAACACCAGCTTAATTGAGTATTGGGTGAGTTGTCAGTGTTTTTGACAGTGATGCTAAGAATGAACCAACTGTATATTCTGTTTTAATTTGGTATGGGATTGGCCACCCGGTATTTAATTAGGCGGGGTGTTACAAATATTTAATCATTCTATTAGCACCGATTAATTCAATCTCATCTTATTACTATTTATTTGTGTTGTGTACATCTACACTGGGTCTCGGGTTTTAGTGTGCGGTTGTGTGTGTGTTGTAGTCACTATTACCTTGGTATTATTGGGTTGAATGATTGTCAGTCAAGTTGGGTTGTATTTAGACTAGGCTGGGTATACGGGCTTGTATTTGCTTAGTTTAAATTATTGTAAACTGGTGGACTGTAATGTGTAATCGATAATTGGTAATAGTGGACTTGGGTGTGTGAGTTGTCCTAGGGAATTTTTTTTATATCCAATATCACCACTTTTACTTAGTAGTGTTCATGGGTATGTTTTAATTTATAATTTACAATAGATTTTATATCAAAGAGTTAGAAGAGTTTTATATAACCTATTTCACGCTAGTGTGTACCCTGACGTCCTTTCATGCTCCTAGGAAGTTTAGGAATAAAGTTGTTTCGGTTCCCAACACCTCCATCCGTCATGTTACACCTACTTGGGTTAGGAAATAGGACTTAGTGGCTTTAGGACTAAAACTTCATGGTTCTCATTTGGTTGCACTTAATTCTTCTCATTCTAAATCTAAAGAATGATTGTGTTACCATATTTTGTCATACGCTAGTCTTTGCATCGTGATTTATATCTTCCTAGTGTTATGACATGTGTATCATTTCGTATTATATTTTCCTTTATTGAGTCTTATTTGAAAAATACAAAAAGATTTTTGGTTTATTATATTTTTGAAAAAATATAAAAAAGATTTTGCATTTTTTTTAGTCAAAATATGTCGAAAAAACAAAAATATTTTTTTTAACAAACCGAAAATGGTGTGTTTTGTTTTTGTTTTTGAGTCTACATGTTTGATGTGGCATATTGGTGTGCTTAAACCCCCTTCCTTTCATTATCCATGTGGCTAGGACATTTGGTCGTAATTATTGATGCTTAGAATGATCTTAACCACTGTATTATGATGTTGTTTCGAAGTTGATACATTTTGATTCGACTTTGTTTATATGCCATATTTGCACACATGCACGAGTTTATTTGGATGTTTGACATCTCTTGCATATTTGAGTTTGGTGAGACGTTTTATCTCAATTTTTTCATATATGCGTAAGTAGACATAAGGAGGAGGTGTGCATGTAAGAACCGTTTACCATGAGAATAGTAATTGAAAAGAATGATGAGTGTTCACGGGAAAGGGCTGCGAGAGTGTAAAATTGATTCGTCGTGAAAGCCACCATTTAAAAGAGCCCAAAATAATTAAAGGCAATAAAACGAATCATATGCCAAAATATAGGCCATTTTGTTCTGATCATTCAAAAGAAAATATGATATATATATATATATATATATTTGAGGGAGTTTGGATGGATAAATTAAATAGGTTTGCACCACGAATCCTAACGTTGAAAAATCGTGTCATGTTGCTATTGTTTGTAGAATCGTCAAAATTCCGGATTTGTGTGCATGTTTGATTGTTTAGTTCATTTAATTCACACTTTAATTGTCACATATGACTAAAATAAAGTTTGATGATTTATAGCTATCAATTAGAGCTTTTTTATCATTTCAATGTGTTGGAATTGTGATTCATTTGTTGTAGTTCACGCCCATACATTCCATGTTCATGTTTGAGCACATCTAAATTATGTTAGCATGTAACTCACATTTGGTTGTTTTATGTTTTCTTAGTTTAGCTACTGTTTTGTAGTTTTAAGCTCCTTTCAGTTAGATTTTTTATGAATTTTTTTCACTGGGCAACACTGTTTAACCTTCTGAGCTGGAACTAGGATTTTTGTTTGTTCGTTCGAGTGACATCTAGATGTCGCGCGAAGTTATCGTTCAAGCGACGTCACTTTATCGTTCGAGCGATGTCTTTGTCTCGTTCGAGCAACGTATGGGTTTTTACAATTCATTTTGTTTCAGTACCCTACTACTTGTGGAATAGTTTTGGTACTATTGAGTTGCTTCTAGACAGCTTGTTTTATGCAGATTCATATTTGATCACATATTTCGCTGCAATGGTTCGTTTAGTCACACCTGCATATATTGTTGATTCATATTGTGTGATTATTTTTTTCTAGATACGGATTTGATACTGTATATCATTATTAGTTGGTTGTTTCATTGATATCTAGATATATTTCATTGATTTATCTCATGTTAGATAAGTTTATCTTTTCACCGGATTGTATATTCAAGACAAAAAGGGGGAGAGATGTATGTGATGTAGGGGAAGATTTGTTGAGCACTGTGTTTATTTGTAACTATATTGGTATCTTGTTTATCTGCATATTTGATATCCGAATTTTAAAGTTGTTTTTTGTTTTAAATTGGTATCAAAATATTTTACTCACATATTTCATTATGATTTATATCATTTGTTCCTCCATACTTCACTGGGTATTTGTCTGTTTCATGCATGGAGGTATGCTTTATGAGTTTCTAGATTTCAAGACTACATCACATTTAGAGACAGTGTTGTAATACCCCGTATTTTCGTGATATTTATTTTTGGGGATTAATTGAATTAAATCTGTATTAATTGGAAATTAATCCGGATAAAAATATTAACGAGATGTGAGTTAGTATTTGATCACAATGTGTATACTTGGCAATATATGAATATTGAAAATATTGAAATTGTCGCGAGATTAAAATACGGCAATTTGGGAAACTTTGTTGGGACGCGCGTGACAGTCGCGTCAGGAATATAATTATTTGAATTAAAAAGTGAATTTTATTTTTATCACCCTTATGGTCATTTTGAGTGCGCCAATGCGTCCGGAAGGGTCGAAATAGTCAGAAAACACTAGCCGGGGGTTAAGTTTGGGTCCCGGGGCATTATTGGGCCATACCGGTAACTTATAGGGGCATTTTGGTAATTTCGGAAATCTGGGAATTAAAACCCACGAAAATTAGTAACAAAAATTTGACTTATTCTTTATCCACTAAACCCACTAACTACACTAAGGGACTTAATGGACTACGGGAGAAGTTAAGATATAGTCCCAACTTACCAAAAACCAACCACACCTCCATTGTCATCATCCTTAGAGAAACTTGTAGAGAGAGAGTGAGAGAAGAGAATTCTGCAGAAAGAGAGAGGGAGAACAACTCAGACTTCAAGATTCAACATCAAATTCGGAGAAAGATTAAGGCAAGTGGTTTAATTACAATTGATTCAATGCCGTGCTTTTCTATGTTTAGGAATTATCGAATTTATCTTGGAAGATGATATAGACCCATGAATTGGAAGTTTAAAACTATGAACTATGTTAGGGACTGCATGTAGAAACATTCTGGACGAATTATGAACTCAGAATTATGACCCTTGATGATTTAAAAACGGATTTTAGAAGAGGTTTATTAATGTTCTTGAAAGAAATAGAAATCTGGAATTCTTGATGAAGATTTGACCTATACAAAGCCTTTGAATGATGAATTATTGGTTTTAGAACGTTAACACTATTGTAGGATGGTTATATGATGATATTATAACGTTATCTTAGAGTTTCATGCTTGTTAATGGTGTTTTGGGTTGATTTGGAAACTGCAAAACGAAGCAGTCCGTAACCATACCTGGTGCGTTCGATCGATCGACATTCATCAGTCGATCGATCGACCACCATCGATCGATCGAAGGAAAAGGTCGATCGATCGACCTTCCCAGAATGAGTAAAGTTTTTCCCTATTTAAATTTTAATGATGTTAACCCTTGAATAATATTGTTGGAGACCATATGAATACCCTTAACCTTAAGGAAGACCAGTAGGCATGGTTATGAAGTTTGGACCTTAATTAGAATTCAATTTGAGGAATTATTCTAAACTAATGAAATTCGATAAGTGAGTTAATATTTGGGTTAATAGTGTAAATTTGAATAATTTGATGAAATGAGGTTTGGGGCAGAAGTAAGGACCTTAGGAATAAAGATGTTATACGTGGGGATAATAGGAACTTAATAATCTATTTTAGATAGGTTTTAAGTATAAGAAACTACGACGTGAGACGTGTCGACAATTTAACTTTTATATTACCGGGAGACGTAAAATATACAAATTTGGAATAATGGTATAAAGATGTAGAGTATACCTTTATTAATATTGAATTATCTAAGATGTGTGAATACTTTGTATATGATTTTTATATGTATGACATACCTACCATACTTGCTATCACGGGAGGTTACGTTCGCTTAGGGCCTTCTTATCCTTGTGTTGCCCGGATTTAGATTGGTACCTCGAGGACATAGTTCAAGAGAACGACTTATTTGTGAGTTAATAAGCCAGCTGACTATGGAGCGTAGGTATGTATGTGACCATGGATATGTTGAATTATGTTCGCCTCCATTTTTGTGTGTGGTGCTTATTCCAACAATTCCTGAGAGATTCGGAATTTGTGATCCTTATGTACGTGATGTACCGGGATGGATAGCAGAGTATGTGTGCACCGCAGCTTAGCCTTTGGGTGCTTGTATTGTATATTTATGATGTGAATAATATACGGTTAAACGAAAAGGAAATTTCCATGTTAAATTGTGGGTATAGTAATTGTAATATTATGAAAAGATAAAAGGGGACAGATATCAATAAATGGTTTTGTTAATAATTGGGAATCCGAGAATTAAAGTGGAACTCTCTATTTAATTGTTAAGGTTGGAAATTAAACGTGAACCGAGTAGAAGTGTTAGAAACTCTTTGGAATTAGATAGTTATGAGAAAACACATGAATGGGTACAGGGACGTTAGGAGTGCACAGTTAGACGAGAGGTGAGTATTTCATGTGAGAGCACATCCTAACATGTATCTTGCATTCATTGTTTTAATTATTATTAAAGAACTTGCTGTTTTTAAAATACTCTCCACATTCGGGTTCTGACCCGTTTGCTTTCAAATCTATCTTTTTGTAAAAACCATTTTAGGTGCCCAGCCACAAGGACACCATACTTAGGATCCTCATTCAGGTGACGAGCTGTAGCAGTTTGTGGAAGTTACAGGACATTGATTATAGACGCTTCATCTATCTTGACTCTATACTCAGTATTTATCAGTTGTAGGGCATGTCGCCCATTTCTTTTAGAGGCATTTCATTTATTTCAGTTATTCAGACTTCGGGCATGTACTTGATTCAGAATTCAGACTTGTCTTATTATTTTCAGTTGCGGGATTGTTGTGAGGAGTTTTCCTCCGGACTTATTACTATTGTTGGTTATTTCATTACTTCGTTATGGTGAATGGATTTATGTTGTTCTTCCATTATTCTTTTATTACACGTTAATCAGATAACTTAAAATTTGGCAACTTACTTTTTTAAATACTAGGTGGTTAGTAATCATTTAAATATTTTCGACAGTGATGCTATTAACTGGATCAACTTGACATTTTTTATTAATTTAATAAAGGAGTAGCTACCCGGTATTTAATTAGTCGGGGTGTCACAAGTGTCATGCTTTCCAGTCCATTTTTTACAAGTCTTGTCCTGCAATTTTTATTTTTTGGTTTATAGGATGGGATTTAGGAGTCATACAACTTGA
Organism: Sambucus nigra; assembly: GCA_949130495.1. Classification (NCBI taxonomy): domain Eukaryota; kingdom Viridiplantae; phylum Streptophyta; class Magnoliopsida; order Dipsacales; family Adoxaceae; genus Sambucus; species Sambucus nigra. Next base: position 446,096,663 of record OX422218.1, on the reverse strand, counting down.
CAGCCCGGCTTAGGCATTTCACTGTTGGGTTTATCCCGGAATAGTCAAAGGGGCATATTTGTAAGGGAAAATATCCAATTGAGTCCATTGTATAGTTTTGGCTTATTCCCGCAACAAACCACGTTTGAGTCATAGGTCGTATTTTTGTCATGATCCCACACAGACTATTACGTATTGAAGTTTAATTGAAGACATTGCGGCAAAGCTTAAAGGAATTATTTATGCCTAAGTTTAATTGGTGCAAGTTTATTCGTCTTCAAGTTAAATTGCATTCCGAGATCACTTAGGTATGAATGCGTAAATTTAATGAGACTCAAAATTTAATTTTTATAAGGATAAGGATGTTATTTTATTAAATAAATGTTTTAAAATTATTTTATAAGTGTTTAAAATGTTTTACACTTCGTTAAAATATGATAAGGACAGATTAGAGAAGATTTTTATTAGGACTCTAATTCGCGCGTCACACAAATGGCTTCAAGCGACATTCACTATCTTTCAAGCGAGATGTCACTGTCGTTCGAACGATATGGTCATCTCGTTCGAGCGACAGCTTCCATCATTTAAGTGAGCCACCGCCTTAAGAATTATATATATAGGCATGTTTCCTTCAGATTTCATAAGTGTCCGTTCTAGAAAAACTGTTTACGAATCAGTACGTTTTTGTACACAAGTTTTCTAAGGTTTTCCTAAGTAAATGCATTCTTAGAATTTCAAAGATCTGAGTTACCATTAATATATGCTATAGTGATCTTTGTGGCACCAAGAAGAGTTGTTTTACACTTAAACACTGTTGGTTTGGCGATGAAAATCCGGCGGAGTTCGATTTCAACATCGTAGACGTTACAAGCTATATCGGTGGACACCGAGACATACGTGGACACGTGTGTTGTGGACATGTATCATTGAAGAAGGACTTTTTGCTTGGGCACTATGAGAGGAGTGGTTGAATATCGGAAGAGCGTCAAGTCTCATTGGGATCAAGTCGTTGAGTAAGACTTTTGTTTATTCGTTGTAATTCCACATTCATAGTGATTGTCTGGCTTGGGTCGTTCGAGGTTTTTCCCGTTGTGGTTTTCCTCATACATCCGGCGCTGTGAGTATTCTCTATTTTTTTACTTGCTTTAATCATTAGATGGATGTTTAGGAATAATCAAGATAAAATTTGGTTAAATGAAAATTGTTCACAACTTGGTGCAAAAAAAAAAATTGGAAAAAGGTTTTTCTTAAAAAAAGAAATTGTTTTTATCATCCTTAAAACACTTTCCGCTTAAGAAATTAAAAGGGACCATCACATGAGCCATGGCAATGAAAATCGATATGCCAACCCTTGAGTCTCATCACCTTTTATAAGAGTATAGTGTGACACCCCACCTAATAAAATACCGGGTGATCAATCCTATACCAAATTAAAACAGGAGTCTCATATGGTTCATTCTCAGCATCATTGTCAAAAACCAATTTAATTACTAATAACTTATTAGGCTGGCATCAAAATTTTATTTAAGTAATATTTATAACTAAACCAATCAATTAAAACATTCACACAATTTATATGCACGAAACGGAACTGAAATAAAATAACTGAACACTCGGTACAACATAATACAACCAAATCGAATGCCGCACTAAAAGGTGGTAAAAGAATAAATAAATACAGTTGGGCTATCAGCCCGAATATTACTACGATGCTTCCCATCGAGATTACAAGGATAAAAGCATCTACAGTAAACCTGCATGCATCCGCAGCTGCTGCAGCAAACGTCTGACTCGAAGGAATCATCATTCAGGCATCCTTGTGCTGGTCACCTATATATATATAGCAAGAGAGGGAAAACAGAGAAACAGTTCAGAGCCCGAGTTTGAAAATATTTTGCAAGTGCATAAATTCCATATTTTAAAATATGAAATATCTCATATTTAAACTGGTATCGCACTCTCATGAGATACACCTCACCCCTCTTCTAATAGTTCACACCTATCGCATACCTTTTTAAACAATCTAGTTAAGCTACCGTGCCTAACAAATCTCTTCCACCCACCTACTAAATCCTCGTGACTATCACCTATCTTGCGTGATATAACATAAGTTATATCATAAGTTATCATGTAAATTAACTTAATATAATCCTCAATGTGATATATATATATATATATATATATATATATATATATATATATATATATATATATATATATATATATATATATATATATATAGTTCTCGTTTTTATATATATAATAATAATAATAATGTCGTTCATATTCCATAACTTTCGCTAGTTTAAAATACTATTTTCACCTTAGTATATAAAATCCCGTATATATATAGTTCTTAATATACAAATCAAAATTTAAATCCGGATATAATCTCCCGGAATGAGAATAAATCCTTATTCATTTTACTCTTTACACCAGTTAAAGCTATATGATATATCGTCTTCATATACAAGCAATATACTATACACAACAAGTATAATAACCACCCCACCGAGCTATAACTCGAGGATGTAGTCTCATAATGCCTCTTTGCATCCGAGTTTACTCAATGAACCACGGTACCAAGCCATACTCACTCATGGTCATGGTAAAAATACACAACGGTGGAGGCGGTCATATTCCCTCATGAAAGTGGAATAAATCTATCGCACTCATATGCAGGACGATATGACCTTGGGATATACTATCCCTGCTCCTCAAGCCAGGAGATTCACCCACATCGCGTAACCTCCCTGGATCGCACTAGAGAAAATATATAACCTGGTTGTCCATCCCTATGCTTGGGGAAGCTTGTGGAACCAGCCTCTAAAGTACAAATATACCAGTCATATAAAAATATATTTATATTCATATCATATCATATATATACTGTAACAACTTTCGTATATATAATATATATCCCTTCTCAATATATATATGGCTATAATTGCCAAACTCTTGTAACGATAGTCAATAACCCCGAATGATCCCATTCGTAATAGTATATAAGCATTCATACACTTAAAATACTAAACCCATATGTATTCTCTATACACACTTGACGAATACCTCTCTCGAACGTTGTTCGACCCAAACATTCACTAAGTCCATACCCCGGATTGTACACTAAACTAATCTAAGGTTCTCTCTTTCATTCCAAGGTTTATTCACCCTCAATACCATCATCTAGAAGTCCTAATATCATAACTAGAATCCCCCATAATAATCTCCAATTGCAATTTAACTCCCCCTAAACTCGAAAAAGGAAAACTGCCAAATTCAACAAAGGCGAATCGATTCGCCCCAAATGTGAATCGATTCGGGCTAGCGAATCGATTTGGTTCCCATCCTAATCGATTCGGAAAGTATTCTGCAAGAAGGTCCTCAAAGTCGAATCGATTTGGTCTCAATCTGAATCGATTCGGTCTAAGACAACCTTACATGTCCCCTTATGTGAATCGATTCGGTCTAGACCCGAATCAATTCGCCTTGTTCGGAGGGCACTGTTTGGGAGATTTCATCTTCTTCAAAATACCCAAATATCAATCCATTCTCCATTTTATGGTTTCTAACCTCAACCAACATCACTATAATCATCCTATCACTGATTTCTAACTAACACGTCAATTAATTTTCTCCTAATGTCAGGTTTGATTTCTGTTTAACGATTTCGACCTCGGACACCCTTTCGTAGAAATATCATTACTAATTCAAAAAAAATCAGAAAAATACATGTCGGAGCCAATGCGACCATATCGAAAAGATCTACAAATTTTATTTTTTGACCAAGAACCGGAATCGATTTGCATCTATCCCGAATCGATTCGAATTGTGCACTGAGTTACTATTCACCTTCTTCTCCAAAATCCCAAACATCCATTAATTCACCTCCAAGATTTTTATTTCTTCTCCCAATATTATTTAATCACAACCAACTATATATATTTAAGTAAAATAGGTTCGAATCATCCTAGAACCAAGAATCAACAACTAATTTCTAGAAATCCCAAAGTTTTCATAATATGAGATTTTATCCGATTTTAATCGTTCAACTTCCGAAAAACCCGTTTCGATTCAAGAAAACCCAACCCGAGAATCTTTATAATTTATCACTACCAACTATAATATGAGATCTATTCTTAAAATAATAAATAAAGTAAACACTTTCCTCGTGGATAAAATCCGATGACCTCGAGACGAATCTCGCGGAGTTTGGCCCGAAAATCCCCTTTCTTCCTTCTTCTCTTATCTTCTTCCTTTTCTCTCTTCTCTTTCTCTCTCTTAGGGCTTAATTATGAGAGAAATGAGGGTTATAAGGGTTTATAAAGCTTATCCCTTATTATACCCAAAATTGACTCGTTTACTCAATTGCGAGTCCCTACTAGTCCAAAAAACTCCGGAACCTAAACACTACCCCCACGGATACTCTATTCTGACTATCTTGGCCATTTCAAAACCAATCGTGCACTCGAAATTTCCATCCGAGTCACATAACTAAAATTCACTAGTCGTACCGACACTTCTCAATACACATTTTCTACAACGTAATCTAATTTCCATCGCTTAACCGAACTATAACGTGACATAAAAATATTTCGACTCATTTACTTAATCCCCAAAGTAACTATAACGGTTAACATCTAACCCTCATAAACTCCAAAAATTATTCTTCATAGAAATTCCTCAAATTTCCAAATTACACCCACTTATGTAATTTAAATATCCATAAAAGTACGGGGTATTACATTCTCCCCCTACAACAGAATTTTGTCCTCGAAATTTGGATACGACCGGTACTACCAACCTAGGATCGCTAATCACATTTTATTCTTGTACACACAAGTTGAAAGGTACTAACCCAAATGGTACCCTGCCATATGCTCGTTCACGGTACCCACCTATATCAAGGATTATACTTTAACGTAATAGCTTAACTAAGTCTCCATATGCTACAACACTACCTCGGTCGTAAGGTTAACTCTAATAACGTCACATCGTACCTAGCATTTTTATTACCGTATATGAAGAAAACAAGTCTATACTCGCCACACTAACTTATTGATCCCATCGGAGAAACGCTACTAGGCGTCCACTCATCTACATTAGGACATCTAATTTAATTACACTAACGCTTAACTACTCCCATCAGTCTCATCGCTTAGCTTGGGCGTGCTAATTCTTATTGCACCTATATAATTGGATTCTTGCGTATGCCATACGGCATTCCATCCGACAAACTCCAATCTCATTTATAACTGCCCCAAAGCATATTCTTCATCTTTATATAATACGCTCCTTCTACTTCGAAAGATATATGTCAAATCAACTTACCAAGGTGACACACACCCTATAATCCGTGCTTATCTGCACCACTACTGCAAACGTCATAGACGTAACACTCTCTCTAAAGATGGGCCTCACTTTCTTTCGGCCTGGTGCCCCAAGTTACTTGAGATTCCATTCTTCCTATTCCTGGAAACCCAATCCTTGTCAAAGTTAACCCACTATTATTCTCGTGGTTAACTCACTACAACCTTCCTAAAATAGCGCCACATGCCCCACTGGACTTACTTCCTAATAACCCTAAGATCGATGTGTTTCCTACACACGTAAAATGAGTATTGTACAAACTATATCCCTAGTGCCCAAAACCTTTCTCAATTTCTGAGATTCGCTCGGTTTCATGCATGGGACGTCTCGTAAAGCAAAATTCAAATAAGTAATCCTCCCGTTACGCTACTACCTCTCATCGTTGGTCATCAAGATATAACGACCTAAGGCAAACAATCGGGACGGCTAAACTCCTATCTCGTAGCCCTACTAATGCGCTTCTGCCTCTATGTCCTTCCATTTCGGCGAAATGGAAAGTCTAACTAATCGGGGTGCCTACTCTCTGCAAAAGTGTTGCAAACATCCTACCCAAAACATATTTCCTCTAAATTTTCCTTCTATTCAAGTCTTGGCTATAAGCCTCAACCCGAATTCCTTTACCTTGCCTCGTCCACATATTTATGGTAAGAGAAACATTTCCAGTGCTTTTCCACAGCACATCTACTTTTTATTAGCCCCTAATCATCACATGACTCTCAACTAATTTCACCAAAACCAACATCCTAGAATACAGTAACATCTCTCCACTTCTAACGTCGTTAAGGTTCATGCATGGAGTGTCTCGTAATCGAAATCCAAACAAGGAACCCCTCTGATACATTACTACTTAACTTTGTCGATCGTCGAGATATATCAGCGTAAAACATGTAAAATAATAAATCCTTCATACCTTAGATCATATCTATAAGGTCCCCATGCACTAAACTCATGCTAGTGAAACATCTACTGACCGAAGTTCCATCTAAACATATAATAAATGGCGAGCTCAACCCATATCTAGGTGAGATATCACAAAAACAACCAGTTCCACCCTGGAACCGCAGATATGATAGTGTTGCAATCATTAGCTTGATATCGCTCCGATCATCCACAAATACATTACACTTACAATAGTACCATTCTCGTATAACACACACAAAACGAGAAGTATAAACCAGATATAATTTCAAAATATCAACACCCGCTTTTACAGCGAATGAAGGAAAAGAGAACCCCACTACCGCAAAAAAACACATAGTCATACCTATATAATGTTACCGATACTACCAATAAACTCGAATCACACACACAAATCTAGGGCTAATAAAATACTGTGACCGAATCTTGTGACAAAGAATATACCTCCTTCATACGAGGTGAAACTATTAACAATATTCTTGCCCATTACCCTGGCTGCTCCAAATGGTTCCCAGATACAGTACACTTGTCCTAACTGAACCAAAAACTACTTTGATTATTGACCCACCTAGGCACCCTACTTTGTCCTTCAACTCCTATCAGGCAAGATTAAAGCGTGTGGTTGTACACTCCACGTCACCATATTCTCCATGTCTGGCCTCCCTAACCATGTTAAGGTTATCAGTATCTCAGACTTTATAGCCTCGATCCTGACAATCACCCTCGTAGTTCCCTTAGCTCCTCCAACTAAAAGGAAACATGCTACCGGCCTCAATTGCCTTATTTTAATGAATTCCCCGAGTGGATGTCCACCAATGGGGTTCCACGAACACAACTTCTCTATAAGTGTTAGCAACATTTACTAGTGAGCGTATCATTCCACTGAAGGACTTTATCCTCGTTGCACCTACTTTACTTCGGTACAAGGTTCACTTCTCCATATCACTCTTTATTCACTGTCGGCCTCTGATTGATCCTCGTGTGAATAATTTGGATGCTGCATTCTCCCCAAGTCTGGTAAATTGAAGGAATTCGCGATTAAATCCATGTTCCCCTAAACATGGTGACTACCGTTCCCACCATTTCGACATTGCTCCAACAAGTGAAAAAAATTTCCTTAAATTTTTACATCCGGGCATTTCTATACCCTTCTTTTAGCTGAATCTCCTGAGCATTCTACTTCCATTGAATAAATCTACACTGCCTCCGCATAACCTTAACTTCAACGTATGGTCCTTATCAAAGACCTTTCAAACTTTTTCCCAATTTAACTTCACTGGGTAATTCAAGTTTAGCACCACTCTCTACTATAGCGGTATTTGGATAAATATAACTACTATACTTTAGTAGTCGTTGTAGAAATCCATGAAAATGCCACGAAGGGAGTGACCTCCACTGCGGTCCTCATCCTCGACTTAAACCTACAGTTCTAACTAAGCCTCGCCTCCTGCTGCCCTTATAACGGTCTTCCCTGGTGGCCCTTCATCGATCAGCACACGAATCGCGAACGAGAGCGCAAAAGATTTACTATAATCTTACATAATGGAAAGAGAACGAAATCTCACAAAAGGAATCAACAATCCTAACTATAAGGCTCTATGTAAAATCAAAAACAATTCTGAAAGTGTAGTACGTCCGCACAGATTCCTAAGGACATTAGAACCTGATGCTCTGATACCATCTGTAACACCCCGCCTAATAAAATACTAGGTGATCAATCCTATACCAAATTAAAACGGGAGTCTCATATGGTTCATTCTCAACATCACTGTCGAAAACTAATTTAATTACTAATATCTTATTAGGCTGGCGTCAAAATTTTATTTAACTAATCTTTCTATCTAAACCAATCAAGTAAAACATTCACACAGTTTATATGCATGAAATTGAAATGAAATAAAATAACCAAACACTCAGTACAACATAATACAACCAAATTGAATGTCGCACTAAAAGGTGGTAAAAGATTAAATAAATACAGTTGGGATATCGGACCGAATATTACTACGATGCTTCCTATCTAGATTACAAGGATACAAGCGTCTATAGTAAACCTGCATGCATCCACAGCTGCTGCAGCAAACGTCTGACTCGAAGGAATCATCATCCAGGAATCCATGTGTCTGGACACCTATATATATACATATAGCAAGAGAGGGAAAATAGAGAAATGGGCCAGAGCCCGAGTTTGAAAATATTTTGCAAGTTCATAAATGCCATATTTTAAAATATGAAATGTCTCATATTTAAATTGGTATCGTACTCTCGTAAGATACACCTCACCCCTTTTCTAATAGTGCACACCTATCGCATACCTTTTTAAACAATCTAGTTAAGCTACCCTGCCTAACAAATCTCTTCCACTCATTTACTAAATCCTCGTGACTATCACCTATCTTGCGTGATATAACATAAGTCACACTGTAAGCTATCACATAAGCTTAACTTAATGTAGTCCTCAATGTGATAGATATATATATATATATATATATATATATATATATATATATATATATATATATATAGGACGATGATGTTAAGATTCATCACCACTATATAAGAGGTTGTGAGCTCAAACAGTAATAACAATGGAAGCAATAGAGTTATGTATGTGTATAAGTATATAAAAGGGGATGAGTATAAGAGGAATGAAGACAATGATGTATAGTGGTTCAGCCAATCAGGCCTACGTCCATTATGGGTGTGTGATCCACTAAATATGGGCACTATTGGCCTTGTATACAATGCACATAAGTTCTCTCTCTACTGTGTGTACAAGCAGAGCTTTAGCTAAGGTTTTAATTATCAATCTCTTTATAAGGTTGAAGATGACAAGTATATATAAGGCTTAGGGGGAGTAGTATACCTCCCAAACATGCATTGATCATGTGAATGATGATCTAGCCAATTACCTGTTGACACCTGGTTGTACCACTTGTGGGTAATGATGACATAATATTCCCTCACATGAGGCGATGATATTGTTATAACGGTCTGGTCCACGTGATATATGAGCCCCACGCGCATTGTCCCACGCATCTTCCAACTCACATGCCATGATGATATCACCCTTGTCTTATGATGTCAGGCTGAGAGTGAGGTTCATACTCGCATACTGGATCTTGATTATTGTGCAGGCATCGTACTGTCGTCCCCTCTTAGGGTAGTTTGGTCGTACTAACACTTAGCCTCATCTCGTCCTCAGGTCATCAAATCTTTGATGACTGGGTCATCCTGTGTTAGGGTCGTCCAATTTTCAAGTTATGGGGTCGGCCTGTCTCAGGGTCATCCGATCTCGGGTGATGGGGTCGGCCTAGCCGACCCCCCTTCTTCAGTAATACCCCCGAGGAAGTAGAGTCGGGCTCTCGTCTGGGGCGAGGTTACCATCGGCCTCTCTAAGGGTATATATTGGTATATCAATCACCCCCTAGCCCTTAGTCATCGATGTTGTTAAGATGGATGGGGGGTAATGTTTTCTTTGAATGCCAGGTGAGTGGCCAGGTTGATGAGTGACATTTGTCAAGTTGGTTGATGTCTTTTCAGGTGTCAATCATCATTTATGTTTCCCAAATGTGACGGTTGCACACTATGCTTGGGACTTTATGCCCTAATGATGCTTCTCCTCATGGAATGTGCACTGCTTTGATTAATGGAACCACTAACGTCAAAGTATTTAAACCATTTTTCAAACAATCAATTCTTTTCTTCTTCTTCTTCGCGTGTACACTCTCTATCTCTAGCTTCTTAGCAGCTTCAACGAACTTTTTGCCATTTTCAGCCTTTCTTCCTATGTTCCAAGCTTAGCTGAGTTTCAATCTTCATCCTCAGGTAACCTTTCTACCCTAAATTCCCTTTTTATCTTCTATTCTCGCTTGTTTCTTGCTTTGGGTTTATTTTCCATTTCTTGGTTATTTTATACTTCTCCGGCATGAGAACCCGCCCTCCCGTGGCGGTTATAGGGCTAGGTATTAGGTTTTAGGCTTTTTTGGATTCTTGCTCCACCTTTTCGTGGTGGTTTAGCATCTATTATGATGATTCTTAGGTTTTCTGGTTGCTCACCGGTGAACCTGGTTCTTCTTGTTCTTGGGTGTTCATCCATCAAAAGCACTCATTTCTTTAGGTTCAATCCAAAAGTCAACATAGTTAACTGTTTACTTTGTTTGTAGGTAGTTTGGGCAAATTCTTTAAGTGTAGGGTCTACCTCTTAATGCTCAAAAGGCTTTATGATTTAGCCTAGGAGTTTCCATCTTTGAGAGAGAGATTCTTTACAGAGATTAGGAGAATAGAGGAAGAGAGCGAGTGTAGACATAGAGCCGACCTTGTTTGGGTATGACCCATTTTCCTAATTCTGTTAGCCACTGTTTTACCCTCTGAGTTCTTTGGGTCTTCCCCTCATCCAACCGAGCCTCAAAGGCAAGAAGGAGGAATGGATGCCAGAGCATCATCTTCCATGGGTGTTGGACCTTCTAGGAGAAAAGACTCCCCAACACTTAGTCTGAGCCGACAGGCCGAGGGTACAGTTCATCTCGAGGCTATTCATGTGACATCCCTGTACCCTCTTGCTTTCCAAGCTGCGTTTACCGATAGACCTCCAAGAGACGATGAGGTTGAGAGGTCTGGGGACGAGAGGGCTGAGGACGATAGTGAAAATTCTGATAATGATCCAGTTGATACCTCAAGGGCCTCAGCTTATGTATCTTCTATTAGAGATCTTGGCCTCTTGCTATGGAGGAACCTCTTTGGTATATAGCCTAACGTGACTATGAGGGTCTCGAATGAAGATGAGAGGGTGTTCTAGGGGCAAAAATAGAGGTTTTTGTCTATGAACAGATGCTTAGGGTCGGTGTTAGGTTCCCTCTTCACCCGGTAATAGTCAACATACTTTCTTTCCTCAGGGTTACTCTTTCCCAACTTCCTCCTAACTCTTGGAGGACCATCCTTGACTACATCTCCCTCTGGACGAACACATTCATCGATCATCCCTCGGCTGATTTATTCATAGCCTACTATAACATAACTTCCTCATCCAAAAAACCTGGATATTTTCACCTAGGGGCTAGGAAGATGGATAAAAAACTTCTTCATGTAGCATAAATTTCCAACCATGATTGGAAGAAGAGGTTCTTCTTCGTCTCTGTGGACTGGGAATTTCCCACCGGGGTTGAGCCTCTAGAAGAAAGTTTGAGGGTTCCAATCGAATGGCCTAACCCCTCAATGAAACCAAGGTCAGACTCGGGACTTAGCTTGGATGAGAGGGATATAGTTGACTACTTAAGGGAATAAGGGAAATAGGGTGGACTCGCCAAATTTGAAGACTTAATGACCCTTTGTTTCCTCAAAGAAGCTGGTCTGAGGGTTGGCCCGTTGAGAGAATTATGTAAGTTGCATTTTGTTTCATTTCCTTCTAAGTGTTCCTTCATTATTGCCGCTTATTTTTTATGTCGTCTCATTTTTGTAGGTCGGCCTCCCAATATATCTGACCATCTCTGGGAAATGACTGTCCCCAGCTTAATGTCAGGCCTGAATAAAAAGAAGGGTAAGTATCCTCAGCTTCCCAACAAAAAGACAAAAGTCATGGGGCCGACCCAAGTAGAGCCGACCACCGATACTCGCAAACTCAAGGAGCCAGAGGTCCCTATCGGCTCTCGTCCTGACTCATGTACGAGGGCAAGGGTAGAGGTCCCTCAAATGCAGACCAAGGTGAACAGCTCCTCCTCATGCATGGGAACTTACTGGTCTCAAAATCTGACCTTTTTGAGGTTCGAACCCTCCTCTCTGATAGCCAACTTGAGGGAAGCCAAGGACTCTATGTTCTCGGCACCCTTGGCTGCAGACTATGAATTCTTATCTAAGATGCCCCTGATTAAGGTTTATGACTATGGGCTTCATAATCTGGCTCGGATATCTCATTCATCTCTTTGCTTTCTATTAATAAAATTTTTTATGAAGTGTTCCCTTGACTTGTTAATATGACATTTCTCTTGTCTTATACAGACTGTATGTGCCTTCACCTCTGCCACCAAGTGGATGGCCATGAATCAATAAAAAATTTACAAGGTTGAGAGCACTATTCAGCATGAGGCCGATTTGAATACTGAGTTAGAGACATTCAGGGCTGATCTTGAGAGTGTGAAGACCGAGCATTCAAGGGTCTTGGACGAGCTTATGATGTAGCATGATGTCGAGCTAAAAGCAAAGGATGACCTCTTAATAGTAAAGGATGAGGCTCTGACCAACTAGGGGGTCAAGTTCAAGAATGACCTTTCTGAAGATGTGTAAAGGGTTGGGTCTAATGTTATAGAGGCTTACAAACTCTCCATCGAATTCTAAGGCTTTGATCTTTAGTATTTGGAGAGGGGGATCAAGACGACTTGTCGGTGGGTCGTCTTGAAATTTACTGACGTAGTGTCATCCATTCGCCCCTCTCTTGAAGCGGTGGAGCTGGATGACCCCTTGATATCTGAGGCTCTGGCCCATATTGAGTCTCAAGTTCACGTTGAAGGTACCGGCACGTCTGAGGATCGGCCTCCTGTTGTGGTCACCGAAGGGACTATTATTGATGTTGATGCCTTGCCTTTCGATATTGCACATTAGGGTGGCCGTCTATGGCCCATACCCTCTTCTTTGTATAGCTTTTATTTTTTGTTTTATTTTTGGACTTGTACTGTAACTTTTAATTTCTGTAATGGAAATGTTATCTTCCTTTATCTTCTATGGTGTCCCTTTTATGATTTGTGCTGATGTACCTTGGCTAGGGTGAGGGTGAATGCAGGGTCATCCCTGCCATTCACCTTCATCGTGGCTGAGGGTTGATATTCACCAATTTAATGATGTTTTGAAAACACAAGTCTTCCCTTGTCTTTCTTGAGAGTGAATGGAAGGCCGTCCCTACCATTCACCCTCATCATAGCCAAGGGTTGATATTCACCAAATTAATGATGTTTTCAAAACACAAGTCTTTCCTCATCTTTCTTGAGAGTGAATGGAGGGTCGTCCCTACCATTCACCCTCATCATAGCCGAGGGTTAATGTCCAAGAAATTAATGATGTTCTTCAATTTTAAGTCTTCCCTCATCTTTCTTGAGAGTGAATGGAGGGTCGTCCCTACCATTCACCCTCATCATAGCCGAGGGTCGATGTCCACCAAATTAATGATGTTTTTCAATTTTAAGTCTTCCCTCATCTTTCTTGAGAGTGAATGGAGGTCGTCCCTACCGTTCACCCTCATCATAGCCGAGGTTTGATCTCCACCAAATAAATGATGTTTTTCCATTATAAGTCTTCCCTCGTCTTTCTTGAGAGTGAATGGAGGGTCATCCCTACCATTCACCCTCATTATAGTCGAGGGTGGTTTTATAATAATCACACCAATATATTCTAATTGACAAACAAGATGAAGGGTCAATATAATATTCTCATTAACATTCCAAGTGTTCTATCGGATCAACACATTTATTACAACTGTAGTCTGATAGGACATTACAACATTATTGATAATATTTCTTCAAATGATCTACATTCCAAGGGTTCAAAAAGGGTTCCCCTTCAAGGTTCTCTAATCTGTAGGTTCCGGGGACAACTTCATCAATGACTCTATATGGGCCATGCCAATTCGGGTGGAGCTTGTTGGGTTTCTTCCATGTCTTTTTTAGGACTAGATCCCCCACGGTGATTGGCCTTTGCTTCTCCCTCTGGTTGTAAAACCTGGTGGTCCTCTGCTGATAGGCTTCTTATCTTATCTCAGCATCTTCTCTTATCTCCTCGATCAAGTCTAGATCAAATCTCCTTTCTTCCATATTTCTTTAGAGGTCATACATATGGACTCTATGAGTAGGAAACCCAATTTCGATGGGGATGATGGCTTCTGAGCCATACTCCAACATGAAAGGGGTTTCCTCGGTAGGAGTTTTTGTTGTTGTCCTATAGGCCCATAGCACAACGTATACCTCCTCGACCCATTTTCCTTTTGCCTCCTCAAGTTTTTTCTTAATACTATCTAGGATTGTTCTGTTTATAACCTCAATTTACCCATTAGCCTGAGGTTGGCCTAGGGTAGAGAAGAACTATTTGACACCCACTCTTTCGGAGTATTTCTCCAGGGATACATTCTTAAATTGAGTCCTATTATCTGAGATGAGGGTGTTGGGGAGACCATATTTGCATATGATGTTTTTCCATATGAACTGGAAGGTCTTCTGTTCGGTGATTATGACCATCGGCTCCGCCTCCACCCATTTTGAGAAATAGTCAATTTCCACGATCAAGTGTCGATAGTTATTGACATCCATGGGCAAGGGTCCTACCAAATCGATTCCCCATACTGCGAATGGCCATGGGGATGTGATGGAGGTAAGAGGCTGATGGGGTTGATGAGGGATGGTGACGAATCTCTGACATTGATCACATTTTTTTTACGTATACCATAGCATCCTTCCCTAAGGTCAGCCACCAATATTCCTGAGTTACTATCCTCTTTGCTAACGACCTGCCTCCAATATGGCTTGAACAAGACCCCTCGTGCACATGTTGCAATATGTGTGAGACTTTAGCCGGGTGCACACATCTGAGCAAAGGGAATAAGAACCCCTTTTTGTACAAGGTGTCTTCAATAACAATGAATTTTGCAGCTCTGTATCTCAATTTTCTCCTTTTTTGTTTTGCCTCTGGCATATCTCCCTCTTTAATGTATCTGATTAGAGGGTCCATCCATGAAGCTTACCTACTAGTATTTAAGCAAGAGTTAAGTGTTCCATCTGCATCTTCAATCGTTGGTCGAAGAAAATTTTCCACTGGGACTGTCCTCCTGATATCTGTTCTAATTGCTGAGGCCAGCCTAGCAAGTGCATCGGCTCGACCATTATCAAGCTTAGGTATCCTTTTTAACTTTACTTCTATAAAGCTCTTAAATAATGACTTCACTCTTTCAAGATATTTAGCCATTCTCCTATCTTTTGCCTCGTATGCTCCTAGTATCTGATTCACTACCAGTCTTGAATAATTATGGACCAAGATCTGGCTGGCATTAAGAGACCTAGCTAAGGACAGGCCTTCTATCAGGGCCTCATATTCAGATTCGTTGTTATAGGATTTGAAGTTGAAATCATGGCATATCCAATGTCCGTGCCGTCGGGACTATTAATCCAGCTCCACTTCCGCTTTAGCAAGAGGACCCGTCAACAAAGAGGTTCCACACAGCCTGTTCTTTTGTGAAATTTCCTTCGGTGAGGGATCCTTGTCTAAAGAGGTATCTTCCCTCCTCATTTTTGGCAGCTTCTTCTCTAGTGGTGCTTGTTGGTATTTTCCTTCTTGAGGTTCTCATCTCCAGCCTCATCCTCTTCCCAAGTGAATTCAGACACGAAATTCAGTAAGGCTTGCCCTTTAATGGCCACCCTAGGTTGGTACACAATATCGAACTCTCCCAGCTCTATAGCCCAGGCCATTAGCCTCCCCGATTTTTCTGGCTTATGTATGACCTGCCTAAGAGGAGAGTCAGTGAGGATAACCATTTTATGGGACTGGAAGTACGGCTAAATCTTCTTTGATGCATGGATCAGGGCATAGGCTAACTTCTCCATCCTAGGGTATCTTTGATCTTCTCCTTGGAGTTCTTTACTATTAAAATACACAGGCTTCTGCACCCCATCTTCTTCTCTCACAATGGTTGCGCTGATTATTGACTCTAAGACGGTTAGGTACACATATAATCTTTTGCCCTGTACCAGACGTGACAACAGCAAGGGAGACCCTAGGTATGACTTTAGTTCTTTGAAAGCCTGGTCACACTCGTCATACCATTCGAAGGCCTTTTTGAGGATTTTTGAAGAATGGTAGACACTTGTCTGTGGCTCTGGACACGAACCTATTCAAAGAAGCCACTCGCCCTGTGTACCTTTGGACGTCTTTAGTGGTCCTGGGGGGTCTTCATTTCTAGTAGTGCCTTTATCTTCTTAGGATTGGCCTCGATACCTCTTTGATTGACAATAAATCCCAAGAACTTCCCTGCTCCGACCCCAAAGACACATTTGCTGGGTTGGGCTTCATCTGATATTTGTCCATAGTATCAAAGGTTCTCTCGAGGTTGGCCACATGATCCTCGACCTTCAAACTCTTGGTCAATATGTCATCTATATAGACATCCAAAGACTTCCCGATTTGGTCTTCGAACATTTTATTCACAAAGCGCTGATACGTTGCACCTGCATTCATCAGGCCAAAGGGCATGACCTTGTAACAGTATGTCCCCTTGTCGGTAATGAAAGCCATTTTTCTGAGTGCTCAGGGTTCAGAAAGATCTGGTTGTAGCTCGAATAGGCATCCATGAAGCTCATTAGCTCATGGCCTGCGGTAGCTTCTACCATCTGATCAATGCGGGGGAGAGGGAAACTGTCTTTGGGACAATGTGTGTTGAGGTCGGTGAAGTCTACACACATCCACCATTTCCCATTGGCTTTAGGGACTATGACCGCGTTAGATAGCCATTCGGGATAGATGACCTCCCTGATAAACTCATCTTCTTCCAGTTTCTTGACCTTATCCCTTATGACCTCATACTTTTATCGAGAGTAAATCCTCCTCTTCTACTTCACCGGCTTTGCGTCCTCTACTACGTTGAGCTTGTGACACATGATTTTGGTGTTGATCCCCGGCATGTCTGTATGACTCCATGCAAAGATGTTTTGTCTTCTCCTTAGCAAATTGATGAGATCTTCTTTTATTTCTATGTTTAGAGCTTTGCCAACTTAGACGTTTTTTTTTCTCATCCTCATTGAGGATGATGGATTCTACCTCTTCTGCGGCTTTTCCTTTCTTCAGCTTTGTCTCATCCCTTAGGTCGAGGGTATCAATATTGTAAGTTGTGGATGTCGTCTTGGCGCCTCTCTTTCTTCAAAAGAGTTAAATTAGCATTCTCGTGCCGTCGTCTGGTCTCCCTAAACTTCCCCTAACCCGTAAGGGGTCGAGACTTTTATCATCTGGTGAACTGTGGAAGGCACGACCTTAAATTCCTTGAGGTCCACTCACCCCTGTATGATGTTATAGGATGAGAAGACGTGTTCGTCCATTACAAAAAAGTTAACCTTCTTGGTAAGCCATCTCGTCCACTCGTCCTCCATTCTAAAATCAGCCTCATACACTCCTAGGGGATGAACTTTCTCCCCACTGAAACCAGTCAAAGGGTGATGTTATGGGACAAGCATAGCACGGCTGAGTCCCAAGGCTTTAAAGCACGACCAGAACATCACATCTGCAGAACTGCCCCCATCTACCAAGATCCTCGGCACCTCACATCCGTGCACCCTGGTGGTGATAACGAGAGGGTCATCATGCGGGGTTAAGAGGCCCTTGAAGTCCATTCTTGAGAAACCCACTATTAGAGTATCTATACAATACAAGAAAAATGACAATTAAGGACACCGATATTAGGGACAACTTTAAAACTGTCCTTTGAAGAAATATATAAGGGACAACAAATTATAGTTGTCCTTTTAAATCTATTATAAAGGACAGCTAATTTTTTTAGCTTCCTTAATAATAGTTTTAAGGACATCAAATATTTAATGTCCTTTATAAGTCGTCTAATAGGACAACAAATAGCTGTCCTTTAAAATTTTCGTTTCCCTCTTTTTTCCCTCCATTCCCCAAATTATTTTTTCATTCCCTCTACTATCAGATAACGAACTCACCCACTTCTCTCTCTCATCTCCTCACACGATCAAAGACAACACTCACGATATCATGAAACAGATATCGTGAGAACACGGATATCTGTTCTCTCGCTCTCTCAATCATGCTCGATCTCTCTCGTGAAACCTTCGAAGGTTTTGTGAAACCCGTTTCTCTATTCTCTCGCTCTCTATCACACGCTCTCTCTCTCTAGTAAAACTCGTCGGGTTATCTCCTGAAGAATAAACTCTTGAAGAATAAAGGTATGCGGTCTTACTCATATAGAGCTGATTTTTTATTTGATTTTGTGTTTGATTATAGAACTGATTTTGTTTTTTATTATAGAGCTAATTTTGTGTTTGATTATAGGCAGAATTTATGTGCAAAGATTTTGTGTTTGATTATAGACTGATTTTGTGTGCAAAGTCATTCAACTTAATAACTTATGAACTACATTACAAATAAGTTATGAATCATACATTGCAATTTTTTTGTGTCAAGCCCTTTCGCTTTCAAGCTGTTTTAAAAATTGATATTTATAAGTCTGGGCCTTGGGAATTTACAGGTTTCTCTTTTACGATGTAGTTTTAGATTTAGATTTATATATGTCTGAAAATGTGATGATGAAGATAAGATTTTTTAGATAAGATTTTTCAAAATGAGAAAATATAGGCTTGTGGAATGATTTAGATTTAGAAGTAATCGCATGTATGTTTGTGTGTGTGTGTGTGTGAAATGGTAGTTGGAATGGTAGAAATGAAATAAAGATGAGATTTATCACTGAAACTTTAGAATAAAATGAGAAATAAAGGTTATCTAGAATTATAATTAATCGTCAAATGCGCGTGTGTGCTCATTAATGAATTGATTGTTTATGTGTATGTGTGCGTGCACACTGTGTGTGTAGTTGGTGGTGGAATTGAAGAAGTGCATTAAAGATCAAATTTTGATTGTTAATGAATTGAAGAAGTGCAGAACATCACATCTGTAGAACTACCCCCATCTA
Organism: Sambucus nigra; assembly: GCA_949130495.1. Taxonomy (NCBI): domain Eukaryota; kingdom Viridiplantae; phylum Streptophyta; class Magnoliopsida; order Dipsacales; family Adoxaceae; genus Sambucus; species Sambucus nigra. Next base: position 446,077,729 of record OX422218.1, on the reverse strand, counting down.
CCAGGATCCTCGGCACCTCGCATCCATGTACCCTGGTATAGAGGACGAGAGGGTCATTATGTGGGGCTAAGAGGCCTTTGAAGTCCATTCTTAAGAATCCCACTATCAGAGTATCCATATCAACTTTCTTTCTCTTTTCCGTCTTGGCCTCTATAGAGGTTGAGTGCACAACTTTTTTCACGGCCTTGGCTTCGGCTATATGGGCCTTCCTGTCGGCAACCTCTAATCCTCCTCCTCCTAGTCCCTTGGAGATTATCCCAACACCGAGTGAGATCATATTAAGTCTCTTTATATGGACGTGGTCATCTCTCGGTGGGAGGTCAGGGTCGTCCCTTTTGTTTGGAGGATCTTCTCTGAACGTGTCACCTCTCTTCTTCATGGGGTCGTCCCCTCGGCCCCTCTTGAAGGCACTCTTGTGAATGTATTTCCTTCACTTTCCTTCTTTTAATATTTTTTTAATTTCATCTTTCAAAGCAAAACACTTGTCAGTCACATGGCCATGGTCTTGGTGAAATTCACACCACAGGTTTTTATTCCTCTTGTGAGGGGTTGCCCTCAACTTCTCAGGCCACTTCAAGGACCGATCACTCTTTATCTCATTCAAAATGTGTTCGCAGCTGACCGTCGGAGGGGTGTAATCAACAAATTTATCATCTGCTAACCTCTTCTTCCCCTCTTTATTCCTTTTCTGGTAGTTACCCCCACTAGTACCTCCTTTTTCATCTTCGTATTTTGCGGCCATCGCCTCTTCGGCGTTCATCACCTTTCGCGCTGTGGCCAGCAATTCGGCCATCGTCTTTGGGGGGTCTTCGGCAAGCTTCCATAATAGCTTTCCCTTTGGAGTCCTCTAATGAGGGCTATCATGGTTATGCTTTCCTCATAGTCTTCGACCTCTAGCTTTTATTTGTTGAATATGGCTATGTAGTCTCTTAGGCTCTCGTTATTTCCCTGCTTAAGATAGAGTAGGTGTGTGGTCTTCTTCTGTGGCCTCACTCCAAAGAAAAAGTTATGGATAAACTGATTTTCTAACTACTTAAAATTTTCAATGGAGTTGTTTGGGAGAGACATATACCAGACATGTGCGGCCCCTGTCAGAGTGCCAGAGAAGGCACGACACCTCATCTTATTTGAGATAGAGTATATGTCTGTCGCTGATTGGTACATCTCAATATGACGGACATGGTTGGTACTCCCATCATACCTTCGGGTGACCACAGGTGGCTAAAACTTAGATGGCGTTGTGAAGTTGACTATCTTCGCCACAAAGGGTGACCCTATGAAGTATCCTCTCTGAAGAGGGTCCGGGATCTTCAGGATATCACTAATTTTATCCTTCAACCTCTGGCTTGATTCGATCCAGGGCCTGGTAGGGTCGGCTTACCCGATGATAGCCCCTGCCGCCTCTTTGAGTTGCACAGAGGGTTTCGCTGCGGCAGTCTGTGTCGGATGTTTACTTCTCCCTGATCATCGTCTCGTCCGTGGGGTTGGCCCTCGTGGGATCGACAATCTGCTGCCTCCCTTCTGGACCTCGAAATACTTCTCAATCGGGATAATTTTTCCCGCAGGTCATTTACTCGGCACAACCTCTCAAAGGCGGACCCCTGCCCAGGCGATCGAAAGCAGAGCCTCTCGGGCGATCGTCGGGATTTTACCTTCCACACTTCCCTCTACTCTCCTGGATAGGTCGCACAGTATTGTTGGAGACCTCATATGGCTCCCAGTACTCTATGGGGGCCTCTTCCACCTCCAGATCATCATATCTGTCTTCCGGGCAAGGGTTTCCTTGCCTCCCTAGGTGTAGGCATGGGGGGCAGCAACATCCCTCCATCGTTGTGGAGGTGGCAAGTCTTTGCGTGATGCTTGGGGTGGTCCCCTGTCCTCATGCTGCCCCAGAGCTGCTGCCGGAGTAATCATCTCCGATGAGACTCCTGGTGGTCTTAGTATGTTTTGGCTAAGAGATGTAAATTGTTACTGCATAATCTGTTGGCTTGCTGCTAAAGCCTTTAGGGCAGCCACCACATCAGCCATCTCAGACTGAGGTGGTGCATGACTGGAACTAGGTCCTACTCCACTATCCGGTGGAGGAGGTGATGGTGGTATCTCCAGTATCATATGTTTGAATTGGATGATCAAAAGACTGATGAGCTTGAAAACCTTAATGGACATTTTTCAATGGTAGAACAACTCCAAACAAAGGGGGAGAACTGGTTCACCACCAGAGTTTTCAGTGAGGTCAAGCTCTATAAAGGAAGAGATATCTTCTCGTTCCCACAGACGGAGCCAAACTGATGATGCTAAGATTCAGCACCACTAGTTAAGTGATGATGAGCTCAAACAGTGATAACAATGGCAGCCATAGAGATATATGTGTATACAAGTGTATAAAAGGGGATGAGTATAAGAGGAATAAGATAATGATGTATAGTGGTTCAACCAATTAGGCCTACATCCACTATGAGTGTGTGATCCGCTAAATATGAGCACTAATGGCCTTGGATACAATGAACATAAGCTCACTCTCTCTCTACTTTGTGTATAAGTAGAGTTTTGGCTAGGGTTATAATTATCGATCCTTTCACAAAGTTGAAGATGACCAGTATATATAGGGCTTGGGGGTGTAGTGTACCCCCCAAGCAAGCATGGTGCATGTGAATGATGATCTAGCCGATCCCCTGCTGACAGCTGGACGTGCCACTTGCAATTAATGATGACATAATATTCCCTCACGTGAGGGGATGATATTGTTATAACGGTCTGGTCCATGTGATATATGAGCCCCACGCGCACTGTCCCACGCATCTTCCAAGTCACACACTGTGACGATGCCACCCTCGGCCTAGGATGCCAAGCTGAGGCTAAAGTTGGTGCTGGCATTGGGTCCGATTAGATGTAGGCCTCGTACTGTCGTCCCCTCATGGGGTCGTCTGACCCATGATGAGGGGTCGACCCCTTATAGCGTCGTCTGGTCCATAATGAGGGGTCAGCCTATTGTAGGATCGTCTGGGCCATGATGAGGGATCGGCCACTTAAAGAGTCGTCTGATCCGTGATGAGGGGTTGGCCCCCTCCATGGGTCATCTGGGCCATGATGAGGGGTCGGTACTTTGAAGGGTCATCTGATCTTGATTGAGGGATCATCCTGGTCGATCCTTCCTCTAAAGGTACTGTGGTCATTGAACTCGTCCTTGGACTGAGCCCTCGTCTGGGTGGAGGACATCCTCAGCTTGGCCTAGGGTATATATGGGTATATCAGGCTTCATGAATCTTTTTTGACAGATCTCGTCGAGAAGATTTCAAAAATAGTAATTTTGCGAAAAATGGATATGTCAATTAAAAGTTATTATCATTTGAAGATTAAAAAAAAGTCCAACCACTTATGTAACTTCCTCAAGGAAGTTATGGATGGTTGGTTGTAAAAGATAAAATTGTGAAAAAAAGTTCCAAAAAATTAGGAGTGGGACCTATATGTAAGGGAAAAAAACGGTGGGAAGAAAATGTGTAAAAAAAGGTCTAATAGGACCTATATGCGAATGCCCCATTTTAAAAATACATAAGATATGAGCTTAATAAATCTTACGAGATAAACTACAAAAAAAAAAGTACAAATTTTTTTCTAAGTATTTGTAAAGTAACACAACAGAGGGAGAAAAAATCAATGAAATGGGTTGTTATAAAATAATGAGCGATACCGAATTGTTGGAAGATAAAAAATTCAAGAAGAGAAAGAGTTTCAATGCAAAAAGTGAACACGAATACAAATAGGGAAAATATCCCGATGTGTCATGTCTGCATTGGTCTATATTGGTCCATGTCTTGAGTGGACCAGGGCACGGACTAATATGAATACGACACGTCAGTATGTACGAATCATAACTACTTATTCTATTATATTCTATGTGCAGGGCTATGACGTGGAAAAGTTCCCCGGTGTAAGCACTATCGATCAAATTATGCCAACCAATTTCAAGAATCCTAGAAATGTCTATTCGGTTAAGTTGGGTGCAAAGATAGCCATCAAGGACTACTGCCAAAGGAATAGCGGGACAAACTACGCTCTTCACAAAATCATCAAGGCCAACGGCCAGTGTATTCATGGGTTTACACATTAAATCACTTTTGAGGCGATTGATGCTGCTACTGGTCGTACAGATGCATTTCCAACCAAAATTCAATATGGATTTGCGGGTGAGGATGACGTCGTCGAGGAATGCAGGATCAAGCCTACAACCCTCCAATCCTAGTCACATGTATGTAATTTCTATTTCATTTTTGTTATTATTATTATTATTATTATTATTATTATTATTATTATTATTATTATTATTATTATTATTATTATTATTATCATTATTATTATTATTATTATTATTATTATTATTATTATTATCTTTATCTCCACTAATTAAAAAAAGGGGATTGTTATTCTAATCTCTATCTCTATCTCTAGTCTCTAGTGACTATAAATATAACTAATAATTAATAACTAATATATATATATACACACACACACACACATAGTGAGGCTCCCATGCGGGAGCCAAAATGCGGGACTCCCGTGCGGGATGATTTTCAAAAATAAAAGAAATGTTTTATTTTTTTATTTTTTTGTGGGGGTTATAAACATTTCAGAGCACCCTCGAAAAAAAATCAGTTCAAAATAACACTTTTTGGTATTTTAAAAAAATGGGTCAATTTTTTACAGTACTTAAGCTGCTTAAAATACTGTCAAATATTGACCCATTTTTTAAAAATACCAAAAAGTGTTATTTTGAGCTGATTTTTTTACAGGGGTGCACTGAAATGTTTATAACTCACACAAAAAAATAAAACAAACTTTGTTTTTTCTAAAAAAGATCCCGCACGGGACCCCTCATTTAGGCTCCCGCACAGGAGCCTCTCTCTCTCTCTCTCTCTCTCTCTCTATATATATATATATATATATATATATATATATATATATAACTAAAAAGAGGGAATTCTTATTCTATTCTAAACGTCAAAAGACCAAAAAATCCTCCTACAATATACAAACCCAATATTACCCTTTAATCCTTATCTGCGAGGGTGGAAATTTGCGACACGACCCGTTAAACCGACACGAAACCCGTTTACGACCCGTTAAGAAAACGAATCGGGTTCATGCATATTCACGAAACCCGTTTATTGCCCGCCAAACTCATTTATTAAACGAATTACTAATGGGTCGGGTAACCCGTATGCACCCGCCAGCCCCACAACACCTTTTTAAAATGGGGTTATTTTTGTAATTTGAGGAGCAAGAAATATAATCCCAAACAAAACCCCTTAATTTCTCATTCATTTCATTTCCTCTCGTCTCATTCCCACAACAAAAACTAAACTCTCGGCTGCTTTCTCTCTCCGACCTCATCTCTGACCTACTCTCTCTTTCTCAGTCCTCATATCCCTCTCCAGCTAGATCGATTAACAGATCATTTTGGATCCTCATCTCCCATCTCCGGTTAGATCGATTGATGGCCTCCAACTTGGACCCTCTCCGGTAGGAACTTCTCTGACTAGATCGATTAACGAAACTCTTTTTTTTCTTGTTGTCTGATCCGGAATGTAACCACTGAACATAATATATTAAAACCTCTTTTTTTATGCGAATCAAGCTTTTTTCTCATTTTTTTCACATATATTTGTTGTAGACATTTTTTTCCACATATACTTGTTGTAGAACATTTTTTATGTCGATCCGGTTAGACCAAATAACATTTCTTCGGAAGATTTTTTTCTTGCTACTGTGTTCTTTGAAATTCCGAAATAGTGTTGGGGGGTTACTAACGGGTAAACGTGTGATGAATGAAATGGGTTATACGGGTAAAAATGAGTCGTTTCGGGTTTAACGGGTCAACACGATTAGTTTAGTTAAACGGGTGAAAACGTGTCGTGTCGTGTCACCCGTAAGCAAACGAATCGCGTACGAATTCAATTTTTTCAACTGTTTAGTAAACGAATCGTGTATGGGTGGAGCCATTTTTTACCCGATTCGTTTATCACCTGACACGAACACGGCTCAACACGAACCGTTGCCACCTCTCCGAGGCAATCATCTACCCTTTCATATCTGTACAACCATCCACCTTTCAACTTCCACATTTACCAACACAAAAACTGCAACCCTCCACCTTCCTCTGTGTGAATGATTGTATGCAACTATTAACATGGGAGCTGAAACACCAAGAGCCCCAAATAATATTGTTATTGCACTGCCGTGGTTTGTTCTTCAAAATTTAAGGTCAATGCATCTTTTTCTTTCACAAGTTTCTTTGTGTGTGAAATGGCTCAAAACGTTTTCAATAATACAATGACTATGTATATTGTTCATGTTTTCCCATTTGGATTTAAATATTATATCTTAATTGGTGAATGTTTTGTGTTACTCATGTATTCCCATTTGAATTTTTTTAGTATGATATCTTAATTGATGAATGTTTTGTAACTATGTATTTCAGTTTACTCCTCTGTTTCTCTGTTTCACTTTTTTATCAGTTCAATCCTCTGTTTGTTTCAATTTTTGTTTATGTAAATGTTATTTGGAGGTTATGTGTTTGGGTAATTACATGCCAACAGTAGTTCGTAGAAGGATACAACTATGGAAATGTTCTTTATGACTGTTCGAATTTGAGATTATACAGCCTACGAGTGAATGATAATACACAAATGTTTGTTGTGCTCGATTCTTGGATCTTCCATTTGTATAATTAAACAATGTAAAATTTGCGTGATATACAATCCTCTCCCAATTGTTTCAAATGGCACTTTATATAGTTGGAATGTTATGATGACATATGTTTGTTATTGGAACAAAAGAAAATATATGTATACTCTTGATTCCATCGATGTAAAATTTGCGTGATATACAATCCTCTCCCAATTGTTTCAAATGGCACTTTATATAGTTGGAATGTTATGATGACATATGTTTGTTATTGGAACAAAAGAAAATATATGTTTACTCTTGATTCGACCGAGTATAAAAATGATGCATGGAATCCATTTCTCCCAAATATATGTACTTTAGTATGTCTTTATGCCCGAAATTCATGTTATTATTGATATTATATGTTGAATTACGTATTTTTTTAGTATTTCTTTATGCCCAAATTCAGGTTATTATTGATATTATATGTTGAATTACGTATTTCTGATGACAAAATAAATTGCCTATGTATGTTGTAGCTAGGTTGATAGATAGAGAATATCCAAAAACCTTATGTGGAGCTTTCAACAGTACTTCTTCCCTATTGTTTTAGTTTAAATATGAATATGATTTTTTAGGGACTTATTTTCGGATCCTACATATAAGATATATAATGTATGCCTACTATTGACATACATTATTGGCAGTGGCAAAATCATGGGTTGGACCTAATTTGAGCGGGTCAAATATGGGTTGGGCTAAATGTGGGTTGGGCCAACCCATTGTTTTTCTACTAAAGTAAGTATTACAATTCGAGGTATATGTAAAAAATACTCATATTTTACTCAACTTTTAAAAATGAGTTTTATATTTGATTCGTAGCTTTTAAAATTGGACTCCATATTTGATTCATAGCTTTCAAATATGGGCCCCATATTTAACTCATAGCTTTTAATTATGGGCCCCATATTTAGATGATTGGGCTAATATGTATTGTTTTATTATTTGAGCCACATTTTGCCACTACTATACATTATTATTGATAATTTTCCTACATGTATGCCAACTATTGACATACATTATACGATGCGAAATAGAAAATTGATGGTTGGTTTATGTGATTTAGTTTACAGCATATTTAAAGTGCGTTCAATAAGTAATAGTTTATACACTCATTTCTGTCCTTTGAATCTTTGTAGGATCTTACTGAAATTTGTGTGAGAAGCTTGCATTGTGATTATGAGATTGAAGAATTCCCCATTTGTTTCGTAGGTAATTTTAATTTATTTGTGTTTCATTATTGTCAAGTAAAATAATGTTTATTGTCTTGTAATTGATTTGTGTTTCATTGGTATCATTTGTATTGAGAAATCATTGCGAAATTTGAATATGTTCATTATAATAAAGAAATTGACATGAACCCATATTATTTAAGGCTTTCTGTAGTCGTGTGCTTTTTGTAGACAATCGTGAAATTCTTTCGGTCATATTATTATTTACTTATATATATATGAATGAGGAGGTATAGAACTATGTTGGTTATGAGCACATTTTATCTCAAAAGGGGAAAATATCGCCTTGTTAGTCGGAGTTGCATGTTAAAACCAGTAAAAAAGGGCGTTGGCAATTGTTAAGTTCTTAACTAGTTCAAAAATTTAATATTCCTTGCGGTCATTAAGTAAGAGAAAATACGTGATCTGGAAGATGGTTGGGAATTCCAAGGTATAATTAATAAGGTTTTTTTAGAAGATCTTGCAATTTTTGGCAATATCGTCTTGAGTCATTTTTCGGCCCGTCTCTTTCGAGGTTTGAAATATGCAAGATATTCACAATTGCTTCGTCTCTTTTGAGGTTTAATATACAAAAGATATTCAATGTTGAGAAGAGAAGTAGGAATATAAAACAAACACTGTCATAATCTCAAATAACTCTTATTATAATCAATGACTTTTAAGAGAGGAATACATGTTATTATATATAGCAAGGATTAAAAGACACTTGCTCAACTTTGGAAAGCATGAAAAAGTGGAAAACCAATGATACTTATTGCCACTTAACCTAGCTAACTAATATAAGATTCGAATTCCAATATCCTCTCACATTTTCTAATTTCGCCCCTTGGGCTGACCATAAACATCGTTTCCCTTCCTCCAAAAAAGCTCGGCCTCAAGCTCGAGACGAAAAATTAATAATTTTCATGCCGAATTAAAAAGTATTTCAAAGTCTCTTGGTTGGATAATCCTGACAGTTTCTAGCAGCAATATTAGAATTTGTAGCAATTGAAAATTTGGAATAACTCTCAAATTTTCAGCCCTGAGAAAGTCTACCTCTTCGACACAATTGATGAGGAAAGGACTAGAATAGGGAGCTTTTCATGTTCTCGGCAATGAAGGGTTATCACTTGAGTATGGTCGTTTTAAGTAAGTTTGTTGTTGTATAATTTGAAATGCACTTTTATAAATAACAAAATAGGTACATAAAAACATGAGGATTAGGAGTCCACATGAAATCAGAAAACTAATAAGCACAAGACATAAAAGAAAATCAAAATATTAATGTACATAAATAAAGCAACATCAAGAGAAACACAGCTGAAGCTCCACCCCAATAGCCTAATACACCCAGCCTGACATTTAGCATCCCCAATCCTATTGCCTAGATACTACATCCCACCAGATATTGGCAATGTCTAAAATCCCAAGGCCTAAGAACTACTTCTATGTTGACACCCATATAGAAGAGAAGCAACAGAATTTATTATCCCAAAATTTTCCTTATCTTTTGAGCCATCAGTGATTAACTGAACTTCAGTGAGAGACAAAGGTATCAATAGTACTACTTAGTTTTATTGTGTTGAAAGGCCTATGGAATTGCGTTCAATCTTCTGTCCAGTCCTCAAAAAATCCTAATATACTTCTTCCTTTGTATTGTATTTCTTTAACAACATTAATTTTGAGGGATTTAGATGGTTATTTTTCTCCTTCCTAATCCACGCTGAATGAGTAGGTCACATCCTTTAAAGCTTTAGAGATTACATAGGTGATAAAATTTCCTAGAACTATTCCTTTATTGTATTAGACATCAACATGATCATGTAACACCGAATATTTTCCATGGTGGTCCATAACGGTAAGAAGAGTTTGGAATGTGGTAAAATAGAATATTTTATCTTAAAAGTGTTGGATAACACAGTTATGTCCTGCTACCCTTAATCGAAAATGCTAAGTACTCAAAACAACGTCCAAATGAGATGTTACGCTCTTTTTGTCAAATAGTGGTTATAGGGATGTATTGAAATTAGGTGATAATTTTTATGTCTTTATTCAACGGTTGTAATATGCTCATCACCGCCCACTTGTGGTTGCAAAAGTCTCTCCATTATGTGACTTATTTGAAGGATTCGTCGATCAAATTATCAATTTTTTCAAAGCAATGCTGCTGTTAGTCAGACCCTACCTCTAAATTTCTATTGCTGCAGTGAAAATTACAATTGATGAAGTTAATCGCACTGCACAACAAGTGAACAATCATTGAAAGATCATGCTAGGTTTTTCTTGGACTAGGGTACAGCTTCTCCCAAAATTACCGACATCTGCCCGAACAACACCCATTCAAAAAAACTTCTTTATTTGGCAAATTTAATGATTCGTACCCAGGATGACTATGAATGTGTTTCACCTGGTGAGATGAATATGTATTTCCAGTTTGATTTGGTTTTGAGCGATTTCTCTACCAGAAAAATGAACAAAATACAAACACCTCTCCGCTAAACCCCATTTCTCAAGTGGGTCATTCTAAATCACCATGAACATCATAACTCGATCAATTACATCCAAATCACGCAAACTCCACCTCTGTTTACTCTAACAACACTCTTCCATCTACACTTATACTACTACTTGCATTTTCAAAAAATCGCAACAACAATCATAAATAATGTCACCTGATAATTTTACATAGTTAGGATGAAATCAGGAGTAGCAGTCGAGTGACCAAGACCAAATGAGATTCCGTGGAAGTCTAAAGTAGCCAATTCGGCTAATCTCATTGGATACGTCCAAATTCCAGTTCATTTTTGTTTCTCAAGTGTGGTTCTGATATAAAGATGTTAGCATCCAATGGACTGTGCGTCTTTATTTAGTATACTCTTTGTAGCCATTCTCGGTATAATAGTGAAAAGCTATAAACGTCGTGACTCCCTTTTCGTATATGTAGGAAATTTATTGTAATACCCCGTACTTTTGGCTATATTTATTTTTGGGATTAATTAATTAAATGCGTATTAATTGGAAATTAATCCGGGTTAAAAATACTAACGAGATGCGAGTTGGTATTTGATTATGTGCATACATGTTTTTATATGAATATCGAATTATGAAAAATTTGTCGTGAGATTGATATACGGCATTTTGGAAATTTTGTTGAGACGCGTGTGACCGCCGCGTCACGGTGTAATATTTTGATTATAAAAGTGAATTTAAATTCTTTAAACTGTATGGTCATTTTGAGTGCGCCAACGCGTCCGGAAGGGTCGAGATAGTCAGAAAACACTAGCCGGGGGTGTAGTTTGGGTCCCGGGGTATTTTTAGGCCATACCGGCATTATAAAGGGTATTTTGGTAATTTTGTATTTTTAGGAATTAAAAATGACGAAAATTAGAGAAGTAAATATGATTGGGAATAGACCCACTAAACCCACTAACCAACCCTTAATGACCCAATAAGCTACGGAGGTTATCAATTAGGTTTCCAACTTTCCCAAAGAAAACCCTAGCCACCATAGCCACCTTTGGAGAAGAAAGCTTAGAGAGGGAGAGAAGGAGAAGGAATTCTGCAGAAAATCCTTACAAAATCAACACCAAATTCAGAGACAATCGAGGCAAGTGATTTAATTTCTTTCAATTCAGAGAATGTTTCCTCCATGTTAGATAATTTGAAGATTTACAATTGTTCTTGAAAGATAAATGAAAACCCATGTTGTTTGGACATAGAACTTGAATATTGAGGACAAATTACATGTAGAATCATATAGAGATGATTATTCTAGTATTAATATACGTTGGATGTAAGAAAAACGGATTTAGATTGGACTAATTGATGATTTAAAAGTTTAGGGTTCATGTTCTTGAAAAATTGGGGAAAAAGTGTAAAGATTTGTAAATTTGATTGATGTTAGGATGGATTAATCCTTTAAAACGTGTTAGGATGTGACTATAATATGTTTAGGATTGATTAGAGACCTTAAAACATCGTTGGGACTAATTTTAGAGGAGATTTGAGGAGTAGAAATGGTGAAAAACGAGATTGGGAAAATTCTGGGCCGAAACTGGTCCCTCGTTAGAAGACCTTCCCAGGTCGTTCGAACGAGCTCGTTTGAACGAGCTTCTAACGAGTTGACCAGTCGCTTCTAACGAAGGGAGACTTCATTCGATACCTTCGTTCGAACGAACTGTATTTCGTTCGATACATTCGTTCGAACGAGATGTCGTTAGAAGGTACAGTTCGTTCGAACGAACTGGAATCTCGTTCGAACAGCCTCGTTCGAACGAGACTTCTAACGAGCTGGCAGTTTAGGCCTTTTTGGCCTGTTTTGATTTTGGGAGTCCCGTAAACTTGTTCGAGGGTAGAGATAACATTCCGTTGATGATGTATTGATAGATTTGGGACTTTTGGGTTATTATGAGGAGTAAATTATATACGAGTGATTTAAATCAATGAACCGTTTGGGTTGAGACGTGAGTGTCTACTACGATGTGAGAATAGATTATGGCGCGTATGATTATAAACCGGAATCATATAAAGTGTGTAAAGTATATATTGGTACTAGAATGAGAATAGTACTACAATTAAACTACGGGATTACTAAGACGTGTGTTTACTTAGTATTGGTATATGAATTGTGTGTATGACATACCTACCATACTTGCTATCACGGGAGGTTTGCGTTCGCTTAGGGCCCTCTAATCCTTGTGTTGCCCGGATTTAGACTGGTTACCTTGATGAACATAGGTCATAGAAAGACTTATTGGGATATTAATAAGTCCGCTGATCGTGGGAGCATAGGTATGTGTGTGACCCATGTGATGTGACTGTGTTCGCCTCCATTATTTGTGATGTTGTTATTTGTGAACTATTCCTGAGAGATTCGGAATATGTAATCCTTATGTACGTGATGTACCGGGATGGATAGCAGAGTATGTGTGCACCGCAGCTTAGTTCTCGGGGTGCTTGTATTGTATATTTATGTTGTGAATAATATACACTTAATTAATGGGAACCTTCATGTTAATGTTGTGAAAATAATTACGGTATTGTTTCGAGAAACATAACGGGTTAGCTGATAGTGAAATATATTGCATATTGAGCATCTGAGTTTACGTTAAACCCCTATTTAATTACGAGCGTTATAATGTTAATAGAACCGAGTAATAAGGGTAGGACCTATGACAGTCTAGCTAGATATGACGTCACTTCGCTAGTGGTTTGTGTCGTTGTAGATGGGTACTTACGTTAGGAGTGCACAGTTAGACGAGAGGTGAGAATATCATGTGAGTGCACGTCCTAACATGTACTTCGCATTTAATGTTTTAAATGATTTTAAAGCACTTACAGGTTTTTAAAATATCTCCACATTCGGGCTCTGACCCGTTTGCTTTCAAATCTATTTTCCTTGTAAAACCATTTTAGGTGCCCAGCCACAAGGACACCATGCATAGGATACTCATTCTGGTGACGAGCTGTAGCTGTTTGTGGAAGCTACAGGGATTTGCTTGTAGACGCCTCTATCACTTGGATTACAGATTCATTATCTATCAGTTGTAGGGCATGTTGCCCATTTCTATTAGAGTTACATTTCCATGACAGTTTTCAGACTTTGGCATGTATTGATTTAGTATTCAGTTTACTTATATCAGTTGTGGGATTTGTAGTGAGGAGTTTTCCTCCAGACTTTATTTACATTATGTGATGGTTATTCTATTTACTTCATTATGGTGAATGGTGTTATTATTCTTTATTACACTCGTTGCATGTTAATCAGACTTTAAATAAAATTTGGCACTTACTTTTTAAATACTAGGCGGTTAGTAATAATAAAAAAATGTTTTCGACAGTGATGCTATTAACTGAGCCAACTTGGCATTTTGAATTAATTTAATAAAGGAGTAGCTACCCGGTATTTAATTAGTCGGGGTGTCACATTTATTTGATGAAATGTTAGATGTGAGGGATAATAAACTGATGAGAGAGCTGCATAGTTGCAGCAGGTTTTGACGTCAACTTTCCTTTGGTATGGAGCTCCATCCATGATGACCTTAACATATAGGCCGCCTGATCGTAAATTACCTTCAACACTACTATTTTTCAATAAATTGGTCGTCATAGTGTTGTTGTGAAAATATCTAATTGGTGGCCATCCTACTACCTGTGACATGTTACAAGAGCATAACACATGGTTAGACAATTTAAGCCTTTATAGTTCACAAGTTCAGAAGAATAGATATCTAGGAAAGAATATAACCAAGGCCTTAGGAAACCATAGCTAATACAGTGGAACAACCCCGACACTTGTTTCTTAAAGTCTAATTATCATCTAAATATTTTGCTATGCAAAAATTATGATTTGTTAATTATATATTTTGATATCATCTTAATTTTTATAGAAGGGGGTTTAAAGGGGCACTAAAGTTATCTTGAGTTTTATCCATATTTGTACACCTATTATGAGAGCATTAGCCAATAGTATTAAAATCTCACAACTTATTTGCATACAATTACAATTAAAGACATTTAATGAATTTAAATTGAGCCACATACTTAATCTTCAAACTAACTTTACGTATCCTTTCCCAACTATTTGAGGAAAACATTCGTCTTACTTTTCTCATTTTCAATTAAAATTTCCTTGCTTTCTCAATATGACGTATAATATGTTATGCAACTAATTTGGACTTATGTTATGCAACTTCTTTGACCTGATAAGTTTATTTTCGTTTTGTAAATTGTAATATAATTTTTTTATAATTAATTACATTCCGTGAAAATAATTATGTTATATAGTAAATCAACTTTAGAGAATTTTATAGAGCTTTAAATGAAAAGGAAATAATCATTGTGATAGTTTTATTTAACTTTTTAGGGACTTACGAGGAGGTATTGAAATTCTCAATTACCACGTGTCATGTTTTTCATTACTTGTGGATAAATTAGTCCCTAACATTTATTCCAGCTAGCTTTATTACAAAGTTTGTGTCGTATTGAGTTATAAAGCGATTTAATTGTTTGGTTTCAATGTTCCTAAACTTTAAAATATTATTTTCTCATTATCGGCTCAATGAGCAATAAACGTTTTTACGCAAATTTATAATGGTTATATGATCCTTTTGTTACCTGATGGGTAGAGTGGGATACCAAATATTTAAATTCAACAAAAGAAAATGCCATTTTAATGCCATGGTTCAATAAATATGTATATTTCATTACAATGGCACTATAATTCGTTAGATGTAGATTATGATACCATATTTTAAACATGATTTAAATGTTTTGTCATTTTTTGTAGTCGAGGAACCAAAAAATGCCACAAAGATATATGTACTTCATTGAAAAAAACATATACTTGTAAAATACTGAAAGTTTACACACACAAAAAAAAAAAAAAAAAAAAAACTTAAAAACTGGGCTAAGCAAAATTTACCACGTTTGAGCTTTTTATCGCTTAAGATTCAAATAACCTCCAATGTTATATTTACTGATGAAAAAGTAACTAAGTCTAAAATAAAATTATTCAAACAACATTTCAAACTTTAGGCATTTATGGTCTCATTATAAATTTTCTTTCACCCCCTTCTCCACTTCTTCTTTCACTTTCCTTTATTAATTCCCTTTTATTGGTATAATACTTCAATGGTTATACTTTTATTCCTCATGTATGTTATGAAATGCTTTTATTTCATCTTTTGTTGAGTTAATAGTTTAAGTTTTGTGTAATCTTATGTTTGACCTTTGACGACCTTTTACAACCCGATTGTTCTTCTTTTTAGGTACGTTTGTCATATTCATTTAGCAAACATCTATATGGTCAATTTGGATACCTCATCTTTTATGAAAAATCTCATACCAATAATTATTAAATCATTTTTTAATTGTTCGGGTTATACATATATTTGATTTATTGTAGATATGAATTATACTACAATATATTTTCCACATTTATATGTTATTACTTCATTCACGTGGTATGATGTATTCTCTGTACAATCAATGACTATAAACTTGCATCGAAAATTAATCAAGTTCTAAATGAAATGCAACTCACTAAGGTATTCGGACCTCTAGGTTGGCATGTCACGTAAAAAATAGAAGATGATAATAATATACACTGATTATTAATCGTCAAAATAAACAAATTTAACTTTAATAAATTGAAAATGAAATCCAACATGTGATTTTTTCTTCGATATGACTAGAAAAAAAAAAATACATACCAACAGTAAATCAAGTAATTTCCACACACACTAACATATGATAAGTTTCATGGAATTGAACAAAAAAAACTACCCACGGTCTACATTATCGTTCTCTCATAAAGGAAATGCATTACTCTATAATTTTATTCATTACATTGCATATTAATAATTTATTTTCATGATCATCATCATTGATATGGATTTATGTTGTAATTATCAATTTCTCTACTTATAATGCATTTCTAACTAATTTATATCATCACGTGGAATATCATGATTCTCTCGCACGTATTGGAGGCGAACATAGTTCCAAGTCTATGGGCTACGCACATACCTACGCACCCATATGACCGCCATCACTATCATTCTCAATGATAGCCCGTACCTAGGTTCTATGTTCTCGAGCAACAAGTCAAAAATCCCATGGATTCATCAGGATATGATTGCCCTCACGCGCAAACCTCCCGTCGATAGCAAGTAATCTAGGTATGTCATACACATAAATTATCAATCAAATAGACATTATCATCTACCTATATAAAATTAGGTACTTACACTACCTATATCATATTAGGAATTCATCACATCACAAGTACCTGTCGTATTTATTGAATACTACCCACACTTGTAATAATGATTATCATCATATATTTTTTTATGTAGTTATCACTCACAAAATATTTCATTTGCCCAAGTACCCATAAATATATCATCAATATTACCCTTACTTGATATAACGATTATTCTCCTCTAACTCGTAATATAATTATGTTGATATCTCTCACAAAAATTTAATCCTAAGATCCAAATAATTTTCCCACATTAGCCCAAGTCCCTCGCTCCTTGTTAATGTACCAAAATTAATAAAATCTCACCACGTGCCAAATTACCATTTTCCAATTTTTTTTCGATAAAGGTACATACTGCCAGAAATATAAAATTACAATTTTGAGGCTTTTTCGCTCCATTTTTTGAAAAAACTTAAAACTGCAAAGTTGGGCAGAACATGATTTTATACAAAAACTGGCGAGCACACTGCCAATTTCCTCTTAAAACAGTCCTAAAATTTTCATTCAATGTTCGTCCTTTTCAATAATTTTTTTCATGCATTTTATCCATTTTCTTTCTCATCAAAACCAACACAAATCAATCCGAAACTTCTCCCAATTAATCTCAATTGATATAGCAAGATGTATGATCAGTTTCAAATAATCAAACAAACTAAAATCATCAAATAGTTTGGATTAAATTATATTATTCCCAGAATTCTCATAGGTTCTTATTTATCCAAAAATCATATTAACTCAGACTTCTTCTATCATTTCAAACCCAAAATTCGTGGATTAAATCATTTAAACAGAAATAGATTTATTCAATCTAATTTCCATATCAAGAACATGTTCCAAAAACTCTATAGTTCATTCTTAAATCATGTAAGTTCATACTTCTTACTTAACATATCTAGCATCGATATTGTAAGCAATAAAATAAAGCAAGAATTACACTTGCCTTAATTATGTAGGTCTAAACCTTTGGTGATGATGGTGTAAAATCCTTTCCTCATTTTTCGGTGACTTTCTAGTGGTGGAACTGGTGGTAGAATGTGGTTAATCCCCTTTGGCTTGCTCCAAAAGTCTCTCTTACTTCCTAAGCAACCTCTTCCCCTCCCAAGAAACTCTTCACCTTCTCTCACACTAAGACTTCTCAAGTGTTTTATGATAAAATGAAATGAACCTACATTATCCATCACCTTTATAATAAGACAAATCCTAAAATTCCAATTCATCTCCCAATTAAAATGACTAAAATGCCCCCTCGGGGTGTCCTTTCATCTCCAAAGTGACTTGAGACCCAAATCCAACACCCGAATAGACTTTTCTTACTATTTCGATCCTTTCGAATGTAACGGCGCACTCGGAACGACCATAAGGTTGATATAAAATAATGTTTCCTTATTTTTCATATAAATTCATCCCGACACGTCCCATACCGCGTCCCGACTAAAGTTTCATAATTACCGTATTAGTAACTCACGGCAATATAAATAACATCTTAATCAGATATTACTTAAATATCACTAATTAATATTCAGAATCATATATCTCAATATCCACAAGTAATATAAAATCTGGATTAGTCCCAATTAATTAATTTATAATTAATTCCAATTAATCCCATTAACTTTTAATTTATCACATTTTAAAAGTCATTAAAATTACGCGGTATTACATACTTCCCCCTTATAACAGAATTTCGTCTAGAAATTAAGAAAAAACATAACTGGTAACGAGAACTCGGGGTATTAACCTCACATCTCATGTAATCTCCGACGTACCGTCCATACAGTACATTACCGTATACCCCCACTGATGTTATACTCCAAACCTTACCATTTAGTTACAACTGTTTCGAGTTAAACTTTACCCAATCCTTCTTATACCATCCTCGTGGAAAATTTGGGGAGTAGCGATCCTAAATCATCAAACAACTAAATCCCGAAGTCACAACTTCTACTTTCATTAACCTCAAGAATACTTATTGTGTCACAATTATGGAAAATACTACAATCCAACCATTCAGGGCACCCATACACCCTATGTGTGTACATTCCATCATAAGATCTAAATGAATGTGATTTCTCCATAAGATTGCCCTTAATTAACTGACTACTTATAATTTAATCCGTATCACCCTGATTTCCACATTCAGATTTGGCGACTCCATTAGCCTCAAATCATGCTATAACTCATAACTCTCTTATATATATATATATATATATATATATATATATATATATATATATATATATATAAAATAACATAGGTTATAAACTCATATCCTAAAGACCCAACTTACTTCGACTCTCAACGTTCGTTAGTTTCATGCGTGGAGTGTCTCGCAAAGCGAAATCCAAACAAGGAACCCCCCGATACACTACTACCTAAAATAGTTGGTCATCGAAACTCCTCAGGTCCTTAGCATATAGTATATAACTTCCCAACAGGTTTTATCTATTTATATAAAAGTCTACTTATTCACTCTCTTGTTAAGGACAATACGCTGGCTATAACGGTCAATCTTGGCCCTATATACAACAAGTCAATCCATGCCAATAATCACATCATACTCGGACATGTCTAAAATAAGTAAATCCCCGATAAAATCAAACTCATGTTACGACATGTAAAGAAAATAAGTGTCCCACCACCCATCGGTGAGTCTACATAAATAACATTGATATTGGTCGAATCTAATAACCCGGTGCCCCACACAATTCTAATAGCTACAAATGAATGTGAGGTCCTCGTGTCAATCAGTATGCGCCCCATAACCCCATAAATAGAAAACATACCCTCATTCGCGGGCGGTGGTTGAAATTTTGCCTTTAACCAGACAATTATGTCTCTTGTGGTTAGTCTTACAATACACAAAACATCGGCCAGTGAACTCTCCCCTACTAAGATTCTGTTGATTATGGTTATGTTTCTCATTCCACATCCTTCTTGCCCAATTGACCCTGTTGAGTATCTTGGTGACCCTGTTGAGTATCTTGGTGAAAGATAATATCAGGTTGAGGATAGTTCCACCACTTTTGACCCTGTTGTTCACACTTATAGCAGAGTCCTGAAAGTCTTTGTTTTCCTTGTCCATATTGTTCTTGCTTTTCAGGTTAGATTTCCCCTCGAGTCTGATCCGGACAAGTTTGACGTTTATGACCATCTCTTCCTCATATGAAACAACTTGTCACGACTTCTTGCTTTCCCTGGATTTGTGGGTTTTGACGTTGTGGGTTCTTCCTGCTAATTCTATCGCCTTCATGGTCCTAAAAACCCTGAGGAACTTATTGTTGTCGTATAGGTATTTTCCCGTAATTGTTTACCCCTGTTATGACCAATTTACTGTCTTCTCTTGTTCTTTTGACCCCTATACGTGGAATACTACGATCTTGGTACTGTAAGGCTGCTATGGTAACTGTTTGTGCCACAATACTTGTTATTTCGACGATTGATACTCTCTCTGGGTGTACCTGAGGTATTAGTTGACCTTGTTCTACATTAACTTTCCCATCAGTGCTAGTCTGTTCTTCACGACATGCCATCCAAAAGTCGAAATAGATTGAATAAGTTCATCATTCATATAGATAATCGCGAAAGTACGAATTTCCATCACGTAAGGATGAATACAACATTCCTAATATTAGGGCTCTATGTCAAAGAACGCTAAACTGAAAGCATAGTAAGCCGTAATAAGCCGTATGCCCCTTATAGGGGGAAAAGAACAAGAGAAGATAGTCAATTTATCATTTCAGGGGTAAAAAATAACGGGAAAATACCTTTATGACGAGAATAAGTTCCTCAAAAATGTCAGGACCATGAAGGCAATGGAATTTGCAGGAAGAACAAACAACGCCAGAACCCACAAAGCCAGGGAAATAATGAAGTCATAAAAAGGTGTTTCATATGTAGAAGAGACGTCCATAAACGTCGAACTTTTTCGGATCAGACTGGAGGGGAAATCCGACCCGAACAGCAAGAACATCAAGGACATGGAAAACAAAGACTTTCAGGACTCTGCTATAAGTGTGAACAACAGGGTCAAAAGTGGAGGAAATGTCCTCAACCTGATATTGTCTTCCACCAAGATACTCAACAGGGTCAACTGGGCCATGGAGGAGGTGGAATTGAGCATCAGAATCACAATCAACAGAATCTTAATAGGGGAGAGTTCACTAGTTGATGTTTTGTGTGTGGTAAGATTGACCACAAGAGACATAATTCTCCAGGTAAGGGAAAAATTCCAACCACCGCCCGCGCATGAGGGTATGTTTTTCTAACTATGGGTCTATGGGACACAATCTGTTTTACACGGGGGGGGGGGGGGGGGGGGGGGTCACTTTAATTTAGCCATTACATTTGCGTGGGCCATAGGGTTACTAGACTTGGCCTATAGTACTGCTATTTATGTAGACTCACCGATGGGTAGTGGGATGCTTATTTTCTTTATATGTCGTAATGTGAGTCTGATTTTACTGGGGACTTTCTTGTTTCAGACAAGTTCGAGTTTAATGTGATTATCGGCATGGATTGGCTTGTTGCACATAAGTCCAAGATTGATGGTATAGTCAGTGTCTTATCTTTAGCAAGAGAGTGAATAAGTAGACTTATATATAACTAGACAAAACCTGTTGGGAAGTTATATACTATAGTTGAAGGACCTGAGGAGTTTCGATGACCGACTATTTTAGGTAGTAGTGTATTGGGGGGGTTCCTTGTTTGGATTTCGATCTGCGAGACACCCCACGCATGAAACTAACGAACGTTGGGAGTCGAAGTAAGCTGGGTCTTTAGGATATGCGTTTATAACTTTTACTATTACATGTATATATATTAATCATAGAATTATGAGTTCTGGAATGATTTGAGGCTAATGGAATCACCAAATGTGAATGTGGAAATCATGGTGATACGAATTATATTATAACTTAAGTAGTCAGTTAATTAAGGGTAACCTTAGAGAGGAATCACATTCATTTAGATCTTATGATCGAATGCACACACATAGGATGTATGGGCGCCCTGGATGGTTGGATTGTAGTATTTATATAATTGTGATAGAATAAGTATTCTTGAGGTTAATGAAAGTAGAAGTTGTGACTTTAGGATTTAGTTGTTTGATGATTTAGGATCGCTACTCCCCAAATTTTTCTGCGAGGGTGGTATAGGAAGGAGTGGGTAAAGTTTAACTCAAAACAATTGAAACTAAATGGTAAGGCTTGGAGTATAACATCAGTGGGGGTATTCGGTAATGTACTGTATGGGCGGTATGACAGAGATTGCATGAGATGTGAGATTAATACCCGGAGTTTTCCTTACCAGTTACGCTTTATTTTCCAAATTTCGGGACGAAATTCTTCTATTGGGGGGGAAGTATGTAATACCCCGTAATTTCAATGACTTTTAAAATGATTTAAACTAAAAGTTAAAGGGATTAATTGGAATTAATTAAAAATTAATTAATTGGGATTAATCCGGATTTTATATTACTTGTGGATATTGAGATATATGATTCTAAATATTAGTTAGTGATATTTAAGTAATATATGAATATGATGTTATTTATACTGTCGTGAGTTACTTATACGGTAATAATGAAACTTAAGTCGGGACGCGGTATGGGATGTGTCGGGACTAATTTAAATAAATAAAAAAACATTATTTTATATCAACCTTATGGTCGTTTTGAGTGTGCTGTTACATCCACAAGGGTCGAAATAGTCAGAAAAGTCTATTCGAATGTTAGATTTGGGTCTCGGGTCACTA
Source organism: Sambucus nigra (assembly GCA_949130495.1). Lineage (NCBI taxonomy): Eukaryota > Viridiplantae > Streptophyta > Magnoliopsida > Dipsacales > Adoxaceae > Sambucus > Sambucus nigra. Next base: position 446,055,280 of record OX422218.1, on the reverse strand, counting down.
TGGAGATGAAAGGACACCCCGAAGGGGCATTTTAGTCATTTTATTTGCAAGGTGAATTGTAATTTCGGGATTTGTCTTATTATAACGGTGATGGATTAGACGAATGTAGGTTCATTTCATTTTATCACAAAACATTTGAGAGGCATTAGTGTGAGCGAAAGTGAAGAGTTTCTTGGGAGGAAAAGAGGTTGCTTAGGAAGTAGGAGAGACTTTTGGGGCAAGCCAAAGGGGAACCACATTCTACCACCATCACCACCACCGGAAAGTCACCGAAAAATGAGGAAAGGACTCTACACCATCATCACCAAAGGTTCAGACCTACATAATTAAGGCAAGTGTAATTCTTATTTTATTTTATTGCTTACAATATCCATGCCAGATAGATTAAGTAAGAAGTATGAACTAGCATGATTTAAGGATGAACTATAGAGTTTTTGGAATTTGTTCTCGATATGAAAATTAGATAGAATAAATCTATTTCTATTTAAATGATTTAATTCACGAATTTTGGGTTTCAAATGATAGAAGAAGTCCGAGTTATTATGATTTTTGGAGAAATAAGAACCTATGAGAATTCTGAGAATAATAGGATTTAATCCAAACTATTTGATGATTTCGGTTTGTTTGATTATTAGAAAGTGATCATATATCTTGTTATATCAATTGAGATTAATTAGGAGAAGTTTTGGATTGATTTGTGTTGGTTTTGATGAGAAAGAAAATGGATAAAATGCATGAAAAAAATTATTGAAAAGGACGAACATTGTATGATAATTTTAGGACTGTTTTAAGAGGAAATTGATAGTGTTCTCCGACGCTTCTTCTTGTAAACACCTCCATTTAGGGAAAAACCACAGAGCTCCACCACGGTCTCGGCATCCACCGATCGTACTTTATATGGTCACCGTCACCCAAACTAGGAGCCTTTATCCAAGTGGGTAAATCAACGCAAACTTCTTCTTCTTTGTGGGATTTAGAAGCAAACACAAACCTCTCTTCAAACGGTAGAGATAATAACTGGTGCCAAACTCTAAGTAATGTATATATATATATATATATATATATATATATATATATATATATATCATTGTTCTAAAAAACTCACCTAGGCTCCGCCTAGGCACGCCTAAGCTTAAGGCTTAGGAGAAACGCCTCGCCTTACGCTTTTCACGCCTTATTCTTGGTAAAACCCTTACGGCGCACTTTTTTCTAAAAACAACAATGCCTTAGTGAAACGATGTCGCCTTTTAAAGAATTTGTTTGCAAACCGGACCATTATCTTAACCAAAATAATCAGATAGTATTTTAATTTGCATATATTCAGACATATTTTTATGATATGTGCAATTTTTGTATTTTAATAGCCTTGTTATGGTTAAAAAATATTAAAATATATTAAGAAGGCCTAAACGCCTTTTCACGCCTTTTTACGCCTAGGCCCGCCTAGGCTTCTAAGGCTTAAGGCTTGGCCTCCACGCCTCAATCACGCCCCGCGTTTTTTAGAACCTTGATATATATATATATATATATATATATATATATATAGGAAGCTTAGATAAACAAACTTTGGGTGTAAAACAAATGTTTAAAACATTTTTCTTGAAGAACAACAACACTTAAACAAAGAACATTTTCTACTTTGTATTTCTCTCTCAAACACTCTCTTAGAGGTTGTAGGATATGAAAAAGTAAAGTTAAAAACTTTGGTTCCCGCACTTAAGAAGTTCTGTCAAAAGATAGTGGGAAAAGAAGTGGGAAAGTGGGCAAAAACTGCTCAGAACTGCCAATTAACTGTTCCCGCCAAATTTCGTTCGAACAATAATGGCGTTCGAAAGAAGTCTCGTTCGAACAAGGATTACAATGAAGTTACAGTGTCAACTCGTTAGAACATCATTTTTCGTTTGAACTAAACTTCGAACGACATTCTAGTGGCCAATCTGGGAACTCGTTGGAAAACTCGTTCGAACGTCATTAGTGTTCGAACGACAAACTTGTTCGAAAGACACTTCGAACGAACTTCCAGAAAGTTGAAAAAATTCTAATTTTAGCCCAGAAACATTATATACTTTAGATTAAATTTTTAATAAAATCTTTCTGAAAATAAACAACAGTTTTAAATAAACGTACACCCAATATAAAATGTTCCAATCTCCTATATATATATATATATATTCGAATGCATTCATACCTTAGGAGCAATGGAACCATGTTGATGACATAGAAACGAGGCAATTTAAACTTGGCATTTTTATGAAGCTTTAAAATTGGCCTCTACCTGTTCAACAAACACATCATAGGCTTGAAGGATGATCAATTAACTCCAGCCTATGTCTCAAATATTTTTTTCCAGAATTGAGCCAAAACAACAAAGGACTCAATTAAAAATTTGTGTCCTTACAAATGTCCCCCTTTGGACATTCCGGGATAAAAACTAAACAAAAATACTAAAAGGACGTCAAGCTCTACAAGACTAACAAAAATGTCCCACCCAAAATAAAAATACATAGATTGACACAAACAACCCAAGGATCAAAATCTTTGCCCACTGATGAACGTTGTCATTTAGAAGAATTCCTGCACACTTAAGCAAACTATCAAATGCATAGGGAATATCAAAATATTAAATGCAATTAAAATAATTACTCCCCCTTAATTAATTCTTCCCTTTATCAAACATGATCAACCTAAGAAGAAGTGGGAAAGTGGGCAAACACTGCTCAAAACTGCTAATTAACTGTTCCCGCCAAATCTCTTTCAAACGAGATTGTCGTTCGAGCGAGGCTGCTAAAGAAGTTCCAGTGTGAACTCTTTAGAAATCTCGTTGGAAATCTCGTTAGAACATCATTTTTCGTTCGAACGAAACTTCAAACGACATTCCAGTGGGCAATCTGGGAACTCGCTGGCAAACTCGTTCGAACGACATTATTATTCGAACGACAAACTCGTTTGAACGACACTTCGAACGAACTTTCAGAAAGTTGAAAAAATTCTAATTTTAGCCCATAAATTTATATACTTTAGATTAAATTTTTAATAAAATCTTTCTGAAAATAAACAAGAGTTTTAAATAAACGTACACCCAATATAAAATGTTCCAAGCTCCTATATATATATTCAAATGCATTCATACCTTAGGAACAATGGAACCACGTTGATGACATAGAAAGGAGGCAATTTAAACTCGGAATTTTTATGAAGCTTTAAAATTGGCCGCTACGTGTTCAACAAACACGTCATAGGCTTGAAGGATGATCAATTAACTCCATCTTATGTCTCAAATGTTTTTGTCCGGAATTGAGCCAAAACTACAAAGGACTCAATTTTAAATTTGTGTCCTTACAAATCTCCCCCTTTGGACATTCCGGGTTAAAAACTAAACAAAAATACTAAAAGGACGTCAAGCTCTACAAGACTAACAAAAATGTCCCACCCAAAATAAAAATACATAGATTGACACAAACAACCCAAGGATCAAAATCTTTGCTCGATGATGAATGTTGCCATTTAGAAGAATTCTTGCACACTTAAGCAAACTATCAAACGCATAGGGAATATCAAAATATAAAATGCAATTAAAATAATTACTCCCCCTTAATTAATTGTTCCCTTTATCAAACATGATCAACCTAAGAAGAAGTGGGAAAGTGGGCAAACACTGCTCAAAACTGCTAATTAACTATTCCTGCCAAATCTCGTTCAAACGAGATTTTCGTTCGAATGAGGCTTCTAACGAAGTTCCAGTGTGAACTCGTTAGAAATATCGTTGTAAATCTCGTTAGAACATCATTTTTCGTTCAAACGAAACTTGGAACGACATTCCAGTGGGCAATCTGGGAACTCGATGGCAAACTCGTTCGAACGACATTATTGTTCGAACGACAAACTCGTTCGAACGACACTTCAAACGAACTTTTAGAAAGTTGAAAAAATTCTAATTTTAGCCCAGAAACTTTATATACTTTAGATTAAAGTTTTGATAAAATCTTTCTGAAAATAAACAACAGTTTTAAATAAACGTACACCCAGTATAAAGTGTTCCAAGCTCCTATATATATATTCAAATGCATTCATACCTTAGGAGCAATGGAACCATGTTGATGATGTAGAAACGAGGCACTTTAAACTCGGCATTCTGATGAAGCTTTAAACTTGGCCGCTACGTCTTCGACAAACACGTCATAGGCTTGAAGGATGATCAATTAACTCTATCCTATGACTCAAATGTTTTTGTCCGAAATTGAGCCAAAACTACAAAGGACTCAATTGGAAATTTGTGTCCTTACAAATCTCCCCCTTTAGCTATTCCGGGACAAAAACTAACCAAAAATCCTAAAGGGTCGTCAAGCTCTACTAGACTCAGAAAAATGTCCCACCCAAAATAAAAATACATAGCTTTACACAAACAACCCAAGGTTCAAAATCTTAGCCCGATGATGAACGTTGCCATTTAGAAGAATTTTTGCACACTTAAGCAAACTATCAAACGCATAGGGAATATCAAAGTATTAAATGCAATAAAAATAATTACTCCCCCTTAATTAATTCTTCCCTTTATCAAACATGATCAACCTAAGAAGAAGTGGGAAAGTGGGCAAACACTGCTCAAAACTGCTAATTAACTGTTCCCGCCAAATCTCTTTCAAACGAGATTGTCGTTCGAACGAGGCTTCTAACAAAGTTCCAGTGTGAAATCTTTAGAAATCTCGTTGGAAATCTCGTTAGAACATCAATTTTCGTTCGAACGAAACTTCGAACGACATTCCAGTGGGCAATCTGGGAACTCGTTGGCAAACTCGTTCGAACGACATTATTATTCGAATGACAAACTCGTTTGAACGACACTTCGAACGAACTTTCAGAAAGTTGAAAAAATTCTAATTTTAGCCCAGAAATTTTATATACTTTAGATTAAATTTTTAATAAAATCTTTCTGAAAATAAACAACAGTTTTAAATAAAAGTACAGCCAATATAAAATGTTCCAAGCTCCTATATATATATTCAAATGCATTCATACCTTAGGAGCAATGGAACCACGTTGATGACATAGAAACGAGGCAATTTAAACTCGGCATTTTTATGAAGCTTTAAAATTGGCCGCTACGTATTCAACAAACATGTCATTGACTTGAAGGATGATCAATTAACTCCATCCTATGTCTCAAATATTTTTGTCCGGAATTGAGCCAAAACTACAAAGGACTCAATTTTAAACTTGTGTCCTTACAAATCTCCCCCTTTGGACATTCCGGGATAAAAACTAAACAAAAATATTAAAGGGACGTCAAGCTCTACAAGACTAACAAAAATGTCCCACCCAAAATAAAAATACATAGATTGACACAAACAACCCAAGGATCAAAATCTTTGCCCGATGATGAACGTTGCCATTTAGAAGAATTCTTGCACACTTAAGCAAACTATCAAACGCATAGGGAATATCAAAATATAAAATGCAATTAAAATAATTACTCCCCCTTAATTAATTATTCCCTTTATCAAACATGATCAACCTAAGAAGAAGTGGGAAAGTGGGTAAACACTGCTCAAAACTGCTAATTAACTGTTCTCACCAAATCTCGTTCAAACGAGATTTTCATTCGAACGAGGCTTCTAACGAAGTTCCAGTGTGAATTCGTTAGAAATATCGTTGGAAATCTCGTTAGAACATCATTTTTCGTTCGAACGAAACTTTTAACGACATTCCAGTGGGCAATCTGGGAACTCGATGGCAAACTCGTTCGAACGACATTATTGTTCGAATGACAAACTCGTTCGAACGACACTTCAAACGAACTTTCAGAAAGTTGAAAAATTCTAATTTTAGCCCAGAAACTTTATATACTTTAGATTAAAGTTTTGATAAAATCTTTCTGAAAATAAACAACAGTTTTAAATAAACGTACACCCAGTATAAAATGTTCTAAGCTCCTATATATATATTCAAATGCATTCATACCTTAGGAGAAATGGAACCATGTTGATGACGTAGAAACGAGGCACTTTAAACTCGGCATTTTGATGAAGCTTTAAACTTGGGCGCTACGTCTTCGACAAACACGTCATAGGCTTGAAGGATAATCAATTAACTCTATCCTATGACTCAAATGTTTTTGTCCGGAATTGAGCCAAAACTACAAAGGACTCAATTGGAAATTTGTGTCCTTATAAATCTCCCCCTTTAGCTATTCCGGGACAAAAACTAACCAAAAATCCTAAAGAGCCGTCAAGCTCTACTAGACTAAGAAAAATGTCCCACCCAAAATAAAAATACATAGCTTTACACAAACAACCCAAGGTTCAAAATCTTAGCCCGATGATGAACGTTGCCATTTAGAAGAAATCCTGCACACTTAACCAAACTATCAAACGCATAGGGAATATCAAAATATTAAATGCAATTAAAATAATTACTCCTCCTTAATGAATTCTTCCCTTGATCAAACATGATCAACCTAAGAAGATAGCGACTCCCCCTAAGTTAAATCTCCCCCAAACTAAGATACGATTACAATAGGATTAGATACCATTTCTCACCCTATCATTCTCCCCCTTTTTGTTCACGAATAGACAAAGGATAAAGAATCAAAAATTAACTTATCTTCTCCAGTAAAAGCATATTACCATAAATTAAACAAGGGATAAATAAAATGGGATAACAAGATAAACATGAAAATGTGCAAAAGTGATGAGAACATTAAAGGATATGGACAAAAAAATCACAACTAATCCAACAAATAATAACGGATACTAAAAAGGATGCAAGAATATGATACCATTAAGGTACATAAGTTATGAAGCATGTGATATCAGCAAAGAATGCAACAAGATAGATACTAATTATGAATTAAAGCATGTATGGACTAGAAAGTAAGGCAAAGACCAAACAAAATATCATATATATATATATATATATATATATATATATATATATATATATATGCATATGTATATATATATATATCTATATATATATATACATATGCATATGTATATATATATATATAGATATATATATATATATATATATACATATATATCTATATATATATATATACATATGCATATGTATATATATATATAGATATATATATATATATATATATATACGTACTCTAGATATACCAAAGATGCGCACGCACATATATAGAGATATAAACACCAAAATGACACAAAATAAGATAAGCTTTTCACACTCGTATGGAAAAATGTGTCATATGTAAACGGAAGTGTTGGGGTGTTAACTAGTAACAATTAAATTTAGACCTAATCACTTAAAACATGTTCAGTTCTCAATTGATTGCAAACTTCATCACATTTGAATATTACCTCATGTGACAATATAATATGAACTCAATGAACAAACATACACAATGCATACAAGCCTAGCATGTTGATGATTCTACAAACCAATAGAGTCATGACTATGAAAGTAAAACTAGGATAAACGGACATTGTACAAACCATTGATATACCATCCAATCTCCCTCAATAAGCATATATTATTTGAATGAATATATCAATAAAACAGGCCTTGGCAATTATTTTTCTTTTTAATGCCATATTTTCTTTTAGGCCTTGGACCATGTATTTCTTTTAGGTCTAAACAAATGGTGGCTTACTATTCGCAAAGGATAATAAATCCTTTCGGAGCCCTTCCCCGTGCATATTTATATTTATCATTTTTTATTTTTCACACAAATCTCAGGTGCAACAGATTTTGACATGCACTAGTCCTCCTAGGTCACGAATATGTAGATGACAAGATTAGTAGGAGAACACCTCACAAAGCTCAAATATACATATGAAGTTAAAATTTCAAATGAGCTCGTGCATATGTGAATAGAGGCATATAAAAATAGAATCCATTTAAATAACACAAAATCTAACTACTCCATATAAGCATGGTAAAGAACATAATAAGGATTGACAATCTAAACCAAACGTTCTAGCCACGTGGGAGCAAAAAAGATGGGATTCTAACAAAAGTGTATGCCACATAAAGTGTGTCAAACTAAAATACACACAAAATAAAAATCTTTTTGAGTTTTTGAAATTTTAAATCAAACAAACAAAAATATTTACTCAAAAGACAAACGAAAATCCTTTGTATTTTTCATTAATCTTAAATTACTAAAAAGATAAAACACAAAAGAATAGACAAAAATATTTTTGTATTTTTCATTTAATGCAAAAAATGGAAGAAATATAATACAAAAGATAAAAAAAATCATTATTCTAGCATGTGATTAAGCATGGAGCAAAGACTAGAAAATGATTAAAAATGCATACAAATAGCATGGGTGATATAGCACGAAGCACAAAAGCTAAAGTATGCACATAAAACTAACAGATTCAACCTTTAGATTTTATATGGGAGGAAGCATGTGAAAGTAAATGAGAATAAAAAATCCTATCTTGTAAAGCTACCAAGTCGGATCTCCTAACCCAAACTAATGACGAATGACGATCTCGGGGTGTAGGAATCTTAGCTACCTCGGTTGCCTTACCTTTGAATTTTCTAGGAACTCGTTTAAGATCAAAACAAAATTTACTAAGATGACCTTTTCGACCACAATGTGAACACTTAAACTCACGGCGAAAAGATTTACCTAAGGAGTGATCTCTAAAGGCTTTCCTAGGCGATTCTCCTAAAACGTTGGTTTTGGCTTTATGAGTTGATTCATTACAAGGATTGAAGCCTAAACCACAAGTGTCATTTTTAATTTGGACTATTCCTAAAATTTTATCTAATTTCTCCGAACGACACTCCAAATCAAATTTGACTTTTCTAGAGTCTTTTAGTTTATTTTCTAATTCTAAATTTTTAGACTATAACACCATATTTTTCTCTTCAAACTCGAGAAGCTCCTTTTTCAAGGATTCCATTAAACCCCTAAGGCTATCTCTCTCGCCTTCTATATATTCTAGCTTCTCTCGAAGAGATCTCTCTCGTGTCCTAAGGTCTTCCACTAACGCATTCTCATCAACGACCTTTACACGCTCTTTTAAACTTGCTTCTAACTTCAAATTTGCTATTTTTAATTTAATTTATTCTTCATATAATTCTTGAAAAGCATTTTGAAGTTCACTCACATTAACCTTTTCTTTATTTTCACTCTTTCTTTCTTCTTCACTCTCACTATCATAAAAAATAAGGGAATCATAAACTATGACCTTGGAAGTGTCATGTGTTAAAGTATCATCAATCGACGAGTTCTCATTATCACTCACATGACTAGCCATAAAAGCCATAAAATTGGGCTTAGTGGGGGAATCGGGTCCCTCTTCATAGTCACTATATCTAAGGGTTGCATTAAAATAAATTGGTTTGTTACCCTCTCTCCTTAGCTTAGTGGGGCACTCAAAAGCCCTATGGACATACCCTTCACAACCAAAACACTTATCTGACTCGTCCCTATTTAAATTTTCTTTAGGAGTTTTAGGGATCCTTTCGGCTTTGTCATGCTTAGAAGTTTCAAATTTCTTAAAATTATTTTTAAATTTATCTTTGTTAAATTTGAGAAATTTTCAAAATATCCTAGCAAACATAGCCATATCCTCCGAGTCACTATCACTTTCACTCTCTACTACTTTTTTCCCTCTTTTCGGACTTTTAAGGCAACACCCTTTTCTATTTTCTTTTCAATTTTAGAGGGAAATATGTCCAGTTCATAGGTTTGTAAATCGCCTACAAGATCTTCTAATTTCGTAGAGGCTAAAGTTGGTAAAGAATTTAAAACGGTCACTTTTGGAATAAATCTATCGGGTAGGGACCTTAAAATTTTCTTTACTACTCGGTTGTCGAGTATTTTCTCTCCCAAGTTAAAAGATGAATTAACAATGTTGGAAAGTTTAGCATAAAATTCATCAAAAGTTTCTTTTTCGTTGATTTTAATTGTTTCAAATTGAGTGGTGAGGTTATGGAGTGTCGAAGCTTTTACGACACTTGTACCTTCATGAGTGAGTTGTAAAATATCTCACGCTTCTTTAGCGGTCTCACACGTCATAATGCGTCAAAATTCATCCGATGTGGCAGCGCTAAACAAGGCGTTTAAACCACGGGAATTAAAATTAGAAAGTTTGAATTCGTTTTCACTCCATCTATCGGCGGGTTTGAGAACACGTTCATTATCTACTAAATGCGTAGGTGAAGACCACCCATTAATGACAGATAACTAAACTCTCTCGTCGATATATTTAAGTGCCGATTTCATACGCACTTTCCAATACGCGTAATTAGAACCATCGAAAATAGGAAATTTTGAGAATGGGGAAAATTTCATTTTAGCCAAAAATATTTAAAGGATCTTTACGAAATAATTTATCGTTTTGGCTCTGATACCAATTTCAAAACCCCAATTTTTTTAAAAAAAAATATTTTTACTTCACAAAAATATAATTTCCCTTTTAGATGCGGAAGTGTGAGATGATGGTTCAATTAAAACGAATAAACATATTTTAATTTTTCTTTTTCAAATTAAAATTAAAACAAAGTGAAATATGATAGAACACACACAAACAATTAGATTTCACTTAAACCAATTTAATTAAACCAAGTCCTAAAAATTTTCCTAAGTCATGTTTTTCAATTTTACCAAATTAAGACAAACCAATTTTATCACATTAAATTAAATGACTTGAATTGAATTAACATAAACATTACCCAAATTAATTTAGTAGCACCAAATTAAACAAGTAGTGATTAAACCGAATTTTATCTTTTTACCTAAGCATGCGTTCTACGTGAATTTTACGAAAGATAAAATAAACAATAAATCACTACGTCGCGATGTACGAGGAAAAACCCACAACGAGAAAAAACCTTGGACGGCCCTAGCCTCAAATCCACTAAATATGGTTTTACAAATAAAAGACAGTAAGAATTACAACACTCCACTCGATCCCTCTCAAGCCCCGACGCTTCTTCTTGTATACACCTCCATTTAGCGAATAACCACGGAGCTCCACCGTGGTCTCGGCATCCACCGATCGGACTTTATATGGTCACCGTCACCAAAACTAGGAGCCTTTCTTCAAGTGGGTAAATCAACACAAACTTCTTCTTCTTTATGGGATTTATAAGCAAACCCAAACCTCCCTTCAAAAGGGTAGAGATAATAACTGGTTCCAAACTCCAAGTAATGTATATATATATAGGAAGCTTGGATAAACAAACTTTGAGTGTAAAACAAGTTTTTAAAACATTTTTCTTGAAGAAAAACAACACTTAAACAAAGAACTTGTTCTACTTTGTATTTATCTCTCAAACACTCTCTTAGAGGTTGTAGGATATGAAAAAGTTAAGTTAAAAACTTTGGTTCCCTCACTTAAGAAGTTCTGTCAAAAGATAGTCGAAAAAGTAGTGGGAAAGTGGGCAAAAACTGCTCAAAACTACCAATTAACTGTTCCCGCCAAATTTTATTCGAACGAGATTTTCGTTCGAATGAAGTCTCCTTCGAACGAGGCTTCTAACGAAGTTCCAGTTTGAACTCGTTAGAAATCTCGTTGGAACATCATTTTTCGTTCGAACGAAACTTCGAACGACATTCCAGTGGCCAATTTGGGAACTCGTTGGTAAACTCGTTCGAACGACATTATTGTTCGAACGACAAACTTGTTCGAATGACACTTCGAACGAACTTCCAGAAAGTCAAAAAAATTCTAATTTTAGCCCAAAAACTTTATATACTTTAGATTAAAGTTTTAATAAAATCTTTCTGAAAATAAAGAACTGTTTAAATAAACGTACACCCAATATAAAATGTTCCAAGCTCCTATATATATATATATATATATATATATTCAAATGCATTCATACCTTAGGAGCAATGGAACCATGTTGATGACGTAGAAACGAGGCACTTTAAACTCGGCATTTTGATGAAGCTTTAAACTTGTCCGCTACGTTTCAACAAACACGTCATAGGCTTGAAGGATGATAAATTAACTCTATCCTACGACTCAAATATTTTTGTCCGGAATTGAGCCAAAACTACAAAGGACTCAATTGGAAATTTTTGTCCTTACATTTTTAATTTTTATTTGATTACAATAATTGTTATGTCTAAAAACAAAAATGTTAATGGATCTTTTTATTTCTGTATTTTGTAAGAGATAAATTTTCCACAATAATCTCCTCTCAATAGCATTAATGGAATTAAACTTTCAATTCCAATATATTATGATTAGTTTTTTAGTTACGTGTTTTGGACCACTTCTCTTACTTGTTTTTAAAACTACATACATTATCAAGTATATTATATATTACTGTATTGTCAAAAGAAAATTTGTAATATTTCAATAATTCAGTTACCATCTTTGTCTATGGTATTATCTTCATGTGTGTTCACATTTAAATAAACTGTAACTATGTCTCTCTCTTTCTCCGAGTATAAACCGGAAGAACAATAATCATGTGATAATAAGATACACCATCATGACATTCCTATCATCATATTATCAAACCATGTATAACATAATAATAAGTCTAACTGACTAAAGTGAAAAGGAAAATAATGGCTTGCAATAATTTGAAATATATGAATATTTTCTATAATTAGGACTACTCATAACAATAAAAACAATATTTTAATATCACTACATCAAATCCTCCGAATGGTCATGGCCTGGGGGTCACGGATCGGGGGTCACAAATCTAGGGTGTGACTATATCAAATGTTGGCATGACAAAGTCCATGACCCATTATGGTCATGGATCCTCTTGAAGGTGGTCATGGCCCAACTCCGTGACCAATTAGGGTCACATCCCATAACCGTGACACGTGCATGACCATTATGATGCAAAAGTTCCCTCCAAGTGTGGTCATGGATGGGATCACGGTCCAAGTCCGCAACCAAGAACCAAAACACACACTAAACTCGTTACGGCCTGGGGCCACGACCATCCCAATTTAGGAGTCACAGCTTTGGGCCGTGACCATTTTCTTGCTTCCAGACCGACGTGTTAAATTTTAAGGGGTCACAACATGGTGTCACGACTCAGGGCCATGACCAGTGCCTTTATAATAAAATCTCCCGCCCAATTTTTGTTTTCACTAGAAAACTTCTAAACCCTTTCCCTTTCCCTCTCACGCGATTCCAGCTCAATCTTAAGTTTTTCACTCAATCGCAAAGGTAACACTTCAACTCTAATATTTTGTATTCGGGTATTTGTGCATTTGTATATATGTGCGTATTTATGTGTGTATTTCTATGTATATGTGTATATGTATGTATACATGTGTGTATTCATGTGTGTATATGTGTATGTGTGTGTGCATTGTGTATGTATATGTGTATACTATATATGTGTGTGTATTCATGTGTGTGTATGTGTATGTGTGTGTTCATTGTGCATGTATATGTGTATACTATATATGTCTGTGTGTATTGTGTATATATGTGTGTGAGGGTAATTTCATTTGACAACAAAGTTCTCACTTAAACCTTAATCGCTAATAATGTTTCTCCGTAACATATTATACTTTTAGAGAACATTTTTCTCAATTGTAATAATTATACATTTCTTACTTACTATAAACACAGTTGGTAGTTCCCAAATTCCGGAATTTAATATATATATATATATATATATATATTAAATGCTCATATAATATATATATTCTAACGACACCCCATATAATAATTATGGTTCGAGCATACTCTGCTATCCAATCCCCGTATCACTCGTACTAAGGGAAATACAAGTTCGGAATCACTCTCGAATTGTATTGAGCAAAATAAAAACAAGCATAGCTTCCAAGTCCAAGAGGTCAGTACATACCCTCACGTCTCTTAGGACCGTCCAACTATCGATCCGATAGCCCGTACATAGGATTTCTATCTTCTAGGGTACGAGTCAATATCCCCCATGAAGGCCCATTCGAGATAAGACTGTCCCAGCGGCGTAACCTCAAGGATAGCAAGTAGCGTGCACATGATTTTCACACGTATATAGTATATGCATAAACGTAGTCATATAAATATACTACTATTACCATATATTTTTAGGTACCTGTAATCAACCATAATATAATATTTATCATTATTTCTCAATCTTTAGTTATCACATAAAACCGTTCGTCTCTTACTTTAATTGAGGGATTAATCCAACTTACTACGTAACACTCATGGACTCTATCCTCCCAAGTATAGAATTCAGTAGGTGCTCATCTAATTTCCAACGTAACTATCTTACGCATCTCTCCCTTTAATACATCAATCCATCATCCCTTATATGTAAATATCCCAAAAATGTACATCTCGTCTTACATGAAAGGTTTCATAATTATTAATAAGTCCTACTGGTCTCCTTTACCTTCCAAAATATTTTAATAGGGATGTCCAAATATTTTTTACTCATTTAATTTGAATTTAACTATTTACCAAGGGGAAATATGAGTCTGCCAGAAAGGGTCGATCGATCGATGGCAGGAGCTCGATCGATCGAGGCGTCGATCGATCGACACTCCTGGTTCGATCGATCGATCAAACAGGTATGGCGAATTCTGCAGATTAACAGTTACGGGTTTCATAATCTAACCTCAATCAAATCCAGATTTTTCACACCCAAACTCCCAAAAATTTGTACTACAAACATTATAAACCCAAACTAACAATCTTCTACGTAAAGCATGTGAATTTTCATCAATAACCATAGATTAAAAGGGCAAAACTTGTATAAATCTCATGAACTCTAGAAATTTCTTTAACCTTGTTCTAATCAATCTTTTTCCAGAATTTCTTCTTCTAAAACATCATAAATCCGTGTTTCAACCTCTACATATGAAGGGGGATTTCCAGATTTCCATTTATATCATTACTACATGCAATTTCTTATCTCCAACTTGGGTTTTCTTCCATGAAACTCATCCTAATCAACCTTAGACTAACATGAGTGATGCATTAACGAAAATAAGAAAGATAAACACTTGCCTGGGAATTTGAGAGTTCTGATTTGTGAACGAATTTGGTGTGGTAGCGTTCCCCGTCACGCGATCTACACGTTGGTGGTGATGGCGGTGTAACCGGATGAATTTTTGGCCTAGAACACCTTGGTAAACTCTCTCATTCCCTCTCCTATGGACGTAACTTGTCTTTGGTTGTGTTAACCCTAGAATAAAACCTTAGACATCTGATATAACTCTTGAAAATTCGTTGGTTTAATTGCCCAAAATTACAAAATGTTCAAAATGCCCTCCCGGGGCGCTAAATAAGCCTAAAAACGCCCCGAGATCCAAACTGAACCCCCGGATACACTTTTCTAACTATATCGACCCTTACGGACACTTTGACGCACTCAAAATGACCATATGAGCGACTTATAATTTATTCACTTTTATAAATCAATATTTAGTCCCGACGCGACACGGGCGCGTCCCGACTCAAATTTCCAAAATTGTCATTTTATTCACTCTTGACATTTAATAGAGCCAATATTATATATTACTCTACTCATTAGTAATATTCAACAAGTCTCCCATAATTATCAACTCACATCACGTTAGTAATTATAAAGTAATTAATTTCCGGATTTATATTAAATTAATAACTCACATTAAATTTAATAAATCCCCAAATTTATAAAGCATAAAAATACGGGGTATTGCATGTAACTCAACATCTTCTAAAGATTTATATTTTCCATTCTTACAATGGGTGCATGTACACGTAATCTTCTCACTTTAAGGTTCTTAAAATCATAGCTAATAAATTCTTATTTATTAGTTATTCAGTCAGTCTCCACCATCCACTCTTTGTATAGTGAAAAATCCATTTAATAATCTTCAAATTGTAGTCCTATGGTATCATGATAATATAAATATCATGCTTCATAAATATCATTTTGCATAACTGTGTTAACAAGATAATCTTCAAATGGAAGGAATATTATTTGTAAATCAAAGTAAAGCACTAATATATTGTCAAAAACACACCAATCAATCAAACTATGCAATAACTTAAATACAAGAACGCACCAATCAAAAATACTACAGAACCACTTAAACTCAAATTAAATAAATTTGTTTAGTGATATTATTACAACATAAATAAAATATTACTACATCTTCATCAAACGATAAAGTGGCCAAATAATAAAAGAGTTTAAATAATTTTTCAACACATTCGCTTCTTCACTGTCAATGTGCACATGCAAATCTTCAAAACCGCCATATATTTTATCAACCATGATCTGACACTCACCCTCCTGCGAAGGCGGACTCTGTACTAAAGTTCCTACTTGAGTGCAGATGAGCGTGCACACCCCAACGATATTTTTACCACTCAGGTACTTCATATAGTATTTCTCACCATAGTCACAATGGGTTATTAACGATGATCCAAGACCTGTGATATGTTGAAGGGGAATGTTGAAGGAGGAACCGACATCTGTGAGTGGAATGGAGAAGGAGGAAAATTTTAGCGAGGTAAAGGGAAACCGGGATGCATTAGGGGCTGTAGGGGCATACGACTCGTTAAAATGGACACAATTTATGCAAGTTTTTTATTCACGCCTCCCAATTCATTTTGAAGCCCTGTTACATCCCCTTCGGTCCTAGATTGACATTCATCATTGGATGAAAAACACTTATTAACAGAAGAAGGCTCGTCCATGAGGTGTGCGATGTGTTTGAATTTTATTTTTGACATATGTGACCCCAAACCTCTCATCCTCCCTCTTATGTCCTTTCTTAAGGTTTGTGTGAGGGCATCATTGTCAAGATCGTCGAATGGACTTGAAGCTTACGGAATACTCATAGGCTCTATTGATTCTAGAGTTATAGCCAAGTGAGGAGGGAATTTATTATCTTTGTCCCGTCTTACATGCCTGTACCAATTTCCCCAATTTGATATCTTTCCTTCATCTGGGCCGCCTTTTGTCTTACTCAACCACTCGTTCTTCAAATCTTCATAAGATTTTGAGCCAAACCAGTGGACATTAGTTTTTTTAGCCCTATTCTTCTTATTTTTCTCCCTTTGCAGAATTTTTGAGTCCTTCGCCTCATTTTCCAGAAAATCATTCCATTGAGTGAATGGCATCTCAACGTTCAAAGGGACTTTGTCTTTGAGTGCTAAAATGTCGGAGCTCAGTGCCCCCTTAGGGAAATGATTATGCCTAAGGTTTCTCCGATATGTTTGGAGTTGTTCAGCAACCCATGAAAGAACCTTATTTTCTGAGTTTGTAGAAAATAAAAACCACTTATTGAGTTTATCGTAGATGACATTTTTAACAGCTTAATCTATGATGTTCCAATTGTCAGCTCCTCCCACTCCCACATTCATTTTTACTAAGTACAAACATTACGCTTTAAACTGTTGAACATGATTCCTATCCCCTATTGGGTTATGTCCCAATAGAGAGAACCCAATAAGCTTCTTCTCAATTGATCTGTCAGTTTCAGGAGTGTTGGGTGTGTCTGTTGGATTAATGGGAGTACCTTGCCTACTACAACTAAAAGTAGCAGAGTGAACCGCTAGTGAATTTGAGTATTGATCACTAATTGGTGATGAGGATTATCCTTGGGGTTGTGTCACGCCCTAGGTTGGAAAGTTGTTTCCATTACCGCCCGAAATTATCTACAAAAATAATAAAAGTTCAATGTGTATCTATAATAGATGCATAATTTCAAAGGTCAATATGAAATTATAACTAGGAAAATAATGTTTTTGACCATATATTTGAATCTACCTTTTCATGGTAAGACTTTAATAAAAGTTCCATATGTCTCATCTCCATCTAGTCGGGATTTGTTTATAAAAACCTATGGATTTTTGCACGTAGCCAATTAGGAGGAAGCGTATCTATTATATATGCATAGATTTCAGCGACATGAACTCAAAATCTCATCCTTTTCAGCCTATTGGGAAGATTGAGTTTGACGTGCATATGTCGCGAGACATAACAGTCTTTGTCAATTCTCTTTGTACGCAATTGTATCCATAATGGGTGAATTTTTTTCTACCTTCTCTAAAAACGTAAGCAAGGTTAGTGCTCTATCGAGATTATGTACGCAAAATATATATTGTACATCTTTATCCCAACATTCTAGTAGGGAAAACAGAATATGATTGAACAAGTACTTTTGCTGGAGATGAAATCCACGGTTTAAAAGGTAGTTAAATTGTCAAATCTTCCTATTCCCATATCAATAACTAGGATTACTCTCTTTATGAGTCTCATTAATGAAAGAGGTACGAGTGCGGTCCAATTGCAATCTTTCATACTATTGTTGCCATTGATTATCACTGTCACTCACTTTTACAAAAAATAATGAGGGAGTGAATATGATTCCTATAAATAATGGCTCTAATAAATCATTAACTAGTTAGGTTTTTTGATTTAGGTTTTGAATAATCACTACCCTTCTTTTCACCCAGTGCAATTTTAATTTATTAGTTATTAAGGATTTGGCATGAATCTCGTGTATGTTGGACCATATGATTTGAAATCCAAACCAACTCGTCGTATAAGACACAAAATAGAACCGTATGATTTGTTCCATGCTTATATGGATAGATTGAAGATGATTTTGATTACTTTATTAGTTATTATGTACGAGGGCATGAAACCGTACATTTTGGATCTCACCGATGTGAAATCCAAACAAATATTATGATACATAAATAATTATTAAAATTGAACTGTATGATTTGTTCCATGCTTATGTGGATAGATTACAGACGATTATGGTTACTTTATTTACATGCTAAGATTTCAAAATGACAACACTCAATATACACATACACGGTGCGTACAAATATTATGTTAATAATTGTACCTAAAAAATAATATCATATTAAACCACACACATATAAAAGTTTAATAAACCAAATAGTTATATATACCTACTTATATATTTTTTTTAAAGAATTGTCCTGTACACAGACACACACACACAGAGTACACACACATGCGCTTTATATATACAATGTGTGTGTATACCTACTTTTGTTGTTATTTTAATTTTTACAAAAATAATTATATATACACACATATTACATACAAATATTATGTTAATAATTATCCCGAAAAAATAATAGCATATCAAACCACACACATATAAAATTCTAATAAACCAAATAGTTATATATACCTACCTTTATATTTTTTTTAAATAATTGTCCCTTACACACACACGCACAATACACACATGCGTGGAATATATACAATGTGTGTGTATACATACTTTTATATTTATTTTATTTTTACACAAATAATTATATATACCTACTTTTCTATTTTTTTAAATGTCTCTTACACACACACACACACAGTACACAATACACACACATACACGATATTCTTAAATAGTTGAATTGTTCAGTTTAAATCTTACGAGTAAACTAAGATAAGATAAGTTAAACTGTTGGGAAGGTTAGTGCGATAGGTGTGCACATTAGAAGAGAGGTGAGAATTTCTCAAGGGAGTGTCGCACTAATATGTTGTTGCATTGGCCTGTAAACATTTTAAATACTTGCTAAACAAATTTTAAATCATTTTCACAATCGGGCTCTGACCCGTTTCCATTTTCTTTTCTCTCTTGTATATATATGTATGTATTACAGGTGCCCAGCCACAGGGGCGTCTTACATAGGATCCTTTGGAAGGAACGTGCTACAGCTTAGGTGGGAGTTGCAGGCCTCTTGCTTAGACGACCTCATTTCTTGATTCCATTTCTAGAACTATTTATTCAGTTGGGCATGTGTCGCCCTTTCCATTATTCAGTTATTTAGCAGACATTGTGATTCATTTATTATTCCAGTATTTTACTCTTTGGGATTTGTTTTGTCAGGATGTTTTCATTTAAGTATTAAATGAAAACATTCAATTAGTTGAATATTTGATTATTTGGATTGTATGTTCCAGGATAGTTGTGGTGTGACTATTAAATTGTGGATTATGCAACGTTATAAATGTTAGTTTATTAAATAAAAAAATTTGGAAAGTAATGTCTAAAATGGTTTAGACACTTAGCTTAATTATTTAGGGTGTTTAAATTGGAAAATTATTTTCACGACAGTGATGCTAAGAATGATCCAACTCTTCACCTTGATTTTAATTTAATAAAGGAGTGATTGCCTGGTATTTAATTAGGCGGGGTGTCACAGGTGGTATCAGAGCATCAGGTTCTAGTGTCCTTATGATCTGTACGGCTTATTTCGCTTTCAGCTTAGCATTTTTGCTATAGAGCCCTATTTTAGGATTGTTGTATTCTTGCTTTTACGTTTACGTCTTCAGCTATTTGAGATTTGGTAATAACTGTAGAATAACAAATTTCTTCACATTTCAGATGCCTCCGAGACGTGCACCAAAGGATAGGCGTGCCTAAGCCGAGTAGCCAGCAGCTCCGACTCAGGGAACGATGAATGCTAATTAGGTAGTCGCTATTGTTACTCAGGCGGTGAATGCCACGTTAGCGGTAGTACAGTAGGCTCCACCCCAGATTCAGGCAGTGGTGCCAGTACCTGCACATCGTCCATCTGCATGGGAGCGGGTTAGGGATGCCTTTCAGAAGGCGCATCCCCCTGAGTTCTCGAGTAGTTCAGATATCATCATCGTCAGCCAATGGAAGAAAGATATCTAGCGGAATCTGCGGTGTATGAGTGCACAGATGTGCAAAAACAGTTGTTGGCTTCCTTCAAGTTAGTGGGGGCCGCTTTGCAGTGGTGGGAATCCACCACCACCTTAGAGGAGAGGGATACTATTCCGATTCAGATATTCTGGGAGCGGTTTGACTATAAGTACTTTCCACCCGACGTGCAGACTGAGATGAGGCGAAAGTTACTGAACTTGAAGCAGGAAAATTCTACCGTTGCTGAGTATGAGGAGGAGTTCACGAGACTTCTCACCATAGTGCCAAATGAGGCACCTACTGAGGGTAAGAAGATAATGTTGTTTGTGGACGGGTTAGCTTGGAGGATCCGTCAGCATCTTATGGGGAATTTGTCTATGAGTACGTTCACAGATGTACTCAATGCTGCCTTACTACACTACCAGGATCACCACTTCCATCTACAGGGAAGCAAGTGAGCAGGAGAGTCCGGCCAGTAGGGCAGGACAAGAGGTAGTGGCGCTGGTGGAGCACCGACATCCTAGGGACAGACTCGTAAGCATGAGCAGAGTTACCATCAGGGGGACCCTGCCAAGCGCTTCCGATCAGGTGATTCCAGGAAGGGATTTGGGGGTTATAGGCAGGGCCAACCTAATCAGTAGAGCCAGCAAGGCCAACATCGACAGCAGCAGGGTCAGCAACAGGGCCAACAACGTTTTCATTAGGGCCAAAAGGCCAATGGAGGGGTGGTAACGGCCAGCAGGGTCGTGGTCAGAAGGGTCAGAGGGGAGGTAACTTCAGAGGCCGATGTTTTGTGTGTGGCAAGCATGGCCATAAGCGCCAGGATTGACCAGAGGTTGATAGGGCCCCACAGCAGCAGGGTGCCCGTAATGAGCCACAGAGGCCACTTTTTCCAGTCTCCCTCCCAGCACCAGCCCAGGTACCAGCCATTCCAGCAGCTCTAGTGTAGTAGGGGCTGTTACAGTATGGACGTGTCTATAATGCCACCAGGCAGCAGCTCCACAGGCACCACCCGCGATTAAGGGTATGTTTCCTATCCATGCTATTATGGGTCGAGTTTTATTTGATACTAGGGTGACGCATTATTTTATAGCTACTCATTTTGCGAAGAACTTAGGGTTATTAGCCATAGCGGAGAGCACTATGATGTGTGTAGACTCACCACTAGGAAATGGTTCGCTTATTTTATTTATATGCTGGGGTGTGGGGGTAGAGATTGGTAGCTTGGTATTACCTACAGACATGTTAGTCTTAGATATGCATGAGCATGGCGTTATTATCGGTATGGATTGGCTCGCTGCTTACAGGGCCATGATAGATTGTTTTGGTGGGAGTATTGTTTTTGCCATTCCGGGGCAAGAGATGTTTGTAGTGGCGATGCCTCGCCCAGAGGGAGGCTGGACCGCTCATTTGTATTACATAGAGGAGGATACCTCTAAAGAGGTTGTGATTCCCTTAGACTCGATCCCGGTTGTTCGTGAGTATTCCGATGTATTTCAGGAGATACCAGGCCTACCCCCCAGTCAAGAGATAGACTTTGTCATAGATTTATTACCGGATACTAGACCTATAGCACGCGCTCCATACCGTATGGCTCCGGCAGAGATGCGAGAGTTACGAGATCAGATAGAGCAGCTGTTAGGTCAGGCTTCATTCGCAGGAGTACCTCACCTTGGGGCGCTCCAGTCTTGTTTGTGAAGAAGAGAGATGGTTCACATAGGCTATGTGTGGACTACCGGGAGTTGAACAAGGTCACGATACGAAACAAGTATCCGTTTCCTCGAATCGATGATCTGTTCGACCAACTGAGGAGAGCAACTTTCTTTTCGAAGATAGATCTGAGGTCGGGGTACCATCAGCTACGTATTAGGGAGCAAGATGTTTCAAAGACTACTTTCTTGACGAGATATGGGTCCTATGAGTTCAAAGTGATGCCATTCGGACTCACAAATGCTCCAGCCGTATTCATGGACTTGATGAACCGAGTGTTCAGAGAGTTCTTGGATCAGTTCATCATTGTTTTCATAGATGACATTCTGATATATTCACACTCCGAGGAGGAGCATGCCGAGCACTTGAGGCAGGTTCTTCAAACTCTGCGAGAGCATTAGCTGTATGCTAAGTACGAGAAATGTGGGTTCTAGTTATGTAAGGTGCAGTTCTTGGGATATGTTGTTTCTGAACATGGGATAGTAGTTGACCCGAGTAAAGTGCCAGCGGTGAGGGAGTGGGGACAGCCCACGACACCGGCAGAAGTGCGTAGTTTCTTGGGGTTAGACGGATACTACAGGAGATTCATTCGAGGATTCTCCAAAATAGCAGGTCCATTGACGAACCTGACTCGCAAAGGGATACCATATGTTTGGGATGATGCTTGTCAATTGGCTTTCGACGAGCTAAAAGACAAGCTTACTTCAGCAACGGTCCTTGCTTTACCTAAGCCGGGTGTGGAGTACCTGGTTTACACCGATGCCTCTTTAAGAAGACTTGGGGGAGTACTTAAGCAGGAGGAGAAGGCTATAGCTTTTGCCTCTCGTAAGCTTAAGCCACATGAGAAGAATTGCCCCACCCATGACCTGGAGTTAGCATCGGTCGTTTTTTCATTGAGGATATGGAGGCACTATTTATTAGGGGAGAAATTCTGCTTATTCACAGACCACAAGTCACTGCAGTACCTGTTCACTCAGTGAGAGCTGAATATGCATCGGCACAAACGGTTAGAGTTTGTGAAGGACTATCAGTTCGACATACAATACCATCCGGGAAAGGCCAACGTAGTTGCTGATGTATTGAGACGTAGGCCGGTAGACGATGTAGCGTACATCTGGAAAGTAAAGTGGAAAGAGTTGGGTCACCAGGATGCAGTAGCCCGTTCTTTCATATCTGTCATGTCAGTGACACCCGAGATTGTTACGAGGGTGATACAGGCACAAACCGTAGACCCGTTTTGCCAGGAGCAGATTGTACGACTTTTAGCTGAGGGTGTTGAGTCCTATTCTGTTAGTTCTGATGGGGGTTTGAGGTTTAATGGGAGATTGGTGGTCCCAGAAGGATCACAATTACGTCATGCAGTGATGACCCAATCTCACGGGTCCCGATTTGCGGTACATCCTGGAGGAGATAAGATGTACCAGGATATGAGGCGGCAATACTGGTGGAGTGGGATGAAGAAGGATATTACTGAGTTCGTGTCCAAGTGTTCTACCTGCTAGCTGGTAAAGGTGGACCATCAGAAATTGTCAGGGTTGCTTCAGCCATTGCAAATACCCGCGTGGAAGTGGGATAGTATTTCCATGGACTTTATTACAGGGTTGCCTACATCACAGCGGGGCCACGACTCTATCTAGGTGATTGTAGATCGTTTGACCAAGGTGGCTCATTTTCTGCCAGTGCGGATAGACTATACCACGGGTTAGTATGCTCAGTTGTTCATTGTTGAGATTGTCAAATTACATGGGGTGCCCCTGAATATTGTGTCAGATAGAGATAAGATTTCCGTGTCGCGTTTCCGGGAGAGCTTTCAGGAGGCTATGGGTACAGAGTTGAGGTTAAGTTCAGCTTATCACCCACAGACAGCTGGGCAAATAGAGCGTACTAATCAGGTGTTGGAGGATATGCTACGCATGTGTGCTTGATTTTGGAGGAGGTTGGGAGCCACATCTTCCACTAGTAGAGTTCGCTTATAATAACTCTTATCAGTTCATGATTGGCATGGCTCCATTCGAGGCTTTATAGGGCAGAGCTTGTCGTTCCCCAACTTGTTGGCTAGAGGTGGGATATAACAAGTTGCTAGGACCATAGGTGATTCAGGAAACCTCTGCGAGGATTGAGATGATCAGGAGTCACATTCTAGTAGCCCAGGACAGGTAGAAAAGCTACGTCGATGCGAAATGGTTCTTCCGGGAGTTTAATGTGGGGGACCAGGTGTTACTACCCGTATCTCCTATTAAAGGAGTGATGAGGTTAGGCAATAAAGGAAAATTGGCCTCGAGGTACGTGGGACCATTTCCCATTATCAAGAGGATTGGGCCGGTAGCATACAGATTGGGACTGCCAAATCATTTACATCGCATTCACGATGTATTCCACATCTCGTTGTTGAGACGATATCTTCGGGATGAAATAGCTCACACCACATCGCGATAGAGGAGATAGACTTACAGCCTAACAGATCTTACGAGGAGATACCGGTGGCTATCCTCGACCATAGCGAGAGGAGATTGAGGTCGAAGGTAGTTCAACTTGTACGGGTCCAGTGGGAGCATCATAATGTGGAGGAATCCACTTGGGAGCGCGAGGCAGATATGCGCGAAAGGTATCCAGATTTATTCTTACCAGGTATGCCTTATTTTCCAAATTTCGGGACGAAATTCAGTTATTAGGGGGGGAGTATGTAATACCCCGAATATTTATGCTTTATAAATTTGGGGATTTATTAAATTTAAGGTGAGCTATTAATTTAATATAAATCCGGAAATTAATTACTTTATAATTATTAACGTGATGTGAGTTGGTAATTATGGGAAACTTGTTGAATATTACTAATGAGTAGAGTAATATATAATATTGGTTCTATTAAATGTCAAGAGTGAATAAAATGACAATTTTTGAAATTTGAGTCGGGACGCGTCCGTGTCGCGTCGGGACTAAATATTGATTTATATAAGTGAATAAATTATAAGTCGCTCGTATGGTCATTTTGAGTGCGCCAAACTGTCCGTAAGGGTCGAGATAGTTAAAATAGTGTACCCAGGGGTTCAGTTTGGGTCTCGGGACGTTTTTAGGCTTATTTAGCGCCCCGGGAGGGCATTTTGTAATTTTGGGCAATTAAACCAAAGAATTTTCAAGGGTTATATTAGATGTCTAAGGTTTTCTTCTAGGGTTAACACAACCAAAGACAAGTGAAGGCCATAGGAGAGGGAAGGAGAGAGTTTACCAAGGTGTTCTAGGACAAAAATTCATCCGGTTACACCGCCATCACCACCAACGGGTAGATCACGCGACGGGGAACGCTACCACACCAAATTCGTTCACAAATCAGAACTCTGAAATTTCCATGCAAGTGTTTATCTTGCTTATTTTCGTTAATGCATCACTCATGTTAGTCTAGGGTTGATTAGGATGAGTTTCATGGAAGAAACCCCAAATTAGAGATAGGAAATTGCATGTAGTAATGATACAAAATGGAAATCTGGAAATCCCCCTTCATATGCAGAGGTTGAACCACGGATTTATGATGTTTTAGAAGAAGAAATTCTGGAAATAGATTGATTAGAACAAGGTTAAAGAAATTTCTAGAGTTCATGAGTATTATACAAGTTTTTCCCTTTTAATCTATGGTTATTGATGAAAATTCACATGCTTTACGTAGAAGATTGTTAGTTTGGGTTTATAATGTTTGTAGTATGAATTTTTGGGAGTTTAGGTGTGAAAAATCTGGATTTGATTGAGGTTTAATTATGAAACCCATAACTGTTAATCTGCAGAATTCTCCATACCTGTTTGATCGATCGATCGAACCAGGAGTGTCGATCGATCGACGCATCGATCGATCGACCCCTTCTGGCAGACTCATATTTCACCTTGGTAAATAGTTAAATTAAAATTAAATGAGTAAAAAATATTTGGACATCCCTATTAAAATATTTTGGAAGGTAAAGGAGACCAGTAGGACTTATTAATAATTATGAAACATTTAATGTAAGACGAGATGTACATTTTTGGGATATTTACATATTAGGGACGATGGATTGATGTATTAAAGGGGGAGACGGGTAAGATAGTTACGTTGGAAATTAGATGAGTACCTACTGAATTCTATACTTTGGAGGATAGAGTCCATGGGTGTTACGTAGTAAGTTGGATTAATCCCTCAATTAAAGTAAGAGACGAACCGTTTTACGTGATAACTAAAGATTGAGAAATAATGATAAATATTATATTATGGGTGATTAAAGGTACCTAAAGAGATATAGTAATAGTAGTATATTTATATGACTGTGTTTATGCATATACTATATGTGTGAAAATCATGCCCACGCTACTTGCTATCCTTGAGGTTACGGCGCTGGGAAAGTCTTATCTCGAATGGGACTTCATGAGGGATATTGACTCGTACCCTAGAAGATAGAAATCCTAGGTACGGGCTATCGATAGTCGAATGGTCGTAAGAGACGTGAGGGTATGTACTGACCTCTTGGACTTAGAAACTATGCTTCGCCTCAATATTGTTTTTATTTTGTTCAATACAGTTCGAGAGTGATTCCGAACTTGTATTTCCCTTAGTACGAGTGATACGGGGATTGGATAGAAGAGTATGCTCGCACCATAATTATTATGTGGGGTGCCGTTAGAATATATATATTATATAAGCATTTAATATATATATTAAATTCTGGAATTTGGGAACTACCTACTGTGTTTATAGTAAGTAAGAAATGTATAATTATTACAATTGAGAAAAATGTGCTCTAAAAGTATAACATGTTACGGAGAAACTTTATCTTTGTTGTCAAATGAAATTACCCTCTTAAACAGTTGAATTGTTCAGTTCAAATCTTACGAGTAAACTAAGATAAGATAAGTTAAACTGTTGGGAAGGTTAGTGCGATAGGTGTTCACATTAGAAGAGATGTGAGAATTTCTCAAGGGAGTGTCGCACTAATATGTTGTTGCATTGGCCTGTAAACATTTTAAATACTTGCTAAACGAATTTTAAATCATTTTCACAATCGGGCTCTGACCCGTTTCCATTTTCTTTTCTCTCTTGTATATATATATGTATGTATTACAGGTGCCCAGCCACAGGGGCATCTTGCATAGGATTCTTTGGAAGGAACGTGTTGCAGCTTAGGTGGGAGTTGCAGGCCTCTTGCTTTGACGACCTCATTTCTTGATTCCATTTCTAGCACTATTTATTCAGTTGGGCATGTGTCACCCTTTCCATTATTCAGTTATTTAGCAGACATTGTGATTCATTTATTATTTCAGTATTTTACTCTTTGGGATTTGTTTTGTCAGTATGTTTTCATTTAAGTATTAAATGCTGGATTCAATTAGTTGAATATTTGATTATTTGGATTGTATGTTCCAGGATAGTTGTGGTGTGACTATTAAATTGTGGATTATGCAACATTTTAAATGTTAGTTTATTAAATAAAAAATTTTGAAAGTAATGTCTAAAATGGTTTTGACACTTAGCTTAATTATTCAGGCTGTTTAAATTGGAAAATTATTTTCACGATAGTGATGCTAAGAATGATCCAACTGTTCACCTTGATTTTAATTTAATAAAGGAGTGATCGCCCGGTATTTAATTAGGCGGGGTGTCACATTACATTTAATAAAATGGGGAATTCGTCAAGATTATAACAAATGGACATACCATGGTGAAAAACATGTACCTTATTTTCCCGAAGAATTACCGGTAACCGACCGAATAACAGAACACCAACAAGTGGAAGTTGAAAATGATTCGCCAATGTATCGTCCATTAATCGACCTAATTGACGATGCTTATGGAGTCCACCACGACCAAAATCACCAGCCTATGGATACAAATAATGCGCACAATGAACAATTTGATACTGAACTACAAGTATATCAGTAATATATACGGTTGAAAGATGATGCTGCTACACCGTTGTATAAAGATTGCGATGAAGATCATTTGGTATTATATGCAATGATTGGTTTGCATAATTTGAAGAGTCACTTTAGTTTGTTTGGGAACAACGTAACCAGAATTCTTAAGTGGGTTAAAGATATTCTCCCAA
This sequence comes from Sambucus nigra, assembly GCA_949130495.1. Taxonomy (NCBI): domain Eukaryota; kingdom Viridiplantae; phylum Streptophyta; class Magnoliopsida; order Dipsacales; family Adoxaceae; genus Sambucus; species Sambucus nigra. Next base: position 446,026,930 of record OX422218.1, on the reverse strand, counting down.
AAGAGAACACGTTATGAGACAATTATCCTACTATAAAGAAGAGATTGAAGGGTATGGGATTGAAATACAAATCCATTAATGCATGCAAGTATGATTTCATATTGTACCACAATGAGCACGAAGAGAATGATGAATGTCCAGTATGCGGTGAGCCTAGATATGTCGTTTGTGAGAATGGAAAGTACAAAGATGCAAAATATCGAAAGTGCTTATAAGTCCCACAAAAGGTTTTGAAGTATTTTAAACTTGGGCCACGATTAAAACGGTTGTTTACTTCACCGTGGATGGAGGAGGCCATGACATGGCACCTCGACGCGAGGTGGGTGGGAATCTGATGCGTCATCCCATTGATTCACTCATCCGGAAAATTTCAAATGCGTGGCGCCATGAATTTGTAAAGGAACCCTCCAACTTTCGTCTTGCAATCTCAAACGATGGGTTTAACCCTTTCGATAATTAAGGTACTAGTCAGAGTTATTGGCCAGTTCTCAAGGCTCCTTTAAGTTTCCCTCTAATACTATGCATAAGAAAGGAGTTCACATTGTTATCTTTGTTGATACCCGGGCCGAAGGCTCCAAGAGATGATAATGATATATTCGTATCCCCATTAATCGAAAAACTTAAAGAGTTGTGGGATAAAGGCGTAACGACATTCAATTCTCACAAAGGTGAAGAGTTCGCAATTAAAAAAATGGTGATGTAGACGATCCACGACCTTCCTGCTTATGTGACCTTGCCCGGTTGTAATATTCATGGTTATTATGGATGTCCCATATGTGGGCAGGAAACTGAAGCCTGTTGGCTAAAACATAGTAGTAAGATGAGTTACATGGGTCATCGTAGATTTCTACTGACCAGTCACCCTTTTAGGAATAACAAGTCTAACTTTTCACATATTGATCACGAGCATAGAACGCCACCAACTCGACTTTCTGGTCAGCAGATCGAGGAGAAGGAAACAATTTCAACTACGGGGAATAGGTACATAGGCAAACACCCCCAGTTTATAAACCTGAAGTGTAAAGAAAGGGGGATCCGAACAACCCTACTAAAGCGAAGCAGTGGTCTAGGCGATCAATATTTTTTAATTTATCGTATTGGAAAGATCATCATGTAAGTCATGTAGTTGATGTGATGCACACAGAGAAGAATTTTGCAAAATGGTCTTCTCAATAATTTATCGTAATACTTTAGCATAATGCATCTTTGATTATAATAATTCATATTTATCATAATGTTGGGTTATGCATATTTAAATGATTATTTAAATGCATAATAATTTATCGTAATAATTTATCATAATGCATATTTAAATTATCATAATGCATATTTAAATTATCATAATGCATATTTATCATAATGTTGCAGAGAAGAATGCATACAGTGTCAATATCATAATAATTTATCGTATTGAAAAGATCTTCTTCTTTGATTATATGTATTTTATATTTTATAATTTAAAATCTACAATTACCGGTAGGAATTAAGAGAACGAAACTGCCCAAAATCAAAGGAGAAATTGCATGACGATTAATTTTAGGGCATGGGTATCAAAAGAGGTAATTTTCACATCTTATGTGTGGGGTTATTTATTCATGTGTGATAAAAACATGCCTTATTACAAAGTCATTATTAAATGCAGCTTCTAAAAAGAGGTGATGTCTCTTCCAAGATTGCACGCCCAGCAAAAGACCCTAGTTTTCTTGCGAAAGAGTTTAAGAAATTCTGCACCAACGGTTTTGATTTCATTTCATATACATATGAGGAAAATATTTTGACGTAAAATAGTGGAATATCAACTTCTACCTTGACCACCTGTATCGCTAGCAAAATCGATAAAAATCCAATGAATATGGTGCTAACCTATTATGGGATAATCCAACAAATCTTAGAACTTGATTACTTAGATTTCATAGAAATCGTATTCTATTATGATTGGGTGAAGGTGGAGGACAATACTAATTCTTGAAAATTTGATCCTGACTCCAAACTTATTATGGTAGATTTATCAAAGCTGAAGAGTACATTTGGCATAGTCGACGGGCCTTTTATTTGTGCATTTCAGAATGTAAAGAAGGTATTCTACTTGAAGTGCATAAATGATGGAAATTGTCTATTGTTGTGCATGCCTCAAAGGGTATGACTACTCGGGTGGATGCATTAAAGGCTCCAAAAGAGTTTCAGTCACCCCTTGATGACAACCCTAATTTGAAGGATCCTTTAGTTGATTTAGAGGAAGATTGAGTATCAAGATATTTGTTCTATCCTTTACAATCTTATTTGTATCTTATTATGATATTGACACTGTATTAGCGCTTTACTTTGATGTATGAATGTTTAGTTACTTTTACAAATGTTTAATATGATTTATGTAAGTTAACTTTCGATAGTATTGTAATACCCCGTGATTTTACTGATTTTATTTAATGGAATTAATTAAATTATATGGAATATTTAATTATAAATTAATTCGGATTTAAATACTAGCGAGACGAGAGATGGTATTTGATTATGATAATAATGTTGAATATTATTGGGTGAATGTAGTAATATATGATTATGGAATTTATTAAAATTATCGCGATCCATAAATACGACAATTCGGGAAATTAAGTTGGGATGCGCGTGTTAGTCGCGTCAGGAATCCATTTAATTGGATTTAAAAATAAATTATAGTCTTATCATTCGTATGGTCATTTTGAGTGCGTCAACGTGTCCGGAGGGGTCGAAATAGTCAGAAAACACTAGCCGGGGGTTTAGTTTGGGTCCCGGTGCATTTTTAGGCCAAACCGGTAACCCATGAGGGTATTTTAGTCATTTTAATTTTTAAGGGACTTTGACCCACGAATTTTAGGCCTTATTTATCAACCAATATTAGGGCCATTAGGTCCATTATCAGCCAAAAAGCAAGGAGTGGGCAACGTGAGAGAGAGGAGAAGTTATATGAGGGTTGCAAGGCCATAACCACCACACACCACCACTTTTCGCCGGAATTTGTGATCAAAGAGAGAAAAAGAACCATCCCTTAACGTCATCAATGGATCAGAACATCAACTTTCCAGGCAAGTGATTTGATTCATTAAGTTTCAGGGAATAATTTATCCATGATAGTGTAGGGTTTGATGATAGCCATGAACAATGATTGAAATTCATTAAATTTGGAGATGGAACCTAAATTATGGATAGGATTTGCATGTAGTTCGATTCTGGAAGTATTCCTTTAACTAAATCATAACTTTTGATTGATTAAAAACAGATTAGGAAGATAAGTATGGTGATTCTTGTAGAAAATAGAAAACTAGGGTTTTTCATGATATTATGTTGATTTAATCCAAGAAAGGTCTAATTAATAATGATTTAAGGGTTATGGAACGTTAAGAATCATGTATTTAGGTTATATAATGACCATATATCCTTAATTTAGGATTTAGCATCGTGTAATGAAGATTTGGGATAAATCTGGGACTGAAAAGGAAGGAAACCCGTAGCCTGTACCTGCTTGATCGATCGATGGTGCTCGATCGATCGATGCTCATAGGTCGATCGATCGATCTTCCCAGAAACTGTGAACTTTTTCCCCTTTTTAATTTAAGTGTTTTCGACCATCGAACGTTGTATTCGGGGATTATGTGCATACATTAGGACTTGAGGAAGACCAGTAGGGATATATTTGAAGCCCGAAACATATTAAAACTTGGTTGGATTGTAGTATTGAATTTACGAGTGTTCGACGAGTTATTTCCAATTCTATTATGAGAGAACATGCTTTAAATTCTTAGGAGTGATAAGATAGGATTTGGAACATAAATAAGGACTTCGGAGTACTAAATGGATATGTGGAAAAGTATGAGCCTTAGTAATATCTTCGGTTAGGATTTTTAAGTACTCGAAACTATACGACGTGAGACTTATCGACGAAATATATTATGTATAGTCTGGAATAAGAATAGCGTACAAATTAGACTAATGGTATAGGGCTAAGAATATAACTTAAATAAAATAACAGTTATCTATGTTGTGTGAATGCATAGTATATGGATTATTATGTGTATGACATACCTACCATATTTTCTATCATGGGAGGTCGGCTTTCGGATTAGGACCATCAAATCTTTGTGTGCTTACGGGGGGATTTAGATTGGTACCTTAAGAACATAGAGTTGTGAATGACTTATTTGTGAGTTGATAAGTCAGCTGACCATGGGAGCGTAGGTATGTGCATGACCCATGGGTATGTGAGCTATGTCCGCCTCCAATATGTGTGATTATGTTTATTGAACGGTTCCTCAGAGATTCGGAATGCATATTCCTTATGTACGTGATGTAACGGGATTCGATAGCAGAGTATCCATGCACCGCAGCTTAGCCTAGGGATGCCCTATTTGTATATTAGTGGTGAGAATAATATACTTGTATTTATTTCAGACTCTTTACTACTGTGAATATGATTGATTGAGACATTTTGAATGGGATTAAAAATGAGTATTTCCTATAGTAATTGTTATAAATTAATCTGATTAATGAAAAGGTGAATAACACACAGGATATATTATAATGATATGAATAGACCCTATATTATAATGTGAGCATAGAATATGGTACGGACTAGTTAGAACGGCATAACTAGGACGGGTTCAGGATATACGTTAGGCATGCACATTAGTTGAGGGGTGAGGAACTCATGTGAGAGCACGTAACTAACATTTATATAATATTCACTGTTTAATGCAATTAAACACTTGCTATATTTTTAAACTGTTTTCACCTCGGGCTCTGACCCGTTTGCTTTCAAATCTAATTTTCATGTAAAACCTTTTAGGTGCCAAGCCACAGGGACGCCGAGTATAGGAGTTACTTTCACAAGACACTCGGTTTGAGAATAAAGACATTTGAGTTTAACTAAAGTAGCTATATAATTGATATGCATTATATTTTAAATATATTGGATGATATAAGGAGTACGAGATAATTATTGGTTTTATTTGGTTTGGTTGTTCGATAATTATTCGTTGTTGGCTTGTTGTTGGATAGTATGTTAGAAGGAGTACGCGATACTTATTAGTTATTAGCTTGTTATTGGTTTTTGGCTGTGGGATAATCACGGGAACCCCGATATGAGAACACGATGTAAATTTTAAAATATTTAAACTTAGGCTTAAAAACATGTCGTTAGGGGGAGAAACCTCGAAACACCCCCCAAATGGCCCTATAAGGGGCACCAATAGCTCGCATGGGAACATATAACACGTTGGAACAGACCGCGTGGTCACGGGACTCTCAGTTGGACAACACGATGACAGAGTATTCCAAATATGACCCCTCTCATTACGGGGAGTGTTGCCTTCATCAATAACTACCAAACTAGGATAATCCAATAGTATTTTTCCCCATTCTTGATGTTTTTCATTTACGACACTCATTTTCCCTCTCTTTGAGTGTTCCTGGGAGTTAGCTATAATTTGTATGAGAATCTTGCCGGAGAGAAAAGAAAGGGAAAATGTGTGTTGTAAATAAGAAACATCAAGAATGGGGAAAAATACTATTGGAGTGTCCTGAATTGGTGGTTCTTGATGAATGTCACACTCCCCATAGTGAGAGGCACTAGCACCTCGCACGGGACCAATATAACTCATAGGAACTGACCGCTTGGTCAAGGGACCCCCGATTTGAGAGCACGGCGATAATTTGAGAAATATACACACTTAGACTTGAAAACACGACCAAAACAACCCTCGAAATTGAGAGGCACAACTCCACGCACAGGACCAATGTAACTCGTAGGAACTGACCGCGTGGTCACAGGACCCTCGGTTTGAGAGCATGACGATAATTTGAGAATATCCACACTTAGACTTGAAAATACGACGTTAAATGGAGAAACCCCAAAACACCCCCCAAATGAACCATGATAGGCACAATCACCTCGCATGGGACTAACGCAACTAGGGGCGTGCTTGAATCCGAATAGACCGAATGGACCCAAAAATCGAACCGAACCAAACCGAACACACTTTTGTGGGTTTTTTAATCCGGTCTTAATTCGATCTAAAAATATATAGGACCGTATAATTCAGGTCGGTCTTGATCTTGAATTATAAAAAACGATTTTGAGCCGGACCAGACTGCTTTCTTTATATATATATATATATATATATATATATAATTTTTTTTATTTCCTAACACTCGCATGCACGCTAGTATCACACCCACACACGCACGGCTTTTGAAACCCAACCCAATCCTACCAATATAACCCTAACTTATTTTTTTTTCTCTCTCTCTCTACGAACAGCCCACCCCTATCCCTTTCACTTCCACTTCCCTCAATCTCCTCTCCTCCATATCATAGCCCTTACGAACAGCCAGTCCACAACCCTCACTCTCCTCCGGCTCCGACAGCAAACACGCCCTTCTACTTCCCTCATCTCAGCTATGTACAAGCTCACATCAAGGTACATTTGATTTTAACCAAACCCATATATCATCTGATATTTTTTGTGATGTATTGTGTGATTTATTTTGTGATTTGTGATGTTAGTTCAAGACCAAATTGGATCTGTGATTTGTGATATTTTGATTTGTAGATAGCTAAAAAAAACAACAAAAATATCAATCCGTGAGTAACAAGACTTTCTTCTAATCCAATCTGTGATTACCCTTTATCATTAGTCTCTTTCTCATCCTATTCTTATTATTGTTACTATAACTGATTTTTTTTAAGTAGTAAAGAATCCTAAACCGATTTGTTTACCAACTGTTTGTTTATTTGTGAAAGATCCTGATAAGTTGTAGACCAACTATTTTTTTATTTGTTTGTTTTAGATGTTAAAAAAACATTATTGTAAGATCTGTTTGTTTGTTTTGAATTTTGATTGTATGTTGAATCTGGCTTATAGCTATCCTTTATATGGAGGAACCACACTCAAAATCACACGTATGGGTATTTTTTTAATGGAGATATCTTTTTTTTAATTATGTTATTGTTTTTTGAGTCTTTTTCTATTATTGTAAACTGTTGATTGTAGGTTGATGATCGAAAGTTCATCAATGCTACAGTGCATGGACCAATTGACCTTGATGTCAAGACGCTTACATCACCACTAAAAAAGAGGGCAAACGGGTCTATGGTATGGGATCATTTCACTAAGAATAATGATAAAAAAATCCTAGGGCATCATGTAACTATTGTGGTACTACGTATGCTTGTCATGTTAGAAAAAATGGGACTAAATTTTTTATTAAACCATACTCCTTCATGTCGAGCATATCAAAAAGCGTGTTTGGATGTTTTAGATGACTACAATATTGGATAAAAAAAACTATCTTTTATTCCAAAGAAAGATGATGGGTGGAATGGTCTAATTTTAATTCTTTTATCCACATCATCGTCGAAGCTTGTAGGCAAAGACTTGTGGAAATGTTGATGATTAATGAGCTTCCATTTAAGTTTGTTGAGAATGAAGCTTTTAAAAGATTCATGGCACTCGTGCAACCAGGGTTAATTATACTGACTCGTACCACAATTGCGCGGGATTATATCAATCTTTATAAAAAAAATGAAAAAAGAGTTAAACGATGCATTGAAAGGGAAAAGGATTTGTCTTACAACCGATACATGGGCATCAATTCAAAAAATAAATTATATGTGTCTTACGGCCCACTATATTGACAAGGATTGGAAGCTTCACAAAAAATACTTAACTTTTTTCAAGATAAAAGTCATAAGGCTAAGGAGCTTGGGATTGTTGTTGAGGATTGTTTAATTAATTGGGGAATTGAAGGTATTTTCACAATCATGGTTGATAATGATAGATCAAATAATGGTATGGTTCATCATTTCAAAAGAAAAACAAAAAATTACAAAGGCATCGTATTAGAGCATGAGCATTTGCACATGAGGTGTTGTGCACATATCTTAAATCTAGTTGTAGGTGATGGTTTGAGAGAATTTGATGAGTCAATTGCGAAAGTGAGGAGGGCCATAAAATATGTAAAGTCTTCTCCATCTAGGTTGCATAATTTCAAGAAATATGTTGAAAAGGTAAAAATATAATCAAAAAGTCTATTATGCCTAGATGTACCAACTAGATGGAACTCCACTTACATGATGTTGGAGTCGGCTTTAAAATTTGAGAAAGTCTTTGAGAGGATGGATGAGGATGACGAACAATATAAAAAATATATTAGTGAGGAATATGAAAATGATGAGGATATTGGATGGAGAGGGGTGGGGGCTCGAAAATTGGGTTCACCAAATAGTGAGGATTGGGATAAGGTGAGAAGTTTTGTGAAATTTGTTTCAATATTTTATCATGCAACTTTGAAATTTTATGGGACATTATATGTCACCCCAAATGCCTTTTTTCACGTGCTTATCATGATTCAAAGCAAGTTGATATCTTTGAGAAACAATGGAGATTATTTTTTATCTACTATGGCGGAGAGCATGCTATCAAAATTTGACAAGTATTGGAATGTCGAAAAAATAAAGTTTATATTGCTTGTTGCAGTTGTTCTTGATCCTAGATATAAATTCAAGTATGTTGAATACTTTTTTGGAGAGTTTCATGGATTTGTTTTGGAAATAGACTTGACTAGGAAGGTAAGAGAGACTTTAGTTCAACTTTTTTATTAGTATCATGGAAATAGTTCTTCTAGTACAAATCCGGGAAATACAACTCCAACACCATATTTTATCATTCTTAATGATAATGATGATATGGATGGGCGTGCATTTTTTTTTATCTGAATATAAAAAACATTTGGAAGCGGAATATAACGTAGGGGCTAAGTCAGAAGTTGAAAAATATTTATTGAAAACATGTGAGATGGATTGTACAAATTTTGATATTCTTAGTTGGTGGAAAAAAAAATCAAAATAGATACCCAGTCCTCTCTCTCGTTGCCCGTGATTTATTAGTTATTCATGTGTCTATCGTCGCTTTCGAATTCGCATTTAGCACCAGAGGTCGTATTCTTCACCCTTTTCGTAGCTCATTATCAACAAATACGGTGGAAGAACTTGTTTTTGGTCAAAATTGGCTACGCTCCTCAATAAAGCCAAATAATATTCGAGATTCGTTGGACAACATTCAGCAACTAGAGAAACTTGATTGGGGTGACAAATTATTATATTATGACATTTCATTGGGGTAACAAATTGTTTAAATGCTATTATTGATAATCTCATTTTTAATGATTTGTAGAGTTGTTGGGAGCTACAAGTGGAGAGGCTTAACGCGCCGGGGCATGGATGCGTTGGAGTTTTTGAAGAATTTGTGTTGAATTTGTAATAGTTAAATTAAACATGATAATTTATCATGAATGTATTAATTATGTGGTGGACATATTTTATGGGTATTAGTTGTTTGTTGTTTGCTATTTTTTATGAATATTATTATTAATTATTTAATATGGGTAAGGTTAAATTGAAGAGCTATTTTTTTTTTAAAAAATTGTGTTTTTTTTTAAAAAGTGTTATTTTTAAGAAAACAAAATGTGTTGTTTTTTAATAGTGTGCTGTTTTTTTTTTACATGTGATGGTTTTTTTTAAAGAGAAATGTGTTTTTTAAAAGATGTGCTTTTTAAATTTTAAAAAAGTTTCATTTTTAATTAAAAAAAAATGTAATGTTTTATATGGGTATGGACCGAATAGGATTAAGACTGAACACGGGCCGCTTGAAAAATGAATAGGACCGAAACCGATTATTCCGATCTGGTGTCGATCCATGATTTTTTAGGACCGATTAATACGATTCGGTCCTAAAAATACCACAAAATCGGATCAGACCAGACCGCGAACACCCTAAAATGTAACTCGAAGGAACTGACTGCGTGGTCACGGGACCCCCGATTTGAGAGCATGACGTTAATTTGAGACTATCCACACTTAGGCTTGAAAACACGGCGTTAGAGGGGGAAACCCCGAAAAACCCACCAAACGAGCCCGTGAGAGGCACCAACACCTCGCATGGGACTAATTAACTCGTAGGAACCGACTGTGTGGTGACGGGGCCCCCATTTTGCGAGCATGATGATAATTTGAGAATATCCACACTTAGGCTTGAAAACATAGCGTTAGAGGGTGAAACCCCGAAACACCCCCTAAACGACCTCGTGAGAGGAACCAAGTTAACACCTCGCACGGGACCAATGTAACTCGTAGGAACTGACCACATGGTTGCGGGACTCTCGATTGGAGAACACGATGATAGAGTATTCCAAAAATGAATCCTCTGCTTACAGATAGTGTGACCTTCATCAAGAACCACCAATCCAGGATACTCCAATAGTATTTTCCCCCATTCTTGATGTTTCTCATTTTACAACATTCCTTTTCCCTTTCTTTGAGTGTTCATTCACCATGATTTTCTCTCCGGCAAGCTTTTCAAGAACACTCAAAGAAAGGGAAATAAAGTGTTGTAAATAAGAAACATCAAGAATGGGGGAAAATACTATTGTGTCCTAGATTGGTGGTTCTTAATGAAGGCCACATTCCCCGTAGTGGGAGGCACCAACACCTCGCACGAGACCAATGTAACTCGTAAGAACTGATTGCATGGTCACTAGACCCCCGATTTGAGAGCACGACGATAATTTGAGAAACATCCACATAGGCTTGAAAACACATCGTAAGAGGGTGAAACCCCGAAACACCCCTCAAACTTAAAAGGCACTAATACATCGCACGGACAATTGTAACTCATAGGAACTGACCGTGTGATCACGGGACCCCCGATTTGAGAGCACGATGATAATTTGAGAATATCAACACTTAGGCTTGAATCCATGGCGTTAGAGGAAAAAAATGAGAAACACCCCCCGAACGGCCCCTTGAGAGGCACCAACACCTCGCATGGGACCAATGTAGCATGTAGGAACATTAAAGGGCGAAACCCCAAAACACCCCCCAAACTGCCCATGAGAGGCAGAACACCTCGCACAGGACTAATGTAACTCGTAGGCACTGAACGCGTGGTAACGGGACCATCGCTTTGATATCACGACGATAATTTGAGCATATTAATATTTAGGCTTGAAAACATGGCGTTAGAGGGAAAACCCCCAAAACATGCCCCAAAGAAACATTAATACTTAGGCTTGAAAACACGACGTAAGAGTGTTGAACCCCAAAACTCCCTTCAAAGTTGAGTGGCACCAACACCTCGCATGGGAACAATATAACTTCTAAGAACTGACCATGCAACCATGGGACCCCCGATTTGAGATCACGATGATAATTTGAGAATATCCACTTAGGCTTGAAAATACGACGTTAGAGGGCAGAACCCCAAAAACCCACCAAACGACCCCGTGAAAGGCACTAACACCTCGCACGGGACCGATGTAACTCATAGAAACTGATCGCATGCTCACAGGACGCTCGATTTGAGAGCACGATGATAATTTGAGAATATACACACTTAGGCATGAAAACACGACGTTAGAGGGAAAAACCCTGAAACTCCCCCTAAACAGCCCTATGAGAGGCACCAACACGTTGCACGAGACCAATGTAACTCATAGGAACTGACCGCGTGGTGACGGAACCCCCGATTTGAGAGCACAACGATAATTTCAGAATATCCACACTTAGGCTTGAAAAAATGGAGTTAGAGGGAAAAACCCCAAAACACCCTCCAAACGGTCCCGTGAGAAGCACCAACACCTCGCATGGGACCAATGTAACTTGTAGGAACTGACGGCCTGATCAATGGACCCCCAATTTGAGAGCACGGTCGTAATTTGAGAATATCCACACTTAGGCTTAAAAGCATAGCGTTAGAGGGAGAAACCCTGAAACACCCCACAAAAGGCCCCTTAAGGGGCACCAATACCTCATACGGGACCAATGTAACTCATAAAAACTGACTGCGTGGTCACAGGACCCCAATTGAAGAGCACGATGATAATTTCAGAATATACACACTTAGGCCTGAAAACACAGAGTTTGAGGGAGAAACCCCAAAACACCATCCAAACGGTCCTGTGAGACGCACCAACACCTCGCACGGGACCAATGTAACTCATAGGAACTGATCACGTAGTCACGGGATCCACGGTTTTAGATCACGGTGATAATTTGAGAATATCCACACTTAGACTTGAAAACACGGTGTTAAAGGGCGAAACTTTGAAACTCCCCCCGAATGGCCCCATGAGAGGCACCAATACCTCGCATGGGACCAATGTAATTCATAAGAACATTAAAGGGTGAAACCCCACCCCACCCCCTAAACGGCCCCACAAGAGGCACCACCACCTCTCACGAGATCAATGTAACTCATAGGAACTGATCTTGGTCATGGGAGCCCGATTTTATATCACAACGATAATTTGAGAATATAAACACTTAGGCTTGGAAACAAGGCGTTAGAGGGTGAAATACCAAAACACGCCCCAAATGACCCCGTGAGATACACCAACACCTCGCACGGGACCAATATAATGCATAGGAACTGACCGTATGGCCATGGGACCCCCGATTTGAGAGCACGATGATAATTTGAGAAACATCCTCACTTAGGCTTGAAACACATGACGTAAGAGGGTGAAACCTCGAAGCTCCACTCAAACTTGAGTGGCACCAACACCTCGCATAAGACCATTGTAACTCCTAAGAACTGATCGCGCGATTACGGGACCCCCGATTTGAGAGCACGGTGATAATTTGAGAATATCCACACTTAGGATATTCTCATGACGTTAGAGGGTGAAACCCTAGAAAACCCACCAAATGGCCCCGTGAGAGGTACCAACACCTCGTACGAGACCCATGTAACTCGTAGGAATTGACTGCATGGTCACGGGACCCACGATTTAATATCCTGGCGATAATTTAGGAATATCAACACTTAGGCTTGAAAACACAACATTAGAGGGTGAAAACCCAAAACACGCCCCAAACGGCCCCGTGATAGGCACTAACACCTCGCACGGGAGCAATGTAAACTCATAAGAACAGACCATGTGATCATGGGACCCTTATTTGAGACAACGATGATAATTTGAGAAACATTCACACTTAGTCTTGAAAACATGGTGTAAGAGGGTGAAACCTCGAAACACCCCTCAAACATGAGTGGCACCAACACCTCGAACGAGACGAATGTATCTCATAATAACTAATCGCGCGATCACGGGAACTCCGGTTTGAGAGAACGGTGATAATTTGAAAGTATCCACACTTAGGCTTGAAAATGCGGCATTAAATGGAGAAACCCCGAAACACCCCCCCCCCCCCCCCCCCCAAATGGACCATGAGAGTTACCAACACCTCGTACGGGACCAATGTTACTCGTAGGAACTAAACGCATGGTCACGGGATCTCCGATTTGAGAGTACGACGATAATTTGAGAATATCCACACTTAGGCTTGAAAATGCGGCATTAGAGGGCAAAATCCCGAAACACCCCCCAAACAGCCCCGTGAGAGGCACCAACACCTTGCACGGAACCAATGTAACTCGTAGACTCTGTCATGGGACCCCCGGTTTGAGAGCAAGACGATAATTTGGGAATATCCACATTTTGTCTTGAAAACACAGCGTTAGAGGGTGAAACCCCGAAACACCCCCCAAACGGTCCCGTGAGAGGCAACAACACCTTGCGTGGGACCAATGTAACTCATAAAAACTGTTCGTGTTATCACGGAACCCTCGGCACTGCCCAATTTTTTTAATTATAATTAAAAACATTCACGGCCTAAGGCCGTGACCCCTTTTCCTTAAAAGGTTGGGTCACAGCTTAAAGTCGTGACCACACTTTTAATGGGTCACTGTGTAACACCCCGTATTTTTAATGACTCCTATATTGGGATTATTTTAAATTAAAATGGAAAATTAATCCAGTTTAAAATAAATATTAATTAGCGAGACAAGGGTTAGTATTTATTTATGTGAATTATATCAAGCATTACTTAGTGAACTAGTAAATTATTAAGAATGCATTATAATTATCGCAAGTGAAAAATATAACTGTTACAGAAATTTAGTTGTGACACGCGTGTTAGCTGTGTCGGGACTTAATGTAATAAAATAAAAAGTAATATATTTATAATTCATCCATATGATCATTTAGAGTGTGGCAATGTGTCCGGAAGGGTTGAAATAATCAGAAAAGTATACTTGGGAGTTTAGTTTGGGTACTAGGGAAGTTTTAGGCTAAACCAGCACCTCGAGAGGGTATTTTAGTCTTTTTACTTTTGAAGGAATCGAGACCTATGAATTTTCTAAGTGTATATCAGCTGATAAGTTGAGGGACTTAGGGTTAGAACTTGTAAAACCCAAGAGAGGCCATAAAAGGAAGAAGAGATGAGATTATAAGGCCAACCCACACTAATCTTGCACCACCACCACCATCATTGCATAGATCGAGAGGGGAGGAACACAACCATACCATCAATCTGTAGAAGAACAGACCTTCAAATTCAAGGCAAGTATTTATCTTGTAAATTTTTATTAGATATACCCTCCGTGTAAGTATAGGATGATTTATCGCATGTCTATATGAATTTTGGTGTAATTTGGAAAATATAAATCATGTTCTTGGGTAGGAATTGGGTTAGTTTTAAACCTCCTTTGCATGTATAACGAATTTGATGAATTAGTATGATGAATTGGTGAAGGAATATATAATCTTGATGAAGTTTTTGAACAAAAATAATAAACTAGGGTTTTTATAATTTTGGGTTAAATTAATTCGATTAATCAATGTTCATTGAGGATTTAATTATTCTATTACGTTAAAAATCGTTTATATATGTTGGTATAGTGTTTAACATGCTTGTTTGGGAGTTTGGGAATGAGTAATGAAGTTTTGGAGGTTTAACATGCTTGTTTGGGAGTTAAGGAAGAAGATGAAGACCTGTTACAGTAAATTGATTCGGCTCCTTGGGTGAATCGATTCGGAAAGCGAATCGATTCGGTCCAAGGCCGAATTGATTCGGTTTCCCATAAAATGATAATTTCCCCTCTTTTTATTTAGAACTTGTGGGGAACGACTAATTTAACTTTCAAAGTAACTTTAAAATAAAATAAGGGATATTCTAAGTACCAGTAGGACCATGTTAGGATTGAGACTTAGTATCATAATACGAATATATGGTTAAGGCTAAGCAGACTTAATTAAGAAATGGAACTTAATTTTTGGAAATACGATCATGTCGTGGGAATTCTAGGGAATTTATGACTTAGACCAGTAGGGATGATTGAAGTATCTACTGAAATGAAATAAGGGATCATTGGTAAACCTTTCAAGTAGTGGGAAACACTCAGGATTATACGTTGAGGAGTATTAAGGTAACTTAATGACATGGACATACAAGAAATATATAAGACTACGTACAAAATATATATTATAGGTTACCTGCTTACCTATACTGAATATAATTACAATAGGTTGTGTGAATACCTAGTGTTTGATTTATTGTGTGTAATGAACATACCTACGCTACTTGCTATAATGGGAAGTTTCACGTCGTGGATGGTCTTATCTTGATGATCCATGTTGGGGGATTTTAGACTTGTACCTTAGAACATCGAACTTAGGGTTTGAGCACTAATTGTGTGTATGTTAGTGTGACTGGTCATTTGGGTGCGTTAGGTGTGTGCGTAGTCCAAATACTTAAAATTATGTTCGCCTCCAAGATTATGTGAATCGTATTTAGTGTTCGAGAGTGATTCCGGAATGAGAGTCCTTTGTTTAATATGTGATGTACCAGGGACTAATAGCAGAGTATGCACACATCGCGGGACTTTACCTAGGGATGTCGTATCCATATATATTAAAATAATGACTATTATATATATGTGTAATCCATCTTTATTGTGTGTATCTTAGTTAATGATATATATTGACATGTCCCAAATATTCTAAGTGTGAGAATACTTTATATTTAATTAAAAATCCTTCAGTGACTAAAAGAGGTTGGAAATTGAGTAACATATTATTTGGGAAATATAGGTGGTTAATACGAGGAGTGATTTAGTGGAAAGTATGGACATACGAGTTAGGTGAGACAACATGACTAGGTTGGGTTAGAAATATACGTTAGGTGTGCACAATAGTTGAGAGGTGAGGACCTCAAGTGAGAGTACATGGGATTAACATGTATTAAATATATGTTCTCATTGAACTTTAAATACTTGCAAATATTTTCAAACCGTTTTTACTCGGTCTCTGACCCGTTAAAAATCTATTTTTGAAAACCTTTTAGGTGCCCAGCCACAGGGATGCCCAGCTTAGGAGTCCATTCCATTTGACATGTTACAGCTATTATGGAAGTTGCATGACCTCGGTAGTAGACACTTCCACTTTTATCAGCTCCTTGTGATCATTCATTTATTTCAATCGGTCATGTTTCCCATCTTTTGTTATCAGTTATTTCATAGACCTTGCACTTAATTTATTTCCAGTTGTTAGATTTAATTTTCTTGATGGATTATTATATCTGGGATTTCAGGCTGGAGTTTTATTCCAGTTACATTTATTCAGTTAGTTATTTTACATCTTTCTAGATTGTTACTTAATGGTGAATGTGTTTAGTAATTTCGATTATCTGCATGATTAATTTAAAATGGTAAAATTTGACTCCAGCTTGATTTGACTTAGGTGGTTAGTATTTGTAGAGGGGGCTTAAAGTTAAACCTGATATTAGGGATAACCCCCCCCCCCCCCCCCATTAACAACAGTGTTTGAGATTAAGGCAGCTTACCATGGCAGTTCAAGCAAGGCAACTCAAGCGAGGCAGCTTACCGTGGCAACTCATACTTTAGCTTGCTGTGTTACTTAATCATATTATATATTTCTTTATATTGACTATGAGCCATAACAGTTGTAATGATGTAACGAGTATAATGATTTTGTGTGAGGTTGAACGATAATCATGAGAGACCAGGCTTGTCAGGGCCTGGGAGAGCTTTCATGCTCTATTGAAGGACCTGCCGTGGGAACTTTAGAGGTACTTGGTTTGGAGGATTGTGAAGTGAGGCACCATTAGGGTTTATCCTGACCATCTTAGATACACCTGGTAAAACACTTAAGGACCCTTACTGTGGAACCTCGGGCGGAGCAGCTTTGAGTCCCATTGGGCATTGAGTTGTTAACCAAACAACCCTCTGCTTAATGTCACATCTACTGTAGGTGATTTAACTAGACAGATAGATATACGTCAGATCTTCACTCGAGTAAACCACCATGGTATTCGGGGCTGTCAGATAGTTGGTAAGTCACCTCTGTGGCGACAGCCCCTGACACACAGTGGTTAGGCAAAAAGGCGTATCTTGGCATTTAATGTTTATAAAGTGGAGATAACTAGTGCATCAGGTAATTTATATTGGTGACATAAAGTATGAGGGATGTCTTTCACAAGCAATGATGACTGAGTTGCCTCGGGAGTGGTGTGGGGGCTATTTAAGAGCCCCAACCACCTTTGGGGAGATGATGATCTTTTTTATGAGAATTTGGAAGTTATTGCTAGAGAAAAATATACATCAGAGAGAGATATTATTACAAACCAGCGAGCTTACTTACTCACCATTGTCATTTATTACGAAGCTTTTAATACTTGATAGGTATCTTTAAAGGATGTGAGTGTGTTTGGCTGTCTGCCAAGGTTTATCTATGGTTCTTACTTCTCTCTCCCTCTAAAACAAGTAACTTATGAGTTCGTTGACATTTGTTGAGTTATACACGAGAGATTAGTGAGTTTAAACTGAATTTATCTTCATTAAGCTGTGTTTGCATGTCCTATAGTTAATCCAAGGTTTTGCTAGTTAACTTATCATTACTGTACTCAAAAGGGGTTACGCCTCCCTTAATCTAAACTACCCTCTTACATTTGGCGACTCTGCTAGGGAGTCATTCTTCTAAGTAAGGAGTATGACGCAAGATAACGTTAATCGAAGGGTCAACTTTGATGACATCTAACACAATGAAGAGCAAGAGGCGAGAGAACTGGAGGCTTTAAGGGACAGGGATCCTCGAATAGAAGTACCTCCAGTTCAGACGACGACATGCGCTCCAGGGGTGACACAAGCTTCCATGAGCGCTAGTTTGGGACCAGCCCAAGTGGCACTCCTCATGAATAAGTTTTACGAGTTTTTGCAAACCCCCGTAGCTTCAACAGTATTAGGAGGATTTGAAACCAACTCCTTCATGACACCGGGGGAAACCCCAATGGTCCCACCAGGTGCAAGCGTAATGGGAACAGTCCCAGCAAGTGTACCCTCCATTATGAATCCATCATTGTGGGCCTCGGGAGTATCAACGGCTCCAACTGTGACGATCGATATAGCTGCAATGGGCACCCAGCCTATGGTCCCATTGGTCGTTGCTCTGGTGGCATCACCCATGGAGGAGATAAGGAAAGAGATACAGAAGGAGATACTAAAGTTCATGCAAGCTTCCTCGTAATCAATGGGCGAGGTAGCTTCGGTTTACGACAACTTTTGGACGCCTTATCCCCAGGAATACAACGATGAGCCCTATCCAAAAGATTATATTCCTCCTATTTTTGAAAAATACACAGGAAAAGGTGGAAACCCCAAGGAGCACATTAAGCGCTTCGTTGAACACTTAGGGGCGCACTGCAATAATAGGAAGCTCAGGTTGAGGGAGTTTTCTAAATCCTTAGCCGATAAAGCGTATACATGGTATTCTCATTTAGCTCCGAAGAGTGTTTCCACGTGGGAAGAGATGCACGTGTTGTTTATCCAGAAGTTCTTTCTAGTAGAAGATGAGTTCACATTGACCCAACTAGGGAGGGAGAAATAACGACCGGGGGAAGATGTGGTGGCATACGTTCGAAGGTTCAGGGAAAGGTCCCTTGACGTAAAGGAGGAGGCCAGAGAATCCAAACTGCTGCAGATATGTGCAAAAGGGCTACATCCTGAGTACATCTGCCACCTCATTAATGAGACGCGCGAGGGGACTTTTTGGCATTTCTTAAAGTGACGAGGAATATCTCGTTGGTTGTATGACCAAATCCCATAGTAGTGCCCATGATGTTCAGGCAGACGATATAACCTGTGGGGGGGAGGTCTCAACCCCCATGGGTAGGGTACATCGAAGGAGCAGATAGGAGAGAGTTACCAAGGAAGGACAACAAAAGGAAGTTTGGAAGAGACAAAGAGGACCCACCACCATTGCCTTGTACAGTAAAAAAGGCTGTCAGCTGTTACAACGCAATGGTTCAAGGAGGAACGGTCTACAAACCAAAGGGCATTCCCATTAGGGAACCCGATGCGGTAATAAAGGCAGATCCCAAATATTCCCAGATTCATCAAAATATCCATGATCTAACAGAGAGTTGTTTTACGCTAAGAAGAATCATCGACAAGTATGTGAAGGAAGGCATGTTACAAATCCCTTCACAGAACGTTAACAACAACCCACTCCCAGCCCATGTGGCCAATTTAGTGGTGGCCTATGATGAGGAGGCAGAAAGAGAGGAAGGAGAGTTAACAATGAAGTAGGAGTAGTTTGAAGAAACTTTGGAAGATTGTACTAAGGAAATGACTAACGTGGTATTAGATTATGAGGAGGCAAGCACTAAAGATGTGGAAGACGTATACAGTGTTAAAAACGAGGAAGTAGACTCGGTCATAGAGTACTGTGCAGTTTCGAAATCCCCAAAGTTCACCTGGTTATTTGACCAAGTAGGGACACCAAAGGAGAGCAGATTGGAAATAACCCAGGCAATCTTGGACATTGCGAGGAGGAACGCAGTCCCTTCGCTCAGATGGAAGGGACCCATGGCCAGGTTGGTGAAGAGGTTTCTAACAGAAGTAACCTTCAGCGATGCCGATAGGGCTGTAAGGTTCTCTCATAACAGGCCTTTGTATGTAACCGCCAATGTTAATGGGGTTAGTTTTGCAAGGACTCTTATGGATAAGGGACCTTCCATCAATATCATTCCAATCAACTCTTTCCACACAGCTAATATTCTGGAAGAAAGGTTGGTCCTCATGCCTTTAGTGATTTCGGAGTACGACAACCAGTCCTCTAAGTCCATAGGGTACGTGATTGTGGGGATCGTGATGGGAAATCTAAGTTCCCATATCAAGTTCCACGTAATAGAGAGTGAAACTTCATACCACCCGCCGATAAGAAGAGTGTGGATGCACAACCAAGGGCTAGGTCCTTCGACGTACCACCAATACACCAAGGCGAACATCAAGGGAACGTAGGTGACCATTAGGGCTACGAGGAGGCCTTTCGCTATCGAAGAGTTCACCTGATAGACGCAGCATTTTATATAGAATTGGAGGAGGACATCAGAGTCCTAATAAGAAGGACGGAGGGAGCATGGGTTCCCTCGATCAGAGAAAGGATAGGGGCCTTGAATGAGCAAAATAATGAGGTTACAAGCAGCAAAGGAATGATGAGCGAAGAAGCCCATCAGGTGGCCCCTCGGCCCCAAAACAATTCAAAGCAGCTCAAATACAGGACGAGGCCCATGATAGATCTAATACAATATGAGGCCAACAATAGAGCGTGCTGAGTCAAATTTCATGATGAAGAATTATCGAGGCTTCTAGAGAAAATAAAAGAAAGGAAGTTGTAGCTGTTGGCAGGTAGTGCAAGAAAATTGTTACCGAAGAGGGAAAGGTGGTTTCTCGATTATGATGGTGTGAGAAGGCGGCTGAAGAAGCTGATGATGAGGCTGACCCTATATACGAGTGTTTTCTGGTAGATCAATGAGGGAAATGCATGGTTATAGACAACTCTAATATACAATATTTCGTGAAAGATATAGCCGAAGAACTGGATTACATGGCAGATCAACCGAAGCCACAAGCACAAAAGTTAGAGCAGTTGAACCTAGCTAAAGAAGGGGAGGATTTTAGGCCTATCTTTATCGCGAAGGATCTCAATAAAGAGAAGAGAGAGGCCTTGGTCGAGTTAATTCAGGAGTTCATAAACATCTTTACGTGGAAGTACATAAAGATGGAAACGCTGAACGAGGAAGTGAGCTGCCACAAGTTGAACATGATACCTTCATCAATTCCAGTAAAATAAGAAACAAGAACGTACAAGCCTGAGCTAGATTTGAAGATCAAAGAAGAGGGCCAATGTTTATTAGCGGAAGGGTTCATCAAACTGATACAACACCCGCTTTGGCTATCTAGCAGCATGCTGGTGGGAAAGAAAGATAAGAACCAAATAAGGATCTGTGTGGACTTCAGAGATTTGAATAGGGCATGCCCCAAGGATGAGTTCCCTATACCCTCCATCGACAGCCTGATAGACGCAACGGCTGGTCATGAGATGTACAACTTCATGGATGGGTATATAGCGTACAACCAGATCAAGATGGATCCCGCAAACGCAAAGAAAACGGTGTTTAGAACTTCGTTGGGAAATTTCATGTAAAGAGTGATGTTGTTTGGACTCAAGAACGCTGGGGCAACTTACCAGAGAACAATGATGGCCATTTTTCATGACTTCTTCCACGAATTTGTGGGATTCTATGTGGATGATTTGGTCATAAAATCGAGGAAGGAAGAGTCTCCTCTGAGCGATTTGAGGAAGGTGTTTTGTCGATGCAGGAAGTATAAATTAAGGATGAACCCACTAAAGTGCATCTTCGGGGTAATAAGTGGGAAATTCCTAGGCTGCGTGGTTGATCAATAAGGGGTACATATGGAACAGGACAAACAACGGGCGATCTTGGAGATGCAATGCACAAGAACGGCTAAGGAGATGTAGAGTTTCCTTGGTAAAGTCTCCTACCTTAGGAGATTTATGCCTAGATTGGCCGAAATAACACACCCATTGATGCAGCTGTTGTGAAAGAACACGAAATTCAAGTGGGAGGAGGTTCACCAGGAGTCTCTCGATGGACTAAAGAAGTTGCTCGTTTCACCACAAATCATGGTTCCTCCACGAGCGGGAGTACCATTGCAGCTATACCTTACGCCCACCACGAGATCCGTTGGAGCTTTGCTGGCACAAGAGATTGACGGGCAGGAACGGCTAGTCTACTATCTCAGCGAAATCATACATGGGCTAGAGGTTAGATATAGTGGCTTGGAAAGGCATTGTTTAGCCTTAGTCTTTGTAATGGAAAAACTTAGACATTATATGCTGTCTTTTACAATCCATATTGTAACTAGATGTGATCCTATTAAGTATTTGCTGGCGAGAACTATATTGACTGGTAGGGCAGCTAAGTGGTTTCTCATACTCTACGAATATGACTTGAAGTGTGTGGTTCCTCGCGCGATCAAGAGCCAAGCGTATGCCGACCTGTTAGTAATATTCCCACTGGGAACGTTTGAGCCACCTAAAGAAAGTATTCTGGGAGATGATTTGCAAGCCAATTACCTAGATGCAACTAATGAGGAATGTACGATGCAATTTGATGGATCTTCAATGGAAAATAAAGGAGGAGCATGGGTTATTCTTTCAAAAGGAATGGAGGAGATTTACCTTTCCTACAAGTTAGATTTCCCTTGTTCCAATAACGAAGCGGAATATGAAGCATTGGTGCTGGGGTTGCTGTAATACCCCGTATTTTTGTGATATTTATTTATGGGATTAATTGAATTAAATGTGTATTAATTGGGAATTAATCCGGATAAAAATACTAGTGAGATGCGAGTTGGTATTTGATTTTAATGAGTATATATGGCTATATATGAATGTTGAATTATTTAATTTGTCGTGAGATTGATATACGGCAATTTGGGAAATTTTGTTGAGACGCGTGTGACAGTCGCGTCAGGAATATTATTATTTAATTAAAAAGTGAATTTTATTTCTATTAACCGTATGGTCATTTTGAGTGCGCCAACACGTCCGGAAGGGTCGAGATAGTCAGAAAACACTAGCCGGGGGTTTAGTTTGGGTCCCGGGGCATTTTTAGGCCATGTCGGCAACGTATAAGGGTAGTTTGGTAATTTTGAATTTTTGGGAATTAAAACCAACGAAAATTAGGAATTAAATCTGATTTGGTAATTACCCACTAAACCCACTAACTTCACCTTATGACCTTATGGGCTACGGGGGTTATTAGAATTAGTTCCAAGAGTTCACAAGGCAAAACCCTACCCACCATTGTCACCTTGGAGAAGAAGAGCTTGTAGAGAGAGGAGAATTCTGCAGAGAGAGAGAGAGAAACTAATCAATTCGTCATCAAATTCAGAGATACACATAAGGCAAGTGGTTTAATTTTGTTTATTACAAAGAATGTTTCTTCCATGCGTAGGAAATTGACAAAATTTGTATTGTTCTTGGGAGTTGATAAAAACCCATTAATTGGAATTAGAACTTTATATTTTGATGAAAGGATTGCATGTAGAATTGTGTTAGGAGGATTATTCTAATGGGAATACACCTTGTTCATAACAAAAAAACGGATTTAATTATGCCCATTGGTGACTTTAAAATTTTAGGGTTCATGTTCATATGATTTGGGGACAAATGAAGGGATTTGATGATTCAATGATGTTTAGGAGGAATTGGCCCTATATAATTGTTTAATGATGACCCATGATTGTTTTGTATGGATTAGAAACCTTAAAATAATGTTGGGACGAATTGTATATGAGATTAGAGATGAAGAAAGTTGGAAAAACGAGAAAAGGAAGTTCTGGGCTTGAAACTGGCATCTCGTTAGAAGACCTACCCAGGTCGTTCGAACGAGCTCGTTCGAACAAGCTTCTAACGAGTTGACAGTTTGCCTTCTAACGAGAGTGATGTTCGTTCGATGCCTTTCGTTCGAACGAGACCTCGTTAGATACCTAGTTCGTTCGAACGAACTCTCGTTCGAACGAGACTTCTAACGAGCTGACAGTTTAGGCTTTTTGGCCTGTTTTGATTTCGCATGTCCTGTAACCTTGTTTAATTGTAGAGATAACATTCCCTCGATGATAGATTGATATAGTTGGGAGATTTGGGTAATATTGAGGAGTAAAATATAGAAGTGTGACTCGAATTGAATGGAAATTGAGGAATAGGACGTGAGTGACTATTACGATGCGAGAATTACTGACGGCTTATATAATTATATTAACCGGGAATATGTAATTGTGTGACATTATAAGTCGGTACGAGAATGAGAAGTGTACCACAAATAAATTATGGTGATTACTAAGATGTGTGCATACTTAGTATATGTATGTGATTTTATGTGTATGACATACCTACCATACTTGCTATCACGGGAGGTTTACGTTCGCTTAGGGCCCTCTAATCCTTGTGTTGCCCGGATTTAGATTGGTACCTCGAGGACATAGGTCAGAGAAGGACTTATTGGGATGTTAATAAGTCTGCTGATCGTGGGAGCGTAGGTATGTGCGTGACCCATGTGATGTGACTGTGTTCGCCTCCATTGTTTGTGATTTGCTATTTTCTGAGAACGATTCCTGAGAGATTCGGAATGCGTGATCCTTATGTACGTGATGTACCGGGATGGATAGCAGAGTATGTGTGCACCGCGGCTTAGTCTCGGGTGCTTGTATCGTATATTTATGACGTGAATAATATACACTTAAATAATGGGAACTTTCATGTTGGTATTGTGAATATAATTATGGTAATGTTTTGAGAAAACATAACGGGTTAACCGATAGTGAATTGTATTGCTAATAATTGAGAATCCGAGTTAAGTATAGCCCGCTATTATATTGATAACACTAGAAAGTATAATGGGAAATGAGTAGTAAGGGGTAGAACTTATTACGGTTTGGGTAGTTATATATGTCACTTAGATGGGTACGGTACGTTAGGGGTGCACAATTAGTCGAGAGGTGAGTACTTCATGTGAGTGCACGTCCTAACATGTATTTTGCATTCATTGTTTTAATGTTATTAAAACACTTGCTGTTATTAAAATTGATTTCCACTTTCGGGCTCTGACCCATTTGCTTTCAAACCTATTTTTGTAAAAACCATTTTAGGTGCCCAGCCACAAGGACACCATGCATAGGATTTTCGTTCAGGTGACGAGCTGTAGCTGTTTGTGGAAGTTACAGGACTTTGCTAGTAGACGCTTCATCTATCTTGACTCTATTCAGATTTCATCAGTTGTAGGGCATGTCGCCCATTTCTATTAGAAATATTTCCTATTTCAGATTTTCAGACTTTTGGCATGTAATTATTTCAGGTTACATTGTTTTACTTAGTTTAGTTGTGGGACTGTTGTGAGGAGTTTTCCTCCGGACTTATTACTTTGTTGGTTATTCTATTGCTTCGTTATGGTGAATGGTTGTTATTCTTTCATTATCCCCTTATTGCATGTTAATCAGAGTTAACTTAAAATTTGGCAAATCACTTTTTAAATACTAGGTGGTTAGTAATCATTAAAAAAAAATTCGACAGTGATGCTATTAACTGAACCATCTTGGCATTTTGTATTAATTTAATAAAGGAGTAGCTACCCGGTATTTAATTAGTCGGGGTGTCACAGTTGCTAGAGGCTCTTGGAAGGGGAGTTCGTTCACTTTGCATCAAAGGTGATTCAAACTTGGTGATTTAGCAAGTGAATGGAGAATATGCATTGAAACACATGAGCTTGGCACCATACAGAACAATCATTCAGAGACTCCTCAGCTAGTTCCATCGGACCAAGATCAAGAGATATCCTAGAATGATGAACCATCATCCAGACGCCTATGCCACCATCGCCCAGAAAATGGTTATGAGGAATGATACAACTATCGTCGTGATCCAATGAAGAACATCTCCTTCGGTAGTATGGTCAATTCTACCGATGGAGGAGGACACGGACTAGAGGGGAGAGATAAGGAAGCAAATGGAATCAGGTGAAGGAACGATGGGGCTAAGGGAACTATCCCAATACTTCACAAATTAGGGAAACCTTTACTTCAGGAATGCAGGAGGATGGATATTAAGATGCATTGGCCTAGAAGGAGCGGAGCAAAGGTTGAAGAAAACTTACAAAAAACATTGCGAAATAATTGAGATACCTCTTTACAGGAGAATTCAAAGGGAGGGATACTTCTGGCCTATATGAAACAGGATACGACAGAGCTATAACAAAAGTGTGACAAATGCGAGTTATTCTTTGAGGCAGCTGAATGTCATATCGTGGAAGCTTAAGCTGACTGGAGACAGCCCTATATTGACTTTATTAAAGATAAAGTTGTCCCAACAGAGAAGATTGACTCGATGGGACTTAAGCGAAGGTCCTTGAGGTTCTATGTTCAGGAGGGGCAGCTTTTTTGAAGGGGCTATTTTAACAGACCATTGCGTTATATCACAAAGGAAGAAGCAGCTGAGGTCCTCACACAAGCGCATGATCCATCTCACATAGGAGGGGCCAAGTTGTATAATCAGTTGATGATGTTGGGGTATTATTGGCCAACAATGGAGAAAGACTCTTCTGAGTTCGTTCGAAAATGCAAATCTTGTCAACTTCATGGAAATATTATTCATGCCCCATCGGTATACCTACACTCCCTGGCAACACCTTACCCCTTTCATACTTGGACGTTCGATCTGGTAGGGTCAACAAAACCTTCTTCGAGGGGGAAAATATGGATACTAGTAGCAACGGAGTGTTTTACAAAGTGGGCTGAGGCGATACCACTAAGAAGGGCAACATCAGGGGTGGTGATCAACTTAATTAGGGAATACATCATCTTTCATTTCGGGATTCCAAAGGTTATCCTCTCGGATAACAGAACCCCTTTCGTCAATTTAGAAGTAACGATGCTCATAGATAGATACTCCATCGTTCATCATACTTCAACGGTAGCATACCCAAAGGGAAATGGGCAGGCTGAAGCAACTAACAAAACTCTGGTTAATATCTTGGCTAAAATGATGGAGGATTTCCCAGGATCATGGGATGATAAGATACTAGATGTATTATGGGCCTATCGAATAACCAAGAGGAAGCCCACAGGGTATACTCCGTTCTCCCTTATTTATAGGGCCGAGGCAATTCTTCCAGTGGAGTTAGAAGTTCCTTCTATTTGATATGCCTTGCAAAGCAGCATGCTCCCTCAGAGTAGACATGTGCAGCTGGAAGCGTTGGACGAACATAGAGATAATGTGATGCAACACTTTCAAATGTATACGAAACAGCTCTCCAGGGCATATGATAACTTGGTGAGACCAAGGAAGTTAGTGGAAGGAGACCTCATGTTGAAAGCAGTAGTAAAGCACATCAAAGGATTGCCCTACCTAAATTTGTAGAGAATTGGGAAGGACCTTTTATTGTAAAAAAAAGCTCATGACTCAGATTATTGCTTAATTTCTAAGATGGAAGAGGACAAGCCATTCACGATTAACAATAAATGGTTAAAAGTCTATCATGTGTAAGCAATTATGTTTGGGCCACCGATGTATCTAGTTGTTATGAATATGCAAGTTATTTTTATGACAATTATGCAAGTTTTTTTTATTACAACTAGAGTGAAGATGAAAGAATTATAGAACTTCATAATGTATGCAAACAGTTGTAACACAAAGAAATGATATGGGAAAATATACATTTTTCTTCATTCATAAACTTTGGGGCATGACAAAATTGGGAGCTATTGCCCAAGAATTACATAAGGAGAAGAAAAGAAAAATATTTACAACACTTCATTGACCTAGGAGGAACCATAGATCTGGAGCAGAGAAAAAATCTCCAGGAAAGCCCGAAGAAGTTGCCAGGCAAGACTATTGGGCATTTACAGAAACCTCCAGACTCGTTTGTGCTTGTGTATGCTCGATAAAGATCTTCTCTCGCTTTGACTTTTCTAAGCACAGAGCTTCTTCTAGGTTCCCCACCTCTGTGTCAATAGCTTCAAGAAGAGGTGCCACCTCAGCCAACTTAGCTTCTCAACCCGTTGGTCCTCCTGATATTTTCAGAGCAGTTCCCTCTGGTTGTCCAAACGCTAGCTCTTCAAAGTTTTCAAGTGCGCAATAAGCCAATCAAAACGAAAGCAATCACGACCCAACTCTCTTAGATAACCCAGGAATTGATTGAGAAGGGATCTGGTAACGTTTGAAGTGGGAGTTCCGACAATCTCGGCAACAACGGTAGCCATGCCCTAAAGTCTATAGCCCATCATGGAGATGTTGGAACACATGCAATCCAGAGTGAACGTTTCAGGATGGTGGCTTGCAAGCTGCTCCACTACCAAGTGATGGTTGGAGGGAATTTGAGGGGAACATTGAAGGACCATGAGGCAAAAGGCATGAGGAGACAAGTTGGGCAGAGGAAGCTCACATCCAGATCCGCTCTCGATAGCAGCACCCATCGTGGAACCTTGATCGTTGGAGTCTCCTGAGATAACAGGCTCCCGATGGGTTGAGGCGACGGGCGAGGGAACTAGTGGAGAATCATCTCGAGAAACCTGAGAAACAGGTAGAAGAAGTAATGATTTTATGTAAAAAAATTAACAAGGATTTTCGTCGCTAAGTCACCAATATAGGTGGAGTTTATATAAAAATATTAATAAGCATTTTCGTTGTTAAGTCACCGATATAGGTGGAGTTTATGTAAAAATCTTAACAAGCGTTTTCGTTGTTAAGTCACCGATATAGGTGGAGTTTATGTAAAAATCTTAACAAGTGTTTTCATTGTCAAGTGTTTTCGTTGTTAAGTCACCGATATAGGTGGAGTTCATGTAAAAATCTTAACAAGCATTTTCGTTGTTAAGTCACCGATATAGGTGGAGTTCATGTAAAAATCTTAACAAGCGTTTTCGTTGTTAAGTCACCGATATAGGTGGAGTTTATGTAAAAATCTTAACAAGTGTTTTAGTTGTTAAGTCACCGATATAAGTGGAGTTTATGTAAAAATATTAACAAGTATTTTAGTTGTTAAGTCACCGAGATAGGTGGAGTTTATCAAAAATCTTAACAAGTGTATTCGTTGTTAAGTTCTCGATATAAGTAGAGTTTATGAAAAAAACTTAACAAGTGTTTTCAGTATTAAAGCCACCATTATAGGAGAAGTGTGAAAGGTTGAGAAATGCAGAGAAACTAGCGAAATACCTCAATAATAGCAGGAGGGAGAACAGGAGTCGTCATGGAGGCCATAATGGCAGGAACCGTTGGGGGTAGGCTTATTACCTCGGTGGCCTCAACAGGGCCCTTAGCTAAAGAAGCCTCAATGGCAGGCAAAGCTCCCTCACCGATAAAAGGTACCAAGGCCAACAGAGGCGTTCCACTAGGAGAAGACGTTGGACCTTCAAGAGATGCCCCAACGCTGGTGGATACAGAAGAACCATCACGGTGAGAAGAAGCATCAACCTTGGCCTTAGAAATGTACATACCACTAAGAGCAGAGGGTGGGAAAAGAATTGGAGAAAGCGGTAGCAATGAAGCTAAGTGTTAGAAATGGCAAATAAATAAAGAAAAAGGGAAAAATACCTATAAGCGTTACTTACCTCTATTATAGAACTAAAAAGGGGGATTGCAGTCATGGATCTCGTCAGAACAGTGGGAAGAAAGATGTTAGCTAACAAAGATGTCGTTTCAACCAGGGGCATCCCAACATATTAAAGTTCATCATGTTAAATAGAAAGAAAAGGGGTGAAAGAGAGAAAGATGTCGGACCTAACAAGTAATAGATAATATGTTACCTCGGGGGAACTTTCTACAGCTGGAATAAGGGGCATAAGAACCTCGGGTTGAGGTGCTAATTTAGAAGAGGCTGAGGGAGTTGTCTCTGGTTGGGAAGATATTCCAACAAATTCAACGGTAGCAGCCCCCGCAGTAGCATCTTTTGCCGTTGGGAAGACATACGGCGAGAGTAGGTATGACCTATCATGGGGGAATGGGGAGTAGTAGTATCGTCTTCAGGGATGCCGAAACGTCTCCCCACGAAATGGCTCACGGGGGGACTGGGCCTTTCTTCTTCAACTCCCTGCACCAAAGTAATCAAGAAATAAGAAGATGCAGGTTGCCAAGAAAAGGGGAATAAGAACAAAATGTGCACACATACCTCATACCTAGAAGGAGAACGAGAATATATAACCACTGGCGAAGGTGGAGAGGAGGCAGCAACAAAAGGAGCTGGGGATGGATGTATCTCGGGCGTCTGCTTCTTCTGGGACTTGGTACCCAGAGTTTTCTTCCTCATGCCCGTTGTACCAATACCTTGAGGAACTTTCGAGCCCTTTCTCCTCTTTGTTGTTGGCTCAATTGGATCAACGCAGATCATGGGGAAGGCTACAGAAGGAGGGATGATAGGGGCACTACACCAAATCTGCACTATTGTCACGGTCATTGACCTTGACAAGTTGGACTTGTCAAGGTCAATGACCGTGACAATTCGGGGTGAGACAACTTTTATTGTCACGGACGTGTCACGGTCAACGACTGTGACAAGTTCGTTAGAATTGTCACGGTCGTGTCACGGGCTATGACCATGACACGTTTAGTCACGATTAAAAACCGTGACAAAGTCTTGACCCTTTTTTTAAAAATTGTCACGGTCAATGACTGTGAAAATTCTGAGCAGAATTTTAAAAAAATCTGCTGGGCAGTATGGCCACTGCCACTGCCCAGCAGTATATTTGTTCCTGTTATAGCAACGTTGTACCTGTTCAAACATCATATATCCAAACAAACTAAATATAATGCAAATATATATTCAAAATAGAAACTATTTAAGAAGAAACAACATCACCATCAATTATCTCAAATCTACAAACTATTTAGCTGGAAAAG
Source organism: Sambucus nigra (assembly GCA_949130495.1). Taxonomy (NCBI): domain Eukaryota; kingdom Viridiplantae; phylum Streptophyta; class Magnoliopsida; order Dipsacales; family Adoxaceae; genus Sambucus; species Sambucus nigra. The sequence goes on along the minus strand of OX422218.1, from coordinate 445,996,288 downwards.
AGATTTTGTACCGCGACGCTCAGGGACACCTCCTTATCCTTCCCTTCTCGTCCGAATAGCCACATAAGTATCGAGCATATGTGGCCTACCCTCAGGGCCACTCCCTGTCCCCTGAATTGAAATAAAGTAAAATTAGTATTCCCCCTGCAAATATAGATAAATATAAATCGAAATTGACATATAAATATAAATACATTACCTGTAGTGTCACCCAAACAGCTAACTTGAGCTCGTATGGCACCTCCTTCCAACTAATGTACCCCGAGAAATCGTGTCAAATATAATTCTCTTCATATCTAAACACTAAGAAATGCCATAATCCTATGGAGTTATGCGCTGCAAATTCCTTCCAACCGTTCTGTAGCCAAAAATCAACAGTTGAAGTTGTCAATTCCACCTTTCAATGGTCTCCCATGTTTTGCTAGAGGTTCCAAGTGGTGGGGTATGGAAAGTGGAATTGACAACTTCAACTGGTGATGTTTGGCTACATAACGGTTGAGAGGAATTTACAGATCATAACTCCATAGGATTATGGCATTTCTTAGTGTTCGGATAGATGAAGAGATTCGGTCTCCTCTCCACAAATAGGACACCCCAAATAACAATGTATTAATCACCTATTAAAGGTAAGAAGCATATATTCATGGATTAGTATAAACAAAACTTAGATGTAGTTGGAATATTTATCTATTAATCTCCTCTCCACACACGCACACCACACAAGAGTGAAAATGATAAAGTAAAAATTAATTAAAAGCATTACAAGTGGATGTTTCAGTACAAATTGAAATATTTATTATAAATTGAAAAATTGTTTCAAATTCGGGTTATCATAAAAAATGGATTGATATTCGGTAGGAGCAACCAAGTCATCCACACTACTATTTAAACGCCTTGGAGCGTGTTGGACAATTGACCATGGCTCGTTGTTGATATACTCCGAATAAAACACTTGCTTAACCTTTTGAAATGCACAAACAAACCATGATCAAATTGGTGACAGGATCAACTTTACAAGCATTTTTATCCTCAACTCTTACCCTGTCACAGTAAAATACAACCTCTTTGAAGCTTATATAATCCAATTCAAATATATTTTGGATTACACCATAGTAAGTCATTTCAGCTTCAACGAGGTTTTTATCTTTTGCTCTCGCTCGAAAGATAGTAAGAGCTTTGTATGAAATTCCCGAGTTCTGTACATTTGTACTTTCCTCGTACACTTTAGCGCCGAAAATGTAACCGTTCAATAGATACTTTTTGTACTCTTGTACCACGAACAAGGGTCCAGTGGCTAGACGAGCAAGCCTTGATGTCGCATCACCCGTCTTTAGGAGCTGAGAATATAGATAAATTAATTATATTAGTGGTAAAATTTGAGTGTAATGTAACGTTATATAAGGACTGTTTTCATTATAATTACCTCTTGTGTCAACCACAGCCTAAATTCGCTGTCTGATTGTACACGGGCTTCATATTTTCTGCATATTACAAAATTAATCTGTATAAAATAATCTAAAATAATGTTAAACATTATAATAATCGAAACTTACTTTTTCCATTGTTCGACATCTTCATGTGTGTCAAATAGATAACGAGCTACTTGTTCATGTTGCAAACTCGTTAATTTCACTCGTTTTCCCATCACATGACCACCATCATCGACGAATTCATTAGTGTCATCAACACTGGTCGAGTCAGACATATATTCCCGAGTATATATTGATGACTCCACGGTGGTGTATTCCTCTGCAATTGATCCTGCAATGTATCGCGTATTCTTGACGTAATCTCCTGTGGCGATGGTATACATTTTTTAAGCTAGATGATAGACGAAGAGATTCAGTCTCCCCTCCACAAATAGGACACCCCAAATAACCTTGTACTACACAACCGGATAATGTCCCATAAGTTGGAAAATCATGAATTGCCCACATCAACATAGATTTCAGCGTAAACTCTTCTTTTCTAAAAGAGTCAAATAATTGCACACCCTCTTCCCACAACTCATTTAATTCTTCTGCCAAAGGAGCCAAGTAGACATCAATGTCATCACTTGGTGCCTTTGGCCTAGGTATCAACAAATTCATCATTGAAAATTTAGGTCTCATACACTGTGAAGGTTGAGTGGGGCTAGGATCACTGGCCATACACTCTGATTGGTGCTTAGATTTCCAAACGGATTGAAACCATCTGTTGATATAGCCAAACGAATGTTGGGTTGTTCTCGAGAAAAATCGAGATACTCAAAATTCATCCTCCGCCAGGCACTAGAATCAATAGGATGACGCATGATATTACCCCCTACTTCTGCCCTAGCATGCCAAGTCATTGCCTCTGCAATCCATGGTACTGTGAAAAATCTCCTTGGGTAATAAGCCCTTCACCCATTTCAAAATTCTTGTCACGCTATTGCCAGACAAACCGTACTGCGTCTTCAAACTGTGCAAACCAACCATGGCATGTAAAGTTGTTTGATCTTTCTCACAGCCAGAGTATAACGGTTGGGTCGCCTTAAATTTTAAACTTTGGTAGTCATCGTCAAGTTTTATCGTGTTATCTTCACAAGCACTTGAATCTTCTACATCATCAGCAACCTCATTCTCCTCTGCTTCATAAACTCCGTACGCATCATCAACTAAATCCTCTAACATATTATGATCTACGTCGTCCCCTTCTACATCTATTCTACTTGTTGGAGGTTGTTGTGAAGGTTGGTCGGGGACAAAAGGAACTTTAAATTCACCGTGAAAACTCCAAAATCGATAACTATCTTGCATACCCGATCTTAACAAATGTAGTTCAACTGTTTTCCACTCAAACACCTTACCATTCTTACACCTAGCACACGGACACGAAAACTCTTCATCATTATGACATCTCTTTGCATATTTCACAAATTCGTTAGCACCTTTGCGAAACACATCTCCCATCCTATTAGTCTCACCCATCCACTTTTTGTATTTCGGATATCCCATCACAGCTACCACAACTAAACGCCTATTAAAGGTAAACAAAACTTAGATTTATAGTATGTTTTATTTAATTATCCCATCATTTAATTATCCTATTAAAGGGTAAGTGGTCCTATCCCATTCAAGACTACATTTTTCTATAATATACTTAACAGCTCATGCACATTGTTATGATTTGAAAAAAATTCGACAGCATATCCCCGTAGTTCTCCAAGTACATGACGTAGATTGACAAGTGTGAGTGTTATTTCAATTGATCAATTGAAATAACAGTCACACTTGTCAATCTAGTATGTACCCAGAGAACATTAAGATACGACTGTAGAACTTCCTCCAAAAGTAACAACTTTAAGACAATAAGAATATTATACAGAAATTATACAGTCTCAAACTGTCCAAACGGGACAATTCGAGAGATCTCATTACAGGGGTAATGACTCTCGAACGGGTCTAAGGGCTATTGAATGCGTGCGCATAAGAACTAGAAGGCTAGTATCTATGCGCACTATATTTGATTTTAAGTATGTTTCATTTAATTATCATACTATATATATATTGTTCGATATACAAAGTAATTTTCAAAAAAAGTTGAAAAATCCCACCCCCATATGGACAATAATCCAGTGGTCATGCCACTTTTAAAACTAACCAACCAAACATTTACTAAACAAAATAATCCAACAGCAATGTCAACAACAAATGTGTATCCCGTACTCCTTCTAATTCATCTACTCAATTAATTCATTTCATCAATTAAACTAACAATTAACGTATATAATTATTAATTTACTAATTTACACTGAGAGGCAATCCTACTTTCATATGAAATGGGCACTAATTATTAATTTACTTTCATCTAAAACTGTTTCATTTATTAATTATATTTTAGTTGATGCAATTATAGAATTTATGGATGGATTCAATTTAATTTTACTATGTGAATGTTTTTATCTACGATGAGTTAACCTTGAAACAATATATATTATCTCATAGAATCATCAAAACACAATATTAAGAGAATTACAAAGGTACCTTGACTTACCCCCCCCCCCCCCCCCACACACACACACACACAAACAAATTGACAAATTCATGGGTTAATTCAAATACACACACACCCACCTCCCTCCACACCCCCCACTCACCACATACACACACACCCCCACCCCCACCCACCAGATACACAACACACACACACACAAAATATCCCCCCACCCTGCCCCACCTCCCTCCACACACCCCACCCACCACACATATACACACACACACACACAACAGCCCCCGCCCCACCCCCTACCCCCACCCTACCCCACCCCCACCCCCACACACATATATATATACACACAAACATATATATAAATGGAAGAGAGAGAGAGAGAGAGAGAGAGAGAGAGAGAGAGAGAGGGAGGGAATGGCGGGAGGGAAAAAGAAGGGGTAAAGGTTTTACTGTAGAAGTTGTCACGGTCGTGTTAAGGTCAATGACCGTGACACAAAACGTGTGTTTTTTGTCACGGTCAATGACCTTGACAAAGTTGGCCGACTGAAAGGTGACAATTTTGTCATTTTGGTGTAGTGGGGTGTGGCCTTTAAACTCAGCGTTTATCCGTTCTACCTCAGCCTAGACTTTCCTTCTCAACTCCTCGGCCACTTTTGCAGACATGGTAGGAGGAACCGAGGCTATGGGGAACGCCTCCAAAGGAGATTGGTGATGGGTTTGGGACTTGGCCTTCCTAGACTTTTTGGCTGGTGGATGGGAAGGCCCCTCGTCAGTGGCAGCTTCGGTCGAGGGGGCAGGTTGTTTGGGAGTTACAACGGCCTTGGGCTTCATGGTGGAAGTTGGGATAATCGAGAAATAGGGGGTAGCTCCTGGGGAAGTTTTTTAATGGTTTTACTCCGAGGAAACTCAACTCCAAGAACGGAGTTCCCCTTGAGACCCAGTTTAGAGGCAGAGAAAGAAAGGACTGGTGGATATTGGGGGGGGGACTTTGAATATACTCAGGAATCCTGGCCAACTGTACCAAATGGTACTTGGTGGCATAATAGGTGGATGCGTCCCCCTTCCTAGTGTCACTGGGAAGGGTGACTCGCCCATCAATGGTAGAAGTTACACCAAGCACCGCTGATACAAGATAGAAGGTGCAAGGCTCAGTGAAGGTGGCCCTTATGCGGTTTTATTGAAATACAGGTCGAGGGGGACCCTTGATCAAAGCCGAACTGCCTGCTACATCTATCAGGATTCTAAGGTTCGGAGGTGTATCCCCATTCAGTATATGAAGGAAGAAACCCAGGGGTAAATAGAAATACCACAGCCTGTGAGGGATCTTCTATAGCCGGGATGAACTTGACCGTTGAGTTTGCAGAAGGAAAGAAATCCCAATGATGGGCGAACATAGATTCGTTGTATGGCCTCATCACGACAGAGTCTAAACGATCAAAGGCCACCATTATCTCCTTTAGACTATGTTTTTTATGGAAACATAAGAGGCGTGGGGGCGTAATACCTTGGCTCATGGGGAGAGAAATAGACTTAGAGGCAATGGCAGGAAAATGGGTGTAAAGGAAGCCCGTCAAGATAATGGTGTTGGCAAAATTAGCCAAGTTATAACGACCCAGTGACCGTGCCTTATCGATATGAGTTCGATCCAGCTAAGTATATAGGGACCCCAAGGCAATGGAGGCCATAGGAAGGTTGAACCCTGGCCAAACGGATGGAAATATTTATAAAGTCCCTCCTGGGTTGGTCATTGGGTTTCCTAGTCAAGAAGAAGCATGAGAGTAACACAGGAATGTAGGCTGGTAGCTCTAAGGATGTACCTTTACATCGGCCCGTTGCAGCAGTGACATCCTTCGGGGATGGAGTTTCAAAAAAATAACTGATGAGGGGAGTAAATGTGGCCTTGTTCGAATAACAAGTGCAACTATGACATATTCGATCCAACTCGGCTCGATCAGTAGTCTCTTTGGCATCCAGGGCCTCATCGTGGTATGCGAACTCACCCATGGGCTCAAACCCAAGGACCTCACAAACGTCCTCCAACATAATAGTGAACTCTTCCCACGTAGTAAAGAACGTGTGAGTTATAATGTTCCATCGGGAAACTAGTACTTAGAGAGAAACGTTATGCTTGGAAAGTGTGAACTCCCCAAACCAGAAGGCTCGATGAAGACCAACCTTTGCAAGTGCAACGGCATAAGAACTCTACATATGTGTGTGCCAAGCAGCGAAATGGGTTCGTGACCTCCAGGTGCTTCGACATCGATCTGAGAATAGGGGAAGTCCCCACGGTCCAACCGAAAGTGCAGAGTCCCCTCTGGGGGAAGATAGCCCCACTTCGACGAATCCTCATCCTCATCCTCATCACCCAACAGTAAAGGGTCATACTTGGCTGAGAAATGGAAAGTCTTATATGCATTAGAGAATTTATCATCTTCGCCAAAGATGGGAGACCGGTGGTAGAAGCTTAGTTGCTCTTGATGAGTGACATTTAGGGCAGTGGCGCTAGGGATAGAAGCGGCGCCAAAAGTGGCAGAAGGGGAGCTTGGCTGAGCAGTGGCGGTGGCAACCTTAGAGTCACTAGAAGAATCCATAGGAGGGTGGCGAAGAATGACACAGCTTGGTAAGAAGGGCTAGGAATAAAGAGGGAGGAGCACAACCGGGTAAAGAACTGGACAATAATGGGTTTTTTTTCTCGCAAAAACTTCTCTCTCTAAAAAAGACGGGAGTTTGAAGAAGGTAAAGGAAGGAGAAGGGTTTTGAAAAAAGAGACGTTTAAAACCTTTTAAACCCGTCTGTTGAGTTTTCCACCATCCACACATGCAAGGCCTCCCACAATCATTTCAAATGGACAAGTGGCACTTCGGGAAATGTCTTGACAGTTGAAAAGACAACGCCACATCATTAATGAAGTGATGCTTGGGGAATAGAAAGGGTTGCCTTCTTAAGTAGGTTTGAGTTTGGCATCAGATTTTTTGTCAGACATATCAAATAAACTCCCAATGAAGAAGATGTCCCGACGGTTCCTAAAATCTATGATGCCCCCTCACCACAAGTCTAAACATTGTTTAAACTATGACTCGGCTACATCGGGGAGAATTTCTGCTTTTTCAAAAATGGCCAAACGTTACAAGGGAGAATTTCACAAGTTCCAACGTTAGGGGCAGTTCTAAAAACACAACTATACTGAACAACGGCATAAAACAGGAGAATTTCACTTCCCCATAGCCAAAACGAGTATTTGAAAAGGTTAGTAAGCCTTTCGGGAGAATTTTAAATAGTCAAGCTAGAACGATTAAAACTCAGTGTAAGGAAAAGTGGCGATGTCCCTTCGCCAAAGCACCAATAAGCTGCAGCGCTTTGGCTCAGGTACATCGGGGAGAATTTTACTTTTTCCTTGGAGATTCTAACGCTCTGGTTCTAACGAAGGAAAAGAGGCCAGAATTTTTTCACCCAGATAAGGTCCATCGAATTGAGAAGTTTTCATACAGACATTTCTTGTTCCAACAACAAATCTCTCACGAAGGGGTAAATGTAGAGGGGTTTTAAAGGTAATCCTGAGATTAGGGATAACCCCCCCCCCCCCCCATTAACAAAAATGTTTGAGATTAAGGCAGCTTACCGTGGCAGTTCAAGCGAGGTAGCTCAAGCGAGGCAGCTTATCATGATAACTCGTACTTTAGCTTGCTGTGTTATGTAATCATATTGTATATTCGTTTATATTGACTATGAGCCATAACGGTTGTAATGATGTAACGAGCATAATGATTTTGTGTGATGTCGAACAATACTCACGAGAGACTAGGCTTGGCAGGGCTCGGGAAAGCTTTCATGCTCTATCGAACGACCTCCCTGTGGGAACTTTAGAGGGACTTGGTTTGGAGGATTGAGAAGTGAGGCAACGTTGGGGCTTGTCATGACCATATTAGATACACCTACTAAAACACCGAAGGACCCTTACCGTGGAACCTCGAGCGGAGTAACTTTGAGTCCCATCGAGCGTTGAGTTGTGAACCAGACAGCCCTCTGCTTAATGTCGCATCTACTGTAGGTGATGTCACTAGCCAGATAGATATACATCAGATCTGCACTCGGGTAAACCACTGTGGTATTCGGGGATGTCAGACAGTTGGTAAGCCACCTCTGTGGTGACATCCCCTAACACACAGTGATTAGGAAAAAAGGCATATCTTGGCATTTAATGTTTATGACGTAGAGATAACTAGTGCATCAGGTATTTAATGTTGGTGACATAAAGTATGAGGGATGTCTTTCATAGGCATTGATGACTGAGTTGCCTCGGGAGTGGTGTGGGGGCTATTTAAGAGCTCCAACCACCTATGTGGAGATGATGATCTTTTTATGAGAATTCGAAAGTTATTACCAGAGAAAAATATACATCAGAGAGAGATATTATTATAAACCAGCGAGCTTACTTACTCACCATTGTCATTTATTACGAAGATTTTAATACTTGATAGGTATCTTTGAGGGTTGCAAGTGTGTTTGGCTGTGTGCCAAGGTCTATCTAGGGTGCTTACTTCTCTCTCCCTCTAAAACGAGTTACTTCTGAGTTCGTTGACATCTGTTGAGTTATACACGAGAGATTTATGAGTTTAAACTGAATCTATCTTCATTAATCTGTGTTTACATATCCTATAGTTAATCCATTGTTTTGCTAGTTAACTTATCATTACTATACTCAAAAGGGGTTACGCCACCATTAATCTAAACTACCCTCTAACAGTAATTAAAAAGCTTTTCGACAGTGATGCTAAGAATAAACCAAATGAGAAACCTATTTTAAGTTAATAAATGACAGATCACCCAGTATTTAATTATGAGGGGTGTCACAGATGGTATCAGAGCATTAGGTTCTAGTTTCCTTCGGATCTGTACGGACTTGTCACGTTTCTAGCTCAACATTCTTTGACATAGAGCCCTATTATTAGGATTGTTGTATTCATGATTGCGCATTTACGTCTTCAACTATTTTGAGATATATTAAATCGTGGACTTATAGAAATTATTTCTTGTTTCAGATGCCTCCTCGACGTGCACCACGATCCACCCAGAGGCACAACCCGAGCAGCAGCTAGCTCAGGCCCCAGGATCTATGAATGCTACCGAGGTTGCTGCCATTGTGGCACAGGCGGTTAATGCAACCTTAACTACCTTTGCTTAGAAGACACCACATGTTCCACCCCAGCCTCAGGTTGTTGCTCCATATCCTGCACACTCGTTTCCTTCTACTTGGGAGCGAGTCTGAGATGCCTTCTAGAAGGCACACCTTCCAGAGTTTTAGGGGAGCTCAGATGTAGTTACAGCATGCTAGTGGAGGAAGGATATCCATAGGCATTTAAGGATGTATGAGTGAACATAGGTACATAAATAAATACTAGCTACCTTTAAGATAGTAGGGGCATCATTACAGAGGTGGGAGTCCATTACCACCGCGAAGGAGATGGACACCTTGATGATTCGGGAGTTTTGGGTGCGGTTCAACCACAAATACTTCCCTTTCGCCATCTAGATAGAGATGAGGTAGAAACTTTTGGATGTTTCTCAGAAGGTGAGGAGCGTATCAAAATATGAGGAGGAGTTTACCAGACTAGCAAATTTTATTCCCGATGTGCTGCCCACGGAAGAGAGTAGCCTTCGGTTATTTGTGGATGGCCTTTCCTAGAGGATCCAATAGCATTTATTGGGTAACCCAAACTTGAAGACACATAAAGAGGTGTTGAATGAAGCACTACTACGCTGTCAATACCACCTCTTATATGTTAAGGGAAGCAAGCGCAATGAAGAGTCCTGCTGGCATGGCAGGACAGGGAGTGGCAGTGCCAGTGGGGCACAATCAACTCAGACTCAGGACAGACAGGGTGGGCAAGGTTTTCGTCAGGGGGATTCTTCCAAGCATTTAAGATCAGGAGATTTCAGGCAGGGTCAGGGTAGAATCCATCATGGCCATCAGGGTTCAGTAGGGTCACCAGGGCCAAGGGAAGGGTGGTAATGCCCAATAGGGCCCAGGCTAGCAGGAATGCCTTGCACAATCGTGGCCAAAATTTCCAAATATGATAGCATATGTTAACAAAAATTTAATGTAGGTACGCCATCAATTTTCATGTTCATGGACTAATAAGGTTATGCATAAGTGTAACCGAACAACCAACATGGCATAAGGTGCACATTCAAAGCTCAAGAAACATTTATATAATAGTACCAATACATTTGCAACCATTTGGAAATAGATGGATGTTGTTTCAAATATTCATATGACGTAGCAAAATTTAAAAAATCACTTGGAACTGACAAGCACACACACAACGACCCAATATGGAGAGAAATCTGAGGAAGAATGTCCCACTTAGCCTTACATAGGGTTATCCGTAAGTTGGAGAGATTGAGGTTGGTTGTTGCGCATAGTGTTGGGAGCACACAATTTGGACAATTAGCATGCCATTGCCTTTTATGGACCATGTATAGGTAGCCATGTGCCCACGAGTTATTAAGTTTTGAAAAATATGGCCAACTAATTCCAAAATGGTATTTGGACGCCTATTATAGAAAACTTGTTATTGTTCTCGATATCCCCAAATACCGTAATGTTAACTACACCCCAAAGATGTAATTATTTAATAAGTAGTGGAGTAAATCCAGTATTTCAGAACAAAATATGTCATTGGGAAAGTTAATGGGGATTGTGGTTCCCTAATCTACCTTATTAATGGAGCCCATATCGAAGAATAAAAAAGGTAGGTCGTATGGGAATAGGTTAAGTGAGAATGATAAGAAACATGCAAACTTAACAAAAAGACCACCTTCGGCATGGGAGGTTGATCCACCAAGAATGTCTAATCTTCATAAATTCCTAGCTTTCACATTAAAAACCCTCGAGATGTGGTCCACATATATGAAATTTAACATTTAACATGTACCAGAATTTCCAACCATTTATTAATGATATTGTTGAAGTCCAGTCAGATGCAAACTGCGGATACATGACTATCGCAAGAGGTACGGGTATTGGGGATGGTATAAAGCATGTTCATGCAGTTAGGAGCGCGATGTTGACAAATTTGTGAGGAATAATATTCAATATGAATCAATAATGAATTTGTATTCCATTGAATCATATAAATAAATACTTAAATACATTAAACATACATGCTCGATTGACAAATGGTTTATCATGCCAAAATTTGGTTATCTTGAAGCCAATTCTTTAAAGCTCATGATTGTGATGATATCTAAGCTTCAATGCTTGAATTTTGTGTCTTTTGATTTTGGACAAAAAGTTCCATCACAAGAGAACTATGTTGTTATGCATTAAATGTTAAAAATGCACATTGGATCCCATTATAGTGCGCATGATTCTATCCCTACCCTTATTGCTTCTCATAGGAAATCTAATACAACGCCGGAGGCTCTAAAGTGGTATAATATGTTCAAGATCAATATGGATGAGTTCGAAAAGATTTGCCCCTAAAATGTTGCTATGAAGGATGAACCCACCATTATCTCATCTGATAAAGAGGAGAACTTGACAGTGCCATAAAGGTGATGATGTTGCTATTACAATAGAAATGATGTAGTTTTTGCAAAGGAAATAATGTAATTTTGTCAAGGAAATGATGTAATTTTTGTGAAGGAATTGAAATAAATTTTTTGTAGGAATTTTTGTAATTTTATGAAGGAATTAATGTAATTTTGTGCAGGAAATGATGCACTTTTGTGAAGGAATTGTATACCTTTGTGTAGAAATTGATGTAATTTTCGTGATGGAAATGTTGTAACTTCTGGTAAAGGTATTTGATGTACATTTTGGTGAAAGAAATGACGTAATTTTTTATATGATGAAGTTATTTATGTACAATTATATTTTATTGTCATATTTTTTAGTACTATTATTCCTATTGAATTACATTATCAAAATTCTGTTGTTCTTAAAAAAACCACAAATATACAAACACATTCTTCCCAACACCACAGTCATGATGATAAGTACTCGTATATACATGAATAATGGTGACAAGTTGTGACAACCCGCTATCCGAAATAAGGGGTGGCCAGCCCGATACTCCAAAAATACAGGAATCATTAATGGAACCATCCTTAGCATCGCAACAACATAAAGATTATACGGAATAACCACACAGTATTTCAGGAAAACGGGTTATCAAAAATTTTAGTTTTACGATTTAAATAAAGCATTTTCAACAACCCGTAATAGGAAAGAGGGTGGAAACTCCCTCAAGCATATATATATAAACCAACAATAAAAGAAAGGACCGAATGAACTGCCGGTCAATGAAATACATACAATATACAATAAGTTTCATGTGATAATTAATACATTCATTATCCAATTACAACAGTTTGGGCCACACGCCCGAGTAGGGACTAATCATAACTATAAAACAATAAAGAAGGCGTCTACACAAAATGTCCCGTGATACCCGCAAAATGTCACGGTTCCTCAAAACACTGGAATAAGAAGTTCATTACGGGCGACCTTGCGGCGGAACACCTGAGCGGATATAATATATATATATATATATATATATATATATATATATATAAGAACCGGTCAGAACCCGATTTGATGTGATCACCCGATAAATGACAAGTATGAAAATGAAGAATAGATAAGCATGGATGATAAAGGTAGTATTCTAGCATGGTAACAATAAGATACAGTTAAGGCAATTTAGTGATTACAAGAAAAGAATCGATTATAGATGCAATTAGGAAAACTTATCAACCGATCTCATCTTTCATACTCTTCACTTTATCTTCTTTCCATTCCTTATCGAGAATACAATTATTTTTATGTGCTCTTTATTGCATTAATCTCAATTGTATGCTCTTTGTGGCATATACTTTGCTCTTTGTGGCATTAATATTCCATCGAGTCCAACTCGATAATTAGAATAGTTATAAGTATATATATAACGATTCTAAGACCGCCCGTCCAGGTTTCCCCACTGTGCGCGCCCCCAAATAACCATCATCTTCCAGGGCCTAACATAAGACAACCTGGGATCCTATCGAAACGTCGGGAAGCGGCCATATTCCTACGGGATAGTCAAGACCACACCCGGAATCTCCTACCCATCGCAGAAACATATAAACAAGCGCTCATATGGCCTAGGACTATATCCACCCTACATTCATTAGCCAGGGGGCTTCACCTCACGCACGGACTTCCCTTAAGATGGTATTTAGAGAGGTGTGTATCATCCATTTTATTAATTTCCATTACTTGATTTAGTAAATTGTCATTTACTTTATCCATTTTACATTTTATCAAATGCATTAAGATTATCCGAAACTATACGTGTTTCGTATCAGCATCACAACCTCGATAAATAGTGAGACCCTCCAAATTATTTTCCAAAGCCTCCTCTTTGGCTTCATAATAGACTATCAAGTCAAACCTAGCTCACAATAACTACCAAAATCTTCAAATTTGACTTTAAGGTCTCCTAGATTACTATAAAACTATACGAGAGGAGAAATGCCTAAACATTACTTTAAACCCCCCCCCCCCCCCCCCCCTCTGAAATGAACCCTAGATGAACCCTTTCGAGTCTAGGGTGTCGACCAACTCAACTAATACTCTAAGACTCTATATTTACTTCATTTAAGAAGGTCCGTAAGTCCCTATGAAAAGAAAGATTTGAAAAAAAATGAAATATAAAATTCTAGGGAAGAAAACAGGGGACCGATCGACCGGTCCCAAGACTGCGATCGACCGCGTCTCAAAATTTTGCCTAGGAAGAAAAGCAGAAAGTCACTTCGGCAGGGCCGGTCGACCGGTCAGGGAACCGCGGTCGACCGCGCCATCAATTTATGCCTTTGAAAGAAAGCAGTGTGCCCTCTCCCGAAGGCCCGGTCGACCGGTCTTAGCAGACCTAGACCAAATCGAACCTTCCTATTTCAAGCTAATCCCCAAATCTAACTCATTTATTGCCACCAACATAACATAAATGCTACAACTACTACCATAAACTTCATCAAACATCCCAAAACATTCTTCAATGGATCAAAACCCACAAATACACAAAGAAAACCCTAAAATAGCTAAACCATGATTAATACATCATTATCATAACAAATCATTTATCTTAAATCACAAATAGCAAGTAAAAAACTTGCCTCAAGTGAGAAAATGCAGATTTTCCTTGTGTAGAAGCAAGAATCCTCCCTCAATCTTTAATCCCTTTTCTTTTCTCTACTCTTTCCCTTCCTCTCTCAAGCTTTCTCTAGGTTTAGGGAATGAAACTTGGGAAATAGAAGACTTAGTAAGACTAAGTCGTGGCATTAGTCAAAATTCCAACTTAATTGACCAATATTGCGATAAAGTAATACGCAACTGTATATTTAAGGTATAACCAGTCAAAAGTGCCAAAAACCTCAAAATACAATATGGCACAATAATTGACTATCTCGCACATTCCGGACTCAACTACGGCCTCCAAATTATCATTTGGAAAATTTATAATTCATTTTAAGTTCCGGTCTCATTATTGAGCTAAATATCATTTTAAATTCTTATGATATTATACAACATAACATGGCAATATTCACTTATAGTTACGATAAATATGCAACCTCATGGTAAATTTTAACTTTTCTACATTAATTTAGCACTCAATCCAAAACTCAACATTTTATATCTAATTACCATATCTAGTAAATAAACATAAAATATGTTCTCATAAGCGAGGGTTATTACATACTCCCCCTCTTATGAGGGAATTTTGTCCCCAAAATTCAAACGTACCTTATAAGAAGAGATGCAGATACTTCTCCCGCATGTCGTCCATACGCTCCCACGTTGATTCTTTCGCATTGTGATGACTCCACTGGACTCTCACCAAGGGCACCACACGGGATCTCAACTTGCGCTCTCCATACTCAAGAATAGCAATCGGTTGTTCTTCATATGAAACGTCGGGTTGCAAATCAATATCCTTGAAAGGAATGTGCCAAAGGGAACCTTCACATCTCTTATACTTCTTCAAAGAGGAGACATGGAATACATCGTGGATTTGTTGTAAAGGCTCCGGCAAGGCAAGTTGGTACGCCATAGGACCAACTTTCGCAATAACTGGGAAAGGTCCAACAAAACGAGGCGCCAGCTTTCCTTTCTTCCCGAAACGCCTAATTCCATTCATTGGTGACACTCGCACCAAGACTTGATCTCCAATATCCAACTCCACGTGTTTTTGACCCACATCGGCATAGCTCTTTTGACGGTCTTGGGCTATCCGAATGCGATTTCGAATGAGTTCGATCTTCGAAGAAGTGTCTTGGATCATTTCAGGTCCAAGAAATTTGTTATCACCCACTTCCAACCAACAAGCGGGCGATCTACAAGGCTGACCATAAAGAGCTTCATAGGGCGCCATTCCAATGGTGAATTGGTATGAGTTGTTATAAGCGAACTCAACCAATGGGAGGTATTGTTCCCAACCACCCTTGACATCAAGTATGCACATACGAAGCATATCTTCCAACATCTGGTTTACCCTTTCAATTTGGCCATCTGTTTGGGGATGATACGAAGAGCTTAACTTCAATTCGGTCCCCATTGCCTCTTGGAAACTTCGCCAAAAGTGGGACACAAATATTTTATCTCAGTCTGAAATAATATTTAAAGGTACCCCATGAAGTCTAACGATCTCCTCGATGAACAATTGGGCATAGCGAGCGGTATCAAAATCCGTACGCACGGGCAAAAAGTGTGCTAATTTAGTCAAGCGATCGACAATCACCCAAATCAAATCATGACCCCTCTATGATCTAGGTAAGCTTGAAATAAAGTCCATCAAAATGCTTTCCCATTTCCACACTGGAATATCCAACGGTTGCAACAAACCTGCCGGTCGCTGATGGTCGATCTTAACCAACTGGCAAGTAGTGCACTGAGATACAAACTCTGAAATATCCCTCTTCATGCCGGGCCACCAATACTGATGGTGCATATCTTGGTACATCTTGTCCCCGCCAGGATGTACCGTAAACTTTGACTCGTGAGATTCCGCCATCACCGCTCGTCTCAAGTCCCCTCCTTCCCGAACAATAAGTCTTCTATGGAAGCGTAGTCCACCCTCAGAACTAATCGAGTAGGACTCCACTCCCTCGGACAATAATCGGTGAATATAGTCTTGGCAACTCTTATCTTTTCCCTGGGCTTCTACAATTCTTGCCACAATTGTAGGAGTAATGGTCATTACTGACATAAATGCTCTTACCACTGAATCCTCCTGACTGAGCTCTTTCCACTTAGCTTTCCATACAACCGCTAAGTCTCCCTCGGGCTTCCTACTCAAGGCATCCGCTACTACGTTCGCCTTTCCTGGGTGATAATGGATATCAAATTGATAATCTTTCACGAACTCCAACCAACGACGCTGACGCATATTCAAATCCTTCTGTGAAAATAAATATTGCAGCGATTTATGGTCCGTAAAAAGACTAAACTTCTCCCCCAAGAGATAGTGCCTCCATCTCTTCAAGGCAAAGACAACTGCGGGGAACTCTAACTCATGCACGGGATAATTTCTTTCGTGAGGCTTTAGCTTACGGGAAGCATAAGCAATAGCCCGTCTTTCTTGCTGAAGAACACCTCCTAACCCTTGAAGAGATGCATCCGTGAAGACTAGATATTCCAATCCCGGTTTTGGCAATGCAAGGACTGGAGCCGAAGTCAACCTATCTTTGAGTTCATCAAATGCAGTCTGACAAGAATTGTCCCAAAAAAATCTCACTCCCTTTCGGGTCAAATTCATCAAAGGGCTAGCAATTTTTGAAAAGCCTTTAATAAACCGACGGTAATAACCCGCTAAGCCCAGAAAACTACGAACCTCGGTGGGTGTTGTGGGCTGACCCCTCTCCCTCACAGCAATTACCTTACTAGGGTCCACCGATATACCCTGGGATGACACCACATGACCCAGAAATTGAACTTTCCTCAACCAAAAGCCACATTTCTCAAACTTCGCATACAATTGGTGATCCCTCAATCTCTGCAGGACCAACCGTAAGTGAGCAGCATGGTCAGATTCTGTCTGAGAATAGACTAAGATGTCATCGATGAATACAATAACAAATTGGTCAAGGAAATCCCGAAACACCCTATTCATAAGATCCATAAATACAACGGGAGCATTGGTTAGTCCAAATGGCATAACCAAGAATTCATAGGATCGATATCGGGTCAGAAATGAAGTCTTAGATACATCCTTCCCCCTTACTCTCAATTGATGATACCCCGTCCTCAAATCGATTTTAGAGAAGTACGACGCTCCCCTAAGTTGGTCAAACAAATAGTCAATGCGAGGCAAAGGGTATTTATTCCGGATGGTGAATTTATTCAACTCCTTATAGTCCACGCATAACCGGAGAGAACCGTCTCTTTTCTTTACAAACAATACCGGAGCACCCCATGGAGAAGTATTGCGCCTAATAAATCCTTTCTCTAATAACTGCTGGATTTGATCTCTCAACTCCCTCATCTCCACAGGAGCCATACGATATGGAGCTTTAGCAATCGGTCGAGTCCCCGGAATTAAATCAATCACAAACTCTATCCCCCGACTTGGAGGTAATCCTGGTATTTCCCGGAAAAAATATTCAAAATCTCTAATAATCGGAAGAGAATTCAGGGGAACAACTACATCCCTAGATGCATCCTCCGCAATACAATATAAATAAGCACTAGTACTCCCTTCCATACAAGGCATAATAACCAAGAACATCTCTTGTCCCGGAACTGCGAAAACTATACTCTTCCCATAGAAATTTACTATTGCACGGTATTTCACTATCCAATCCATTCCTAATATTACATCATACTCGACCATGTCAAGGACGAGTAAATCAGCCTCAAATCACAAGTTACCAAGGTTAATCCCTATGTTTTTACAAGTAAAGAAAATCAATGAACCATCACCCATAGAGGATTCAACGCTAGTGAAAGTACTCTCGGAAGACTTTATCAAATCTGTAGTTTGTGCAAAACTCCTAGAAATGAAAGAGTGTGTAGCGCCCGTATCAAATAGTACCCGACCCATATGTCCTTGGATGAGAAACTTACCCTCGATAGCTGGCGGTGCCGGAGGGGCTGGAGGAAGCATAGCCTCCTGAATATGGTAGACCCGTCCATACTGCAGTTGCCCCTGCTGAGGAGGAGCAATCAGATTAGGCGCCTGGGGCGAAAACTGTACATATGGCTATTGTGGGGCCCTAGGAAGATGCCCTCCAACCAACTGAGGACACGACCTCTTATAATGGCCCAACTCTTCGTACTGAAAACATTTGTTCGCTGCGTTCTCCTGGTTCCGCCCTTGATTGTTCCTGAACTGCCTCGCACCTCGGCCCTGCTGGCCTCTGCCTCCATTCCCACCTCTACCTCCTTGTTGTTGTCGTCCACCCTGACCTGGTCTGCTAATATTTCCACCCGCATTAAACCCACCAAACCGTTGGCGTTTAGACAAATCCCCTTGCCGAGGGTCCCTCTCCTTTTGCTTACTCCCGGAGGATTGGAACGAAGAAGATGTTCCCCCTTCGGTCCCATTACCTCTGGGTTTTCCCACTTGCCCCATCGCTGCAGCCTTCTTATTATTTTGCACAAATAGTAGATGCTCTTGACAATAAAGTAGAGCAGCATTCATCACATCCCCAAAGGTTAGTAGAGCCGGGTTTCCAAGTAAATGTTGTTTTATTCGTCAATGCAAACCTCCCACAAATTTGGAGATTCTCTTCGCTTCTGGAGTCACTTCATCCGGCACAAAACTTGCTAGCCGAGTGAACTCCTCTTCATACTCTGCCACGGATCGCTCCCCCTGAACTACATCTTGAAGCTTTCTTTGCATCTCCCTTTGAACTGCGGGAGGGAAATACTTTCCATCAAACAAAGCCCAAAAACCAGTGATCGACATCGTATCCCTTTGCTCGGGTGTAGTCATTGACTCCCACCAATGTAGGGCTGATCCGACAAGCTTGAAAGTAACAAGGATTTGCTTTTTCTCCTCACTACATTCCACCATTCTAAGATGGCGTTGCATGTCTTTCTTCCACTAATTTTCCCTTATCACATCCGCACCCCCATAGAATTCCGGGGGATGACCTTTCAAGAAAGACTCTCTAACTCTTTCCCACGGAGAAGGTCCTGTAGGAACTTGTGCCTCTTGCCCCCGTGGTTGAGCTTGTGGCATTTGTTGTACCACTGCAGTCATCGCTGCATTAACAGCTTGGGCCACTATATTTGCCACATCTGCGGCACTGATATTCCCCAGTGGTGGCGGTGGAGGACCAACCTCATCCTCTACAACTCTATTACGTCGAGCGGGACGTCCTCTCTTAGGCGGCATCTGAGATAGAGAAACGATAGAGTTAGAATATTACATAAAACGATCTCTCTAGCAGAAGATCGCAAACATAAGCAACAAAACAGTCCTAACATTAAGCTCTATGTCAAAGAATGCTACGGTGAAACGTGACGAGTCCGCATAGATCCTAAAGGCTCTAGAACCTGATGCTCTGATACCATCTGTGACAACCCGGTATCCGAAATAAGGGGTGGCCAGCCCGATACTCCAAAAATACAGGAATCATTAATGGAATCATCCTCAGCATCGCAACAACATAAAGAGTATACGGAATAACCACACAGTATTTCAGAAAAACGGGTTATCAAAAATTTTAGTTTTACGATTTAAATAAAGCATTTTCAACAACCCGAAATAGGAAAGAGGGTGGAAACTCCCACAAGCATATATATATAAACCAACAATAAAAGAAAGGACCGGATGAACCGCCGGTCAATGAAATACATACAATATACAATAAGTTTCATGTGATACTTAATACATTCATTATCCAATTACAACAGTTTGGGCCACACGCCCGAGTAGGGACTGATCATAACTAGAAAACAATAAAGAAGGCGTCTACACAAAATGTCCCGTGATACCCGCAAAATGTCACGGCTCCTCAAAACACTGGAATAGGAAGTTCATTACGGGGGACCTTGCGGTGGAACACCTGAGCTGATATAATATATATATATATATGCACAACAAGAAAGAAGAACCGGTCAGAGCCCGGTTTTATGTGATCACTCGATAAATGACAAGTATGAAAATGAAGAATAGATAAGCATGGATGATAAAGGTAGTATTCTAGCATGGTAACAATAAGATACAGTTAAGGCAATTTAGTGATTACAAGAAAAGAATCGATTATAGATGAAATTAGGAAAACTTATCAACCGATCTCATCTTTCATACTCTTCACTTTATCTTCTTTCCATTCCTTATCAGGAATACAATTATTTTTATGTGCTCTTTGTGGCATTAATCTCAATTGTATGCTCTTTGTGGCATATACTTTGCTCTTTGTGGCATTAATATTCCATCGAGTCCAACTCGATAATTAGAATAGTTATAAGTATATATATAACGATTCTAAGACCGCCCGTCCGGGTTTCCCCACTGTGCGCGCCCCCAAATAACCATCATCTTCCAGGGCCTAACATAAGACAACCTGGGATCCTATCGAAATGTCGGGAAGTGGCCATATGCCTGCGGGATAGTCAAGACCACACCCGGAATCTCCTACCCATCGCAGAAACATATAAACAAGCGCTCATATGGCCTAGGACTATATCCACCCTGCATTCATTAGCCAGGGGACTTCACCTCACGCACGGACTTCCCTTAAGATGGTATTTAGAGAGGTGTGTATCATCCATTTTATTAATTTCCATTACTTGATTTAGTAAATTGTCATTTACTTTATCCATTTTACATTTTATCAAATGCATTAAGATTATCCGGAACTATACGTGTTTCGTATCAGCATCACAACCTCGATAAATAGTGAGACCCTCCAAATTATTTTCCAAAGCCTCCTCTTTGGCTTCATAATAGACTATCAAGTCAAACCTAGCTCACAATAACTCCCAAAATCTTCAAATTTGACTCTAAGATCTCCTAGATTACTATAAAACTATACGAGAGGAGAAATGCCTAAACATTACTTTAAAAAAAAACCGAAATGAACCCTAGATGAACCCTTTCGAGTCTAGGGTGTCAACCAACTCAACTAATACTCTAAGACCCTATATTTACTTCATTTAAGAAGGTCCGTAAGTCCCTATGAAAAGAAGGATTTGAAAAAAAATGAAAGGTAAAATTCTAGGGAAGAAAACAGGGGACCGGTCGACCGGTCCCAAGACCGCGGTCGACCACGTCTCAAAATTTTGCCTAGGAAGAAAAGCAGAAAGTCACTTCGGCAGGGCCGGTCGACCGGTCAGGGAACCGCGATCGACCGCGCCATCAATTTATGCCTTTGAAAGAAAGCAGTGTGCCCTCTCCCGAAGGCCCAGTCGACCGGTCTGAGAACCGCGGTCGACCGGTCTTAGCAGACCTAGACCAAATCGAACCTTCCTATTTCAAGCTAATCCCCAAATCTAACTCATTTATTGCCACCAACATAACATAAATGTTACAACTACTACCATAAACTTCATCAAACATCCCAAAACATTCTGCAATGGATCAAAACCCACAAATACACAAAGAAAACCCTAAAATAGCTAAACCATGATTAATACATCATTATCATAACAAATCATTTATCTTAAACCACAAATAGCAAGTAGAAAACTTGCCTCAAGTGAGAAAATGCAGATTTTCCTTGTGTAGAAGCAAGAATCCTCCCTCAATCTTCAATCCCTTTTCTTTTCTCTACTCTTTCCCTTCCTCTCTCAAGCTTTCTTTAGGTTTAGGGAATGAAACTTGGGAAATAGAAGACTTATTAAGACTAAGTCGTGGCATTAGTCAAAATTCCAACTTAATTGACCAATATTGCGATAAAATAATACGCAACTGTATATTTAAGGTATAACCAGTCAAAAGTGCCAAAAACCTCAAAATACAATATGGCACAATAATTGACTATCTCGCACATTCCGGACTCAACTACGGCCTCCAAATTATCATTTGGAAAATTTATAATTCATTTTAAGTTTCGGTCTCATTATTGAGCTAAATATCATTTTAAATTCTTATGATATTATACAACATAACATGGCAATATTCACTTATAGTTACGATAAATATGCAACCTCATGGTAAATTTTAACTTTTCTACATTAATTTAGCACTCAATCCAAAACTCAACATTTTATATCTAATTACCTTATCTAGTAAATAAACATAAAATATGTTCTCATAAGCGAGGGTTATTACACAAGTGGACATGGGACCAAACCCACGGTGGCAATAGTTCGTATAGAAGAGTGATTAAGTTTTTAGGTTTTAACAAAATGGTGAAAAGTAGTCGTGAGTACATCTAAATTAGTGATAAGTGGTCGTGGGACCAAACCCACCGTGGAAATATTCCCTATAGAAAAGCAATAAGTTTTGGAGTTTTATAATCACGGTGACAAGTAGTCGTGGTCCCTAACCCACGGTGGAAATAATGGTGACAAGTAACCATGGGTACACATATAACAGTGAGAAATGTCCTTAGGAATAAACCCAGGGTGGTAAGATTCCATGTTAAAAAGTCAGAAAGTTTTTGTGTTTGACAATCATGGTCACATGTAGTTGTGGGTTCACTAACTACGGTGGAAAGTGGCCTTGGGACAAAACCCACGATGGCAATAGGCCATGTAAAAAAGTCAGTAAGGTTTGTATTTTTATATAAGAAACACCATAAATATACCAATAGTTTTGTCCCAACGCCACAACTATGGTGATAATTGGTTATGTACAAAATTGGCACGGTGATAAGTAGTCATAGGTACAAACCCACGAGTTAATAGGCCATATATAAAAGTGAGTAAGTTTTGAGGTTTTAATTAAATGATGATAGGTAGACATGGGTACACATACAACGGTAATAAGTGGTCATAGGAACAAACCCACAGTGGCAAGATGCCATATTAAAAAGTCAGTAAGGGTTTTACAATCATGGTCACAAGTAGCGTGGGTTCACCAAATACGGTGGAAAATAGTTATGGGCCCAAATCCACTGTGGAAATAGGCTATGTAGAAAAGTTAGTAAGTTTTATCTAAGAAACACCACCAATATACCAATATTTTCTTCCCAACACCACAGTTATGGTGATAAGTGTCCGTGTAGAAAATTAGAACGGTTACAAATAGCCATGGGTACAAACCCACGATGGTAATAAATCGTATAGAATAGTCAGTAAGTTTTTATGTTTTAACATAACAGTGACAAGTAGCCATATGGGTACACATACAACGGTGACAAGTGTCCATAGGAACACCTTTAGTGGCAATATGTCGTGTTAAAAGGTCAGTAAGTTTTTGGGTTTTACAAACATGATCACAAGAACCCGTGGGTTCACCAACTATGGAGGAAAGTGGTCGTGGTTACACCAACAACGGTAATAAGTAGACGTGGGACCAAACCTATGGTGTCAATAGGTTGTGGTTATCCCATTTACGATGACAAGATACTATATTTTACACGCATACGATGACCAATTATTATGCAACACATTCAGCAACTTGTGGAGAAATATGTAACTTCACACTAACCACACAAAAACCCAATGAAAAATTAATAGAGTAAATTAATAACAAAAGTTACTGTAACAACCCGAGGTTTAAGAGACGATAATTTATTCATTTTGGGAGAAATAAATATTATTTTATTTAGAGAATTATTAAATTGGCATTTGAGGTCAAAATTTGAAGTTGTTAGAAAGTGTTTCAATTGGCAATTCCGAGGGTGTAGTTGTGTCCGGAAGGGTCAAGAAAGTCAAAATGACTGTATTTGGGGTCTATTTAGGTTCCGAAATAATTTAAGTATGTTTGACTCGAATTAAAGTTACCAAGTCATTTAAAGTGTGTATTATCATTTAAAGATGTGTATCTTGGGAGAATAGGCTTAAAAGCCTACAGGAGATTTATTTCTCCAAAGAGAGAAAGATAAATAGAAAGAAAGAAAGAGAGAAGAAGAAAGAAGAAGAAAGAAAGAGAAGAGAAAGAAGGAGAAAAGAGAGAAAGAGGATTTTTCGATATACACGCGATCTCGAGGACGGATCAGACCCTACGAACCTGAGGCAAGTGATTAAACTTGCTAAATAATTGTTGTGTACCATTTATTGCATGATTTGTGGATTAAATCTTTGGATTTTAGGTTTAGTTTATCAAAACCTAACTTTTGGGTAAAAGCTTAGATTTGGTATGCAGATCTTGGATTTGATGATAGAAATTAGTTTATATGTGTTCTTTGATGAATATTGATGATATATGTGTGATTGGGTAGAAAAGAAATGAAGAGAAAGTGATTAAAATGAATTTTTGGGATTTTTGGCTTACTAAAAAGTAGCCATTTTTGAGAGTTCCGAAGGGCCGAATCGATTCGGCCTCCTACCGAATTGATTCAGAAATATGCAGTTGCCCAGGTCTGAGTGACCGAATCGATTCGGACCCTAGCCGAATCGATTCGGCCTGAGACAAATTCCCAGGTCTGATGACCCGAATCGATTCGCCTTGGAGGCCGAATCGATTCGCAGGGCCAAATCGATTCGCAATTGGCCTGAATCGATTTGAAAATAGGGCTTTTCGAGGGATGTTTCCCTAGGGTGAATTTCATTCCGTTTTGTTCGAGGTTATCGATTGGGAACCTCTATAGGAGATAAGTGGAGTACGTTTTGGAGATTTTAAGGGGGTTTCCCTTATAAGAAATTATTGGAGTCTTATTGACTTAAATTGAGGAATACCGATTAGAGATTTTGGTATAATCTAAGTGGGGAAGCCCACTACCCTTGCAAACTCCCTCTGGAGATACTTATTAAATTTATGTGAAAGAATGAGAATGAGTTTAGAGACATTGGATCTTAGGATCAAATCCCAAATGGGATAACTTTAAAGGTTCATAAAGTAAATTAAACCTTATTATGGATGGAGAGTTATAAATGCTAATTGATGTGCATACGGATATAGAATTATCCTTACTGATGAAAACTTTGGGAGATGTCTCACACAATGAGAAATGCAAATTGAGGTGATTAAGGATAAAGAATATCCTTAACATAAATAGAATTGAGAGACAATTCATAAATAGAAGCGACATGTCAGCTTCAAGCGAGAAATAGTAAAGTGTATACTAAGTGGGGAAGATGTGTGAGAATTGACGATTAGTATATCAAGAGGGAAATATACTAAACAATGGCATTAATTCTATTGCGCCTAAGAGCGTATAATAAATATGAAAACAATGTGACAGGTATACCTTATATGATGGTATATCTTTATATGATGTGATGATGTATGTATACCTTATGTGATGGTGTGTATATATATATATATATATATATATAGTGAAGCATACCCCCTCCTTGCTATCATTGGGAAGTTGCGTGCGATGAGGGTGAGCATCCTGGCTCAAGGAGCAGGGTGTGGATATTCCCCTGGTTACAGTCGTCCATGTGATTATTATGTGTTATATATATTTATTTTGGGGGCGAGAAATCGTGGGTATGTGTCGTTCTCACTTGCTGATTAGGAGCTATGACCGCTTCCCAGGACGTTGTGTGCGTGAGTTGATCACGAGGTGTGTGTCGTTGAACCCCACCAGGTGACCCCAGTTTGCTACGTGGATGGGCAGCTGGAAGATGATAGAAATGTGAGTCTGTGTCCTCGAGTTATACCTCGGTTGGATGGTTATTATATTGTTGATTGTGCTTGTACTCGAGTATTGAGGGCATAATGGACCTCAACGACCAACATTGCCAGGATTAGTGTATCGGTGGGTTCCTTGTTTGGATTTCGCTTCGATGAGATGTCCCACGCATGAACCGCAGTGTAACATTGGAAATTGGGGAGAAGTTAGTCCTTAATGCTCATACTATATATATATATATATATATATATATATATATATATATATATATATATATATATATATATATATATATATATATATATATATATCACCTATCCCGGCGATCAACAGTGCCAGGAGTAGTGTAATGGGGGGTTCCTTATTTGGATTTCGCTTTGGCGAGACGTCCCACGCAAGAAACGCCGTGTACTATTGAGAATTGGGAATAATAATTAATTAAAATGGAGTAATAAGAATTTGGTTTACATGCATCATGCATTGAGGGCATAATGAATCTCGAAGATCAATACTGCCAGGAGTAGTGTAACAGGGGGGTTCCTTGTTTGGATTTCACTTCGGTGAGACGTCCCATGCATGAAACGCAACACAATATTGAGAACCGGGAGAAGTTTAGTCCTTATCAATTAAATGCTAATAACTCATATATATATGATTACATGCCAAATGAAGGCATAACTATAATATGAGAAATTCTAGTAAAAGAGAATGTTGATGTATTGCGATTATGTTAATTTGTGGATGATTATGTAAACTTTATATGTTCAATAAATGAACAAATATAAAGAGAACTATGAAATTAAATATAAAGTAATGTTTTAGACGGAATTTAGATAAGTGTAGATTGCGAGATAGCTTAGATAATCTTAATCGAATATTTATTTTGGGATCTAGATAGATTTATTTGCCTAATTAGATTTGGGCATTTCTTTGGAGATCACGTGCATAAGTTTAGTTGCGCGCTTTAGATGAGAGGTGAGTTGGATTATTATGGAGAGGGCGACTCCACCTTAATCATGTAATAATGCATTTATAATTATTATGAATTTTAATGCACTTGCTATAAAAAAATTTCAACTCGGGCTCTGACCCGTTTATATTTTCTCATGCTATGTATATATATTGTATTACTTTAGGTGTTCCTCCGCAAGGACGCCATTGATGTTTATCCATCCAGTAGCCGTAGAGCTGTGGCAGTAGCGAACTATTGCGGCACTTTGCTTTAGACGATTCCTATCTTTTCCATATCTAGATTAGGATTCAGTTTGTATATTTGGGTCAATACTCAAGTGTTGTAGCTTAACACTTTTATATTTATTTTCCCTTCTATGATTATTGCATTGTCTGTTACCCGACAGCATATTCGGGTATTTTATTTGTACCTTGTATTGTACTCTATTATGTATATTATTGGAACTTGTATGTATCACTCATCATAGTTAGATGTAGTATTTTGTGTTATTGGTAGCATGGTTGGTTTTAATTGGTGTTAAATAAAAGTTTTAAATTTTTTTGACAATCCTCTTTTAATGATTTCGGGTAGTTAGCCTTATATTATTGTGTATTGTCAGTTGATGTTGAGACTGAGCCATCTGAGATACCCGATTTATTATAGTATAGGGATGGCCACCCGTTATTATTTGGAGCGAGTTGTCACAGATGGTATTAGAGAATCAGGTTCTAGTGTCTTTAGGATCTGTGTGCGCTACTACAATCTTCCGTAAGCGTTCTTGATGTAGAGCCTTATTATTAGGATGGTTGCATTCATACATCCATATTCCTTCTGTGATTTGAAAACATTTGAAAGGCATTATGATACAATTGTTCTTGTTTCATATGTCACCGAAGAGAGGTCGTTCAGTCAAGGAAAATAAAGGGGCTGAAAAGTGGAACCCCAAACGCCTCAAAGGAACATGACTATAGATGAAGTTGCCAATATTGTGGCACAAGCAGTAACAGCTGCCAGCCGTTCAAGCAGCCCAAACCCATTTAGGATTGTCTTTGTGGGAAAGAGTGAAGGAAGATTTTAGTAAGGGGCATCCTCCAGAGTTCTCAGGGGGAGTTTATGCAATGGCTGCGAGTCAGTGGAAGAATAGTATGCAGAGCCACCTCCGTATGGTTGAGTGGAGCGAGGTGCATAAGCAATTTTTAGCCACCTTTAAGCTATCGGGTGCGGCTCTCCAATGGTGGGAGTCTGTCACCACATATGAACAGAGAGATACTTTACCTATAATAGATTTTTGGGAACTTTTTGATCGAAGGTATTTTCCTTCCCCGACTCGGAATATGAAGATATTTCAAGGTAATAGGACGGTGGCAGAATATGAAGAAGATTTTTCTAGATGGGCGAAATTAGTACCTGATGAGGTAAATACGGAAGAGAAGCGTATATCGAAGTTTGTTCGAGGTTTAGATTGGAGAATTCGATAGAATTTGTTAGAGAGTCCCACGTGAAGCCCTTATACTTTTGACTCAATTGAGTCTATATTGTATAAGTTCTCATCTAGTTTGGAAATTATGACAAAATTATGTCCTCCCTAGTATCCAAAGAACCTCAGAAGTTGGTTTGCTACTTCATCTCTCTATCTTGTTTTGATGAAGATCAAATTGCCAACATTTACACACAGTAGAATTTATTTCTTGCATATCATACTGTATAATAATGTGTGTACATATGTTAAGTGTGTTTAAATCCCTAAGTTGGTATTTTAATAATTTTTTGGGATTTTTTAAACATTTTTTAAATAAGGTTTTATTAATTAAAACTTGATTTAAAAGTTTTGTGGTCAATTTGTAAATATTATTTGTTGGGTATTTTGGCCTAATGCTACCTTGGGTAGAATCCGAAAGTGGAGTAAACTTTAGGGTGTGGTTTTAATTAGTTTAAGACGCGCGTTTCATATCCTGTTATCATCCAACACTTGTCTTCATCTGATTGGCTGTGACTGTGTTTGTTTACTGAGTTAAAAACGCGTATGTTTTTAGCCTTTGGATCATTAGCTATCGACGATCTGCATGTTGTCTTGGTGAATCCCAGTACAACTTTCTAAACCAATCAGGATTCGTTTAAGCACCGCCTTATTAGAACCCTTCGATCTAAGTCAATTTGACTTGACTTAATCTTGGCCCTTGGTTTTGATCGAGCCTCTCGAACCTTCTCTTCACCCTATAAAAGGAACCCTTCTCTCAGACTTCGAAGACTTTTGCCATTTTCATTTCCTCTGAGAAATAGAGAGAGAAGAGAGAGAAGGGAGAAGAGAGAGAAGAGAGAAAACAGAGAGAAGAGAGAGAGTTAGAAACCCTAACCCTGTTTCGTCAAAGCCTCTTCCATCCAAACTCAAACACTTCTTCAAAACTCCATATCCAAAACACTGCCCTGAGTGTTCTTGAGTGATTGAGAGTTTGAGTTGAGTCTGTTATTGCTGCTGTAACCTCTTGTTCATTAGATCTTGTTTTCAACTTAAACGTTTACTCATATCTACTTTCTGATTTCATAGAAATTTCAGATCTGAGTTATTCATGTTACATTACACTTAGTTTCATTCTTTATTTCTCATCTTGAGAAATATATTGTTGATTATTTTCCATAAAACGTTTGCTTACTTTGAAATCAACAATAAATGCTTTTTGTTTCTAGTTCTTTTAAAACTAAACCTTTGACCTAGTTGGAATCACACTTGGAGGTTTTCAATCTCTAAACCTTTCTAAATTCTGAGATTGATTAAGACCTTGTCTGTCTTCCTAGCAAGGTATCCGTGGATTCTGGGAATGTTTTAAAGGTCAAATAAGGTTCAAAGTTTTGTAAGAAGAAAGAAAAAGAAAAGATCACAGCATACAGTGGTACTGTAATTTGTTAGGACTGTTTGTACTTAATAAGTGTGTGTGTGTTTGCATGCATGTGTTAGAGAGTACCTCCACAAACACTTTCACCCTACAACAGGAAAAGTGTTGGTAATAAGATCTTGTGAACAAAGAGTCGACGTAAAGTGCTGGAACAAATCAGAAGTTAACAAACTGGGAGAACTACATCTACAATCAGAACTGCAGAGAAGTTTTAAGGACACCAGAGGGTACATTCCTAAACTTATATAGGTCTGAGTTGTTTGCATGTTAGTTATATAGTTTGTAACTCATATATTTGTTTTAGTGGATTTTTCATTTTACTCCGTAGAGGGAGTCGTGGATGTTTCCTCAATTGGTGAGGTTTTACCACGTAAAAAATATCGTGAACATAATCTTTCTACATCTCCTCATATCATTCTTGGTTGTGCTGAGTTTAAGTTTTTTAAACTACTTTATAAACCTGTTATTCAATTCTTGAATAGATCTCGTACATACTGATTTGTTAAACACATCTTGTGTTCAAATAGTTTGGTTTTTACGAAAAGAGTTTCTTAAAAAAATAGATCGGAGTTACTTAAATAGTTTATTTTTAATAAACGGCTTTAGTAACATTTTTCAATTGGTATCAGAGCTTTGTAAACTGCTTTCAAAAGAGATCCTGTGTTTCTGAAATTGTTTTCTGAAAAACAAATATGGACGAGAAAAATGAAAGATTTGGTAACTTGACCAGACCTCCAATCTTTGATGGAACCAATTTTGCTTACTGGAAAGTAAGGATGATGGCCTTCATTCAAGGAACTCTGGGAGATGATGTCTAGGACATTGTTGAAAATGGTTACAATTTTTCTACTAAACCAGCCAACGAAGGAAGTAATGAGAGGGTTAAGAAAGCTCTAAGTGAGTTCACTCAAGAAGAGAAACAAGTTTCTCGAAATAATAACAAAGGAAAGAATTTCATATTTATGTCCATAAATGAACATGAGTTCAAAAGAATCTCATCATGTACCACTTCTAACGAAGCTTGGGACACCTTGCTTACTGCTCATGAAGGAGACACTAGAGTTAAGGCTGCTAAAACCCAAATGCTTATTCAGTAGTATAACTCCTTAATTATGTCTGAGACTGAGTCATTTGATGACTTCTATATGAACCTAACTGATATTGTGACCAAACTGTATGCTAATGGGGTGACTTATGACAGACATGAAATTGTATCTAAAATTCTAAGATCATTACCACAGAAATTTGATAACAAAAGATATGCTATTGAGGAAATGTGTGATCAAAATCTCACTCCTGAATTACTCTGTAGTAAACTAAGAACTGTGGAAATGGAACTAGAATTTAAGAAACAATTGACTCAAACCCATAGGAAACAGA
Organism: Sambucus nigra; assembly: GCA_949130495.1. NCBI lineage: Eukaryota > Viridiplantae > Streptophyta > Magnoliopsida > Dipsacales > Adoxaceae > Sambucus > Sambucus nigra. The sequence goes on along the minus strand of OX422218.1, from coordinate 445,965,415 downwards.
CTAGTTCCAATCTGAGCTTCTCTTCTAAGTTAACTAAGCCTGAACTTATATTCCCCACTTATGATTCTGATGAGGAATGCAATATAGAGAGTCTGGACAATCAGATTGCCTTAATTACTAAACATTTTAAGAAAATTATTAAGTTTAGAAACAAAGTGGCAAATAAACAAGGCAATTCAAATTATCCAACTTCCTCTAATCACAGGACTCATGAGAAAAACCATGACAAAAATCACAAGGACTCTCACATTAGACCTAATAGAGACCTTAAGAAGACTGAATGCTATAGATGTGGTAAACTGGGGCACATTGCACAAGACTGTAGAGTTAACTTGAACACTCAAAACAAACACACTAGAGCTAACATTCGCAAAACATGGGATGATTCAAGTGATTCTGAAAAGGAGGAACCTGAGTCATCTGATGTTTTTGACCCTTGCATGTCCTTTGCCAAGATCATATATAATGATGATGTGCTTATGCCTGTGTATGAGAATGCTTCTAGTAACTCTTTCTTTGATTACTGAGAATGTTGCATGTTCTACTACGGGGTGTGTGAGTCAAACAGATAGCGATAATGCCGATGTCAATGGGTGTGTGAGTTTAACAAATGAATCTTTAGGGGTCACTCCACACACCACACTTAGTGACTCGGACAATGAAGACCTCCCTGACATTCACACACTTTATGCTAAAACTCTCAAGAAAAGCACTAGACTAGAAAAGATTGTGAAAGATCTCACTAAGAAGTTAGAAGATCTAAGCCTAATGGTTAAACTAAATGCTGAAGAGTATACTATCCAATGTTTGACTCATAAAAGCAAAATCAAAATATTTGATGAAAAACTCAGAAATTTAAAAGAAACAAATGAAACTCTGGAGAAAAAATACAAAGGGACATTGTTAGAATTGGAGCAAACTAAAGAAAAGACAGCAACTGTTTTCAAAAAATTTACAAAATTTGAAAATAATTCAAAATGTTTTGATGAATTTGTTGCTGAATCAAAAACCAATTCTGATGATCGAACTGGAATAGGGTTTTGCCCCAATTTGAAAACACAAACAAAATCTTTTGAAACTATCAAGTTTGTGTCAGGAGGCAAAAGACCTATTGAAACATGCCCAGACTTTCATTCTCTAAAAACTGAGTTTGATTCAAAAAATCAAAATTTTAACATTGGGGAATCAAGTTGCTCTAAACATGAAAGTTCACCTAGGGCTAAATACGTCTGCCCTTCTATTAGGAAGAGTGAGTCTGCATTCAAGACTGTCACACCTAGGAATAGAGTTCAGCCTCAAAACTCTTCAAAACCTTTGTTTAGAGACTTTCCTAAGGAGACCTCAATTCTGAGCAATCTTTATTGCTCCTACTGCGACATATATGGTCACTCATTTGATAGTTGCTATGTTAGGAGACTAGTTAAACCTGTTTATAATCCTCATATCTATCAGAACTTTAACTATTCTAGGAGGAACCGAAACAATTATATACTTCCTAGACAGCCAGATAGAAACTCTAATTATAGAAAGAGAAAGACCAAATCTAAAAGAACATTTCCTAGAAGGAATCCTAAGCACTTTCCTAAACCAAATGCTCAAGTCTTTCACAAAATTCAAAATCATGCGCAAAATATTTTTCAACAAAAATCCAAAGCTCGCAAATTTTATCAATTGAGAGCTAATAAGCGCAAGATGAAAACTAAGGCAATTTGGGTTAAAAAAGATGATCTATTACCTCAGATGAAGTGTAATGTTGTTATTACTGCTTTAAAAGCTGAACACACATCATCTGGTTGGTATTTAGACTCTGGATGTTCTAAGCATATGACTGGTGATGAAACTAAACTTTTAAACAAAACCATCTTTGTTGGTGGGAAAGTCATTTTTGGTGATGGAGTTTCATCTCAAATCATAGGAAAAGGAACTCTCCAAGAAGATGGGCTTCCTATTCTTTAAGATGTTCTTCTAGTCAAAGGTCTTAAGGCAAATCTACTTAGCATATCGCAATTTTTTGACTCAGATCATACTGTTACCTTTTCAAAGAACAATTGCAAAATTTTAAATGAAAAAGGTGAATGCATAATTACTGGATTCAGAACTCCTGACAATTGCTACACTGTCATGAACAATTCTGAAATCTGTAATGTTGCCAGAATGGATGACAATGAGATATGGCATAACAGAATGGGTCATATAAATTACGATAACCTTAGTAGACTGACCTCTCAGGAAATAGTTAGAGGAGTTCCTAAAATCAAACTTATGCCCAATCTTATCTGTGGTTCCTGTCAAGAAGGTAAAAAATTGTTAAGGCACCTCATAAGAAAGTCAAAGATATTCTTACCTCTAATCCATTAGAACTCATCCATATGGACCTAATGGGTCCCTCCCAAACTGTTAGTCTCTGTGAACACAATTACATCCTAGTTATGGTTGATGACTTCACTGATTTACCTGGGTAGCCTTCTTAAAACAAAAGTCTAAAACATTCCAAACCTTATTAAAAATTCTTCTTAGGATTGAAAATGAGAAGGATACTCAAGTGAATAGAATTCATAGTGATAGAGGTGGTGAATTCAAAGACATTGCATTATAGAATACTATGACTATAATGGTTATAAACACGAGTTCAGCACTCCTAAGACCCCTCAACAGAATGGTATTGCAGAGAGAAAGAATCGTACCCTTCAAGAGATGGCACGTGTTATGTTACATGCCAAGAATTTACCTAAATATTTTTGGGTAGAGTCCATTCGTACTGCTTGTCACATTATAAATAGGGTCTATCTTAGAAAGAATTCCAAACAAACCCCTTACGAACTTTGGTACAATAAAAAGCCTAATCTCAAATACCTTAGAACCTTTGGCAGTACTTGTTATGTATGCAAAGATAGGGAACACTTATCCAAATTTGAGAGCCGGGGAGATAAAGCCATATTTCTAGGATATTCGCCTAACAGTAGAGCTTATTGAGTGTATAATCTTCGAACTAAAACTTTGATGGAATCCATAAATGTAATTGTTAGTGACACTACTGTAGAAAGCAAGACTGGTGAATTTACTATTGAGGAAGAGTCTACAAATATTTTAGAAAATGACTCCTCTGCAATGGATAATTCATTACCTATTGAGACACCTAAGGTACCTAACTGGGTTTCTAAAGATCATACCATAAATAATATAGTTGGTAACCCTAGTGAGCCAGTGCGTACAAGATCCCAACTCAGAAACTATGCACATTATGCATGTTTTGTTTCCCTTGTGGAACCAAAGAATGTAAATGAGGCATTGAATGACTCTCACTGGATTTCTGCTATGTAGGAAGAACTTTTACAATTTGTCATTCATGATGTTTGGTATCTTGTTCCACGTCCTGATCAGAAAAAGGTTGTTGGCACACGTTGGATTTTCAAAAATAAGACTGATGAAAATGGGATAACAATTAGAAATAAAGCTAGATTAGTTGCTCAAGGATACTCTCAAATAGAAGGAATAGATTTTAACGAGACCTTTGCTCCTGTTACTCGCTTAGAATATGTTCGTCTGCTTTTTGCTATAGCTTGCCACATGCACTTTACACTGTACCAAATGGATGTCAAATCTGCGTTCCTTAATGAAAACTGGCTGAAGAAACCTATGTAGAACAACCTAAAGGGTTCATTGACCCTAAACATCCAAATCATGTATTTCGTTTGAAAAAGGCTTTGTATGGACTTAAACAAGCTCTTGGTATGAGCGTCTTTCCAGTTTTCTTTTAGATAAAGGTTTCAAAATAGGCGGAAATGACCAAACTCTTTTTGTCAAACATTTTGACAAACATATCACTATTGCTCAAGTTTATGTTGACGATATTATATTTGGATCAACTTCTCCCTCAAAAGTCAAATCCTTCTCTGAAACTATGCATAAGGAATTTCAAATGTCCCTTATGGGGGAGCTACAATTCTTCTTAGGCCTTCAAGTCAAACAAAATTCAGAAGGATTATTTGTATCAAAATCCAAGTACGCTTTAGAGATTGGAAAGAAATTTGGCCTCGAGAGTGCTAAAGATGCTAAAACGCCCATGAGTACTACGCTAAAACTTTTCAAAGATGAAAATGGAAAATCTGTAGATCCTACACAGTATCGTAGTATGATAGGCACCTTACTATATCTTACTTCCTCGCCCCCTGATATTATGTATGCTGTGTGTGTATGTGCTCGATATCAAAGTAACCCTAAAGAGAGCCACTTGAATGCTGTTAAACGTATCATTAAATATGTAAAAGGCACTCTAAATCTAGGACTTTGGTACACTAATGACACACCAAGCACTATAATTGGGTACACTGATGCTGACTGGGCTGGGTGTACTGATGATAGTAAAAGCACATCGGGAGCATGTTATCATATAGGTAATAACTTGGTAGGATGGAGTAGTAAAAAACAAAACTTCACATCACTCTCAACAGCTGAATCTGAATACATAGCCGCTGGCAGCTGTTGTGCTCAATTAATGTGGCTTAAAAAAATGCTAAGTGATTATGGTATTCAAGAAAACCAATTGCATCTCTATTGTGATAATCAAAGTGCGATTAATATTTCTAAAAACCATGTTCAACACTCGCGAACAAAGCATATTAAAATAAGGCATCATTTTATACGCGAATTAGTTGAATCTAAGAAATTAGAAATCAATTATCTTCCTACTGATCTACAACTCGCAGATATATTTACCAAACCTCTAGATTATAATAGATTCATTTCATTACGTAAATCTATTGGTATGGTTTATGCTGACTAATAACTTTGTTGTTTATCCAAGTTTTTCCCTTTGTCCATTTGAGACAAAATGGGGCAGAAATTTGAGTCTATTCAATTCTTTCATATGCTAAACAGCTTGATCTTATTGATTTATTGCAGGTTCTTATTGTACAGTTACTCTCAACAGTTGTAATAGGGTATTCAAATGTACTTAGTTGAGTTATGTACTTTTTGATTTCTAGGTATTGGGTAGATAGAATTTTGATAGTAATAAGTTTTTTTTATTTTCTTGTTGCCCTACGAGTCCTAGATGACTCAAAAGAGATTTTGTCTCATATTTCCAAAGGGGGAGATTGAAGCCCTTATACTTTTGACTCAATTGAGTCTATATTGTATAAGTGCTCATCTAGTTTGGAAATTATGACAAAATTATGTCCTCCCTAGTATCCAAAGAACCTCAGAAGTTGGTTTGCTACTTCATCTCTCTATCTTGTTTTGATCAAGATCAAATTGCCAACACTCACACACAGTAGAATTTATTTCTTGCATATCATATTGTATAATAATGTGTGTACATATGTTAAGTGTGTTAAATCCCTAAGTTGGTATTTTAATAATTTTTTGGGATTTTTTTAATCATTTTTTAAATAAGGTTTTATTAATTAAAATTTGATTTAAAAGTTTTGTGGTCAATTGGTAAATATTATTTGTTGGGTATTTTGGCCTAATGTTACCTTGGGTAGAATCCGAAAGCGGAGTAAACTTTAGGGTTTGGTTTTAATTAGTTTAAGATGCGCATTTCATATCCTGTTATCATCCAACACATGTCTTCAACTGATTGGTTGTGACTGTGTTTGTTTACTGAGTTAAAAACGCGTATGTTTTTAGCCCTTAGATCATTAGCTATCGATGATCTGCATGTTGTCTTGGTGAATCCCAGTACAACTTTCTAAACCAATCAGGATTCGTTTAAGCACCGCCTTATTAGAACCCTTCGATCTAAGTCAATTTGACTTGACTTAATCCTGGCCCTTGGTTTTGATCGAGCCTCTCGAACCTTCTCTTCACCCTATAAAAGGAACCCTTCTCTCAGACTTCGAAGACTTTTTCCATTTTCATTTCCTCTGAGAAATAGAGAGAGAAGGGAGAGAAGAGAGAAAACAGAGAGAAGAGAGAGAGTTAGAAACCCTAGCCCTGTTTCGTCAAAGCCTCTTCCATCCAAACTCAAACACTTCTTCAAAACTCCATATCCAAAACACTACCCTGAGTGTTCTTGAGTGATTGAGAGTTTGAGTTGAGTTTGTTATTCCTGCTGTAACCTCTTGTTGGTTAGATCTTGTTTTCAACTTAAACGTTTACTCAGATCTACTTTCTGATTTCATAGAAATTTCAGATCTGAGTTATTCATGTTACATTACACTTAGTTTCATTCTTTATTTCTCATCTTGAGAAATATATTGTTGATTATTTTCTATAAAACGTTTTGCTTACTTTGAAATCAACAATAAATGCTTTCTGTTTCTAGTTCTTGTAAAACTAAACCTTTGACCTAGTTGGAATCACACTTGGAGGTTTTCAATCTCAAAAAACCTTTCTAAATTTTGAGATTGATTAAGACCTTGTATGTCTTCCTAGCAAGGTATCCGTGGACTATGGGAATGTTTTAAAGGTCAAATAAGGTTCAAAATTTTGTAAGAAGAAAGAAAAAGAAAAGATCACAGCATACAGTATTACTGTAATTTGTTAGGACTGTTTGTACTTAATAAGTGTGCGTGTGTGTGTGTGTGTGTGTGTGTGTGTGTGCATGCATGTGTTAGAGAGCACCTCCACAAACACTTTCACCCTACAACACGAAAAGTGTTGGTAATAAGATCTTGTGAACAAAGAGTCGACGTAAAGTGCTGGAACAAATCAGAAGTTAACAAACTGGGAGAACTACATCTACAATCAGAACTGCAGAGAAGTTTTAAGGACACCAGAGGGTACATTCCTAAACTTATATAGGTCTGAGTTGTTTGCATGTTAGTTATATAGTTTGTAACTCATATATTTGTTTTAGTGGATTTTTCATTTTACTCCGTAGAGGGAGTCGTTGATGTTTCCTCAATTGGTGAGGTTTTACCACGTAAAAAATATCGTGAACATAATCTTTCTACATCTCCTCGTCTCATTCTTGGTTGTGCTGAGTTTAAGTTTTTTAAACTACTTTATAAACATGTTATTCAATTCTTGAATAGATCTCGTACATACTGATTTGTTAAACACATCTTGTGTTCAAATAGTTTGGTTTTTACGAAAAAAGTTTCTTAAAAAAACAGATCGGAGTTACTTAAATAGTTTATTTTTAATAAACGGTTTTAGTAACATTTTTCACCACGTTAGTGACTTTTGTCGAGGTAGTGAATGCGGCACTGTTGAAGTGTCATGGATATCGTCTTCGTTCGCAAGAGGGTAAGAACTTTGGAGATTCGAGTTCATCAAGTAAGTTTGGCGAAGAAAGTGCCAGTAATGCGAGTGGGTATAAGTCGGACTATAAAGAGTCACAACGACGTTTTGTTCCTCAAAGTGGGCTGAGAGCAATTTCGGGTAGATTATTCTTTTGTAAAGAAATAGGCCATAGTAAGAGAGGATGTCCTAAAAGAGGTAAAGGACCACGTTTTGATGAAATTTTGGAAGTGCAACCCCTACAACAGATTCGGGGTCATTTTAGACCGGGGGACTTTGTTTGGGAGTCTATTGACGAGGAAGGGCAATCGGACTAGAGATGGATGATGTAAGTTAGTTTTCCTTTGTGAATAGGATAATTACTATATGGAGTTTTTGGGAATATCGTATGAAAGATATTTATGAATGGGTAGTGCTATAACCCTATTATGTATGTATTGACCCTAAGGGGAATTTTGAGCAAGTTAGGCTCTTATGTTATTATCTTGTAAAAGAATAGATAATTTTGTGATGCGCTCAAAAAGAGCAATAAACCTTGTGGTGAATGTAAGAATTGTTGTTGTGTGTTAAGTAGTAATGATAAAGCTACTTATTTGTATATAGTCATGTTAGACTTATATAATTGTTGTATTCCAGATATGGAAGAGCCTAATAAAATGGCAATATGCTAATGTGATATGAGATATCATTACCGAAAAGAGTTTAAAGATTGTGGATTGTTGGGACGCAGGAAAGTTTAGCTCATAATTATGCTAATTTTTGTGAGCAATATATTGTTATATGTATGATGATTGCTAAGACCTTGTGTTGGACATAAGGAATTTTATATAAATATTGTATGACATAAACTGTTTTTTTTTTTTAAATAAACTATTTTCAAAATAAAACTTTTTATAGGCTTTTGGGCCATTTCAAAATGATTTTTCACCAAAATATTTTCAAACTCTAGTCTGGATTTAACAAATTCTCAATACCCGACGTCGCTACATAGTATTGTATTGGGAGGGTTCCTTGTTTGGATTTCGCATTTGCGAGACAACCCCCGCAAGAAAGTGGCGAATGTCAGGAATTGAGAGGAGTTATTTCTTTAGACCATTCAAATTTTACTCTATCAATATGCTAGTATAATTTATATATATATGGTATTATGGAACTTTGGAGGCAAATGAAGCCTCATTATGATTTGTACGAGAAAAAATCTCGAATAAAGGGTGTTTGGGCGCCCTAGTGGTTAATGGATTGATTTTTATACAACTTCAAATAAATTAAAATAAATTCGTCGTGGGAAGTTAGAGGTTTGGAGATAGGATTAGTGAGGATGAGCGTGGTAGGAACTGGTTGAGCTTTGGAGAATTAGGCTTAGCTAAATTTTGAGGACGAAATATTTGTAAGTGGGGAAGTTTGTAACAACCCGAGGTTTTAGAGACGATAATTTATTTATTTTGGGAGAAATAAATATTATTTTATTTGGAGAATTATTAAATTAGCATTTGAGGTCAAAATTTGAAGTTGTTAGAAAGTGTTTCGAATGGCAATTCTGAGGGTGTAGTTGTGTCCGGAAGGGTCGAGAAAGTCAAAATGATTGTACTTGGGGTCTATTTAGGTTCCGAAATAATTTAAGTACGTTTGACTCGAATTAAAGTTACCGAGCCATTTAAAATGTGTATTATCATCTAAAGATGTGTATCTTGGGAGAATAGGCTTAAAAGCCTACGGGAGAATTATTTCTCCAAAGAGAGAAAGAGAAATAGAAAGAAAGAAAGAGAGAAGAAGAAAGAAGAAGAGAAAGAAGGAGAAAAGAGAGAAAGAGAATTTTTCGATCTACACGCGATCTCGAGGACGGATCAGACCCTACGAACCCGAGACAAGTGATTAAACTTGCTAAATAATTGTTGTGTACCATTTATTGCATGATTTGTGGATTAAATCTTTGGGTTTTAGGTTTAGTTTATCAAAACCTAACTTTTGGGTAAAACCTTAGATTTGGTATGCAGACCTTGGATTTGATGATAGAAATTAGTTTATATGTGTTCATTGATGAATATTGATGATATATGTGTGATTGGGTTGAAAAGAAATGAAGAGAAAGTGATTAAATGAATTTGGGGATTTTTGGCTTACTAAAAAGTAGCCATTTTCGAGAGTTTTGAAGGGCCGAATCGATTCGGCCTCCTACCGAATCGATTCAGAAATATGAAGTTGCCCAGGTCTGAGTGACCGAATCGATTCGGACCCCAGACGAATCGATTCGGCCTGAGACAGATTCCCAGGTCTGATGACCCGAATCGATTCGCAGGGCCGAATCGATTTGAAATTGACCCGAATCGATTCGAAAATAGGGATTTTTGAGGGACGTTTCTCTAGGGAGAATTTCATTCCGTTTTGTTAGAGATTATCGATTGGGAACCTCTATAGGAGATATGTGGGGTATGTTTTGGAGATTTTTAGGGGGTTTTCCTTATAAGAAATTATTGGAGTCTTATTGACTTAAATTGAGGAATACCGATTAGAGATTTTGGTATAATCTAAGTGGGGAAGCCCACTACCCTTGCAAACTCCCTATGGAGATAATTATTAAATTTATATGAAAGAATGAGAATTAGTTTAGAGATATTGGATCTTAGGATCAAAACCCAAATGGGATAACTTTAAAGGGTCATAAAGTAAATTGAACCCTATTATGGATGGAGAATTATAAATGTTAATTGATGTGCATACGGATATAGAATTATCCTTACTGATGAATAATTTGGGAGATGTCTCACATAATGAGAAATGCAAATTGAGGTGATTTAGGATAAAGAATATCCTTAACATAAATAGAATTGAGAGACAATTTATAAATAGAAGCGACATGTGAGCTTCAAGCGAGAAATAGTATAGTGTATACTAAGTGGGGAAGATGTGTGAGAATGGACGATTAGTATATCAAGAGGGAAATATACTAAACAATGACATTAATTCTATTTTGCCTAAGAGTGTATAATAAATATGAAAACAATGTGACAGGTATACCTTATATGATGGTATATCTTTATAGATGTGATGATGTATGTATACCTTATGTGATGGTATATATATATATATATATATATATATATATATATATATATATAGTGATGCATACCCCCTCCTTGCTATCATTGGGAAGTTGCGTGCGATGAGAGTGAGCATCATGGCTTAAGGAGCAGGGTGTGGATATTCCCCAGGTCATAGTCGTCCATGTGATTATTATGTGTTATATATATTTATTTTGGGGGTGAGAAGTCGTGGGTATGTGTCGTTATCACTTGCCGGTTAGAAGCTATGACCGCTTTCCGGGACGTTGTGTGCGTGAGTTGATCACGAGGTGGGTGCCGTTGAACCCCACCAGGTGACCCCAATTTGCTACATGGATGGGCGGCTGGAAGATGATAGAAATATGAGCCTGCGTCCTCGAGTTATAGCTCGGTTGGATGGTTATTATATTATTGATTGTGATTGTACTTGAGTTTTGAGGGCATAATGGACCTCAACGACCAACATTGTCTGGATTAGGGTATCGAGGGGGTCCTTGTTTGGATTTCGCTTCGGTGAGACGTCCTATGCATGAACCGCAATGTAACATTTGAAATTGGGGAGAAGTTAGTCCTTAATGCTCATACTTATATATATATCACCTATCCCGACGATCGACAGTGCCAGGAGTAGTGTAACGGGGGGGTTCCTTGTTTGGATTTCTCTTCGGCAAGACGTCCCACGCATGAAACGCCGTGTACTGTTGAGAATTGGGAATAATAATTAATTAAAATGGAGTAATAAGAATTTGGGTTACATGCATCATGCATTGAGGGCATAATGAATCTCGAAGATCAATACTGCCAGGAGTAGTGTAACGGGGGGGTTCCTTGTTTGGATTTCGCTTCGGCGAGACGTCCCAGGCATGAAACGCAGGACAATAGTTTAGTCCTTAGCACTTAGATGCTAATAAATATATATATATATATATGATTACATGCCAAATGAGGGCATAACTAGAATATGAGAAATTCTAGTAAAAGAGAATGTTGATGTATTGTGATTATGTTAATTTGTGGATGATTATGTAAACTTTATATGTTCACTAATTGAACAAATATAAAGACAACTATGACATTAAATATAAAGTAATGTTTTAGACGGAATTTAGATAAGTGTAGAATGCGAGATAGCTTAGATGATCTTAATCGAATATTAATTTTGGGATCTAGATAGATTTATTTGCCTAATTAGATTTGGGAATTTATTTGGAGATCACTTGCATACGTTTAGTTGCGCACTTTAGATGAGAGGTGAGTTGGATTATTATGGATAGGGCGACTCCACCTTAATCATGTAATAATGCATTTATAATTATTATGCATTTTAATGCACTTGCTATAAAATATTTTGAACTCGGGCTCTGACCCATTTATATTTTCTCCTGCTACGTATATATATTGTATTACTTTAGGTGTTCCTCCGCAAGGATGCCATTGATGTTTATCCATCCAGTAGCCGTGGAGCTGTGGCAGTAGCGGACTGTTGCGGCACTTTGCTTTACACGATTCCTATCTTTTGCATATCTAGATTAGGATTCAGTTTGTATATTTGGGTCAATACTCAAGTGTTGTAGCTTAACACTTTTATATTTATTTTCCCTTCTCAGATTATTGCATTGTCTGTTACCCGACAGCATATTCGGGTATTTTATTTATACCTTGTATTGTACTCTTTTATATATATTATTGGAACTTGTATGTATCACTCATCATAGTTAGATGTAGTATTTTGTGTTATTGGTAGCATGGTTGGTTTTAATTTGTGTTAAATAAAAGTTTTAATTTTTTTGACAATTCGCTTTTAATGATTTCGGGTAGTTAGCCTTATGTTATTGTGTATTGTCAGTTGATGTTGAGACTGAGCCATCTGAGATACCCGATTTATTATAGTATAGGGCTAGCCACCCGTTATTATTTGGAGCGGGTTGTCACCGTTACCAATCAGCTTTGGGATTATTCCAATTTTGTAATTACAAGATCAAGATAAATTGTATGTCAAAGGGTGTACTTGTGTTACCAAAACAAAATTACAAACACATCCAAAACAACTTACCACTCACTCAAAAGTTACAAAACATGTTTTCAAACCCCTAAATAACTATTACAACTCAAGAAAAATAAGACATAAACAATATTATTTTGTGCTTGTCTTCTTTATCTTGAGATCATGTTTTGCCTTCATCCTTGCTTTTCTTGTGACTCGCTTCTTGGAAACATCTTGTCGTTTTCCTTTGTCTTGAGTGGTCTTAGCTCCCTTAGCTTCATGCAACACGTTAACTGATTCTCTTGCAAATTCAAGTACATCTGCTACTTCTTGGTCCTTTCATACTTCAATTGCATCTTGTAACATTTTTACAGCTACATCAATTCTATTTAATTAGAATATATACATTAGGTTAAATGATAGCATTATAAATTTCAGCAATTTTTAATTGTGAAATATTAGTTAATTACTACTAACCAACTTATCAAAATCTTTAACCTTCTTTTGCATAACTGATATCCTAAATTTTGCACAATGGAATGCAGGGGCGAAGTGAGGTGGGGGCAAGTGGGGGCTTAAGCCCCCATGGTTTTAAAAAAAAAATTGGGTAAAAATAGATTTTTTTATAAAAAGTAGGGCAAAAACTGTAAATACCTTAAACCTTTAACTTAAAACCCTATTTGAAACAAAACACCCACTTTGACAAAAACCCACGTTGTTTTTAGCCTTTCCCTTTTTCTTCCTAGTTCCATTCTCTTCTTCTCTAAATAACTTCTCCCCACTCCATTATTCTTCCATTAATTTCCATTAAATTAGTAAGCATGCTTCTCATACAAACAAGTAGCGGCTATGATTGCTGAAATTTAAGAGTAGCGGCATTTGTAAGATTTTAACTTAATTATTTAATTTTCTATATATAAATATTATTCTATGATTGCTAAAATTTATTAATTGGTGTATTTTAGGGATAAAATTGGTGAAATTTATTGCTTATTAATTGGTGTATTTTAGGGATAAAATTGTTGAAAATTATTGCTGAAATTTATGGTTGAATTTTAGGGATAAAATTGTCGAATTTTAGGGCTGAATTTTTTGTGGTTGCATTTTGTGTTTTAACAGTTATTATATGATTGATGAAATGTATTGCTTATTAATTGGTGTATTAATTGCATATTGATTGCTGAAATTTCAAGGTTTAATTTTAGCGCTGAAATTTTAGTGTTGAATTTTAAGGATAAAGTTGCTTAATTATATGGTTGAATTTTGGGGCTTAAATTTTTATGGTTGAATTTTGTGTTTTAACAGTTAATTCATGTTAGGGTTCGTTTGATACATATTGGGCAAAAGTGTTGGCATGGCAAAATTTGCCAGGACAAATTTTGCCTTGACAAATATTTTTTTCTCACATTAGACTATCAAACACCAAATAAGGTAAAACAAGTTTTTTAGGCAAAACATTTTAATAACACATTTTTCGTCCATATTAATATATATAATAATAAAAAAATGTTTTTTTTTTAATTTTCGTCCCAAGTCCTATTTAATAAAAAAACAGTTTTTTCTTTTCTTTTTTACTTCCCGTTTTTATTTATTAAAAAAGTAACAAACTATATATTAAAAAAAAGTTTTTTACGCCAAAACTACTTACTAAAAACAGTTTTTACATTAAAACAGTTTTTAATTTTTACATTAAAACAGTTTTTACGTTAAAACAGTTTTTAATTTTTTTACATTAAAACAATTTTTATATTAAAATATTTTTTTGCATTAAAACAGTTTTTACATTAAAACATTTTAAAAATTTTTACATTAAAACAATTTTTACATTAAAACAATTTTTTACATTAAAACAGTTTTTAAGAAAAAATAGTTTTTACATTAAAATAATTTTTTACATTAAAACAGTTTTTACATTAAAACAATTTTTTATATTAAAAGAGTTTTCACATCAAAACAATTTTTAATTTTTTACATTAAAACATTTTTTACATTAAAACAATTTTTACATTAAAACAGTTTTTTACATTAAAACGGTTTTTACGAAAAAATAGTTTTTAAACAGATTTTAATTTTAAACAGTTTTTTTAACTATTTAAAACAATTTTTAAAATATTCATAACAATTTTTAAAATATTCATAACAGTTTTTTTTAATTATTTAAAATAGTTTTTAAATTGTTTTTTAAAATATTAAAAGTGTTTAAGAAGTTAGCAAATTTGTTGGCAAATATTTCTCACCCATATAGCAAAGCAAAATTTGCCAACATGTTATGCATAAGAGGTGTTGTACATTGGCAAATAGCTTGTAGGCAAATTTTGCTATCAAACACACCAAATTGTAGGCAAATGTCATATTTACCAACGTATTTGCCATTTGCCATGGCAAATAATGCTATCAAACGGACCCTTAATGTTTGTTAGAGCTTTCTTTACAGTTGTTGCTAGTTTTTATTTTAGGGCTAATTTTAGGTGATAATTAAGGATATTGTTGGTTTAAATTTGGGGACGAAATGTTCATTTAAATATTTATTTCTCCTTTCATTAGATTAAATAAATTATGTTATTTTTGTTAAATACTCAACAATAATCTCAAAAAATTCGGCCCGGGGCCTCTCGCTCGCAAACCCCCGGAAATCACCGTTGAATTAGCCCCCATTAACAAGAATTCCTAGCTACGTCCCTAGTGGGATGGGAACGTTTCGGGAACCAATTCATGTAGTCACTTACATACTCTCATGGATATTATTGAACTTGTTGGGATCGTCAGCTTTTTGATAATAGGTGGTCCACCTAGTTCTCTTGGTACCATTTTTCATATTCATCTCACTTTGTAACGATGTTGGGTCCTACCCCTTTCCTTGTGCACAGGTCTCATTAATAGTCCAGGTATAGTCTAAACCTAACTAGCTTGTCGAAGAATATGTTCATGATAGTAAGGTTTGGCCACATCATAACAAATCAATATGCTAATGCAAAGTGACACTTCCTGAAAAGGGCGTGCATCCGAATTATATATATATGGATCACAAACGACTTATAGAGTTATATATTTGTAACACTTTAATCAATAACGCATATAAAAATGTTCATATGTTAAAAATATACATACAGCTAAACTTACTTTAAACTGGTTAATATCATCAAGGGTTTCACGTACCTCTATCATCTGCATAAACGCATCCCCAAATAGTATTTGCGCCTTCCATTTGCACATGTGGGGTTATGCTAGGTCAAACACCAAGTTAGGGACACCTTGCTTGATGCTGAAGTGATCATAAATCCATGTCTGCATCAATAAATTATTTTTAGTGACAATGTATATATGTATATATAAGACTGTAAGTTAGATAGACGAAAAATAAAATCATTACTAATAAATGGGGATATATTCACACACTTGTCGAACATCAACTCAGGATGCCACTCACTATCCATACAAATGGGACAATACAGTCATACCCCAGGTAATGTCTCGACATTTTTCGAGTTTCTTCAACGATTATAGATATTACAAGGGAAATATTTTACCAAACTTCTCTGGAAATATCAAACAACCAATAAAAAAGTAAATAACTATGTGCACAGCGATGAATGTGCTTCTTTGATGTCTCATCTCCCAATTTCTTTAACTTGCCTTTGCGTTGTTGCATGAGCTAGTCTACACAGAAAAAACACAACAACTTACATTCATTCTTTGCCTCCTCCTCTGTACATACTATATATTTCTTCAAACTCTTAATAGATTGGCCCGGTCCTTAGTCTTCCGAACCAACTCGCTACACAAACATTGCCTCTCAACCAATATCTTCTGGCAAACATCATTCAGTGTAATTGTCTTATCACCTAATGGCATGTGAAAGGTAGTAGTGATCGATTGACACCATTCAATAAAAGCACATACCATAACGTGATCAATGTAACGATATGAATGTATTACCAATACTCTATACCGTAACGTGACCAATGAAATGATATGAGCGCTTAAATAAGTCACGAAACGTAGATTTTCTTTTTGAATGTCCCATTTTGATTTTTTTGTAGTGGCATACGCATCTCATAAATGTATCTCTCTTCATATTGATTCCATATTGCATTGACAATATGGTTGTTGAATTGTTTCAATAGCTTAGGATTTTTCGGCATGGAACCATTGAAAGGTTAGGAGTTACCCCTCTTTGCTTTCCATTTTCCTTTCTTTGTCAGGCTTTTGATAGGATTCGATGAATAGGCACTCTGTCATCATGTTCATCCTCACTAGTTGCATCATTGATCTCCTCAAATTTCTCAACAACACCACCTACTTCCTCACCATCACTATTTTTACCACCACACTTGTTTTTCTTTTCACCAACCTCACTCTCATTAGTATTTTTCTCATTACCACCCTCATCCCTATCATCATCACCACCTCATCCCAATCATCACCTACGTCCTCCTCCCTATGATCAGTTACTTTCTTTACTTCCTCTGCCCTATCATTCTACCCTCTTATCATCAATATGTTCTTTTTTAATCTCTACCTTTTTCTCACCCCTCATTGGTATTTGTATTCCTTGGTTGTACTGTTTGTACTCATCGATTTCTCAACCTCATTCTTTTTTAGAACTTTTGCTTATGTAACATCCGCTCTCCGCTTCCTTTCGAAATCTATAGGAGCTTATCTAGTTATCGCCATTTATACTCTACAAAAAATAAAGATAACATATCAAATTGATAACCAATTGTTGGAAATTAAACATGAAGTAACCAAATGATTATTTTTTAATTGGTATGGGTGCGAGCCAATTTATTAGGTCTAAATCTTTGAAATTTAGGAAATTATTATGCAGATATACCCGAAGGAATTCACGTGTGAGAGATATGCTGGATTATATGCTTTATATAAGGAATCACATTATAAACTATCAAACTTTGGAAATATGACTTCATCATTCCAAGTGATTTTGAGATAATTAAATTGGAGTATAGTCGTGATTATTTAATGAAATAAACTGCGATTAAATGAATAAATGAAATAAATTACAGAAATATAATTATAAATTTTCGAGTACTTAGTTCTTGTTTTTTACTTTCTAATCCATGACCAATCAAAATTTTCCGTGTATGTCGGCGTATGGCAAGTAGATTTAGATTTATAGTGAAATTTTTTACTTGTCAATAAATCTTCTTTGGTTAGTTTATGAAAAATGTTCAATTTGCAACAATTATCCTTGGAAGCTTATGTTTTATCATGTTATTAGCAGGTACCCCGCGCGATGCGCGAACGTTTTATAACATTTTTAAAAACTTATTTAACTTTATGGTGATAAATATATAGTAAAGATAATTAAACAAATTAATATAGTCTTGTGCAAAAAATATAAAAATTAAGTATAAACATATGATTTTTTTTATGTATGGAAGGAAATGACTTAAAAGAATAATAAATCATATGTTCTCAAAGTTCATAAGAACAAAAAATAGTTTTTAATGAAAAAAAATATACATGAAAATATTTTTCTCTCTCCGAATCCACCAAATTAAAATCATAAAAAAATAGGTACAATTATAATTTATTTTAATTGCGTAAAAATTTAAGAATGGATTATATTAGACTTTTTTTTAATCAACTACATAAAGATTAAGATATGTATATGAATTCAAATTTCTTTCAAACAAAACATACCTATGATATACTAAATTTTACCAATAAATTTATTTTATTACTACTAATATTAAGTCAAAATATCTCACTAAATCATCAATACCGCTCACTATATAAAGATTAGAAACAACCCAACAACATTTGTAATAAGCACAATTACAATTTAATTTAATTGTATAGAATTAATAAAAAAAAATATAGTAGATTTTTTATACTAATCAACTACATAAAGACTAAAGTATGGATATGAATTGCATATTTATTACAAATAAAATATACTTACAATATACAAATCTCAGTAAATGGGACTAAAGTAAAAAAAAAAAACTACTCTCAAAATCATCTCTATATGCAATATAATCTCCAAAAACCTCAACCACAACCAACAAAACATACCAAAAGAAATTGAGAGAATAAATCAAATATTCAAAAAGTCTAAAAAATGGCGAGCATTGAAGTAGCCGGGTTCGGCAAGAAACACCCAGATCACTACCAACAACCTAGAGTTTTCTCATGTTGTCTTTAAGAAATCACTATGGTCTCCATTCTACCTCCTTTTATCCTAATCCCAAATCTGCACCTTGGACTATAGAGGCAATTTCTTCATGCCCATCTTTTTTTTTTCATCTTCACAAATTCATTCTGAGTTCCAAACTCAACGGGGGCATCAAAGAAACTCATCTATTGGATTTAGGCAAGCTGGGGAACCTCATGGTATGCTACCAAAAAAAAATCTATTGGATTTATTGTACGGTCCGGAAGTGGTTGTATTAGTAATTCTAAAGAGATAATGAGAATAAGCAGATCTTTGGTGTTTGTTTCAAGAAACAAAGGTGGGGCTGGGAAAAAAAAGTGGGATTTGGTCAAAGTTGCTTCATCCAACTAGTAAAACTACTTCGTCTAAAGAGGTTCTCAAGAATCCCAGTAGGTAAGCCACAAAAGCCAGAGGGTAGTCTTTCATACTTTAGTGTGAATACCAAACATAGTTAATAGCCCATATTAGTAGTTGAAAGAAATAACAATTGCTAAATTGTAAAAGCAACAATAAGAATTTGATCACTTTGAATACAAATTGTAAATTTTAAGGGAAATTAATAACAATACTCATTCTGAGAGCAGAAAGTTCGCCTTCATTGCATTGCTGCATAAACTTTTGCAAAAACAAATTTCAACCACAAAATCATGTATAAGTACATGTATACACATATGTATAAACGTATAAGTATATATATATATACCTTGGCGAGTTTGATGTAGAAAAAGAGGGACTTCTTGGTGTTGGAAACCTGAATACGATTCTTCTTTTGATCAGATGAGATGTTCGAATTGGTAACCCCCTCGGTTATTACTTCCATTTTTCGCTTCAATCTTCAAACCCTAACTCCAGTTTAACTTCTCTCTACCCAGGTTGAATAGTGGATTGCCTTAAATAGAAGCTCTCAAGGAAACTGGACTGGAATGACGGCGTTGCAGCTGCCTAGTTTATCGTTTTGGGTTTCGGTTGTTGGGTTAGACATGAGAGAGAAAGGGAAGTGTTGAAGAATGATAAAAGGCAAGGTATTCAAGAGTTTTGGAAGGAAAGGAAACGTTTAGAAGGGAGAGAAAATAGAGTTTTTTTTAAATTAACATTAATTGAATATTGTGTAGCATTTATACTTCTAATACTATTGTATTAGAGGTATAATATATCTATAGATTATCTATATACTAATTTAAAATTCTATACAAACTAAAAACAAGAATGAATATTCCTCATCATAGGTTCATCCACGTGGCTATTCTACTTTATTTTCTGTCCATCCTTTAATTCTAAATTTTTTTCTCTCTCAAATGATAAGACCATTCCCCTTACCCCTCTATCTCTATATATATCTGAAAAGATCCACAATGGATGACCTCCCACTTTCTATTCCCTGTTAATACTTCCAAGCATTACTTTAAAATAAAATACGTCTCCTGTTCTTGCACATGCACAATTTTTAATCAATCTAACATCCTGTTCTTTTTTTTCGATAATGTTTGGTCCGGTTAAAACAAACCTCCTATGAAACATTTGAAGAGAAATTATTTACTATTAAGACTTGATTTATCGTTACCAACTCTCTTTGTAGACAACAAGTAATTTTTGGTCCCTTTTTATGACATACAATTTTTTGACATGTTCTTTTGTCGTTACAAGTTACTAATATTCATTCTTATGAAATATAGAAATTTCAGTTTAGTGTTTGAAGTCAATAGTAAGTATAAGCATAGTTATCTATGGTAATTTGGAAGATGGACTCCTTTGTTTACCAAACTTGGTTGGGTGAATAATTTTTTTATTTAATTAATCCAATTACGTTTTCAGTAGATTTAGTTTATCTATTTTTTTCTGTTTAAGAGATGAATGGAATTTTGGCATGTATAATATATGTCTTGTAGTATAATATTGTCTTATAAATTGAGTTTAAATTTCTCTTTTATGTAAGTAATTATGATTTCGTGTTTGAAAGAATTTGAAGTTCTAATATAAATAGTAGTTCGTATTTATCACAAATCCTCTGCCAGTTTCTTATCTACTGTAGTTTTTTTAAATATTTTTGAACCGCCCCTCATTCATGTTTTCTGGGGATCACATGGATATCTGATGTTGTTTCTCATAACTGTGACTATCTTGGTTTTGGGTAAATTCTTTTACCATTTGGGTGTAATTTGAATTGGGTTTGATTCAGTTGAGAAAAAATAATAGATTGTGAAAAATATTTCAATTTCTTCACATTTACAACATCTGTTGATTTTAAAGGGTAACCGACTTTCTCGACTTCTATAAATCTACCGTGACGAAGCTACAAGGTTCGGGCTTCTATTGATTTTGATAACTTTTATGTTTATGTTTTTATTTTATATGTTGTGATATTTGAAAAGGAACATTATGATTTTTAGTATGATAATTCTGTATGATATAAAAGGGAATCACCAAAAAATTATTTTAATTAATTTGGTGTGTTTTTTTATGTTTGCTAGTGTTTTTCAATAGTATGCTTACTGTTTATCCCAAAATTAGTATGATGATATAGACGAATCACAAGAAGACACGTGTCGATCTACGTGGCACAATAGCAACGAGGAAGTCTATTTCCCCGACCAAGTCAGACTCACTCCGAGCAACAACTATACTCCGAGGAACTCCAGCTCTCCGAGGAACTCCAACGCTCCGAGGAACTCCAGCTCTCCGAGGAACTCTTGAACGACGAGCAACTAAGGCGGTTCGAGCTGCATCTCGACCACAACATTGATTGCCAGATAATCAACAGTTCAACTATTCATTGAATGTTTATCATCTTGACACACACGCTTGAAAAGCATTAAATGAATTACCCTTTCATATGTATATCATTTAATGTATCACCTTTCAGATTATAGCCTCGAGGCTATAAATATATTGTATGACCCTCATTCAAAGGAGACCGGAATTTCTTGATAGTACTTGTAATCGAGAATTCTCAAACACTCAGCAATAACATAACAGTGGACGTAGGCCATTCATATAAGGCTGAACCACTTTAAAATATTTTGTCTCATTTATTTATCTGTGATTGAATTATTAGAGTAATCTAATTTTTTACATCAACAGATTGGCGCCGTCTGTGGGAAACGACTGTTGTTATCATTTTTCATCAAAAATCATTCATTATCAATGGCAGATAATCCGGAATCCAGTAATCGAAACGCTGGAAATGCTGGAAATCCTCCAAATCCCTCTGTACCTCTAGATTTGGCTGGGATTATGACGAATTTGGCTCAAGGACAAACCTACATGCAAGAAACAATGCGGAAACTCATATAGACCCTTCATGGCGGTGCACCTGCACATTCGGGATAGCGAAGCGGTCATAGGCAAACCTATTTACTTTCTTCACGATCCAGGCATACTAAGTCGTATCGTAATGAGGAGTCTGATGATTTCTCTTATCAACCTGGGCAAACTTCATCAATACGGGCTACTGATACTGAGCAACGTATCACTCTCTCTCCAGAGAGACCCAGTGCCTTGGAAAGACTGAGTAGGGTATCTCCTTTCAGTCGATTAGGCCCTAGGAGGAATAGGAGTCCACCTAAGACCATGTCGAGGAGTTTTCGACAACCATCAGATCTAAGAGAAGGATCAGCACAATCACGACCAGTTGCTCGTCAAGATAGATCTCAGGAGGCCACTTCAGATCAATCAATTGCTCGAACTAACAAGCCCGAGGAGGGAAATGATGCGTGGAAAGGTTCCATTCAACGGTTGGAGGACAAATTGGGAGAAATGGCTAAGGCGAAGAATCCCTTACAACGAACTTTTGTTCAAGGGACACCTTTTGTCCAGGCCATTGTGGGTTTTCCTACCCCGTTAAAGTTTAAAGCACCTGTGGTGACCCCCAAATATGACGGAAAGACAGATCCTGTTCTTCACATAGAGCAATATCAAGCTGCCGCCGACATCTATGTTGTCCCCGACGAGATGAGATGCAGAGCATTCTCAGGAACTCTTACTGGATCTGCCCAGATATGGTACAATAATCTTCCTCGGGGTAAGATTTCAACTTTCTTTCAGTTGGTCGAGTTGTTCATCGGCAATTTCTATTTTGGAGCAAAGCCAGTAAAAAGAGTAGCACACTTGTTAAGTGTTAGACAAAAATTTGGTGAGAGTACTAGAGATTACATAACTCGTTTCAATAACGAGAAGCTGGAAGTCATAGATTATGAAGAAAAGACAGCAATCACCGCCTTGATGAGTGGGTTGTTGCCTAACAAGTTGTATTACACTTTGGCCAAAGATCCACCTACAACTATGTTAGAGTTGATGGCAAAAGCGGCCAAAATCGTGAATGCCGAGGAGGCTATGGCTGCGAAGAAGAATATGGATAAAGAAACCAAGGTGGAAGACGACAAATCCAAGAAGAAAGAGCATAAGGGCAATGGCGGTGACAAGCATTCCAAGAATAATAAATCGTCATGGGAAGTCCTGAAGAAATTCGATAATTATACTCCTTTGAAAATGGGTATTAATCATGTCTTGGAAGAAATCAAGAATAACGAGGAAGTAAAGTGGCCAAAGAAACTGAAATTAGACCCTGACATGAGTAATAGGGAGAAATATTTCGAGTTCCATAAGGATCACGGCCATATGACCAAAAATTGCATAGCTCTTCAAAACGAGATTGAATCACTCATCCGAAGAGGGAAGCTAGCAAAGTATGTTGATCGGGGAGGCGAAAGAAGAAATAATGACCGAACTAGAGAAAGGTCTATATCTCCTCGTTGAGCAGAGGAGAAAAAGAAGAGAAACCATGAAGATGATCCAGATGATGACCCCGGTCTTCCCAAGAAACCAAGGCAGCCAGAACGAGAGGTATTTTCAATATGCTTTGGGTCATTTGATTGTAATGTCATTACAGGAGGAGATACAGGAGGAGGAGACCTTACTATAGAAAGAAAAGCTTACCTCGGTGAGGCTCAGGCTTGCTCATACATTCAACGGATAAATTTAGCTGAAGAGGATCTCTCGAGGAAGGTAAAAAAAGAGAAGCTGGTCATCGGTTTTTCAAAAAATGACCTTGCAGGTGTTAGTTACCCTCACGACGACCCTTTGGTGATCAAAATGAGGATGAAAGAAGTAGTGATTTCAAGGGTTCTGGTAGATAACGGTAGTTCGGCAGACATCATGTTCTACTCATGTTTTGACAGTTTAAATTTAAAGTTATCTCAATTGGAGCCTTATCACAGATCTCTCCTGAGTTTTGCTGGCGAGAAGGTTTTTCCACTTGGGACGATCAAGTTGGATATATTCATTGGAACTTGGCCTACTTGTCGAATAGAAAGAATATGGTTCTTCGTGATGGATAAAAATGTGCAATCAGCTTACAATATCATCATGGGAAGAGTTGGTTTGAAGAAGTTCGAAGCAGTTCCATCTACGGTACATCAGTGTTTAAAATTCCCTATAAATTTTAGAGTAGGAGTTGTGAAAGGTGATCAGAAAGTAGCTCGGGAATGCTATTATTCGTCTGCCGAGCAAGAGGAGCTTGAAGAGTCAAGGAAAAAGACTACTACCTACCGGTGGATGAAGGTACAGAAATTGAAACACTGGATCCCAGAGACGAATCCCAACTTGTAAAAGCACAGGTGGTGGAATCTACAGAAAATGTTATTCTGGACGACGAGCACCCTGAACAAATAACCCAAATAGGTTCGACGTTGGATGCTTCGATAAAACAGGAGTTGATAACTTTCTTGAGAGACAGAAAGAAAACTTTTGCATGGAGTCATGAAGACATGCCAGGAATAGATCCAAACTTCTTATGCCATGAACTCAATGCGAATAAGGAGATCAAGCCTGTAAAGCAGAGAAGAAGAGTGTTTAGTCCCGAGAAGAATCAAGCCATACAAGAGGAGGTCGAGAAGCTCCAGAAAGCCCAATTCATTGAAGATGTGAAATATCCAGACTGGTTAGCAAATGTGGTGATGGTAAAGAAGAAAAACAATAAATGTAGAATGTGTGTTGATTTCACCGATCTCAACAAGGCATGCCCAAAGGATCACTTTCCATTGCCCAGAATTGATCAACTGGTGGATGCTACCTCGGGACACGAGCTGCTCAGCTTTATGGATGCCTACTCTGGCTACAATCAGATCAAAATGAAACCTGAAAACAGGGAAAGTACTTCTTTTATTACCCCTAGGGGAACTTATTGTTATAATGTTATGCCTTTTGGTTTAAAAAATGCAGGAGCGACATACCAGCGGCTGATGAATACGGTTTTTGCCGAACAAATCAGTTGCAATATGGAGGTCTATGTCGACGATATGCTGACAAAGAGCAAGAAAGCTGCTGATCATCTAGTTGACTTAGGTCAGACCTTTGATCAACTGGATAAATACCAAATGAAGCTCAACCCGACGAAGTGCACCTTTGGAGTACGAGAAGGAATTTTTCTCGGGTACATCGTCAACCAGCGAGGCATTGAGGCGAATCCAGAAAAGATCAAAGCCCTTTTAGGGTTGCGATCTCCAACGACGAAGAAAGAGGTGCAGAGTCTTACAGGACGAGTTGCAGCGGTCAACAGATTTGTATCCCGAGCAACTGATAGATGCCTCCCATTCTTCAAAATACTTCGAAAAACTTTCGAGTGGAATGACGAATGTGAAAAATCCTTTCAAGACTTGAAGAAATATCTGGGAGCACCTCCATGTAATACCCCGTATTTTTGGCGATATTTATTTTTGGGATTAATTAATTAAATGAGAATTAATTGGAAATTAATCCGGATAAAATACTAGCGAGATGTGAGTTGGTATTTGACTATATTGAGTATATATGATGATATATGAATATTGAATTATGAAATTTGTCGTGAGATTGATATACGGCAATTTGGACATTTTATTGGGACGCGTGTGACAGTCGCGTCAGGATACAATTATCTTAATTATAAAAGTGAATTTAAATTCTATTAATCGTATGGTCATTTTGAGTGCGCCAACGCGTCCGGAAGGGTCGAGATAGTCAGAAAACACTAGCCGGGGGTTTAGTTTGGGTCCCGGGGTATTTTTAGGCCATACCGGCAACATAAAGGGTATTTTGGTAATTTTGTATTTTTGGGAATTTAAAAGTGACGAAAATTAGTAAATTATATCTGATGTGGATTTGACCCACTAAACCACTAACCAACCCATATTAACCTAGAAGGCTACGTAGGTTATTAGAATTAGGTTTTCTAATATCTTCCCAAAACAAACCCTAGCCACCATAGCTATTGGAGAAGAAAGCTTGGAGAGAGAGAGATAGAAGGGAATTCTGCAGAAAGAGAGAGGGAACTCCTTCAAATCATCATCAAGATCTGAGATTGAATCAAGGCAAGTGGTTTAATTTACATTTTATGCAGTAAATATTTCTTCCATGTTAGAAATCTTGATAATCATTCTTGTTTGGGAGATAAAGGAAAACCCATGAAATTGGAGTTGTTAGTTTAATTTTGGATGTAGGTTTGCATGTAGAAATGTTATTGGAAGATTGAATTAAGAGAATTATAAATTTATGTGTTATAAAAATGGATTAAATTCTGGGAATTGATGATGATAAATTCTAGGGCTTATGTTCTTGAAAAATTGGGGAAAATAGTGGAGACTTGTGATTTGATGATGTGTAGGAAGAATTAATCCTTTAAAATCCGTTTGTATGTGACTTTAACATGTTTAGGGACGATTAGAGACCTTAAACAATTGTTAGATTGAGGTTTGGATGAGATTTGAGGTGTAGAGAAATTGGAAAAAACGAGATAGGATTTTTGGGTTTGAATCTGGTCACTCGTTAGAAGACCTACCCAGGTCATTCGAACGAGCTTCTAACGAGTTGACAGTTTGGGGTTCTAACGAGAGGGATGTTCGTTCGATAATCTCATTCGAACGAGATCTCGTTAGTTAGCCCAAGTCGTTCGAACGAAATCTCGTTCGAACAGCCTCGTTCGAACGAGACTTCTAACGAGCTGGCAGTTTAGGCCTTTTTGGCCTGTTTTGATTTTGGGAGTCCCGTAAACTTGTTCGAGGATAGAGATAACATTCCTTTGATGATGTATTGGTATACTTGGGACAATTGGGACATAATGAGAAGTAAGTTACATAATTGTGGAACGAATCAAATAGACACTTTGAGTTGAGACGTGAGTGCCTACTACGACGTGAGAATAAATTATGGCGTGTATGATTAGGAACCGGTAGTATATAAATTGTATAAATTATAAGTGGGTACGAGAATGCGATAAGTACTACAATTAAACTACAGTGATTACTAAGATGCGTGTTTACTTAGTATTGATATATGATTTATGTGTATGACATACCTACCTTACTTGCTATCACGGGAGGTTTGCGTTCGCTTAGGGCCCTCTAATCCTTATGTTTCCCGAATTTAGACTGGTTACCTTGATGAACATAGGTCAGAGAAGGACTTACTGGGATGTTAATAAGTCTGCTGATCGTGGGAGTGCAGGTATATGCATGACCCATGTGATGTGACTGTGTTCGCCTCCACTGTTTGTGATTTGTGGTATCTGAACGATTCCTGAGAGATTCGGAATGCGTGATCCTTATGTACGTGATGTATCGGGATGGATAGCAGAGTATGTGTGCACCGCAGCTTAGTCTCGGTGTGCGTATATTGTATATTTATGTTGTGGAAAATATACACTTAATAAACTGGGAACTTTCATATGGTATTGTGTGTATAACTATGGAATAACAAAAGGGATGATCTATAATGAGTTGTATTACTTTTATGTGAGAACCTGAATTTACGTTAAGCCCCCTATTTAATTGCGAGCGTTATAATGTTAATGGGAATCGAGTAATAAGGGTAGAACCTATGACAGTCTAGCTAGATATGAAGTCACTTAGCTAGTGGTTTGTGTCATTTTAGATGGGTACTTACGTTAGGAGTGCACAGTTAGACGAGAGGTGAGAATTTCATGTGAGTGCACGTCCTAACATGTACTTTGCATTTAATGTTTTAAATGTTTTTAAAGCACTTGCAGGTTTTTAAAATATCTCCACATTCGAGCTCTGACCCCTTTGCTTTCAAATCTATTTTTCTTGTAAAACCATTTTAGGTGCCCAGCCACAAGGACACCATGCATAGGATACTCATTCAGATGACGAGCTGTAGCTGTTTGTGAAAGTTACAGGGATTTGCTTTTAGACGCTTCTATCATTTGGATTCCATGTTCAGTATTCCTCAGTTGTAGGGCATGTTGCCCAAATTCTATTAGAGACATTTCCATTTCAGTTTTTCAGACTTTGGCATGTATTAACTCAGTATTCAGTTTTTCGTTATTTATTTCAGTTGTGGGATTTGTTGTGAGGAGTTTTTCCTCCGGATTTATTTATATCATGTGATGGTTATTCTTTTATTTCGTTATGGTGAATGGTGATATTATTCTTGCTTTAAATCTTTTACTGCATGCATGTTAATCAGACTTTAATTAAAATTTGACAACTTACTTTTTAAATACTAGGTGGTTAGTAATAATAAAATGTTATCGACAGTGATGCTATTAACTGAGCCAACTTGGCATTTTGAATTAATTTAATAAAGGAGTAGCTACCCGGTATTTAATTAGTCGGGGTGTCACAGGTGGTATCAGAGCATCAGGTTCTAATGTCCTTTAGGATCTGTACGGCTATTATGTTTCCGCTAAGTTTTCTTTGATATAGTGCCCTATATTTTAGGAGTGTTGTACTCTTTTTGTGTATGCTTCATTCTTCAGCTATTTTAAGTTTATAAACAGTGAACTTATAAACTTTATTCTTATTTCAGATGCCTCCACGACGTGCACGACGTGCACGACGTGCACGACGAGTTCCCAGGGATGCAACGCCCGAACCCCAGCTCGCTCCAGTTCAGGGCATGATGAACGCCGCTGAGGTTGCAGCCATTGTAGCCCAAGCGGTAAATGCCGCAATTGCCGTAGTTCAGCAGGCAGCACCTCAAGCGCCGGTTTTCGCGCCAGTACAGGCAAATGCATTCCCGTCTGCTTGGGAACGTGTACGTGACGCTTTTCAGAAAGCGCATCCGCCAGAGTTTGCAAGTAGCTCAGATGTGGTAGTCTAGAGCCAGTGGAGGAAGGATATACAGAGGCACTTGAGGATGTATGAGTGCACGGACGTTCAGAAGCAGGTGCTAGCTACTTTCAAGCTAGTTGGATCTGCACTGCAGTGGTGGGAGTCTATTACCACCGTGGAGGAGAGGGATACTCTCACTATTCAGGACTTGTGGGTGCGGTTCGACCGCAAGTACTTTCCGTCAGCTGTTCACACAGAAATGAGGAGGAAACTGATGAATCTGAAGCAAGAGGGTAAGACCGTGGCCGAGTATGAGGCCGAGTTCACGAATCTGTTGAATATCGTTCCAGATGAGATACCGACAGAAAAGAAGAAGATTGAGAAATTCACCGACGGGTTAACATGGAGGATCCGTCAGCATCTGTTAGGGAACCTTTCATTGGCCACGTATTCTGATGTGGTTAACGCTACTTTGTTACACTGCCAGGATCACCGCTTTCATATGGCTGAGGGCAAGAGATCGGGAGAGTCTAGCCATCAGGGCAGGACTGAAGGACATGGTGCCGGTGGGGCACAATCTGTTCAGGGGCAGAGACAGGGTGAGCAGGGTTCCCAGCAGGGGGATCAGAAGAGGTTCAGATCAGGGAATTACAGGCACGGACAGGGAGGTTTCCGTCAGGGCCATCAGGGTCCAAACGGCCATCAGGGCCAACAGGGGCAGAATGGGCAGCAGTTTCAACAATGCCAGCAGGGCCAAGGGAGGAACGGTAACGGCCACCAGGGTCGGGGACAGCAGGGGCAGAGAGGAGGGAACTTCCCAGGGAAGTGTTTTGTTTGTGGAAAGACTGGCCATAAACGACAAGATTGTCCTGATAGGGGCAGGGCCCCACAGCAGCAGTAGCAGGGTGCTCGCCAGGAGCCATAGAGGCCTATGTTTCCCGCCGCTCTCTCCGCACCGCCACAGATGGCAGCATTGCCACCCATTCCAGCAGTCCCAGTTCAGTAGGGGCAGCTACAGTATGGACGTGTCTATAACGTCCACCAGGCAGCAGTTCCACAGGCACCGCCCGCGATTGAGGGTACGTTTCCTATCCATGGCACTATGGGTCGGGTATTGTTTGATACGGGGGCTACACATTGTTTTATAGCTACACAATTCGCGAAAGCCTTAGGATTGTTAGCTATGGCAGAGAGCACAGTGACGTGTGTAGACTCACCATTGGGGAGTGGGTCACTTATTTTCTTTATATGCCGGGGAGTGGGGGTAGAGATTGGTAGTCTGGTATTACCTGCAGATATGTTGGTATTAGATATACATGTTCACGATGTGATTATCGGTATGGATTGGCTCGCTGATTATAGAGCCATGATTGATTGCTTCGGTGGGAGCATTATTTTTGCCATTCCGGGGCAAGAGATGTTTGTAGTGGCGATGCCTCGCCCAGAGGGAGGCTCGACCGCTCATTTGTATTACCTAGAGGAGGATACCTCTAAGGAGGTTTTGATTCCTTTAGATTCGATCCCAGTTGTTAGGGAGTATTCGGATGTGTTTCAGGAGATACCAGGCCTACCCCCCAGTCGAGAGATAGACTTTGTTATAGACCTATTGCCAGATACGAGACCTATAGCACGCGCACCGTACCGTATGGCTCCGGCAGAGATGCGAGAGCTACGAGATCAGATAGAGCAGCTGTTAGGTCAGGGCTTTATTCGTAGGAGTGCCTCACCTTGGGATGCTCCAGTTTTGTTTGTGAAGAAGAGGGACGGTTCACTGAGATTGTGTGTGGACTACCGAGAGTTGAATAAGGTCACGATACGGAATAAGTATCCATTTCCTCGAATCGATGACTTATTCGACCAGTTGAGAGGAGCTTCTTTCTTCTCGAAGATTGATTTGAGATCGGGATACCATCAGTTGCGTATCAGGGAGGAGGATGTCTCGAAGACCGCGTTCTTGTCGAGATATGGTTCTTACGAGTTTCGGGTTATGCCTTTTGGTTTGACCAACGCACCAGTAGTGTTTATGGACTTGATGAATAGAGTGTTCAGGGATTTCCTAGATCAGTTTGTCATTGTCTTCATCGATGATATTCTGGTTTACTCCCAGACAGAGGAGGAGCACGCCGAACATTTGAGGCAAGTTTTGCAGACACTACGTCAGAACGAGTTGTATGCAAAGTATGAGAAATGCGGGTTTTGGCTGAAGGAGGTCCAGTTTTTGGGACATATTATTTCCGACCGGGGAATATCTGTTGATCCGGGGAAGGTATCCGCGATGAGGGAGTGGAGACAGCCCACGACACCAACGGAGATTAGTAGTTTCTTGGGTCTAGCAGGATACTACAGGAGGTTTATTCGGGGTTTTTCGAAGATAGCGGGTCCTTTGACACATCTGACTCGTAAAGGTGTGCCGTTCATTTGGAGTGATGCCTGTCAGTTGGCATTTGATGAGTTAAAGGACAAGTTAACCTCAGCACCCACTACACCAAAATGTGAATTTTGTGACTGCCTTTTTGTGACTCCCAATAGGGGTGACAAACTAGTCACTCCCGGGAGCAGTCACAAAATTATTTGTGACTGCCATTAGGGGTGATAAAATTAATTGGTTAAAAAAATTTTGAGTCAATTAGTTTGTTACCGCTAATAGGAGTCACAAATGTTACCATATAATTAATTTGTGACTCCTATAAGCAGTCACAAATTTATAACTGTCACAAGCCCTCACAAGTTTATTAGTAGACACAAGTTATGACTCTTATGAGCAGTCACGAAATTATAACTGCTATGAGGAGTCACAAATTTTAGTCTTAGACTTAATTTATGACTGCTATTAGCGGTCACAAATTTGTAACTGCTATTAGCGGTCACAAATTTTGGTCTAAAACTTAATTTATGACTGCTATTGGCAGTCATAAATTTATAACCGCTCCCAGCAGTCACAAATTTTGCTCTTATACTCAATTTGTGACTGCTATTAGCGGTCACAAATTTGTGACTGCTATTGGCGGTCACAGAATTTTTCACCTTTCCCTCTATACGTGAAGATCGAGCTCCCGCCCTCTTCTCTCTCTTTCATTTCCCTCTGTACGCATCTCTCTACGAATCATTTCGATCGGTGAAGGTATTTCCCTCTCTCTACGAATCTTGAAAGCAAACCCTAGATTACAGTTTCATATGCTTTTAATCTCTATGCATACCTCTTCGCAAGTTCCATTTTTCGTTTGTTTGCTTTTAATTTTCATATGCTTTTAGTCTTGAAAGCAAACCCTAGATTACAGTTTCGGAACTTATTACCTGAGGTTGTGCTTCGCAAGTTCTATTATAAGGCTTGCTTTTCTTACTTTGATAACAAAAAAAATGAATATTACCCCAAAACAATAAAATGCTTAAATCATTTGGGTTTCAGGTATATTTGCTATTGGGTGAGAGCTGTTCTTCATCAATAACGTCATTTGTTGTTGGGTGTTCCAGAATTAAAGACTTTTTCTTAATTGTGAAGGTATATTTTTGGGTATTTTTGCTGTCTAAAGCCCTAATTTCTGTCTAAAGCCCTAATTTCAATTCTCATTGTGTGTGTGCGCATTTCGATTCTTATTATGTGTGGGTATGTGTGTATATTTGTGTGTATGTAGAAATATCTATTTATATGTGTGTATGTATGTGTATGAATAGATTTATGTTTACATGTGTGTGTATGTATGTGTATGTATAGATTTCTGTTTATATGTGTGTTTATGAGTGTATCTATATACAAATTGTATTTTATGTTAATAAGCCCTAGAAATTGTATTGAGGTTATTTTTTTGACAAAATATTATTCAAAAACTCTAGACATTATATTTTTTTGACAAAATATAATCAAATGGATTTTTAATATTACGAGTTTTGCCCGAGCTTTGTGATCAACGTTCTCTAGACAAAATATAATCAAATCTGATTGTTTTGTTGTGAGTATATCTACACATCGTTTAACCTCTTTCATTTTTTGAATATTATCTTGTTTGGGAATATGTTAGATTTTTTTAAATAATCATTTTATACTATTCATATTTATTTTATCTAAAAATTAATTAAATAACCATTGTTTTGTGCTCGTTGAAGTTTTGACGTTTTGTGCTTGGTTGGGTTTTCCTGTGAGTTTTAATGCAATGATAGTATTAATGCAATGATAAGCCAGAGATTATGTTCTAAATATTAGCTCAAACTTCATTTAGTTTTATAATTTACTGAGTTTCTATTTGTTTGTATTGTAGAATTAATGGGGTTTCCACAATATAAAGAGTGGATGGGTGAAAGTTGTAGAGTGGGGCAAGTATACGTTAATGGGGTTAAAGACTTTGTGAATTATGCAACGAAGAATCTCGAAACTGATATTATCCCATGC
The DNA here is from genome assembly GCA_949130495.1 of Sambucus nigra. Classification (NCBI taxonomy): domain Eukaryota; kingdom Viridiplantae; phylum Streptophyta; class Magnoliopsida; order Dipsacales; family Adoxaceae; genus Sambucus; species Sambucus nigra. The sequence continues at coordinate 445,932,579 of OX422218.1, read as the reverse complement.
CCGTGCAATCGTTGTAAAAATGGGAAACGCTTGAAAGGGGTAGATGTAAAAGTACATTTGTTTCATTGGGGTATGCAAGCTGACTACACGTTTTGGCATTTCCATGGGGAGAGGGAATTTAAGTATATTCCAGAAGAAATACTTGTCAATGAAACCATTCACACAAATGGTGACCCGTTAGTACATGCTAGGTTAAACAATCTCATAAATGATACGTATGAAGTGCACGCATCACAAGAAAAGCAAGATAGTAGAGGGAATGCTTTAGGATGTGAGGATCATGTTGGCAACGATACGGACCAAGTTAAGGATTATATACGGTTAAAAGCAGCAGCCGCAACACCATTATACCATAACTCTAACCCCGACCACAAAAAGTTATATGCCATGGTTGGGTTGCACAACTTAAAGAGAAAATTTGGCTTGTCAAGAAAAAGTGTGACGGCAATACTCCTCTGGGCAAAAGATTTGCTCCCCAAAGAAAATACACTGCCAGTCAATTATCCGATCATGAAGGATAATTTGAAAGGTTTGGGTATGAAATACAAATCAATTCATTGCTGCAAGTATGACTGCATTTTATACCATAAGGAGCATAAGGACAAACGGGCTTGTCCTGTATGTAAGGAACCTAGATATGAACAAAAGATGATAGTACATAATAAACGTTTGTTGAAAGTAGATACGCAAATACCTAAGAAGGTGTTAAAGTATTTCCCTTTAGGTCCTCGATTGAAGATACTGTACACTATACCTTGGATAGCAGAGGCAATGACTTGGCATGGTCGAGCGGAGGTGGGTGAGAATCTCATGCGACATCCGATTGATTCATCTGTGTGGAAATCTGCAAATCAACGATACCCGGACTTTGCTACAGAAATACGCAATGTTCGCCTCGGAATATCAACCGATGGGTTTAACCCATTTGGCAAATTGAGCACAGATAAGAGTATATGGCCTGTGTTTACGGCGCCTTTAAATTTTCCGTCGTCGTTGTGCATGAGAAAGGAGTTTTCAATTTTGTCGTTGTTGATACCAGGTCCAAAAGCACCGGGTAGTGACATTGATGTTTTCTTCGCGCCACTAATAGATGAATTGAATGAGTTATGGGTTGAAGGTGTGAGAGCATTCGACTCATACAAAAAGGAGGAATTCATTTTGAGAGCTATGTTGATATGGGCAATTCATGATTTTCCTGCTTATGGGACCTTATCTGGGTGCAATGTACATGGTTACCTAGGTTGTCCTATATGTGGAGAGGAGACTGAAGCCAGCTGGCTTAAGAAAAGTGGTAAACTTTTTTATCATAGTCATCGAAGATTTCTGCCCCAAAGTCACAAATTCAGGTCAATACGAAGCAATTTTCTCCCAGAAGGCACCGAGACGCGACCACCTCCACCAAGACTTTCTGGTTTGGAAATTGAAGAAAGGTCATTAAAGGCTGATCAAAAGTTGAGGGGGAAACACCCCATAATTTTGGCCCAAAAGCGTAAAAGAAAGGATCTTGATGTGAAAACGGCGTGGTCGAGGAGATCAATAATGTTTGATTTGCCATACTGGAAGGAACATCATGTGCGACATGTGATAGACATAATGCACGCTGAGAAAAATATCATTGAGCATCTCGTAAGCACATGCATTGGTGGTTCTCATTCCAAGGATGGAGAAAAAGCCCGTGAAGATCTTCGTGATTTGAAGATTAAAAGATCATTATGGTTGAAAGAAGATACAAACACTGGAAAAAAGCATATGCCAGTTGCATCTTATACTTTGAGCATTGAAGGAAGAAATATGTTCTTAGAAACATTAAAGGGCTTGAAGGTCCCTTCTAATTTCTCATCCAACTTACGCAGGATTGTCTGCGATGCAACAAAAGATTTGAAAAAGTGCAAGTCCCACGATTGGCATGTGATAATGCAACTTATCCCTCTGTTGTTCGGACACTGTTTTTCAGAACACAAGGATCTTCGAAGGGCCATTCTACAAATTAGCTTATGTTTCTCCCTATTATGTGAGAAAGTTGTCAACAGGACGCACATAATGGCAGCGAAAGAAACTTTGGTCGAGGTTGTATGTGTTTTGGAGAAGCACTTTACTCCCTCATTCTTTGACATAAGCATCCACCTTTTAGTGCATTTGTGCGATGAAGCACTTTTATGTGGACCAGTAAGGTACCGATGGATGTATCCGTTCGAACGATTAATGAAAACTTTTAAAGATTACGTTAAGAATACACGGTACGTTGAGGGGTCCATTGCTGAGGAGTACATTATGGAAGAGGCTTCCTTGTATGCAAAGGAATATATGCCTAACCCAAACGTTGGAGGTCGTGAACGCTTTATTGATGAATTAGAAGAGTTTGCTGATGAGGAGGCCCTGGGGAAAGGTAAGGTAGTGAAGCTAACAAGTACACAATATAACCAGGTGGCTCGATATGTATTCGAGACGCATGAAGACATAGATAAATGGAAAATGTGAGTTTATTTAAAGTGTTTTGTAAAATAATGTAATATGTTCGATGTTATATTCATTAGAAATTAATATTTTTAGTGTTTTAACCTAGGCAATATAATGAGTGCGGGCATGCCAAGAGGAGGAAGGGAGGCGCGAGCGCAGACAATGAATTTAGGCATTGGGTAGCTTCCGAGGTGACTACAGTAATACCTCACTTTTATTTACTGTCTTTGCAACATATTCACAATGCAAATACTTTCTTGGTTTCAATTATTGAAAGCTGGTGAAGTATCGACGAGGCTTGGACGTCTAGCAAATGGGCCTAGTTTTGTAGCCAAGGAGTTTGGACAATATCGTGTCAATGGTTTTGTGTTCTCTTCAAGCACACACGAGTTAAAACTCATTGGGAAACAAAACAGCGGCATTTCATATAAAGCATTAACTCATTTCAGGGCAAGCACGAAAGATAAAAACTTGATAGAAGCTGAGATGACGTATTATGGGATTATAAAACAAATTATCCTATTAGATTATATATCTTTCAGCATACCTGTATTTTACTGTGATTGGGTGAGAGTGGAGGACAAGAATGCATCTATGGTCGACCCTGACACCCACATGGTGAAGGTTGATTTGGCCAAGTTGAAGAGTAAAGACAATGTTAATGATGAGCCATTCGTTTGTGCATTCCAAAACTTAAAGCAAGTGTTTTATGCAAAGAGCCCCAACAATGATCCATGGTCTGTTGTTTTACATTCTCCTCAGCGCTTGACTACATCGGTAGACGATATAGAGGCACCAATCGAGATTCAGTCTATTCTGGATGACAACCCAGAATTAAAGAAATTATTAAACGCATTATAGGAGTAGGTGTTTAATTGTGGCATGTTATGTTGTTTTAAATGTTGACTTGAAAATTATGTATAATAGCATGTTTCAATTATTTCGTAGCATGTATTCATAGTGACTTTTTTTCACAAGTTTATTATTACTTTTTCCAGGATGTCATATATTGTATATACATGCAACGATTTTCAAAACAGGTCTTTTATAGAGAACACGTCAACTTATCGGCACGGCTATCGAAAAATCAAACAATGCAATTACTTGCGAGATCATGGGTGGAACATACCTGAAGCATATTTATTTCAATCAATTCTACGCACACTACCTCAAAGTTGGGATGAAGCAGTTGAAAGGATTTTCATAAAACACAATCCAAGTAATGCGATGCAGTTAGTAGAGTTTTTAGAACTCGAAGAAAGACAAATTCATCCTTTGTGGATAGAACTGAAGAGGACAAGGATGCGTTCAGACTCTATTGTGAGAAAACATATGCATAACAAAGTTAACATCTATTATCGGCTTAGGAGAGAAGGCATACGTCCTAATATGTTTAGTGTCAGAAATGCAATTATCAACACACTTCCGCAGACATGGCCAATAAAAACTTTACGTGAAATGATGAAGTATGAAACTTATGACATGGTTGAATTATCAAAACTTTTAGAATATGTTGAAAAGGTATAACTTATATTATATTTTTTTATATTATTTCCTTACTCTTGTATTAACATATGAACTAATGCATAAATATAAAAATGCAGAAAATGGCGTCCGAGAATACAATTACATCATCCAGGCCAGAAAGTTCAAGTCATGATGAACATTCTGCCATTGATTCTCGTGCTCACGTTTCCCTTAACCTATTTGGTTTGCCAATAGGTGGCAAGAATCCTTTTAAAGCTCGAGCCTTGTCTTTGTTAAAATCTTGTATTGGCTTAAAATATGAGAGTTGGGATACGGTTGAGCAAGTAAAAAAGGACGACTTGTGGAATACGCTCATAAAAGAGTTCAATCTTTCGGCCGACCAGAAGAAGGGGTCCATGAAAGCCATTGGTATTCAATTGAAGACTTTTAGAAGTAACCTCCGCTCGACTTATTTTAAGGGATTGGACAGTGATGGGATAAAGGCCCTGAAGGATCAAGTACCGGAGAAAGAGCATATCCCTGTTCGTGAGTGGAATGAATTCGTCTCGCGTGAAGCATCTGAGGCAAAATTGAAACAACGACACCAAGGCCGGGTGAACAGGGATAAAAAGACCGACGTCCATTTGTGACACCCCGACTAATTAAATACCGGGTAGCTACTCCTTTATTAAATTAATTCAAAATGCCAAGTTGGCTCAGTTAATAGCATCACTGTCGAAAACATTTTATTTTTACTAACCACCTAGTAATTAAAAAGTAAGTGCCAAATTTTATTTAAAGTTTGATTAACAAGCAACAAGTGTAATGAAGAAATAAATAACACCATTCACCATACTGAAGTAAAACAAATAACCATCACAATAGAGTAAAATAAAGTCTGGAGGAAAACTCCTCACTACAATCCCAAAACTGAAATGCATAACCGAATACTGAAATAATAAATGCTAAAGTCTGAGAACTGAAAAGTAAAAATGTCTCTAAATAGAAATGGGCAACATGCCCTACAACTGATAGATAGTGACTCTGGAATCCAAAAGATAGAAGCGTCTACATGCAAATCCCTGTAGCTTCCACAAACAGCTACAGCTCGTCACCTGAATGAGAATCCTATGCTTGGTGTCCCTGTGACTGAGCACCTAAAATGGTTTTACAAGAAAAAGAGATTTGAAAAGCAAACGGGTCAGAGCCCGAATGTGGAGTTATATTTTAAAAACCTGCAAGTGCTTTAAAAACATTTAAAACATTAAATGCAAAGTACATGTTAGGACGTGCACTCACATTATATTCTCACCTCTCGTCTAACTGTGCACTCCTAACGCAAATACCCATCTACAACGATATAAACCACTAGCTAAGTAACGACATAACTAGCTAGACTGCCAAAGGTCCTACCCATAATACTTGGTTCCATTAACATAATAACGCTCTTAATTGAATAGGGTTTAACGTAAACTCAGATACTCAATATGCAATATATATAACTATCAGTTAACTCGCTATATTATTCTCGGGACAATACCGTAATTATATTCACATTATTAACATGAAGGTTCTCATTAATTAAGTGTATATTATTCACATCATAAATATACAATACAAGCACCCCGAGAACTAAGCTGCGGTGCACACATACTCTGTTATCCATCCCGGCACATCACGTACATAAGGATCACATATTCCGAATCTCTCAGGAATAGTTCAGATAACACAAATCACAAATAGTGGAGGCGAACACAGTCACTATCACATGGGTCACGCACATACCTACGCTCCCATGATCAGCAGACTTATTAATATCACAATAAGTCCTTCTATGACCTATGTTCATCGAGGTACCAGTCTATATCCCCCCCGTAGGCACACAAGGATCAGAGGGTCCTAAGCGAACGCAACCTCCCGTGATAGCAAGTATGGTAGGTATGTCATACACACAATCATATACCAATACTAAGTAAACACACGTCTTAGTAATACCGTATTTTAATCGTAGTACATATTCTCATACTAACTTATAATTAACACAATTCATACTATTTCGGTTTGTAATTGTACGCGCCATAATTATCTCACGTCGTAGTAGACACTCACGTCTCAACCCAAACCGTCCATGCAATACACTCTCGTATGTAAATTCCTTCTCATAAATACCCAAATGTCCCAATTCTATCATTATTACATCTACGGAATGATATCTATATCCTCGAACAAGTTTATGGAACTCCAAAAGTCAAAACAGTCCAAAAAGGACCAAACTGTCAACTCATTAGAAGTCTCGTTCGAACGAGACTGTTCGAACGAGATTCCTCTGCCAACTCGTTAGAAGACTCGTTCGAACGAGGCTGTTCGAACGAGGTCCCAGTTCGTTCGAACGAACTGTACCTTCTAACGATATCTCATTCGAACGAGATATCGAACGAAATCCCTACTCGTTAGCAACGACTGGTCAACTCGTTCGAACGAGTTCGTTCGAACGACCTGAGGGTTGCTTCTAACGAGCTACCAGCTTCGGCCCAGATTTTTCCCCAAATCGTTTTTCATCCATTTTAACACCTCAAATCTTCTAAACTAAGTCCCAACAATCGTTTAAAGGTCTATAATCAATACTAAACATATATAGTCACATCCTAACATGTTTTTAAGGGATCAATCCATCCTAACATCAATTAAATTTACAACTTTCTACACTTTTTCCAAATATCTCAAGAACATGAACCCTAACTACATATCATCACTAAATCCCAGAATTTAATTCGTTTTTCTTTCACCCAATCATGTATTAACATCAGATTAATCGTCTCCAAACTATTCTACATGCAATTTATCCTCAATATTCAGAACCTAAGTCCAATTAATCATGGGTTTTCATTCATCTTCCAATAACAATTATAAATCTTCAATTTTCTAACATGGAAAGAACATTTGCTGAAGTTAAACATAATTAAACCACTTGCCTTGTTTGTTTCCGGATTTGGTGTTGATTTGGTGAAGAATCTCTGCAGAATTTTCTCTCTTTCTCTCCTTCTCCAAGCTCCTTCTCCAATGGTGGCTTAAGGTGGCTAGGGTTTTTGATTTGGGAACTTAGAAAACCTAAATGATAACCTACGTAGCTTTCTAGGTTAATATGGTTTGGTTAATGGGCTTAATGGGTTAAATCCACATCAGATTTACATCTCTAATTTTCTTCACTTTTAATTCTTAAAAATGTAAAATTACCAAAATACCCTTTAAGTTGCCGGTATGGCCTAAAAATACCCCGGGACCCAAACTATACCCCCGGCTAGTGTTTTCTGACAATCTCGACCCTTCCGGACGCGTTGGCGCACTCAAAACGACCATACGGATTATAGATTTTAAATTCACTTTTATTATCAAAATTTTATACCGTGACGCGGCGGTCCCACGCGTCTCAACAAAATTTCTAAAATGCCGTATATAAATCTCACGACAAGTTTTATAATACCAAATACATATATAATCATATATGCACATAATCAAATACCAATTCGCATCTCATTAGTATTTATAACCCGGATTAATTTCCAATTAATACGCATTTAATTAATTAATCCCAAAAATAAATATAGTCGAAAGTACGGTGTATTACATACTTCCCCCCTAATAACTGAATTTCATCCCGAAATTCGAAACTAGAAAGTACCTGCTAAAAATAGCTCTGGATAACGCTCGCGCATCTCATCCTCGCGCTCCCATGTGGACTCCTCGACATTGTGATGTCGCCACTGAACACGCACTAACGGGACTATCTTTGACCGCAGTTTCCTCTCGCTTCGGTCCAAAATAGCAATTGGCCCCTCCTCGTAGGAGCTATCCGGCTGGAGATCGATGTCCTCCACTGCAATGTGAGAATGAGCCAAATTAACTCTAAGGTATTTCCTCAGCGAGGAAATATGGAACACGTCGTGAATCTGATGCAAGTGCTCCGGTAGTCCAAGTCTATACGCAACCGGTCCGATCCGCTCAATAATAGGAAACGGCCCCACATACCTCGGTGCCAACTTCCCCTTCTTCCCGAAACGCATAATCCCCTTCATCGGAGATACCCTGAGCAAAACCTGGTCCCCCACTTGGAACTCCCTGAAAAACCTCTTCGCATCAGCATAACTCTTCTGCCTGTCTTGAGCTACCCGAATGCGACTCCGAATCAACTCAATCCTTGCCGAAGTATCCTGAATCACTTCCGGCCCAAGTAGTTTGTTATCCCCCACCTCTATCCAACATGCTGGGGAACGACAAGGCCTACCGTACAACGCCTCAAACGGAGCCATGCCAATAGTGAACTGATAGGAGTTGTTGTAAGCAAACTCCACCAGTGGAAGGTACTGCTCCCATCCACCCCCGAAGTCAATAATGCACATGCGTAGAATGTCCTCCAACATCTGATTGGTGCGCTCTGTCTGTCCACGGTCTGCGGATGATAAGCCGTACTCAACCGCAATTCCGTGCCCATTGCCTCCTGGAAACTCTCCCAAAACCTCGAAACAAATATCTTGTCCCTGTCAGACACGATATTTAGGGGCACACCATGAAGTCTCACAATCTCTGAAATGAAGAGCTGGGCATACTGTCCCGTAGTGTAGTCAGTCCTTACGGGTAAGAAGTGAGCGACCTTGGACAACCTGTCCACAATTACCCAAACGGAGTCATGACCCCTCTGCGACGTCGGCAACCCCGTGATGAAGTCCATGGATATGCTCTCCCACATCCACACCGGGACCTCCAACGGCTGTAACAATCCTGCTGGTCTCTGATGATCCACTTTTACAAGCTGACAAGTGGCGCATTTCGAGACAAACTCAGCGATATCTCTCTTCATACCGCTCCACCAATACTGTCGTCTCATGTCTTGGTACATTTTGTCCCCTCCGGGATGTACCGAGAACCGTGAGCCGTGCGACTCTGCCATCACATCGTGCCGTAATTCCTCTCCTTCCGGAACCACCAATCTCCCATTGAAGCGTAATCCCCCGTCTGAGCTAACGGTATAGGACTCGGCTCCCTCTGCTAGTAATCGAACTATCTGCTCCTGACAGAACGAGTCATTGGCCTGTGCCCGTACTACCTTCGTGACAATCTGCGGTGTAACGGTCATCACAGACATGAAAGATCGGGCCACTGCATCCTGGTGTCCCAATTCCTTCCACTTAGCCTTCCACACCTCTGCCACCTCGTCTGCTGGCCTACGGCTCAACGCGTCTGCTACCACGTTAGCCTTACCCGGGTGGTACTGGATGTCGAACTGGTAGTCCTTCACAAACTCAAGCCACCTACGCTGTCGCATATTCAACTCCTTCTGCGTGAACAGGTACTGTAGGAACTTGTGGTCCGTGAACAGTTGGAACTTTTCCCCTAAAAGATAGTGCCTCCAAATCCGTAGGGAAAATACCACTGCTGCCAATTCCAAATCATGCGTGGGGTAATTCTTCTCATTAGGCTTAAGCTTACGGGAAGCATAAGCTATGGCCTGTCTCTCCTGCTGTAATACACCTCCCAGTCCTTGCAAAGACGCATCGGTGTATACCAAATACTCAACTCCCGGTCTCGGCAATGCTAACACAGGTGCTGAGGTCAATTTGTCCTTCAATTCATCAAATGCCAACTGACAGGCATCACTCCAAATAAATGGCACACCTTTACGAGTAAGATGTGTCAAAGGACCTGCTATCTTCGAGAAACCCCGAATAAACCTCCTGTAGTATCCTGCTAGGCCCAAGAAACTACGAATCTCAGTTGGTGTCGTGGGCTGTCCCCACTCCCTCACCGCTGACACCTTCCCCGGATCAACCGATATTCCCCGGTCGGAAATGATATGCCCCAAAAACTGGACTTCCTTCAGCCAAAACCCGCACTTCTCATATTTCGCATACAACTCGTTCTGACGGAGTGTCTGCAAAACCTGCCTCAAATGCTCGGCGTGCTCCTCCTCTGTCTGAGAGTAAACCAGAATATCATCAATGAAGACAATGACAAACTGGTCTAGGAAATCCCTGAACACTCTGTTCATCAAGTCCATAAACACTGCTGGAGCGTTGGTCAAGCCGAAAGGCATAACCCGAAACTCGTAAGAACCATATCTCGATAAGAATGCAGTCTTCGAGACATCCTCCTCCCTGATACGCAACTGATGATATCCCGATCTCAAGTCAATCTTCGAGAAGAAAGAAGCTCCTCTCAACTGGTCGAATAAGTCATCAATTCGAGGCAACGGATACTTATTCCGTATCGTGACCTTATTCAACTCTCGGTAGTCCACACACAATCTCAGTGAACCATCCCTCTTCTTCACAAACAAAACTGGAGCGCCCCAAGGTGAGGTACTCCTGCGAATAAAGCCTTGCCCTAACAGCTGTTCTATTTGATCCCGTAGCTCTCTCATCTCAGCTGGAGCCATACGGTACGGTGCGCGTGCTATAGGTCTCGTACCCGGTAGCAAATCTATAACGAAGTCTATCTCTCGACTGGGTGGTAAGCCTGGTATCTCCTGAAACACATCCGAATACTCCCTGACAACTGGGATCGAATCTAAAGGAATCACAACCTCCTTAGAGGTATCCTCCTCAATGTAATACAGATGAGCGGTCGATCCTCCCTCTGGGCGAGGCATTGCCACTACAAACATCTCTTGCCCCAGAATGGCAAAAACAATGCTCCCGCTGAAGCAATCAATCATGACCCTATATGCTACGAGCCAATCCATACCGATGATCACATCGTGAAAATGCATGTCTAACACTAACATGTCTGCAGGCAATACCAAACTACCGACCTCTACTCCCACTCCCCGGCATATAAAGAAAATAAGTGACCCACTCCCTAATGGTGAGTCGACACACGTCACTGTGCTCTCTGCCGTAGCTAACAATCCTAAAGCTTTCGCGAAGTGTGTAGCTATAAAACAATGTGTAGCACCCGTATCAAATAACACCCGACCCATAGTGCTATGGATAGGAAACGTACCCTCGATCGCGGGCGGTGCCTGTGGAACTGCAGCCTGGTGGACGTTGTAGACACGTCCATACTGGAGCTGCCCCTGCTGAGCCGGGACTGCTGGAATGGGTGGTAATGCTGCCATCTGTGGCGGTGCGGGAAGAGCGGCGGGAAACATAGGCCTCTGTGGCTCCTGGCGAGCACCCTGCTGCTGCTGCTGTGGGGCCCTGCCCCTATCAGGACAATCCTGCTTCTTATGGCCAGTCTTGCCACAAACAAAGCACTTTCCTGGGAAGTTCCCTCCCCTCTGCCCCTGCTGTCCCCGGCCCTGGTGGCCGTTACCGTTCCTCCCTTGGCCCTGCTGGCCCTGGTGAAACTGCTGCCCATTCTGTCCCTGTTGGCCCTGATGGCCGTTTGGACCCTGATGGCCCTGACGGAAACCTCCCTGTCCCTGCCTGTAGTTCCCTGACCGGAACCTCTTATTATCCCCCTGCTGGGAACCCTGCTCAGTCTGTCTCTGCCCCTGACCCGATTGTGCCCCGCTGGCACCATGTCCTCCAGTCCTGCCCTGATGGCTAGACTCTCCCGACCTTTTGCCCTCGGCCATATGAAAACGGTGGTCCTGGAAGTGTAACAATGCAGCGTTAACCACATCAGAATACGTGGCCAACAATAGGTTTCCTAGCAGATGCTGACGGATCCTCCAATTCAACCCATCGGTGAACTTCTCAATCTTCTTCTTCTCTGTTGGTATCTCGTCTGGAACGATGTTCAACAGATTAGTGAACTCGGCCTCATACTCGGCCACTGTCTTGCCTTCCTGCTTCAGACTCATCAGCTTCCTCCTCATCTCGGTATGAACTGCGGACGGAAAGTACTTGCGGTCAAACCGCACCCAGAACTCCTGAATCGTGAGAGTATCCCTCTCCTCTGCGGTGGTAATAGACTCCCACCACTGTAGTGCATATCCCACTAGCTTGAAAGTAGCTAGCACCTGTTTCTGAACATCAGTGCACTCATGCATCCTCAAATGCCTCTGCATGTCCTTCCTCCATTAGCTCGAGACTACCACATCTGAGCTACCTGCAAACTCTGGCGGATGCGCTTTCTGAAAAGCGTCTCGTACACGCTCCCAAGCAGATGGAAATGCATTAACCTGTGCTGGCGCGGCAACCGGCGCCTGAGGTGGTGCCTGCTGAACAACGGCAATGGCGGCATTCACCGCTTGAGCTACTATAGCTGCAACCTCAGCGGCGTTCAACATGCCCTGAACTGGAGCGGGCTGGGGTTTGGGCATTGCATTCCTAGGAACTCGTCGTGCACGTCGTGGAGGCATCTGAAATAAGAACAAAGTTTATAAGTTCACGGTTATAAACTTAATAAAGCTGAAGAACGAAGCATACACAATAAGAGTACAACAGTCCTAAAATATAGGGCTCTATATCAAAGAAACGTAGCGGAAACATAATAGCCGTACAGATCCTAAAGGACACTAGAACCTGATGCTCTGATACCACCTGTGACACCCCGACTAATTAAATACCGGGTAGCTACTCCTTTATTAAATTAATTCAAAATGCCAAGTTGGCTCAGTTAATAGCATCACTGTCGAAAACATTTTATTTTTACTAACCACCTAGTAATTAAAAAGTAAGTGCCAAATTTTATTTAAAGTCTGATTAACAAGCAACAAGTGTAATGAAGAAATAAATAACACCATTCACCATACTGAAGTAAAACAAATAACCATCACAATAGAGTAAAATAAAGTCTGGAGGAAAACTCCTCACTACAATCCCAAAACTGAAATGCATAACCGAATACTGAAATAATAAATGCTAAAGTCTGAGAACTGAAAAGTAAAAATGTCTCTAAATAGAAATGGGCAACATGCCCTACAACTGATAGATAGTGACTCTGGAATCCAAAAGATAGAAGCGTCTACATGCAAATCCCTGTAGCTTCCACAAACAGCTACAGCTCGTCACCTGAATGAGAATCCTATGCTTGGTGTCCCTGTGGCTGGGCACCTAAAATGGTTTTACAAGAAAAAGAGATTTGAAAAGCAAACGGGTCAGAGCCCGAATGTGGAGTTATATTTTAAAAACCTGCAAGTGCTTTAAAAACATTTAAAACATTAAATGCAAAGTACATGTTAGGACGTGCACTCACATTATATTCTCACCTCTCGTTTAACTGTGCACTCCTAACGCAAATACCCATCTACAACGATATAAACCACTAGCTAAGTAACGACATAACTAGCTAGACTGCCAAAGGTCCTACCCATAATACTTGGTTCCATTAACATAATAACGCTCTTAATTGAATAGGGTTTAACGTAAACTCAGATACTCAATATGCAATATATATAACTATCAATTAACTCGCTATATTATTCTCGGGACAATACCGTAATTATATTCACATTATTAACATGAAGGTTCTCATTAATTAAGTGTATATTATTCACATCATAAATATACAATACAAGCACCCCGAGAACTAAGCTGCGGTGCACACATACTCTGTTATCCATCCCGGTACATCACGTACATAAGGATCACATATTCCGAATCTCTCAGGAATAGTTCAGATAACACAAATCACAAATAGTGGAGGCGAACACAGTCACCATCACATGGGTCACGCACATACCTACGCTCCCATGATCAGCAGACTTATTAATATCACAATAAGTCCTTCTATGACCTATGTTCATCGAGGTACCAGTCTATATCCCCCCCGTAGGCACACAAGGATCAGAGGGTCCTAAGCGAACGCAACCTCCCGTGATAGCAAGTATGGTAGGTATGTCATACACACAATCATATACCAATACTAAGTAAACACACGTCTTAGTAATACCGTATTTTAATCGTAGTACATATTCTCATACTAACTTATAATTAACACAATTCATACTATTTCGGTTTGTAATTGTACGCGCCATAATTATCTCACGTCGTAGTAGACACTCACGTCTCAACCCAAACCGTCCATGCAATACACTCTCGTATGTAAATTCCTTCTCATAAATACCCAAATGTCCCAATTCTATCATTATTACATCTACGGAATGATATCTATATCCTCGAACAAGTTTACGGAACTCCAAAAGTCAAAACAGTCCAAAAAGGACCAAACTGTCAACTCGTTAGAAGTCTCGTTCGAACGAGACTGTTCGAACGAGATTCCTCTGCCAACTCGTTAGAAGACTCGTTCGAACGAGGCTGTTCAAACGAGGTCCCAGTTCGTTCGAACGAACTGTACCTTCTAACGATATCTCGTTCGAACGAGATATCGAACGAAATCCCTACTCGTTAGCAACTACTGGTCAACTCGTTAGAAGCTCGTTCGAACGAGTTCGTTCGAACGACCTGGGGGTTGCTTCTAACGAGCTACCAGCTTCGGCCCAGATTTTTCCCCAAATCGTTTTTCATCCATTTTAACACCTCAAATCTTCTAAACTAAGTCCCAACAATCGTTTAAAGGTCTATAATCAATACTAAACATATATAGTCACATCCTAACATGTTTTTAAGGGATCAATCCATCCTAACATCAATTAAATTTACAACTTTCTACACTTTTTCCAAATATCTCAAGAACATGAACCCTAACTACATATCATCATCAAATCCCAGAATTTAATTCATTTTTCTTTCACCCAATCATGTATTAACATCAGATTAATCGTCTCCAAACTATTCTACATGCAATTTATCCTCAATATTCAGAACCTAAGTCCAATTAATCATGGGTTTTCATTCATCTTCCAATAACAATTATAAATCTTCAATTTTCTAACATGGAAAGAACATTTGCTGAAGTTAAACATAATTAAACCACTTGCCTTGTTTGTTTCCGGATTTGGTGTTGATTTGGTGAAGAATCTCTACAGAATTTTCTCTCTTTCTCTCCTTCTCCAAGCTCCTTCTCCAATGGTGGCTTAAGGTGGCTAGGGTTTTTGATTTGGGAACTTAGAAAACCTAAATGATAACCTACGTAGCTTTCTAGGTTAATATGGTTTGGTTAATGGGCTTAATGGGTTAAATCCACATCAGATTTACATCTCTAATTTTCGTCACTTTTAATTCTTAAAAATGTAAAATTACCAAAATACCCTTTAAGTTGCCGGTATGGCCTAAAAATACCCCGGGACACAAACTATACCCCCGGCTAGTGTTTTCTGACAATCTCGACCCTTCCGGACGCGTTGGCGCACTCAAAACGACCATACGGATTATAGATTTTAAATTCACTTTTATTATCAAAATTTTATACCGTGACGCGGCGGTCCCACGCGTCTCAACAAAATTTCTAAAATGCCGTATATAAATCTCACGACAAGTTTTATAATACCAAATACATATATAATCATATATGCACATAATCAAATACCAATTCGCATCTCATTAGTATTTATAACCCGGATTAATTTCCAATTAATACGCATTTAATTAATTAATCCAAAAAATAAATATAGTCGAAAGTACGGGGTATTACACCATTGTCTTGGTCGGATGTCGTATGCTGAGAAAACCGAGGAGATGGTATAAACCCTTTATTATTTTAATGTGTATATATATTATATGTCTTGCTCAAATAGTTAATGGAAAATTAATTTGTAGGTGCTTAACAATAAATGACCTGTTGATCGTTCGGAAGTGTATCTCGAAAGTCGTAGGCGGAAAACTGGGGAGTTTCACCCAAAGGTAGCTGATGATATGGTGAGTTTCGTAATCTCAGTTGTAATAATTAAATTCCTTCAAGTTTCATCGTTCAATGGTTTTAATCGATACATAAATAATTTTGCAGCAAAAATTGAGTGAGCTGAGAAGTAGCCAAGGTTCTTCAAGCCAAAACAGTATTGATACAGATGCATTGACTGCCTTTAGAGGAAAAGATACTAGGGGGCGACTCGTGGTGTTGGACCCGTGTCCAAAAGTAAACTTAAGGCAATTGCTCCTATAGTATCACAGTTGACTAGAGCAAAGACACGAGAAGAAAAACATGATGAGGATATGGCATTTCTCAAATCATCCGTTACCATGCTTTTAAGTGCTTTTGAATCGAATGGATTGAAAATACCAAATCCAAGTCCTCGCAATTATAGTCCTGTCCCACATCCAAGTCCTCGTAATTACACTCCAGTTCCGCATTCAAGTCCCCATGATTACACTCCAGTTCCGCATTCAAGTACCCATGATTACACTCCAGTTCCGCATTCAAGTCCCCATGATTACATTCCTACCCCCCCGTCAACTGAGCCAAACTTTGGAGATTCAACTGAGCCAAACATTGGAGATTTAACTGATCCTCCACATGATCCATATGTCGATTTATTAGATTTTTCAAATCAGAGAAAGATTGCAAGTGGACAAGTTGTTGCTTCAGCTGCTACTGGAACGGTGGTGCATGGCCATCAATTGATGATATTTGAACGTAAGGTTTACGTTAATAGTGTTGAGCCAGGAGAAGAGAATCATCCGTTGTATCGTCGAAGTCATAGGGCGGACACTATTAAGGATGTCGAGAAATCTTGGGTGGTTTGGCCATTGCTTTGTCTTATCCTTAAGTGATCCAGAGTAATTTGTCTTGAGAAATTTGAACAAATTGTCAAAGTGAACAATTAGTAGTGTTTGAACTCTATTTTGAATATTAGTAATCTGTTTTGAATCAATTAGTAATCTGTTTTGAATGTATCCAGTGTCTATCCAGTGTCTATCTGTTTTGAATCAATTAGTAATCAATTAGCAATATTCTTCTATATGCATATTGCAGTACGTGGGCTTTGATTATACATAGATGTAACTCTATGAAGTAAAAGCACGTATCATTTTGATACGAAAATCAACTACACTAATGGACCGAAGGGACCAATGCTGGGAGATACGGTTCAACAACCTGAAGAGCACTCGCAACTATCCTAAGGATCAGATCTTCTATGGGCACCTTCACTACATCACTTCTCATCCCAATGTCAGCAGCATGTCGGCGAGCACAGTACACACCCCTAGCAGTTGCTGCCATACCGTATATATTGGTGGTAACTAGACCTAACAGTGTAGATAAAATGGCTTCAAGGGGGCCATCAATTATGGATACTGCTTGCCCGCTCTGCCCCAATGTCCTTTGATCAAGAACAAGCAGTCCTGTTTTGCTGTAAATGGCAAAGTCTTCACAATTGTTCTTGAAAACATTATAGCACCCGAAACCATTATGGAGAAGGAAGTTTGCTCGATGGATAGCAATATCATTGGGATCCGATACCTCAAGAGTATAGGTCCCGCCTCTTGCTTTCGCGAGAAAGAGTGCAGGAGTTACGGCGTACTCAAAGCGGTAGACTACACCACCAGCTTGTCAAAAATTACTCTCAGGGATGGCATGTCGAAAATTGGTGATATTTGCTTCATTAGTTGAAGATCTCACTGACTGTGAAATGTCGCTCTCAAATGGAGTGCCCAGTTTCATGAGTTTTCTCTCAATTTTAGAGTCTTATGACAGTCCTCAAAACATCTTATTTTTAAACCCGCTGATGAGATTTTTTAACATAGACATAACTAAACGAAGGCAATGTTTAACACTAAGGCCAATAGCCTATAGCAAAAATTAACATACAGTTAGTATATGTAGCTTCTTGAATGTATTGCAGTTCGTGTTTAGGACATAAATATGATATGACACGATATAGACCTGACACAATACAGACAATGCAGGTCTACCTGAATGGATTAGAGATTTTCTGATGCAACACAACTAGATTTCCCTGTATAATGGATTCCAAAGGTAGCTATTGCTCTTGGGAGAATGTTTCACCATTTTGCAAGCAATTTGGCTCCAATCTGGCAATTAAATATCATCCCATGGATTGGTCCTTGTCATGGGCTACAAAGGAACTGAGTTGAGCTTGAAACTAACTGTGTTGAATTAAATATAATTAACCTCATTATAATTTAAATGGTTTGAATAATTAGATATGCCATTAACAACCTGAAGCTGAATGATAATTTTTCTAACCCAAGTCTAATTTTGATACTTTGAACACTGTAATATATTTTCTTTGAATATGGTTTGGTTTGATGGCCTTCAAATAATCAATTGAATCACTGGTTGGGGTAGATATGAGATTCAAATGCCTGAATAGAGAGGACTTTATTGCCTTTATTACATAGAGTTAATTGACTCGTCATTGTTGACTTTGATCACTTCATAGTGTGGTTAACAGTCAACTGTGTAGTGGGACGACAATTACTAAACAAAGGTAATGTTATGTGCCTGCAATGTGCCTACCGTGCTGATGCTTATAGTTGTTTTATGTTCATTTTATTTGATTAATTTCAAAGTTGGACAGTAGGTCCACTGGTGGTGCATACTATATGTTATTTTTTATACCCAATTTGCAGAGATTAGAGATAATTTTCGTGCTTTTATTTGTTGACTATAATTTTTATATGATTTATCATAGAACCATATTGTCTCGCCCAAACCAAGTGTTCAAAACTGGTCTAGTTTTATTGTTGTCTATTAAAGAACAAATTCAAATTCAAACTCTTATGGCGTGGGCCTTCAGGTGTTCCAGCAGTTTGTGGTCATAAACATTGTTATGTATTACAGCCCCACCATAGGTCAGTTAGCCGGTTTTGCATCAAACCAAACCATTCTCCTCCTTTCACTTGTCATGGCTGGGCTCAATGCCTTTGGGTCTGTTGTGAGCATATACTTTATTGATAGGACTGGGAGGAAGAAGCGTTTGGTGATCAGTTTATAATTAACCGTAAGTTTAATTAAACATGAATCCAATGTTGGCCCATTGATGCGAAATGTTCTATGTTGTCTTCGACTTAGCCACATTTAGTGGGAAACTGTTTACATTGATTGAGAAATAAAGTTTCAGAATTAACCGTAAGTTTCTAAAGAAGTAAAAATGTCAACCACATTTTTCCATAAAATATCCACTTTAGCAAAAAGTAGACATTTTGTATAGGTGTCTGATGGATCAGTTTCCGCAAAGATGGAGATGTATGCCTCACTACCTCTCAAAATTTCCTATATAAAAATCACTTCAGCATTTTTTTTTGGTAGGCAGAAGTCCATGCATATTCTCATACCAGCTCTTCCAATTTGTTTTTTCGATAGTTGTTTTTCTTGTGAGTGTTATTATTCAAAGAAGATGGCTCTGAGTGGGACATTGACTGCGAGAACAATCATAAAATCTCAAAATTTCCTAAATAAAAAGGACAGAAGTGCATGTATATTCTCACACACCAACTCTTCCAATTTATTTTTTCGATAGTTCTTTTTCCTGTGAGTGTTAGATGGCTCTAAGTGGGACATTGCTGGCAAGAACAATCATAAAAGCTCGTGGAGATGAGTTTCATGAACTCCTCGTCCAAATAGTTACGGACACGTCCACTCAGAAAAAAATTGACCACCTAGCAACAAAGTAACCTTCTCTCCCCTATCACTCTAGTACCGGTCACTTATGATATATAAACAGTGAATGAATTAAAATCAATGATAAATTTACCCCCAATATTCGTACTTGTACTTGAAACACAACGCCCCCACAAACACCCCAACAAAAATTCACCTAAACATAAAATTGAACCAAGGTATTGAATATACACACTTCCAAGACTAAATGAGAACGATTGTGATTATCGGCGTGACAACTCAATTGAATATATACACAGTTATAACCAATCAACATATAAGAAACTATGAATAAGATGTTACTTTTCTACATCTCGAACCAATTTAATATATATATATATATATATATATATATATATATATATATATATATATATATATATATATATATATATATATATATATATATATATATATATATATATATATTATGACGGTAAATAGTGAAACCATTGGAAACTACTTGTTTCGTATATTCATATCTAAGACTATTTGGTAATTTTTATATTTTGAAAACAATAATTTATTTCTACCAAATGAATGCATACATTTCCTCATTTCCTACTTCCCGTTAATTACATTACACCCCCCCCCCCCCCCATCTTTTAAATGCTTCTGTTTTACAATGATTTTTGTATTCAAGTAAAATGGATGGTTTTTGGTTCAAGTTGTGCTATCGTTTTTAATTATCAATTCACATGTCTTATTTCAGGTGAAGGAGTAGGTAAGATATAAGTGAAGCTATCATTTAACGACGAGAAAAGGTAAGATGATGGTAATGAAATTCATATATGTTTACCCAACTTTGGGGAAGTTGTTCGTTTGTATCATTCCTATCATATCCACCACCACCCCTTATATAGATTACTTTGTAGATATTTGGGGAATTGGTTGAAATGAGGTCCAATATGGACCTCGAGTATTGTAGTATTGCTGTTGTGGAGTATTTTTATTTTTTTGAACAAGGTGGATAGGCCTATAAATAAAGGGAACTCTGCCCAAATTTTTTAAAATTAGAACAAAAATATTGTACATTTATTTAGATGTACCTTTTTTTGTAATTTTAATGTAAACGAATATTATTGCCATGGATTTGGGTTGTTTATTGATTATAGTGCCAACCGAGTATGAATATAGTAATATGTACTGTGAGTCAACCGAGTATGATTTTTTTTATTTCACTTTGTTGTTGAGTAACGATTTTTTTTTGCAATTTTCGTCGTGCCTTCAGGCACGGGCATACGCTAGTATATATATATATAAGCTATGGTAGTTTCTTTATCACAAAATATGAATGTATATATATATATATACATATATATATTAATCACATTTTATTATTTGCAGGCATACACATGGCATACCCGGCATACGTAGTATTCAAAGGCCTAAATCCAGGTGTTTACACTTCGTGGCAAGCAACACAAGCACAAGTTAATGGATACCGAGGCGCCGTATTCAAAAAATTTGAGTCCATTGAACTTGCTCAACAGGCATACTCCGAGTACACGAGGGAGGATGTCACCGCATCAATACCCCCCACGGCTGATATACCTAGACTTCACGAATCGTATCCACTGCGTGGTGACTCCTGGTCTAGATTTAGAATGATTTGTTACATGTTCATGACATTCCATGTCATCGAAGTGTTGTGTCGTTATTTTTTTTAATTTATTTTTTATTCTATGTTCATTTTGTACTTGGCACCCACTTAGGGGTTGTTTGATGTTAAATTAAGTTTAAACAAGTTTTATGTGTACTGGATATTTGGAATATGAGAAATATAAATGAAATGTTGTCAAAAATTTTAGACTTGTGATCATGATATTTATTTTACTTTCATTATTTCATCATTTTGTGAAAATATAAAGATATTTGTAATAGCTTTTACAACATTTAACAAATTCAATTTTGTAACTGCTAAAAGGAGTAACAAATTTGTCACTATTATCAATTTTGTAACTGCTAACAACAGTCACAAATATATGATTCGTAACTGCTGTCAGCAGTCACAAATAGCAGTTACAAATATATGATTAGTAACTGCTGTCAGCAGTTACGAATAGCAGTTACAAATTGGGGTCACTAGTCATAACTCCATAGGGGTTATAAAAAATTGTGACTGCTGTTAGGAGTTATAAATTTTCTTTTGTCACCCCCTAAATTATGACGGTAAATAGCAGTTATAAAAGTGATTTGTGAGTGCTAACAGCACTCACAAATCTCCCTTTTTGGTGTAGTGACCTGTGTTAGCATTGCCGAGACCGGGAGTTGAGTATTTGGTTTACACCGATGCGTCCTTGCAAGGGCTTGGAGGTGTATTACAGCAGGAGAGACAGGCCATAGCTTATGCTTCCCGTAAGCTTAAGCCTCACGAGAAGAATTACCCCATGCATGATTTGGAGTTGGCGGCAGTGGTATTTGCCCTACGGATTTGGAGGCACTATCTTTTGGGGGAGAAGTTCCAATTGTTCATGGACCACAAGTCCCTACAGTACCTGTTCACGCAGAAGGAGTTGAACATGCGGCAAAGGAGGTGGCTTGAGTTTGTGAAGGACTACCAGTTCGATATCCAGTATCACCCGGGTAAGGCTAACGTGGTAGCAGACGCGTTGAGCCGTAGGCCAGCAGATGAGGTGGCAGGGGTGTGGAAGGCAAAGTGGAAGGAGTTGGGACACCAGGATGCAGTGGCCCGATCTTTCATGTCTGTGATGACCGTTACACCGCAGATTGTCATGAAGGTAGTACGGGCACAGGCTAATGACTCGTTCTGTCAGGATCAGATAGTTCGATTACTAGCAGAGGGAGCCGAGTCCTATACCGTTAGCTCAGACGGGGGATTACGCTTCAATGGGAGATTGGTGGTTTCGAAAGGGGAGAAATTGCAACACGAGGTGATGGCAGAATCGCACGGCTCACAGTTCGCGGTGCATCCCGGAGGGGACAAAATGTACCAAGACATGAGACGTCAGTATTGGTGGAGCGGTATGAAGAGAGATATCGCTGTGGTTGTGTCGAAATGCGCCACTTGTCAGCTAGTAAAAGTGGATCATCAGAGACCGACTGGACTTCTACAGCCGTTGGAGGTTTCGAGGTGGATGTGGGAGAGCATATCCATGGACTTTATCACGGGGTTGCCTACGTCGCAGAGGGGTCACGACTCCGTTTGGGTAATTGTGGACAGGTTGTCCAAAGTCGCTCACTTTTTACCCGTAAGGACTGACTACACTACGGGACAGTATGCCCAGCTCTTCATTTCAGAGATTGTGAGACTTCACGGTGTGCCCCTAAATATCCTGTCTGACAGGGACAAGATATTTGTTTCGCGGTTTTGGGAGAGTTTCCAGGAGGCCATGGGCACGGAATTGCGGTTGAGTACGGCTTATCATCCGCAGACCGATGGGCAGAGCGAGCGCACAAATCAGATGTTGGAGGACATGCTACGCATGTGCATTATTGACTTTGGGGGTGGATGGGAGCAGTACCTTCCACTGGTGGAGTTTGCTTACAACAACTCCTATCAGTTCACTATTGGCATGGCTCCGTTTGAGGCGTTGTACGGTAGGCCTTGTCGTTCCCCAGCATGTTGGTTAGAGGTGGGGGACAACAAACTACTTGGGCCGGAAGTGATTCAGGATACTTCGGCAAGGATTGAGTTGATTCGGAGTCGCATTCGGGTAGCTCAAGACCGGCAGAAGAGTTATGCTGATGCGAAGAGATCTTTCAGGGAGTTCCAAGTGGGGGACCAGGTTTTGCTCAGAGTATCTCCTATGAAGGGGATTATGCGTTTCGGGAAGAAGGGGAAGTTGGCACCGAGGTATGTGGGGTCGTTTCCTATTATTGAGCGGATTGGACCAGTTGCGTATAGACTCGGGTTACCGGAGCATTTACACCGGATTCACGATGTGTTTCATATTTTCTCGCTAAAGAAATATCTCAGGGACGATTTGGCTCATTCTCACATCGCTTTGGAGGAGATTGATTTACAGCCTGATAGCTCCTACGAGGAGGGGCCGATTGCTATTTTGGACCGAAGTGAGAGGAAGCTGCGGTCAAAGATAGTTCCGTTAGTGCGTGTTCAGTGGCGACATCACAATGTCGAGGAGTCCACATGGGAACGCGAGGATGAGATGCGCGAACGTTATCCAGAGTTGTTTTTATCAGGTACTTTCTAGTTCCGAATTTCGGGACGAAATTCTGTTATTAGGGGGGAAGTATGTAATACCCCGTATTTTTGGCGATATTTATTTTTGGGATTAATTAATTAAATGAGAATTAATTGGAAATTAATCCGGATAAAATACTAGCGAGATGTGAGTTGGTATTTGACTATATTGAGTATATATGATGATATATGAATATTGAATTATGAAATTTGTCGTGAGATTGATATACGACAATTTGGACATTTTATTGGGACGCGTGTGACAGTCGCGTCAGGATACAATTATCTTAATTATAAAAGTGAATTTAAATTCTATTAACCGTATGGTCGTTTTGAGTGCGCTAACGCGTCCGGAAGGGTCGAGATAGTCAGAAAACACTAGCCGGGGGTTTAGTTTGAGTCCCGGGGTATTTTTAGGCCATACCGGCAACATAAAGGGTATTTTGGTAATTTTGTATTTTTGGGAATTTAAAAGTGACGAAAATTAGTAAATTATATCTGATGTGGATTTGACCCACTAAACCACTAACCAACCCATATTAACCTAGAAGGCTACGTAGGTTATTAGAATTAGGTTTTCTAATATCTTCCCAAAACAAATCCTAGCCACCATAGCTATTGGAGAAGAAAGCTTGGAGAGAGAGAGATAGAAGGGAATTCTGCAGAAAGAGAGAGGGAACTCCTTCAAATCGTCATCAAGATCTGAGATTGAATCAAGGCAAGTGGTTTAATTTACATTTTATGCAGTAAATGTTTCTTCCATGTTAGAAATCTTGATAATCATTCTTGTTTGGGAGATAAAGGAAAACCCATGAAATTGGAGTTGTTAGTTTAATTTTGGATGTAGGTTTGCATGTAGAAACGTTATTGGAAGATTGAATTAAGAGAATTACAAATTTATGTGTTATAAAAACGGATTAAATTCTGGGAATTGATGATGATAAATTCTAGGGCTTATGTTCTTGAAAAATTGGGGAAAAGAGTAGAGACTTGTGATTTGATGATGTGTAGGAAGAATTAATCCTTTAAAATCCATTTGTATGTGACTTTAACATGTTTAGGGACGATTAGAGACCTTAAACAATTGTTAGATTGAGGTTTGGATGAGATTTGAGGTGTAGAGAAATTGGAAAAAACGAGATAGGATTTTTGGGCTTGAATCTGGTCACTCGTTAGAAGACCTACCCAGGTCGTTCGAACGAGCTCGTTCGAACGAGCTCGTTCGAACGAGCTTCTAACGAGTTGACAGTTTGAGGTTCTAACGAGAGGGATGTTCGTTCGATAATCTCGTTCGAACGAGATCTCGTTAGTTAGCCCAGTTCGTTCGAACGAAATCTCGTTCGAACAGCCTCGTTCGAACGAGACTTCTAACGAGCTGGCAGTTTAGGCCTTTTTGGCCTGTTTTGATTTTGGGAGTCCCGTAAACTTGTTCGAGGATAGAGATAACATTCCTTTGATGATGTATTGGTATACTTGGGACAATTGGGACATAATGAGAAGTAAGTTACATAATTGTGGAACGAATCAAATAGACACTTTGAGTTGAGACATGAGTGCCTACTACGACGTGAGAATAAATTATGGCGTGTATGATTAGGAACCGACAGTATATAAATTGTATAAATTATAAGTGGGTACGAGAATGCGATAATTACTACAATTAAACTACGGTGATTACTAAGATGCGTGTTTACTTAGTATTGATATATGATTTGTGTGTATGACATACCTACCATACTTGCTATCACCGGAGGTTTGCGTTCGCTTAGGGACCTCTAATCCTTGTGTTGCCCGGATTTAGACTGGTTACCTCGATGAACATAGGTCAGAGAAGGACTTATTGGGATGTTAATAAGTCTGCTGATCGTGGGAGTGCAGGTATGTGCGTGACCCATGTGATGTGACTGTGTTCGCCTCCACTGTTTGTGATTTGTGTTATCTGAACGATTCCTGAGAGATTGGGAATGTGTGATCCTTATGTACGTGATGTACCAGGATGGATAGCAGAGTATGTGTGCACCGCAGCTTAGTCTCGAGGTGCGTATATTGTATATTTATGTTGTGGAAAATATACACTTAATAAACTGGGAACTTTCATATGGTATTGTGTGTATAACTATGGAATAACAAAAGGGATGATCTATAATGAGTTGTATTAGTTTTATGTGAGAACCTGAATTTACGTTAAGCCCCCTATTTAATTGCGAGCGTTATAATGTTAATGGGAACCGAGTAATAAGGGTAGAACCTATGACAGTCTAGCTAGATATGATGTCACTTAGCTAGTGGTTTGTGTCATTTTAGATGGGTACTTACGTTAGGAGTGCACAGTTAGACGAGAGGTGAGAATTTCATGTGAGTGCACGTCCTAACATGTACTTTGCATTTAATGTTTTAAATGTTTTTAAAGCACTTGCAGGTTTTTAAAATATCTCCACATTCGGGCTCTGACCCGTTTGCTTTCAAATCTATTTTTCTTGTAAAACCATTTTAGGTGCCCAGCCACAAGGACACCATGCATAGGATACTCATTCAGATGACGAGCTGTAGCTGTTTGTGAAAGTTACAGGGATTTGCTTTTAGACGCTTATATCATTTGGATTCCATGTTCAGTATTCCTCAGTTGTAGGGCATGTTGCCCAAATTCTATTAGAGACATTTCCATTTCAGTTTTTCAGACTTTGGCATGTATTAATTCAGTATTCAGTTTTTTGTTATTTATTTCAGTTGTGGGATTTGTTGTGAGGAGTTTTTCCTCCGGATTTATTTATATCATGTGATGGTTATTCTTTTATTTCGTTATGGTGAATGGTGATATTATTCTTGCTTTAAATCTTTTACTTCATGTTAATCAGACTTTAATTAAAATTTGACAACTTACTTTTTAAATACTAGGTGGTTAGTAATAATAAAATGTTTTTGACAGTGATGCTATTAACTGAGCCAACTTGGCATTTTGAATTAATTTAATAAAGGAGTAGCTACCCGGTATTTAATTAGTCGGGGTGTCACACTCCACTGTTGTCCAGGCCAGTAATGGGAGAAAAGTTATACTTGTACCTGGCAGTATCAGAGAATGCAGTCAGCTCGGCATTGATCAGAATAGAGAATGGTGTCCAGAAGCCAATTTATTACACAAGTAAGGCTTTCCGAGGTGCAGAGATCAGGTACCCAAAGCTGGAAAAATTGGCATTGGCATTAATTGAGGCAAGTAGAAGAATGAGGCCATATTTCCAGGCCCATACCATTGTCGTGTATACCGACATGCCATTGAGACAAGCCCTTCATAAGCCAAAAAAATCAGGGAGACTGATGTATTGGGCAATAGAGCTCGGTGGATATGATATTGTGTATGAACCCAGATCATCACTAAAAGGGCAAGCTGTAGCAGACTTTATAGCAGAATTTACATATCCTGATACCCCCGAGGAACAAAAGTTGCTCGCTGATTAACCTGTGGATGTTACAAGATCAACAGACATAAGCTCAGACCAACTCCGGTTGGTAAAAGGGCTTGTGGATGTAGAAGGATCATCAAATTCGATCGCAGACCAACTCCAGTTGGTAAAAGGGCGAGAAGAGATGATCGACGAGGAGCAAGAAATATCAGGAGAGGATAAAAAGAAACAATAAATATTTCACCAAGGAACTCTGTCAGATAAGAAATTTGAAGACGAGTTACCTACATGGAGATTATATGTAGATGGGTCATCTTGCACAACGGGTTGTGGAGCAGGGATTGTTTTGAACACCCCAGACGAGATTGACGTGGAATATGCCTTGCGATTCCAATTCAAAGCTTCCAATAATGAGGTTGAGTACGAAGCCTTGATAGCAGGTCTTAATTTAGCAAAGATTATGGAAGCGCAACAAATGATGGTATTCAGTGATTCTCAATTAATTGTGAATCAGATGATGGGAACATATGCAGTTAAAGGAGAATTAATGGTCAAGTATCATGCAAAGGCGATGGAGTTGTTGGTAGAATTTAATGACATTCAATTGATCAGAATACCAAGAATGGAGAATGCACAAGGAGACGCACTGGCCCGACTAGCATCAGCTACTCGTACCGAGCTGCGAAGAACGATACCAATTGAGGTGTTAGAAAGTCGAAGCATAGATGAAGACCTGACGATGAATATTATTACTCTTGATTTAGGACCATCTTAGATGGATCCCATCAGGGCATATGTTGAGGAAGGAGAATTATCAGAGGATAAGATCGCTGCCAAGAAATTGAAGTTTAAAGCTGCTCGGTATGTACTAACTAATGGTGTTTTGTATAGACGAGGAATTATGGCAGGTTTGCAAAGATGTGTACATCCATACGAGGTGAAAGAATTGATTGAAGAGATCCATGAAGGGTCCTGTGGAGCCCATGTAGCAGGTCGGACACTTTTGCAAAGGGTGATGACGCAGGGATACTACTGGCCAACGATGAGGGCTGATTGTATAGCCTATGCTAAGAGATGTGATAAATGCCAACATTTTTCCTCCATCCGACGAACTCCACAAGCATTGTTGACACCCATAACTTCCCCTTGGCCTTTTTCCATGTGGGGAATGGATTTGGTTGGACCACTGCCAACGACCCGAGGAAGATTCAAGTACCTCGTCGTCGCAGTGGATTATTTTACTAAGTGGGTAGAAGCTGAGCCTCTGATTGATATGACATACGAGAAGGTGTACCAATTCGTTTGGAAGAACATCATCTGCCGATATGGTCTCCCTCATGCCTTCATCACAGACCATGGAACACAATTTGATAACGAAGAGTTTGCCGCCTATTATCATCAGACAAACATTTTGAAGGTTCATTCAGCACCAGGCCATCCTCAAAGCAATGGGCAGACTGAAGTGACGAACAGAACATTACTAAATGGTTTGAAGAAGAGGCTAAGTGAGGCTAAAGCTAATTGGATTAATGAGCTACAGTCGGTATTGTGGGCTTACCGAATAACTCCCCGAGCAGCGACTGGAGAATCACCATATATGCTGGCATTTGGAAGTGAGGCCGTAATACCTACCGAGTTGGGTCTTCCAACACACAGAGTGCTGAATTTCAATTCCCCAGTCAGTGACTTGATGAGGAGATTAGATTTGGACATGCTCGAGGAAGTTAGAGAAGAGGCAGCCATTAGGAATGCTGCTTATCAACAGCAAACAACCCTGTTCTACAACAAGAGGGTGAAAAAATGCGACTTAAAAGAAGGAGATTACGTGCTAAAGAAGGTCATTCAGAAACACAATAAGTTGGAAGCAAACTGGCATGGACCTTACCGAGTTACTGTAGTTGTCCGACCAGGAACTTACCGAATAGCGACTCTAGAAGGAGAGGAATTTAAGAATGCATGGAATGCTGAACACCTACGCAAGTATTATCAGTGATGTAAAATGTAAAGCAGTTCCATCAATATGAATAAAACGATGATATTTCACCATCTTCTCTCCTTTTATTGAAAGTTTTTCGGGGAATACTAGTGTTTAACACTACGCTGCTCAGCACACAACGCTGCTCGGCAGTAAAAATAAGACGATAGTTCGAACCCAGACCAACTCCGGCTGGTAAAAGGGCGAGAACACCCCATACTCCTTTGGTTAAGAGGCGTACAATAGCTCAGACCAACTCCGGTTGGTAAAAGAGTTAGTGGACATGATAGTTCGAACTCAGACCAACTCCGGTTGGTAAAAGAGAGAGAACACGATAGTTCGAACTCAGACCAACTCCGATTGGTAAAAGAGCGAGAACACGAGATGATCGACGAAAGGCCAATCTCGGTTGGTTAGGAAACAAGATATGCTCTCAAATGCCAACTTATGTTGGTAGGGAAGTAAGATTATCTCAAATGCCAACTTATGTTGGTCGAGAAGTAAGTTTATTACATAAAAGTTCCTCGAAGAACAAATATTTTAAACAGTACCAAGTATAGCTGGTCGGGGATAAAAACCCATTAACTATAATTGGTCGACAAGCACAATTTAACAACCTTGGTTGGTTGGAAGAATTTTAAACATTTTCATACTCATTACTTTATTATTAAGTGATCGAGCAACATTACCAATACTTGTAATTTTTTATCATTAAGTTGGTCGATGAACCACGCAATATTGTTATGCAAGCACAAATATAAAATGTTTGACAAATACAAGAGCAATACAAATTTGCAAACAAAAATGAAATTCTTTCATTAAAGTCAAAATGAATTACACAAGTTTATTACATTGATATCAAATTGTGTACTAATTATTACATCAGAATTTCCTATTCTATTGGCTTCTTTCCTTCAGCTTTCGATATAGGCTCCTCGCCAGCAGAAGGATCTTCCAAGCAAAGGGGAGAATTAATGAAGTTAATATCTCGAAGCATTCTGACGTTCATTATTGAAGGTGTGTCCAGTAGATGCTCGGGACGAGATACCTTGATCTGAGAATGAAGATTGTAGTCACCGAGGTATTTTACAATTAAGCTCCGAGGAATGGCACGAGCTGGGATCCATTACATGTCCAATTTATAAGGTGGCACAGGCAAGTCTAGTAGCCCAGGAGCATGATAATCCTATAAATAATGGCCTTGCTCTAGTTTTAATACACCCAGGGCGTTCAACCATCCCTGTTTATAACCTTCATTATTGGCATTTTCAAGGCGAGCATCCAAGTGACAAAGGGCCTCATTGTAGCCTGCCATCTAGAACTCACGAGGTTGTTTATGGAATTGGAAAGTTATTCTCTCTAACTGCTCGTGAAGGTTTCTGGCAAAAACATCCTTATTATTCAGAGCAGACTTTGTCGAAGCAAGTTGATCCTCTAGAGTTTGGATTTTCTTAGACATTTCAGGCAAAACTCGATCTTTTGCATTCAATTGGAACGCTTGAGTTTCCAATGTTGATTGAGTACGAGCTTCTTCAACAGTACGACGAAGACCTCTTGGTCGTCCCCGAGCAGGTTGAATACTTTGTTCCTTGTCAACATTCTGAGCAACTCTTCCTCGTCCACGAGAACCTCTTCCTCATCCCCGAATAGCAGTGGAAGGCCCAACTCTTCTCAAAGCCTCTAATTCTTGCCTCAATTTGGCATTCTCAACCTTTAAAAATGAGAATCCTTCATCGGTGACCGGTACTAAGGCAGTGGAAGATGAAACTGCAGACTTATACTGTGCCAACTCTTTCTGCAAATTGTTATTCTCTTTCTCCAGCGGCTCGGCGATCTGTCTGCATGCTTCGACTTCACCCTTTAGGGTTCTCTCTCTCACTTCATAGCCAGCAAGCATCTTGTCATAACCTGTTTCAGCACTAAGTTGTTTGAGTTTCTTCTCATATCCTTCGTGCAAAAGAGCTGAAGACTCTTTATACTAATGCTGAAGTTCATCGAGAGTACCTTGCAAATCTTCAATCATTTCGTAATAAGCCACATTGTTGGCTACAGCACGATCAAGAAGACATTTCAAGTATTGATATGCCTCCACTGCTTGGTCTGAAGCATCATGACCAAGGATATCAACAATTTCTGATGCACTCAGGTCAGTATGGCCAGCTTTAAAATATTCATGGCATTGCTGCATTAGTTTTGTATCATTGGCAGACAGCAATTCGATTCTAGCCATAAACTAGTAAAGAAGAGAAGGCAAGAGTTAATAAAAGAAGCAGACAGAACATCAACAACGTAGAGGAACAAAAAGGGTGATTTTTATTACATCATCAAAAGGAGTACAGCGTTCAGAATACAGAGTACAAGTAAAAGAAAAATAGAAAGAGAATACCGAACAACTTCACACCTTTTCCTTGTCTCCCAAGACTTTCTCGGGAGGCTGGGACGAGGAGCTTGGTTGCTCGGTGGGAACAATGAGTTGGTTGGCAGAAGTTGGGACTTGTTCAGGAGGAGCAGGCAAAGACAAAATCTCCTCGGTGGCTGTCTGATTGGGTTGTGGAGCAAGGACTTGATCACCCACTGTCATTGAAGACTCCTCGGATGCAGCTTCGTCTTCATCCTCATCTTCAATTCTAGGAAGAGGACCGGGAAGATGTTGTTGAAATAGCTCAGAGTCCTCGTTCACCTTCAATTCTTGCAGGGCAGCAACCCAACCATCTCGGAAGTATTTCAAACTCCCATACTGCACCTGGGTCATCATTGCTGCTACCCCCCTGTCCCATCATTTATCCCAACCAGTACGAAAAGATTTTTTCACAGCCACTTTTCTCTTCATTTTCTCCGAGGAGAGCTTCTCGGATAGAAGATCCTCGGAGGCTTTCAACTTGGCCTCCACCTCCTCCTTCTGGTGATTTACTTCTCGCAGAAGGGTTAGCTCTTCCTCAGCCGACTTCAACTTATTTTCAAGCTCCCCAAAGTTTGTGAGCTTCTCGGCATATTTCTTATTCTCTCTTTCCAAGTCTTTTATTTTGTTTCCCAACTGCACCTTCTCTGCCTCAGATGCAGCCAACTTCTTCTACCATTCACCCCTATCCTCGTCATATTTTTTACGGGAATCCTTCAAAGACTGGGCCAAACCCAGAAAAACATCCTCCACTCCAGACGAGGAGCTAGAAGCCTTGAGTGCTTCATTTTTCTTCACTATGGTGTTAAAACAACTCACCAGCTGAAAAAAAAGGTAATGATAAGTCAGTGCCGAGATACATATATTGACTGAAAGAAAGAAAAATTCAGGATAAGAGAAACTTACTGAAGCAATGTGACGAGTAGCTAGGGATGTCAGCATATCCCTAGACATGTTTTCTTCAATTCCTTGGACTTCAGGAATAGTCCAAGTCTTTATCGAGCTCATTGCAGAACTCGGGGGAATAATGGTTGGAACACCAGCTCCACTAGCTTGGAGCTGGGGAATGGTTTCAGAAAAACTGACTGAGGAGGATTTCTTCAATCTCCTCAGTGGCACTTCAACAGTTTCAACCAAAGAGGAACTTTTGGTTGGGGAGATGGTGATCACTCCTGCTGGTACATCCTTCTTATTAGAAGCCACTAGGGGCTTCTCGGCAGCCTTCTGAGGAGCAACAGAAGTGGTGGCATCTACTTTCTTTGTCCCCTTTGGGACGTCATTCTTGTTTCTTTTTCCATCTCCAGCAGAGGAAGTCTCCTCAAAGATGGCAGGAACTCTTCTTTTGCCCATTTTCTGACTCAAAGGAATATGAGAGTCTGGTGAAGAATCCTCAGAAGCTGGCAATGGTTCACTAATGCTGACCACAGGACGAGCAGTAAAGGATGATGTATAGCTCCTGTACTGCAACAAGTATGAAGCAGACCTGACGTGCTCGTCTGCAACTTTCTGATGCAAACTCCAAATATGTTTTAAATGCTTGATATTAACTTCTGATTCTTTTGGAGTTTTTCTCTTACTATCAACTGCAAACAAATACATAGTGAAATATCAGTCATACATTTTATCAAACATAATGAAATCATAATTTCAAAAATAAAATAAGATGAAAATAACCTATCCCATTGCCATATGGAGGGCATTTGGGACCTTCATATACTTCGTCTCCAACCAAAGGGGCATGTTGCCAATTTTTGATAACTACCCCATGTTCAAAACAATCCCTATTAGCATCAGGGAGATTGACTACTAAAGCTCTATTCAAAAATCTAGTTTTTAAATAATAAACATTGTCTAGAACAGCCCATCTATAACAGTACATAATCTCAGGAATTCCTATACGAGTTCCATGAGTTTGATTTAACCTATGCACCCCATTAACTATTCTCCATGTGTTGGGGGCTATTTTTGCAGGAACAAGATTGAAATAATGACAGAACTCTAAACACAAGGGGTTTGGCGGAAAAGAAAATTCACATTCAGCAATAAAAAGGCTGGGGAACCAATGTCCCTCAGCCAAACGAAAATAATTTGAAGGCTCAGAAAGATCCTCCAAAGTTACCCAAGACGGAATAGAGAAATCAGAACGGAGTTTCTCAAGAGATTCAATAATATAAACCATGGTGAATAAAAGAAATGAAGAAGAAGGAAGAAGATCTTACAGGAAAAAGAGAGATCTGTTGACAACGAACGAAAACAAGGATGAACGCACAAGAGAAAGAAAGACTATGGAAAACTCGAAAGCAGAAATTGGAAAAGGTAGAAGACGGTGATATTGTCTATAAAGCTTAAATACTTTGCCTTGGGAAACGGAGAAAGAAATGATTACAAAAAGGAAACTATTACGCTACCGGCGGCTAAAAGGACAAAAAGTACACGAAGATCGAAGCGCTTATAAAAATGCAAAAAGGAGGATTTTGCGAATTTGGAAGGAAATTCAAATACGGAGAAATGTTCCTAAAAACTAGGAAGATCATTTAATATTGCCATATACCGAGAAAGAATGTTCCATAGTCCTCAAAGTTCGAAATATGAAACATTGGGGGCTTCTGTTGATACCAAAATTAGTATGCTGATATAGACGAATCACAAGAAGACACGTGTCGATCTACGTGGCACAATAGCAACGAGGAAGTCTATTTCCCCGACCAAGTCAGACTCACTCCGAGCAACAACTATACTCCTAGGAACTCCAGCTCTCCGAGGAACTCTTGAACGACGAGCAACTAAGGCGGTTCGAGCTGCATCTCGACCACAGCATTGATTGCCAGATAATCAACAGTTCAACTATTCATTGAATGTTTATCATCTTGACACACACGCTTGAAAAGCATTAAATGAATTACCCTTTCATATGTATATCATTTAATGTATCACCCTTTCAGATTATAGCCTCAAGGCTATAAATATATTGTATGACCCTCATTCAAAGGAGACCGGAATTTCTTGATAGTACTTGTAATCGAGAATTCCCAAACATTCAGCAATAACATAACAGTGGACGTAGGCCATTCATATAAGGCTGAACCACTTTAAAATATTTTGTCTCATTTATTTATCTGTGATTGAATTATTAGAGTAATCTAATTTTTTACATCAACACTTACAATGTTTGAAATATGTATATATCGCTTTTAGTTGTTCAACAACAATATTATTGTTTCAATACATTCTTGTATGACAGGTTAACTCTTCAGGCTTTTGTGGCTTTGTTAAGGGTGTGGGCCTTTGTAAGTTTTTTTAGTATTTACTTCTATTATACCAGATATTTTATACCTTTTTTGCAAGGGGTCTTTAAACATAGGTCATATTTGTCGGGTCAACAAGCTTATAAGTCCTATTGACTTTTCAACAATCCCATAGGTCCTATTCCAACTTTTTAGGGAATTTTTTCACAATTTTACCCTTTTAAAACCAACCATCCGTAACTTCCTTTAGGAAGTTACATAAGTGGTTGGACTTTTTTTTTAATCTTTAAAGGATCATAACTTTTGATTCACAACTCCGTTTTTCGCAAAATTACTATTTTTGAAATCTGCTCGAAGAGATCTATCAAACAAGATCCATGAAGGCTATAAAATTCCAAAGAAAAAAATTTACACAAACAGTAAACTTTATTATATACACTAGAATATGAAATAGTTTTATATATTTGACATTTTCACAAACAGACGGTAACATTTACTGTGGTAATACTACACAGTATATATATATATATATCCGGTGGATCCAAACCCTTTTTTTTCAAAATTACCTTATATTTGAAGGTTTGCTCTAGCGGTATCCAATCCTTACCACCATTATTGGAGCTTCAACGACCTTCGTCAAAGCTCCGTTTTGGGGTGGGTAAGGGTGGCATGTGGTGCCGCTGGCGCGGACCTTTGAAAATAAGAGACTTTTGAATAAATGGGCTTTTGATCCACCGGAGTATCATGGGGTGCCGATGGCGCGGACCTTTGACAATAAGATTGCATAAATGGGATTATGATCATCTAGAGAGCCAATTTGGGGTGAATAGGGGTGGCACAGAACTTTAAAAATAGGAGCATATTGGATATATATATATATATAGTTTGTAAAAATGTCATAGATATTAAACTTTATTGTATACACCAGAAAATGAAATAGTTTAATATTTGTGACATTTTCACAAACAATAACATTTACTGTGATAATATATTTATGAAATAGTTTTATATATATAACATTTTCACAAACAGTAACATTTAACCGAGTTAATATTACATAATATATATATATATATACACGGTAGATCCAAACCTCTTTTTTTTAAATTACCATATTTTTAAAGGTTTACGCTAGCGACATTCAATCCCTACCACTACCCACCCCCATTGTCGAAGCTTCAACGACTTTCATCAGAGCTATGATTTAGGTGGGTAGTAATGGCATAGGGTGCCGCTGGCACGGACCTCTAAAATTAAGAGAATATTAGATAAATGGAGTTTGGATCCACTAGCGCTCCGATTTGGGGTGAGTAGGGGTGACATTGGGTTAGGTTTATATCTATAACATTTTTACAAACGTTAACATTTACTGTGTTATAACACAATATATATATATATATATATATATATATATATATATATATATATATATATATATATATATATATATATATATATATATATATATATATATATATGTATGTATACGGTGGATCCAAACCTCTTTCTTATGATATTGTCTTATTTTTAACGGCCCGCGCTAGCGGTATCTAATCCCGACCACCACCAACCCCAATTGTCGGAGCTCCAACAACCTTCATCAGAGTTCTGATCTGGGGTGACATGGAGTGCCGCTGGCGCGGACCTTAGGAAATAAGAGAATATTGGATAAATGGGGTTTGGATACACCTACACTCCAGTTTGAGGTGAGTAGGGGTTGCATTGGATTAGGTTTATATCTGTAATATTTTCACAAATAATAAATGTTACTGTTTGTGAAAATGTTACATAGGCATCCCACGCCACCTCAAATCAGAGCTCTGATGAAGGTTGTTGGAGCTCCGATAAAGGGGGTGGGTGGTGGTGGGGATTGGATGCCGCTGGCGCAGACCGTTAAAAATAAGATAATATCAGAAAAAGAGGTTTGGAGATATATATATATATATATATTTATATATATATATATATACTGTGTTATATGAACACATATAATGTTAATGCTTGTGAAAATGTTATAGATACAAACTTAACTCAATGCCACCCCTACTCACCCCAAATCGGAGCTCCGGTGGATCTATACCTCATTTATCTAATATTCTCTTAATTTCAGACGTTCGCGCCAGCGGCACCCTATGCCACCACTACCAACCCAAATCATAGCTCTGATGAAAGTCGTTGAAGCTCCGACAATGGGGGTGGGTAGTGGTGGGGATTGAATGTCGCTAGCGTAAACATTTAAAAATATGGTAATTTTGGAAAAAAAAATAGTGGTTTGGATCTACCGTGTGTGTGTGTATATATATATTATGTAATATTAACTTAGTAAATGTTATTGTTTGTGAAAATGTTATATATATATTGTGTAATATTAACTCAGTAAATGTTATTGTTTGTGAAAATGTTATATATATAAAACTATTTCATAAATATATTATCACAGTAAATGTTATTGTTTGTGAAAATGTCACAAATATAAAACTATTTCATTTTCTAGTGTATACAATAAAGTTTAATATCTATGACATTCATACAAACTATATATATATATATATATATATATATATATATATATATCCAATATGCTCCTATTTTTAAAGTTCTGTGCCACCCGTATTCACCCCAAATTGGCGCTCCAGATGATTCCGATCCCATTTATTCAATCTTCTTTTCAAAGGTCCGTGCCAGCGGCACCCCATGATACTCCGATGGATCCAAAGCCCATTTATTCAAAAGTCTCTTATTTTCAAAGGTCCGCGCCAGCGGCACCACATGCCACCCTTACCCACCCCAAATCGGAGCTCTGACGAAGGTCGTTGAAGCTCCAACAATGGTGGTAAGGATTGGATGTCGTTAGCACGAACCTTTAAATATAAGGTATTTTTGAAAAAAGAGGGTTTGGATCCACCGGATATATATATATACTGTGTAGTATTACCACAGTAATGTTACTGTCTGTTTGTGAAAATGTCAAATATATAAAACTATTTCATATTCTAGTGTATACAGTAAAGTTTACTGTTTGTGTAAATTTTTTTCTTTGGAATTTTATAGCCTTCATGGATCTTGTTTGATAGATCTCTTCGAGCAGATTTCAAAAATAGTAATTTTGCGAAAAAACGGAGTTGTGAATCAAAAGTTATGATCATTTAAAGATTAAAAAAAAGTTCAACCACTTATGTAACTTCCTAAAGGAAGTTACGGATGATTAGTTATAAAACGGTAAAATTGTGAAAAAATTCCCTAAAAAATTGGAATAGGACCTATGGGATTATTGAAAAGTCAATAGCACTTATTAGAATATTGACCCGAGAAATGGGACCTAAATATAATTATCCCTTTTTGCAAACCTACTAAAACTGATTCGTATATGAAAAAAGTCCTTAGCATAACAATTTTACTCCATTGAATACAAATATTAAACAATGTTATTTTAAAAATACTCGCTTGCAAGCCACACGTTGTGTGGCCGCAGTTATAGAGATTATGTTTGATCATTTTCATAGCGTTAATAAAAAAATTATATCGATTAAGTTAATGTTGATTATGATAATGTTATTTTAAATAAATAAAAGTTAATATTAAACAAACATATAAATTTAATGAATGACACATTCGTATTTTTAGAAAAAAATTCAAATTAAAAATAACATTACCATTTGATTATTTGAATTCAATGGTCTTTCAAATACAGAGTAAGGTATTAACATACAACATCTATTTGATATTGTATTCAACCTGTTTTTATGATTTAATATGCTACTACACACACACACACACACACACACACACACACACACATATATATATATATATATAGAGTCTGGATCCTATGCGGATCGTTCTATGCGGATGGAATGCGGATTAGCTACCGTCCGAATGTGTCTAAGGACCGCATTTGTCTATTTAGGACCACCTTTTGGGACCGCAATGTCTTTTAACTTTTTCTAAGTTTTGGGGAATATCAATTTTTACCCCAATGATTTCTAAAGTCTTTTAAGCTTATTTTAAAGCCTAATTAATCTGAAAGTCTAAGTGTAGAAGTTTCAGGGCTGCTGCTACTTCTTAAGCTTCTTCCGTCACTATCGTACTGGAATTCTGAATAGCGAGGATTATCTATATAAATAGTTTCTTCTGGGAGTCTAGAAATTGAAATAGGTTTTGCTGGAAAATATTCTAGTCTTAAATACCTTATACGGTATCGTGGGTTTATCTGTCTAGTTTCTTTATATATTTGATTAACAATATTAATTATATCGTTATCTATAAATTTGTCTAAATTATTATCACCATAAGATGACAAAAATCTACGGTATGTTCTAGGGGCAGCTGTCTCTACGTTTTTAAGGAGAGGACGGATTCCTCCGACTCTAATTAAAGTAGTCTTTGTTTCAGCTAACCTTTTACGTCTAACAAATTTTAATACGTCTATACTGTCTTCAAGTATCCTAGTGTATTCTAGATATTTTTCAGGTCTGGATAGTTCTTTTGCAAAATCTCCAGTTCTTAGTTTTTGTCTAAAGAGATCTCGGATCCCTGTTCTAATTATTTCTATTCTAGGTACTTCTCTTCCTAACCACTCAATGATCTGGTCTATGTATTTAAAAGTACCACCTGCATATACTAAAGCAGATTCTATAAGTTCTTTGTCTTTAGGGTCTGTAAGAGTCCAGTCTTGAATTTCTCTAGTTAAGTCTAAACTTGTTTGATTAACAAATTCTAAAAAGTCTTTAGTGATCTGTAAGCTCATAAAAGATTTTTCTTAAAACAATAATATGTAAAGATAGTTAAGGGTTTGGTTCGAGTTATACCTTCCTTCTGGTCTGCAATATCTTTATCTTCTTCCCTTTGTCTCTTCAGCTTTGTCACTATTCTTCTCCGGTCTCGGCCTCCTACAACTCTCTCTTTATGTGTTGCACCTCAATCCACTATTTTGGCGGCTGACCCGTTTCCTGCCTGTACGCCTTTATGCCTAACGCCCACCCTGGCTAACGGCTCACGGCAAATCGGCACCTGACGGCGGTTCACCAGTATAACACCTTGTGTGCTACACCATAGGTTCAACACAATAGTCCCCTATGAACAGAAAGTTGGAGACAATTTGGAAAATAATAACAACTTAGCATAAGAGATTTCTGGAAAAGAAAATACTTTTATTGCATATCATAAGTAATTACAACTCTCCCCTCTCCCCTAACTATGAGAGGTTTACTCACTCATATACATATCATTTATTACAAGCCTAGAAGTCTTGCTATCCCTCACTCTCTTACTCCTCATATCTCTTACAACTCCTACTACTCCCTTTTATAGATTAAGGGAACATACAATGACTGGTAACCGGTAAGTAAAAGAGATCTGGTTTGAAAACATAATTATTAAAGGTCTACAGTCTTCGAATCTTTACTTTTTCCACTGGGTCTACAGCTTTGGACGTCTTTCACTAATGGGGGGACCCTTGAAAAAGGCAGGTCAGCAGGATAGGCGTGCTTGAGTCTTGTCGTCTTTTATGATAATGCAGGAGCATTAAAGTCTTCGTCTTTTCTGATGGTCCCTTAGGCAAATGATTCTTCTGTCTTTAATAATTCATCTACCACTGAGGGGCTCTGCTTTGTCGTGTCTGTGTCTTCTTCTGCCTTGTCTTGGTTTGGGAGGGTATTATTGAAAAATTCGTCAATAAGGCCCACAGTTCTGAGGCTGGCTGGCAAAGCTATCTCCACCATGTCTTTGGATTCTTTCTTGAGCTTTCCGTTGAATGGCTCATCAGCTTGGATTATCAAGTCTTCTTTGTGGTAGGCAGTGTACCACCTGTCTTCCCCTGTTAATAACTCCATGATTTCAATTGTCTCCATGGCTTGAGAGATCTGGATCTTGGACTTATCAATAATTAAATCTTTAATCTCGTCTTCCGATAGGATCTCAACATCTTCAAAAGTATAATTAGAAAATCTAACAAGTCTAAATCCTTCCACTCTCATTCCTCCATAGGAACTTGGAGCAATCTGATAGATTCTAGCAAATAAAGGAAGGAAATCTTCTACCTTTTTAACATACTCATGGACTATCTTTCCAAGAGCAACAGAGTCTTCTATAGTCTCAATTCTGATGAGTCCAATGAACCCATAGTCTGCTAGGGTAATCTGGGAAATTTCTGCCTTCCCAGCAAGATAAATCTTTGGGACTTCTTTGAAGAAGCCTTTCATTATTAAGGCATCTCCAATGGTCTCAAATAATAACATATTGAAATGTTCAATAATGCTATTAGATTCTTTCAAATAGTCTTCAGTTAATGGAAGATTATTATGACCAAATGGTATAACAATCTTAGTCTTAAAAGTCTTTTTCTGATAACAAAAATTATCAGTGGGTCTAGCTTTGGAGGATTCTCCAAGAGTCTGAGCATAAGTCTGATTCTGAGGTCTAGGCACAGTATTACCACTAAGCTGGGTAACTGCGAGTCTTTGGGTCCTCATAAATCTGGCAATAGCCACCAAATTTTATTTGAACTCAATCCAAAGTCTATTCTTCACGTTCCACCATATGGAATCTACAAGAGTATTTTCGTCTTCTGAGAATTCTCGTCTAAATTTGATCAAGTCTGGATATCTTTGATCGGGTCTATATTGGGGGAAATACATCTTCCCAATGAGTCTATTTTGAGAAATAATCTCTTGTCTAGATTTTCCAGGAGGGACTAAGATATCATCGAAGTTCTCTAGGATTGGTCTTTCTTGAGAGTCTTGAATATGAGTCTGTTTTTGCGTTACACCAGCATTTGGTCTTACGCGTCTAAGATAGTCTGCAACGTCTTCTTTGTTCAGTCTATTTGTTCCAGAGGAACTCATGTCTTCTAGGTCTTCTGTTTACAACATAAAACATGAAATTATATTAGTGTTAGCAAACATTGGCTCTCTCGATATAATGTCTGGAATGGTATTTTTACTTCCCTTAATATGAATAACAGAGAAGTCATAACCATTAAGCAATTGCTGCCATCTAATGAGTCTATTAGTCCTTGATTTGGATAAATCTAAGTCTCTGAATTTTACTGCATAAGAAGAGTCTGTATAAACAGTAAAATGTTTAGGTCTAAGAAACAACATATATTTTTCTATTGCCCTTACTATTGCTAAAACTTCTTTTTCATGGGCAGTGTATCTTGTTTCTGGGTCTGTGAAAGTTCCAGAACTATGTCTACACAGTTTCTTCTTTTTTGTCTGATGATCAATGGCAAAGTATACTGCTCCCCATTGCTTATCAGAGGCATCTGTTTCTACTATAAACTGATCTTCTGCATTAGGCAGTTCAAGTAAAGGAATGTTTCTGACTGCATCTTTAATTTGTCTTATTACTTTAAAATCGTCTTCAGTCCAATAAAAGGGATTAGTTTTGTCTGTTCCTTTTAATTTGGATGTTAAGCTTTGTCTTTTTGAAGCAAGGTCTTTAATAAAGTCTGCAGCACAATTAAGCAATCCTAAAAATGTTTGTAATTATTTTCTATCTTTGAGTTGGTCTGGGAACTCAAGAATCTTTTTGGTTATGTGTTCTGCTAAGGATAATTTTCCTTTATTAATATGCATTCCCACAAAGTCTATCTCAGTCTGAAATAATTGCATTTTCCTTTCGGAAATAACAATACCATGTTTGTCTAATTCTAGAATAATCTTTTTAAGATGGTCTACATGCTCTATCTCAGTCTTACTGGCTACAAGAATATCATCTATGTAAACAAGACAAAATTCTGAATAAGGTCTAAATATATTATCCATTCTTCTTTGGAAAACTTGAGGAGCATTCAAGTATCCAAATGGCATGACTAGCCATTCGTATTTTCCTTGGGGCACACTAAAGGCTGTCCAAGTAATACTGTCTGGATGCATCTTAATTTGCCAGAAGCCTGATTTACAATCAAACTTACTGAATATTATTCTATCTTCGATTAAATTAATCAAATTATTCTTGTCTGGTATCTTATAAGAATCAAATTCACAATTCTTATTTAATTGTCTATAGTCTATAACCATGCGTCTTTTTCCTCTTTTACGTTCAGATTCATTTTGAACATATAAGGCTAAGCTATTATGTCTACTTTTACTTTCTCTAATAATGCCTAACTTAAGCATTTCTTCTATGTCTTTCTTGAATTCTTCCCTGTCTTCTTGTGAGTATCCTTTCTTATAGGTTCCACCATTGATAGTGGCGTCTGGATTAATAGGGATGATTTCACAATAGCTTTGGTCTTTATCCCACTTAGCAATGGGATTTTCTCCTAAAGTAGGCTCAGCTAGTTGCCCAATCTTCTCTTTTTCTACTTCTATATCCATTTTATGCTGTTTGGATATGGCTTGAACCTGTAATAAGGTATGTTGGGCATGATCTAAAATGTCTTGTTGTATAAGCGCTATTTGCTTATAACACTTTTGGTCTGGACACTTACACTCTTTTTGTAAGGGTTTAGTTATTTCTAAGGCTTCTTGTTGGGTTGTAGGTCTAGGTCCACCATGCTCAGCTGAAAAACTCTGATGTTTGATGGGTCTATAATTGGGCTTGACCTGCATTAGGTCAAAGGCAGTCTTATGATCTATTAGAGGAGCTTTAATATTAAATTCCTCTTGATCACTAATTAATATCTTATCGTTATACTGAGTATAAGGATGATATTTACTAATAAAGTCTTGTCCTAAAATAATATTTCCTGTGAAACTAGGACGGGGATCCATTATCCAAAACCGATGATTAACGGTTTTGTTGGTCTGATTTTCTAATTTAAAATAAATAGGAATAGTCTGGAAATATAAGGTAAATGGATCTCCATTAGCCACTTTACCATAGATTTCTTGAGTACTTTCTAAAAAGTAGTCTTCAGGGAAGGCATTAGCCTTACAAATACTCTGAGAGCATCCTGTATCTATAAATGATGAAAGTCTTTTAGGATAGTCTTTATGTTGAACAAATAATTCTACAAAACAAGCATGTGGTTTAGTAGAGATTCCTAAATTGTTCTTTTCTAAAATAGATATTACTTTCTGAGGTTTATCTACAAAATCTAAAGGTATTTGGTCTTCTGAACTACTGTCAGAATGGTATTCTTCTAAATCATAGGAAATTCCTTTTCCTTTGATATCTTCATTTTCTTGCAATCCTTTGGCTATATTTCTATCAATGTCTTGATAATATGTTTTAATATCTAAGTCTATTTGAGCATCATACTGGCTAGTATAGATTGCTCTAAATCTAATTCTCCAACAGTCTTCATGGTAGTGTAGTTGACAAATAATACAAACCATAAATAATTCTATTTGTATAGTCTCAAAACATTCTACGCATCTAAAGTCTTTCTTGCTACACTTCATCTCAAATGTGCAAAAATGTCTTTCGTCAAAGTAGCATTTAGGTATATAGGTTAGTAACTCAGGATTACTAACTGTCCATCTTTTCTTTAAGAAAGGGCTTAATATACATTTATACCAAGCATCTTCAAAGTCTATATATTTATCATCTAGATCGTCATGATCAGTCTGCATCATATGTAAGTCTAAGGTATCCTGAGAGTCTTCATATTCATCAGTATCACTATGGTCTTCAGAATCACTGTCTGTGTAAACACTATAGATACTAGTGTTATCATCATCTTCTATGTCTGATATTTCTATAGCATATAAGATATCTAATTCTTCTTGATCTGCATAGTCTAATATTGTATTAATAATCTTAATGCTTTCTTTATCTTTCTTATTAGGGCAGTCTTTAGCAAAGTGTCCTTCTTTGCCGCAAGTCCAACACTCTTTGGTGGCAGTCTTAGATTGAGCTACATCTTTTTCTTTCCTATAATTAGGAACCTTCTTATACTTACTAGTATTTTTCTTAAAGTATCTTCTTTGATTAAATCTATTTTTCTTAGTCTTAGGATTTTTTTCTCTAAAGGTAGTAGATTGTCTAAATTTATACTTCTTTGGAAGTCCTAAAGGTCTAGTCTTAAACTTCCTATGTTTCCATTCTACTTTCTTCTTGAATTTCTTAGATTCACTTCCACATCACCATTGGATTGGAGCAATATCTCTTTCGTCTTTGATTGGAGGGATCTGCTTGAAAGTTTCTTCTATCAACTTTCCTTGAGTTATATCACGTCTCTTTGATATGATATAGTCTTTGGCGAAATTGATTCTTTCACCAAGGGAGTTATTCTTAACTCCAGATACTCCTGGCCAATTCCTATATTCATTAATTAGGATTTGTCCTATAGCAGGTATCTTTCTAAAGTATTCATCTTTTAAGGTCTCTCCAAATTCGTTAATTTGGTAATATAGCTGCTCGAAATTATTGCTATATTCATTTATCTTATCTAACTTGAAAATGCTAAGGAGGGCTAACTTAGTTTTTGCTAGGTCTTGTTCATTGATCTGAGCTAGGTGTCCAGCTCCAATGAATTCTGAAGTGAACAATTGAATATATTCTTCAATTGATCTTTCATCTAAG
This sequence comes from Sambucus nigra, assembly GCA_949130495.1. Taxonomy (NCBI): domain Eukaryota; kingdom Viridiplantae; phylum Streptophyta; class Magnoliopsida; order Dipsacales; family Adoxaceae; genus Sambucus; species Sambucus nigra. The sequence goes on along the minus strand of OX422218.1, from coordinate 445,887,596 downwards.
TTTTCCTTCATCTTCTCAATCTTAGCTAAGGAGTCTTCGTCTGTAGCCTTTCTTAAGCTATCTAAGTAGTCTTTTGCAATACCTCTAACGGATTGCTCAGCGTACTGTTTACATGAACTTGCATCCCATTGTTCATTAGATGCAAAACACATATTCATCTGATTACGCCATTCGTCTAAGGCTTTCTTCCTATCTTGTACATTGTCTAGGTTAAGGTATATACCTACTGGGTTTATGGCTTGACTTGCCATAGTCTTAACAGGAGTGAAACTCTTGTCACTAGTTGGAAAGTCTTTTATGCAATCAGGTTTGGTCTTTACTAAGGTGCTTGAATATATAGGAATATTTATTCCTATTGGTTTACTAAAAAGTCTAGGAGCATCTTCTAGCCTACTACTACTTCATATCTCTTGCTTACTAGGTTCTACTTGTGTAGCTGGCATTAGTCTTTGTTCTCCTTCTTCTATTAGTCTTAAGTTTCTAAGAAGTTCTTTAGTGTTCTTAGATTCTTTTAATTTTAACATGCGCTCTTGAGCTATCATATTAAATCTTTCTCATTCTTGAAACCTAACAGAATGACTTTTCTTAAGGTTATCTTTAAATGACTTCATATCCAATTCTGAGGGCTCATGTCCAAAGTTTTGGATCCTAGCTTTTTCTTTAACTAAGTCTTTTTGTTCAAATGATCTTCTAGGTCTAATTGTCGGAGCTTGTCTAAGTAAACTAGCACTAGTCTTATTACTACATTCTCCTTCTGAAGGATCATTGATTATGGCTTCTCCCATATTCCTAAATCTAATTTCTTCGGTCTTGATATTCTTATTGATAATCTTAGGGGGACCAAACTGGATGGTAACATTTCCAGTGACGTCGTCTTGATTAATAAACAAAGGTTTATTTTGTATAGTCTTAGTTTTTTGAAATTCTGGCAATTGCCAGAGGGTCTTAGCTTTCTCTTTCATAGGTCCAGTATTCCTAATACTGTAAGTGTGATTATAGTCTTAAACATTGGTTCTAACTAAGATTTCTTCATTAAGTCTACCGCTAGGAATTCCCGATTGCATTCCTTCATAAGGAAATTGGGAGAACTTCACATAGCTTTGAAATTCTATGTTTATATTAGCGTCTGGGATAATATAGTCTTCATAGCCACTAGCATATAAGATTTACTTAAAATGTTTGGCTGTGTCTACGGTTACTGTAAATGCCGGGATGACATTAAAGTATCCTATGTTGTCTGACATTTCTAATTGGGCTATTCCGATAAGACTTTTCTCAAAGTCTTTCCATCTTTTGTCTACTAAACAACATAATATGTTTATATTATTTTGGGGTCTATGTAATCCTTGGATTCTTGCTTGAAAGAGTCCAAAGGTTAGGAATTGGAACTTCCTATCAGTTCCTCTACATCTAAGCCATTCTGAGTCAAATACTTGGAGCTCAGTATAGGATTTGTCTAACACATGATTTCTACAATGGTAGATCATGTTATAATTGGGAGTCTTAGGAGTGGCACCTTCTTTAAACAAGTCTATGTATCTAACGGCTGGAAGTTGTCCATTATGAATGGAGTCTTCAACAATCTTCCAGTCAACTTCACCCCACTCTTTCCATTGGAGGGGATTGGTGAAATTTCTTTCTTTCCACCATGTCCTAACATTGGAGGATGAGTCCTTAAGTCTTTGAAGCATATGGTTACTCTGTCCAATATTTGGGATAGAGCTAGCTATCTTACTGGTCTTATCTAATCCATCATTTATGACTCGTCTACCTAAGGTCTTTCCTTCTCTAGTTTCCATAGAAGGGGGTTCTTTAAACTTACAGGTGGTTACCTGTTTTTGTTCAAGTCTTTTTTCAATTCTTTCTAAGAAGTCTGAATAATCTTTTTGTCTTTTTATCTGATTAAGGATTTCTTCCTTAGAATTCTTATTCTCTTTTCTAGTCTTTTCAGAAGTTTCTTCACTATGTCTAGCTAGAGAATTAACGATGGTTTTACCGACGTTAGTGATATAGTCTTTTACTTCGTTATCTTTATCTAGTTGTTGCATAGTTCTAACTTCTATGGCTTCTACAGTCTTTTCAATTTTATCTAACCTAGTTAGAATAAAAGGCGAGTCTATTTCTGCTTGGGATGGTTTATTATATACGGCCTTAATTCCGTTTATAATTTCACCGTATTTTTCTTCTACTTGGGCCATGTCTAGTCTAAGTTCATTAATAATACTATCCATTTTAGATAGATTATGTCTTTCCATATTATTAAGGTAATTTGCTAAATTATGTTGGAATTTAACAAAGTCTGTATAGAAGGTGGTTAATCCTTCTGTCTTAGCTTTTAAGTCTAAATGCAAGTCTTTAACAAAGCTACTATTATAGTCTTGGGTAGCTGCTATAGATGTAGAAATTAAATTTAATCTTTCTAATATAAGTCTAGTTGCCTTAGCTGCGTTGGCAATCTCATTTTTATTTATCTTGTAATAAAATCTATCATCATTTATCTTTTCTAAAATTCTTTGATAAAACTCTGATAAGGTCTGAATGGAGAGGTCTTTTGATACCTCATTCCAGTCTGATCTAACTATCTCCATTAGGAAGATAACTATCAAGTCTAGGGATAAGCTTAGCTTGTTCTTTAGTAAGTTTAATTAACTCACTGTCTTGATTTTTAATTAAAGTCTTAATTTCTAAAATGTCTTTGTTAAGGACTTCTATATGATTAGTCTTATTATTTATTTCTTGTAACACGTGTACTAAGTCTATTGGGATTTGATTATCTATGTCTAATAATCTTTTAGAGATATTTTTTATCTCTGTTTCTACGGTATGGGTGTCTTTTATTAATTGTCTTAATATAAGCAGTATACACTTATTTTGGTCTATTATACTATTAATAGCACTAGCAGTAACTTGTCTACTGTCTGCGTGTTTGGCTGAGATGTGTTCAATATGTGAACAACCGTCTATGTGTGTGGTTAAACAACCTTCTGAGTCTAAATCAGTTATGGGTATAGGTTAGTAGTCTGGGTTGGCTCCAAAAATATCTTGGTAAATGCGAGGGATAAATCCCAATGGCATTAAAGTCTTTTTACCGTATGTCTAAAAGGAACGTCTTATGGCTCTGATACCAGAATTGGGTTTTGGTCGGAATTTGGTGAGTTTCTAAAATCTTTAAGGTCTTAATACCAATTGGGGTCTAAACTATAAATTCTTTAAATATATAGTCTTAAACTAAGGGTTTTATATAAAACAAGAGGGGGGCCTCTTGAGGAAAATAACAAAATGTCTTTTAGGGACCACGAGGGGACCACGTGAGGAACAGGACAAAATCCGCACCGGGTGCGCACGGTTTGGTTCGCACCTGAGATTATCCCTATATATATATATATATATATATATATATATTCACATAAATAGATTACAAAAAATAATAATGGAAGAAGTGAAAAAAAAGTCTCCAAACACAAATAACCATACCCAATCAAACACATGTTCACGCTCAAAAATTTTGAGAGAGCCAAAACGTGACGCTCCCAAAATAAATAGTAGCAAATATGGAATTAATATGTATGAGGGAAGATTTTCTAAATAGAAAAATAAAATATATAAGAAACTATCTATACCTAATAAACAAACGCTTTTGGTGAAATGTGATTACCTAAACAGAGAAAGCGTTTTGCAGGGTTATGCGTAGTTGACTGCTAAACTTGTTATGAGAGAAATAAATATTCTCAAAATCAACATGAGTAAACTTTAGTAAACATGTATGACATCAATAAAATTAGAAAAAACACCTCACTACAAGAAATTTAGAGTTTAGTGGCAAAAAATTTGTCACTAAATACTCTTTCGTCGTCACCAAACATATTTAGTGACAACATATAAGTGGCCACAAAGTTTTCACTATAGGTCTGTCACTGAATGTCAACAGTGACGACTTTTTAAAATTGCCACTAAAGTTAGTGATTTTATTGACAACCAACAACTTGTCACTATATATATATGAAATAGTGACAACTAATTTCGTCACAATTAAATGATTATTTTGTCACAAAATAAGGTCAGTCCAAAATTGAATGTCGCCACTAAAAATAAGTCATCAGTGACTAAAAATAGTATCGTCATTAAATGTTTACATTTAGTGACAAGTTTTAAGCTTGTCACTGTAATTTTATCTAAGTTTTTTTTTGTGACAACTATTTTTCCTTCTTGTCAATAATGTTATCGATCAGTGACAATTTGTAAAAATATTTCACTTTTGGTAGTGACAACCAAGATGTCATTAATTTGACTAATTGTAATCTACCTCCTGAGTATAACAGTAAGATGACAAATATAAGAAACTATATAAATTAGAAACCCAACAATTCAATCCAAATATCCGGTACACTTTCGTAAGACTTTTCAACCTAAAACATTACAATTCTGACAAAAAAAATTGCAACTAAAACTTCAACCTAAAACATTACAAGTTGAAAAAGAAAAGACGCAACTCAAACTTGGCGAACCCATCCTTGTAAATTGCTACGTGACATCTGATACACCACTAATATTGCAGAAGTATCATCTCGCATAATCTGTAAATGAAAAATGAATGTGTTTATTAGATAATATTAATAACCATTTAAGAAAACAAAATAAATAAAACAGGATGTGAACAAACTACCATTTGTACAAGCTATACATAGAGTCTCTATCAAAGTTGTCTAAATAAAACTTAGGCACTTCATTTTTTATTTTTAATTCAATTTGTATTCCCTATTTTTTGGTTTGGTAGTTCAATATTTAATTTCAATATACTACATTTCAGGTGCAACCTTATGCATGAACAACATCGGTAAAGTTTGTGTTATTTCTAATTTTATATCTTCAAATACATTGCACATGAATTGCGCGTGCCTTACTGCTAGTTAAATTAATGAGAGGAGTGATAATTACCAAGAAGAAAAATGTGTTTCGCATCCCTTATGAATATGTGCCATCAACTAATTCAACATAGACTTCATTTCGTGCATCTCTAGCTGCATCTTTTGATTCCGTCGTTCTATCTCATTGTTTTGTTGCTTCATTTGATTATTCTGTTGCTCAGCCTGCTCTGCCCTCCTTCTTAACTCATCTAACTCAGCTTTGTATTGTTGATGGGAAGAAGATGGAGTTGGTTTTGGACCCGACCCACAACCACGTATGTATCCTGATTTTTGTCCAAGAACTTGCAAACAGATTTCATGCTCTGTCACTGAATCCGATCCCTCAACTTGGGACTGAGATTTGAGTTGTTCCATCTTTTCCTATAATATATATATATATTAGTACACCATTTCAGCTTATTACAAAATCCTGAAGGAAAAAATAATCTGCCAAGTTAAATGAAGGGAAAACTTACATGTTTTTCTTTTACATCATCATTGACCCAACCTTTTTCATCACTAAATCGGGTTAACTGGTATAACTCAATTGGGCCAACTTCTTTCCCAATTTTTGCTTTCTATGTCAATTATAAACAAACATCAATACAATCATAAAAGGAAAGAAAACTAAACGATCAAATCAGATATATAAAGACATTCATGATTGTATCAAATATATAATATTCCCATGAACATGAATGTACGTGTGTCTATGTATGTATGCGTGTGCACATTTATGTTATGTATGTATGTATGTATTTATGTATGTATGAATACAAAGCAAAGACCTGATGTGTGGGCCTTATAAATTATTGCTAAACGAGGACCTAGATGATCTTTGTTTGTCTAATGCAACATAACTTATATGGATGCTCTAATATGGATGTCTGCATGTGGATTAATAGTTCCGTTTCAGGGGCAGTTGCATCCCAATCTAGCTCGGGCTCTTCAGCGATCTCATTGACCAATTTTAATTTCACATCAGGATCGGGAGCATGAAATAATAGCATCTCTACCAACTGACAATTTGAACTACATTCTGGCATGAGCTCTATTGCAACTGCTACAAATTCCCTCCCATATTTGCCAAAAAATAGCATATGAACCTACAACAATTCTATCAGATTCGAACATCTTAATGCAATAAAACACAACCTGGAAACATCTTATTTCAAGTCTAAACAATAATCTTAAAAAGTCCCCAAAAATCCTTTGATATATCTTTTTTTAGGAAGAATTAAGGAACTTAAGTCTTCAATACCGAAGTCAAATTACTACAGTTTAAAAAAAATTAGACAAAGACAGGTAATTCCACTCTCGTGCCAGAGGTTGGTACTGCTGATACTCAGAAACCAAATCGTTTAAAGGAAAGATAAGTATCAGTTGTGCAATAATGTATTCATAGTAACATTCAATTAGGAAACAAACAAATCAGCTAAAATGTAAATTCATAGGAATATTAAGTAATGGCCAGGAAACTAGATGGTCATTAATTTTCCATAAAATAAGTGAACCTATCAGTCTAGCATGGTTTTCCAAATTTAAATAATATGTAAATATGCTGAGGAAAAGCCTACAAGTAAACATATAGATAAAAGAAGCAAAGTGAAGAGCTCTGGACCTTTAAATATGAGTTTAGTGTTGACATTACACTAAGAATATAGATAAAAAATGAAGCACTCGTTTATTTTGTGTGAAACTTACTAAATCGTTCTTAATGATATGGATTTTTAATGATCCATAAAGCACTGGTCTATGTTCTGGAAAACGTGATTGACACATTATATCTGGAGGATGAAGAGCTAAAGGAGTCGCCTTCAAGGAAAGATGGAATTGATGAACCGACCAAAACCACCATTCATATTTCTGGTTGTGAACTCATTCAAGAGAGTGGAATTTTACTCAAACTACCTCAAGCTGTAATGGCTACTGGCCAGGTTTTATTCCATTGATTCTACTGTAAGAAGTCATTTGCTCGTTTCAATGTCAAGAGGTTGCTGCTAGCTGTGTTTGGCTTGCCTCAAAATAATTTGGAAATGACTAGGTCCAAGGATTCACTGTTAAAATAATCACTTGACAAGTTGAAAGTTTCAAAAAGAAGAGCAGTGATGATTTACAAGGCATGCTTTTCGAGGGAGAGGCAAGAGAAGAATCAATTTCAACACCAAAATTCGATCACAGAACAGAGGCAAGTGGGGAAAGGGTCGAAGAAAGGGAGAGGTAAAAGGAAGGAGTTAAGGTTCGTGAGCGCGAAAGAGGGAGGGATTCTGATCGAGAATGGTAACGAGAATAAGAGGACTACGAGAGGGAGAGAGATAAGTCCAAGGAGAGGGCCCACCGATCCAAGGACAAAAGAAAACATTCAGGATACCCTGAGAAATTAAAACATCAGTCATCTCGAAATCGGGACCACCATAGCTCATCGTATTCCTCAAGGATCGCAGCAGAAATCATTCTTATGGTTAAAAAGGAAATATGAGGATTAACGAAAAATAGGTTTGTCTCCAGCATAAATTGTAAAACATATGTTTGGATGTAGGAAGCAAACAAAATCATAGGCCCTGTAATGTTCACCATTTCAAGATAAATTATGTTAGTTTATCTCTAATATTGTGGGGGGATATATAGTTATTATTACCAATCTGAGCCATATTTGTAGTTGTCCAAGGAAAAAAAAGAATATGTTCTAGAAAAAAACTAAACTTATTTTTTATACAAAACTCTCGGCCAATTAGTTTTTTTCCAAAATAGTTCAAGGATGGGAAGTTCTCTTTACAATTATGACGGATGCAAGAATTAGTAAATACACCACACTCGGTCAGTGTAGTATCTCGAGTAAAATTCCAAAAATCCCCTATAATAATGCTTCGAGCGCAAACACCCCATGTGTTCTTAATAATTCCGCTAGGTATTTTTGTTCATCTTTCATCCAGTGAAATCCGCTAGCGATTTCATTAGATGTGTCAATCTAAACTATGTTTAATTATATACAAAAATCAAAGTTAAATTCTCTACAGAAGCTTCTAATAAGAAGTTGTTAATTATGTTGTCCTAGTTGAGTGTGTGAAGATTTTTAAGAAGCAACTATTTTTTAAAGACATGAGCAGAGCTTCTTTATCCAGATTTTTAGCTGCATGTCTTTGAATTATAAAGACTGCATATTCCATGAAAGCTGAATCACATGGCACCATAATAGGCTCGTTAACAGGTAATATGTACTCTTCTTCGGCGAATTTGAAGAGCCTTTTAAATATGTCATATTGAAGACAAACCAAAGGAACGACAAATCGCCTCTGATTAGTTGTGTTTGATAATTTGTTACAAGTGGTTGCACCACCATTGCCACTTCCTTGCCAACTTGATAAGTTTCTTTGGGCTGATCATATTTTATTTTCTTGTTTTCATTTGTATTACTTACTATATTTTAGAGACTATTTGTTACATTTTTTTATATTAATAATTCTTCATTGGATGCTACTGATACTTCACATTTCACTCAAACTACTGTTAATAAAACCCAGTGGGTACTATTCCTGGTGGTGATACTGAAATTACGTAAACTATGATACTTATGATGACATAAATTTGGGCTCATCAAGTGAGTACCATGTAAATTATGAGAGTTATGGTGGGGATCCTTCGAATTTGGGTTTAGCAAGTGAGAATTATGCAAAAAATGATGGTTATAGTCACTATGGGGATTATAATAGCTATAGTAATTATGGGCAATTTGAGAGTAAATGTGTCGATAGATCTGATGCCACAGTGGGAACAGAGATTTCTGGAGTGGCAGTTGAAAGTTTAGTGAGAATTCTAGGGAAGAGAGGTATGAATGATATTCCTCAGTAAATTATAGAGGTTAAGCAGGATGAATTGATGAAGAATAGGCCGAGGATCAGGACATAGTAACTGAGATGGCTTTTGGACCCTCTTATCAGATATTCATAGCCTTTTATTATTTTCTTTCATAAATTTTGTTCAAGACTTTGACATCCCCCGTTTGCTTTTGGTTATACAAAAAAGGGATTTAGTTCTTGGGTACAACCAATGCACTTTCATCAACGCAGATTTGGTCCTCATCGCCGGCTCCATATATCATTCGCCCCTGCTGGTCGACTTGTATATGCGATAAACATAATACATGGGCGACAACAGCGGACCACCCTTGTTGGTTGTTGATCATGTGCAAAGAAGAGTATCTCAGCGACATCGTCGCACCACCCTTGGTGGTCGGTAATCACTGTGCGACGAGGAGGAAGAGAACTTTACTGGTCGGTGGCAAGAATAAAAGGGTTCCAGCAGTATTACAGAGATTTATGCTTCCGTGGGTACTCAGATGGAAAACATTGGTATTCAAACCATTTTTTGAAATCAACATTTTTTTTAAAAATGTTTGATTTTTATTATATAATTCCACCTCTTAATACTTTTAAAGCTTTAGGTTGAAATAAACATTTTATTAAAAATTCAACTAACACAACAGTACGTTTAAAATATGACCAGATTAACCTCACCAAGGCTTAAGCTAAGACCAAGAATTTTCCAGTTGAGTCTTTATTTATTTGAGGATTCTCCTCTCTTGGTAAATATGGAAATCACAATTAGATTCACCGCCAGCTTTCAGAGGTCGGTGTTATCCAGGGAATAGCAAATAGCACGTGACACCATAAATCGTATATGAAATCAAATGGTTCAAATCACCAAATCTAGGAGTAGTGAGCTTCAAGGTCCGGAAAAAAATATCATAAAGAGCCTCATTATCAATAACCATACACTCATCCGCATTTTCAACAAGCTAATAAACAGACAAGGTTGCATTATAAGGCTCAACCACAGTATCAGAGACCTTAGGAGATGGGAGGCCAGCACATTTATCTAATAACGAGGTGCGGATTCTCAATGTTATTGTTAATACCACGGTTGTTTTGTGGTTTCCAAAAGAGTACATCTGAAGTGAAGCCAAAAAAATCAGACTTAACTGTAGAGCGACTTCCAAAAATTTGTTAATAATCCTCCATGTCAGCCTTAGGGGCTTTAAGCAATCTAACATTCTGCTAGTTACGATATGGATTTTATAAGCATTTACTTAAGATTTTGTACATTGGATACAAAAAATGAATTGGCAAGTATAATTTATGTCACGAATATTATTCTGGTACCCTGTTATACCAGTGTCAATGGTACGGGATTAGATACCATAAGAGTGTTGCCTATTCTTCAAGGCTGATATTTGTGAATTTTTATGCCTAAACAAAATATTCAGCAAAATTCTAAGCTGCATGTAAATTAATTTAGACATATAAATTATATGCGGAATATATACATCACATGCATAGAAGACGAGAAACAGTCACCTTCTTTGCAAGAACTCAGGCGAATGACTTTGTCCCTGTGATGTGGGGCGTATTTTTCTTTGCTCTATTGTTTTGGTTACGGATACTCATTTTCTGTACAAAATGATGATTATTAAATATAAGCATTCAGTTATAACTTTCTAGTAATTATTAGTTAGTACTACCTGATATTCAGGTGATGTAAAGTAATTGCATGGATACTTCCAATTGTCCTCATCCATGTCCTCCGGTTTGTTTTGCAATGCTACTTCCAAACTTGGGTATTTCTTAAAGTGCTCAACATGGAGTTTAAGGCGATAATTTCTATATTGCTTGTTAAGTTGGGCATCAATAACTTTTCTAGCATCCCCATCACCCTTAACCTCAATTGCACCCTATAATGGCATAACCTAGTTAAATCATGGTATCAAACAATAATACAAAACTTATACAAATAAGTACTAATTAGTATGTAACTTATTTAATTAAAGTTTAAAAGAGATGCACTTACACCGGCCATCTTTCTCAAGGAATCACGATCAACTTCACTTATCTTATATCTCTACTTGAAGTGTGGCGTGATTACGAACAACACATGTTGCCTCAGTAATAAATGAACCACAATCTGATCCTACAATTATGTTTTCATCCAATGTTATCTCGATCAATAGTTTCTGCCCTGCTTCCTTCTTGGCAGGGGAAAGATTACGAGTTGGTCCCCGTTTTCTCTTCAACACAGAATAGCCTGCAAACACATTATATAAACTAGTAAAGTTAGAACCGAAAGGTAAGAAATAATACTTTGCTACAGAATAGTGTATTATTAATGTTTAACTCCCCGCCATATACATAGAAGCAGACAACTAAGTTATCCAAAAATTAGCCAAGAAAAAAACTAGGGGCGATGAAACTAAGATGTTGATCGTAATTCTACAATTCTTGGAAAGTAAGATGAAAAATTAATCCGATTGGAAATATTTATAGGAAAACGGTGATACATAAATAACAGAGAAAGGAAAACACTAGATTTAGTAGTATCTAATGACTAATCATATCAAGAAAATTTATGTCGCCTTAGGATATGGCTTTAGTGTACCATGAAATAAGATTTAAAGTGTAGTGATAATGTATCCGAGTCAAGGAATTCAAGAAATAAAAGGCAATATCTAAGTCACGAATTACCATACCCATTGCTGTTGTGCTCACGACATTTCCCTCAATCGCCAGAAAGTTCTCATCATTCACATCAATGTTTGTCTCACGTGCAAGTGGTCCTACACTGCTAGATGTTTCAACCTGAAAGTAGTCAGATACTCGTGCTGAAATCGGAGTTTGTGATAATGAATCCATCCCAGTTTGAGTAAATCGACGTTTTCCTGGTCCAGCCATCTATATGTTCCTATGAATGAGAAGAGATAAATGAATTTGGCTTGGGTGAATAATGGGCAGCCAAATTTAAATAAGGAAGTTCGAGAAACTGTTCTTTATGCATATCGAAAGACTTAATAAATTTATGTTCAATAGGGCTAGTTTAATATGAAAGTTATTAAATCTAGCATTTCTAAAAAGTAACCTATCACTAACTTTAAATTTGAAATAGAGCAAAAAAAATTATTTAAAAAAAGTATACCTGAAGCATAATTGAGTTCTCATTCAGGAAATTAGACATCAAATGAACATTTATTAATCATTATCAAAATCATCTTCGGCCGAGCTATCCCTTTTGTTAATATTATCATCATTGTAATCAGATTCTTCCTCATTTTCATCATCACTACTAGTAGCAGCTTCATCAATTTCATCATCATCAATGAAGCATTATCCCCTTTCATCTAGTCCAAACTTCGAGTTCTATCGTAGTACACTTTCAGCATTAATACACTCTAATGGTACTAAATCATCTCTTCTTAATGGGGAACTTCATCAAATTCCAATATATCAACATCTTCAATGGGATCCTCTTCTTGAAAAGGGTCCTTGTTATTGATTAGTTCATCTACTTCGTGCTCAGGTACATTATAATTTCCACGAGGAGTTATCCTCTCCGCAACACGTCAATTATCACCTAGCTTCATGTCTTTAATGTAAAAAAAATTGAGCAGCTTGAGATGGCAACACGAAGGGCTGGTTAGTGTACCATTTTCTTGATACATTGACACTAGTAATGTTACCCTCCTTATCTATTTGAATGCCTCTACTTCCACTTGTGTTCCACCAATCACATTTTAACAATAACACAGACTTATTTCCCAACAAATAATTCAACCTAATAATATCTGTTATCACACCATAAAAATCAATTGACTTCCCATCATGCTCTCCATTTACAATCAAACCACTGTTTTGGGTCTTTCTATTCATCTCTCGTTCTTGGGTATGAAATCTAAACCCATTTGCATTGCAACTTGTGTAGTGTTTCACTCGATTTTTCGGACCCTTAGCTAAGGATAAAAGTTCTTCATCGACCTTCCCTTCACAATACAATTTTTTGACCTCCTCGCGTGTGTAAATGTAATCAATGATAAATAATTGTATATATGGACCAATAATTAGTAGCATTACAGTCAAATAATTATACTTGTAATTGTACTTGCACGTTGTTCAAACCATTTAATGAATTGTGATTTATGCGTCCTGTCTATGTCCCTCACACCATTGATCTTAACTTCATCCTTGTGCTCACTACACATGATATATTACAAGATGATAAATAAAATATTATAATAACAGAAATTTTAATTTTCCTAAAATATGTGTCTCTTACCTTATATAGCTCTCAACCACTTCACAGTTATTCAACACATACAAGTGTGCCTTCTCTAACTCAATGACCTCCAAATTTCCATACCGTGGCCCACCAAATGTGCGAACATCAGATGTAAATACATCTAGCTTTCCTTGTTGTTCACCTATATCATCATTTCGTTCGGGCCTATTGAATATGGTCTCCACATCATTCAAGTACATTGAAGAAAAAATCAAACATTCATTTTGGATATAACGCTCAACAATAGACCCTTCTGGTTTTGCCTTATTAGGAACATACCCCTTAAACGTACCAATTTTCCTATTAAGAGATCTGATTTAATGTTTAAACATCAAAATCTATGATATAAAAAATTTAGTACATAAAGAAATTTTTATATAACTTATACAATACCTTTCAACGGCCACATCCATCGATATTGCGTTGGACCAGCAATCCTAGCTTTCGTAGCAAGGTGAACTATTAAGTGAATAATTACATCAAAAAAGGCTGGAGGAAATATGCGTTCTAGCTTGCAAAGTGTTAAAGGGATCTCCTTTTCTAATTTCTCCAACTTATCTAAGTACAAAGTCCTAGAACATAGTTGCTTAAAGATATTGCTCAACTCAACCAATGCTTGAGATACTTCCTTACACATGTATCCATGTATTTCTAGTGGGAGTAAGCGTTGTAAGAAAACATGAAAATCATGGCTCTTCATACTCGAAACACGACATTCTCTTATTTTCACACAACGAGAAATATTTGAGGCAAATCCATCAGGACACTTGATCGAATTTAAGAATTCACGTAATTTTTTTCTTCTCATCATGTGATAAAGTGTAGCATGCAGGCGGCATTAAAAATGAATCACCATCACGATGTAGGTGCAACTCTGGCTTTAAACCCATATCCATTAAATCCTTACGGGCCTGCCAAGTGTCTTTCGTTTTCCCTTCAATATTCATCAATGTCCCTAGCACATTATCACACACATTTTTCTCTATGTGCATTATATCTAAGTTGTATCTCAGCTTAAAAGTCTTCCCATATGGCAATTAAAAAAAATGCTCCTTTTTCTCCAATTCAAACCATTTTCCTTTCATTTTCTCTTCTTTGTCCCTTTAACCGATTATGGATCCTTACCAAACTCAACTTGTTCAATTGTATTTAAATATTCCAAATGTCTTCCCCGGACAACGGCTGTATTGGGTCCCTAACATCCTTATTACCATCAAATATTTTGTCTCCTTTCGCCAACGATGATTTTTTGGGAGGAAACGACGATGTCCCATGTAGAAACACTTCATTCCGTACGTAAACGGATAAAAGAAGTTTATCCCATGCAAACTGGACAAGCTTTCTAGACTTTAGTGCTCCACCCAGACAAGTTGGCATATGCAGGGAAGTCATTAATAGTCCATAAACCTGATGTACGCAATTGAAACATTTTCCCAGTGTAAGCATCACATGTCTTAATTACATCTTCCCACAAATCCTTTAATTCATCAATCAACGGTTGTAAATATACATCAATATCATTTCTCGGAGAATTTGGACCCGAAATGATCATGGAAATAATGAAAAATGGTCCTTTAGACATTTCCACGGAGGCAAATTGTACATCACAAGAAAAATTGGTCATATGCTATATGCATTGCTCATGTTACCAAAAGCATTAAATCCATCGGTTGCCAAACCCAACCTAACATTGCGAGGATCCTGTGCAAATGATTCATGCTTTTTATCAAATTCTTTCCAAGCTTCAAAGTCTGCTCGATGCCTCAAAACATTTTCCTCATTGATGCGCTTATCATTATGCGACCTCATATCTTGAGCAATTCTCTTATTTATAAATAACCTCTGAAGCATCGGTTTTAATGGGAAATTACACAAAACTTTTTGAGGTATTTTCTTACATCCTTTATATTTCCATCTAGAGGTTCCACATCTTGGACATGCATCCAAATCCTCACACTACTTCCAAAAAAGTACACAGTCATATACGCAAGCATGTATTTTAATATAATCAAGTCCCAGGTCCTTAATTATCTTCTTAGCCTCATAAAATGACCCTGGGAGTGTCTTGCCAACTGAAAGGATGTCCTTAAGCACATTAACCAACATGTTAAAAGATTTATCAATCCGCCGATTCATTATTTTTAAATGAAGCAATTTCACAATGACGGATAGCATGGAATTCTTACAACCTGGATAAAGTTCTCATTTTTCATCATTCAATAATCTCATAAATGAATCATCTTTCCCTTTACGCCCATGAGAACCTTGGTTATTAGATTCTTCTCTATCCCCCCACCCATGCCCAAAATTACCAGAGGCAATATCATGAATCAACTCATGCATGTTGTCATCTTCTCCATCTTCCTCACAATTCTCAACCTCAAAGTCATCACCCAAATCGTGTTCAAAGTCTTCCCGTGATGTATCCACCTCGTGTAACTTTTTACTATTCCCTTATAAACAAATGATGTTCCACAACTTCTTGTGTTTGGTCGTAGTAGTTGTTGCATTTGACACAAGGACAAGGGATCTTACTCTGTGGCTCTTTATGGATAAATGCCAAATCAAGGTATTCTGTCACTCCTTTTTCATAAGAAGGATCCAATCTATTCTTGAGTTTCATCCAACTATTATCCATTTAGGTGGTCCTGACATAATTTCAACATTAAGGGTGTGTCTAATAAACTTTCTTTTAGCAACATGTATAAAATATTTTGTGCAAATTTTCGTTTGCTCCTAACAAATGTTACTCTTCATTTCCTGAATATTGGTGAAGAACTTCATGTAACCTACTAAACAAGATGTTTAAGCTAAATGTCTTGAATATATACTAAGTAATACAAATTAAATAAGTGAGTTGATTTCACTTTTAGTAATGAAACATAAACACACGTACACATATCAAATATGATTTTCCAAGAGGGAGATACGAAACACGTGCCTAATTAAGACCATATATCAACAAAAGTGATCAATGAAATAACTAAATATAGAATCATACCTATAAAACAAAATATATCAAAATAAGAAAATAAAAATAATAAGCGAGGAGAGTATTGATATATTAAAAATGATATTTGTAATTGAGTGGAGCTAATGTTTCCCCAACATATATAACAGGATGTAGGGCTGATACTTAATAATAAACATACATCTTCTTAACTTGAAATAGTTGAATATTAGCATAACCTTCAATGCATTAGCATGATGAAAATTGGTCATTGAATGTAAACATTACTTATTTATTTATTCAAAACAAATAAATATTTGGAATTTTTCTTTATACTCACTTTATCTAATCAATTTGAATGTATGCCTAACCATTCATATAATATACACAAACAACAATCTGTATGCATCATGCTATTCAAATTCTAAAATAAAATATTAAATGAAAATCATAGATACATGCATATAATTTACACAAACAACAATCTATATGCATCATGTTATTCAAATTCTAAAATAAAAAATTAAATGAAAATCATAGATACATGCATATAATATACACAAACATACACAATAAACACAGATCATCACTCAACAAACACACATGTATAGAGAGAGAACACACCTATTTCATGTTTCACAACTGAAGAGAGAAGAGATGAGGAGTTTGGTAACTGAAGAGCAGAGAGATTGAATAGAACAGAAGAGGGGTAGCTTAATAGAACACGTTGGAGTTAGAAGGGAGGTTACCGCAAATTTGGGAGAGGATCAACTTCGGTTTCCCTCTTTTTCTTTCAGCCGTTACATGCGTGGGTGTGTCAATTGTTCTTGCCTCTGTTTTGTTTTGTTTTTTTATCTGTACAAACAAATTTTACTTAAAAATTATAGGGTTATCTTAGTTTTTCAAAAGAATAATGATATATGCACCTACTCTTAGTACCAATCTAGTACCGAATGTGCTTTAAATGCATGTACCAAAGTGTGGACCCCACCATCCGAAGTGTGGATCCCACCACGGTACAATGTATTTAAAGCACATTCGGTACTGAATGTGTACTATGGGCCGGTAAGTGTAGCACGATCCTTTTCAAAAAGTTAATTGTATATAAAAATTTCATATTAGTAAAGGTTTCGTTAGTAACAGTATCAATATAAAAAAATGTAATTTTGTAAATATGTTGAGTCGTATTAAATTGATTTGTTTTGACCCAAATACAATCGGGTTAAGAAACCTAATTTGGCCCGATCACTTAATAATTAATATATTTCATCTAATGTAAAATTAAAAAAATGATGTTTATATATATATATATATATAAGCGAATTATCGTGTTGAGTCATGTTGAATCGTGTCAATTGACCAGAAATTAATTTATCATGCTATTTGTGTCGTGTCGTATTCTTAACGAGTCATGTTTGTGTAAGAAAAAACACGACATCATGTCGTATCATCTTCATGTCGGGTAAAATGATGTCGTGTCATGTTGGGCCAACACGACCTTATATGTCAATATAATTAAAAAAAATTACAATTTTACAAATGCTTTCATAAATTTGAAAGTATGAATTTTCGAACTTGTGAAAAAATATTAGGGGAAATAAATAAGAGTTAAGAATTTATTTGAAAAATAAGAAAAATTTATAAATTCTTAACAAATAATAATAATAATAATAATAATAACAACAATAAACCTTTAGTGACAATATCAAATAAATCGCCACTTATGTACCCCATCTAGTGGCAAACTATTTGTGTCATTAAATCAACAACTACAACCAATATAGTGATGGCTCGTTAACATAAAAACAATCGATCTACATGATAACATGTTAAACCACATCCGATTTTCATCTAAACTGAGAAACAAACTTTACATATAAAAAAATTACCAGAGGGAATAATATTTGCTGGAGCGAAATGATCAAGTTGATGATCGAAAAAATTTGTAGCAACCCAGACCCAAAGTGATTTTTTGGATTTAGCATTTGAATGGGTGGAAATAAATGTGTGATTTGAAGGAGTGTCTTAGGGTTCAACTTTAGTAGGTTAATAAAATGATTTCTCTTTTCATTATTGTCTAGCATCGATACACATTTATCTTCACATTCAAGTAATATAAAGGATCAATAACCAACTTTTTGGAATAAAAAAAAAAAAAATGAATTAAATATTAATTAAAAAAATATTTGAGAGATTATTTGATATATACCTAATAGAAATGAATTTTACAAATAGAAGTTTTAACATGTTCGATTTTGACTGCCTCCACAATCTAGATTTTATTTGTAGAAGTCTGAATGTGGCCCTTCTTTTCACATCTCAGATGCCCAATTAAAAAGAGAAAGTGAAGTTAACCTATTCCAAGAAACATATACACAGATCAACATCACATATTCATTCAAATACATGTAATTTATTTATTATAATCTAATACCTTCTTCTTCCTGTGATCTTCCCATGCATTTGGCTTCCTCATCAAGAAATTGAGCTCCTCAACCAGTCATGATTTCCCCTGTCAATAACACGATGATTTTTAAATGATGAAAACAAAGCACACCTATAAACTATACTAACAAAAAAACTTCAAACAGAATAAACAACCCACATGGTAGTGATGTATATTAGACCGATGTATATTAAACTGACTTTTAAATCGGAACAGTGCTGAAAAATATTTGTTAATTTTTTATCATTCTGGCGGCGGAGGGGAAATATTTAGTATGGCCGCCGACGAAGGATAATTGGAGAAGTTACGAAGATATGTGCGAATAATATATTTCATGGTAGCGATGGTGGTGACGGTTATGGTTTTATCGCTTCCACTTTTGGTAGCCATAGGGGATATTTTGGTGCCATGTTTCTTAATTTCCATCTTTACCTGCGTTCGATGTCACACTTTCAAACAACATTTGAATAAATACGCTTTCAAGAGTTCCTTCATGGATATTCCTATCGTTTCCATCGTCAGATCTGTTATTATCACGTATGCTTTTCAATTTCGCTTTACGTTGACAGAGAAGATGGAGGGTGTGAGAGTTTTTATTGAATACCTCTTAACTGTTGAGCTTCTTTTACAAAGTGCTTTTGGGATACCTGTTGCTACTTTAACCGTGCGGGGAGGATATAATTAAAGAAGTATCGTTTGATTAATGTGGGGCGTGTGAGAAGATTGGGAGGAGAAACTAATTAAGGAGTTTGCCACGTGGAAGTCTCATGTGGATTGAGCTTCTATTTTATATTTGTAACACCCTGCCCGCCCCGGGGAGAGCGAACGGAGCGCCACTTCGATAAAATAACTAAATCCACAATACAAGGTATAGAGCATCTAAATAAACCCACAATAATATAAATCCACTAATCTCAATCTCTTCAAATTAAATACAACAAATCTCTCGAATTAAATACAACATCTAACTCAAAATAAAATAAATCCCAATGCTCTATACATCAAAATAAATAAATACAAGTCTTCTCAAATGTATTAAAAATTCTTCCCAAAATATTCAAGATATAATCAATCTCCAATAATCCATAGCGCCCAAATCCACGCTAACCTGCCACTAAAAGAAAATATGGGGAAGTACACAATACGACAGGAAAGATGCTCAACAAATATATGTTAGCGATGAATAAAGCGTAACAACACGGGTATGAATATTCAAATCAAATACAAATCTCAATAGCATTTTATCAATAAATTTCTCAACAACACATTAATCGGGTCACCAGGCCTCACCACATCCGTATATGATTTATCAAGCCATAGCCCGGGAAACAGGAATCTTGGCGGGTGCTCAACATCCGTGCCATATTAAAATCTCATGACAACGTGCTCATCAATAATATAATGATACCACATGAATCAAAATAATTTAAACAATTATTTTTTAGATTTCAATGAATTTATCAATTCAAATATGAGTTCAATTAACAAGAATTCAAAGAGAATGACACTCGCGAGATTTAAGGAGCATATTGTGTAAAACCCCATACCTCAAACCATGATAAGAAACCAATGATCAACTCAAAAGATATACAAAAGCTCCTCCAAGAACCTCCAACAAAATAGCCCCAAGAACACCTCTAATCTAAGGTTGGAACTCACAAATCTCAAGGGCCAATGTGTATATAAAAAGAAGAGGAATATAAAATATATTTGCTGCCAAAATTTGTGCTAAAAGTATGTTAAAGGGCTTTCCCACGACTTCCTTTTATAATGCAAAGAAATGAAGGGTTGGAATCCAAAAGACTCCTTTAAATAAGGCAAATAAATGAAGAGTTGGAAGTCAAAACAACTTATGAAAATTACTTAATGTTCACCGACTTAGAATTCCAAGAGTTAAAAATATTTAAAAATCATTTTAAAATCCGGTTTAACTCCATTTTCGAAACCGTTTGAAATTCTCGCCTTTAAAAATAATAACCAACATATTTAAGCAATAAAAATAATTTTATCTTTTCCTCTTTATTTTGAAAATACCCCAAAAATTACGTGGATTGTTACACTTCCCCACTAACAATGGAATTTCGCCCTCGAAATTCGCCGAATGCTTAACTCTCAAAATCAGGCCACTACACTAACTCCAAAAATAAATCACGTCTCCCAAAAATAAATTCCTCACCTCTAATCTAGATGCCTATCACGAATATCACATAAAATTTGCTATCTCCAAAAATTGTTATCCACGCAATGAACCCAAAACTCAAGCCCCGAGGGTTGCCATATACCTAAAGCTCTGATACCATTTGTAACACCCCGCCCGCCCGAGGAGAGAGAACGGAGCGTTAATGATACACCCACTTGTTCTCACCCATCACCCAACTCTCCCTCATCAAATAAAAGCAGTTGGCTGCATTTCAAACCAGAGCTTCAAGACAAAACTCCATAAAATTCTTTCATAGGCCACAGTTGTACAAAATAAAAAAAACTAAAACAGAAACCCATGACCAAACTATGATTAGCTTATATTATCATGGTTTAGAAGCTTTTAAACATTTCAACAATTAATTTCGTTGAAGAAGAGACGAAGAATTTAAAGACTGAAAATAACAAATTTCAAGATAGGTAGGTAGGAACTAAAAAAAATTAAAATATAACCTACCCAAAGCAGAAAAACAGTTTCCAAAACAAAAATTGTTTATCTGTCGAACAACAAAAAAGCCAACAAAACCCATCTTACCACCTCTCTCTTTTACCCGAAAACCCTGTTCATTCCATCTTTCTTTGTTATGAACTCTCTTCCATGTTCAAGAATTAATAGTAAAATTACTATAAAATAGAAAAATACAAAACAAAAGGCCCAAAAAGATTAAATATGAAATAAATCCCCAACAAAACTCACCGTCATAATACTTTCCAAATCCTGAATAAGAAAAAAATAAAATCACCGGTTGAAACCTTTGACCTGCAAAACCAAATCACAAACAACAACAGGAAATAGAAAAAAGTTGAGGAAAAATTGAGATATAGAGGGAAAAAACTAAATCGCAAGGCAAAATGTAAAAAAGTTATCGGGAGAGAGAGAGTGAAGAACTTCTTGCATCTGCTTGTAGAATGAAGGAAAAACAAAAACAAAAGTGAATACAATAGTATTAGGCAGTGAAATTGTATCACCCGTTCCAGACGTTGATAGTATACACCGATCCAAAATAAAATCAGTGCACAAAAATAAAATCCAAAAAGAAGAGGAGAGAGAGAGAGAGAGGCATACCGTTATAACAAAGAGGAAGCATCGAATGGGTAAATGAAGGACTGTTCTACCGTTCATGAATCTTAATATTAAGGGGTCACATAGATAGGTTCATTGTAAGAAATCATAAATGCCTTATTTTATATTTTATAATAATAAAAGATAGAGATAAAATATAGAGTGCCACGTGGACACTCTCAATGAAGATGACTCTTAAATGCTAATAAATGCCTTGTTTTGCATTTTAGAGTATATAGAGATTACAATTATAAAAATTATCAAATATTATAATATATATAAAATACCAACTTTATGCGTGCACACACACATGTCACGTGTCCCAAAATCGTGTCACCGTATCATTTTCCAAATTCAATATACAAATTCTCTTGTGAATATACAACTCCTCTTATTATTTATTAGATTCTAATCACAAAAACATTTGGTCTTACTTCTCTATCATAAATTTCTGTTGATTATAACAAAAAAATTACTATTTAAAAAAAGACATAAAGTTGATTTTAACAAAAAAAAATTATTACCTAAAAAAACTGAAACTTAGGAGGTATAAAGCTCTTAGAGGAGAACATATATAATATACAACTAATTTTTTGTGCCCATTTCATTAAACAAATCTATACATATAATAGCAACTCTAACTAAGGCTAAACAAAGGTAAAACACCTAAATTGAGAAAAAAACTTTTGTAAACTAACCTGTTTGTGATGTATTCTTAAAATGAGCATAGAAACACAGAGAGGATTGTAGAGAAAGTGTGGTGAAAACTTTTGTGGGATTTGGGTTGAATTGACCTTGATTTTTCGGTGCTGGAGGGTCTATTCAATGAATAACTTCTCTTTCATGTCATAAACGATTAAAATCTTGCGATTCGTATTTTTCAATTCCAACAAATTATAAGATTACATAATGTATTTATTGAAAATTACATGAAAATCAATATAGCAACGTTATAAAATTTAGAAAATGGGGATAGTTAAGATTTAGGAATTTACATAATTGGTTATAACATACTATTCTCATTGAAAAAGTGACCTAAAATCATTTTCTATAGAATTAAAAAAAAGTATTACGACTTTAGAAAAGCTCCTAAATATGAAGAATAATTGTAAAAAATTCACATAAAATCATTTAGATATTTGAATAATAAAAACAACAAACATATTAAAGAATGTAAACAACAAAACAAACCTAGTACAAAAAAGTTAAGTCAATGTGAATTATGCGCTAGCAAAACTTAAGAGATTGAGAATGATAGTAAATTAACCAAAAAAAAGAATGATAGAAAAACTCATCGATTTTCATACTATTACCCTTTACCTAAACTAAAAAAAGTATTCCAAACGAAATGGATTATAATTTCTTAATATTCAAAATGTTGAGAGTGCACTAAGATTGCAAATACCCCTTTAACAATGCAAATAAACTCCTAAGGGACTATTTGATATACGTGATTTTTCATGACAAATGCAAAAGTGACAAATGAACGATTTATCTACTTTTGTATGCATTTGATAGGATAATTTGTCATGACATGTGAACCCTTGATTTTGGTGGCAAGATTTGCTCACCTCTAATCCACAGTGAAAAAGTTTTCCCTCAATTTACAATTTTTCTTTTTGTTAAAATATTTTTCTATATTATTGAAAGCAACCACTTTTATAGCATACTATTCTCAACCACTTTTTATTGAAAGCAACCACAATTTACAACCACTTTTTATTAAAAATAAAAATATTTGTTATTTTAAAAAAAGTTTATAAAAATAAAAAGCGTTTTTATTATGAAAGCAAAAAAGTTTTGACAGTTTAACGAAAATTCTTTTATAAAAAAACAGTTTTGTTTAAAAAAAATTGTTTTCAATGTTTTTCTAAAAAAATTATTTGTATAAAAAAGCAGTTTCGTATAATAAAAAAAAAATATAGAACCAAAAATGTCTTGTTTTAAGAAAATTGTTCTAAGTTTTTTTAGGACATCAAAATTATACTAATCCTGAAAAAAAATTCTTTTGATACAAAGAACTCTTTTGTTTTAAAAAAATAGATAAGAAAAATAGTGCAATTTAAACTATTTTACAGTATTTTTATAAAAAAAAATATCTTTTTGATAAAAGCCCACTTTTATGTTTTTTAAAAACGCCAAAATTAGTCTAATCCTAAAGACAATGGTTTAAAAAAACTGTTTTTATATAAAATTATATAAATCCAAGATCAATATTTTTTTTTAAATTTGCCATATTTTTATGCTCTAAATACTTATACATTCTTAATGACAAACATACTTTCTTCACAAAAAGGAAAAATACAATAATTCAGGAATCTAATCCAAATGAGAAAAATCATTTTTATTGGAGATAATAAAGGAAAAACATAACATAAGGTGTAAAAGCATATTGTGAATAGGAAAGAGGAGATAATACCTTGATTTTTTTAGTAGTAGCGTTCATTTTGAACAGGTACATGATTTGATTGTATGGGTGTATAAATAGTTGAAATCTCTTGAGATTTGAGGAATTTAATTAGGTAGTTTCTAGGGAAGTGGAAGTGGGCATAGGAAAATGGAGGGGTGGGGAAGAGGGAACGGGCAAGAGATCTTTAGATTTAAGTTAAAGCTATTGATAGAGATTTAATGATATTTAATGCATTTAATGCATTAGTCTTTATTGCTTGATACGTGTCCATTCTCTCTAAAGAGACACCAAAATTATATTATGTTATTAGATTAGGTTCGAGCCCCGCGCGATGCGCGGGAGATTTTAAATATGAATAATGATATGAGTACAGAAGTCTCCCCCAAAATCTTATGTGAATTTCACTTGCTCTCTTACCTGCCTATTAAGTATTGCCTTGTTTTATGGAGTCCCGCCAGAGCACCATATTAATTGTTTTTTTGGAGAGTTTTGGGGGAGTTGTTTGGGACTCATAGAACTACTCTTTAAATATTAGGACAATACTAATTTGATTTGATCCAAAGCGCTAAACACAAATGCGATGTTAAATTATTTATGTCTTGAACATTATTTAAGTGTTTTTTCAGTGGACACTATAAAATTTAGGGTTAATTACATTTGGGCCCCTCAATGTTGCCCCAATTTGCAATTTCTCTCTCTCTTTCAATTTTTCAAATAACACCTCATACTTTGAAAACGGCTACAAACAACTCTCTCTCGTCTAACTCCATTAATTTTTGGCAAAAACCATTAGTCATTTGCGTGGCACATGACCTTAAGTAAGGGCATTTTTGTCCACATGTAATTATTTTTGAAAAAATCATTAAAAAACAGAAGAATAAAAAGTTTAAAAATTAAAAAAAAAACAAAAAATAAAATAAAATATTGGAAAATTTTCTAAAAGACGAATATATATTTAAAAATGCTAAAAAATACCAAAAAATATTTTGAAAACGTCAAAAATCCTATTAAAATTTAAAAGGATTAAACATTTAAATATTCCAAAAAAATTTACAAATTTTTAAAACATTTGGAAATTACAAATATATATTTAAACACTGAAAATTTCAAAATATATTTAAAAATACTAATAATTACTGAAAAATACAATGAAATTAACGTTTAAAGACATTAGTTCAAATTCTGGAAAAAAAAATCGGGAAACAATACAAAAAGCATTTAACAAAAATAAATTCCGAATAATAAAAAAAATCTGCAAAACGAAAAAAAAAACTAAAAACAGAAAAACAAACAATTTCTAAAATTAAAAATCCAAGAACAAAAATTCCAGAAAAAAAAATCTGTTTTCACAACAACAAAAATATGGAAATTTGCAAACAATTAAAATTCTAAAAATCGCAAAAAAAATATAAACAAACGGGATTTATTTTCGAAGAAATACAGAAAAAACTAATATTTATTGGAAAATACACTAAAATACCAAAATACAAAAAAAATTCTCCATGAATACAAAAAATGGTTTTCCCATTATAATTTTTTTTCCAGCAATAATTATTTTTCTAGCAATAAAAAATTATTTTAAGCAAATAAAAAATGATTTTCAACAATAAGAGAATGATTTTCAGTAATAAAAAAAAAGATTTTAAGTAATTAAAAACTATTTTTAACAAACAAAAAATGGTTTCAATAAATAAAAATATGGTTTTCCCAAGATATAAAAAAATAAAATAAAAAAGGAGATCTATTTTTTTAACAAAAAACACTATTTTTTTTAAATATGATTTTCAGAAAAAATAAATAAAAAATAAAAAGCGGATATATATATATATATATATATATATATATATATATAGAGAGAGAGAGAGAGAGAGAGAGAGAGAGAGAGAGAGAGAGAGATCCTCCATGTTTAATTACTTGTTAGTGGATATGTAGAGCTATAATTAAACAGCCAAATAGAGAATGTAACTATCTACGTAGAGCTTTGAAAGAGTTTCACCTTATTATTGTTTGGACATGACCTTTGTTGTTTCCATTCTTCAACAATAGGACTGCTTACATGGATATGGCAAAGCTGGTTAGGGCAAAAAATGACTGCTTTGCTTCCTGCTTTGGCTTCTCAACTAAAATGACGGCTTAATGAAGAGATGAGTCTATTGGTAATTGAGACTTTAAATGCTTGTATAGCTTCGGTACTTACGTTTGGTTTTAATGTCTTGGTTTGGGTGTGTCTTTTGGGTTTTCAAGTACACTACAGGGACACATCGGATGTACATATCAAATATATATCTTTAGAAGTTTTATTTTCAAGAAAGAAGGAAAATAACAATAGGTGGCTTTTCAATGCCTCAAACTTGACTCCAGAGAACAGAAGAAAATGAAGAGGTTTTCTTGGAAGAAGAAAAGGCTTTGACGATTAATTAAAATGCCACGTGGACACCATCGTTGTTTTGCATAATTAAAAGCTCTTTAGATTGAATGCAAGTCACGTGTCAAATTTCTCTTAAGAGACACCAAAATTATATTATGTTATTAGACTAGTACGCACGTATATACAGAGATATATGAACAATACAACAAACTACTCAATTACTCAATGCAATTCAATATATGTATAAATATATATATATATATATATATATATATATATATATATATATATATATATATATATTCAATGTTTTTAACGCTCGAACATATTTTTTCTTTTTTTATGAAAAAAAATACTTGGGTTGAAGTTTAACATGTTTTTTTTAAATTACAATGTGTAAATTTGGAAGTGATAAACATATCCTATAAACATCTACATATACAAACTTCATTAAACCATATTCTTTAAAACCAACAAATAAAAATGATTGTATTAAAAAAGATATAAGATAATGTTCCCTGCCACAAAATTGCATATTTTTAATGTCTTGCACAACACTAATTTTATCACCTAAAGTAACAATAATTTACAGCAACATAATTTTCAGAAACTATAACAAAATACTAAATAATGAAAACCCATTCTAAATATACAAATCGTATTCTCTTATAGATCAAGATAATGAAATATATTCTATACTATACCTTTACATATCAGTTCTGTATCACGCAAAATCAGAAATTATGTCTAAACGATACGAATTGGTTTTCACGAACGGAGGCTCCACAATAGGGTGAGAGCAAGTGGGAACTGAAAAAACACAATAATCTCCCCATTAGTTCCAAAATTAACCTATCAAATGGATAAATACAAATGCTAAGCAAGAAAATGCATTCATAAAACAAACATGTTCACGCTTATCAGACGCAAGTACTATTTTTCAATGGAAATTAGCACAATGCCAAACTAACTGTTATCATCATGCTGCTTCATCATTTTAGGCGTGGTTCATTTGGTAATAAAATAAAAATATCTCAAAGCTCCCTCACCTAAAAAAATATCCAAGAACCTCTTCCCAAATCCGATACACGTGATAATCCCTAACTCATACACATTAAATAAAATTTCAACAACACTACGCACAAATTATCACCATAATTAAAAAAAATCAGTTGTATAACTTATACATTGAAAAAATATCAAACACATTTCCAGAAATCAAGTAATGTCATAAAACTTAAATATGGAAAGCAAGAAAAACCATTAAACCTTATATAGGGAAGAGTTAGCAAAAATGAGTTCCCTTGTACCTTTTGCTCTAGTGTGGTACCTGTACCAAATTGCAAAACATGGTATGAAAATCATGGCCGTCCCTGGGCATGTGCCAAATGGGCAATGGCACAGGTCCATTTTAGAGTATGCACCTATGTATGTATATTATAGGGGTTCAAAAATATTTTATGTATATTAAAAATATCAATTTTTAAAATAAATTTAATTTTTAGGGGCCTATTTTTTTTAACTATTTAAAAACAATCTGTACAAAGGATTCAACTATCCAAAAATCTCACCCAACTAAAATAGGGCCCTAAAAAATAATTTTAATTTTTTGGGGGTCCATTTTAGGTATTTAATATTTTTGTACAATATATTTTTTAGAAGGGCGTTAAATTGATTTTCGCACAGGGTACTCCCAATCTCAAGACCGCCCGGATGAAAATGAATGTATGAGCTCTCACGGTTTATAAACCAACATAAATTTTAAATAAATCATAACTTAAAACAACAAATATATTTTTGTACAATATATTTTTTAGAAGGGCGTTAAATTGATTTTCGCACAGGGTACACCCAATCTCAAGACCGCCCGGATGAAAATGAATGTATGAGATCTCACGGTTTATAAACAAACATAAATTTTAAATAAATCATAACTTAAAACAACAAATTATATCTTGAAAATCAAAATAGTCAAACTAAGCTACAATCAAGCCTAGATCACAAATGTTGAAATTTTAAAGCTATAATTTTAATAAAATCTAGTTTCAACGATCAAATTAACCTAGTTAAATTTGTAAAACTGAATTTAATAAGTGTTGTAGTTAAATGTGGTTCAAGAAGGTGAAAAAATTAAAGAGAAACAAAGAGAGGGGGAAAAAGGTTTACGAAATATTTTTACCTTGAAAACATTCTGTAATTTGTTGTCAATGCTCCTCAAATCATTCTGTAGTCTCTAAATAAAATCATTATGTAAAACATTATGCGGACGCAGTACAAATAAAATCCATTTTCAACAACAAAAAAACAACAATATGAGGAAAATATTGAAACCGTAAACAGATACGGAAAAAAAAATTAAATATCATTCAATAAAATCATTCTGTAAAACATTATGCGGACGCACTACTAATAAAATCCATTTGCAACAACAACAAAAAAAATATGGGGAAAATATTGAAACCATAAATAGATATGGAAACAATGTTTTTTAAATATCATCTATACATTAAAGAGAAAACTAAGAGAGAGAAATGAAAATGCTAATACATTTAGGTTACAAACTTACCTGAGAAATCAAAACATATTATAGATAGATGCCTCCAGGCGCACTTTAACTTAGATTAGATGTCGTGATAGATGTTTGGAGACTGGAGGTGTCTATCGATTGGGATGAGTTGCGGTTCGATGGATGAGCAGAAAAAAGAGAGACGTGAGAGATATTGTGGGAGATTGGGTGAGAAGTGAGAAATGGGTTGGGATTGAGAGATAAAGTGGGGAAAAAGAGTTGGAGTTTGTTCAAGAAACACGTGTGGTCACAATGGGTCTTCAAAATAGGTGGGTTTCTCTCTCTTCAGGAAAAAGCTTCAAGAAATTTTAGAGGGCTTAGATTTGACGTGTCTCTTTATTAATCACTCTCTCAATACATATGAGCTTTTATATAGAGTATAAAGACAAGAGTTTTTTCTATTGTTCAAGCATAAAATATATTTAGAAAACACCCATACCCATTGTTTCTAATATATTCTTTTCAATACTTAATTTTTATTACATATTTATCACCGAAATATTTAATAATGCACAATTAAATAAAATTTAATATTTTTAATTACACTCGCGCATCGCGCGGATTGACACCTAGTTATATTATATTTTGAAGAAGCATAAGTTTTACATGAGACATTTTCTAATAGGTTTCATCACAATATTTTTTTTCCTAATAGATCCTACTTGTACATATAGTAAATATTCACTACATGTTTATAAATAGGATCAATTGGAACAAAATATTTTTTTAAGAGACTTAATTGAGCAAAAAACTAAAAAAAAGTAGTAAAATGAGGGAGATTTACGTACAATAGGGAGCTATAGAGGTAGGGTATAAAAGAAAGTATTTTAGTAGAGGAACATAATAGAAGAGAGAGAGGGGTTGGTGTTAGGGTTCGGTTCCCGAGAAAAAACAATCAATCAAATGGGTTATTCTACAAGAACGAGCGAGGTTAAATCAAAGAAGAGAAAGAGGTTTGATGAAGAAAACGAAGACGAAAAGGGCAAATCAGAGACGACCTATCCTAACGAGGATTCTGATTCAGACGATTATGGTTATCGAACCTCAACGACTGCTGAGGAGTATCATCGTTATGAAGAATCTGTCTATAATAGCAAGGTACGTAAACATATGCATGCATGTGTCTGTTCTCTTTCTTACTTCGTAACAAAATATAAATGAACCCTATATAATACTATATACAGGGCTACGATGTGGAAAGCTTCCCCGGTGTATGTACGATCGGTCAAATTATGCCAACGGATTTGGAGAATCCCAGAAATGTCTATTATGTTATTGTTAGCCATCAAGGACTGCTGTCAAAGTAATAGCGGGACAAACTACACTCTCGACAAAATCATCAAGCCTAACGGCCAGTGTATTCGTGGCTATACACATTACATCACTTTTGAGGCCACTGATGCTGTTGCTAGTCGTACCGATACGTTTCAAGCAAAAATTCAATATGGATTTGCGAATCAGGATCACGTCGTCGAGGAATGTAGGATCAAACCTCCAACCATCCAACCCTAGTCACATGTATGTAATTTCCATCTCATTTCATTATTATTATTAGGGGGTTTGGGGGAAAGTTTCTCATAAAAATAGGACACTCCACATAATTTTATAAATTCAGTCTCTGTACTAAAAACACCATAAAAAATGGTGCCGCTGGCGTAGACCAAAAAAATGAACTCCTAACTCTAAAAGGACCACGCAAATAAATGTTATTGTACCATAGGGACTAAATTTATAAACTTGAAAAGAATTTTCCTAAAAATCCAAATATAGAAAGGAACATGACATTTACCTTAACTCTCTATTATTATTATTATTATTATTATTATTATTATTATTATTATTATTATTATTATTATTATTATTATTATTATTATTATTATTATTATTATTATTATTATTATTATTATTATTATTATTATTATTATTATTATTATTTGTTGATGTAAAAAACTAGATTTGATCTAATTATTTAATCACAGATAAAAATGAATATATGAATATAAGACAAAGGATTTTTAAAGTGGTTCAGCCTTGAAAGAATGGCCTACGTCCACTGTATTTGTTATTGATGACTGTTTGCAGAATTCTCGATAATGGATTTACCAAGAAATTCCGAGTCCCCCACTAATGAGGAGATTACAATGTATTTATAGCCTTGAGGCTGTACAAATGAAAGGACAATGCGTTTTTATCTAGTAGACATGTAAATTTGTATGATATTAATGAGTATTTAATGCGCAGTCGTCTCTTTTGATTCTCTTGATTTGGGTGTGTTGTACGCTAAGTAGCTCGACACGCATAGAGTTGATTGGGGAAGAGCAAGAGCTGCTCGGACCGCCTAAGTAGCTCGACACGCTCGAGTTGCTCGGAGCCCTTGAGTTCCTCGTGGCTTCTTATTTGTTCGGTGGATTTGAGTTGCTCGTCTGGAGTATTCGCATTTGCCATGTAAGTTGACACGTGTCTCAGGTGATTGGTCCATGTCAGCAGACTAAATTTGGTATCAACAGAAGTCCCTAAAGTTTCGTAGTTTGATGTTGAAGAAAAGTATGGAACATTCCGTTGCTTAGATTTTCGGTTTGTACGATTTTTAGGAAAACATTCGGTGTACATAACTCCTTTTTAAATACACAGTATAAGACCTCATAAATATTTTGAATTTTCATAATCGCTTCATTTTTT
The DNA here is from genome assembly GCA_949130495.1 of Sambucus nigra. Classification (NCBI taxonomy): domain Eukaryota; kingdom Viridiplantae; phylum Streptophyta; class Magnoliopsida; order Dipsacales; family Adoxaceae; genus Sambucus; species Sambucus nigra. Next base: position 445,855,911 of record OX422218.1, on the reverse strand, counting down.
GTGCCCCTTTTCTTCTTTTTAGCCGCCAGATACGCAAACGTACGTCTTAGTAATCATTGCTTTTTCTATTCCCGAGGTAAAGTATTTAAAGACGGCAAAAATACTATCGTCTTCTACTTTTAAAACCTGTGTCTTCGAACTTTTCATTTCCTCTCTATCTTGTGCGTTCGTTTCTTTCCTTGTTCATTGTCAATTGGTTCACTCTTTTCCTGTAAGATCTTATTCCTTCTCTTTTATTTTGCTTTGATCATCATGGTTTATGTTGTTGAATCGCTTGACAAATTTCTTTCTGAATTTTCAATTCCTTCATGGGTCATTTTGGAGGAACTTTCTGAACCTTCTGAATATTTCTCTTTGGCTGAGGGATATTGATTCCCAAGTCTCTTTGTGGCCGAATGTGGCTTTTCTTTTCCTCCAAATCCTTTATGTTTGGAGTTCTGTCAATATTTTGACGTTGTTCCTGCAAAAATAGCACCGAATACCTGGAGAATAGTTAATGGAGTCCATAGGTTAAATCAAATTTATGGAACCCGTTTAGGAATTCCATAAATTATGTTTTGTTACAGATGGGTTGTCAGCGATAGTACTTTTTATTTAAAAACTAGGTTTTTGAATAGGGCTTTAGTTGTTAATCTTCCAGATGCTAATAGGGATTATTTTGAGCATGGTGTTATTATGAAAAATTGGCAACATACTCCATTGAATGGAGATGCTGTATATCAGGGTCCCAGGTGTCCCCCCTATGGCAATAAAATAGGTTGTTTTTTATTTTTTAAAATCTTGTTTTCTTGATGTTTGATAAAATGTATCACTGACATTTAATTTCTATTTATTTTCAGTTGACAGCAAAAGAAAATCTCCCAAAGAAGCTGAAGTTAATTTGAAGCACTTAAAACTTATCTGGAGTTTGCACCAATCCGTGGCCAAGGATCATATCAGATCTGCTTCTTATTTGTTGCAGTACAAGAGCTATATTTCATCCCTTACTGCTCGTCCAGTGGTGGCTGACTGGGGTGGAGATGGGTGAAGCGGGTCCAGTGGTTGAGGATCACCGGAGATGGGTCGACGAACCACCACCTGCTAGTGATGGCAGGAGGTTGGAATCGGGTTCTGATCAATGTAATGGGTCGTAGGTTAAGGTCGTCGGCGCCGTGGCAGGTGGACCGACGGGCTTCGAGTTTGGGTGGTTCTGGCGGGTTCTGAGTTTGGGTGGTTTCGAGTTGTGGAGCTGGAGTCATGTTCTAGCCGAAAATGGGTCAGGCTGATTGGGTCGGAGTTTCGTTGGGTATGGTATCAGCAGGTGGTTTCGGACATTGGGGGGGGGGGGGGGGGGGGGCTGTCGCCGACGGGTATGGGTTTTCCCTCAGGTTGTGGCTCAAGCGAGTTCGGCGGCTGGTTTCGGGTTGAATGAGTTGGAAGCCACCACTTGCCGGTGGTGGAGGGTGTTAAAAAGTGGTTTGGATTTGGATGTTGTTGTTTTATGTTGTTAATGGAGGTTGTTATGGAGGTACGAGTGAGGATAGAGAATGAGTGGTATCGTGGAGAAGATGAAGGAGGGGGTTATTGTGTGTGGTGAGGGTGTAGGAAATTAGGTGAGGTTGAGTGAGTATATGGGTGTAGGATGGGTACAGGGTATTTGTGTGTGAGTATGGGGTATAGTTGTGGGATTATGGGTGTGTGTGTTTAATTTGGACACCTAAAAATAACACTAACTAAAAAATAAAATTAATAAAATTAAGAATCTAAATATAAAATCCTAATCTAAAAATAAAATAAAGACTCAAATAAAAAAAAGAAATTAAAAAATAAAAATCTATTAAGACTAAAACTAAAATCCTTAAAAGAAAATATAAAATATAATAAAAATAAAAATAAATGAATTCCTAAAAAAAACTAATCCTAATAAGAACTAAAAACTAATCAAAATCAAAATAAAATTATACTAAATAAAAAGAAATAGAAAATAGAAAATAAATCCTAAAAAATCTAAATAAATCCTAAAATAAAACGACTCAAACTAATAATCTAAGAAAAATCTAAAAAGCACAAACTAAACACACATGGGGTTCGGGTTAGGTTAAGGCTCAGCTTTGGTACGTGACTGGGGAATTAGCTCCAATGGACTGCAAATTGCCTTGAAATAATGTTTTTGACACCGTAACTGCAATCAAGCCTGCACATTGAACATTTACACGCGTAAGACCATTATTGTCGAGAATTAGCAACTAAAATACATCTATTCGGGGTACAAAATATACACTTTTGGGTGCTTATCATAAATGATGTGGGCTTTCTTGTCTCTTTATTTCCCCAAAACAACCCCAACCACAAAATCTCTCGCATCACACATAAGCTCGAATGAAAAGGTCCAATTTGGAGCTTGCATGATGGGAGAGGAGACTAGCATGCTTTTTATTTTGTCAAAAGCGTCTTGGCATGCTTCACTCCACTCAAAAGGGGAATTATTCATAAGTAGGTTGCTTAAGGGCCTATCGATGGCATTAAAGTCCTTAATAAACCTACGATAAAGCCCTGCGTGGCCCAAGAAAGAGCTCGCATCCTTTAGTGAATTAGGTGGGGGGGGGGGGGGGGGGGAGATCGACTATAACATCAATTTTCTACCTATCGACTTCTATACCTTTGGATGACACAATGTGACCAAGAACTACGCCTTCAGTAAAATAACTTGACACTTAGTACCAAGTTCTTTTTCACACATCGGGATAACACCTTCTCAAGATTAGCAAGGCAATGGTCAAAGGAGGGGTCAAAAATGCTAAAATCGTCCATAAACACCTCATGACACCTTTCGACCATATCGTTAAAAGACTAAGCATGCACCGATGAAAGGTTACGGGTGCATTACGTAATCCAAATAACATACGTTTGTAGAAAAACGTACCAAAAGGACACGTTAACGTAGACTTCTCTTGATCTAACACGTCCACCTAAATTTGGTTATAACTGGAATGACCATCTAAAAAGTAATAAGATGGGTGGCCCGAGACCCTCTCAAGCATTTGGTCCATAAACGGTAAGGGGAAGTGATATTTTCTAGTTCCAGTATTAAGCTTCCAATAGTCAATACAAACGTGCCACCTAGTGGTACATTTTGGGATAAATTCACCCTTTGCGTATTTGACCATAATCATTAACGACTTCTTCGGGACGACTCATATACGACTCACCCATATGCTATCCGAGATGGGATAAATGATGCCCGCATCCAATAATTTTATAATTTTTCTCTCACGACATCTTTCATCGTGGGGTTCAAATGCCTTTCCATCTCCCTTGAGGATCTCACGTCCTCCTCGAGTTGAATTTTATGGGTGCATATTAGGGGAATTATACCTTCAAATCCGTGATGCTCTAACCAAAAGCACTTTGGTGCTTCCTCAAAATGGACATTAGCTTTCGCTATTGCTCTTTATTCAGGCTCAAGGAGACAACAACAAGATATGTCTCATCCTCTCCTAAATAAGTATATTTGACTATCGAAGGAAGCCTTTTCAATTTGAGGGTAGGAAATTTCTCATCGGAGGAACCATGCGCGATTCCCTCGGGGGTAGTTCCTCGAATTGATAATCCTAACTAATATCTCTCACATCCTCATCATTATCACTTGCATCAAATAACTCTTCTATATCCTTTCCTTCTTTCTCTAACTCGGTGTACTCACTATTTCTTTCACTCGCCATAACAAGACACGCCTCTAACGGATCCCTAGTGTGATTACCCTCAAAGTGTTCGTGTAATACCTCCTCTATAAGATTTGTCCCACATAACTCGTCTTCATCACCCATTTGCTTGGTGATGTTGAAGATATTAGTTTCAAGTGTCATATTCCCGAATGTGAGTTGCATTTGATCATTTTGCATGTTAATCAAAGCATTATCAGTAGCTAATAATGGGTGGACAAGGATCATGGGAACATGATGGCACAAGGGAGAGGAGGGATCAGTGTCCTAAATGACAAAATCTATTAGTAATTATAAAGTGTCGACTTGGACAATGACATCCTCAACAATCCCCCGAGGTATCTTCACAAAACGATCCGCGAGTTGGAAAGTAATTTTTGTGGGCTGAAGTTCCCCTAAATCAAGATGTTTATAGATGGAGTAAGGGAGAATATTAACACTCGCCCCTTAATCTAATAGCACTCTCTCAATTTTTCTCTCTCTAATAGTGCACGTAATGGTAGGTACGCCCGGATCTTTATACTTTGGCGAGAGGTTGCTCAAAAGTATCCGAACTTATGTTTTGTGCTAAGAACACCTTATTCTTTACCTTTAGTCTATGTTTCACCATTAGCAAGTCCTTAAGAAAGTTTTCATAGGCGAGAATTTTCTTTATTGCTTCAAGAAAAGGTAAATTATGCTTTACTTGCTTAAGCACTTCTAAAATATCATCACAGGTGGTCCTTTTAGGGGTAGGGACCAACCGTTGAGGGTAAGGAACGACTAGGGGGTTTCACTACCACCTCGGGCCTTATTGTGTCCTATTTATCACTCTCTTCCAAGGGGTCATCTTCGGCCTCTTTCAAGCCGGGAAAAACCTCCTTGTTATTTTGCTCGCCGTGTGGGGGAGGTGACAAGTCAACAACCTTCCCACTATGTAGAGTGGTAATATCTTGACACTACTCTTTGTTCTCATGGGTATTAGAGCTAACACAATTTTTACCTTAGGGAGGTCTTTGGACTTGGACGAAAAACTTTCCCTTCTCTTGGACACTCAGGGAAGATTGCACCTTAGAAAATGATGCCTTTAAGTCAGTAAAATTTTGGAAATTTTGAGCATTTATCGCTAACTAAGTTTGCATGAATTAGACTAAAGTTTCCTCGAGACTCTTCCGCTGTGGCACAGGAGGGGGCGCTTGCATAGGTGGAGCTTGTTGGTAAGGTGGAGGTGGTGGCGGTTATTAGGCAACATGTGGATTCAGGTTCATCACTTCAGTTGCCCATAACTAAAACTCGGATGGTTTCACCACGAGGAATTGTAGGCGTTAAAATTACCTTTATAGGCTCCCACCGCCTCAACTTGCTCTTGGAGGATCACTTTGTAGGCGGGTGTCGTCGAACATTCCTTAGTTAAATGTCCTTCCTCACAAATAGTGCACTCCTCCTCTCTCATTGCTCGACTGGAGCCGAATAAGTCTCTCCCCTAGCTTCGTCCACGTCTTCTAATCTCTTGGATAGTTGATTAATTTAAAGTTTTAATTCGGCCTTTTTGTTTAATTGATAAAGATCAAACACGGAAGGAGAAGTGAATGTGTGTCTAGATTTGAGTTGAGTATTTGGATTCGATGTGTCCCACGTTGGAGTAGTTTTAGTGACATAATTAAAGTGGGACTCTGCATCATCCACGTCTAACCCTAAGAACTCTCCCGGGCATATAGTTTGAACTAGTTGTGTGGAACGTCAGCTTATCCCATGATGGAAGTAGGATATGAGTCTCCACTTTTCAAAATCGTGGTGTGGGCATATGTTGATTAACTCATTGAACCTCTCCCAATATCTATCAAAAGGTTCATTTTTGTTTTTCCTAAAGGTCTGAATTTGAGGCCTAATAGAATTGGTCCTAGGTGCGGGAAAGAACTTTTGTAGAAACTTAGCCTGCATATCCCTCCACGTACCTATCGAGTTCAGTTCTAGTGACCAAAGCCAAGTCTTGGTCTTATCCTTCAGGGAAAAGGGAAAAAGCTTGAGCCGCACTACGTCTTGGGTGCACGTTTGGTCATTGAACATCTCACACACCTCCTAAAACTCTCTAATATGGAGGTAGGGTTTTTTCGACTCCATACCATGAAACATTGGGAGAATCTGAATCATTCCATTCCTAAAGTGAAACTGTCCCGCATTATAAAAAAATATAATGCAACACAGAGCAATGATTCGCTCGGGGTATAAGATGTTTCTTAGGGGAGATACGACATCACTTCCTCACCCGTCCCGAAACTAGCGTGGTCAGACATTACGCTCTCACTTAATGAATCGATATCCTCACTGGACGCCCAAGATGTGTGACTCACAATGTGACTCGTGATGGAGTTGTGGGGTGTAGGAGGTGGAACCCAAAAATTTGGAGCGTTTGGCTATCAGGATTAAATTTGACTATGGGATTTTCGTGTACCGTAGGAGGAACATGATTGAGATTAGATTGAATGTTTTTCATTTAAAGCACGTAATAATATTTTGAAAATATATTTGGATTTTTTTGTACTTTTTGGTTTTATGATTTTTTGGATTTTGGATTTCTTTTGGCTTTATATGGATTGGAGTTAAATTATTAGATTAATTCGACATAACCTAGTATGTTTACCTAGTTCCCGGCAACGGCGCTAAAAACTTGACGTGACTCAAAAGTTGCCTCTAACGCGTGTGAATATGTCTCAAGTGTAAGCCGGTCATGAATTAAATATTTAATTGAGAGAAAACTTTAAATTCATCTGAGTATTATCTATATGGGACTTTACTCCTCACAATACATAATCAAAAATAACTTTAAAGTGCGTATCGCATCTTCCAATACTTTGGTTACCTAGGGCAAACGAAGTTAAAAGGGCTACGATACTTATACCGATAAAGTATCAAGCCTCCAATTAGTTATTTAATTCAGTTATGATTTTATATCCACGCATAACACCTAAGTTGGGTTCATGTATCCCAACCCGCTAAAAACCTAGTCGTACATGGTGAAACTACGATTAAATATGGATTTTACATTGCATGGATTCATTATGACATAAGGAGTGCAAGCAAACATGTATATATTCTCTACAGCAGGATAATAAATAATTATAACCTAGAAAAATAATGAATCTTGAAAGCAACAAAAAGAGAAATACTTATATTGAATAACTGAGGGCAAAACGATGAAGAACCATGAATTTTTGATTATTTCCTCCACTGTTTCTTGCCTCCTTAGCTCTCAAAAATCACTAATCTCTAATCGCAAACTAACTAAGTTAGATACAAAGTTTACAAGTATTTTTACCATACATAACTCTCATTAAAAATAGGATCAAAAGAAAATTTCGTGAACAACAATTCTGAATCGGTTCGCCATTATACCCAAAACAGTTTGCTCCCCAAACCGAATCCATAAACTTCCAAACCGGTTCGAAAGTAGAACAATTACAATAATGCCCCTAGATTCTTCGTAACTTCTTTTGCTCGTAACTCCTCAATCGTAACTCGAAATTGGATGTCATTTCTTCTAGTGTGCTTGTGGAGTCAAGCTCTTCAACTTATTTTTAGGCTCTACTTTTGGGTTCGTGCTACAAAATTACGTTTCTTACCTTGAACTTCTTTTCCTTCATTTATTTCTTTATTTCCATATCTCTCCTGCATTCTCTTGCACGAAATACCTATAAAATACATGAGAAATACACGAAACAAGAAATACTTGCCAAGTAGGGTTAGTAGCATGAATATGAGATAAATCTTTGCACGGTGTTATAAAAGTACCTAAATTATGGGGACAAATATGAAATATTTATACTGAATCAAAGATCATGGCAAGTTCCCTTGTGGTGTTTAGGGAACCAAGGCGAGAAATTTGTATATTTTTCAAGGGTAGATAATGACATGTGGAGCTATTGTGGGGTATTTTGTGGTGAGTGGAATCTCGTATTTGAATCATGGAAATAGAGGAACAAGGAAGCGTGGCTTGCATTATGTGAAAAGTGGCGATCTTTACTCTTTAGTTGATTGTGAGGGGACTACATAACAACACAGGAGAGTGAAGTTCTCTTTGAGATGGTAACCAAAATTGGAGCAATACTTATAGGGAGGCAACCTATGAGAAGAAGCATGACTTCAACTTAGGTTAATCATAATAACATTATGTTATTCCTATTGGGATCCATGAATATGAGTGGGGTCAGTCATGGTTTTGATGCGTGGGAAAACTAAGGCCGCCCAAATCTCCCAAGAGGGGAGAAGTTAACTTTTAATAACCAATCAGTGGCTAGGTGGTGTTAGGGGAGGTTGGTATGTGTGATGTCGAATTAAGGGATCCTAAGAGATCCATGGATAACTGTGGGTCTTACATAATTGGTGAAGGCATTCGTGTGACTAGGCAAGATATGAATTAGTTGAAGAGTGAGCTGAGGGTTAGGTTTGAGAGGCCTCAAACTTAGCTAGAAATACTCATTAGCGTTTTTGTGATGTAGATCTTATATTTTTTCGTGATAATCCTCACAATATGTTATATGATGGATTGTTCATTGGAGTTGTTAAATAAAATTATGTGAAAGAGGATTTTATGAAGTTGCTCACGACCAGTGAGTTTGGTTTTGCCTTAACAAAAATTAAATTGGATGCAACAATGGTTCTCGGCACCAACGAAAGTCTGTAAGAAAATTCTTCAGGAAAGAGCACCACTAACGAGAGTGGGACTTCACGCTAGTGAAGGAATTTTATCTCTTCAGTGAACGGGTTCAGCAATAGGTTTGGACGACTCAATTGGTGTTTTGTTTAACCTCTCTAAAGTGGAGATTTGTAGAGTTTGACTCGATTTTGACTCTTTGTGGGAAAGAGAGTGTTTGAATCTAACTCAAACTTTTTTTAATTTATTTTTATCTTATTCAGTGCTATTATGGTCTCCAAGCTTAATAAGTATCTTAGTTACCTAGCTTGTGAGTTATCCTACACTATTCGAACTCTTAGATTTCATCTCCTATCTAAGGAGTGCTTCCCACATTAAAAATTCGACATCAGAGTGAAAATTGGGGGTTACTTTCTACAAAAAGTTAGTTATTTTGAGGATAATATAGGTGTTCTCTATTGAGATTTGGGTAGAATCTAGTTGCCTTGTGTGAGATTAATATTATGTGAGTATTCCATTATAATATGTGAGGTTTAGTTGTGAGAAGAGAGATTATTTTATGTGTGGAATGAAAAAAAGTCCTTCCATTTATAATCTTCTTCTATTTATTCCTTATAGCTTAATTTCTTTTAATAAATTTCTAAGCCAAATTGCTTGACAAATACACGTTGTCGCTGCCACATACTCGACTTCATATATAGAGAGAGTCATAATAGGTTGCTTCTTTGATGACATGCGAAGTCTGAATTTTCAATGAAGAAAACAAACCTGGTTGTGCTTTATCGATTATCTAAGTCACATGCCCAATCACGATCACAATTTCGTTGAAGCTTGAAATTATAAGAAGTGGAATAAAAAATTCCAAAATTTAATGTACCCTTGATGTAACATAGAATTCTTTTAGCCATCCTCAAATTTGTCATGTTGGTAGAGACTAACAAGACTAACTCCATACACAATATTCGACCTTGTGCTAGTCAAATAGCTCAAGCTCCCAATTCCTTCAATTGCAAGACGTTCCATAAAAATCTCTTTCGACGTGCGTCGTATCTTTGAAATCTTTAAGTTGGCACAATAAATATCCTCTTTCACATGTACCATCGTTTACCTTTTGTGTTACATTTCACCATTGTCCGCTCTTTCAAATAAAATAATAACTTCATATTCACCCAACCGAAGTCACTAAAAACATCATCCTTAAAAAACTGTAAAGAATAATTTTCACAAACTTTCAGTAATTCATTCTTTTGGGTATGGGTGACAAAATTATTTTCACACAAATCTTCAACACCATACTTTGCAAATTTTATTAAAACATCGTCAAAATTCTCATCAACAAATTTTACTTCAATGAAGTCATCGATATCATCACCAAATTTTGGTGAGGAAAATAACTTCTTCTTAACTTTAATTTAATGGAAACAATTCATTCAAAGCCGACAAGTTGTCATCTTCACCATTATGGTCGCAATTAACAGTACCACATATCTCATTCACTTCCACATTCTTAACATGGTGGTCGCAATAAACAGTATGACATATCTCATTCACTTCAAAATTCTTAACAACTTCATGAGAAATCTCACCATCTTAATTAGTCTCTTGGTGATAATAAGTTTTATATCCTTCCACATTGTCAAATTATAATTTTTCACATACTTGAAATTTCATATTTTCGACCTCCATATTACCAAAATTCTCATAAGAAAGTGTTTAATTCAAGGTTTTCTTGTCTTCATCTCCAAAATCTAGTAGGAATATCCTAAATTCCTCATCTTTTTCAAAAATTTTATTCTCAACTTCATTTTCTTTCACTAGTTTATTCTCCACGTCTTTTCCCTCCTCAATTTGTTCTTCAATTTTTATCACTTTGAATACCTTAAAATAATTGACATAGATCTCTTTTCCCTTTTCTATTGGAGTGTCTTCAAGATCTTCTTTTATGAAATCATCTTCCTTATAATCTTGCTAGGGGTGTAAACGAATATTTAAAAATTCAAATCCGTCTCGTATCCGAGTTCGAATTTTGTGGATATTTATCCAAACAAATGGATATGGATACGAATATGGATATTGTGTTAAAATATCGAAAAAAAATGAATACGAATAGTATGTGCATCCGACACAGATAATCCGTATCCGAGGCGGAGTATCCATATTTGCGTATATACATCTTTGCGGATATTCGTATCCGAATTGTATATAATAATAATTTATTAATTAAATTAGTTATATATAATTATTATTTATAATATTTATTTTATGTAATGTAAAATATAAATATATAATACAAAAATGTTAATTATCATTTTTCACTAAGTTAGAAAAATAAAGAAATAATACTTTTTTAAAAATCAAAAGATAATGAATGGCTTGAAAAGAAAAAAAGAAAACATTAGAAAAGAACAAAAAGCGGACAAAACGAGCTCAAACAAATAAGTCTACCTAAAACATTTCTCTTTCATTTTACATGTTTTCCTATTCTCCCTCATTTTCTGCGCACAACCTCTTCTCCAAAACCTTCCCTTTACTAGTAACTTGGTAAACTCCCCCCTCTCTCTCACCCTATCCCCTTCCCACCATACACGCACCTATAACAACACACACACACACACACACACATGCACACAACAATATGCACGCACACAATAACTGTTAGGAAAATAATTATTGATTCTAATTTCTAAGTTGTTGATTATGAAATGGTTGATCGATTTGTTGATTCTAAATTGTTAGGGCTGGATATTTTTTCTGACAATAGTATTGACATTACATGTTAAAAAAAGAGGCAAGTCAATTACAATTGATATGTAATGTAAACGGATACAAATATTATCCGAATCTGGAGAATTCGGGAGGATACGAATATGGATAGTTATTTTTACTATCCGGATGGATACGTATACAGATACGGATAGTGCATTTAGATAACGGACACGTATATGGATAGCATGGTATTCATTCTGTATCCTTCCGTTTACCACCCCTAAATCTTGCACCCAATACTCAGTATATAAAACTTTATCTCTACAACTTGTGGCGATTTTCTCAATCTTCCTCCAGATAGCATTTGGAGATCTTAAATGTCGAATATCCATCAAATTTCGGGACGTATTGCCTTTGGTGGGAAATTAATCATTTGACTCCTCACGAACCATATCCCCTAAATCATAAGCCTTGAAGTACAATGCGAGAAAAATTCTCATTTTGTTGTAATTTTAAAACATCAATTTCTCACATAAAAAAATTATTTTGAGAGCTCTCCAATTATGATGGCACAAATATATTACTACAAACGGACACTCCTTCGATACCACCTTGTTGGAAAATAAAGAGAGTTGAACACACAAGTTTGGGGGAAAATGAAGAGGATAATTTCTCACTTAAAGACGCGCAATTTTATCTCACTTTTGAGTCTTACTTGACATGACTCCATATCATTTACAATTGCACAAATGTACACCGATATATATATACTAGCTTTGAAAAGCCACTAGACTCGAATAAATAACTTAACCCATTAGACACATTAATCTTAACTTTTCAACCTCTCAACCTTTCAAATATATAACTTTTGATTTTTTAGTTGCATAGAATTTTCAAATACATTAATTTTTTATTACTTTCGAGCTTGCGATGGTGAACGGGGATTATAGGATGATCTAGTGGATGGTGAGACAAACTACACACATCCTCCAATTGTTATCCTTGAGAAGAGCATCAAGGACACACGACAACGTATTCCCTCGCAACACTTTAAATGCGTACCTATGAAATGCAATAATGGGGTAGATTAGGCAATGTCGTGCTCGGGACAAGATGTATTGCACGTTGTGTATCACAAAGATGAGGTACACCCAGGGGCGAAATCGGGATTTAATCTTTAGGGGTGGGGAGCAGGAATTTATGAGAATTATTTTAAAAATATAATGCATATAAACATTGGTATAAACATATTCAAATAATATTCAATTAATAAAATTGGACAATTGAGCAAACTCTCAAATTACTAGAGATGATATTGCGGAAAATATAAAATAAATTTATGAAGTTTAGTTGTTTACCTTGATAATGAACACTTTTTGCTTCACTATTCAACTCGTTAAATCTTCATAAATTTGGAATTAAAAATTAATTTGCAGTCAAAATATGTATTTGCAATTAGAATAAACATATAGGTATGTAAAAAATAATTAGAAAAAAAATATACCATAATTAAGGGATTGAATGATGGTAAAATAAAATTCTTAATTATTTTTAACAGATTTTAAGAAAACGATTTATACATTCAATCCTCAAATTATAAAAAAATTTCATATGTATTGGACTTTTCTGAATTATTAGTTACATCAATTTTCTTGAATAAATAAATAATGCATTTGGGAAAGAGAAAGAATAAATTTTTTTATAAATTATTGTAGTTTGTAAAAGAGGTCGATGTTAAGAGAGAGGAAATGATATAAAATAAAATTTAAATTAGTTTATTCATGGGAAGTGGGAAGTTGTGTAGGAGCACACTACAAAAAAAAATGCTTTTTACTACGGTGCTCCAACCGTCTAAAAAAGTCATCTAGCCATCTCAAAAGCCTTTTGTGACGCATTTAAGATGACAAAGGAGCGTAGTATAATACCCCTGTTTTAAAAGCTTTTTGAGACGGGAAATACGCCGTCTCAAAAGGTTCTTGCTTACAGGACCCTTTTGAGACGGCAAAAAATCCGTCTTTTAAAGTTTTTTTTAGAGACACCAATATACGTTTCCAAAGAGTTTTTTGAGACGATAACTTAACCGCCTCAAAAAGTCTCCGTTTATGGACCCTTTTGAGATGGCAAAGAAGCCGTCTTTAATATTTTTGGCACCAAAATTAAAATTTCATCAATTCCTTAATATACTCTATATAATTATAAACAAAATCTCTTAAAAATAATGACATATTTTGCATCCCATTTCAACATATAACATATAATTTTCCATTGAATTATAATTAAAGTTCATACAAAGAAAAAATACACAATTTAAACATTGTGTACAACATAGATCTCTCTATACAATTTCACTCGTCTCATTAGAAAAAATACATAAAAAACCATATATCCCTAACATAAAATGATGTACGCGAAGTAAACTCGCAATATTCAAGCATACGACCTCTAGCAAAATGACTCAAATATCTTGCCTTGTCCACAAAGGGATTTCACCTGCAATAAATTTATTAAGTGTCAGTTACCTTAAACAAAGAAGTAATTTTTTTTAAAAGTTCCTATAGATGACAATCTTTAAAAACCTTATCAAATTTGTATATCTTCGTATTATTTGCTTTTAAAAATACGTAATATTTTTAAAAAAATTCGGCAGAGTCTCCTTTATTTATTCATGAAAATCAACATGTTTAAACATAAAAATTAACTCAAAAACAACAATAGAAATAACCACAATTTTCTAAACAACTAATATAAATAAATATACACATTACGATTCCTTTTACCGTTGGACAACATAATGAACAAAATTTAACTTGAATATGTCTCACCCCTGCATGTGGTTGAGAGCAGGACTAAAGAGGACATAAGCGACAAGGTCTTTGTTCGAGAGAATAGATGCAAAAGCTCCAACACGATAAAACTCAAGTATAAGTATAACATGTCCTCGTGGGATAGTAAACTTCTTGCAACAAATGGGATACAAAATGCAATTAGCTATGGTTTTGAAAAAGTCAAGAAACATTAACTTGATTTAAATACTTGAACAATACTTGTTTAAAACCCAATACAAAAACCAGCTCTAAAATAATATACTTATAATAATAAAACAACCACAAAAAGAGTAATGAAATGCCCCATAATCGATTTACGAAGTAATAAAGCAACTAAGCCTACCCACCATTCTGAGTACCAACTACATCAAATCAATGTGCAATACACCATGTAACATCGTATCATCATCAACATGCCAACTAGTTCTTTTCGCAACAAAATAGTAAGAAAATCAAGTTTCAAAAAGAAAGTTTCAAAAACCTACAAAAGGGCTTACCATGTTGTTCATATTTGATTAATAAGTAGTACACTCCTTCCAACAATTGTGGCAAGGACCAAACTTGTTACATGATCTTTCTAAGCGAAAATAAAAAAAGATAACATTAGATATGCACACTAAAGACAAAAGTGTATGAATGCGAATGCTTAAAGATAAAAGTATACCTAGTCAAAAGCATATGAATGCTTAATGAAAATATCAACAATCACATTCACTTATCTTGAATTGGGAGGTCAATTATGAGTTAAAGAAGGTGAGAATGGAGATTTCTGATTATTTGTATCCCTTCATTTTTTATTTTTCATGAGTTGTAGCCCTTCATTTTTCAGCAAACAAAGAATCAACCTATATTTTTTTTCAATTCACGGATTGCTATTGGGATATGAATGCATACTTGATATTTCCTTGACTTTGCAAATAACATAAAGTGCATCTTCTATATTGCAGTTTGAAGGGCCCTGCATACTTCATTGTGTCGAATTTCAGATGTGAAATAGTATAAATAACTCTATGGATGATAATTTTTTAGTTTATTTGAATGTACACAAAAAGAGATTTATTCCTACTATTCCAAATTTCCCAAATGATGCATACTGGAATCACCTTGTACAACCAATAAGACAATTTTGAACTAGAAGAATGAATCCACCATATGATTAATCTACTATGAACAATTGCAGAGACATATTTGATTCCCATTAATTCATTGAAGAAATTCCATGTTTATCTAGCAACAGTACCTTGATTGAAGAGATGGTTGATTGATTCTGATGATGTATAACAACAGTGACACCTGCGTATTCAGATGATGCCAGTTGGTTACCCCAAATTCATTCATCTTGCGTATTCAGATGATGTTATCATTTTTTCATGAGGGGCTAATAAGGATCTAAAGTCAAATTTGGAGGTTATCAAGGAGTATGAGATAACTACTAGTCAAAAACTCAACATCTCCGATTCCCAAATGTTCCTGTCCCAAAAATGATCTCCTCCTGCTCTCAGGAAAATAAAAAATCTCACTGGTTTTACTAATAAAAAAAATTCCAATTTTATACTTGGGTCTCCCTTTATTTACAGGTAGAAAGACAATCTCTTGCTTTGAATATCTTATTCAAAAAAACATAATGGCTTTAAGTGGATGGAAAGCTAAATATCTTTCTTTGGGTGGCAAGCTTGTCCTCGTTAAAAGTGTCCTTACAGCAATTCCAATTCACAATTTATCTGCTTTCAACCCTCCTAAGTAGGTTCTTCAAAAGTTGGATGCTCTTTTTGGAAGTTTTTTTTGGGGATTTAATTAAGACTCTCCAAAACACCATTGATGTAAGTGGAGTGTTATATCTATGCCCTTTATAAAAGGGGGCTTAGGTATAAGAAAACTTAAGGATATTAGCAGAGCCATGTCAATTATACTTTGGTGGATGTTTAGAGTTGGTAACTCCTTATGGTCAATATTTATGAAGGCTAAGTACTGCAAAAACTCTCACACTAATTCTGTCAAGCCTAAATCTTCTTCAAACACTTGGGGCAGGATGTGTAATGTCAGATTTAAATTTGAGGAACACATAAAATAGAGAATTAGCTTAGGAGACATAGATTTCTATTAGGATAATTGGCTTGATTCATGACCTATTGGTGATGTTTACAACATTCTGAAGAACTCTAAAATTAGAGATTTTTAGTTGGCAGATAGAAGATGGGATTTGGACAAGTTAAAATTATTTTTCCCCATAGATTTAGTTAATGAAATCACTCAAAGTTAGATTTGGAATTTGGACAAGGATGGTTTGGTTTGGACTGCTTCTAATTCAGGTTCTTTCACATTCTCTAATCAACTCAATTCATATGGTATCCTTTCATTCCCCCTAAAATGTCTATCCTAGCCGGGAAAATCCTTAAAAGCATGCTTCTAACTGATGATAAGGTAAATAAAATTGGAGTTAGGGGTCCTTTGAAATGTGTTTGTTGTAAAAATAACAAGAAGATACTTCGAATCACTTATTCTCCTCAAGTGAAGTAGTTGTTAAAGTTTGGGAGTTCTTTGTTGCAAAGTATGGTGTAATTTGTCAAAAAGGTTATGTTAGGTAGAGATTTATATCTTGGTGGATTTTCTCTAATTCTTATTCAAATACTTTATTCACCCTTCTCCCAATCCTCATTTGTTGCCCTATTTGGATTAACAGAAACTTGGCAAAGTTCGAGAATTCTCCTATGTTCTTCCCTAGAATCTTGAAGAGCATCCAAAATAGTTTTTTTTTGTGCTTTAAAGGGACCAAACTTTTAAAGCCTAAATATATTTTAATGAATTGGTTTCTTCCTCCCAAAGGCTTCTTGAAGGTAAATATTGATGGCAGTTCTGTGGGTAATCCAGGCAGTAGTGGTTGTGTTGAAGTCTTAAGAAATCATAAGGGGGAAGTGATATGATTCTTTTTCAAAGATCTAGGCATAAAATCAAGTTTAGAAGCAGAAGTTGTTGTTGTTCTTCAGGGGATTATTTACTTTCAAGACCTCAGAATATGATCTCATCATTAAATTAAATTCTAAATTTTTTTTGATGTTCTTCTTAAGAAAGGTTTATGTCACTCAAAAATTCAATGGCATGTGGATCAAATTATTTCATGGATTTCCAATCTCAATTGCAATCTCAACCATGATCATTGAGAGGCAAACATGGTAAATGTTTTCTTGTCCAAGATAAGTAGCTTGCATAATAAATATTTGATGTCACATCAACTGGATCTTCTGCCTAAGTATTTAAGTGGCATTTTGAGATTAGATAGGCTCCAAACTCCTTACATTAGGAAGGTGTTCGACATAATTTAAAGCCTAAGTATTTGTAAACTGTTAAAATATTATTTCCGACATAATTTAATAACCGAATTTATTTGATTATTGTAGTATTATTGATTATAAATAGTCTATAATTTTTTTATATTTGTAGAAGTTCTTAATTCATTTTCTGTTTGAGCAGTACACTGTTAAGGTTCCATATTATCATGTAGTTAACCTTCAAAAGGGAGTTCTAAGGACAAAAGTGACATTGCGGAATAAGAACGAAAAAAATGTTGCTTTGAAACTAAATTATTATTGTACTAAACATAAAACATACATCTTCGATAGGTACTCACATGTAGATGAGTGTCTCCTAAACCGTTTATATGTCTGAATCATTTGCCATATGAGCTTAAAGTTATTATTCGAGGCAGTGTTATGTGGTTAACAGTACTATGAGGATACATCAAACAACACCAAACATGACCCGCTCATACATGTATGTGATTTCCAAATAGACAACTAGCTATTGTGAACCTTGTAGATGAATGGTTTCAAGAATAGGCGTCTTGGAAGGACTGAAAGACACAAGCTAAAGAAACTTGGATAAATTTCAGTTTCATAATAAATATTGGGGCATTTAACCCCACCCCAATTGGTAACGGGTGGAGAGGCCCCGTGATCTTATATACTATGGTGCATGAATTTTGACTTTGAATGAATTGAATATTGAATCTTGATGTCTCCTCTCTAAGTTTTTCCTCTTCTCTATTCTTTATTCTTCCTTATTCCCTTCTCCTCCCCTTTACATCTTGTCTAGTTTATGCCCCATTTGCTTCTCATAATCAGACATAGCGAGTGCAGAATTCAAAGCCTCTACCACAGAATCAATATCCCATGGGTTTACCCTAGCTAATCAATATCCCATGGGTTAATGAAGAAATCGAAGCCAATTTTAAAATCAGCAGAGAGATTCAATTAGAAATCTTCAAGTGTTCTGAAATGGAGACCGAATTAGCTGTTAGGGAATCGGAGCTCACCTAGATACTCTATCTATTATGCTAAGATTCTCAAACTTGATAACCCGAAAGGTTTACCACTAGAACAAGATGAATGTCCCATTTTTCAACAATGCCCTTATTTCAATATTTTCCAATTACCAACACATATGTCTATTGGATCGAAGGATTCCATCACTGATAAGTTCATCTATTTTAAGAAGTTATCTTAATATCCCGTGAATTTCTGAACCTTTGCTCCTAAATTTGTGTGTGAGATAAAAGTTAAAGCCTTGCAAATGACATTCAACTAACTCTAATGTTGTCCATAGAACCATGAACAATGATTGAACTAAATAAATAACTTAAAACTTCTAGCATTCTTACATGTGAGCATTTTTTCAATTATACGCACAAACCATTTGCAAATATGATGACTAATGAACCCCTGAGACTTCAATTTCATTTAAAAAAATGGAAATTGTCACAAACATAAAACCATTATGTATAGGACAAAAGTCGTTACTTAAATTTCCTCAAGCATAAATGTCTTATGTGAGATACTCATATATATATTAGAGTAGGATCTTCACGCATGTGTTATTATGATTCCCACTCCATATGCAAATCCCTTATGCCTTTAACATGTGATGCATCCACTGTTTCTATAAATAAACTAAGTCTTGCACTTGTTTGTGCTGAGTTTAAGTTATTGATGCCCAAACCTAAACAAGTATGGATAGGATGTGGGGAAGGTGGTTTTTGGTAAGATGTTATTTATGAAGACCATCCACAGTTTTGTAGCCTTTATAGGAAGAAACGCCATAATGAAGGAAAGTGCATGTTCAAGAACCCTAGTCTAACAAATAAACAATAAAATCATAAGTTAATAGCTGCCCCAAGATTCATTGCCAAGCCAACTGTTCAACTCAAGAATTTTGTAACCATTCAAGATAATCAAGAAAGCCTTAAATATGTGGAAAATTTAGACGATGGTGAATATGTCCAGAGGCAAGAGAACCAAGTTAATCAAGTTGTTAGTCCAAGAAATCAAGCCAAGAACATTATAACACATGACCATCATCAGAAACTGATAATACAAATTAAAATTATTGTGAAGAAGACATGACTGTTAATCATAAGTCATTCCCCCAGTAAATCAGATATTCCAAATTTTGAGAAGCATGAAGACCAAGAGAAACCATATCACTCAGAAAGTGAAAAGGTAGGGAGAATTGAAGTTTTTTCGTTTGCAGAGTTAATCTCATTTTCTCACGAGATTGGGAATAAAATGAAAAATTAGAAAGAGGCAAAAGAAAATGCTGCAAAAAAGTTTCATCCTGCTATTGAAGTGGTAAACCAGAGGAAGAAAGATTCATCCTTCTACATAATTTATCCATTTCTATACCCGAAATAATCATCACCTTCGTAACAATGGGATGTAACTATAGGTGTCTCCTCCTCTGAACCTCACTTCATTTTTTCCAAGGAAAAGAAGGGAGGGAGTTCAACTTCAATAGCACTAGATTCGATTTGAATAATTCAATTAGCCTCAGTTAATGCTGGGACGGGAATCTTATTTCTAGTGATGTGAATTGCCTGCGTTATTGACCCAAACTAGTGCATACTTAAACTGTTTGGACAGTAGTGAGGAAGCCTATCTAGAATCTCCAGCTCTTCAATGTGTAAAAAGCTGATTATTGGATACATACATAATAAAAAATGACAAGAAGTTCACACTTAATAGATGCTCAGGAGTGTGGACAGTAGTTTCATCACATGAGTTAATTTCAAAAACTAGGAGTCTGATGAGACTTTCCACTTCCTACAAGTTACTTTGTAACTCTTGGGATGTATGTACCTCTATCCGCTCCACACAATTGTTGTTTTCAGTTTTCACCACCTTAGTTCCATTTTTAATCCCAAAATAAATGTCTACTAGTCAATTTCGAATAATCGGGAGTCCGATGAGGACATAGACACTTCCTACAAGTTACGTTTGAACCTCTTAGGGATTTTGAGACTATCTACAAAAAGCATGGTTGCTATTTTTAGCTTTTTCCCCTTAAATCATATTTTTAACACCAAAACAAGCGTAAACGAATCAGTTTTGAAACCCGAGTTCGGCAAGGACACAATGGCTTCTATTAGGTTACCTCAGTACCTTTTGGGGCATATGCGTCTCTATTCGCGCTACTTCGTTATTATTTTCATTTTTCACCCCTAAAAGCCCAGTTTAAACCCCAAAAAGAAAACTTACTAGTTAATTTCAGAAAACGGGAGTTAGATGAGGACACATATATGATGATGCTATGAATCAGCACCACCAGGTGAGGTGTTTGCAAGCTCAATATATTAGTAACAATAGTGGCACAACTGTATAAAGAGATAAGAGAAGGAGGTGAGGATATGAAGAATCAACACCGGAATATGAGTGGTTCAGCCAATCTGGCCTACGTCCACTGTGAGTGTGTGAGTAATATCACTGAACAAAGGCACTAATGGCCATGGATGCAATTCACTCAAGCTCTCTCTCACTCTCTCTACTGTATATTTAGACAGAGCTTTTGCTAGGGTTTTAATAACTGGATCCTCTTGCAAGGTAGAGGATGATCCCTTTATATAGTTCCTAGGGGGTGTAGTGTACCCCCTATGCATGTAATGTGCATGTGTGTGGTATCCTCACCAATGGGGGAGTGCCACCTATCACTGTCACATGTAAGCAATGATGATGAAATATTCTCCCACATGTGGAGAATAATCTTGTTACAACTGATTTGTGCCCAGGTGTCCTTATCCAAATGTCAACAGATGCTCGACAGTCATGTTGGTGAATGACCTCGGTCTGGGAGAGGCCGAGCTGTAAAAGCTTGATGTCCGTTCAATCCGAAATGTCATGAGGAGTCTCGGCCTGATCTCAGCCGAGACATTATGCTGAGTCGGTCTCAGTCGAGGTAGGGATATGCTGCATGCTGATGATTATTAATACCTCTGGTAACCTCGGCCCAAGCCGAGGTAGGACTACTGATGATTATTAATACCTCTGGTTCCATGTTGAAGATGATCAGTGACTCCTTGTCACCTCGGCCTACTTATGGCCGAGGTTGCTACTCCTAGGTACTTGAGGATGTTGATGATGCCTGCAATGCGCGTAGTGTCCTTGGAGAGGTGTATGTAGTAGTGTCGGCCTGGGCCGAGGTAGGCCTGGCCGAGGGATGATATCGTGGGCCCTTACCCCTCACTAGGTCGATCCATGTCTTGGTCATTATCTCGGCCGAGGTAAGTATCCCTGGGCCGAGGTTATACTTGGGCATATCCATCACCCCCCAGCCCTTAGTCATTTGCGAGAGCAGGTGGCTAGGGGATTCTCACCTCCGAGGCCTGTTCGTCCTAAGGCTAACACCTGCGTGACACCTGTCCCAGGCTAAGGCGTGCCCACTTGGCTTGCGTGCGCTGTCAGTTGTCCCTTGGGTTTCCCAAGGCAATGATGAGCCTTGGGAAATGTGCCCAAGTATTTAAGGGTTAAACCCTTTCTTCCTCTTTCTTCTTCCTCATTTTTCTCCCGCGCACGCTTTCCTGCAAATTTCCTCTCTCTAGAGCCTCTTCAATCCAGCGCTTTTTCTACAGAGGATTCTCTTAGTTTCTTGCGAAATTTCTTCGCTCCATCCATCAACTCATCTTCAGGTACCTCTCCCTTCCCATTTCTTTTGTTTTTGACATTTGCTTTGAATTTTCCGGCGAGGTTTTGAGTTTTCCGGTGATTGTTTGAGTTTTCCGGCGAGCATCATTGATCCAGGCGAACTATGTTTTCTTAAAAACTCCTTAGTTTGATCTTTGGGCTTCTTTATTTCATAAGCAAAACTTGTTTGTAACTTTAGGAGTCTTCCTCAAGTTTAGGGTCGATCAAAGTTTTGGGTCGTCCTCTGATGCTCAGACCCCTGTACCAGCTTCTTGAGGACTTCCCTTCTCTTAAAGAGAAGACCTTAGAGAAAATTAGGCAAATAGAGAGAGCTCAGGAAGAAGCTCGTAGGTCACAGGAGTTCCCTGTCAGACCCCTCTTTCCTCCACCCCTCAAGGTGGTATATCCTGACCCTCCCGAGAATTTCTATCAGACAGACGTCTCTGCCAATAACTTGCCGATGTCTGAGTCTGAGTCTTCCACCTCCGACCCAATGTCTGTGGACTCTTTCCAAGAGGCCATGGATTTTACTCCTCGGCCTGGTCAGGACCCTGACCAGGCCGAGGTCTCCAGCCGCGCCTCGTCCCAAAACGGCACAGGTACCTCAGGTTCTTCTTCTGAGGTTGAACTTGTTGAGCCAAGTGTGGCTGTGCCACCCATTCTAGATGCTATCCCCCTGTCGGCTGTTACCGGGGCCGAGTTTGCTCAGAGGTTCCCCGGTCACCCGTCTACGTCTGCTCCAGCCGACGTTGAGCCTGACGATGATGAGGACGCCGAAAGTGATGTTGACGTATCTGAGGCGGCCGAGTATGAGAGCACAGTCACTGAGGTGGATCTATTGCACTTCAGATACTTATACTCCATCAGTCCCTCAATCCAATTAAGGAGACCTCTGAGGGAAGAGAGGGCCTACCACGGTCAAGATGGAGAAATCTGCTTGTACGAGCAGATGTTCAAGTTAGGTTTTCGTCTTCCCTTTCACCCTGTCATTAGGTCCATTCTTTCCTTCATCAACTTGGCCCCCTCGCAGCTCTCTCCCAATGCTTGGAGAGTTATTATAGGGGCCATCATCTTGTGGAGGGAAGTCCACCACTCTGACCTCCCAGTTCAGGTCTTTGCTGGTTGTTACGTCCCCACCTCGGCCAAGAATCATCCGAGCTATTATCACTTCGTGGCTCGGAGGCCTGAGAAGAAGATGCTCCTGGTCACTCAGACCTCGAATCATAATTGGAAACCTCGGTATTTTTTTGCCTCGGGGCCGTGGGAATTTGGCTCATCTATTCCCTCTTCCATTTTTGAGCCGAGAATACCCCTCAGATGGGGTAAAGTCACCATGTCTGCAAGGGACGATCCTGGACTAAGTGTTCAAAATAGCAAAAAGGTGAAGGCCCTGCAAGACCAAGGGGCACATGGGCTGTTTGTCAAGTTCGAACATCTGCTAACCCCCCAGTATCTTTCGGGGACGAGCTTAGGTGGAAGTCCCCTTGTTGACTTTGGTAAGTATTTTTCTTTTTATTTTAAGTCTAAACTCTGATCATTCATATTTGATTTCTGACTCTTATCTTTTTACTTTTGCAGAGAGACCACCAGGCGTTCAGGACGAGTTGTGGGAGATGGCAGCTCCTAGTTTGGCTAGACTTGCCAAGAAGACTGGTTTGAATGCTCCTCCACCTACTCCCTCAACATCCAAATCCAAGAAGAGGGCCCCTGAGGTCCCGGCCTCTGAGGATCAGAGGCCGACCTCCAGGCAAAAGAAGACTTCAGACGCTGCGATCCCTATCACAGCCGACACCTTGTCGGCTCGTCTGGACCAGCTGAAACTTACCGATAGCGTGGTCGGCCACAGCCGACAGGCCATGGACGCCCTTGCCAATATGATGACCGAGGCTGACAGGCATTTTTACAGGGCCATGGACACTTCCATGCTTGTTGAGTTCGGCCTCCACAGGGTCGCCCAGGTATGACTTGTTCCTTTTGTCCATAATTTTTCAAGTTCAACGTCTGATACTACCCCCATCTAACCTCTTCATTATCTGCGCAGGGTGCCATTGCCATGTACCAGCTATCTAACTGAGCCATGAGGAATCTGCCTCTCATTCAGAAGGGGCAGGAGGCTGAGAAGGTTGAGAGCACCCTGAAGGCCGAGGTTGACCGTCTGAGGTCAGAGTTACAGAATGCCGAGACCAAGGCCCAGAATTCTGAGAATAAGGCCCAGGGTCTGGAAAAAAATATCTCTGCACTCGTCCAAAGCCACGCCAAGGCCCTGCAGGATAAGGACGATGCCCTGCAGAGGAAGGTCAATGCTGCTGTGAAGGCCGCCCTTGCAGATGCTTCAGAGAAAATAATTGCTGATTACAAAGTCTCTGAGGAGTTCGTAGGTTTTGGTTTTGAATACCTCGAAAGAGGTATCAAAGCCACCACCAAATGGGCCGAGGTCAGGGAGAAGGAGGTTGGCACTATAAAGGCCTCCGACTTTGAGGGCCTCGGCTTTGCAGACCCCCAATTTTCCCAAGCCCTGTAAGAGATAGAAGACGAGGCTGCTGCCCCTGGTTAGACCGCTACTCTAGAAGGGACTGATCTGGGAGGAACTGACCCTGCTGATGATGTGGCTGAGGTGACCAATGCTGAACAGGTCAACCCAGCTGAGACTTCAAATGTTCCTCCCTCAGATGTTTAACTTGGCCTTGTATTTTGTATTTTTTGACTTGTAATTCTGAACTTGTAATTTATCAGACATCTGAATGTTATGTAACCTCTTCTTTTATTGAATGCCAATTTCTTCCTTTATCTTGACCTCTGAATGTATTTGAATACTATATGATCTCTGAAGTCATTACTTAATATGATGTTGTCATAACCATATCACCAAGTTAATTATGTTAAGGTTCTGAGGTTATCTAACCCAGGTGTCTGAGCTCAGACCTCGTCACCACCGAGTGATGTTATGAGGGTTTGAGGTCATCACCTAAGAGGTTAGCCTCATAATAAATATCACCAAATTAATGATGTTAGGGGTCTGAGGTCATCTAACCCAGGTGTCTGAGCTCATACCTCATCACCGCCGAGTGATGTTATGAGGGTCTGAGGTCATCACCTAAGAGGTTAGCCTCATAATGAATATCACCAAATTAATGATGTTAAGGGTCTGAGGTCATCTAACCCAGGTGTCTGAGCTCAGACCTCGTCACCACCGAGTGATGTTATGAGGGTCTGAGGTCATCACCTAAGAGGTTAGCCTCATAATGAATATCACCAAATTAATGATGTTAAGGGTCTGAGGTCATCTAACCCAGGTGTCTGAGCTCAGACCTCGTCACCACCGAGTGATGTTATGAGGGTCTGAGGTCATCACCTAAGAGGTTAGCCTCATAATGAATATCACCAAATTAATGATGTTAAGGGTCTGAGGTCATCTAACCCAGGTGTCTGAGCTCAGACCTCGTCACCACCGAGTGATGTTATGAGGGTCTGAGGTCATCACCTAAGAGGTTAGCCTCATAATGAATATCACCAAATTAATGATGTTAAGGGTCTGAGGTCATCTAACCCAGGTGTCTGAGCTCAGACCTCGTCACCACCGAGTGATGTTATGAGGGTCTGAGGTCATCACCTAAGAGGTTAGCCTCATAATGAATATCACCAAATTAATGATGTTAAGGGTCTGAGGTCATCTAACCCAGGTGTCTGAGCTCAGACCTCGTCACCACCGAGTGATGTTATGAGGGTCTGAGGTCATCACCTAAGAGGTTAGCCTCATAATGAATATCACCAAATTAATGATGTTAAGGGTCTGAGGTGATCTAACCCAGGTGTTTGAGCTCAGACCTCGTCACCACCGAGTGATGTTATGAGGGTCTGAGGTCATCACCTAAGAGGTTAGCCTCATAATGAATATCACCAAATTAATGATGTTAAGGGTCTGAGGTGATCTAACCCAGGTGTCTGAGCTCAGACCTCGTCACCACCGAGTGATGTTATGAGGGTCTGAGGTCATCACCTAAGAGGTTAGCCTCATAATGAATATCACCAAATTAATGATGTTAAGGGTCTGAGGTGATCTAACCCAGGTGTCTGAGCTCAGACCTCGTCACCACCGAGTGATGTTATGAGGGTCTGAGGTCATCACCTAAGAGGTTAGCCTCATAATGAATATCACCAAATTAATGATGTTAAGGGTTTGAGGTGATCTAACCCAGGTGTCTGAGCTCAGACCTCGTCACCACCGAGTGATGTTATGAGGGTCTGAGGTCATCACCTAAGAGGTTAGCCTCATAATGAATATCACCAAATTAATGATGTTAAGGGTCTGAGGTCATCTAACCCAGGTGTCTGAGCTCAGACCTCGTTACCACCGAGTGATGTTATGAGGGTCTGAGGTCATCACCTAAGAGGTTAGCCTCATAATGAATATCTCTAATCTGAGAATGGAACAAGAGCTTGTCTTGGAAACTGTTCTTTATTAATAACCTCTTCTCGATAAGATTGTACATTTACAAATTACAAATTCTATGCAACATCATATGAAATATCTCTTCAGGTGATCAGCATTCCACGGGTTGGTGAAAGGTTCTCCCTCTAGGTTCTCTAGCCTATACGTGCCAGGCACAACCTCTTCCGTTACTTTGTAGGGGCCATGCCAGTTCGGGTGTAGCTTGTTTGCCTTATGTAGGATCTTCTTAAGAACTAGGTCTCCCACCGCAATGGGTCTTGACTTCACCCTTTAATTGTAGAATCTTACTGCCCTCTGCTGATAGGCTGCTTTCCTGACCTCTGCGTCTTCTCTTCTCTCTTCAATGAGATCCAGGTCTAGCCTTCTCTTCTCCCCATTGCTGTCAGGGTCGTAGGTCTGAATCCGGTGAGTTGGTAGTCCTACCTCCGTTGGTATAACTGCCTCAGATCCATGTGCCAGCATGAATGGGGTTTCTCCTGTGGGTATCCTTACTGTAGTTCTGTAAGCCCATAGCATAGCGTAGACTTCTTCTATCCATCTCCCCTTCGCGTCTTCTAACCTCTTCTTGATTCCATCCAAGATGGTTCTGTTCGTGACCTCGGTCTGGCCATTTGCTTGAGGTCGACCAGGAGATGAGAAGAACTGTCTGATCCCCACACTTTGGCAATACTTCTCCAAGGAGGAATTCTTGAACTGGGTCCCGTTGTCCGAGATGAGCGTGTTCGGGAGGCCATATCTACATATGATGTTCTTCCAGATGAACTGGAAGGTCTTCTGTTCTGTAATGGTTATCATCGGCTCTGCCTCTACCCATTTTGAAAAGTAGTCAATGGCAACTATCAAGAATCTATAGTTGTTGACTGCTCTTGGCAAAGGTCCTACCAAGTCAATTCCCCATACCGCAAATGGCCATGGAGACGAGATCGACGTCATAGGCTGATGGGGTTGGTGAGGGATAGTGGCGAACCTCTGACATTTGTCACACCTCTTCACATAGTCGGCAGCGTCCCTAGACAAGGTGGGCCACCAGTATCCCTGAGTGATGATCCTCTTGGCTAAGGGTCTTCCTCCTATGTGGCTGGAGCAGGAGCCTTCATGAACCTCCTGTAAGATCCGAGGTACCTCCACAGGATGCACACATCTGAGGAGGGGCAAGAGAAACCCCTTTTTATACAAGACGTCTCCTACCAATGAGAACTTTACAGCCCTGTATCTCAACTTTTTTCTTTCCATCTTGGACTCAGGTAGCTCCCCCCCTCTTAGGTATCTGACAAGCGGGTCAATCCATGAGTCTCCCAGGTTTACATTGTGACAAGGGTTACATACCTCTTCCTCCTCAATACTTGCCTTTCCTAAGACTTCAATTGGGATGGTTCTTCCCAAGTCTGTCTTCATTGCTGAGGCCAGCCTTGCCAATGCATCAGCGTGATTATTGCTCAGTCTAGGCACTCTCTTCAGTTTGGCCTCTTCAAAGTACTCTAGCAACCCTCTTACTTTCTTTAGGTACCTCCCAGTGCTACCACGGTTCTCCTCCTCATATTTGGCGGCCATTGCCTCTTCCGCATTCATCACTTTCCCTGCGGTGGACAACAGCTCTGCCATAGACTTGGGGGGGTCTTCCGCCAGCTTCCACAATAACTTCCCCATCTGGAGGCCTCCTATCAGGGCAGTCATGGCTATGCTCTCCTCGTAATCCTCTACCTCCAACTTCTCCTTGTTAAATCTTGCTATATAGTCTCTTAGGCTTTCTCCCTTAGCCTGTTTGACATATAGGAGGTGGGTAGTCTTCTTCTGTGGTCTTACCCCAAAGCAGAAGTTGTGGATGAACTGCTCTGCTAGGCCTTTGAAGTTTTCGATCGAGTTCTTCGGAAGAGAGGTGAACCAGCTGTGCACTGCCCCTGTCAAGGTTCCTCAGAAGGCCCTACACTTCATCTCATCAGGTATCGAGTAAATATCTGCCGCCGATTGATACATCTCGATATGGTTCACTGGGTTAGTGCTGCCATCATACTTAGGAGTCACGGTAGGAGGCTTGAATTTAGCTGGGGTTAGGAACCCCACTATCCTAGCTACAAATGGGGAGCCCTCCGAGTAGCCCCTCTGTAGTGGGTCCCTTCTCTTTATGAGGTCCCCTATCTTCTCCTCGAGACATTGGATTGAGTTATTCCAAGGTCTTCTCTCTTTAGCTAGGCCGAGGTTATCCCCTGCCACCTCCCTACGATGGACAGAGGGTTCCCCAGCCACAACACGCTGACTATTGACTTCTTCCTGCTCCCTGGCTCTTCTCTCCACGGGTCGGCCTTGATCTGGCCGAGCCTGCCTATTCCTTCTTTGAAAGCCTGCCGCCCTCCTTGACCTCGATAGCCTCTGCCTTAGGTCATTGACTGGGCCTAGCCTCTCGAAGGTCGACCCTCTGCTCAACCTGTTAAAGGCCGACCCTCTCTGTTGGGCCTCATCTCTTCCTCGGCCGACACATCCTTGACTCTGCCTATCAAAGGCCGACCCCCTTTGTTGGGCCTCGTCTCTTCTTCGGTCGACACATCCTTGGCTCTGCCTAAGGGGTCGTACGGTGTTATCTGACACCTCATACGGCTCCCAGCAGTCTTCCGGGGCCTCTTCAGCTTCTAGGTCATCATACCTGTCCTCTGGGCAAGGGTTTCCCTGCCTCCCCAGGCGCAAGCGCCTAGGGTCAGCAACGTCCCTCCTCCGCTGGGGTGCAGGTTGGTCCTTCATGGGCGCCTGGGGTGGTCCCCTGGCGTCAGGATGGGGTTGAACTGCCGCCGGAGTTATCATGTCCGGGGAGACTCCAGGTGGCCTCATCATCATGGTTTGGCTGAGCTGGGCAAATTGCTCCTTTATGGCTTGTTGTGTTGCAGCCAAAGATTTCAAGGCTGCTGCCACCTCCGCCATTTCTGACTGGGGAGGAGCCTGACTGGAGCTAGCCCCTCCACCTCCGGGCGGCGGAAGAGGCGGTGGTAATTCTAGTGCCATGTGTTAATAATAAAGAGCTTGAACAGTAAATGTGCTTAATACCTTAAAGGACCTCTTTCAATGGTGAAACAGCTCCACACAAGGGGTGGTTCCTGGTTCACCTCCAGAGTCTCCGGTGAGGTAAAGCAGAAAAAGAGGAAGAGATAGCCTCTCGATTCCCACAGACGGCACCAAAATGATGATGCTATGAATCAGCACCACCAGGTGAGGTGTTTGCAAGCTCAATATATTAGTAACAATGGTGGCACAGCTGTATAAAGAGATAAGAGAAGGAGGTGAGGATATGAATAATCAACACCGGAATATGAGTGGTTTAGCCAATCTGGCCTACGTCCACTGTGAGTGTGTGAGTAATATCACTGAACAAAGGCACTAATGGCCATGGATACAATTCACTCAAGCTCTCTCTCTCTCTCTCTACTGTATATTTAGACAGAGCTTTTGCTAGGGTTTTAATAACTGGATCCTCTTGCAAGGTAGAGGATGATCCCTTTATATAGTGCCTAGGGGGTGTAGTGTACCCCCTATGCATGTAATGTGCATGTGTGTGGTATCCTCACCAATGGGGGAGTGCCACCTGTCACTGTCACATGTAAGCAATGATGATGAAATATTCTCCCACATGTGGAGAATAATCTTGTTACAGCTGATTTGTGCCCAGGTGTCCTTATCCAAATGTCAACAGATGCTCGGCAGTCATGTTGGTGAATGACCTCGGTCTGGGAGAGGCCGAGCTGTAAAAGCTTGATGTCCGTTCAATCCGAAATGTCATGAGGAGTCTCGGCCTGATCTCAGCCGAGACATTATGTTGAGTCGGCCTCAGCCGAGGTAGGGATATGCTGCATGCTGATGATTATTAATACCTCTGGTAACCTCGACCCAAGACGAGGTAGGACTACTGATGATTATTAATACCTCTGGTTCCATGTTGAAGATGATCAGTGACTCCTTGTCACCTCGGCCTACTTATGGACGAGGTTGCTACTCCTAGGTACTTGAGGATGTTGATGATGCCTGCAATGCGCGTAGTGTCCTTGGAGAGGTGTATGTAGTAGTGTCGGCCTGGGCCGAGGTAGGCCTGGCCGAGGGATGATATCGTGGGCCCTTACCCCTCACTGGGTCGATCCATGTCTTGGTCATTATCTCGGCCGAGGTAAGTATCCCTGGGCCGAGGTTATACTTGGGCATATCAATCCTTCCTACAATTTATTTTTTACCTATGTGGATGCATGTGCCTCTATTTGGGCCACATGTTTGCTATTTTGAGTTTTCGCCCCAAAATCCAGTTTTAAGCCCAAAATGATAGTACACTAATTATTTTCAAACTCGAAAGTTTGATTTGGACACTGTCACTTCCCTTAAATTAGTTTTAGAGCATTAGATTCTCACCGATATTTGCGTTACTCAAGCCGACATTATCGCTTCCGCTTCATCCACCACCTATCTTGCGGATGCTTCCCTCTAAGGCGAAATGCTCTTGAGATTCTCGATTATTCCATTTTTGATGTTAGCAATGTACAATGGTCAAATATGATCATTTTCTTCTCGGGACCTTTTACTTTTTTTCATCACGTGGATCAGTTTATGGGTCAATAAAGGAATTTTATCTTCGAAACCCGTTGGAAGGGGGAGTGCGCAAGAAATCAAATCTTACAGACATGATCTAATCTGTGGACGCCCCGAAAATGCTATGAGGTGTTCAGAAATGGCCGAAGTAGTTGAATGGGAGGATTACTATGACTATAGCCCTAGGTAGCACAAAATGTACTTCTAAGTAATTGCACCATAGATCTTATATCTATTTATATGAAAAAGAAATCTTGTAACGAAGGGGATTCTTATTTGTACAAATGGTACTTCGAACTTGGAACGAGGGTGATCCTTTTATCAATGGATGCTCTTATTATACTCGCAATCTCTGAAGGATGAGTACCAACTATGTAGCATCTACACCGAGAATTCAAGTATTGTATACATCATTAGTCCAATCCTTTGTATGAAATACCCGTAATAACGAACTTTTTTTAATAGTAAACTCACACAAGCAAGTATAGACAATCAATAATTCTAACTTGAATGGAATGAACTACTTGCAAAGTACATGAATTAATTAACACAAACAAACATATTAATAATCTAACTAAAATTCACACAAACTAGTAAATAAATATTATCTTATATTAATCTAAAAATATACAACAATAACCAATTGGCAATCCGAATTTTCAATTGGCTCACCCTCAACCTCCTATCACCAGTACAAGTCAATTCAGGTTTTCAATTGGCTCGCCCTCAACTTCATATCACCACTACAAACCATATATAGAAAAACTAATGATACAGATCAATAATTAAGAATTAGAATTACCTCTTATTCGTACCAATTCAATGTTTTAACTTGAATGTCCGGGTTGTTTCAAAATGAATGTAAACGGCCACGCAAGCAGTAGCTCCCTATCAAATACCCATAAATGAAAAACAAGTGTATTAGGGATGGAGCCAAATATGAAAAACAAATGGGTTTTTGCACAAACTACCATAATCTACATGCTCGAACTATAACTCATTAAATAAAGCTAAATATATTGTTCAATTTGAAATTTCAAATACTAATTTGTGTACTATCCTTCTTTTATATAAGGGGATTTTGGGGATAGGTCCTCATAATACTCAAAGTGTATAAAAATAGGACACTCCACGTAATTTTATAAATTTAGTTCATGTACTAAAAACACCTTGAAAAATGGTGCCGCTGGCGCGGACCAAAAAAATGAACTCCTAACTCTAAAGGGACCACACAAATAAATGTTATTATACCACATGGCTAAATTTATAAAATTGAAAAGCATTGTCCTAAAAATCCAAATATAAGAAGGAACACGATCTTTACCTTAATTCTCTATTTATATAATATTTGCATAGTAAGAATGTGATAAATGGTCGTCTAACAAATGATTCACCAATACTACAATGATTTCATTATTTTTTTTATTTTTCAATTACAAAATACAAATACAATCAATAACATCTACGGAGGTGAATTCAAAAACAAAATATAAACAACCCATTATCATGGGTGATACATGCTTAATTATATAAAATCAGCCTATAAGAGAAAATGAACAATTTACAATTGTTGCGAAACTTAATGTGACTGTTTGTTTGAAAATAAATACAATAGACTAAGATTCAAAATAAACAGTTCACCTAATACCTTAAAAAAACCAACAAAACAAAAATCAACAAAAAATCTAAACGTTAAAGACACAAAACAAATTCAAAACTAAATATATGTAATTAGATCTTGAAATGAAAGGACCCATTGACCACTTTGTCAGATTCAAACAAACCACAACTTTAAATCAAAAAGTTAATTGATTCTCATATTCATCTATTAAAAAGCTAAAATTCATAAATAAAGAAATACATTTGTAGATCTTAAATTACTTAACCTAAGTAGAATATTGATGGGAATCAACATGGAGGCTGACGAAGAGAGAGCTGCGTGGAGGAGAAGGAGAAGCCTGGGGGGGGGGGGGGGGGGGAGGGCAGAACGACCAAAGAAGAGATGGGGACCTGTGCTTATTTTTATTTGCCTTTTTTTCCTTTCTTTTTTCTATTTTCTTAGGCTAATACAAAGAAGCGGGAGTAGAAATCGGGAAAGGGGGGAAACCAAATTGGGTTTAGCCGTCTCAAAAGGTATTTCTCTCGAGACGGCTTCTGATATGCCGTCTTATTAGGTATACTTTTTGAGACGGGTAAAATTATCGGTCTTAAAAACTATAATTTTTAAGACAGTTAATTTTACCCGTCTCAAAAAGTGAGTTTTAAATACCAGAATTTTAGCCGTCTCAAAAGCTTCCGTAGTAAAAAGCAATTTTTTTTATAGTGGCAAGAGTATGAGTAGGAATAATGAAAAGGTTTTATTTTTATCAAATCTTAACAAACCCAATAAACTCTATGAGTGAGAGAGAGAGAGAGAGAGAGAGAGAGAGAGAGAGAGAGGAGGAAAATATCTTCTGGACTTTCTTTGTTAAATGGTTCGTTCGACTTTAATTGGTTTCGTGTCAAAATCCCCTCTACTCAAATCTGACCCGTTAAGTTTTTCGTGTGTACTGTGTCGTGTTTAGATCGTGTTTAAGTCGCGTCTTAACGAGTCGTGTCGTGTATTTACACTAAATGATTAAACTCAAACCCGATTCGTTAAGTTGTTGTGTTTAACAGATTTACGTACATATATTAAGACTTCATACTTATTAAGGCCCATACTTATGAGGACTTCATCCAAACCCACTAAAAAATCATGTGAATCTTGTCATATTATCGGAGCACTTCTACGTACATATATAACTCTCACCTAAACAAGGGTAGCAAGAAAAAATTCAGAAGCTTGTGGGGGAGCATGACCCCCTTTGGCCCCAACATAGTTTCGTTTCTGGTACACAGTTGAGCAGGGTGCACACATCTTCAAAAGAGTCGAAATAGCTCTCATTGCCGGAGCAACATTCCTTCGAAATGATGAAACCAATGTAGCGGCTGGAAAGGCAGGCTTCAGAAGGAGATCAACATACATCTCCTAATGGTGAATTTATGGATGTTCGCTTAGCCATCGTGAAATTATACTATTTTGTTTGAGACTAAGTTCATTTGTCTCCAATTATAGTATTTTGTTTGCAATACTCATTTGTGAACGAGTATGTATCATATTGGGAAGTAAAATGTATTATTGTGTATTGCTTTGAGTGTTTGAAATGGAATTTGAACGTGTAACCTTCGATTTGATTGCCCATGGGAGAATGAAGGCCACAGAATCGTCCTCCCACAACCAAGGGATAGGGAGAGGAGTATGCATGCCAAGTCATGGACCTTGGAGCGTCAATGATTTGGTTCTCTGGAATGTGTAATGTTGAAGAAAGTCAACACTTCGCGTGCCAACCACTTATTTTCTCGTGGTTGTTTATAAAAAACAGTGCCTCACGGTCCAACTTCACAACAAAATATCTTTGGATGACATACTCATCCTAATTTCGAATTGCAGGGACCACAATATAAAGCTCAATATCATAGAACGTAAACAGTCGACACTATCGGCAACCGCACCAATCCCTATCTTGCAACACAAGATAGCTCAAAAGTTGTGTGAAATCCAGGAGGGCGAGGACAGGTGTCGTAGTCATACATGCCTTGCTGAGTCGGAATGCTCAAACGCCCTAATCAATCCATCGATAGTCAACATTGAAGACACTCACGAACGCTGTTATGAGATCCCTTATAGTGTTGAAGCATGGAATTAACTAGTAGTTAGTTAAAACCGGCTAGCCCGTGAAAATTGCATACCAGAGACATGCAAGTCAATGATCGCTTTCTTAGACTAATATGCATATGCGCCCTATGTGGAGACAATAAAGCAGAGGAAGTTCACTAGCACAACTGTGAAGAACACTTCTTCAGCTGAAGCTGGAAATATTGGGTGCATAAAAACTCGGGGACCTGTCTGATGCGTTCCAATGGATCTTCCTTTGAGCGACTTTAAATACAAATGCCTTCAAATAAAGCACCACAAATTTGCTCCAAAAGAGATCTTCCACGCGTTGCCAGGTCTTGTGCAAATCTAACGTTAGCCACTCCGTAGATCAAGCTGCAAGAACACGCAGGCCCCGTGCAACTGGTCAGACATGTTCTCCAAGCACAGGGATTTCATGGTGATCCAGTTGATGGTGCGGTTATCTGCACACATCCCCCAATTGCTGTCCTTAGGATTGAAAAGAGTGGTGCACACATATTCAAAAGAGTCGAGAATATCTCTCCTTGTCAGAGAAACATTCATCGTCGGCATACCACTCTTTTGAAATCAAAACCGGCTTAATCCCCACGTCAGAAGGAGCTCAACATACATCCCTTTGTAATGGAATTTATAGGTGTTCGCACCATGGGAAGGTAACATGCCCGAACCTGTCCCCCGGCCCCAAAACCTGAAATGGATTCCATTAGTAAAACCCGAACCCGCCCTGATTTGATATTTGTGAAACCCGAACCTGACCTGACCCCCTATGCTTATTAAATTTATTTAGTTTAATGAAATTATATTGTACATATTTCAAATAATTCATAAATATACTTTGATGATTACCAACTTATATAATTAGTAGTGGACAAAATATAACTTAAATATATTTATCTAAAGGTATTTCTTGTAAAATATATATTTTGTATTTTTTTCCTACAATATGTATAAACGGGGCAGGGTTTTTTACACCTAAACCCGATCCCGCCCCGAATATGATTTTTCAAACTTGAACCCGCCCCGAACCTCTAAAAATCATTTCTAAACCCGGCCGTTAGGGGAGGAAATCCGAAGGGTGGGTGAAATTGCCATCCCTATCTCACTCATATTGCTAAGGTCAGCCTTATAAATATGACAAATGGTCATGTCAACCACGGGGGATATTACGTCATCCTACTATGACCCAATTAAAAGTGCACACAATGCTTCTTGTTCGGAACAAAAGGTGAATTGCCTCCTAGCCAACCAATGCTACATTGGGTCTGTAAAGTCTAAATAGGCAAGTGGAGCTTCTTTACCATCTTTGTCACAACGATTTTTTCATTTAAACTTCGATCGATGATCACGCCACACAAATGACCTCGAACGTGAACCTAATATATAATGGGCTATGTCGACGCAAATACAAGGATCTAGTTGCGAGGAAGGGGCTGCTAGGGTACGGTGGTATGGAGGCTTAACAAAGCCTTATCTTAATATGATCATTTGTTTATGAATTGCCCTATTTCTCGATGCATTTGACATACTTCTTTTTTTGTTCAGCCTATTTGGGAGAACTAAGTGTGTCAACTGTCTAGATATTACAAATGAGGTGATAACAAAGTATTGTTTTTCAAGTAGGGTAGATGAGAAAGGCAACTGTGATGATAATGAAGTTTTGTTTTTCAAGTACGATAGGCGAGAGAGGCAGGAAGAGTCTTTGATAATTTTTAGGTATGCTATTATTTTGAGGTATTTGGTCAGAAAGTCCGTTTTCCTAAAATTTAATGCTTGATGTCTATTGTTACTGGTGTATAAGAAGATTGACATGAGACTCCAATACTCAACTCAACTCAACAAAGCCTTTTTCCAATTATTTGGGGTCGGCTACATGAATCCTATTTTTCCATTCCATTCTGTCCAGTGCAATATCTTCGATTAAACCACATGATATCATGTCCTTTTTTATAATATCCCACCAAGTTAATTTAGGCCTACCTCTACCCCTTGGGTTACCATCAATACTAACTAAATCACTCTTCCTTACAGGAGCATCCATTGGTCTACGCTTGACGTGTCCAAACCATCTAAGTCGATTTTCTCTCAATTTATCTTTTATAGGAGCTACTTTTACCGTTTCACGAATTTGTTCATTTTTAATTTTATCCTTTCGAGTTTTACCTCAAATCCATCTAGCATTCGCATTTCCACCACACTTATTTTCTGCACATTTTGTTTCTTGGTTGCCCAACACTCTGTCCCATATAACATGGAGGGTCTAATGGTCGTCCTATAAAAATTTTCTTTTAACTTCAAAGGTATACGCCTATCACACAGAACGCCGGTCGCACTTCTCCACTTAACCCAGCCTGCTCTTCACCTATGCGTAACATCATCACTAATATCTCCATGTTTTTGTATAATCGATCCTAAATAACGAAAATGATCATTTCTAGGTATTTCTTGACCCTCTAATTTCACCACATCTCCATTTGTCCTCCTATTACTACTAAAAGTACACTACACATATTCTGTTTTAGTTCTGCTTATTTTAAATCCTCTTGTTTCTAAAGTTTCTCTCCACAATTTCAACCTAGCATTTATCCCCATCTTAGTCTCATCGACTAAAACAATATCATCTACAAATAACATACACCATGGCACCTCATCTTGTATTTGTCCAGTCAACTCATCCATAACAAGAGCAAAGAGATAAGGACTTAATGTTGAACCTTGGTGTAGCCCTACCATAATTGAAAATTCACTACTTTCTCCAGCTGATGTTCTTACTGTAGTCATCGCACCATCATACATATCCTTGATCACATCAATATATCTGCGAGTCACTCATCTTTTATGTAGAACCCACCATATTATATCTCTGGGCATCCTATCATACGCCTTCTCCAAATCTATAAAAATCATATGAAGATCCTTCTTTTTCTCTCTATACCTCTCCATTAATCTCCTCAATAAATAGATTGCTTCCATTGTTGACCTCCCAGGCATAAACCCAAATTGATTCTCAGATATTGTTGTCTTCAATCTCAATCTATATTCAATCACTCTCTCCCAACGTTTCATTGTATGACTCATTAACTTAATACCACAATAATTTGAACAACTTTGTATGTCCCCTTTATTTTTATAAATAGGTACTAAAATACTTTTTCTCCATTCATCGGGCATCCTATTAGTCATTAAAATTCTATTAAATAATTTTGTAAGCTATGATACCCCATCCTCCCCTAAGCACTTCCAAACCTCAATAGGAATACCATCTGGTCCTAAAGCCTTCCCTGTTTTCATCTTTTTTAGAGCAATCCTGACCTCTGTTGTCCTAATTCTACGAAAAAATACATCTTCTCGAGTCTCCCTAAGTTCCTCTATATCTAATCTACTCCCATTATCTCCATTTAATAACCTCTCAAAGTAGTTTTTCCATCTTTCCATAATTTCATCATCTTTGACTAGGACTCTCGAATCATCACTTTTGATGCACTTAACGTTATTAAAATCTTTTGTTTTCCTATCCCTAAGTTTAGCAAGCTTATAAATACTTTTTTTCCCTTCTTGTATTCCTAATTTTGTATAAAGATCATCATACGCTATTAACTTAGCATCTCTTACCACTTTCTTAACTTCCTTTTTATCCCATTTATATTTCTCAAAATTCTCTTTATTTCTATTTGTTTGCCATGTTTTAAAGCACTCCCTTTTAATTTTTACTATATTCTGTACTTCTTCATTCCACCACCAAGTTTCTTTAGACTGTGGTCCTCTGCCTTTTGATTCTCCAAGAATTTCTTTTGATATTCTCCTAATGCATGTGGCCATCTTATTCCACATTATGTTAGTTTCTATTTCACTATTCCATGCTGCTTCATTTAATACTTTATCTTTAAATAGTTCTAATTTCTCTCCTTTTAAATTCCACCACCTAGTTCGTGGGTTAATCTTCACTTTTCGCACTTGTGATTGATTTTTAATATTTATATCAAACACCATTATCATATGTTGTGAGGTTAAGCTCTCTCCCGGGATAACCTTACAATCTTTACACGTTAATTGGTCTCCTTTCCTAGTAATGAAAAAAATCTATTTGGATCTTATGTGTTCCACTTTTATAAGTTATTAAGTGTTCAAGCCTCTTTTTAAAACATGTATTTACTAGTACAAAATCATAAGCCATCATAAAATCTAAGATAGACTCTCCCCCGTCGTTCCTATCTCCAAAACCATGTCCTCCATGCACTATCTCATATCCTACACGATCTTCTCCTACATGGCCATTAAAATCTCCACCTATATAGATTTTCTCACCTAGGGGTATTTCTTGAATTAGTTCATCCATTTGTTCCCAAAATTGTACTTTAGTGTGCTCATCTAATCCTACTTGAGGTGCATAAGCACTAACAATATTAATTATGTTTTCACCTAATACCAATTTTACAAGTATAAGTCTATCACCTTTCCCAATAACGGTTACGATATCGTCCTTAAAGTTTTTATCTACTATTATTCCAACTCCGTTCTTATTTCTATATTTTCGTGTATAATATAATTTAAATCCTGTATTTTCTATTTCTTTAGCTTTCTCACCGACCCATTTAGTTTCTTGTAAACAAGCTATGTTAACTTTTCTTCTTATCATGGTATCTACTAATTCCATCCCTTTTCCTGTCATAGTCCCTATGTTCCAAGTCGCTAACCTAAGTCTAGTATCCTGGGCTAGCTTCTTTACCCGCACACGTCTAGCTTGTTGCAGGAACCCTTGCGTATTTATCGTCGCATTCGGGCATCGATGCGATGCCCCTTGCCTATTTTTCGAGACACCCGGTGGCAGGCGCAACGCCCCTTGCCTATTTTTCGAGACACCTGGTGGCAGGCGCAATGCATCGCTTAAGGGGAATGCCCTAGCATTAGCACGTATATTCATAGGATTCATGTTCATAAGGATCTGACAAAATTTTACGTTGGCTGTCAGCTACCTAACGCAACCCTCCTCCTTTTTCCGGGTTTGGGACCGACAGTGTCAAAAAATAAGAAGTTAAGCACGACACAAGCGGAGTTTGACATGAGACTCCAATGATACTATTTTTTCTGCAGTAGTCATTTGCAAAAATTTGTATCATATATGAAAAAAAGATGTGTTATGGCTTGTTGTAAGTGTTTCAAACGGAATTTGAATGTGTAATCTTTGATTGACCATGGGAGAATGAAATCCATAGAATCATCTTGCCACAACCTAGCAGGGATAGGGAGAGGACCCTCCAAACCGACATTACAGTGTTGGCCCTTTGTTGTCCAACAAACGTAGAAGACATTAGTGTCACGTCTCATGGTGGGCTAGAGAAGCCTCTCCCTCCCACAGTGTCAACGGTTGTGCTAAACACCTATAGGCCTAGCTAAGCCACCCAAATGAATATCACCCAACACCTATATGTGCATCCTTTTTTGGGTTATTAGCGTTTGACACTAACCGGACCCATTTATTATTCGTGTGTGTAGGTCATTTCAGTTTGGGGTTTGTGTCAAGAAATGACATGCTAATGTCGTGTATATCTTGGGTGTGGTAAACTATTACCACCCCTAATGATTACCATCATAATATCTACACACAGCAGCATGACGTATATGGGATAGGGGGCTCCATCCATTCACTGCAACATGAAACCACCTCCCCCGGTGTCAAATACCTACCCACAGAAAAAAATATAAAAATAAAATTATAAACATGAACTTGTATAAAGATACTCTTACCAGTACTTAGTACCGGGTTAGTACCAAATACGCCCACACCTACAAGCCATATAAAACTTATTTGGTACTAAACCGGTACTAAGTACCTGGGTGTCTAACAATATTCATAAATTAAAGTGGTGTAATAATGAATAAAAAGTGGGAAGTAGAAAGAGATCTCCTCAGACTATCATGTGATATTGCATATAAATTAATACGGTAGTACTTATTTTGAAAAGATAATCAAATATATGAAATACTGTATCACTCCAACTTAATGTTAGGACAAAATAGAATTTCTAAAACTCTTCTTAAAATGATGACTTCTATTTGAGATAGATCATTTGTCCATAATTGGCGCTTTTCATTTCAGATGCATTTGCAACATTGATTAATTGGTATATGGGTGTCAGAGTCCCTTTATAGTATGCAATGTAGTTTTTGTTTCAAGAAACTTGTCCTTTTTAATATGTTATATGGTTTATTAATAAAATACTAATATGTTTTATGGTTATTATTTCCCTCTTTGTCAGGTTCATGTTCTTTAAGTTGAAAACAGGACTTGATAGTTTTATCTATTCTTCTTACACACAATAGTTTTATATGCATCATTAGCATATATTATTCTCTTTAATATTCTGATTTATTTATTTATTTTTAGTTTGAAATTTTCGGTGGCAAAGTTACATGTGTTCTTGTGCGTAAGGGGTTTATTTTCTGTCATATCTGATATGGGGAGAGTTTCTATCAGGCTACTTAGCCTTAGAATATTGTAGGATGATGTTTTGATGTTATGATCACATTCATGTAACAAGGATGTAAAAAAATGGCAGGACAAAACTCTATGTAGGATTGATTTGAGTCTTATTAGTCATCTATTGCTTGTTATATAGTTTGTAATTTTAGTGCAATTTAATAATATTTATTAGTTT
Source organism: Sambucus nigra (assembly GCA_949130495.1). Classification (NCBI taxonomy): domain Eukaryota; kingdom Viridiplantae; phylum Streptophyta; class Magnoliopsida; order Dipsacales; family Adoxaceae; genus Sambucus; species Sambucus nigra. The sequence continues at coordinate 445,814,725 of OX422218.1, read as the reverse complement.
CCTTTGTTTGGTAGGATCACCTTGTCCTTATGATGGAGCTTCTCGGAAATAAGCTATGCAAGGTTGAATTTCTATGTACCATGCTTATCAAAATTTAGAACCTTACTAACCACCTCTATTGAACCCATTGCATTTGATAAAGAAAATGATTATAACCCTTGAACTTCATTTTTATCAATTTCCCTTAATGTTGCAATGACACTTAAACTATGCATTTTGTTGCAAGTTCCCCCTTATGGGGACTTTTTAAATTTGACTATAATAATCTTTCCTTGCTTTAAAGATGCGAAATTGTTAATTTTGCTTATATTTAAGATCTATTTGTACTAAAAATGATTAACCCACTTCTCTAAAACATATTTTTGAGCTCATATTAACTCATCTACTTTTCTCCTTTTGTTATATTTTTCAAAATCTACATTTATATTTTGTTGTTGACATCCTAATATATAATTCTTAACAAAAATATGTTCATTATAAATTTCAATATACAAGACAAAATAATTATTTTTTTAATAAAATTATGCATTTTTTTTATCACATAAAAGTTAGTTTGACATAAACAATAAATTTCTAGTTTAATGTTAAAATTATATCTCACAACAGAAAGTTCAAATTTGTCAACTAAATACCTATTGTGATAAAAATAAGTTCGAATTTTTTTTAAAGTGACATGAGCAAAAAATAATTAAAGTCTTAATAAAAAATTTTAAATGACATTATACAAATTAAAAAGTGATTAGTTGAGGGGAAAAAACAAACCTGTATGAGAAGTATAGTCTTATAGTTAATTGTGTGCAAAGTTTTTGTGGAATCTTGAATTGAGGAAGTAAATAGAATGAATGAGGTAAATGTTGGCAATGTAAGAAATCTAAAGTGATCACTTTTCTATACACATTAAAATGGTTACCTACTTACCCCTCTCTCTCTCTATATATATATATACATACACACACACGTTGCTAGTTATGGGATCTAGTCAAGTGCCTCACATGTCGAAGGGTGGATCCGTCATTGCGTCCATAGAAGATTAAAAAACAATATGTCAAATTCTTTTGTAAACTAAAACATTACATGTGAATTTACTAATGTTGGATTCAAAGAAAGCACAAAAACTTGAAACAAATGAGCTCTTTGGTCCTGTTTGGTTGTGCAAATTGTTTGATTATGTAAATTGGTTCATTGTGAATTAGTGAATTATAAATGAGTGGATTTGAAATGAATTAGGCCTTATTTGGTTGCGCGAATGGGGTGCTATGTGATAAGAGGATAACTAATAAATTAAAAAGAAAATTTTATAGAATAGTTTTTAGGCCAGTGACAATATGGAGTGGAATGTTGGGCTTTAAAGAAAAAATATGAACAAAGTCTCCATGTTAGTGAGATGAGGATGCTCCGATGGATGATAGGAATTACTAGAAAGGACAAGTTTAAAAATCATGACAGGTGAGAAAAATTAGGAGTAGCTCCCATTAGTGATAAATTAAGAGAAAGTAGACTTAGATTGTATGGACATGTGTTGCGTAGACCAACAGATGCACCTATATATAACTAAAGGTAGATTATTGGAAATAGAGGGTAACATAGAAAGGGGTCGCCCTAAGCTATAACGGGAGGACATTATTAGGAAAGATCTTAAAGCATTAAACTTAAATGATAATATTGCTTATATTAGATTAGAGTGAAAAAGGAGAATCCATGCGGCCGACCCATGTGATGGGATTAAGGCAAGGATCATGATGATGATGTTTGGTAATATGAAATTGATGTTAAGGTTCTATGAGTGAAAAAAAGATAAAAACAAATTAAGAGCCGGGGGGGGGGGGGGGGGGGGGGGAAGGGACGGAGAGAGAGAGAGGAACATGCACTTTATGTGACTCATATTTCAAATGGATGCGTTTCACGTTTTTTGTGAAATGATCCAATTTTAAATTTTACACATGAGCTAAAATGGGATTAATGAATCATTTCATTAATGAGACCAAACACAACTAATGTGTCAATTTGCAAATGAATCAATTTATAATTTTGGGACAATCAAAAGTGGCCTTAATGTCTTCGCTTAATATTTCTCCATCCAACCATGTTACATTTATCATCACTAGTAAGTGAATGCTGATTTATGATTTGATGTGGCATCATGAAGTGTGGAGAGAGCATCCCAAACTATCGATCTACAGTCTCTCCTTACAAGTTAAAATTTATTGACCTTTAGTGAGGGGTAAGATGACCCTCCCATGTTATTAGTTAAAATATTAAAAACTAAGGGACCTTTTGCATAATCACCAATGCTTCCATCGATAGTGTAAAAGGGCCATTGTTAATCCTCACTAAGTGATGTAACAAATTTGAATCTCTCTTTATTTCACTTGGTGTTGTGCTAAAGCAAGACTATCTCTAGCGACCAAGACGATAAAACTCACTCGGAAATTTTATCATACACTTGGTGTGCGGAAAACACCCAAGACCTTGTTCCCAAAAATGAACTAGTGTGCAAACTCCCAATCAAATCAACCAAGCATCAATGTAGAAACAATAAGAACATACAAGCAATCATCAAAGCAAAACAACAACGATATACCGTAGTTCACCCAAATTTAGGCTACATCCACCAAGGAGGATTTCTTCTTTCTATAGATAAATAGAAGAACCCAAAGGTTATACACACACACAATTTATCTCTCTTAGAAAGTCACTCACAACCTCACAAGAACTCACCCCTAAAATGGGAACTCTATCTCTCTTTATCTTTGATAACTCTCAAAATATCTCTCAAACTTGTTCTCTCCCAAAACCTAAAAATAACACTTGTATTTTGAAATTTGAGCCAAAATGGAAAATTTGTAAATAAACCAAAACTGAAAAAAAATAGGAGAGCCAAAACCAACAAACTCCACCTTGGCGATCCTGACGATCCAACCAATCTCTAGAATGCTGAAATTGAACCCGCTTGAAGACTGTCCCACCATCTACCAAGCTAATGCGATTCCCCCAGGAGATCCTCACGATCCGATTGAACTCGAAATGCAAACATCAAATCCGCTCGAAGATTATCCAGACATCTAACAAGCCAATACGCTCCACTCGACGCTAAGCCACCTCAAACTAAAAACCATGAAGTGAGATACCGCAAGTCTTCACTCCAAGACTCCAAACGACTCCACCCGCCGAGCAACAAAGTTCTAAACTAAGAACTCCCGATCTCTTGCATCTGAATGCTTCCCATGTAACCATACGGTGAAGCTCGCTCCTCATGTAACCCGACACACAATACATATAGCATACACCCTCTTTACACAAAACATTCAAACACATCAACAACATCTTCCTCCTTGAGAAATTAACCACGGATGAGAGGGAAAATTCCTCACCTCTCACACCCTCCAAATCTCACCCTCGAAAGATGTACCAAGTCTTTGTCATGAAGAACTCCCGTTTGCCAATGCTCGCAAACAATCACCCATCGACCTTCCTTGAACTAGATACAAACACCTCGAATCGATCACAGTCCTACACCTCCTCGATTCCAATCGACCAATGCATGTGTGCAACTAAACCGAGCCAACATCATCCGTTGGCCCTGGAGGGGGACTTCGATCCATCCCCTCCACTAGTAGGTATTATCCCATCACTACCGTCTACTATAGGAAAGCTAGCACCCAATGTCTCCACTTTGTTCACAAATGAGACATGCCTCGAACGTTCAATCACTTATGCACACCGCTTCCCCATCTTTCTCGAAGTCTGATTTAGACGATACAACCCCTCTCTCTCCTCTCCCCTCACTAGGACCATACAACTGCGTGTGACTTTCAAGACTCCACCCGCCACCGACACCTGACAACCTTTGGAATCCAAACGGCTAGTGGATATCAAATTCTTTCGCAACTTTGGGACATAGGCCACACCACACAAAGTGCATTCCACCCCATCGAACATCTTGAGTTTCACCATCCCGACACCCTCAACGGAAACCTTCTCTCCGTTAGCCAAAGACATGGAACCTTTTCTATTTTTCGTGAAAGTCTCAAAATATTCCCTCTTAGAGAAAACATGATCCGACGATCCCGAATCTAATATCCAATCATCTTGGAAAAGAGAGTTAACCTTGGAGATTGTGAGAAGTTCTCCAAGTTAATCTTCATAATTCACACTCGCTACCATTGCCCTCTCGGAATCAACCTTTCCCTTAACCTTGTCGTTCCACAAAGGACATTCTCGGATCATATGACCCCATTCCCGACACTTGTAGCATTTCGGCCCTTTACCACTAACACCTCTCGATCTAGACTTACTACCGTCATTAAATCCCCGGTTGGAGTTCCTCCGACCATTTTGCCCACCTCCGTCTCTCATCGTAAGGACTTCATTATGGGAATACCTGTCACATCCACCTTCCTTCTTTCTCATCGTGACATGAGATTGAATATCTTGCACAACCTCATTGCACCGGAGCATAGACTTTCCAAACATGAGAGTGGTCACAAAATGCTCGTATGAATCGGGTAATGATGCAAGCAACAACAATGCTCGATCCTCATCAATGAATTGAACATCTATTCGATTCAAGTCATTAATCAATGCTCTAATACCACTTGTTGCACTAAAGCAAGACTATCTCTAGCGACCAAGACGATAAAACTTACTCGGGAATTTTATCAAACACTTGGTGTGCGGAAAACACCTAAGACATTGTTCCTAAAATGAACTAGTGTGCAAACTCCCAATCAATTCAACCAAGCATCAATGAAGAGACAATAAGAACATACAAGCAATCATCAAAGCAAAACAACAACGATATAACGTGGTTCACCCAAATTTGGGCTACATCCACCAAGGAGGATTTCTTATTTCTATAGATAAATGGAGGAACCCAAAGGTTATACACACACATAATTTATCTCTCTTAGAAAGTCACTCACAACCTCACAAGAACTCACCCCTCAAATGAGAGCTCTATCTCTCTTTAGCTTTGATAACTCTCAATAGCTCTCAAACTTGTCATCTCTCAAAACCTAGAAATAACACTTGTATTTATAAATTTGAGCCAAAATGGAAAATTTGTAAATAAACCAAGGCTGAAAAAATAGGAGAGCCAAAACCAATAAACTCCACCTTGGCGATCCTGACGATCCAACCAATCTCTAGAATGTTGAAATTGAACCCGCTTGAAGACCGTCCCACCATCTACCAAGCTAATGCGATTCCCAAGGCGATCCTCACGATCCAACCAAACTCGGAACACAAACATTAAATCCGCCCGAAGATCATACCGACGTCTAACAAGCCAATACGCTACACCCGATGGTAAGCCACCCCAAACTTCAACCATGAAGTGAGATACTGCAAGTCTTCGCTCCAAGACTCCAAACGACTCCACCCACCGAGGAACCAAGTTCTAAACTAAGAACTCCCCATCTCTTGCATCTTAATGCTTACCATGTAACCATACGGTGAAGCTCGCTCCTCATGTAACCCGGTGAGTACACCCCCACACAATACATATATCATACACCTTCTTTACATGAAACATTCAAACACATCAACAACATCTTCCTCCTTGAGAAATTAACCACGGATGAGAGGGAAAATTCCTCACCTCTCACACCCTCCAAATCTCACCCTCGAAAGATGTACCAAGTCTTTGTCACGAAAAACTCCCGTTTGCCAATGCTCGCAAACAATCACCCATCGACCTTCCTTGAACTAGCTACACACACCTCGAATCCATCACAGTCCTACACCTCCTCGATTCCAATCGGCCAATGCATGTGTGCAACTAAACTGAGCCAATATCACCCGTTGGCCTTGGAAGGGGACTTCGATCCATCCCCTCCACTAGTAGGTATTCTCCCATTACTACCATCTACTATCGGAAAGTTAGCACCCAATGTCTCCGTTTTGTTCACAAATGAGACATGCTTCGGACGTTCGATCACTTGTGCACACCGCTTCCTCGTCTTCCTCAAAGTTTGATTTAGACGATACAACCCCTCTCTAGGACCATACAATCACGTGTGACTTTCAAGACTCCACTCGCCACCGACACCCGACAATCCTTGGAATCCAAATGACTAATGGATATCAAATTCTTTCACAACTTTAGGACATAGGCTACACCACCCAAAGTGCGTTCCACCCCATCGAACATCTTGAGTTTAACCATCCCGACACCCTCAACGGCAACCTTCTCTATGTTAGCCAAAGACATGGAACCTTTTCCATTTTTTGTGAAAGTCTCAAAATATTCACTCTTGGAGTAGACGTGATCCGACGATCCCGAATCTAATATCCAATCATCTTGGGAAAAAGAGTTAACCTTGGAGATTGTGAGAAGTTCTCCAAGTTCATCTTCATAATTCGCAGTCGCTACCGCTGCCCTCTCGGAATCAACCTTTCCCTTAACCTTATCGTTCCACAAAGGACATTCTCGGATCATATGACCTCATTCCTGGCACTTGTAGCATCTCGGCCCTTTACCACCAACACCTCTCGATCTAGACCTACTACTGTCATTAAATCCCCGGTTGGAGTTCCTTCCGCTTTTTTTCCCACCTCCGTCTCTCGTCGTAAGACCTTCATTATGGTAATACCCATCACCTCCACCTTCCTTATTTCTCATCGTGATATGATATTGAATATCTTGCACAACCTCGTTGCACCGGAGCGTAGACTTCCCAAACATGAGAGTGGTCACAAAATGCTCGTATGAATTGGGTAATGATGCAAGCAACAACAATATTCGATCCCCATCAATGAATTGAACGTCTATCCGATTCAAGTTATTTATTAAGGCATTAAAAACGTTGATATGCTTCATCATATCCTCACCCTCCTTCATCTCAAGCTTGAAAAGTTTCTTCTTGAGGAACAATTTATTTGACAACGACTTTCCCAAATAAATCTCTTCTAGCTTATCCCACATGCCTATAGCCGTGGTCTCCACTATCATGTTATTCAACACATCATCCTTGATAAGTATCTCAATACACGAAGATGCTCTTTGATCAATGTCAATCCACTCGGCATCGGTCATGCCTACCGGTTGTCCCTCTACCCCCAACAATTTTAATTGCAACCTTTGTTGGACAAGAACGCCTCGCATTCGTCTTTGCCATAACCCAAAATTGTTCTTCTCATCAAAAGCCTTCATGTCCGTCTTCATTGAGCCACTCGATCGATAACTCGGATCCCATCTCTTAGAGCCTTCGCTCGTAGAGGTTGATTCTCGAGTACTCTCCACATTTTCTGTCATTTGGAAAAAAAAAACAAAAGCTATGCCAAAATTGATTCAACCTCGAACCAAAATACCGAGCAAACAATGCAACCAAAGCTCTGATACCACTTGTTGCACTAAAGCAAGACTATCTCTAGTGACCAAGACGATAAAACTCACTCGGGAATTTTATCATACACTTGGTGTGCGAAAAACACCCAAGACCTTGTTTCCAAAAGGAACTGGTGTGAAAACTCCCAATCAAATCAACCAAGCATCAATGAAGAAACAATAAGAACATACAAGCAATCATCAAAGCAAAACAACAACGATATACCGTGGTTCACCCAAATTTGGGCTACATCCACCAAGGAGGATTTCTTCTTTTATACATGGAAGAACCCAAAGGTTATACACACACACAATTTATCTCTCTTAGAAAGTCACTCACAACCTCACAAGAACTCACCCCTCAAATGGGAGCTCTATCTCTCTTTAGCTTTGATAACTCTCAAAATAGCTCTCGAACTTGTCCTCTCCCAAAACCTAGAAATAACACTTGTATTTATAGATTTGACCCAAAATGGCAAATTTGTAAATAAACCAAAACTGGAAAAAAAATAGAAGAGCCAAAACCAACACTTGGCACATCAAGTGATAAGTTAAATCAATTTCTATCGGTGGAAAACACAACTAGAATCTTATTCGTGTGATTTTTTTCTTTGTTGCCCGCCTATGCCATATCGTCTTATAACGAGCCTCTTGGCCCAGTGGTATAAGGGTGTCACTGGACAATCTTGGGGGTGGATTGGGTTTGTCAAAATAATGCTTGGCCAGCGGAAGCCACGAACCGCAAATGGGGATTAGTCAAGGTGTGCGCAAACCGGCTTGGACACCTCATGGTATGCTACCAAAAAAAAAAATCTTCTTATTTTTCTTCTTTTTTTATAGGGCCCCAAACTAGTTATATTCTCAAACGATTGGTTATCTAAAATTTTCAATGTACAAGTCACAAATTTTCGTATTGGAAGATTCATGCAAACGACATTTGCTGAAAATAGGCGCTGGTGTTTGTGATGTATTTGGTGGATCCAAATTTTACAATTGATTCGAGTTCTTTTCCTGTGATTTTTGGTAATGCAGCCCAATTGGTGTGTTGGGATTATTTTGGCATTCTGACTTTATTTGGTTTGAATAGATGCATCCTGACCTTGTGTTCAGGTTAACTTGATCCTCTCCAACACACACAAAACTCTCCAACACACACCAAAAAATGGTAGCTTGAACACTGAAATTTGGGGATGAACAACTCCTATCAGTTATGATGTATAAGCTGCCACTCCAATGAACATGAATATTTTTTTTATCGTCTCTGGTGCACTTTTACTAGCTGTTTTCCATAAATTGATTTAATTTTGTCAAGACCATGGTTTGTTTTCACACCCTTGAAGCATAGGACTGCCTACATTGGGTTTCTTCATGCATTTGATAACTCATCTTTTTATTTTTCTCTTCTACATGGATTGATAACCTTTAAGTTTGACTTTATAATTCCATACAAGTTACATCCAAGCCCCAACTTTATTGTTTGATTTCTAATTCCATAGACGTATTTTAGACTCTTGCATTTAAGAAGAAGGCAAATCATTTTGGATATAAGTAGCAAAAAAAAATATGGGAAAAAGTAGTAGGTTATAGAAGAGGTCTGTCAGACAACGATGTAACCATTGCAGCCCAATGAAGAGAAACGAATGATCCTCTAATGCAGTGAAGATCCAACTGGACCACCAATAGTTGTTAATAACGCTCTGACCACACGGTCATGCTTCATCAACTAGAATTAGTTTCCTGTCTCCTTAGAAATCAAGGATACAGATATACGAGCCTATAGAACAGATCCTGTTCAAGTAAGGCCGTGCTCTAAACACTCTCTCTCCCTCTTTGTCAATTCTTCTTTCTTTCTTTCATTAAATGATGTGGGATTTCTTTTCAGTTGTCTATTTCTCAGGCCAGGGCTCCACTGCACTCCCCCGTACCCTCTTTAATTTCCACTATTATGTAATTGAGTTTGTGAGTTGGGTGAGATCTATATTTAAATAAAAAAAAGTTGAGTGTAATCCTTAGTGTTGGGGAGTTGAGGTGTAAGCTGTATTTTAATGCCATGGATGGTGCAATCTTCTCTAATTCAGCTTGAACACTCCAACGGAGTGCGATTACAAGTTCACTCTTTATCAGATATCATTGGGATAACATAACAGTATAGAGTTCAATATTACATGCCATTTGAGGTGCTCAAAGCTTCTAGTTATAGGTGTGTGAGATGAGTGAGGTCAGATAATGTGGTCCCCCTAAGTCATGGCATTCAATATTACATGTTAAATTTGGGTGATTGTTTGTTGGTCACGGTGCCCTAGTTGATCACTACACACCGCGCTCCTGCACAACAACCTTTGAGTACTAATTATGCGTGCCTTGGTGCTGTGAGTGACTCGATTATCGCGCGCCCCTACTTGGATAATTGCTTTTGGATCCCAAGGCACTTAAAAATGAGTGGTGCCCACGGCCTAATTACGGATGCTTCAACTGATAATATAAGAGGATCATTTAACCCTCACTTAGTGAGGGCCAACAAATTTAAATTTCTCTCCTTAAGTCACGTTTACACATTAAATTTCTAGCTCACTAAGGAGCCAACAACAAAGAAATATATAAAAATGTCCCACCGCGGCTTATCAAGGATTGGGGTGTTAGTCACTTGGTGGTTTCTTTTCTCTTCTCCTATTGGTAGACCAAGCCCCACCACTAATCAATAAATCAACCATGTTTTATGGCTTGTTTTCTGCCGCAGTGTTTCCTCCGCATTGTGCTATAACTTTTCCTCCTTATTGCTCCACTTTGTCCATTTGTTTATTCATTACATTGGCTATAAATATCCATAAGATTGTAAAGAAAGATATCAAGCCAAGCAACAAAGCTAAGGCAAAGAGAGAGAGAGAGAGAGCAATCCGAGAGAATTAGAAAGATATTGTGAGAATGAGAAAGACTGTGTAGATAGCAGTGTTAGCCTCCAGAAAAATAGTGAGTGCAAGAGTGCATACAAGAGAGTGTGTAAAAGTGTTCTTATATTCTCTATAGTGAAAGTGGGTGTGAGCCGTGGACGTAGCAAAATTGGTTGACCACGTATATCCTCGTCTTGTGTGATTGTGCGCATTTCTCTTTGCACTTTTATTCTTCTAAAATATTTCTCAAGCATAATATTTGTAGTCACGCCAAAGTGGTACTTTAGTATTTTCTCGATCATTGAATCCCAAGGTCCTGCCGTATTATTGGTGAAATTAGTTGCCTCTAATTACCTAACAATTGGTAGCAAAGCTTTTGGTTGGCGAACCGAAGGTACAATAGGCGTTTACTCAAATTACTCTGCGAAGTAATTTTTTGTATCCATTTTATTTGTTCGAGTGGGAACAATGGCATCAGAGGAGTACAAAATTTCCCAATTCGATGGTACAAATTTTGAATTCTGGAAAATGCAAATAGATCAGAGCTTGTACCAGAAAGATCTTTATTTACCTCTGGGCAAAAAACCAACGGATTTAAAATATTCAAATTTGGAGTTGTTGGACCGAAAAGCTCTCAGAACTATAAGATTATCACTGTCAAAGTTAGTAGCCAACAACATGAAAAATGAGAAGACAACTGCGCCTCTCATAGCGCCCCTCTCTAGTATGTATGAACAAAACTTTTGCAGCAAATAAAATACATCTGATAAAGAAGTCATTTTGATGGGAATTAAAAGTTTTGGGGCCATTTTTAGCATTTTTAGGATTCCATGGCATTTTTTTAAATTTCTTTATTTGGTTGTATTTTCTTTTATGAAGTAGTTTCTTAGTATTTAGGGAAGGAAGTGGCAAAGGCTAATAGGGGTATATTTGTAGTTAGATCATTGCTTAGAGCTTAAGCTACTTCCCCCTTTAAATACCCATGTAGTCTTCATTTGAAGATACTTCTCAATTCTTAAAATGTAAGAAATCTTTTGATTCTCTCTCTAAAAGTTAGGGTTTGGTGTGTTTCTTTTAGCCATTGATGTGTAGTTTACGTCAAATTGGTATCAGAGCGGGTGTCGCTCTAAACATTGGTGTTAATGTGTATCGGTGTGTGTAGAATATCAAAATCGAACGCTATGGACCCTAAGAAATCCAAACAATGACAAGAGAAGATTCAAGAATTGAGAAGGAGCACTCAAGAATTGAAACAAAAGTTGGAAGAATTGGCACAAAAATGACAACAACAATTTAATACCTTCTTCCAACTTCGCTCCTCCAAAATTTCACCACCTTCCACCGTGAGCAATTAAATTTCTGACGAAGAATTATTACGGTGTATGTGTTAGAATATGGTGTTTATATTTATTATTATGTTTTATGTCTTGTTTATATTTCTAATAAGCCAAGGGCATTTAGGTATTTGTAGTGACTCTTATATTAGGTTAGGGTTTAGTGTGTGTCCTATATATACCCCTTTAAGGGTCTTTGTAATTTATCAACTTATCATCTATTATCAATACATAATCCATTTTGATTTTCTGGTTGGGTTCTATATATGATGCGGTTGATTTATTCCTACTCTTTGGGCATGCCGATGTTTTTTGATGGGGTTGGTTTGTTGGGTACGTCTCCCGTGGAGGACATGTTACTTGGGGCGGTCGAGTTGGTTTGAGGGTATGTTGACCCATTTTGGGAGACTTTGACTACATTTGCCACCATTTGCACTCTTCTTATCTACATGTGATCGTGTAGATTCTTGGTACATTTTTCTCAAGCCATTTGGAGTCGCGGCCTTTTTTCTGGGTTTGTGAAGTTTTTTCATTGCTTATATGCAATTGAAGGTATCGTCACTCCTCTTCATCTCTTGTGATCTAGAGATTATTTGTTGTTACTATGTTATATTGGTCTAATTTGAGGAATTCTATTTGGTACATCTCGGTTTGTGGTCCGTTTGGTTCGAGTTGTTTGATGGCATTGTGTTGGTCGGATTGGCGCTTTTTTGTCTCAAGATCAACTTTCGATTTGAGGTCTGATTTGATTTGTTCGTTAGCATGGTCGGATCGGCCCTTTTTGTGTCACGAACAATTTCATATGGGTGAGTGTCATTTTTGGCACATGTATTACGATGGATACCAAGGGGAAGTGTTGTGTGGGTATATTGGTCATCTGCCTGATGTTTTTTATGGGAAGTCGATTGGTCCGGCCGTGAGGGGGAGTGTTGTCGTATCGTATCCCATGTTTGGTTTGACAAGTTGAGGTTTTTTGCTTTGGGACCTACACATTTTCAAGCCTAATTGAAGCATTTTGATGTTGGTCGGAGACTTGTGTTCAAGTTGCCATTTTCAATGGAGGAGTAACATATCTCGGTGCAAATTGACTTTGGTTTGTCACCTCCATTAATTTGAGGGGGAGTGTTGGAATATGATGTTTATATTTATTATTATGTTTTATGTCTTGGTTATATTTTCTAACACCCCGTATTTTTGGTGCACTAAATATTTAATTAATTCGGGAATTCTAAATTACTAGTGTGTCGTAATTTAAAATGAATTAATTATGGCAAAATATATTTAAATATTAATTGGAAGTAAATGGTTAATATTTAGGGGCAATTATTTACTAAGCGAATAGTAATTAATTATTTAAGTCATTTCGAGTATTAATGATAGGGTATGCACTTATCTCAACCGAGAGTCGGTATAGACTAAAGGGGTGGGAGGATAAGTACTTTTATAAATTAATTCGGATGTCAATTCTGAGTGTACAGTTGAGTCTGGATGGACCGAGATAGTTGAAAAAGTGTACCCGGGGGTAGTAAACGGGTCACGGGGCCTTTTTAGACATAGTTGGGCCCACACGGGAGCATTTGGGTCATTTGGGCTTGGCCCATTAGGCAAAAAATGGGATTTAGGTTAATTTTTAAATTGGGAGAAATAAAGAAACGACTGATAGAGTTTAGAAAAAGGCTAAGTGTGTTAAGGAACCTTATTAGCAGTTAAAGGCAGTTTTAGGATCACTAGAGAGCCAACAGGAGTCATCTTCAACCTTGGAATTCATCTCCAAATCAGACACTACGAAACCTAAGGCAAGTGGATAACTTGCAATAGTATTGAATCTGTTTTTCAATTCATATTCATGTGATGTGATTGATTAAAATTCATTTTGGGTGTTCATGGCATAAATATGGGATTTTGAAAATAATAATTTGATTTACGAAATTTAGTGAGGATTCATGTAAAATCTGATTGTTATAAGTTGATGCATATCTGGTAGGATGATATCTGGATAATTAAACACGGATTTGATGATGGAACTTGGGGTGTAAATGGGTTAAGGGTTAAAGATGAATTTTTCGAAATATTTAGAAATTGTAGTTAATGGACGAATTAATAATGTTGGTGGACATTCTGGAGGTTCCTAATAAGTTTTCTAACATGTATTGAGGTTAAGAGGGCTTGAGGTTACTGGTAGAAGAAACTAGGGATTGAGAAATTTCGTCCATAGCTGATTCAGTCTTCGCGAAGAAGACGAAGACCTGCTCGATCGATCGATCGAAGGTCTGGGGTCGATCGATCGAAGGTCGGCAGAATTTGGCAGATTCGCCCAGTTATGTATATATGAGGGAATTTATATAATAACCTTTATGTAATTATTTATTGAGAAATTGATACATGAGTTAAATCTAATTAATCGTGAGTAAAGTTAATTAGAATTTGAGGGAGTTTTTGGGTGACACGTCATAATTATAAATTCGGGAGTCGGGAATTCAGACTCGGGTGAGGTTATTTCGGGCTACGAGAGTAAGTCCAAATTTATGGTGGGGGCGACACCAAAGGTGACTATATTAATTAATGTGCAAATTAATTAATAATTAGGGTTGGACCATAAACTCTTAATAAATTAAATAGGCTTGTGTTACGAATTTAGTACATGGTGTAACCGGGACATTATATATATATATATATATATATATATATATATATATATATATATATATATATATATATATATGTGTGTGTGTGTGTGTGTGATGATGCTAAGATCAGCACCACCAGATAAGGTGTTTCCAAGCTCAATATAAGAATAACAATGGCAGCACAGTTATATAGAGAGATAAGAGAAAGAGGTAAGGAGAAGAGGAGAATACACCGGTATATAAGTGGTTCAGCCAATCAGGCATACGTCCACTGTGAGTGTGTGAGTAATATCATTGAGTGAAGGCACTAATGGCCATGGATACAATCTCTCAAGCTTTCTCTCTCTACTGTGTATTTAGACAGAGTTTTTGCTAGGGTTGAATAAATGGGATCCCTTTGATAGGTATGGGGTGACCCCTATATATAGTACCAAGGGGGTGTAATGTACCCTCTATGCATGTAATGAGCATGTGTGTGGTAGCCTCACCAATGTGGGAGTGCTATCTGTCACCGTCACCTGTAAGGAATGATGATGAAATATTCTCCCCACGTGTGGAGAATAATCTTGTTACAACTGAATTGTGCCCATGTGTCCTTATCCAAATGCCAACAGATGCTCGGCCGCCATATTGGTGGATGACCTCGGCCTGGGAGAGGCCGAGCTGTAAAGGCTTGATGTTCGTTCAATCCGAGATGTGTCATAGGGAGTCTCGGACTGATCTCAGCCGAGACATTATGCTGGGGTCGGCCCCAGCCGAGGTTGGACTGATTCCATGCTGACGATTACTAAGGCTTCTTGTCACCTCGGCCCAAGCCGAGGTTGGACTGGTTCCACGTTGAAGGTTACCAAGGCTCCTTGTCACCTCGGCCTACTCTCAGCCGAGGTTGCCATACCCAGGTATATGAGGATGCTGTTGATGCTTGCGATGCGCGTAGTGTCCATTGAAAATGTAGGTGATAGTGTCGGCCTGGGCTGACCTTGGTCTGGCCGAGGGATGATATCGTAGGCCCAGGACTTATCTAGGGTCGATCAATATCTCGGCCATCACCTCGGCCGAGGTTGGTGTCTCAAGGACGAGGTTACACTTGGGGCATATCAATCACCCCTCAGCCCTTAGTCATATGCGAGAGCAAGTGGCTAAGGGATTAATACACCTCCGAGGCCTGTCCGTCCCAAGCTAATACCTGCATGACACCTGTCCACGCTAGAACGTACTTACTTGGCTGGCGTGTGCTGTCAGCCGTCCTTTGGGGTTCCCAAGGCAATGATGGGCCTTGGGAAGCGTGCCCATGTATTTAAGGGTTTGAACCCTTCTTTTTCTCTTTCTTCTCCATTTCATTCCTGCGCACAAACTGTTCTTGCGATTTCTCTCTCTCCAAAGCTTCTCTACTCAACGCTCTTCTGCCGAAGCCTTTGTCGATTTTCTTACGAGTTTTCTTCACTTTCCCTCATCGTTCCATTTCCAGGTATTTTCTCCCTTTCATTTCCTCTGTTTTTCGCTTGTGGTTTGCATTTTCCGGCGAGTTTTTAAGTTTTCCGGCGAGCTCCATTGTCTCATGCGAACTGGGTTTGCTTTAAACTTCCAAGTTTGATCTTTAAAATCCTTTATTTTACAAGTCAATCCTGTTTGTAGTCTTAGGAGTTATTCCTAAGTTTAGGGTCGTCCTCTGATGCTCAGACCTTTATACCAGCTTCTTGAGGATTTCCCCTCTCTCAGAGACAAGACCCTAGAAAAGATTAGGCAAATAGAGATAGCTCAGGAGGAAGCTCGTAGGTCACAAGAGTTTCCCGTTAGACCCTTGTTTCCACCACCTCTGAGGATGATATATCCTGACCCCCCGGAGAAATTCTATCATACAGGGGTGCCTGCTAATCCAACACCTATGTCTGAGTCTGAAGCTTCTACCTCAGACCCCATGTCAGTGGACTCTTTTCAGGAAGCTATGGATTTCACACCTCGGCCTGGTTAGGCCCCTGATCAGGCTGAGGTATCCAGCCGAGCTTCATCCCATAATGGCTCCAGCACCTCAGCCTCTTCTTCAGAGGTTGAAATGCTTGAGCCGAGTGTGGCCGTGCCACCCATTCTTGATGTCATCCCCTTGTCGGTCGTCACAGGGGTAGAGCTCGCTCAGAGATTCCCTAGTAACCCATCTACATCTGCTCCGGCCGATATTGAGCTTGATGATGATGAAGATGCTAAAAGCGATGTTGACATCTCTGAGGTGGCCGAGTTCGAGATCACAGTCACTGAGGTGGATCTTCTGTGCTTCAGATATTTATACTCCATTAGTCCCTCCATCAAATTAAGGAGACCTCTGAGGGAAGAGAGGGCCTATCACGACCGAGATGGGGAAATCTGCCTGTACGAACAGATGTTTAAGTTAGGGTTTCGCCTACCCATTCATCCCATCATCAAATCCATTCTCTCTTACATCAACTTGGCCCCCTCACAGCTCTCTCCCAATGCCTGGAGAGTCATCATAGGGGCAATTATTCTATGGAGGGCAGTCCACCACTCTGACCTCCCAGTTCAGGTCTTCGTTGGTTGTTATGTCCCAACCTCGGCCAAAAACCATCCGAGCTACTATCATTTTGTGGCTCGGAGGCCTGAGAAGAAAATGCTCCAGGTGACTCAGACCTCAAATCATAACTGGAAGCCCCGTTATTTTTTCGCCTCAGGACCATGGGAATTTGGCCCATGCGTCCCCTCTTCCACACTTGAGCCGAGGATACCCCTCAAATGGGGCAAGGTCACCATGTCTGCCAGGGCCGATCCTGGTCTAAGTCTTCAAAATATGCAGAAGGTGAAGGCCCTGTAAGACCAAGGGGCACATGGTTTGTTTATTAAGTTCGAACACTTGCTGACCCCCCAGTATCTCTCGGGGACGAGCCTGGGTGGAAGTCCCCTTGTTGACTTTGGTAAGAATTTTTATTTCAAGTATAACCTCTGAACTCATTCATGTCTGATTTCTGACCTATATCTTTTAACTTTTGCAGAGCGACCACAAGACATCCCAGACGAACTGTGGGAGATGGCTGCTCCGAGCTTAGCGAGGCTTGCCAAAAAGGCTGGTCTGAACGCTCCTCCCCCAGCTCCCTCAACATCCAAATCTCAGGCCTCAAAGAAGAGGGACCCAGAAACCCATGCCTCTGAGGATCAGAGGCCGACCTTGAGGCAAAAGAAGGCCTCTGATGCTGCACTTCCCATCTCTTCGGCCGACATCCTGACGGCACGTCTTGATCAACTAAAGTTAACCGATAGTGTGGTTGGCCACAGCAGGCAGGCCATGGATGCAATCGGCTCTGTAATGATCGAGGCTGACAAGCGCTTCTATAGAGCTATGGACACCCCCCTGCTAGTTGAGTTCGGCCTTCACAGAGCCGTCCAGGTATGATTTGTTCCTTCGTCAAAATTTTATAAGTGCAACATCTGACTTTTCTCCCGCTTAAGCTCTTCATTAAATGTGCAGGGAGTGACTGTTATGTATCAACTATCGAACTGGTCTATGAGGAAATTTCCCCTTATCCAGAAGGGGCAAGAGGCCGAGAAGGTTGAGAGTGCCCTGAATGCTGAGGTCGACTGTTTGAAGTCAGAGCCGAAGAACTCTGAAAATAAGGTCAAGGGGTTGGAAAAAGACATCTCTCTACTCGTCAAAGATCACGCCAGAGCCCTGAAGGCCAAAGATGACGTACTGCAGCAGAAGGTCAGCTCGGCTGTGAAGGCTGCCCTTGAAGATGCCTCGGACAAGATAATTTCTGACTACAAAGACTCAGACGAATTCATGGGTTTTGGCTTTGAATATCTTAAAAGAGGTATCAAGGCCACTACCAAATGGGCTGAAGTCAGAGAGCGAGAGGTCGGTACTCTAAAGGCCTCTGCCTTTGTGGGTCTCGGCTTTGCAGACCCTCAGTTTGCTCAGGCGCTTCAAGAGGTAGAGGACGAGGCTGCTGCACCTGCTGAAACTGCAACTCTTGGAGGGACCGAGGTCGGAGGGGAAAACCACACTGACGACGTGGCCGAGGTGACCAATGCCGATCAAGCCAACCCAGCCGAGACTGTTAATGTTCCCCCTTCAGACCTTTAGTCTTTTTTAACTTGTAACAAATTTGTAATTTGTAACTTGTAATACCTCAGTATTTTGTAAGGAATATTTGTAATCAATGCCTCTGAATGATATATGATCTCTTCCTTTTACTGAATGTCAATCTCTTCTATTACTTTGTTGCAGTGTTCTTGTTTATACTCAGTCAATAATTCTGGCCTCAGATCTCTTCACCACTGAATTGTAATTAGGCTCTGAGGTCATTACCTGAGATGCTATTCTCATAACCTTCACCAAATTAATGATGTTAAGGGTCTGAGGTCATCTACTAAGGTGTCTGAGCTCAGACTTCGTCACCATCGAGTGATGTTATGAAGGTCTGAGGTCATCACCTAAGATGTTATCCTCATAATTCACCAAATTAATGATGTTAAGAGTCTGAGGTCATCTGCTAAGGTGTCTGAGCTCAGACCTCGTTACCACCGAGTGATGTTATGAAGGTCTGAGGTCGTCACCTATGATGTTAGCCTCATAATTAATCCCACCAAATTAATGATGTTAAGGGTCTGAGGTCATCTGCTAAGGTGTCTGAGCTCAGACCTCGTCACCACCGAGTGAAGTTATGAAGGTCTGAGGTCCTCACCTAAGATGTTAGCCTCATAATTAATCTCACATGTTAAGAGTCTGAGGTCATCTGCTAAGGTGTCTGAGCTCAGACCTCGTCACCACCGAGTGATGTTATGAAGGTCTGAGGTCCTCAATTAAGATGTTAGCCTCATAATTAATCTCACATGTTAAGAGGCTGAGGTCATCTGCTAAGGTGTTTGAGCTCAGACCTCGTCACCACCGAGTGATGTTATGAAGGTCTGAGGTCGTCACCTATGATGTTAGCCTTATGATTAATCCCACCAAATTAATGATGTTAAGGGTCTGAGGTCATCTGCTAAGGTGTCTGAGCTCAGACCTCGTCACCACCGAGTGATGTTATGAGGGTCTGAGGTCATCACCTAAGATGTTATCCCCATAATAAATTTCACCAAATTAATGTTGTTAAGGGTCTGAGGTCATCTGCTAAGGTGTCTGAGCTCAGACCTCGTCACCACCGAGTGATGTTATGAAGGTCTGAGGTCGTCACCTATGATGTTAGCCTCATGATTAATCCCACCAAATTAATGATGTTAAGGGTCTGAGGTCATCTGCTAAGGTGTCTGTGCTCAGACATCATCACCACCGAGTGATGTTATGAGGGTCTGAGGTCATCACCTAAGATGTTATCCCCATAATAAATTTCACCAAATTAATGATGTTAAGGGTCTGAGGTCATCTTCTAAGGTGTCTGAGCTCAGACCTCATCACCACCGAGTGATGTTATGAGGGTCTGAGGTCCTCACCTAAGATGTTATCCCCATAATAAATTTCACCAAATTAATGATGTTAAGGGTCTGAGGTCATCTGCTAAGGTGTCTGAGCTCAGACCTCTTCACCACCGAGTGATGTTATGAGGGTCTGAGGTCATCACCTAAGATGTTATCCCCATAATAAATTTCTGATCTCAGAATGAAGCAAGAACTGTCATGGAAACTGGTTTTTATTAATAACCTCTTATCAATAAGATGGTACATTTACATAAAATTCTATGCAACATCATATGTAATATCTCTTGAGATGGTCAGCATTCCATGGGTTAGTGAAAGGTTCTCCTTCTAGGTTTTCTAGCCTGTAAGTTCCAGGCACAACCTCTTCCGTTACTTTGTAGGGGCCATGCCAGTTTGGGTGTAGCTTGTTTGCCTTCTGTAGGGTCTTCTTTAGCACTAGGTCTTCCACTGTAATGGGTCTTGACTTCACCCTCTGGTTGTAGAATTTTGCTGCCCTCTACTGGTAGGCTGCTTTTCTGACCTCTGCGTCTTCCCTTCTTTCTTCGATAAGATCCAGGTCTAGCCTCCTCTTTTCCCCATTGCTGTCAGGGTCGTAGGTCTGAATCCGATGAGTTGGTAGTCCTACTTCCGTTGGTATGACGGCCTTTGAGCCATGTGCCAGCATGAATGGGGTTTCTCCTGTTGGCGTCCTTGTTATGGTTCTGTAGGCCCATAACACTGCGTAGACCTCTTCTATCCATCTCCCCTTCGCATCTTCTAACCTCTTCTTAATTCCGTCTAAGATAGTTCTGTTAGTGACCTCGGTCTGGCCATTTGCCTGAGGTCGACCAGGAGATGAGAAGAATTGCTTAATCCCCACTCTTAGGCAATACTTTTCTAAGGAGGAGTTCTTGAACTAGGTCCCATTATCTGAGATGAGAGTGTTTGGGAGGCCATATCTGCATATGATGTTCTTCCAAATGAACTGGAAGGTCTTCTGCTCTGTAATTATTATCATCGGTTCCGCCTCTACCCACTTTAAAAAGTAGTCAATGGCAACTATCAAGAATCTATAGTTGTTGACAGCTCTTGACAAAGGTCCTAGTAAGTCAATTCCCCATACCGCAAATGGCCATGGAGAAGAGATTGACGTCATAGGCTGATGGGGTTGATGAGGGATAGTGGTGAACCTTTGACATTTGTCGCACCTCTTCACATAGTCTGTCGCGTCCTTAGACAAGGTAGGCCACCAGTGTCCCTGAGTGATGATCCTCTTGGCTAAGGGCCTTCCCCCTATGTGGCTAGAGCAAGAACCCTCATGAACCTCCTGTAAGACCTGGGGCAATATAAACCCCTTTTTGTACAAGACGTATCCTACTATTGAGAACTTGGCAGCCCTGTATCTCAACTTTCTCCTTTCCATCTTGGACTCAGGTAGCTCTCCGTCTCTTAGGTAGCTGACTAGCGGGTCGATCCATGAGTCTCCCAGGTTCACATTGTGACAAGGGCTACATACCTCGTCCTCCTCGATGCTTTCTTTTCCTAAGACCTCGATTGGAATGGTCCTTCCCAAATCTGTCTTCATTGTCGAGGCCAGCCTTGCCAATGCATCAGCGTGATTGTTGCTCAGTCGAGGCACTCTCTTCAGCTTTGCTTCTTCAAAATACTCTAACAACCTTCTTACCTTCTTTAAGTACTTGGCCATCCTTTCGTCTTTGGCCTCGTATACCCCCAACACTTGATTGACAACCAACCTTGAGTCGCTATGGAGTAGGATTCGCTTTACTCGAAGAGTTATTGCCAATAAGAGACCTGTTATCATGGCCTCATACTCGAACTCGTTGTTTGAGGCCTGGAAGTTGAATCTCAAGGCGTATTCAATGTTGGCGCCATCTGGAGCCAAGAGTATTAGCCCCGCGCCGCTTCCACTGTCACAGGAAAAGCCATCAACGAAGAGGCTCCATACGTCTGCATCTGATGAGAAGACCCCTTCTCTCATAACCCCCTTCTTGAAGAGGTATCGATCCTCTTCGTTCTCTTCTACTCTGCTCTGGGTTTTACCTGGGACGACCTCTTCTCGGCCTCGGAAGACGTTTGGTGCAGTTTCTTCCGAATCTCGGAAGACACTACGGTTTGTCTCTTTGCCGTCATCTAAGCCTTTCTCTGTCTCGGCCTCTTCCAAACTTCTATTGGCCTCTTCCCAGGTGAATTCTGCAACAAAGTCTGCGAGGGCCCGTCCCTTGATGGCTGTCCTAGGCTGGTAGGTAAGATCATATTCTCCTAGTTCGATGGCCCAGGTCATCAATCTTCTGGACTTCTCAGGCTTGTGCAGAACCTGCCTTAGTGGGGAGTCAGTGAGGACTACCATGGAGTGAGCTTGGAAGTAAGGCTTCATTTTCCTTGAGGCGTGTATTAGTGCATAAGCCAACTTCTCCATTCGGGGATAATTCTGTTCAGGCCCTTGAAGAGCCTTACTGTTGAAGTACACAGGCCTCTGGATCCCATCTTCTTCCCGTATGATAGTCGCGCTGATGGCTGATTCAGAGACTGCCAGATACACAAACAACCTTTCCCCCGTGATAGGCCGAGACAGCAATAAGGGAGACCCTAAGTAGGACTTGAGTTGGTCAAAGGCTTTTTCACACTCTTCGTCCCATTGGAAGGCCTTTCTTAGAACTCTAAAGAATGGAAGACACTTGTCTGTCGTCCTAAAAACAAACATGTTAAGGGCAGCCACTCTTCCCGTGAGTCTCTGGACATCCTTGATACTCCTAGGAGTCTTCATGTCGAGTAAGGCCTTGATTTTCTCAGGGTTTGCTTCAATCCCCCTCTGATTAACGATGAACCCCAGGAACTTCCCGGCTCCTACCCCGAAGACACACTTCGCTGGGTTGAGCTTCATTCGTACGAGTCCATGATATCGAAGGTCTTCTCAAGGTACGCTACGTGAGTGCAGGCTTTCAAGCTCTTCGTTAGCATATCGTCCACATACACCTCCATGGTCTTACCTATTTTCTCCTCGAACATCTTATTGACAAGACGTTGATACGTTGCCCCCGCATTTTTCAGACCGAAGGGCATCACCTTGTAGCAGTACGTCCCTTTGTCAGTAATGAAGCCTGTCTTCTCAGAGTCTTCAGCATCCATGAAGATTTGGTTATAACCTGAATAAGCGTCCATGAAGATCATGAGCTCGTGCCCTGCCGTTGCGTCCACCATTTGGTCTATCCTAGGTAAGGGATAGCTGTCTTTCGGGCAAGACCTGTTCAGGTCAGTGAAATCTACACACATTCGCCACTTCCCATTGGCCTTAGGCACGATGACTGCATTTGAAAGCCACTCCGGATAGGTAACCTCTCTTATGAACTCAGCCTCTTCCAACTTTTTTACCTCTTCCCGGATGACGTCATACTTCTCCCTGGAGTACACTCTTCGTCTCTGCTTGATCGGCCTGGCATCTCTGTCTACGTTGAGCTTGTGGCTCATGACCTCAGGGTCGATACTAGGCATGTCTGCGTGACTCCATGCTAAGACACTCTGCCTCCTTCTGAGGAAGTTTACCAGCTCTTCCTTGATCCCTGGCTCTAGGGCCTTACCGACTTGGACGGTTTTTTCTGGCTCGTCCTCATTGAGGATGATGGATTCTACCTCTTCCGCGGCCTCACCCTTCTTCAATTTTGTTTCGTCTGTTGGGTCAAGAGTGTCAATGCTGTAAGTGGTGGTTGCTCTCTTATGGGCCTCTCTCTCTTCGACCGAGTTGAAATAACACTCTCGTGCCGTGGTCTGGTCCCCTTGCACTTCCCCTACTCCATAAGGAGTCGAGAATTTTAGCATCTGATGGACCGTCGAGGGCACGACTTCAAACTCTTTGAGGGCCACCCTTCCTACGATGAGGTTGTAGGCCGAGAAAATGTTTTCGTCCATGATAAAAAAGTTTATCTTCTTGGTCAGCCTCTTAGGCCACTCATCCCCCATCCGTACATCCATTTCATACATGCCCAAGGGGTGAACCTTTTCACCACTGAAGCCTATCAATGGGTGATGGTAGGGCACCAGCCTTGCCCTGCTAAGACCCAAGCTCTTGAAACAAGGCCAGAACATCACGTCTGCTGAGCTTCCCCCGTCTATGAGGATCCTCCCTACCTTTTACCCATGCACCCTTGTTGTTATGACCAAAGGGTCATCATGGGGGGCTAAGATACCCTTGAAGTCGAGTCTGTAGAATCCCACTACGAGGGTGTCCATGTATACCTTCTTCCTCTTCTGCACGGCATTGGAAGACGTTAGATTCATAGGCTCAGGCTTGGCCACTGACCTGGCCTCTGCTACATGAGCCTTCCTATCGGCTACCTCAGAGCCACCTCCTGTAAATCCCCCACATATGGTGCTAACACCAAAGGAGATCATATCGAACCTCTTCACCGGGGTGTTGTCATCCTTTGGCGGAAGATCCGGGTTGTCTTCATCATCTCCCTCTGAATCATCGTCCCTTCTGGCCGGGACATCGCCGCGGCATCTGTCATTTCTTCTCTTCTTAGGGTCTTCTCTTCCACCCTTCGGAGCCTTGCCATCCACATACTTCCTCAGCTTTCCATATTTCAGCATCTTCTCAATCTCATCCCTTAAAGTGAAGCATCTGTCTGTGATATGGTCGTGATCCTGATGGAACTCACACCATAGGTTTTTATTCCTCTTATGTGGCGGGGCCTTCAGTTTCTCCGGCCACCTCAGATTCCGGTCAGTCTTAATCTCATTAAGGATGTGTTCACAGCTCACAGTCAGAGGAGTGTAATGAGCAAACTTGCCATCACCTGACCTCTTCTTCCCCTCTTTCTTGCTTTGGGACCTCCCAGTGCCACCGCGGTTCTCCTCCTCATATTTGGCTGCCATTGCCTCTTCTGCATTCATCACCTTCCCTGCGGTTGGCAGCAGCTCCGCCATAGACCTGGGGGGTCTTCCGCCAATTTCCATAGTAGCTTCCCCTTCTGAAGGCCTCCTATAAGGGCGGTCATGGCTATGCTCTCTTCATAATCTTCCACCTCCAACTTCTCTTTGTTGAATCTTGCTATGTAGTCTCTTAGGCTTTCACCCTTGGCCTGTTTGACATACAGCAGGTGGGTAGTCTTCTTTTGAGGTCTTACCCCAAATCAGAAGTTGTGGATGAACTGCTCAGCCAAACCTTTGAAGTTCTCAATCGAGTTCTTCGGAAGAGAGGTGAACCAGCTGTGCGCTGCCCCTGTTAAGATCCCCGAGAAGGCCCTACACTTCATCTCATCGGGTATCGAGTAAATATCTGCCGCCGACTGGTACATCTCGATATGGTGCACAGGGTTAGTGCTGCCATCATACTTAGGAGTCACTGTAGGAGGCTTGAACTTGGCTGGGGTTGGGAACCCCACTATCCTAGCCACAAATGGGGATCCCTCTGAGTAACCCCTTTGTAATGGGTCTCTGCTTTTAATGAGGTCTCCTATCTTCTCCTCAAGGCGTTGGATAGAATCATTCCAGGGTCTTCTGTCATCAACTTGGCCGAGGTTATCCCCTGCCACCTCCCTGCGATGGACAGAGGGTTCCCCAGCCACAACACGTTGACTGTTGACCTCTTCCTATTCCCTGGCTCTTCCTCCACAGGGACGGCCTTGGTCTGGACGACCTTTCCTACCCCCTCTCTCAGAGCCTGATGCGCTCCTCGACCTTGATAGCCTGTGTCTTAGGTTATTCACCGGGCCCAGCCTCTCGAAGGCCGACCCTCTGCTCAATCTGTCAAAGGCCGACCCTCTTTGTTGGGCCTCTTCTCTTCTTCAGCCGACACATCCTTGACTCTGCCTAAGAGGTCGTATAGTGTCATTTGACACCTCATACGGCTCCCAGCAGTCTTCTGGGGCTTCTTCAACTTCTAGGTCATCATACCTGTCCTCTGGGCAAGGGTTTCCCTGCCTCCCCAGGCGTAAGTGCCTAGGGTCAGTAACGTCCCTTCTCCGCTGGGGTGCAAGCTGGTCCATCATCGGCGCCTGGGGTGGTCCCCTGGCGTCAGGATGGGGCTGAACTGCCGCCGGAGTGATCATGTCCTGTGAGACTCCAGGTGGCCTCATCATCATGGTTTGGCTGAGCTGGACAAATTTCTCCTTCATGGCTTGTTGTGTTGCAGCTAAAGATTTCAAGGCTGCTGCTACCTCCGCCATTTCGGACTGGGGAGGAGCCTGACTGGAACTAGCCCCTCCACCTCCGGGCGGCGGAAGAGGCGGTGGTAATTCTGGTGCCATGTGTTAACAATAAAAAGCTTGAGCAGTAAGTGAGCTTAATACCTTAAAGGACCTCTTTCAATGGTGAAACATCTCCACGCAAGGGGTGGTTCCTGGTTCACCACCAGAGTCTCCGGTGAGGTTAAGCTGAAGAAGAGGAAGAGATAGCTTCTCGATTCCCACAGACGGCGCCAAAATGATGATGCTAAGATCAGCACCACCAGATAAGGTGTTTCCAAGCGCAATATAAGAATAACAATGGCAGCACAGTTATATAGAGAGATAAGAGAAAGAGGTAAGGAGAAGAGGAGAATACACCGGTATATAAGTGGTTCAGCCAATCTGGCCTACGTCCACTGTGAGTGTGTGAGTAATATCACTGAGTGAAGGCACTAATGGCCATGGATACAATCTCTCAAGATTTTTCTCTCTACTGTGTATTTAGACAGAGTTTTTGCTAGGGTTGAATAAATGGGATCCCTTTGCAAGGTAGGGGGTGACCCCTATATATAGTACCAAGAGGGTGTAATGTACCCCCTATGCATGTAATGAGCATGTGTGTGGTAGCCTCACCAATGTGGGAGTGCCATCTATCACTGTCACCTGTAAGGAATGATGATGAAATATTCTCCCCACGTGTGGAGAATAATCTTGTTACAACTGATTTGTGCCCATGTGTCCTTATCCAAATGTCAACAGATGCTCGACCGCCATATTGGTGGATGACCTCGGCCTGGGAGAGGCCGAGCTGTAAAGGATTGATGTTCGTTCAATTCGAGATGTGTCATAGGGAGTCTCGGCCTGATCTCAGCCGAGACATTATGCTGGGGTCGGCCCCAGCCGAGGTTGGACTGATTCCATGCTGACGATTACTAAGGCTTCTTGTCACCTCGGCCCAAGCCGAGGTTGGAATGGTTCTATGTTGAAGGTTACCAAGGCTCCTTGTCACCTCAGCCTACTCTCGGCCGAGGTTGCCATACCCAGGTATATGAGGATGCTGTTGATGCCTGCGATGCGCGTAGTGTCCATTGAAAATGTAGGTGATAGTGTCGGCCTGGGCCGACCTTGGTCTGGCTGAGGGATGATATCGTGGGCCCATGGATTATCTAGGGTCGATCAATATCTCGGCCATCACCTCGGCCGAGGTTGGTGTCTCAAGGCCGAGGTTACACTTGGGGCATATCAATATATATATACGGTGTGTGATAGTATATATATATAGTGTGTGTGCATTAATATCGGAGATTGAATATTATTATTATATACTCTAGTGCTATAGGGGGGAGGTTGCGCGTAATGGATGAATCCCCTAGCTTGAGGAGTAGGGCGAGTATATTCCCAGGTCATAGCGTCCGTTATATGGGGTGAGGGGCATCTCACTTTCAGTGAAGGAATATGACCGCCTCCAATCGTATGTGTAACCAAATTAGTGAGCGATTCTGATTTGGGTAACTAGGTTATGTGAAAATACCTAGTGGGATAGCAGTTTAGAGAAATTATATTATGTGAGTATTTTTACTCGGTGGGATATTAGTATTAAATGTTGTTTCAAGTATGGTTGTGAATACTGCAATATGATCAAATATATAATTAGGTAAATAATTATATATGGGATAATTAATACATAGTGTGAAATGTATTATGTGCATAACAAGTGTGAGTCTTATATGAAATTAAAAAGGGTAGTGATTTAATTAAGTTGACGTTAATAATGACTTAAAAATCATGATTTAAGGCATACTCGGTTAGAGAAGGTTAATTATAAGGGTTAACATAAGTATTGGGTCTGGAGCGTAGGACCTAGGTAAATTAAATGGAAGCGTTAGTAGTGCACATTAGAGGAGGGGTAAGGAAGTCCTCAATAGAGTGCGGCACTAACTAAAATATGATGAGCATTCATATTTATTTATTACTGCAAGTTAATTATTTGTTAAATGTTTTCAAATGTTTTTGGGTACTAACCCTTGCTATAAAAATTAAAAAAAAAACTTTTTAGGTGTCCAGCCACAGGGACGCCAGGATTGACTCTATTCCCGGTATCCGTTGTTGCAGCACATGTGGATGTTGCGGGGTTTTTTATAGACGTCTCCTTCTTTCATTCGTGTAGAAACTCTCTAGTAGTTATTTGAGCATGTCGCTCACATTTCATTTATTAGTATTAGACTTGTTGAGATTGTCTTCTTATCTTTACTTGTATTGGATATTTGGACCGATGGTTTATTCGTTTAGGTATTTTATTTGTGGATGATTATTACAGTTAACTGTGATTGTGTATTATTTTATGTTCTGCATGAGTTTCATTTAATTAATTGAAGGATAAAAATTGGCACCAGTCTATTTTTCTCATTTAGATGGTTAGTAATTAAAAAGACGACAGTGATGCTAAGGATGGATCAACTGAGAAACCTGTTCTAACTTGATTTAGGACTGATCACCCGGGATTAATTAGGCGGGGTGTCACAGATGGTATCCGAGCATCAGGTTCTAGTGTCCTTAGGATCTGTGCTGCTTTCTACGTTTCAGCGTAGCACTCGGTTGTTATAGAGCCCTATTATTAGGACTGTTGATTCATTTCCCTCTTGTGAGATATCGTACTTCTTCCGTGAATATTTTTTTTGTGTAAACTGTGTACTTATGTGATTTAATCTATTTCAGATGCCACCGAGGAGACTAAGAGCGGAGAGGGATGAGGCTAGGGATGAGGTCAGGGAAGCTCACCAGGTGCCACAGGTACCGCCACCACCACCCCCACCCGAGTTGATTTCCACTACTCAGGTGGCAGTGATAGTGGCCCAGGCGGTCGAGACAGCAATGCGAGCTATGGAAGCTCACTTTTCACAGCCCCAGGCACCACCTCTAGTGGCACCAGCAGTTCAGGCTCTAGTAGGGCCACCATCTTGGCAGAGAGTTAGGGAGACCTTCCAGAAGGGTCACCCACCTGAGTTTCGGGGTAGCACATATGTAGTAGAGACTTGTGACTGGAAGAAGAACATTCAGCGCCATCTGTGCATGCTGGAGTGTACCGAGGTACAGAAATAGATGCTTGCTACATTTCGTCTGTCGGGGGCAGCTTTACAATGGAGGGAGTCAGTTACCACCGCCGAGGAGCGAGACTTGATGTCGATAGTAGAGTTCTGGGTGCGGTTCGACCGCAAATACTTCCCACTAGTAGTAGAGGCTGAGATGAGGAAGAAATTCAGTGATTTAGTACAGGGTGACCGATCAGTGGTAGACTATGAGGAAGATTTCACCCGTTTGGTAAACTTTGTGCCAAATGAGGTGAGCGATGAGGAGCGGAAGAAATCGAGGTTTATGGACGGTTTAACCTGGCGGATCAGGCAACACTTGATTGGGAATCCGGCGTTAGTGACGTATATAGACGTCGTTAATGCAACACTTGTACACTGCCAGGATCATCACTTCCATGCGAAGGGGAGCAAGAGAACAGGGGAGTCAAGCCAACATGGAAAGGTCGTTACTAGTAGTGACACAAGTAGTGCTCAGCAGCAGACGGGCAGTCAACAAGGGAATCAGACTAAGAAGTTTAAGCGTGGTGGGTTCCGATCGGGAGGACAGGGGTTCAGGCAGGGACAGCCAGACCTGAATTAGCAGCAACAGGTTCCTCAGGGCCGTCAGGGCCAAGGGAACAATGGGGGAGGCCAGCAGGGCCAGGGCCAGCCGCGTGAGGGCCAACAGGGCCAACGACAGGGGGATGGTCAGAGACGCTGTTTTGTCTGTGGCCAGCCATGAAATTTCAAGAGGGAGTGCCCACAGAGGGGCAGAGGTCAATAGCAGGAGGCTCAACAAGGGCAACGGGGACAGATGCCGCCAGCAGCAGCAGCAACAGCAACAGCCGCCCCACCGCAGCAGGGACAGATGCACTACGGGCGTATGTATAACGTCCGAGATGTTCCCAATCCTCCAGCGCAGCAAGAACCGCCACCAGTTGAGGGTATGTTTCCCATTCATAGTTATGAAGGTAGTATTCTTTTTGACACGGGAGCATCACATTCATTCATTAAATTAAATTTTGCTAAACGGGTCGGACTACTAGAGACCGCGGGTAGTCTTCGGATGTGTGTAGAGTCGCCAGTAGGTAGTGGGGCTACAATCCACTCGATTTGTCGGGGTGTGGACATTTGTATTGGGAGACTTAGTTTAGCAGCGGACCTCTTGGTGTTAGAAATGGAAGGATACGATGTCATCTTAAGTATGGATTGGTTGGCAGGTTATCGGGCGATGGTGGATTGCTACGAAAGGACGATCGTGTTCTCCATTCCAGGGCAGGATATGTTCTTCATAGAAATGCCACTACCCGAGGGAGGGTCACGCACACACTTGTATTAAATTGAGGAGGAAACCTCACAGGAGGTGGCTATTCCGTTGGACTCAATCCCAGTGGTGAGAGACTTTGAGAATGTGTTTCAGGAGATACCAGGGTTGCCACCTAGCAGGGAAATCGAATTTGCAATCGATTTAGACTAGGGGACGAGGCCAATTGCTCGGGCCCCATACCGTATGGCCCCTTTAGAGATGCGTGAGCTGAGGGAGCAGATTCAGCAGCTTCTGGGTCAGGGTTTCATTCGACGGAGTACGTCGCCGTCGGGTGCACCGGTGTTGTTTGTGAAAAAGTGAGATGGCTCACTACGGTTATGCGTGGACTATAGAGAGCTAAATAAGGCCACAATACGGAATAAGTATCCGTTGCCTAGGATTGATGATCTATTAGACCAGTTGAGAGGGGCGTCTTATTTCTCTAAGGTCGACTTGAGGTCAAGGTATCATCAACTAAGTATCCGAGAGGAGGATGTTCCTAAGACCGCTTTCCTATCGCGCAGGGTGATGCCATTTGGGCTCACCAATGCACTAGCAGTGTTCATGGACCTCATGAACAGAGTTTTCAGGGAGTTTCTCGATCAATTTGTTATCGTGTTCATTGATGACATCCTGATCTACCCGCGCACCGAGGAAGAGAATGCAGAGCACCTGCGTATAGTGTTACAGACATTGCGGGATCACTAGCTCTATGCCAAATTCGGTAAGTGTGGATTTTGGCTACGGGAGGTTTAGTTTCTTGGTCACGTGGTGTCACACCGGGGTATTGCGGTGGATCCGAGTAAAGTATTGGCGGTGAGGGAGTGGGGACATCCCACGACACCGACTGAAGTGCGCAGGTTTTCTAGGATTGGCCGGTTATTACAGGCGGTTCATCAAAGGATTCTCAAATATTGCGGGCCCTTTGACGAATCTGACCCAGAAAGGGGTACCTTTCACTTGGAATGATCATTGTCAATTAGCTTTCGACGAGTTAAAGGACAAGTTGACATCTGCACCCGTGCTTGCATTACCGAAAGGAGGATTAGAGTATTGGGTTTACACTGACGCATCCTTACAGGGACTTGGGGGTGTGCTTCAGCAGGAGGAAAGGGCTATAGCTTATGCGTCCAGGAAGCTAAAGCCCCACGAGAGAAATTACCCCACTCATGACCTGGAGTTAGCAGCGGTCGTTTTTGCTTTGAGGATATGGAGACATTATCTTCTGGGGGAGCAGTTCACGTTATTCACGGATCACAAATCACTTCAGTATCTCTTCACTCAAAAGGATCTGAATATGAGATAGAGGCGATGGCTAGAATTCGTGAAGGACTACCAGTTTGATATTCAGTATCATCCTGGTAAGGCTAATGTGGTAGTAAATGAACTAAGTCGGAGACCGACGGGGGAAATATCAGAAGTCTGGAAAGCGAAGTGGAGAGAACTTCGATATGAGGATGATGTAGCCAGGGCATGTATGTCAGCATTGTCCATCACACCTGAGATAATTATGCTGGTTGTGAGGGCTCAAGTAGAGGATCAAACCTGCCGGGATAGGGTGATCTAGTTGCTAGCTGAGGGAGCAGAGGGTTACTCGATCATCTCGGAGGGAGGCTTACGCTTTAATAGGAGGTTGATTGTGCCAGAGGATGAGGAGTTAAGGCACGCTGTTATGACAGAGTCTCATGGGTCGAGATTCGCGATACATCCCGGTGGGGATAAGATGTATCAGGATATGAGGAGACAGTATTGGTGGGCAGGAATGAAACGGGACATAGCAGAGTTTGTTTCGAAATGTGCCACGTGTCAGCTCGTGAAAGTTGACCATCAGAGACCATCATGAATGCTACAACCACTTGAAATTCCCGTGTGGAAGTGAGAGAGCATCTCCATGGACTTCATTACAGGGTTACCAACATCGCAGAAGGGTCACGATTCCATATGGGTCATTGTGGATCGGTTGACCAAAGTGGCCCACTTCCTACCGGTTCGCACAGACTTTGAGACGATGCGTTATGCGCAGCTATTCATAGCAGAGATTGTTAAGCTGCATGGGGTACCGATAAATATTATGTCGGATAGGGACAAGATCTTTGTGGCCCACTTTTGGCAGAGTTTTCAGGAGGCCATGGGCACGGAGTTACGTTTGAGTACAACCTACCACCCACAGACTGACGGACAGACTGAGAGAGTCAATCAGATGCTGGAAGATATGCTCAAAATGTGCATATTAGACTTTGGGGGAGGTTGGGAAAATATTTTCCTCTGGTAGAGTTTGCATATAACAACTCTTACCAATTCACGATCGGCATGACACCATTTGAGGCACTATACGGGAGACCTTGTCGTTCACCCGTTTGTTGGTTAGAGGTGGGGGATAACAAACTATTGGGGTCGGAGATTGTTCAGGAGACATCTGCCAAGATAGATCTAATTCGAGGGAGGATTCAGATAGCTCAGGATAGGCAGAAAATTTACGCTGATGCTTCACGGAAACATGTGGAGTTAGAGGTTGGGGATCAGTATTGGTCCGGGTGTCCCCTATGAAAGGGGTAATGAGGTTCGGCAAGAAGGGTAAGTTAGCACCGAGGTACGTGGGACCTTTCCCTATTATCAAGAGGGTGGGGCTTGTAGCCTACAGGTTGGGATTACTGGAGCATCTTCAGCGGATACACGACGTGTTCCATGTGGCATCGCTGAAAAAATATCGCAGGCGCAAGAGGGCCTTCTGGCACATTCCACTCGAGGAAATTGATTTACAGCCATACATCTCATATGAGGAGAGACCGGTAGCTATTCTAGACCGTAGCGAGCGAAAGTTACGATCCAAGGTTGTTCCATTAGTTAGAGTACAATGGGGTCATCACAACGTTGACGAGTCTACCTGGGAGTAGGAGGAGGATATGCGGGAACAACATCCAGAACTTTTCATCACAGGTATGACCTAATTTCGAGGACAAAATTCCTTTGTAAGAGGGGGAGTATGTAACACCCCATATTTTTGTTGCACTAAATATTTAATTAATTCGGGAATTCTAAATTACTAGTGTGTCATAGTTTAAAATGAATTAATTATGGCAAAATATATTTAAATATTAATCGGGGAGTAAATGGTTAGTATTTAGGGGAAATTATTTACTAAGCGAATAGTAATTAATTATTTAATTCATTTCGAGTATTAATGACAGGGTATGCACTTATCTCAACTGAGAGTCGGTATAGACTAAAGGAGTGGGGGGATAAGTATTTTTATAAATTAATTCAGATGCCAATTCTAAGTGTACAGTTGAGTCCGGATGGGCCGAGATAGTCGAAAAAGTATACCCGGGGGTAGTAAATGGGTCACAGGGCGTTTTTAGACATAGCCGAGCCCACACGGGGGCATTTGGGTCACTTGGGCTTGGCCCATTAGGAAAAAAACGGGATTTAGGTTAATTGTTAAATCGGTAGAAATAAGCAAACGGCTGATAGAGTTTAGAAAAAGGCTATGTGTGTTAAGGAACCCTATTAGCAGTTAAAGGCAGTTTTGGGATCACTAGAGAGCCAACATGAGTCATCTTCAACCTTGGAATTCATCTCCATATCAGACACTATGAAACCTAAGGCAAGTGGATAACTTGCAATAGTATTGAATCTGTTTTTCAATTCATATTCATGTGATATGATTGATTAAAATTCGTTTTGGGTGTTTATGGCATAAATATGGGATTTTGAAAATAATAATCTGATTTACGAAATTTAGTGAGGATTCATGTAAAATCTGATAGTTATAAGTTGATGCATATCTGGTAGGATGATATTCGGATAATTAAAAACGGATTTGATGATGGAACTTGGGGTGTAAATGGGTTAAGGGTTAACGATGAATTTTTCCCCAAATTTAGAAATTGTAGTTAATGGACGAATTAATAATGTTGGTGGACATTCTGGAGGTTCCTAATAAGTTTTCTAACATGTATTGAGGTTAAGAGGGCTTGAGGTTACTGGTACAAGAAACTAGGGTTTGAGAAATTTCGTCCATGGCTGATTCAGTCTTCGCGAAGAAGACGAAGACCTGCTCAATCGATCGATCGAAGGTCTGGGGTCGATCGATCGAAGGTCGACAGAATTTGGCAGATTCGCCGAGTTATGTAATATGAGGGAATTTATATAATAACCTTTATGTAATTAATTATTGAGAAATTAATACATGAGTTAAATCTAATTAATCGTGAGTAAAGTTAATTAGAATTTGAGGGAGTTTTTGG
Source organism: Sambucus nigra (assembly GCA_949130495.1). Taxonomy (NCBI): domain Eukaryota; kingdom Viridiplantae; phylum Streptophyta; class Magnoliopsida; order Dipsacales; family Adoxaceae; genus Sambucus; species Sambucus nigra. Next base: position 445,780,346 of record OX422218.1, on the reverse strand, counting down.
GTGACACGTCATAATTATAAATTCGGGAGTCGGGAATTCAGACTCGGGTGAGGTTATTTCGGGCTGCGAGAGTAAGTCCAAATTTATGGTGGGGGCGACACCAAAGGTGACTAAATTAATTAATGTGCAAATTAATTAACAATTAGGGTTGGACCATAAACTCTTAATAAATCAAATAGGCTTGTGTTACGAATTTAGTACATGGTGTAACCGGGACATTTTATATATATATATATATATATACGGTGTGTGATAGTATATATATAGTGTGTGCATTAATATCGGAGATTGAATATTATTATTATTATTATTATTATTATTATTATTATTATTATTATTATTATTATTATTATTATTATTATTATTATTATTATTATATACTCTAGTGCTATAGGGGGGAGGTTGCGCGTAGTGGATGAATCCCCTAGCTTGAGGAGTAGGGCGAGTATATTCCCAGGTCATAGCGTCCGTTATATGGGGTGAGGGGCATCTCACTTTCAGGGAAGGAATATGACCGCCTCCAATCGTATGTGTAACCAAATTAGTGAGCGATTCTGATTTGGGTAAGTAGGTTATGTGAAAATACCTAGTGGGATAACACTTTAGAGAAATTATATTATGTGAGTATTTTTACTCGGTGGGATATTAGTATTAAATGTTGTTTCAAGTATGGTTGTGAATACTGCAATATTATGAAATATATAATTAGGTAAATAATTATATATGGGATAATTAATACATAGTGTGAAATGTATTATGTGCATAACATGTGTGAGTGTTATATGAAATTAAAAAGGGTAATGATTTAATTAAGTTGACGTTTATAATGACTTAAAAATCATGATTTAAGGCATACTCGGTTAGAGAAGGTTAATTGTAAGGGTTAACATAAGTATTGGGTTAGGAGTGTAGGACCTAGGTAAATTAAATGGAAGCGTTAGTAGTGCACATTAGAGGAGGGGTAAGGAAGTCCTCAAGAGAGTGCGGCACTAACTAAAATATGAAGAGCATGCATATTTATTTATTACTGCAAGTTAATCATTTGTTAAATGTTTTCAAATGTTTTTGGGTACTAACCCTTGCTATAAAAATTTTAAAAAAAAACTTTTTAGGTGTCCAGCCACAGGGACGCCAGGCTTGACTCTATTCCCGGTATCCGTTGCTGCAGTACATGTGGATGTTGCGGGGTTTTTGATAGTCGTCTCCTTCTTTCATTCGTGTAGAGACTCTCTAGTAGTTATTTGAGCATGTCGCTCACAGTTCATTTATTAGTATTAGACTTGTTGAGATTGTCTTCTTGTCTTTAATTGTATTGGATATTTGGACCGATGGTTTATTCGGTTAGGTATTTTATTTGTGGATGATTATTACAGTTAACTGTGATTGTGTATTATTTTATGTTCCGCATGAGTTTCATTTAATTAATTGAAGGATAAAAATTGGCACCAGTCTATTTTTCTCACTTAGGTGGTTAGTAATTAAAAAGACGACAGTGATGCTAAGGATGGACCAAGTGAGAAACCTGTTCTAACTTGATTTAGGACTGATCACCCGGGATTAATTAGGCGGGGTGTCACATATTTCTAATAAGCCAAGGGCATTTAGGTATTTGTAGTGTCTCTTATATTAGGTTAGGGTTTAGTGTGTGTCATATATATACCCCTTTAAGGGTCTTTGTAATTTATCAATTTATCATCTATTATCAATACATAATCCATTCTGATTTTCTAGTGTATGGACCTCGACCCGAGGGCGAGAAATCTCCACTATCAAAACCCTAACCCTTGCCTTAGCCTCTCTATCACCACCGCTGTCCAAGAAACCTCCACCGTGGGTTTACCCCGATCCCCTAAACTCCAGCCCTATTACCCCAGCTACTGTCGACGCTTCCCAATAGGGATTCGGACAGCCTTCTTCCCTCGTCGGTTGAATCTCTTATCCCTCGGCTCCGGCACAATTCCCGCCTCCCTCGGCAACGAAAGAAAAATGAGAAAACTCAACCCTTGCATTTCTTGACTCAATTTTTAGGGTTTCTTAAAAGTAGGTACGCAAATCACGTATGAGGGCGCCTCCCGTATCAAATTGAAGAATTCTTGGGCGGTGGCCTTTTTACATTGACCGTTTACCTTTAAAGTTCGAGGATGGACTTTTTTTAAGCCGGGGAGAATGATGGGAATTAGAAGTTTTTGGGCCATTTTTAGTATATTTAGGATTCCATGGCATTTTTGTTACTTTTTCAGTTTCTTTATTTGGTTGTATTTTCTTTTAGTAAATAGTTATTTGGTATTTAGGGAAGGAAGTAACAAAGGCTAATAGGATTATATTTGTAATTAAATTATTCCTTGAAGCCTAAGCTACTTCCCCCTTTAAATACCTATGTAGTATTCGTTTGAAGATACTTCTCCATTCTTGAAATATAAGAAATCTTTTAATTCTCCTTTCAAAAGTTAGGGTTAGGTGTATTTCTTTTAGCCATTGACATGTATTTTACGTCATATTTACTATGATGATGTCAGAAGAAGCGTAATTCATCATCTCAACGAGTCAAAGAAGTGGCGGACTAGTTGGAGGTGTTGAATATGTCTTTCACTGATGAGATACAAGATTGTTTAATTCTTGGACAGTTGCCTGATAGTTGGAAAAACATGGTTACTGCAATTATTGGATTTGCAGGAAAAACAAAATTAAAGTTCGAGGATGAAGTCAGCATAATTATTATTGAAGAAATTCGAAGTCGGTCAAATGGTGCTTCCACCTCAGTGTCGGCCTAAAACGTAGACAGTAGAGGAAGAGATTCAAACAGTAACATAGGGCGTAGAAGATTTAGATCGAGAAATGGCAGGACACAATCTCAAAATCCTAAAAATTTCAATAACCAAAATCAGAACAAGAAGGCAATTGAGTGTTGGAATTGCGAAAAGACCGGGCACTACAAAAATTAGTGTAGATACCCGGAGAAAGAAACAAAGGAAAAGACTGAAGTCAACGTCATTTCAGAAGCATCAGATGACGCACTTATATGCTCCTTGGAGTGCATGGCAAAGTCTTGAGTTTAGGATTCAGGGGCTTCTTTTTATGCCACCTCAAGTAGAGAACTCTTAATGAGTGATGTACCATATAACCTTGGCAAGGTGTATCTTGGTGACACCAAGGCTTGTGACATTGTTGGCAAAGGCTACATATAGATTAAGTTGAACGGTTCTATGTGGAAGTTAAAGGATGTGAGACACATCCCCGACTTGAGAAAAAATCTTATATCCGTGGACCAGTTGGCAAATGAAGGTTATGTCACAACCTTCAGTGGTGATGAGTGGAAAATTTCTATAGGTGCCATGACTATGACACGTGGCAAGAAGAGTGGCTCACTCTACATGACACAGATGCCTGCGGATCAATTGTAGTTGTCGATAACAAAGAAGACTCACACTTGTGGCACTAAAGACTTGGTCACATGAGTGAGAAAGGGCTCAAAATTATGCACTCTCAAGGAAAACTGCCAGCACTACAGTCAGTTAATATTGACTTGTGATAGAGTTGCATATTTGGGGCAGAACTCCAAAAAAAGAAAAGCTTGAGTTGGTCCATACAGATGTTTGGGGGCCAGCCATAGTCTCATCCATCGATGGAAAGTCTTACTTTGTGACTTTCATTAATGGCCACTCCAGAAAGGTGTGGGTTTACTTCTTGAGATACAAGTATGAGGTGCATGAGGTGTTCAAGAAATGAAAGGCCATAGTGGAGAATGAGACATGGCTGAAGATAAAGAAGTTGAGATCCGACAACGGCGACGAGTATGAAGATATAGAGTTCAAGAAATTCTGTTATGAACATGGCATAAGACTAGAGAGGATCGTACAAGGGACAACAGCAAAATGGCGTGGCAGAATGGATGAACCGAATATTGGCTAAGAGAGTCTGAAGAATACGTATATATGCAGGTCTACCCAAACAGTTCTGGCAGAGGCACTCAACACATCAACCTATGTAATTAATCAAGGACCATCAGTGCCGTTGGAGCATAGGATACCAGAGGAGGTATGGAGAGGAAAGGAGATAAAACTTTCACACTTGAAGGTTTTCGATTGTGTGTCATATGTGCGTATTAGTGATCATGTCAGGGGTAAGCTTAACCCTAAGTCATTAAAATGCAATTTCATTGGATATGGATAAGATGAGTTTGGTTATCGATTCTGGAATGACCAAACAAAGAAAATAATCAGAATCAGGTATATGATATTCAATGAAAATGTGACGCACAAGGACAGAGGTGCACCATAGTTTAGTAGCGCAAGACAGGACGATCCAGTGTACATTAATTCGAAGGATATTGCAAATAATAATGTGGCATAATAAACGGATGAAAATTCTCAGTCAGACGAACCAACACCATAGAGTAGCGTACAACTGGCTGACACACCACAATCTCCGCTTCTTGTTCCTGAATTGAGAGATCCTCCCGATCTCATATACTAAATAAGAAGTATATGAACTATTTGTTGCTCACTGATGGCGGTGAACTTGAATATGATGAAGCATGTCAGGTAGAGGATGCTAGCAAGTATGAGCTTGCAATGAAAGATGAGATAAAGTCTCTTATCTCTAATGAGACATGGGAGCTAGTTGAGTTACCTGTGGAAACGAAGACTTTACACAACAAATGGGTGTATCGAGTCAAGAAAGAACATTACGGTTCTAAGAGGTACAAGGTAAGACTTGTAGCCAAAGGCTTCCAACAGAAGGAAGGAATCGACTACAACGACATATTTTCACCAGTTTTGAAATTGATTACCATTCGATCAGTTTTGAGCGTTATTGTAGCAGAAGATTTGCATGTTAAGCAGTTAGATGTGAAAACTTCTTTCCTCCATGGTGACCTGGAGGAGGAGATATACATGCAGCAGCCGAAGAAACTCATGTGCAAATTGAAGGAGAGCGTATTTGTAAAGTGGGAGTCCTACATTAGTTAGAGACCCATTTATTGCTCCCTTTTCCCACTTATAAATAGACCCCTTGTAACCTCATTTGAGGTAGACCTTGATTTTGAATATAGAAAAGAGTATTTTCTCTCTCTAACGTGTGTGTTAGATATTTTTGAAGCCTTTTGATAGGTGGTTTACGTCAAATTTGTATCAGAGCGGGTGAAGCTCTACATTGGTGCTAGTGTATTAGTGATTTTTTTTCTTTTTTCAAATCGTACACTACCCTCAATGGCTCCCAAGAAATCCAAACAACAACAAGAAGAGGAGAATCGAGAGTTGAATCAGTTGCAACAACAAATAGCCCAACTTTTTTCCAACCTAGGGCTAAAACCTAACCCTCCTACCCCCATGGCTGCCCCAACCCCAAAAGAACCACAAACCCTAGTTTTTTCGCATCCTAACCCTAACCGTAGCTTCCGCCCCGCCGCCTCAGCCTTACCCCGCCACTATTGGAGCCCCAAAACCTTCCAATCTACCCCCAAAACCCTACCTGCTGCTCCCACCCACCCCAGCAGCCCCTACCCCTGCTGCCCCCACACCCTAGCAGACCATTTCCCCCACCCCACAACCACCGGAAAGCCCCAAACCTTGGTTGACCTACTCTCAAACCTCACCCGCACCATTCCAACCCTAAAAAAAAACCATCCACCGACCTCAACCCGAACCCGGAATGCTCCCTTCCCCATCCACCAACCTCAACCCGGAATGCTCCCTTCAGCACACCCGTTGACCACTTTCCCTCTTCCACACATATGGTTTTTGATCCGGGAGGAGAAATCTAGGGTTTATTTGAGTGAAGACAAAGAGAAGAAGAAATAAAGAAGAAAATTGCTGGATGGGCACCCTCAAATTTTTAAAAAAATTATTTTTGGCCCCCCACAAGTTTTGGTACCCTTTTTTTGGAGTTCCCTCTTAAATCCCCAATTTTTTAATGCTCGAGGACGCGTTTCGTCTTAAGAGGGGGGGATTTATGTGAATCGAGGGCATTTTTGTCATTTTTTTGTCATATTAGTAGTTTAGTTCCTTTTTGTTATTTTTATTAATTTTGTTTTGTTGCTTATTTTTAAGTTGAGACATAGGTGAGTACAAATGGGTATTAGGCTTATTGGTAAGTGGGAGTCCCACATTGATTAAAGACCCATTTAGTACTCCCCTTCCCCACTTATAAATAGACCCCTTGTAACCTCATTTGAGATAAACATTGATTTTGAATATAGAAAAGAGTATTTTCTCTCTCCAATGTGTGTGTTAGATTTTTTAGGAGTCTTTTGATGGATGGTTTGCGTCAGCAACACTGGGAAGAAGTCAAGTTAATACTAAGGTATTTACAATGTACTACTAACAGATGCCTATGTTTCAGAAATGGCGAGTTGAGACTACAAGGCATTGTAGACTCGGATTTTAATTGTGAGGTAGACAACAAGAGGAGTACTACTGGTTATGTATTCACAGTGCGACTATTGCAATCAGTTGGATTTCACAAATACAGAAGATAGTAGTATTATCCACTATAGAGGCAGAACACATAGCAGTGACCGAGGCCAACAAAAAGATGATTTGGTTACAGGGTTTGTTGGTAGAATTTGGGCTTAGACAGGGACGAGTGAAATACATCTTGCAAAGAACTCAACATTTCATTTAAGGACCAAGCATATCGAACTTCGTTATCACTTCGTCGGATCTCTATTAGAAGATAAGGTGTTAACACTTGAGAAGATCCTGGGCAATAAGGGCCAGCGGACATGTTAACCAAAGTAGTTACTATATAGAAACTGAAGTTGTGCTCAGTTTTAGTGGGTCTTCAAGGATAGAAAACAGGAGTCTCATACCCAATTCACTGATAGATGAAAAGTTTGCCAAATAGGAGATTGTTAGTCAAACTTGGTAGCTTCTTTTCTCTTCTTTTATTGGCAGATCAAGCCCCACAACTAATCAAGAAAGCAACCGTGTTTTGTGGCTTGTTTTCTACCCCAGTTTTTCCTCCACATTTTGCTCCAGCTTTTCCTCCTTATTGCTCCAGATTTAAAGAAAGACATCAAGCCAAGCAAAGCTAAGGCAGAGAGAGAGAGCAATCCGAGAGAATTAGAAAGGAATTGTGAAAGTGAGAAAGAGTATGTAAAAGGTAGTGTTAGCCTTCACAAAAATAGGAGTGCAAGAGTGCATACAAGAGAGTGTAAAAATGTTCATATATTTTCATAGTGAAAGTGGGTGTGGGCCTTGGACGTAGCCAAATTGATAAACCACCTATATCCTCATCTTGTGTGATTGTGCGTGTATTTCTCTTTGCACTTTTATTCTTCTAAAATATTTTTCCGTTATAATATTTGTAGTCGCACCAAAGTGGTACTTTGGATTATAGCGCTGTACCCTTACCATTTGGAAAATGTACGCTTCTGAATGACGAATTTGGTGTTACGCTTCTTTGTGGGATAGAAAACCTCTCTCATAGGGTCAACGTCGTGCTAGAAATACCTATATGGCCAGTTAAGCCACCTGAATGTATATCAATGACGATCTTCTCCCGGAAGGAAGAATTGAGAATGTAGAGAGTTGTGCCACGGAACAAGAGTCCATCTTGTAGGAGGTTGTTGCCCAAAAGCGCACTAATGACGACTGCACTCCTCCATAATTAGGCCAAAGTAAGCGTTGAAGGCATACAAGAACTAACCTCATCCAACACGAAAACTGAACCCCAGATAACACTCAAAACACGAGATCGACGACTTAGAGCGTCAACAACGTGGTTCCTCTTCTTAGGCCAATACTGAAGATGGGATGAGTAATGTTGAAAAAAGATGGACCACTTCGCGTGTTAATCACTTATCTTCTTGTAACTGTTCACGAAACAAAGCACCTCCTGTTTGAACTTAATAACAATCTCTAGGTGGATGAGATACTGATGCCAATTCTGAATTGTCTGGACCACATAATCAAACTCAACATTAAAGACTGAATAATTAAGGACAAACCCGGAGAGTTTTTCACTGAAGAATGTAACCGACAAACCGTTTTGGTTTTTGAACCACATCAATCCCTGTCAACGCAAGATAGCTCAAACTACTGGGTAAAATCTCAGAGAGCAAGGACACCTGCCGTAGTAATGCACACTTTTCTGCTGGATATGGAAGTGGCGGGCGTGCAGAAGCTCGTGAACCTGTTTGACATGCTTTAAATGACCCTCATTTGAGTGACTGTAAATAAGATTTTCGTCAAAGTAGACCACCACAAAATTTCCCAAAAAGGGGTGCAGGGTGTGGGTTATCACCCTCATAAAGATCAACGGGGCATAGGACAGGTCAAAGGGCATCCCTGTGCACTCTTACAAACCATCTTTCATCGTGTAGGAGTTTTTCCATTTGTCGCCAGGTCTCGTGTGAATCTAATGCTAGCCACTTTGTAAGAGGTGTGAATCTAATGCTAGACACTTTGTAAATTAATCTTGGAGAACATGCATCTTCATGCAACTGGTCAAACATGCCCTACACCTCCAAGCGCTGGATGGGGAACCGGCATTTCATGGTGATCTAATTGACGATGCCACTACTTATGCACATACTTTAACTTCCGTCCTTTGGATAGAGAAGAGCGTCCGTGGTGCGACGACATACTTTCCCACAACACCCACTAGCACACAACTCATATACCTACCTCTGTAATACAATAGTGGTGGGGGCACAACTAATCGCATTCTGAATATGACGAAGAGGGGTTACACCATCGAACGAGGGGTACACATTATCAAAACAGTCAAGAATAACCCTAATGGTCGAAGAAACATCCATCGCCGGAGTAGTATAGCAGTATACCTGCTCATGTACCTGCTGAAACCAATATAACAGCTGGAAAGGTGGGCCTCAATCCCCTCATCGGGGGAATCTCAACGTACTTCCCCTCATGGTGGAATTTATAGGTGTTCGCTCGACTGTCGTGGACGGTGCCTCGGTCAAACTTCCAAGGTCTGGCTAACAGTAGATGCAATTAGTCATGTTTACCACGGTGCACAATACCCCATCTGAGTGTGACCCAATCAAAAAAGGGCACGTGAGACGGCAATAATCATTTGTGAACTTAGGATTGTTATATTGTAGTTTCGATGGTCAGAATGAGTACGTAACACAATGGGAAGCGTATTAGATTTAGAAAAAATCGAATTAGAAATGGGAGATAGATGAAGTAGGTAATAAATAGATGTTTTTGACATTTCTACCAATAATTGTACCAAAAAAGACATGGTAGCCTTTGGTTTGACAGAAAACATTATGCTAAGTAGAGCAATACGGAGAAAATTAGCATATGAGCAGGGCTTACGTAGGCGGGACAAAATTTTATAGAGTTGAGTTGAATTGAGCTAGTAGGTCTCCAAATCAATTGTCCAGCATATACTTGGCATTTTTTTAGTTCCGTTTTATCCTTTTTAATGGTTTGGTTTGCTTCATAGGATCACTTGAGCTTTAGGATGGAGTTTCTTGCAATGATGCCACCCAAGGTGTGAGTTCTATGTACCACACTTAAAGCAATTTACTTTGATTTTTCCCCTTTACGAATAACCTCTTTATAAAACCCATTGCTTTTGATTAGTAAAAGACTGAAGTTATCCACCCCAACCCCACCCCCCCAAAAAAATAAAATAAAATAAAAAATAAAAAAATTCAAGTTTATGCATTTTATGGCAAATTCTCCATTTTGGGGACTTTATAATGACGTTTTTTTAGCAATATATAGACTGAGCTTTGCACAACATTCATAGTTCAGGGTGTTTGTATCATGTTTCCTCTTGAAACCATATTGCATTTATCATCAACAGTAGGTGAATAGTGGCTTACGATCTGATGTGGGCACATGAAGTGACGAGAGAGAGTATATGGCCCCAAAACTATCTCTGCATTGAATCTGCTTACGACTTTAAAATTGTTGACCCTCACTGAATGAACCATATATGTTATTGGTAGTCGGTTGAAGAATTAAGAGCCAAGGGGGACAAACTGCCTAGTTACGGATGCTTCAACTGATAATATAAGAGGGTCATGTTAACCCTCACTAAGTGAGGGCAAACAAATTTAAATCTCTCCTTACCTCATGTTGACACATTAGGTGATGCCATATTGTTTTTTTTTTTTTTTTTCTCTTTCACTTTTTGTGCATCTGTTCAGTGTTTGTAATGTTGCTGATTCATTGAGATCCAAATTATGTCGCAGCATTGTAAACTGAGGAGCATTTGGTTCTTAGTGGGTAGGAACTGAACTAGTTCCTCAAAATGGTTATGTTCTCAAACAATGGAAGACTTGCATCTTGAAGTGTGGTCAGCAGAAAATTTTAATGTACAACTTGCACGTTTCTGTGTCGGGAGATTCATGTAAAAGACATTTGTTGGAAAAGAGGTGGTAGTGCTTATGATTTATTTGTTGACGGATTTAAGTTGTATATTTGATTCATAGTTCTTTTCCTGTAACAGAACCCAATTGGAGTGTGTTGTGATTTTTATTTGTCACAGTCCAACTTGATTTGGCTTGAATTGCTGCAGCCTGATATGGTGTTAAAATTAACTTCATTACTCCCTCGCCCCTGCAGCAAATAATATATAATAAATAATAATAAAAAGATTGATTGTTTGAACTTTGAATGAGTATTTATAATGTGAATTTTATGAAATTAAAATTAGCCCCTCCACCCACACACACAAAAAAAAGGTGAACAAACTGTCAACAAAGTTACAAATGTTATTGTATTTCTTCAGATGCTCTTAAGAACAACTCCAAACAGATATTTTGTTAGCCAAAATTAGCCCTGTGTATGGGCAAAACAACAAAAAATCAGTTCTACAACTCAAAATTTGAGTCACAAAACTAATCCTCAAGCGACAATAGGCCAGCTGCCTTGAGGTTTTTCCTACTTTTGTTTTATCAATTAATTTCCTCAAAAAATTTAATTGTACAAATGACATTTGGAGGGACGGTATAGCTTCCGAGAAAGCACGTGCAAAATAACAAAGACCATAATTTACATACGTGATAGGCCAAATTTATGTGGAAAACATACATTTTTACATACTCATAATGACATGAAAATGAGTAATTTTAGACTGACTAAGGATTCCGACTCATTTCATGCTATACAATGATGTGTCATATCTTAATTGATTCCTGTTTTGAATGATACCCGGGACTTGATAAATGAATTGGACCTCAAGAATGAATCACGTGTCACATAAAATAAGTACTCGCAACTTTACTCCCCAAATATATAAACATTTCTGCACTTAAATAATTATGTTCATTATCACACACCTACTTGCCACTGCATGCATTTGAAAACTCTACTTTCAATTTTTCTCTTCTATTGTGCGAACTGATTAATAAGTTATTGTTTTGACTTTATATCGTAGGAATCACACAGAATTCGCAATAACCATTGGGCACCATAGCCCTGTAGATAATCAAGCACCCAAATTCATTGATATGGTTTCCACAGACGTAATTTTATCCTCTTGCTTTTAAAAGGCAAATTTTAATTGATAACTAACTACACATTGCTTCGTTCTCGTTATGCTTTTCTTTTCTTCCCAAGCATTGAAAGTTGAAAAACACAAGAAGAAATTTGAATTTCTTTTCTTCCCTCTTAATCAATTCTTCTTTCTTTCTCTGATTCGCCGATGTGGGATTCTTTTCAGCTTTGTCAGCTGCCTCGAACTGTTTGGTTAGGGCTATTTCCCTCTATTGTTTAAATAATTGGCTGTGCGAGTATGTTGAGATTTTGGATCGTGTTATTTACAGGGAAAATATTAGACACACGGGTCTTAATACGGGTAAGTATTAGTACTGTTTTATTTGCTTGTACTATAATGTGAGTCCCGCTAAGAAATATTATAGGACTCATCAATGTACAATCAAATAAAGCGGTACCGGTACTAAACCGGTACTATTACCCTGTAAGAGTATCACTGCTCTATTTACAGTATCACAACATTTTTCTTTTTTTTTTTTTTTTTTTTTAAATCTACGGGTCTACACCAATTAAATGAGTCGACCTATGGACTTTAGTGGACAAATTATCTTCACTATTTGAAGCACGTGTGCCTTATTAAAAATTTATATATCTAATATCAAAAAATTATTTTTACCACATTGTAGAAGATGTATATCACTAGATACCTGGTGAATTTCAAATCTATGTTATACTTTTAAAATAATAGAAAGAGAGTTTAATGATGATCATTTATTATCACTTTAAAATTTATTTCAATCAATTTTTTAGAAATTTCTCCCCTCTCCTAATCTTTTCCATTTCTAAAAAAAAAAGTGTCTCTCGAAATTGCCACTTTACGTTTCTTCTCCCATATATATGCATTTAGTTGGTTTATTCATTAGGATGTTTATGTATAGACGTCAAAATTGGTTATATTTTAGTTAAAAAGTTAAATGATATTTGAGATAATATAATATGTAGGTTTTATTTATGGAAGTTATTATGCATTTATTTTTGCCAATCAAAATTTATTGTTTGACTTAAATAATGAGTTTTGCTTCGTTCATGTATTGTATAAGATATTAATTTGAAATTATTTGTATAAATTGATATTAAATATAATAGGAACACGAAAACACAACATAAAACCAATAATGATTTAAACATGAATATTATTGATCAAACTGAACTAAATGAAAATAACACGATTTATCATATTATGTTCGAGTCAAGCTTATATCGATTTAGTCATGTTCGTGTGAGTTTTAAAATTACCACCCTGATATAACTACGTTCTTGATCACATATATGTATCGAAATATGACAGGGAGAATAACTATATGCGCCCGCACATTGCGCAGTTTACATGCTAGTATAAGTTTATGTTTATAGTAAGCAAAAATATAATAAATGAGGATGTCTGGAGTTCACCCACAAGTTGCCAAATTAACGAATCTCTATAATACTATAAAATGCTTTACAAGCATTTAGTGCTCCTTATCAAGGATGCTATCCACGTAAGAAAGATGATTAACATTTGTCGGTTCTCATTTGTTCTCCTCTCTCTCTCACACACGAGCAAACCTTAGGCCTTCTATTTTAGTTATCTCAATTGATTAGTAGAAATTATGAAACCCAAAAGTTACGCGAATCCCAGAAGCCAAAAGTTTGATCACTTTCTTTATATTCTCATTTTCTCTTATTATCATATCTCTTTGTTTTTGTTTGTCTTTTAACTGTCCAACTCCACACCCATTAAAGAAAAAGTTTGCGAGGCTTCCAGAATCTTCAAAGTTTGGATTGTCAATATATGAAATCTTCCACTTCCCTTTATAGTTTGGGTTCTTGATTTTCTTGCGTTTCTATGGTCCTCTGTAGGCTGGATTTGAGATTTTGGTTGGTCTCCATAATCCATCGTCGTCTTCATCCAAGTCAGCCGACTTTTTGCCTTCATGTCAAGTATTTCAGTTGGAATTGAATCATACCCCTCCGGTTTGAAATCATTAAGATCATCCGATATTAGGCATGACAATCAAATCTTATTGTAGGTGAAGCTGTCTACCCTTCTCCTCACCCATCTCACCCTCACTGAAAACCCATCTTCAACATCTCTCAGTCCTCATTTCTCCTTCCCCCTTTTTCATCTACCATTAATGTCTTTCTTTTATGAATGTTATTATTATTCTCTTTTTCTTTCTTTTGTGAATGTCTGATCTGACTTATAAGGTGTAAATCGTAGATTATAGTTCACTCAGTTAAACTGTGTTAGTTGAATTAAGAGCATTAGTTTAGTCACCCATTTAACATCCACATTTATAATCAACCAAAGAATACCCAATATGTATAGGTAAATATGATGTAATCAAAAGCTATAAATAATTTTGGTATGCTTATCCATTGGATTTGAAATGGGGATTTATGCACATTGCCAGACTCTTCAATTTGTCACATCAAATACAAACTCTTATATGCTCAACATTTGATGAAGACGCTGTGTATAGTATATTAAAATATATGTGTATATAAGGGGAGGAGGGAAAGATATAAAATATATATATACATATATATATACATATATATATATATATATATATACATATATATATATATATATATATATATACATATATATATATATATATATATATATATATATATATATATATATATATATATATATATACAATCCTGCTCTTGTGCGGACCAGTCCGCATTTTAAGAGTGCAGGCCGGACATGTGTCACCAGGCGGTGAGCCCAGAAAAGAGAGAGAGTGTGCCTATAATTTAGGCGATAATTTCTAGGCGCATCATTAGGTGACACATGTCCGGTCCGCGTTCTTAAAATGCAGACTAGACCGCACAAAAGCATTATCTGTGTGTGTGTGTGTATATATATATATATACTCTATTGTTGAATCAAAAAGCCCCCAATTTTTACAAAATTCGTTTACTTCAAAAATGATAATTTCCTTTTAGATATGTGGAGGCAAAGATGATGGTTCAATTAAAAGACAAATTAAGAAATTTTAATTTCTATTCAAATTAAAATTAAATCAAGTGAAATTAAATTTAAACACACACTTATGTTAATTTCACTTAAATACAATTCATTTAACCCAAGTCCTAGAAAATTTGCCTAAGTCATATTTTCCAATTTTACCAAATTAGGCTAAAATAATTTTAACAAGTTAAATTAATGACTTGAATTAGATTAACATAGTACCCAAATTTATTTAGCACCAAAATAAATAAGTAGTGATATAAACCAAAATTTATCTTTTTACCTAAGCATGTGTTCTAGGTGAATTTGCGAAAGATAAAATAAACAATAAATCACTACGTCGCGATGTACGAGGAAAAATCCACAACGGGAAAAAACCTCGGATGACCCTAGCCTCAAATCCACTAAATATGGTTTTACAAATACAAGACAGTAAGACTTACAACACTCGACTCGATCCCTCTCAAGCCCCGATGCTCCTTCTTTTATACACCTCCGCCTAGCGAATAACCACGGAGCTCCACCGCGGTCTCGAAATCCATCGATCGTACTTTATATGGTCACCGCCACCCAAACAAGGAGCCTTTCTCCAAGTGAGTAAATCAATGCAAACTTCTTCTTCTTTGTGGGATGTAGAAGCAAACCCAAACTTCTCTTCAAACGGTAGAGTAATACCCAGTGTTAAACACTCCAAGCAATTATATATATATTGGAACTTGGAATAAACAATATGGGTGTAATCTAGAATGTTAAATGATTTTTTTCTTTGAAAGATGAACACTCAAAACATGAACTTTTTCTTTTTGGAATTTTGATCTCAAAATGTCTCTTGGAGATGGAAAGATGTGAAAAAGTTAAGTTAGAAAACTTGGTTCCCGCACTTACATATTCAAGTAAAAAGTTAGTGGGAAAAGAAGTGGGAAAATAAAAAAACTGCCAATTAACTGTTCCCACCAAATCTCGTTTGAACGAGATTTTCGTTCGAACGAGCCTTCTAATGAAGTTCCAGTGTGAAATCATTAGAAATCTCGTTAGAAATTTCATTAGAATATCATTTTTCGTTCGAACGAAACTTCGAACGACATTCCAGTGGCTAATCTAGGAACTCGTTAGCAAACTCGTTCGAACGACAATGTTGTTCGAACGACAAACTCGTTCGAACGAACTTCCAGAAAGTTTGAAAAATTCTATTTTTAGCCTAAAAACTTTATATACTTTATTTTAAAGTTTTAATAAAATCTCTTTGAAAATAAACCACAGTTTTAAATAAACTACACCCAATATAAAATGTTCCAAGCTCCTATATATATATATATATATATTAAATTGCATTCATACCTTAGGAGTAAACGGAACATTGTTGATGACGTAGAAACGAGGCACTTTAAACTCGGCATTTTGATGAAGCTTTAAACTTGGCCGCTGCGTCTTCAACTTTAGTACGTCATAGGCTTGAAGGATGATCAATAACTCTATCATATGACTCAAACGTTTTTGTCTGGAATTGAGCCAAAACTACAAAGGACTCAATTGGAAATTTGTGTCCTTACATCTATTTTTAAACACTTCAACATATCTATAATAATTTTATGTTAAAATATATACTCTTTTTTTATATTAGGTAATTTCATGTTAATTTCATTTTTATAATTTTTTTTGCAACACTAATTGGGATGCTATACTCCTATGTCTTTTTTTCAGAAATTTATATACATAATTTTGTTGTTGTTTTGAACAAAGTTATATCCTCACCAAACACTGATTGTTATTGTTCATTATTTCTCTATCTATTGCTATTGCTATCTTTTTTTTTCCACTCCTATATTTTCTTAGTAATTATTGTTTATCTTTTTTTGGTAACTATTATTTTTTATTTCAAATTTATTGGGACCATTTTGTAAAGATAACTTTGTATGTAATATTTGGCGAACATAATTATGTGGTTTATTCATTCCAAATGTTCCAAAGGTACATAAAAAATAAGTAAATAAAGTGTCACTATTTTTTTCCAAATTTGTTTTGTATTGTTAATTTTAAAAATATTGACATGCACATGTTTTATAATGTGGGAGTGACTCATCCACCTAATACAATATTAGTGACAATTGAGATTCATGGCTCAATACAATTTAATTAACTTATGCTAGAAGCCAATTGTTCCAAAAATCCATTTTTGTATGTATAAATTTATGAGTATATATGTGTTTATTTGCAATTATAATTGACTTTAAATGAATGCAGATGTTAGCATACTCATTTTTATTACTGACTTTATTAATTATTGGATGAATTCTGGTGCTTGAAAGATAAAAATTGGATGTAAGCGTTGTTAGGTTTTGATATTAAGTCCATTGTTGATACATGAATCAGTGAAATTTCTAAGATACTTAAAGATTTTCCTTTCTTTTCTTATATAACATATATCACAATCAATATAATGTGACTATTTTAATTGGATTCCTTTTTCATCATTTTTTTTCTTTTTTGAACTTGTTGCCATTGTGAACTAAATATATTTTCAGTGTGAATGTTAAAGTAGTGAGAAATGACTATCACAAATGCTTAACCCGCGCATCGCGCGGATTTACACCTAGTATATAATAAAACTTGTTGTATATTTGGTCGAGTTTCAAATATAGAGTAGTTTATGCATTTATGATATAAGATATCATTCTTTGTTAGCTAATTTAAAAACAAGGTAACTTTATTTTTATAATTTTTATAAATTTAATGTTCATTATTGATCTCGCTTGATATAGTGGTAGATACTTTATGAAAATTAAGAAATAAAATAGAATAACAAAATATGACATATACTATAAACATAAAGTATATATTTACCTGGTTCATTTTTTACCTGATTCAAATTGAATTAAATCGAACTATATATATTTACCTCGTTCATTTTTTAATTTATGGGTTTAAAATGTATGACATGAGAATGGACCAAGAATTCACAAAAAACTTATCACAACTCACAAATAATTTATAAAAAAATTGACATATACTTGTTGAGTTTCAAATATAGTTTTATTTTGGGTTCTTTTAAAGAATTGTAATATCACGAATGTGTTTTCTATGATGTCAAATGTCATTTATCACCTCCCCACCCTAGAATACCAAAATGTGAGGTGAAACAAATAATGAGTGAATGCAACCAAATTGTTTTATTGATAAAAAAAGGAAAATGATCTAAAGACTTATTATCAACTTGTGATATCAACCTGTAATTTTTTTTTCATGTTTGCAACGTCGCCTCATTCAGTTTGTATGCGCATCTTTGGACTCGTGCACGTTATTCTCAATAATTCATCTCGCATTATGAAATTCTACCCACATTTCTTCAAAACGTGCATGAAGAGACATTAATTCAATGCCTTTAGTTGGAGGGCCAACGATTTCCTGCAACCGTACCACACGTTCTCTCAATATTGTTGCTTTTCCACCAACAATTTCAACAACAAATCACCCAAATTTGGGTTGTGATACCAATTACACTTAAGTTGTGGGCATGAGAACAATCTACTCGTACGCCGATATAATAGTTTTTTCTTTTATGTACATTGGATAATTCTTTTATTAATTAGGTATCTCTCAAGCTCCTTATTTATCGTATTCATTTGAAATATAATGGTAAAAGTAAAATATCTAAAAAATCCAATACTCGGGATAAATAAAGTTTATTAAACAATCGAGTATACATATATAGGGAAATTGCCGAATATTGGATACTTTAATTGATTGCGGAGGTTATGGGAGACATAAGTACTGATTATCTGAGGCTTGCGACGGGCCTTACCTAGTGGCCGGGTGGTAAGGCATATCTGGTTGAAGTGTCCACATTAGGTGTAATGGCTAGGGTGCCGAATTCGGGGACTGTGGATGAGAGTTATGCATCCTTGGAAGAGGTCGCGTGCCTGATAGTATGGTGGGTAATATTTTTTAGGGACCTTTTGAGAGTGGTATTTAATGTGACCTCCCAAATAGGTATTTTGTGGTTTTTAGTTGGGGCAGATATGACATCTCGTAAAATCCATAAATTGATTGATCAAGTCTAATATAAAAATCACTGATTTTTTTTTTTTGATAACATTCTCAGCATAAGAAATAATCAAAATCAAATGAACAATGACAAGATAATGAAATACTGAATCAATACAAAACCAACTCTAATACCAATCACTCGCGATACAACATAAGCCATCTCTGAATATAAAATGTGCCCATATAAAAGTCCAACTCTAAATTTAATTATACATAACAAACTGATTAAAAATAAAAGAGTACAATAATATAATAAGCCACACTTGCTCGACTTCTACAACACTAGGAGTAAGAAATGGACGTCACTATAAATGCTCATCCAACAAACCCAGATACACAGAAACTACCGCAACAGGACCTGTAAAAATAGTTTTAAAAGAAAACATAAACATCAAGCCTATTTAGAAAAAGATTATAATTGAATCTGGGCCATATTATAGCTACACATCTTCCTCTCGTGTTTTAATATATTTTAAGTTATTAGTTATCCAATCCAACAACTAAAAAAATCATGCGCTTATAAATCCAAAACCCGTGTGTAGCCCATGTGATTAAAGTCTTACAACATCATTCTTTAATCTTTATCGTTAACTATAATAGATTAATCTATTTTAATAGGATTCACATGATATATTAAGGTCTCAAACACTAAGGTACTTCTCACAAAATAACCATTATGCTAATAACAGGCTCATATCTCAAATCTATTCACATTTGGCTATCTCATACCAATAATGCAATATACACATCTCCAATATATGTAATACACAAATTCGAAACATAAGTATGTACGTAGGCACCCATACTATAATTTATATACATCTCTCGTATAACATATAAACCGATACAACCATCTCCGGTACCACAACATAATAATCACATATGGTATGATAAAGACTCTACTCACGTCTAATGTCCATACAAAAGTATAGCCTACTCTTTTTGCCTTCGGGGATCTCTCTCTCACGTACTAATATAGTCTTAGGTACTTCCAAACCTGAGACCTCATCACAAAAAAGGGATAAATCACAATGTCTATCCATCAGTTATAAAGCCTACCATACCCAAGACATTTGAAAGAAATATCCCTGTAAACCATCTCAGGTGCGGTACGTGTGACCTAGGGGTAAATATGACCAAGAAAGAGCCTGTCTACTCACCGGGGTACTGATTGGGCATAAATATAGTATATTTATTCCCCTAATTTCAGTGTATTTGTGAACCCGAGTGATGTAACATATATGGATTTGATGCACATTTAGGCTACTAACCTTCGTTGGCGAGTATTTCGTGTTTCGTGCTTCTCTTATTGGTTTTACAGGTTAATTATGCAAGCAGTGCAAAAGAGGAAGTAAGACAATGCAAGAAAAGCTAAGAAGGCAAGTTCAAGGGCAATTTAGTAATTTTTCATCCATATCCGGAAGGAGAAGTCACGCGGAAATTTGTAGAGCTCGGAACAACGAGAACACTGGAGAAACGGCACACAAATCCGAGCTACGGTTGATGAGTTATGCCCAGTTGAAGTTGAAGAAAAAAAATCCAAGAAAGGAAGAAAAGAAGGCAGAGAAATTCTAAGTGTAGACCCCCACACCAGCATACATTCGCGAACCCAAGACGAACCGGTTTGGGGGGCGAACCGGTTCGGGGTACATGCGAACCGGTTCGGGGTCCTTGATGCACGAATTTGCTCCCCCATTCTGATTGGTTCCCAAGACTCCTTTTAGGTTAAAACTCTTAAAAATAGTAGGGAACGTGGGCAACAACCTAGGGGCAGCCATAAGGGATAGTTTTAGTCAGTTTTTGATAGAGAGAAAAAGAGAAAAACATCTAGGAACATCAAGGGAATTAATTGCTTCAAGATTTAATCATTACGTGTTTGTTTTTCAAGTTTTAATTCAAAGTTCAGAATTCTTGTCATTATTCTTGCATGTTTATTTTCTGTATTCGATTCAACTTATTGCTGTGTTCATAATACGTATTTACATGCTTCAATCTAGTTTCATCATGAATTCTTCCACATGCAACGTTACTATTTCATGCGTTAGTCAGTTTAACATGTCCGGCTAGGGTTTAAAGGTTGGGATGCATGAACCCAACCTGATGTGTTAGTGCATGTGCATAACGTTAATCCGATGAATTTAACGATTGATTTTGATCGTATCGCGTAAGTACATAATAATTGTGGATCTTTATATCTCGTTTACCTTTGGGTACTCGTGATGATTTAGAGTACAATTTGAGTGCAATTACCGCAATACCGATTTACTCATCCTCAGATTAGGTATGACGCGGGCTTGAACCTCGTATACATAATGCTTGAGAGTCCTAAATTTCGGGTCTGATTAATCGGATAAATTTATGATTGACGTTGTTACTGCACTACGCTAGGGTTGGGGGATTGCATTCCCGTCCTGTTTTCTCATCATTTAAGTTTAAAAAGTTTTGATTCAATTTTTCATTCATAATTTAGGTACTTTAGTTAGTTGCATTTTTCATCATAATTTCATAATTGCAGTTAGCTTAGTCAATCCCAAAAACCAAATCAATTTTTCCTTTTCTTCTTAGAGTCGAAGTTAGGATTCTTCCGTCTTGTCCCGTCGTCACAACTCCGTTGTCCTTTTTCCCTGAGGATCGACACCCGACTTGTCGGATTATTACTTGAGCGACAGGCTTGCACTTGAGCCTAGAGAGTACGCACTTCTGAGACACATTTTCAGTCGCGTCAAGTTTTTGGCGCCGTTGCCGGGGATTTAGGTAGACTTAGGATTAGATTGAGTCAATCCAATGCTTTGACCAAAAATTTCTAAAAAAAAAAAATCCAAAAAACATAAAAAAAAAAAAAAAAAGATTCACCATCACCTCTCCTAAGCTTTAATGCAAAATTCTGAAACCACTCCCACACCCCATAATACTCCAACCAGCATTCACGAAAATCGACTTGTTGAGTATAAACCTGATAGTCCCCACACTCCAAACGCCCCACAGTTTTGGATCCCACCGCCCACACCGTCGCACTCAGTCTCTAGTAACACTCCATTCTCATTTGTAGGACACACTTCGAGCACACCCAGTGAGAGAGCCGAGTCGTCAAGTGAGAGAGAGATGTCGCAACATAGTAATGCGCCTACCGGTGAGGACGAGCCTCCGTACCGCCCGTTGAGAGAATTCTTATATCCTGAGCGCACTGTCACTCCGGGATGCATTATACTCCCGTATAATGCCGGGCAGTTCCGTTTCAAAAATGGAATGATCCAGATGCTACCACATTACCACGGTATGGATTCTGAAAAGCCATACCTCCATATAAGGGAATTTGAGGACGTGTGTGATACTCTCAATGATCAAACCTGCACACAAGAGGTAATCCGCCTCAAACTCTTCCCCTTCTCGCTCAAAGATAAAGCTAAAGCCTGGCTATGGTCTTTACCTCCAAGCTCGATTCCATCCTGGAATGAGCTCGAGTCTAAATTTCTCAAGAAATTCTTCCCACCACATCGAACAATTTCTATAAAGGCTCAAATTCAAGCATTCAGGCAACATGAAAATGAGCCATTCCATCGATGTTATGAACGTTTCAACGAGTTAGTTGCTTCATGCCCCCATCATGGATTTGATCCATCGCAAATCATCTCTTTTATCTATAATGGGTTGAATATTAACTCCAAACAACTTGTTGAAACTATGGGAAGCGGTCCGTTTGTCGATCTAGATGCCCACGATGTTGATCTTCACATGAGGTATGTCTCCGAGACTACCCAATCCTGGGATACCTCCGACCCGAACGCTCAAAATTGAAATCGATAATCCACCACTGCTCCATCGGCGTCCGGCCTATTCCACGTAGATAAGAATTCTATGACGGATAGCCGATTGGACACCCTTGAGAAAGGATTGCGAGACCTATGCGAGATATATGGAAAAGGACCAGCTGGACCCATTCCGAACCCTGTCGTGAAGGTGTGTACGATTTGTGAGGCGGGACATTCAACTGAGGAATGTCCGACGATACCCGCCTACAAAGTAATGTTGCAGGAGCAAGTTAGTGGTATAGGAGGCTTTAAGGGTAATTTCGGTGCCCCGCACGGGAATTCATACAACCCTTCGTGGAAAAATCATCCCGGTTTTAGCTATGGGCAACAACATGCCACAATGAACCCTCCTTCGCATGTTGCACCTCCTCCACCACAACAATTTCAACAAGCTCCACACATGTAAGGACATGTGTAAGCACCACCACCTCACGGAAATTATATCCCGCTACAGCGGATAACTCTCGAGGATACCATGAATCAATTCATCGCAAGCCAGACCGCAACCAATGCCAAATATGATCGTCTGATCGGTGACATAAATGTGAATCTGTCTAAAATACAATCCTCATTGAGTGTTCAAGAGAAGGGCAAGTTTCCTTCCCAGGGCCAATGACCTCTCCGAGGTCAAACTAGTGTTAGCTCGACACCCCATGACCATCCTGAGCAATGTAGCGCAATTACCACTCTACGTAGTGGGAGGGTAGTTGACTTGTCACCTCCCCCACGAGACGTACTTAAAGACAAGAAGATTTCGCCCGGCACGAAAGAGGCCGAAGATGTCTCCTTAAATGAGAGTGACAAAGAAGACGCTAGTGAGGCCGAGGTAGTAGTGAAACAACCCTCCGCGGCACCGTTTCCTCAAAGGCTAATTGCGGCTCAAAAAGGGAATCCACATGATGAAGTGCTAGAAGTACTTAAGCAAGTAAAGTTGAATTTACCCTTTCTTGATGCCATCAAGCAAATTCCAGCTTATGGCAAAGTTATCAAGGATTTATTGACGGTAAAAAGGAAGATGAAGGTAAAAAAGAATGTCTTTCTAGCCCAGAACGTGAGCTCCATTCTACTAAATGATCTCCCGCCTAAATTCAAAGATCCCGGTGCACCCACTATATCGTGCATCATTGGAGAAAATAGAATTGAGAAAGCCTTACTTGACTTGGGGGCAAGTGTAAACATACTCCCTTACTCCATTTATAGGCAACTTGATTTGGGCGACCTCAAGCCCACAAAGGTCACTCTCCAATTAGCGGATAGATCAGTGAAGATTCCACAAGGCATAGTCGAGGACGTGATTGTCCAAGTTGACACTTTCTACTTCCCGGTAGATTTTGTCATTTGGGACACGGAGCCCTCCTTCAACTCGAGAAATCATGTTCCCATCATCCTTGGGCGCCCTTTCTTAGCGACGGCTAACGCAATCATCAATACTCGGAATGGGCAAATGCAACTCACCTTTGGGAACATGACCTTAGAGACAAACATCTTCCATGTCGCCCAACATACGGGGGAAGAAGATGACCTTCACGCGGTGAGCTTCATAGACGAGATCGTAGGGGATTACTTTGAGAAAAATGATTGTGGAGATGCCCTAGGGTCCTGCTTAGTGTCAAGCCATGAGAATGAGGGGTCCCACAAGAGAGAGATGTTAGGGGTGTGCCCTATTTCATCAAGTAATAGTGGTAGTTGTGACAATGAGAGAAAAGTGGGGGAGAGGTGTGCAGTGACCGCAATTGAAAGAGAGAGAGAGAGGGGTTAGAAGAGAGAAAACTGGTGGAGATGGAGATCGAGCAAGTAAGAGAGGACGTAGGCACTACTTGAGAGAGAGAAATAGGAGACATGAGCATGGAAGATTTTGAAAGAGAATTCGGGCAGGTGGATGAAAGTATTACTATTGAAGGCCAATCCCTATTGGATTCATGTAGTCACTTAGACGAAAGTGAATTGAAAGCAAAAATTGATGAATTCCTTCGTTGTGACAATCCACCCACAACACTAGAGGCCCCGAAGGCAAGCGAGGAGAAAAGTTGTGGTTCATCTGACTTAGAGCCCGACCCATGCATCTTAAAAATTGAACGAAACCTAGGTGTTCCCTCTGAGTCAGTGCACGCAGATCACACTTTGAGCCAGCATCACGAGGATCCCTTTCCAGTTAGTCACGATGAGTCTCCCGGTCTATCCTTTATATATGGGCGAGGTCCCAACTTGTTCCGATTGTTAGCCTATAATCCTATGACGAGAGAGACAAGGAGAACATCCAACCCCGTGAGTGGGGTCGGGTGAGTTTATGGAGAGATGAGAGGTCGTCGCACCCCCGACGCGTATGGGGTGATTATTGTGTATTTTTGAGTCATGCATGAGTGTCATATAGTGTCTTGTTGCATTTTAATATTTGTTTGTTTTATTTTTCCGCACTTTTCATTCGCCTTGAGTTAGATTTTCGTCCTTTTTGCTTGAGGACAATGCAAAAGTCTAAGTTAGGGGGGGTCACAAGTGCGTATTTCTAAAACTTCACAAATTTTCAAAAATGCCCAAAAATTTCAAAAAAAAAATCATAAAATTTTGAAAAACCCAAAAAATATTTTTGTTCAAAATAAATAAAAATTGGAATTCAAAATTTTCAAAAATATCATTAAAAGTCGAATTGAAGTCTCAAGTTGCAAAATTCAACGTACACAAAGCCAAAATTGACCAAATATGGAAATTGAGCGAAAATTGACGACTTAACGAACGAATGTGGAGATTAACAAACCCGGTGAGATTCGAGCCTATCACGTTTTGCGAGTTTTTAAATCAATCCGAGTTAATTGTTAACTCAAAGTTCTTTTTAGAGCTTAATAAGTTGTCAAGGATCTCAATTCTTTCATTTTGATCGGTTTTGAAAAATGTGTGCAATATTGCCTTGAAAAACGTGCCAAATTATTCTCTAAACTTAAATTCACCTCGAAACGCACATAGTAACGCAATTGGCATTTTGGACAATGAAGTAGGCCCTCGTTTGTCACCCAAAATTTTGGCCAGAAAAAAAGTAGCGAAAAATCACCCTTTGCAACCCAAATTGAGCCGAATAATTTTCCCTTTCGTTTGACAACCCGAAAAACCCAAAATAGCCGAAATTGCAAAAAATGAGAAAATTCAGAATTTAAGTCCGAAAATTGCAACAAAAAGGGGCAAGAAACAAAATAGTATGCTCAACAAAAATAACAAGAAAAGAAAAGAAATGAAGAAACAAAAAAAAAATATAGAAAAAAAAGCAAATGAGCAATAGCCTGGGAAAAGCACAAATGGACATCATTAACGACTTTTCCAATTCCAATTGCCCCTACCATTTCCATGTTACCCAATATACCTTAAACCCCGAAAAAGTCCTAACCGAGTCCAAATTGCGAAATTGATTACCGCGTGGAGAGTTAAGACACCAAAAGATAATATAAGAGGCTAAGTGCGCGAAATAGAGGCAATGTTCCCGTTTTTAAAACCGTAATCCATTGATGAGATCCTTCACCATAAAATTTCCATCTTTCTAATTGTATGCGTGAAATTGCTTCCCTTACATTTACTCTTTATATCACGCATACCGAGAGAATAGCCATAATCCGAGAGATTCGTTTGTGAGAGCGTTCCGTGAGAAATTAAAATCAAAACGAATTTTCGGATAAGTAACGTAATGATCAATCAGTGGAAATTGGCGGTTATATTTCCGGCTTCGCATACACGCACTAAGGTTTGAGACTCGTAAATATGACTTGATGATGACTATTTTCTGGAAAGTTTGGATTGCACAATTTTTGCGTATTTTTAATTTTCTTTGAGTCGAATTTTGTGGGTATATTCACTGCAAACCCTCACGAGACACAACTCGTCCTACTAGGGTAACCTAGAGGTTTAAAGACTTGTTGCATGCACTAAATGCAATCGCTTGCCCGCGAAAGAGGTGCTCTATCCCAATAAAGTCTTTGAAGGATCCTTAACTCATACTTTCATTCTTTTACATTGCTCGGGACGCGCAAAGTTCTAAGTTAGGCGGGTTTGATTGGGCATAAATATTGTATATTTATTCCCCTAATTTCAGTGTATTTGTGAACCCAAGTGATGTAACATATATGTATTTGATGCACATTTAGGCTACTAACCTTCGTTGGTGAGTATTTCGTGTTTCGTGCTTCTCTTATTGGTTTTATAGGTAAATTATGCAAGTGGTGCAAAAGAGGAAGCAAGACAATGCAAGAAAAGCTAAGAAGGCAAGTTCAAGGGCAATTTAGTAATTTTGCAGCCAGATCCGGAAGGAGAAGTCAGGCGGAAAGTTGTAGAGCTCGAAACAACGAGAACACTGGAAGAAACGGCACCCAAATCCGAGCTACGGTTGATGAGTTATGCCCAGTTGAAGTTGAAGAAAAAAAATCCAAGAAAGGAAGAAAAGAAGGCAGGAAAATTCTAAGTGTAGACCCCCACACCAGCATACATTCGCGAACCCAAGCCGAACCGGTTTGGGTGGCGAACCGGTTCGGGGTACATGCGAACCGGTTCGGGGTCCCTGATGCGCGAATTTGCTCCCCCATTCTGATTGGTTCCCAAGACTCCTTTTAGGTTAAAACTCTCAAAAATAGTAGGGAACGTGGGCAACAACCTAGGGGCAGCCATTAGGGATAGTTTTAGTCAGTTTTTGATAGAGAGAAAAAGAGAAGAACATCTAGGAACATCAAGGGAATTAATTGCTTCAAGATTTAATCATTACGGGTTTGTTTTTCAAGTTTTAATTCAAAGTTCAGAATTCTTGTCATTATTCTTGCATGTTTATTTTCTGTATTCGATTCAACTTATTGTTGCGTTCATAATACGTATTTACATGCTTCAATCTAGTTTCATCATGAATTCTTCCACATGCAACGTTACTATTTCATGCGTTAGTCAGTTTAACATGTCCGGCTAGGGTTTAAAGGTTGGGATGCATGAACCCAACCTGATGTGTTAGTGCATGTGCATAACGTTAATCCGATGAATTTAACGATTGATTTTGATCGTATCGCGTAATTACATAATAATTGTGGATCTTTATATCTCGTTTACCTTTGGGTACTCGTGATGATTTAGAGTACAATTTGAGTGCAATTACCGCGATACCGATTTACTCATCCTCAGATTAGGTATGACGCGGGCTTGAACCTCGTATACATAATGCTTGGGAGTCCTAAATTCCGGGTCTGATTAATCGGATAAACTTATGATTGACGTTGTTACTGCACTACACTAGGGTTGGGGGATTGCATTCCCGTCCTGTTTTCTCATCATTTAAGTTTAAAAAGTTTTGATTCAATTTTTCATTCATAATTTAGGTACTTTAGTTAGTTGCATTTTTCATCATAATTTCATAATTGCAGTTAGCTTAGTCAATCCCAAAAACCAAATCAATTTTTCCTTTTCTTCTTAGAGTCGAAGTTAGGATTCCTCCATCTTGTCCCGTCGTCACAACTCCGTTGTCCTTTTTCCCTGAGGATCGATACCCGACTTGTCGGATTATTACTTGAGCGACAGGCTTGCACTTGAGCCTAGAGAGTACGCACTTCTGAGACACATTTTCAGTCGCGTCAGGTACCAGCGCCGTCCACGTCGCATGTGCCTTATCATGGAATCCCTCCTAGTACATATGCTAATGATAACTAACACATGGTATGCATTACACATAAAACACACAAATAATTACAACCCTCACTAACTGGTTAAAGCAAACACATACATAATCCTCACCATTAGGTTAAGGTAAATCATATACACATATCGACATTAACGCTACCAGGTCATATTATCATCTCTATCATAAAAAGGGTATAAGACATCTATAACCTTGTATTCATCCCATAATACATTAACCCTAACCTTCGGGGTTCCTGAATCTAGGCATAGTTTCACCCCCACCATCCCCTAAAATCCATACATCAACTATATTCAATCTCAATTAGCCATAATCCAGCCTCCCAAGGCATCGCATCTATGCATCAATCCACGCCAAATTTATATAAAATCATTGACTATACTAACTACCCTTCCCTAGGGATTTTTAACCAAAAACCTAATCTCACCCAAGGGACAAACACTTAACTAGTCAATCAGACCAACTCTAACAATTCTGGCCAATAAGTTCCAATCCTCTAATCTTTCAAATTCTCAATTACCACCATCCTACACTCGAGTTTACAATCAAATGCCTAATACTCAATTCAACCCCTTTAAATTAACAAATTCACAATAATTAACTAATCCCCAAAATTAATTGACAATACCTCAAAATATTAGTTACTAACTCTATTCCATAACCTAATAAAGTTGAAGGTTAAAACAAGCTAAAGGCCAAAACAAACTAACCCCAAGCTCCAAAATCCCAAAAAGCCCCACCTTGGTCCTTCATGTTACTGTCGATCGATTGATGACCAATTATCGATTGATCGATCGACTCAGAACAACCCCAATTCTCCTTTATTATGAATTTTTTCACTTTCAACCCTCGTTTCTCTCTCCATCCTCCATTAATGAACACAAAAGCTTCCTCTAAGCACCCAATCAACATCCAAATGATAAAACCACATCGAAGTAGCAATTTAAATCTATTTTTACCATCAAACCCTAAGACTAAACCAAGATCAGAATAAAAACCCAATTCATAATCCAGGAACCCTAGTTTGAATAAATTTTTAATTAACTAATGATTTTATGGGATCAATTCACATAATCAGAGTGCTTTTAACTAATTGACAATATAAAACATGTTATAATCATATTCTAACAATTTCAATTAATGAGATAATAAATCAAATTAGTAATGAAAAATAACCCAATTATTGTCTAAACTAGATTAAATCTTAAAATTCATAAAATTAGCTATATTAATCAAATTTAGGTCAATTATATTCAGATTTCAATGTATAGATACAATATTAACACAGCTACAATGATAATCATATTATATATAAAATTGCCTTACATTTGATTGGGAAATTAATCTCTCAATCTCCTAAATACTCCTTTTCTCTTAATGATTTCTCTCTCTAAACTTAGGTTGTCTTCCAAATGACAAAATGAAAGCTTTAGGTTTAGACTCCCAACTTTATAACATGGTTTCCACGAAATTGGCCTTGGATCTAAAATAAATCCCAACCCAAAATGTCTAAATAGCATTTCAAATAGCCCCAAAATCTATCCAATCCATATATTAACTGAATAGACCCAATTTCCACTATTTTAAACTAAAAATGGACATTATATGTGTCCCACTATCCCAACACATAAATATACCAAACCAAGTAACCAACAACTCAATTATTTAAGAATTATCTAGTACGAGTCCAAATATTAATTAATTAAATTAATTAGTCACTGTGTCTTAAATCCAAATTCAAATCCGAATTAAATAACACATAAACATATTATTAGTGACATATCCAGTCACAACAAGAACACGTAATTAATTTCATTAAATTTAATAATCCACAGAAAATACAAGGTATTCCGTTCTTCCCACATTAAATAAGGAATTTCGTTCTCGAAATTTGAATTAATTATATTCCTAGTAAAAAATATAGGAATATCTTACCCGTTGCGTCCTCCCACTATTTATAAATAAATCTATCTACCATGACCTAATACACACCTAAGTTTCTCTCATCATAAATTACATTTGGTCATACTCTAAACCAACTAGCCTAACCTGAAAGCGCACAAGGGAATATATGGAATTACTTATATCTTAGTTTAAACACATAAATTCACTTTTTATCAAATTTTATCTTGATTTAATATAAAGTGAACATGAAAGATGAATTATGAAGCTAAAGTCCAAACCAAGCAGAATGGAGAAGAAATAGAGAAAAAATTCCTTCCGGACAAAGCCTTTAATTCAACACTATTAAAGAGTTTGAAAGACATGTAATGACTTACAAACTACTTAGAGATCCACTAAGTATGATGCACATGCGTTTTTAATTTTTTTCAACATAAAACGATACAGTTCAACACCACTCACAGTAAATAGCTCTTACCTCAGTATCCACTGATCAGGCTTAAGAATTGGAATTCCTTTCTTCTTCAGTCAGAGAGCCTCAACTCCATAAATCAGCAGTAGAAAAAATCTTTACAAGGGTTTAGAACTTTTGTATGTGTTCTTCTTGATTTGTCAAAGTGATCCTCAAATATCTAAGGGGTTTGGATGAAAAAATTATAGAGTTTGATCACAAAAATAACTCTAAAAATGCTTTTTCAAAAATCTAATCCCGCATCTCTATTTATAGAAAAAATTGTTGCAAAGATATAGGGATTAAATATTTGAAAAATATTTGATTAAAATAGAAAATATGTGTACTCGTTCGAATAGACTGCCACCTTGTTCGAACGATGTACCCTATCTCGTTTGAATGGTTTCCAATGAAACTGCGAACAACATTCAAGAGAAAACCCAAAAGGTGACATTTGAGATCTCGTTCGAATGTGAAAATCTCATTCTAACGACATATCCGGTCTCATTCGAACGACATGCCAAGTCATTATAGTGAGCTGACGTGTTTTTCAAAAATTCTTTAAAATTATTTTTAAATATATTTTGGAAACTTTTAAATGCAAAATCTTTTAAAAATAGCACCTGGATATTTAAAGCTTTACCAAACCACCTCATAACTCTTCTCGAGTAAAGTTGTGACAAATGATCTTCAATCTTTCAAATGTCACCAATGTTTCTTTTACTCGAAGACTTGAGAACGGTCATAAGGGTGAAATGGGGTGTAATATGACAAGACAAATAATAATAGTATGAGAAATTATAATTTTTTCTCTTACAAATCTCCCCCTTTGGCTATTCCAATACAAAACATAAACCGATGCCAAAATGACCCGTAAGACTAATACAAATAATACCCTCCCAAATCAAGAAACGAAAAATGCATAAATGTATAAGTCTTCAACTAAAAGTTTTCATCTTGTGTGGTCCATGAAATCATCATCAAGGTGGAATGACCTACTCCATTAAACAAAAGAAATATCGTGATGTGTACGAGTTTAAAGAAAATTAAACTCCCCCTCAATTTGTTCTCCTCCTTTTTATCCATAATCGATAAAGGGTTAGAAACTAAGCATAAAATACTAAGCGTCACCCGAATCCAAACAAAATAATATCACAAAGACAAACAAATAAGCATTGCGATGAAATTTCAAAAGGCTTTCAACCAACTATTTTTGAAATTTTTTAATTTTTTCAAGAATAAAAAGTATATGTATAAAAAATATATAATGGTGCAAATACAATACACCATATAATAACACTAAAATATTCGAATCATACAAACAAAATGTAATTGTGTAAACATTTTCAATAGGCAAATCAACATAGGCTTTCATAACATAGGTGCACGAAGTCATGAGATACTTCTAAATAAAGAACCCATTTTCAACTTTAGGTGTAAGAATGGTCTACATAAATGAAATTGACTCGACTTATAAAACATGCAATGAATTTAATGCTTCTCAAATTAATAATGCCAAACTAATATTTTTCAAGAGAGTCTGTTGTGCAATCCCATTGATCTTCTACTTTATAATAGCCTTAAAACCTTATATATTCAAGAATTCATTCTCAATAGTTTTGAAGATATCATAAGGCTCATATGTAGCAAAGCATCAATGAAATAAAAACGACATTGGTACTTCTATTTTTGTGTGCCATTAATCATTTAGGCTATTTTGCACATAGTGACTTTTAACGCAAAGAGAATTTTCTATTTCGTAGCACCTTTCCATTGCTTAACATAAAATGATTTTTTTGAAAAACAAAATTAGGGAAATGGTTCTTACAAGCACAACTTATATCTAGTACATTTGGTTCGTTGCTAAACACTATTGAGATGACAACACTATATTCGACATATGATAAGAAAGTACAATGTTCAAAAAGTTCGTGCGCGTGTGTAATAAAGGTGACAAATAGTCTAGCATGAAGAATGTAATCCTTAATGAACAACGAAATGATAGCCACACATTATTAAGGACACTAAAGACATGAAGCCATGAATCAAAACACCATGAAAAATTCATATGAATGGATGGAATATATGGGTGATCAGAATATATTAAGTGCACATCCATGTATGGAGAAAAAATAAAATACAAAAATCTTTTTGTCTTTTTCAATTTTTTTTTCAAAAATAGAATCTTTTTTAAAATTTCAAACCTTTTTTTAAAAATCAAAATTCTTTTTGGATTTTTCAAGATTTTTAAAAAAATAAAAGCACATAAATACAATGGAAATGCAACGAAATACAAGTTAGCAATACAGACAAATGATATGAACATGATAATCATCCTATGCTTGAATAAAGTAATAACCTCAATCATTAGGTAAGGAGGAGTTCTCAGTAGGAATATACATCCTTTGAAATTACTTTATCAAACAATTAGAAGTCTTGACTAAAAATTCTACTTGCTCTTGAAAATTCTCAAAATCTCTTGGGTGATGTGTGGGAGCATGCGAAGAAATATATGTGGGAGTGCGTGCAGGAACATCTGTGTGAACACGTGTAGGAACACGTTGGGGAACACGTGTGTGTGAAACTTTCCTTAGCTTAAGGAAAAATTCACACGGTGGCCTCTTTGTTTGCAATGGGAACAAAAATAAACAAGATTGGGTCTACTTTGGTTAAAAGGCCTAGGACTGATCTCCTTGGTGGTTAAGTATCCTTAGTGGGTTAGGTTGAGGCCTATACGTATCCATCACAAACTCGGGAACCAGCTCAGGTGCGACATGAGACCTTGAATTCCCGATCACGTTCGAGATCTTTCTCGACTTGGTATACACGGGCTTTAAGCTTTTCATGAGTCTCTAATGAAGCTTGAAGATCTCTTATAAGACTAGCCATGGTGTTGGTCAATCTGTCTTTTCCTTACCAACTATAATCAATTGTTCACACATGAAAACTTTTAACTTCTCAAGTTGACTCATCGACGCCTCACACCTTCTCAAAACTTTCACCTCCTTGTATAAATCAAATACCCTAAGAATCAAACTTATATTTTTCTTTTTGGTTCTCAAAGACTCTTCGGAAAGTTTTTTGTAGGCTAGTTGAAGTCCACCTTCTCCTTCACTCAAATTCTCCTCATTATCACTCCTTCCACAATGGTTTGACAAAGTCTCATGGTTATCACATCTAGAAATGTCCTCACAGGTATGGGACAAACTCTAAGTACTAACTTGATTGTCCATGAATGGAAGACATGGTTCATGTGGTGATTCGTCCCCGAAATAAAATAACTCGATATTCGTATCGCTAAGAGTGGCTTTATTAACGACTTTTCCTTTGCCTTATCTCCTTAGAATTGTAGCACACTCGTGGACTTTGTGACCTTTACCCTCTCACTCGTAACATCTCTCTTCGTCTTTATTAACCACAACGTTCCCTCGAATGTATCTCAAAAGCGAGTCGTCACTAAGGCATCCAATAACTAGGTGACCTCGCTCGCCACAAGAATAACACCTTCCTCTAAAGGAACTATTGAAATAATGGCCCCACACGCAACCCTACCGACCTTACTAACTTGGGCATTTTTGCTAAAATTAGTATCATTTACCCTGCTCTCAAAGGTCGTGGATCCACTAACCATAATTCTCCTAACCCTACTAGCCTAAACAGATAACATCATCTACTCTAGGAAACGTCTTAGGGTCCCCTCTCCTTGTGCAATTCCTTCTGTTGGTGCAGTCTCCCTACTCGGGTCAACGCTACACCGTCTCAACTTTATGGTCCCACTTTGGCCTCGATCTTCAAAATCTTTGGGACTCTATTAATATAATAGTTATAATGCTCTTACTGATGTAAAAGGGTTATTTTGACTACCTGAGTGGAAGTGGTAAATAACGGGTTACCTAGTAACACACATCAAACCCTTCACATAAGGTTTCTGCGAACTCAATTTTTTTTCTCGTATTAACTGTTAACGCAAACAACCTCATTTGGCTTCGTATTAATCTCTACTTGTGCAAAAAGAGAAAGATAACTAAACTCCCCCTCATACTGGCTACCATGTGGTTTCACAAATAAGGTTTTCGAAAACTTATTCCCAAGACGTTACGGACGGGGAGTGAAAGTAATTTCCCTTAAACCATATGCTAAGCATTTGTTAAAGGTCTCACATCCAAAAGCCCTAAACTCCCGTCCGATGTCGACCTCATGCATGGGACATCTCACAAATAAAATTCAAATAAGGAACCCTCCTAATACACTTAGTCTATCTGAATCGTTCATCAGGAAACAATAGTGCGAAATGCCCTAAATGGTCATCGTTATAGAGAATACAAACTCAAAACGGTAAGGATCTAAAGTAGTCAAAGAATTCAATGAAAAAAGGTGGCACACGTACTCAAGATCCCTAGGACACTAAAACTTGGAATGCTCTGATACCAAATGTGACACCTCGTAAAATCCATAAATAGATTGAGAAAGTCTAATACAAAAATCACGGGAATAAAAAACTTGGTAACATTCTTAGCATAAGAAATAATCAAAATCGAATGAACAATGACAAGATAATGAAATACTGAATCAACACAAAACCAATTCTGATACCAATCACTATCACTACAACATAAGTCATCTCTGAATATAAAATGTGCCCATACGAAAGTCCAACTGTGTGTTTAAGTATACATATACAAACTGACTAAAAATAAAAGAGTACAATGATAGAATGATCTACACTTGCTTGACTCCCACAATACTAGGAGTAAGAAATAGGACGTCACTAAAGATTCTCCTCCAACGAACCCACATCTATATAAACTACCGCAACAAAGGCTTGTAAATTTTTTTAAAAAAGAAAACGTAAACAACAAACCTATATAGGATAGGATTATCATTGAATCTGGGCCATATTATAACTACACATCTTCCTCTCGTGTTTTAATATATTTTAAGTTATTAGTTACCCAACCCAACAACCTAAAATATTATGTAGTTTTAAATCCCGAACACATATGTAGCCCATGTGATTAAAGTCTTAAAACATCATTCTTTAATCTTTACCATTAATTATTATAGGTTAATATCTTTCAATAAAAGGTACATGATGTATTAAGCTCTCAAAACCTAAGGTGCTTCTCACAAAATAACCACTATACCAATAACAAGCTCATATCTCAAATCAATCCACATTTGGATATCTAATACCAATAATGCAATTTACACATCTCTAGAATAGGTAATACACAAATTCGAAACATAAGTACGTATGTGGGAACCCCTACTATAAGTCATATACATATCTAGTCTATCATATAAACTAGTAAAACAATCTCTGGTACCGCTACATGATAACATATATGGAAGAGGAAAGACTCTACTCATGTCTAACATCCATACAAAAGTATAACTCCCAACATGTAAAAATAAATGAGCATCTTTCGTTCCCACACATAACAAAGGTGTACTTTTATTGCCTTTGGGGTCCTCTCGCACGTACTAGTATAATCTCAAGTCATTCCAAACCTAAGACCTCATCATGGAAAGGGATAAATCACAAAGTCTATCCATTAGTCATAAAACTTTCCATACCTTAGACTTTTGAAAGAAATATCCCCATGAACCATATCAGTGGGTTATGACGTCGTTTGAATGATAGTCACTGATCCGAAAGAAAACTTTAGTCTTTTAAATAACTTGGAAACATTAAAACTTAAAACTATTCATGGGATCAGGAAACATTTATCCACAACTTTTATGATAAAATGTTTTTGAAAAATAAAAACCATTAATAAAAATTTCAAAAATCCATTTTTCATAAATAGAAATTTATTTTAAGTTTCACAAAAATATCCCAACACTTTTAATGTAAAATGTAAATGGATCTTAAACACATTTGACCAAATTCATCCTTATTGGGCTTGAATGTTGAAGTCTTCTTGAAATTCGGATTCGTCTTTGTAGATGTAAGCTTCTCAATCCTTCGACGACTTGTAGCAACTTGTAGCGGTATACGACATAATTAATTATGACGAACAATGTCATTACAAATCTCCCCCTATGTCTATGCCGGTACAAAATAAAAAATTCGAATTATCAACTAAAATGACCTAGACAAATCTACCCTCCCATAAACTCAAATATGGAAATATAAAATGATATTCCTTCAAACTTTTTCTCAAACGATGCTTCAACAATCAACTTTTCAAATCTCCAAGATTTTCTCATCAGGGTGTGCAACATAATGATCTTCAATTGTACGTACACACATGAGACAAATCAAATACCGCTTGACATATCGAGTTTTAAATGATATATAAGCATAAACATGAAAGAATAATCAAATCTCCCCCATACATAAAACTCCCCCCATAAAATCATAATTCGCTCTCCCTCTTTTTATTTGTCCGAGATAGACAAGAAAAAGAATAAACTCAGTAAATCAAATCGGGGTGACACTGTAAACAAAGCAAACAAACTATTTTTGAAATTTTCAAATTTTTCATACAAAAAATGCAAAATGATGTTACAAAAATCACACACCATGAATTTATACTAAGATAACCAAATCATGGATACATAATGAATGGGTTTGAACAAATTCTATATGAAAATCAACTCAATCATATCATATGTGCAAGATGCATAAGTGTACTCCTAACGAATGAACATAAAAAATAGTCCTTAGGTGTTGAATTGTTGAATTTAAATGACATCATCTTAATCATATCAACAAATCAAAGTATAAATGATTTCCACACCAATAACGTCCAAAACTATGTAATGCTTTTTCATGACTTTCAAGGACGTACAAACCGTTGAAAATTCCATCCAAACTCCCTTATTA
The DNA here is from genome assembly GCA_949130495.1 of Sambucus nigra. Classification (NCBI taxonomy): domain Eukaryota; kingdom Viridiplantae; phylum Streptophyta; class Magnoliopsida; order Dipsacales; family Adoxaceae; genus Sambucus; species Sambucus nigra. The sequence continues at coordinate 445,743,216 of OX422218.1, read as the reverse complement.
AAAGATAATGTTTTTTATTTTTTCTTATGAGGTGATGAAACTAAAACCTATTGGATCATTTTTGCCATAATTTTCTTTTTATTGCCTTTCAATTTTTTTTTCGGGCTCTTTTAAACCTCATTAGACCCAGGATAAATTTCAATTTCTCATTTTAAGTCCATTTAAACGGTGGCTTTATCGCAAAGGAAAAATGAAATACCTTTCAGAGCCTTTTTCGTTGTCCAAAAAAAAATCACATAAACTCACAAGCGGTTTATATCATGCAGTACTTTTTGTCAAGTTTTATCGCATTTGGTTCGTTGTATGGACAGAATTGAGATGGAAACACTCAATCAACATGTGATAGACAAGCACAAAAGTTAAACAAATTCGTGCATGTGTGCAATAAAGGACAAATAGAGTCAATCATGTAGGTAGTAACACTATATCATCTCAAAGGCTCCAAACTTTATAAAGCACATAAATGACACAATATACTGTCTAAAAATACCATCAAACAGTCACATGGATAAATGGAATGAAATGGTGACTTGGTCATCCTAAGTGTGCATTCACATAAGGTGTAAACAAAATACAAAACTTTTTTTGAATTTTTCAAAAAATTGTCAAGATAAAATATTTTTGTATTTTTTTGAACACTATTTAGAAAACAACCCAGCAGTACCAAATAAGATATCAATGTAAACCAGGGGACTGCAAACAGAGGTAATTCTAGGTGTCATTCGAATGAGAGTCCTTGTCGTTTGAACGACATGTGATCTGGCGAGAAGACTTCACGCGAGATGGATCTCGTTAAAATAAGAAGAGAAAAATTTCCCAGATTATTCAGAATATCATGTAGTTTTGTCTAGTGAGAAAATTTCTTACAAACAGTTCCTAGAATGGGTAAACAGATCCAAAACAATGCTAAAACGGTATCAAAATTAAGAAAAAATAATCCCCCCAAAAACTAACAAAGTATAACACAAATGGTACATACTAGCAATAGGCAAAAGATAACTTCATGCAAATTAACCTATGCTAGCAAACATGTCTAGACCTCAACCGGTAGGTGTGGTGGAGTTTTCCAAAGACGGTGACATCTTTTGAAACAACTCCATTAGATCATGAGAATGTAACACCCCGCCTAATTAAATACCGGGTGGCCAGTCCCATACCAAATTAAAACAGAATATACAGTTGGCTCATTCTTAGCATCACTGTCGAAAAACATTTACAACTCACCCAATACCCAATTAAGTTAGTGTTAAAAACTTTTCAAATTTTAATTTAACAAAATCCATTTCCAGTTTAAGAATAACACAATACATTTTATTCTACAACACTGATAACCAATTAGATAACACAAAATAATTTGAATGCAATTGGAATAAACATTCCCAAATAATATTAATCCATTGCAATAATCCCAACAATATCAAATGTATTAAAAGACACGAATACAATAGTATTTGACCCCGATAGAAGAAGATAACTGAATCCTTTGGGCGATATGCCCTGACTAAGAAAATACTGTGAATCAAATGATGATAGGCGTCTAAGAAAAACTCCATAAATCCATAGCCTGTCATAATCCGCTAAGGTTGGCATCCCTGTTGTTGGACACCTGATATAGAAGATACAATAGAAAAGAAAATATGCAAGGAAACGGGTCAGAGCCCGATTGTGAAAATGATTTTTAAAACAGCAAGTATTTAACAAGTGCAATAAATCTTTTATTATGTACATGTTAGACCCAACTCTCACTTGCCATTCTCACCTCTCAACTAGAGTGCACACTTAACGTTTCCTATTAACCTCCTAGTTAATGGTTCCTCTTTTCTAGTCTCCATATTATAATTCCATTCCCATATCATAATCCCCTTATGTCCCATACCATACGTCACATTATTATTCATTTACATTTCTCATTTATATGATTAGTTTATCATTAACATGAATCATTTCTCATTAATATGAGTTAAGCTTTTCAATTCTTTAAGAATAAACATTCATTAACTTAATTCAATTATCTTTCTCTATTCACCGTTATCTACAATTATCACCGTAGATAGATTTAACCACAATAAATTCAATCATTCATTTAATCCATTATATATATATTCATATATAATACGTCACCCCGAGTTACAGCTGCGGTGCAATGCATTACTCTGCTATCATGTCCCATCATCGCAGGTCGCCGAATAGGGGACTAAAGGTTCGGTAAGGATTCCTCGAACCACAAACAACAACAAATAAATTGGAGGCGAACATAGTTCTCGTATCCATGGGTCACGCACATACCTACGTACCCACAGTCAGCGAACTTATCAACTCCCCGATAAGTCTTTCATAGACCTATATTCTCGAGCGACAAATCAAAGATCCCATGGATTCATCAGGATATGACTGCCCTCACGCGTAAACCTCCCACCGATAGCAAGTAAGCTAGGTATGTCATACACATAAATCATCAATCAATCAAATAGGCATTATCATACCTATAATATAATATCAATAAGGTAATATCACTACCCTAAGATAATTCCCATACGTAGCATTATATCTCTTTTAAATTCCACGTATTAAAATATCATATCTTTACTTCATAATTTAATTATCCTCTCATCCTATAACATCTCTCCACTCCCGACGTCGTTAAGGTTCATGCGTGAAGCGTCTCGCAAAGAGAAATCCAAACAAGGAACCCCTCCAATACACTACTACTTAACTTTGTCAATCGAGGAGGTCCGTCAACTTTAAATACGTGATTGGGATAACCTCATACCCTCTTTCAACCAAATGTGTTCTAAACTCCCATCTCTATCCAGGAGTCATACTGCTAAGCGCTTGTACTACACTCAGTCCTTGCTCAATCAATAATGAGCTTAAACTCAGTCCTTGATGTTCAAATTGTAACCCTAAGGCTACCCAGGTGTTATATTCAATCACCACTACTGGACCTATCATTAATCCTCAAGCAAACCAATTATAATCCAACAAATGAATCTAGCAACCAAAATTTCTTTAATTTAATTATCATCATTCTAATCAATTTAAATCTCAATCAAATTAATTCAAATCTTATCAAGGGTCTACTGATATTTTCTAAGTCCCATAATATCCAATTAATAATCACCAAAGATCCACAAAAGTTTTGGGATAAGAACCAACATTAAAAAGAAACAACATCATGAATTCTCATATTTTAAATACTTAGAAAAATCAGATCCAAAAATTATTCGAATCATCAATCCGACTTCAGATTTGGATTCTACACAAAAAATTGAGTCAGATATGTGTTTTGAGTTTTTCTTAAATCTCATCCAAATGCACTCAAAAAGGAGATCTAAACATTCAAAATTGGCTCTTCTCATTCCACTCGTTTTTGCCTCTTTTTTCAGAAAATTATCAACATATTATCTTCAAGAACACAAAATGATTTTCAGAATTTCTTCCACAGATTGATGAATATTTCTTGGATTACTAACTACCTACAACATGAGTTTAATTCCTATATATTTCATACTTCCAGAAATCCATTACTACTCCATTTTTATCTTACAAACATGAAAAATCATCTCTTTTCATAATTATTCTAACATGGACAATATACGAACTTAAGTTGCAAATATCAAACACTTGCCTTTAATGAAGATCTGATCCTTTGGGGTTGAATAACATAGGTGGTTCTCCCTTTTTCCGGCCACTTTCGGTGGTGGTTGGTGGTGGTGACCTTTGGTCTTTAGTTCTCCTCATTTCCAAGCAAGCTTTTCTCTTCCCAAGCAACCTTTCACTCTCTCTAAGAAGATGACCTTTCAATTTTGTGTAGAAGAGATGAATGAACCCACATTCAACTAATCTCCAAATACTTATAATAAGACAAAACCCGAAATCACTATTCACCCCCCTTGTAAAAATAACCAAAATGCCCTTTTGGGTTGTCTTTTCATTTCCAAATGACCCGAGACCCAAATTCAACATCCAAATAGACTTTTCTGACTATTTCAACCCTTCCGGACGCAACGACGCAGTCAAAATTACTATAAGGTCGATAGAAAATAAATTTTCTTTTTAATTTAATAAATTAGTCCCGACACGTCCCATACCGCGTCTGACTAAAAAATCCAAATTACCGAAATTATATCACACCGTCATAATAATGAGATCATATTCATATATTACCTAAATATCTTTAAGTAATATTCAGAATCATCCATTTTAATATCCAAAATTCGGATAAAACTCAAATGAATTAATTTATAATAAAATCCAATTAATCTATTAATTTAAAATATAACCCATTTTAAAAGTCATTAAAATTACGGGGTATTACAGAGAAGTCTTGACCAAAAACTTTACTTGCTCTCGAATATGTGCAAACTCTCTATCATTATGTGCAAGCAAAGTAACAAGGGTGGGTGCATGTGTGCGAACATGTGTAGGAGTAAAGCGTAACACATAACCCAATTTAAAGCAAAACTCCCTAAGGTATCCTCTCTTTTTGCAATTGGAGCAAACATAAACCGGCCTATGTACACCTCTCTCAAAATGTCTTCTACACGCTATCCTAACAGGTATGGGACGCCTAGGTGGGTTGGGTCGAGAGTCATTGAATATAACTCTAAAGTAGGAACCGACTCGGATGCAACAAAAGAAGTAAATGCATCGTCATGACTTATTCCTAAACTCTCACCACTCCCCATAACAGGATTGAGAACTATCTTTTCCACCTTCTTAGATGCATTCTCTAAAGTGACTTTTGCCTCCGAGGCATGCTTAAGATCTGTCTCGAATTGTGACACGCGGGCTATAAGCTCACTCTTTTCCCTATTCAAAAATCAACTGCTCACTCAAAGAAACCTTCACTTTCTCGAGTTGACTTGCTTTTTCCACAAACTCCTCCAAACTCTTAATCTCTCTCTCCAAATATTTCACCTTGAGACCCAACTTGTTATTCAATTTTTTAGTCTTTAAGGTCTGGGCGTACAACTCTCGAAACACAATCTGGATCTCACTCTCATCATCATTAGCGCACTTGCTCTCAGACTCGCTAGAAATACTCAAAACCTCCTCGGGGGTATCACGTGCACAAGTGTCCTCATTGTTGTGGGACAAAGTGGGTGTCTCGAAAAATCTACACACATCCCATGTCCTAAACCTTTATCGGACTCATCATCATCATCATTTCCTTCTTCTCCCTCACTATCACTAAGGGTGGCTAGCATGGAAACTTTCTTTACCTCTCTCCTAAGTCGAGTGGGACACTCAAATGACTTGTACCCTCTCCCCTCACACTCAAAACATTTTAAATTTTCAAACTTTTCTTCACCCTCTTTCTCTTTCTCATCGATTTCTTTGGCCTTGTCTTTCTTTTTGTTTTTCTTCGAAAATCTTTTATTGGAAGAATTTTATTTCGAAAACTAGAGAATTTTTTTAAAATTCTTTGCAATCATGGCCATGTCAAACTCAGACTCGTCCTCAGACTCGGACTCACAGAAACTAACTTTCTTTTTCTTAGATTGGGCTTTAAGCTCTAACCCTCTATCATTAGGTTTTACAGTGTTGGGAAACATGTCAATTTCGTACGTCTGTAGGTCTCCTACCAACTCTTCTAATTTCAGACGATTCAAATTTCCTAAGGTATTCAAAATAGTCACTTTAGGGATAAAACGTTAGGCAGCGATATTAAAATCTTTTTAACCACTCGTGCATCAGGTATAGGCTCACCTAAGTTAAAACTAGCGTTGACAATATCAGACAAACGTGCATAAAACTCGTCAAAACACTCAGTCTCTAACATAGTGATTGTCTCAAATTGAGTGGTTAAGTTTTGAATTTTAGATTCCTTGATCGCGTTAGTGCCTTCTTGGGTGAGTTGCAAAATATCCCAAGCTTCTTTTGACGTGGTGCACGTCATAATACGTCAGAACTCGTCAGGGGTGATGTGTCTGGAAATTGCACTAAGCCCTCGTGAATTGTAAGTGCTCCACCTAAACTCTTCCTCAGTCTAGTCTGACTCAGGTTTTAAATTCGTGACATTATTTACGGTGACAGTTGGAGGATTCCAACATCTTTCACAAATAATTCAAACTCTTTCATCGATTGCTTTTAAATGGAATTTCATTCGAGCTTTCCAGTAAACATAATTATACCCGTAAAAAATTGGCAACCGACTATATAAGTTTTCACTTGGAAACATTGCGACAAATTTTCAAAAATCAGATATAAAAAAAAAATCAATACCACACAATTTTGCAAAAAATAGGAATACGCGATAAATTAGCGTAACCTTCTTCGATAACAATTTGAGAAAACCTTATGTGAGATAAAGATTCAAACAGGCACGCAAATTCCAATCACAAACTTATTTAATTAGTGTCAAGTTATGAATCAAATCAATTCATAACTTAAAACTTATTTTCTCCACCCAAAAATCGAGAAGTCCGACACCCTACATATAATAAAATTTAAGGCGATGATGTGTCAGCATAAACCACTGTCGTTCGAACGAGGGGCGACGTCGTTTGAGCGATACCCCATCTCGTTTGAACGAGATGTGACGTCGTTTGAACGACAATCACTGATACCAAAGAAAGCTTTAGCCTTTTAAATAACTTGAAAACTTCAAAACTTAAAACGGTTCACGGGATCAGGAAGCATTTATCCAATACTTTTATAATAAAATGTTTTTGAAAAATAAAAACCATTTATAAAAATTTCAAAAATCCATTTTTCATAAATAGAAAATTATTTTAACTTTCACAAAAATATTCCAACACTTTTAATGTAAAATGTAAATGGAACTTAAACACATTTTACCAAATTCATCCTTGTTGGGCTTGAATATTGAAGTCTTCTTGAAATTCGGATTCGTCTTTATAGATGTAAGTTTCCCAATCCTTCAACGACTTGTAGCAACTTGTATTGGTATACGACATAATTAATTGTGACGAACAATGTCCTTACACATCCCAACAACCCTCTTATTGCTCAGGTTTTTAAAATAGTACTTTTCACCATAGTCACCATGAGTTGTTGATGATGATCTAAGTCCCGTGACAAGCAGAGGCACGGGGAATGAGAATGGGAATGTTGAAAGAGTCAGAATTTTCGAAGGGAATGTGGGATGGAGCGGCATTTGGGAAGGGAAACTTGAAGAGAGGGTAGGAAAAACCTTGAGAATGAGGGTAAGGGTAACCTTGAGGAGGCGGATTTGAGACCCCATAATTTTGAAAAAAGGACACAAGTTGACCAATTTGATTCGTCAATATTTTCAGGTTATTTTGGATATCCCGAACATCCCCATTGGTCTTGAATTGTTGTTCCTCATTAGACGAGACAGGGTCCTTGAGCGAAGAAAACTTGGTGTGTTCAAATTTTATTTTTGGCATATATGAGCCGACACCTCTGGTCCTCCCTCTTTTGCCCCTTCCAAAGGTCAGGGTCAGGGCATCATTTTCAATGTCAAAGTCATCATTAGGGTTCCAACCTGATGGGCTACTGATGGCCTATATTAATTCTAGCATCCCAACCAATTACGTTGAGAATTTATTATCTTTGTCCTGTCGATCATGAACGAACAAGTTGGACCGATTTGATTTTTTAATTGCATCTGGACCATCCCTTGCCCTACTCGCCCATTCATTCTTCAAATCCTCATATGATTTGGATCCCAACCTGTAGATATCAATTTTTTATGACCTATGTTTTTTGTTTTTCTCCCTTTGGACCAACTTTTTCTCCTTCACCTCATTATCCAAAAACTTATTCCACTGCTCCACCGACATTTCAACATTGGGAGGCACTCTCTCTTTCAAAGACAAAATATCGGGGCTCGTTGCCTCCTTCGAGAAATGTTTATTTCGAAGGTTTCTCCTGTATATCCTCAATGATTCAACAACCCAAGATAGAACCTTATTCTTGGAACGATCTGTAAATGAGAAATACTTGCAGAGTTGATCGTATATGTCAACCTTTGATGGCTTAATCAACCAGGTTACAGTTGTTTGGTCCACCAACTCCCACGTTCATTTTTTCCAATGACAAACACCGGGCTTTAAAGTTCAGCACATCATTCCTATCATCCGTCGGGTTATTTCCGAGAAGGAAAAACCCAATGGGCTTCTGTTGGATTAAGCAGGAGGTGTCGATGATGTTGGATGGGGGCTGTGGAGTAATGAGAGTGCTGGATGAGGGCGTTAGAGCACCTGAAGTTGGACTTGGTGAGGAGGGAACCATTGGTGGAGTTGTGTATTGCTCATCTATTGATGTTGAGAATTTGGGTTGTGCACGAGATTGTGAACCTTGTTGCTAATTCACCTTGGCACTTGGTACACTTGAGTTGTTTCCTCCTGACATTATCTACAAAAATGAAAACTATAAGTGACTAAATGATTATAATAATATGAAATTATAACTAATTAATCAAGCTTATGACTATATATATATATATATATATATAATTTATAATATGTTCAATGTGTCTGATCTCCATCCATTCGGTATTAGTTTTTAAGAACCTATGAATTTTCGCACGTAGCTAACTAGGAGGAAGTGTATCTATGATTGATGTGTAGATATCCGTGACATGAACTCGAAATTCCATCTTTTTCAACTTGTTGGCAAGATTTTATTTAACGTGCATATGTCAAGAGACATCACAGTCTATGGCAATTCTCTCTGTACATAGTTGTATCCATAACGGGTGAACCAAGGTCAGGGCTACGTCGGGATTATGTGTGTGAAATATATTTTCTATAACGTCATCCCAGTTTTCTAGTAGGGAAAATAGAATAGGATTGAACAGTTAATGCTGCTGGAGATTAAATCCAAGATTTATAAGGTAGTTAAATTGTTCGATCTTTTTATTTCCATACTTATAAATAGGAGTACCCTCTATATGGCTGTCACTAATAAAATAGTTATGTGTGCGGTCCAATTGCAACCTCTCGCACTCTTGTTGCCAGTGATTATCACCGTGCCTCATTTTTCCTGAGAAAAATATACGAGGGTCGTGAATATGTGTCCTAAAATTAAGGTATAAGGGTATATAAGGGATCTATTTAATTAATAACTATTAATTCAAACATCCGAGGTATTAGGGTATATTAGTTTGATTAAGATTTTGATATTTAAACGTATAAGGGTATATTAATTTGATTAAGGTTTTGACAATGGAAAGGATCTTAAGTCAGTGGGTACAGAACCTAAACTACTCAATTAATTTCAAACTTTAAATAAATACCAAGCCCTGAATGACAATACCCTTAAATAATGCAATTTATTTTAATTCCTAAGTAAGCATATTCAGTCAATACTAATAATACTCAATTAATTACAATTGTTAAATAAATTTTCATCCCTCAATGACAATACCCTTAAATAATGTAATTTATTTTAATCACTAAGTAACCACATTCAGTCAATACCAACAATACTCAATTAATTTCAAACTCTAAATAACAATTCTCAATCAATGTTAACAATACCAAATAAATTCCAATCCCTAAATATAACACCCCCAATCAAAATATGAAATTATAAAACATCCATTTTCTTGAAAAAAACAAGTTTACACACATACACACATATTCCCCCCTATATATATATATATATATATATATATATATATATATATACAGACGTACTCACACATACACAAATATACACACACATTCACACATATATACACACACATGCACACGCATATACACACATACACACACATTCATACACACATATACACACATATACATTAGGGTTTAACATATAAATAAAAAAAATTAGGGTTTACCTTTGAGATTGAGAGAGAGATTAGGGGCCAAAATTAGGGTTTGAGATTGAGATAGAATGCCAATAGCCGAAAGAGAGAGATAGATATTGATGCAGAAAAAAATGAAATGAAGGCAAAGGGTTTTATTATAAGGACACTGGTCACGGCCTAGAGCCATGATCCAATACCATGACCCTTGATCTTTTTCCACATCAGTCAGCATGTAGGCAACCATGTGGTGACGACCCTCAATTGTGACCCACATACGTGAGAAAATTGAGATAATCATGGTCCAAAGCCGTGACCCAATGCGTGTGCATTGTGGCCCTGGTCACAACCCTTGTCCGTGACCTACCATGACCAAACTTGGAGAAAACTTCGGCGCGAGTTTGGCGCTATGATGGTCAAGACCTGATCATGTCCGATGTCTGTGACCCGTCAGGGATTTGATCCGTGACCACTTCCATGAGCATACATGAAAATGGTCATGCCAAAGTTGAGCTGGTCACGACTTTGGACCGTGACCCCCTAGGGGTGACCATTCGCTGAATTTGGTGTAGTGATAGTTAAAGCACCTAAATTCATTACACATGGTGAATGTTATTCATGTCCTTTGTGTTGTCAATCGTCCTGATTTAACTAGAGGTCCTGGGAGGCCAAGGGTTAAAAGGAAAAAAAACACCCTGATGAACTAATGGCACCAAAGAACAAGAAGAAAAAATGCAGCGGATGTGGGGAGTTAGGCCATAGCAAAGCTGGTTGTCAGGGTAAATCATCAAGAGATGGAAAAAAATCATAAGCAGCTGAGGGACCAAGCACTATGGAGGGATCAAACAAACAACTTATAATTATTCCATCAATGCTAGTTCAAAAAATAAGAAAAGCTGGCAAAAAGGGCAAAGGGAAGAAAGGAACAATCTATGAACCAACCTCATTTGCATCCACACCTTCTACACCAAGAAATGTGGATATAGCGGCAAATTTTACTCAAGGTTGTACTCAGTAGGCTCATTACTTTATGTTTAACTTTTTATTTTGGGAAAACAATCTCTTTTTTTGGACAAGCTACACTACTTAGAGGTTTGATAACTTTGTGTTTTGGGAAAATAATTTCTTTTTGGACAACAAATGAATGAAGTTATGTTTGATGTCAACAGATGCAAAGTGAATTTTATACAATATTGATCATTTGGGTGCAAATTTTATTCAATCAATGACATTTTATACACAATACACAATACAACATTTCATACACTGGATTTCTTTTTAAAGCCATCACAAAGGTTATCCAAATTAACTTATACTTTAACCCTTACATTCACTTTCCTACCTTCATCACATTTCCTAATTGTATATGTTAACCACTCAAATCCCCACATGTCAAACACTTGAGGAATTTTTTCTTACAACTTCTTTCTTGCTTTGAAGTCCAGAGTTTCCTTATCCCGTGACATCTATTTGGGCATGGTATCTCTTTCCATGGACAATTTTTCATCCAATGATCTTGTCTGCCACAATGAAAACACCCATCACTTGATGATGACCCTCTTGTGCTTTTTATTGCATATTCTAAGAGTTTAAATCTATTACATGATTCATGTTGGCACTTCAAAAAATTTTGGCCATTATATGTCTTCAAGAGCAACATGAGTCCATTACATGATCAAAATTACATCTGTTGTAAACCCATGGACACGCAATTGCAATGTTGTAATTTTAACCACATATTTGACATACATACATAGTGCTGCTGTGTTGCTTCTTCATCTATGCTGCCACCCATTTATATTTCGTTTGAATTTAATTTGAATTTTAATTACTGCTGTTTGGTGAAACAATTGAGATGTTGTAACAATATATAAAGGAGAAGTTAGTGTCTAATAAATGAAAGAGCTATTGAACCATATTGAAAAGCATGCACGTTTGAATATAAAGGGTATTGTTGGTAATTGGGTGCATATGGTACAACTGGCATACGAAAGTTATGCCCCACCGTTAAAATAACACCCATGCAACAATAATGAAAACTAGTGCACCCTAAGCACCAAATAGTGTAAACAAATGTACGTGAGACAGTAAATCACCCGTTTAAATATGCATCTTTGGATTCCCAAAAGTAGGCCAAATCCCTTTCAATTTCAGATTCCTTAAAGTCTTTGTAAGATAATTGATTTGATTTTCAACATACAATTTTAGTTTTCAAACAATGATGAAGAATTGACTTTTCCTTTCCAAAAGATCGTGCCTGTCATTTTAAATTTTAATTTTCAATTGATATCGCATATCGATCCAAAAATTAGGAGACTTACAAGTTATCATCGCTAGAGAGACTTGGAGGCGAATTCGAAAGATGATCCAAATGGTTTATACATTGTAGATTAATTTGATATATAATTTTGGAAGTGGACTTTTTTTATTTGGAAAACATGTTCTGGAAGTGGACTTTTAAAAAAAACATGGTCTAAAATGATCATTATTGTTCTGACATTAGCCCTTGATGTTATGTGAGCCTTGCGCAATGTTGGCGTAAAAATATATTGAAACATTATTCTGACGTAAATGACGTCAAATGGGAGCAAGAAAAGATAATTCTCTCTCTAAAACTCTCTCAAATCACAATATCTCAAAATCAATGAATGCCTTAATGAGGCTACATAAGGGTATTCATAGGAAGGAGGTTGCTTGGCCTCTAAGCTAAGAATCTAATTACATTTATGTCCTTAAGAGCCAATAACCTTCCTTCTTCTAAATACTAACAAAAAAAGAAAATACAATGAAATACTAAAAATAAAAGAAATACTAGAAAAAAATAATAATAAAACCCTAAAAATATTAAAAATAACCCTCATTCTTCATTTACATCATTCTCCCCGCCTTCTAAAAAGTTTTTCCTCAAACTTTAAAGTTGAGGTCGAATGTGAAAATTTCCAAAATTGTGGAAGAGGCAAAACTTGAGGGGCCAAAATTGAATTTCTGAAAATTTGAGAGGGAGAGGACATTCTTTAATTCTTGGATCAATCTTTAAATTTTTCCTCTCGCCTCTCATGTACATCATCAAAATTATCTACCACCTAGATCAAAGACCAATCTTTAAATTTTTCCTCTCGCCTCTCATGTACATCATCAAAATTATCTACCACCTAGATCAAAAATCAAGGTTTTGGTGTGAAACCCTAGTTCTTGAATTTGTTCTTGAGAGGATTGGGGAAAAATGGGCTGAAAATGAATTGATTTTGTGGGAGGAGGGTTTTTGAATAGTTTTGGTTGGATCTTGGACGGATTGGGGATAAAAAACATAGGTTCTTGAACATCACTAATTTTTATCATAGAAAATGCATCGATCGGGGCCAAAAATGGGTCGTTCGCTAAAATAGAAGCCGTTTGAGGTTGTTCAGACTGTTTTGTCACCGAAAATGGCTTGGATTTGTTGACAATGGCCGGAGGCAAGCCAGAGGGGCAGATTAGGGATGGGTCAGGGTTGGTTGAGGCAGGAAAGAGGTCGGAATGAATTGGAGGTATTGGGAACCCTCGGTAGGGCTGTTTGGTTAGTGAAGCCCTCGACCCAAGGCAGTGGGCTGTTCCGACGCTCCTACGGACTGAATCGGGGGTATTAGGGCCTGATTTGGGATGGTACAGCTTCAGAGAAGGTATTCGGTGGTCGAAATCTGATTTCCGAGGGATTGGGGTAGCGCCAGGTGCGGCTCGGGTTGTTCTTGGTATCGGTTTTGTGCGGCTTGCTAATCTGGTGGTTTTGGGGGTTGTTTTGGGTCGGAATGGATGTGTCGGGGGCTCTTTTGAGTGGTTTGGCCAGCAGGTTGTGGTGGTGGGATAGTAGGGGGTGTTTGAAAGGTGGTTGGGAGATAAATGGGGCTAGGGCTAGGGTTTTCTTCTGGTAAAGATGGGAAAGGAGTTGCGGAAGCGTGAGTGGAGGGATTTTGAGGACTAGGGTTAGGGTTAGTGGTGGTGGGTAGAAATTTGGGTGGTGGTGGAGGAAGGTGAGCGGTGGTGGTTATTGGTGGAGGAGTACGCGTGTCGAGTGCCTCAAATCGGGCATACAATCAGTTGAGGGCCTCTAAGATTTGATTAAAAGGGTTTTCGTGAGAGGTGTTCATCTTTTCTTGAACCCATCTTGACGTTGTTTACGAGTTTTTGTTTTACAACAACAACAACCGGGTGGAACGACTCTGATACCAATTGACGTAAATGACGTCAAATGGGAGCAAGAAAAGATAATTCTCTCTTTAAAACTCTGTCAAATCACAATATCTCAAAATCAAGGAATGTCTTAATGAGGCTACATAAGGGTATTTATAGGAAGGAGGTTGCTTGACCTCTAAGCTAAGAATCTAATTAATTTTATGTCCCTAAGAGCCAATAACATTCCTTCTTCTAAATACTAACAAAAAAGGAAAATACAATGAAATACTAAAAATAAAAAAAAAAATAGAAAATAACAAAAATACAATAAAATCCTAAAAATACTAGAAATAACATTCATTCTTCATTCACATCATATTCATGTAATTTAAGAAAAGGTTTGGTTATTCCCACTCCATAGGCTTCCCTACTCTAAAGTGTCACAAATGCCTCAAAAGTGTCACAAAAATTCGAAAAAATAAATGTCACTCGAGATCACCGTGGAGTGGGGGAGTATAGGAATAGCATACTCCAAAAATAATTGTTAAACAAAGTGGAATTGATAAATCCGAAAATAATGGTTGAACAAAGTGGAATTTAAAAATTATCTTTCTATCAGCAAAGCACACGTATATAATTTATTAGAAAAAAAATAGTAGGTGCATTCTAAAAGTTAACTATTTGTAGAGCTAATGCCGTTTTATCCTGCTTCAGTCAAGTCATGGAGCTTCAAACCTCCTCTCACACATGCCCTTTCTGAAGAATTGCACTCACTGCTAACTGCTGGCATCATATTAAAATGCTCAACTAATTCAACAAGAAACAATACACACACTCAAATGCCATGTCAGGTAGATATTGTAAAAAGAAAAGCTAGACATTTTATTTATTTGATTACAGAAGGATACATTAATTTTCTCATTATCAAAAACTACAGTGAATGCTTCAGGTTAAACCCCCATTCTCCAAAATTTGCTTTTCAAACGCAATTCGCTCTCCTAGCTCCACTTTCCTTATCTTGGATATTGGAAGGCTGTTAATGGCAGTTATTATGGTTACTCTCTCTCTCTCTCGGTTGAGATGTTTAACTCTCCAATACACTCTCTCAAACTTGTAGTTAAAGCCGAATATTTACTCTCTCCGACATTCTCAAAATATCCGAATAAATTCTATCTCCTCCCAACTCTGCACCATTTGCACCCGCGGCAACTCGCAGTACATCCTCTATCAAGCCGACATTTCCCATGATGTCAACATGAGCCCCACTCTCGAGACCCCTTCCCTCGAAGAGACTCGCTGGTGGCTTATGCTGGTACTCGCGTATATACGTTGCGGCTCCCAATGGGTTAAAACGAGTTTTCCCTCTCCATCCTTTGGCGCACATGAAGCCAGCACTCAAGACCGGCACACTCTCGTCACCGTCCACAAAGTAGACCCCGCCTTTCAAGCAGTTACCTTCACCACTTCCATCCGCTGAGCTGTCTATTCGGAAAGGAATGGTCTTGCACCTATCGGATGGCGATAGCTTGTACACGTATGATCTTTCGGTGGGGATTCCCACACCGTATAAGCAGTATATTTCCATATCAGGAGCATCGGGTAACCTGAGATAGATGTCTAATTAATGGACAAAAAAATCACAAGGAACTTCAAGGTGATTCTTTATTCAAAAGTACATTTTCTAACGACATTCACTGGCAAAAGTATAACATCTTGTCATTGCATGGAAACATATAAATATTGACAAATCAAGCTAACAATGAACTTGGTAAAATGAAATTGTTTAATAATTGAAAAATGAGATTATCAGGAGTAGGAATACCCAGTGAATACTTTAATTACTCATTGAATTTATTGTAGTAGATCTATAATTAAAAAAAAGAGTGATTATTCCAAGAGAAAATTTGGCATAGTATGGTTCTTGAATGACTTGGTTGAAAATATAACATATCAAAAAATTTAAGAACTAGGACTTATTTGGCCATTAAGAAGTCAATTGTAGGAATGGTACACCATCCCCGTGGCCCCACAAAAGGAACCCCATGGGCCCGCCCCATCTCCCACCAAAAGTTGTAATATGGAAAAATATAATAAACATGCAATTACATTTTTTTGGGGGGAGTCTATGAGCGAGTCAACTTACAAAGTGTACAACCCCAAAACTCAAAAGAGACAAAAGAGAAGGAATTAGTAATTCATGTTTGCAGGCAATACATAAATTTCTCAATACATTATGATGTATGAACAACTCTTAAATTTTTAAATGATAAAATTGGTATAAAGATGAAGGAAAATATCACATATAACATAGTTCCTTGTTGAAATCGGAAAATGTTAATCGGAATGGTAAAACATTACAGAATATAGGTACTTACTTGGTCTCTAATGGATTTGACCAGTACTTGTAATGGGCATATTTTGGATCATCTAGATTCTCAGCAATCCCATGAGAAAAGTGAGCCTCTGCCCGTTGCATCATTTTAGGAGCAACAAAACGGAGAAGATCTATAAGAGTTGCCGCCGAGTAGGCCTTGTTTTCTGCAACTTTTTTAATACTTTCTCTGCTCATCTCATCATATTCAGTCCATACATCTCCACATGATGCATTTTCAGAAATACTTCCGCGCATAAACTTCTGTTCCTGATAATTAACCCATTTCAATTTCAATAAGTAAGAAAGAAAAAGAGCAACTAAAAACACAAACCGGAAACATCGTATTATCGTTTGACAAAGATGAGATATCATTTCATAGTGTCCATTCACTCAAAATATCACCAAGATGCTTCTTACGGGGAGCATAGAATTGATCATTTCGGAGGTAAAATAAGAGGATGTAAGATACTGTTAATTAAATGTCACAGGAAGATTAAACCACCATCGATACAAGTCGAGTTCATTAGTCTTTAGTTTCTAGGGTCTTTCACAATCAGTTTCTGAGACAATTTTTTTTATCTAGGTCCAGATGCTTTTAACTATTATACTGAAGTCCAGATATCTTCAGATTAGGGCTAAGGTATTCATGATTTTGCTAAAGTATCTCGACCACATTCATATACTCTTATTTATTAAGGAACAATAACCCAAAAAAAAAAAATTCGCCCAGGTGAAGTCAAATATTAACGGGACTACACTCCATCATGAAGGATTACAAGAGACCTCCCTCTAAATTTCTGTAGCTTTTCTATCATATCTGTATCAGTCTATGAATTTAGGCTCTTTTGAACTACAATCCTTGGTTATTAACCAGTTCAATAGATGAATGAAGTTAAACAGAAACATAGATAGAGATTATACCTTCGAATCAAAGCTAGGGAGCTGTGAAGAAGGTAACTCTGAAGCTTCCTTCCCAAAAGAAATTATTCTTCCATACTTGGTTGGCTCTTTTACCTCGAAAATCCTCTTCTCACCATCATTGCTGTTATTTTCCCTCGAAGGGGGTTGCAAGTATTTCTTCGAGGAATCGCATTCATGCCCATCTTCAGGAGACCAATCCAAGTTACCCCAAATTGTCTCTCCTCCTTTTGGTAGCAAAGAAATAACAGAGTCCCACGATCGAATTACCCTCATGGCATGCTCTAGAGTCTGGAACCCGAGAAATTCAGAATCTAAAAGACCAGGAGCCATAGCCCTGCAAAATTAAATAATTGAGCTTATTTTATAATATATTTTGTTTTTTTCCTAATAAAAAAAGATTGTAAATTACTAGTAGGGTTTTTGGAATTGCATAGAGTTCAAAAACCATTCCAACTATACATTGCGCTTTTTTTTTTAAACAGACATACATTGCACTTGAACTCAACGTGTGGTACAAATTATAAGATTAAATTTATAATTTCATAACTTTATCCTATATATATTTTTTGACCTAAGACTTCTCAATTTCCTTTCGTTCAATATCTTTTTAGGGTAAATTGCAAGAACCCCTGTGACCCTAAGCTACTACACTAGATGTAAGTACCTCACTGAACTATAACTTCAGTAAAAAAAATCCTTGAACTTAATATCCCGTCTATAGTCACTAAAAAGGATTATTAAAAACACTTTCTAACGACACTTGACAGGGCAATTGCAACTAATTCATATTCTGGGGGATTATTTGCAACCCTGGGGGTGTTTGCAGTCAGAGATATAGTTTGGGGGGTTTCTTGAGTACTATTGGAATATCAAACTTTTGATAATTTGTCAAGCATCACAATAAACCTAGGAAATTCATTTTGTGAGAAAACTTTCAGTAAATTAGATGCTACTCCCAGGCTCAACTGGTGCAAATCCCAATATCATAAATGCAAGTGTAATGAGGGGGCAGACTACAAACTAACCTGATAAAAGCTACATCGCTGGCCTCAGAAGATAATATATTACTAACTGTCTTCGGAACACCAAGAAATGCTGGACCGATGTTCATAATGGCCTTAATGTACTTGGCACACCAATTGGGACCCCCACCACCACCCATAGGTGGCGGTGATTCAACCCATTTAATGAAGTGAAGGAAATAGATAACCCCCATTGAATGGGGCACCACCACCACTTTCTTGTATCCATTTGTTACATACATAAGCTCAATCTTGCTCTTCAATCTACTAAGAGCTTGGTCCCTGATCTGCTCAGTTCATTTTAAAGATGAATTAGAGTCGTTTATAACATTAAGGGTTTTGATAAGGTGCACTCTTAGGGACATGTTAAAAATATTA
The DNA here is from genome assembly GCA_949130495.1 of Sambucus nigra. Taxonomy (NCBI): domain Eukaryota; kingdom Viridiplantae; phylum Streptophyta; class Magnoliopsida; order Dipsacales; family Adoxaceae; genus Sambucus; species Sambucus nigra. The sequence continues at coordinate 445,724,627 of OX422218.1, read as the reverse complement.
AATATATAAAATAATAGCAATCATGCTTTTGTGCCTTGTAAGAGTTTTGATAACGTATAGGGCATTAACACAATGTAAATATAGAAAATAATCGCAGCTATGTTTTTGTGCCATGTCAGGTGCTTTCCTGCTCCTTGTTTTTAGTTTATATTTTTAATACTGGGGCTTCAAAAATTTGCACTCAAGAACATGTTATAACATTAATGCTTCATACATAACATAAAAATGATGTAGATGCTTAAGATAAATGCGCAGATATAATGCCGTTGGGTAGAATCCCTTTTACGTCCGGCATGGAAATGGAAAGACTCGCCTTTGTTTTTCTTTTTCCCATAGCATTTGAAAGCATATCCCATATTTCTAGAATGAATCATTATAAGAAAAAAAAATACTTTAACCATCACACACAAAGAGTAAATATGATAAATGATAATAAGGTTTTGAAATGAAATTGTATGACAAATGCTTGAAAATGACCCAATTTATGACAGCAAAAAACAGCAGTTACAATTAGTGGTTGATTGACCCAATTTATGTAAATTAGTTTTTAGAGAGCATGATATATACATTGTTGAACCGCTACCTGATAGCTTAGGTTTTTACATCATTTAATATGTATCAGAGCTTTGGTTTGTACTCTCACAGCTTGCATTTGTTTCCTCCTATATAATAGTGCAATATGCACTCTGTTATTGTAGTTGGTGGTGCATCTTGGCTTGGTTTATCTCTCCACATGCAAGGAAGTCCCACACAAGGGAGAGAGATTAGAGAGAATTATATACATTGCTGGACCATTGAGATGGTGAAACAATTAGGATAAGGATAGAATGGTATTTAATCCCTTGCAACAATCCCCCCAAAATGCTTCACCCGATTAATCATTGGGAATTAGAGGGTTATAGTTAATACTAAAAAATATAGGCTACATAGAGTACAATAATATCAAAAAAAAAAAATACACACATATATATATATATATATATATATATATATATATATATATATATTGTGGGGGGGTTGGGGGGGGATGAAAGAGATTATTAGTGGGCCTGGCTATCATTTTGGTGTATTGTGATGATTTTCGTGACACTTTTTGGGTGCCAGAATACTATGGGAAGGATAGACAACCACGCCCTTATAAAGTCAATATTTAAGAATTTAATGTTTCATCATCTGCTCTCATAAATAAACAGAATTAAACAGAATGTGGAGCATAGCCAACCACACCTTTATGAAGTCTATATTAAAGGATTTCATGTTACATCATCTACTCTCATAAATGAAACAAAATATGAAGGATAGCCATCCACACCCTTATGAAGTCAATATTCGAGGATTTATTGTGACATCATCTGCTCTCATAAATGAAACGGAATGTGAGCTATGTGGGTAAATTGTTACTGTGAGCGTAAGAGAAGCAAATGAATAAACATTGTACCTCTGTATTCTGAAAAGAGAGTCTCCAATCATAAGCAGCCATATACATATTCTTTCCCTCATAGCCGATTCTTGCCAGATTCTCAATGAGCACAGCCCACACAAAGTATCCAGGCGCAAAATAGTCAGCTGCAACTAGTCCTGGAACTGCACGAACTCGAATGCCGGGTGGATCAAGCCCGGTTTCGTTGTGCAGTGTCAGATGCTCCAACCAACACAAAGGCCTAAATTACAACAAAAATTTCAAATGGGTTCACAAGTGCAAGTAGAAGTTCAATCCGAATTTAAGTCAGGCTAAAATGTAAGAAACTTCAAAATTCATCAGTATGTTTGCAAGTACCTCATAGCTTGAGAATGAAAAAGTTGTAAATACCAATTTACTTGTTGGTAATAAGTGTCACTAAAAACTTGTTATTAAGTATACATAGGGGAAAATGCAAACAAATGGAATAGTTCAAGAATGTATTTGCCACTATTGTGCGCAAGGAGTTTCTTGCAATTTACCCTTCAAAATTTTGCAAGAGCATCTCCACACTGCACTTGCAAAATGCGAGTCACACGTCAATTTTCAAGTCCATACCAACCATTTACCAGCTTCACAAACACATAAAACCACCCAATTGCAAACACAATAGCATCGAACAATGCAACCAATTGGGGGTACACCAAGTTGCAATGTTGGTTGCCAAGAACTCGTAATAACTGAGGTGGCACGCAAAGAACTCGTGTTTTACAAGAAATTTTGCATAAAACCTGCATTTTTCGCGGTTTATTCTAGTCTAAAACTGGTTTTTTTTTAAGGAACCTTGCAAAAGAGCATTGTTTAAGGTACCCAAATTTTGTCACTTGGCAAAATGTGTCATTTTGACTGATGCTATGATAAATGGGGGAAAAAAAGTATAATGAAGCTATTCAATCCAAACCTCTTGAAGATTTGGGTAAAACTACCGCCCCAAAGCCGCTTGCGAAACAGACCATCAGTACAAGGCTTGCCTTCCCAAAGCTCAAGGCCCCCAGTGACAATGCCAGGCACCAAAACAACCGGGTGAAGCACGGTCAAGCCTTCTCGCTTAAGTCTTGTCCCGGGCGGTTCGGTCACTTTAAGGCCGGGCAAATTAGCAGGCAAACAATGGTACAAAAACAATAACAGCCACCAAGTAGTGCACATGTACCCAATTGTCCAGCAGCAGTAATCTACACATCTCCAATCCTTAGGATGCCTCTTGTTCTTCCTCTTCTTTGGCACTTTCTCAACAACACCCTCATCTTTCCTCTCAATTTTTGGAGTTTCAAATGGTTGTTTCTCATCAGCTTTTGGGATCTCAAATGATTCAAAACCCAATGGACAACATTTTACAGGCTCTAGGTAACAAAGCTTACGAAACCTAAGGATTGAAGCCATAGTATACAAATTCAACAAGGGCTTTACAATGATTGACAAGAACATTAACAAACCCATTTACTTGAACTCTACCAAAATGCAAAAGGAGAGAAACCCATTACTAGAAAATGAAAAATTGAGAGATAGAGAATGAACAAAAACAAGAAAAGCCCATCAGGGATAAAAGAGAGGAGAAGGTGATGGGCTAGTAATAGGAGTGATAGAGCATGCAAAACCACGTGGTGAAGAAAGAGATAGAGAGGGTGTCTCGTGTCTGAGTGTATACTAAAAACTAACACATGGTAGATAAAGAGAGAAAAAACACAACACCAAAAACAGAATCCGGAATATGTTTGGACTTTAACCACTTTTGGTGGTATGAAAAACCAAGTGGGCACATAGTCTACACGTCACACCTAACCATACTGCCCTTCCTAAAGGCACCTGTCTTGGTCTCTCTACATGCAACCCTTTCTCATCTGTCACCACTTCTTTGTTAGTTTGCTTTTTATTTCATCTTTCACGTGTCCCTCTCTCTCTCTGAAAATGAAAAATAAGAGTGTGTGACATGGAATATATATATGGGTTATGTCTGAAATGATAATTCCCGAGGTATGGCAGTTGATAGAGGCGTGTATGGTAGAGAATCCAAGAGTGCACCCTAATAATCGGAAAAAAAAGAGCACACTTTACAAAAAACACAGAAACCCAAATGGTGTAGGGTGGTGGTGGACCTTATTACAATTGAGAATTTTACACAGAAAGACAAAAAAGATTGATAGAAGCATATTATATATCTGTGAGGCACAGTGTTTAAGAAGAAAGGGAATGGTATGATGATGATGATGAGGTTATTGTTTTGTACTCTTTTCTGGTTTTCAGGTCTGTTGCTGGTACTGATAAGCAGCGAAGGTTTTGCTGAGAAGTATGGGTATGGTCAAAAACTCAGAAGGGAGTTGTTGTAATTTAACGGTCGGAACTGTGTTTATTATATATACTCTTTTAACCTTTGTAAGGACTGAGCACATGGACAATTTGGGGTGTTTAAGTTGTTACTGTTGTTTATTTTTATGGATTTTTCTTCATTATGAGAGCATTGGGTTCGATTGACTAAAAACAAAGATGAGTGGTTTTCTTTGTTTTGGGATGTGGAATTCGCATAAAGAAGAGGTGATGATTTGGGGATCGAGATAGTGATGGTTCAGAAGATAAATCTTATAAAAAGAATTTTAGAAATTAGTTCCATATTTACTAAATACTAGTTGTGCCAACGTGCGTTGCACGTGTAACCGTTTTCAGATATTAATCTTCCACTGCAAATCTGTGCAGGACAAAGTAATAAAAATACTTGTAACATATTATGTAGAATCTGTTTTGTTATAATATAACATAAATTACATAGTACGAAGCATCAATTATTACCCTCAAACCTTCATTCAACTGTAAACTATACAAAATATTCCTGTGAATACTCTAAATCTATCATAAACGAACTCAAAACTTCTTACTCAAAAGCAGGAAGAAATACACACAAATATGTATGTATATATAATCCGAATAAATATATCACAATGAAATTAGCTTGAAATGATTTATAGGGAAATATTATTAAAAAAAAGAAGTTAAAAAAAGTTTCAGCAAGCAAATTCCAATTCGCAGTTATTGAAAGATGACATTTGATAAAAACAGTGTGTAATCCTAAAAACTGAAAATTTAATGCTTAAATATATTGCTTTTGACGTTTGTTAGGATTCAAAGGTTCTTCTTCCTCTTCAACTTTATGAGCGACGAATATGGATGACATTATCCAAAGAACCTTTGTACAACATTCTTATTCCGTTAAATAATCCAACTGATTGATTTATATTACGCAGAAGAATGATTGGACAATTATGTTTAAGTTTCAATGCGTGTGGTGGCAATCCATTCGGCATCAAAAAATTTAAAAATTCTTCTTGGTAATAGTTGTGCATGTCATCCACAGCTTCATCAAAGCTATTTAATGTCTTCAATTCTCCGGGGAACATATCAATCATCATATCATTGAGTGAATCTACGTGCTCGTTTGTTGTTGCAAGAATTGTTCGATCTGTCAAGAATTTTGGCGAGTTGGCATTTATATTTAATGATGGGAAGATAACGTCAATGAGAGGCTGTTCGGGGCCCTCATCATGTATTGATGCTTCCGTCCCATTGCCAATCCTTATAAGGAAATCTCAAAGTGAGGAATTGATACCCAAATGTTTAATTACTTAATCATCACTATGAAGTTAAACAGGACATTAGTTCTTTTTAGTCATTACATTTACATAATATGATGGATGGATTATCAGTCTTAACATATCAATACAACAACTTTCAAAGATAAATTACGTGAGACAGAGAAACTGCATTCATGTTCACTGAATAAAATTACAAAATAATAAAGAGAATCCATTCGGTTAATAAGTATGGACAAACCTAAGTTTCCAAGAAATTAAAATAATTTACTCAACAATAAGATGAATTGAAAACAACAATTGTAAATTAATTTTAAAAAATTAAAAAAAATTATGGTACTTGAATAAGTGCAATGTATTCCATAAGTATCCATAAACCATGAACTAAATAAGTGACACTCAGTACTAAATATTAAGAGTAGGAAAAAACAAACTGAAATTCTTTGAACACTATGTATCTAAAGATGCTAAAGATACATTTTAGAGTGTGTGTTTGAGTTGAGAAAGATAATTAAACCAATGCATGTAATTGCAGCTTCAGTAAGGTAATTTGGACTCATTTTGCTCACTTATTTGGTTGTTCTTGAAAGTTATGTTTTTCTTAGTTGCGAAATTACAACCTGAACCGACGTAAGACTTAATAAGAAGAATATATATATGTAGAGAGACAAAATGAATACATTGAACCATACAGTGTGAAAAAATTCCAACACAGAGGAAATTCAAAAATAATCTTTTTACTGTTTAAAAAAATGATCCGCGCTAGCGATATGCATAGGCGGGGGCCATTTTTTTAGTATCTTAGTACGCGCCAGTGGTAGGTATAGACGGTATTATAAAATATTTTAAATAAAATGTAAAAAAAAATAGTTTTAAATAATTTTTTAAGTGCCTAAAGATTTTATTTAAAAAAAATTATTTCAAGTAAAATCCAAGCATGGGAGTGTTTTAAGAAAATTGTTACAAAAATTCTAATAGTTACAAAAATTGTTACAAAAATTCTAATAATTATAAAAATTGTTTTATAAAAATAAAAAGTCAGTAGTTTCAAAACAGTAACTATTAGAATCTTAATCTTTTTTAAATAAAATCTTTAAGCACTTAATAAATTATTTAAAACTGTTTTTTTTGTACATTTTATTTAAAATATTTTATAATACACGACCAAAATAAAATTAACACGATATGGCACGACACACCTCAAAATCTTAATTTTACGTAAAATGAATATGACACATATGAAAGTGACATGGCACGATACAAAATCCATTTTTTTTATGAAATGCGAATACGGTCCACTTGTCGTGTTGCATTTTAAGTGGGTTATGTTAGTATTTGGTAAAAAATGAGATTTCGTGTTATGCCATATTACTTTTATAGGTGAAAATAAGATTTTGAGGCGAGTCGTGTCATTTTTATTTTGGTTGGGTTTGTGTTTGGTTAAAAAAATAATATATATTGTGGCGTGACACTTTTACTTGGATCTTGTCCTTGTTTTGTAAAAAAATAATATTTCATGTTGTGTCGTGTCACTTTTCTTAGGATCGTGTTCATGTTTGGTTAAAAAAAAAATTATCGTGTTGTGTCGAGTTTCTTTATTTGAGTCGTGTTCGGTTATAAAAATAATTTTCAATTTAAAAAACAGTTTTCTATTTGTTAATTTTTTCCCAATTTTATGTAAAAAATATTTTATTTGAAAAAAACAGTTTTTAAATCTATCTTAAAAAAAACATATATAAAAGTATCATAACAGTTTTTTTAAATAAAAAAGGGTTTCTAAAACTATCATAACAGTTTTTTTAATAGTTTTTATAAAAGCAGTTATTTTTTAATTTAAAAAATAAAAAAATGTTTTAAATACTGTTTTTATTGAAAAAAATTAACAAATAAAAAAATATTTGTTTGATCTTTAGAGCAAAGGGAAAGTTTGTCTTTTAAAAAGTAATTGGAGTGTTTTAAGAATTTTTTGAATCTTTCAGAAATAAACATGAATACAAATATGTTCAACTGGGAAATATATATGAATACATAAAAAATAATAATCTAATAAGGTATGAACTTGGTAATTCCTTAACTTAAAAAATATATATAATTTTTCTGAAATTAACATTGAATTTAGAATTATTATAAAACATGAATAGAACAACAATAAAATTGAAAATACAAAATCTCACCACAAAAGAGAAACAACATTCATAAATGAGATAGATATAATTACAAAAATTATGTATTTGCTTTCAAATTAACAAATGCATACTTTTGATGGCAAATGAAAAAGGAGTAAAAAATTAGAGAGGAAATTATGAGTATTGACCTTGTTTTTTGGACAAGAAACAACAGCAACGAAGAAACTATACAATATGAATCTGATGGGAAGATGAAGGAACTTGGGCAGCTAACTTTTGATTTCTAGGGTTTCAAGATGAATGTATTTGAAAGTTTTGTTAGATGAATGTATTAGGAGGGGGAATGTATCAAGTTAAGATTCATGGAATGATTTTCATATAATGAATGTGTGGGTTTCAAGATGAATCTATTTGAAAGTTTTGTTAGATGAATGTATTAGGAGAGAGAATGTATCAAGTTAATAAATGTGTGATACTAATATTAAGGGTATGATAGGAAATGTTAATTTAATGAGGGTAGTTTAGTACTTTGAGAGTTGAAGAGGAACTTCCCTCTTTTGAAGTAGTAGAGATAGAGATAGAGATAGAGATATAATTAAATAGTTTTTTTTTTTCATGAATAAGTTCCATGAAACTACATTTTTAGTGCAATAGTCTCTATTAGAAAACATAACATGGACGTAACAGTTTTAGTTTAATATTTATTGTATATGTGAATATGATTTATTAAAGAATTTTTTGAAGGAATAATAAGAAAATATCTTATGTAAACATGACTCATTTGTTGAGCCTCTATTTTTAGATTAGTATTTGTAGATGCACATTAATGTTGAAGGCTTAATAATCAATGCTGATTTTTTTAAATAGTGAATATTAAAGTTTAGATTAAATTACACCAGATCACCTCAACTATTTTAAGTTTAGGGATCATCCTCTCAATTAAATTAACCAACAAACTCACCACAAAAATTGTCAACTCGCTACAAATAAGTCTAAAGACCATGTCTTTCATTTTTTTGTCTTGATGCACAAAAATAATCTTCAACCCAATTTTAAAATCCAAAACTAAAAAAATAAAAATAAAACCTAACACCCCTCTCTCTCTCTCTCTGCACACACCTATTTCAAAACCCTCTCTTTCCCCTCCCTCCCCCTCTTAAACCCACATCCCCCACCCCCACTACAATAAGGTTTAAGCATGGAAAGAAATGCAACTCAAACTTATTTCAAGAAAACTCCAAATCGAGTTCAACTAAAACCCAAATAGATATCAAGCCGACCGCAAAATTATAAACCAATTCGGTAATTGAAACAACCAAATATGGAAAAAATGAAACTTAAATCTTAGCCACAAAATACAAATAAAAAATGCACCTCAAATCCCAATGGAAATCGATTATTCAAATTCATAATCAAATAGCAACTCATATCCACGTTTAAACCTTATTGTAATGGTGGTGAGATGGTGGTTAGAGGTGTCGCGAGGCAGGAAAAAAGAGAGGGTGAGGAGTTGTATTTAGGGTTTTAAAATGGGTGTGTGTAGAGAGAGAGAGGGTGTTAGGAATTTTTTTAGTTTTGTTTTTTTTAATTGGCCCGAGGGGCATTTTTCTCCATTTAGACAAAAAATAAAGGGTACTCGATTTTTGGACTTTGTTGCAGTGGGTTAATACTTTTTGTGGTGAATTTGTAGGATATTTTAATTGAGAGGGTAACTCGTAAATCCAAAATAGTTGAGGGGGTTTGGTTTAATTTACCTTAAATTTTATTATTTAAATTATCAATAACAGTAAAATAGTTAAAATAATTTGTATTTAATATTTAGAACTAAATAAATTTAAACCAAAACAATATATTCAAAGGTCAATTCAAACAGAAAAATACATTTGTTTTACGCTATTCAACATCCAAAAACTAAAGGAGAAACACCCCTAAGCCCCATCATATGAAGGGGTAATGGGCAATAATAAGAGTAGAACTATGAGGACCCTTAAAATGGACCTAGAAATCAAACCCTCTTATGTGGCAGTGTTCACGTAAGCAAGAAAAACTAATTCAATGAAAAATCATTCTCTCTCGTTCAAAACTATTCCCAATATTCGGGTCAATTTAAAGGCTCCCCATACTTGTATCTAATAATAATATGGGGCAATAATGATTAGATTCTTACCCTAAATATATATTGTGTTGTGTATATTATTATGAGATCACTCAAGCTTATATTTTAATATTTTTTATTAGACTTAACAACTCTTCACATTATTCGTTACTACAACCTGAACAAAATATAGTGAATATCTTAAAGATTTTAAATTTAGTTTAATCAAGTTAAGATTATTACTAATTCTAAGTTCTCAACCCATAGATACACTTAAAAAAAAAGTGACCCCACCCAAAAATACACCACACGAATTCTTTATGCATACAAACTCGACACGACACGATCTATTGCCAGTTGTAATAATATTTTAGTAAAAGTATTTCATAATCCTTGTTGATATTTTACAAGTTTATAGAATAAAATTTAAAACAAATGAAGACATTATTTATTTGGAAACAATAGTATTTTTTTCAAAGTTGACCATACCTTAAGAACTTAACACTATTTATCTATAATATTTTTAAAAAATCCTTGATTTCTTGTGTCCCACCTTAGCCACAAATAAAAACAAGAAACATGTGCAACATATCTAAGAAAATTCATCTTATTGGGAAGCTCGTATCATTCTTATCATTTTGTGTTTTTGTTAGACAATCTTTAAAGCTTTATATATAATTTCTTTTAGCATAACATAATCACTACACGAAAAATGTCAATCTCACATGCGTGGACAAGGAGAATCTGTCACGGTTTATAATCATTCCACATTCTGGAACCATTTATTAATATTCTTGCAATGTTTAAAACGTACCAAAATTAGGCGCAGTTATAAAGCGTGCCAAAATTTGTTAGTAAAAAAAGTATAACTCAATTGAATTTTCATTTTGAGCCATCTCCTTTCTCGCCTTCTCATTCTCTACCAAACACACTTTTCCCTCTCACCCAAGACTGGATCCCTAGATCTCTCTCTCTCAAATTCGTATATAATCGTTAAACTAAGTTAATAATTAAATCTGACAATAAACTACACTGTGAACCAATTCAACAACCTAACTCTCCTAATCGCCTCTGTGATAACCTTGCTTTTTAAATCTAATTAGGTTAGCTACGCCCAATTAAATTAAAGCGGAGCATCAATATGTTGGCATTAGAAACAAAATTTAAATAAATACAGTAAAGTAAACATGTACACTCTCATATGTGTAACCAACTCATATAATGGCAACTATAACAAGTGAAACCAACTCATAACTATTAACTGCAATAATCCATCAGTAATCTCAAACTGAAAAATATAAAATGCCAATACATGCGGCCCAACACAAAATGGGAAAGAATAATACAACAATTCTCTCAAATACCAAGTAAAAACAACGTGATATTAATCTATGATACCACCCTCAAGAAAAAGGAAACAAGCGACATAAATTAAAATAGAATAACTTCACGGCTACATGAATCCTAAGATTGATATGATCTCATCAGGCTCCGTAGTCTATTGTCTAGTGGGACGAGGACCTGTCATATATTATATATATATAGGAGAGGAGCAAGAAGCAAGATAGACGGATGTCAAAGCAAGAAAACAAGCTATAAGATTATAAGATGTACTTATAATGAAAGCACACTAGTCATTACTCGTGTCCAGTAATTAAGTTGTTCAATTACCCAACCAATGCTCCTATATCGTGACTACCCAACCCAAACTCGAGTAACGTGTAGTCTCATATCGTATCATGATTAATCATTATTAATCTCATTCAGTATTTAATGTATCAAAATATTTCCTTCAAGTATAATATCATATACATCGATTCGGGATATTACTTTAAGACACAAGCATAATATCTCACACAACAAGTCATATCGGGTCACTATCGTTACCCGGGGGAACAAGTCGTAACACTAGGCCTACACACGAATATTCCCCAATATTACGTGGCAAGAGCAATCATACTAAGTCATAAATCACATGGCGTTTCAAGGTCTTTCTCTTCGACCCGCATTACAACCATGTGTCCGGTTCCGGTGGTTTATCTCCGACACGACACTCGAGCGGAACCTAACCGGATCAATCACAAAAAAAATCGCATTCAACATGTGCCTACATCGACCGGAGGACTAGTCTAGTGTATACTCGACAATATACATATAAAACAATTTCACGCTTATGTATATATACAATCGTGTCAAGTCTCTTACTCGAGTTATACCATAGTCATTATTTACAATATAACATAATTTCCATCATTAATTTACTAATTCAACATCAAATCATTTCAAGGTTATATATCCCTAATAACCATAAGTATGTGATCAAGTTAGGATATTAGGCACAACACCATAATTATCTTACTAACAACATGAAAAACATTAGCACTCTTATTTCAACAACATTCTGCCCAGAATTTAAAATGCAGATTCGAGGCTCTTCCGATCCATTTTTGGAAAAACTTAAAACTAAAAAGTTGTTCGGAACGTGATTTTCTACAAGGACATGCGAGCACGCTACCATATCCTGCCTAAAACAGATTCGAAACTAACATATAATATTCACCCCTGTTTTCGACAACATTATGCCCTGATTTTTAAAACGCTTATTTAAGGCTTTTTTGATCCGTTTTTGGGAAAACTTAAAACTACAAAGTTATTCGGAACGTGATTTTCTAAAAGGACACGCGAGAACGCTACCATATCCTGCCTAAAACAGACCCGAAACTAACATATATAATTCGGACCTGCTCACGACAACTTTCTGCGCAGAATCGTAAAACGCATATTCGAGGATTTTCTTATCCGTTTTTAAGAAAACTTAAAACTACAAACTTGTCCGGAATGTGATTTTCTATCGGACATTGCGGACGAAACATTCATTTTCGGAACCAAAACAGCTCAAAATAGTTTTTAATATGAGGATTTACTCAATTTCATAGATTTCTAAAATTTAAGAGTTTGTTCAACAATTCAATCCCTATAATGATGTTATTGCATTTGAATATACATGGATGATGATCCTAATACATTGCATATCATTTTTAACATCAATTTAATATTAATTTAGGGATCCAAATACATGTTCATGTGAAATTTCATTATAGATACATAATATACACATATAGGTTATTAACTTGCCTTAGATTTTATGGAGATGTTGATGAAGAAGATGACAACCTTCTTCTTCTCATTCTTGTTCTTCTTTCTTTCTTTCTTTCTTTCTTCTTCTTCTTCTTCTTCTTCTTCTTCTCTCTCTCTCTCTCTCTCTCTCTCTCTACCAAACTCTAGCCCCATTTTGTGAAATGAAAGAATGAAGACTTCTTCTCTTCTTTTCTATTTATACCTAGAGTTAGTTTATTTACAAAAATTCCATTGCGCTAAATTTAACCCTCTCGATCCTTTTACGCGTTAATTCTCTTCTAATATTTAAGTCGCACATTCATATATCAATGAATTCATTTTAACTTTTCATTTCCAATCATTTTGAATATATATACTGACATAGTTTTATTTCCAAACATTTCGAATATATATATACTGAAATAGTTTTTTTTTTCAATTCAATCAAAAATGCGGGGTATTACATTCTCCCCCTCTACGAACGGGATTTCGTCCTCGAAACCCAAATTAAAACAAATCAATTCAATTCAAGTAAGGTAGATTCGCACGTACCTTCGATGAAGAGATATGGGTGACTAATTCGCAAGTCATCATCTCTCCCCCAAGTGGCCTCAGACTCATCTTGATTACTCAACATAACACGAAAAAAAAAGGAATGACTTTTGACCTCAACTGTTGCCCACGACGATCTCAGATCCTGACCGGCCTCTCCTCATAGCTCCCATCGGGCTGCAGCTCAACCCCATCTAACTCTATGTGTAGGTATGAGTCCTCGGGACATAAGAACTTCCTCAACATGGATACATAAAAAAATATCATGTACCCGCTGGAGCTGGTAGGGGTGGGGCTAAACGGTAGGCAACTGATCCCACCCTACCCAACCCTATAAACGAACCCTCGTATCACGTTGAAAGCTTCCTTTTGGCACCAAAATGAACAACGCCTCTCATGGATGAGACCCTCATCAGCACCTGGTCCCCAACAACGAACTCTAACTTCCTCTGCCTTATGTTAACATAAGTCTTTTGACGATCTTGCACGGTCTTCATCCGTGCATGAATCAAGTCAACCTTCTCTGAGGTCTCCCTTACAGTATTCGGACCCAGCATCCGATGATCTTCGAACTCCAACCAATATGTAGGGGATAGACAAGGCATGTTGTAAAAATCCTCATATGTTTCTATAACAATAGGTTTTCTGATAACTACTATTATATGCTAACTCCAACAGTGGTAAATGTGTATCCCAACCACCTTTGAAGTCCAACACACAAACTCGTAACATGTCCTCCAAAATTTGGTTTACCCGCGCCGTCTGACCATCAAACTGAGGGTGGAACGCAGTACTCAAACTCAACTGAACTCCCATCGCCTCCTGAAGACCGCCCCAAAAGTGCGAGATGAAGGCACTACCATGGTCAGACAAGATATCACGCGGTACCCCATGTAACTTCAAAATCTCGTTAATAAACACCATGGAGTACTATGCTGCCATATAATCCATCCTCACTGAAAGGAAATGAGCCACCTTTGTTATTTTGTCGACGATGACCCAAATCAAATCATGACCGCGCTGCGATCTTGGTAACACAACAATGAAATCCGTGGACATACTTTCCCATTTCTAATTGTAAAACCGAACTCTCACCATGAAGCCTAACATAACTGAACTCTAAGCTGATCCAGAAATCAATACCCCTAAGTCCCGACTCGCTAAGTTTCGTGCGTGGAATGTCTCGCAAGCGAAATTCAAACAAGGAACCTCTCCGATACACTACTGTCAGCTTGTCGAGATAAGGAATTTGTCAACTCAAGACCCCTAGTGGTACAAGAATCATCTAACTAAAAAAAAACACTTATCTCTAGACTCAACGGTTCATCACACAACAAATAATCCAACTTCGTCTATTCAATACAGATGCCACTATTCATCAATCATACCTCGATACTCAACTCATAATCGACTTGCAGATGGTATTGAAAGCTCAAAAGCCAACTCTACTCCGAGTTGTAAATAACACTTGCCTTGCACTTATATTGATGATGAGTCAACCAATATGGCAACCCTTATTATCCATTAAGGCTGCACATGTGCATAAGCATACAACTTCTATGCACTTACAAATATTTTTCCAACTTTCCAAGTCTGGACTTAGGTAAATAATATCAGCAAGGTCCATACTCTCTTGAACAAGATAACATCGATAACGTTGCATTCTGGGCGATCAAGGATCCCTCACCTAAAGTTTTCGAACTAACTCGAGATGCAATGTTCCCCCTTGCCTCCTTTCTCATGGTTTGGTCGCTCTAACCCAAGGCAATAAACCCTCGCTAGATTCGACTTACCGCTCTTTTTTTTTAAAACACGTAAGGAATTCAACCTATCCGACATGATTTTCGTTGGACTGTGAGTATATTGGAACTTTCTCATCGAACAAGAAATGAACTTGGTTCTTCAAACCACTAATAAGGCTTGTACATTTTCCAAGCAACGAGGTAAGACAAAAAATTCCCACTAATCATACCAAATCAGAATATCGGATTTGGCACACTCACCATCCGGATACTCATCTTCCAGTACACCAACGCTACCTGATCCTTATGAAGAACGGTGTGATATCCAACATGTCAAAGGTCATAAATATAAGGTAGCGGGTACCTTCACGTGTCGTGACCCCAATTAACACTCAGTAATCCACACATAACTGAAGTAAAAATTAAATATATTACGAACCCATTCGCGGGTGTTTGCCAAAGAGTACAAACCCTCCTTACAAAACTTCTCAACATCGGTCGAAACACTCTCTTGTTGTCCCCCTACAATGGAGGTTATGACAACCATTTCAGTGAATGGGTCAAATATTTGAAACCCAAAAATGCCTCAATCCTTGTCATTAATGACGACACTCACATGGCAACACTATCATCAATCACGCAAAAACTAACTGAGCTACACACGACTCTACCATTATCAAAATACCATCATGGTGTGACTATTCACTAGTATAAACATCACCATAATCGAATATCTTATACTTGGTTTTGAAACGCATCTTTAATCACACACGATCTAAGTAAACATCATGTCACTAACTACTCACTCGTGCTATAATTCACATTAATACATAACAAGGTCCACAACATAGCCACATTCCCATATATGATGGATTCAAAATCAAGAACCCCCATTATCAACGTGCAACAAATTAGTACCCCCAATCACCGGATGATAACATAAAACTTGAACTCGTGGATATATCACCAACTCAAGCGATCACACTCGCATAAAATGAAACGCCTATTGAACACTCCCTCGTGATGTTCTCACTTGACAACTCGTCCCTCGAGATCCTCTACTCACCGTAGGGTTCACAACTGGTAACTCCAGCTCAAGTCCATCCCTTAGCACACCCATATTCACATCCCGGTCTTAATAACTTTTAACAAATATACCGATGTTACAAAACAAGATAACCACATCTTATCGAACACCCATTCTAATCTAAGGATTTACGAAGAACACTGAACTCCAATCGTTACCAAATATGGAAAGAAAACTCCCTCGAAAATTCTGGAATTCTCCAATGTCGATCCTCATATGACCTTGCGATATGGACTTCCTCATCCCCAGTATCAATGGCTAAGACATCGCAACATTATTAATACATTCTCACGAACTTGTTCGTGATAACTTGCCGAAACATTCCACTTTGAACATGTGAGTATCCAACCCACTAAACTATCTTGTGCATGACCGAACACACACCTAATTGGCCTTAAGTTTATTCCATTACAGATTTTATCCGATCAGAACACCATGGAACCGCTCTATCACCCCAATACGATATCTATCGCTTGTGTGGACAACGTGTAGGTTTACATGCCTACCAAACTTCCCTGATACCAACACAATATTTCAAGGATAATCACTTATCCATTCTAGATTCAGACTCATGAATCTCTCATTATACATCATCAAACGGATGAATCTAGTTCGTTCTTTTCACAGGTACGATGACACTCTTGCATACACCAAAATTGGACCCCTCAGGTCATCTTTTGACGGGGTGGGACATACACCGATTTGGAGTAGTCCTCTCTCAAATCACAAACCTTACTTTATATGTTCATGAGTGATAATATACTCTTATTATCACAAGACTTACTTTGTTAACCATTCGTTTATTAATATATCATCGAATGCCTCAACAGTCTGTCCATCACGGATGGAACATGATGTTTTCTTCTTAAGAAAATGTCACAACAACAACTGGACCACATAATTTTAAGGTATGCCATATCTAAAGCTCTACCCTTACACATTGGAAACAACTTCAAACAACTACACGCACAAGTGGTACCAACAACTCAGTGGTACTACATGGTGGGCTATAACTTATACCAACTTCTTTACATCCATAAGAGCGACGATATTCAAAGTTGATAATGCACAGCAAATATACGGGTGTTTCCTCCCCCTAAAGCATTAAAAGTCAACTCAATCATTAAGTTTAACATAGGTTTTCTCGCCTACTAGTGGGCGATTAAACTATGATAGTTGCACGTGAATCGCGGTCTCGAAAAATTCTTGGACCCTATGCCCTCCCAGAGTCCACATCTCATCAAATGACTATCTTCAAAGATAGTAAGTGAACAAGTATCTAAATTTTTTTTTATTCAAGTGGAGCACTGGTCATAATTACAACAAGTACTCATACACAGACCTCACGCGTACTATCCTGTGGTCGATCGAAGATTCACCTCATGCGTGGGATGTCTCACGAATGAAATCCAAACAAGAAACCCTCCCTATACACTAGGCTAGCTTCGAATTTCCCATCAAAATCGCAGCGTGAAGATCTTCCAAGTCATTGAATACAATACCTAATCGTAAGGCTTTACGTATCAAGGAAACGATGCGCGAAAAACGTAACGGACGCCCTCAGATCCCTAAAGGCTCTAAAACCGTGTTCTGATACCAACTGTGACAACCCTCCATAGGTTATCTCTTCACACACACACACACACACACACACACACACACACACACACATATATATATATATATATATATATATATATATAGAGAGAGAGAGAGAGAAATAGATTTATGTATCATCTATGTATGTGTTTCTTTGATTTTATAATATTTGCTTAACTCTTAACTTTCAGGATGTTCAAAGTAAATGGAAATTATGTATTAAAATTTGTATCTACATTTTAAAATTTGCATCAAAACTTACAATACCTTTGATATACAATGCCGTCAGTTTCTCTTTCTTTGCTATTTCTATCGCATCATGTCATAATTGAAGCCATGCAATTTACGCTTTGCTTTGGGGGGAAGGGAAAGGACTTTAGCTACGTGTGCTTTGATTTTAAATCGACATTTATAGGTATTCACATTTTAATATTATTTTTATTGTCATTTGTATTTCTAAATAAGATACTATTAATCAACTCTAATCAGTCGTTGGAAAATGATGTATCAAAATTTTGTATATTCAACATAATGTCTATCAATTGCAAATGATTAAGGTATTTAAGCCCTTGTATCAAGATGTGTTTTTATGGTTTTCTCAAATTTGAAGTAATGAAGCCCATGTATCAAGATGGGTTTTTGCAAATCTGATTAAAATGGTTCTTGGAATTTATAATTTTTTTTATCTCTCACTCTATTAATATGTTTGATTATGTTAGAACTGTAATATGATTGTTTATAAAATTATTTGTCAAGGGGTGCATAGTTTCCTATTGCTTGAATACATAGTGGTTAAAGATGTCGTACCACACCTGCGATTGGCTACTACTTGAATACACGGTCCATGAAGTTGTCCTACCAATATTGAATACCATTATATTTAAATTTTTATGAATCATACCTTATATTTATCAACTTTTCCAATGTTTTGAACAGGATAAACAATCATTAATCATGCTTTTGCACTACTAAAGTGACAGTTGTCTTTCTTTAGTTTTGAGTTACCAACTATTTATTCTTATGATTATTGGTAAGCATCTCGTTTCTTTTAATTTTTCTAGAAAAAATTGCTCTTACTTTATTTGCCAAGCATCACAAAAACTCAGCTCAACTTAGCTGAGAAATTGAACACTGCTACTCAGATTCTATAATAGATACATCACCCTTTCCTTTTTGTAGATGAAATTCATTGTTACACCCCGCCTAATTTTGACGTCGGTCGCCACCAAAACTAAGCCGGTCGCGAGTCAATAAAATACCATTCTTAGCATGAGACAGATATGAGACATAAATAAATCAATCCTTAAGATAAATAATTGAATCAAACTCAATTGATAACAACAACTGAACGACAAAAGATCCATCACATGCTAAACTCCAAATAGTAAGCTAATATCCAATAATACAAAACTGAATAAAATCCATACAACTTTGGAACTGAATGGCCCAATCAAAATCATAAACTGTGTCTCAAGGTACATACGAAGGAATGGAAAACTAAACTAAATCAATATGCAGAAGGTAGAGCAACTCCAACTACAAGCAAATCTCCAAATAGTTCTAAGCATCTTCTCCAAAACTTATCCTTAAAAGTTAGTCAACGCACGAGGTCAGAGCCCCGAGCATTAATACACACTACTCCCCTCAAATAGGATCCTTGAATCCAGACAGTAGCATTATACGCAATAAAAATCACAATAAAATATTTTAATTAAACGCGATCAATATAAATCACTAACTACCCGCAAAAATCCCCATTTAAAAAGGCACACCAATATGATTTTAAATTTCCAAGTCCCACGATGTTAATTAATTAAATTTACTAATTTTTATTATTTTTCTCACTTTTTATTATGATGATCCTCCCGTCTTGGATGGTAATTTCCACCGAAGTGTCACACTTCCCCTTGTCAATCATCCTCTGACCCGTTTAAACTGTCGGCCCTGACACATTCCACACACGACATAACATAAATTGTCCTCTGACCCGTTTAAACTGTCGGTCCCCGACATATTATGTCGCCACAAATTTTAATACCCGTTTTTATCTTAGGCATTAATTCTCAATTTCACAATTTAAAAATTACCCCACCCTTTTAATCGATGTGAGATCCTCAAAAATACCCCTTAGTCCCATACCTAGGGGTCCCAAAGTTATCAATACGTCCTACCCTATGTATAAGATGAATTTCTAACATAAACCTCAACCTAGTTTCATGCTTAGGCTGGCGTAAAGACGATAAAGCGACAAAAGTCAGCCCACCCCCAACATAATAAAGTCGTAATAATCTACCCTCACTAGTCCCATACTTAGAAGACGTAAATCATAAAAAGGCCTACCCACTAGTCCCATACCTAGAAGACATTCTAAACTAAAGGGAGAGCATAAATACCCAACAACCCGTCGTTACAATGACAATTTAATAAAACCAACAAGTCACATAAATAAGCACAATTAATTAAAGTACCAAACAACGCATGATAGTCCAATTCAATTAAATCTTAATTTAATTATCTCAACGTCATAAACACCCAAATTAATCTCATATAATTATTTTAAATTAAATAAACCGAGATTTCATCATTAATACAATAATATTCCAATTTCATTACCTTAACACAAATTACGTGAGTTATATGCCCCCGAATTCATTTATTTCAAAACTAGGGTTTTTCTACGTGCATCCTACACCAATAAAACCCAAAATTCACTCATGAATCCTATGCGCCCAAGGGTTACGAATATTATTCATATTAAGATATTTCATAAAAACAGCCCCAAGTTTTATGTGTCCACTTTCTCTAATTAGATTCCTAATTGGTTTTAAGAAAAACATGAGATTAAAGTTTAGGCAACACTTAAAACGCATAATACTAAAGGAAAGGAATAGAGTATTCATGCCTGTGATTAGTTGGAGAAAAATCTGAGTAGAAGGTTGAACTCCTCTTGAGAAAACACCAATTAAGCCTTCTAATATAAGGTTAAAATCTTGAATAAGTTTGGGCCTATAGTTCATAGATGAAAGGGAGTGATTTTGGAGAGGTCTTCTGGTTGAAAAGTTTGAGAAAAAGTGATTTGAAAAGTCCAACCACGAATTAGTTCTGACATATAAAGGATTAAGAGTTTGATTAAGAAAAAAGTTCTAATCACATACAAACACTCGAAAAATCATTACGGGTGATCGAATGTCAAAATGGCTTGAAATTTTAGTATGTTGTAGCGAACGTCAAGACAGGACTGCTGTGAAAAATTCATCTCGATCGGATGGTTGGATTTCTAAAAATATTATTTTTATCCTCCTTAGCTCGGATCCTCCCCCGATTTCTATACAAAAAGTTATAATTTCCAAATTTTTATCCCGATTTAAATTCCAATTAAAACCTTATTTTTATATATAAAAATCAACATATTTAATGATAAAATTTATTAAATCCAAAATTTTATTTTTCTTCGATTTTCAAAATTAATTTAAAAATTCCCATTTAAAAAAATCTGGGTTATTACATACTTCCCCACTAACAAGGAATTTCTCCCTCGAAATTCAATGAAACCTAACACTCAAAAATCAGGCCACACTAACAGTCTCCAAAAATAAATCTCGTCTCCAAAAATCAACTTTAAATACCTCACATCTAACCTCTATGCCTAACACTACTTATCACCAAAAGTTTATATCTCCAAAAATTATGTCTAACCCGCATGCTAGACCCAAAATCCAAGACCCGCGGGTTGTCGTATAACCTAAGTTCTGATACCATCTGTAACAACCCGCGCACCCAAAAATACACGCGGCGTGCTACTACGATAAAATTAAACTTAATCCATCAATCAACAAGTATAGAGCATCTAAATGTCCATAATATAAATACAACAACTCCACAATCCTTTCTATTTCCACAATAAAGATTACAATAATTTTCTCTCGATTATAAAATTCTCCAACTACTAATAACTACATCAAAATACGTCTTCCAATCCATGCTCTAAAATAATTCTCCAAAATAATCCATAGCATCCCAATCCACGCTAACCTGCTAACTAAAAGAAAATACGACGAAGTACACAATAAGACAGGAATAGATGCTAAAAAATAATTAGCACAATGAATAAATCGCAATAATACGAATCCACATATACAAATCAAATTCAATACTCAATCATTATATCAATATTAATTTCTCAACAACACATCAATGAGTCACCAGGCCTCACCGCACCGCATCTATGCATTCTTAAGCATATCCAGTTTTTGGACTTTTGGCGGTTGTCCATTCTCCGTGCCATGATAAAATTTCATGACACTATGCTCAAATCACAATATAATATATCACAATGAATCAAATTAAATTCCAATAATTATTTCAGATTTCAAATGAATCACAATTCGATATGAGTGCAATCGACATATAAATAAAAATGGTATACTCTCGAGAGAATTTTGGAGTATATTGTGTAAGTCCCGTACCTTAAAATCATCACATAATTTCAGTCTCAAAATCTAAGCACACCATCAAATTCTTCTCGCGAAAATAATCAAATCTCTAGCCCAAACTCGAGAAAACACCAAATAAACCTTGTAATCTAAGGTTGAAATCTTGAATAAGTTTGGGGCTATGGTCTGTAGATGAAAGGGAGTAATTTTGGAGAGGTCTCCGGTTGAAAAGTTTGAGAAAAAGTTATTTGAAAAGCCAAGCCATGAATTTGTTGTGATATATAAAGGATTAAGATTTTGATTAAGAAAAGAGTTTTAATCATATATAAATACTCGAAAAATCATTACAGACGATCGGACCGTCAAAATGACTTAAAATTTTTATATGTTGTAGCGAACGGCGAGACAGGACTGTTGTGAAAAATTTAACTCGATCGGATGGTCGAATTTCTAAAAATATTATTTTTATCCTCCTTAGCTCGGATCCTCCCCCGATTTTTATACAAAAAGTTATAATTTCCAAATTTTTATCCCGCTTTAAATTCCACTTAAAACCTTTTTTTATATATAAAAACCAACATATTTAATTATAAAATTTATAAAATCCAAAATTCTATTTTTCTCCGATTTCCAAAATTAATTTAAAAATTCCCATTTAAAAAAATCTGGGTTGTTACATTCATATATTTCATTTAGATATTTGACGCGACTCAAAAATTTTCTCTAGTGCATGTGAATACAACTCAAATGTAAGTCGGTCTCGTAAGTAATAATCCAAGAAATTCGGATATCGAACTTAGGGACTAAGACGTGAAGCATAACGTTTACTAAGGGAAGGTGTGTAAAACCTAATGACCGACTCAGGAAAAAGAAAGGAAAAGGTGATGATTTTTTATGAAATCTTCTACGTGACTAATGTAAACTAATTAATAAAAGCGAATTAACTAAAATATGTAAAGATTGAAAATGTTTGATTTTAAATATATGAGAAAAATGGGATTGGAATACGATCCCCCAAACTGTCGATAATTTTGTTGGATACAAAATTTTCAAAAATTGCATTTATAATTAGAAGAAAATATTAAAAATTTTAAAGTACTAAACATATGAGAATTTTACTTCGCATAGTATCTAGTCAATAAATAAATTAACGCGAATGACAAGATTGTCGACACACGTATTATACCCTTAAACACTCTGGTTACCTAAGGCAAATGAAGTTAAGAGACCTATAATACTTGTTTCGATAATATATCAAACCTACGAATTATCTATGCAATTTCATCTAATTTTATATCCAACTTATTAACCTAGGTTGGGTTCATGTACTCCAAACCTCAAATTATCTAGTCGGACATAATAATCCTAACTAAGCATGAATTATTTACGTTGTATGATGACATGATGAATGACAAATAATAAAAAAACATGTAAATATTACCAAAATGGTAGAGAAGTAAGAACATTCATGAACCAAGCTTTGAAAGAAATAAACCAGAATTAATCGATTTTTAATGAAGTTGCAAGCATGAAAAGAAATAAATCTTTCTCTGGATGTTCCTCTACCTTTTTTAACCTTATCCTTAATAAAATCTAGGTTCAAAGAATCCTAATACATGTTTACATAGGTCCCTAAGTTTCTTAGAAGAACTCTCAAAACATAAAAGCCTATAGGCTAAAAAATAGGGCCAAAAATAAAAATTCCACTTCAGGTAATTTGTTACGGTTCTGAAGCATGAAATTTTTTTATCACGTTTCTAGAGCGTTACTAATGGCGAACCGGTTCACCCACCGGTTTGGGTCCTAGGTTCTGCCCAAGGGATGCCTTGTGTTCTTGAAGTTCTCTTATTTACATTACTACAACTAAATTCTATTCTTAACTTCAAATGCGGATAACATTTTCACCGTAGCTCAGATTGAGGTGTCATTTTTTCCAGTGTTCTCGTGATTTCAAGATCTTAAAATTTTCAATTAGCTCCTCCTCTGGGTTCTAGCTGAAAAATTATAAAAATGCCCTTCACTTCCCTTTCTTTTGATTCTTTCAGTGTTTCGATTTTTATTTTCCATCCATTTGCACGAATTACCTAAAAAATGAGAGAAATGCACAAAATACGAAATACTCGTCGAAAAGGATTAGTAGCTTAAATATTAGATAAATACAGATTAAATGCAATGCACCGGACCATAAAAAATGAAATTAAGGGGATACATATGAAATATTTATGCCTAATCAAATCCCCCTAATTTAGAATGTTACTCGTCCCGAGCATGTAAAAGAATAAGATCATGAGTTTAAATGCACTTCTAAACAACTAATACGATAGGATACCTCTTTCGCAGGCAAGGGATTGCATTTAGTATATAAAATAAGTCGTTAAACTCCTAGGTTACCCTAGTAGGACGAGTGGTGTCACGTGAGGGTTTGCAGTGAATTTAGCCACAAAATTTATTTTTCGACTCAAGAAAATATTAAAATAATTAAAAACCGTACAATTTAAATTCTAGAAAAAAAATAACTTCAAATTTTTATTCAATAGATCTCAATTCATAATGTGTGTGTGTGTGTGTACGAAGCCAAAAATAAAACCGCTAACTTCCACCAATTGATCATTATGTTACTTTTCGAAAATTCATTTTGGTTCAATTTCTCACGGATGCACTCACAAATGAATCACTCGGAATGTGAATATTTTCTCTTGGTGTGCATAATATAAAGAGTAAACATAATGGACACAAATTTATGCACACAAATTTAAAGACGAAATTTTTATGGTGAAAAGATCTCATGAATAGGTTACGGTCATTGAAAAATGGGGAACATCATCTTTTAGTCGCATCATTTTGTCCCCTTCATTATCTTTTCATATTTTAGCTCTCCACGCGGTAACTAATTTCGTTATTTGGACTCGGTTAGGACTTTTTCGGGTTATGATATATTGCCTAAAAAATGGAATGGTTGGAAAATTCAAAGTTGAAAATTTCTTTTCTCGATGTTCTTAGGTACTTTGTGGGGCATTTGCTCTTTTTCTCTTTTTTTCTCAATCCATTTTTTTATGTTTTTTTCTATTTTTGTTTGAGCATTTTTTCCAATTTTTCGTTTCTTGCCCTTTTTATTGCACCATTTGGACTTACTTGATGAATTTTTTATTTTTGCAACTCTGGGCTAATTGGGTTTTTCGTGTTAACAATAAAAAACGGTACACTACACCAAATCTGCCGAATTGTCACGGTCATTGACCTTGACAAGTTTAACTTGTCAAGGTCAATGACCGTGACAATTCTGGGGGAGACAATTTTTTTTATCATGGTCATAGACCATGATAAGTTCGTTAGAATTGTCACGGTCATGTCACGATCCCTGACTACGATAAGTTTTGTCACGGTTTAAGACCGTGACAAGCCCGTGACAGTTTATAAAAAATTATCACGGTCATAGACCATGACAAGTCCGTGAAAAGTATCCTTTGTCACGGACTTATCATGGTCAATGACCGTGACAATTCTTGGCAGAATTGAAAAAAAATCTGCTGGGCAGTATGGCCACTGCCACTGCCCAACAGTATATTTGTACCTGTTATAGCAACGTTGTACCTGTTCAAACATCTTATATCCAAATAAACTAGAGATAATGCAAATATACATTCAAAATAGAAACAATATGCAAACGGGACAACTTCGCGTCATGCTATATTTTTGTCATTTCAACGTTCTTATTAATTTACTTATTTTACTAATCATATGCTTTGAACACTTTGGAAGCTTTAATTGTTCAACACCAACCTTCATCTTTATTATAGTCTTCTCCAAAACTTTGGCATTCTCCACAAAGTACCTCAACTGTTCAACTCCATTGTTCGACCCCAATCCCATAATTTTGATTGTCTTTAGGTGTGATCTCAAATAATCAGGTACATACCATTCCAACCACGATGTCCCGATTTGTTCACAACAAAATGAAAAACCCTAATATAAGAAGAAACAACATCACCATCAATTATCTCAAATCTACAAACTATTTAGGTGGAAGTGATGTTATGAACCCTTGACGTACCTCAAAGATAAGAACCTCTAAAAGAGGACAACTTTTGAGAAAATCCAGCACTAATTTCCAGTTCCACTATAAGAATCAGCCACTGCAAGACACTGCACAAGAGAGATTTTATAAATGAATTGAAAAGTACTAAATCTAAAAAATATAGTCATTTATGCAAGCAACAATAGCAGAGATATTATAGCTTACCAACATGGTAGAACATGATAAGGAAAGAGACTTTACATTAGAAATCCTTCGAAGAAGCTTAAATAAACATGTAGCATAACCAAGGGCGGAGCCAGGATTATCATAAGGGGTGGGCTAACAACAAGCAAATATTCATAATAATAGTGTAGTGCCACCCAACAAGCAAATATTCATAAAAATCGAAATTAAAATTGAAATATTCATACAAATATAAATACATTACCTGTAGTTTCACCCAAACAGCTAACTTGAGCTCATATGGCACCTCCTTCCAACTAATGTACCCCGGACAATCGTGTAAAATATAATTCCCTTCATATCTGAACACTAAGAAATGCCATAATCCTATGGAGTTATGCTCTGAAAATTCCTTCCAACCGTAGTGTAGCCAAACATCACCAGTTGAAGTTGCCAATTCCACTTTCCATATTTTTTCATGTTTTTCTAGAGGTTCCAAGTGGTGGGGTATGGATACTAGTAGCAACGGAGTGCTTCACAAAGTGGGCTGAGGCGATACCACTAAGAAGGGCAACAGCGGGAGTAGTGAGCAACTTCATCAGAGAATACATCATCTATCGTTTTGGGATCCCAAAGGTTATCTTTTCAGACAATAAAACCCCTTTCGTCAATTCAGTAGTAACGATGCTCACAGAAAAATACTCCATTGTCCATCACACCTCGACGGTGGCATACCCAAAGGGAAACGATCAAGCCGAAGCAACTAACAAAACTTTGGTCAATATCTTGGATAAAACGATGGAGGACTTCCCAGGATCGTGGGATGACAAGATACCAGTTGTCTTATAGAACTATCGGACGACTAAGAGTAAGCCCACGGGGTACACACCGTTCTCTCTTATTTATGGGGCTGAAGTGATTCTCCCACTAGAGCTAGAAGTTCTCTCTGCTCGATATGCTCTGTGAAGTAGTATGCTCCCTCGAAGTAGACATGTGAAGTTGGAAGCGTTGGATGAACACAGAGATAATGCGATGTAACACTTTCAAATATATACGAGATAACTTTCTAGGGCATATGATAACTTAGTAAGACCAAATAAGTTTGTGGAGGGAGACCTTGTATTAAAGGCAGCAGTGAAACATATTAGGAGGATTCCTCTACCTAAGTTTGCAGCGAATTGGGAGGGACCTTTCATCGTAAAGGAGGCTCATGACTCAGGTTATTGATTAATTTCAAAATTGGAAGAAGATAAACCATTCAAGATGAACAATAAATGGTTTAAAGTTTATCATGTGTAGGCAGTTATGTTTGACCATTGATATAGTTGGTTGTTATGAATACACAAGTTCTTTGTTTTTATTATGATGAGTGTACAAGTTCTTTTTATTATGGATCAAGAAGAGATGAAAGAATTATAGAATTTCACACTTCACAATATAAGCAAACAGTTGTAACACAAAGATATGGCATAAGGAAATAAGTATCTTTTTCCATTCATAAACTTTGGGGGCATTACAAAATTGGGAGTTGTTGCCCAAGAATTACATGAGAAGAAAAGAAAAATATATATACAAGTTCATTCGCCAAGAAGGAACCACAAATCTAGAGAAGAGAAAAAATCTCCAGGGATACCCGTTGAAGCTGCTTGGCAAGACCGTTGAGCTTTGATAGAGACCTCCAATCTTGTCTGCGCCTGTGTGCGCTCAATCAGGAGTTTCTCTAGTTTCGACTTCGTCGTGCGCAGATCTTCTTTGAGGTCCCCCACCTCTTTTTCAACGGTTTCAAGAAGAGGTGCTAGCTTGGACAACTTGGCTTCCTCGGTGCGCTGATCCTCCTAGTGTTTTCGTAAGAGCTCTCTCTGGCTGTCCAACCGCTATCCCTTCAAAGTCTTCAAATGCGCTATGAGCGAGTTAAAACAGAACCCGTCATGACCCAAACCCCTCAGATAACCCAGGAATTGGTTGAGGAGGGGTCTGGTAACGTTTACAGTTGGAGTATTAACGATTTCAGCGACGACGGTGGCCATGCCTTGAAGCCTGTAGCTCATAACTGAGATGTTTGAACGTAGGCAGTCCATCGTGAAGGTTTCATGATGATGGCTCACAAGTTGCTCAATTGCCAAACGGTGGTTTGCAGGTACGTGGGGAGAATTTGGAGTACCATCAGGTAGAAGGCGTGAGGAGCCAAGTCGGGCAGAGGAAGCTCGCATCCAGATTCTCTCTCAGCAGCACCTGTCGTGGAGCCCTGATCATTATGGCTAGATCCTTCGGGTGCGGCAGGTTCACGATGGTGCGAGCCAATAGGCCAAGGAACTGGCAGAGAATCCTCTCGTGCAACCTGCGAAGAGTCAAAGGAAATACGGAGTTATGAAAAATCTTAACAAGTGTTTTTGTTGTTAAGTCACCGATATAGGTGGAGTTTTTGGAAAAATCTTAACAAGTATTTTCATTGTTAAGTCACCGATATAGGGGGAGTTTTTGAAAAAAACTTAACAAGTGTTTTCGTTGTTAAGTCACCGATATAGGTGGAGTTTTTGGAAAAACCTTAACAAGTGTTTTCATTGTTAAGTCACCGATATAGGTGGAGTTTTTGGAAAAATCTTAACAAGTGTTTTCGTGGTTAAGTCATCGATATAGGTGGAGTTTTTGGAAAAATCTTAACAAGTGTTTTCGTTGTTAAGTCACCGATATAAGTGGAGTTTTTGGAAAAATCTTAACAAGTATTTTTGTTG
The DNA here is from genome assembly GCA_949130495.1 of Sambucus nigra. Taxonomy (NCBI): domain Eukaryota; kingdom Viridiplantae; phylum Streptophyta; class Magnoliopsida; order Dipsacales; family Adoxaceae; genus Sambucus; species Sambucus nigra. Next base: position 445,695,909 of record OX422218.1, on the reverse strand, counting down.
TTAAATCACCAATATAGGTGGAGTTTTTGAAAAATGTTAACAAGTGTTTTCATTGTTAAGTCACCGATATAGGTGGAGTTTTTGGGAAAATCTTAACAAGTGTTTTCGTTGTTAAGTCACCGATATAGGTGGAGTTTTCGGGAAAACATTAACAAGTGTTTTCGTTGTTAAGTCACCTACATAAGTGAAGTTCGAGGAACTGAGAAATACAGATAAATTAGTAAAGTACCTTAGCAGCAGTAAGAGAGAGAATGGGAGTCACCACGGGGCCCCTCATGGTAGAAGTCGTCGGAGGCGGGCTCATTTCCTCAGCAGCATCAACGGGGCCCTCGGCTGAAGAAGCTTCATCGGTAGGCAAACCTCCCTCGCCAATATAAGGTACTAAAGATAGCACGGGCGCATCATCATAGGGAGATGCCGAACCCTCAAGAGATGTCCCAACGGGAGCAGCAGCACCAACCTGGGCCTAGAAAAGAAAAAGACCACTCATGGCAAAGGGTGGAGAGAGACGTGGAGAGATCTGCAAATGTAAAATAAAGTGTTAGATGCAAGGGGTAAACACAAAAGAATAAGAGGAAGTAATACATCTAAATTATCCCCGTTATGGCACCAAAAAGAGGAACCGCAGTAAAGGGTCTGTGTGACACCCCGACTAATTAAATACTGGGTAGCTACTCCTTTATTAAAATTAATACAAAATGCCAAGTTGGTTCAGTTAATAGCATCACTGTCGAAAGCATTTTTATGATTACTAACCACCTAGTATTTAAAAAGCGAGTTGCCAATTTTAAATTAAATCTGATTAACATGAAATAAGTGAAGAATAAAAGAATAACATAACCATACACAATAAAGTCCCAATAGTGAAATCAACAAGTAATAATGAGTCTGGAGGAAATACTCCTCACAACAATCCCAATATGGAAATAAATAAAACAAGTCTGCATCCTGAATTAATTACAAACCAATGTCTGAATAACTGAAATATAAAATGTCTATAATAGAAATGGGCGACATGCCCTACAAATGATGAACACTGAATGGAGTCAAGACAAAAGAAGCGTCTACTAGCAAGGCCCTGTAACTTCCACAAACAGCTACAGCTCGTCACCTGAATGGAAATCCTATGCATGGTGTCCTTGTGGCTGGGCACCTAAAAGGTTTTTACAAAAATAGATTTGAAAGCAAACGGGTCAGAGCCCGAAAGTGGAGAGTATTTTAAAAACAGCAAGTGCTTTAATAACATTAAAACAATGAATGCAAAATACATGTTAGGACGTGCACTCACATGAAATACTCACCTCTCGACTACTTGTGCACTCCTAACGTACCGTACCCATCTAAGAGACATTCATATCCAACTAAACCGTCATAAGTTCTACCCATTTCTACTCGATTCCCATTATACATTCTAACGTTATCAATTAAATAGAGGGCTTTACTTAAACTCGAATTCTCACTTATTAGCAATACAATTTACTGGAGATTATCCCCTTATTTATCTTCTCAAGGAGTTACTATAAATTATTCTCATAATTAAACATGACAAGTCTGTTCATTTAACCGTATATCATTCACATCATAAATATATAATACAAGCACCCGAGACTAAGCTGCGGTGCACACATACTCTGCTATCCATCCTGGTACATCACGTACATAAGGATCACGCATTCCGAATCTCTCAGGAATCGTTCTCAGATAACAACAATCACAAACAATGGAGGCGAACACAGTCCCATCACATGGGTCACGCACATACCTACGCTCCCACGATCAGCAGTCTTATTAACTTCCCAATAAATCCTTCTCTGAACTATGTCCTCGAGGTACCAATCTAAATCCGGTCACACAAAGATTAGATGGCCCTAAGCGAGCATAAACCTCCCGTGATAGCAAGTATGGTAGGTATGTCATACACATAAAATCATATACATATACTAAGCATGCACACATCCTAGTAATTATCATAATTTATTAGTGTTATACTTCTCATTCTGATACCAACTTATAATGTTATGCAATTCACATATCCTCGGTTAATACTAACATTTAAATCGTCAATTATTCTCACATCGTAATTAGTCACTCACGTCCTAATCCACAATTTTCATTTGGTTCAAATCACACTTCTATGTTTTACTCTTCAATATATCCCAAATATCCCAACTATATCAATTAGTCATCAAGGGAATGTTATCTTTACAATTAAACCAGGTTACGGGACATTAGAAATCAAATCAGGCCAAAAAGGCCAATCTGTCATAATTTGTTAGAAGTCTCGTTTGAACGACCTCGTTCGAACGAGAGTTCGTTCGAATGAAGTGGGCATCTAATGAGATCTCGTTCGAACGAAAGGCATCGAACGAACATCCAACTCGTTAGAAGTCAAACTGTCAACTCGTTAGAAGCTCGTTCGAACGAGCTCGTTCGAACGACCTGGGCAGGCCTTCTAACGAGGTGACAGTTTCGAGCCCAGAATTCTCCTATCTCATTTTTCCTAACTTTCTTCACCTCAAATCTCATCTAAACGTCATTCCAACAGTAGTTCAAGGTTTCTAATAATTCCTAAACTTACTTAGATCGTATTTTAACATAAATATGGGGTCAAATCTCCCTAAACAATACCCAATTATCCCCCAAACCTTATGAGTATGAACCCTAGAAAATTTAAGTCATCAATATCCATAACTAAATCCGTTTTTGCATCATAAAAATCATATTTTTTTTAGTATAATCACCCAATAACAATTCTACATGCAATTCCTATATCACAACCTGAATTTACAACTCCAATTTCATGGGTTTTTAGAAATCTCCCAATACAATGCAATTATATAAATTTCTAAGCATGGAAGAAACATTCGCTTGAAATTAACGTAATTAAACCACTTGCCTCGGATTGTTCTCTGAATTTGCTATTGAATTGATGAAGGTTGCTCTCTCTCTTTCTCTCCCAAGGTTGAAGGTTGAAGATGGAGGTTAAGGTTTTCTCTTTGGGAACTTTTCTAACTTCCTCCTCTAACTCCCGTTGCCCTCTAATCACTTAAGTGCTGGTAATGGCTTAGTGGGTCATTAAATTCCCTATTTTTAATTCCCAAAATTCGTTGGTCAAAAATCCCAAAATTCCAAAATTACCGAAATACCCTTTTACGTTGCCGGTATGGCCTAAAAATGCCCCGGGACCCAAACTAAACCCCCGGCTAGTGTTTTCTGACTATTTCGACCATTCTGGACACGTTGGCGCACTCAAAATGACCATACGGTTGATAAAAATAAAATTTACTTTTTAATTAAAATAATTATATTCCCGACGCGACTGTCACACGCGTCCCAACAAAATTTCCAAATTGCCGTATTTCTATCTCGCGACAATTTAATATTCTTAATATTCATATATTGCCATATATACGCATTATAATCAAATACCAACTCACATCTCGTTAGTATTTTATCCGGATTAATTCACATTTAATTTAATTAATCCCATAAATAAATATCGATAAAAATGCGGGGTATTACAGTCTGGTCAATGCAGGCGGAAGGAGAATGTTAGCTATCAGTGATGCCACTTCCATGTAAAAAGGCCCAGCATATTAGAAATGATAAACAGAATAATGGGACAAATAAAAGTTATAAGACTTGGCAAGAAATTTACCTGCGGGGCACTCTCTTCAACCACAACGAGGGGCAGAGACACCTCTTGCTCCGATGGCAACTCAGAGGAGGCAGCAGTAGTTCCCTCTGGTTGACCAGGCACTTCAGCAGACTCAATGGTGGCAGCCTCCCTCGCAGCTTCTTTGGCCCGTTGCGAGGATGAACGGAGAGAGTAAATCAGACTTATCAAGGGGGAATGGGGAAGAGTAGTGTCTGCTGGAGAAACACCCCCCCCCCCCCACACGAAGCGGCTTACAAGGGGACTGGGGGGCAGGGCCTTTCTTCTACAACTCCCTGCACCAAAACATTTTCCTATTAAGAAATGAGCAGAGGCAACACACCTTAGGAAAAGGGGAATAAAACAAAATAAAGAATGCACACATACCTCAGATCCAGAGGGAGAACGAGAAGGTATAATTACTGGTGAAGGCGGCGAGGAGGCAGCAGTAGAAGGAACTGTTGATGGAGGTTTATCAAGTATTTTTCTCTTCTGGGTCTTGGTACCCAGCGTTTTCTTCTTGGAGCTCGTGGCACCACCAGTTTCAGACACCCTCGTCCTTTTTCTCCTTTTTGCCGCTGGCTCTGTGGGATCAATCACGATCGTGGGAAATGCGCCCGGAGGAGGAACGATGACAGCGCACCGTTAAAACTTAGCATGAATTCTATCGACTTCAGCTTGCACCTGCCTCCTTAGCTCTTCAGCCATCTCTGGAGACATAGGAGGGGGAATGGAGGCAATAGGTAATGCCTCCAAGGGAATTTGTGTTTGAACTTGGGCCTTAGACTTGGACTTCTTGGCCTTCTTAGCAGGTGGCTGAGAAGAACCTTCTCCCGTGGAAGCTTCGATTGAAGGGGTAGATGGTTTGGGGGCTGCAACGGCCTTGGGTTTGAGCGTGGAAACAGGGATCATAGGGAACTATGGAGGAAGTTCAATGGGAGGTTCTTTGAGGGTCTGGCTTAGAGGGAACTCAACCCCGAGAACGGAATTGCCCTTCACCCCAGCTCCAGGGCAGAAAATGAAAGAACTGGAGGATACATGGGATCCCCCTCGATGAATTCAGCAATTTGGGCCAGTTGCCTCGACCAATACTTTATTGTAAACAGAGGGGTCACATCCCCTTATCGGGTGATACTGGGGATATTGACTCACCCAGCGAGTGTAGAACTCACTCCCCACGTGAAAGTTGAGGAGAATAGAGAACATGCCTCACCAAAGGACACCTTGGGGTTAGATAATTGAAACACCGGGCGAGGGGCCCCTTGATCAAAGCCAAAATGATGGTTGCATCGGTTGGGATTATAGTGATCACTGGTGTATCCCCACTCGGTGTATGAGGGCTGGTATTCTGGTGAAAATAGAAGCACTACGGCCAGTGAGGGGTCTTCAGTAATGAGGTCTACAGTGGTTGGCTGGACCACTCTTGCCCCATGTTTGAAAAAATCACATGTATAGAGAAAAATATCCTCTTCATAGGGCCTCATTACAAAACTTAAAAAGTCATCGATAAAAGAGGTCAGCTCCTTCCGGCTCTGCCTCTTGTGGTACACAAAGGAGCAAGGGGCAGGATTGTTTCCCCCAAAGGAGGACGGTTAGTCTTGGCTGCTACAACCAGGAAGCGCACATAAAGGAAGCCCGTTAGGAGGACGCAGTCGGCAAAGTTTGCCAGGTTGTAACGGCCCAATGATCTCTCCATGTCCAGGTGGACTCTATCAAGCCATGTGTAGAGGGATCCCAAAGCGATTGCAGCTAGGGGAAACTTGATACCCCGGGCCAAACGAAGAGATATATTGATGAGATCCCTTCGGGGCTAGTCGTTGGGTTTTCCCATTAAAAAGAAGCGAGAAAGAATGATAAGGATATAGGCAGGAAGTTCCAGCGATGTACCTTGTCCAAGGGAGGCCTCAAAGGAACCACCTTCAGAAGGGTACTTGAAGAATTAGTTGATAAGAGAAGTTAAGGTAGCCTTGTTTGAAGTACCGATACACCTTCGGCATATACGGTCCAATTCCAAACAATCAGCAGTCTCTTGTGTATCCAGGGCTTCATCGGAGTAGGGCTCATGTCCTGTCACCTCAAGGCCTAGGATCTCGCACACATCCTCCAACATTATTATAAATTTTCCCCATGAAGCGATGAATGTATGAGTGGTAACGTTCCAGCGAGATACCAGATCTGGTAGGGCAGCATTATTTTTAGAAAGGGTGAACTCACCAAACCACTTGGACCGATGAAGACCGATCTTAGTGAGGGTATTAGCATGGGAACTCTGCATATAGGAGTTCCAAGCAACAAAATGAGCAGGAGAGCCCCCAGGACCTTCAAAGTCGATGTGGGACCATGGTAAGTCCCCTCGCTCAAGGTGAAATATGAGAGTCCCCTCGGGAGTTCTCATCTTCATCACCAAGCGTCATGGAATACTTGGCATTAAAAATTCAACTCTTAACAAAACCCAACAAACTCAACACCTTTGCTAAAAATGAGGGACCGGCGGTAGAAGCGCAACTGTTCTTGACAAGCGACAGTCAATGAGGCGGCAGGGGAGGCGACGACAACATGGATGGCGGATGTAGAACTAGTGGCAGGTGTGGCGGGGTTGCTTGAAGAAGAAATTGCAGACAACAACAGTATGAAAAAGATGGGTAAAAGAAGAGTTAGGAATGAAGAGGGAGATGCACAACCACAGGTGGTGGCGTAAATAAGGAGAGAAAGAAACTAGGTAAAATCTTGGTAAATAATGGAGTTCGCAGAGAGTTTCTCTCTCTAAGGAATACGGGAACTTGAGGAAGAAGAAGGAAATAGAAGGGTTCGAAAAAAGAGACGTTTGAGACCTTTTAAAACTTTTAAACATATAGTTTGAGTTTCCCACCACCGCACGTGCAAGGCCGCCTATAATCATTTCAAATGAACACGTGGCACTTCACGAAGTGTTCTGACAGCTGAAAAGACAGCGCTACATCATCTATGAGGTGACGTCTGGGGAATAAAAAGGGTTGCCTTCCTAAGAAACTTTGAGTTTTGGTGCCAATTTTTTTGTCAGATATATCCAGTAGCTCCCAACGAAAAAGATGTCTTAACGGTTCAGAAAGCTACGATGTCCCCTTGACACAAGTCCAAACGTTGTTTAATTTGTTACTCAGTTACATCGGGGAGAATTTCTACTTTTTCGAACATGGAGAAGCATTACAAGGGAGAATTTCACTTATCAAGAATTAAACTAAGTATTTGAGAAGGGTAGTAGGCCTTTCGGGAGAATTTCAAATACTAAAGCTAGAACAGTTGAGGCTCAGCGTGAGGAAAAAGTGGCAATGCCCCTTCACCCAAGCACCAATAAGTTATGGTGCTTCAGCTCAGGTACATCGAGGAGAATTTTACTTTTCCCTGGACATTTTAACGATGTGGTTCTAATGAAAGAAAGGGCGCCAGATTTTTTTCACAAAGAGAGGGCTCATCGTATTGAGAAGTTTCGTGCAGACATTTCTTGTTCCAACAAATCTCTCCATGAAGAGGAAAATGTAGAGGGGGCTTAAAGGTAATCCTGAGATTAGGGATAATTACCCAATAATCAATAGTGTTTTGGGGATTAAGGCACCGTGGCAGCTCGGTGTGGCATCTCAGCGTGGCAGCTCAATGCCGCAGCTCAAGCGAGGCAGCTCAGCGTGATAACCTGTATTTTAGCTTATTGTATTAGTCATAATGTATCTTTATTTATATTTACTATAAGCTATAACAGTTATAATCATGTAATGAGAATAATAAAGAGTTTTAATGTGAGGTCAAACGGTACTCGCGAGAGATCGGTCTTGGCAGGTCCTGGGAGAGCTTTCATGCTCTATCAAATGACCTCACCGTGGGAACTTTAGAGGGACTTGGTTTGGAGGATTGAGAAGTGAGGCACCGTTTGGGATTTTCCTGACCGTATTAGATACACCTAGTAAAACACCGAAGGACCCTGACCGTGGAACCTCGGGCGAAGCAGCACAGAGTTCCATTGGGCGTTGAGTTATGAACCAAACAACCCTCTACTTAATGTCACATCTACTATAGGTGATGTCACTAGCCAGCTAAACAATATCAGACCTGCACTTGAGCAAACCACCGTGGTATTTGGGGCTGTCAGGCAGTTGGTGAGCCACCTCTGCGACAACAGCCCCCTGACACACAGTGGTTAGACAAAAGGCATGTCTTGGCATTTAATAATTATGACATGGAGACAACTAGTGCATCACGTATTTAATGTTGTGACATAAAGTATGAGGTATGTCTTTCATAGTCTTTAATGACTGAGTTGCCTCGGGGATGGTGTAGAGGGCTATTTAAGGACCCCAACCACCCCTAAAGAGAGGATGGTCTTTTTGAGAGTTTGAGAAGTTATTACTAGAGAGAGTTATTACAAACCAGGGGTCTTATTCACTCACCATTGTCATTTATTATGAAGCTTTTAATACTTGATAGAGATTCTTGAGGGTGGTTGGTGTGTTTGGTTGCCTGCCAAAGTGTATCTAGGGCGCTTACTTCTCTCTCCCTCTAGCTAAGTTACTTCTAAGTTCATTACTATCTTTATGAGTTATACACGAGAGATTTTTGAGTTTAAACTGATTCTTATCTTCATTATATTTGTGTTTGCATATTCCATCACTAATCCAAGGTTTTAGCTAATCAGCTTATCATCACCATACTTCAAAGGGGTTACGCCTCCATATCTCATCTAAAGTACCCTCTTACAAATAATATTTTTGAAGATCTTAAATTCCAATTTTTATTTATTTTGAAGAAAAATATTTTTGGCTTTTTTTGAAAATTTCAATTTTTTTTAAAATGATCGAAAATTTATAATTTTTTTGATTTTTTTTGACATTTTTCAATTTGTTTGGGCATTTTAAAATTTTGTGAAGTTTTTAAAGGACACACTTGCCACCCCACCCCACCCCTCACCCCCACCCCCAACTTAGACTTTTTCATTATCCTCGAGAAAAAGACTAAAATCTAAATAAGAAAAGAAGAGTTCGGAAATAAAATAAACAAATATTAAAATGTAATAAGACACTATATAACACCAACACATGACTAAAAAATACAACAAAAAAAATCACCCTATACGCATCGCGGGTGCGACGACCTCTCTCTTAAAACCTACTCAACTCCATGTACGGGGGGTGATAAACTCATCTCCATTTTCCTCGCATCATAAATCAGAAGTCTAAACAATTGGGAATCGACCCAATATAAAGAATGGACAGCTCAAGGCACATGGTGTTATGAGGTGAGTAAAGTTATCGACATGAACTGCCATATCATAACATAAATGGCTAGACTTGAAGGTTCTATCATGTTGAAATTTCGATTCACACGCTAAACCTAGATTTCACTTTAACTCGAAAATGGATAAATCGAGCTTCAAATAGGACGATACTATATTTATGTCCTCAACCTCATCCAAGAACTCAAATGGCACGCATGAATATGGTGGAAAATGACAATGCGGTATGACAAACCATGCATCACCGAGTGGAAACGCTCGAATTATTTTCTCAATGTCGTCATTAATAGATAAAACCTCAGGTTTCAGCATACTTTCAAAAGGTTCATGTGCACATTCATAAAGAAGGAATCTATCTATCCTGTCATTCCAGTCGCTCTCATCAAGGTGACCAAATGAGTCCAATAATGATTTGACTTCAAAAGTGAGGTCCTCATCTACCGGGCCGAATTCTTTCTTAAAATTTTCAAGACTTATATCTAAAGGTAATTCGGTTGTGTCACTATCCCGTACGGTGTTCTCAAGACTCATATTTTTATTTTTACTTTTATTTTTCTAATTTTTTTGGATATTTTGGAATTTTTATTTTTTTATGATTTTTTTGAATTTTTGGGCTTTATGATTTTTTGGGCTTTTTAGGAATTAGAATCAAACTCTTAGATTAATTTGACACTACCTAGTTTGTCTACCTAGCCCCTAGCAACGACGCCAAAAACTTGATGCGACTAAAAAAAGTGTCTTTAATGCGTGTGAATACGGCCCAACTGTAAGCCGACCGCTTAAGTAATAATCCGAGCAAGTCGGGTATCGAACTCAGGGACTTAGACGTGAAACATAATGACTAGTAAGAAAGGTGTCTAAAACCTAATGGCCGACTCACGTAAAAGAAGGGAAAAGATGATGATTATTTTACGAAAACTTCTATGTGCCTAATGCAATCTACTTAAAAAAAGAGAATTAACTAAAATATGCAAAGATTGAAAATGTTTGATTTTAAATATATGAGAAAAATGGGATTGGAATACGATCCCCCAAACCGTCGATAATTTCTTTGGATACAAATTTTCAAAAATTGTATTTTAATTAGAAGAAAACATTAAAATTTTTAAAGTACTTAACATATGAAAATTTTACTCCGCACGGTGTATAGTCAATCACTAATTTAACGTGAATGACAAGATTGTCGACAAGTGTATTATACCTTCAAACACTTCGGTTACCTAAGACAAACAAAGTTAATAGACCTATAATACTTGTTTCGAAAAAATATCAAATCTATGAATTGTCTATACAATTTCATCCAATTTATTAACCTAGGTTGGGTTCATATATCCCAAACCTCTAATTATCTAGCCGAACATAATAATCCTAACTAAGCATGAATTATTTACGTTGTATGATCACACAATGAATGGAAAATAAGAATAAAGAAAGTAATAATATTACCAAAAGGGTAGAGAAGCAAGAACATACACAAACCAAGGTTTAAAAGAAATAAATCGAAAATAATCGGCTCTTTATTAAAGTTGCAAGCATGAATAACAACAAATCTTTCTCTAGATGTGTCTCAACCTCTCTAAACTTCTCCTTATAAAAATCTAGGTTCAAAGACTTCTAATACATGTTTACATAGGTCCCTAAATCGTTTAGAAGAGTCCTCAAAATATAAAACCCTTTAGGCTAAAAAAAGGGGCAAAATGAAAATCCCGCTTTAGGTAATTTGTCTCGGTTCTAAAGCGTGAATTTTTTTTTATGTTTCTGGAGCGTTAATAATGGCAAACCTATTCTCCCACCGGTTAGGTCCCTTGGCTCTGCGCAAATGATGCCTTGTGTGCTCAAAGTTCTCTTATTTACAATTTTGCCACTAGACACTACACCAAAACTGGCGAATGGTCACAGCCAAAATCCCAGACCAAGACTGTGGGTCGCGGACGCCGTGACCATTTCAGGTGCGACCAATTTTGTTGGTCGCGACCCAAGTCCGTGACCAAAAATGGTCACGGCCCGCAGGGGTCACTGCAGATGGTCGCGGACTTGGGCCGTGACCCATACCGCGACGGGAAAAAAATGGTGGCGGCCCAAGTCCGTGACCCATAACCGTGACAAAAATTGGTCGCGACCAAAGTCCGTGACCCATACCCCGACAGGAAAAAAAAGAAAAAAAATGGTCGCAGCCAAAGTCCGTGACTCACACCACGATAAAAAAAAGGAAAAAAATAGTCGCGGACTTTGGCCATGACCATTTTTCGTCACGATTGGGGGTCATGGACTTTGGCCGCGACCATTTTTACACGCGACGAAAAAAATAAAAATGGTCATGGACAAAGTCCATGCCCATATTTAACTATAATGTAAAAAATATATTTTTTTGTCCAATCCTAAAATTGGGGGTCCTGTGACTGCATGGTCTGTTGCTACGTGTAACGTTGAACCCGTACGAGGTGTTACAAATATTTATTATTAGCAAAACAATAAAAAAAAATCACAAATTGCGAATCGAGAACGTTGTTAATAAACTAATATATATACAAACTTAAAAATATTACACGTCTTAATAATTCACAGACCAAAAAAAAAATTGGGCAGAGTTTCCTCTATTTTCTGGACATTCCAAACCTTGTAAATATAAAACCTTCTTATTATAAAGCCTGCGTGGACATAAAATTTAATAATCAAATTATAAAAGTCCACACGGCCATAAAACTAAACAATAAAACAATAAAAGCCCGCATGACTGTAACACATAAAAAAATATAATCCTGAATGTCCAACACATTTTATAAACAATCTTCCTGTTATAAACCATTGCCTCCTTCATTTGTTCCACGTGCAAAAAAGCAAACGATACAACGTTATCCTGCAAATGATAGGATAAAAAATGATATCAGTAACCAAGTAGTTTTACAAAAAAATTATTCAAGCTCAAAAATTGCATATATGAGTTATAATTATCAACATATCAATTCCTACGAGTTACATTGGTCCCGTACGAGGAGTCGGTGCCACTCACGGGGTTGTTTCGAGGTTTCCCCCTCTAGTGCCATATTTTTAAGCCTAAGTTTAGACATTTTCAAATTATAGTCGTATTCTCAAATCGGGAGTCCTATTATAGTGCAGAGCCCCGTTATAGTGCGGAGCCCCGTGATCGTACGATCAGTTCCTTTAAGTTACATTGGTCCCTTATGAGGTGTTGGTTACCCTCACATGGTCGTTCGCAGGCTATTTCGGGTTTTCGCCCTCCAATGCCATGTTTTTAAGCCTAAGTCCTGATATTTTCAAATTATCCCTATGTATTCAAATTGGGAGTCCCGTGATCGCATGGTTAGTTCCTACGGGTTACATTGGTCTCGTGTGAGGTGTTGGTGCGTCTCACGGGGCTGTTCGGGGGCTGTCTCGAGTTTTCGCCCTCTAACGCCATATTTTTAAGCCCAAGTCTAGAAATTTGCAAATTATTCGTCATATTCTCAAACTGGGAGTCCCGTGATCGCGCGGTAAGTTCCTACGAGTTTCATTGGTCCGGTACGAGGTGTTGGTGCCACTCACGGGGCCGTTCGGGGGCTGTGTCGGGTTTTTGGCTTTTAATGCCATATTTTTAAGCCTAAGTCCAGAAATGTGAAAATTATGGTCATATTCTCAAACCTGGAGTCCCATGATCGCGCAGTCAGTTCTTACGAGTTACATTGGTCCCGTGCGAGGTGTTGGTGCCACTCACGGGGTCGTTTGGGGGTTGTTTCGAGTTTTCACCCACTAACGCCATGTTTTGCTTAAGTCAAGATATTTTTAAATTATATCGTCGTATTCTCAAACCGAGAGTCCCGTGATCGCATGGTCAATTCCTAGGAGTTACATTGGTCCCGTTCGAGGTGTTGGTGCCCATCACGGGGTCGTTCGGGGGCTATTTCGGGTTTTCACCCACTAACGCAATATTTTTAAGCCTAAGTATAGAAATATGCAAATTATCATCTTATTCTCAAACCGGGATTACCGTGATCTAGTGGTCAGTTCCTACAAATTACATTGATCTCGTGCGAGGTGTTGGTGCCTCTCACGGGGCCGTTCGGGGGTTATCTCGAGTTTTCGCCCTCTAACGCCATGTTTTTAAGCTCAAGTCTAGAAATTTGCAAATTATTCATCGTATTCTCAAACCAGGAGTCCCGTGATCGCGCGGTCAATTCCTATGAGTTATATTGGTCCCGTGCGAGGTATTGGTGCCACTCTCGAGGCCGTTCGGGGTTGTTTTGGGTTTTCACCCACTAACGCCCTGTTTTTAAGCCTAAGTCTAGAAATATGAAAATTATCGTCGTATTCTCAAATTAGGAGTCCTGTTATCGCGCGGTCAGTTCCTACGAGTTATATTGCTCCGGTGCGAGGTGCTGGTGCCACTCACAGGGCCGTTCGGGGGCTATTTCGGATTTTCACCCACTAACGCCATATTTTTATGCCTAAGTCTAGAAATATGAAAATTATCATCGTATTTTCAAACCGGAGTCCCGTGATCACGCGGTCAGTTCCTATGAGTTACATTGGTCCCGTTCGAGGTGTTGGTGCCACTCACGGGGCCGTTCGGGGGCTGTTTCGGGTTTTCACCCACTAACGCCAAGTTTTTCTTAAGTCCTGGTATTTTTAAATTAATGTTGTATTTTCAAACCGGGAGTCCCGTGATTGTGCGATCAGTTCTTATGAGTTACATGATCCCATGCAAGGTGTTGATTCCACTCACGGGGCCGTTTGGGGGCTATTTTGAGTTTTCACCCACTAACGCCATGTTTTTAAGCCAAAGTCTAGAAATATACAAATTATCGTCTTATTCTAAAATCAGGAGTCTCGTGATCACGCGGTCAGTTCCTACGAGTTACATTGGTCCTGTGCGAGGTGTTGGTGCCACTCACGGGGCCGTTCGGGGGTTGTTTCGTGTTTTCACCCACTAATGTCATGTTTTAAAGCCTAAGTCTAGAATTATGCAATTTATCGTTGTATTATCAAACCAGGAGTCCCTTGATCGGGGGATAAGTTCCTACGAGTTACATTGGTCCCGTACGAGGTGTTGGTGCCACTTATGGAGCCATTCGGAGGCTGTTTCGAGTTTTCACCCTCTAACGCAATGTTTGTAACCCTAAGTCTAGAAATTTTCAAACTGTCCTTGTATTCTCAAATCGGGAGTCCCAGGATCATGCGGTAAGTTCCTACAGTTACATTGGTCCTGTATGAGGTGCTGGTGCCTCTCATGGGGCCGTTCGGGGGTTGTTTCACATTTTTTCCCTCTACTGCCATGTTGTCAAGCCTAAGTCTAGAAATTTACAAATTATCGTCGTATTCTCAAAACAGGATCTCGTGATCTCATGGTCAGTTCCTACGAGTTATATTGGTCCCTTGTGAGGTGTGAGTGCCTCTCACGAGGCCATTCAGAGTCTATTTTGGATTTTCACCCTCCAATGCCATATTTTTAAGCCTAAGTCCTGATATTTTCAAATTATCCTTGGGTATTCAAATCCGGAGTCCTGTGATTGCACGGTCAGTTCCTACGAGTTACATTAGTACTGTGAGAGGTGTAGATGCCTCTCACGAGGTCGTTCGGTGGTTGTCTCGTTGTCTAGAAATTTGCAAATTTATCGTCGTATTCTCAAATTGGGAGTCCCGTGATCGTGCGGTAAGTTCCTACGAGTTATATTTGTCCCGTACGAGGTGTTGGTGCCACTCACGGGGCCGCTCGGTGGCTATTTCGAGTTTTCACCTACTAAAGCCATGGTTTTAAGCCTAAGTCTAGAAATATGCAAATTATCGTCGTATTCTCAAATCGGGAGTCCTGTTATCGCGCAGTCAGTTCCTACGAGTTACATTGGTCCCTTGCGAGAAGTTAGTGCCACTTACGGGGCCGTTCGGGGGCTGTTTTTCCACCCACTAACGCCATATTTTTAAGCCTAACTATAAAAATATGCAAATTATCATCGTATTCTCAAACTGAGAGTCCCGTGATCGCGCGATCAGCTCCTACGAGTTACATTAGTCCTGTTCGAGGTGTTATTGCCACTCACAGGGTCGTTCGGGGGTTGTTTAGGGTTTTCACCCACTAACGCCATGTTTTTAAGACTAAGTCTAGAAATGTGAAAATTATCATCGTATTCTCAAACCGAGAGTCCCGTGATTGAGCAGTAAGTTCCTACGAGTTACATTGGTCCCTTGTGAGGTGTTGATGCCACTCACGGGGCCATTCAGTGATAGAAAGGGGTTGAGGGACCCGAATATCGTCCAGGGTGCACTAGTTCATGGATGTGAGCTTCAAGACATCGAGTCCAAGGTGCTCGTCACGCATGTAATGCTCGAGAAGGAGAACTCCCCATTCTGGTTGCGCAAATAATATGTCACGATGTATATTAGTGGGTGTGTCAATTCGTATATCGTGTGGCCTACTCACCTCCTCAGAGTTAACCTTACCCAATACATGTAGTGACATTATTTGAATTGAATTGTTTTTAAGTTGGTACATTTGAATTATATTTGGATTATATCATGATGCATATTGTCTTGATTTTGAATGTATATTTGCATTATCTCTATTGTATTTGGATATATAATTCTTGAACAGGTACAACGTTGCTATAACATGCACAAATATACTGCTGGGCAGTGGCAGTGGCAAAACTGCCCAGCAGATTTGTTTTCAATTCTGCCCAGAATTGTCACGGCCATTGACCGTGACAAGTCCGTGACAAAGAAACTTGTCACGGTCAATGACCATGATAATTTTTTAACCATTGTCACGGGCTTGTCATGGTCCTTAACCATGACAAACTTATCAAGGTCAAGGACCGTGACATGATCGTGATAAGTCCGTCACAAAAAAAGTTGTCACCCCAGGAATTGTCTTGGTCATTGACCTTGACAAGATGACTTTTCAAGGTCAATGACCGTGAAAATTCGACAGATTTGGTGTAGTGATACATGATGGTAGGTGATTTAAATATATTAAAAATGTGTACATTTGGAGTGAGAAGATTTTGAGAAAAAATTACATGCATTATTGCTCCTTCTCTACTCTTGTTTTTATAACATATTTTATAGTGACATGCGATGGTTGGTTATGTAAACGGATTGTCAACAACGAATCTTTACTTCACCTCCCTCTAAATTTACCATCAAAATTTGAAAAATCCATAGAAGTTCTTAGTCATTCTTTTTATTTTATTTTAGTTTATGTATGCATCTTACCAATTTAAGTTAACAAGATATGGTTATGGTGATCATTTATGTTGTTGTTCTTAGCCCTTTAAGTTTTTAGCTTTGTAGTGGAGAGTGGGATACAATATCTCTTGATTTTTTTTATTAATGTCTGGTTTTAATGGGAACTTTCTAAAACGGGAATTGGTCGAGCTGAACTTGTGGTTTTGAAGAGCCATTTTGTATATAATGTAAACTACCCAATCACTCTATCAAGATCTTCGAGTTCCTACCAAGGATTTTATTAAGGGGTTAGGCCTTGTCATGAACATTTTTGTTGTAGGTTAAGGGGCATATTTTGGAGTTTACATAGAATATTAAGTCTTTTGGATATTAAAGGCCTATGTCGAATGCTAAACTGAATTCACTATATGAGATCATATAAATTATGTCAATATTAATATGAATTTTGACGTATCCATTTACTCATTTTTCTAATCGAGCATCATGACTTTGATGTGTGTATCTTAAGAGGCACTTTGGTTAAAAAGGAATTCAGGAGTAGAATGATCACTCCAGTCGCTAAGTATTTTCACGTGCTACCATACGCGGGGATTATGTCTGATTTGTATTCTAGGTACAATCAATGTCATCTCTTATTAGTTTACCTTTATTTGTTATCGTCATATACTCTAAATTCCTGATTTATCAGTTAAATATTTTTATTTTTATACCTTCATTGGATATCACTAACTTGAATAAGGGACTCGAAATTCAGAATTATAATAAATATATATATAGGAATGTCGATATAATACAACTTGAAAAATGTCATGATTATTACCACACAAAGTAATTTTTTCATGAAATAAAACCCCAAATTTTTTTTAATAGAATCACCAAAAATTCTCATTAACTCTACTATAACATATTAATATGGTATTTCTTAAAGAAATAAATTTTAAGGGACACAAACACCTTGGGTGGAACCAATGTAACTCGTAGGAACTGATTGCACAGTCACGGGACTCCCGGTTTGAGAATATGATGATAATTTATAAATAATTAGACTTAGGCTTAAAAATATGTCGTTGAAGGGAAAAAATCCAAAATAAGCTCCAAATGACCACGTAAAAGATATGAACACCTTGCATGTGACCAATATAACTCGTAACAGCTGACCACATAGTCATAGGACTCTCGATTTGAGAATATAACTATAACTTCCAAATGTTTATACTTAAGCTTAAAAAATTGTCATTAAAAGGAGAAAATCCAAAACAGCTGTGACAACCCGCTCAAAATAATACCGGGTGTCCAGCCCTATACTACATTAAATCAGGTATCTCAGATGGCTCAGTCTCAACATCAACTGACAATACTAAATAATATAAGGCTAACTACCCGGAACTATTAAAAACGGATGCCAAAAATTTAAAACTTTTACTGAACACCAAAATAAAACCAACCATACAACAACTAACCAACAATACTACATCTAGATAGGATGAGTGATAAATACAAACTCCAATAATATAAAAGAGTATAACAAAATGTACAAAGTAAAATACCCGAATATGCTGTCGGGTCACAGACAATACAATAATCTGAGAGATAATATAAAAGCATTAATCTACAACACTTGGTTCTAAACCCGAATATACAATCTGAATCCTACTCTAGATATACAAAAGATAGAAATCGACTAAAACACAATAACGTAACAGTCCGCTACTGCCACAACTCCACGAATACACTGGGTGGATCAACATCCATGGCGTCCTTGCGGAGGAACACCTAAAATAATACAATGTACATTCATAGCAGGAGAAAATATAAACATGTCAGAGCCCGATGTGAATTTTTTTTAAAGCAAGTGCATTAAAATGTATAATAATTATAAATGCATTATAACATGATTTAATGGAGTCGCACTCTCCATAATAATCCAACTCACCACTCAACTAAAGCGCGCAACTAAACGTATGCACGTGATCTCCAAATAAATTCCCAAATCTAATTAGGAAAATAAATCTAACTAATTCCTAATATGAATATTCAATTAAAATCATCTAACTTATCTTCCAATCTACACTTATCTGAATTCCATCTAAATCATATACTTTAACTTTTAATGTTATAGTTCTCTTTTATTCGTTCACTTACTTAACATATAGAGTTTACATAACCATACTCTTACAAACATCTTCACAACACATACACATTCTCTTTACTAGAATTTCTCATATTCTAGTTATAACAACAATACATATAAATATATATGAGTTATTAACATATAAGTGCTAAGGACTAAACTTCTCCCAAGTCTCAATATTGTACTACGTTTGGTGCGTGGGATGTCTCGCAAAGCGAAATCCAAACAAGGAACCCCCCCGTTACACTACTCCTGGCAGTATTGATTTTCGAGATTCATTATGCCTCAATGCATGATGCATGTAACCCAAATTCTTATTATTCAATTAATTAATTTATTATTCCCAATTCTCAACAGTGCATGGCGGTTCGTGCGTGGGACATCTCGCAAAGAAAAATCCAAACAAGGAAACCCCCCGATACACTACTTCTGGCACTGTCGATCATCGAGAAGTATATACATTATATATATGAGCATTAAGGACTAACTTCTCCTCACTCCCAACATTACACTGCGTTTCATGCGTGGGACATCTCTTAAAGTGAAATCCAAATAAGGACCCCCCCGTTACACTACTCCTTGGCAATGTTGGTCGTTGAGGTCCATTATGCCCTCGATACCCAAGTAACCAATCACATCAATAATAGAATAACCATCCAAACGAGCTATAACTCGAGGACGCAGGCTCACAATGCTATCATCTTCAAGTTGCCCAAACCACGTAGAAAACTGGGGACCACCTGGTGGGGCAAAACAACACCCACCTCGTGATCAACTCACACACAAAACGTCCGGGAAGCGGTCATAGTTTCTAACCGACAAGTGAGAATGACACATACCCACGACTTCTCACCCCCAAAATAATAAATGAATATCACATAATAATCACCATGGACGACTATGACTTGGGGAATATCCACACACTGCTCATCGAGCCAGGGTGCTCACCCTCATCGTGCACAACTTCCCACTGATAGCAAGGAGGGGTTATGCTTCACTCTCTCTCTCTCTCTCTCTCTCTCTCTATATATATATATATATATATATATATATATATATATATATATATATATATATATATATATACCATCACATAAGGCATACATACATCATCACATCGTATAAAATTATACCATCATATAAGGTATACATGTCACATTGTTCATATATTCATATTCGTAGTACGCACTTAGGCATAGTTGAATTAATATCATTATTTAGTATATCTCTCTCTCTTGATATACTAATTGTCAATTCTCTCACATCTTCCCCACTTAGTATACACTATACTATTTCTCACTTCAAGTTTTCGCATCACTTCTAGTTATGAATTGTTTCTCAATTCTATTTATGTTAAGGATATTCTCTATCCTAATGCACCTCGATTAACATTTCTCATTGTGTGAGATATCTCCCAAATCAATTATCGTTAAGCATATTTCTATATCCGTATGCACATTTATTAGCATTTATATTCTCAATTTGAAATATGGTTCAATTAATCATATGAACCTTTCAATTTATCCCATTTGGGATTTCATACTAAAATTCATTATCTTTAAGCTCATCTTAACTCTCGCTTATAAAACCATAATTATCTCTCCCTACGGAACACTCAATAATAGTGGGCTTCCCCACTTAGTCTATGCACTATATTCTCTAATCGATATTCCTCAAATTAAGTCAATATGAACCCAATAATCTCTCATAGGGAAACTCCCTAAAATCTTCAAAAAATACTTCATATGATTCCTCTAGAGGTTCCCAATCGATAACCTCGAACGAAACAGAATGAAATTCTCCTTAGAAAACATTTCCAAAAATTCCCCTGTTTTCGAATCAATGCGGCCCCAACAGCGAATCGATTCGGCCTTTCCGAATTGATTCGGTCCAATGGACCTGAGAATCTATTGCATACCGAATCGAATCGATTGGGCCCTAAAGACCTGTAAGTTCTGCAACAGACCGAATCGATTCGGAAGGGGCGAATCGATTCGGTAAGCTCAACAAGCTATGAAATGGGCTATTTTCCTCAAAACCCAAAATTCCCCAAAATCAATTATATCATCACCCAACCATTTCTCTTTAAACCAACAACATATATAACATTAATATTCATCCAAAAACACATTTAAACTGATTTCTACCCTTAAATCCATTTATACACTACAAATCTAAGCTTTTATCCAAAAGTTAGGTTTTAACAAACTAAACCTAAAACCCATAAATTTAATCCACAAATCATGAAATAAATGGTACACAATAATTATTTAGCAAGTTTAATCACTTACCTCAAGTTCGTAGGGTGTGATTCGTCCTCGAGATCGCGTATTGGCAGGAAATCTCCACTTTCTCTCTCTTTCTCTTCTTCTTCTTTCTTCTTCTCTCTTTCTTTCTTTATATTTCTCTTTATCTCTAAGGAGAATTGATCTCCCGTAGGCTTAATAAGCCTTATCTCCCAAAATACACGACTTTAAATGATAATACACACTTTAAATGACTCGGTAACTTTAATTCGAGTCAAATGAGCTTAAAATATTTCGGAACCTAAATAGACTCCATGTACAGTCATTTTGACTTTCTCGACCCTTTCGGAAACAACTACAACCTCAGAATTGCAATTCGAAACACTTTCTAACGACTTCAAATTTTGACCTCTACTGCCAATTTAATAATTCTTCAAATAAAATAATATTTATTTCTCCCAAAATAAATAAATTATCGTCTCTAAAGTCTTGGGTTGTTACAAACTTCCCCACTTATAAGAATTTCGTCCTCGAAATTCAGCTAAGCCTAATACTCCAAATCTCAACTAATTCCTACTACACTCTTCCTCACTAGTCCTATACCTAAACCTCTAACTTCCCACGACGAATTTATTTTAATTTATTTTAAGCTATATAAAACCATTTTTTTTCAACTAGGGCACCCATACACCCTTTATTCGAGCTTTACTTGTACCAATCATAATGAGGCTTCATTTTCCTCCAAAGTTCCACAATTCCACAGATATATAAATTATACTAGCATTTTAATGGTGTACAAATTTTGAATGGTCCAAGGAAATAACTCCTCTCAATTCCTGACATTTGCCACTCTCATGCGGGCGAGGTCTCGCAAGCGAAATCCAAACAAGGAACCCTCCCAATACACTAATATGTAGCGACGTCGGGGATTGAGAGTTTGTTAAATCCGGACTGGAGTTTGAAAATATTTTTGTGTAAATCATTTTGAAATGGCCTAAAGGCCTATAAAAAGTTTGATTTTGAAAACAGTTTATTTAAAAAAAAATTATGTCTTACAATACATATATAAAATGCGTTATGTTCCTAACACAAGGTCTTAACAATCATTATACATACAACAATATACAGCTCATAAAAAAATTAGCATAATCATGAGATAAACTTTCCTGCGTCCCAATAACCCAAAAATTCCGAACTCTTTTCAGGAATAACATCTTACATCATATTAATATATTGCCATTTATTAGGCTCATCCATAACTGGAATACAATAATTATAGAAGTCTAGCATGACTATATATAAATAAGTAGCTTTATCATTACTACTCGATACCTAGAACATTTCTTACGTTCATAATAAGGTTTATAGCTCTCGTTGAGCACATTACAAAATAATCTATTCTCTCAAAAGATAATTTATATAAGAGCCTAACTTGCTCAAAATTCCCTTTCAGGTCATTACATACATGATAGGGTTATAGCACTACCCTCTCGAAACTATCTCCCATACGATATCCAATACTTCATATATCAATATTCTTATTCACAAAGGAAAATAACTTACATCATCCATCTCTAGTCCGATTGCCCTTCCTCATCATTGGGCTCCCACACAAAGTCCCCTTCTCTAAAATGACCTTGAATCTGTTGTAGGGGTTGCACTTCCAAAACTTCCTCAAAACATGGTCCTTTACCTCTTTTAGGACAATCTCTCTTTCTATAACCTAATTCTTTACAAAAGAAACATCTACCTGCAATTCCTCTCGACCCACCTAGAGGAACAAAACGCCGTTATGACTCTCTAAAGTACGACTTATACCCACTGGTATTGCTGGCATTCTCTTCGCCAAACCTATTTGATGAACTCGAATCTCTAAAGTTCTTACCCTCTTGCGAACGAAGACGATATTCATGACACTTCAACAGTGCCGCATTCACTACCTCGATGAAAGTCACTAACACTGGGCCCTCTAACAAATGTTGCCGAATTCTCCAATCTAAACCTCAAATAAACTTCGATATACGCTTCCTTCCGTATTTACCTCATCAGGTACTGATTTTGCCCATCTAGAAAAATCTTCTTTATATTCTTCCACCGTCCTATTACCTTGAAACACATCCATCAATTTCCTCTTTATTTCTATCTGAATTGGGGAAGGAAAATACCTTCGATCAAAAAGTTCCCAAAAATCTGTTATAGGTAAAGTATCTCTCTGTTCTGATGTGGTGACAGACTCCCACCATTGGAGAGCTGGACCCATTAACTTAAAGGTGGCTAAAAATTTCTTTTGCACCTCACTACACTCAACCATACGGAGGTGCCTCTGCATACCATTCTTCCATCTACTTGCATCAACTACCCCTAAAAACTCTGGAGGATGCCCCTTACTAAAATCTTCCTTCACTCTTTCCCAAAAAGACGATCCTAAATGGGTTTGGGCTGCTTGAACGGTAGATTGCTGTGCCATCATAGAAATGGCAGCAGTTACTGCTTGTGCCATGATATTGGCAACTTCATCCGTAGTTATAGTCCTGGGAGGCAATTGGGGTACCACATTCTCTGCCCCTTTGTTTTCCCTAACTGAACGACCTCTCTTCGGTGGCATCTGAAACATGAATAAGTGTATCAGAACGCCTTTCAAATGTTTTCAAATCACAGAAGAAATATAGATGTGTGAATACAACGGTCCTAATAATAAGGCTCTACATCAAGAACGCTTACGGAAGATCGTAGTAACGCACACAGATCCTAAAGACACTAGAACCTGATGCTCTGATACCATCTGTGACAACCTGCTCAAAATAATACCAGGTGCCCAGCCCTATACTACATTAAATCAGGTATCTCAAATGGCTCAGTCTCAACATCAACTGACCATACTAAATAATATAAGGCTAACTAGCCGGAACTATTAAAAATGGATGCCAAAAATTTAAAACTTTTACTGAACACCAAAATAAAACCAACCATACAACAACTAACCAACAATACTACATCTAGATAGGATGAGGGATAAATACAAACTCCAATAATATAAAAGAGTATAACAAAATGTACAAAGTAAAATACCCGAATATGTTGTCGGGTCACAGACAATACAATAATCTGAGAGATAATATAAAAGCATTAATCTACAACACTTGGGTCTAAATCAGAATATACAAACTGAATCCTACTCTAGCTATACAAAAGATAGGAATCGACTAAAACACAATGCCGCAACAGTCCGCTACTGCCACAGCTCCACGAATACATTGGGTGGATAAACATCCATGGCGTCCTTGCAGAGGAACACCTAAAATAATACAATGTATATGCATAGCAGGAGAAAATATAAACGGGTCATAGCCCGAGGTGAAAACATTTTATAGCAAGTTCATTAAAATGCAAAATAATTATAAATGCATTATGACATGATTTAATGGAGTCGCACTCTCTATAATAATCCAACTCGCCTCTCAACTAAAGCGCGCAACTAAACGTATGCACGTGATCTCCAAATAAATGCCCAAATCTAATTAGGCAAATAAATCTAACTGATTCCCAATATGAATATTCAATTAAAATCATATAACTTATCTTCCAATCTACACTTATCTGAATTCCATCTAAATCATATACTTTAACTTTTAATGTTATGGTTCTCTTTTATTCGTTCACTTACTTAACATATAGAGTTTACATAACCATACTCTTACTAACATCTTCACAATACATAAACATTCTCTTTACTAGAATTTCTCATATTCTAGTTATAACAACAATACATATAAATATATATGAGTTATTAGCATATAAGTGCTAAGGACTAAACTTCTCCCAAGTCTCAATACTGCACTACGTTTTGTGCGTGGGACGTCTCGCAAAGCGAAATCCAAATAAGGAACCCCCCCGTTACACTACTCCTGACAGTATTGATTTTCGAGATTCATTATGCCCTCAATGCATGATGCATGTAACCCAAATTCTTATTATTCAATTAATTAATTTATTATTCCCAATTCTCAACAGTGCACGGCGGTTCGTGCGTGGGACGTCTCGCAAAGGGAAATCCAAACAAGGAACCCCCCCGATACACTACTTCTGGCACTATCGATCATCGAGAAGTATATACATTATATATATGAGCATTAAGGACTAACTTCTCCTCACTCCCAACATTACACTGCGTTTCATGCGTGGGACGTCTCGCAAAGCGAAATCCAAACAAGGAACCCCCCCCCCCCCGTTACACTATTCCTTGGCAATGTTGGTCGTTGAGGTCCATTATGCCCTCGATACCCAAGTAACCAATCACATCAATAATATAATAACCATCCAAACGAGATATAACTCGTGGACGCAGGCTCAAAATGTTATCATCTTCCAGTTGCCCAAACCACGTAGCAAACTGGGGACCACCTGGTGGGGCTAAACGACACCCACCTCGTGATCAACTCACACACACAGCGTCCGGGAAGAGGTCATAGTTCCTAACCGGCAAATGAGAACGACACATACCCATGAATTCTCACCCCCAAAATAATAAATGTATATCACATAATAATCACCATGGACGACTATGACCTAGGGAATATCCACACACTGCTCATCGAGCCTGGGTGCTCACCCTCATCGCGCGCAACTTCCCACTGATAGCAAGGAGGGGGTATATATATATATATATATATATATATATATATATATATATATACCATCACATAAGGCATAAATACATCATCACATCGTATAAAGATATACCATCATATAAGGTATACCTGTCACATTGTTTATATATTTATATTCGTAGTAAGCAATTAGGCATAGTTGAATTAATATCATTATGTAGTATACCTCTCTCTCTTGATATACTAATGGTCAATTCTCACACATCTTCCCCACTTAGTATACACTATACTATTTCTCACTTGAAGTTTTCGCATCACTTCTAGTTATGAATTGCTTCTCAATTCTATTTATGTTAAGGATATTCTCTATCCTAATGCACCTCGATTAACATTTCTCATTGTGTGAGACATCTCCCAAATCAATCATCTTTAAGGATATTTCTATATTCGTATGCACATTTATTAGCATTTATATTCTTATTTAGAAATATGGTTCTATTAATCATATGAACCTTTAAATTTATCCCATCTGGGATTTCATACTAAAATTCATTATCTTTAAGCGCATATTAACTCTCGCTTATAAACCCATAATTATCTCTCCCTATGGAACACTCAATAATAGTGGGCTTCCCCACTTAGTCTATGCACTATATTCTCTAATCTGTATTCCTCAAATTAAGTCAATATGACTCCAATAATTTCTCATAAGGGAAACTGACATACCCCAACCCAGTTACTTATAATTAAGTTTGAAAGTCAAAGTGAGGCAAATCATAATTACCTTAATCAAATCATAAACATAAGTATTCTTTTTCAATTATTAACATGAAGCAATAAAACTAGAACCTTTCAAAAATTTAAGTTAATAATGCTTATTCAAACTTGCATAAAGGATAGGTAGAATTAAATTACCCCTTTTTCATTTGACCAAAATTATGGTTTTATGCATCCTTTGATAACCCAACCCGACCTCCTAGATTTGACAGTGACATCACGTTACGTGAAACACATAACCATAGTAACCGTGAGCAAAATAGCCCAGTGAATGCATTACTACTATATTAGAGAATAAAATTAAATGCAATAAGTCTTATCTATGTAACAATATAAAACATCTCAACATCTCTTGGTTGTTAATAAGCCATAACATCTCTTGGCTATAATAAGCCATAACATCTCTTAGCTATAATAAGCCATAACATCTCTTGGCTATAAATAAGCCATAACATGTCTTGGCTGTTGATAAGCCATAACATCTATTGGCTGTTGATAAGACATAACATCTCTTGGCTATAATAAGACATAACATCTCTTGGCTATAATAAGCCATAACATCTCTTGGCTGTTGATAAGCCATAACATCTCTTCATAACACATACATATTATATCCAAAATCAACTAAATAATTATACATATCATATGCATAATCAACTCACATCACATGTATATTCAACTTAGTAGGTATAACATATCATATTCAAGTCAGTAACCACACACATTATATCCATATTCAACTCAATGACTACACATATCATATCCATATCCAACTCATTAACTACACATATCATATCCATATTCAACTCAGCAAGTATCACATATCATATCTATTTCAACTCAGTAAACATATCCATATTAAACACAACAACCACACCTATCATATCCATATTCAACTCATTAACTACACATATCATATCCATATTTGACTCAGTAATTATCATATATCATATCTATAGTCAGCTCAGTAAGTACAAGGTATGACATCCATAATCATCTCAATAATTACAACCTCTCATATTTATACTCAACTCGTCAAGTACTACATATAATATCCATAATCATCTCAATAAGTACCACATCTCATATTTATAATCAACTCGGTAAATACAACATATAATATCCATAATCATGTATAAATACATCTTACTAGTGAGTGCACTCACCTTGGCCACTCCATGTGTTTTTCCCTTGCCTTTGTCTGGCATTGGTTCAACCAGTTCTTCTTACCTTCCAAATATTCATTCTTATAATATTAGTGTCATCATAAGGATGTTAACAATCCAAAGGAACTTAACCTTAACCGAATTCATAAGCATCATAGCATCCCATTCTAATCATTTATCATAAATGAAGTCTCATTCAATTTCATGTTAAAATATTTAACATATCCAATCCATAGCCCATACATTCTTTAATTTCTTATTGGTAATATAATTCTTATCATATAAGGTTCCCAACATAAAAGACAACACATCATTTCAAGTTTCCTAGAGCAAGATGTGTCCATTTCTTTATTACAAATCAAAGCCCTATAGACTCTTTTATCATTCAGTCAACTTCAAAGAATTTTCATAATTTTTCTGCATCATAACTTCCTTTGATATTTCACCCAACACCCATAAACATATGAAATAATACAAATTAAAGTTTCATATTTTTTAAAGTTCATTTTCTATGTCAATCAAAATATCGAACACATGGCAGACATACGTTCACTCTTGGGGCAGATTTCATACCCGAACTTCAAACTCTCACTAAAGACTAATTTTTTGGTATTTTCATATGATTTTCGGACATGTGACACACATACGAGTCCTTGTTAATAGACAATTTGAGTCAATCAATTCCAGTAAATATGCAAAAAGATATGGAAGTTTGAACACATAAGGGTTCTAAACAAGGCTATCTAAATGATTTACACTTTCGGCTTTCTTTAAACGTGTATCCATCCATGCATACCCACAAAGGCATGAAATTTTAATAAAAAATTGATGATTTATATCCTTTCAATCAGTAATATAAAAAAACAAGATTTATGGATATAATTACCTAAGGGACGTTTACGTAATTTTCTAAGAATTTTTCTCTAACTTCTCCTCGTCCTTCTCTTCCTAAGCCTTCCAGTTCTCTCTCTTCAAGACAAACTCTCAAATGGATGAGTTTGGCTGATGAAGGAGGCCTTTTCAAGGGGCTTAAGTCGGCCAAGCTTTCCCCCTCACCTCCAACCAATGAGATTCATCCATTTGTTATACATATAAGACAAAATACCACTTAACGAATGGACAGATTTGCCCCTGCTTCGTAATTCCAACATAACTTCTTGTGCGGACCTCCGTTTTATAAACCGGTTATTGTGTTACAAACTTAAATCATACATATACAACTATCTAGTTTTCTTCTCAAGTCAATTATTATATTATAGTGGCCAAAACTAGTCCCTAACTCGAACATTCCTACCGAAGACTTCACAAATTTGGGTTTGTGACTAATTCAATATTTCATAAATTATGAAAGTAGAATTAGACTAAATACAATAACTAAACAATATATATTCTAATAACACATTATCCCCATCCCATACTGTAAGCATGATTTAACCTAATCATATCCGGGTCGTCACAGAAACTCCCTAAAATCTTCAAAACATAGTTCATATGATTCCTATAGAGGTTCCCAATCGATAACCTCGAACGAAATGGAATGAAATTCTCCATAGAAAACATATCCAAAAATTCCCCTGTTTTCGAATCGATTCTGCCCCTACGAATCTATTCGGCCCCAACAACGAATCGATTCGGCCTTTTCGAATCGATTCGATCCAATGGACCTGAGAATCTATTGCATACCGAATCGATTCGCAAGGGGTGAATCGATTTGGCCCTAAAGATCTGTAGGTTCTGCAACAGACCGAATCGATTCGAAAGGGGCGAATCGATTCGGTAAGCTCAACAAGTTACGAAATGGGCTATTTTCCTCAAAACCCAAAATTCCCAAAAATCAATTATATCATCACCCAACCATTTCTCTTCAACCCAACCACATATATAACATTAATATTCATCCAAAAACACATTTAAACTGATTTCTACCCTTAAATCCATGTATAGACTACAAATCTAAGGTTTTACCCAAAAGTTAGGTTTTAACAAACTAAACCTAAAACCCATAAATTTAATCCACAAATGATGAAATAAATGGTAAACAACAATTATTTAGCAAGTTTAATCACTTGCCTCAAGTTCATAGGGTCTGATTCATCCTCGAGATCGCGTATTGGCCAAAAATCTCCACTTTCTCTCTCTTTCTCTTCTTCTTTCTTCTTCTCTCTTTCTTTCTTTCTATTTCTCTTTCTCTCTAAGGAGAATTGATCTCCCGTAGGCTTAATAAGCCTTGTCTCCCAAAATACATGACTTTAAATGATAATACACACTTTAAATGACTCGGTAACTTTAATTCGAGTCAAACGAGCTTAAAATATTTTGGAACCTAAATAGACCCCAAGTAGAGTCATTTTGACTTTTTCGACCCTTCCGAAAACAACTACACCCTCAGAATTGCCATTCGAAACACTATCTAACGACTTCAAATTTTGACCTCTATTGCCAATTTAATAATTCTCCAAATAAAATAATATTTATTTCTCCCAAAATAAATAAATTATCGTCTCTAAAGTATTGGGTTGTTACAACAGCAACCAAAATTCTGGTAAGAGACATGAACACCTCGCACAGGAACAATGTAATTTGTAGGAACTAACTGCATAGTCACAAGACTCCCAGTTTAAGATTCTAACTAATGTGGATTAATCGAAGATATTGCACTGAACAGAATGGAATGAAAAAATAAGATTCATGTAGACGACCCCAAATAATTGGAAAAAAGGCTTTATTGACTCGAGTTGAGTTGGGGCATAAAAACATGTTGTTATAGTGTGAAAATCCAAAACGACCCCCGAATTTCCCCTAAGAGACACAGACACCTTACACGTGACTGATGTAACTCAAAGAAATTGACTACATAGTCACTAGACTTCTAGTTTGAGAATATGACAATAATTTGCAAATATCTACACTTAATTGTAAAAACATGGCATTAAAGGGAGAAAACCTAAAACAACCACCAAACGGCCCCGTAAGAAGCATCAACATCTCTCACGGGACCAATGTAACTCATAGGAACTGACCACGTAGCCACTAAACTCCCATCTTAAGAATATGATGATAATTTACAAATATCTATACTTAGGCTTAAAATTATGCCATTATAGGGGAAAACCCATATAGCTCCCGAACGACCCCGTAAGATACATGAGCAACTCGCACTTGACCAATGTAACTCGGATCAACTAACCACATAGTCACTAAACTCCTGGTTTAAGAATATGACACTAATTTATAAATATTTGGACTTAAGCTTTAAAACATATTATCATAGGGTGAAAACCTAGAACGACCCCATAAGAGACATGAATACCTCAAACGGGACCAATGTAACTCTTAGGAATTGACCGCATAGTCATGAACTACTGATTTGAGAATATGATAATAATTTGTAAATATCTACACATAAGCTTAAAAACACGTCGTTAAAGGGCGAAAATACAAAACAGCCACCAAACGGTCCTGTAAGATGCATAAACACCTTACATGGGACCAATGTTAATTGTGGGAAATGACCACGTCGCCAACAGTCTCCCAATTTGAGAATATGATGATAATTTATAAATATTTATACTTAGGCTTGTAAATATGTCGTTAAAGGGAGAAACTCAAAATAACACCCAAACGGCTCTATAAATACACGAACACCTCGCACGGGATCAATGTAGCTCACAGGAACTGACAGCATACTCACATGACTCCTGATTTTAGAATATTGCAATGATTTTTAAATATTTAGAATTATGCTTAAAAACATATCGTTATAAGGTGAAAACCCAAAATAGGCCTCAAATGACCTCGTAAAAGACACGAACACATCACACATGACCAATATAACTCGTAGGAACTGACCACGTGGTCACTGAACTTTCGGTTTGAGAATATGAAAATAATTTATAAATATATACACTTAGGCTTAAAAACATGTCGTTAAAGGGTGAAAATACAAAATAATCATAAAATGGTCCTCATGAACACCTTGCATGAGACCAATGTAACTCGTAAGAACTGACCGCTTACCACGAGACTCCTGGATTGTGAATATGACCATAATTTGTAAATATAAAAACTAAGGCTTGTAAACTTGTCGTTAGAGGGAGAAAATGCAAAACAACCACCAAACGGCCCCGTAAGAGGTACGGACAAATGTAACTCGTAGGAGCTGACCGCATAGTCATAGGAGTCCCGATTTGAGAATATGATGATAATTTGCAAATCTCAAGACTTAGGCTTAAAAAATTATCATTAGAGGGTCAAAGCTGAAAACAACCATCAAACGGCCTCGTAAGAGGCACGAACAACTCGTACGTGACCAATGTAACTTGTAAGAACTGATTGCATAGTCACACGACTCTCGATTTAAAAATATGGTGATAATTTGCAAATATCAAGACTTGACTTTAATATGAAGATAAGTATGTGCAGTTTTTCTGCTTGAATAAAACTTTTTAAACATAATTTGATTATTTATATCTCTTCTCTCTTTATATCTTTTTTTTGTAGGATACATTTCAGCATTAGCTTTTATCCACTTGGAACACGTGAACAAGTCAATGGTTTTGTTTATTTATTGTTGTTGTTGACATTCCTAGTTGCTTATATGATGCGTTATGGTCATGCGAGCTTTTGTAAAATTATTGTTAAATTTTATGGTCATGTGAGATTTATATTAAAGTAGGTTTTATATTAATAGGTTTTAGAATGTTGAGAAAATGGAGGAAACTCTGTCTATCTTTTAGGTCTATGAACTATTAAGACTTGTAATATTTTAAAGTTTGATATGCACATTAGTTTATCAGAAATGTGCCAGCTTCGCAATTTGTTGATTCTCCTGATCTATTTGCAAATAATATATATTTTTTATGCCAGATTTGCAATTCGTTGATTCCCCTGATTTATTTGTAAATAATAATTTTTTATTTCCTTCAAAATATGACATGGTTTAAAACTGTGCAGAAATTATGTCAAAATATCAAATATGAGTACACTTATGCCACAATCTGGCACGCTTTATAACCATGTCAAAAGTGTGCTAAAAAATAAAAAAAATGGCAGGATTTTAAATTGTGTCAAAATCGTCCAGATTCAATAGCTGGAATGAATTAAAATCGTGTCAGAATGCTATTTTCCTGTGAATTTTAGCATTTTGGATAATAGTTTTAGAAAAAAAAATCCCTTGAGAACATTGACCATAATAGTCTAATAGCAAAAAATTGATAAACATTGTACTAAAAAAACACATCTTTTGCCACACCTGAACAGGAGAAAAGCGTCTTCCCGTGGCACTTGAATTATTCTCAGAGAACTTTTCTTCATTTTTTTTCGTTTTTACCACTTTGTGATAATACATGTGCCATGGGAAGCTTTTGTACCTCCTTATGCTTTGTTGTAACTATCAAATTTGATGTGGAAGAATTCCCAAATGTTCTAGAGATGGTCTTTATATTACTTTATAATTTGAGTGAAAATCATACGTAAAATGAATTTTACATGAATTTTATACATCTCGTTTATTTCAAATTATTTTTCTCCATTTTTGTGCATAAAAATTTAAGACGTAAAATGACTATTTTCAACAATATAATTTTTAAGAATATATATATATATATATTCTCGTGTTTGTAAAATCATTTATGAGAGCATCATATTTTACACATAATGTGCATTTTATACTAAATTCATGTTTACACTATCATTAGAGCATCAATAATGACTATGTAATTTAATTATAAATCATATGTAAAGTGAGTTTTAACACACAAAAATATACACAACTTACTCTTCCAATTTAGGTTGCAATGTTGTTATAAATATTACAATGCAAATTGAGGCACGTAATATACAAGCATATGTAATAAATAATAATTTAATGACAAACAAATTATAAAAGAGGAAAATGAATGATTCGATTTAATCATAATTGTATGGTTAAAATTGAAGATATGCGACATACAAAATAATGATACGAATATGTATATCGAAAGTGTAAAATACGCATAATTTTTATACGTTGATAGTTTGTCCATATTCCATAATATATTTTAGAACATATTTTTAAACGAAAGATATCTATATTTAAAAAAAAAACAATTACACTAGTATTTGATATGCCACCTAGATATTTTTATAATAGGATAAATATTTATTGTCCTCTTTAGTTTTATACCCAAGTTCTGTCTTGGTAATTCCTTAAATTGATAGTATTAAATTATTTTTGAAGAAGAGCATATCATCGCTAACTCTCGCAGATAAATTATGCCAAAAATGATAGTCTAACACGTTTACACGTGAAGCAGTCTACACGATTTAAAGAAGTGGCAAATTCTCATACAATCTTTTACTCATTTACAAGGTGTAAAAGTTTTACCTTGTCTAAGTCTGGTTACTTGATTAATTTACAAAATTAATTTCGTCCTCAAAACAACTTGTAATTGAAAACCGCTTGAAGGTTATTTCATTATGACATGAAACAATCATTTTATATGAAATTTTAATTTTACACCGAAGATATTTTGGTGTAATTTTACACACTAAATTAAAATTATCGGGTACTTAAATCCAGTTAATCTAATTAAACTCAATTTTGATATTTACCTAATTGATTTATTAGATTAATCTTTCATGTGTAATGATTGAAAATTATTGTGATATAAAATAAAGAGCAAGCATACATAAATCAACATTATATTTTTTTTACACCATATCCAATTGGTCAATAAATCAGTGACACGTGGAAAATAAATGGCAATGTAAAGTGGCGATTTATATGACCAAAGCGAATGTAATAGTCACATACATGCACAACATCTGTGGGCCTAGGGGGAATGCAAATGGAGATGGGAACATAAAGGTGGTTACCAAAAGAAATGGTTGCAAGTGAGTATGCACATTTATTGGAATTCAAAAGGAACTTTCCATCAGTTATTTAACAAAATGGTTACAATTCACAGGATTGTAATAAATAATTAGAAGACGGAAAAAGAGGAGGACTCTCCACGACAAAAATCACTTTACTTTATCATTATTTTACTAGTTATTTATACTTTCTACAAAAAATTTCCTCTTCGAACTTGTTTATGAGGTTAGATATAATTTCTATTCAAGTACTTTGTAACTTTTCATTCAATTTATCTTTCAATTTGCAATTTAAATTCAAGTTTTTATCATTTTAGTTTGTTAATGTTACTGTTGAATCATTCATTATTCTTTAATTTCCATGTTCACTTTTGTTCTTTATTTTGATCTTTGTTGCTATTTATTTACTATGATTTGCATATTTTAAGTCTGGAAATTGTTTTAATTCTAATGCAAAGAAAAAACATTGACAACTTCATCAAAATTCTTCTTAAAAGATTCAAACATGGTACAATCGTCTAATTATTTGTCGGCTAAATATAATTATTTTTGGTTGGAAACACCCATAATACATGCCTAGCATGTTCGCAAAATTCTCATAAATAAAGATACCAAAACATTTTGTTGCACATCAGGTGGGACTCTATGTTCTTAGTGGTTGATATTGTCATTGCTAGGAATAGGAGAGGCAAAGACACTACCAATAATGAATAGAGGGAACATGTTGGTGAAATTACCTCCAACATAAAAAAAACTATACTCCCAGATTAGGTGGTTACTGGGATTGATCAAGATGTAGTAATAGGAAACCAAACCCACGAAATGAATGAAGACCCAAGCGCGAGGGCAAAAAATCTAAACATAGTGCCACCAACAAAATGAACATGTTTACGAGGAATGAATGCCATCATAATGAACATGTTTAGGACTTAATTCATGTATGATAACAACACTAACTTTAATAATACTAGAAGCTAAGGAAAGGTGAGCGATCCTTTATTCGAAATGGTACCCGAGGGGTTAACAAATAGCAGGAGAATAATTAACAACCTAGAAGGATAGATAATCTAGTTAGCACCACATGCATAATTACCAATGCTCGTATAAACTCAAACAAACATACCTCTACAAATCCCATCACCTATTATGCAACACGCACCTGTTCCAAACCCACCGGTAGAGTGGCAAATGATGCAACCTCATTGAGTGGTTGAGAGAAATGATATATTTAGTCTCATCCATGAAATTTGTGGTCCAATTTTCCGGGGGTCCACACTCCTATATATAGGAACCCATACCTTAACTGGATACACTACACCATAACTGGCGAATTTTTATGGTCAAAAACCTTGAAAAGGCACCCTTATCATCGTTAAAAATCGTGATAATTTTGGGGGTGCAAAAATAATTTTCACAAACGTGTCACGATCAAAGTCCGTGACACGTTTTTCCTTGTCATGAACTTTTACCGTGATAAGGAACAACTTGTCATGGACTTCTACTCTGACATATCCTTGATAATTATTAACTTGTCATGAACATATCACGGTCAATGTTCATGACAAGTTTTTCCTTGTCACGGACTTATTGTAGTCAAAGTTCGTGACAATAATGGGCAGCATTTAAAAAAAACTACTGGGCAGTTATGGCCACTGCCACTGCCCAACAGTCTATTTTAATCGATTACAGCACTTGTTACGGCAAACATATATATATATATATATATATATCAACCAACATTCATTCATTTATAAGATCTAAATCCATACAACATTCATTCAATCATCATATCAAGCAATAAACAATAAATAACATTGAATATATTTAATACTTAAAGTTATTGTTCATAATCATAACAAACAAATAGTAATCAAATTATTATATAGACGGAGTAGTGGTCCCCTCGTTCACCACTTTCTCCTCGCCATTCCCCGATCTAGACCCAACCTGGCCTTTAAAAGCACCCTTGATATACTCGATCATTTTATGCATCGTTTACTCTAAGTTTTCTAACTTCTCAGCGTGGTTGGTTGACAACTCGTGTGGGTGGTTGACAACTCATCTACCTTGTAAGGAAGTCCATGCAATCCCGATGAGCTTCGACTTCCCCAACCGAGAGCTCACCCCCGAGTATGGCCCTTATGATCTCGCCCGAACACTTGGCTGAGTGTGTCCGTAGTGAGAGATGCCTTATCGGCATCACTCTGAGGTTATGCAACTCCTTAAGCCTTTCCCGAAACAAGAAAAAAGTACACGGTTAACTAAATTAATAAAAAATATGTGATTATAATTTTTTATTTTTATAACATAATTAATATTTTAACATACAATAGTGGTGGTCAAGTTCGGATTGACCTCTGCATCCTTCCCCTTCTTCGTTTGAATTGCCACATAGGCGTCGAGCCTATGTGACTTACCCTCGGGCCACTCCCCGTCTCCTGAAATAAAATAATACAAAGTTAGTAAATTAGTATATAATTATCACTAAATTGAATAAACTAAAACTAAAATAAAATAATATTAAA
Source organism: Sambucus nigra (assembly GCA_949130495.1). Taxonomy (NCBI): domain Eukaryota; kingdom Viridiplantae; phylum Streptophyta; class Magnoliopsida; order Dipsacales; family Adoxaceae; genus Sambucus; species Sambucus nigra. The sequence goes on along the minus strand of OX422218.1, from coordinate 445,659,511 downwards.
CACTTACCATCCTGTGCTCCACCTCGGCGTAAGACATATGCCTGGAGTAGTGCACGTCTACCTTCTTGGCCCGATTTTTCCACTCCGATTGACGAGAGGATAATTTCCTTTCGAGACCTCATTATTGACAAATTGTTGCCAACTTGCCAATGGGATTGGATCCTTCGAGGATATTGTCCCTAAGTCGCAAGATGGACTCCCAATCCTAGAAAAAGTACTGTACGCGTATATTTTGCTTCCACGTTTTATATTGATTTCTTAATTGTTCCAACATGGAGTCGCATAAATGTGGGGGCTAGCCGAATTTTTCCTATCAAAAAATACCAAATAAAAAGAAAGTGAGTTAGTAGTATTTCAATTATAAATTATAATAAAATATAAATATAAAAACAAAACAATAAGAAAATGAGCAAGTACCTGTGTTGCCCCACGATTGCCATCTTAAGCTCGTAGGGCACCTTCCTCCAATCCGTGTACCCGGGGCTAATAATTATCTTCAGAAACTCTAGGATTCTATCTTATAAGTCCATCTTGTTCCCCACTACGGTCCCTAATTGCCCCCTAGTGCTAGATGAGTGTTCCTTGTCCCCGCTTCCCTGATGCCCAAATGTAGACATTTTCTGTAAAAATTGTTGTTATTAGTAGAAACATATATATGAGAAAATTATCAAATCCAAATGAATAAAAGCATTAAATTGATTAAAATCCAAATGAATTAAATTACTAGAACAATACCAGTGAACGACATTATACGAATATAAATCCATATCATAAACCAAACTAAGCATTATTTCAAATAATTAGAATACTTATTAAAAATCTAAAAATTGTTTGAAATTTGGATCATATCATGGACTTTGAATTAATGCTTAAACTGATTAAAATTAAAATTAGTGCATTCTTTAACCAATCAACAAATTTTGAGTCAAATACACAAAAACTAATCAAATCCAAATGAATAAAAAGCATTAGACTATCTCCTGAAAATAAAGCACTAAAATAATGCAAGTTAATGACATTATAAGAATATAAATCCATATCATAAGCCAAACAAAGCATTGTTTCAAATAATTGGAATACTTATTACAAATCTAAAAATTATTTCAAATTCGGGTCATATCACGGACTTTGAATTAATGCTTAAACTGATTAAAAATCCAAATTAACATATTCACTAACCAACCAACCAATTTTGATTCAAATTAACAAAAATTGATTAAGTCCAAATGAATAAACTCATTATACTGTCGTCCGATAATAATTAAGAACTAGAAGAATAAAAATTACCGATATTATAAGAATACAATTCCATATCATAAACTAAACTAAGCATTATTTCAAATAATTGGGATACTTATTTCAAATCTATTGTTTTTATATTCGGGTTATCATGTAAAACGGGTTAATATTCAATAGGAGCAGTCAAGTCATCCATGCTACTAGTTAGACGCTTTCGCGGATGTAGGACAATTGACCATGGCCCATTGTTGATATACTCCATGTAAAACACTTGCTTGACCTTTTGAAAAGTACAAACAAATGACTCATCGCTCATGTGATCGTTGCTGTTCAACTTGGACAAATCAACTATGATCAAATTGGTACCAGGATCAACTTTACAAGCATTTTTATCCTCAACTCTTACCCAATCACAGTAAAACAAAACCTCTTTGAAGCTTATATAGTTCGATTCAAATATATTCCGAATGACACCATAGTAAGTCATTTCATATTCAATAAGATTTTTATCTTTCGTTCTCACTCGAAAATAAGTAAGAGACTTATATGAAATGCCGGAGTTTTGTACATTCGTATTTTTCTCGTACACCCTTACACCGAATATAAAATTATTCAATCGATACTTTTTTACTTGTGTACTATGAACAAAAATTCGGTGGCTAGACAAGAAAGCCTTGATGTCGCATCACCCGTCTTTAAGAGTTGAGATCACAGATAAATTAATTAGGTTAGTTTTAAAGCTTTCTTGTAATATGTAATTTAATAAGAGAAATTCTCATTATAATTACCTTGTGTGACACCCACAACCTAAATTCACTGTCAGATTGTGCCATCGTTCTTCTTCTTTTATTATATCCATACGCATCTTATTTTCTGCATTGATCGTGACGAATGTATTATGAAATTGACCATGTATAAAAATTAAAATAAAATAAAAGTTAAATTAATATAAACTTATGTTTTCCATTCTTTGACATATTTATATGTGTCAAATAGATAACGCGGTACTTGTTCATTCTATAAACTCATTAATTTCACTCGCGTTCCCATCACCAAATCACCCTCGTCAAAAAACTCATCACTGTTATCCACGTTGCATTGGTCAGGCGTATATTCCCGAGTGTAGATTGATGGCTCCATGGTGATGTATTCATATACAATTGATCCTTCGTGTATTGTAGACATAATCTTTAGGAACTTTCATCAACCTTTTAAACGTGTACAACCACCGATATCTAATTGGGCCACAAAGAAGATCTTCGTCGCATAAGTGTACCAACAAGTGAACACTTATGTCAAAAAATGATGGGGGAAAGTACTTCTCCAACACACAAATTTCTTTGGAAATGACTAATTTTGTGACCACTCTGTGCTTTCTATTAACTACCTTCTCACATAAGAGTGTGAAGCAGATGCTAATTTTCATAATGGTTATCTGCAAATACTTGTGCTTGGAGAAACAGTGCTTAAACAACAGAGGAACCAATTGCACGATCACATGCCAATCGTGGGAGTTGCACTTATGTAACTCATAGGTAGCATAATTCACAATCCTTTGCAAGTTGGATGAAAAATTAAATGGAACCTTAAAATTATATATTGTGTCTAAAAGCACCTTTGTTTCCTCACACGTCAAAGTAAATGCACCAGGGGGAATTATTGTCTTTACCCTACTATCTTCTTTCAACCTTGGCTTAAGTTTCAACGATTTAAGGTGTTTTCGTTCATTTACTCCATCCTTCAACTGACTCCCCCAAGGCATGTGCCGATAATATTCTCAGTGATGTTCTTCTCTGCATGCATCACATCTAATACATGACGTACCGAATTACTCTTCGAATAAGGCAAGTAAAAAAAATTGACCTCCTAGACCATGCCTTTCTTGTCTTAGTTTCATTTCCAATTGGGTTCTTCTAATTCTTGACATTCTTCAATTTAGGATTCTTACCTGGCATATTAGGGACACAATTAGAAGATTTTCTTTCAAATTATGAACCTAAAAGTTTTCTCAGAGGTAGCCTATTTTCAACCCCCCCGGGTAAAAGATGGAGACCTTTCTAAAATCTAAAACTACAAGCCAAGGGTAAAAACCTCCTATGGCAATGGTATATATTTTTTTCGCTAATGATGAGATGCATAGATTCAGTCTCCTCTCCACCAATAACACACCCCAAATAACCATATACTACACAACCGCATAATGTGCCATAAGCTAGAAAATCATGAATTGTCCACATCAATATAGCTTTTAGTGTAAAATCTTCTTTTTTTAAAAGTGTCAAATTCTTGCACACCCTCTTTCCACAACTCATTTAATTATTCTACCCAGGATCCAAATAGACATTGATGTCCTCACTTGGTGTCTTTGTCCCAGGCATCAACAAAGAGAACATCAAAAATTCAGGTTTGATACGCTGTGAATGAGGGATGTTGTATGGTGCTAGGATCACTGACCATATGCTCTGATTGGTGGCTAGATTTATAAATGAATTTAAACCATATGCTAATATTTCCAAACGAATGTTACGTTGTTCTCAAGGAAAATTGGGATACTCATAATACATTATCTTCCAAGCTATAGAATCAATAGGATAACGCATGGGATTATCCCCTACTTATGGCCTAGCATGCCAAGTCATTTCCTCTACTATCGATGGTACTATTAAAAACCGCTTCAATCTCGGACCAACGAAAAAATATTTCAACACTTTTTGAGGTACTTTGGTGTTTGTGCCTTGTTTGCCAGCATATTGCACATATCTAGGTTCATCGCATACCGGACACTGATTAAGATTTTCATACTCCTTTCGGTATAGTAAGCAGTCATAAACACAATCATGAATTGATTTATACATTATGCCCAAACCTTTCAAAATGTTCTTCATAGTAGGATAACTATTTGAAAAGCGTATTATATTTGGGTAGCAAGCCCTTCACCTAATTAAAAATTCATGCCACGCTATGTCCAGACAAACTATATTAGGTCTTCAAACTATGCAAACTAACCATGACACATAAAATTGTTTAATCTTTCTCACAGCCTGAGTACAATGGTTAGGCCGCCTTAATTTTAAACTTTGATAGTCATCATCAAGGTTTATCCTGATATCTTTATGAGCACCTGAACCTTGTACATCGTCAGTGATATCATTTTCTTCCACTCTATGAAATCCATACATGTCATCAACTAAATGCTCTATCATATTATGATCTACATTTTCCTCCTTCCCTTGTATATATATCCTACTTGTTGATTGTTATGAAGGCTGCTCGAGGACAAAAGGAACATGCGATTCCCTAGGAAAAACCCAAAATCGATAACTACCTTGCATACCCTATCTTAATAAATGTAGTTCAACTGTTTTCCACTCAAACACCTTACCATTCCTACACTTAGCACCCGAACACGGGAACTCTTCTTCATTAGGACATCTCTTTGTGTATTTCATAAATTCATTAGCACATCCCCTAGTCTATTTGTCTCACCCATCCATTCTTTCTATAGAGGATATTCCATCACAGATACTACAAACAATCACTTATAATGGGTAAGAAGCATATATTCATGGATTAGTATAAACAAAAGTGTGAAAATCTAGTTTCTAGTAAATGTTTTACTTGAAGATTGACATTGCATCTTTCGGTGTTGTATTATAAAAACAATATAAATTAATTTCATTGTTAACACAAGATGAATTATGAATCTAGTTTCCTCCACCTCCTCTAAAAGGTGAGTGGTCTTATCCCATTCAAGATCGTATATTTCTGTAATATACTTAACAATTCATCCACATTGTTCCAATATGAGGAAAATTCAGCATTATGTCCCTATAGTTCTCCAAGTACACGACATAGATTCGTAAGTGTTCGTGATATTTTAATTTATCAATTGAAATAATGCTTAACACCACATCTTCTAGTATGTAACCAAAGAACATTAAGAGATGGAAAAAGAATTTTCCCCAAAGTAAAAAGTGTAAGCCACTAAGAACATGATTATAAAGAAACTTTGTTGTCCCAAACTGTCCAAACGGGACAATTCGAGAGATTGCATCACGGGGGTAATGACTCTCGAATGGGTCTAATGGCTATTGAATATGCACGCACAAGAACTGGAAGTCTAGTATCTATGTGCACTATCTGTAACTTAATAGGCTTATAACTATGTATAATTTAACATTATAGACTTTATTTGGTAATTGACGGTAACGTTGGAATATGCATTGTCTGATGATTCAAATTTATAATGAATTAGATTTTACCCGTGTGATACAATTGTTTCGCACCGTATTATTATATAACACAGGTAAAATCTAATTTATTATAAACTTGAATCATCAAACAATGCATGTTTTCGACATTACCGCCAATTACCAAATAAAGTCTATAGTGATGATTTATACATAGTTATGTTTCATTTCAGTTTATTTTTTTTAAGAACAAGCTTTTAAAATTTATAGTATGTTTCATTTCTATCTTATTTATATTTTCATGCTAAATATATCTCATTTCTATGTTACTTATATTTCCACATTACATGTCACTATTTGGTAGAATAACAACCCTAAATGTTAGAAATGCCTGGGCCAACTAACTCAATGGCCATATAAATGTTCAAATTCACAAGTCAACAACAATTCAATAATCCCAAACAACAATTCAAATATTAATGCGAAACTTTGTCCATATAACTATTCTTCAAAGATGACAAAAAGGTTTCAGCAAAATATTCAACAGAGTTTCAACATTTATACTTATAATCCCAAGCCACTATTTTTGGGTATATGAATGATTTTCATGTTTTCAGCATGTTAAACATAATCAACATAATTTCAGCAACAGATTCAATAAAGTTTTAGAATGTGATACATATATATATATATATATATATATATATACCTTGAAGAAGATGAAAACCAAGAGATTGAAATCGGCAATGGCAGCGGTGGCTTGAGATCGCGCAAATGCAACAAAACCCACAAATGCAACCTGAGAATTTGTCGGAAATTACAACAAAAAAAAACCATTGCAGTGGTTAAAAACATGGATCTAAAAAAATTCAAATCCCTAAGTTATAAACAATCCTTTATGTTGTGTAGAATGTTCTACATTTTTGTATAATTTTATAACCTAATCTATATCCTTGATTACAAAATTATGTTTTGTTTGTGGTTGTAGTGTTTTGAGATGAGTAGCGTTTGTTTTATCAGGAGAGTGTGTGTGTGTGTGTAAGGTTTTTTCTTAGCCCTACACATAGATGGATATTAGCTTTTGTGGGGTTTGTTTTGATGGGTTATGCCGAATTTGCCTTAGAGAGGTTTGAGCATTTTAAGTTTTTTAATTTATTGTATATTACCAAACAATATGGATCAATAAAAAAATTCATGCATGACTAAGTATATGTCAGCTAGTGTTTGTCCGCGTCGATAGCATAGTTAAAAATGTATTCACACAATTTGTCAGCTAGTGTTTGTCACAAAATGTATTCACATAATTTGTCATATTCATCCATAAGGGAATCATGAATAAATAGACACTTTAATTATCCAAATCAAAATAATTTTACAAACTAATATTATCCAAATTAAAATAATTTCACAACTTAATTTTATCAGACAAAAAATAATTTTACAAATTAATATATGTCAATATCCAAACAAATATGTCAATAACCAAACAAATACATGTAAAAAAAAGGGCAACTAATAAAAAAAATTACCTTTGAAGTGGTGGTGGTGGCCCTTTTTTGTGACAAGCGGCGGTGCTGGTGTCACAAGATGGTGGTGGTGTAAGGATGGGGTGGGGCGGGGTGGGATAAGGCAGTGGAGTAGAGAGAGAGAGGTCTCTGGTGGTAATATATATATATATATATATATATATATATATATATATATATATATATATATATATATATATATATATATATATAGAGAGAGAGAGAGAGTCACTGGTGGGGATAGAGAGATAGGGAAATGATAAAGGGGGTGGATAGGCTGTTACGTTTCTTTTTTTACATTATCACGGTCGTGTCACGATTAATGACCGTGAAAATTATCAAACATTGTCACGGTCATTAACCATGACATGATCGTGACAACTTACTTGTCAAGGTCAATGATCGTGACAAGACCGTGATAATCCGTTGTCACGATCTTGTCACGGTCATCGACCATGATAAAAAATGCGTGTTTTATTGTCACGATTTTTTATCGTGGCAATGCTAGCTTGGTAAAGAGTGATATTTTGTGCATTTTGGTGTAGTGATAGAAAAAACCAAACTTCCAAGGGGATTTAAGTACCCAACTTTTGCCTTGTTTTCTGGTAATGGAAGTCAATCTATTGTCAAATATGGTGTAAGGTTTACTAGTCAATGCGTTGATGTAGACATGAAAGACTTTTTGAAAGTAAGGTTGTTATCTAGTTCTTTAATGAACACAACCTTTACATAGTTCATATGTTTTACACCAAATGCTATTCAAAATTGACAGCAAATGGAAGATATGTTTCATGCACAATTCTTCGAAATAGAACTACAAGTTTCATAAGTTGATCTATCTAGGTTAAGTTAAGGGCAATGAGAAAAGGCCATTCATTTAATGAATATATTCAAGAGTTCTAGGAACAAATGTAAGATAATACTACCAGAATCATAATTTGTTAAACTAACTCAAAAAGGCTTAGAGCTTAGACATCACTAGGTTTCAATTTGGCGTCTTAGAATTTAGGGATCTGGTAGAATTAATTACCAAGGTATCCAGACATGAAATTATTTTTTAAGAAGATAAATATAGGAATACCTCTTCTTCCAAAACATATTATAAAGACCAAAACCAATAATTAGATTCCATTGAAATCATAGGGACAAAAATAATATTTAATGAGTGTTTAGTTCAGAAGGAAACTTTAGCAAAATCTTTTTCATTGAATGATAAGAGAATAATCAAAATATACTCCTCTAATATGAATAAGGAAAATGATTTTTTTTATTAATTATTAGATGTAAAAATGCTTAACCTACTTGATGATATAAGAATGCCATATAATAATGAATTGAAAGGAAAAAGTATTGCATATGGCACAATAGTTGGTCTCATTCCAATAATATATGTTTTTTTATTCCGCGAGAGGATTCAAGAGATGATAAAAAATGGAAGCTCAAGTTCCTAAGAAAGGAAAGTAAGAAAGGAAATATATATAACGGGGTTTGACGAAAATCCTTTTCCTAACATCACGGTGGATGGGGCTAACATGTAATCGATTCATGTGTTAAAAGATGGAGAACAAATAGAATTCATGGTTAAAACCAAGGCCGAAGTAATCTCAAAGATAAGAAATTCCACTAATAAACCAAACCTGAAGATATTAAAACATTTTTACATTAGGTGTCTAGAGGAATACACAAAAATGTGAAAATAATAGCTTTGGAATAGAAATAAACATGATAACAACAAAAGGGAATGCATAGTGATCATACAAGACCATTATCGAGCCAACCAAAAGATGAACCAATGAGGTACTGAGAGAAAATATTTGGCCATCAAAAGTTCATGATCCCACGATAAAAGTAGAGAATTTACCCAATCCCTCATGTAGGGTACAAAAGGAAAATTCCTAAGGTTTACCAGTTTAATACATGTGTTCAAAATCCAAGGAATTTCTTATACATAAGGCTAGGACTTAAGAGGAATATACCCACTAAACCGGAATTGATAATACCGTATGTAATACAAGACCCTAATTTGTCCCAATAAATTATTGGTGTCTCTAACCCACAACAGGTTGCTCCTGGTATGTGGAATGTAGTACAAGCAGCAAGGTCCAGGAAGAGGGAGTCCAGAGTGGAGATAACTAGGACACAACAAAGGCACATTCAAAGAAAATTTAGGTCTTATCAAGAGGAATTCTAAGTTTTCCACCCACTTGGGTCAAAAGGACATACACGTTCTTCTTCAAATCTCAAACAATGTTTTAACAGGGATAAAATATAAGAGAGTAAATCATCATCAGAGATGCTAGAGGAAATGATCAAGGAATTATAAAGAGCCATGGGGGTCGATGTAAATGACACATCTGAAGACATGCATTATGTTGAAGACACATAACTAGCCAAAGAATCGATCGACGTCGATATTGTCGAACTTGTGGTAGGAGACAATTGTCAATAATGATTGGTGTTTAAATCGTATGTGACCTCAAACCCACAGGTGCTCCCCTTTGTACCTCGGACGATTAAGAGAAGAGAAGTGTCAACTTGTGAGATGACAATTTAAAGTTCTTCGGACCTTAGCTAAGGATCAAAGTATTTATTTATGGATCAATATGATGTAAAAAATATAAGGTAACTAAAAATGATCCAAGTTATAAATTTAGGATCTCAGTAGTGAGTTGAGATAGTGACGAATAAAAGATAACACTTGTGAATGCTAAAAACTTTTAGTTCTTTGGGAATATGATTCCTTGAACCTGTTAACCTCTCTGATTGCTCGAGGTTAGTTTCCCTCAAACCATTATTAAACCTTACTTTTATATTCAAACTCGTGGCGAGAGAATGATTGGGTTGTCACATCATGATTTTGGTTTCTGTGAGGTCTAACAATGTCAGCAAGTGTATCCTATCAATATTGCTACATACATATCTATTTGACTGAGGGATTTGTGTATGTAAGAACCATTGGCCAATATATTATTTTTGTTTAAAAAAATTAGAGTGCAATGGAAAAGGTCTATGAAGGGAGTAAATATCCTTTGCGTAAAATACCATCATTGGCAAGGGACGAAGAAAAAAAAGAGAAAAAATAAATGAGAAAGGTTGCAAAGGTTGTATTTAACATTGATCATGAAAGTGTGATATCTTAAAAAACAAAAAAGTGAAACAAATATAAATATATTTATTTTGATCTTTGAAGATTAGTTTTCCTTACAGCATTCTCCATCCTTCCTTTTATATGCAAACTCTTGGAGAGAGAATGGGTGGACTATCACAACATGGTTATGGTACCTTTGAGGTTTGATAGTGTCAACAGGGTGGTGGAGTATTGGCCAAAGATTTTGTAGGTGGTGTAAGGTGTTTACTAGGTGTATTCAATGAAGATATGATCCATCAATTCATGTGGAGTTTAGTAGTGGTGATAGGTGTAATAGTGTTGTGCTTCCAAGCTACCGGCCATATTGGTTGCAAGTTCTCTCCTAGAGGTCTGATAGCTTGGGAACTGCTATAAGATTACCAAAAGTTAACCTCAAGGTACTACGCAACATTATGCCTCAGTTCTAAGGGTTAGGTGACCTTCGAAGGTCCTTTTTTCTCTAAATTGAGGTATGTTCTATATGTCAGACTTGGCGAAACCCTGGTGTTTTTACCTTTGAGATTGGTTTAGGAGACATATTGGAGCCAATGACCCTTCTAGGAGGTAGGATGGATAACTGATATTTGATACAGTACTGTGGATTTTTCTTGAGATCTAAAAAGGTCTTAAGGAACAAATAATGGTCTATATGAGGTCTAAGTCTATACTTGGGACCTATGTTTTTGGCTAAGGGTAGCTAAGGAGTTTAGGATCCTTTTAAATACCAAGTGTAAAATTTGGTATAAAAAATAGCCCTTTGTTGATTATTGCAAAGGTCGCATGGGTCAATACTTATCTGTTTATGTAAGTTAAGGGTAAGATTATAACTAACCACCGAGATTCTCGTAATAACTAGATTTTATTGGGAAGGTGCTTGCACGTGTCTATGGACAAATGTCGATGGTTGAGAGCATTGATGTGGTTGAGGCATCTGATCTTAGAAGCTGAAGGAACTAAAATTCTAGGCTTTGGGGGTTACAAAAGAGACCCTTGGGTTGGATTAATTACTTCATGACTTATACCATATATCCCTTGTCTCTTTATAATTCCCTTTAGTAAGCGATCCTTATCTCCCTTCTAATAATTTCTATTGAAAACATCTCTCCCTCAAAGGTCTTGGACCCAAATCCCTTGTTCACTATTGATCCTCGTTCTTTATTGCCTCCACCTGCGGAGCCAAAGGCTGAGACCTCTGATCGTCTCCCTATCTAGTATATTCCTTCTGGAATCAAGGTTATTGCTATATGGGAGTTCATAACCCTGACTTTACTAGTGGGGTTCACTCTATCTCCAAAATTAAAGAGTAAGATAAGGTGGGCATTCGAAAGAAATACAAAATTCCCGATAATGTCACCCTGAGGGCCTCACGGCCTAATGAGAGGGTATGTTCAATTTCTCCCAACACATGTGCTTTAATGAATGATTCCTCCATTATGGTTCTATATTCCCACTACCTTTTTCAGTGGTGAGGATTTTGAAAGCCATCGGGATATCCCCTTCTAAATTTGAGGAAAACTCATGAAGAGCTCTGATGGCTATAGTCTTGGATTTTTGGGAGTCCAGATGAGGCAAACATGATGTTTCACTTGCCTAATTTTTTATGTTGTACAAATGTTAATGTTTTTTTCTTTTTTGGCCAGTCATAATGCTCCCAAGAACTGGAAGGAAGAATTCTTCTTCGTTGGTAGATCTTAGGCCATCCCAGACTCTCCTAAGCCCATTGGTTTCCCAATCCTTTGGTGTACTCCTCCATCCGTGGGTAATTTGAGGTTTACCTTTCCTTGTGTACTTAAGTTGACCTTTTCCATGATCCTTAATAACATCTTTTTTCTTTTGTAGTGGTTGTTGATCCCTCTCAAGAGAATTTGACAGAAGTTTTTAGGCCCAAAATTTATACTCCACAGCCTTCAACCTTTTTCACTACCAAGAGTTTTTTAATTGCATCCTGGGACCTGAGCCCAAGATTTTGATGTTTGGAGGATCCCCTTAGTTTTCTAAGATCATGGTTGGGAAAACACTAGGGTCTAAGCCCTTTATCTCAGTGACCTAAAAGAGAAAAAAAGTTGTTGAGGCCTTCATCTAGGTCCTTGAGGCCTCAGAGAGTGAGTATGAATTACCCAAAAGTAATACTACGATCCCTTTAAGGATTAAAGAGGTTCTCCCCTTGGCCAATGAGCTTATTTTCTTATGTTTAACTGCTCTCCCTATAAGTAGCTTTTTTTTCTCCTTTTTATTATTGTTCCCATCCCCAGGCTTTCGATATCTAGCTCTAATTTAGTGTCGACCTAGGAGATGAATAAGAGGAGAAGATAGCTAGGTGGAATGCAAAAGATACTCCTTTTAAGGCCTTGGTCAGTAAGAAGAAGAGGTCCAAGACCACCAAACGTTTGAAGTTTAATAACTCGGCATAAATTTCAATCCATGGGGTCAAGTTTGTGAATAAGGCAAACTTGAGGAATAGTCTAGGTAAAGGCTCAATTTTTGAGCCTACAAAACCCCTACCCTTGATGCAAGTATACTCGAGGGGTAGGTGGGACCTCTGGGGTAATGCAAAATGATCCTTTTATTCCATATGACTTACAACCCTTAGTCTCAAATGTTGATTAAGATCTTCGTGATCCCATTTAGAAAGGGAGGGTTATTATGGTATCCCCTTAGATGGGGGTGGGGGAAGGGGGTCTTAAGGGGGCAACTGAGGTCTCTCGCTAACTCAAAGAGCCCACTACTATTATGAGGGAGGATTCATTGTTTCACTGAGTAAAGAGGTACTCTAGATCACGTACTGCTGAGGAGATGGACTCACTTTCCTCAGCCCTGGATGCACTCCTTGCGATGGCCACAACAAACTACTCAGATTTAGTGGATACAGTGAGGGCCAGAGGGATCTCTACCAATACTCAAGAACTGATCCAGTTTCTGGGTAAGGTAAACTTGTATTTGCCTTTTGACTTTACCTTATTATCTTATAGTCTTTGTATCTTCTTCTCATATTTTTTGTCTTCTTTAAACCCAACACTTAGCAGAGGCTCTTATGGCTAATGCCATTGATGGAACTAAGGGGTGGAACAAGTCTGTGGAGTTGGCGAACAATTGGTACCTCGTTCAGTTATAGATGGACCAAATCATTAATAACCATAATGGATGTGTCTTCCCTGAAGAAGGAGAGATTAGGCCCGAGGTCAAAGATCACTGAGGTGGAGAAGGATAATATTCTGAATGAAAATATCCTCAAGGACAACACTTCCATCTTGGCAGCTTCTCGAGATTCCATGGCTAAGGTTAAGGAAACCCACGCATTGGATTTGATTGAGAACAAAGTGAAAATGAAGGACCTCAAAGATCAGATCGTTAAGCTTTAAACTATTTAAGAGAAGATTCTTTAGGCACTGAGAGATAGAAGTCTTTTAAAGCAACAAGTGGTTGAGTTTAATGCCTTGAAGGATCTTCCGACCTCATAGGGCCAAGAGACACATAAAGATGATGTTGAGGTCCTAGTGAAGTAAAGAGCTCCAAGGGAATATCCACACCACGGTTTAGATCTAATTGGATGCATATATTCAGTCTGAGCCCTTTAAGAATTTTCTTTCCCAAAATTTCTTCTTTGGGTCTAAACTTGCAAGGCTAAGGGTCAGAAACTCTTTCTTGTTGTGGACATCTCGGGATTGTTTATTGAAGAGAGATCCGATAATGAAAGAAATAGTGGTGATGATGTCTATGAAACCTCTTCCCCTAGGTCCAAGAAGAAAAAAATCTAAATAAAGCTTCTATGACTCAGTCCCCAAAAGTGAATCTTTTGTTGACCCCACCAATCCTAAGCCTTAAAAAGGCTCGTATGTAGTTTTTTTGAACTGGTCTTGGGTCGCAGGCTTTTTGTAGTAATCTTTAAGTTTTTTTATAAATGACTATGGGCTAGGTTTAACAACTTTTACTTTTGTACTGCTTTATTATACTTCATCCTTATTTTTGCTTTGCTAAGGAATATTTGAGTAGCATTTATTTTTCTAAGGTTTGCCAGTAGGTATTACTGCCTTAGCCCCCAAAAATTCTTAGTAAAACAAAAGAACTTTGAGTATCGACTTGATTGAAGTTAATTTGAGGGTCCTAAGACAAATAATTTTTAAACCTTGTCACATAACATAATGTCATCGGAATACCTAAATATGAAAACCCATCTCATAGTACACAAATAATAAAACCCATGAAATAAAAAATGGGTGACAAAAAACATAAGCCAAATCAGAAAACCATCATGGACTTACATCTTTGATACTTAATGAACTCACCTTTCCAGAATTTATTATGAGCCCTAATTGTTTTAAGTTTAAGCATGACTTTTTAATACTTACTAGCATGTAACCCGCGCGATGCGCAAGCGTAATTCAATTTTTAAATATAATTAAATATATATTCCACTAAAAATATTATCAAATATAAAAAGTTCGTACCAAATGAATAATTTACTAATTCTTGTAATTATTTATATATAAAGTAAGAGCTAAAGAATCAAAAACATAAATTTCATCTTTTTCATTATTGAATTATAATTGGTAAAAACTTTTTTACTAAAAAAGAAATGTAAATTATTTTTAAAAACTCATTTCCTAATAATTAAGCCTAATTTGGAGAACCATCAAATAAAAATCTTTCATTACATGAAGTAGACACAGCAAAATATAATTATTAATGGAATAATACAAATAATTATACATTTACTATTATTGTACACTGAATCAAACATGATTTAAAATGCTAAATCCAACAATCATACTACTCCATGAAGCCTCATACTTAAGAGACATCTCGAAAAACAACTTCTTAGCAACCTCAACCTCCACTTTTGTATATCCGCGAGCATGAGATTCCATATTGTCAGATTCCCAAATGGAATCCTACCAAACATTTCCTCCGCACCCTTTACATCACAACACCTAAAAAAACCCGTAACCACGGCATATGATTTATCAATACATACTCAGTACAATGCATTGGGATGAAAGAATTAACATATATCAATAAGCCACAATACCTTTCTTTTGCATGCTGCAATTTTAAGAAGAATAGGTAAGAAAACCACTGCAAGAAATTTACATTGTTGAATTTTGAACATATAAACCACGAATGCAGCAACTGGAACAACTCTTGACAACCCCAAATCCATACATGAGATCTTCATTTGAAAAATACATAGTAAAAATTTCACTTAGTAATTTTGTCAGTGAACTGTTGTCCCAAACTATGACATGAAGTTTGTCTAAATATCATCCATTACTTAGTAAACATCAGTTACTTAGATTGAGTATAAAAAAATTCTCAAAAATTCTTGAATATAACCTATACATCCATTCCAAAAATATGGCCACAACCCTCGAGAAGATACCTTCACAACAAAAATACCGACCGAAAAAAATGCTTATGATCAGTAGCAGAAGGACGCTTTTGGCCAAAAATCTTCTTGGCAGGTGGAGATTACGTCTTGTTCTTTGGCTTAGGGTCCACGTCAACAACGAATTCTCTAGAATCAATCCTAATCCTGAAGCTTCTGACCTGTTCCAGCTCAAAAATTAAACATTTCTTGAGATTCTTCAGCTCTGTTCTCAAATGATGAAGAGTTTGGATTGCAAAATTAAAAGACAAATAAATGAACGGATGAACTAAATGGGGAAGAGAAAGAGACAAAGATATAAATAATTGGTGATAGAAGATAAAGGGGGCGGAGAAAACTAAAAGACAACGTTGGAAAGATAAAAGGCAGAAATTAAAAAAAAAAAGATAAAAGATGGAACGAAATTATTAGAGGAATGAGTATAGAATAGATATCTAATAAATGGTCTCATTAAATTTTCTTTCTATTGTTTTAAAAGTAGAATACAGATTAGATCACACTTTTTATTGGTTATCAATTCTCCCACCTGCCAACCACCTAATAAACATTCTTTTTGGGAGAGATATAAAGCTTTCATTTTATTCCCATCACTCGACAAACCTCAGAACTTCTCCTAGCATTAGGAAAACTCTACCCACCACCGTATTTTTTTAAAATAATGATGCACTTATAGAATGTTCTTTATGGGTAGTGTACTATGGTATGAGTTCTCCCGGGATACAATCTTTAAAAAAAATTGAATATGAAATGAATAATTTTTTTGATAAGAGTAGCATTACCCTATTTTTTTTTATCACCCATGCTCTTCCCAATAACCAGATCTTCCACCTCATGTTGTCCTGACATAGCCATATGAGCGAAATGACCCCCCCATGCCCTCATTACCTATGACATCTATGCTATCTTTCATCCCATCGCATCACTCGGGATGCTCTGATGCTGTTATGATGTTACACTTCTTCTCCTTCGCACCACTGCTACGTATCCTCCTGTGTCGAGCATACGTAGTTTCTGTTGCCTCTAGCCAGTTATGAACCGACAGTTCTATTTTGCGGTGCGATGACTATAGTTTGTATGGAACTTCCCCTGGACTGTTCTGGCATGTATTGAAATACATATATGGAATAAAGGGAGATCAATCATATGGATTTGATTTTGGTTCGTATGTTGAGGAGTTTTTAATTATGCAGAAAATATGAACAGATGATTGGATTTGAGGCGTAATAAACTACTGTCCTTAAGATGTTATTTGCCCCCACTCGTACAGAGTTTGCTAACGTGTCTAGGCAAATTACCTCCAAGATACAACAAATCCACGGGTTTATTCAAGTAGGAAACGTGAAGAATAACCCAGAACACTCTATGAAATTGGTAAGAAGAAATAATAGAGAGAAAGAGAATTTTCGGAATTAATTATGATAGGATTTTGCCTTCTATATATAGCCTCTTGTGGTGTCTGTTCATGAAGAAACACCACATCCAAAGGTCATTTAATCACGGCCCTTGGATATATAGCTATATTTTGAATGTTCTAGATTTGAACTAAAAGGGAGCGACTGTATGGATTAACACTTAACGAAGTGGTGCCAAAATCCGACGGTTCAGATCCACTCGCGCCATAATTATGTGTCATTTATTATGGATTTAATCTGGACCGTTTGATCTTTTGACGTTGTCAAAAATCAAAGGCTCCTACTGCTCCTCGCGGCGATGCGAAGTGCAAAGTGCGCCTCTAAAGCGCCCAAAACGCCCAATCGCACTTTCGCACGCGCGCGCGCGCGTGTGCAGATGGTGCAAAGCACCATCCTTGGACCTAAGGTGTACACTAGTAGCATACACTTCAATGCACACAAGTAATCTCTTATGACATGTAATACCCCGTATTTTCTGTGATATTTATTTTTGGGGATTAATTGAATTAAATGTTTATTAATTGGAAATTAATCCGGATAAAAATATTAACGAGATGAGAGTTAGTATTTTAGTATAATGTGTATACTTGGAATTATATGATTATTGGTAATATTGAAATTGTCACGTAATTGAAATACGACAATTTGGGAATTTTGCTTGACGCGTGTGACCGCCACGTCATGGTATTTTGTTATTAAATTAAAAAGTGAATTTTAGTTCCATTAATCGTATGGTCATTTTGAGTGCGCCAACGCATCCGGAAGGGTCGAGATAGTCAGAAAACACTAGCCGGAAGTTTAGTTTGGGTCCCGGGGTATTTGTGGGCCATACCGGCATCAAAAAGGGTATTTTGGTAAATTGCATTTTTGGGAATTAAAAAGTGACGAAAATAGAGATTACAATCTGACTATTTCCTTAACCCACTTAACCCACTAACACCACTATATGTCAATATGGGCTACGGGAGAAGTTGATATACCATCCCAACTTCCAAAAACCATTACACACCTCCATACTCCATTATCTCCAACCTTGGGAAAAGCTTGAGAGAGAGAGAGAAGGAAACCTTGAGAAGAGCTTGAGAGAGAGAGAGAAGGAAGAGAATTCTGCAGAAAACAGAGGGAGAACAACCTAACTTCAAGATTCTACCCCAAATTCTGAGATAAATTAAGGCAAGTGATTTAAACTCTTTTGATTCAAGATATGTTTCCATGTTTAGGAATTTTCGAAATTGATTTTTGGAGATAAATTAGACCCATGAATTGAAAGTTAAAGGCCATGATTTATGTAGGAATTGCATGTAGTATATTCTAGACGAATTTATATGTGATAAACAGAACCTTGATGATCTAAAAGAGGAATTAGAAGAAGTTTGATGATGTTCTTGAATGGAAGAATTCTGGAAATTATTTTGATGTAGTTTTGATCTAAACTAAGCTTTTAAATGATGAATTATGGGACTTAGAATGTTAAAACCGTTGTAGGATGTTAGTATCATGTTATAGTAACCTTATCTTGGAGTTTCATGCTTAAAAATGGAGTTTTGGGTCGAAACTGTAACTGCAAAACGAAGCAGCCCGTAACAGACCTGGTGCGATCGATCGATCGACATTCATCAGTCGATCGATCGACCACCATCGATCGATCGAAGGTAAAGGTCGATCGATCGACCTTCCCAGAATGAATAAAGTTTTTCCTTAATTGAATTTTAATGATGATAACCCTTGGATAATATTATTGGAGACATTGTGATTACCTTTAACTTTAAGGAAGACCAGTAGGCATGATTATGATATTAGACTTTAATTGGAATTTAAATTGAGGAATTATTCTAAATTAATGAAATTCGTTATGTGAGATAATATTTGGGTTAATAGTACAAATTCGAATAATTTGATGAAACAAGGTTTGGGGCAGAAGTAAAGACCTTAGATATAAAGATGTTATATGTGGGAATTATGGGAACTTAATAGTCTATTTGAGATAGGTTTTAAGTTAAGAAATTACGACGTGAGACGTGTCGACTATTTAATTTATATATTATCGGGATACTTGAAATATATGAATTTGGAATAATGGTATAATGATGTAGAGTATACCTTTATTAATATCGAGATATCTAAGATGTGTGAATGCTTAGTATATAATTTTATGTGTATGACATACCTACCATACTTGCTATCACGGGAGGTTTACGTTCGCTTAGGACCTTCTTATCCTTGTGTTGCCCGGATTTAGATTGGTGCCTAGAGGACATAGCTCAAGAGAACGACTTATTTGTGAGTTAATAAGCCAGCTGACTATGGAGCGTAGGTATGTACGTGACCATGGATATGTGAATTATGTCCGCCTCCATTTTTGTGTGTGGTGTTTATTCCAACAATTCCTGATAGATTCGGAATTTATAATCCTTATGTACGTGATGTACCGGGATGGATAACAGAGTATGTGTGCACCGCAGCTTAGCCTTTGGGTGCTTGTATTGTATATTTATGATGTGAAAAATATACGGTTATATTGAGAAGGAAATTATTATGTTAAATTGTGAGTATAATTATGGTCATGTTTTTAAAAAAAAAAAAAAAAATGGAACTTTTATCAATAAATAGTTTTGTTAATAATTGTGAATCCGGGAATTAAAGTAGAACTCTCTATTTAATTATTAAGGTTGGAAATTAAATGCAAACCAAGTAGTAGTGTAGAAACTCTTAGATAGTTACGAGATAACACATGAATGGGTACAGGAACGTTAGGAGTTCACAGTAGAAGAGAGGTGAGTATCTCATGTGAGAGCACGTCCTAACATGTATTTTGCATATACTGTTTTAAATGTTTTTAAAGCACTTGTAGGTTTTTAAAATATCTCCACATTCGGGCTCTGACCCGTTTGCTTTCAAATCTATCTTTTTGTAAAACCATTTTAGGTGCCCAGCCACAAGGTCACCATGCATAGGATTCTCATTCTGATGACGAGCTGTAGCTGCTTGTGGAAGCTACAGGGATTTGCTTTTAGACGCTTATATCATTTGGATTCCTTATTCAGTATTCCTCAGTTGTAGGGCATGTTGCCCAAGTTCCATTAGATACATTTCCATTTCAGTTTTCAGACTTTGTCATGTATTCATTTAGTTTTCAGTACTTCTTTATTTACTTCAGTTATGGGATTATGTTATGAGGAGTTTTCCTCCAGATTTATTTATATCATGTTACGGTTATTCTATTTACTTTATTATGGTGAATGGTGTTATTATTCTTCTTTACACTTGTTGCATGTTAATCAGACTTTAATTAAAATTTGGCAACTTACTTTTTAAATACTAGGTGGTTAGAAATAATAAAATGTTTTCGACAGTGATGCTATTAACTGAGCCAACTTGGCGTTTTGATTTAATTTAATAAAGGAGTAGCTACCCGGTATTTAATTAGTCGGGGTGTCACAGGTGGTATCAGAGCATCAGGTTCTAGTGTCCTTTAGGATCTGAACGGCTTATTATGTTTCCGCTGAGCTTTCTTTGATGTAGAGCCCTATATTTTAGGACTGTTGTATTCTTTTGTTTATGCTACGTTCTTCAGCTATTTTAAAGTTTATAACTGCGAACTTATAGACTTTATTCTTATTTCAGAATGCCTCCACGACGTGCACCACGAGTTCCCAGGAATGCGGCGCCAGAACCACAGCCCGCACCGGTTCAGGGCATGATGAACGCCGCTGAAGTTGCAGCTATTGTAGCCCAAGTGGTAAATGCCGCCATTGCAGTAGTTCAGCAGGCACCGCCTCAGGCATCGGTTGCCGCGCCAGTTCAGACCAATGCATTCCCGTCTGCTTGGGAACGTGTACGTGACGCTTTTCAGAAAACGCATCCGCCAGAGTTTGCAGGTAGCTCAGACGTGGTAGTCTCGAGCCAATGGAGGAAGGATATACAGCGGCACTTAAGGATGTATGAGTGCACGGATGTTCAGAAGCAGGTGCTAGCTACTTTTAAGCTAGTTGGATCTGCATTGCATTGGTGGGAGTCTATTACCACCGTAGAGGAGAGGGATACTCTCACCATACATGAGTTCTGGGTGCGGTTTGACCGCAAGTACTTTCCGTCAGCTGTTCAGGAGGAGATTGATGAGTCTGAGGCAGGAGGGAAAGACCGTGGCCGAGTATGAGGCCGAGTTCACTAATCTGTTGAATATCGTTCCTGATGAGATACCAACAGAGAAGAAGAAGATTGAGAAATTTACCGACGGATTGACATGGAGGATCCGTCAGCATCTGTTGGGGAACCTTTCGCTAGCCACTTATTCTGATGTGGTTAACGCTGCTTTATTACACTGCCAGGATCACCGCTTTCATATGGCCGAGGGCAAGAGATCGGGAGAGTCTAGCCATCAGGGCTGGACTGGAGGACATGGTGCCGGTGGGGCACAATCGTTTCAGGGGAAGAGATAGGTAGAGCAGGGTTCTCAGCAGGGGGATCAAAAGAGGTTCCGTTCAGGAGGTTTCAGGAACGGTCAGGGAGGATTTCGGAATGGCCAGCAAGGTCATAACGGCCATCAGGGCCAACAGGGTCAAAATGGTCAACATCAGCAGTTTCAGCAGGGCCAACAGGGCCAAGGGAGGAACGGTAACGGACACCAGGGCCGGGCTCAGCAAGGGCAGAGAGGCGGGAACTTCTCGGGGAAGTGTTTTGTTTGTGGCAAGACTGGCCATAAGTGAGAGGACTTTCCTGATAGGGGCAGGGCCCCACAGCAGCAGCAGCAGGGTGCTCTCCAGGAGCCACAGAGGCCTATGTTTCCCGCCGCTCTTCCCGCACCGCCACAGATGGCAGCATTGCCACCCATTCCAGCAGTCCCAGTTCAGCAGGGGCAGCTACAGTATGGACGTGTCTACAACGTCCACCAGGCAGAAGTCCCACAGGCTCCGCCCGCGATTGAGGGTACGTTTTCTATCCATGGCACTATGGGTCGGGTACTGTTTGATACGGGGGCTACACACTGTTTTATAGCTACACATTTCGCGAAGGCTTTAGGGTTGTTAGCCACAGCAGAGAGCATAGTTACGTGTGTCGACTCACCTTTGGGGAGTGGGTCGCTTATATTCTTTATATGTCGGGGAGTGGGGGTAGAGATTGGTGGTTTGGTATTACCTGCTGACATGTTGGTACTAGATATGCATGTTCACGATGTTATTATCGGTATGGACTGGCTCGCTGATTATAGAGCCATGATTGATTGCTTCGGTGGGAACATTATTTTTGCCATTTCGGGGCAAGAGATGTTTGTAGTGGCGATGCCTCGCCCAGAGGGAGGCTCGACCGCTCATTTATATTACATTGAGGAGGATACCTCTAAGGAGGTTGTGATTCCTTTAGATTCGATCCCAGTTGTCAGGGAGTACTCTGATGTGTTTCAGGAGATACCAGGCCTACCCCCCAGTCGAGAGATAGACTTCGTTATAGACTTGTTACCAGATACGAGACCTATAGCACGAGCACCGTACCGTATGGCTCCAGCTGAGATGAGGGAGTTACGGGATCAGATTGAGCAGTTATTGGGTCAAGGGTTTATTCGGAGGAGTACTTCACCTTGGGGTGCCCCTGTGTTGTTCGTGAAGAAGAGAGATGGTTCACTGAGATTGTGTGTGGACTACCGGGAGTTAAACAAGGTCACGATACGGAATAAGTATCCGTTGCCTCGAATCGATGGCCTATTTGACCAGTTGAGAGGAGCTTCTTGCTTCTCAAAGATTGATTTGCGATCTGGTTACCATCAGTTGCGTATCAGGGAGGAGGACGTCTCGAAGACTGCGTTCTTATCGAGATATGGTTCCTACGAGTTTCGAGTTATGCCATTTGGTTTGACCAACGCTCCAGCAGCATTTATGGACTTGATGAATAGGGTGTTCAGGGATTTCCTAGACTAGTTTGTCATTGTCTTCATCGATGATATTTTGTTTTACTCCCAGACAGAGGAGGAGCATGCCGAGCACTTGAGACTAGTTTTGCAGACACTGCGTCAGAATGAGTTGTATGCAAAATATGAGAAGTGCGGGTTTTGGCTGAAGGAGGTTCAGTTTTTGG
Source organism: Sambucus nigra (assembly GCA_949130495.1). NCBI lineage: Eukaryota > Viridiplantae > Streptophyta > Magnoliopsida > Dipsacales > Adoxaceae > Sambucus > Sambucus nigra. The sequence goes on along the minus strand of OX422218.1, from coordinate 445,636,565 downwards.
GGCATATTATTTCCGACCGGGGAATATCGGTTGATCCGGGGAAGGTATCCGCGGTGAGGGAGTGGGGACAGCCCACGACACCGACAGAGATTCGTAGTTTCTTGGGCCTAGCAGGATACTACAGGAGGTTTATTCGGGGTTTCTCCACGATAGCGGGTCCCATGACACATCTAACCCGTAAAGGTGTGCCGTTCATTTGGAGTGATGCCTGTCAGTTGGCATTCGATGAGTTGAAGGACATGTTAACCTCAGCACCTGTGTTAGCATTGCCGAGACCGGGAGTTGAGTATCTTGTTTACACCGATGCGTCCTTACAAGGACTTGGAGGTGTACTGCAGCAGGAGAGTCAGGCCATAGCTTATGCTTCCCGTAAGCTTAAGCCTCACGAGAAGAATTACCCTACCCATGACTTGGAGTTAGCGGCAGTGGTGTTTGCTCTTCGTACTTGGAGACATTACCTGTTGGGGGAGAAGTTTCGATTATTCACGGATCACAAGTCCCTACAGTACCTATTCACGCAGAAGGAGTTGAATATGCGGCAACGGAGGTGGCTTGAATTCATGAAAGATTATCAGTTCGATATCCAGTATCACCCGGGGAAGGCTAACGTGGTGGCAGACGCGTTAAGCCGTAGACCGGTAGATGAGGTAGCAGAGGTGTGGAAGGCCAAGTGGAAGGAATTGGGACACCAGGATGCAGTGGCCCGATCATTCATGTATGTGATGACTGTTACACCACAGATTGTCACGAAGGTGGTGAAGGCACAGGCAAATGACTCGTTCTGTCAGGATCAGATAGTTCGATTATTAGCAGAGGGAGCCGAATCCTATACCGTTAGCTCAGACGGGGGATTACGCTTCAATGGGAGATTGGTAGTTCCGGAGGGGGAGGAATTGCAGCATGAGGTGATGGCAGAGTCGCACGGCTCACGGTTCGCGGTACATCCCGGAGGGGACAAAATGTACCAAGATATGAGACGCCAGTATTGGTGGAGCGGGATGAAGAGGGATATTGCCGAGTTTGTCTCAAAATGCGCCACTTGTCAGCTCGTAAAAGTGGATCATCAGAGACCGGCAGGACTGCTACAGCCATTAGAGGTCCCGATGTGGATGTGGGAGAGCATCTCTATGGACTTTATCACGGGTTTGCCTACGTCGCAAAGAGGTCACGACTCCATTTGGGTGATTGTAGACAGGTTGTCAAAAGTCGCTCATTTTCTACCCGTACGGACAGACTACACTGCAGGACAGTATGCCAAGCTCTTTATTGCAGAGATAGTGAAACTTCACGGTGTGCCCTTAAATATCGTGTCGGACCGAGACAAGATATTTGTTTCACGATTTTGGGAGAGTTTTCAGCAGGCCATGGGCACGGAGTTGCGGTTGAGTACGGCGTACCACCCGCAGACCGATGGGCAGACCGAGCGCACAAATCAGATATTGGAGGACATGCTACGTATGTGCACCATTGACTTTGAGGGAGGATGGGAGCAGTATCTTCCACTGGTGGAGTTTGGTTACAACAACTCCTATCAGTTCACCATTGGCATGGCTCCATTTGAGGCATTGTACGGTAGACCTTGTCGTTCCCCAGCATGTTGGTTGGAGGTGGGGGACAACAAACTACTTGGGCCGGAAGTGATTCAGGATACTTCGGCAAGGATAGAATTGATTCGCAGTCGCATTCGGGTGGCTCAGGACAGACAGAAGAGTTATGCTGATGCGAAGAGATTTTTCAGAGAGTTCCAAGTGGGGGACCAGGTTTTACTCAGGGTATCTCCTATGAAGGGGATTATGCGTTTCGGGAAGAAAGGGAAGTTGGCACCGAGATATGTGGGACCATTCCCTATTATTGAGCGGATCGGACCAGTTGCGTATAGACTTGGGTTACCGGAGCATTTACATCGGATTCACGATGTGTTCCATATTTCCTCGCTTAGGAAATACCTTAGAGATAATTTGGCTCATTCTCTCATTGCTGTGGAGGATATTGATCTCCAGCCGGATAGCTCCTACGAGGAGGGGCCTATTGCTATTCTGGACCGAAGTGAGCGGAAGCTGCGGTCAAAGATAGTCCCGTTAGTGCGTGTTCAGTGGCGACATCATAATGTCGAGGAGTCCACATGGGAGCGCGAGGATGAGATGCGCGAACGTTATCCAGAGTTATTCTTACCAGGTACTTTCTAGTTCCGAATTTCGGGACAAAATTCAGTTATTAGGGGGGAAGTATGTAATACCCCGTATTTTCTGTGATATTTATTTTTGGGGATTAATTGAATTAAATGTTTATTAATTGGAAATTAATCCGGATAAAAATATTAACGAGATGAGAGTTAGTATTTTAGTATAATGTGTATACTTGACATTATATGATTATTGGTAATATTGAAATTGTCAAGTAATTGAAATACGACAATTTGGGAATTTTGCTTGACGCGTGTGACCGCCACGTCATGGTATTTTGTTATTGAATTAAAAAGTGAATTTTAGTTCCATTAATCGTATGGTCGTTTTGAGTGCGCCAACGCGTCCGGAAGGGTTGAGATAGTTAGAAAACACTAGCCGGAAGTTTAGTTTGGGTCCCGGGGTATTTGTGGGCCATACCGGCATCAAAAAGGGTATTTTGGTAAATTGCATTTTTGGGAATTAAAAAGTGACGAAAATAGAGATTACAATCTGACTATTTCCTTAACCCACTAACACCACTATATGTCAATATGGGCTACGGGAGAAGTTGATATACCATCCCAACTTCCAAAAACCATTACACACCTCCATACTCCATTATCTCCAACCTTGGGAAAAGCTTGAGAGAGAGAGAGAAGGAAACCTTGAGAAGAGCTTGAGAGAGAGAGAGAGAGAAGGAAGAGAATTCTGCAGAAAAACAGAGGGAGAACAACCTAACTTCAAGATTCTACACCAAATTCTGAGATAAATTAAGGCAAGTGATTTAAACTCTTTTGATTCAAGATATGTTTCCATGTTTAGGAATTTTCGAAATTGATTTTTGGAGATAAATTAGACCCATGAATTGAAAGTTAAAGGCCATGATTTATGTAGGAATTGCATGTAGTATATTCTAGACGAATTTATATGTGATAAATAGAACCTTGATGATCTAAAAGAGGAATTAGAAGAAGTTTGATGATGTTCTTGAATGGAAGAATTCTGGAAATTATTTTGATGCAGTTTTGATCTAAACTAAGCTTTTAAATGATGAATTATGGGACTTAGAATGTTAAAACCGTTGTAGGATGTTAGTATCATGTTATAGTAACCTTATCTTGGAGTTTCATGCTTAAAAATGGAGTTTTGGGTCGAAACTGTAACTGCAAAACGAAGCAGCCCGTAACAGACCTGGTGCGATCGATCGATCGACATTCATCAGTCGATCGATCGACCACCATCGATCGATCGAAGGTAAAGGTCGATCGATCGACCTTCCCAGAATGAATAAAGTTTTTCCTTAATTGAATTTTAATGATGATAACCCTTGGATAATATTATTGGAGACATTGTGTTTACCTTTAACTTTAAGGAAGACCAGTAGGCATGATTATGAGATTAGACTTTAATTGGAATTTAAATTGAGGAATTATTCTAAATTAATGAAATTCGTTATGTGAGATAATATTTGGGTTAATAGTACAAATTCGAATAATTTGATGAAACAAGGTTTAGGGCAGAAGTAAAGACCTTAGATATAAAGATGTTATATGTGGGAATTATGGGAACTTAATAGTCTATTTGAGATAGGTTTTAAGTTAAGAAATTACGACGTGAGACGTGTCGACTATTTAATTTATATATTATCGGGATACTTGAAATATATGAATTTGGAATAATGGTATAATGATGTAGAGTATACCTTTATTAATATCGAGATATCTAAGATGTGTGAATGCTTAGTATATAATTTTATGTGTATGACATACCTACCATACTTGCTATCACGGGAGGTTTACGTTCGCTTAGGACCTTCTTATCCTTGTGTTGCCCGGATTTAGATTGGTGCCTAGAGGACATAGTTCAAGAGAACGACTTATTTGTGAGTTAATAAGCCAGCTGACTATGGAGCGTAGGTATGTACGTGACCATGGATATGTGAATTATGTCCGCCTCCATTTTTGTGTGTGGTGTTTATTCCAACAATTCCTGAGAGATTCGGAATTTGTAATCCTTATGTACGTGATGTACCGGGATGGATAACAGAGTATGTGTGCACCGCAGCTTAGCCTTTGGGTGCTTGTATTGTATATTTATGATGTGAAAAATATTCGGTTATATTGAGAAGGAAATTATTATGTTAAATTGTGAGTATAATTATGGTTATGTTTTAAAAAAAAAAAAAAAAAAAAATGGAACTTTTACCAATAAATAGTTTTGTTAATAATTGTGAATCCGGGAATTAAAGTAGAACTCTCTATTTAATTATTAAGGTTGGAAATTAAATGCGAACCAAGTAGTAATGTAGAAACTCTTAGATAGTTATGAGATAACACATGAATGGGTACAGGAACGTTAGGAGTGCACAGTAGAAGAGAGGTGAGTATCTCATGTGAGAGCACGTCCTAACATGTATTTTGCATATACTGTTTTAAATGTTTTTAAAGCACTTGCAGGTTTTTAAAATATCTCCACATTCGGGCTTTGACCCGTTTGCTTTCAATTCTATCTTTTTGTAAAACCATTTTAGGTGCCAAGCCACAAGGTCACCATGCATAGGATTCTCATTCTGATGACGAGCTGTAGCTGCTTGTGGAAGCTACAGGGATTTGCTTTTAGACGCTTATATCATTTGGATTCCTTATTCAGTATTCCTCAGTTGTAGGGCATGTTGCCCAAGTTCCATTAGATACATTTCCATTTCAGTTTTCAGACTTTGTCATGTATTCATTCAGTTTTCAGTACTTCTTTATTTACTTCAGTTATGGGATTATGTTATGAGGAGTTTTCCTCCAGATTTATTTATATCATGTTACGGTTATTCTATTTACTTTATTATGGTGAATGGTGTTATTATTCTTCTTTACACTTGTTGCATGTTAATCAGACTTTAATTAAAATTTGGCAACTTACTTTTTAAATACTAGGTGGTTAGAAATAATAAAATGTTTTCGACAGTGATGCTATTAACTGAGCCAACTTGGCGTTTTGATTTAATTTAATAAAGGAGTAGCTACCCGGTATTTAATTAGTCGGGGTGTCACATGACATAAGAGCATTTATTAACCCACTAACTTTTTCACACTTTTCCAATGTGGGACTTTGGTTTTCCCACTTCCCTTTGTCTTTTCTTATTCCAACTAATTAATGGTTTTAACCTTTCATTTTCTCTAACCATTAATACCCATTAATATTAAAATCATCCAACAATCCCCCACTAGATTTTTATATTAATGCAATTTCTTCTTGTGATAAGCTCATGCATACAAGGAGGTATTTTTCGATTTAAACCTTCAGTTAGTGAATATATATCAAAGATCTAATAAGACAATGGTGTGCCATGCATTAAACCTTGTCTTATTATTTAGAACTGGATATATATCACACATGAGATATCCCAATCTCTACAAGATGTTCAATATATTTTTAGCACTATTATGGCCATGTGCACTATCTTGGCTTCATGAATATTTACAAGAATAAATCCAAAATCTTGCTAGAAGCGGCACCACTTCCTATATTCATATAGGTGAAGTTCTCTTGCATTTCCTTGCTACTTTAGACAACGAATTTCATTAAGAGTTAAACTCACCCTCTTAACATAGCAATATGCACTGAACATCCTAGAAGGGACATGAAATTGAATAAATTTCAGTGCAAAAACTAATTACTTATCAGTAACTTGTTATTACCCATTAAACTTTGGAATAGTGGTAATGCTATTACAAAGTTGGGTTACCGTTACCGGTGACTATTGAAAAAATGGTTTTAGTCCCATTCCACTAGATGTGTCCTTTTGTAAATCTCTAGAAAGTCCTTTGGTAAGAGGGTCAGCTAGATTCTTATTTGTTCGAACATATATAATATTAATAACTCCATAAGTTATTAATTATTTGACATATTCATGTCTTAAACTTATGTGTCTAGATTTTCCATTATATACTTTGTTATAAGCTCTAGACAATGTATCTTCACTATCACAATATAAAGAAAGAGATGGCATTGGTTTTGGCCATAACTTTATGTCCAATAATAAATTTCTTAGCCACTCTGCTTCTTTTCCGGTTGCTGCCAGTGCTATAAACTCAGATTCCATTATTGAATGTGTAATGCAAGTTTGTATCTTGGATGCCCAAGATACCGCCCCACCCGCTAAGGTGAATATCCATCCAGATGTGGATTTATTATCACTTGCACTAGTTATCCAACTAGCATCAGAGTATCCTTCAAGAACTGCAGGAAAGTCATAATAAAATAGACCTAATTCTTTGGTCTTCTTGAGGTAACCAAAAATTCTCCCAATTGCTTTCCAATGATCCACACTTGGATTACTAGTGTATCTTGACATTTTACCTACTGCAAATGCAGTATCTGGCCTTGTACAATGCATCGCATACATTAAACTTCCAATTGCACTAGCATATTCAAGTTGTGCAACTGCTCTGCCAGAATTTTCTAATAATTTTATACTAGAATCATATGGGGTATTTGCTTCTTTTATTTTCAAGTGATTAAATTTGTGAATAACTTATTCAATGTAATGAGATTGACATAATGCATAACCCCCACTATGTTTCTTAACTTTAATACCCAAGATGGTATCCACTTCATTAAGATCTTTCATCTTAAATTGTGAACTAAGATACTTCTTAGTTTCATATACACCTCTCATGTTTGTACCACAAAATTAATAAGTCATCAACATATAGACAAATAATTACGCCATAGTCATTGGTGAATTTATAATAAATTCACTTATCAGCGTTGTTATGTCTGAAACCATCAGAAAGAATGATTGTATCAAACTTTTCATGCCACTACTTTGGTGCTTGTTTCAACCCATAAAGCGACTTAATTAATTTACAAACTTTATGTTCATTTCCGGGTAAAATAAACCCTTCGGGTTGTTCCATATATACCTCTTCATCTAGGTCACCATTCAAAAATGCTGTTTTAACATCCATTTGATGCACAAATAGATTATAAATAGATGCAATTGCCATTAAAACACGTATGGATGTAATTCTAGCAACAGGTGCATAAGTATCAAAATAGTCAATCCCTTTTCTTCGTTTAAAACCTTTTGCTACCAATCTAGCCTTAAAGGTTTGAATAGAACCATCGGTATTGTATTTTCTTCTAAATACCCATTTACTACTAATAGGTTGTGATCCTTGTGGCAAGTCCACTAAAACCCATGTCTGATTTGATAGAATTGAATCCATCTCATCATTAATATCTTCTTTCCAAAAAGAAGCATCTCTTGAAGTCATTGCTTCGTTAAAGGTTTTAGGATCTTCTTTTACGTTAAGTAAAATAGGCATTTTATTAAGAATATTATCTCTATCTCCTTCAACCAAAAAAGCTAAGGCTTGAGATGAAATAAAATCAGGGCCAAAAGATTTTTCTTTTCTAGCACGCTGACTTCTTCTAGGTTCTATTTCTGTTTCGGGTTCATTCCTTTTAATATTAATTGATGGTCTAGGAATCAACCTAGTGGATGTATCAGGATTGGCATCTAATTCGACACATGAATCTTTATAAAATTTATTTTCAATAAATTCAACATCCCTTGATTCAATTACAACATTAGAATTTAAGTCCAACAACCTATATGCCTTAGAGTTTTCCGCGTATCCTATGAAAACACTTTTAATTCCTCTTGCACCCAACTTTGAACTTTTCGGGTCATGAATTCAATAGAAAGCCAAACAACCCCAGACCCTTAGGTAGTCCATATTTGGTTTTCGATTATTCCATACCTCGTATGGAGAAACATGTGTTTTCATTGATGGAATTCTGTTGTGTAAATGACAAGCGGTGAGTAAAGCTTCTCCCCACAAATTGTTTGGTAAGTTTGAATTAATCAACATAGAATTGATCATATTAGTAAGAGTCCTATTCTTTCTTTTAGCCAAACCATTTTGTTGGGGAGTATAAGTGGCAGTTCTTTGATGTATTATTCCATGTTCTTCACAAAATGAGTCAAATTCATTTGGAAAATACTCTCCCCCTCTATCACTATGAAGAATTTTAATTTTCTTTTCCTTTTGATTTTCAACTTCTGCTTTAAAACGCTTAAACATTAAAAAACTTCATCCTTATGTCTTATCAAATATACATATGTGAATTTTGAACAATCATCAATGAATGTAATAAAGTATGTTTTTCCGCCTCTAGTTAAAATACCATTATATTCACATATATCAGAATGAGCCAATTCTAATAATTCAGCACTTCGTTCGACTTTAGGAAAAGTTTTTTTTTTAATTTTGCTTGAATACAGATTTCACATTTTTCATGAGAAGTACTATCACAAGTTATTAATTTATGTTTAAACATATATTTCAATGATCTAAAATTTAAATGCGCTAATCTAGCATGCCAAACATCAAAAGACTCAACAACATAAGCAGAATTATTCATATTATTAATCAAAATACTGAGTTTGAACATTCCATCACAAGCATACCCTTTCCCAACAAATGCCCCATTCTTAGACAGAATTAACTTATCAGACTCAAAGACGGCTTTAATGCTGGTTTTACAAATCAAACTTGCAGACACTAGATTTTTTCGAATTTTTGGTACATGCAGAACATTTGTCAACGTCAACTTCTTTCCAGATGTGAATTGTAGTTCAACGTTTCCTTTTCCCGGAACTTTGGCAGAATTATGATTCCCCATTAGAACCTCTTGACCGTCCTCTGCTTTTTCATATGCGGAGTACAATGATTTATCATTGCATATATGTATGGTAGCCACAGAATCGAGCCACCAGTCAGAAGACTTCGTTATTGCCGCCATGTTTAGTTCGGTAATCATACCAATTTGCATGTCCGATACCATTGCTACAAGATCCTCGATCTTATTTTCCACCATATTTGCATTGTTTGTATTATTGGATTCAGTAGCATCTATCTTTCGTTTCTTGTTTCTGTAATCACGGGCATAGTGGCCATTTTTGCCACAATTTAAACAAGCCCCATTGGACATTTTTGTTATTGAAATTATTTTTCTTGAACTTCTTACCATTAGGTTTGAAAATCTTATGATATTTCTTTCCTTCAACAAAGTTAACTTTGGTGGAATTATGAGAAACATTTGTTTGATCACGGGATCTGGTTTCTTCTTCAATTCTTAAATGTTTCTGTAATTCCTCCAAACTTATATCATCTTTCCTATGTAGGAGTTTCTTACGACAATCATTCCAACTTGGTGGTAATTTTTCAATAATTGCACCAACTTGAAACGATTCAGAAATTTCCACCTTTAATTCACGAAGCTTTGTGACAAGGATTTGCAACTCATGTACTTGGTCTAAAACAGTTTGGTGATCACTTATTTTGAATTCGAAATATTTCAGAATTAAGAATTTATCCGTACCTTCTTTCTCTGTTTTGTATTTATATTCAAGAGCATTCCAGATTTCTCGCGGAGACTGCATAGAGTTGTAAAGATCATATAATCGATCAGACAGTGTATTCAGAATATGCCCACGACACACCAATTCGTCTTCTTCACGTTTCTTTCGTTGTTCTTTGACAGTTTCATTATCGTCTTCTTTTGGTTCCGGAATTGCTTCTAGTTTAGGATCCAGAACATATGCAATTTTCAAAACTGTGAGAAGGAAGAATAATTTTCCTTTCCAGCGAGTGAAATTTGTTCCATCAAAGCGGTCCAAATGCACATTGGGATTCAGAAACATATTCATATTCTTTTCTGCCTCCATGAAATAACACCTTAAGATTGTTGAGGAATTTTTAATTATGCAGAAAATATGAACAGATGATTGGATTTGAGGCGTAATAAACTACTGTCCTTAAGGTGTTATTTGCCCCCACTCATATAGAGTTTGCTAACGGGTCTAGGCAAATTACCTCCAAGATACAACAAATCCACGGGTTTATTCAAGTAGCAAACTTGAAGAATAACCCACAACACTCTATGAAATTGGTAAGAAGAAATAATAGAGAGAAAGATAATTTTCAGAATTAATTATGACAGGATTTTGCCTTCTATATATAGCCTCTTGTGGTGTATGTTCATGAAGAGACACCATATCCAAAGGTCATTTAATCACGGCCCTTGGATATATAACTATATTTTGAACGTTCCAGATTTGAACTAAAAAGGTGAGACTGTACGGATTAACACTTAACGAAGTGGCGCCAAAATCCGACGGTTCAGATCCACTCGCGCCATAATTATGTGTCATTTATTATGGATTTAATCTGGACCGTTTGATCTTTTGACGTTGTCAAAAATCAAAGGCTCCTACTGCTCCTCGCGCGAAGTGCAAAGTGCGCCTCTAAAGCACCCTAAACGCACTTTCGCACGCGCGCGCACGCGTGTGCGTGTGCAGATGGTGCAAAGCACCATCCTTGGATCTAAGGTGTACACTAGTAGCATACACTTCAATGCACACAAGTAATCTCTTATGACACAAGAGCATTTATTAACCCACTAACTTTTTCACACTTTTCCAATGTGGGACTTTGGTTTTCCCACGTCCCTTTGTCTTTTCTTATTCCAACTAATTAATGGTTTTAACCTTTCATTTTCTCTAACCATTAATACCCATTAATATTAAAATCATCCAACATCGTATTCAAAAAAAAATTACGTGGTCAAAATGGGTTTCTCTTCATGTTTGTGTTCTGGTGGTGGTATGTAGTGTTGGGTTGCGTTATGATGGTGGTTCCTTTCTTTTGTGGTGGTTTGGTGTTGCAGTTTTAGGCGTGGTATGTGGTGGTTTGGTGTTCCATGATGATGGGGTCTATGTGTAGTGGTTGTGGTTGTGTACATGGTGTATATGGGTTCCTCCACACATCTCGCCCAAAACAGTAACACCAATCCACAACAAAGAACGAAAATACCTAATTACAAAATAAAAACATAAAACTTAGACACTTGATTACACACAACAGTGAAGATTTCAAAACAAAATGTTGATAATAAACAACACGGTGATAAAGAAACAACAAACTTGACACCTGAGCATGTGGATAGCCTAACAGAGAGATGAAAAGACCCAAATCTGCAAATATGGGGTGTGGCTTAGTTCAACGTGTTAAAGAGACGGCATGACATGTTGACGAACGTATTAAAAAAATTATGATGATTTGATTTCATAAAAAAGGATAAAATTTAAACTCCAAACCCAACATGTGAGTGAACTACAAAAAAAAATGAAGCATAGTATATTTGACGAGTTTTTGTAAATCATGTAGAATGAACAAGTGAATGGTATTATGTGTCTCCAAATTTATGTCTATCCTTATTTAAAATAATTTGTCTAAAAGTTGATAAAAAAATGTATATGCGTGTGGAGTTTGGATGAACAACCATCGCAATATAATACGGAAAACAAACACTATTTAGTATTCGTATATAAATATATACCCATGTAAAATTTGGCGAAAGTCTCCCTTAAGAATAATAGTGATACCACCAAATGGTTTTTTATTACTACAAAAGTCTTGTAGTGGTACTTCATCCTAAATAATCAACTCGCTTGCCAACAGTAGATGTTGATGGATTCATCGGCATATTCTTCTTTTAAAGAAGATATTGATGGATTCATCGACATCGTCTTCTTTTGGGAAAAATTATTGATAACACCTTTAGACTTATCCTTTTCTCGTCACAAGCGTTGGGCTAATGCGCTTTTCGATATAAAATTTTATTTCCCAATATTAAGAGCCTATATATTAGTTCAATATCCATCATAAGAATAGTAAACATTAAAATATATGACATTAATCATAAGAATTTACAATGCTTACCTCAGAGCATTTAGCTTTGCCATTATCAATAGTGAAAATATTTGAGAATTAATGTTTTATTTTCCATTTAGTTGCTATTAAATTAAGAATAAAAATAAATAATAAAAATGACATGAGATAAAATCTACATTAATCTATATTATCATTACATACCTCATAACATTGAGTTTTGCATTTATCAAGTGCATAAGTATTTGGAGCTGAAGTGTTGGTCTTTTCTTTTCCATTTGGTTGTTGTTTGTAATTAAAAAGGTATGTATGTTCAAAGTGTAAATAGTATAAATTATAAAAAAAATACATAATAAAGTAAAATAGAGTGTAAATGAACATGTTCAGACTATATGGTTACGTTAACACCATGTGTTTGTAGTAACCAAACATATATGCACAAATTTTATTTTAATAAATTATATAAATGATCTCAGAGTATTGTTTTTTCGAAAGTAAGAGAGACTTACTGTTTAAGTTACTTCTTCATCTATCTATGTAAATATAATCATACTAGAAAAGTCTTAATAATAACCCGTTATAACTTTTAAGAAACAAGCTAATTATTTACATGTTCATAGATTGTCATTTTACAAGATGGGAGAAGTAGTCTATTTCCGATAACATATGATGTTTGTGAGAAGAAATTAATTTCCCAACATCAATTAGCATGCAAAGAATAATGAAAACAAAATTACCACGATATAAATAAATCAAAATATAAAATAAAAGTTATTAATAAGGGCAAAGTTAGGGGTCACACCACTTAAGGTTTCTTATGACGATACAATTAAAATAATACCTAGTTGAATTCAACTTGTTTCCCTATTTGTTCTTATTAAAAATCATCTCATCAATTTTAATGTGAGCTTGATTTTAATCCTCCATCAATTTTAATCCTAAGTCAATTTTAATTTTAATGTGAGCTTAATTTTAAGGGTCAATTATTAAATAGTCCCTACTATAAATATATATTTTTTAAAAAGGACACATATTTTTAGTTTAACCCATTTAGTCCCTCAAGCACTCAATATCCTCTTATTTTTAGAGGTCCGCGCCAGCGGCACTCCCTCTCCAAAATACGTGGCAAAGGACTTTTTGAGGGAAAATAAAAAAGTTTGGACTAAATGGGTATTAAAAAATGTCCGAGGAACTATTTGGTATATGTCCCTAATTTTAATTTTATTGTTACGACTTAAGTTCGGAGAAGATTTCATGGTTTGGTCGAGGGATGAAGATTTCATCTCTACTGGACGATGTAAGTTTGTCGTATGACTTGGCAGATTTCATGTTTGGTCATTGTATGACCTGAGATGGATGAAGACAACCCGCCGAAGATATGACAAATTTAATGATCTAGCAGAAGATACACCATAGGAGATAACATGCTGGAGATGTCCGAGATGGTGATGTTTTGAAAGGTAACTGGGAGTTTAGTCAGAAATAGGTGGAAGGTACCTTAGAGGAAGGTAGCCGGAGATGGGAGGAGCGGTTTGTCTGAGATATTTAGCCATTAACTGGGAGAATTATTATTTGGTTTCTCCGAGATATTTAGCCGGTAATTGGGACTATTGTTCGGTTTGTCTGAGTTGTTTTTAACTTGTAGTGTGAGAAACCTAGTTTCAAAAACAAACTGAGAGTATGAAAATGTTTTTTCTATATTTTATCTAACAATTATTCTTCTTCTGTATGAGAACCCTTGTTTAACACAGATGATATTATGAGTGTTCATAACAAAACGAACACAAATGATAACAAAATGAACTCAAATAGTGACACAGATGATATTAACACATATGATAAATAACTTCTTTATACTATAAACTCAAACGATAATAATTATGTACTTTATGAAAGATTGAACACAGTTATGAGAGAGTAAACCCATAGTAAAAAAAAAAATATTTGACGTGATTTTTTAAAGGGTATCTTCAAAATAGAGGTCTGCATCGGGATAAAAAAAACGAATCAACACACACACACATGTTGGTTTGGTTTCGGTTCCAAAGAATGAAAAATCAATCTTATCAATTTGGTTCTCGGTTTCAACACAAATCCAAACTGAACCAAAAATTTGGATCAAACTGGAACCGATCCCATTGGGCATCCAATCAATTTTTAAGCTATATGTATATACTAGCGGATGCCCGTGCCCGAGGGCACGACGATAAATTTGTCCCCGTGATAAAACTCAACCCATAATAACCCATCTTTAAAAAAAAAAGCATTAAAAAAAATAAAAAACCTAAAAAAAATATTTTTTTTAGATATTTAAAAAAATATATTTTTTTTTAAATATTAAAAAAAAGAAATATTTTAATGAAAATAATAATAAAATAATAATGTATGTATGCATGCATACAACACATAAGATGTCATGCATGTTTATCATGCATGGCAAATCCTACTAAGGCACTATTCATAACACCATTGTCCCATATATATATACTAGCGGAATGCCCTTGCCTGAAGGCACGGCGAAAATTTTCCAAACACCACAAATAATCCTTTCGAGACCTCGTATAAACAACACAAAATTTACTAAAGGCACAATATATCAACTATATTAAGCCATGCTTAAACTAATAAAGATAATTATAATCCATGACAACAATACTCATTTAAATTAAAATTCCAACAAAATTATGATCAAAATAAATATACAATATTTAAGTTGAATTTTTGTTTTCCTAGACAAATAGTGTCAACAATTTAAAAAATTTGGATAGAACTTCCTTTGTTTATAGGACTATCCACCCTGTTTAAAAAATAAAAAAGTATTCTAATAATAGTAACAATAATAATAATTCATCCCAGACCTCGTATAAACCACATCATTGATTTAACAATATTCACTTATAAACCCCGGGTATGAGTACATAACAAACCATTATTCGTAAAAGAATCTGAAAAGTATTAAAAAAATAAATAGCAACAGTATGTCCATGTCTTCAATAGTGAGATAGCTTGATCTACTGAAGAAATTCATCCGCATCTCCCTCTTGAATGTATAATTGAAGATCACCTACAAATACCATGAATATTGTGATTAGTGAACTATATGAGTGCATAAACTACTTAAAAATTTGCATTATTCTTATTAAACATCTCAAAATAGACCTTCTTAAATAATATATTGTGTACCTCACTTGTTTTGACATCGAAAGTGGTGTGAAGAAACTCTCATGTGCCACACCTCACACCTACGGTAAGCGAGATCATCTTAGGTACATGAAACATCATCGTACCTACATTAGGGATAGGGGAAGAGAAAGGATTATTAATTAAGGTGGGCAAACTATAATACAACTATGGTGCCAAAATATAAAGAGTTCTCAAATTTTGCTCTTTCTTATTGCTATTGCTTCTTCTTCCCTGCTTTCCCTCCATTCCCTCCTTTTACCTGAATAAAAGAATCAGAATTAATGAATTGTATGGATTATGATAGCATTCGTATTCAATCAAATAGTGGCTATGAATATTTTAGTGACATTGAATTTGAATATGAAAGGGATGACCTCTTTAAAGAAGTGATTTTGAATATAAAAAGTTAGGTTGTTCACTCGTTGCATTTTAAAAACCGAGGTAAGCAATACTGTTGGCTTATTTTCTTAACTGATGTCTTTGATGTGCCACCTTTTGAGGAAAATCCAAACTTTAACACCATCCTTTGATCTTGATCAGCAAGACACCTTTGGCTACTGCTGCTGCTGCTTTCGAGCATCAACCATCTGAGAAAACTTTGCATCTCCTTCTCTTGAATCCCATCAATTTCTCAAGTTTTTTCGCTACATGTGGCATTGTCCTGTTATTATTTGTATAAGATAGTAATTGTTTCAAAATGTATTCGAAATTAATATGTAAAAGATTTACTATAGTACCTTTTTATCATTTTGAGAAATTTCAGATAATGGGATCCCAAAATAATACGTAAATGATTTGCAACTTGTACCTCTATTAATGGATTTGAATTATGTTAAAATTAAGAGTAAATTCTAGTTGAGAATAGAAAAACTAAACATATTTACAATTTCAAAGGCATAATAGGTAAAGAGTGAGAAAGTACCTGACACTAACTTACTTAAAGGGTCACCGTCAAACACCATCAGATCTGTCAAAAGTTAGAAAATGTAACAACAAAGAATAATGAATAAAAATACCTAATCTTTGAGTCATGACAGTATTTTTACCACTGTATAACACATGGTTTCTAAGTTATCCATTAAACAACTAAAAGATTGTTTCTTTGTTTACCGTGTATTTAAAAAAAATCTTCATTTCTTGAATTAGTGGTGAAATGATCTTTATTCTCTAGACACATAAAATTCTTTGTAGTTTTGAGATCAGATTGAGGAATAGATGGAAACATACCTTGAGGATTTCTTCTATAGATACCATAAGACCATCACTATGAATAGTGTTCTCCCAAGATAGAAACATAGTTGGGAGTTATCAGGTGGCCTAAATTGTTTATCACAGAGTAGATTGGCTTTCCAGAGCAATAGTGAGTGCTTATAAAGAAATTTATCAGCCCGTTCTCTATCTTCCCTCTGAATTGTATACAACTCACATTTGTGTTACCAACTCAGAAGATAAGCAACAAATAAAATAAATTACTACAAATCAAATTAGATTGAGTAATAGATAGAAATATACTTAGGAGAATAAGTGCCCTTTTTCTTGTTGATTTATTTTCAGGTTTATGTTTCTGCTGCTTAGATGGAATACGGGTCTACTGAATTTATGAAATCTACAGTTACTGCCTCAAAAGAAAAAAAAAGTCTGCCTCGTGTTTCCACATTTTGGAGATCACACTTCAGTTTTGCTCCTATTCCACACTACACTTTTGGCACATATGTAGTGGATCCGCCCCTCGAAACTGCTTCATCCAACTCCTCACGTGACGAAGGGAAAAGATATATAGCGACTGCCCAGAGTCTTCCCGCCCTTCACCATTGCGTCTTTCGAAGCTTCAGTGCTTGCAAACTCCACAAATGCTTCGCCATTAGGCCTTAACTCTGAATTAAGAGTAAAATGAATCGAGTCTTAAGACAGCATAGACTCATTAAAGAAATTCATAATTTCATCCTTACCAGCTGAGAATGGCAATCCCCTCAACCGCAGGGACTCTTCCCTCATCAGAAAATTTCAACCTTGAGGCACTGCAATGAGGTGAACCACCTTGAGCATCTGAGACATGCATATGAGACTTAAAAGTTAAAGCGGAAGTTAAGAATATTAATAATGAAAGAGAAGAGCTACAATAAACTATGAAACGTGAAAAAAAGTAATTCAAAACGTAATGGTAACACAACAATTTTGGATTTACTATTTTTAAACCCAAAGTATAGTTTTGAAAAAGATGAAAACTTATTTTTTCAAAACCCAAAAGTACTTATTTCATAAACTCAATACCAAATAATCACATTTGAAAGCCTATATCAGTTGATAAATACTAAGAAAACCGGGTATACTTATTAAGAAGTTGATTTCAAACGGAGTATGCCTATATCACCTGAAGATCTGATTTCAAACTCAAAGCCTATTAAGAAGATGCAATATAAAATTATAATGGAATCAGTCAGTCTTATAACAAAAAAAACTTAGAATTTTGAGAAACAAAGCTACAAAGTAACATCATAGTTTGAAATTTTCTTGAAGTATAACGCAAGTGAACACAAAACAAAGTTGGAAAACACGTCTACTGTCTTGTTTCCACCCTCCTAATCAGAAGCTGCAATACATAGTACATCACAGTTGTATGTACTATGTATACATTAAAAAAAAAATCGATCAATAAAACATACTGTCCAAATCTCATTTACCTGCTTGAAATTTTGCTCCACTCGATCATGACCAAAATACACTCATAAACCTTAAGAAAAAATCTCATTTACCTGCATGTATAAACTAAAGAAAAACACATCAAATTATGCAAATACATTACATGAGCGCAAGTTCAAAATGGCATATAGTTTCAACAAAGATAAAATATGATGTTGTGCATATATGCATATAGCTATTAGGCATCTACGACATCGTTGATATGCATACAGCTAATTATTTTAAGTCATAATTCCGGACATTGAGAATCTGTGTGCATAACTGATTTTTTTGTTGTTTTGCATATGCATAAACTAATTTTGCGAATGGAAATATAGATAATGGAAATCATATTTAAAAGTGCATACTAGGAACAATAGATATTATCAAACAAAAATAAATTGCGAAATATATTAGGCAGTAAGTTGTATAAGATTCTGAATTAGTAGTCTCTAACTAATAGATTTGCATCAAAACATTCTAAAACATTCACCGGTATTGAAGTCGGGATTTGTTAAAGCTCATTTAAGCTTGGGGAATTCATAATATTTGGGAATTTAGAATTCAAATAATGTGGATATATACAGAGTGGATATTGTGCAGGGTTGATATTTTGTAATGTGAATTCAAATAATGTTGATGATGTACATTGACTATTAAAGAAGAGTGGATATTTTGCATCCTAAGCATGTATGAGTGGAGGACTTATATGACTTGTTATAGAACCAACTTTGAGAAGTTTGTTGTCAATAAGGATCCCTTACCTGATGCTTCAGAGTATAATTATCTTACCAGTTCCCTATTATAACTGTCCTTCATTTTTTTTGACATTTCTCTTGCCATTCAAATCATGGCTTAGTTATTTATTTCCCCTCAAACTACCCACCTTGTTGCTCTTGAGAACATTTTATGTTACCATAAAAACAGTTCTCTCTTCATGCCTTCTCCGAAGTAGATTAGGCTTGATGATACCATGTACATCAGCATGGCATTACAGCATTTGTATGGCATTACAGCATCATAATGAGAACTATTTAAAAAAAGAACTAAACTATATAATTCAAACAATGGATTTCTTCAAAGTAATAAAATTATATTTTCATTCTACCAACAAAAAATAGGATATATATACATATTTTAAACTGAATGTAAAACAACTCGATGATGTTTTTAGGCCTATTGTATTGACCCTTTACTGTGGTGATAAATTCGGGTCAAGAACTTCTCAATCGTTCATAAATGTCAGGCTGCAAAACATATATCAAGTGAAAGATCACTATATAGTACAGGGGATAGAAGTAAATAATTGTAAAGGCCATGATATTACAAACATTTGAAAACTCGGTGATTAAAAAATTTGAAAACTCGGTGATTAAAAAAATTCATGGTCATAAAATCTTATTTTGTACTATATAATGTAAGTTAGTAGAAAACAAAATCAAAATTAAAATTTTTGAAGTTCTACTTTGGATAGGGGACAAACTTAAACACAGATAAAAACACATGAGAAGAGACCTGCTGAAATATATACACACTAAATCACGGAATATATACACACTGAAAAACAGACCTGCTGTCATAAACCTGCTAAAAGAACTAATGTCATAAGTCTTCGAATAACAAAAGTATTGCTATCGTAAAACTGCAAAAAGAACAAAGAAAAATAGTGAAGCTTTTCCTAGAAAAACAGTGCTATGACATTTAGACCAGCGAAACAAAGTTCATGTTGCTGTTTACCATAATATTGAACGGCTAATCAATAAATTTGAGGAACTTGCTTTTGTAACTAAATCTATTGATTGTACCCCACCCCCTCCCCACCCAAAAAAATAAAAGAATAAAAGGATAATAAAAAATAAAATTAATAAATAATCATAGCCATTCATCTTTTTGATTTTATAAATGATCTTAAAGCTTCAGTTAATGCATTTTCATCCATCCTCTAGCCCATATAGCCTTGACAACTACCATAGCATTCGTCATCAAGTTTTCAACAGAAATAAACTCTGTAGAATTTGTCACTTCATTACAGTGGTTGCTAAGGGAGCCACAAAAGTTATGAAGGGCATCCACCCAAGTGTACAATGCATTAGGAAAAATGTACCATCATTTTATGCATGTTGTGGGTGCCCCGCATAATATTTGCGATTATCTTTATCAAGCAAGGGGATGAATTCGAGTTTCAGACCTGGCCACGGGGATGGCGCTTCTTCTCAACCCCCATGTGTGATTTGGTATAGTGATTTCTGTGTCTCTTGAACCATCCAAAGATCTCTTATTTATGTTTGCTGATACCATTAGAACGTATTCATCATCAACTACCATTCCTTTGGCATGCACATAGATCATAAATCAAAACAGATCAAACATAGCCTAAGAACTTACCATTCAAAAGAGACACATATATGTCAAACATGTAGATATTGACTTAGGTTTTATTAATCCCATAGGCGAGCACAACAATTAAAGTAGAGGCTAAGAACTTAACATCCAAAACTTTACCTCTTCAAGATCATTGTTTATAGTTGATGTTTAACAGTACCTCGGGGAAAATAAAAACACAAATTAGTAGCTAAACAAATCAGTAGCTAAACAATACATATAAACATCTTAACTAATAATGCTTAGGTTCATGATCATTTGTAGCTAGACTAAAGTTCGGGATTAACCAAATACATAGTGGCCAAATAAAATGAAATCATTTATCCAAAAGAAATGCAAAAAATTATATTTGCATTCATATAGAATGTTATTACATAGAACATTAACACTAATGTCCAACTCATAAATCCACCCCTCAATTTTTGTAAAATGTTATCCAAGTTAACAAAAAAATACACACAATCTCCATGCCCAAAACTGGAGGGAGGGTTTCCAACCTACGTAACACATACAACGGTAATCATGACGGTCGCCTTTCCAAACTACGTTACACAAATCAGAAACTGTTAAGAGTTAAACATTATGATAATTTACCAAACATATAAGATGCAATAAGTGTCAATAGTTCGGATGTAACAACCAAAAGTGAGCAAAAGCACAAAGAACACTGGGTGGTGATGCTTTTTATCATTGTTAGGAAGCATTGAATCGACATGAAGTTTATATACTTGAATTGGAACAAAACAGAGAATAGAGAAATTGAGGATCTTTACCAGCGGAGGTTAGCATTCGTTGGCATGCTTCCGAAGAACAACAAAGAAACCTCCATGAGTGCTTGAGTGGATGAAGTGGAACTCAGTTTGCTACAATTACACAAAAAAAACACGTTGAAAATTAATTAAATTAAATTAAACCCCAAAATATCCAAAAACAAAGATTGCATATCCAATTCGATTTAATGTTTATTGCTATAGTGTTTGGACAATATAAAGAGAGATTTCTGTACATTCAAAAGTAGTTAGTTCAGACACAAAGACTAATCCTAATATAGGTATCGCATAGAGTTGACTGTACATTCAAAACATTTGATAGTAAAAAAAAATTCCTGAAAAAACTAAATAGTGCATAGAACCATAAGAACAACCATATCAGCAATCAATGCAAAAAATATATATAACAAAAAAAAGAGCCGCTAATTGTTTAATCAATATTAGGTCATGGATTAGTACATGAAAATTATTACCTTCGAATCAACAACCTTTCTTGACAGCAATCTAATCAAGAATCCAACCCTAAACTTGTTGATTTGAGCAATCTAATGAACAACCTTTCTTGTTTCATCCCTTTCTTCAAATCCTCACCTGAGAGCGAGAAGACATCGAAGGGAGAGAGATTTCATGGGGAGAAGAGAAGCCGAAGAGAGAGGGTCGATAGGTTACGTGTGAGAGGAGAGAGTCTAATGAGGGTAAGGGGTTGAAAAATGAGAAAAAAAATGGTATAATACCCTTTTGTCCTTAGTTTTTGAATTTTGAAGAGAGGGGGAAATAAATTAGTGAGGAAAAAAGAGGGGCAATCTAAATATTTAAGTGGCAAAAATGGTAAAAGTGGTATTTTAATCTCAACCATTGGATCGTTGCATTGTTGGCCAAATCAGGACCCCTAATTAAGTTATCATCTTATTGAATAGTGCCAACTATTTTACTCCTTTTATATATATATATACACGAGCGGATGCCCGTGCCCGAAGGCACGACGATAAATTTCCCCCGTGATAAAATCCAGCCGATAATAATCCGCCTTATTTAATAAAAAAAAACTTTTAAAAAACTTTAAAAAAAATAAAAAAAATATTTTTTTTAAAAATATTTTAAAAAATAGATATATTTTAAATATTTTAATAAAAAATAATAAAATAATAATGTATGTATGTATGCATGCATACATGAACGTGTATGTATTCAAGCATGGAACACATAAAATGTCGCGCATGTTTACCATGCATGGGTTACTATTCATAACACCATTGTCCCATATTATATAGATATGGAATCGAGAACCAATCCGAACCAACCCGAGAAATATTGATTCAAATTGGTTCGGTTCTAGACATAATTAGTTCTCCGGTAAAATATATGGAACCAGTCAACCCCTCTTTCGGTTCTGGGTTCATAGTGAAATCGAACATACTTGAACCGTGTGCACCCTTACTACATAATGTTTTGATTCTTTATAAAAATAAATTTGCCTAAATTATTATTTTTTTAGTTTAAAAAAGGTTAATATATGCCTGTTTTTATGCTAATTAATAACTAAGATATATTTAATAAATTTTTAAATAGTAAAAATATTATTTCTGGTTGAGCCAATCATGCTATCCTTGCCCTCCAACCAACCCTTTCGATTCATCTTCTGCAGCTGCATATAGTCTCAGACCCTTGATGCCGACAGCTCAATCTGTTTTTTAGTATGGACAATACGAGAATTCACAGGGCAGCTGTGTTGATTCTTATTTTTCTCGTGACATCTAGCCTAGAAGCTCTAGCCCCCTAAAACCAGTCTCAAACGACTTTCTTTATACAAGAAGGAACATCATCGTTTCACCCACGGATTCTGACTCCACAGTCTGAGGCCAATGAGTTGAGTGTTTGTAGAATGAGTGGTAGATGGCATATGCTTTTCAATCCCAAAGAAAATTTTGAAATGACAGTTGTATCTCGTGCTTTAGCAGCGTTTACAACAGACCAAGTCCCTACCTCGATTTTCCTTTTAGTGGTGCCTATGGTGGACTTTTATAATAAATAGGGAAGGGCTTCATTTCACTGATAATCCATTAAATGGTTAGTTTCTCTGTAAAAAAAAGTCAACCCATTTTTTTTACTATTTAAAAAAAATGTATTGGTATTTAAGGTCTTTATTTATGAACCTCAAAAAGCCGACAATGTATGTATATGTGCGCGTGTGTATATAATTAAATATTTGACGCAACATAACCGTAACCCCCTGTAATTCTGAGGATATATGATTTAATTAAATTGGTGATTTAGCATTTATTTAAATTGGTGATTTGGGATTTATTTAATTCGGAGAAATTATTTAATTTGGTGATTTAGAGTTTAAATTAATTTGGTTTATTTTAATTTCACACATGGCGTATTTTGAGGTGAAAATAAGATGATTTTATAAAGTGACTCGGATGACAATTTAGAGATCATGGTTGATTCCAAAAGGGTCAAAATATTTGAAATAGTATACTTGGGGGTATATTTTTCTTTCCGAGGCAATTTTAGGCCAAACCGACACCGTAGGAGGGCATTTTGGCCATTTAGAAAAGTAAGGTAAATAGACCAATGAGTTTACAAAGTCTTTATCAGTATATAGATGGGAGAGGCTAGGGTTTAAAGGTTAGAAAATAAAAAGAGGCCATTAGAGAAGAAGGAGGAGCCATTTTTTAAGCTTAAGGAAGGATTCAAGTGATTCTTGCACCACAAACATCATTGGAGAGTGGATTGAAGGGGAAGACCAACAAATCCATCATCAACAAATGAAATCAGACCTTCAATTAAGAGTCAAGTATTTATCTTGCGTTTATATTAAGCATGTTATAATACCCATGTAAAATAGGGATTGATTTACATGTTTTTGAAAGATTTATATGAATTTTAGGTGGGTATAATCCATGAATTGAAGTAGGATTGCATGTAGTGATATTTATGTCGTCGACACGAAATTAGAGGGTTTGGAATGATTTTTGTGAATGAAATTTGGGTTCTTGATAAAAATATGGGAAGAATATGAAAAACTAGGGTTTTATATACTTTTAGTGGATAATCGGTTCTTGGATTAAATTCGTGATGAATATATGATTAATTTACAATGAAAATCATTCCTATACATCTATTTAGTGATTAATCATGATGATTTGAAATTTGGTGAGGTTTAATGAAGGTTTAAGGTGTTAAAAATGGAGGAAAATCGAGTTAGAGAAGAAGAAGGTTCGTGGATCTGGTACGGCAAAATGTTTTGGTTTTGATGCCAAACCGTTTTGATTTACCTGTTTGTCAAAAATGAAATTTGTATATATTTTCGTTACGATCGCGTGGGCGTCGGCCTCTTATTTTTTTGATTTTTTTTAATTAGTTAAGATTTTTCTACGAAAGGGTGTCCGAGATCGAAATTTGTAGTAAGAAATTAAATCGGGGTATAAAATCAGTAATAAAATATATGAGGACTTTGGGAATAACAATAGACCTATAGTCTAGGCTTAGGCTTATTCATAATGATGATAAAATTAGACTAGGACCTATGAGATTTAACCGATTGTGTTGCGTATCGGGAATTTATTAATTGGGTTACGGGAAGAATATATGATTACCTAAGGATTAGTACCAGTAGAATGGTGAGGTGTTACCTTCTGAAATTTCTTAATGCATGATGAGGACTCTTCGGGTAGAGAATAAAACTCGGAAGAAATACGATGAGTAGCATAATAAGTTGATAGTATACCTATACGAATTTATTATAAGTCGTGTGTGTACCTATATTGAATATACAGGTTGAGTGTATACCTATACGAAGTTCTTATAGGTCGTGTGTGTGTCTATACTGGATATACATATGGTTAGGCTGTGTGTATGCCTATTATGTGCTTTAGTGTATGTTAACATACCTACGCTACTTGCTATTACGGAGGTCCCGCGCAGTGGGGCAATCCCACCTTAACGATTCCAGTGAGGTCTGGATTTGTGCCCCAGAGCATAGTGCTGATAGTGGATAAATATGTGAGAGAAATAGTGGTGTTGGCAATTCATTTGGGTACAATAGGTATGCGCGCAACCCCAAAGAGTTAGTGTTATATCGCCTCCATTATGTGTGGTTTGATTGATGGTTCAAGGAGACATTCTGAATCGATAGTCCATGATTAGGTACAAGAGGTACTTGGACTGATAGCAGAGTACGCGAGTGCGCATCTTTATGACTAGTCTGGGAGATGCGGTATTATGTATATATATATATACTAGGGTATGCCCGTGCCTGAAGGCACGACGATATTCGGGAAAGCTAACATACTCACAACAAAATAACGTTCGACCCGATTTAATTTCAATACAAATAAGTTAATTTTTTGAAAAAAATTGGCAACATTTCCTTTATTGATAGAACTACCCACCTATTTAAGGTATAAAAAATACTCCAACAATCAAATAAATAGTCACTCATGGACCTTGTATAAACTACGTCGCACGACTGTAATTTTTGAATATAAAGAATGTGCTCATTACATTTGTGGTGAAACTAAGTCGCCAACCAAATTGTGTCAATAAACTATAAAACTTTCTTTTCAAATATAAATCTAAAACACTAATTTAGTCTTTTAATAGAAATCATTGTTTCATAAGATTCTTGGATACACCACACCATTCTTGTAAAATGCAGCGCTAATTTGGTCTTTAGAACCTTGTAAACTGAAATGAATTATAAATCTTGAAAAATGTAAAAATGGTGATCAACTATGGAAATATACCATTTAAAGAACACATGTTTCTATATCTCATAAAACAGAAAGAATAACAATGACAAAAACAAAGAAACCATAAAAAAATTTGAAGAAGAAATTCAGTCATTAAATTTTTCCTCTTCATCCCAGCTGCAGCTTTAAGAAAATATCTTATGCTTTCTAGTCTTCATCAAATATATGTTACTGCTTTAAGCAGGCCTAGAACGGCTGCTGACAATTGGAGCAACTTGCCAATGGAAAAGTGTTGTGATCGAGATCAATATCTGCAAATGGAACCAAATGTTGAAGCAAAAGTATCAGTTATACTCATCGTAAAAAGGCATAAAACAACTGGATTAATCCCAAATAGAGTTGAGATTAATCAAAAGAGAGGAGGAATGAAATACTTTTCCATTTTTAGCTAAGTCCCCCTTCTTATAAAGTTTCTCCCCCACATCAGTTGAAGCATGAAATAGCTCATCGCTGCTTTGCCCAAAGTTTTTGGCATCTTCTTCGACTAGGATTCTATGAATATATTTGTCTACATTCTTTTCCATAAGCCACAGTCCGTAATTACGGACCTCAACCACTGGCATATCCATCCCTAGTGGAGCAGTTGGCCATCGGAGCACTGCAGTTATATCAACCCTCTGTTTAACTGTGCCAATAAAGAAAAATGATTGAAAAAGTAATAAATAATGAACTCGGCATTTTTGCTACTACTTCAAGCAGAATCCATCAACCCATATGAATTTAACCGCACTGAGGAAAGGAAAGGAAAAAAAGATAATAATTTGTTTCACACATGTGAGTTTGTTGCCACTGCCAGCTACCGGAGTTCACCAAAAGAGAGAGTCCAGATCAAGTAAGAATATGATATGATGGAGAAAGATGGGAATCCCCTTTTGAGTTAACTGTACCAATAAATAATGAACTCAATTAAAATAATGTAAAAATACTCATTAGTAGCACTCATTGTTGTTTTAGTCTCCTTTTTGAGCATTCAATAGCATTCTATTGTCTTTGCCAAGCTTCACAAAGAAAACTAAAATCAAACGCCTTCTAAAGCAACACATATTTGGCCAGCCAATCAGAATTTATAAAGCACATACTTTTGAATTATATTGAACCGTGCTAAGAAAATCAGCATGACAATAACACATATTCTTGCTCAAATTCCCCTTCTCGTACTTGATAAACACAACCATATCAACTCCGGATACATATCTTTTAAGTTAAATGCATAGGAAATCAAAACATAAGAAAAAATAGTACACCAAAATGATAAAGTAAATATGAAGTAATACACATGAATCTAGTCGCGTCGATTGTTTCTTCCCCAAACACGGCTCTGTGATTCTTTTACTGCCGCTAGCTTATGTGCTTCACAAACTATCAGCTCCAACGGATGAGATTCTTAGTCCCTCGGACACAGGGGATCTCATTGACTCACTTTTTGGCTGCTTAGTAAACTAACCCTTCATGGATAGTGGTATGCACTTTGAAAATGATGAAGTTGTCTCCTCTTTATGCCCAACTGAATCAAATTGCTCACTGGACCTATCAACATTGACAAAATAAGAGGCATTGCATACTCTCTGTCATATTGAATTTAGCTATCTGTCATTTTCAATAACGACTTAATGTAAGTAATTTATCTTACCTTTTAGTACGTCCGATAGATTCGGAGAATCCCTTCAAAATGACATATTGTTTGAAACCATAACACAGTAATGTCTTTCTTTTTCGCTGTCCAAGATGGCATAATTTCTAAAGAACTAACTACCAAGTACAGATAATTATAGATAATATATGAAATAATCAATTCTGTGGATTAGGTACTTGCAACAACCTTTTTTATCCCTCTTTTTTCATATGATAACCATGTGTGCAAGCAGGGGGGAAATGTTCAATATATCAAAGACCACTCGCAAAAGCGATCTCATTTCTATATTTTTGACTGGAAATAATGTCTCTTGTTGAGAACATTACTCATAGAACCAGCATATGGAAGGCATAATAAACCCAAGGTTTTGAATAAACTCATCAAGAGGAAGCTTAGCGTGAATAAGTTTCCACATAAATATGGAGATTTTCTTGGGAAAATCTTAACTCCGCAGAGAAGTACCCAGAATCAGTAGGCTTCCATACTTGCATATCATCTGAAATAAATCATTAGACTAAACCATGTCGTTGTTCTCAATAACACCTTCCATTCCCTTGAATGTGAATTTCTAACCCTAACTGAAGCAGGAGGTTACATTTTTCATTATCAGTTCTTCATTATGTCAGACCATAAAGACTTTGATGTTGTAAACCTCCACTATTTCTTCATATACATAGTTTCATTGAGATCTTCAAAAGATATTAATCCCAAATCTCCCTCATCCACTGGATTACATGTATATCTCCAAGTCACCCAATGGTATTTATGAGTATTCTCCCTAGAACCTGCAAAAAAAGTTGGCAAAAATTCTTTCAATTTGGTAAATAACGAGCTAAGGCTGATAAAATATGAATAGGCATAAACATCAAGACCTGCTTGATTAAAATCATTTTACCTCCAAAAAAAAGTAGTTTTGAGCTATGTCCCTCAATTTTAGCTCTAATTTTATCAATAAACTATGCATAATTGCTAGCTTTGTTCTTCCCACAAAAACTGGTACATCTAAGAGATTTAAATGGGAAAGATTAATCAACAATTCCTCTGTGTCTAGTGCTTATGTGCTACTCCAAACATTATCAAAGGTCCTCTATGCTTTGTCATCTGAGTAATCCAGTGGAGAACTTGTTTCCAAACTCTGCAAGACAATCAACCAATTAGTTCATAAAGTACCAAAACTAATTGGAACCGTTTAAGAAATTAATTATTTCATCTGCTGAGCTAAGATATTTAATCAAAGGACTACCTCCAGGATAACTCAGCAAATGATAACTAATCCTTGCCTGAAAACCAAAATTGAATAGCGAAAACAAAATCCCCTTAAATAATATTCCAGCAGCTAATATATAAATCGCCATCAAAACCATCAACTTCTGAATTTAGACATCTAATAACTTCATAAACTTCATTAGTTTTAGGAATCTCAGTAACTTCTCTATTCACATCCTCAGAAACCTGCTTAGGAATGTATCTTAGCATATGACTAAATGAAAAGGCAAAGTTGTTCAGAAACCAAATATGCGAATTAAAAGTTCTAAAAAACTCTTTCTCTCTCTCTCTCTCAAAGACTCTCTTTCTCTCTTTATAATGGATGATTTATAAAAAGCAATCCGATATATGCGAATGCTAATAACAACAAATAGAAATCTAAACCAAGAACAATTATTATCGTCAATCCAACAACATTTATTTTCAAGCATAAAGAATAATAAAACACAGATGCATCCACATATCAAAATATCAAAGACCATTTGTGGATACACTAGAAGCCTCTCTGAGGCATTTACTCAAATACTTGGGAAATAATTGAGTCAACAATCTAATCCAAGTAAGTTCTTCATTGTTGTTTATGGTCGTTGTGACAGGGAAGTATGGATATGGCTTCTATAGTTACTGATTAGATCATCATTAGTGGCGACTTTAACAAAGTGATGGATCATCATGCCCTCTATGGAGTTCACAACCTGAAAAAATTAGAAAGAGAAAAATGGCAATCACTATTAAAACCAACAATATAGCATCACTATTAACAGGGTTTGATACCAATTAATGTTTCAAGAAAACAAAATTAAAGAACCATGAGCATAAAGCTTAAGTAGTTCAGGTACTCCCATCATCAAATGCACATATATTAAAATTCACACTCATGTATTCTAAGAAAGGATCTTGACATTTTGCCCGAATGAAGAACTTACTCACAAATCACAAATATAATATTCAATTTCTGGTCATTTAAATCACCAATACAAATCACAGCATTTAAGGGGAAAATCACACAAAAAAGTAAACGTACTAGATAACAAAATTCAAAATATAGTCTGAACACACTCTGTAGAAACAATGGAGAGTGAACCAAAAAGAGGGAGAGATGGAGAGCCTAAAAACATGCAGTGTGCAGGGGAGTTTTTGAATGAGTTACTTATAAGGTTGTATGCGGTGACATGTGCCATGCACGTCTATTTTTAAAGTTCAAAAATCAAAATAATAAGAAAATTACGCTAAGAGATTGCAGGCTTTTGAGGCTTAAAGATATAAAATATTTGAAAAACAGAAGAGAAACGTGAAATACATGTGTGGTAGATTCAATATCTTCTTTTGAAATATCAAGGTACGCATGGTGAAGTTCCTCTAGTAATGGTATTTTTTAATAGCTGCGATCAAATTTTCATACAATGGAGCATAACAAAATGCAATTTGAAGACGCATCAGCTGACCTGATCGATTGGCGATGTGGAGGAGCAAATGAGGGTATCTTAAATCCATAATATTGATATGGAAAAACTGTCCTTGACCTCGATCGATAGCATGTTTGCAAGAATGTGAAAAATGGGCAAAGCTTCCTCATAAAGTACCTTGAAGCGGAACAAAATCAACCCAACGTCAATATAACAAAACAAAAATGATGCATTATTTTCAAATGAATGACTATCATTGTTCTCATATATGTGAAATATTTTCTATAAAAATAAAAGTAACTATATTTTGAAGAATCTTCGTGCTAAAATATATTCAGTAATCAACAGCTTGTCCAAGGCTGGAGATATAGAAGAGCCAAAGAAAATTATGAAAGTGATGGATGGTAGGGGCTGAAACCTAATGTGTACACTTCTAGTGTCGTTATGAGAGGTTACACAAATGGTGGTGAGATGGAGGAGACTAAATAAGTTAGTGTTGAAGCTGAAGTGTTATCAGCATATCATACAAAAGTAAATGTGAATAGGATATTGAAGTCCTCTTTTTGTCCCTTTTCTTTCTTTTTCCTTTTTGTATTTTCGCATGATATATATATATATATATATATATATATATATATATATATATATATATATATATATATATATATATATATATAAACAATTGCATAGTCTAAAGAGAATAAAAATGGTGCTTGTCAATCGCTGTCATGTTCGTGTCAATGAATGTCCCGCCAAAACACAACTCATAAGTCATACTAATGTCAAGTTGTATATTTTCTTAATGGGGATGAAGCCCTTTTTTAACCCACCATTACTAAACATTATCTAGATGACTTTAATTTGGGCCCTATGAGACTAAAGTTGACACAGCAGCATGCTTGTTTTGTTACGATCTTCAATATGCATCCCAATTACCTCTAAGTTCCCAATTATAAGCTTTTTTATGGCTCGTAAGATAATCTTGTTGAATAGATTATAAGATGATCAAACCTTAAGGAAAAGAGAGAAGCTTGGGCAGCAGGAGCTGCAGCTCTTGTAATGGTACTTTTCGAGCACCTTGGAGGTACATGAAGAAGGATCCCTCGGACAGGTGATACGCCCAGCCTCAAAATTGCAGCAGAGTGTTTTAATGGCCACTCAAAAGCTTGCTGGAGATTTTTTTTGTTACAATTCAATATATCAGAGATCTATGAAAGAAACGCAGGAGCAAAATGAGACTAAAGGTTGCAGACCTTTAAATCTTTTAATCCCCCATCATCATCCCAAGAGACCTTTGGTATTTCCACGGTAACGCCTCTCGTTATACCTTTACCAACAACAGACCTAGCATGATTCCAGTCATCCATCATTAAGCTACAAATACAACAACTGCCTCACGACATAAAACATCTAGATCAGCTCCAACATAACCATTGCAAGATACAACAACCGCTTTCAAGACAACATTGCGATCTAGAAAAAAAATTATGTAAAGTAAGGTAAAGTAATACAACATATATTTGAGTAATAAAAAATGTAAAGTAATGTAAAGGAAGGTCATCACATTCAAAAAGGCAGGGCATTAAATGCTTTCCTATACATAAAACCAAAATTCCTCAAAAAAAGCATGAATAATTAAATGCGATACCTCAAAAAGATTAACAATGCCTCAAAACTTCAAACCAAAATTCCTGCATTTCGAAACAAAAAATAACACATTATTAAGAGTAAATGTGAATTTCATTAAAATATCTCATTTCGATGAAACATGTAGTGTACAAAGCTAATGTAATGCACCTCATAATATATACAACAACCACCACATATGTATTCAAATGAATACAAACAAACCATAATCACATGTATTAATACTTAAGTGAAAAGAAAATTTAGATTACTCGAATCAACGAATGAGAATTTTTCATGTAATACTTAAAAATTATCAAATCTGCAAAATTGCAATATCACACACATGATTGTTGAGGCTTATCGAAAACACATCTTTAGATACCCAAACCAACTTCGCATCTTTAGATATCGAAACCGACTTACTCTGCATATCAAACTAAAGAATCAAAAGTTTCCCAGATTGATGAAGCTTCCCAAATTGACAAAGCTTCTACAAATCAAACCAAACAAAATCAAAAGAAAATATCAGAACTGATGTTAGGGATTTGATTTCAACTACTTATTTATTCTCCTATGATCAACAAAGATGCCTCTATCAGCATCATAACTAATGTTGGGGATGTTGGAGAGAGAGGGAGGTGAAACAAACTCTGCTGCTCACTAAAAAAATGGAATCAAAACAAAAATATGATAGGAAAGGGAATCAAAACAAAAATATGAAAAATTAGTAATTACTGCTAATGTTCACTAAAAAACTAAGATATAAATGCATACTTATAAAATATTCAAGGCATACTAATTTTTCTTGATCTTATCTGCCTCAATTGCACTTGAAGTGAGATTTATTGAAAGTACTCAATTGAACTCAAATATCAGTTGTTGAATGCAAACAAACTCGCTTATAACAACCCATCAAATTCACTATCTTGAGAAAAATTTGTTTGAACTGAAGTATTGCGCATGGGAGAAGAAACAACACACGTTGCTAAAAACGGGAAAAAATTACAAGTTAACTTAAATCAGTATAGGGGCTTATCTATGCCTATAAAGTGTTCAAGGGATGAAAGTATAAAGTGATTGTAGGACAATGTTGAAGAGAGAAAAGGGTCAAAATTACCCTTGGTCGATAATGCAACCGAAGGCCCTGTTTTTAATGTGACTAAAGCTCCCCTTGTGCTTCTCGAGTATCCTACACCAAGGTACATTTCAATTTTTTATGATTCACCATTAGCTGCTTCAAAATGACAGAAAAGTATAAGAAGATGCGTAGTTATATGATTGTATTCAACATACTTCACTGAACTGTGGATGAGCTCGAATGGGTTGCACCAATTACACCAAGTTGGATACTATTATAAACAAATCCCCGCGAGTGTACTTCCTGCTGAGTATAAATTGAAAAACCAAATGAATACCAAAGAAAATAAAACCAAATCGAAAAAGTGAGGGTGTTTGAGTTCAAATACATTCCCATATCAAATGATTACTAATACTTAAAATACTTTTACAACAAATGAATACCAAAGAAATAAAACCACATGAGTTGAAATACAACGAATGGCAATTGTTACTTAAAGGAACAAAGTCTACAAAACAAAAACACCCTCACTTTTACCTACATCTGCACAATCATAAATCTGAAAAAACAAAAACTGACACTCGATTCGATCATTTTAGTTTAGTCAGATAGAATTGAATAATGTTTATACTCCTACCAGATTTGAAGAACTGGACTCGTACATACTTTTTCTATCCTAAGACTAAATTATGTTCACATTCCAAAAGAATGGCCCTAAACAAAGACATACACTGGTAACATTAACAATCATAGCAGATAAAAGACATAGCAAAAAAATTATATCTCATACTAAATTAAATCTCAAACCCATAAAAAACACCATTGAAAACAATATAACCTTTTCCCACTCCTCCTAAATCAACCATCACCGTTATGTTACAATGTTGCGTCAAAAGTTGCCACCTCTTAAGATTGTTCTCTTGCTTTTATAGACCTGTATTGTTAAAAAAATTGAGAATCAATTAATAAGTGGAATATATAAGTTGAAACATCATAATACAAATGGAAATGTATCCATTTTCCATCTATCATCGTCAAAATAATTATAGGTGCAAATTTAATGAAAACATTTTGTTGAAAATCTAGGAATGATTTCTAACTTTAAAACTAATCAACACAAACGAAGTGTATCAACATTTTATTGGCCTTTCTCTGTTGATAGCCTCTTGGAATGATATCAATATCAGCTAAATAAACTGTGAGGTAACGTCATTAACATACTGCACGCACCGCATCCGTATTAATACATATTTTCTAATACTATGAGGTCGCGCATAAAGAAGCGAAGTCCCCACAAATGCATATATGAAGAAAAACACAATAGTAAGGAATGAATAATCAAAAATCTATAATCATACACCCTAAAAAACATAATCCCCACAAATGCAAGATAACACATATTTTCTAATACTACAAATTTTCTATATGGAAAACTATTATAATAGCATGTGCGCATTTTCTCAAACATGATGGGTGCATATTCCCTCTCAATTGCCAAAGCAAATATAGGGGCAAGATCAACAAATTCCACAATACAGTTCCATACCATGGCTATGGGAGATGACTTGACATAAGGCTCTGCTCGTTCTATTATTCTTAATTCCGTGGAGGCCAAGCAATGTGAGGATGTGCTTTCACTATAAGATTTAGGATGGGCAAATTCTTGTCTGATCAAAGAGACTAATGTTAGTTCATGGTCAAGAAGCTAAAATATAATATGTAAAAAAATAATGGGAAAACCTAACTATAACTCTGTAAAAAAAGATAAACTAAATTAATTAAAACCCCAGAATACAGAATATAATTAAAATGAACACAAACTGTAATTAAAATTATAGAAATCTAACCTAAACCTGAGATTTGAAAATTCCTATGGTGTATACCCATTGCAGGCTCAATATACCTGTTGCAAGCACTTCTATACCTCTTTCAAGCTCCATATACCTGTTGCAAAACCCCAAATCAAAATACTTCTTGCAAGCTATATATACCTGTTGCAAAAAAATCCGAATCAAAATTTCACAAAACCAAAAAATCAACTACGTTAACTTAAAAAACCCAATTGAAATTTCAAAACAAAATAATAAATCAACTATGTTTATAACTAAAAAAACGAAATCATAATTTTAAAAAACGAAAAATCAACCATATATGTGATTTCTTGTGTGTGTGCGTGTATAAGGGGGTAAGAGAGAGAGAGAGAAAGACGCGAAGGCTGATGGAGATGATGAAGAAAGGCAGGTTTGAGTATTTGCATGTGTGAGTGTGTGAGTGTGTGCCTGTGTGAGTGTCTAAGAGAGATTACCTTAGGGCGGCAAGCTTGGATGCAGGGCCGGTAATGGTTCCCAGTGAAGGCAACCTGAGGAGGGTTTTTGATGGGAGAGAGCCAAACTATGTCGGGGGAGAGAAATCGGGGTAGGGTTTGTGTGATTGAGAGAGAAGTAGAGTACCATTGTCATTTTCACCAAAATACCCCAATTTTGAATTAAATTGTAAGTGTGGAAAGTAACAAAAGAGGGGGAACCAAAAATTTGAGGGGTAAAAAGGGTATTACAGGATATAAGTTAATCTCATCCCTCCATTTTCAACCTTGTTGGCTTCGATCTGAACCGTGAAGTGTCTTCCCATCCTATGAAAAGTGAAAACACCATTGTAACTTATTATATATATATATATAGAGAGAGAGAGATGCTTAATCTTACTTATGTGTGATAGTAAGGAGATTATATAGTGTATATCTAAACAATAATTAATCTACTTATGTGTGATAGTAGTGAGTCTAGATAGTGTTTATCTAAATTGATACTTAGTCTACTATAATGTAAATAGTAGAAAAGGTAGATAGTGCAAATCTAAAGGAAAGTAAGTGTGAGAACTTAACATGAGGATCATAATAATATCGTAAGAGTAATATTAATTATTAGTTGATCGGTAACATATTGTATGGGCAGTACGAGGTAAGTTAATGAGAATATTAACTCAAGGCTTAATGAGAATTAAGGGTATAATGTAGCATACTGTATGGATGGTACGAAAGAACTAGACTGGTGTATGATTATTTAGATGCTTGAGACCTAGTTAGATTAAGTAGCTTCACTAGGTGGGACGTTATATGTGCATTATAGGTGAGAGGTGAGGAACTCAAGTGAGTGTACGCAGCCTAACATGTGTATCTAATAACTGTTCATTTAAACTTCAATTTAAATATTTGCTAAATATTTTCAAATGGTTTTTTCTTGGGATCTAACCCGTACTTGCAAAACTTTTTCGAAAATCTTTTAGGTGTCCAGTGATAACTTTACTTTTTGTATATGTCGTTGCTCAAAGCCAAGTTAGTCAAAACCTTAAAATACCTACAAAATAATATCAACTCGAGTATAGAGGTAAGTAAGGGTATCAATCCACTTTCAAGGTTGTAAAGCAAAGGGAACAAAATTGTAATTCACTTTTTATTTTCTTTTTGGGCTTTTTACTTTTTCTACTTTTTTTAGCCTTTTCAAATATTAAAACAAATTGGTGAGGTGATGATCAGTTAACTAATAACTTAAATGAAAAGGGGTAATCAAGCTAAAATAAAAATATGAAAAATATAAACTACTGAGTGAGATGTAACTAAATGGGAGAAAATATTCAAAGGATGGAAAATCCACCCTCAATTCACACAAATTTATCTAACTTGAACTATTTTAATTTCATCAATTTCCAAAATATTCATATAATCAAAAAGCTAATTCTC
Source organism: Sambucus nigra (assembly GCA_949130495.1). Taxonomy (NCBI): domain Eukaryota; kingdom Viridiplantae; phylum Streptophyta; class Magnoliopsida; order Dipsacales; family Adoxaceae; genus Sambucus; species Sambucus nigra. The sequence continues at coordinate 445,600,144 of OX422218.1, read as the reverse complement.
ATTACACTAATGAATAAATTGAACATTCTTTTAGAAAAGTAAGTTTAATCCCCACAAGCACTACTCTAAATGAATTAAAATCAATTCAATAAATCACCCGCTAGGATCGATTTACCAAACTAATTTTAATTAGACAAAGTAAAAACAAGAGTAGATGAAAATTATACTAACATTTAAATCAAGTGATAAGCCTATCTCTAGATTGAATCAAATGATCAAATGACAATACAATTTTCATTCCTTTCTCAAGGATGATTTTCCATTTCTCAATGTGAAAATAAGTAGGAATTAAATTTACTAATCAAAGGAAACTAACAAAATTAGAATTGACAATTAAATCAAATTGAATTCATGAGGGTTTCAATTCATCCCTTGAATGGGGTCATTAGCCCTACATAATCATCATCCAATAAAAATTAGAATCAAATAAGAGCATAAAATGAAAATTATAGAGGAGTAATCAAAACAAAATTGTCTTCAATTGCATTAATTCTTCAATTCTCCCATCACCTCAATTAATTACAACACTCAATTTATCGAATTTCTTTTTTTTCTAATCTGAAAAAAAAACTAAACTACTAAAAAATAAAAATGGTGTTTCTCTATCTAATTCTCTCTCTAGGGTTTCTCTACTCTTTATTCCATCCTCCTTCAAAATGGTCTTCAACTCTCTTTAAATAGTAGGTGCCATGGAGCTAGGGTATTTTGGGAAGGTTTAATGGTGTAGGATAAAATGGAGAGAGGTTTTGGAATAAAGGTGGGGGTAATTTCGGAATTAGAAGGGAGCATGTGATTATGGTGAGGTCATGTGGGAAGGTGGGGGAAATGAGGTAATGGTGATAAAAAAAATAGATTTGGTTTATGAGGATATTTTGGGTAAAGGTTAAAAGAGGTTAGTTGGGGTTATTATGGAAAAAAGGGGGAAAAGGGGTAAATGGATTTAATTGGCATGTGGGTATTAGTTGGTTTTGGTCTTTATTTTTGGTTTGTTTGGCTTGGGAACTTGGCAGCTAACATCGTGAGACGAGGAGATATAAAAATGGGTATTTGGCTTTGAAAAAGGAAAATGGGTTGGACATGGGTAATGAAGTGTGGGTTTGTCATGGATGGAGAGCAGCGGGTTCGCGGTTCCGGGTCTTGGGTTTCATGGACAGAGTTGCGGGTCGGGGTGCTGGGGATGATCGGAGGGGGTTGATGACGGCCGGAGGCGAGTTGGGAATGGGTATTTAGAATCACGCCGAAGGGAGGGGCGCTGCCACAGTTGGGCGCCGCCGGATAAGGGTCGGAGGCGGGTAGGGTCAAAATGGTCGCCGGCAGAGTTGGTGGTTGGCCGACGGGTTCTGTCGCTGGCGAAGGTTGGCAGGGGTGCTGAAGGTGACTGGTGAGGGAGAGAAGTTTTGGTTGGGAGTTTTAATGGACGAGAGAGAAAAGTATTGGCTTGTTGGAGAAGATGGTAGTGGGGAGTGATAGGGTGTATGGGATGTAGGGTAAAAAGGTGTGCGTGAGTGAGGGTGTTTGTGTATAGTATAGTTTATGGGAGGTGTGTGTGTGGATTGGGTATGTGTGTGTGTGTGTGTGTTTAATTTGGACCCAACTAAAATAATAAAAAGACTCAACTAAAATAAAAAATAAAATCTAACTAAAAATAAAACAAATTAAAAATAATAAAAATAAAAATATTAAAAATAAGAAAATAAAATCCTAAGCTATATAAAAACTAAAATAAAAGAAAAGAAATAAAATCTAAAATCTAAATGAAAACTAAAGTCCTAAAAAATATAAAATCTAATAAACTAAAAATAAACTACAAAAACTAATCCTAATAAAATAAGACTAAACTAAAAGTTAATAAAAATCAAAATAAAATAAAATTATACTAATAAAAATAAAATAGAAAAATAGAAAATAAAACCTAGAAAATACTAAATAAATCTAAAATAAACTTAAAAATAAAATGACTCAAACTAAAAATATAAAAAAAATATAAAAAGACACAAACTAAACAAACACGGGCTTCGGGGTAGGTTTAGGCTAGGTTAGGGCTCGGGTGAGGTTGCGGGATTGGGTATTTAGCTTCATAAAACGCGCATTTGCCTCGATATATAGCTTTTGACATCGCAAACGGACATTTGACCTACAAGATAAACATTTAAGCACATAAGACCCATATTGCCGAGAATTAGCAACTAAAGTACGTCTATTTGGGGTATAAATTATACAGTTTTGGGTGCTTATCACACCACCCCCAAACAGAGCGTTGCTAGTCCTCGAGCAATAAGATAGAGAGAAAGAGAAAGATAAGTAACCAAAAGTGTATCACTTTCGCGGGAACTTGCGATTTCACTTAGCATGTGCAACAAGCCTTTAAACCTATAGGTTGCCCTACAGGACGAGTTGTGTCTCGTGAGGGTTTGCAGGGAATATACCCACAAAATTCTTATTTTGAAAAAAATTATTGAAAGGCAGTCAACCTCTTATTAGACGTAGAATAATCGGACAATCCATCATGAGATAAATGATTTCAGAAATACAAGCTACAATTGTGTAAAAAGTTTAGCTAAGTAAATACATATGGCACATTCTTCCTAGAACTCAACGTGTGTAGTGTGAATCAGTCAAAATGGGTCAAGCATCATCAGAGTAATTCCTAGATTGCCTTTTTGAAATCAACGCTTCAACTTCAAATCTCACTGATATATCTCTCTCAAACGAATTCTCGAGATTAGGGTAAGTGTATCTCTCTTGTGTGTGAGGAGGAGAGTAAGTGTAATCAAGTTCAAACGTCTCACACACACATAAGAAAGAACGAACAATTTGAAAGAAAATGATCTCATGAAAGAAATGTTAATCACTATAGAGAGAACATCGAGTTATCCACCACGTTGACTTTCATTTGCCTGAACACCTAGGGGAAATAATGATGTTAATGGGTGAAGGGAAATGAGATGGAAAGGATATGATGATATGAAGTAGGATGGTGATGTATGGATGTGTAATGGATAAAAGATGGATGTGATATATGAGAAGAGTGTACTACACTTTATGCACAAATGTCTTTATTACACAATAATTAACTACAACTACAAAATCTCTTTTTCTTTTCTTTTCTCTCTTTTTTTTCTTTTCTTTTTCTCTATTTTTTTTTCTATTTTTGCTATTTTTCTATTTTTCCCTTTTTTTCTTTTTTTCTTTCTTTTTTTTTCTTTTTTCAAACAAACAATGAAGACATTTAACATTTAGAATCAACACTCTTTTATTTGAAAATGAAAGATGATATATGAATGGAGGTGATAGGTGATGGTGTGGGGAAATATATATGAAATATGGGAAAGCATGGGAATGTAATGAGTGAAGTGTATGGGTAGTGTATGATTGAAAATTTGGTGATCGGGATAAATATCAAGACACGCGTTTCTTACAACTCAAAAGAGATGTCATTCTCAGTGATCAGGCCAAAAATGAAGAATAATGACATCGTACAACAATTTAAGTGAGGACCCAAAGGAAGTTGAATCAACTTGTGACTCGGAGATTGCGTAAAACACTCTAAAAGGGTGAAAGGCACGAATCTCACAAGATAAAGTCTCCACAAGTGATCCTTAAGGTTCTCATGGGAATTGTAGTACTCTCCAACTCTAAACGTAATGGCGTGATAAGTGTGCAAATTTTGTTGAGTCTAGAAATTCATGGTGCGACATGCCTTGTTATGTATTACATAAGCTATTTATAAAAAAATATTCTCTAGCTTGATTCCTAGACTTAAAAAGATGGATGATTGAAAATTCACATCAATGAGTGAGATGAAGAAAACTGCACGAATTTTTTTTAAAAATGAGGTTTAAAACTTAAAATTTTTCAAAAGAGGTACGATTTTGATAAAATTCCCCACCCCCAAACAAAAAGGAACATCGTCCTCGATGTTAAGTAAAATGATTTTTTAAAATTGAGAGCATAAGGTAGGAAGGAGATTACCAGAATGAACCGCTAATGAATTGGACATATATAGCCAAAATTAAACCTGGATAAAAAGTGAGAAAAAAATGTACAAGTCTATAAGCATGATAGAACATTGGGTGATGTGAAACACCACCCCCAAATAGGATGAGACTCGTACAATAAACGCGGGCTGCCTTTCGGTAGCGCTAAGTTTAATGTCTTCAGCCAGACCGATGAAATCTCACCCTAAGGATAGGATCTATGATGGCGCGGGGTGGCAGAAAAATTGGGTGATGAGAATCACCCCCAAACAAGACTAAAGCGTCAGTCTTGTTGGATAGAGGCTAAAAGGGTCAATGCACTTGTATGGCAAAGTGCATCACACGATGCAAAGCATCGGTGGACCAAGGGCGGGTGGGTATGAGGGTAAGGGTGAGGGTGAATAGGCATCGATCACGGGCCTTGTTGATCTTAAAGGTGAGGGAAACTAGGGCCCTATAAGAATGGTGCTCCAGTTGGATGGGGAGGCAAAAGGGTTTGGAAATAGTGATGGGGTGGGGTTCATAAAAATCACACAACCATTCTATAAATGGGCGATGATAATGGTCGCGCCGTGACACGCTAGGGAGCTATTGAGATGAAAAATCAACACCATAAGAGAGTGGTGTGAATGGAGTAACAAGCTCGGTGTCACGGTGGAGAGTAGCACCAAAAATACTCTCATGGGTGGTGGAGGATGGTTTAAGGTTAGGATCTAAATATATGGTTAAAAACTTGAAATGTGCAAAATCAAGATCCAAACCAGGTGGTGGGGTGGAAGGGACAATGGGTGGGTCGGGTGGGATAAATGGTGGAGGAAGTTGATCCAACTCAAGCGTGGGAGACACACACTCATCATGAGTCACAGAGGGATCCTCAAGGGCAGTCGCAGGAGGAAGTGTGGTATCTAAAGATGGAGTGATCAGCTTCTCCACAAGAATATCATCGATGAATGTGGTGGGTGGGTAAGACGAGGCACCAAGATCAGAGATAGATGGATCACGAGAAATAATGGGCTCAAGATGATCCAAGAATGGTATAACATCATCCATATCCGGATAGGTAGAAACTATCACGGATTCTATCTCGGAAAAATGGCGAGCACTCGTAGCCGGAGCTAACCTAAGATGAAGTGGTTCCTAGGGAACACACACGATGGGCTCAATGGGTATAGACTCGGGCATTGTTTCGGATTCAGAGGGAATGGGAATGGGAACTGTAATAATGGGTTCATGTGGACATGGTGGAGTTTGATCAGGCTCACTATCTAAAGGTAAGTCAACACAATTGTCAACTTGGGGTCCGGACCATGGAATGGTCTCAACATCGAGATTCTCGGGAGGATAGGGTTGGTAACACTCAAAATCTGTGTCACAAGAGGACACATCATCATCACACTCGGGTGCAACGATGGGTGGAGCCATGGGAATATCCGACTCTCTTGCACACTCCAATTCATTTAACCTTTGTTCAAGACTTTGGAGAGCTTGAGTTTGAATTTGAGTGGCTTGCTCTTGCTCAAGTATGAACTTTTGCAAGAGGCTTTCGAGAGCAGATGTGGATGATGGTGGTGGTGGAGTGATGGGTGGTGGTGGCGGTTGAGGTGGACACAACTCGCTATGATCAGGACTATACGGAGAATACTCAAATGAAGTGTGTGGGGGTGGGGCTAAGTTCATCATACACGAAAGCATCACTTTCCTGATGGACAAATGGTTGATACTTATGGGGTACGTAGTGAGGGGATTGATTGGGAATGGGTGCAGAAGGTTGCCATGACGATTGTGGGAACGTGTGAGGATCCACAACATTGGGTTGGGATTCATATTGCGTGAAAGGGTGATCAGGCCTCCACGAATAGCTCGGGGACTCACACAACTCGGGAATGGGTGTATCGGGATAGTAGGCCGAGGTGGGTTCCGTAATAGTGTCATATGGATACACATGTTCCATGGTGGGTTCAGATGGATAAGGAATGTAAGGGCACTTCATGGGACATGTGATCGGCATAATAACAATGGTGCACAACAAAGGATGAGACACGTCTACAGTTGACACCGAGGGTGATGGAAAATGAGGTGCATGCATGGATGGGTCAAGAGTAACCACGGTACTCGTGAGAGAGGTGAAACCACTAAAAATATCATAAAGAGACGGCTCGAGATCACTCTCACACGTGTTGCGTGTCAATGGAAAATGACCAAAGTAGTGCCGTAAAGGACGTTCTTCGTCCATGAGGAGAGAAATATATTTTTTTTTTTGTAAATTTTTTCAAAAGGAAAGAAAATATTTTTGGATTTTCTAAAAATAATGGAAGAAAATATTTTTGGATTTTTCTAAAATGAAAGAAATAAAATATTTTTGGATTTTTTTTTTTGGAAGAAAAAGGGTGGGGGAAAAACTATGGACTTTTGATTGGACGGACTAGCTAAAATCGACTACCGAAAAATGAATGGAATTGGACACACACACAAGTCAAGAAAATTTGCTAACTAGCATATAGACAATTTTTATCTTTAAATTTAGTGAAAGGGTAGTCAAATTTTAATTAAGTCCGCGGGCGATAAAAAAAAATCACGGAATAATCTGAGTGATCGCCTTTGCAAAATTTTCTCCTATTGGGCTACCTAGTTGATTGATTTTAAATTTAGTGATGGCTAGGGTAGCACACAATTGGTAAGCGAGTGAGTCGGGTGATGAAATCCCTTCTCGTGAGTGACCGGGTGTAGGTCTTAGTAATTTAATTCATCACACCATTCAAAACATAAATGCGAGAATAAAATCACAGAAGAGCACACAAGTACACACAATAATTAACTCGCTAACAGGAGAGGCACGAGTGTTAGAGAAATGTACCTCCCACGATTTTTAGGGCGTGGGGTGCCAAAAATTTTGAGTCGATCAGGGGGAGATTACGCCTATCTCAGTCGTCGCCGGGAGTCCTACCTACCCAAGATAGAGAGTCTTCTAAATCCTCGCCTTGGACGCCCTCTCTCTACTTTGTTCGGTTTCCCTATCACGCTTGTCTTTGTTTATTAAAATTTTTAAAAGGAAAAATAAAATAAAGGTGTCTCTAAGCACCGCAATACAAGCAATGATAAAAATTCCTAATACAAGCCTTCTAAAAATATAAAAATGGTACAAAAAAATAAAAAAGTGTAAAAAATAAATGAACTACAATATGAAATTCGCTCCAAGCACTTCACGCTCCCAACCTGATAACGACAATGGCGCCATTTGGTAATGTGACTTTTGCGTATATGTCGTTGTTGAAAGCCAAGTTAGTCAAAACCTTAAAATACCTACAAAATAATATCAACTCAAGTGTAGAGGTAAGTAAGGGCATCAATCCACTTTCAAGGTTGTAAAGCAAAGGGAACAAAATTGTAATTCACTTTTTATTTTCTTTTTGGGCTTTTTACTTTTTCTACTTTTTTTAGCTTTTTCAAATATTAAAACAAATGGGTGAGGTGATGAATAGTTAACTAATAACTTAAATGAAAAGGGGTAATCAAGCTAAAATAAAAGTATGAGAAATATAAACTACTGAGTGAGATGTAACTAAATGGGAGAAAATATTCAAAGGATGGAAAATCCACCCTCAATTTACACAAATTTAACTAACTTGCACTATTTTAATTTCATCAATTTCCAAAATATTCATATAATTCAAAAGCTAATTCTCATTACACTAATGAATTAATTGAATATTCTTTTAGAAAATTAAGTTTACTCTCCACAAGCACTACTCTAAATGAATTAAAATCAATTAAATAAACCACCCGCTAGGATCGATTTACCAAACTAATTTTAATTAGACAAAGTAAAAACAAGAGTAGATGAAAATTATACTAACATTTAAATCAAGCGATAAGCATATCTCTAGTTTGAATCAAATGATCAAATGACAATACAATTTTCATTCCTTTCTCAAGGATGACTTTCCATTTCTCAATGTGAAAATAAGTAGGAATTAAATTTACTAATCAAAGGAAACTAACAAAATTAGAATTGACAATTAAATCAAATTGAATTCATGAGGGTTTCAATTCATCCCTTGAATGGGGTCATTAGCTCTCCATAATCATCATCCAATAAAAATTAAAATCAAATAAGAGCATAAAATGAAAATTATAGAGGAGTAATCAAAACAAAATTGTCTTCAATTGCATTAATTCTTCAATTCTTCCATCATCTCAATTAATTACAACACTCAATTTATTGAATATCTTTTTTTTCTAATCTAAAAAAAAACTAAACTACTAAAAAATAAAAATGGTGTTTCTCTATCTAATTCTTTCTCTAGGGTTTCTCTACTCTTTATTCCATCCTCCTTCAAAATGTTCTTCAACTCTCTTTAAATAGTAGGTGTCATGGAGCTAGGGTATTTTGGGAAGGTTTAATGGTGTAGGATGAAATGGAGAGAGGTTTTGGAATAAAGGTGAGGGTAATTTAGGAATTAGAAAGGAGCATGTGGTTATGGTGAGGTTATGTGGGAAGGTGGAAGAAATTTAGGTAATGGTGATAAAAAAAAAAGATTTGGTTTATGAGGGTATTTTGGGTAAAGGTTAAAAGAGGCTAGTTGGGGTTATTATGGAAAAAAGGGAAAAAAGGGGGTAAATGGATTTAATTGACATGTGGGTATTAGTTGGTTTTGGTCTTTATTTTTGGTTTGTTTGGCTTGGGAACTTGGCAGCTAACATCGTGAGAAGTGGAGATATGAAAATGGGTATTTAGCTTTGAAAAAGGAAAGTGGGTTGGGCATGGGTAATGAAGTGTGGGTTTGTCATGGATGGAGAGCAGCGGGTTCGCGGTTCCGGGTCTTGGGTTTCATGGACAGAGTTGCGGTTCGGGGTGCTGGGGCTGACCGGAGGGGGTTGATGATGGCCGGAGGCGGGTTGGGTATTGGGTATTTAGAATCACGCCGGAGGGAGGGGCGCTACCGCAGTTGGGCGTCGCCAGATAAGGGTCGGAGGCGGGTAGGGTCGGAATGGTCGTCGACGGAGATGGTGGTTGGCCGGTGGGTTCTGACGTTGGCGAAGGTTGGCAGGGGTGCTGAAGGTGAGTGGTGAGGGAGAGAAGATTTGGTTGGGAGTATTAATGGACGAGAGATAAAAGTATTGGCTTGTTGGAGAAGATGGTAGTGGGGAGTGATAGGGTGTATGGGGAGTAGGGTAAAAAGGTGTGGGTGAGTCAGGGTGCTTGTGTGTAGTGTATTTTATGGGAGGTGTGTGTGTGGATTGGGTATGTGTGTGTGTGTGTTTAATTTGGACCCAATTAAAATAATAAAAAGACTCAACTAAAATAAAAAATAAAATCTAACTAAAAATAAAACAAATTAAAAATAATAAAAATAAAAATATTAAAAATAAGAAAATAAAATCCTAAGCTATATAAAAACTAAAATAAAATAAAAGAAATAAAAACTAAAATCTAAATGAAAACTAAAGTGCTAAAAAATATAAAATCTAATAAACTAAAAATAAACTACTAAAACTAATCCTAATAAAATAAGACTAAACTAAAAGTTAATAAAAATCAAAATAAAATAAAATTATACTAATAAAAATAAAATAGAAAAATAGAAAATAAAACCTAGAAAATACTAAATAAATCTAATATAAACCTCAAAATAAAATGACTCAAACTAAAAATATAAAAAAAAATATAAAAAGACACAAACTAAACACACACGGGCTTCGGGGTAGGTTTAGGCTAGGTTAGGGCTCGGGTGAGGTTACGGGATTGGGTATTTAGCTCCATAAAACGCGAATTTGCCTCGGTATAAAGATTTTGACATCGCAAACGGATATTTGACCTACAAGATAAACATTTTTAGCCCATAAGACCCATATTGCCGAGAATTAGCAACTAAAGTACGTCTATTTGGAGTATAAATTATACAGTTTTCGGTGCTTATCATCCAGCCAGAGGGACGCCCAGTTTGATGATATGTTCCTGGGATGCGTAGCTATAGCACGTGTGGATGCTTGCTGGATTTGGACTTAGACGCTTCTATTACTTCATTCCTAGAGTAAGATCTAGTTCAATTATTTTATTTGGGCGTGTCACCCCTTCAGTTATTTATTTTATTCACTTTATCAGACTTTGTATTTGTGGTCTGAGTTTGATTTCATTAGATGTTTAGTTAGATTTTATATTGAGAACTGATAGTTTATTCGGTACCATTTTATTTATGTTATTTATTTGGTGTTTATTTCAAATTTTCTTTACTGCATGGATTGCTTGGTTATTGTGACTATTTTATTTGTTGTTATTGTTTAATAAAAAGATAAAATTTGGCCTCCGATTTTTAATACTAGGTGGTTAGTTAAATTTTAAAAAGTTTTCGACAGTGATGCTAAGAATGAACCAGATGGGATATTTTAATTGAATGAAGGACTGATCACCCGGTACTTTATTGGCCAGGGTTTCGCAGATGGTATCAGAGCATCAGGTTCTAGTGTCCATAGGATTTGTGCGACTTTTCACGCTTCAGCTTAGCATTCTTTGATGTAGAGCCTTATGATAGGATTGTTGTACTATTTTACGTACGTGCATTTACGTTGAACTGTGAACTCATACAACTCATTCTTTTTAAATTTTTAGATGTCGCCTAAGAAAGGACGTCGGTCTAGGGTAGCAGTAAGGGATGAGGTGAGAGAGGCTCAGCGGGAGAAGGAGGTACATCAGCCACAGCCACCACCAGGAATGATGATAACCGTACAGGTGGTCGAGATCGTGGAACGGGTAGTTAACGCGAAGATGACCGCAATGAAACGATATTTTCCGCAAAATCATCCACAGCCATTAGTGGCACCCGATGATCAATCCCACCTGGGGTCGTCCGATTGGCAGAGGGTAAGAGAAGCATTTCAGAAGGGTCATGCCCACCAGAGTTTCAGGGTGCTTCAGATGTAGTAGTTGAAAGAAGGACATGCAGCGCCACCTGAGTATGATGGAGTGAAGTGACACTTAGAAACAGTTCTTGGCAACATTCAAGCTAGTGGGCGCAACTTTGTAGTGGTGGGAGTCTGTGACCACCGCATAGAAGAGATATGTGATGAGCATAGTGGAGTTTGGGGTGCGATTTGACCGCAAGTATTTTCCATCAACTATTCAGACAGAGATGTGGCGACAGTTTCTCAATGTGTCTCAAGGAAATAGGATCGTGGTTACATACGAGGAAGAATTTACTCAGTTAACAAATATGGTGAAAGATGAGGTAAACACTGAAAAAAAACGTTGCTAATGCCGTTTAACTTAGGGTTAAACTGTATAAGCAACTCCGAGTTGTTTGTTGGAGAAACCCTTTTCTTTTGAAAATAAAAATTATAAACAAAATTTGTTTACAAAGAAACTTATGTACGAGAGTAATTAAGATTGTGTAATCAGTTTTTAAAACTAAGGCAGTTTCAAAAATTCAGCACACTTAAAGAATGAGGTGAGTAGATGAAGATAATCAACACACGATTTTTAACGTGGTAAAACCTCTCCCAACAGAGGAAACATCCACGGTGACTTGTAAGTCACAAAAACAAAAATCCACTAATAGCAAAAATTAGTTACAAACAACACAACATGCAAGCACACAAATCAACCTATTCTAAGTTTAGGAATATACCCCACTTGGTGTCCTTCTAACTTCTGATAGATCTGATTTTTTGTTGATGTTTCTCCAGTTTGATAACTTCCTTTGCTTTAGCTTCCTTATGTCGACTCAATGATCTCAGATCTTAAACACAACACTTCCAGTGTAGTAGTGTGTTAAGTGTTTGTGTAGAGGTTCCTATTCACATGCATGAACTCACACACACTTAGATTTACAAACAGTCCTAGTAAATTACATATAAAGTCTATATGCAGTGATTTTATTTCTTTCTCACAGAACTCGAACCCTTTTTGACCTTTAAAGATAACCCAGATTCCACGGAGATCTTGCTTCAGAAATCGGTCAAGACCTTAATCAATCTCTTTTGAAAACATTTATGAGATTGAAAACCCTCCAAGTGTGAATCCAACTAGGTCAGGATTAAGTTTCGTAAGAAAAGAAACCAGAAAACATTTTCAAAACCAAATCAGTAAGATTTTCTTAAATCAGGTAGAAAAAATGCAGATCTAGTGAAAATGTAACATGCAGTATATAGATCTAACGTTTCTATGAAAAAGAAACTAGATCTTCACACGAGTGTTTAAGTTGTGTACAAGATCAGAGATAATGAGGTTACAGCAACAAAAGAACAAACCACTCTCTCTCTCAAACACTCAGGATGTGTTTGGGATGTTATATAAACGAAGGTTTGTTTCTGAGTTGAAGTGTTTAGGGTTAGGGTTTGATTTTTGGGCTAACAGAGTTTTCTTTCTCTCTCTTCTCTCTTTTCTTTTCTCTCTTCTCTCTCACTTCTCTCTTCTCTCTTATTTTTTTCTCTCAGAAAGACGAATGCCCAAAAATCTTGTAAGGCTGAGAAGAGAAGGGTATATATAGGGCTGAGGGAAGGTTCTGGACGTTCGAGGGAAATCAAGGGCTGTGATCAAGTCTTGCAAGGTTTGACTTGATCCAAAGGTTATAAAACAGCAGTGGTTTAAAATGCTTCTGATTGGTTCATATGGATAGCACCGGGATTAACCAAGAACACATGCAGACCCTTGATTAGGTATGATCCAACGATCATCAAACATCCATCCAGCCCTCTCACATAACAAACACAAATACATTCACCCAGAGGCTGACAAGTGTTGGCTTGTTAGAGGCTCTCATACGCGCGTCAAAATAATTACAAAATATCACCCTGAAGTCTCTAGCGCTTTGAGATTCTACCCAACCAAACATTCGAGTGAAATATGAAGTTTGCAAAATAGAATATTAACCCCACAAATTTTATTAACACAATTTTATTAATGAAAAAAATGTTTAAAAAAAAAGTTTAAAAAATATTTAAAAATTCCCAAAAATTATTAAATCACCAATGTTAAGGGGAATTAATCACACACTCAATTTTAAGCAATATGAACACATGTATGCACTTCTTATTGTGTGTAGTGTGATTAATTTTATACCTTCATAGATCATTGAAGAGGATTAGAGAGATAGGTTCTAAGGCTTTTTGGATTCTAGGTTAGACAACCAATTTTGTCAATATTTCCAAACTAGTTGAACACTTATACAGTATAGACTTAAGCAAGTCAAAGGTATAAGGTGCTTCAATCTCCCCCTTTGGAAATATGAGACAAAATCTCCTTTGAGTTAGTTTAAAACTCGTAGGCAACCAAAAAAAATAAAACCTAGTCCTATACAAAGGATACTATCTACCCATTTCCTAGAAAGTCAAAAATTACATAACTCAACTATTTACAAATTTTTACACTAGAAACGGTAGACAATCAGTATAAGAGATTCCTGCAAATATACACACTAAGATCAAGCAGTTTAGATGAAATGTGAGCAAAATGTTGAACTCATAAAACTCAAATTTCTCCCCCATTTTGTCTCAAATGGAAAAAGGGTAAAACTTAAGGTCTTAAGAGTTTAATCAGCGCATACCATGCCTATAGAGTTTCGCAAATACAGAAATCTGTTATAGTCTAGAGGTTTAGTGAACATGTCTGCAAGTTGCAGATCAGTAGGCAGGTAATGAATTTCTAATTCCTTAGTTTCAACAAGTTCGCGTATAAAATGATGTCTTATTTTAATATGCTTAGTTCGCGAGTGTTGAACCGGGTTTTTAGATATGTTAATGGCGCTTTGATTGTCACAATACAATTGTAATTGATCTTCTTTAATCCCATAATCACTTAACATCTATTTTATCCATAATAATTGAGTACAACAACTTCCTGCTGCTATATATTCGGACTCAGCCGTGGATAAAGATGTGCAATTCTGTTTTTTACTACTCCAACCAACTAAATTATTGCCGACATAATAACAGGCACCTGATGTACTTTTACTATCATCAGTACAACCGGCCCAATCAGCATCAGTATACCCTATGATGGTGCTACAGGTATCCTTAGTGTACCTAAGTCCAAGATTGAGAGTGCCTTTTATGTACTTTATTATACGTTTTACACACAATAAATGGCTCTCTTTAGGGTTATTCTGGTAACGAGCACACAGACATACAACATACATTATGTCTGGTCGTGAGGCAGTTAGATAGAGTAGGCTACCAATCATACTACGGTATAATGTGGAATCTACTGACTTACCATTTTCATCTTTGCTTAATTTAATGGTAGTACTCATAGGCGTTTTGGCAACTTTAGCATTCTCTAAGCCAAATTTCTTAACAAGGTCTAAGGCATACTTAGTTTGAGAGACGAATAGACCTTCAGAATTCTGTTTCACTTGAAATCCTAAGAAAAGTTGTAGCTCCCCCATAAGGGACATGTGAAATTCCTTGTGCATAATAGCAGAAAAGGATTTAACTTCAGAGTTTGAAGTTGACCCGAATATGATGTCGTCTATATAGACTTGGGCTATGATAATGTTTTTCTCAAAATGTTTGACAAAGAGAGTCTGGTCATTTCCTCCTCTCTTAAAACCCTTATCCAACAAAAAGTTGGAAAGGCGTTCATACCAAGCTCTAGGAGCTTGTTTTAAGCCATACAGAGCCTTTTTTAGACGAAAGACATGGTTAGGGTATTTAGGGTCAATGAACCCTTTGGGTTGTTCTACATACGTTTCTTCGGAAAGGATTCCATTTAGGAAAGCAGATTTGACGTCCATTTGATAAAGTGTGAATTTTAAGTGACACGATATGGCGAAAAGAAGTCGAACAGATTCAAGATGAGTGACAGGGGCAAATGTCTCGCTAAAATCTATCCCTTCTATTTGAGAGTAACCTTGAGCAACAAGTCTAGCTTTGTTTCTAAGAATCACCCCATTTTCATTAGATTTGTTCTTAAAGATCCAACGTGTTCCAATAACATTTTTATTTTGAGGCCGAGGTACCAGATACCAGACATCGTGAATGACAAATTGTAAAAGTTCTTCCTGCATAGAAGAAATCCAGTGTGTGTCATTCAATGCTTCATTAACATTTTTCGGTTCCACAAGGGAAACGAAACATGCATAATTAGCATAATTTCTTAACTGGGATCTAGTACGAACTGGCTCATTAGGATTACCGACCACGTTGTCAATGGGATGGTCTTTAGAGACCCAGCCAGGTACTTCTGGACTCTCAATAGGTAATGACTCATCTATTTCTGGTGAATCAGTTTTGAAATCATTTTCAGATTTAACCACAATAGGTGATTCAGATATCTTATTTTCGACAATAGTGTCGCTTACAATTATATTTATCGATTCCATAAGGGCCTTAGTACGCAGATTATATATACGATAAGCACGACTGTTTGGGGAGTATCCTAAGAAGATGGCTTTATCACCACGTGCTTCGAATTTAGACAGATGTTCTCTGTCTTTACAGACATAACACGGACTTCCAAAAGTTCTTAGGTATTTCAGATTAGGCTTCTTACCGTACCACAACTCATAAGGGGTTTGTTTAGAGTTTTTCCTTAGATAGACCCTATTTGTGATATGATAGGCAGTTCTAATGGATTCTACCCAAAAGTATTTAGGTAGGGATTTGGCATGCAACATGACACGTGCCATCTCTTGAAGAGTTCGGTTTTTCCTTTCAGCAATACCATTCTGCTGAGGAGTTTTAGGGGCACTAAATTCATGTTTGTAACCCTTGTAGTCACAATATTCAACTATTCCTGTGTCTATGAACTCTCCCCCTCTATCACTACGAATGCGATTGACTTGTGTGTCCTTCTCATTTTTAATTCTTAGAAGAATTTTCAAAAAATTCTGAAACGTGTCAGATTTATGTTTCAAGAAGGCAACCCAAGTGAATCGTGTAAAGTCATCAACCATGACAAGGATATAACCGTGTCCACAAAGACTAACAGTTCTAGATGGACCAATAAGGTCCATATGGATGAGATCTAAAGGTCTAGAGGTGAGAATGTCTTTAACCTTTTTATGCGAAGTCTTAACTATTTTTCCTTCCTGGCAATGACCACATACAACACTTGAATTAAGTTTAATTTTAAGAATTCCTCTAACTATCTCTTGACTAGACAATCTACCAAGGATATCATAACTTAAGTGACCCATACGATTATGCCAGATTTCATTGTCATCCATTCTGACAATGTTACAGGTTTCAGAACTAGTCTTGACAGTATAGCAATTGTCAGGTGTTCTAAATCCTGTAATAATGCATTCACCTTTATCATTTAGAATTTTACAATTGTTCTTTGAAAAGGTGACTGTATGGTCAGAGTCACAAAATTATGATATGCTTAGGAGGTTGGATTTAAGTCCTTTAACTAATAGGACATTTTCAAGAACATGCATTCCTTCTTCTTTTAGGGTTCCTTTACCTATGATCTGAGATGAAACTCCATCACCAAAAACTATTTTCCCACCAGCAAATCTGGTTTTGTTTAAAAGTTTTGTTTCATCTCCTGTCATATGTTTGGAACATCCTGAATCTAAGTACCAACCAGATGAGGTGTGTTCAGCTTTTAAAGCAGTGATGACAATGTTACACTTCATTTGGGGTATAAGATCATCTTTTCTAACCCAAATAGCTCTAGTTTTAATTTTGCGCAA
This sequence comes from Sambucus nigra, assembly GCA_949130495.1. Lineage (NCBI taxonomy): Eukaryota > Viridiplantae > Streptophyta > Magnoliopsida > Dipsacales > Adoxaceae > Sambucus > Sambucus nigra. The sequence goes on along the minus strand of OX422218.1, from coordinate 445,583,535 downwards.
GTTTTCCCTCATTTGATAAAATTTTCGAGAAACAGCTTTTTGTCGAAAAACATTTGGAGCAGCAAACTGATTATTGTGAAAAATTTGAGCTTTTGGTTTAGGAAAGTTTCTGGGAGCCTTTCTCTTAAATGAACTCTTAGTTTTGGTCTTTCTATTTCTGTAGTTAGAGTTCTTATCAGGTTGTCTTGGAAGGACATAATGGTTACGATTTTGCCTAGAATAGTTAAAGTTCTTATAGACAGAAGTGTTGTACACAGGAGTGTTTAGACGCCTAGCATAACAACCTTCAAAGGAGTGACCATAAATGTCACAGTACGAGCAATATTGATTTCTTGAGGGATGAATTTCCTTAGAAAAACTTCTAAAGATGGGTTTAACAGCATTCTGTTCAGAAGTCCTATTCCTAGGAGGTATGGTCTTATAGGTAGAATCAGCCTTTCTGATCAAAGGACAGACGTATTTAGTCTTAAGTGCAGTCTCAGCCTTATAATTACTAGACTCTCCAATGTCTTTCTGTTGTTGCTTTTGATCAAATTCCTTTTTAATAAAATGAAAGTCTGGACATGTTTCAATTGGTCTTTTGTCCCCAGACACAAACTTAATAGGTTCAAGTTTAGTATTTTGTGGTTTGTTCTTAGGGAAAAATCCAATGATGGTTCTATCATCAGAATTGGTCTTGGAGTCAACAACAAAGTCAGTAAAACAGTTTGAATTACTTTCAATCTTAGAAATTTTTTTGAAAACAGTAGCTGTCTTTGTTTTTGCTTCCTCCAGTTCTAATAATGTTCCCTTGTATTTCATTTCCAGAGTTTCATTAATTTTAGTCAACTCTTTTAATTTTTGATCAAAGGTTTCAATTTCAGATTGATGAGATAGACACTGGTTAGTGTACTCTTCAGCATTCAACTTCACAATAAGACTTAGATCATCTAATTTCTTAGTAAGGTCTCTAACAATCTTCTCCAGTCTAGTGCCTTTTTTAAGAGTTTTAGTATACAAGGTATGGATATCTGGGAGGTCATCTGTGTCTGAGTCGCTAAGTGAAGTGTGTGTAGTGACCCCTAACGATTCAGTTTTAGTACCCACGCACCCATTGGCATCGTCATTATCGAGATCACTTTGACTCACACACACGGAACTAGAACTAGCAACATTTTCAGACAATAAAGCATCTAGGCCAGTCAAAACAGTATTCACACATGCAGGAGTAGGAGCATCATTATCACACACAGGCATATCATCATTGTAAATGATCTTAGCATAAAAATACATGCAAGGGTCAAGTACATTAGATGACTCAAGTTCCTCTTCATCATAGTCACTTGAATCATTCCAAGTTTTACAGACTCTATTGTGTGTGTTGGCTTTATTCAGATTAACTCTGCAATCGTGAGCAATGTGACCTAGTTTCCCACATCTAAAACATTCAATCTTTTTAAGGTCTCTAGTGGGTCTGGAGTTGTTGTCCTTAGGATGTTTATCAAGTCCTCTCTCATGAGGTTTGGGATTAGACAGAGTAGGATAATTAGGCTTGCCTTGTTTAGTTGCCTGTTTGTTTCGAAACTTGATAATTTTCTTAAATTGTTTAGACGTCAAGGCAATCTGATTATCTAGTTTGTCTATATCACACTCCTCATCAGAGTCAGAGTTGGTCAAATTAGTCTCAAGTTTGGGTATCTTAGAGGTAAAACTCAAGTTAGAGTTGGGCTGTTTTCTTTGAGAATGATTCAATTGTTTCTTAAAGTCTAATTCATTTCCACAGTTCTAAGTTTGCTACTGAGTAACTCAGGGGTAAGGTTTTGATCATTCATTTCCTCAATAGCATACCTCTTACTGTCAAACTTTTGTGGTAATGACCTTAGGATTTTAGAAAAAAATTCATTTCTATCATAAGTAATACCATTGCCATGCAACTTAGTGACTGTATCAGTTAAGTTCATGTAGAAATCATCAAAAGACTCAGAATCAGACATGATCAAAGAGTTGTACTGCTGGATAAGCATTTGAGTTTTAGCAGCTTTAACTCTTGAGTCTCCTTCATGTGCAGTGATTAATGTGTCCCATGCTTCCTTAGAAGTGGCACAAGATGAGATTCTCTTGAACTCATACTCATTAATAGACATAAAAATGGCATTCTTGCCTTTATTGTTATTATGAGAAATGGTTTTCTCTTCTTGGGTAAATTCACTTAAGATTTTCTTTACCCTCTCATCACATCCTTCAGTGGCTGGTTTAGTAGGATAAGTGTATCCGTTTTCAATAATGTTCCAGACATCATCTCCTAAAGTCCCTTGGATGAAGGCAACCATTCTTACTTTCCAGTAAGCAAAGTTGTTTCCATCAAAGAGTGGAGGTCTGGACAGATTACCAAACCTTTCATTCTTCTCGTCCATAGTTAGGTATTTCAGAAAACGATTTCAGAAACACAAGATCTTTTGAAATAAAAGTTAACAGGGCTCTGATACCAATTGAAAAAAAACGTTGCTAATGCCGTTTAACTCAGGGTTAAACTGTATAAGCAACTCCGAGTTGTTTGTTGGAGAAACCTTTTTCTTTTGAAAATAAAAATTATAAACAAAATTTGTTTACAAAGAAACTTATGTACGAGAGTAATTAAGATTGTGTAATCAGTTTTTAAAACTAAGGCAGTTTCAAAAATTCAGCACACTTAAAGAATGAGGTGAGTAGATGAAGATAATCAACACACGATTTTTAACGTGGTAAAACCTCTCCCAACAGAGGAAACATCCACGGTGACTTCTAAGTCACAAAAACAAAAATCCACTAATAACAAAAATTAGTTACAAACAACACAACATCCAAGCACACAAATCAACCTATTCTAAGTTTAGGAATATACCCCACTTGGTGTCCTTCTAACTTCTGATAGATCTGATTTGTTGTTGATGTTTCTCCAGTTTGCTAACTTCCTTTGCTTTAGCTTCCTTATGTCGACTCAATGATCTCAGATCTTAAACACAACACTTCCAGTGTAATAGTGTGTTAAGTGTTTGTGTAGAGGTTCCTATTCACACGCATGAACTCACACACACTTAGATTTACAAACAGTCCTAGTAAATTACATATAAAGTCTATATGCAGTGATTTTATTTCTTTCTCACAGAACTCGAACCCTTTTTGACCTTTAAAGATAACCCAGATTCCACGGAGATCTTGCTTCAGAAATCGGTTAAGACCTTAATCAATCTCTTTTGAAAACATTTATGAGATTGAAAACCCTCCAAGTGTGAATCCAACTAGGTCAGGATTAAGTTTCGTAAAAAAAGAAACCAGAAAACATTTTCAAAACCAAATCAGTAAGATTTTCTTAAATCAGGTAGAAAAAATGCAGATCTAGTGAAAATGTAACATGCAGTATGTAGATCTAACGTTTCTATGAAAAAGAAACTAGATCTTCACACGAGTGTTTAAGTTGTGTACAAGATCAGAGATAATGAGGTTACAGCAACAAAAGAACAAACCACTCTCTCTCTCAAACACTTAGGATGTGTTTGGGGTGTTATATAAACGAAGGTTTGTTTCTGAGTTGAAGTGTTTAGGGTTAGGGTTTGATTTTTGGGCTAACAGAGTTTTCTTTCTCTCTCTTCTCTCTTTTCTTTTCTCTCTTCTCTCTCACTTCTCTCTTCTCTCTTATTTTTTTCTCTCAGAAAGACGAATGCCCAAAAATCTTGTAAGGCTGAGAAGAGAAGGGTATATATAGGGCTGAGGGAAGGTTCTGGACGTTCGAGGGAAATCAAGGGCTGTGATCAAGTCTTGCAAGGTTTGACTTGATCCAAAGGTTATAAAACAGCGGTGGTTTAAATTGCTTCTGATTGGTTCATATGGATAGCACCAGGATTAACCAAGAACACATGCAGACCCTTGATTAGGTATGATCCAACGATCATCAAACATCCATCCAGCCCTCTCACATAACAAACACAAATACATTCACCCGGAGGCTGACAAGTGTTGGCTTGTTAGAGGCTCTCATACGCGCGTAAAAATAATTACAAAATATCACCCTGAAGTCTCTAGCGCTTTGAGATTCTACCCAACCAAACATTCGAGTGAAATATGAAGTTTGCAAAATAGAATATTAACCCCACAAATTTTATTAACACAATTTTATTAATGAAAAAAATGTTTAAAAAAAAGTTTAAAAAATATTTAAAAATTCCCAAAAATTATTAAATCACCAATGTTAAGGGGAATTAATCACACACTCAATTTTAAGCAATATGAACACATGTATGCACTTCTAATTGTGTGTAGTGTGATTAATTTTATACCTTCATAGATCATTGAAGAGGATTAGAGAGATAGGTTCTGAGGCTTTTTGGATTCTAGGTTAGATAACCAATTTTGTCAATATTTCCAAACTAGTTGAACACTTATACAGTATAGACTTAAGCAAGTCAAAGGTATAAGGTGCTTCAAACACATAAGAGAAGATTATGCGTAAGTTCATGAAAGGACTTACGTGGAAGATCCGACAACACTTGTTGGGTAATCCGGTGTTGGATACATACGCGGATGTTGTTATTGCAGTGATACTTCATTTCCATAATTAACGATTTCATATGAAGCATAACAACAGAGTGAGTGGGTCCAGTCATACCGAAGAGGTAAATGGGAACTGTGCCCATGGGGCACAATAATAGCAGGAGTGGGATATCCAGAAAGGGAACCTGGCCAAGAGGGTTAGGTTCGGGGGTTATCGATCCGAGAGTGTTGGGTTCAGGCAGGGTTAGTAGGGCCCTCAGCAGCAGCAGCATTTCGTTCCTCAGGGCCGCCAGGGCTAAGGTAATGGCGAAGGAGTCCAACAAAGAGAGGATCGATGGTAGGGAGGATTTCCTAGGAGATATTTCGTGTGTAGAGAGAGAGGCCGTAGGAAGAAAGATTTCCCTAAGCAAGGTAGGGGTAACCACAAAATGAGGTTTTGGATGTACAACCATTGCATCAGATCATGGGTCAGTTCGGACATGAGGATTATGATCAGGATTCTATTGACAAGACGATGTAGATAGCACTTGAAGGTAAATTATCTTTATTATCTTATGAGCACAGGGTAGATTTTAATGACATGGGAGCGTAACGATGTAAGATTTTTAGCACTAGAATTCGTGAGTGAGTCGTATTTAGTGGTTGTGTTGGCCGTAATAGCCTTATTGTGTATATTTATAATTAATTACCGTGGGAGTAGCGAGGCCTTTTGGTGTCGCCTACGAGAAATAGGGAGTGTACACTACGGGGATGGTTGCATTACGTGATAGTTGACTACTTTCAAGAATTAAGAGAAATGAGTAGACTAGTTTCTGAGTATCGACTAGTTAGCGATGATTTGAGCAAGAGTAAACTACGATAGTAGGACATTGGGTTCACTGTCCCAGAGTATGATTTATTTTGATAGGTATCACCTAAAAGAGGGTCTAGCCTATATATACGTGTATATATGTTATAATGTGTTTCATGATAGACTTATAGAAATATAATTGAATGGTTATATTTGATCCCGGTGAGTAGGGACGTTTACTGATGTGATTCAGGGTATATTAGCTTTTATCGAGCGGATAGATATAGCTCGTGATTTATTCGTACTAAGAAACTAGTGATAGTAAGAGAGTTGTGATATATGTTGTCTTTTGTAACATGAGAGTGGATGAGTATACTTTTATGTCGAGACACCGAGATTTAGGGTTACGTGCTATAGACTGAGGGCCTAACGAATCTCAATAACCGCCAATGTTAGATAGTAGTGTATTGGGGGGGGGGGGGGTTCCTTGTTTGGATTTCGCTTTCCGAGATGTCCCACACATAAAACTTAGCGCAACGTTGGATGTAGAGATATGTTTGGCCTTCAGGACTTGAGTTTAAAACCATAGCTATGGTTCATTTATGCAGTTATATCCTAGGGATGATAACTATGTAATAAATTGAGGCTAGTGGAGCCGGGTAACATTGGTGCAGTTATGCACGGGTATAGGGTGTATGGGGGCCCTGAGTAGTTAAATTCTTTTTGATATTATCCACGATTAAGAGAGATATAAGTATAGGTCGTGATCTTCAAAGTAATTAATTAAGGTACAGAAAACCTTGGAGTACTAGCCTTATCTGAATTTCGAGGACAAAATTCATTTGTAATGGGGGAAGTATATAACACCCCGTAATTCTGAGGATATAAGATTTAATTAAATTGGTGATTTAGCATTTATTTAAATCGGTGATTTGGGATTTATTTAATTCGGAGAAATTATTTAATTTGGTGATTTAGAATTTAAATTAATTCGATTTATTTTAATTTCACGCGTGTCGTATTTTGAGGTGGAAATAAGATGATTATTTAGAGGCCACGGTTGATTCTGGAAGGGTCAAAATAGTATAGCCGGGGGTATAGTTTGGGTTCCGAGGCAATTTTAGGCCAAACCGACATCGTAAGAGGGCATTTTGGTCATTTGGGGAAATAGGGTAAAGAGACCTACGAGTTTACAAAGCCTTTATTAGTACATAAATGGGAGAGGCTAGGTTTTGGAGGTTAGAAAACAAAAAGAGGCCATTAGAGAAGAAGGAGGAGCCATTTTTTAAGCTTAAGGAAGGATTGAAGTGATTCTTGCACCACAAACATCATTGGAGAGTGGACTGAAGAGGAAGGCCAAAAAAATCATCATCAACAAATGAAATCAGACCTTCAATTAAGAGGCAAGTATTTATCATGAGTTTATATTAAGCATGTTATAATACCCATGTAGAATAGGGTTTTATTTACATGTTTTTAGAAGATTTATATGAATTTTGGGTGGGTATAATATATGAATTGAAGTAGGATTGCAGGTAGTCATATTTTTTTATGTTGGTGACATGAAATGAGAGGGTTTGGAATGATTTATGTGAATGAAATCTGGGTTCTTGATAAAAAAAAAAAGATGTGAAGAACATGAGAAACTAGGGTTTTATGTACTTTTAGAGGATAATCGATTCTTGGATTAAATTCGTGATGAATTAATGATTAATTTACGTTAAAAATCATTCTTATACATATATGTAGTGATTAGTTATGTTGGTTTGAAATTTTCTGAGGTTCCATGACGGTTTGAGGTGTCAAAAATGGAGGAAAATCGAGTCAGAGAAGAAGACGGTTCCCAGATCTGATACGACGAACCGATTCGATTTTGAGGCCGAACTGGTTTGATTTACGAGTTTGTAAAAAAATGAAATTTGTAGATATTTTCGTTACAATAGCGTCGACCTCGTATTTTTTTAATTATTTATAAATTTTCTACGAATGGGTATCCGAGATCGAAATCTGTAGTCAGAAATTAAATCGGGGTATAAAATTAGTAATGAACTATATGAGGACTTTGGGAATTTCAATAGACCTATAGTCGAGGCTTAGGCTTAATCATAATGATGATAAAATTAGACTAGGACCTATGAGATTTAACCGATTGTGTTGTGTATCGGGAATTTATTAATTGGGTTACGGGAAGAATATATGATTACCTAAGGATTAGTACTAGTAGAATGGCGAGCTGTTAACTTATGAAATTTCTTAAAGGATGAGGAGGACACTTCGGCTAGAGAATAAAATAAAAAAAAATACGATGAGTAGTATAGTATGCTGAGAGTAAACCTATGTTAATTTATTATAGATCGTGTGTGTACCTATATTGAACATACAGGTTGAGTGTATACCTATACGAATTTATTATAGGTCGTGTGTGTGTCAATATTGGATATATATATATGATCAGGCTGTGTGTATACCTATTATGTGCTTTAGTGTATGTTAACATACCTAAGCTACTTGCTATCACGGAAGTCCCGCGCAGTGGGTGATCCCACCTTAACGATTCCAGTGAGGCTTGGATTTGTGCCCCAGAGCATAGTGCTGATAGTGGATAAATATGTGAGAGAAATAGTGATGCCGACAATTCATTTGGGTACATTAGGTATGTGCGCAGCCCCAAAGACTTAGTGTTATGTTCACTTGCAATATGTGTGTTTTGATTAATGGTTCGAGGAGACATTCCGAACCGATTGTCCATGAACGAGAGGTACTTGGACTGGTAGTAGAGTACGCGAGTGCGCATCGTTATGACCAGGAGATGCGGTATTATGTATGTGTGTGTGTGTATATATATATATAGAGAGAGAGTAGTGCTCTTATGCAGACCAGTCCGCATTTTAAGAGTGCAGACCGGACATGTGTCACCTGGCGGCGAGCCTATAAAAGAGAGAGAGTGTGCCTATAATTTAGCCGATAATTTCTAGGCTCACCGCCAGGTGACACATGTTCGGTCCGCACTCTTAAAATGTGAACTAGTCCGCACAAGAGCAGGACTATATATATATATAGTTTGACATGTATATATACGCATGGATGCTTAATCTTACTTATGTGTGATAGTAAGGAGACTAGATAGTGTATATCTAAAAATGCTTAATCTACTTATGTGTGATAGTAGTGAGTCTAGATAGTGTATATCTATAATGATACTTAGTCTACTTAAGTGTAAATAGTAAAAAAGATAGATAGTGCAAATCTAAAGAAAATTAAGTGTGAGAACTTAACAAGAGGATCATAATAATAACGTAAGAGTAATGTTAATTATTAGTTGATCGGTAACGTACTGTATGGGTAATTCGGGGTAAGTTAATGAGAATCTTAACTCAAGGCTTAATGAGAATTAAGGGTATATTGTAGCTTACTGTATAGGAGGTACGAGAGAGCTAGACTGGTGTATGGTTAATTAGATGCGTGAGACCTAGTTAGATTGAGTAGCTTAACTAGGTGGGACGTTAGATGCGCATTATAGATGAGAGGTGAGGAACTCAAGAGAATGTACACAGTTTAGCATTTATATCTAATAACTGTGCATCTAAACTTCAATTTAAATACTTTCTAAATGTTTTCAAATGGTTTTTACTTGGGCTCTGATCCGTACTTGCAAAACTTTTTCCAAAAGCTTTTAGGTGTCCAGCCACAGGGATGCAGAGTTTGATGATTTGTTCCAAGGATGCGTAGCTGCAGCACGTGTAAATGCTTGCAGGATTCAAACTTAGATGCTTCGATTACTTCATTCCTAGAGTTGGATGTAGTTCAGTTATTTCATTTGGGCATGTCGCCCCTTCAGTTATTTGTTTTATTCACTTTATCAGACTTTGTATTTGTGGGCTCAGTTCGATTTCATTAGATGTTTAGTTGGATTTTATATCGAGAATCGATAGTTTATTCCATACCATTTTATTTATGTTATTTATTTGGTGTTTAGTTCAGATTTTCTTTACTGTATGGATGGCTTGGTTATTGTGATTATTTCACTTGTTGTTATTGTTTAGTAAAAAGATAAATTTGGCATCCTTTTTTTAATACTAGGTGGTTAGTTAATTTTTTTTATAGTGATGATAAGAATGAACCATATGATATTCTTATTTTAATTGGATGAAGGACTGATCACTCTGTATTTAATTAGGCGGGGTGTCACAATAGCCAACCCCCAAGTGTTTCACATCAAATTAGACAATCATTATGTAAACAATAATGTTATAGTAAAATAATATGGTGCACGTTTTGTGGGTATGAATACATGTCTTTAACTTAGTACAAGATGTTTTAGGTGAATCACATAAGTTTTTATAGACTTTCTAATGAGTGAAACACATATATCCTGTGTGTCCAAAATAATGTTAGTGCAAAAATACTTCTGCAAACATCATGAGCAATATCTTGATTGTTTGGAAAATTTATCTCTATAAATAAATGATGTTCTACTTTGTTTATGCTTGTTCACTACACCAAATCCTATGAATGGTCAGGCCCAGTTGGTCACGGCCCGAGTCCGCGACCAGCTGGTCGCGGATTTGGGCCGTGACCAACTCAATTTTTGGCGTGACCATATTTATTACAACACTAAATCATGGATGCTCTGGAAGTGGTCACGGACCAAATCCGTGACCACTATCGGTTGCGGACTTGGGCCGTGACCAGGTCGTGACCATCTTGGCGCCAAAATTCCCTCCAAAATTAGTTGGGGATGGATCACGGACTTGGGCCGTGACCATAGGAATGACGAAGCTCAATACACACAAATATTGGGTCACGGCTGGGGGTCGTGACCAATTTTTAGCGTGGGTCACGGACTTGAGCCGTGACCATAGGCATGACGAAGCACAATACACACAAATACTGGGTCACGGCTGGGGGCCGTGACCAATTTTTGGCGTGGGTCACGAACTTAGGTCGTGACCATAGGCATGACGAAGCACAATACACATACATATTGGGTCACGGCTGGGGTCCGCGACCAATTTTTGGCGTGGGTCACGGCTATGGGACTGTATACATGAGACTTACTTTCATTAATGGGTCGCGAGGTGGGTCACGGCTGTAGTCCATGACCAATGTCAATCCTAAAACAAAACTCAAGTGCCTCGTATTTTCATTACCCCGCTCATATCTTATTTTTTTCCTTTCCCAAACGCTGGTTCCCCAAACGTTGCGATGTTGCTATGGAAAAGTTGCGATGTTGATGATGGAGTGAGGAGTGGTGGGTAGCATTCGGGGAGATTTCTTCCCCAAACGCTGGTAGCATTCGTGGAGATTTTTTCCCCAAAATGTATATGTAATATATCCATATGTGTGTGTGTGTGTGTGTGTGTGTGTGTGTGTTTGTGTGTCTGTTTATTATATGTAATGCTATGGAGGTTTCTTCTTGTCCTCCGCCGTCTGCATGGACGAGAAGGCTGTCAACGCCGCCCGTCGTAAGACTGGGCTAAAGACGAGATTTCTCTTTCTTCCGGGTACAATATAATATAATATATTATTCTACTTAGTTAGAGATGATATCACCACTTCTGTATGCTATTAATTAATCACCCATCGATGAATTATGTTAAGGTGTCTGGGAATATGTATTGTATTTCTCATGACTATATATGTTTAGATTTGAGAATATTTTGTTTCAGAATCAGAGTTTGCGGAGAAGTAGGTGAGTGGTGGATTGATTATCAGGTTTCTTTTTGGATATCTAGATAGAAAAATCAATCTATTCAAAGAAGACTTGAGAAGTGGAATAAGGAAGTGTTTGGAAATGTGCAGTAGGGCATTGCAAGAGGTCTAGGGGGATTAAATAGCTTGACACGAGAGAGGGGAGGGACTGCTTTCTTGGATTTTTATTTAAAGGTCGGATGAGGTTCGATATTGAAAGGGAGGATTTACCCCTTTTACCTTTTTAAATACAATGTATTTTAGTCAGAATATGGGCTCAATTAGTAATAATATAAAAATTTGTCCAACTTGTTTTGGAGAAAATAAATAAATAATTGTTGCTCTCATTATCATATACCATTTTCTGCTGAAATAATTTTGGTTTTGAATCTCAATTTCCATGTTGATATATAATTTGTTGTTAACCATGATTCTTCCTATGAACTTATTGAGTAAATAGTGTCTCGCCTAATTTTATATTCATCTCCATAATAACTCAAAATTCACATTTTTCATATTACTGATTTTGTAGAAATTGTGAAAATGGAGAAAACTGTGTTCACCTCTTCTTTGGAGATCAAGGGGATATGCTGACCAAGCCTTTCTTAGATGTTTGCGAAATGATATTTCCTATTCAAGGTGTGGTGGGTAGCATTCGTGGGTAGCAGGTGCGATGGAGGAAAATGAAAAAAAAATGAGGTGCGATGTTCATATCTAAGCCGCATTCATCAATCAAGCCCTACAATTATTGATAAGTTTGTATTTACCCCTTTTATAATGTTTTTACTAAGATTTTGATAATTTGGGGGATTTTCTCTTTGCATAGAGGTTTCTTTAATCATTTTTTGCATCTAGATTACTAGAGTATATTTTTGTGTGTTCGGACTGTGTATTTTTCTTCTCATTTGTTCTATTTTGTAGGTATACACCCTTGATGTTCTCTCGCTCAAACAGTTTGATTTGGCTTTCTCTGTGTTTGAGAGGTATCAAATTTTTTATTTTTTTGTATTCGAGTTTGGGTTCTAATCTACAATCATTTGTTTCTCACTGGCAACATTGGTATTTCATTTATAATTTATTCAGAATGTATGAATTTTACATTTGGTGTGAAAAATGGTTTGAGATTTTAGCAAGAAGTTCATGGTTGATATACTTTCTTGTTCATCTTCTTCAATTCCTTGGAGAATTAGATCTAATTCCATTGAGATCCAAGAATTTATCAAGAAGTACAAGATATCCTTCAGATGCTGCAACATAGCACGAAACCAAGTAGCATGTCTTTTATCTTCATTTAGAGATGAAACAAAAACTTTTAACTCTTTTTTTAGCATTGAAGATCTCCCTCGAGATATTAAGGTAGCATTATGATTAAATTCATCTAAAATTCCTTATATTGGGAATACTTGATGTTTTGTTTCTTTTCCTGATTGTAAAGCCTCCTAGAGAGGGCTATTCTCTCTTTATTTTCTAATAAACTCTTAATTTTATCAAAAAATAAATTAATTAATTAATAACAACAAATATATAACTGTTGTTATATAAGGTTGAGGCTTTCTTCGTTTGAATTTGCATATATATACATATATGTATGTAAATTGGTTGTGTCCAGATTTTTTACCTTTTTTTTCTTATGAGCCGAGTTCAGTGTTCCAAAAAATCTTCGGTGTTGGAAAGAATAGGTTGGAGAGACTTCCTTCTTAGAGGATTTGGGTAAGATTTGCATAACTTCCATTTGACAATGTGTTACTTTTTTTATTTTAGAATATCATACATATTTTCTCGTGGTTTTTAATGAATTTAGTTATGGCTTAATGCAGGGATTGTCACAAGGAGACCTTTGGTTTTGCAATTTCAAAAGATAGATGAAGGGAATGAAGATTACGCCGAATTTGGTCATACGCCTTGAAGGAAATTCAGTGATTTTGGTATGTAATTCCAAACTAGTACTTATATGCTTTTTTTTAATTATTCTTGTACATTCTAAATCAGTCAGTACATAAGGTTTATTATCATCATTTGATTTATTAAGTACATGAAAACTCGAAACAACACCCGAACGGCCCCGTGAGAGGCACCAACACCTCGTATGGGACCAAAGTAACTCGTACGAACAGACCGCGCGATCATGAAACTCACGATTTGAGAGTACGAGGATAATTTGCATATATCAGGACTTAGAGGGTAAAAACCCGAAACAGCGCCCGAACGGCCCCGTGGGTGGCACCAACACCTCCCACAGGACCAATGTGACTTGTAGGAACTGACCACGTAGTCGCGGGACTCCCGATTTGAGAATACGACGTTAATTTGAATATTTCTAGACTTAGGCAAAACATGGCGTTAGTGGGGGAAAACTCGAAACAGCCCTCGAACGGCCCTGTAGGTGTCACTAACACCTCCCACGTGACCAATGTGACTGGTAGGAACTGTTCGCGCAGCCCCGGGACTCCCGGTTTGAGAATACAATCATAATTTGCATAAATCTAGACTTAGGCTTAAAAACAAGGCGTTAGTGGGTGAAAACCTGAAACAGCCCCCGAACGGCCCCGTGGGTGTCACCAATACCTCCTACGGGACCAATATAACTCGTAGGAACTGACCGCGGAGCCGCGAGACTCCCGATTTTAGAATACGATGGTAATTTGCATAATTTTTTACTTAGGCTTAAAAACATACCGTTAGTGGGTGAAAATCTGAAACAACCCTCGAACGGCCCCGTGGGTGGCACCAACAACTCCCGCGGGACCAATGTAACTAGTAGGAACTGACCGCGCAGCCGCGAGACTCCCAGTTTGAGAATACGACAATAATTTGAATATTTCTAGGCTTAGGTTTAAAAACATGGCTTTAGAGGGTGAAAACCCGAAACAGCCCCCGAACAGCCCCATGGGTGGCACCAAAACCTCCCACGGGACCAATGTGACTCGTAGGAACAGATCGCGCAGTCGTGGGACTCCCGATTTGAGAATAGAATGGTAATTTGAATATTTCTAGACGTAGGCTTGAAAACATGGCTTTAGAGGATGAAAACCCAAAACAGCCGCCAAACGGCCCCGTGGGTGACACCAACACCTCCCACAGGACCAATGTGACTCGTAGGAACTGACCACGCAGCCGTGGTACTCCCAGTTTGAGAATACGACGATAATTAGTATATTTCTAGACTTAGGCTTCAAAACATGGCGTTAGTGGGGGAAAACCCGAAACAACCCCCGAATGGCCACCAACATCTCCCACGGGACCAATGTAACTCGTAGGAACTAACCACGCAGCCGCGGGACTCCCGGTTTGAGAATACAATGGTAATTTGCATAATTCTAGACTTAGGCTAAAAAAATATGGCGTTAGTGGGTGAAAACCCGAAACAGCCCATGGGTGGAACCAACACCTCCCACAGGACCAATGCAACTCGTAGGAATTAACCGTGAAACTCTCGGTTTGAGAATAGGACAATAATTTACATATTTCTAGACTTAGGCTTAAAAACAAGGCGTTAGAGGGTGAAAACCCAAAACAGCCGCCCAACAGCCCCGTGGGTGGCACTAACACCTCCCACGGGACTAATGTAACTCGTAGGAACTGATCGCGCAGCCCCGGGACTCCCGATTTGAGAATACAATGGGAATTTGAATATTTCTAGAGTTAGACTTAAAAATATGGTGTTAGTGGGTGAAAACTCGAAATAGCCCCCGTACGGTCCCGTAAGTGTCACCAATACCTCCCACCGAACCAATGTAACTCATAGGAACTGACCACGCAGCCGCGGGACTCCTGATTTGAGAATACGAAGGTAATTTGCATAATTCTAGACTTAGGCTTAAAAACATGGTGTTAGTTGGTGAAAACCCGAAACAGCCGTTGAACGGCCACGTGGGTGGCACCAACACCACCCACGGGACCAATGTAACTCGTAGGAAGTAATCGTGAAGCCGCGGGACTCCAGGTTTGAGAATACGACGGTAATTTCCATATTTCTAAACTTAGGCTTAAAAACATGGCTTTAGTGGATGAAAACCCGAAACAGCCCCTGAATGGCCGTGTGGGTGGAACCAACACCTCCCACGGGACCAATGTAACTCATAGGAACAAACTGCGCAGCCGCGGGACTCCCGGTTTAATAATATGATGATAATTTGCGTATTTCTAGACTTACACTTAAAAACATGACGTTAGTGGGGGAAAATCCGAAACTACCCCCGAACGGCCCCGTGGGTGTCACCAACATCTCCCACGAGACCAATGTAACTCGTAGGAACTAACCACGTAGCCGTGGGACTCCCGGTTTAATAATACGATGGTAATTTGTATAATTCTAGACTTAGGCTTAAAAACATGGCGTTAGTGGGTGAAAACCCAAAACTACCGCCGAACGGCCCCGTGGGTGGCATGAACACCTCCCACGCGACCAATGTAACTCGTAGGAACTAACCGTGAATCCGCGAAACTCCCGGTTTGAGAATAGGACAGTAATTTGCATATTTTTAGACTTAGGCTTAAAAACATGGCGTTAGAGGGTGAAACCCCAAAATAGCCGTGCAACGGCCCCGTGGGTGGCACTAACACCTCACACGGGACTAATGTAACTCGTAGGAACTGACCGCGCAGCCCAGGGACTCCCGATTTGAGAATACAATGGGAATTTTAATATTTCTAGACTTAGACTTAAAAACATGGCGTCAGTGAGTGAAAACCCGAAATAGCCCCCGTACGGTCCCATGCGTGTCACCAACACCTCCCACGGGACCAATGTAACTCATAGGAACTGACCACGCAGCCGCGGGACTCCCGGTTAGAGAATACGAAGGTAATTTGCATAATTCTAGACTTAGGCTTAAAAACATGGCGTTCGTGGGTGAAAACCCGAAATAGCCGTCGAACGACCCCGTGGGTGGTACCAACACCACCCACGGAACCAATGTAACTCGTAGGAAATAACCGCACAGTCGCGGGACTCCCGGTTTGAGAATATGACAGTGATTTCCATATTTCTAGACTTAGGCATAAAAACATGGCTATAGAGGGGAAAAACCCGAAATAACCCCCGAACGGCCCCGTGAGTCGCACCAACACCTCCCACGGTAGCAATGTAACTTGTAGGAACTGGTCGCGCAGCCGCGAGACTCCTGGTTTGAGAATACGATGGTAATTTGCATAATTTTAGACTTAGGCTTAAAAACACGGCGTTAGTGGGTGAAAACTCAAAACATCCCCCGAACGGCCCTATGGCTGGCACCAACACCTCTCACGGGACCAAGGTAACTCATAGGAACTGATCACGCAGCTGCATGACTCCCCATTTGAGAATACGATGGTAATTTGCATTTTTCCAGACTTAGGCTTAAAAACATTGCTTTAGGGGGGTGAAAACCCGAAACAGTCCCCGAACGGCCCCACGGATGACACCAACACCTCCCACAGGACCAATGTGACTCGTAGAAACTGACCACAAAGCCCCAGGTATCCCGGTTTCAGAATACAATGGTAATTTGAATATTTTTAGACTTTGGCAAAATGTGGCGTTAGTGGGTGAAAACCCGAAACAACCCCGAACGGCTCCCTGGATGGCACTAACACATCCCAAGGGACCAATGTAACTTGTAGGAACTGAGCGCGCAGCTGCGGGACTCCGAGTTTTAGAATACAATGATCATTTGCATATTTCTAGACTTAGGCTTAAAAACTTGGCTTTAGAGGGTGAAAACCCGAAACATCCCCCGAACGGCCCCGTGGGTGGTACCAACACCTCCCACGGAACTAATGTGACTCATAGGAATTAATCGCGCAGGCATGGGACTCTCAGTTCGAGCATAGGATGATAATTTGTATATTTTTAGACTTAGGCTTAAAAACATGGTGTTGAGTGTGAAAATACGAAACAACACCCGAACGGTCCCGCGGGTGGCACCAACACCTCCCACAGGACAAATGTGACTCGTAGGAACTGATCGCGCAGCTGCGGGACTCCCGGATTAAGAATACGATGATAATTTGCATATTTCTAGACTTAGGTTGAAAAACATGGCGTTAGAGGGTGAAAACCCGAAACAGTTCCCGAACGGTCCCGTGGGTGGCTCCAACACCTCCCACGGGACCAATGTGACTCGTAGGACCTGACCGCGCAACCCTGGGACTCCCGGTTTGAGAATACCACGATAATTTGAATATTTCTAGACTTAGGCTTAAAAACATGGCGTTAGAGGGTGAAAACCCGAAACAGCTTCCGAACGGCCTCGTGGGTGGCACCTACACCTCCCACGGGAGGATTGTAACTCGTAGGAACTGATCGCCTAGCCCCGGGACTCCCAATTTGAGAATACGACGGTAATTTGAATATTTCTAGACTTAGGTTTAAAAACATGACTTTAGAGGGTGAAAACCCGAAACAGCCCCCGAACGGCCCCATGGGTGGCACCAACACCTCTCACGGGACCAATGTGACTCGTAGGAACTGACAGCGCAACCACGGGACTCCCGGTTTGAGAATACGATGATAATTTAAATATTTTTAGATTTAGACTTAAAAACATTGCGTTAGAGGGAGAAAACCCAAAACAACCCCTGAACGGCCCCGTAGGTGGCATCAACACCTTCCACGGGACCAATGAGACTCGTAGGAAGTGACCGCTTAGCTGCGGGACTCCCGGTTTGAGAACACGATGATAATTTGGATATTTCTACACTTAGACAAAATATGGCGTTAGTGGGGGAAAACCCGAAACAGCCCTCGAACGGCCCCGTGGGAACCATCAACACCTCCCATGGGACCAATGTGACTGGTAGGAACTGACCGCGCAGCCGCGGGACTCTCGGTTTGGTAATACGACGGTAATTTGAATATTTCTAGACTTAGGCTTAAAAACATGGCTTTAGAGGGTGAAAACTCGAAACAGCCCCCGAACGGCCCCGTGGGTGGCACCAACACCTCCCACAGGATAAATATAACTCGTAGAAACTGACTGCATAGCCGCGGAACTCCCGGTTTGAGAATCCCACGGTAATTTGCATAATTTTCGACTTAGTCTTAAAAAAATAGCGTTAGTGGTTGAAAATCGGAAACAACCCCCGAACGTCCTCGTGGGTGGCACCAACGCCTCCCATGAGACCAATGTAACTCGTAGGAACTGACCGCGCAGCCGCGGGACTCCCGATTTGAGAATACGACGGTAATATGAATATTTCTAGACTTAGGCTTAAAAACGTGACTTAAGAGGGTGAAAATCCGAAACAGCCCCCGAACGGCCCCGTGGGTGGCATCAACACCTCCCACGGGACCAATGTGTCGTAGGAACTGATCGCGCAGCCCCGGGACTCCCAGTTAAAGAATACGATGATAATTTGCATATTTCTAGACTTAGCTTGAAAAACATGGCGTTAGAGGGTGAAAACTCGAAACAGCTCTCGAACGGCCCCGTGGGTGGCCCTAAAATCTCCCACGAGACCAATGTGACGCGTAGGAACTGACCGCGCAGCCATGGGACTCCCGGTTTGGGAATAAGACAGTAATTTGCATATTTCTAGACTTAGGCTTAAAAACATGGCATTAGAGGGTGAAAACCTGAAACAACCCCCGAATGGTCCCGTGGGTGGCACCAACACCTCCCACGGGACCAATATGACTCGTAGAAACTGACCGCCCAGCCCCGGGACTCTCGGTTTGAGAATACGACGATAATTTGAATATTTCTAGACTTAGGTGTAAAAACATGGCGTTAGTGGGTGAAAACCCGAAACAACCCCCAAACAACCCCGTGGGTGGTCACAACATCTCCCACGGGACCAATGTGACTCGTAGGAACTGGCCGCACAACCGTGGGACTCCCGGTTTGAGAATACAACGATAATTTGCATATTACTAGACTTAGCCTTAAAAATATGGCGTTAGAGGGTGAAAACCCAAAACAACCCCCGAACGACCCCGTGGGTGGCACCAACACCTCCCACGGGACAATGTGACTCGTAGGAACTGACTGCGCAACCGCGGGACTCACGATTTGAGAATACGATGATAATTTGCATATTTCTAGACTTAGGCTGAAAAACATGGCGGTAGAGGGTGAAAACCCAAAACAACCCACGAATGGTCCCGTAGGTGGCACCAACACCTCCCACGGGACCAATGTGACTCGTAGGAACTGACCGTGCAATCGTAGGACTCCCGGTTTGATAATACAACGGTAATTTGCATATTTCTAGACTTAGGCTGAAAAATATGGTGTTGAGGGTGAAAACCCGAAATAGCACCCGAAGAGTCCCGTGGGTGGCACCAACACCTCCCACAGGACCAATGTGACTCGTAGGAACTGTCCGCACAGCTGCGGGACTCCCGAATTGACAATACGACGATAATTTGCATATTTCTAGACTTAGGCTGAAAAAATGGCGTTAGAGGGTGAAAACCCGAAACAGTCCCCGAACGATCCCGTGGGTGTCTCCAACACCTCCCACGGGACCAATGTGACTCGTAGGAACGGACCGCGGAGCCCTGGGACTCCCGGTTTGAGAATACGATGCTAATTAGAATATTTATAGACTTAGGCTTAAAAACATGGCATTAAAGGGTGAAGACCCATAACTGCTTCCGATCGGCCCTGTGGGTGGCACCAACACCTCCCCCGGGATGATTGTGACTCGTAGGAACTGACTGCGCAGCCCCGAGACTCCCGATTTGAGAATACGACGGTAATTTGAATATTTTTAGACTTAGATTTAAAAACATGGCTTTAGAGGGTGAAAACTCAAAACAGTCCCCGAACGGCCCCGTGGGTGGCACCAACACCTCCCACAGGATAAATATAACTCGTAGAAACTGACCGCATAGCCACGGAACTCCCGGTTTGAGAATACCACGGTAATTTGCATAATTTTTTACTTAGGCTTAAAAAATAGCGTTAGTGGGTGAAAATCAGAAATAGCCCCCGAACGGCCCCGTGGGTGGCACCAACGCCTCCCACAGGACCAATGTAAATCGTAGGAACTAACCGCGCATCCGCGGGACTCCCGATTTGAGAATACGACGGTAATTTGAATATTTCTAGACTTAGGTTTAAAAATGTGGCTTTAGAGAGTGAAAACTCGAAACAGCCCCGTGGGTGGCACCAACAACTCCCACGGGACATATGTGACTCGTAGGAACTGACCGCGTAGCCGCGGGACTCCCGGTTTGGGAATACGACGATAATTTCCATATTTCTAGACTTAGGCTTAAAAACATGGCGTTAGTGGGTGAAAACTCGAAACAAACCCCGAACAGCCCCGTCGGTGGCACCAACACCACCCACGGGACCAATGTAACACGAAGGAACTAACCGCGCGGCCGCGGAACTCCCGGTTAGAGAATATGACGGTAATTTATATATTTCTAGACTTAGGCTTAAAAACATGGCTTTAGAGGGTGAAAACCAGAAATAGCCCCCGAACGGCCCCGTGGGTGGCACCAACACCTCCCACGGGACCAATCCGACTCGTAGAAACTGACTGCGTAGCTGCAAGACTCCCGGTTTGATAATACGATGGTAATTTGAATATTTTTAGACTTAGGCATAAAAATAAGGCATTAGTGGGTCAAAACTCGAAACAGCCTACGTACGGCCCCGTGTGTGGCACCAACACCTCCCACTGGACCAATGTTACTCCTAGGAATTGTTCACGCAGCCGCGGGACTCCCATTTTGTGAATACGATGGTAATTTGAATATATCTAAACTTTGGCATAAAAACATGGCTTTAGAGGGTGAAAAGCCGAAACAGCCCCTGAACGGCCCCATGGGTGGCACCAACACCTCCCATGGGACCAATGTGTCTTGTAGGAACTGACCGCGCAGCCCCGGGACTCCCGGTTTAAGAATATGATGATAATTTGTATATTTCTAGACTAAGCTTGAAAAACATGGCGTTAGAGGGTGAAAACCCGAAACATCCCCCGAACGGCCCCGTGGGTGGCCCCAAAATCTCCCACGGGACCAATGTGATGCGTAGGAACTGACCGCACAACCTCGAGACTCCCGGTTTGAGAATACGATGATAATTTGAATATTTTTATACTAAGGTATAAAAACATGGCGTTAGTGGGTGAAAACCCGAAACAATCCCCGAACGGCCCTCTGGGTGGCCCCAACATCTCCCACGGGACCAATGTGACTCGTAGGAACTGACCGCACAACCGTGGGATTCCCGGTTTGAGAATAAAACGATAATTTGCATATTTCTAGGCTTAGGCTTAAAAACATGGTGTTAGAGGGTGAAAACCCAAAACAGCCCCTGAACGGCCCCGTGGGTGGCACCAACACCTCCCACAGGACCAATGTGACTCGTAGGAACTGACTGCACAGCCGCGGGACTCCCGATTTGAGAATACGATGATAATTTGTATATTTCTAGACTTAGGCTGAAAAACATGGCGTTAGAGGGTGAAAACCCGAAACCGCCCACGAATGGTCCCGTGGGTGGCACCAACACCTCCCACGGGACCAATGTGACTCGTAGGAACTGACCGTGCAGCCGAAGGACTGCCGGTTTGAGAATACGATGGTAATTTGCATATTTCAAGACTTAGGGTGAAAAACATGGCATTAGAGGGTGAAAACACGAAACAGCCCCCGAACGGTCCCGTGGTTGGCACCAACACCTCCCATGGGACCAATCGGACTTGTAGGAACTGACTGCACATTTTCGAGACACCTGGTTTGAGAATACGACAGTAATTTGAATATTTCTAGACTTAGGGTTAAAAACATGGCTTTCGAGGGTGAAAACTCGAAACAGCCCCCGAACGGCCCCGTGGGTGGCACCAACACCTCCCACGGGACAATGTGACTCGTAGGAACTGACCGCGCAGCCGCGTGACTCTTAGTTTGAGAATACGACAATAATTTGCATATTTCTAAACTTAGGCTGAAAAACATGGCGTTAAAGGATGAAAACCCGAAACAGCCCCGAACGGTCACGTGGGTGGCACCAACAACTCCACACGGGACCAATGTGACTCGTAGGAATTCACCGCGTAGCCGTGGGACTACTGGATTGAGAATACGATGATAATTTGCATATTTCTAGACTTAGGTTAAAAAACATGGCGTTAGAGGGTGAAAACCCCAAATAGTCCCTAAACGGTCTTGTGGTGGCCACAACACCTTCCACGGGACCAATGTGACTCGTAGGAACTGACAGCACAACCCCGGGACTCTCGATTTGAGAATACGATGCTAATTTGAATATTTTTAGACTTAGGCTTAAAAACATGGCTTTAGAGGGTGAAAACTCGAAACATCTTTCGAACGGCCTCGTGGGTGGCACCAACACGTCCCACGGGACGAATGTGACTCATAGGAACTGACCGCGCAGCTGCGGGACTCCCGGTTTGAGAATACGACGATAATTTGCATATTTCTAGACTTAGGCTGAAAAACATGGCGTTAGAGGGTGAAAACCCGAAACCGCCCAGGAATGGTCCCGTGGGTGGCACCAACACCTCCCACGGGACCAATGTGACTCGTAGGAACTGACCGTGCAGCCGGAGGACTCCCGGTTTGAGAATACCACGGTAATTTGCATATTTCTAGACTTAGAGTGAAAAACATGGCATTAGAGGGTGAAAACACGAAACAGCCCCCGAACGGTCCCGTGGTTGGCACCAACACCTCCCATGGGACCAATCAGACTTGTAGGAACTGACTGCACAGTCGCGAGACTCCCGGTTTGAGAATACGATGATAATTTGCATATTTCTACACTTAGGAAAAATATGGCGTTTGTGGGGGGAAACCCGAAACAGTCCTCAAACGGCCCCGTGGGAGCCACCAACACCTCCCATGGGACCAATGTGATAGGTAGGAACTGGCCGCGCAGCCGCGGGACTCTTGGTTTGGGAATACGATGGTAATTTTAATATTTCTAGACTTAGGCTTAAAAACATGGCTTTAGAGGGTGAAAACTCGAAATAGCCACCGAATGGCCCCATGGGTGGCACCAACGCCTCCCACGGGACCAATGTAACTCGTAGGAACTGACCGTGCAGCCGCGGGACTCCCAGTTTGAGAGTACGACGGTAATTTTAATATTTCTAGACTTAGGGTTAAAAACGTGGCTTTCGAGGGTGAAAACCCGAAACAGCCCCCGAACGGCCCCGTGGTTGGCACCAACACCTCCCACGAGACCTATATGACTCGTAGGAACTGACCGCATGGCCGTGGGACTCCCGATTTGAGAATACGACGGTAATTTGAATATTTCTAGACTTAGGCTTAAAAACATGACTTTAGAGGGGAAAAACTCGAAATAACCCCCGAATGGCCCCGTGAGTGGCACTAACACCTCCCACGGGAGAAATGTAACTCATAGGAACTGATTGAGCAGCCGCTGGACTCTCGGTTTGAGAATACGACGATAATTTGCAATTTTCTATACTTAGGGTTAAAAACATGGCTTTAGGGGGTGAAAACCCGAAATAGTCCCCCGAACGGCCCCGTGGGTGGCACCAACACCTCCCACGGGACCAATGTGACTCGTAGGAACTGACCGCGAAGCCCCAGGTCTCCCGGTTTGAAAATACGACAGTAATTTGAATATTTTTAAACTTTAGCAAAACGTGGCGTTAGTGGGTGAAAACCCGAAAAACTCAGAACGGCTCCCTGGGTGGCACTAACACCTCCCACGGGACCAATGTAACTCCTAGGAACTGACCGCACAGCCGCGGGACTCCCGATTTCAGAATACGACGATCATTTGCATATTTCAAGACTAAGGCTTAAAAACTTGGCTTTAGCACATGAAAACCCGAAATAGCCCCCGAAAGGCCCCGTGGGTGGCACCAACACCTCTCACGGGACTAATGTGACTCGTAGGAATTGACCGTGCAGGCGCGGGACTCTCGGCTTGAGAATACGACGATAATTTGCATATTTCTAGACTTAGGCTGAAAAACATGGTGTTAGAGGGTGATAACACGAAACAACACCCGAACGGTCCCGCGGGTGGCACCAACACCTCCCACGGGACCAATGTGACTCGTACGAACTGACCGCGTAGCCGCGGGACTCCCGAATTGAGAATAAGACGATAATTTGCATATTTTTAGACTTAGGCTGAAAAATGGTGTTAGAGGGTGAAAACCCAAAACAGTCCCCGAACGGTCCCGTGGGTGGCACCAACACCTCCCACGGGACCAATGTGACTCGTAGGAACTGATCGCGGAGCCCTGGGACTCCCAGTTTGAGAATACGATGCTAATTTGTCTTTTCTAGACTTAGACTTAAAAACATGGCTTTAGAGGGTGAAAACCCGAAATAGCTTCCGAACGGCCCCGTGGGTGGCACCAACACCTCCCACGAGACGATTGTGACTCGTAGGAACTGACCGCACAGCCCCAGGATGCCCGATTTGAGAATAGGATGGTAATTTGAATATTTCTAGACTTAGGTTTAAAAACATGGCTTTAGAGGGTGAAAACCCAAAACAGTCCCCGAACGGCCCCGTGGGTTGCACCAAGACCTCCCACGTTACCAATGTGACTCGTAGGAGCTGACTGCGCAGCCGCGGGACTCTAGGTTTGAGAATACGATGATAATTTGCATATTTCTAGACTTAGGCTTAAAAACATGGTGTTAGAGGGTGAAAACCCAAAACAGCCCCTGAACGGCCCCGTTGGTGGCACCAATACCTCCCACTGGACCAATGTGACTCATAGGAACTGACCGCGTAGCCGCGGGACTCCTGATTTGAGAATATGATGATAATTTGTATATTTCTGCACTTAGGCAAAATATGGCGTTAGTGGGGGAAAATCTGAAACAGCCCTCGAACGGCCCCGTGGGAGCCACCAACACCTCCCATGAGACCAATGTGACTGGTAGGAATCGACCGCGCAGTTGCGGGACTCCCGGTTTGGGAATACGAAGGTAATTTGAACATTTATAGACTTATGCTTAAAAACATGGCTTTAGAGGGTGAAAACCCGAAACAGCCCCCGAACGGCCCCGTGGGTGGCACCAACACCTCCCACAGGATAAATACAACTCGTCGGAACTAACCGCATAGCCGCGACACTCCCGGTTTGAGAATACCACGGTAATTTGCATAATTTTTTACTTAGGCTTAAGAACATAGTGTTAGTTGGTGAAAATTGGAAACAGCCCCTCCCACAGGACCAATGTAACTCGTAGGAACTGACCGCGCAGCCGCGGGACTCCCGGTTTGAGAATACGACGATAATTTGAATATTTCTATACTTAGGCCTAAAGACGTGGGTTTAGAGGGTGAAAACCCGAAATAGCCCCCGAACGGCTCCATGGGTGGCACCAACACCTTCCACGGGACATATGTGACTCTTAGGAATTGATCGCGTAGTCGCGGGACTCCCGATTTGAGAATACGACGATTACTTGCACAATTCTAGACTTAGGCATAAAAACAAGGCGTTAGTGGGGGAAAACCCGAAACAACCACCGAACGGCCCCGTGGGTGTCACCAACAGCTCCCACAGGACCAATGTAACTCATAAGAACTAACCACGTAGCCACTGGGCTCCCTGTTTGAGAATACAATGGTAATTTGCATAATTCTAGACTTAGACTTAAAAGCATTGCGTTAGTGGGTGAAAATTCGGAATAGCCACAGAACGGCCCCGTGGTTGGCACCAACACCACCCACGGGACCAATGTAACCCGTAGGAACTAACCGCGAAGCCGCGGGACACTCGGTTAGAGAATACGACGATAATTTTCATATTTCTAGACTTAGGCTTACAAACATGGTTTTAGAGGGTGAAGACCCGAAATAGCCCCCGAACGGCCCCGTGGGTGGCACCAACACCTCCCACAGGACCAATGTGACTCGTAGAAACTGACTGCGCAGCCGCGGGACTCCCAGTTTGAGAATACGATGGTAATTTGAATATTTCTAGACTTAGACTTAAAAACAAGGCTTTAGTGGGTGAAAACTCGAAACAACCCACGTACGGCCCCGTGTGTGGCACCAACACCTCCCACTGGACCAATGTAACTCCTAGGAACTGTTCACGTAGCCGCGGGACCCCCGGTTTGTGAATACGATGGTAATTTGAATATATCAAGACTTAGGCTTAAAAATATGAATTTAGAGGGTGAAAAGCCGAACCAGCCCCCAAACAACCCCGTGGGTGGCACCAACACCACTCACGGGACCAATGTGACTTATAGGAACTGATCGCGCAGCCCCAGGACTCACGGTTTGAGAATACGATTATAATTTGCATATTTCTAGACTTAGGATGCAAAACATGGCGTTAGAGGGTGAAAACCCAAAACAGCCCTCGAGCGGCCCCGTGGGTGGCCCCAAAATCTCCCACGGGACCAATGTGACTCGTAGGAACTGACTGCGCAGCCATAGGACTGTCGGTTTGGGAATAAGATGGTATTTGCATATTTCTAGACTTAGGCTTAAAAACATGGCGTTAGAGGGTGAAAACCCGAAACAACCCCCGAATGGTACCGTGGGTGGCACCAACACCTCCCACGGGACCAATATGACTCGTTGGAACTGACCGTGCAGCCCTGGGACTCCCGGTTTGAGAATACGACGCTAATTTGAATGTTTCTAGACTTAGTCTTAAAAACATGGCGTTAGTGGGTGAAAACCCGAAACAACCTTCGAACGGCCCCGTGGATGGCCGCAACATGTCCCACGGGACTAATGTGACTCATTGGAACTGACCGTGTAGCCGTGGAACTCCCGGTTTGAGAATACGAGGATAATTTGCATATTACTAGAATTGGGCATAAAAACGTGGCGTTAGAGAGTGAAAACCGAAAACAGCCACCGAACGGCCCCCGTGGATTGCACCTACACCTCCCACGGGACCAATGTGACTCGTAGGAACTGACTGCGTAGCCGCGGGACTCCCAGTTTGAGAATACGATGGTAATTTGTATATTTCTAGACTTAGGCTGAAAAACATGGCGTTAGAGGGTGAAAACCCGAAATAGCCCCCGAATGGTCCCGTGGGTGGAACCAACACCTCCTACGAGACCAATGTGACTCGTAGGAACTGACCGTGCAGGCGTAGGACTCCCAGTTTGAGAATATGATGGTAATTTATATATTTCTAGACTTAGTCTGAAAAAATGGCTTTAGAGGGTAAAAACACGAAAGAACCCCCGAACGGTCCCGTGGGTGGCACCAACACCTCCCACAGGACCAATCAGACTTGTAGGAACTGACCGCGGAGTCGAGGGACTGTCGGTTTGAGAATACGACAGTAATTCGAATATTTCTAGACTTAGGTTAGAAAACATGGCGTTAGAGGGGGAAAACCCGAAATAGTCCCTGAACGGTCCTATGGTGGCCCCAACACCTCCCACGGGACCAATGTGACTCGTAGGAACTGTACGTGCAATCCCGGGACTCCCGATTTGAGAATACGACGCTAATTTGAATATTTCTAGACTTAGGCTTAAAAACATGGCTTTAGATGGTGAAAACCTGAAACATCTTGCGAACGGCCCCGTGGGTGGCACCAACACCTCCCAGGGACGAATGTGACTCGTAGGAACTGACCGCGCAGCCCAAAACTCCCGGTTTGAGAATACGATGGTAATTTGAATATTTCTAGACTTAGGCTTAAAAACATGGCTTTAGAGGGTGAAAACTCGAAAAAAAACCCCGAACGGCCCCGTAGGTGGCACCAACACCTCCCACGGGACCAATGTGACTCGTAGGAACTGACCGCGTAGCCGTGGGACTCCCGATTTGAGAATACGATGATAATTTGCATATTTCTAGACTTAGGCTTAAAAACATGGCATTAGCGGGTGAAAACCCAAAATAGCCCCCGAACGGCCCCGTGGGTGGCATCAACACCACCCACGGGACCAATGTGACTCGTAGGAACTGACCACGCAGTCGTGGGACTCCCGGTTTGAGAATACGATGATAACTTACATATTTCTACACTTAGGCAAAATATGGCGTTTGTGGGGGGAAACCCGAAACAGTCCTCAAACGGCCCCGTGGGAGCCACCAACCCCTCCCATGGGACCAATGTGACTGGTAGGAACTGACCGCGCAGTCGCGAGACTTCCGGTTTGGAAATACGATGGTAATTTGAATATTTCTACACTTAGTCTTAAAAATATGACTTTAGAGGGTGAAAACCCGAAACAGCCCTTGAACAGCCCCGTGGGTGGCACCAACACCTCTCATAGGAAAAATATAGCTCGTAGGAACTGACCGCATAGCCGCGGCATTCCCGATTTGAGAATACAATGGTAATTTGCATAATTTTTTACTTAGGCTTAAAAACATAGCGTTAGTGGGTGAAAATCGAAAACAGCCACAGAATGGCCCCATGGGTGGCACCAACGCCTCCCACGGGACCAATGTAACTCCTAGGAACTGACCGTGCAGCCGCGGGACTCCCAGTTTGAGAGTACGATGGTGATTTTAATATTTCTAGACTTAGGCTTAAAAACGTGGCTTTAGAGGGTGAAAACCCGAAATAGACCCCGAACGGCCCCATGGGTGGCACCAACACCTCCCACGAGACCTATGTGACTCGTAGGAACTGACCACGCAGCCGCGGGACTCCCGATTTGAGAATACAACGGTAATTTGAATATTTCTAGACTTAGGCTTAAAAACATGACTTTAGAGGGGAAAACTCGAAATAACCCCCGAACGGCCCCGTGAGTGGCACCAACACCTCTCACGGGAGCAATGTAACTCGTAGGAACTGATCGCGCAGTCGCGGGACTCTCAGTTTGAGAATACGAAGATAATTTGTCATTTTCTAGACGTAGTCTTACAAACATGGCTTTAGGGGGTGAAAACCCGAAACAGCCCCCGAACGGCCCCATGGGTCGCACCAACACCTCCCACGGGGCCAACGTGACTCATAAAAACTGACCGTGAAGCCCCAGGTCTCCCGGTTTGAGAAGACGACGGTAATTTGAATATTTTTAGACTTTAGCAAAACGTGGCGTTAGTGGGTGAAAACCTGAAAAAACCTCGAACGGCTCCCTAGGTGGCACTAACACCTCCAAAGGGAACAATGTAACTCGTTGGAACTGACCGCGTAGCCGCGGGACTCTCGATTTTAGAATACGACGATCATTTGCATATTTCTAGACTAAGGCTTAAAAACTTGGCTTTAGAGGGTGAAAACCCTAAATAGCCCCCGGACGGCCCCATGGGTGGCACCAACACCTCTCACGGGACTAATGTGACTCGTAGGAATTGACCGTGCAGGCGCGAGACTCCCGACTTGAGAATACGATGATAATTTGCATATTTCTAGACTTAGGCGGAAAAACATGGTGTTAGAGGGTGAAAACCCGAAACAGCACCCGAACAGTCCCGCGAGTGGCACCAACACCTCCCACGGGACCAATGTGACTCGTAGGTACTGATCGCGTAGCCGCGGGACTCTCGGATTGAGAATACGACAATAATATGCATATTTATCGAATTAGGCTGAAAAAATGGCGTTAGAGGGTGAAAACCCGAAACAGTCCCCGAACGGTCTCGTGGGTGGCACCAACACCTCCCACGGGACTAATGTGACTCGTAGGAACTGACCGCGGAGCCCTAGGACTCCCGGTTTGAGAATACGACGCTAATTTTTATATATCTAGACTTAGGCTTAAAAACATGGCTTTAGAGGGTAAAAGCCCGAAACAACTTTCGAACAGCCCCGTGGGTGGCACCAACACCTCCCACGGGACGATTGTGACGCGTAGGAACTAGCCGCACAGCCCCAGGACGCCCGGTTTGAGAATACGATGGTAATTTAAATATTTCTAGACTTAGGTTTAAAAACATGGCTTTAGAGGGTGAAAATCCAAAACAGTCCCCGAACGGCCCCGTGGGTGGCACCAACACCTCCCACGTTACCAATGTGACTCGTAGGAGCTGCCAGCGCAGCCGCGGGACTCCCGGTTTGAGAATACGATGATAATTTGCATATTTCTAGACTTAGGCTTAAAAACATGGCGTTAGAGGGTGAAAACCCAAAATAACCCCTGAACGGCCCCGTGGGTGGCACCAACACCTCCCACTGGACCAATGTGACTCGTAGGAACTGATCGCGTAGCCGCGGGACTCCCGGTTTGAGAATACGACGATAATTTGCATATTTCTACACTTAGGCAAAATATGGCATTAGTGGGGGAAAACCTAAAACGGCCCTCGAACGGCCCCGTGGGAGCCACTAACACCTCCCATGAGACCAATGTGACTGGTAGGAACTGACCGTGCAGCTGCGGGACTCCTGGTTTGGGAATACGAAGGTAATTTGAATATTTCTAGACTTATGCTTAAAACTATGGCTTTAGAGGGTGAAAATCCGAAACAGCCCCCGAACGGCCCCGTGGGTGGCACCAACACCTCCCACAGGATAAATATAACTCGTAGGAACTAACCGCATAGCCGCGACACTCCCAGTTTGAGAATACTATGGTAATTTGCATAATTTTTGACTTAGGGTTAAAAACATAGTGTTAGTGGATGAAAATTGGAAGCAGTCCCTCCCACGGGACCAATGTAACTCGTAGGAAGTGACCGCGCAGCCGCGGGACTCCCGGTTTGGGAATACGATGGTAATTTGAATATTTCTAGACTTAGGCATAAAAACGTGGTTTTAGAGGGTGAAAACTTGAAACAGCCCCCTAACGGCCCCGTAGGTGGCACCAACACCTTCCACGGGACATATATGACTCGTAGGAACTGACCGCGCAGTCGTGGGACTCCCGGTTTGAGAATACGATGATAACTTGCACAACTCTAGACTTAGTCCGAAAAACATGGCGTTAGTGGTGGAAAACCCGAAACAACCCCCGAACGGCCTTGCGGGTGTCACCAACACCTACCACAGGACCAATGTATCTCATAAGAACTAACCACGCAGCCACGGGGCTCCCTGTTTGAGAATACGACGGTAATTTGCATATTTCTAGACTTAGACTTAAAAGCATTGCGTTAGTCGGTGAAAATCCGGAACAGCCCCCGAACGGCCCCGTGGGTGGCACCAACACCACCCACGGGACCAATGTAACTCGTAGGAACTAACCGCGAAGCCGCGAGACTCTCGATTAGAGAATACGAAGGTAATTTTCATATATCTAGACTTAGGCTTAAAAACATGGCTTTAGAGGGTGAAAACTCGAAATAGCCCCCGAATGGCCCCGTGGGTGGTACCAACATCTCCCACGGGACCAATGTGACTCGTAGAAACTGACTGCAATACGACGGTAATTTGAGTATTTCTAGACTTAGACTAAAAAAAAGGCATTAGTGGGTGAAAACTCAAAACATCCAACGTACGGCCCCGTGTGTGGCACCAACACCTCCCACTGGACCAATGTAACTCCTAGGAACTGTTCACGTAGCCGCGGGACTCCCTGTTTGTGAATATGATGGTAATTTGAATAAATCAAGACTTAGGCTTAAAAACATGGCTTTAGAGGGTGAAAAGCCAAAATAGGCCCCGAAAGGCCCCGTGGGTGGCACCAACACCTCCCACGGGACCAATGTAACTCGTAGGAACTGACCGTGCAGCCCCAAGAATCCCGATTTGAGAATACGATGATAATTTGCATATTTCTAGACTTAGGTTGAAAAACATGGCGTTAGAGGGTGAAAACCCGAAACAGCCCCCGAGTGGCCCCGTGGGTGGCCCCAAAATCTCCCACGGGACCAATGTGACTCGTAGGAACTGACCGCGCAGCCATGGGACTCCCGATTTGGGAATAAGATGGTTATTTGCATATTTCTAGACTTAGGCTTAAAAACATGGCGTTAGAGGGTGAAAATCCGAAACAACCCCCGAATGGTACCGTGGGTGGCACCAGCACCTCCCACGGGACCAATGTGACTCGTAGGAACTGACCGCGCAGCTTTGAGACTCCCGATTTGAGAATACGATGCTAATTTGAATGTTTCTAGACTTGTTCTTAAAAACATGGCGTTAGTGGGTGAAAACCCGAAACAACCCCCAAACGGCCCCGTGGGTGGCCGCAACATCTCCCCGGGACCAATGTGACTTGTAGGAACTGACCGTGCAGCCGTGGGACTCCCGATTTGAGAATACAAGGATAATTTTCATATTTCTAGAATTGGGCATAAAAACGTGGCGTTAGAGAGTGAAAACCTAAAACAGCCCCCGAACGGCCCCGTGGGTGGCACCAACACCTCCCACGGGACCAATGTGACTCGTAGGAACTGACTGCGCAGCTGCGGGACTCCCGCTTTGAGAATACGATGGTAATTTTCATATTTCTAGACTTAGGCTTAAAAAACATGGCGTTAGAGGGTGAAAACACGAAATAGCCCCTGAATGGTCCCGTGGGTGGAACCAATATCTCTTACGAGACCAATGTGACTCGTAGGAACTGACCGTGCAACCGTAGGACTTTCAATTTCAGAATACGATGGTAATTTGCATATTTCTAGACTTAGGCTGAAAAAATGGCTTTAGAGGGTGAAAACACGAAACAACTCCCCGAACGGTCCCGTGGGTGGCACCAACACCTCCCACGGGACCAATCAGACTTGTTGGAACTGACCGCGCAGTCGAGGTACTCCCGGTTTGAGAATACGACAGTAATTTGAATATTTATAGACTTAGGTTAAAAAACATGGCGTTAGAGGGTGAAAAAACGAAATAGTCCCTAAACGGTCCTGTGGTGGCCCCAACACCTCCCACGGGACCAATGTGACTCGTAGGAACTGACCGCGCAACCCCGGGACTCCCGATTTGAGAATACGATGCTAATTTGAATATTTATAGACTTAGGCTTAAAAACATGGCTTTAGAAGGTGAAAACCCAAAACATCTTCCGAACGGCCCCGTGGGTGGCACTAACACCTCCCACAGGACGAATGTGACTCGTAGGAACTAACCGCACAGCCCTAGGACTCCCGGTTTGAGAATACGATGGTAATTTGAATATTTCTAGACTTAGGCTTAAAAACATGGCTTTAGAGGGTGAAAACTCGAAACAATCCCCGAAATAACCCGTGGGTGCCACCAACACCTCCCACGGGACCAATGTGACTCGTAGGAACTGATCGTGCAGCCGTGGGACTCCCGGTTTGAGAATACAATGATAATTTGCATATTTCTAGACTTAGGCTTAAAAACATGGCGTTAGCGGGTGAAAACCCAAAATAGCCCCCGAACGGACCCGTGGGTGGCACCAACACCTCCCACGGGACCAATAGGACTCGTAGGAACTGACCGCGCAGTCGCGAGACTCCCGATTTGAGAATACGATGATAATTTGTATATTTCTACACCTAGACAAAATATGGCGTTTGTGGGGGAGACCCGAAACAGTCCTCAAACAGCCTCGTGGGAGCCACCAACACCTCCCATGGGACCAATGTGACTGGTAGGAACTGATCACGCCGTCGCGGGACTCCCGATTTGGGAATACGACGGTAATTTGAATATTTATAGACTTAGGCTTAAAAACATGGCTTTAGAGGGTGAAAACCCGAAACAGCCCCCGAATGGCCCGTGGGTGGCACCAACACCTCCCACGGGATAAATATAACTCGTAGGAACTGACCGCATAGCCGCGGCACTCCCGATTTGAGAATACAACGGTAATTTGCATAATTTTTTACTTAGGCCTAAAAACATAGCGTTAGTGGGTGAAAATTGGAAATAACCCCCGAACGGCCCCATGGGTGGCACCAACGCCTCCCACGGGACCAATGTAACTCGTAGGAACTGGCAGCGGAGCCGCGGCACTCCCAGTTTGAGAGTACGATGGTAAATTTAATATTTCTAGACTTAGGCTAAAAACGTGGCTTTAGAGGGTGAAAACCCGAACTAGCTCCCGAACGGCCCCGTTGGTGGCACCAACACCTCCCACGAGACCTATGTGACTTGTAGGAACTGACCGCACAGCCGCGGGACTCCCGATGTGAGAATACGATGGTAATTTGAATATTTCTAGACTTAGGCTTAAAAACATGACTTTAGAGGGGAAAAACTGGAAATAACCCCCGAATGGCCCCGTGACTGGCACCAACACCTCTCACGCGAGCAATGTAACTCGTAGTAACTGATAACGCAGCCGCGGGACTCTCGGTTTTAGAATACGACGATAATTTGTAATTTTCTAGACTTAGGCTTAAAAACATGGCTTTAGGGGGTGAAAACCCGAAACAGCCCCCGAACGGCCCCGT
Organism: Sambucus nigra; assembly: GCA_949130495.1. Taxonomy (NCBI): domain Eukaryota; kingdom Viridiplantae; phylum Streptophyta; class Magnoliopsida; order Dipsacales; family Adoxaceae; genus Sambucus; species Sambucus nigra. The sequence continues at coordinate 445,549,386 of OX422218.1, read as the reverse complement.
GGGTGGCACCAACACCTCCCACGGGACCAATGTGACTAGTAGAAACTGACCGCGAAGCCCCAGGTCTCCCGGTTTGAGAATACGACGATAATTGGAATATTTTTAAACTTTAGCAAAATGTGGCATTAGTGGGTGAAAACCCAAAAAAAACCCCGAACGGCTCCCTGGGTGGCACTAACACCTCCCACGGGACCAATGTAACTCGTAGGAACTGACCGCGCAGCCGCGGGACTCCCGGTTTCAAAATACGATGATCATTTGCATATTTCTTGACTAAGGCTTAAAAACTTGGCCTTAAAGGGTGAAAAAACAAAATAGCCCCCGAACGGCCCCGTGGGTGGCACCAACACCTCTCACGGGACTAATGTGACTCGTAGGAAATAACCATGCAGGCGTGGGACTCCCGGCTTGAGAATACGACAATAATCTGCATATTTCTAGACTTAGGCTGAAAAACATGGGGTTAGAGGGTGAAAACCCGAAACAACACTCGAACGGTCCCGCGGGTGGCACCAACACCTCCCACGGGACCAATGTGACTCGTAGGAAGTGACCGCGTAGCTGCGGGACTCCCGAATTCCGAATACGACATTAATTTGCATTTTTCTAGAATTGGGCTGAAAAAATGGCGTTAGAGGGTGAAAACCCAAAACAGGCCCGGAACAGTCCTGTGGGTGGCACCAACACCTCCCACGGGACCAATGTGACTCGTAGTTACTGACCGCGGAACCCTAGGACTCCCGGTTTGAGAATACGATGCTAATTTGTATATTTCTAGACTTATGCTTAAAACATGGCTTTAGAGGGTGAAAACCCGAAACAGCTTCCGAACGGCCCCGTGGGTGGCACCAACACCTCCCACGGGACGATTGTGACTCGTAGTAACTGACCGCACAGCCCCAGGACTCCCGGTTTGAGAATACGACGATAATTTGAATATTTCTAGACTTAGGTTTAAAAACATGGCTTTAGAGGGTGAAAACCCGAAACAGCCCCCGAACGGCCCCGTGGGTGGCACCAACACCTCCCACGGGACCAATGTGACTCGTAGGAGCTGACTGCGCAGACGCGGGACTCCCGATTTGAGAATACGATGATAATTGGTATATTTCTAGACTTAGGCTTAAAAACATGGCGTTAGAGGGTGGAAACCCAAAATAGCCCCTGAACGGCCCCGTGGGTGGCACTAACACCTCCCATTGGACAAATGTGACTCGTAGGAATAACCGCGTAGCCGCGGGACTCCCGGTTTGAGAAGACGACGATAATTTGAATATTTCTATACTTAGGCCTAAAGACGTGGGTTTAGAGGGTGAAAACCCGAAATAGCCCCCGAACGGCTCCATGGGTGGCACCAACACCTTCCACGGGACATATGTGACTCTTAGGAATTGATCGCGTAGTCGCGGGACTCCCGATTTGAGAATACGACGATTACTTGCACAATTCTAGACTTAGGCATAAAAACAAGGCGTTAGTGGGGGAAAACCCGAAACAACCACCGAACGGCCCCGTGGGTGTCACCAACAGCTCCCACAGGACCAATGTAACTCATAAGAACTAACCACGTAGCCACTGGGCTCCCTGTTTGAGAATACAATGGTAATTTGCATAATTCTAGACTTAGACTTAAAAGCATTGCGTTAGTGGGTGAAAATTCGGAATAGCCACAGAACGGCCCCGTGGTTGGCACCAACACCACCCACGGGACCAATGTAACCCGTAGGAACTAACCGCGAAGCCGCGGGACACTCGGTTAGAGAATACGACGATAATTTTCATATTTCTAGACTTAGGCTTACAAACATGGTTTTAGAGGGTGAAGACCCGAAATAGCCCCCGAACGGCCCCGTGGGTGGCACCAACACCTCCCACAGGACCAATGTGACTCGTAGAAACTGACTGCGCAGCCGCGGGACTCCCAGTTTGAGAATACGATGGTAATTTGAATATTTCTAGACTTAGACTTAAAAACAAGGCTTTAGTGGGTGAAAACTCGAAACAACCCACGTACGGCCCCGTGTGTGGCACCAACACCTCCCACTGGACCAATGTAACTCCTAGGAACTGTTCACGTAGCCGCGGGACCCCCGGTTTGTGAATACGATGGTAATTTGAATATATCAAGACTTAGGCTTAAAAATATGAATTTAGAGGGTGAAAAGCCGAACCAGCCCCCAAACAACCCCGTGGGTGGCACCAACACCACTCACGGGACCAATGTGACTTATAGGAACTGATCGCGCAGCCCCAGGACTCACGGTTTGAGAATACGATTATAATTTGCATATTTCTAGACTTAGGATGCAAAACATGGCGTTAGAGGGTGAAAACCCAAAACAGCCCTCGAGCGGCCCCGTGGGTGGCCCCAAAATCTCCCACGGGACCAATGTGACTCGTAGGAACTGACTGCGCAGCCATAGGACTGTCGGTTTGGGAATAAGATGGTATTTGCATATTTCTAGACTTAGGCTTAAAAACATGGCGTTAGAGGGTGAAAACCCGAAACAACCCCCGAATGGTACCGTGGGTGGCACCAACACCTCCCACGGGACCAATATGACTCGTTGGAACTGACCGTGCAGCCCTGGGACTCCCGGTTTGAGAATACGACGCTAATTTGAATGTTTCTAGACTTAGTCTTAAAAACATGGCGTTAGTGGGTGAAAACCCGAAACAACCTTCGAACGGCCCCGTGGATGGCCGCAACATGTCCCACGGGACTAATGTGACTCATTGGAACTGACCGTGTAGCCGTGGAACTCCCGGTTTGAGAATACGAGGATAATTTGCATATTACTAGAATTGGGCATAAAAACGTGGCGTTAGAGAGTGAAAACCGAAAACAGCCACCGAACGGCCCCCGTGGATTGCACCTACACCTCCCACGGGACCAATGTGACTCGTAGGAACTGACTGCGTAGCCGCGGGACTCCCAGTTTGAGAATACGATGGTAATTTGTATATTTCTAGACTTAGGCTGAAAAACATGGCGTTAGAGGGTGAAAACCCGAAATAGCCCCCGAATGGTCCCGTGGGTGGAACCAACACCTCCTACGAGACCAATGTGACTCGTAGGAACTGACCGTGCAGGCGTAGGACTCCCAGTTTGAGAATATGATGGTAATTTATATATTTCTAGACTTAGTCTGAAAAAATGGCTTTAGAGGGTAAAAACACGAAAGAACCCCCGAACGGTCCCGTGGGTGGCACCAACACCTCCCACAGGACCAATCAGACTTGTAGGAACTGACCGCGGAGTCGAGGGACTGTCGGTTTGAGAATACGACAGTAATTCGAATATTTCTAGACTTAGGTTAGAAAACATGGCGTTAGAGGGGGAAAACCCGAAATAGTCCCTGAACGGTCCTATGGTGGCCCCAACACCTCCCACGGGACCAATGTGACTCGTAGGAACTGTACGTGCAATCCCGGGACTCCCGATTTGAGAATACGACGCTAATTTGAATATTTCTAGACTTAGGCTTAAAAACATGGCTTTAGATGGTGAAAACCTGAAACATCTTGCGAACGGCCCCGTGGGTGGCACCAACACCTCCCAGGGACGAATGTGACTCGTAGGAACTGACCGCGCAGCCCAAAACTCCCGGTTTGAGAATACGATGGTAATTTGAATATTTCTAGACTTAGGCTTAAAAACATGGCTTTAGAGGGTGAAAACTCGAAAAAAAACCCCGAACGGCCCCGTAGGTGGCACCAACACCTCCCACGGGACCAATGTGACTCGTAGGAACTGACCGCGTAGCCGTGGGACTCCCGATTTGAGAATACGATGATAATTTGCATATTTCTAGACTTAGGCTTAAAAACATGGCATTAGCGGGTGAAAACCCAAAATAGCCCCCGAACGGCCCCGTGGGTGGCATCAACACCACCCACGGGACCAATGTGACTCGTAGGAACTGACCACGCAGTCGTGGGACTCCCGGTTTGAGAATACGATGATAACTTACATATTTCTACACTTAGGCAAAATATGGCGTTTGTGGGGGGAAACCCGAAACAGTCCTCAAACGGCCCCGTGGGAGCCACCAACCCCTCCCATGGGACCAATGTGACTGGTAGGAACTGACCGCGCAGTCGCGAGACTTCCGGTTTGGAAATACGATGGTAATTTGAATATTTCTACACTTAGTCTTAAAAATATGACTTTAGAGGGTGAAAACCCGAAACAGCCCTTGAACAGCCCCGTGGGTGGCACCAACACCTCTCATAGGAAAAATATAGCTCGTAGGAACTGACCGCATAGCCGCGGCATTCCCGATTTGAGAATACAATGGTAATTTGCATAATTTTTTACTTAGGCTTAAAAACATAGCGTTAGTGGGTGAAAATCGAAAACAGCCACAGAATGGCCCCATGGGTGGCACCAACGCCTCCCACGGGACCAATGTAACTCCTAGGAACTGACCGTGCAGCCGCGGGACTCCCAGTTTGAGAGTACGATGGTGATTTTAATATTTCTAGACTTAGGCTTAAAAACGTGGCTTTAGAGGGTGAAAACCCGAAATAGACCCCGAACGGCCCCATGGGTGGCACCAACACCTCCCACGAGACCTATGTGACTCGTAGGAACTGACCACGCAGCCGCGGGACTCCCGATTTGAGAATACAACGGTAATTTGAATATTTCTAGACTTAGGCTTAAAAACATGACTTTAGAGGGGAAAACTCGAAATAACCCCCGAACGGCCCCGTGAGTGGCACCAACACCTCTCACGGGAGCAATGTAACTCGTAGGAACTGATCGCGCAGTCGCGGGACTCTCAGTTTGAGAATACGAAGATAATTTGTCATTTTCTAGACGTAGTCTTACAAACATGGCTTTAGGGGGTGAAAACCCGAAACAGCCCCCGAACGGCCCCATGGGTCGCACCAACACCTCCCACGGGGCCAACGTGACTCATAAAAACTGACCGTGAAGCCCCAGGTCTCCCGGTTTGAGAAGACGACGGTAATTTGAATATTTTTAGACTTTAGCAAAACGTGGCGTTAGTGGGTGAAAACCTGAAAAAACCTCGAACGGCTCCCTAGGTGGCACTAACACCTCCAAAGGGAACAATGTAACTCGTTGGAACTGACCGCGTAGCCGCGGGACTCTCGATTTTAGAATACGACGATCATTTGCATATTTCTAGACTAAGGCTTAAAAACTTGGCTTTAGAGGGTGAAAACCCTAAATAGCCCCCGGACGGCCCCATGGGTGGCACCAACACCTCTCACGGGACTAATGTGACTCGTAGGAATTGACCGTGCAGGCGCGAGACTCCCGACTTGAGAATACGATGATAATTTGCATATTTCTAGACTTAGGCGGAAAAACATGGTGTTAGAGGGTGAAAACCCGAAACAGCACCCGAACAGTCCCGCGAGTGGCACCAACACCTCCCACGGGACCAATGTGACTCGTAGGTACTGATCGCGTAGCCGCGGGACTCTCGGATTGAGAATACGACAATAATATGCATATTTATCGAATTAGGCTGAAAAAATGGCGTTAGAGGGTGAAAACCCGAAACAGTCCCCGAACGGTCTCGTGGGTGGCACCAACACCTCCCACGGGACTAATGTGACTCGTAGGAACTGACCGCGGAGCCCTAGGACTCCCGGTTTGAGAATACGACGCTAATTTTTATATATCTAGACTTAGGCTTAAAAACATGGCTTTAGAGGGTAAAAGCCCGAAACAACTTTCGAACAGCCCCGTGGGTGGCACCAACACCTCCCACGGGACGATTGTGACGCGTAGGAACTAGCCGCACAGCCCCAGGACGCCCGGTTTGAGAATACGATGGTAATTTAAATATTTCTAGACTTAGGTTTAAAAACATGGCTTTAGAGGGTGAAAATCCAAAACAGTCCCCGAACGGCCCCGTGGGTGGCACCAACACCTCCCACGTTACCAATGTGACTCGTAGGAGCTGCCAGCGCAGCCGCGGGACTCCCGGTTTGAGAATACGATGATAATTTGCATATTTCTAGACTTAGGCTTAAAAACATGGCGTTAGAGGGTGAAAACCCAAAATAACCCCTGAACGGCCCCGTGGGTGGCACCAACACCTCCCACTGGACCAATGTGACTCGTAGGAACTGATCGCGTAGCCGCGGGACTCCCGGTTTGAGAATACGACGATAATTTGCATATTTCTACACTTAGGCAAAATATGGCATTAGTGGGGGAAAACCTAAAACGGCCCTCGAACGGCCCCGTGGGAGCCACTAACACCTCCCATGAGACCAATGTGACTGGTAGGAACTGACCGTGCAGCTGCGGGACTCCTGGTTTGGGAATACGAAGGTAATTTGAATATTTCTAGACTTATGCTTAAAACTATGGCTTTAGAGGGTGAAAATCCGAAACAGCCCCCGAACGGCCCCGTGGGTGGCACCAACACCTCCCACAGGATAAATATAACTCGTAGGAACTAACCGCATAGCCGCGACACTCCCAGTTTGAGAATACTATGGTAATTTGCATAATTTTTGACTTAGGGTTAAAAACATAGTGTTAGTGGATGAAAATTGGAAGCAGTCCCTCCCACGGGACCAATGTAACTCGTAGGAAGTGACCGCGCAGCCGCGGGACTCCCGGTTTGGGAATACGATGGTAATTTGAATATTTCTAGACTTAGGCATAAAAACGTGGTTTTAGAGGGTGAAAACTTGAAACAGCCCCCTAACGGCCCCGTAGGTGGCACCAACACCTTCCACGGGACATATATGACTCGTAGGAACTGACCGCGCAGTCGTGGGACTCCCGGTTTGAGAATACGATGATAACTTGCACAACTCTAGACTTAGTCCGAAAAACATGGCGTTAGTGGTGGAAAACCCGAAACAACCCCCGAACGGCCTTGCGGGTGTCACCAACACCTACCACAGGACCAATGTATCTCATAAGAACTAACCACGCAGCCACGGGGCTCCCTGTTTGAGAATACGACGGTAATTTGCATATTTCTAGACTTAGACTTAAAAGCATTGCGTTAGTCGGTGAAAATCCGGAACAGCCCCCGAACGGCCCCGTGGGTGGCACCAACACCACCCACGGGACCAATGTAACTCGTAGGAACTAACCGCGAAGCCGCGAGACTCTCGATTAGAGAATACGAAGGTAATTTTCATATATCTAGACTTAGGCTTAAAAACATGGCTTTAGAGGGTGAAAACTCGAAATAGCCCCCGAATGGCCCCGTGGGTGGTACCAACATCTCCCACGGGACCAATGTGACTCGTAGAAACTGACTGCAATACGACGGTAATTTGAGTATTTCTAGACTTAGACTAAAAAAAAGGCATTAGTGGGTGAAAACTCAAAACATCCAACGTACGGCCCCGTGTGTGGCACCAACACCTCCCACTGGACCAATGTAACTCCTAGGAACTGTTCACGTAGCCGCGGGACTCCCTGTTTGTGAATATGATGGTAATTTGAATAAATCAAGACTTAGGCTTAAAAACATGGCTTTAGAGGGTGAAAAGCCAAAATAGGCCCCGAAAGGCCCCGTGGGTGGCACCAACACCTCCCACGGGACCAATGTAACTCGTAGGAACTGACCGTGCAGCCCCAAGAATCCCGATTTGAGAATACGATGATAATTTGCATATTTCTAGACTTAGGTTGAAAAACATGGCGTTAGAGGGTGAAAACCCGAAACAGCCCCCGAGTGGCCCCGTGGGTGGCCCCAAAATCTCCCACGGGACCAATGTGACTCGTAGGAACTGACCGCGCAGCCATGGGACTCCCGATTTGGGAATAAGATGGTTATTTGCATATTTCTAGACTTAGGCTTAAAAACATGGCGTTAGAGGGTGAAAATCCGAAACAACCCCCGAATGGTACCGTGGGTGGCACCAGCACCTCCCACGGGACCAATGTGACTCGTAGGAACTGACCGCGCAGCTTTGAGACTCCCGATTTGAGAATACGATGCTAATTTGAATGTTTCTAGACTTGTTCTTAAAAACATGGCGTTAGTGGGTGAAAACCCGAAACAACCCCCAAACGGCCCCGTGGGTGGCCGCAACATCTCCCCGGGACCAATGTGACTTGTAGGAACTGACCGTGCAGCCGTGGGACTCCCGATTTGAGAATACAAGGATAATTTTCATATTTCTAGAATTGGGCATAAAAACGTGGCGTTAGAGAGTGAAAACCTAAAACAGCCCCCGAACGGCCCCGTGGGTGGCACCAACACCTCCCACGGGACCAATGTGACTCGTAGGAACTGACTGCGCAGCTGCGGGACTCCCGCTTTGAGAATACGATGGTAATTTTCATATTTCTAGACTTAGGCTTAAAAAACATGGCGTTAGAGGGTGAAAACACGAAATAGCCCCTGAATGGTCCCGTGGGTGGAACCAATATCTCTTACGAGACCAATGTGACTCGTAGGAACTGACCGTGCAACCGTAGGACTTTCAATTTCAGAATACGATGGTAATTTGCATATTTCTAGACTTAGGCTGAAAAAATGGCTTTAGAGGGTGAAAACACGAAACAACTCCCCGAACGGTCCCGTGGGTGGCACCAACACCTCCCACGGGACCAATCAGACTTGTTGGAACTGACCGCGCAGTCGAGGTACTCCCGGTTTGAGAATACGACAGTAATTTGAATATTTATAGACTTAGGTTAAAAAACATGGCGTTAGAGGGTGAAAAAACGAAATAGTCCCTAAACGGTCCTGTGGTGGCCCCAACACCTCCCACGGGACCAATGTGACTCGTAGGAACTGACCGCGCAACCCCGGGACTCCCGATTTGAGAATACGATGCTAATTTGAATATTTATAGACTTAGGCTTAAAAACATGGCTTTAGAAGGTGAAAACCCAAAACATCTTCCGAACGGCCCCGTGGGTGGCACTAACACCTCCCACAGGACGAATGTGACTCGTAGGAACTAACCGCACAGCCCTAGGACTCCCGGTTTGAGAATACGATGGTAATTTGAATATTTCTAGACTTAGGCGTAAAAACATGGCTTTAGAGGGTGAAAACTCGAAACAATCCCCGAAATAACCCGTGGGTGCCACCAACACCTCCCACGGGACCAATGTGACTCGTAGGAACTGATCGTGCAGCCGTGGGACTCCCGGTTTGAGAATACAATGATAATTTGCATATTTCTAGACTTAGGCTTAAAAACATGGCGTTAGCGGGTGAAAACCCAAAATAGCCCCCGAACGGACCCGTGGGTGGCACCAACACCTCCCACGGGACCAATAGGACTCGTAGGAACTGACCGCGCAGTCGCGAGACTCCCGATTTGAGAATACGATGATAATTTGTATATTTCTACACCTAGACAAAATATGGCGTTTGTGGGGGAGACCCGAAACAGTCCTCAAACAGCCTCGTGGGAGCCACCAACACCTCCCATGGGACCAATGTGACTGGTAGGAACTGATCACGCCGTCGCGGGACTCCCGATTTGGGAATACGACGGTAATTTGAATATTTATAGACTTAGGCTTAAAAACATGGCTTTAGAGGGTGAAAACCCGAAACAGCCCCCGAATGGCCCGTGGGTGGCACCAACACCTCCCACGGGATAAATATAACTCGTAGGAACTGACCGCATAGCCGCGGCACTCCCGATTTGAGAATACAACGGTAATTTGCATAATTTTTTACTTAGGCCTAAAAACATAGCGTTAGTGGGTGAAAATTGGAAATAACCCCCGAACGGCCCCATGGGTGGCACCAACGCCTCCCACGGGACCAATGTAACTCGTAGGAACTGGCAGCGGAGCCGCGGCACTCCCAGTTTGAGAGTACGATGGTAAATTTAATATTTCTAGACTTAGGCTAAAAACGTGGCTTTAGAGGGTGAAAACCCGAACTAGCTCCCGAACGGCCCCGTTGGTGGCACCAACACCTCCCACGAGACCTATGTGACTTGTAGGAACTGACCGCACAGCCGCGGGACTCCCGATGTGAGAATACGATGGTAATTTGAATATTTCTAGACTTAGGCTTAAAAACATGACTTTAGAGGGGAAAAACTGGAAATAACCCCCGAATGGCCCCGTGACTGGCACCAACACCTCTCACGCGAGCAATGTAACTCGTAGTAACTGATAACGCAGCCGCGGGACTCTCGGTTTTAGAATACGACGATAATTTGTAATTTTCTAGACTTAGGCTTAAAAACATGGCTTTAGGGGGTGAAAACCCGAAACAGCCCCCGAACGGCCCCGTGGGTGGCACCAACACCTCCCACGGGACCAATGTGACTAGTAGAAACTGACCGCGAAGCCCCAGGTCTCCCGGTTTGAGAATACGACGATAATTGGAATATTTTTAAACTTTAGCAAAATGTGGCATTAGTGGGTGAAAACCCAAAAAAAACCCCGAACGGCTCCCTGGGTGGCACTAACACCTCCCACGGGACCAATGTAACTCGTAGGAACTGACCGCGCAGCCGCGGGACTCCCGGTTTCAAAATACGATGATCATTTGCATATTTCTTGACTAAGGCTTAAAAACTTGGCCTTAAAGGGTGAAAAAACAAAATAGCCCCCGAACGGCCCCGTGGGTGGCACCAACACCTCTCACGGGACTAATGTGACTCGTAGGAAATAACCATGCAGGCGTGGGACTCCCGGCTTGAGAATACGACAATAATCTGCATATTTCTAGACTTAGGCTGAAAAACATGGGGTTAGAGGGTGAAAACCCGAAACAACACTCGAACGGTCCCGCGGGTGGCACCAACACCTCCCACGGGACCAATGTGACTCGTAGGAAGTGACCGCGTAGCTGCGGGACTCCCGAATTCCGAATACGACATTAATTTGCATTTTTCTAGAATTGGGCTGAAAAAATGGCGTTAGAGGGTGAAAACCCAAAACAGGCCCGGAACAGTCCTGTGGGTGGCACCAACACCTCCCACGGGACCAATGTGACTCGTAGTTACTGACCGCGGAACCCTAGGACTCCCGGTTTGAGAATACGATGCTAATTTGTATATTTCTAGACTTATGCTTAAAACATGGCTTTAGAGGGTGAAAACCCGAAACAGCTTCCGAACGGCCCCGTGGGTGGCACCAACACCTCCCACGGGACGATTGTGACTCGTAGTAACTGACCGCACAGCCCCAGGACTCCCGGTTTGAGAATACGACGATAATTTGAATATTTCTAGACTTAGGTTTAAAAACATGGCTTTAGAGGGTGAAAACCCGAAACAGCCCCCGAACGGCCCCGTGGGTGGCACCAACACCTCCCACGGGACCAATGTGACTCGTAGGAGCTGACTGCGCAGACGCGGGACTCCCGATTTGAGAATACGATGATAATTGGTATATTTCTAGACTTAGGCTTAAAAACATGGCGTTAGAGGGTGGAAACCCAAAATAGCCCCTGAACGGCCCCGTGGGTGGCACTAACACCTCCCATTGGACAAATGTGACTCGTAGGAATAACCGCGTAGCCGCGGGACTCCCGGTTTGAGAAGACGACGATAATTTGCATATTTGTACACTTAGGCAAAATATGGCGTTAGTGGGGGAAAACCTGAAACAGCCCTCGAACGGCCCCATGGGAGCCACCAACACCTCGCATGAGACAAATGTGACTGGTAGGAACCGACCGCGCAGCTGCGGGACTCCCGATTTGGGAATACGAAGGTAATTTGAATATTTCTAGACTTATCCTAAAAAACATGGCTTTAGAGGGTGAAAACTCGAAACAGCCCACGAACGGCCCCGTGGGTGGCACCAACACCTCCCACGGGATAAATATAACCCGTAGGAACTAGACGCATTGCCGCGACACTCCCGGTTTGAGAATACCACGGTAATTTGCATAATTTTCGACTTAGACTTAAAAACATAGTGTTAGTGGGTGAAAATTGGAAACAGCCCCTCCCACGGGACCAATGTAACTCGTAGGAACTGACCGCGCAGCCGCGAGACTCCCGGTTTGAGAATACGACGATAATTTGAATATTTCTAGACTTAGGCTTAAAAACGTGGCTTTAGAGGGTGAAAACCAGAAACCAGGCCCCGAACGGCCCCGTGGGTGGCATCAACACCTTCCACAGGACATATGTGACTCGTTGGAACAGACCGCGCAGTCGCGGAACTCCCGGTTTGAGAATACGATGAATAACTTGCACAATTCTAGACTTAGGCATAAAAACATGGCATTAGTGGGGGAAAACCCGAAACAACCCCCGAAAGGCCCCGCGGGTGTCACCAACACCTCCCACAGGACCAATGTAACTCATAAGAACTAACCACGCAGCCACGGGGCTCCCTGTTTGAGAATACGACGGTAATTTTCGTAATTTTAGACTTAGGCTTAAAAGCATTGCGTTAGTGGGTGAAAATCCGGAACAGCCCCCGAACGGCCCCGTGTGTGGCACCAACACCACCCACGGGACCAATGTGTAACACCCCGCCTAATTAAATACCGGGTGGCCAGTCCCATACCAAATTAAAACAGAATATACAGTTGGCTCATTCTTAGCATCACTGTCGAAAACATTTACAACTCACCCAATACTCAATTAAGCTGGTGTTAAAAACTTTCCAAATTTTAATTTAACAAAATCCATTTCCAGTTTAAGAATAACACAACACATTTTATTCTACAACACTGATAACAAAATAGATCACATAAAAGAATTTAAAATCATTTGGAATAAACATTCCGACATAATATTAATCCATTACAGTAATCCCAACAATGTTAAATGTGTTAAAAGACACGAATACAATAGTATTTGACCCCGATAGAAAAGAGATAACTGAATCCTTTGGGCGACATGCCCTAACTAGAAGATCACTGTGAATAAAAAGAAGATAAGCGTCTAAGCAATACTCCATAGCTCCATAGCCTGTTATAATCCGCTAAGGTTGGTGTCCCTGTTGCTGGACACCTGATATAGAGATACAATAGAAAAGAAAATATGCAAGGAAACGGGTCAGAGCCCGAATGTGTAAATGATTTTTAAAACAGCAAGTATTTAACAAGTGAAAGAAAGCATTTATTATGTACATGTTGGATCCAACTCTCACTTGCTATTCTCACCTCTCAACTAGAGTGCACACTTAATGTTTCCTATTAACCTCCTAGTTAATGGTTCCTCTTTTCTAGTCTCCATATTATAATTCCATCCCAATATCATAATCCCCGTATGTCCCATACCATATGTCACATTATTATTCATTTACATTAATTCCTTTACGAATTAAGCTTTTCAATTGTTTAAGAATAAACATTCGTTAACTTAATTTCATTATATTTCTCTATTCACCGTTATCTACGATTATCACCGTAGATAGATTTAACCATAATAAATATCCATTCATTCATTTAATCCATTATATATATATATATATATATATATATATATATATATTCATATATAATACGGCACCCCGAGTCACAGCCGCGGTGCAATGTATTACTCTGCTATCATGTCCCATCATCGCAGGTCGCCGAATAGGGGACTAAAGGTTCGGTAAAGATTCCTCGAACCATGAACAACATCACAAACATTGGAGGCGAACATAGTTCTCGTATCCATGGGTCACGCACATACCTACGTACCCATAGTCAGCGGACTTATCAACTCCCCGATAAGTCTTTCATAGACCTATGTTCTCGAGCGACAAATCAAAGGTCCCATGGATTCATTAGGATATGACTGCCCTCACGCGCAAACCTCCCGTCGATAGCAAGTAAGCTAGGTATGTCATACACATAATCATAAATCAATCAAATAGGCATTATCATACCTATAATATACTAACAACAAGGTACTCACATTATCCTTAGATTATACGTAGCATTATATCTCTTTAAATTCCACGTATTAAAATATCATATCTTTACTTTATAATTTAATTATCCTCGCATCCTATAACATCTCTCCACTCCCGACGTCGTTAAGGTTCATGCGTGGAGCGTCTCGCAAAGCGAAATCCAGACAAGGAACTCCTCCAATACTCTTCTACTTAACTCATACCCTCTTTCAACCAAATGTGTTCTAAACTCCCATCTCCATCCAGGAGACATACCACTACGCTCTTGTATTACACTCCGTCCCTGTGAAATCAATAATGAGCTTAAACTCAGTCCTTGATGTTCAAATTGTAACCCTAAGGCTACCCTCACTCAATACACAAGATTCAAATAGGTTTTTTCCTCAAAATATATTCAGTAAGAAGTCACTAATATCCTACTGGTCTATAACATTATTTCTCCCGAACTACTATGAGTTTAGTTCTCCTTTTAATTAAGGTTAAAACCGATAGTTTCAAATCTATTATAAACACATATTCTTTCACTTAGGATTAAACCCTCTTGTAAACTTAAGGATACCCAGGTGTTATATTAAATCACCCCTACTGGTCCTATCTTAAATCCTCATACATCCCCATTTGGAATTTAACAAATGAATCTAGCAACCGAAATTCCATTCAATATAATTTTCATCATTTTAATCTCTTGAATCCAAATCAAATTAATTCAAATCTTATCAAGGGTTTACTGATATTTTCTAAGTCCCATAATATCCAAATAATAATCACCAAAGATCCACAAAAGGGTTGGGATAAGAATCAACATTTAAAAAGAAACAACTTTACATATTCTGGGGAGGTCGATCGATCGAAGGCAGGGGTCGATCGATCGATCCCTCAGGTCACAGCCTGGTTTTCTGCATTTTCTGCAACTACCGGTTTCACCATTTTTACTCATTCAAACCTTCATATTAACATCCCAAATGACTTACAATTATTACTACATGATATATAAACATATATGAACGATTTCCAATACTCTAAACATCCTAGAATCATCAAGGGATTGGATTAAAAAGCATGTTTATCTCCTTATTTCCAGAAAATTATCAACATATCAACTTCAAGAACACTTCAATGGTTTTCAGATTTTTCTTCCATAGATATATGATTATTTCGTGATTATTTTCATCCTACAACCTGAGTTTACTTCCTATATCATTTCAGTTTCTAGAAATCCATATAACAACTCCATTATGTCTTCCAAATATGAAAAATCATCTCTTTTCATAATTATTCTAACATGGACAATATACGAACTTAAGTTGAAATTATCAAACACTTGCCTCTACTGAAGGTCTGATCCTTTGGTGTATTATATCTCAGGTGGTTGCCCCTTCTCCGGTCAAACTCCGGTGGTGGTTGGTGGTGGTGAACCTTAGTTCTTGTTCTTCTCCTTCCCAAGTAGGCTTTTCCCTTCCCAAGCACCTTTTTTCTCTCTCTAGGAAGATGACTTCTCTAATTTGTGAAGAGGAGATGTATAACCCACGTACACTTAATCTACCAATACTTATAATAAGACAAAACCCGAAATCACTATTCACCCCCTAGAAAAATGACCAAAATGCCCTTTTGGGTTGTCCTTTCATTTCCAAATGACCCGAGACTCAAAATTAACATCCAAATAGACTTTTCTGACTATTTCGAACCTTTCGGACGCAACGACACAGTCGAAATGACTATAAGGTCGATAGAAAATAAATTTCCTTTTTAATTTAATAAATTAGTCCCGACACGTCCCATACCGCGTCTGACTAAAAATTCAAATTACCGATTTTATATCACACCGTCATATCAATGACATCACATTCATATATTACCTAAATAACTTTAAGTAATATTCAGAATCATCCATTTTAATATCCTCAATTCGGATAAAACCCAAATGAATTAATTTATAATAAGATCCAATTAATCCATTAATTTAAAATATAATCCATTTTAAAAGTCATTAAAATTACGGGGTATTACATACTTCCCCCCTTATAACAGAATTTCATCCCGAAATTCAGAAAAATGAACCATACTGATAAGGTCAACTCCGAGTATAAATCTCACATCGCAAGAAATCTAAGTAGTATCGCCCATACAGTACATTAACGAAAATCCCCATCGATGTTACACTAAGTCTCACCATATAGTTCCAACTGAATCAAATATAAACTTTACCCAACCTTCCCTATACCGTCCTCGTGACTAATTTTGGGGAAAATGAGCCTCACATATTGAACAAATAAATTCTGAAGTTCCAACTACTTACTGTTTTTTTCCCAATTAGGAAAACTACTACAATCCAATCATCCAGGGCGCCCATACACCCTCTCGTACCACTTTAAATATAAAAAAAAAATTCGCAAAGGTTATAAACTCACATCCCAAAGACCTAACTTATTTCGACTCCCAACGGTTATTAGTTTCATGCGTGGGGTGTCTCGCAAGCGAAATCCAAACAAGGAACCACCCTGATACACTACTTCCTAAAGTAGTCGGTCATCGAAACTCCTAAGGTCCTTAGTTAATAGTATATAAAAATTTGGTTTATCAGAAAAAAAATATCAGGTTTATCGATTTAAACAAAATATTTTAGGTTTTATTGATTTCAAATAGAGTCTACTCATCTACTCTTCTCTAGAAGACAAGATGCTGGTTAATAGTAGTATATACGCTCTCGTATACCACAAGTTAATGCATGCCGATAGTCACATCATGCTCAGACATGCCCAAAGTAAGTAATCCCATGATAAAAATCAAACCCACGTGATAACATGTAATATATAGGTGTCCCACACCCCTCAGTGAGTCTACGTAAATAACGATGCTATAGGCTAAGTTTAGCAACCCTTTTAGCCCCCACAAAATTAATCGCTACTAAAATCAATACGCCTCATAATTCCTTAGATAGGAAACATACCCTCATTTGCGGGTGGTGGTTATTGAATCCCACTATTATAACTTTTCTCCGATGAGTCAACAAAATTTTTACCCCAAATTTTCAGTTCTAGTTCACCACACTCCACTATATGTCCAAGCCTTTGAATATATTGCCTTCGTTAGGTAACATACACAATTCCCGCATTTCTAAACCTTCTACTGATGTCTCTCCTCAAGTTTCCATAATAGGGGTGACCTCGACTACGGTCATCATACTCGAACATACTTCATAACTTCTTAGGTACGATCTTCGCTATCCAGCCAATGACCCTCATCTGCCATACTTCTTTGTTCGATCACTCCCGAACGTAAATAAGATTCGCTGATATATACGGAATCTTACCAAAGAGATCAGCAATCCTAAACATAGGGCTCTACATCAAAGAACGCTAAGCTGAAAACACAGTAAGCCGTACAGACCCTAAAGGACACTAGAACCTGATGCTCTGATACCACCTGTAACACCCCGCCTAATTAAATACCGGGTGGCCGGTCCCATACCAAATTAAAACAGAATATACAGTTGGCTCATTCTTAGCATCACTGTCGAAAACATTTACAACTCACCCAATACTCAATTAAGCTGGTGTTAAAAACTTTCCAAATTTTAATTTAACAAAATCCATTTCCAGTTTAAGAATAATACAACACATTTTATTCTACAACACTGATAAGAAAATAGATCACATAAAAGAATTTAAAATCATTTGGAATAAACATTCCCACATAATATTAATCCATTACAGTAATCCCAACAATGTTAAATGTATTAAAAGACACGAATACAATAGTGTTTGACCCCGATAGAAAAGAGATAACTGAATCCTTTGGGCGACATGCCCTAACTAGAAGATCACTGTGAATAAAAAGAAGATAAGCGTCTAAGCAATACTCCATAGCTCCATAGCCTGTCATAATCCGCTAAGGTTGTGTAATAACCCGCGTAATTTTTGGGGTATTTTCAAAATAAAGAGGAAAAATAAAGTTTTTGATAAAATTATTTTTATTGCTCAAATATGTTGGTTATTATTTTTAAAGGCGAGAATTTTAAACGGTTTCGAAATCGGAGTTAAAACGGACTTTAAAATTATTTTTAAATATTTTTAACTCTTGGAGTTGTTTTGACTTCCAACTCTTCATTTATTTGCCTTATTTAAAGGAGTCTTTTGGATTCCAACCCTTCATTTCTTTGCATTATAAAAGGAAGTCGTGGAAAACCCTTTTAACCTACTTTTGGCACAAATTTTGGTGGAAAATATATTTTATATTCCTCTTCTTTTTATATACACATTGGCCCTTGAGATTTGTGAGTTCCAACCTTAGATTAGAGGTGTTCTTGGGGCTATTTTTTAGGATGTTCTTGGAGGGGCTTTTGTAGATCTTTTGAGTTGATCTTGAGGATGTGATCGTTGGTTTCTCATCATGGTTTGAGGTATGGGGTTTTACATAATATGCTCCTTAAATCTCGCGAGTGTCATTCTCTTTGAATTCCTGTTTAATTGAACTCATATTTGAATTGATAAATTCATTGAAATCTGGAAAATAATTGTTGAAATTATTTTGATTCATGTGGTATCATTATATTGTTGATGAGCACGTTGTCATGAGATTTTAATATGGCACGGATGTTGGGCACCCGCCAAAATTCCTGTTTCCCGGGCTATGGCTTGATAAAGCATATACGGATGTGGTGAGGCCTGGTGACCCGGTTAAAGTGTTATTGAGAAATTATATTGATAAATGCTTTGAGATTTGCATTTTGATTTGAATATTCGTACCCGTGTTGTTACGCTTTGTTCATCGTTAATATATTTGTTGAGCATCTTTCCTGTCGTATTGTGTACTTCTCCATATTTTCTTTTAGTGGCAGGTTAGCGCGAATTTTGGGGTGCTATGGAGATTGATTTTAGCGAGGATTGTTTGGGAAAGATTTGTATTATTTTGATGTATAGAGATTTGGAGATTTGTATTTTATTTTCGAATTAGATAGTTGTAATTTTAATTCGAGAGACTTGTCGTAATTGAAGAGATTGAGATTAGTGGATTTATATTATTGTGGGTTTATTTAGATGCTCTATACCTTGTCACTTGTGGATTTGGATTTATTTTATCGCATTAGCACTCCGTTCGCTCTCCCTGGGCGGGCGGGGTGTTACAAATGGTATCAGAGGTTAGGTATACGGCAACCCTCGGGTCTTGGGTTTTGGGTTCATTGCGTGGTTAGCAATTTTTGGAGATACAAAATTTTAGGTGATATTCGTGATAGGCATTTAGATTAGATGTGAGGAATATATTTTTGCGGACAAAATTATTTTTGAAGATTGTTAGCCTGATTTTGAGAGTTAGGCATTCGGCGAATTTCGAGGGCGAAATTCCATTGTTAGTGGGGAAGTGTAATAACCCGCGTAATTTTTGGGGTATTTTCAAAATAAAGAGGAAAAAGAAAGTTTTTGATAAAATTATTTTTATTGCTCAAATATGTTGGTTATTATTTTTAAAGGCGAGAATTTCAAACGGTTTCGAAATCGGAGTTAAAACGGACTTTAAAATTATTTTTAAATGTTTTTAACTCTTGGAGTTGTTTTGACTTCCAACTCTTCATTTATTTGCCTTATTTAAAGGAGTCTTTTGGATTCCAGCTCTTCATTTCTTTGCATTATAAAAGGAAGCCGTGGACAACCCTTTTAACCTACTTTTGGCACAAATTTTGGTGGAAAATATATTTTATATTCCTCTTCGTTTTATATACACATTGGCCCTTGAGATTTGTGAGTTCCAACCTTAGATTAGAGGTGTTCTTGGGGATATTTTTGAGGTTGTTCTTGGAGGGGCTTTCGTAGATCTTTTGAGTTGATCTTGAGGATGTGATCGTTGGTTTCTCATCATGGTTTGAGGTATGGGGTTTTACACAATATGCTCCTTAAATCTCGCGAGTGTCATTCTCTTTGAATTCCTGTTTAATTGAACTCATATTTGAATTGATAAATTCATTGAAATCTGAAAAATAATTGTTAAAATTATTTTGATTCATGTGGTATCATTATATTGTTGATGAGCACGTTGTCATGAGATTTTAATATGGCACGGATGTTGGGCACCCGCCAAAATTCCTGTTTCCCAGGCTATGGCTTGATAAAGCATATACGGATGTGGTGAGGCCTGGTGACCTGGTTAAAGTGTTATGGAGAAATTATATTGATAAATGCTTTGAGATTTGCATTTTGATTTGAATATTCGTAATCGTGTTGTTACGCTTTGTTCATCGTTAATATATTTGTTGAGCATCTTTCCTGTCGTATTGTGTACTTCTCCATATTTTCTTTTAGTGGCAGGTTAGCGCGGATTTTGGGGCGCTATGGAGATTGATTTTAGCGAGGATTGTTTGGGAAAGATTTGTATTATTTTGATGTATATAGCTTTCAAGATTTGTATTTTATTTTCGAATTAGATAGTTGTAATTTTAATTCGAGAGACTTGTTGTAATTGAAGAGATTGAGATTACTGGATTTATATTATTGTGGGTTTATTTAGATGCTCTATACCTTGTCACTTGTAGATTTGGATTTATTTTATCGCATTAGCACTCCGTTCGCTCTCCCTGGGCAGGCGGGGTGTTACAGGTTGGTGTCCCTGTTGCTGGACACCTGATATAGAGATACAATAGAAAAGAAAATATGCAAGGAAACTGGTCAGAGCCCGAATGTGTAAATGATTTTTAAAACAACAAGTATTTAACAAGTGCAAGAAATCATTTATTATGTACATGTTAGATCCAACTCTCACTTGCTATTCTCACCTCTCAACTAGAGTGCACACTTAACGTTTCGTATTAACCTCCTAGTTAATGGTTCCACTTTTCTAGTCTCCATATTATAATTCCATCCCAATATCATAATCCTCGTATGTCCCATACCATACGTCACATTATTATTCATTTACATTAATTCCTTTACGAATTAAGCTTTTCAATTCTTTAAGGATAAACATTCGTTAACTTAATTTCATTCTATTTCTCTATTCACCATTATCTACGATTATCACCGTAGATAGATTTAACCATAATAAATATCCATTCATTCATTTAATCCATTATATATATATTCATATATAATACGGCACCCCGAGTCACAGCTGCGGTGCAATGCATTACTCTGCTATCATGTCCCATCATCGCAAGTCGCCGAATAGGGGACTAAAGGTTCGGTAAAGATTCCTCGAACCATGAACAACATCACAAACATTGGAGGCGAACATAGTTCTCGTATCCATGGGTCACGCACATACCTACGTACCCACAGTCAGCGAACTTATCAACTCCCCGATAAGTCTTTCATAGACCTATGTTCTCGAGCGACAAATCAAAGGTCCCATGGATTCATCAGGATATGACTGCCCTTACGCGCAAACCTCCCGTCGATAGCAAGTAAGCTAGGTATGTCATACACATAATCATAAATCAATCAAATAGGCATTATCATACCTATAATATACTAACAACATGGTACTCACATTATCCTTAGATTATACGTAGCATTATATCTCTTTAAATTCTACGTATTAAAATATCATATCTTTACTTTATAATTTAATTATCCTCGCATTCTATAACATCTCTCCACTCCCGACGTCATTAAGGTTCATGCGTGGAGCGTCTCCCAAAGCGAAATCCAGACAAGGAACCCCTCTAATACACTTCTACTTAACTTTGTCGAACGTGGAGGTCCGTCAACTTCAAATACACGATCGGGATAACCTCATACCCTATTTCAACCAAATGTATTCTAAACTCCCATCTCTATCCAGGAGACATACCATTACGCTCTTGTATTACACTCCGTCCTTGCAAAATCAATAATGAGCTTAAACTCAGTCCTTGATGTTCAAATTGTAACCCTAAGGCTACCCTCACTCAATACACAAGATTCAAATAGGTTTTTTCCTCAACATATATTCAGTAAAAAATTCACTAATATCCTACTGGTCCATAACATTATTTCTCCCGAACTACTACGAGTTTAGTTCTCCTTTTAATTAAGGTTAAAACCGATAGTTTCAAATCTATTATAAACACATATTCTTTCACTTAGGATTAAACCCTCTTGTAAACTTAAGGATACCCAGGTGTTATATTAAATCACCCCTAATGGTCCTATCTTAAATCCTCATACATCCCCATTTGGAATTTAACAAATGAATCTAGCAACCGAAATTCCATTCAATATAATTTTCATCATTTTAATCTCTTGAATCCAAATCAAATTAATTCAAATCTTATCAAGGGTTTACTGATATTTTCTAAGTCCCATAATATCCAAATAATAATAACCAAAGATCCACAAAAGGTTTGGGATAAGAATCAACATTTAAAAAGAAACAACTTTATATATTCTAGGGAGGTCGATCGATCGAAGGCAGGGGTCGATCGATCGATCCCTCAGGTCACAGCCTGGTTTTCTGCATTTTCTGCAACTACGGGTTTCACCATTTTTACTCATTCAAACCTTCATATTAACGTCCCAAATGACTTACAATTATTACTACATGATATATCAACATATATGAATGATTTCCAATACTCTAAACATCCAAGAGTCATCAAGGGATTGGATTAAAAAGCATGTTTATCTCCTTATTTCCAGAAAATTATCAACATATCAACTTCAAGAACACTTCAATGGTTTTCAGATTTTTCTTCCATAGATATATGATTATTTCGTGATTATTTTCATCCTACAACATGAGTTTACTTCCTATATCATTCCAATTTCTATAAATCCATATAACAACTCCATTATGTCTTCCAAATATGAAAAATCATCTCTTTTCATAATTATTCTAACATGGACAATATACGAACTTAAGTTGCAATTATCAAACACTTGCCTCTACTGAAGGTCTGATCCTTTGGTGTAGTATATCTCAGGTGGTTGTCCCTTCTCCGATCAAACTCCGGTGGTGGTTGGTGGTGGTGAACCTTGGTTCTTGTTCTTCTCCTTCCCAAGTAGGCTTTTCCCTTCCCAAGCACCATTTTTCTCTCTCTAGGAAGATGACTTCTCTAATTTGTGAAGAGGAGATGTATAACCCACGTACACTTAATCTACCAATACTTATAATAAGACAAAACCCGAAATCACTATTCATCCCCCTAGAAAAATGACCAAAATGCCCTTTTGGGTTGTCCTTTCATTTCCAAATGACCCGAGACTCAAAATTAACATCCAAATAGACTTTTCTGACTATTTCGAACCTTCCGGACGCAACGACGCTGTCGAAATGACTATAAGGTTGATAGAAAATAAATTTCCTTTTTAATTTAATAAATTAGTCCCGACACGTCCCATACCGCGTCTGACTAAAAATTCAAATTACCGATTTTATATCACACCGTCATATCAATGACATCACATTCATATATTACCTAAATATCTTTAAGTAATATTCAGAATCATCCATTTTAATATCCTCAATTCGGATAAAACCCAAATGAATTAATTTATAATAAGATCCAATTAATCCATTAATTTAAAATATAATCCATTTTAAAAGTCATTACAATTACGGGGTATTACACAATGTAACTTGTAGGAACTAATCGAGAAGGCGCGGGACTCTCGGTTAGAGAATACGACGGTAATTTGCATATTTCTAGACTTAGGCTTAGAAACATGGCTTTAGAGGGTGAAAACCCGAAATAGCCCTCGAACGGCCCTGTGGGTGGCACCAACACCTCCCACGGGACCAATGTGACTCGTAGAAACTGACTGCACAGCTGAAGGAATCCTAATTTGAGAATACGATGGTAATTTGAATATTTCTAGACTTAGACTTAAAAACAAGGCATTAGTGGGTGAAAACTCGAAACAGCCCACGTACGGCCCCGTGTGTGGCACCAACACCTCCCACTGGACCAATGTGACTCCTAGGAACTGTTCACATAGCCGCGGGACTCCCAGTTTGTGAATATGATGGTAATTTGAGTTTATCAAGACTTAGACTTAAAAATATGGCTTTAGAGGGTGAAAAGCCGAAACAACTCCCGAAAGGCCCCGTGGGTGGCACCAACACCTCCCACGGGACCAATGTGACTCGTAGGAACTGACCGCGCAGCCCCGGGACTCATGGTTTGAGAACACGATGATAATTTTCATATTTCTAGACTTAGGCTGAAAAACATGGCGTTAGAGGGTGAAAACCCGAAACAGCCCCCTAGCAGCCCCGTGGATGCCCCCAAAATCTCCCACGGGACCAATGTGACTCTAGGAACTAACCGCGGCGCCATGGGACTCCCGGTTTGGGAATAAGACGGTTATTTTCATATTTCTAGACTTAGGCTTAAAAACTTGGCGTTAGAGGGTGAAAACCCAAAACAACCCCTGAATGGTACCGTGGGTGGCACCAACACCTCTCGCGAGACCAATGTGACTCGTAGGAACTAACCGCGAACCTCGGGAATCCCGGTTTGAGAATACGATGCTAATTCGAATGTTTCTAGACTTCGGCTTAAAAACATGGCGTTAGTGGGTGAAAACCCAAAACAACCCCCGATTGGCTCCGTGGGTGGCCGCAACATCTCCCACGGGACTAATGTGACTCGTAGGAACTGATCGTGCAGCCGTGGGACTCCCGGTTTGAGAATACAAGGATAATTTTCATATTTCTAGAATTGGGCATAAAAACGTGGCGTTAGAGACTGAAAACCTAAAACAGCCCCTGAATGACCCCGTGGGTGGTACCAACACCTCCCACGGGACCAATGTGACTCATAGGAACTGACTGCGCAGCCACGGGACTCCTAGTTTGAGAATACGATAATTATTTGCATATTTTTAGACTTAGGCTCAAAAACATGGCGTTAGAGGGTGAAAACCCAAAATAGCCCCCAAATGGTCCCGTGGGTTGAACCAACACCTCCTACGAGACCAATGTGACTCGTAGGAACTGACCGTGCAGCCGTAGGACTCCCGGTTTGAG
Source organism: Sambucus nigra (assembly GCA_949130495.1). Lineage (NCBI taxonomy): Eukaryota > Viridiplantae > Streptophyta > Magnoliopsida > Dipsacales > Adoxaceae > Sambucus > Sambucus nigra. The sequence goes on along the minus strand of OX422218.1, from coordinate 445,524,644 downwards.
AATACGATGGTAATTTGCCTATTTTTGGATATAGGTTTAAAAACCTGGCATTAGAGGGTGAAAACCAAAAACAACCCCCGAACGGCCCCGTGGGAGGCACCAACACCTCCCACGGGACCAATGTGACTCGTAGGAACTGACTGCGCAGCTGCGGGACTCCCGGATTGAGAATAGGACGATAATTTGCATATTTCTAGACTTAGGCTGAAAAACATTGCGTTGGAGGTTGAAAACCCGAAACAGCCCCCGAACGGTCCCGTGGGTGGCACCAACACCTCCCACGGGACCAATGTGACTCGTAGGAATTCACCGCGCAGCCGTGGGACTCCCGGATTGAGAATATGATGATAATTTGCATATTTCTAGACTTAGGTTAAAAAATATGGTGATAGAGGGTGAAAACCCGAAACAATCCCTGAACGGTCCCGTGGGTGGCCCCAAACCTCCCACGGGACCAATGTGACTCGTAGGAACTGACCGTGCAGCACCGAGTCTCCCAATTTGAGAATACGATGCTAATTTGAATATTTCTAGACTTAGGCTTAAAAATATGACTTTAGAGGGTGAAAACCCGAAACAGCTTCTGAACAGCCCCGTGGGTGGCACCACACCTCCCACGGGAGGAATGTGACTCGACGGAACTGACTGCACAGTCCCGGGACTCTCGATTTGAGATTATGTCGGTAATTTGAATATTTCAAGACTTAAGCATAAAAACATGGCTTTAGAGGGTGAAAACCCAAAATATCCACCGAACGGCCCCTGGGTGGCACCAACACCACCCATGGGACGAATGTGACTCGTAGGAACTGACTACACAGCCGTGGGACTCCCGATTTGATAATACGATGATAATTTGCATATTTCTAGACTTAGGTTTAAAATATGGCGTTAGTGGTTGAAAACCTAAAACAGCCCCCGAACGACCCCGTGGGTAGCACCAACACCTCCCATGGGACCAATGTGACTCGTAGAAACTGACCGCGCAGTCGTGGGACCCCCAATTTGAGAATACAATGATAATTTGAATATTTCTACACAGGCAAAATACGGCGTTAGTGGGGAAAAACCTGAAACAGTCCTCAAACGGCCCCGTGGGAGCCACCAACACCTCCCATGGGACCAATGTGACTGGTAGGAACTGACCGCGCAGTCGCGAGACTCCTGCTTTGGGAATATGACGATAATTTGAATATTTCTAGACTTAGGCTTAAAAACATGGCTTTAGATGGTGAAAACTCGAAACAGCCCCCGAACAGCCCGATGGGTGGCACCAATACCTCCCACGGGATAAATAAAACTCGTAGGAACTGACCGCATAGCCGCGGCACTCCCGGTTTGAGAATACAATGATAATTTGCATAATTTTCGACTTAGGCTTAAAAACATGGCGTTAGAAGGTGAAAATCAGAAACAACACCCGAACGACCCCGTAGGTGGCACCAACGCCTCCCACGGGACCAATATATCTCGTAGGAACTGACCCGCGCAGCCGCGGGACTCCCGGTTTGAAAATACAATGATAATTTGTATATTTCTACTTAGGCTTAAAAACATGGCGTTAGCGGGTGAAAACCCAAAATAGCCCCCGAACGGCCCCGTGGGTGGCACCAACACCTCCCACGGGACCAATGTGACTCATAGGAACTGACCGCACAGTCGCGGGACTCCCGGTTTGAGAATACGATGATAATTTGCATATTTCTACACCTAGGCAAAATATGGCGTTTGTGGGGGGAAACCCGAAATAGTCCTCAAACGGCCCCGTGGGAGCCACCAACACCTCCCATTGGACCAACGTGACTGGTAGGAACTGATCGCACCGCCGCGGGACTCCCAGTTTGGGAATACAATGATAATTTGCATACTTCCAGACTTAGGCTTAAAAACATGGCATTAGTGGGGGAAAACCCGAAACAACCCCCGAACGGCCCCGTGGGTGTCACCAACACCTCCCACGGGACCAATGTAACTCGTAGGAACTAAACATGCAGCCACGAGGCTCCCTATTTGAGAATACTATGATAATTTACATAATCCTAGACTTAGGCTTAAAAACATGGCGTTAGTGGGTGAAAATCAAAAACAGCCCCCTAACGGCCCCGTGGGTGGTACCAACACCACCCACGGGACCAATTTAACTCATATAAAGCAACCGCGCAGCCGCGGGTCTCTCAGTTATAGAATAAGACAGTAATTTTCTTAAAAACATGGTGTTAGTGGGGGAAAACTCGAAACAGCACCCGAACGGCCCCGTGGGTGGCACCAAAACCTCCCACGGGACCAATGTGACTCGTAGAAACTGACTGTGTAGCCGCGGGACTCCCGGTTTGAGAATACAATGGTAATTTGAATATTTCTAGACTTAGGCTTAAAAACATGGCATTAGTGGGTGAAAACTCAAAACAGCCCATGTACGGCCCCGTGTGTGGTACCAATACCTCCCACTGGACCAATGTAACTCGTAGGAACAGTTCACGTAGTCGCGGGACTCCCGGTTTGTGAATACGATGGTAATTTTACTATATCTAGACTTAGGCTTAAAAACATGGCTTTAGAGGTTGAAAATCCGAAACAGCCCCCGAACGGCACCGTGGGTGGCACCAACACCTCCCACGGGACCAATGTGACTCTTAGGAACTGACCGCACAGCCCTGCGACTCCCAGTTTGAGAATACGACGATAATTTGCATATTTCTAGACTTAGGTTGAAAAACATGGAGTTAGAGGGTGAAACCCCGAACGGCCTCGTGGGTGGCCCCAAAATCTCCCAAGGGACCAATATGACTCATAGGAACTGACCGCGCAGCCGTGGGACTCCCGGTTTGGGAATAAGATTGTAATTTGTATATTTCTAGACCTAGGATGAAAAACATAGCGTTAGAGGGTGACAACCCGAAACAGCCCTCGAACGGCCCCGAGGGTGGCACCAAAATCAATCTCCCACGGGACCAATCTAAATCGTAGGAACTGACCGCACACCCGTGGGACTCCCGTTTTGGGAAGAAGACGGTAATTTGCATATTTTTAGACCTAGGCTTAAAAACATGGCGTTAGAGGGTGAAAACCCGAAAAACCCTCGAATGGTCCCGTGTGTGGCACCAACACCTCCCACGGGAGCAATGTGACTCGTAGAAACTTACTGCGCAGCCCCGGGACTCCCGGTTTGAGAATACGACGATAATTTGAATATTTCTAGACATAGGCATAAAAATATGGCGTTAGTGGGTGAAAATCCAAAACAACCCCCGAACGGCCCCGTGGGTGGCCCCAACATCTCCCACGGACCAATGTGACTCGTAGGAACTGACCGCGCAGCCGTGGGACTCCTGGATTGAGAATACAATGATAATTTGCAGATTTCTAGACTTAGGTTAAGACATATGGAGTTAGAGGGTGAAAATCCAAAATAGCTCCCGAACGGCCCCGTGGGTGGCACCAACACCTCCCACGGGACCAATGTGACTCGTTGGAACTAAGTGCGCAGCAGCGAGACTCCCAGTTTGAGAATACAACGGTATTTTACATATTTCTAGACTTAGGCTGAAAAACATGGCGTTAGAGGGTGAAAACTCGAAACAGCACTCGAATAGTCCCGTGGGTGGCACCAACACCTCCCACGGGACCAATGTGACTCGTAGGAACAGACCGCGCAGCCGTAGCACTCCTGGTTTGAGAATACGATGGTAATTTGCATAATTCTATACTTAGTCTAAAAAACATGGCGTTAGAGGGTGAAAACCCGAAATAGCCCCAGAACGGTCCCATGGGTGGCACCAACACCTCCTACGGGGAAAATCGGACTTGTAAGAACTGACTGCACTGTCACGGGACTCCCGATTTGAGAATACGACGATAATTTGAATATTTCTAGACTCGGGCTTAAAAACATGGCTTTCGAGGGGGAAAACTCGAAACAGCCCCTGAACGGCCCGGTGGGTGGCACCAACACCTCCCACGGACCAATCTGACTCGTAGGAACTGACCGCACAGCCGCGGGACTCCCATTTTGAGAATACGATGATAATTTGCATATTTCTAGACTTATGCTAAAAAATATGGCGTCAGAGGGTGAAAACCCGAAATAGCCCCCGAACGGTCCCGTGGGTGGCACCAACACCTCCCACGGGACCAATGTGACTCGTAGGAATTCACTGCGCAGCCGCGGGACTCCCAGATTGAGAATACGACAATAATTCACATATTTCTAGACATAGGGTAAAAAATGGCGTAAGAGGGTGAAAACCAGAAACAGTCCCTAAACGGTCCCGTGGGTGGCCCCAACAGCTCCCATGGGACCAATGTGACTCGTACGAACTGACCGCGCAGCGTCGGGACTCCCGATTTGAGAATACAATGCTAATTTTAAAATTTCTAGATTTAGGCTTAAAAACAACATTTTAGAGGTTGAAAACCCGAAATAACTTCCGAACGGCCCCGTGGGTGGCACCAACACCTCCCACGGGACGAATGTGACTCGTAGGAACTGACCACACATCCCCGGGAGTCCCGGTTTGATAAAATGATGCTAATTTGAATATTTCTAGACTTAGGCTTAAAAACATAGCTTTAGAGGGTGAAAACCAGAAACAGCCCCCAAACGGCCCCGTGGGTGGCCCCAACATCTCCCACGGGACCAATGTGACTCGTAGAAATTGACCGGGCAGCCGTGGGACTCTCGGTTTGAGAATTCGACGATAATTTTCATATTTCTAGACTTAGGATTAAAAACATGGCGTTAGAGGGTGAAAACCCAAAACAACCCCTGAACGGCACCGTGGGTGGCACCAACACCTCCCATGGGACCAATGTGACTCGTAGGAACTGACCGCGCATGCGAGACTCTCGGTTTGAGAATACGATGGTAATTTGAATATTTCTAAACTTAGGCAAAACATTTCGTTTGTTGGGTAAAACTCGAAATAGCCCCCGTACGTCCCCGGGTGTGGAACCAACACCTCCCACGGGACGAATGTGACTCGTAGGAATTGACCGCGAAGGCCCGGGACTCCCGGTTTAAGAATACGATGGTAATTTAAATATTTCTAAACTTTGACAAAAGATGGCGTTAGTGGGTGAAAATCCGAAACAGCCCCCGAACGGCCCCGTGGATGGCACCAACACCTCCCACGGGACCAATGTGACTCGTAGGAACTGACCGTCCAGCTGCGGGACTCCCGGTTTGGGAATATAATGATAATTTGCATATTTTTAGACTTAGGCTTAAAATCATAGCGTTAGTGGGGGAGAACCCGAAACATCCCCAGAACGGCCCCGTGGGTGGCACCAACACCTCCCACGGGTCCAATGTGACTCATAGGAACTGACCGCACAGCGGCGGGGCTCCCGGTTTGAGAATACGATGATAATTTGCGTATTTCTAGACTTTGGCTAGAAAACATGACTTTAGAGGGTGAAAACCCAAAACAGCCCCAGAATGGTCCCGTGGGTGGGACCAACACCTCCCACGGGACCAATGTGGCTCGCATGATATGACCGCGTAGTCGCGAGATTCCCAGTTTGATAATACTACGGTAATTTGCATATTTCTAGACTTAGGCTGAAGAATATGGCGTTAAAGGTTGAAAACTCGAAACAGCACCCAAATGGTCCCGTGGGTGGCACTAACACCTCCCACGGGACCAATGTAACTCGTAGGAACTGACCGACCAGCTGTGGGACTCCCGGTTTGAGTATACGATGATAATTTTCATATTTCTATACTTAAGCTTAAAAACATGGCATTAGCGGGTGAAAACCAAAAATAACCCCGAACTCACCCCGTGGGTGGCACCGACACCTCCCACTGGACCAATGTGACTTGTAGGAACTGACTGAGCAGTCGCGGGACGCTCGGTTTGAGAATACGATAGTAATTTGAATATTTCTAGACTTAGGCTTAAAAACATGGCTTTTAAAGGTGAAAAGTCGATACAGCCCTTGAATGGCCCCGTGGCTGGTACCAACAACTCCCACGGGACCAATGTGACTCGTAGGAACTGATCGCACAACCGCGGGACACTCGGTTTGAGAATACGACGATAATTTGCATATTTCTTGACTTAGGCTGAAAAACATGGCGTTAGAGGGTGAAAACCCGAAACAACTGCCGAACGATCCCGTGGCTGGCACCAACACCTCCCACGGAACCATTGTGACTCGTAGGAATTCACCGCGCAGCCGCGGGATTCCCAGATTGAGAATATGATGATAATTTGCATATTTCTAGACATAGGCTAAAAAAATGGCGTTAGAGGGTGAAAATCCGAAATAGTCTCTGAACGGTCCTGTGGGTGTCCCCAGCACCTCCCATGGGGCCAATGTGACTCGTAGGAACTGACCGCGCAACCCCGGGACTCCTGCTTGAGGATACGATGCTTATTATAAAATTTCTAGATTTAGGCTTAAAAATATAGCTTTAGAGGGTGAAAAGCCGAAACAGCTTCCGAACAGCCCCGTGGGTGGCACCAACACCTCCCACGGGACGTATGTGACTCGTAGGAACTAACCGTGCAGCCCCGAGAGTCCCGGTTTGATAATACGATTGTAATTTGAATATTTTTAGACTTAGGCTAAAAAATATGGCTTTAGAGGGTGAAAACACGAAACAACCCCCAAACGGCCCCGTGGGTGGCCCCAACATCTCCCACGGGACCAATGTGACTCGTAGGAACTAACCGCGTAGCCGTGAGACTCCCGGTTTGAGAATTTGACGATAATTTGCATATCTAGAATTATGTTTAAAAACATAGCGTTAGAGGGTGAAAACCCAAAATAGCCCCCGAACGGCCCTGTGGGTGGCACCAACACCTCCCATGGGACTAATGTGACTCGTAGGAACTGGTCGCGCAGCCGCGAGACTCCTGGTTTGAGAATACGATGGTAATTTGAATATTTCTAGACTTAGGAAAAATATGTCGTTAGTTGGGTAAAACCCAAAAGAACCCCCGAACGGCCCCGTGGGTGGCACTAACACCTCCCACGGGACCAATGTGACTCGCAGGAACTGATCGCACAGCCGCGGGACTCCCAGTTTGAGAATACGATGGTAATTTGCATATTTCTAGACTTAGGCTCAAAAATATGTCGTTAGAGGGTGAAAACCCGAAAAAAACCCCTAAACGGTCCCATGGGTGGCACCAACACCTCCCACGGGACCAATGTGACTTGTAGGAACTAACTGCGCAGTCGCGGGACTCTCGGTTTGAGAATTCGATAGTAATTTGAATATTTCTAGACTAAGGCTGAAAAACATTGCTTTCAAGGGTGAAAACTCGAAACAGCCCCTGAACGGCCCCGTGGGTGGTACCAACACCCCCACGGGACCAATGTGACTCGTAAAAACTGACTGCGTAGTCGCGGGACTCCCGATTTGAGAATACAACGGTAATTTGAATATTTCTAGACTTAGGCTTAAAAACATGGCATTAGTGGGTGAAAACTCGAAATAGCCCACGTACGGCCCCGTGTGTGGCACCAATACCTTCCACTGGACCAATGTAACTCGTAGGAACAGTTCACGTAGTCGCGGGACTCCCGGTTTGTGAATACGATGGTAATTTTAATATATCTAGACTTAGGTTTAAAAACATGGCTTTAGAGGGTGAAAATCCGAAACAGCCCCCGAACGGCACTGTGGGTGGCACCAACACCTCCCACGGGACAATTGTGACTCGTAGGAACTGACCGCGCAGCCCTAGGACTCCCGGTTTGAGAATACGATGATAATTTGCATATTTTAAGACTTAAGTTGAAAAACATGGCGTTAGAGGGTGAAAACCCGAAACAACCCCAGAACGGCCCCGTGGGTGGCCCCAAAATCTCCCAAGGGACCAATCTGAATCGTAGGAACTGACCGCGCAGCCGTGGGACTCCCGATTTGGGAATAAGACGGTAATTTGTATATTTCTAGACCTAGGATTAAAAACATAGCGTTAGAGGGTGAAAACCCGAAACAACCCTCGAATGGTCCCATGTGTGGCACCAATACCTCCCACGGGACCAATGTAACTCGCAGGAACTGACCGCGCAGCTTCGGGACTCCCAATTTTAGAATACGATGGTAATTTAAAAATTTCTAGACTTAGGCTTAAAAATATGGTGTTAGAGGGTGAAAACCCGAAACAGCCCTCGAACGGCCCCGAGAGTGGCACCAAAATCTCCCACGAGACCAATCTAAATCGTATGAACTCACCGCACAGCCGTGAGACTCCCGATTTGGGAAGAAGATGGTAATTTGCATATTTTTAGACCTAGGCTTAAAAACATGGTGTTAGAGGGTGAAAACCCTAAACAACCCTCGAATGGTCCCGTGTGTGGCACCAACACCTCCCACGGGACCAATGTGACTCGTAGGAACTGACCGCGTAGCTCCGGGACTCCCGGTTTGAGAATTTGATGGTAATTTGAATATTTCTAGACTTAGGCATAAAAATATGGCGTTAGTGGGTGAAAATCCAAAACAACTCCCAAACGGCCCCGTGGGTGGCCCCAACATCTCCCACGGACCAATGTGACTCGTAGGAACTGACCGCGCAGCCGTGGGACTCCCAGATTGAGAATACGATGATAATTTGCATATTTCTAGACTTAGGACTAAACACATGGAGTTAGAGGGTGAAAATCCGAAATAGCCCCCGAACGGCCCCGTGGGTGGCACCAACACCTCCCACGGGACCAATGTGACTCGTTGGAACTGAGTGCGCAGCAGCGACACTCCCAGTTTGAGAATACGACAGTAATTTACATATTTATAGACTTTGGCTGAAAAACATGGTGTAAGAGGGTGAAAACTCGAAACAGCACACGAATGGTCCCGTGGGTGGCACCAACACCTCCCACGGGACCAATCTGACTCGTAGGAACAGACCGCGCAGCCGCAAGACTCCTGGTTTGAGAATACGATGGTAATTTGCATATTTCTAGACTTAGGCTAAAAAACATGGCGTTAGAGGGTGAAAACCCGAAACATCCCCTGAACGGTCCCATGGGTGGCACCAACACCTCCCACGGGGAAAATCGGACTTGTAGGAACTGACTGCACAGTCACGGGACTCCCAGTTTGAGAATACGACGATAATTTGAAGATTTCTAAACTTAGGCTTAAAAACATGGCTTTGGAGGGTGAAAACTCGAAACAGCCCCCGAACGGCCCGGTGGGTGGCACCAACACCTCCCACGGGACCAATCTGACTCGTAGGAACTGACCACGCAGCCGCGAGACTCCCATTTTGAGAATACAATGATAATTTGCATATTTCTAGACTTATGCTGAAAAACATGGCGTGAGAGGGTGAAAACCCGAAACAGCCCCCGAACGGTCCCGTGGGTGGCACCAACACCTCCCACGGGACCAATGTGACTCGTAGGAATTCACTGCGCAACCGCGGGACTTCTAGATTGAGAATACGAAAATAATTCACATATTTCTAGAAATAGGGTAAAAAAATGGCGTAAGAGGGTGAAAACCCGAAACAGTCCCTGAACGGTCCCGTGGGTGGCCCCAACACCTCCCATGGGACCAATGTGACTCGTACGAACTGACCGCGCAGCGTCGGGACTCCCGATTTGAGAATACGATGCTAATTTGAAAATTTATAGATTTAGGCTTAAAAACATTGTTTTAGAGGTTTAAAACCCGAAATAACTTCCGGACGGCCCTGTGGGTGGCACCAACACCTCCCACGGGACGAATGTGACTCGTAGGAACTGACCGCGCAGCCCCGGGAGTCCCAGTTTGATAATACGATGCCAATTTGAATATTTCTAGACTTAGGCTTAAAAACATGGCTTTAGAGGGTGAAAACCCGAAACAGCCCCCAAACGGCCCCGTGGGTGGCCATAACATCTCCCACGGGACCAATGTGACTCCTAGGAACTGATCGCGCAGCCGTGGGACTCTTGGTTTGACAATTCGATGATAATTTGCGTATTTCTAGACTTAGGATTAAAAACATGACGTTAGAGGGTGAAAACCCAAAACAGCCCCCGAACGGCACCGTGGGTGGCACCAACACCTCCCATGGGACCAATGTGACTCGTAGGAACTGACCGCGTAGGCGAGACTCCTGGTTTTAGAATACGATGGTAATTTTAATATTTCTAAACTTAGGCAAAACATTTTGTTTGTTGGGTAAAACCCGAAACATCCCCCGTACGGCCCCGTGTGTGGCACCAACACCTCCCACGAAATGAATGTGACTCGTAGGAACTGACCGCGAAGGCCGGGGACTCCCGGTTTAAGAATACGACGGTAATTTGAATATTTCTAAACTTTGACAAAAGATGGCGTTAGTGGGTGAAAATCCGAAATATCCCCCGAACGGCCCCGTGAGTGGCACCAACACCTCCCACGGGACCAATGTAACTCATAGGAACTCACCGCACAGCGGCGGGGCTCCCGGTTTGAGAATACGATGATAATTTGCATATTTCTAGACTTTGGCTAGAAAACATGGCTTTAGAGGGTGAAAACCCAAAACAACCCCCGAATGGCCCCGTGGGTGGCACCAACACCTCCCACGGAACTAATGTGACTCGCAGGAACTGATCGCACAACCGCGGGACACTCGGTTTGAGAATACGACGATAATTTGCATATTTCTTGACTTAGGCTGAAAAACATGGCGTTAGAGGGTGAAAACCCGAAACAACTGCCGAACGATCCCGTGGCTGGCACCAACACCTCCCACGGAACCATTGCGACTCGTAGGAATTCACCGCGCAGCCGCGGGATTCCCAGATTGAGAATATGATGATAATTTGCATATTTCTAGACATAGGCTAAAAAAATGGCGTTAGAGGGTGAAAATCCGAAATAGTCTCTGAACGGTCCTGTGGGTGTCCCCAGCACCTCCCATGGGGCCAATGTGACTCGTAGGAACTGACCGCGCAACCCCGGGACTCCTGCTTGAGGATACGATGCTTATTATAAAATTTCTAGATTTAGGCTTAAAAATATAGCTTTAGAGGGTGAAAAGCCGAAACAGCTTCCGAACAGCCCCGTGGGTGGCACCAACACCTCCCACGGGACGTATGTGACTCGTAGGAACTAACCGTGCAGCCCCGAGAGTCCCGGTTTGATAATACGATTGTAATTTGAATATTTTTAGACTTAGGCTAAAAAATATGGCTTTAGAGGGTGAAAATACGAAACAACCCCCAAACGGCCCCGTGGGTGGCCCCAACATCTCCCACGGGACCAATGTGACTCGTAGGAACTAACCGCGTAGCCGTGAGACTCCCGGTTTGAGAACTTGACGATAATTTGCATATCTAGACTTGTGTTTAAAAACATAGCGTTAGAGGGTGAAAACCCAAAATAGCCCCCGAACGGCCCTGTGGGTGGCACCAACACCTCCCATGGGACTAATGTGACTCGTAGGAACTGGTCGCGCAGCCGCGAGACTCCTGGTTTGAGAATACGATGGTAATTTGAATATTTCTAGACTTAGGAAAAATATGTCGTTAGTTGGGTAAAACCCAAAACAACCCCCGAACAGCCCCGTGGGTGGCACTAACACCTCCCACGGGACCAATGTGACTCGCAGGAACTGATCGCACAGCCGCGGGACTCCCAGTTTGAGAATACGATGGTAATTTGCATATTTCTAGACTTAGGCTCAAAAATATGTCGTTAGAGGGTGAAAACCCGAAAAAACCCCTAAACGGTCCCATGGGTGGCACCAACACCTCCCACGGGACCAATGTGACTTGTAGGAACTAACTGCGCAGTCGCGGGACTCTCGGTTTGAGAATTCGATAGTAATTTGAATATTTCTAGACTAAGGCTGAAAAACATTGCTTTCAAGGGTGAAAACTCGAAACAGCCCCTGAACGGCCCCGTGGGTGGTACCAACACCCCCACGGGACCAATGTGACTCGTAAAAACTGACTGTGTAGTCGCGGGACTCCCGATTTGAGAATACAACGGTAATTTGAATATTTCTAGACTTAGGCTTAAAAACATGGCATTAGTGGGTGAAAACTCGAAATAACCCACGTACGGCCCCGTGTGTGGCACCAATACCTTCCACTGGACCAATGTAACTCGTAGGAACAGTTCACGTAGTCGCGGGACTCCCGGTTTGTGAATACGATGGTAATTTTAATATATCTAGACTTAGGTTTAAAAACATGGCTTTAGAGGGTGAAAATCCGAAACAGCCCCCGAACGGCACTGTGGGTGGCACCAACACCTCCCACGGGACAATTGTGACTCGTAGGAACTGACCGCGCAGCCCTAGGACTCCCGGTTTGAGAATACGATGATAATTTGCATATTTTAAGACTTAAGTTGAAAAACATGGCGTTAGAGGGTGAAAACCCGAAACAACCCCAGAACGGCCCCGTGGGTGGCCCCAAAATCTCCCAAGGGACCAATCTGAATCGTAGGAACTGACCGCGCAGCCGTGGGACTCCCGATTTGGGAATAAGACGGTAATTTGTATATTTCTAGACCTAGGATTAAAAACATAGCGTTAGAGGGTGAAAACCCGAAACAACCCTCGAATGGTCCCATGTGTGGCACCAATACCTCCCACGGGACCAATGTAACTCGCAGGAAATGACCGCGCAGCTTCGGGACTCCCAATTTTAGAATACGATGGTAATTTAAATATATCTAGACTTAGGCTTAAAAATATGGTGTTAGAGGGTGAAAACCCAAAACAGCCCTCGAACGGCCCCGAGAGTGGCACCAAAATCTCCCACGAGACCAATCTAAATCGTATGAACTCACCGCATAGCCGTGAGACTCCCGATTTGGGAAGAAGACGGTAATTTGCATATTTTTAGACCTAGGCTTAAAAACATGGTGTTAGAGGGTGAAAACCCTAAACAACCCTCGAATGGTCCCGTGTGTGGCACCAACACCTCCCACGGGACCAATGTGACTCGTAGGAACTGACCGCGTAGCTCCGGGACTCCCGGTTTGAGAATACGATGGTAATTTGAATATTTCTAGACTTAGGCATAAAAATATGGCGTTAGTGGGTGAAAAACCAAAACAACTCCCAAACGGCCCCGTGGGTGGCCCCAACATCTCCCACGGACCAATGTGACTCGTAGGAACTGACCGCGCAGCCGTGGGACTCCCAGATTGAGAATACGATGATAATTTGCATATTTCTAGACTTAGGACTAAACACATGGAGTTAGAGGGTGAAAATCCGAAATAGCCCCCGAACGGCCCCGTGGGTGGCACCAACACCTCCCACGGGACCAATGTGACTCGTTGGAACTGAGTGCGCAGCAGCGACACTCCCAGTTTGAGAATACGACAGTAATTTACATATTTCTAGACTTTGGCTGAAAAACATGGTGTAAGAGGGTGAAAACTCGAAACAGCACACGAATGGTCCCGTGGGTGGCACCAACACCTCCCACGGGACCAATCTGACTCGTAGGAACAGACCGCGCAGCCGCAAGACTCCTGGTTTGAGAATACGATGGTAATTTGCATATTTCTAGACTTAGGCTAAAAAACATGGCGTTAGAGGGTGAAAACCCGAAACATCCCCTGAACGGTCCCATGGGTGGCACCAACACCTCCCACGGGGAAAATCGGACTTGTAGGAACTGACTGCACAGTCACGGGACTCCCAGTTTGAGAATACGACGATAATTTGAAGATTTCTAAACTTAGGCTTAAAAACATGGCTTTGGAGGGTGAAAACTCGAAACAGCCCCCGAACGGCCCGGTGGGTGGCACCAACACCTCCCACGGGACCAATCTGACTCGTAGGAACTGACCACGCAGCCGCGGGACTCCCATTTTGAGAATACAATGATAATTTGCATATTTCTAGACTTATGCTGAAAAATATGGCGTGAGAGGGTGAAAACCCGAAACAGCCCCCGAACGGTCCCGTGGGTGGCACCAACACCTCCCACGGGACCAATGTGACTCGTAGGAATTCACTGCGCAACCGCGGGACTCCTAGATTGAGAATACGAAAATAATTCACATATTTCTAGAAATATGGTAAAAAAATGGCGTAAGAGGGTGAAAACCCGAAACAGTCCCTGAATGGTCCCGTGGGTGGCCCCAACACCTCCCATGGGACCAATGTGACTCGTACGAACTGACCGCGCAGCGTCGGGACTCCCGATTTGAGAATACGATGCTAATTTGAAAATTTATAGATTTAGGCTTAAAAACATTGTTTTAGAGGTTTAAAACCCGAAACAACTTCCGAACGGCCCCGTGGGTGGCGCCAACACCTCCCACGGGACGAATGTGACTCGTAGGAACTGACCGCGCAGCCCCGGGAGTCCCAGTTTGATAATACGATACCAATTTGAATATTTCTAGACTTAGGCTTAAAAACATGGCTTTAGAGGGTGAAAACCCGAAACAGCCCCCAAACGGCCCCGTGGGTGGCCATAACATCTCCCACGGGACCAATGTGACTCCTAGGAACTGATCGCGCAACCGTGGGACTCTTGGTTTGAGAATTCGATGATAATTTGCATATTTCTAGACTTAGGATTAAAAACATGACGTTAGATGGTGAAAACCCAAAACAGCCCCCGAACGGCACCGTGGGTGGCACCAACACCTCCCATGGGACCAATGTGACTCGTAGGAACTGACCGTGCAGGCGAGACTCCTAGTTTTAGAATACGATGGTAATTTTAATATTTCTAAACTTAGGCAAAACATTTCGTTTGTTGGGTAAAACCCGAAACATCCCCCATACGGCCCCGTGTGTGGCACCAACACCTCCCACGAAATGAATGTGACTCGTAGGAACTGACCGCGAAGGCCGGGGACTCCCGGTTTAAGAATACGACGGTAATTTGAATATTTCTAAACTTTGACAAAAGATGGCGTTAGTGGGTGAAAATCCGAAATATCCCCCGAACGGCCCCGTGAGTGGCACCAACACCTCCCACGGGACCAATGTAACTCATAGGAACTCACCGCACAGCGGCGGGGCTCCTGGTTTGAGAATACGATGATAATTTGCATATTTCTAGACTTTGTCTAGAAAACATGGCTTTAGAGGGTGAAAACCCAAAACAACCCCGGAATGGCCCCGTGGGTGGCACCAACACCTCCCACGGAACTAATGTGACTCGCAGGAACTGATCGCACAACCGCGGGACACTCGGTTTGAGAATACGACGATAATTTGCATATTTCTTGACTTAGGCTGAAAAACATGGCGTTAGAGGGTGAAAACCCGAAACAACTGCCGAACGATCCCGTGGCTGGCACCAACACCTCCCACGGAACCATTGTGACTCGTAGGAATTCACCCCGCAGCCGCGGGATTCCCAGATTGAGAATATGATGATAATTTGCATATTTCTAGACATAGGCTAAAAAAATGGCGTTAGAGGGTGAAAATCCGAAATAGTCTCTGAACGGTCCTGTGGGTGTCCCCAGCACCTCCCATGGGGCCAATGTGACTCGTAGGAACTGACCGCGCAACCCCGGTACTCCTGCTTGAGGATACGATGCTTATTATAAAATTTCTAGATTTAGGCTTAAAAATATAGCTTTAGAGGGTGAAAAGCCGAAACAGCTTCCGAACAGCCCCGTGGGTGGCACCAACACCTCCCACGGGACGTATGTGACTCGTAGGAACTAACCGCGCAGCCCCGAGAGTCCCGGTTTGATAATACGATTGTAATTTGAATATTTTTAGACTTAGGCTAAAAAATATGGCTTTAGAGGGTGAAAACACGAAACAACCCCCAAACGGCCCCGTGGGTGGCCCCAACATCTCCCACGGGACCAATGTGACTCGTAGGAACTAACCGCGTAGCCGTGAGACTCCCGGTTTGAGAATTTGATGATAATTTGCATATCTAGACTTATGTTTAAAAACATAGCGTTAGAGGGTGAAAACCCAAAATAGCCCCCGAACGGCCCTGTGGGTGGCACCAACACCTCCCATGGGACTAATGTGACTCGTAGGAACTGGTCGCGCAGCCGCGAGACTCCTGGTTTGAGAATACGATGGTAATTTGAATATTTCTAGACTTAGGAAAAATATGTCGTTAGTTGGGTAAAACCCAAAACAACCCCCGAACGGCCCCGTGGGTGGCACTAACACCTCCCACGGGACCAATGTGACTCGCAGGAACTGATCGCACAGCCGCGGGACTCCCAGTTTGAGAATACGATGGTAATTTGCATATTTCTAGACTTAGGCTCAAAAATATGTCGTTAGAGGGTGAAAACCCGAAAAAACCCCTAAACGGTCCCATGGGTGGCACCAACACCTCCCACGGGACCAATGTGACTTGTAGGAACTAACTGCGCAGTCGCGGGACTCTCGGTTTGAGAATTCGATAGTAATTTGAATATTTCTAGACTAAGGCTGAAAAACATTGCTTTCAAGGGTGAAAACTCGAAACAGCCCCTGAACGGCCCCGTGGGTGGTACCAACACCCCCACGGGACCAATGTGACTCGTAAAAACTGACTGCGTAGTCGCGGGACTCCCGATTTGAGAATACAACGGTAATTTGAATATTTCTAGACTTAGGCTTAAAAACATGGCATTAGTGGGTGAAAACTCAAAATAGCCCACGTACGGCCTCGTGTGTGGCACCAATACCTTCCACTGGACCAATGTAACTCGTAGGAACAGTTCACGTAGTCGCGGGACTCCCGGTTTGTGAATACGATGGTAATTTTAATATATTTAGACTTAGGTTTAAAAACATGGCTTTAGAGGGTGAAAATCCGAAACAGCCCCCGAACGGCACTGTGGGTGGCACCAACA
This sequence comes from Sambucus nigra, assembly GCA_949130495.1. Lineage (NCBI taxonomy): Eukaryota > Viridiplantae > Streptophyta > Magnoliopsida > Dipsacales > Adoxaceae > Sambucus > Sambucus nigra. The sequence continues at coordinate 445,507,903 of OX422218.1, read as the reverse complement.
CCTCCCACGGGACAATTGTGACTCGTAGGAACTGACCGCGCAGCCCTAGGACTCCCGGTTTGAGAATACGATGATAATTTGCATATTTTAAGACTTAAGTTGAAAAACATGGCGTTAGAGGGTGAAAACCCGAAACAACCCCAAAACGGCCCCGTGGGTGGCCCCAAAATCTCCCAAGGGACCAATCTGAATCGTAGGAACTGACCGCGCAGCCGTGGGACTCCCGATTTGGGAATAAGACGGTAATTTGTATATTTCTAGACCTAGGATTAAAAACATAGGGTTAGAGGGTGAAAACCCGAAACAACCCTCGAATGGTCCCATGTGTGGCACCAATACCTCCCATGGGACCAATGTAACTCGCAGGAACTGACCGCGCAGCTTCGGGACTCCCAATTTTAGAATACGATGGTAATTTAAATATATCTAGACTTAGGCTTAAAAATATGGTGTTAGAGGGTGAAAACCCGAAACAGCCCTCGAACGGCCCCGAGAGTGGCACCAAAATCTCCCACGAGACCAATCTAAATCGTATGAACTCACCGCACAGCCGTGAGACTCCCGATTTGGGAAGAAGACGGTAATTTGCATATTTTTAGACCTAGGCTTAAAAACATGGTGTTAGAGGGTGAAAACCCTAAACAACCCTCGAATGGTCCCGTGTGTGGCACCAACACCTCCCACGGGACCAATGTGACTCGTAGGAACTGACCGCGTAGCTCCGGGACTCCCGGTTTGAGAATACGATGGTAATTTGAATATTTCTAGACTTAGGCATAAAAATATGGCGTTAGTGGGTGAAAAACCAAAACAACTCCCAAACGGCCCCGTGGGTGGCCCCAACATCTCCCACGGACCAATGTGACTCGTAGGAACTGACCGCGCAGCCGTGGGACTCCCAGATTGAGAATACGATGATAATTTGCATATTTCTAGACTTAGGACTAAACACATGGAGTTAGAGGGTGAAAATCCGAAATAGCCCCCGAACGGCCCCGTGGGTGGCACCAACACCTCCCACGGGACCAATGTGACTCGTTGGAACTGAGTGCGCAGCAGCGACACTCCCAGTTTGAGAATACGACAGTAATTTACATATTTATAGACTTTGGCTGAAAAACATGGTGTAAGAGGGTGAAAACTCGAAACAGCACACGAATGGTCCCGTGGGTGGAACCAACACCTCCCACGGGACCAATCTGACTCGTAGGGACATACACGATGGTAATTTGCACATTTCTAGACTTAGGCTAAAAAACATGGCGTTAGAGGATGAAAACCCGAAACATCCCCTGAACGGTCCCATGGGTGGCACCAACACCTCCCACGGGGAAAATCGGACTTGTAGGAACTGACTGCACAGTCACGGGACTCCCAGTTTGAGAATACGACGATAATTTGAAGATTTCTAAACTTAGGCTTAAAAACATGGCTTTGGAGGGTGAAAACTCGAAACAGCCCCCGAACGGCCCGGTGGGTGGCACCAACACCTCCCACGGGACCAATCTGACTCGTAGGAACTGACCACGCATCCGCGGGACTCCCATTTTGAGAATACAATGAAAATTTGCATATTTCTAGACTTATACTGAAAAACATGGCGTGAGAGGGTGAAAACCCGAAACAGCCCCCGAACGGTCCCGTGGGTGGCACCAACACCTCCCACGGGACCAATGTGACTCGTAGGAATTCACTGCGCAACCGCGGGACTCCTAGATTGAGAATACGAAAATAATTCACATATTTCTAGAAATAGGGTAAAAAAATGGCGTAAGAGGGTGAAAACCCGAAACAGTCCCTGAACGGTCCCGTGGGTGGCCCCAACACCTCCCATGGGACCAATGTGACTCGTACGAACTGACCGCGCAGCGTCGGGACTCCCGATTTGAGAATACGATGCTAATTTGAAAATTTATAGATTTAGGATTAAAAACATTGTTTTAGAGGTTTAAAACCCGAAACAACTTCCGAACGGCCCCGTGGGTGGCGCCAACACCTCCCACGGGACGAATGTGACTCGTAGGAACTGACCGCGCAGCCCCGGGAGTCCCAGTTTGATAATACGATGCCAATTTGAATATCTCTAGACTTAGGCTTAAAAACATGGCTTTAGAGGGTGAAAACCCGAAACAGCCCCCAAACGGCCCCGTGGGTGGCCATAACATCTCCCACGGGACCAATGTGACTCCTAGGAACTGATCGCGCAGCCGTGGGACTCTTGGTTTGATAATTCGATGACAATTTGCATCTTTCTAGACTTAGGATTAAAAACATGACGTTAGAGGGTGAAAACCCAAAACAGCCCCCGAACGGCACCGTGGGTGGCACCAACACCTCCCATGGGACCAATGTGACTCGTAGGAACTGACCGCGCAGGCGAGACTCCTGGTTTTAGAATACGATGGTAATTTTAATATTTCTAAACTTAGGCAAAACATTTCGTTTGTTAGGTAAAACCCGAAACTTCCCCCGTACGGCCCCGTGTGTGGCACCAACACCTCCCACGAAATGAATGTGACTCGTAGGAACTGACCGCGAAGGCCGGGGACTCCCTGTTTAAGAATACGACGATAATTTAAATATTTCTAAACTTTGACAAAAGATGGCGTTAGTGGGTGAAAATCCGAAATATCCCCCGAACGGCCCCGTGAGTGGCACCAACACCTCCCACGGGACCAATGTAACTCATAGGAACTCACCGCACAACGGCGGGGCTCCCGGTTTGAGAATACGATGGTAATTTGCATATTTCTAGACTTTGGCTAGAAAACATGGCTTTAGAGGGTGAAAACCCAAAACAACCCCCGAATGGCCCCGTGGGTGGCACCAACACCTCCCACGGAACTAATGTGACTCGCAGGAACTGATCGCGCAGCCGCGAGACTCCCAGTTTGAGAATACTACGGTAATTTGCATATTTCTAGACTTAGGCTGAAAAACATGGCGTTAAAGGGTGAAAACCCGAAACAGCACCCGAATGGTCCCGTGGGTGGCACTAACACCTCCCACGGGACCAATGTGACTCGTAGGAACTGACCGCGCAGCCGTGGGACTCCCGATTTGAGAATACGATGATAATTTGCATATTTCTAGACTTAGGCTTAAAAACATGGCGTTAGCGGGTGAAAACCCAGAATAACTCCCGAACGGTCCCGTGGGTGGCACCAACACCTCCCACTGGACCAATGTGACTTGTAAGAACTGACTGCACAGTCGCAGGACGCTCGGTTTGAGAATACGATAGTAATTTGAATATTTCTAGACTTAGGCTTAAAAACATGGCTTTTAAAGGTGAAAAGTCAATAAAACCCTTTAATAGCCCCGTGGTTGGTACCAACACCTCCCACGGGACCAATGTGACTCGTAGGAACTGACCGCACAGCCGCGGGACACCCGATTTGAGAATACGACGATAATTTGCATATTTCTTGACTTAGGCTGAAAAACATGCCGTTAGAGGGTGAAAACCCAAAACAGCCCCCGAACGATCCCGTGGGTGGCACCAACACCTCCCACGGGACCATTGTGACTCGTAGGAATTCACCGTGCAACCGCGGGACTCCCAGATTGAGAATATAATGATAATTTGCATATTTCTAGACATAGGCTAAAAAAATGGAGTTAGAGGGTGAAAACCCGAAATAGTCTCTGAACTGTCCCGTGGGTGGCCCCAACACCTCCCACGGGACCAATGTGACACGTAGGAACTGACCGCGCAACCCCGAGACTCCTGCTTTGAGAATACGATGGTAATTTGAAAATTTCTAGATTTTGGCTTAAAAGCATAGCTTTAGAGGGTGAAAACTCGAAACAGATTCCGAACGTCCCCATGGGTGGCACCAACAGCTCCCACGGGACGAATGTGACTCGTAGGAACTGACCGCGCAGCCCCGGGAGTCCCGGTTTGATAATACGATGGTAATTTGAATATTTCTATACTTAGGCTAAAAAAATGGCTTTAGAGGGTGAAAACACAAAACAACCCAAAAAACGGCCCTGTGGGTCGCCCCAACATCTCCCACGGGACCAATGTGACTCGTAGGAATTGATCGCGCAGCCCTGGGACTCCCGGTTTGAGAATATGATGATAATTTGCATATCTAGACTTATGTTTAAAAGCATAGGGTTAGAGGGTGAAAACCCAAAATAGCCCCCTAACGGCCCTGTGGGTGTCACCAACACCTCCCATGGGACCAATGTGACTAGTAGGAACTCGTCGCGCAGCCGCGAGACTCCCGGTTTGAGAATACGATGGTAATTTGAATATTTCTAGACTTAGGAAAAACATTTCGTTAGTTGGGTAAAACCCAAAACAACCCCCGAACGGCCCCGTGGGTCGCACCAACACCTGCCACGGGACCAATGTGACTCGCAGGAACTGATCGTACAGCCGCGGGACTCCCAGTTTGAGAATACAACGGTAATTTGCCTATTTCTACACTTAGGCTCAAAAATATGGCGTTAGAGGGTGAAAACCCGAAAAAACCCCTAAACGGTCCCGTGGGTGGTACCAACACCTCCTACGGGACCAATGTGACTTGTAGGAACTGACTACGCAGTCGCGGGACTCACGGTTTGAGAATTTGATAGTAATTTGAATATTTCTAGACTTAGGCTTAAAAACATTACTTTCAAGGGTGAAAACTCGATACAGCCCCTGAATGTCCCCGTGGGTGGTACCAACACCCCCACGGGACCAATGTGACTCGTAGGAATTGACCGCGCAGCAGAGGGACTCCCGGTTTGAGAATACGACGATAATTTGCGTATTTATAGACTTAGGCTACAAAACATGGCATTGGAGGGTGAAAACCCGAATCAACCCCCGAACGGTCCTGTGGGTGGCACCAACACCTCCCTCGGGACCAATGTGACTCGTAGGAATTCACCGCGCAGTCGCGGGACTCCCAATTTGGGAATACGATGCTAATTTAATATTTCTAGACTTAGACTGAAAAACATAGTGTTAGAGGGTGAAAACACGAAACAGCCCCTAAACGGTCTCGTGCGTGGCACCAACACCTCCCACGGGACCAATCGGATTTGTAGGAACTAACTGCGAAGTCATGGGATGTCCGATTTGAGAATATGATGCTAATTTGAATATTTATGGACTTAGGCTTAAAAACATGGCTTTCGAGGGTGAAAACTTGAAACAACCCCGAATGGCCCGGTGGGCGGCACCAACACCTCCCGGTTGGAGAATACGGCGATAATTTGCATATTTCTATACTTTGGCTTAAAAACATGGCGTTAGATGGTGAAAATCCGAAACAACCCTCGAACGGCCCTGTGGGAGCCACCAAATCCTCCCATGGGACCAATGTGACTGGTAGGAACTGACTGGAGCCACGGTACTCCCGGTTTGGGAATACGACGGTAATTTGCATATTTCTAGACTTAGGCTTAAAAACATGGCGTTAGAGGTGAAAATCCAAAACAACCCCCGAACGGACCCGTGGGTGGAACCAACACCACCCACGGGACCAATGTGACTCGTTGGAACTTACCGCGGAGCTGCGGGACTCGCGGTTTGAGAATCCGACGATAATTTGCATAATTTTTTACTTACGCTTAAAAACATTGCTTTAGTGGGTGAAAATCGAAAATAGCCCCCGAACGGCCCCGTGGGTGGCACCGACACCTCCCACGGGACCAATGTAACTCGTAGGAAATGTCCGCGCAGTCACGGGACTCCCGGTTTGAGAATACGATGGTAATTTAATTATTTCTAGACTTAGCCTTAAAAACATGGCTTTAGAGGGTGAAAATACGAAACAGCCCCCGAACGGACCCGTGGGTGACACCAACGCCTCCCACGGGACCAATGTAACTCGTAGGAACTGAACGCGCAGCCGCATGACTTCCGGTTTGAGAATATGATGGTAATTTGAATATTTCTAGACTTAGGCTAAAAAATGTGGCTTTAGAGGGTGAGAATCCGAAACAGCCCCCTAACGGCCCCGTGGGTGGCATCAACACCACCCATGGGACCAATCTGACTCGTAGGAACTTACCGCGCAACCGCGGGACTCCCGGTTTGAGAATATGAGGATAATTTGCATATTTCTAGACTTAGGCTTAAAAACATGGCATTAGTGGGAGAAAACCCGAAACAACTCCCGAACGGCCCCGTGGGTGTCACCAACACCTCCCATGGGACCAATGTAACTCGCAGGAACTAACCGCACAGCCGCGGGACTCCCGATTTGAGAATATGATGATAATTTGTATATTTCTAGACTTAGGCTTACAAACATGACTATAGAGGGTGAAAACCCGAAATAGCCCCCGAACGGCTCCGTGGGTGGCACCAACATCTCTCACGGGACCAATGTGACTCGTAGAAACTGAACGCGCAGTCGTGGGACTCCCGAATTGAGAATACAACCCCAATTTGAATATTTCTAGACTTAGGCTTAAAAACATGGCATTAGTGGGTGAAAACTCGAAACAGCCCACGTACGGCCCCGTGTGTGGCACCAACACCTCCCACTTGACCAATGTAACTCGTAGGAACTATTCACGTGGCCGTGGGACTCCTAATTTGTGAATACCATAGTAATTTGAATATATCTAGACTTAGGCTTAAAAACATGGCTTTAGAGGGTCAAAACTTGAAACAGCCCCTGAACGGCCCCGTGGGTGGCACCAAGACCTTCCATGGTACCAATGTGACTCGTAGAAACTGATCGCGCAGTCGCGGGACTCCCTATTTGAGATTACGACGGTAATATGAATATTTTTAGACTTAGGCTTAAAAACATGGCGTTAGTGGGTGGAAACCCAAAACAACCCCCAAATGGCCCCGTGGGTGGCACCAACACCTCCCACGGGACCAATGTGACTCGTAAGAACTGATCGCACAGTCGCAAGACTCCCGGTTTGAGAATACAATGGTAATTTGCATAGTTTTCGGCTTAGGCTTAAAATCATAGCATTAGTTGGTGAAAATCGGAAACAACCCCCGAACGGTCCCTTGGGTGGCATCAATGCCTCCCACGGGACCAATGTAACTCGTAGGAACTGACCGCGTAGTCGCAGGACTCCCGGTTTGAGAATACGATAGTAATTTAGATATTTCTAGACTTACGCTTAAAAATATGGCTTTAGAGGGTGAAAATCGGAAACACCCCCGAACGGCCCCATGGGTGGCACCAACACCTCCCACGGGACCAATGTGACTCGCAGGAACTGTCCGCGCAGCCGCGGGACACCCGATTTGAGAATACGACGATAATTTGCATATTTCTAGACTTAGGCTTAAAAAAATGGCGTTAGTGGGTGAAAACTCGAAACAACCCACGTACGGCCCCGTGTGTGGCACCAACACCTCCCACTGGACCAATGTAACTCCTAGGAACTGGTCACGTAGCCGCGGGACTCCCGGTTTGTGCATACGATGGTAATTTGAATATATCTAAACTTAGGCTGAAAAACATGGCTTTAAAGGGTGAAAACCCGAAACATCCCCCTTACGGCCCCGTGGGTGGCACCAACACCTCCCATGGGACCAATGTAACTCATAGGAACTGACCACGAAGAAGCGGGACTCCCGGTTTGAGAATACGACGATAATTTGTATATTTCTAGACTTAGGCTTTAAAATATGGCGTTAGTGGGGGAAAACCCGGAACAACCCCCGAACAGCCCTGTGCGTGTCACCAACACCTCCCACGGGACCAATGAAACTCGTAGGGACTAACCACGCAACCGCGGGGCTCCCGGTTTGAGAATACGACGATAATTTGCATAATTCTATACTGAGGCTTAAAAACATGGAGTTAGTGGGAGAAAACCCAAAACAGCCCCCGAACGACCCCATGTGTGGCACCAACAACACCCACGAGACGAATGTAACTCATACGAACAAACCGCAGAGCCGAGGGACTCCCGATTTGAGATTACGACGGTAATTTGTGTATTTCTAGACTTAGGGTTTAAAACATGGCTTTAGAGGGTGAAACCCCGAAATAGCCCCCCGAGCGGCCCCGTGGGTGGCACCAACACCTCCCACGGGACCAATGTGACTCGTAAAAACTGACCGCGCAGCCGCGGGACTACCGGTTTGAGAATACGATGGTAATTTAAATATTTCTAGATTTAGGCTTAAAAACATGGCATTAGGGGGTGAAAACTCGAAATAGCCCATGTACGTCCCCGTGTGTGGCACCAACAGCTCCCACTGGACCAATGCAACTCGTAGGAACTGTTCACGTAGCCACGGGACTCCCAGTTTGAGAATACGATGGTAATTTGCATATTTTTAGACTTAGGCTGAAAAACATGGCCTTAGTGGGGGAAAACCCGAAACTACCCCCGAATGGCCTCGTGGGTGTCACCAACACCTCCCACGGGACCAATGTAACTCGTAGGAACTAACCATGCAACCACGGGGCTCCCGATTTGAGAATACGATGGTAATTTGCATAATTCTTGACTTAGGATTAAAAACATGGCATTAGTGAGTGAAAACTCAAAACAGCCAACGTACGGCCCCGCGTATGGCACCAACACATTCCACTGGACCAATGTAACTCGTAGGAACTGTTCACATAGCCGCGGGACACCCGGTTTCTGAATACGGCAGTAATTTGAATATATTTAGACTTAGGCTTAAAAACATGGCTTTAGAGTATTAGTGGCAAAATGTGGCCCAAATAATAAAACAACCCATATTAGTCCAAGCATTTAAATATGGGGCCCATGTTTAAAAGCTATGAGTTAAATATGGGGCCCATATTTCAAAGCTATGAGTTAAATATGGAGCCCATATTTGAAAGCAAAAAATCAAATATGGAGCTCAATTTTAAAAGATACAAATCAAATATAATACTCATTTTAAAAAGTTATGAGTAAAATATGAGTTTTTTTTATATATACCTCGAATTGTAATACTTAATTTAGTAGAAAAATAATGGGTTGGCGCAACCCATATTTGGTCCGCCCATATTTGGCCCGGCCCACATTTAACCCAACCCACATTTGGCCCAACCCACATTTAGCCAAACCCATATTTGACCCGCCCAAATTAGGCCCAGCCCATAATTTTGCTAGTGCTACTTTAGAGGGTGAAAAAAAAAATGGCCCCCGAACGGCCCAATGGGTGGGACCAACACCTCCCACGGGACCAATGTGACTTGTAGGAACTGATCGTGCAACCACGGGACTCCCGTTTTGGGAATACGATGGTAATTTGCATATTTCTAGACATATGCTTAAAAAAATGGCGTTAGAGGGTGAAAACCTAAAACAACCCCCGAATGGCCCCGTGGGTGACACCAACACCTCCCACGGGACCAATGTGACTCGTAGGAACTGACTGCGCAGCCCCGGGACTCCCGGTTTGATAATATGACGGTAATATGTATAATTTCCGACTTAGGCTTAAAAACATAGCGTTAGTGGGTGAAAATTGGAAACAACCCCCGAACCGCCTCGTGGGTGGCACCAACGCCTCCCACGGGACCAATGTAATTTGTAGGAACAGACCGCGCAGCCGCGGGACTACCGATTAGAGAATACGATGGTAATTTGAATATATCTAGACTTAGGCTTAAAAATGTGGCTTTAGAGGGTGAAAACCCGAAACAGCCCCCGAACGGCCCCGTGGGTGGCACCAACACCTCCCACGGGACCAATTTGACTCGTAGAAATTCACCGCACAGCCGTGGGACTTTCGAATTGAGAATATAATGATAATTTTTACATATCTACACTTAGGCTGAAAAACATGACGTTAGTGGGTGAAAACTCGAAACAGTCCCCGGACGGTCCCGAGGGTGGCACTAACACCTCCCACGGGACCAAAGTGACTCGTAGGAACTGACCGCGCAGCCGCGAGACTACCAGTTTGAGAATATGATTATAATTTGCATATTTCTAGACTTATTCTTAAAAACATGGCGTTAGAGGGTAAAAACCCAAAACAGCCCGCGAACGACCCCGTGGGTGGCACCAACACCTCTCACGGGACCAATGTGACTCGTAGGAACTGATCGTGCAGCCGCAGGACTCCTAGTTTGAGAATACGATGGTAATTTGAATATTTCTAGACTTAGGCTTAAAAACGTGGCTTTAGAGGGTGAAAATCCGAAACAGCCCCCGAATGGCCCAATGGGTGTCACCAACACCTCTCACGGGACCAATGTAACTCGTAGGAACTAACCACGCAGTCGCGGGACTCCCGGTTTGAGAATACGACGGTAATTTACATAATTCTAGACGTAGGCTTAAAAACATTGCGTTAGTGGGTGAAAATCCGAAACAGCCACCGAACGGCCCCGTGGGTGGCAGCCACACCACCCACGGGACAAATGTAACTCGTAGGAACTAACCACGCAGCCGCGGGACTCCCGGTTAGAGAATATGACGGTAATTTGGATATTTCTTTACTTAGGCTTAAAAACATGGCTTTAGAGGGTGAAAACCCGAAATAGCCCCCGAACGGCCCCGTGGGTGGCACCAACACCTCCCACGGGACTAATGTGACTCGTAGAAACTGACTGCCCAGCCGTGGGACTCCCAATTTGAGAATATGACGGTAATTTGAATATTTCTTGACTTAGGCTTAAAGACAAGGCATTAATTGGTGAAAACTCGAAATAGCCCACGTACGGCCCCATGTGTGGCACCAACACCTCCCACTGGACCAATGTAACACCTAGGAACTATTCACGTAGCCGCGGGACTCTCGGTTTGTGCATACGATGGTAATTTGAATATATCTAGACTTAGGCTTAAAAACATGACTTTAGAGGGTGAAAAGCCGAAACAGCCCCCGAACGGCCCCGTGGGTGGTACCAACACCTCCCACAGGACGAATGTGACTCGTAGGAACTAACTGCGTAGCCCCGGGACTCCCGGTTTGAGAATACGATGGTAATTTGAATATTTCAAGACTGAGGCTTAAAAACATGGCTTTAAATGGTGAAAACCCAAAACAACCCCCGTTCGGCCCCATGGGTGGCACCAACACCTCCCACGGGACCAATGTAACTCGTAGGAACTGACCACGAAGCAGCGGGACTCCCGTTTTGAGAATACGAAAATAAATTGCATATTTCTAGACTTGGGCTTAAAAATATGGTGTTAGTGGGGGAAAACCCGGAACAACCCCTGAATAGCGCCGTGGGTGTCACCAACACCTCCCACGGGACCAATGTAACTCGTAGGAACTAACCACGCAACCGCGGGGCTCCCAGTTTGAGAATACGATGGTAATTTTCATAATTCTAGACTAAGGCTTAAAAACATGGAGTTAGTGGGTGAAAATCCGAAACAGCCCCCGAACGGCCCCATGAGTGGCACCAACACCACCCACGGGACGAATGTAACTCGTACGAACAAACTGCGAAGCCGAGGGACTCCCAGTTTGATATTACGACGGTAATTTGTGTATTTCTAGACTTAGGCTTAAAAACAGGGCATTAGAGGGTGAAACCCCGTAATATACCCCAAACGGCCCCGTGGGTGGCACCAACACCTCCCATGGGACCAATGTGACTCGTAAAAACTTATCGCACATCCGCGGGACTCCCGGTTTAAGAATACAACGGTAATTTAAATATTTCTAGATTTATGCTTAAAAACATGGCATTACGGGGTGAAAACTCGAAACATCCCACGTACGTCCTCGTGTGTGGCACCAACAGCTCCCACTGGGCCAATGTAACTTGTAGGAACTATTCACGTAGCCGCGGGACTCCCGGTTTGAGAATACGATGGTAATTTGCATATTTTTAGACTTAGGCTTAAAAACATGGCGTTAGTAGGGGAAAACCCGAAATAACCCCCGAACGGCCCCGTGGGTGTCACCAACACCTCCCACGGGACCAATGTAACTCATAGGAACTAACCACGCAGCCACGGGGCTCCCCATTTGAGAATACGATGGTAAATTGCATAATTCTTGACTTAGGCTTAAAAACATGGCATTAGTGGGTGAAAACTCGAAACAGCCAACGTACGGCCCCGTGTGTGGCACCAACACCACGCACTGGACCAATGTAACTCGTAGGAACTGTTCACGTAGCCGCGGGACTCCCGGTTTTTGAATACGACAATAATTTGAATATATCTAGACTTAGGCTTAAAAACATGGCTTTAGAGGGTGAAAATAAAAAATGGCCCCCGAACGGCCCAGTGGGTGGGACCAACACCTCCCACGGGACCAATGTGACTTCTAGGAATTGATCGTACAACCATGGGACTCCCGGTTTGGGAATACTATGGTAATTTGCATTTTTCTTGACATAGGCTTAAAAACATGGGGTTAGAGGGTGAAAACCAAAAACAACCCCCGAATAGCCCCCTGGGTGGCACCAACACCTCCCACGGGACAAATGTGACTCGTAGGAACTGACCGCGCAGCCGCGGGACTCCCGATTTGAGAATATGACGGTAATTTTCCTAATTTCCGACTTAGGCATAAAAACATAGTGTTAGTGGGTGAAAATTGGAAACAGCCCGCGAATGGCCCCGTGGGTGGTACCAACGCCTCCCACGAGACCAATGACCGCGCAGCCACGGGACTCCCGGTTTGAGAATACGATGGTAATTTGAATATTCCTAGACTTAGGCTTAAAAACGTGGCTTTAGAGGGTGAAAATCCGAAACAGCCATCGAACGGCCCCGTGGGTGGCATCAACACCTCCCACGGGACCAATGTGACTCGTAGGAACTAATAAATCAATATAGGAAAATATGATTTAAGATATAAAAAATAGATTTGAATAAAAATAACAAAATGCAAGAGCATATAAATAAAATATTGTTTGTCTCAAGATTGAGCCAACACAAGAAGAATGAGATTTTCAATCTCCCCCTTTGGCATATTTTGAGACAAACAAAAACCGAGACTCAAAAACAAAAAACGACACAAATTACATAACTCAAGTATACACATGAGTCCTAAAACATAGAAGAGTACTAAGCTCAACTAACAGCACGAATTCCTAAAAGACTCAAAACACAATACCAAAAGAGTCTCCAATTCTCCCCCTGTTTGTCTCAAAGGGACAAAGGGTAGGGAAGAATCCTACAAAATAAAAGTTAGTACAACATGAATATGCAATTTAAAATGGACTAACAAATAAACTAAAACAAACTAAAGCAAAATTAGTTTGAAATTTCAATACTCCTCATTTGAGTACCTAAATCATCTTTCTTAACCCACTTCGATTTGACATTAGGAATAACTGTCTTAAATGGGGCAAAATTAACATTAGTATGAGAACAATTCTTAACAACATTAGACTTTAAATGGATCTTGGACAAATTTTTAACACCATTTTGTTGTCTACTTAAACGCTTATAGCAAAACTGTCCCAAATGACCCTTTTGAAGACAAAAACTTCATTTAAGTACATGCCTATCATTCGATTTAGCATTATCATGAAAGCTCACATTTTTATCATATGCAGATTTTCTAGTTAAATTCAAACGCTCAAAACAGAATTGTTCTAAATGTCCATATTTGGAACAAAAGTTACATTTATAAACAGGTTTAACAGCATGTTTACACTTAGCATTCAGAGGCAATTTAGAATTTCTGCATATAGAGGGCAGCTTTTCAGAATCAAAATTTAATTTTTTATGACAAAACTGCTCTAAATGACCCATTTTAAAACAGAAATTACACCTAAAAACAGAATTTTCAGCATGTTTATTTCTATCAAAATGACTATTTTTGCCCAAAACAGCTTGTTTCTGCATTAATTTCTGAGAACAAAACTTTTCAATATGGCCAGTTTTAGAACAAAAACTGCATTTCAGCATAGGTTTGACAGTTTTAACATTTCTTTTATTTTCAATTTTTCTAAAAATGCCTATATTAGCATTATTCTGCCCGAGTCTTTTATAGCAGAATTTTTCAATATGTCCATTTTTAGAGCAAAAATTACATTTAAGAGAAGGCTTTGTAGTTTTGAAATTCCCAACAATTTGAATTTGCCTAAATTTGCCTAGATCAGATTTGTTTTGTCCTAATTTCTTAAAACAAAATTTTTCTAAATGACCATTCTTATGGCAAAAACTACACTGAAAATTAGGTTTGACAAAATGATTATTTCCATCTTTTTGATTTTGCCTAACTTTGCCTAAATCAAAACCATTCTGCCCAAATTTCTTAAAGCAAAACTTTTCTAAATGCCCAATTTTATGGCAAAAATCACATTTAAGAACAGATTTACCACTTGAAGAACAACCCTCATTTTCAAAATGTTTATAAGACAACTAAATTTCGTTTGAATCAGGAAATTGTTCCTTAGAATTTATAAAATTGGTAACATCAAATTCTTTTCCTTCAAAACCAAGCCCTTTAGTTGGAACAAAATCAGAATAAGAGTTCGTTGGATCATAACAAGTATTTTCATTAATAGTTTTGACGGCATCACCGGCATTCCAATAAATCTTTAACTTTTTCAAAGTGACATCTAGTTCCTTTTTACATTTATCAAGTTTAATTAAAACGGCCTTTAGTTCAACTTGAGATTCATCAAATTTACACAAAACTTCCTTGTTTTTAGTTTCAAGAGAATGATTAAGTTCGGTTAACATGACAATCCTTTTCTCTAAAAACGAAACATCATTTTCAAGTTCATCAATACGAAAAACAGATTCTTCTGTTATTAACTTGATTTGATCGCCTAAAATTATATTTTTAGCCATTAAACTAGAATTAATTTGACCTAAGTCATTGCAATCCTCAATCGTGTTCTCAAAAGATTTATTACTCACACAATCCTCTAAATTTGTACTCACGCACCCTTCCAAAATGACAGCATTGTCTTCATTTTCAGATTCATCAACATCACCAAAAATATCATCAACATTAGATATAGAAGCTGTGAATGTAGGGTGGCATGGAGTAGGTGAGGTACGAGATAAAATCACTTTGTCTAAATCAGAATTATCTACACATAAATCAGAATCATTAGAACTAGTAGAAACGCAATCATAAATGCCTTTGGATAAAGTAAGTGGGGCAACAACAGATTTAGTAACACAAATAGTAGTAGGAGATAATAAGTGATCAAAATTATCTTTATCACTATCAGAATCACTATCAGTAATACCATCCCAAATATTTGTAGAAATAGGGGCAACAAATTTAGTATCACAAATAGGTGTAGAAGGCAATATATGGTTAAAATTATCCTCATCACTATCACTATCAGACATATCATCCCACATTTTAAACCAAGACGTAGAAGATTTTGGAATGTTATATTGAGAGTAAAGCTTTTCATCATTAGAACATTCATAAAGGGATTTTTTCAAAGAAAAAATAGCATCACCAATTTGTTTTCCCATAATAAAAAATAGATTTTAAATGATATAAAATATAGATTTTAAAAAAGAGTTCAGGATCTTTGCGGAATAAAAACTTTTATAAAGTGAATCCTGAAGCTCTGATACCACTTGAAAAAGGGACCCAAGGGTCGCACTAGAAAGAACCGAGGGGTACTTGCTAATGCGTATTAGGTAAATTAAAAATCTCCAACTCTTTTAAATCTTTAATACAAAATCTATTATAAATTTTAAGTGAGAAAACACTCACGCACACTATTAGTAAAGGTGATGATGCTAGAAGTAAAGAATAATTCCCTTTAAGAATGAGATGAGGAAAAGTAGAGTGTGACACAATATATGTTATCGAGGAACCCACCTTAGTGGTAAACCCCGTGTCCCTAGTCCCAGGACAGCCCGCGCACTGAAGTCCACTATTACCGATTACAAGTTACAGATTACAGACCTCCAAGTCCACAATGAATTAAACAAGGCAAATACAAACCAGTACACCCAGCCTAGTCTAAAACAACCCAACTTGACTGAAAATCAGTCAACCCAATAACACCCCGGTAATAGAGACTATCACTCACTCACTACACAAGCACAACGACACACTCAAACCCGAGACCCCGTGAAGTTGTGCAACACACAAATATAATAATAGATATTGTTTTAATCAAAACAACAAAAATAATCTTGTTTAAAAATAGACCAAACAACCAAGGTTTAAATCTATTTTAATTGACAAGACAAATTACCAATCAAGGACTAATTGAAAGGTAAGACAATATTGAATTAATCAATACTAAAAAGAATGCTTAAATATTAAGTCCCAAGACACAAGTAAGGTCTTCCTTAATATTTAATATTCAAGTAAAGATTAATTCTAAAAACAAATTAGTTGGCGCAAATGACCACAAATAAAATAGGAAATAAATTCCAACAATTGTGTCGTGCAACTAAAATAAAAAATTAACCTAACACCAAATATAATATGAATCAATTTAAATAGGTGTTATGTTAAAAATATTAAGTCCAAGTAAAATGAGCAAAAGATAAATAAGTGTAGCACTTAGCTCATATAAATTGGGACTTAATTAAAATAAATAAAATAAGATTACAAATATTAAATTCCAATTTTAGTATAAACCAATACTATGACAAGGGTTGGATCAAATACTCATACACACATAAACACTACCTTAAGTTATAAAAGAATACAACAAAAAGTATTCAACTTAGGCAATAAAAAATGTACAAGTCAAATGGTCCAATCCAAGTCAAGTGAGTACGAAATAAAGAGTGTAGCACTCAACTCACTAAAATAGGATGGGTTTAACTAAAATAAAATTTAAATAAATAAAGATGTGATATAAAGACTACACACTAATTAAACCCAACTAAATAAAGTGAACACACAAAAGTTCAACTTAGAGGGTGTAACTAGTTAGTCAAAAACAAAAATCTTTATTCCCAAATAAATTAAATCAAATTATAATAATTAATAAATAAAAATGTGTGACACACTAAAATAAGTCTTGATAATAAAGTGTACACACAAACAGAAATGGGTGTAAATAAATTCTCCAAACCAAACACCCAATAAACCTACTAAAATTCAGACCCAACAAATTTTAGTCCAAATAAATTTATCCAAATAAAGTTGGCCCAAAATAAAGTCACAGTCCAAATAAACAAAGTGTACACACACTAAATGAGTTGGGTATAAAATACGCTCCAACAACAAATACCCAACACCCAAATAAATTTTAATTCAGATTTATTTTTATAAAAAAAATGTGTCACAAAATAAAGTGTAGTTTAATATAGAAGATGAAGGCACACGATCGTAGCAAAATGTTTGTATATAAAAAATGCATTGGAGCAGTCTACTGTAGTAGAACACTATAGCGTGTATTGTAGCAACACTTTTGAAAACTCTCACACACGGGTAAGAATCAATACCCAAAAATTTGAACCAACAAAAAAAACGCAGATTTTTTTTTCAAAAAAATGTATATAACCTATATATATAAAAAAAAATATATATATATACAAAACTTATGTTTATAAACTAAACACTAAACTAACAGATATAGCAGTTAAGTGTATAGCTCACTAAACTAAAACTTATATGTATATAGCTATACAAAACTCATACACACAACAATGCACACACACACATACTGCAACACACGCACACACAGCACACACACACACACGCTGTCAACACACACACTGCACACACAGCACACACACACTGTTCACACGCACACACGTCACAGATCTGGGGAAAAAAATATATATATATATATATATATATATATATATATATATGTATATGTGTGTGTGTGTATATGTGTCTCTATATATATATGTATATGTATATATTAGATATATAGAGAGAGAGGGACAAAACAGTTACCACCAAAAAAATGGATGGCCGGAAAAGAACTCCTCAAACCGAACCGATCTCCAAACCCCCAAACCGAGGTCGCCGGATAACAAACAGGGTCACCGGAGCAAAATCGGAGCCACCAAAAAGGACGCCGGTACAGCTAACCCGGGTCCAAACCACCACCGAAAAATTGAACCTCCAAACTCGGATCTCAAAACTTAAATCAAAGCTCAAATAAAATCTCTCAAGATGAAGAGAGAAAAGAGAGCAAAAAAATGAGAGATTGTCTTCCAAAAAAAAATGACGGCTATGAGAGTTGAAAAGAAAAGAGGGAGAGAAAGGGTTTTAAACTAAAACCAAAAACAAACCCTAAAGGGCTTTCCAAAAAGCCCAAAGCTTAAAAGGCCCAAAAAAAATAAAAACACACAAAAAAAATATAAAATCCGAAAATAAGAATAAAAAATAACATAAAAAATTGAAACACAAAAATAATGATACTCATAAAAAATACAGATCATACTACAAAGTTATGAAACAAAAAAAAACACAAAATAAATATTCTGAATAAAAAAATATTTTATATATCAAGTCAAATAAAATAAAAGACTTGAAATATAAAATAAACTTTAAATTCAGAAAAATATCAAAACTCACACAAGAAAAAATAAATAAATTATATGACACCCAAAATAATTTGTACATTACACAAAAAATATTTTTCTCAAAAAAAATAATTTATATAATAAATCAATATAGGAAAATATGATTTAAGATATAAAAAATAGATTTGAATAAAAATAACAAAATGCAAGAGCATATAAATAAAATATTGTTTGTCTCAAGATTGAGCCAACACAAGAAGAATGAGATTTTCAGTAGGAACTGACCACACAGCCACGGGACTCTCGGTAAGAGAATACGATGGTAATATGAATATTTCTAGACTTAGGCTTAAAAACGTGGCTTTAGAGGGTGAAAATCCGAAACAGCCCCCGAACGGCCCCGTGGGTGGCATCAACACCTCCCACGGGACCAATGTGACTCATAGGAACTGACCGCGCTGCCGCAGGACTCCCGGTTTGAGAATACGACGGTAATTTGAATATTTCTTGAGTTAGGCTTAAAAATATGGCATTAGTGTGTGAAAACTCAAAACAGCCCACGTACGGCCCCGTGTGTGGCACCAACAACTCCCACTGGACTAATGTAACTCGTAGGAACTGGTCATGTAGCCGTGGGAGTCCCCGTTTGAGAATACGATGGTAATTTGAATATATCTATACTTAAGCTTAAAAACATGGCTTTAGAGGGTGAAAATCCGAAACAGCCCCTGAACGGCCCCGTGGGTGGCACCAACACCTCCCATGGGACCAATGTGACTCGTAGGAATTCACCGCGCAGCCTCGGGACTCTCGGATTGAGAATCCGATGATATTTTACATATTTCTAGACTTAGGCTGAAAAACATGATGTTATAGGGTGAAAACCCGAAACAGTCCTTGAACGGTCCCGTGGGTGGCACCAACACCTCCCACGGGACCAATGTGACTCGTAGGAACTGATCGCGCAACCTCGGGACTCCCGATTTGAGAATACGATGATAATTGAAATATTTCTAGACTTAGGCTTAAAAACATGGCTTTAAAGGGTGAACACCTGGAACAACTTCCTAATGGCCCCGTGGGTGTATCTAATGCCTCCCACGGGACCCATGTAACTCGTAGGAACTGACCGCGCAGCCGTGGGACTTCCGATTTGAGAATACGATGGTAATTTGAATATTTCTAGACTTAGGCTTAAAAACGTGGCTTTATAGGGTGAAAACCCGAAACAGCCCCCGAACGGCCACGTTTGTGGCACCAACACCTCCCACTGGACCAATGTAACTCGTAGGAACAAACCACGGTCCCGCGAGGCTCCCAATTTGAGAATACGACGGTAATTTTTATAATTCTAGAATTAGGCTTAAAAACATGGCGTTAGTGGGTGAAAACCCGAAACAGCCCCCGAACGGCCCCATGGGTGGCACCAACACCACCCACGGGACCAATGTAACTCGTAGGAACTAACCGCGCAGCCGCGGGACTCCCGGTTTGGGAATACGACTGTAATTTGCATATTTCTAGACTTAGGCTTAAAAACATGGCTTTAGAGGGTGAAAACCCGAAATAGCCCCCCAACGGCCCCGTGGGTGGCACCAACACCTGCCACGGGACCAATGTGACTCGTAGAAACTGACCGCGCAAATGCGGGACTCCCAGTTTGAGAATACGACGGTAATTTGAATATTTCTAGGCTTAGGCTTAAAAACATGGCATCAGTGGGTGAAAACTCGAAACAGCCCACGTACGGCCCCGTGTGTGACACCATCACCTCCCACTGGACAAATGTGACTCGTAGGAACTGTTCACATTGCCGCGGGACTCTCGGTTTGTGAATACAACGGTAATTTGAATATATCTAGACTTAGGCTTAAAAACAAGGCTTTAGAGGGTGAAAACCCGAAACAGCCCCCGAACGGCCCCGTGGGTGGCACAAACACCTCCCACGGGACCAATGTGATTCGTAGGAATTCATCGCGCAGCCGCGGGACTCCCGGATTGAAAATACGACGATAATTTGCATATTTCTAGACTTAGGATGAAAAACATGACGTTAGAGGGTGAAAACCCGAAACAGTCCCCGAATGGTCCCGTGGGTGGCACCAACAGGAACAGATCGCGTAGCCTCGGGACTCCCGATTTGATAATATGACGCTAATTTGAATATTTCTAGACTTAGGCTTAAAAACATGGATTTAGAGGGTGAAAACTTGAAATAGGTTCCGAACAGCCCCGTGGGTGACACAAACACCTCCCACGGGACCAATGTAACTCGTAGGAACTAACCGCTCAATCACGGGACTCTCGATTTGAGAATGTGACGGTAATTTTAATATTTCAAGACGTAAGCTTAAAAACATGGCGTTAGTGGGTCATAACCCAAAATAGCCCCCGTAAGGCCCCGTGGGTGGCACCAACACCTCCCACGGGACCAATGTAACTCGTAGAAACTGACCGCGCAGTCGCGAGACTCCCGATCTGAGAATACAACGATAATTTTCAAATTTCTAGACTTAGGCTTAAAAATATGGCGTTGGTGGGGAAAACCCGAAACAACCCCCGAACGTCCCCGTGGGTGTCACCAACACCTCCTGCAAGACCAATAAACTCGTAGGAACTAACCACGCAGCCGTGGGGCTACCGGTTTGTGAATACGACGATAATTTGCATAATTCTATACTCGGCCTTAAAAACATGGCGTTAGTGGGTGAAAACCCGAAAGAGCCACCGAATGGCCCCGTGGGTGCCACCAACACCTCCCACGGGACCAATGTTACTCGTAAGAACTGAACACGTAGCTGCAGGGCTCCTGGTTTGGGAATACGACGATAATTTGTATAATTCTAGACTTAGGCTTAAAAACGTGGCGTTAGTGGGTGAAAATCGAAACAGCCCCCGAATGGCTCCATGGGTGGCATCAACGCCACCCACAGGACCAATGTAACTTGTAGGAACTAACCGCGCAGCTGCGGGACTCCCGGTTTGAGAATACGACGATAATTTGCATATTTCTAGACTTAGGCTTAAAAACATGGCTTTAGAGGGTGAAAACCCGAAATAGCCAACGTACGGCCCCGTGTGTGGCACCATCATGTCCCACGCGACCAATGTAACTCGTAGGAACTGTTCACGTAGCCATGGGACTCCCGGTTTGTGAATACGACGGTAATTTGAATATATCTTGACTTAGGCTTAAAAACATGGCTTCAGAGGGTGAAAACCTGAAACAGCCCTCGAATGGCCCCGTGGGTTGCACCAACACCTCCCACGGGACCAATGTGACTAGTAGGAGTTGACTGTGCAGCCACGGGACTCCCGATTTTAGAATACGATGGTAATTGTATATTTCAAGACTTAGGCTTGAAAACATGGCGTTAGAGGGTGAAAACCCAAAACAACCCCCGAACGGCCCCGTAGGTGGTACCAATACCTCCCACGAAACCAATGTAACTCGTAGGAACTGATTGCACAGCCGCGGGACTCCCGATTTGAGAATACGACGGTAATTTTAATATTTCTAGACTTAGACTAAAAAACAAGGCATTAGTGGGTGAAAACCCGAAACAGCCCCCGAACGGGCCCGTGGGTGTCACCAACACCTCCCACGGGACCAATGTAACTCGTAGGAACTAACCACACAGCCGCGGGGATCCCAGTTTGAGAACGACGGTAATATGCATAATTCTAGACTCAGTCTTAAAAACATGGCGTTAGTGGGTGAAAACCCGAAACAGCCCCCGAACGGCCCCATGGGTGGTGCCAGCACCACTCACGGGACCAATGTAACTCGTAGGAACTAACTGCGCAGCCGCGGGACTCCCGGTTTGAGAATACGACGGTAATTTATATATTTCTAAACTTAGGCTTAAAAACATGACTTTAGAGGGTGAAAACCCGAAATAGCCCCCCAACGGCCCCGTGGGTGGCACCAACAACTCCCACGGGACCAATATGACTCGTAGGAACTGTTAACGCAGCCGTGGGACTCCCGGTTTGAGAATACGACGGTAATTTGAATATTTCTAGACTTAGGTTTAAAAACATGGCATTAGTGGGTGAAAACTCGAAACAGCCCACGTACGGCCCCGTGTGTGGCACCGACACCACCCACGGGACCAATTTAACTCGTAGGAACTAACCGCGCAGCCGCGGCACTCCCGGTTTGAGAATAAGACTGTAATTTGCATATTTCTAGACTTAGGCTTAAAAACATGGCTTTAGAGGGTGAAAACCCGAAATAGCCCCTCAACGGCCCCGTGGGTGGCACCAACACCTGCCACGGGACCAATGTGAATCGTAGAAACTTATCGCGCAACCGCGGGACTCCCAGTTTGAGAATACGACGGTAATTTGCATATTTCTAGACTTAGGCTGAAAAACGTAGCGTTAGAGGGTGAAATCCCGAAACAGCCTCCAAATGCCCCCGTGCGTGGCACCAACACCTCCCACGGGACCAATGTGACTCGTAGGAACTGACCGCGCAGCCACGGGACCCCCTGTGTGAGAATACGATGATAATTTGCATATTTCCAGACTTCAGTTTAAAAACATGACGTTAGTGGGGGAAAACCAGAAACAACCCCCGAACGGCCCCGTGGGTGTCACCAACACCACCCACAGGACCAATGTAACTCGTAGGAACTAACCACGGTCCCGCGAGGCTCTCGATTTGAGAAAACGATGGTAATTTGGATAATTCTATACTTAGGCTTAAAAACATGGCGTTAGTGGGTGAAAACCCGCAACAGCCCTCGAATGGCCCCATTGGTGGCACCAACACCACCGACGGGACCAATGTAACTCGTAGGAACTAACCGCGCAGCCTAGGGACTCCCGGTTTGAGAATACGACAGTAATTTGCATAATTCTATACTTAGGCTTAAAAACACGGCTTTAGAGGGTGAAAACTCGAAAGAGCCACCGAACGGACCCGTGGGTGGAACCAACACCTCCCACGGGACCAATGTGACTCATAGAAACTGGTCGCGCAGCTGCGGGACTCTCGATTTGAGAATAGGACGGTAATTTGAATATTTCTAGAATTAGGCATAAAAACATGGTATTAGTGGGTGAAAACTTGAAACAGCCCACGAACAGCCCCGTGGGTGGCACCAACACCTCCCACGGGAACAATGTGACTCGTAGGAACTGACTGCGCTGCCGTGGGACTCCCGAATTGAGAATACGATGATAATTTACATATTTCTAGACTTAGGCTGAAAAACATGGCTTTAGAGGGTGAAAACCCAAAACAGCTTCCGAACGGCCCCGTGGGTGGCACCAACAACTCCCAGGGGACCAATGTAACTCGTAGGAACTGTTCACGTAGCCGTGGGACTCACGGTTTGTGAATACGATGATAATTTGAATATATCTAGACTTAGTCTTAAAAACATGGCTTTAGAGGGTGAAAACCTGAAACAGCACTCGAATGGCCCCGTGGGTGGCACCAACACCTCCCACGAGACCAATGTGACTCGTAGGAGCTGACCGTGCAGCCACGCGGCTCCCGATTTGGGAGTACGATGGTAATTTGCATATTTCTAGACATAGGTTTAAAAACATGGCATTAGAGGGTGAAAACCAAAAACAACCCCCGAACGGCCCCGTGGGTGGCACCAACACCTCCCACGGGACCAATGTGACTCGTAGGAACTGACCGCACAGCCGCGGGACTCCCGGTTTGAGAATATAACGGTAATTTGCCTAATTTCCGACTTAGGCTTAAAAACATAGCGTTAGTGGGTGAAAATTGGAAACCGCCCCCGAACGTCCCCATGGGTGGCACCAACACGTCCCACTGGACCAATGTGACTCGTAGGAATTGTTCACGTAGCCGTGGGACTCTCGATTTGTGAATACTACAGTAATTTGAATATATCTAGACTTAGGCTTAAAAACATGGCTTTGGAGGCTGAAAACTCGAAACAGCCCCCGAACGGCCCCGTGGGTGGCATCAACACCTCCCACGGGACTAATATGACTCGTAGGAACTGCTCGCGCAGCCGCGGGACTCCCTATTTGAGAATGCGACGGTAATTTGAATATTTATTGACTTAGGCTTAAAAATATGGCATTAGTGTGTGAAAACTCAAAACAGCCCACGTACGGCCCCGTGTGTGGCACCAACAACTCCCACTGGACTAATGTAACTCGTAGGAACTGGTCACGTAGCCGCGGGACTCCCCATTTGAGAATACGATGGTAATTTGATTATATCTAGACTTATACTTAAAAACATGGCTTTAGAGGGTGAAAACCTGAAACAGCCCCTGAACGGCCCCGTGGGTGGCACCAACACCTCCCATGGAACCCATGTGACTCATATGAACTGGTCACGTAGCCGCGGGACTCCCCTTTTGAGAATACGATGGTAATTTGAATATTTCTAGACTTAGGCTTAAAAACGTGGCTTTAGAGGGTGAAAACCCGAAACAGCCCCCAAACGGTCCCGTGGGTGGCACCAACACCTCCCACGGGACCAATGTGACTCGTAGGAACTGACGGCGCAACCTCGGGGATCCCGGTTTGAGAATACAGTGGTAATTTGCATAATTTTAGACTCAGGCTTAAAAACATGGCGTTAGTGGGTGAAAACCCGAAACAGCCCACGAACGGCCCCATGGGTGGCACAAACACCACCCACGAGACCAATGTAACTCGTAGGAACTAACCGCGCAGCCGCGGGACTCCTGGTTTGAGAATACAACGGTAATTTGTATATTTCTAGACTTAGGCTTAAAAACATGGCTTTAGAGGGTGAAAACTCGAATCCCCCCAACGGACTCGTGGGTGGCACCAACACCTCCCACGGGACCAATATGACTCGTAGAAATTGACCGCGCAGCCGTGGGACTCCCGGTTTGAGAATACAATGGTAATTTGAATATTTTTAGACTTAGGCTTACAAATATGGCATTAGTGGATGAAAACTCGTAAAAGCCCACGTACGACCCCGTGTGTGGCACCAACACCTCCCACTGGACCAATGTGACTCGTAGGAACTGTTCACGTAGCCGCGGGACTCTCGATTTGTGAATACGACGGTAATTTGAATATATCTAGACTCAGGCTTAAAAACATGGCTTTAGAGGGTGAAAATCCGAAAAAGCCCCCGAACGGCCCCGTGGGTGGCACCAACACCTCCCACGGGACCAATGTGAATCGTTGGAATTCACCGCGCATCCGCGGGACTCCCGGATTTAGAATACGATGATAATTTGTATATTTCTAGACTTAGCTGAAAAATATGGCGTTAGAGGGTGAAAACCCGAAACAGTCCCCGAACGGTCCCGTGGGTGGAACCAACACCTCCCACGGGACTAATGTCACTGGTTGGAACTGATCGCGTAGCCTCGGGACACCCTATTTGAGAATACGACTCTAATTTGCATATTTCCAGACTTAGGCTTAAAAACATGGCGTTAGGTGGGGAAAACCCGAAACAACCCACGAACGGCCCCGTGGGTGTCACCAACACCTCCCACCGGACCAATGTAACTCGTAGGAACAAACCACGGTGCCGCGAGGCTCCCGATTTGAGAATATGATGGTAATTTTTATAATTCTAGACTTAGGCTTAAAAACATGGCGTTAGTGGGTGAAAACCCGGAACAGCCCCGAACGGCCACATGGGTGGCACCAACACCACCAACGGGACCAATGTACCTCGTAGGAACTAACCGCGCAGTCGCGGGACTCCCGGTTTGAGAATATGACTGTAATTTGCATATTTCTAGACTTAGGCTTAAAAACATGGCTTTAGAAGGTGAAAACCCGAAATAGCCCCCCAACGGCCCCGTGGGTGGCACCAACACCTGCCACGGGACCAATGTGACTCGTACAAACTGTCCGCGCAAACGCGGGACTCCCAGTTTGAGAATACGACGGAAATTTAAATATTTCTAGACTTAGGCTTAAAAACATGGCATCAGTGGGTGAAAACTCGAAAGAGCCCACGTACGGCCCCGTGTGTGACACCATCACCTCCCATTGGACAAATGTGACTCGTAGGAACTGTTCACGTTGCCGCGGGACTCTCGATTTGTGAATACAGCGGTAATTTGAATATATCTAGACTTAGGCTTAAAAACATGGCTTTAGTGCGTGAAAACCCGAAACAGCCCCCGAACGGCCCCGTGGGTGGCACCAACACCTCCCACGGGACCAATGTGACTCGTAGGAATTCACCGCGCATCCGCGGGACTCCCGGATTGAAAATACGACGATAATTTGCATATTTCTAGACTTAGGATGAAAAACATGACGTTAGAGGGTGAAAACCCGAAACAGTCCCCGAATGGTCCCGTGGGTGGCACCAACACCTCTCACGGGACTAATGACATTCGTAGGAACTGATCGCGTAGCCTCGGGACTCCCGATTTGAGAATATGATGCTAATTTGAATATTTCTAGACTTAGGTTTAAAAACATGGATTTAGAGGGTGAAAACTTGAAATAGGTTCCGAACAGCCCCGTGAATGACACCAACACCTCCCACGGGACCAATGTAACTCGTACGAACTGACTGCTCAATCACGGCACTCCCGATTTCAGAATGTGACAGTAATTTTAATATTTCAAGACTTAAGCTTAAAAACATGGCGTTAGTGGGTCAAAACCCAAAACCGCCCCCGTAAGGCCCCGTGGATGGCACCAAAACCTCCCACGGGACCAATGTAACTCGTAGAAACTGACCGCGCAGTCGCGAGACTCCCGATCTAAGAATACAACGATAATTTTCAAATTTCTAGACTTAGGCTTAAAAACATGGCGTTGGTGGAGGAAACCCAAAACAACCCCCGAACGTCCCCGTGGGTGTCACCAACACCTCCCGCGAGACCAATGTAACTCGTATGAACTAATCACGCAGCTGTGGGGCTCCCGGTTTGTGAATACGACGATAATTTGCATAATTCTATACTCAGGCTTAAAAACATAGCGTTAGTGGGTGAAAACCCGAAACAGCCACCGAATGGCCCCGTGGGTGCCACCAACACCTCCCACGGGACCAATGTTACTCGTAAGAACTAAACACGTAGCTGCAGGAATCCTGGTTTGGGAATACGACAATAATTTGTATAATTCTAGACTTAGGCTTAAAAATATGGCGTTAGTGGGTGAAAAATCGAAACAGCCCCCGAATGGCTCCATGGGTGGCATCAACGCCACCCATAGAACCACTGTAACTCGTAGGAACTAACCGCGCAGCCGCGGGACTACTGGTTTGAGAATATGATGGTAATTTGCATATTTCTAGACTTAGGCTTAAAAACATGGCTTTAGAGGGTGAAAACCCGAAATAGCCAACGTACGGCCCCGTGTGTGGCACCATCACCTCCCACTCGACCAATGTAACTCGTAAGAACTGTTCACGTAGCCGTGGGACTCCCGGTTTGTGAATACGACGGTAATTTGAATATATCTTGACTTAGGTTTAAAAACATGGCTTTAGAGGGTGAAAACCTGAAACAGCCCTCGAATGGCCCCGTGGGTGGCACCAACACCTCCCACGGGACCAATGGGACTCGTAGGAGTTGACCGTGCAGCCACGGGACTCCCAGTTTTGGAATACGATGGTAATTGTATATTTCTAGACTTAGGCTTGAAAACATGGCGTTAGAGGGTGAAAACAAAAAACAACCCCCGAACGACCCCGTAGGTGGCACCAACACCTCCCACGAAACCAATGTAACTCGTAGGAACTGACTGCACAGCCGCGGGACTCCCGATTTGAGAATACGATGGTAATTTTAATATTTCTAGACTTAGACTCAAAAATAAGGCATTAGTGGGTGAAAACCCGAAACAACCCTTGAACGGGCCCGTGGGTGTCACCAACACCTCCGACGGGACCAATGTAACTCGTAGGAACTAACCACGCAGCCGCGGGGATCCCAGTTTGAGAACACGATGGTAATTTGCATAATTCTAGACTCAGGCTTAAAAACATGGCGTTAGTGGGTGAAAACACGAAACAGCCCCCGAACGGCCCCATGGGTGGCGCCAACACCACCCACGGGACCAATGTAACTCGTAGGAACTAATCGCGCAGCCGCGGGACTCCCGGTTTGAGAATATGACGGTAATTTGTATATTTCTAAACTTAGGCTTAAAAACATGGCTTTAGAGGGTGAAAACCCGAAATATCCTCCCAACGGCCCCGTGGGTGGCACCAACAACTCCCACGGGACCAATGTGACTCGTAGGAACTGTTCACGTAGCCGTGGTACTCTCGGTTTGAGAATACGACGGTAATTTGAGTATTTCTAGACTTAGGCTTAAAAACATGGCATTAGTGGGTGAAAACTCGAAACAGCCCACGTACGGCCCCGTGTGTGGCACCGACACCACCCACGGGACCAATGTAACTCGTAGGAACTAACCGCGCAGCCGCGGGACTCCCGGTTTGAGAATACGACTGTAATTTGCATATTTCTAGACTTGGGAACAACCTCCGCACTCCGGCGCTCCAATGAACAACAGTTCTCCGCCTTACTATATTTAGAATAGTGGTCGATCCCTCGGGAATTCGTAACTTAATGTTATGTTCACGCGGTGATATTCTATCTTTCCAAGAGTACTACCCTGTACGTAGTCTATGTCTGGGGAGCATACTTGACAGGAGATAGACACAGACGGTAGAGAGCCACTTCGATTCCCGCCCCGTTAGCATCTCCGATCCGATATAAGGGATTACTCCGTTAGGTCTTTTCGGTCCGGAGCCGGCCGGTAATGGACCTACTTACCTTGCTTGTAGACCAGCTGCAGAGCTAACCCTTGTTCTATTGGTTTGGTGGTTGCTACCAAGACGATTTCTTTATGCCCATCAAAGGACCTCGAGATGCTAATCCACGAAAAACGATACGAGAAATTCGAAATAACTCATATACGGAACGAGGGTGACCCGTGGAAATTCATCGGTTTCTTACTCGTGCAAAGGAACTAGGCTTAAAAACATGGCTTTAGAGGGTGAAAACCCGAAATAGCCCCCCAACGGCCCCGTGGGTGGCACCAACACCTGCCACGGGACCAATGTGACTCGTAGAAACTGATCGCACAACCGCGGGACTCCCAGTTTGAGAATACGACGGTAATTTGCATATTTCTAGACTTAGGCTGAAAAACGTAGCGTTAGAGGGTGAAATCCCGAAATAGCCCCCAAACGCCCCCGTGGGTGGCACCAACACCTCCCACGGGACCAATGTGACTCGTAGGAACTGACCATGCAACCGCGGGACTCCCTATTTGAGAATACGACGATAATTTGCATATTTTTAGAATTAGGCATAAAAATATGGTATTAGTGGGTGAAAACTCGAAACAGCCCACGAACAGCCCCGTGGGTGGCACCAACACCTCCCACGGGAAGAATGTGACTCGTAGGAACTGACTGCGCTGCCGTGGGACTCCCGAATTGAGAATATGATGATAATTTACATATTTCTAGACTTAGGCTGAAAAACATGGCTTTAGAGGCTGAAAACCCGAAACAGCTTCCGAACGGCCCGTGGGTGGCACCAACACCTGCCACGGGACGAATATGACTCATAGGAACTGACCGCGCAGCCCCGAGACTCCCGGTTTGAGAATATGACGGTAATTTGAATATTTTGCACTTAGGCATAAAAACATGGCTTTAGAGGGTGAAAACCCGAAACAGCCCTTGAACGGACCCGTGGGTGGGCCCAACATCTCCCACGGCCAATATAACTCGTAGGAACTGACCGCGCAGCCACGAGACTCCCGGTTTGAGAATACGATGGTAAATTCAATATCTCTAGACTTAGGCTTAAAAACGTGGATTTAGAGGGTAAAAATATGAAATAGCCCTCGAACGGTCCCGTGGGTGGCACCAACACCTCCCACGGGACCAATGTAACTCGTAGGAACTGACCGTGCAGCCGCGGGTCTCCCTGTTTGTGAATACGATGATAATTTGCATATTTCCAGACCTAGGCTTAAAAACATGGCGTTACTGGGGGAAAACCCGAAACAACCCCCGAACGGCCCCGTGGGTGTCACCAACACCTCCTAAGGGACCAATGTAACTTGTAGGAACTAACCACACTGCCGCGAGGATCCCTATTTGACAATACGACAGTAATTTGTATAATTCTAGACTTAGGCTTAAAAACAAGGCGTTAGTGGGTGAAAACCCGAAACAGCACCCGAACGGCCCCATGGGTGGCGCAATCCCCACCCACGGGACCAATGTAACTCGTAGGAACTAACCGCGCATCCGCGGGACACCCGGTTTGAGAATACGACGGTAATTTCCATATTTCTAGACTTAGGCTTAAAAACATGGCTTTAGAGGGTGAAAACTCGAAATAGCCCCCGAACGGCCCTGTGGGTGGCACCAACACCTCCCACGGGACCAATGTGACTTGTAGAAACTGATCTCGCAGCCGCGGTACTCCCGGTTGGAGAAAATGACGGTAATTCGAATATTTCTAGACATAGGCTTAAAAACATGGCATTAGTGGGTGAAACTCGAAACAGCCCACGTATGGCCCCGTGTGTGGCACCAACACCTCCCACTGGACCATTGTAACTCGTAGGAACTCTTCACGTAGCCGAGGGACTCCCGATTTGTGAATACGACGATAATATGCATATTTGTAGACTTTGGCTAAAAAAACATGGCTTTAGAGGGTGAAAACACGAAACAGCCCCCGAACGGCCCCGTAGGTGGCACCAACACCTACCACGAGACCAATGTGAGTCGTAGGAACTGACCGCACAGCCACCGGACTCTTGATTTGAGAATATGATAGTAATTTGCATATTTTTAGACTTAAGGTGAAAAACATGGCGTTAGAGGGTGAAAACTTGAAACAACCCCCGAATGGTCCTGTGGGTGGCAGCAACACCTCTCACGGGACCAATATGACTCGTAGGAACTGACCGCGCAGCCACGAAACTCCCGGTTTGAGAATACAATGGTAATTTGAATATTTATAGACTTAGGCTTAAAAATGTGGCTTTAGAGGGTGAAAATCCGAAACAGCCCTCGAACGGCCTCGTGGGTGGCAATAACACCTCCTACGGGACCAATGTGACACGTAGGAACTAATCGCGCAGCCGCGGGACTCCCGATTTGAGAATACGATGATAATTTGCATATTTCTAGACTTAGGCTTAAAAACATGGCATTAGTGGGGGAAAACCCGAAATAACCCCCCAAACGGCCCCGTGGGTGTCACCAACACCTCCTACGGGACCAATGTAACTCGTAGGAACTATCCACGCAGCCGCGCGGCTCTCGGTTTGAAAATACGATGGTAATTTGCACTATTCTTGATTTAGGGTTAAAAACGTGGCGTTAGTGGCTGAAAAACCGAAGTAGCCCCCGAACGGCCCCATGGGTGGCACCAACACCATCCACGGGACCAATGTAAATCGTAGGAACTAACCGTGTAGCCGCGGGCCTATCGGTTTGAGAATACGACGATAATTTGCATATTTCTAGACTTAGGCTTAAAAACATGGCTTTAGACGGTGAAAACCCGAAATAGCCCCCGAACGGCCCCGTGGGTGGCACCAACACCTCCCACGGGACCAATGTGGCTCGTAGAAACTGAACGTGCAGCCGTGGGACTCCCGGTTTGATAATACGACGGTAATTTAAATATTTCTAGACTTAGGCTTAAAAACATGGCATTAGTGGGTGAAAACTCGAAACAGCCCACGTATGGCCCCGTGTGTGGCACCAACACCTCCCACTGGACCAATATAACTCGTAGGAACTGTTCACGTAGCAGCGGGACACACGGTTTGTGAATACGACGGTAATTTTAATTTATCTAGACTTAGGCTGAAAAACGTGGCTTTAGAGGTTGAAAACCCGAAACAGCCCCTGAACGTCCCCATGGGTGGCACCAACACCTAAAACGGGACCAATGTGACTCGTAGGAACAGACCGTGCAACCATGGGAGTCCCGATTTAGGAATACGACGATAATTTGCATATTTCTAGACTTAGGCTTAAAAACATGATGTTAGAGGGTGAAAACTCAAAATAACTCCCGAACGGCCTAGTGGGTCGAACCAACACCTCCGCCGGCACCAATCTGACTCGTAGGAACTGACTGCACAGTCGCGGGACTCCCGATTTGAGAATACGACAATAATTTGCATTATGTTTGACTTAGGCTTAAAAACATAGCGTTAGTGGGTGAAAATCGGAAACAGCCCCCGAACGGCCCCATAGGTGGCACCAACGCCTCCCACGGGACCAATGTAACTCATAGGAACTAACCGCGCATCCGCGGGACTCTTGATTTGAGAATACGACGGTAATTTGAATATTTCTAGACTTAGGCTTAAAAACGTGGCTTTAGAGGGTGAAAATCCGAAACAGCACCCGAACGGCCCCGTGGGTTGCACCAACACCTCCCACGGGACAAATTTGACTCGTAGGAACTGATCGCGCAACCGCGGGACTCCGGGTTTGAGAATACGATAGTAATTTGCATAATTCTAGACTTAGGCTTAAAAAATGGTATTAGTGGGTGAAAACCCGAAACAACACCCGAACGACCCCGTGGGTGGCACCAACACCACCCACGGAACCAATCTAACTTGTAGGAACTAACCGCGCAGCAGCGGGACTCCCGATTTGAGAATACGACGGTAATTTGTATATTTCTAGACTTAGGCTTAAAAACATGGCTTTAGAGCGTGAAAACCCGAAATAGCCCCCGAACAGCCCTGTGGGTGGCACTAACACCTCCCACGAGACCAATGTGACTCATAGAAACTGATCGGGCAACCACGATACTCCCCGTTTGAGAATACGATGGTAATTTGAATATTTCTAGACTTAGCCTTAAAAACATAGCATTTGTGGGTGAAAACTCGAAACAGCCCACGTATGGCCCCGTGTGTGGCACTAACACCTCCCACTGGACCAATGTAACTCGTAGGAACTGTTCACGTAGCCGCGGGACTCCCGATTTGTGAATATGATGATAATTTGAATATATCTAGGCTTAGGCTTAAAAACATGGCTTTAGAGGGTGAAAACCGGAAACAGCCCTCGAACGGCCCCGTGGGTGGCACCAACACCTCCCACGGGACCAATGTGACACGTAGGAACTGACCGCATTGCCGCGGGACTCTCGATTTGAGAATACAATGGTAATTTGCATAATTCAACACTTAGGCTTACAAACACGGCGTTAGTGGATGAAAACCCGAAACAGCCCCCGAAAAGCCCCGTGGGTGGCACAAACTCCTCCCATGGGACCAATGTAATGCGTAGGAATTGAATGGGCAGCCCGCGGGACTCTCGGTTTGAGAATACGACGATAATTTGCATATTTCTATACTTAGCCTTAAAAACATGGCTTTAAAGGGTAAAAACCCGAAAAAACCCCTAATAGCCCCGTGGGTGGGCCCAACACCTCCCACGGGACCAATGTGACTCGTAGGTACTGTTCGTACAGCCGCGGGACTCCCAGTTTGGGAATACGATGGTAATTTGCATATTTCTAGACTTAGGCTTAAAAACACGGCGTTAGTGGGTGAAAACTCGAAACAGCACCCAAACGGCCCCGTGGGTGGCACCAACATCTCCCACGGGACCAATGTGACTCATAGGAACTGACCGCGCAGCCGCGAAACTCCTGGTTTGAGAATACGATGATAATTTGCATATTTCTAGACTTTGACTATAAAACATGGATTTAGAGGGTGAAAGCCCGAAACAGCCCCCGAACGGCCCCGTGGATAGCACCAACACCTCCCACAGGACCAATGTGAATCGTAGGAACTGACCGCGCAGTCGCGGGACTACCGGTTTGAGAATACAACGGTTATTTGCATATTTCTACATGTAAGCTACAAAACATGGCGTTAGAGGGTGAAAACCCGAAACAGCCCCCGAACGGCCCCGTGGGTGGCACCAACACCTCCCACGGGACCAATGTGAATCGTAGGAACTGAGCGCGCAACCCCGGGAGTCCCGATTTGAGAATACAATGGTAGTTTGATTGTTTCTAGACTTAGGCTTACAAACACGGCTTTAGAGGGTGAAAACCCAAAACATCCCCCGAACGGCCCCGTAGGTGGCACCAACACCTCCCTCGGGACCAATATAAGTCGTAGAAACTGACCACGTAGCCGCGGGACTCTCGGCCTAAGAATACGACGGTAATTTACATATTTCTAGACTTAGGCATAAAAACATGGCTTTAGAGGGTGAAAACTCGAAACAACCCCCGAACAACCCCGTAGGTGGTACCAACACCTCCCACGGGACCATTGTGACTCGTACGAATGACCGCGCAGGCGCGGGACTCCCGGTTTGAGAATACGATGATAATTTGCATATTTCTAGACTTAGGCTGAAAAACATGGCGTTAGAGGGTGAAAACCCGAAACAACCCCCGAACGGTCCCGTTGGTGGCACCGACACCTCCCACGGGACCAATGTGACTCATACGAAGTGACCGCGCAGTCGCGGGACTCCCAGTTTGAGAATACGACCGTAATTTGAATATTTCTAGACTTAGGCTTAAAAACATGGCTTTAGAGGGTGAAAACCCAAAACATCCCCCGAACGGCCCCGTGGGTGGCACCAACACCTTCCAGGGGACCAATGTGACTCGTAAGAACTGACCGCGCAACCTCGGGTCTCCTGATTTGAGAATACGATGATAATTTGAATATTTTTAGACTTAGGCTTAAAAACATGGCGTTAGTGGGGGAAAACCCGAAACAACCCCCGAACGGCCCCATGGGTGTCACGAACACCTCCCACGGGACCAATGTAACACGTAGGAACTAACCGCACAGCCGCGGGACTCCCGATTTGAGAATATGACGGTAATATGTATATTTCTAGACTTAGGCTTAAAAACATGACTATAGAGGGTGAAAACCCGAAATATCCCCCGAATGGCCCCGTGGGTGGCACCAACACCTCCCACGGGACCAATGTGACTCGTGGAAACTGAACACGTAGCCGCGGGACTCCCAGTTTGAGAATACAATGGTAATT
The DNA here is from genome assembly GCA_949130495.1 of Sambucus nigra. Taxonomy (NCBI): domain Eukaryota; kingdom Viridiplantae; phylum Streptophyta; class Magnoliopsida; order Dipsacales; family Adoxaceae; genus Sambucus; species Sambucus nigra. Next base: position 445,472,601 of record OX422218.1, on the reverse strand, counting down.
TGAATATTTCTAGACTTAGGCTTAAAAATATGGCATTAGTGGGTGAAAACACGAAACAGCCCACGTACGGCCCCGTGTGTGGCACCAACACCTCCCACTGGACCAATGTAACTCGTAGAAACTGTTCACGTAGCCGCAGGACTCCCCGTTTGAGAATACGACAGTAATTTGAATATTTCTAGACTTACGCTTAAAAACGTGGCTTTAGAGGGTGAAAATCCGAAACAGCCTCCGAACGGCCCCGTGGGTGGCATCAACACCTTCCACAGGACCAATGTGACTCGTAGGAACTGTCCGCCCACCCGCGGGACACCCGGGTTGAGAATACGATGATAATTTGCATATTTCTAGACTTAGGCTGAAAAACATGGCTTTAGAGAGTGAAAAGTCAAAACAGTCCCTGAACGGTCCCGTGGGTGGCACCAAGACCTTCCACGGGACTAATGTGACTCGTAGAAACTAACCGCGCAGTCGCGGGACTCCCAATTTGATAATACGACGGTAATTTGAAAATTTTCAGACTTAGGTATAAAAACATGGCGTTAGAGGGTGAAAACCCAAAACAACCCCCGAATGGCCCCGTGGGTGGCACCAACACCTCCCACGGGACCAATGTGACTCGTAGAAACTGACCGCGCAGCCGCAGGACTCCCGATTTGAGAATACAATGGTAATTTGCATAGTTTTCGGCTTAGGCTTAAAATCATAGCGTTAGTTGGTGAAAATCAGAAACATCCCCCGAACAGTCCCATGGGTGGCACCAATGCCTCCCACGGGACCAATGTAACTCGTAGGAACTGACCGCGCAGCCGCAGGACTCCCGGTTTGAGAATACGACAGTAATTTGAATATTTCTACACTTAGGCTTAAAAACGTGGCTTTAGAGGGTGAAAATCCGAAACAGCCCCCGAACGGCCCCGTGGGTGGCGTCAACACCTCCCAGAGGACCAATGTGACTCGTAGGAACTCTTCGTCCACCCGCGGGACACCCGGGTTGAGAATACGATGATAATTTGCATATTTCTAGACTTAGGCTTAAAAACATGGCGTTAGTGGGGGAAAACTCGAAACAACCCCCGAACGGCCCCGTGGGTGTCACGAACACCTCGCACGTGACCGATGTAACTCGTAGGAAATGTCCGCGTAGTCGCGGGACTCCCGGTTTGAGAATACAATGGTTATTTGAATATATCTAGACTTAGGCTTAAAAACATGGCTTTAGAGGGTGAAAATCCGAAACAGCCCCCGAACGGACCCGTGGGTGGCACCAACGCCTCCCACGGGACCAATGTAACTCGTAGGAACTGAACGCGCAGCCGCAGGACTCCCGATTTGAGAATATGATGGTAATTTGAATATTTCTAGACTTAGGCTAAAAAACGAGGCGTTAGTGAGGGAAAACCCGAAACAACCCCCGAACGGCCCCGTGGGTGTCAGGAACACCTCCCACGGGACCAATGTAACTCACAGGAACTAACCGCGCAGCCGCGGGACTCCCGATTTGAAAATATGATGGTAATTTGTATATTTCTAGACTTAGGTTTAAAAACATGACTTTAGAGGGTGAAAACCCGAAATAGCCCCCGAACGGACCCATGGGTGGCACCAACACCTCCCACGGGACCAATGTGACTCGTAGAAACTGACCGCGCATCCGCGGGGATCCATATTTGAGAATTAATTTTAATATTTCTAGACTTAGTCTTAAAAATATGGCATTAGTGCGTGAAAACTCGAAACAGCCCACGTACGGCCCCGTGTGTGGCACCAACACCTCCCACTGGACCAATGTAACTTTGTAGCAACTGTTCACGTAGCCGCGGGACTCCCGATTTGAGAATACAATGGTAATTTGAATATATCTAGACTTAGGCTTAAAAACATTGCTTTAGAGGGTGAAAACCCGAAACAGCCCCCGAACGGCCCCATGGGTGGCACCAACACCTCCCATGGGACAAATGTGACTCGTAGAAACTAATCACGCAGCCGTGGGACTCCTGAATTGAAAATACGATGATAATTTGTATATATCTAGACTTAGGCTGAAAAACATGACGTTAGAGGGTGAAAACCCAAAACAATCCCCGGACGGTCCCGTGGGTGGCACCAACACGTCCCACGGGACAATGTGACTCGTAGGAACTGATCGCGCAGCCCCGGGACTCCCGGTTTGAGAATACGATGGTAATTTGAATATCTTTAGTCTTAGGCTTAAAAACATGGCGTTAGTGGGTGAACACCCGAAACAGCCCCCGAACGGCCCTATGGGTGGCACCAACTACACCCACGGGACCAATGTAACTCGTAGGAACTAACCCTCAGTCGCGGGACTCTCGATTAGAGAATATGATGGTAATTTACCTATTTTTAGACTTAGGCTTAAAAACATGGCTTTAGAGGTTGAAAACTCGAAATAGCCCACGAACGGCCCCGTGGGTGGCACCAACACCTCCCACGGGACCAATGTGACTCGTAGAAAGTGACCGCGCAGTAGCGGGACTTTCGATTTTAGAATACGACGGTAATTTAAAATTTTCTAGACTTAGGCTTAAAAACATGGCATTAGTGGGTGAAAACTCGAAACAACCGATGTACGGCCCCGTGGTATGACACCCCGACTAATTAAATACCGGGTAGCTACTCCTTTATTAAATCAATACAAAATGTCAAGTTCGTCCAGTTAATAGCATCACTGTCGAAAATATTTTTAATGATTACTAACCACCTAGTATTTAAAAGTGAGTTGCCAAATTTTAAATTAAATCTGATTAACATGCAATAAATGAAATATAGAAATGTAACACAACCATACACGATAAAGTCCAACTATAATGAATCAACAAGTAAAGATGAGTCTCGAGGAAATACTCCTCACAACAATCCCAATAGGAAAATGAAATAAAACAAGTCTGCATCCTGAATTAATTACAAACCAAAGTCTGAATAACTGAAATATAAAATGAAATGTCTCTAAAAGAAATGGGCGACATGCCCTACAACTGATGAAATCTGAATATAGAGTCAAGGCAAATGAAGCGTCTACTAGCAAGGCCCTGTAACTTCCACAACAGCTACAGCTCGTCACCTGACTGAAAATACTATGCATGGTGTCCTTGTGGCTGGGCACCTAAAAATGGTTTTTACAAAAAGATAGATTTGAAAGTAAACGGGTCAGAGCCCGAATGTGGAGAGTATTTTAAAAATAGCAAGTGCTTTAATAACAATTAAAACAATGAATGCAAGATACATGTTAGGACGTGCTCTCACATGAAATACTCACCTCTCGTCTAACAGTGCACTCCTAACGTTCCTGTACCCATACATGTGTTATTTATCTAACTAAACCATCATAAGTTCTAACCCAACTACTCGATTCACAATATGAATTCCCAATGTTATTACTTAAATAGATAGCTTTACTTGAACTCGGATTCTCAATTGTTAGCATTTCCGTTTACTGGAGGTTATCCCCTTATTTATCTTCTCATGGAGTTACTATAAATGATTCTCATAAATAAACATCAAAATTCCTTTTCATACAACCGTATATTATTCGCATCATAAATATACAATATAAGCACCCTGAGGCTAAGCTGCGGTGCACACATACTCTGCTATCCATCCCGGTACATCACGTACATAAGGATTACAAATTCCGAATCTCTCAGGAATTGTTAGAATAAACACCACACACAAAAATGGAGGCGAACATAATTCAACATATCCATGGTCACGTACATACCTACGCTCCATAGTTAGCTGGCTTAATAACTCACAATTAAGTCATTCCCTTGAACTATGTCCTCTAGGTACCAAACTAAATCCGGGCACACAAGGATTAGAAGGGCCTAAGCGAACGTAAACCTCCCGTGATAGCAAGTATGGTAGGTATGTCATACACATAAGATTATATACTAACCATGCACACATCTTAGATATCTCAATATTAATAAAGGTATTTTCTACATCCTTATACCATTATTCCAATTGTATACATTTTTAGCCTTCCGATAATATATAATGTAGACTGTCGACACATCTCACGTCATAGATTCTTATACTTAAAACCTTTCTCAAAGGGGTTATTAAGTTTCCTATTATTCCCACATATTACATCATTATTCTTAAGGTACTTACTTCTGCCCCAAACCTCAATTCATCAACTTATTCAAAATTACTCTATTAATCCTAATATTATCTCACTCATCGAGCTTCATTAGCTTTTAGAATAATTCCTCCATTAAATTCTAATTAAGGTCCAAACTTTATAACCATACCTACTGGTCTTCCTTAAGTCTAAGGATATTCATAAGGTCTCCAATAATATTTTCCAAGGGTTAACATCATTAAAATTTAACTAGGGGAAATTTTACTCTTTCTGGAAAGGTCGATCGATCGAACTTGACCTTCGATCGATCGATAGTGGTCGATCGATCGACTGATGAATGTCGATCGATCGTACGCACCAGGTAGGCTGCGGACTGCTTCATTTTGAAGTTTTAAAATCATCTCAAAACACCATTAACAAGCATGAAACTCTAAGATAACGTTATAATATCATCATACAATCATCCTACAACAGTATTAACGTTCTAAAACCAATAATTCATCATTCAAGGGCTTTGTTTAGATCAAAACTTCATCAAGAATTCCAGATTTCTATTTCTTTCAAGAACATTAATAAACTTCTTCTAAAATCCGTTTTTAGATCATCAATGGTACTGTTTTGAATACATAATTCGTCCAGAAAGTTTCTACATGCAATTCCTAACATAGTTCATAGTTTTAATCCTCAAATTCATGGGTCTAATCAATCTTCCAAGATAAATTTGATGATTATCCTAAACATGGAAAAGCATAGCATCGAATCAATTATAATTAAACCACTTGCCTCTAATCTTTCTCTGAATTTGATGTTGAATCTTGAAGGCTGAGTTGTTCTCTCTCTCTCTCTCTCTATGCAGAATTATCTTCTCTCTCTCTCTACAAGTTCTTCTCTAAGGATGATGACAATGGAGGTGGGGTTGGTTTTTGGCAAGTTGGAACTATTTCTTAACTTCTACCGTAGCCCATTAAGTCCCTTAGTGTAGTTAGTGGGTTTAGTGGATAGAGAATAAGTTAGATTTTTATTTCTAATTTTCGTGGATTTTAATTCCCAAATTTCCGAAATTACCAAAATGCCCTTTTAAGTTACCGGTATGGCCCAATAATGCCTCGGGACCCGAACTTAACCCCCGGCTAGTGTTTTCTGACTATTTCGACCCTACCGGACACGTTGGCGCACTCAAAATGACCATACGGTTAATAGAAATAAAATTCACTTTTTAATTAAAATTACTTTCCTGACGCGACTATTACACGCGTCTCAACAAAATTTCCCAAATTGCCGTATTTAAATCTCGCGACAATTTCAATAGTTGCAATATTCGTATATTGCCATATATACACATTATAATCAAATACTAACTCACATCTCGTTAATATTTTATCCGGATTAATTCTCAATTAATTCACATTTAATTCAATTAATCCCATAAATAAATATCGATAAAAATGTGGGGTATTACATACTTCCCCCCTAATAACAGAATTTCGTCCCGAAATTCGGAACTCAAAAGTACCTGGTAAAAACAACTCTGGATAACATTCGCGCATCTCATCCTCGCGCTCCCATGTGGACTCCTCGACATTATGATGTCGCCACTGAACACGCACTAACGGGACTATCTTTGACCGCAGTTTCCGCTCACTTCGGTCCAAAATAGCAATCGGCCCCTCCTCGTAGGAGCTATCGGGCTAGAGATCGATGTCCTCCAAAGAAATGTGAGAATGAGCCAAATCATCTCTAAGATATTTCCTTAGTGAGGAAATATGAAACACATCATGAATCCGATGCAAATGCTCCGGTAACCCAAGTCTATACGCAACAGACCCAATCCGCTCGATGATAGGAAATGGTCCCACATATCTCGGTGCCAACTTTCCCTTCTTCCCAAATCGCATAATCCCCTTCATAAGAGATACTCTGAGTAAAACCTGGTCCCCCACTTGGAACTCCCTGAAGAACCTCTTCGCATCAGCATAGCTCTTCTGCCGATCCTGAGCTACCTGAATGCGATTCTATATCAATTCTATCCTCGCTGAAGTATCCTGAATCACTTCCGGCCCAAGTAGTTTGTTGTCCCCCACCTCCAACCAACATGCTGGGGAACGACAAGGTCTACCGTACAACGCCTCAAATGGATCCATACCAATGGTGAACTGGTAGGAGTTGTTGTAAGCAAACTCCACCAGTGGAAGATACTGCTCCCATCCACCCCCGAAGTCAATGATGCACATCCGCAACATGTCTTCCAACATCTGATTTGTACGCTCGGTTTGCCCATCGGTCTGCGGATGATAAGCCGTACTCAACTGCAATTCCGTGCCAATGGCCTCCTGAAAACTTTCCCAAAAACGTGAAACAAATATCTTGTCTCGCTCAGACACGATATTTAGGGGCACACCGTGAAGTCTCACTATCTCTGCAATAAAGAGATGGGCATACTGTCCCGTAGTGTAGTCTGTCCATACGGGTAGAAAATGAGCGACTTTGGTCAACCTGTCCACAATTACCCAAATGGAGTCGTGACCTCTCTGTGACGTAGGCAACCCCGTGATAAAGTCCATGGAGATGCTCTCCCACATCCACATCGGGACCTCTAATGGTTGTAGAAGTCCTGACGGTCTCTGATGGTCCACTTTTACTAGCTGACAAGTGGCGCATTCAGAGACAAACACGGCAATATCTCTCTTCATCCCGCTCCACCAATACTGACGTCTCATGTCCTGGTACATTTTGTCCCCACCGGGATGTACCGCGAACCATGAGTCGTGCGACTCTGCCATCACCTCGTGTCGCAATTCCTCTCCTTTCGGAACTACCAATCTCCCATTGAAGCGTAATCCCCCGTCTGAGCTAACGGTATAGGACTCGGCTCCCTCTGTTAATAATCGAACTATCTGCTCCTGACAGAACGAGTCATCTGCTTGTGCCTTTACTACTTTCGTGACAATCTGCGGTGTAACAGTCATCACTGACATGAATGATCGGGCCACTGCATCCTGGTGTCCCAACTCCTTCCACTTTGCCTTCCACACCCCTGCCACCTCATCTACTAGCCTACGGCTCAATGCGTCTGCTACCACGTTAGCCTTCCCCGGGTGATATTGGATATCAAACTGATAGTCCTTCACAAACTCAAGCCACCTTCGCTGCCTCATATTCAGCTCCTTCTGCGTGAATAGGTACTGTAGGGACTTGTGATCTGTGAACAATCGAAACTTCTCCCCCAAAAGATAATGTCTCCATATCCGAAGGGCAAATACCACTGCCGCTAACTCCAAGTCATGGGTAGGGTAATTCTTCTCGTGAGGCTTAAGCTTACAGGAAGCATAAGCTATGGCCTGACTCTCCTGCTGCAGTACACCTCCAAGTCCTTGTAAGGACGCATCGGTGTAAACAAGATACTCAACTCCCGGTCTCAGCAATGCTAACACAGGTGCTGAGGTTAACTTGTCCTTCAACTCATCGAATGTCAACTGACAGGCATCACTCCAAATGAACGGCACACCTTTACGCGTCAGATGTGTCATGGGACCCGCTATCTTGGAGAAACCCCGAATAAACCTCCTGTAGTATCCTTCTAAGCCCAAGAAACTACGGATTTCAGTCGGTGTCGTGGGCTGTCCCCACTCCCTCACCGCGGATACCTTCCCCGGATCAAAAGATATCCCCCGGTCAGAAATAATATGCCCCAAAAACTGAACCTCTTTCAGCCAAAACCCGCACTTCTCATACTTTGCATACAGCTCGTTCTGACGTAGCGTCTGCAAAACCTGCCTCAAATGCTCGGCGTGCTCCTCCTCTGTCTGGGAGTAAACCAGAATATCATCAATGAAGACAATGACGAACTGATATAGGAACTCTCTGAACACCCTATTCATCAAGTCCATAAACACGGCTGGAGCGTTTGTCAAACCAAAAGGCATAACCCGAAACTCGTAGGAACCATATCTCGTTAAGAAAGAAGTCTTCGAGACGTTCTCCTCTCTGATACGCAACTGATGGTAACCAGATCGCAAATCAATCTTCGAGAAGAAAGAAGCTCCTCTCAACTGGTAGAATAAGTCGTCGATTCGGGGCAATGGATACTTATTCCGTATCGTGATCTTATTCAACTCCCGGTAATCCACACACAACCTCAACGATCCATCCATTTTCTTAACGAACAACACAGGGGTACCCCACGGTGAAGTACTCCTCCGGATGAACCCCTGACCCAACAACTGCTCAATCTGATCCCGTAACTCTCTCATCTCAGCTGGAGCCATACGGTAAGGTGCGCGGTCAATAGGCCGAGCTCCCGGCGTCAAATCAATCACGAAATCTATCACTCTACTCGGAGGTAATCCAGGTATATCCTAAAATACATCGGCAAACTCTCGAACAACCGGAATCGAATCAAGTGGTATCACCACTTCCTTAGAGGTCTCCTCCTCTATGTAGTATAAATGAGTGGACGATCCTCCCTCAGGACGAGGCATCGCCACTAAAAACATCTCCTGCCCGGGAATGGCAAAGATAATACTCCTACTAAAACAGTCAATCATGGCTCGGTACGCTACTAGCTAATCCATACCAATAATGGCATCATACTCGGTCATCTCTAATACTAACATATCGGCGGGTAAAGTAAACCTCCCGATCTCTATACCCACACCTCTACACATAAGCGAAATCATGGAACCCCTACTCAACGGTGAGTCTACATAAGTAGCGGTGCTCTCTGCGGTGTCTAACAACCCAATGGTGCGTGCAAATCCCATAGCAATAAAACAGTGTGTAGCCCCCGTGTCAAATAAAATGCGCCCCAGAGTCCCCTGAGTAGAGAACATACCCTCAATAGCTGGCGGATTCTGTGGGGCTGCGGCCTACTGAAGCTGATACACTCTCCCATACTGAAGCTGTCCCTGCTGAACTGGGACCGCTGGAATGGGTGGTAATGTTGCCATCTACGGTGGTGCTGGGAGGGCGGCGGGAAACATAGGCCTCTGTGGCTCGTGTCGAGCACCCTGCTGCTGCTACTGTGGGGCCTTTCCCTTATCAGGACAATCCTGACGTTTGTGGCCAATCTTACCACAAATGAAACACTTCCCCGGGAAGTTTCCCCCTCGCTGTCCCTGCTGCCCTCGGCCCTGGTGGCCGTTACCATTTCTGCCCTGGCCTTGCTGGCCCTGGTGAAACTGCTGTTGTTGACCATTTTGACCCTGCTGGCCCTGATGGCCGTTATGACCCTGCTGGCCATTCCGGAATCCTCCCTGACCGTTCCTGAAACCCCCTGATCGGAACCTCTTATGATCCCCCTGCTGGGAACCCTGATCACTCTGCCTATACTGACCCTGAGATGATTGTGCCCCGCTGGCACCATTTCCCCCTGTCCTGCCCTGATGGCTGGACTCTCCTGATCGCTTCCCCTCTGTCAAGTGAAAGCGGTGGTCCTGGAAATGGAGCAATGCAGCGTTAACCACGTCAGAATAAGTGTCCAACGAGAGGTTCCCCAATAAATGCTGACGGATCCTCCAAGTCAATCCTTCTATGAATTTCTGAATCTTCTTCTCTTCCGTCTGTATCTCATCCGGTACAATGTTCAGCAAATTTGTGAATTCGGACTCATACTCGGCCACAGTCTTACCCTCCTGTCTAAGGCTCATCAACTTCCTCCTCATTTCCGTGTGAACAGCTGACGGAAAATATTTGCGGTCGAACCGCACCCAGAACTCCTGTATAGTGAGAGTATCTCTCTCCTCTGCAGTGGTAATAGACTCCCACCACTGCAATGCAGCTCCCACTAGCTTGAAAGTAGCTAGTATCTGCCTCTGAACATCGGTGCACTCATACATCCTCAAGTGCCTCTGAATATTCTTCCTCCACTGACTAGATACCACAACATCGGAGCTACCTGCGAACTCCGGAGGGTGTGCTTTCTGAAAAGCATCTCGAACTCGTTCCCAAGCAGACGAGAATGGATATGCCTGAACTGGCGCGGCTACCGGCGCCTGGGGTGGTGCCTGCTGTACAACGGCGAGAGCGGCATTTACCGCTTGGGCTACAATGGCTGCAACCTCGGCGGCATTCATGGTGCCCTGTACTGGAGTTGGCTGTGGCTCGGGCTGTGCATCCCTAGGAACTCACTGCGCACGTCGTGGAGGCATCTGAAATGAGAATAAAGTTTATAAGTTCACAATTATAAACTTAAAATAGCTAAAGAGCGAAGCATACATAAAAGAATACAACAGTCCTAAAATATAGGGCTCTATATCAAAGAAAGCTCAGCGGAAACATAATAAGCCGTACAGATCCTAAAGGACACTAGAACCTGATGCTCTGATACCACCTGTGACACCCCGACTAATTAAATACCGGGTAGCTACTCCTTTATTAAATCAATACAAAATGTCAAGTTGGTCCAGTTAATAGCATCACTGTCGAAAATATTTTTAATGGTTACTAACCACCTAGTATTTAAAAGTGAGTTGCCAAATTTTAAATTAAATCTGATTAACATGCAATAAATGAAATATAGAAATGTAACACAACCATACACGATAAAGTCCAACTATAATGAATCAACAAGTAAAGATGAGTCTCGAGGAAATACTCCTCACAACAATCCCAATAGGAAAATGAAATAAAACAAGTCTGCATCCTGAATTAATTACAAACCAAAGTCTGAATAACTGAAATATAAAAAGAAATGTCTCTAAAAGAAATGGGCGACATGCCCTACAACTGATGAAATCTGAATATAGAGTCAAGGCAAATGAAGCGTCTACTAGCAAGGCCCTGTAACTTCCACAACAGCTACAGCTCGTCACCTGACTGGAAATACTATGCATGGTGTCCTTGTGACTGGGCACCTAAAAATGGTTTTTACAAAAAGATAGATTTGAAAGCAAACGGGTCAGAGCCCGAATGTGGGGAGTATTTTAAAAACAGCAAGTGCTTTAATAACAATTAAAACAATGAATGCAAGATACATGTTAGGACGTGCTCTCACATGAAATACTCACCTCTCGTCTAACAGTGCACTCCTAACGTTCCTGTACCCATACATGTGTTATTTATCTAACTAAACCATCATAAGTTCTAACCCAACTACTCGATTCACAATATAAATTCCCAATGTTATGACTTAAATAGATAGCTTTACTTGAACTCAGATTCTCAATTGTTAGCATTTCCGTTTACTGGAGGTTATCCCTTTATTTATCTTCTCATGGAGTTACTATAAATGATTCTGATAAATAAACATCAAAATTCCTTTTCATACAACCGTATATTATTCGCATCATAAATATACAATATAAGCACCCCGAGGCTAAGCTGCGGTGCACACATACTCTGCTATCCATCCCGGTACATCACGTACATAAGGATTACAAATTCCGAATCTCTCAGGAATTGTTATAATAAACACCACACACAAAAATGGAGGCGAACATAATTCAACATATCCATGGTCACGTACATACCTACGCTCCATACTCAGCTGGCTTAATAACTCACAATTAAGTCATTCCCTTGAACTATGTCCTCTAGGTACCAAACTAAATCCGGGAACACAAGGATTAGAAGGCCCTAAGCGAATGTAAACCTCCCGTGATAGCAAGTATGGTAGGTATGTCATACACATAAGATTATATACTAAGCATGCACACATCTTAGATATCTCAATATTAATAAAGGTATTTTCTACATCCTTATACCATTATTCCAATTGTATACATTTTTAGTCTTCCGATAATATATAATGTAGACTGTCGTCACATCTCACGTCATAGATTCTTATACTTAAAACCTATCTCAAAGGGGTTATTAAGTTTCCTATTATTTCCACATATTACATCATTATTCTTAAGGTCCTTACTTCTGCCCCAAACCTCAATTCATCAACTTATTCAAAATTACTCTATTAATCCTAATATTATCTCACTCATCGAGCTTCATTAGCTTTTAGAATAATTCCTCCAATAAATTCTAATTAAGGTCCAAACTTTATAACCATACCTACTGGTCTTCCTTAAGTCTAAGGATATTCATAAGGTCTCCAATAATATTTTCCAAGGGTTAACATTATTAAAATTTAACTAGGGGAAATTTTACTCTTTCTGGGAAGGTCGATCGATCGACCTTGACCTTCGATCGATTGATTGTGGTCGATCGATCGACTGATGAATGTCGATCGATCGAACGCACCAGGTAGGTTGCGGACTGCTTTGTTTTGCAGTTTTAAAATCATCTCAAAACACCATTAACAAGCATGAAACTCTAAGATAACGTTATAATATCATCATACAATCATCCTACAACAGTATTAACGTTCTAAAACCAATAATTCATCATTCAAGGGCTTTGTTTAGATCAAAACTTCATCAAGAATTCCAGATTTCTATTTCTTTCAAGAACATTAATAAACTTCTTCTAAAATCCGTTTTTAGATCATCAATGGTACTGTTTTGAATACGTAATTCATCCAGAAAGTTTCTACATGCAATTCCTAACATAGTTCATAGTTTTAATCCTCAAATTCATGGGTCTAATCAATCTTCCAAGATAAATTTGATGATTATCCTAAACATGGAAAAGCATAGCATCGAATCAATTATAATTAAACCACTTGCCTCTAATCTTTCTCTGAATTTGATGTTGAATCTTGAAGGCTGAGTTGTTCTCTCTCTCTCTCTCTCTGCAGAATTCTCTTATCTCTCTCTCTCTACAAGTTCTTCTCTAAGGATGATGACAATGGAGGTGGGGTTGGCTTTTGGCAAGTTGGAACTATTTCTTAACTTCTCCCGTAGCCCATTAAGTCCCTTAGTGTAGTTAGTGGGTTTAGTGGATAGAGAATAAGTCAGATTTTTATTTCTAATTTTCGTGGGTTTTAATTCCCAAATTTCCGAAATTACCAAAATGCCCTTTTAAGTTACCGGTATGGCCCAATAATGCCCCGGGACCCAAACTTAACCCCCGGCTAGTGTTTTCTGACTATTTTGACCCTTCCGGACACGTTGGCGCACTCAAAATGACCATACGGTTAATAGAAATAAAATTCACTTTTTAATTAAAATTACTTTCCTGACGCGACTGTTACACGCGTCTCAACAAAATTTCCCAAATTGCCGTATTTCAATCTCGCGACAATTTCAATAGTTACAATATTCGTATATTGCCATATATACACATTATAATCATATACTAACTCACATCTCGTTAATATTTTATCCGGATTAATTCTCAATTAATTCACATTTAATTCAATTGATCCCATAAATAAATATCGATAAAAATGCGGGGTATTACACGTGGCTGGCACCAACACCTCCCACGGGACCAATGTGAATCGTAAAAACTGACCGCGCAGCCGTGGGACTACCGGTTTGAGAATACGACAATAATTTACATACTTCTAGACTTATTCTTAAAAACATGTCATTAGAGGGTGAAAATAAAAAATAACCCCCGAACGGCCCCGTGGGTGGCACCAACACCTCTCGCGGGACCAATCTGACTCGTAGGAACTGACTGCGCAGCCGCAGGACTCCCGGTTTGAGAATACGATGGTAAATTCAATATTTCTAGACTTGGGCTTAAAAACGTGTCTTTAGAGGGTGAAAATCCGAAACAGCACCCGAACGGCCTCGTGGGTGGCACCAACACCTCCCATGGGACCAATGTGAATCGTAGGAACGGACCACACAGCTGCGGGACTCCCGGTTTGAGAATACGACGATAATTTGCATGTATTTAGACTTAGGCTTAAAAACATGGCGTTAGTGGGGGTAAACCCGAAACAACTCATGAACGGCCCCGTGGGTGTCACCAACACCTCCCACGGGACCAATGTAACTCGTAGTAACTAATCGTACAGCCGCGGGACTCCCGGTTTGAGAATACGATGGTAATTTGCATAATTTTCGACTTAGGATTAAAAACATAGTGATAATGGGTGAAAATCGGAAATAGCCCCCGAACGGCCCCGTGGGTGGTAGCAACGCCTCCCACGGGACCAATGTAACTCTTAGGAACTGACCGCGCAGCCGTGGGACTCCTGGTTTGAGAATACGACGGTAATTTGAATATTTCTTGACTTAGGCTTAAAAACGTGGCTTTAGATTGTGAAAATCCAAAACATCCCCCGAACGGCCTCGTGGGTGGCACCAACACCTCCCACGGGACCAATGTGACTCGTAGGAACTGACCGTCCAGCTGCGGGACTCCCGATTTGGGAATATAATGATAATTTGCATATTTCTAGACTTAGACTTAAAATCATAGCGTTAGTGGGGGAGAAACCGAAACAACCCCCGAACGGCCCCGTGGGTGTCACCAACACCTCCCACGGGACCAATGTAACTCGTAGGAACTAACCACGCAACCGCGGGGCTCTCGGTTTGAGAATACGATGGTAATTTGCATAATTCTAGACTGAGGCTTAAAAATATGGAGTTAGTGCGTGAAAACCCGAAACAGCCCCTGAACGGTCCCATGGGTGGCGCCAACACCACCCACGGGACCAATGTAACTCATACGAATTAACCGTGCAGCCGCGGGACTCCCGGTTTGAGAATACGACGGTAATTTATATATTTCTAGATTTAGGCTTAAAAACATGGCTTTAGAGGGTAAATACCTGAAATAGCCTCCGAACGGTCCCGTGGGTCGCACTAAAACCTCCCACGGGACGAATGTGACTCGTAGAAAGTGTTCCCGAAGCCGCGGGACTCCCGGATTGAGAATATGACAGTAATTTGCATATTTTAAGACTTAAGCTTAAAAATATGGCTTTAGACGGTGAAAACGAGAAATAGCGCCCGAACGGCCCCGTGGGTGGCACCAAGACCTTCCACGGGACCAACGTGACTCGTAGAAACTAACCGCGCAGTCGTGGGACTCCCGGTTTGCGAATACGACGGTAATTTTGAATATTTTTAGACTTAGGCTTAAAAACAAGGCGTTAGAGGGTGAAAACAACCCCCGAATGGCCCCGTGGGTGGCACCAACACCTCCCATGAGACCAATGTGACTCGTGGGAACTGACCGCGCAGCGGCGGAACTCCCGGTTTGAGAATACAACGGTAATTTGTATAGTTTTCGACTTAGGCTTAAAAATAGAGCGTTAGTTGGTGAAAATCGGAAAGAGCCCCCGAACGGCCCCGTGGGTGGCACCAATGCCTACCACGGGACCAATTCAACTCGTAGGAACTGACCGCGCAGCCGCAGGACTCCCGATTTTACAATACGATAGTAATCTGAATATTTCTAGACTTAGGCTTAAAAACATGGCTTTAGAGGGTGAAAATTCAAAAAAGCCCCCGAACGGCCCCGTGGGTGGCATCAACACCTCCCAGGGGACCAATGTGACTCGTAGGAACTGTCCGCGCAGCCGTGGGACACCCGGTTTGAGAATACAACGATAATTTGCATATTTCTAGACTTAGGCTTAAAAACATGGCGTTAGTGGGGGAAAACCCGAAACAACCCCCGAACGGCCCCGTGGGTGTCACGAACACCTCCCACGGGATAATTGTAACTCGTAGGAACTAACCGCGGAGTCGCCGGACTCCCGATTTGAGAATATGATGGTAATTTCTATATTTCTTAACTTAGGCTTAAAAACATGACTTTAGAGGGTGAAAACTCGAAATAGCCCCCGAACGGCCCCGTGGGTGGCACCAACACCTCACACGGGACCAATGTGACTCGTAGAAACTGACCGCGCAGCCGTGGGAGTCCCGATTTGATAATACGACGGTAATTTGAATATTTCTAGACTTAGGCTTAAAAACATGGCATTAGTGGGTGAAAACTCGAAACAGCCCACGTACGGCCCCGTGTGTGGCACCAACACCTCCCACTGGACCAATATAACTCGTAGAAACTGTTCAGGTAGCAGCGGGACACACGGTTTGTGAATACGACAGTAATTTGAATTTATCTAGACTTACGCTTAAAAACGTGGCTTTAGAGGTTGAAAATCCGAAACAGCCTCCGAACGGGCCCGTGGGTGGCATCAACACCTCCCACAGGACCAATGTGACTCATAGGAACTGTCCGCCCACCCGCGGGACACCCGGGTTGAGAATACGACGATAATTTGCATATTTCTAGACTTAGGCTGAAAAACATGGCTTTAGGGAGTGAAAAGTCGAAACAGTCCCTGAACGGTCCCGTAGGTGGCACCAAGACCTTCCACGGGACCAATGTGACTCGTAGAAACTAACCATGCAGTCGCGGAACTCCCGATTTGATAATACGACGGTAATTTGAAAATTTCAAGACTTAGGTATAAAAACATGGCGTTAGAGGGTGAAAACCCAAAACAACCCCCGAATGGCCCCGTGGGTGGCACCAACACCTCCCACGGGACCAATGTGACTCGTAGGAACTGACCGCGCAGCCGCAGGACTCTCGATTTGAGAATACAATGGTAATTTGCATAGTTTTCGGCTTAGGCTTAAAATCATAGCGTTAGTTGGTGAAAATCAGAAACATCCCCCGAACAGTCCCATGGGTGGCACCAATGCCTCCCACGGGACCAATGTAACTCGTAGGAACTGACCGCGCAGCCGCAGGACTCCCGGTTTGAGAATACGACAATAATTTGAATATTTCTACACTTAGGCTTAAAAACGTGGCTTTAGAGGATGAAAATCCGAAACAGCCCCCGAACGGCCCCGTGGGTGGCATCAACACCTCCCACATGACCAATGTGACTCGTAGGAACTGTCCGTCCACCCGCGGGACACCCGGGTTGAGAATACGACGATAATTTGCATATTTCTAGACTTAGGCTTAAAAACATGGCGTTAGTGGGGGGAAACTCGAAACAACTCCCGAACGGCCCCGTGGGTGTCACGAACACCTCGCACGTGACCGATGTAACTCGTAGGAAATGTCCGCGTAGTCGCGGGACTCCCGGTTTGAGAATACAATGGTAATTTTAATATTTCTAGACTTAGGCTTAAAAACATGGCTTTAGAGGGTGAAAATCCGAAACAGCCCCCGAACGGACCTGTGGGTGGCACCAACGCCTCCCACGGGACCAATGTAACTCGTAGGAACTGAACGCGCAGCCGCAGGACTCCCGATTTGAGAATATGATGGTAATTTGAATATTTCTAGACTTAGGCTAAAAAATGAGGCGTTAGTGGGGGAAAACCCGAAACAACCCCCGAACGGCCCCGTCGGTGTCAGGAACACCTCCCACGGGACCAATGTAACTCACAGGAACTAACCGCGCAGCCGCGGAACTCCCGATTTGAAAATATGATGGTAATTTGTATATTTCTAGACTTAGGTTTAAAACCATGACTTTAGAGGGTGAAAACCTTAAATAGCCCCTGAACGGCCCCATGGGTGGCACCAACACCTCCCACGGGACCAATGTGACTCGTAGAAACTGACCGCGCATCCGCGGGGATCCAGATTTGAGAATTAATTTTAATATTTCTAGACTTAGTCTTAAAAACATGGCATTAGTGGGTGAAAAGTCGAAGCAGCCCACGTACGGCCCCGTGTGTGGCACCAACACCTCCCACTGGACCAATGTAACTTGTAGCAACTGTTCACGTAGCCGCGGGACTCCCGATTTGAGAATACAATGGTAATTTGAATATATCTAGACTTTGGCTTAAAAACATTGCTTTAGAGGGTGAAAACCCGAAACAGCCCCCGAACGGCCCCGTGGGTGGCACCAACACCTCCCATGGGACAAATGTGACTCGTAGAAATTAATCGCGCAGCCGTGGGACTCCCGAATTGAAAATACGATGATAATTTGTATATATCTAGACTTAGGCTAAAAAACATAACGTTAGAGGGTGAAAACCCAAAACAATCCCCGGATGGTCCCGTGGGTGGCACCAACACGTCCCACGGGACAATGTGACTCGTAGGAACTGATCGCGCAGCACTGGGACTCCCGGTTTGAGAATACGATGCTAATTTGAATATCTTTAGACTTAGGCTTAAAAACATGGCGTTAGTGGGTGAAAACCGGAAACGGCCCCCGAACGGCCCTATGGGTGGCACCAACTACACCCACGGGACCAATATAACTCGTAGGAACTAACCCCGTAGCCACGAGACTCTCGATTAGAGAATACGATGGTTATTTACATATTTTTAGACTTAGGCTTAAAAACATGGCTTTAGAGGTTGAAAACTCGAAATAGCCCACGAACGGCCCCGTGGGTGGCACCAACACCTCCCACGGGACCAATGTGACTCGTAGAAACTGACCGCGCAGTAGCGGGACTTTCAATTTTAGAATACGATGGTAATTTAAAAATTTCTAGACTTAGGCTTAAAAACATGGCATTAGTGGGTGAAAACTCGAAACAACCGATGTACGGCCCCGTAGCTGGCACCAACCCTCCCACGGGACCAATGTGACTCGTAAAAACTGACCGCGCAGCCGCGGGACTATCGGTTTGAGAATACCACAATAAGTTGCATACTTCTAGACTTATTCTTAAAAATATGTCATTAGAGGGTGAAAATACAAAACAGCCCCCGAACGGCCCCGTGGGTGGCACCAACGCCTCTCACAGGACCAATCTGACTCGTAGGAACTAACTGCGCAGCCGCAGGACTCCCGATTTGAGAATACGATGGTAATTTCAATATTTCTAGACTTAGGCTTAAAAACGTGGCTTTAGAGGGTGAAAATCCGAAACAGCACCCGAACGGCCCCGTGGGTGGCACCAACACCTCCCATGGGACCAATGTGAATCGTAGGAACGGACCACACAGTTGCGAGACTCCCGGTTTGAGAATACGATGATAATTTGCATGTATTTAGACTTAGGCTTAAAAACATGGCGTTAGTGGGGGTAAACCCGAAACAACTCGTGAACGGCCCCGTAGGTGTCACCAACACCTCCTACGGGACCAAAGTAACTCGTAGTAACTGATCGCACTGCCGCGGGACTCCCCGTTTGAGAATACGATGGTAATTTGCATAATTTTCGACTTAGGATTAAAAACATAGTGTTAATGGGTGAAAATCGAAAATAGCCTCCGAACGGCCCCGTGGGTGGTAGCAACGCCTCCCACGGGACCAATGTAACTCGTAGGAACTGACCGCGCAGTCGTGGGACTCCTAGTTTGAGAATACGACGGTAATTTGAATATTTCTAGACTTAGGCTTAAAAACGTGGCTTTAGATTGTGAAAATCCAAAACAGCCCCCGAACGACCTCGTGGGTGGCACCAACACCTCCCACGGGACCAATGTGACTCGTAGGAACTGACCGTCCAGCTGCGGGACTCCCGGTTTGGGAATATAATGATAATTTGCATATTTTTAGACTTAGGCTTAAAATCATAGCGTTAGTGGGGGAGAACCCGAAACAACCCCCGAACGGCCCCGTGGGTGTCACCAACACCTCCCACGGGACCAATGTAACTCGTAGGAACTAACCACTCAACCGCGGGGCTCTCGGTTTGAGAATACGACGGTAATTTGCATAATTCTAGACTGAGGCTTAAAAACATGGAGTTAGTGCGTGAAAACCCGAAATAGCCCCTAAACGGTCCCATGGGTGGCACCAACACCACCCACGGGACCAATGTAACTCATACGAATTAACCGTATAGCCGCGGGACTCCCGGTTTGAGAATACGATGGTAATTTGTATATTTCTAGACTTAGGCTTAAAAACGTGGCTTTAGATTGTGAAAATCCAAAACAGCCCCCGAACGACCTCGTGGGTGGCACCAACACCTCCCACGGGACCAATGTGACTCGTAGGAACTGACCGTCCAGCTGCGGGACTCCCGGTTTGGGAATATAATGATAATTTGCATATTTTTAGACTTAGGCTTAAAATCATAGCGTTAGTGGGGGAGAACCCGAAACAACCCCCGAACGGCCCCGTGGGTGTCACCAACACCTCCCACGGGACAAATGTAACTCGTAGGAACTAACCACTCAACCGCGGGGCTCTCGGTTTGAGAATACGACAATAATTTGCATAATTCTAGACTGAGGCTTAAAAACATGGAGTTAGTACGTGAAAACCCGAAATAGCCCCTGAACGGTCCCATGGGTGGCACCAACACCACCCACGGGACCAATGTAACTCATACGAATTAACCGTATAGCCGCGGGACTCCCGGTTTGAGAATACGATGGTAATTTGTATATTTCTAGACTTAGGCTTAAAAACATGGCTTTAGAGGGTAAATACCTGAAATAGCCTCCGAACGGTCCCGTGGGTCGCACTAAAACCTCCCACGGGACCAATGTGACTCGTAGAAAGTGTTCCCGCAGCCGCGGGACTCTCGGATTGAGAATATGACGGTAATTTGCATATTTCTAGACTTAAGCTTAAAAATATTGCTTTAGAGGGTGAAAACGAGAAATAGCCCGCTAACGGCCCCGTGGGTGGCACCAAGACCTTCCACGGGACCAACGTGACTCGTAGAAACTGACCGCGCAGTCGTGGGACTCCCGGTTTGAGAATACGATGGTAATTTGAATATTTTTAGACTTAGGCTTAAAAACATGGCGTTAGAGGGTGAAAACAATCCCCCGAATGGCCCCGTGGCTGGCACCAACACCTCCCATGAGACCAATGTGACTCGTGAGAACTGACCGCGCAGCCGCGGGACTCCCGGTTTGAGAATACAACGGTAATTTGTATAGTTTTCGACTTAGGCTTAAAAATAGAGCGTTAGTTGGTGAAAATCGGAAACATCCCCCGAACGGCCCCGTGGGTGGCACCAATGCCTACCACGGGACCAATGCAACTCGTAGGAACTGACCGCGCAGCCGCAGGACTCCCGATTTTAGAATACGACTGTAATCTGAATATTTCTAGACTTAGGCTTAAAAACATGGCTTTAGAGGGTGAAAATTCAAAAAAGCCCCCGAACGGCCCCGTGGGTGGCATCAACACCTCCCAGGGGACCAATGTGACTCGTAGGAACTGTCCGCGCAGCCGTGGGACACCCGGTTTGAGAATACAACGATAATTTGCATATTTCTAGACTTAGGCTTAAAAACATGGCGTTAGTGGGGGGAAACCCGAAACAACCCCCGAACGGCCCCGTGGGTGTCACGAACACCTCCCACGGGACAATTGTAACTCGTAGGAACTAACCGCGCAGTCGCCGGACTCCCGATTTGAGAATATGATGGTAATTTCTATATTTCTTGACTTAGGCTTAAAAACATGACTTTAGAGGGTGAAAACTCGAAATAGCCTCCGAATGGCCCCGTGGGTGGCACCAACACCTCCCACGGGACCAATGTGACTCGTAGAAACTGACCGCGCACCCTGGGAGTCCCGATTTGAGAATACAACAGTAATTTGAATATTTCTAGACTTAGGCTTAAAAACATGGCATTAGTGGGTGAAAACTCGAAACAGCCCACGTACGGCCCCGTGTGTGGCACCAACACCTTCCACTGGACCAATGTAACTGGTAAAAACTGTTCACGTATCCGCGGGACTCCCCGTTTGAGAATACGACTGTAATTTGAATATTTCTAGACTTAGGCTTAAAAACGTGGCTTTAGAGGGTGAAAATCCGAAACAGCCTCCGAACGGCCCCGTGGGTGGCATCAACACCTCCCACAGGACCAATGTGACTCGTAGGAACTGTCCGCCCACCCGCGGGACACCCGGGTTGAGAATACGACGATAATTTGTATATTTCTAGACTTAGGCTGAAAAACATGGCTTTAGAGAGTGAAAAGTCGAAACAGTCCCTGAACGGTCCCGTGGGTGGCACCAAGACCTTCCACGGGACCAATGGGACTCGTAGAAACTAACCATGCAGTCGCGGGACTCCCAATTTGATAATACGACGGTAATTTGAAAATTTCCAGACTTAGGTATAAAAACATGGCGTTAGAGGGTGAAACCCCAAAACAACCCCCGAATGGCCCCGTGGGTGGCACCAACACCTCCCACGGGACCAATGTGACTCGTAGGAACTGACCGCGCAGCCGCAGGACTCTCGATTTGAGAATACAATGGTAATTTGCATAGTTTTCGGCTTAGGCTTAAAATCATAGCGTTAGTTGGTGAAAATCAGAAACATCCCCCAAACAGTCCCATGGGTGGCACCAATGCCTCCCACGGGACCAATGTAACTCGTAGGAACTGACCACGCAGCCGCAGGACTCCCGGTTTGAGAATATGACAGTAATTTGAATATTTCTACACTTAGGCTTAATAACGTGGCTTTAGAGGGTGAAAATCCGAAACAGCCCCCGAACGGCCCCGTGGGTGGCATCAACACCTCCCACAGGACCAATGTGACTCGTAGGAACTGTCCGTCCACCCGCGGGACACCCGGGTTGAGAATACGATGATAATTTGCATATTTCTAGACTTAGGCTTAAAAACATGGCGTTAGTGGGGGAAAACTCGAAACAACCCCCGAACGGCCCCGTGGGTGTCACGAACACCTCGCACGTGACCGATCTAACTCGTAGGAAATGTCAGCGTAGTCGCGGGACTCCCGGTTTGAGAATACAATGGTAATTTGAATATTTCTAGACTTAGGCTTAAAAACATGGCTTTAGAGGTTGAAAATCCGAAACAGCCCCCGAACGGACCCGTGGGTGGCACCAACGCCTCCCACGGGACCAATGTAACTCGTAGGAACTGAACGCGCAGCCGCAAAAACTCCCGATTTGAGAATATGATGGTAATTTGAATATTTCTAGACTTGGGCTAAAAAACGAGGCGTTAGTGGGGGAAAACCCGAAACAACCCCCGAACGGCCCCGTGGGTGTCAGGAACACCTCCCACGGGACCAATGTAACTCACAGGAACTAACCGCGCAGCCGCGGGACTCCCGATTTGAAAATATGTTGGTAATTTGTATATTTCTAGACTTAGGTTTAAAAACATGACTTTAGAGGGTGAAAACCCGAAATAGCCCCCGAACGGCCCCATGGGTGGCACCAACACCTCCCACGGGACCAATGTGACTCGTAGAAACTGACCGCGCATCCGCGGGGATCCAGATTTGAGAATTAATTTTAATATTTCTAGACTTAGTCTTAAAAACATGGCATTAGTGGGTGAAAACTCGTAACAGCCCACGTACGGCCCCGTGTGTGGCACCAACACCTCCCACTGGACCAATGTAACTCGTAGCAACTGTTCACGTAGCCGCGGGACTCCCGATTTGAGAATACAATGGTAATTTGAATATATCTAGACTTAGGCTTAAAAACATTGTTTTAGAGGGTGAAAATCCGAAACAGCCCCCGAACGGCCCCGTGGGTGGCACCAACACCTCCCATGGGACAAATGTGACTCGTAGAAATTAATCGCGCAGCCGTGGGACTCCCGAATTGAAAATATGATGATAATTTGTATATATCTAGACTTAGGCTAAAAAACATAACGTTAGAGGGTGAAAACCCAAAACAATCCCCGGATGGTCCCGTGGGTGGCACCAACACGTCCCACTGGACAATGTGACTCGTAGGAACTGATCGCGCAGCACTGGGACTCCCGGTTTGAGAATACGATGGTAATTTGAATATCTTTAGACTTAGGCTTAAAAACATGGCGTTAGTGGGTGAAAACCGGAAACAGCCCCCGAACGGCCCTATGGGTGGCACCAACTACACCCACGGGACCAATATAACTCGTAGGAACTAACCCCGTAGCCGCGGGACTCTCGATTAGAGAATACGATGGTTATTTACATATTTTTAGACTTAGGCTTAAAAACATGGATTTAGAGGTTGAAAACTCGAAATAGCCCACGAACGGCCCCGTGGGTGGCACCAACACTTCCCACGGGACAATTGTGACTCGTAGAAACTGACCGCGCAGTAGCGGGACTTTCGATTTTAGAATACGATGGTAATTTAAAAATTTCTAGACTTAGGCTTAAAAACATGGCATTAGTGGGTGAAAACTCAAAACAACCGATGTACGGCCCCGTGGCTGGCACCAACACCTCCCACGGGACCAATGTGACTCGTAGAAACTGACCGCGCAGCCGCGGGATTACCGGTTTGAGAATACCACAATAATTTGCATACTTCTAGACTTATTCTTAAAAACATGTCATTAGACGGTGAAAATACAAAACAGCCCCCGAACGGCCCCGTGGGTGGCACCAACGCCTCTCACGGGACCAATCTGACTCGTAGGAACTGACTGCGCAGCCGCAGGACTCCCGATTTGAGAATACGATGGTAATTTCAATATTTCTAGACTTAGGCTTAAAAACGTGGCTTTAGAGGGTGAAAATCCGAAACAGCACCCGAACGTCCCCGTGGGTGGCACCAACACCTCCCATGGGACCAATGTGAATCGTAGGAACGGACCACACAGCTGCGGGACTCCCGGTTTGAGAATACGATGATAATTTGTATGTATTTAGACTTAGGCTTAAAAACATGGCGTTAGTGGGGGTAAACCCGAAACAACTCGTGAACGGCCCCGTAGGTGTCACCAACACCTCCCACGGGACCAAAGTAACTCGTAGTAACTGATCGCACAGCCGCGGGACTCCCGGTTTGAGAATACGATGGTAATTTGCATAATTTTCGACTTAGGATTAAAAACATAGTGTTAATGGGTGAAAATTGGAAATAGCCTCCGAACGGCCCCGTGGGTGGTAGCAACGCCTCCCACGGGACCAATGTAACTCGTAGGAACTGACCGCGCAGCCGTGGGACTCCTAGTTTGAGAATACGACGGTAATTTGATTATTTCTAGACTTAGGCTTAAAAACGTGGCTTTCGATTGTGAAAATCCAAAACATCCCCCGAACGGCCTCGTGGGTGGCACCAACACCTCCCACAGGACCAATGTGACTCGTAGGAACTGACCGTCCAGTTGCGGGACTCCCGGTTTGGGAATATAATGATAATTTGCATATTTCTAGACTTAGGCTTAAAATCATAGCGTTAGTGGGGGAGAACCCGAAACAACCCCCGAACGGCCCCGTGGGTGTCACCAACACCTCCCACGGGACCAATGTAACTCGTAGGAACTAACCACTCAACCGCGGGGCTCTCGGTTTGAGAATACGACGGTAATTTGCATAATTCTAGACTGAGGCTTAAAAACATGGAGTTAGTGCGTGAAAACCCGAAATAGCCCCTAAACGGTCCCATGGGTGGCACCAACACCACCCACGGGACCAATGTAACTCATACGAATTAACCGTGCAGCCGCGGGACTCCCGGTTTGAGAATACGACGGTAATTTGTATATTTCTAGACTTAGGCTTAAAAACATGGCTTTAGAGGGTAAATACCTGAAATAGCCTCCGAACGGACCCGTGGGTCGCACTAAAACCTCCCACGGGACCTATGTGACTCGTACAAAGTGTTCCCGCAGCCGCGGGACTCTCGGATTGAGAATATGACGGTAATTTGCATATTTCTAGACTTAAGCTTAAAAATATGGCTTTAGAGGGTGAACACGAGAAATAGCCCGCGAACGGCCCCGTGGGTGGCACCAAGACCTTCCACGGGACCAACGTGACTCGTAGAAACTGACCGCGCAGTCGTGGGACTCCCGGTTTGAGAATACGATGGTAATTTGAATATTTTTAGACTTAGGCTTAAAAACATGGCGTTAGAGGGTGAAAACAACCCCCCGAATGGCCCCGTGGCTGGCACTAACACCTCCCATGAGACCAATGTGACTCGTGGGAACTGACCGCGCAGCCGCGGGACTCCCGGTTTGAGAATACAACGGTAATTTATATAGTTTTTGACTTAGGCATAAAAATAGAGCGTTAGTTGGTGAAAATCAGAAACAGCCCCCGAACGGCCCCGTGGGTGGCACCAATGCCTACCACGGGACCAATACAACTCGTAGGAACTGACCGCGCAGCCGCAGGACTCCCGATTTTAGAATACGACTGTAATCTGAATATTTCTAGACTTAGGCTTAAAAACATGGCTTTAGAGGGTGAAAGTTCAAAACAGCCCCCGAACGGCCCCGTGGGTGGCATCAACACCTCCCAGGGGACCAATGTGACTCGTAGGAACTGTCCGCGCAGCCGTGGGACACCCGGTTTGAGAATACAACGATAATTTGCATATTTCTAGACTTAGGCTTAAAAACATGGCGTTAGTGGGGGAAAACCCGAAACAACCCCCGAACGGCCCCGTGGGTGTCACGAACACCTCCCACGGGACAATTGTAACTCGTAGGAACTAACCGCACAGTCGCCGGACTCCCGATTTGAGAATATGATGGTAATTTCTATATTTCTTTACTTAGGCTTAAAAACATGACTTTAGAGGGTGAATACTCGAAATAGCACCCGAACGGCCCCGTGGGTGGCACCAACACCTCCCACGGGACCAATGTGACTCGTAGAAACTGACCGCGCACCCCGGGAGTCCCGATTTGAGAATACAATGGTAATTTGAATATTTCTAGACTTAGGCTTAAAGACAAGGCATTAGTGGGTTAAAACTCGAAACAGCCCACGTACGGCCCAGTGTGTGACACCAACACCTCCCACTGGACCAATCTAACTCGTAGAAATTGTTCACGTAGCCGCGGGACTCCCCGTTTGAGAATACGACAGTAATTTGAATATTTCTAGACTTAGGCTTAAAAACGTGGATTTATAGGGTGAAAACCCAAAACTGCCCCCGAACGGCCCCGTTGGTGGCACCAACACCTCCCACGGGACCAATGTGACTCGTAGAAATTCACCGCGCATCCGTGGGACACCCGAATTGAGAATACGATGATAATTTATATATATATAGACTTAGGCTGAAAAACATGACGTTAGAGGGTGAAAATCCGAAACAGTCCCCGGACGGTCCTGTGGGTGGCACCAACACCTACCACAGGAAAATGTGACTCGTAGGAACTGATCGCGCAGCCCCGGGACTCCCGGTTTGAGAATACGACGCTAATTTGAATATTTCTAGACTTTGGCTTAAAAACATGGCTTTAGAGGGTGAAAACCCGAAACAGCTTCTGAACGTCCCCGTGGGTGGCACCAACACGTCCCACGGGACGAATGTGACTCATAGGAACTGATCGCTCAGCTCTGGGACCCCCGATTTAAAAATACGATGGTAATATAAATATTTCTAGACTTAGGCTTAAAAACATGGCTTTAGAGGGTGAAAACCCGAAATAGCCCCCGAACGGCCCTATGGGTGGAACCAACACCTCCCACGGGACCAATGTGACTCGTAGGAAGTGATCGCACAGCCGCGGGACTACCGGTTTGAGAATACGACAATAATTTGCATATTTCTAGACTTATTCTGAAAAATATGGCGTTGGAGGGTGAAAACCCGAAACAGCCCGCGAACGGCTCCGTGGGTGGCACCAACACCTCTCACGGGACCAATGTGACTCGTAGGAACTGACCACGCTGCCGCGAGGCT
This sequence comes from Sambucus nigra, assembly GCA_949130495.1. Classification (NCBI taxonomy): domain Eukaryota; kingdom Viridiplantae; phylum Streptophyta; class Magnoliopsida; order Dipsacales; family Adoxaceae; genus Sambucus; species Sambucus nigra. Next base: position 445,445,141 of record OX422218.1, on the reverse strand, counting down.
CCCGATTTGAGAATACGACGGTAATTTGCATAATTCTAGACTTAGGCTTGAAAACAAGGCGTTAGTGGGTGAAAACCCGAAACAGCCCCCGAACGGCCCCATGGGTGGCACCAACACCACCCACGGGACCAATGTAACTCGTAGGAACTAACCGCGCATCCGCGGGACACCCGATTTGAGAATACGACGGTAATTTCTGTATTTCTAGACTTAGGCTTAAAAACATGGCTTTAGAGGGTGAAAACTCGAAATAGCCCCCGAACGGCCCTGTGGGTGGCACCAACACAGAAGCCCTTATACTCTTGACTCACTTGAGTCTATATTGTATAAGAGTTCATCTAGTTTGAAAATTAAGACAAAATTAAGTCTATCCTAGAAACCAAAGAACCTCAGAGGTTGGTTTGCTATTTCATTCATTTATCTTGTAGTGATCAAGACCAAATTACCAACACTCACACACAGTAGAATGCATCCTATACATGTCATATTGCATATTTATGTTTGCACATATGTTGAGTATGTTTAAATCCCTGAATTTGTTTTTTAAATAATTTTGTGGGATTTTATAAACATTTTTTAATAAAGGTTTTATTAATTAAAACTTGGTTTTAAAAATTTGTGGGTTCAATCTCTAATTATGGTTTAAAGGGTTTATTGGCTGAAAGTTGGTTTGGGTAGAAACCAAAAGCGGCAGAGAATGCAGGGTGTGGTTGTAATTACTTTTAGACGCGCGTTTTATATCGCCTTACTGATCAACACATGTTACTTGCTGATTGGTGCATTTTGTGTTTCTTTACTGAGTATATAAACGCGTATGCTTACAACCGTTGGATCAAACCTTATCAACGACCTGCATTCTTTCTTTGGTAATCCTTGTGTATACCTCTTCAACCAATTAGGTGAATTTTATTCACCGCTTTCTGTGAGCCCTTGGATTTAAGTCAATCCAGCTTGACTCAATCCTGACCCTTATTTTTGAACCTGCTTCTCGATCCTTCTTTTTGTCCTATAAAAGGGACCCTCCTCTCAATTGTCTAAGATTTTTGGCCAGTTCATTCCTGAGAGTAAAAAAGAGATAGTAGAGAGAAGAGAGAGAGAAGAGAGAGAAAAGAGAAAACAGAAAGAGAGAGAGAGTTAGAAACCCTAACCCTAACCCCTGTTTGTCAATCCTCTTTCAAACCAAACACTTCTCTATAACTCCTACATATCCAAAACACTACCCTGGGTGTTCTTGAGTTTTTGAGAGATATTTGTGTTGATGTAACCTCATGTTCGTTAGATCTTATTTCCAACTTAAACTGTTTACTTAGATCTATTTTCTTCTTCATAGAAATTTCAGATCTATGCTCTGCATGTTACATCACACTTAGATCTACATGTTTTATTTCTCATCTTGAGAAATATATTGTTGATTCTTTTCTGAAAATTGCTTTTAACTTTGAAATCAACAATAAATATTTTCTGTTTCTAGTTCTCTTAAAACTAAACCTTTGACCTAGTTTGGAATCACACTTGGAGGTTTTCAATCTCAAAAATCTTTTCAAAATTCTGAGATTGATTAAGATCTTGACTGTCTTCTAAGCAAGATATCCGTGGATTCTGGGATTGATTTAAAGGTCAAAAAGGTTCAAAGTTTTGTGAGAAGAGAGAAAAAGAAAAATCACTGCATATAGCCTTATATGTAATTTGCTAGGACTGTTTGTACTTAATAAGTGTGAGTGTGTGCATGCATGTGTTAGAGAGCACCTCCACAAACACTTTCACCCTACAACACGAAAAGTGTTGGTAATAAGATCTTGTGAAGAAGAGTCGACGTAAAGTGTTGGAACAAATCAGAAGTTAACAAACTGGGAGAACAACATCTACAATCAGAACTGTAGAGAAGTTATAAGGACACCAGAGGGTACATTCCTAAACTTATATAGGTCTGAGTTGTATGCATGTTAGTTATATAGTTTGTAACTGGTAAATTTGTTTTAGTGGATTTTTTTTATTTTACTCCGTAGAGGGAGTCGTGGATGTTTTCTCAGTTGGTGAGGTTTTACCACGTAAAAAATCGTGGACTTAATCTTTCTACATATCCTCATCCCATTCTTGGTTGTGCTGAGTTTAAAGTTTGTTTAAACTATTTTATAAACCTGTTAGTCAAATCTTGAATAGATCTCGTACATACTGTTTTATTAAACACATCTTGTGTTCAAATAGTTTTGATTTTTAAGAAAAGAGTTTCTTCAAAAAACAGCTCGGAGTTACTTAAATAGTTTATTTTTAATAAACGGCTTTAGTAACATATTTTCAACCTCCCACGGGACCAATGTGACTGGTAGAAACTGATCACGCAGCCGCGGTACTCACGGTTGGAGAAAACGATGGTAATTTGAATATTTCTAGACTTAGGCTTAAAAACATGGCATTAGTGGGTGAAAACTCGAAACAGCCCACGTGTGGCCTCGTGTGTGGCACCAACACCTCCCACCGGACCATTGTAACTCGTAGAAATTGTTCACCTAGCCGCGGGACTCCCGGTTTGTGAATACGACGATAATATGCATATTTATAGACTTTGGATAAAAAACATGGCTTTAGAGGGTGAAAACTCGAAATAGGCCCCGAACGGCCCCATGGGTGGCACCAACACCTCCCACGGGACTAATGTGAGTCGTAGGAACTGACCGCGCATCCGCGGGACTCCCAATTTGAGAATATGAAAGTAATTTGCATATTTCTAGACTTAAGCTAAAAAAACATGGCGTTAGAGGGTGAAAACTCGAAACAGCCCCCGAATGGTCCTGTGGGTGGCACCAACACCTCTCACGGAACCCATATGACTCGTAGGAACTGACCGCGCAGCCGTGGGACTCCCGGTTTGAGAATACGATGGTAATTTGAATATTTCTAGACTTAGGCTTATAAATATGGCTATAGAGGGTGAAAATTCGAAACAGCCCCCGAACGGCCTGGTGGGTGGCACCAACACCTCCTACGGGACCAATGTGACTCGTAGGAACTAATCGCGCAGCCGCGGGACTCCCGGTTTAAGAGTACGATGATAATTTGCATATTTCTAGACTTAGGCTTAAAAACATGCCGTTAGTGGGGGGAAACCCAAAATAACCCCCGAACGGCCCCGTGGGTGTCACCAATACCTCATACGGGACCAATGTAGCTCGTAGGAACTAACCACGAAACCGCGCGGCTCCCGGTTTGACAATACGATGGTAAATTGCATAATTCTAGATTTAGGCTTAAAAACGTGGTGTTAGTGGCTGAAAAACCGAAACAGCCCCCGAACGACCCCATGGGTGCCACCAACACCACCCACGGGACCAATGTAAATCGTGGGAACTAACCGTGCAGCCGCGGGCCTATCGGTTTGAGAATACGACAATAATTTGCATATTTCTAGACTTAGGCGTAAAAACATGGCTTTAGAGGGTGAACACCCGAAATAGCCCCCGAACGGCCCCGTGGGTGGCACCAACACCTCCCACGGGACCAATGTGACTCGTAGAAACTGAACGCCCAGCCGTAGGACTCCCGGTTTGAGAATACGACGGTAATTTGAATATTTCTAGTCTTAGGCTTAAAAACATGGCATTAGTGGGTGAACACTCGAAACAGCCCACGTATGGTCCCGTGTGTGGCACCAACACCTCCCACTGGACGAATAAAACTCGTAGGAACTGTTCACGTAGCAGCGGGACTCCCGGTTTGTGAATACGACGGTAATTTGAATATATCTAGACTTAGGCTGAAAAACGTAGCTTTAGAGGTTGAAAACCCGAAACAGCCCCCGAACGGCCCCATGGGTGGCACCAACACCTAAAACGGGACCAATGTGACTCATAGGAACTGACCGTGCAGCCACGAGACTCCCGGTTTGGGAATATGATGATAATTTGCATATTTCTAGACTTAGGATTAAAAACATGATGTTAGAGGGTGAAAACTCAAAACAACCCCCGAACGGCCCAGTGGGTGGCAACAACACCTCCGACGGCACCAATGTGACTCGTAGGAACTGACCGCGCAGCCGCGGGACTCCCGGTTTGAGAATACGACAGTAATTTGCATTATGTTCGACTTAGGCTTAAAAACATAGCGTTAGTGGGTGAAAATCAGAAACAGCCCCCGAACGGCCCCATAGGTGGCACCAACGCCTCCCACGGGACCAATGTAACTCCTAGGAACTGACCGCGCATTCTCGGGACTCCCGATTTGAGAATACGCCGGTAATTTGAATATTTATAGACTTAGGCTTAAAAACCTGGCTTTAGAGGGTGAAAATCCGAAATAGCCCCCGAACGGCCCCGTGGGTTGCACCAACACCTCCCACGGGACCAATTTGACTCGTAAGAACTGACTGCGCAGCCGCGGGACTCCCGGTTTGAGAATACGATAGTAATTTGTATAATTCTAGACTTAGGCTTAAAAAATGGCATTAGTGGGTGAAAACCCGAAATAACCCCCGAACGGCCCCGTGGGTGGCACCAACACCACCCACAGAACCAATGTAACTCGTAGGAACTAACCGCGCATCCGCAGGACACCCGATTTGAGAATACGACGGTAATTTCTGTATTTCTAGACTTAGGCTTAAAAACATGGCTTTAGAGGGTGAAAACTCGAAATAGCCCCCGAACAGCCCTGTGGGTGGCACCAACACCGAAGCCCTTATACTCTTGACTCACTTGAGTCTATATTGTATAAGAGTTCATCTAGTTTGAAAATTAAGACAAAATTATGTCTATCCTAGAAACCAAAGAACCTCAGAGATTGGTTTGCTATTTCATTCATTTATCTTGTAGTGATCAAGACCAAATTACCAACACTTACACACAGTAGAATGCATCCTATACATGTCATATTGCATATTTATGTTTGCACATATGTTGAGTATGTTTAAATCCCTGAATTTGTTTTTTAAATAATTTTTTGGGATTTTATAAACATTTTTTAATAAAGGTTTTATTAATTAAAACTTGGTTTTAAAAATTTGTGGGTTCAATCTCTAATTATGGTTTAAAGGGTTTATTCGCTGAAAGTTGGTTTGGGTAGAAACCAAAAGCGGCAGAGAATTCAGGGTGTGGTTGTAATTACTTTTAGACGCGCGTTTTATATCGCCTTACTGATCAACACATGTTACTTGCTGATTGGTGCATTTTTTGTTTCTTTACTGAGTATATAAACGCGTATGCTTACAACCGTTAGATCAAACCTTATCAACGACCTGCATTCTTTCTTTGGTAATCCTTGTGTATACCTCTTCAACCAATTAGGTGAATTTTAATCACTGCTTTCTATGAGCCCTTGGATTTAAGTCAATCCAGCTTGACTCAATCCTGACCCTTATTTTTGAACCTGCTTCTCGATCCTTCTTTTTGTCCTATAAAAGGGACCCTCCTCTCAATCGTCTAAGACTTTTGGCCAGTTCATTCCTGAGAGTAAAAAAGAGAGAGTAGAGAGAAGAGAGAGAAAAGAGAAAACAGAAAGAGAGAGAGAGTTAGAAACCCTAACCCTAACCCCTGTTCGTCAATCCTCTTTCAAACCAAACACTTCTCTAAAACTCCTACATATCCAAAACACTACCCTGGGTGTTCTTGAGTTTTTGAGAGATATTTGTGTTGATGTAACCTCATGTTCATTAGATCTTATTTCCAACTTAAACTGTTTACTTAGATCTATTTTCTTCTTCATAGAAATTTCAGATCTATGCTCTGCATGTTACATCACACTTAGATCTACATGTTTTATTTCTCATCTTGAGAAATATATTGTTGATTCTTTTCTGAAAATTGCTTTTAACTTTGAAATCAACAATAAATGTTTTCTGTTTCTAGTTCTCTTAAAACTAAACCTTTGACCTAGTTTGGAATCACACTTGGAGGTTTTCAATCTCAAAAATCTTTTCAAAATTCTGAGATTGATTAAGATCTTGACTGTCTTCTAAGCAAGATATCCGTGGATTCTGGGATTGATTTAAAGGTCAAAAAGGTTCAAAGTTTTGTGAGAAGAGAGAAAAGGAAAAATCACTGCATATAGCCTTATATGTAATTTGCTAGGACTGTTTGTACTTAATAAGTGTGAGTGTGTGCATGCATGTGTTAGAGAGCACCTCCAGAAACACTTTCACCCTACAACACGAAAAGTGTTGGTAATAAGATCTTGTGAACAAGAGTCGACGTAAAGTGCTGGAACAAATCAGAAGTTAACAAACTGGGAGAACAACATCTACAATCAGAACTGTAGAGAAGTTATAAGGACACCAGAGGGTACATTCCTAAACTTATATAGGTCTGAGTTGTATGCATGTTAGTTATATAGTTTGTAACTGGTAAATTTGTTTTAGTGGATTTTTTTTATTTTACTCCGTAGAGGGAGTCGTGGATGTTTTCTCAGTTGGTGAGGTTTTACCACGTAAAAAATCGTGAACTTAATCTTTCTACATATCCTCATATCATTCTTGGTTGTGCTGAGTTTAAAGTTTGTTTAAACTATTTTATAAACCTGTTAGTCAAATCTTGAATAGATCTCGTACATACTGTTTTATTAAACACATCTTGTGTTCAAATAGTTTTGATTTTTAAGAAAAGAGTTTCTTCAAAAAACAGCTCGGAGTTACTTAAATAGTTTATTTTTAATAAAGGGCTTTAGTAACATATTTTCAACCTCCCACGGGACCAATGTGACTGGTAGAAACTGATCGCGCAGCCGCGGTACTCACGGTTGGAGAAAACGATGGTAATTTGAATATTTCTAGACTTAGGCTTAAAAACATGGCATTAGCGGTTGAAAACTCGAAACAGCCCACGTGTGGCCCCGTGTGTGGCACCAACACCTCCCACCGGACCATTGTAACTCGTAGAAATTATTCACGTAGCCGCGGGACTCCCGGTTTGTGAATACGACGATAATATGCATATTTATAGACTTTGGATAAAAAACATGGCTTTAGAGGGTGAAAACTCGAAATAGCCCCCGAACGGCCCCATGGGTGGCACCAACACCTCCCACGGGACCAATGTGAGTCGTAGGAACTGACCGCGCATCCGCGGGACTCCCGATTTGAGAATATGAAAGTAATTTGCATATTTCTAGACTTAAGCTAAAAAACATGGCGTTAGAGGGTGAAAACTCGAAATAGCCCCCGAATGGTCCTGTGGGTGGCACCAACACCTCTCACGGAACCCATATGACTCGTAGGAACTGACCGCGCAGCCACGGGACTCCCGATTTGAGAATACGATGGTATTTTGAATATTTCTAGACTTAGGCTTAAAAATATGGCTATAGAGAGTGAAAATCCGAAACAGCCCCCGAACGGCCTGGTGGGTGGCACCAACACCTCCTACGGGACTAATGTGACTCGTAGGAACTAATCGCGCAGTCGCGGGACTCCCGGTTTAAGATTACGATGATGATTTGCATATTTCTAGACTTAGGCTTAAAAACATGGCGTTAGTGGGGAAAAACCCAAAATAACCCCCGAAGGGCCCCGTGGGTGTCACCAATACCTCATACGGGACCAATGTAACTCGTAGGAACTAACCACGCAACCGCGCGGCTCCCGGTTTGAAAATACGATGGTAAATTGCATAATTCTAGATTTAGGCTTAAAAATGTGGCGTTAGTGGCTGAAAAACCGAAACAGCCCCCGAACGACCCCATGGGTGGAACCAACACCACCCACGGGACCAATGTAAATCGTGGGAACTAACCGTCCAACCGCGGGCCTATCGGTTTAAGAATACGACAATAATTTGCATATTTCTAGACTTAGGCTTAAAAACATGGCTTTAGAGGGTGAACACCCGAAATAGCCCCCGAACGGCCCCGTGGGTGGCACCAACACCTCCCACGGGACCAATGTGACTCGTAGAAACTGAACGCCCAGCCGTGGGACTCCCGGTTTGAGAATACGACGGTAATTTGAATATTTCTAGACTTAGGCTTAAAAACATGGCATTAGTGGGTGAAAACTCGAAACAGCCCACGTGTGGCCCCGTGTGTGGCACCAACACCTCCCACCGGACCATTGTAACTCGTAGAAATTGTTCACGTAGCCGCGGGACTCCCGGTTTGTGAATACGATGATAATATGCATATTTCTAGACTTTGGATAAAAAACATGGCTTTAGAGGGTGAAAACTCGAAATAGCCCCCGAATGGCCCCATGGGTGGCACCAACACCTCCCACGGGACCAATGTGAGTCGTAGGAACTGACCGCGCATCCGCGGGACTCCCGATTTGAGAATATGATAGTAATTTTCATATTTCTAGACTTAAGCTAAAAAACATGGCGTTAGAGGGTGAAAACTCGAAACAGCCCCCGAATGGTCCTGTGGGTGGCACCAACACCTCTCACGGAACCCATATGACTCGTAGGAACTGACCGCGCAGCCGCGGGACTCCCGATTTGAGAATACGACGGTAATTTGAATATTTCTAGACTTAGGCTTAAAAATATGGCTATAGAGGGTGAAAATCCGAAACAGCCCCCGAACGGCCTGGTGGGTGGCACCAACACCTCCTACGGGACCAATGTGACTCGTAGGAACTAATCGCGCAGCCGCGGGACTCCCGGTTTAAGAGTACGATGATAATTTGTATATTTCTAGACTTAGGCTTAAAAACATGGCGTTAGTAGGGGAAAACCCGAAACAACCCCCGAACGGCCCCGTGGGTGTCACGAACACCTCCCACGGGACAATTGTAACTCGTAGGAACTGACCGCGCAGCCGCGGGACTCCCGATTTGAGAATACGACGGTAATTTGAATATTTCTAGACTTAGGCTTAAAAACATGGCTTTAGAGGGTGAACACCCGAAATAGCCCCCGAAAGGCCCCGTGGGTGGCACCAACACCTCCCACGGGACCAATGTGACTCGTAGAAACTGAACGCCCAGCCGTGGGACTCCCGGTTTGAGAATACGACGGTAATTTGAATATTTCTAGACTTAGGCTTAAAAACATGTCATTAGTGGGTGAAAACTCGAAACAGCCCACGTATGGTCCCGTGTGTGGCACCAACACCTCCCACTGGACGAATAAAACTCGTAGGATCTGTTCACGTAGCAGCGGGACTCCCGGTTTGTGAATACGATGGTAATTTGAATATATCTAGACCTAGGCTGGAAAACGTAGCTTTAGAGGTTGAAAACCCGAAACAGCCCCCGAACGGCCCCATGGGTGGCACCAACACCTAAAACGGGACCAATGTGACTCATAGGAACTGACCGTGCAGCCACGGGACTCCCGGTTTGGGAATATGATGATAATTTGCATATTTCTAGACTTAGGATTAAAAACATGATGTTAGAGGGTGAAAACTCAAAATAACCCCCGAACGGCCCAGTGGGTGGCACCAACACCTCCGACGGCACCAATGTGACTCGTAGGAACTGACCACGCAGCCGCGGGACTCCCGGTTTGAGAATACGACAGTAATTTGCATTATGTTCGACTTAGGCTTAAAAACATAACGTTAGTGGGTGAAAATCAGAAACAGCCCCCGAACTGCCCCATAGGTGGCACCAACGCCTCCCACGGGACCAATGTAACTCCTAGGAACTGACCGCGCATTCGCGGGACTCCCGATTTGAGAATACGCTGGTAATTTGAATATTTATAGACTTAGGCTTAAAAACCTGGCTTTTGAGGGTGAAAATCCGAAACAGCCCCCGAACGGCCCCGTGGGTTGCACCAACACCTCCCACGGGACCAATTTGACTCGTAAGAATTGACTGCGCAGCCGCGGGACTCCCGGTTTGAGAATACGATAGTAATTTGCATAATTCTAGACTTAGGCTTAAAAAATGGCATTAGTGGGTGAAAACCCGAAACAACCCCCGAACGGCCCCGTGGGTGGCACCAACACCACTCACGGAACCAATGTAACTTGTAGGAACAAATCGCGCAACAATGGGACTCCCGGTTTGAGAATACGATGGTAATTTATATATTTCTAGACTTAGGCTTAAAAACATGGCTTTAGAGGGTGAAAACCCAAAATATCCCCCGAACGACCCCGTGGGTGGCACCAACACCTCCCACGGGACCAATGTGACTCGTAGAAACTGATTGCCCAGCCGCGCGACTCCCAACTTGAGAATACGATGGTAATTTGAATATTTCTTGACTTAGGCTTAAAAACAAGGCATTAGTGGGTGAAAACTCGAAACATCCCACGTACGGCCCCGTGTGTGGCACCAACACCTCCCACTGGACCAATGTAACTCCTAGGAACTGTTCACGTAGCCGCGGGACTCCCGATTTGTGCATACGATGGTAATTTGAATATATCTAGACTTAGTCTAAAAAACATGGCTTTAAAGGGTGAAAACCCGAAATATCCCACGTAAGACCCCGTGGGTGGCACTAACACCTCCCACGAGACCAATGTAACTCGTAGGAACTGACCACGAAGCAGCGGGACTCCCGATTTGAGAATACGATGATAATTTGCATATTTCAATACTTAGGCTTAAAAATATGGCGTTAGTGGGGGAAAACCCGGAACAACCCCCGAACAGCCCTGTGGGTGTCACCAACACCTCCCACGGGACCAATGAAACTCGTAGGAACTAACCACGCAACCGCGGGGCTTTCGGTTTGAGAATACGATGGTAATTTTCATAATTCTAGACTGAGGCTTAAAAACATGGAGTTAGTGGGTGAAAATCCGAAACAGCTCCCGAAGGGCCCCATGAGTGGCACCAACACCACCCACGGGACGAATGTAACTCGTACGAACAAACCGCGGATCCGGGGGACTCCCGGTTTGAGATTACGACGGTAATTTGTGTATTTCTAGACTTAGGCTTAAAAACATGGCATTAGAGGGTGAAACCCCGAAATAGCCCCCGAACGGCCCCGTGGGTGGCACCAACACCTCCCATGGGACCAATGTGACTCATAAAAACTGACCGTACAGCCGCGGGACTCCTGGTTTGAGAATACGATGGTAATTTAAATATTTCTAGATTTAGGCTTAAAAACATGGCATTAGGGGGTGAAAACTTGAAACAGCCCACGTACGTCCTCGTGTGTGGCACCAACAGCTCCCACTGGACCAATGTAACTAGTAGGAACTGTCCACGTAGCTGCGGGACTCCCGGTTTGAGAATACGATGGTAATTTGCATATTTATAGACTTAGGCTTACAAACATGACCTTAGTGGTGGAAAACCCGAAACTACCACCGAACGGCCCCGTGGGTGTCACCAACACCTCCCACGGGACCAATGTAACTCGTAGGAACTAACCACGCAGCCACGGGGCTTCCAGTTTGAAAATACGACGGTAATTCGCATAATTCTTGACTTAGGATTAAAAACATGGCATTAGTGGGTGAAAACTCGAAACAGCCAACGTACGGCCCCGTGTGTGGCACCAACAACTCCCACTGAACCAATGTAACTCGTAGGAACTGTTCACGTAGCCGCGGGACTCCCGGTTTTTGAATACGATGGTAATTTGAATATATTTAGACTTAGGCTTAAAAACATGGCTTTAGAGGGTGAAAATCAAAAACGGCCCCCGAACGGACCACTGGGTGGGACCAACACCTCCCACGGGACCAATGTGAGTTGTAGGAACTGATCGTGCAACCACGGGACTCCCGGTTTGGGAATACGATGGTAATTTGCATATTTCTAGACATAGGCTTAAAAACATGGCGTTAGAGGGTGAAAACCCAAAACAACCCCCGAACGGCCCCGTGGGTGGCACCAACACCTCCCACGGGACCAATGTGACTCGTGGGAAGTGATCGCGCAGCCCCGGGACTCCCGGTTTGATAATATGACGGTAATTTGCATAATTTCCGACTTTGTCTTAAAAACAAAGCGTTAGTGGGTGAAAATTGGAAACAGCCCCCGAACGGACCCGTGGGTGGAACCAACGCCTCCCACGGGACCAATGTAACTCGTAGGAACTGGCCGCACAGCCACGGGACTCCCGGTTAGAGAATACGATGATAATTTGAATATATTTAGACTTAGGCTTAAAAACGTGGCTTTAGAGTGTGAAAACCCGAAACAGCCCCTGAATGGCCCCGTGGGTGGCACCAACACCTCCCACGGGACCAATTTGATTCGTAGAAACTCACCGCGCAACCGTGGGACTCTCGAATTGAGAATACGGTGATAATTTATATAAATCTAGACATAAGCTGAAAAACATGACGTTAGTGGGTGAAAACCCGAAACAGTCTCCGGACGGTCCTGAGGGTAGCACACCCACCTCCCACGGGACCAATGTGACTCGTAGGAACTGACCGCGCAGCCGCAGGACTCTCGATTTGAGAATACAATGGTAATTTGCATAGTTTTCGGCTTAGGCTTAAAATCATAGCGTTAGTTGGTGAAAATCAGAAACAGCCCCCGAACTGCCCCATAGGTGGCACCAACGCCTCCCACGGGACCAATGTAACTCCTAGGAACTGACCGCGCATTCGCGGGACTCCCGATTTGAGAATACGCTGGTAATTTGAATATTTATAGACTTAGGCTTAAAAACCTGGCTTTTGAGGGTGAAAATCCGAAACAGCCCCCGAACGGCCCCGTGGGTTGCACCAACACCTCCCACGGGACCAATTTGACTCGTAAGAATTGACTGCGCAGCCGCGGGACTCCCGGTTTGAGAATACGATAGTAATTTGCATAATTCTAGACTTAGGCTTAAAAAATGGCATTAGTGGGTGAAAACCCGAAACAACCCCCGAACGGCCCCGTGGGTGGCACCAACACCACTCACGGAACCAATGTAACTTGTAGGAACAAATCGCGCAACAGTGGGACTCCCGGTTTGAGAATACGATGGTAATTTATATATTTCTAGACTTAGGCTTAAAAACATGGCTTTAGAGCGTGAAAACCTGAAATAGCCCCCGAACGGCCCTGTGGGTGGCACTAACACCTCCCACGAGACCAATGTGACTCGTAGGAACTGTTCACGTAGCCGCAGGACTCCCGATTTGTGAATATGACGGTAATTTGAATATATCTAGACTTAGGCTTAAAAACATGGCTTTAGAGGGTGAAAACTTGAAACAGCCCTCGAACGGCCCCGTAGGTGGCCCCAACACCTTCCACGGAACCAATGTGACACGTAAGAACTGTCCATGCAGCCATGGGACTCCCGATTTGGGAATACGACGGTAATTTTCATATTTTTGGACTTAGGCTTAAAAACATGGCGTTAGAGGGTGAAAACCCCAAACAACCACGGCCTTGTGGGTGGCACCAACACCTTCCAGGGGACCAATGTGACTCGTAGGAACTGACCGCGTAGCCGCGGGACTCTCGGTTTGAGAATACAACGGTAATTTGCATAATTCAAGACTTAGGCTTACAAACACGGCGTTAGTGGGTGAAAACCCGAAACAGCCCCCGAAAAGCCCCGTGGGTGGTACAAACACCTCCCATGGGACCAATGTAATGCGTAGGAATTGACTGGGCAGCCGTGGGATTCTCGGTTTGAGAATAAGACGGTAATTTGCATATTTCTATACTTAGGCTTAAAAACATGGCTTTAGAGGTGCAAACCCGAAACAGCCCCCTAACGGCCCCGTGGGTGGCACCAACACCTCCCACGGGACCAATGTGACTCGTAGGTACTATTCGTGCAGCCGTGGGACTCCCAATTTCGGAATACGACGGTAATTTGCATATTTCTAGACATAGGCTTAAAAACATGGCGTCAGTGGGTGAAAACCCGAAACAGCAGCCGTACGGCCCCGTGGGTGGCACCAACACCTCTCATGGGACAAATGTGACTCGTATGAACTGACCGCGAAGCCCTGGGACTCCCAGTTTGAAAATACGATGGTAATTTGAATATTTCTAAACTTTGGTAAAACATGGCGTTAGTGGGTGAAAACCCGAAACAGCCCCCGAACGGCCCCGTGGGTGGCACCAAAGCCTCCCACGGGACCAATGTCACTCGTAGGAACTGATCGCGCAGCCGCGAAACTCCCGATTTGAGAATACGATGATAATTTGCATATTTCTAGACTTTGGCTATAAAATATGGCTTTTGAGGGTGAAAACCCAAAACAGCCCCCGAACGGCCCCGTGGGTGGCACCAACACCTCCAATGGGACCAATGTGAATCGTAGGAACTGACCGTGCAGTCGCGGGACTCCCGATTTGAGAATACAACGGTTATTTGCATATTTCTAGATTTAGGCTGAAAAACATGGCATTAGAGGGTGAAAACCCGAAACAGCCCCCGAACATCCCCGTGGGTGGCACCAACACCTCCCACGGGACCAATGTGAATTGTAGGAACTGACCGCACAACCCCGGGACTCCCGGTTTCAGAATACGATGGTAGTTTGATTGTTTCTAGACTTAGGCTTACAAACCCGGCATTAGAGGGTGAAAAACCAAAACCGCCCCCGAACGGTCCCGTAGGTGGCACCAACACCACCGTCGGGACCAATGTAAGTCGTAGAAACTGACCACGTAGCCGCGGGACTCCCGGCTTAAGAATACGATGGTAATTTATATATTTCTAGACTTAGGCTTAAAAACATGGCTTTAGAGGGTGAAAACTCGAAACACCCCCCGAACGGCCCCGTGGGTGGCACCAACACCTCCCACAGGACCAATGAGACTCGTAGGAATCAACCGTTCAGCCGCGGGACTCCCGGTTAGGGAATACGACGGTAATTTGCATATTTCAAGACTTAGGCTTAAAACACATGGCGTTAGAGGGTGAAAACCCGAAACAGCCTCTGAACGGCCCCGTGGGTGGCACCAACACCTCCCACAGGACCAATGTAACTCATAGGAAGTGACCGCACAACCACGGGACTCCCGGTTGGATAATACGAGGGTAATTTGAATATTTCTAGACTTAGGCTTAAAAACATGGCGTTAGTGGGTGAAAACCCGAAACAACCCCCGTACGGCCCCATGGGTGGCACCGACACCTCCCACGGGACCAATGTGACTCGTTGAGAATACGATGGTAATTCAAATATTTCTAAACTTTGGCAAAACATGCCGTTAGTGGGTGAAAACCCGAAACCACCCTCAAACGGTCCCTTGGGTGGCACCAACACCTCCCACGGGACCAATGTGACTCCTAGAAACTGACCGCGCAGCCGCGAGACTCTGGGTTTGAGAATACGACGATAATCTGCATATTTCTAGACTTAGGCTGAAAAACATGGCTTTAGAGGGTGAAAACCCGAAACAACCCTCGAACGGCCCCGTGGGTGGCACTAACACCTCCCACGGGACCATTGTGGCTCGTACGAACTGATCGCGCAGGCGCGAGACTCCCAGTTTGAGAATACGATGATAATTTACATATTTCTAGACTTAGGCTGAAAAACATGGCGTTAGAGGGTGAAAACCCGAAACAACCCCTGAACGGTCTCGTTGGTGGCACCAACACCTCCCACGGGACTAATGTGACTCGTAGGAAGTGACCGCGCAGTCGCGGGACTCCCAGTTTGAGAATACGACGATAATTTGAATATTTCTAGACTTAGGCTTAAAAACATGGCTTTAGAGGGTGAAAACCTAAAACAGCCCCCGAACGGCCCCGTGGGTGGCACCAACACCTTCCACGGGACCAATGTGACTCGTAGGAACTGACCGCGCAGACCCAGGAATCCCGATTTGAGAATAAGATGGTAGTTTGAATATTTCTAGACTTAGGCTTAAAAACTTGGCTTTAGAGGGTGAAAACCCGAAACAGCCTCCGAACGGCCCCGTGGGTGGCACCAACACCTCCCACGGGACCAATGTGACTCGTAGGAACTGACCGCGCAGCCGCGGGACTCCGAGTTTGAGAATACGACGACAATTTGGATATTTCTCGACTTAGGCTGAAAAACATGGCGTTAAAGGGTGAAAACCCGAAACAGCCTCCGAACGATCCCCTGGGTGGAACCAACACCTCCCACGGGACCAATGTGACTGGAAGGAACTCACCGCGCAGTCCAAGGACTCCCAGTTTGAGAATACGACGATAATTTGAATATTTCTAGACTAGGCTTAAAAATATGGCATTAGAGGGTGAAAACCCAAAACGGCCCCCGGACAGCCCCGTAGGTGGCACCAACACCTTCCACGGGACCAATGTGACTCGTAGGAACTGACCGCGCAGCCGCGGGACTCTCGATTTGAGAATACGACAATAATTTGCATATTTCTAGACTTAGGCTTAAAAACATGGCGTTGGTGGGTGAAGACACGAAACAGCCTCCGAACGGCCCCGTGGGTGGTACCAACACCTCCCGCGGGACTAATGTAACTCGTAGGAACTGACTGCGCAGCCGCGGGACTCCCGGTTTGAGAATACGACGGTAATTTGTATTTTTCTAGACTTAGGCTTAAAAACATGGCTTTAGAGGGTGAAAACCCGAAACAGCCCCCGAATGGCCCCATGGGTGGCACCAACACATCCCCCGGGACCAATGTGACTCGTAGGAACTGACCGCGCAGCCGCTGGACTCCCGGTTTGAGAATACGACGATAATTTGAATATTTCTAGACTTAGGCAAAACATGGCGTTAGAAGGTGAAAACACGAAACAACCCACGAACGGCCCCGTGGGTGGCACTAACACCTCCCACGGGACAATGTAACTCGTAGGAACTGACCGCGCAGTCGCGAAACTCCTGGTTTGAGAATACGACGGTAATTTGCATATTTCTAGACTTAATCTTAAAAATATGGCGTTAGTGGGTGAAAACCCGAAACAACCCCCGTACGGTCCCGTGTGTGTGGCACCAACACCTCCCTCGGGACCAATGTAACTCGTAGGAACTGTTCACGCAGCTGCGGGACTCCCCGTTTGTGAATACGATGGTAATTTGAATATTTCTAGACTTAGACTTAAAAACATTTATATGTTGATAATTTTAACTCATATATGCAATTTTTCAGCTTGATTAAATTTTTTGTAAAACTACTTGGTTACTGATATTTTTTTTTGTATCCTATCATTTGTAGGATTTTTGCATGTGGAACAAATGAAGGAGGCAATGGTTTACAATATGAAGATTGTGTTTTTTGTGTGTTACAGCTGTGCGGGCTTTTATTGCTTAGTTTTATGATCGTGCGAGCTTTTATAATTTGATTGTTGAATTTTATGGCCGTGCGGGCTTTATAATAAGCAGGTTTTACATTTACAGGGTTTGGAATGTCAAGAAAATAGAGGAAACTCTGTCCAATTTTTTTTTAGTCTATGAATTATTAAGAGTTGTAATATTTTTAAGTTTGTATATATATATTTGTTTATTAACAACGTTCTCGATTCGCAAATTTTGATTTGTTTTATTGTTTTGCCAATAATAAATATTTGTAACACCTCGTACGCGTCCAACGTTACATGTAGCAACCGACGGTTCACTCACAAGACCCCCAATTTTAGGATTTGACAAAAAAAATTCATTTTTTTTAAAATTATAGTTAAATATGGTCATGGACACCATATTTCCATCGCCCATAAAAATGGTCGCGGCCAAAGTCCGCGACCATTTTTTTTTCTTTTTTTTCGTCACGGTTGTGGGTCGCGGCCCAAGTCCGCGACCAATTTGTCACGGCTGTGGGTCACGGACTTGGGCCGCGACCATATTTTTTTTTGTCACGGTTGTGAGTCGCGGACTTTCGCCGCGACCAATTTGTCACGGTTAAGGGTCACGGATGAGGGCCACGAACAATTTTTTATTTTATTTTTTTGTCACGGTCGTGGGTTGCGGACTTTGGTAGCGACCAATTTGTCACGGTTGTGGGTCACGGACGAGGACCGCGACCCGTCACGGCATGAGTCACGGCCCAAGTCCGCGACCATCTGCCGTGACCCCTCTGGGCCGTGACCATTTTTTGGTCACGGACTTGGGCCGTGACCCACGGAATTGGTCACGGCCCAAGTCCGCCACCCACAATTTTGGTCAGGGATTTTGGCCGTGACCAATCGTCAGTTTTGGTGTAGTGGTTTGTCCTCAATTACATGGTGCATATTACAATTGATATCCATAGTTTTATTTTTCATTATACCACAGTATCTCTCGTACTCTATTTAAACTCTCTCGCTTTCACATTTTATACTCCGTTACCTAATTTACTTTAATGTTCTAAAGTTAATAAATACAACCGGTATTATTTTCAAAATTATAAATAATAATAATAATAATAATAATAATAATAATAATAATAATAATAATAATAATAATAAATGGATAAGTGACATGGGTTAATCTCTAATAAAAAAAATATGCACGGATATTATGCATCCCTTGTTTTACATTTTTTAAAATATCAACAGCGCACGTTATATGCACGTTGTAATTCGTCTTATATGAAAGAAGTGTGTTGTAGGCACAACTACAATGATACAACACAAGAGTTGCACTAGGGTTAATAGTGTGTATGTGTTTAGATTCCAAAAATTCTTTAAACATATATACCTTTTATAGATATATGACACACTCAAACATGGTTATAATACGCCATGGATACGTATGACATGCCTCCCAAATGAGTATAGTTTTTAAATTTATTTTAAAACATGTATTAATTAATACCATCTTAATGACTATTATAGTTAAAACAAAAATAATATTAAATTGTCGAACTTAAACACAGTCAAATACAATATAAAAACTCTTAATTCAAGGCACATTATACTAGTTATTCTCGTAACAAGAAGGAAAAACTCTCTCCTTTATAACTTGTTTATTTTGTAAGGGATATAATATTCATAAATATTAGATATTATTATTAATCAATTTTATTATTTGTTGTTTTTTCGCACGATAAGCCTAAAAAAATGTAATAAAAATAAAATGTGCAAAATGAATTATGTTGCAGGTATTGCTTGTATCTTCATTAGTATTTTGGAATCGTGTATGATAATATTATTAGTATCAATGATAATTTGGATAAATACAAAGAAAATTAGAATTTTAATATATATGTATTTGTGTGACTATATCATTTTCATAATCGTAAAATGTCATAATTTATTACCCTGCCATCTCAAAGTAAAAGTTCACTATTTCATTTTAGATTGTCCCAATCAAGAGTTCGCTTTCTTTTATGGACATAATAAATTATTTAATTGCAATGATAGTGAACAAGTGATGATCTTGACCATTAATGAAGTGTTTTTCCTAATCAAAACATAAAAATAAAAGGAATTCTTAATTTGAGATAGGGGGACTATAATTTTAATCTAATTGTGTTTGTATGGCTATAACATTGTTACAACAAAGAAATTATATATATATATATATATATATATATATATATATATATATATACAGACAGGTCGGCTCTAATGCGTACGCAACTTGTGGATTTAACTTGCAGACGGATTTTTTCATATTTTTTAAAAATAGCAAAAAAACTTTTTTCAACTTGATTTGTTTTTATGGTATTTAAACATTTCAGGGGATGCCAAAAAAATTAACTCAAAATGAATTGTTTGAGTGACATATGTTTGATCGATTTTTTAAAAATAGTAAAACTTTTCATTTTGAGCTGATTTTTTTTACAGGGTTCCCCTGAAATGTTTAAATACCCCATAAAAAAATCAAGTCGAAATTTAATTTTTTGCTATTTTTAAAAAAGCACACAAAAATCCGTTTGCAAGTTAAATCTGCAAGTTGTATCTGCATTAGAGTCTGATTATATATATATATATAGTCCATCTATTCTCACTCCAAACTAACATTCCTCCACTCCACTTTAATGTGAAAAGACTTTAATACCCTCAAAGTTCATTCACTTAATCTAAAACTCATAATTTTCTCTCTTTTGATCCACAAAAGAGAAAAAAAAACTTTTCATCTTTTTTTTATTTGTCTAAAAATTGTTTCTTAATAAAATTCTTTTTTTTTTAATAAATGTATTTTTACAAAAACAAAAGACAATTTAAAAAAAAAAACTCGACAGTTTTTTCTCTTTATAAAAAACAGTTAAACAAAGTTTTTTTTAATTATAAAAAAGAGTTGTTTATATATTTGAAAAAAAAAAGAAAACAGTTTTTTAAAGATAAAACCAGCATTCCGTTCATTTTTGAAATAAAATAACATAAGTTTTTTATATTTATAATGTACAATTTGTTTTTTCCATAAAATAATTATTTTTGTAAAATACAATCAAAATAATGTAGAGTTTTCGTTCAATACACTAATATATACATATACTACTGTGCATTAATGTCTTAGGGGTTAAAAAAAAGAAAATAGTTTTTTATTAAATAAAACAATACAGTTTTTTCTTTTTATAAAAAACAGTTAATTTTAAAAACACTCAAAACCGTTTTGAAAAGTTTATATAAAACACTCAAAGCCGTTTTGAACACAAAAAATGTTTATTTTAAAAAAATATTTATTATAGAAATTTGTATAAAAATTGTTTCAACTTTACATAACCGTTTTTAAAAGTAAAAAAAATCAATTCCACTGTTGGAAACAATGAACTTTTGTTTATATAAAAAAAAAGTCAGCAGTAAGTATAGGCGGCCAGACCACCTATACATACCGTTGGCACGGACCAATAAATATGAAAAAATGGTTCACGCCAGCGATATGTAAATGTAGTCTGACCGCCAATATAACGGTGAAAATATTTTTTTTATCTTTTAAAACGGTTATATAAAGTTGAAACAATTTTTTATACAACTTTTTTTTTAAAGATTTTTTTTAAATAAAGATTTTTTATATTCAAAACGCTTTTGAGTGTTTTTAAAAAATAATTGTTTTTTATAAAAAGAAAAAACTGTAGCATTTTTTTTTTAATAAAAAACAATTTTTTTTAATCCCTAAAGACATTAATGCACAATTGTATATGTATATATTAGTGTATTGGAAAAAAAATCTACATTATTTTAATTGTATTTTACAAAAACAATTATTTTATGGAAAAAACATATTGTACGTTATATATATAAAAATGTATTTTTATTTTTTTATTAAAATGAACTGAATGCTGGTTTTATCATTAAAAACTGTTTTTTTTCAAATATATATACAACTCTTTTTTATAATTAAAAAAAACTTTGTTTAACTATTTATTATAAAGAGAAAAAACTGTAGAGTTTTTTTTTATAATTATCTTTTTTTTTTTGGAAAAATACATTTTTTTTTTTTTGTAAAAATATAATTTTATTAAAAAACAGTTTTTAAACAAATAAAAAAAAAGATGAAAAGGGTTTTTTTTCCTTTTTGGATCAAAAGAAAGAAAGTTATGAGTTTTGGATTAAGTGAATGAACTTTGAGAATATTAAAGTCTTTTCACATTAAAGTGGAGTGGGGGAATGTTAGTTTGGAGTGGGAATAGAGGGACTCTATATATAGAGTGATTCTACACCGACACAAAATTGGGACTCAAAATTACGACTCGCTGACATGGCGTGTGGCGATAGGTTAGTGCCGCTGGCGCGGACCCACATTTATAAGGAATTAACCAATGACAACACGCTATGTCAGTGTGAGTCCCAATTAAGAGTCGCTCTAGTATTTTCCCTATATATATGGTGTCTCCTCATATTATTGTGTCACCTATTCGAATTAAATGCAAAGAATTATCTTACAAATGGTGTATCCCCATATAAAAGTTTTTCTTTATATGAAACATTTTTTTCTCAATTAATAAATGTTAATATTTATGTGATAAATAATTTTTTATATATAACTCAAAAAATAATTTTTTATAAAATAATGTACAGTTTCAAAAACAGTTTATAAATTTTGAATATTAACATTATTTTATAAAAATAATTTTTTCTCAAAAAAATTTGTATTTATATTTATAGAATAACCGTTTAAAATACAATTTATATAAAGAAATGAAGTTAAAAACTACAGTTTTTAGAAAAATACTTTATAAAAATACAATTTTTGTATATAATAAAATATTTATACTTATCTTTATAAAATTAGGTTTTATTAAAAAGATTGAAAGAGTTGCGCGTGCGTTCAAATTAAGAAATAATATAATTAAATTCAGTTTAATCCAAATAAACCCTAAACATGCAACTAGGTTGATTGAAACAAGAAGTAGATCATGAAGATTAATCAAACACACATAAGTGAGGAAAAATCCCTCAAAGGGGCAAAACCATTTATTTACATTATAATATTGTAATGTACAATTTCGGATTACAACGAAAATACAAGTGACTAAGAATTACCCTCAGGTGTCGGATTCTGTAGTCGACGGCTGGAGATATCCCTTTTCAGTAGGGCAGCAATGAAGAAGAAGAGCGGTCTTCTTCACAAGGGTTGAACAGCAAAGGTTTGTGTTCTAGGGTTACCAAAAGTGATTCACAAAGATATGGCAAGGTTGTGTGAATCAAACCATGAGTTTTGAACTCACAAAGATGAAGACTTTTAGTTTGTGAACTCTGAAAAATGTGTGTATAAGTCTTACTAAACCAACTCCCCGTAGTGGGATTAAATAAGAAGTCCTGGTCCTTAAAACTCTGAACACAATCTGTTTGAGTTTATCCCAGGCAGACCGGTCCGGGTCTGAGGCGGATCGGTCCGAGGAGGCGGACCGGTTCTTTTAAATTTCGGCATTATCGATTCGCTTACGGTCCAGGGTGTACTGACTTTTCAGCAAGCGGATCGATCCGGTAAAGGGGCGGACCGGTCCGAGGTCGGATCGGTTCGTTTTCTCTGGGACTTTTGATTTCTCCTCTTCTTTGATATTCGGATCCGTTGATGACGATATGAATCTTGAATTTCTTCAACGGTGTAACGGCGTACGACATAATATATAATAATGGACAAAAATGTCCTTACAAAGATTATGAAAAAGTGTTAACACAATAGTTTTATAAAAAAATGATTATATATTTATAGTTTTAAAAAATAGTATTGTTTAAAAAATAATTTATATTTACAAACAGTCTTCTAATATATATATATATATATATATATGTGTGTGTGTGTGTGTGTGTGTGTGTTCTATTCTTTTTTGTTCTTTTAATTTCCCCTACTTCATTATTAAATGCTCTTCTTTTTGCATTTTAATTTTACATGCAAGTATTTGTTTGACATCAAATATTCTATTAATGAAATACATATATTCCTTATCCTTTTAAATTTTTTTTGTATTAATAGCACGTGTGACACAAATGTGAAATAAGGCTTTTAACATTATATATTTTACCTCAATTTTTATAAGTATATTTATATTACATTGTGTAATAAAAATTGCAAAACACCTGTGCATCGTGCGGGACTAAAAACTACTATTTTATTATAACTGTATTACTGCATATTCATTAACCTTGTTCCTGTCCTATTATTTATACAGATGGACATGGAAATATTAAAACTCTAAGACATCATAAATTTCTCATAGGAAGAATCGAATGCAAATGCTATTCATTCTTGCACAGCACAAACTAAATGCGACCTAACCGTTATAAACTCTTACTGTGAAAAAGCCACGAGCAACATTAATTGTCTGTGCAACAAAATACAAAATGACTGGAACATACAGACTAGGATCCATAACTGATTTCAAGTGTGTGAAACAAGAATTATTTAGGTTTTTATCGTTTCCTTGTAAAAACTCTAATAATCATTCCACGACTGACACAATCAATTTGTGCTCCGAATTTTTATTCTTAACATCAATACCGTATTTATGTAGTCAGGGTTCCCCTACTTGTGGTATAGTTAATCATTATTTTTTATTTTTTTAAAGGAGCATATACTAAATAATTTTTTGAATTTTTTTTAATACACGTTTAGTCCAAATCTTTTTATTTTGCACCAAAAAATCTTTCACCATGCCGCTGACGCGGAGCTTTAAAGATAAGAGAATAATGAATTTTCTAGTACAAAATAAAAGACTCGAATTAAGTATGTAGAATATTTGAGAGATTTTTTGAAATTTGATCATTTTTTAAAACATACAAGCTGAAATATTATTTGTAATAAAAGAGACTTGGGTGTTAATGTCAATTTTGTTTATATTTATTAAAACTTACCTACTGAATAACGCATGGATGTTTGTGCCGACAATATGATAATAAATTTGCGAAGCATATGATATACAAACTCACCTCCAAGGATCCAACCCCACATCCCCCCCCCCCCTATGTAGTTAACAGACACTCTGTTCAAATGATTTTTATTTTTTTTACTACTTGAATTTGGAAATCTACTATTAGTTTGGGAAGTCAGGAAAGAAAAGTGGGACTTTTAAATACTAAAATTAATAATCAACAAATAATTACGGTATTATTTTTTGAACGTTGAATATGTTAAAGAGCCGGTGAAAGGATAAACTTCAATATATAAGAATAATCATGGAATTTTAAAATCTTAAGTGAGACACTATACCTAATTTTCAAATATTTAGGGGTAAAAATTAAAATTAAAATTAAAATTATTGGGTGGGGCACCCATAGCTTCACCAAGGATGTAAATGAATATTCAAAAATTCAAATTCGTCCGGTATTCAAATCCATTTTTTACGGATACTTGTCTGAATAAATATCCGGAATAACGGATTAGGATACCACTTCGAAATATCCTGGAAAAATAGATGCGAGTATGGAGAATAAGGTATTCGTAATGGACAATTCGTATATGAGCAAACTGGTAATATTTATGAATATCCAGTTTACACACACACACACACACACACACACATATATATATATATACTAGTAAAATACCCGTGCCTGAAGGCACGGCGAAAATGTTCAAAATACGTAATTGTAAAATGACAAAAAAATTCAAGGTACGGAATTGCAAAACAAAAAAAAATTCATTCCCCAACAAAATAAAATGTAATTTTAAAAAAATTAGCCATAATTTTCTATGTTCGTAGGACTATCTACCCTGCTTAACAAACAATACATAGTCCAACAATATTGAAATAATCTAAATTCATAAAAAAAATCACATAAAACATGAAATATACACTATTCATCAATTGAATTCACATTGTGAATCAAATAAACAAAGTATCAATTTTTAAAAAAAATTAGACACGGCCTCCTTTATTTATTGAACTATCCACCCTGCTTAAGGGATACCAACCAATCAAACAATATTCAAAGAGTCCAAATTCATCCAACAAATTCTTCAATGCAAATTACGCAAACCTATAATGTAATTATACACACAACTATGCATACTAAAAAAGATGAAAGCATAGTTTGTTGTGTCCAACATTTTGAAATACAATTACAAAAAAAGAAGTAACCCCCTTTTCGGGGGAAAAAAAACATGGAACAACGCGATCATACAGCAACTCCATCTCGGACTCCTGCCTCTTTTTTGTTCAACCCGCGACCTCAATCCCTCTCCAACTCGAGTTGATCTACAAAACAACAATTTGATTGATAAGAATAAATAACTATAAATAAAAAATAACTAAAAGTAATTGAAGAGGGACTGAGAATTTCAGTTATGTAATATTTCGGGTGTCAGAAGGGATGCCCTATTGTTTTCTTCCACCCTCATCAATTCACTTTTCTGCCATATACATATTTTACTCGCTAAATGAACTAAAAATAAAATTTTGCCCGACATACATGAACAATAAGAGGAATATTATGATACTTCCACTGCAGGAAAATTTATACTCCATTAACCTGCAATATTTAGTGATTTAGGCTCATCTTCACTACCGTCAAGAACTACAAATGAACATTGAAAGACTGCAAACATTGGTACTTTATTTCTCTGTTCCAACATTCAATTAGTTAAGCTCAAATTAAAAAATGAATTTGGAACCCAAATCATAGACAATGGAGATTAATCAGGAAAAAAAACTCTCGATCGCCCCCAACAGCAGAAATAAAAACCCAACTATAAATTTGTAGAAAAAACTACCCAAAATCGAACCAAAAATCGAGACTTGCAGTTCGTTGGTAGAAAACTAAGTAAAGAATATTAGGCAAAAAAGTAAATTCTTAGAAAAAAATATAACAAATTGTTGATAAATTATAATGAGTATACCTGATATGAGCTCCTAAAACTGTGTATACCTGTTCTTCGTTCATAAAAAAAATATTGTGAGTAAACCCCAAATATTTTACAATTCAAACACCATAAAAAATTCAGTCCAAATCAAACACCATAACCATCATCCTTCAGCTAAAATTTAAACCCAAAAATCAAACCCCAAAATTTCAAAAACCCTAAAAATCTGCACTTCCAAATTAGGATTGTTAATGTGTGTGTGTGTGTGTGTGTGTGAGAGAGAGAGAGAGAGAGATTACCAGGGGAGGCGACAACGTGGTGGTAAGGCGGCAACATGGGGTTTAGTGGTCAATCTTGTGGTAATACATACTGACATACATATTAAAATCAACAAAACACAAAAGATATACCATAAAACCCATTTAATTTAAACATTGAACCAAAGAAAATAAAAAAAGTAGAGGAAAAGAGTGAACAAAGTGTTACACAGTAACAACCTTTATTTATGGCTGCAATATTTGCTGTTGTGATTGGTATCTTTGTGATGAACTTTGCAAACTCGAATTTTAATCACCCATATGCATTTCACTGGGTTCTGATCATAACTGGAGTGTCGTATGGGGGTGTTAAATACTCGTTTCTTGATTTAATTTAGGCAGAAGAAAGTTTTTCCTCTGCAAACTTGTGATGAGATCTGCACCGCCCAGAACATTAGGAAAAAAAAACATTAGGACAAAAAAGATTCTAAAAAACATAGACTTCGTCCTCCGACTACATAACCCCACCGTGGAATGAATTGTCTTTGAGGCTTCGTCCAGTACGTGCACGGATAGCCTTTCGTTGGCTTAGTCCAAGGGAGGATTCTGTGGGTTAGTCTGAAGAAATCACCTACAGAAATAACCATATGCCCACTTGAAAAGATTAACCATATACATACAAAACAACAAAAAAAGTGAAAGCAAACGACGAACCAAAAAATTGATTCTGAGGGGTGAACGTCATTTGGTTCTGGGTTTTTTCCCCCATCCGTTGGTGCTGTAAGAGATTGAGGGTGAGGCCGTGTTTTGAGAGAGAGGATCTTTATTCGAGGGGAGTTGGTGTGTAAGAGATTGAGGGATGGGAGAGGCCTGTTCTGAGAGGCATGGGAGAGCAGGGGTCGGGGGCGGTGGTGCTCGTGAGAAATAAGAGAGAGAGAGAGAAAGAGGGATTGGCGTTGAGAGAAAGTGTGTGATTAGGTGGGTCTTTTACATTGGAGACCGGAGAGTTTTGAAATAAAAGTAGACTTTTAAAATAAAAAGTGAAGTACATACGTGGGTCTTTACATTATTTAAAACATTTGAGAGAGAAGCTGATACGTGAGATTCGAGGTGGGAAACAGGTATGGGTGAAAAATGAGACGGGTGAGAGGCTCGAGGTAGTCTATATAGATAAAAAAAAGTGTTTGTATAAGTTTTTTTTTATATAAAGTAGGATGTTAGCGGGAATTTGAAACTTTGAAAAAAGTATCTTTGTTTGTTGCTTTTTCCTTACAAACTGCCTGTGCACCACTTTATATACAAAAGATGCAAAGTTTCCATATGATTTTGCCATGTCACAATGGATATAATCCTACGTGGCACAATCTCACACCCTTAGATCGTCTCAAAAAATTCGATCTCAGTCGTAGATTTTTTGGAACAGTAAACACTACACCAAATCTGCCCATTTGTCAAGGTCATTGACCTTGACAAATTCACCTTGTCAAGGTCAATGACCGTGACATTTCGAGGCGAGACAACTTTTTTTGTCACGGTTGTGTCACGGTCATTGACCTTGATAAAAAACTCGCGTTTTGTGTCACGGTTTATAACCGTGACAAAGCCGTGACCCCAATTGTCACGGTCCATGACCGTGACACGTCCGTGACAACTTTGTCGCGGACTTGTCACGGTCAATGACCGTGACAATTCTGGGCAGAATTTAAAAAAAATCTGCTGGGCAGTATGGCCACCGCCACTGCCCAGCAGTATATTTGTACCTGTTATAACAACGTTGTACCTGTTCCAAACATCATATATCCAACACAAACTAAAGATAATGCAAATATATATTCATGACGATATAATCCAAATATTCAAAGTAAAAACAATATACATGACGATATAATCCAAATTTAATTAAAATGGACAAACTTAAAAATAATGTTACTACATGTCTTGGATAAAACTGAGGAGGTGAGTAGGCCACACGACATACGAATTGACGCACCCACTAATATACGTCGTGCCGCATTGTTCGCGCAACCACAATAGGGAGTTCTCCTTCCCGGGTATGACATACGTGACGAGCACTCTGGACTCCATCTCTTGAAGCACACGTCCAAGGACTATTCCACCCTCGACGATATTCGGGTCCCTCAACCCCCGCCCTATCCGCTGGCCATCAAATACGTCCAATATGAACACGCTCGGCCAACCAATTGTCGACAATGGTCTGTTGGAGGGCGTCAAATAGGGAAGTGGATCGTCGAAGTACGAACGTGTCGGTGATGAAGCAGCGAGGTCCACATCCTCGTCATCCTGCGCCTCGTCCTCCCGCACCTCCTCCTCCACCGCCTCGTCCTCCCGCACCTCCTCCTCCACCGCCTTCTCCTTCCCTTTCCCTTTCCCTTTACGGTCTCCACCCAACGTACGCTTCATGAATGCGTACATATCTTGGACCGTCGCCTCCAAACGGGACAGCTTCGCGTCGTGTGAATCCACCGTTCGAGACAACCCGGTGTCGCTCGTCTCCAATCCGATGATCCTAGATTTGGCCACCCGCGAGCTCACTCCCCTTGTCCTCCCTTTGCGATCAGAGCCAAGCACTTGGCTGAGTGCGTCTGTGGACAAAAATGCCTTGTCGGCATCAGACTGCGACTCATGCACTTCCTTAAGCTTTGCCTGAAACGACAAAAAGCACATGATTAGTAAAATAAGTAAACTAAAAAATTATAACGTAATTAACAATAATTAAACTGTCGGATTACTTACAATCGTGGCCGCGACGCTCGGGGACACCTCCTTGTCCTTCCCCTTCTTCGTCCGAAGAGCCACATAAGTATCGAGCCTATGTGGCTTACCCCCTGACCCACTCCCTACCCCCTGAAATAAAATAGAGTAAAGTAAAATTAGTATCGGCCCCGTAAAGTAAAATAATATCCAATAATATATTTCTGTAGTTATAGATAAATTAAATCTTACCTGCATCCTATGCTCCACCTCAGCTTAAGAGGTCCGGCCGGAGTAGTGCACGTCCGTCTTTTTAGCCCGATTTTCCCTCCCCGATTGGCGAGATGCCAATTGTCGATCCTCGATCTCATTGTCAATGAATTTTTGCCATTGTGCCAATGGGATCGGCTCCTTGGGCGGGACGGATCAGCGCCATTGTAAAATGGACTCTCGTGTTTTTCCAAAGTACCGTGTCCGCATATTTTTCTTCCACGTCTTGTGTTGCTCCCTCAACTGCTCCAAGACGGAATCGCGTAGCTTTGGATCCAAGTTGAATTGTTCCTGTCCAACAAATACAATGTTAGTTGCGAATAAATATAAATATAAATATAAATTGAAATATTCATATAAATATTACCCGTAGTGCCGCCCAAATAGCTAGCTTGAGCTCATACGGCACCTCCTTCCAACTCATAAACCCCGGGCCGATGACCGTCTTTAGCAGCTCGAGGGATCTCGCTAAAAGCTCCGACTTGTTTTCGACGGTAATCCCAAATTTTTCATATTTGGGGAGCCTAGCGGCGGAGGAGCCCTCGTCACCTCCGCTACCACCGAGCCCAGACGACATCATCATAAACAGCATCATCATCATCTTCGCCTTAACATCTGAAGGAGACATTTTTGCTGTAAAAAAAATGTTATTAGTGCAGATAAAAAAAATGTTAATTGTACACATTTCATTTTACCTAATTGAATTAATTGAATTAATAGTACAGATAAAAAAATGTTCCATCTATATTATAACATATGTGTAAGTTCCGTCAATACCATTTCGTTTCAATTTTGTAATATTATGTTTTTTCCAAATATTTAAAGAGTTATTAAATGGGTGCCCCACCCCCACCCCCACCCACCGCCACACACACACGCACACCTACGCACCTACGCACACACACACATACACACACACACACACACACCCCACCTCCACCCTACCCACCCCACCCCTACATATATGTTAGTTGATGCCATTATATTTTTACCCTAATTAGATTCTAAGGTTATCTCAATTTATATTTTAAGTTTGTATCCATTTGTGATGTTCAAGTAGTTTGAAATGTTGGAATTATATACTATTACTTTGACCGTTAGTTTGTGCACCAACTAAATTGAACATCACACACACACACACACCCCACCCCACCCCCTGCCCCCCTCCACCACCCCCTCCCCCACCACACCCCACCACACACACACACACACCCCACCCCACCCCACCCCCTACAAGTCTAAGGATGTTCTTGATTAAAAATGGGAAATCTCATATCGTTTGCAAAAAGTTCATAGATTCTTAATCCCTAGGGTTATGGATATCAAATTTCTTTCACAATTATTTCTTCGATTGCGATGGGTGAAGTTCAATTATATGTTAGAACAATAGATCCTCGCAAGTTGGTCAATCATTGTGTGAATAGGTATGAGATCATAATTTGGAGGAATTCACGTCCAAGAAATAATTTGGATTGTGATACCCCTTGATAGACTTATATGTTTTGTTTACCCGACCGATGAACTATTTTATAATCCTATAGAATTAAGTTTTAGAATCAAGGAATTGATCAGATATTCATTAAAATCGGTTAGTAGAAAATTTATTTAACCAAGAGGGTATCGAAAACATAACGTGGGGAATCATAATATACCGTAATCAACTTTAATAATAAGAACACATTCTTTCGAGTGATTTATAAATAATTAAATTTGAGTGCAATCATGATTATTTAGTGGAATGAATCGTGATTAAATAAATAAAGGATATAAATTAGACGGTTATAAATTGGGATTTCCTAGTATTTACTTTGAATCCAGTTTATTTATTTATCTTTGGTCCCTAGTATAGTCATTGCCCAAGTAGTAGGAGCGAAACTCTATAAAACCCTAGTTTAGCTAAAGCCCGTGAATTATCCCTCCCCCACCACACACCACCACACACACACACACACACACCCCACCCCACCCCACCCCCCTGCCCCCCTCCACCACCCCCTCCCCCACCACACACCACACACACACACACACACCCCACCCCACCCCACCCCCTGCCCCCCTCCACCACCACACACACACACACACCCAACCCCACCCCACCCCCTGCCCCCCTCCACCACCCCCTCCCCCAAAACACACCACCACACACACACACACACACACACCGCACCCCACCCCACCCCCTGCCCCCTCCACCACCCCCTCCCCCAGAACCATTTAATAATATTTAAAAAATTCAAAACCATTTAATAATATTTAAGCACTAAAATTAATTTAATTTAATTTAACCTATGAATTAATCAGATATTTTTATCCTATGTTTACTAATGCTAAAATTATGAAAAATGATATTTTGAGATAATAATGTGTGAAAATTTGTTTTATGATTTTTTTCTTAACTGAAAATTATTTAGGGGTATTTTTAATTGAATATATACACATTTTTAACTCTTTAAAAATTACATTTTAATCCTTTCTAAATCTTAGGGAGAGTTTGGGTTGTGTTTTTCGGCCATAACACCACACACCACACACCCCCACCACCACCCCCTCCCCCCTCCCCCACCACACACCACCACACACACACACACACCCCACCCTACCCCACCCCCTGCCCCCCTCCACCACCCCCTCCCCCTCCCCCAAAACACACCACCACACACACACACACACCGCACCCCACCCCACCCCACCCCCTGCCCCCTCCACCACCCCCTCCTCCACCCCGCCCCACCCCCTCCACCTCCCCCACCCTGCCCCACCCCGCCCCACCGCCCACACACGCACACACATACACACATATATATATATACACATACACACATAAATATACAGACAAATATATATATAAATGGAAGAGAGAGAGAGAGAGAAATTGGACCTGAGAGAGAGAGAGAGAGAGAGAGCAGCGTCGAGAGAGAGAGAGAGGGAGGGAACGGTGGGAGGGAAAAAAGAAGGGGGAAAGGGTTTTTGCTGGAAAAGTTGTCACGGTCGTGTCAAGGTCATTGACCGTGACAAGCCCGTGACAAATTTAATTGTCACGGGCTTGTCACGGTCAATGACCGTGACAA
Source organism: Sambucus nigra (assembly GCA_949130495.1). NCBI lineage: Eukaryota > Viridiplantae > Streptophyta > Magnoliopsida > Dipsacales > Adoxaceae > Sambucus > Sambucus nigra. The sequence goes on along the minus strand of OX422218.1, from coordinate 445,412,911 downwards.
TTAGTTGTCACGGTCGTGTCAAGGTCAATGACCGTGACATAAAACGCGTGTTTTTTTGTCACGGTCAATGACCTTGACAAGGCTGGCCGGCTGAAAGGTGACAATTTGCCCATTTTGGTGTAGTGAAAACACCCCCCTCTCATATATATATATATATATATATATATATATATATATATATATATATATACTAGAGTGTATCCGTGTCGATGGCACGATGATAAATTTATTCCAATGATATTTTGTACCCGTGTCAATGGCACGACAATAAATTTCACATTCATTCGAAATTGACATTTCTAAAGACAGATTTATGTCAGGATTTACCTACATGAACATGTCGTGCTCATTTCAAAATTTTGACTCGTGTTACTGGTTTATGAGAGTTAGTGTTTTAAATAGACTAACATGATAACGTAAAAAACTTCGAAGTAATTTTTTTTTAAAAAATAAACACTTTATTCCGACGAAAACATGGAACGAAAAACTAATCGAGTCATGTGCAACATTTACAAATACAAAGTTTGTGAAATAGGTGGGGGTGTGGACCATTACAAAACATTTACAAATACAAACCAAACATACCTGATACTTGTATATTGTGCCATGATGTGACGCTTTTACTTGGATAGTGTTAATGATAAGCAAAAAGAAAATATTTCATGTCCTCTCATTTTTATATTGGTCAAATTCATTTTTATTTAAAAATAATAATTAATGTTATGTCGCTTTTACGTGCGTAGTATTCACGATAGATATAAAAAGATATTTCATAGCGTGTCGAATCTATTTTGGTTGAGTTCGTTTTTTATTAAAAAAAAGTATCATTGTGCATTGCATTTGAAGCACTGTTTGTAGCCATTAGCAAGTGGCAATGTACATTTACCATTATCAAATTATTTTTAAAGTTTACTCTTAATTCTCTTTGGTTCACATTTTTTTATTTTTTATATATCTATTTTTTAAATGGTCAATCAATGTATAGTTCAAAACATAAATACATATTTTTACTTTAATTCATTTAGTCCCTTAAACACTCATTTACTCTACGCTAACAACTCAACAGGAAAATCAACTACTATTTTTAATTTTAAACAAATACATAGTTTTTATTTTTAATTATGATATTACCAACAAAAAATTTAAATTGCGGAATGAATATAACGATAATGATACATCACACAAAATAGTAGTATCCATTTAGTACTGCATAGGCGAGATTTCAAGAATAGATATAACTTTTTCCAAAATTAGAGAGTCCCAAGAGAACACCTTGACAATACCTGTTCAGATACGAAAAAAAAAATAGTGAGTTAGTAAGGAGAAAAACCTAAATGGATCTTAAATAAAAATGTTGAAACCAAATAAAAAATATAAATATGAAATAGAACCCAAAAGTGAGAAACTTGAGGGGACGAGAGAGAGAGAGAGAGAGAGAGAGAGAGAGTACTGTATAGCTATAAAGTTGAACCAAAAATGGTTATCTCTTCAAGAAAGATAGAAAAAAAATAGAAATTAAATCAGACAAAAAGAACTCCAAAATGCATTAAATCAGATAATGTAAAACTTAACGCACACCATATTTATCATAATGCTTAACGCACGCCATAAAGCTGCTTATTTATCAATTAATTCCTGAGATGCTATACAAATTTATAGCCATAAATGCCTATTTTCAAACAAAAACTTTAACGGTCCGTTTGGTTGGCCAAATTTGTTTAGGTAAATGTCAAAAAGTTGACAAATATAAAAATTTGTCCACATTTTAACTGTTTGGTTGCACAATTTATCCACATTTTGACTGTTTGACACATTTTGGCTGTTGTGAATATTTAAAAATTGTTTTGTAATATTTTAAAAACTGTTTTTAATATTATAAAAAATTGTTAAGAAAATGTTTTACAATTTAAAAAAAAAAACGTAATATAAAAATATTGTAAAAACTGTTTTTAACATTTTTGAATATAATATAAAAACTGTTTTTAAATAAATTAATTGGATTGACTTTAATTTCGCCTAATAGTTATTTGATAGCGTTGTGTGTAAAAAACTAGGTAGGCAAATTTTATCATGCCCATTCTTTTGCCCATATGCAACCAAACGGACAGTAAATCAAACAATAATTATATGAAATCTAAAACCAAAAAAGAAAACCTTAAATCAAATAATTTGCTGTGAAGCAACCTGAACAAAAAAGTATGTATGTATGTATCTGAGTAGTATGGCGGTTCAATCCTAGCACATCCACGTGGAAACTGTAGAATAAACCTACACCAAAAAATTGTATGTATGTATGTGAGGAGTAGGATAACATAAAATGATGTACTTATCCCGAAAGTCACTTCTTCTCTTCATCTATTTATAAATACATAAATATTAATAGAAGAAACTTTTTTTTAATTATTTTCTTTAAAAAATTGTTTAATAAAATATGAAAAACTTCTTCATAAATTGAAAAAAACTATTGTATAAAATTAAAAATAAAACTGTTTTATATAAAAACTGTTTGATAAAAGTTTAAAAAAAAAATGTTTTATGAAACATTGTTTTTTAAAATTAAAAGGGACAAACTATTAGCACTCCTAAAGTTCTTCCAACACTCCATTTTTTTTACCAAATCTCAATCATGCCCTTGCATTTATAAAATTTAAATTTTCACTTTTTTGCTTTCAATTAAAACAAATATATATGAAAAATAATTAAAAAATTTATATTTTTAACAATTTTTTTTTTATAAAAACCAGTTTTTCATAAAAATCTTTTTTTTTTTAAATATATTTTTTTTACTCTTCATAACTGTTTTAAAAAAACATTTCAATTGTTTAAAAAAATTGTTATCTATTTTTTTATTGAAAGTTGTTTATAAAACATACAACATTATTTTATTTAAAATAGAAACCGTTTTTTACAAAATAATTTTTTTTATGAATCTTTTATTTTTTAAGTAACATGATCACAACTCAAATAAAATGCGACGTGGCATGGAGTCGTATTTTTTTTCATATCGCTAGCACGCGCCTGTTTTTTTTATTATTTTGAAAATAATCTTATTACTATTTAGGAAATATGGTTCATACCAGCAGTATGCATAATATATATATTTTGTATTTTTAATACGCCAGTGGTATGAAAAATGGTCATTTTGTATTTTTAATAAAAAACATATATTTTTTTTTTATAAAAAAGTAGTTTTTAATGAGAATTTGTTTTAATTTTTCTTTAATTTTCTTAACTGTTTTAAAAAAAAACATTTCATAACTGTACAAAATATATTTCGGATTTTTTCAAACGCCAGAAGTATGAAAAAATGGTCATTTTATATTTTTAATAAAAAAATATTTTTTGAATAAAAAATAGGTTTAAATAAGAATCTGTTTTTTTTTTTTTTTTACTTTTCATAAGTGTTTTAAAAAAAATTCAATTGTTTAAAAAAAATTATTATCTCGTTTTTTAATTGAAAACTGTTTATAAAACATAAAAAATTATTTATATAAAAAAAATTGTCTTTACAAAATAAACCATTTTTTATGAATCTTTTATCTTCTAAGTAACACGATCACCACCCAAATAAAATGCAACGTGGCGTGTAGTCGTATTTTTTTTTCATACCGTTGTCGCAGACTATTTTTTACTATTTGAATAATAATTTATAAAAAAAAAACTATTTTTTATTAAAATACAAAATGACCATTTTTTCATACCGCTGGCATTTGATAAAATACAAACTATATTTTACCTAGTTATGAAACGTAAAATAAAAAATTTAACAGATATCTATTAAAACCGGTTTTTTATAAAATAAAATATGTTTTTTTTTATTAAAAGTGCAATAATGACCATTTTTTCATACCGCTAGCGTATTAAAAATACAAAATATATTTTATACATACTACTAGCGTGAACCATTTTTCCTAAATAGTAATAAGATTATTTTTAAAATAATAAAAAATAGCGCGTGCCAGCGCTATGAAAAAAAATACGACTCCATGTCACGTCGCGTTTTATGTGGGTCGTGATCATGTTACTTAAAAAATAAAAGATTCATAAAAAATGGTTTATTTTGTAAAAAATAGTTTTTATTTTATATAAAATAATTTTCTATGTTTTATAAACAGTTTTCAATAAAAAAAATAGATGTTAACGCAAAAATTCGACCAACAATAGATAACAATTTTTTTAAACAATTGAAATGTTTTTTTTAAAACAGTTATGAAAAGTTAAAAAAAAAAGATTTAAAAAAAAGATTTTTATTAAAAACAAGTTTTTATAAAAAAAATTATATATATTTTTATTTAAAATATAATTATTTTAATTATTTTTCATATATATTTGTTTTAACTGAAAGCAAAAAAGTGAAAATTTAAATTTTATAAATGCAAGGGCATGATTGACATTTGGTAAAAAAACTGGAGTGTTGAAGAATTTTAGGAGTGCCAATAGCCGGTCCCAATTAAAAAACATTTTACTAAGAAAAATGTTTAAAAAATATTTTCTTAACAAAACAATTAAAAATTCCTTTTTATGTATTAAAAACCTTTTAAAATACTGTACGTTTTTTAAATAAATAGTTTTGATTTTTTTTCCAAATAAGGTACAAATGTTTTTAATACGGGCTTTACCTTTTAATACAAACATTTTTTGTACATGCTAAATGCACAATATACTCAAGATCAGATCATTTGGACATGCTAAATGAAGATAAAAAGGGCCCCGAAATAATTTCTTTGTATATGAATGAAGTAAATACGCACACTTACATTGGTCACTTTCAAGCTCAATTTACTCTCACATTTGGATCTGAAATATATGTAACATGTATCAGAATTAGACATGTAACAAAGTAATCATTTCTATCTACATATTTGGGTGTTTTAAAACCAAAACAAAAAAGAAGTATCATTCCAAAATCAAGCAGTTCGAACCTAGTGCTAGCTCAAAAGTAAAATGATTAAGAGGGGAACCAAATGATAATATATCAAAGATCTACAATCAAATGGAAAAGAGAAAGAGAGGGGCTAGGGTTTCATCTTGACATGAACTAGAATACAATACAAATGAAAAGAAGAAGAGAGAATATATATCCTACTACAACCACCTAATAATAAAATAAAAGGAAAAATACTAAACTACCCTTAATGCTAAATAAAACTCTAATATCCCCCCTCAAACTCACGATGCTGCAGCGAGAAGCATTGAGAGTTTGCCAACCAAAAAACGAAAACGCTGAACTCGATGCGACTTCGTAAACATATCAGCTATCTGTGCGAAAGAAGAAACAAAAGGCAAAGTGATGACGCCATGCGTAAGATGATGACGAGTGATATGACAATCAATCTCGATGTGCTTAGTCCTCTCATGAAAAAACGAATTGTGAGCAATCTGAATAGCACTCTTATTATCACAGTACATAGGAGTGGGCTGAGAAATAAAGACACCCATATCTGCAAGTAACCGACGTAGCCAAATAACCTCGCGAGTGGTAGAAGCCATAGCACGATACTCGGCTTCCGTGGAAGACACAGAAACAACAACTTGCTTTTTGCTCTTCCAAGAAACAAGAGAATCACCCAAAAACACACAAAATCCAGTAACTGATTTGCGATCTGTAGGATCACCGGTCCAATCAGCATCAGAGTATGCACGCAGCTCCAAAGAATAAGATGAAGGAAGTAAAAGACTCTGAAATCGAGTGCCTCTCAAGTATCGCAATATACGATGAACAGTTGCCCAATGAACTGTAGTAGGAGCAGTAACAAACTGACTAACAACATGGACTGCATGAGCTATATCTGGACGAGTAATAGTGAGATAAACCAAGCTGCCCGCAATATTGCGATATAAGGTGGGATCAGGCAAAAGAACACCATCATACGGGGAAAGATGAACATTAAGCTCCAGAGGGGTATCAACAATCTTAGTATCAGTGAGGCGGGCACGCTCAAGAATGTCCCCGATGTACTTAGATTGTGAGAGAAGATAACCATTTGGAGAATGAGCTACCTCAATACCCAAAAAGTAACGTAGAGGCCCCAAATCCTTCATCTCAAAACAACGAGATAATTCATACTTCAATGTTGTAATTCCACCAACATCATCCCCAGTAATAATCATATTATCAACATACAAAGAGACCAGAATACGACCACCCGAGGTGCACCTGATAAAGAGAGCTGAATAATTCTCACTTGGAATGAACCCAAGAGAGGTAATCACTGCAGAAAACTTCTCAAACCAAGCCCGTGGTGCCTGTTTCGGACCATATAAGGTTTTCTTAAGCCTACAAACTTCACTAGGACCATGTGGAACACCCGGAGGAGGAGTCATATAAACCTCCTCATGAAGATCGCCGTTCAAGAACGCATTCTTAACATCCATTTGCGATATATGCCACTGACGGACAGATGCAACAGCAATAAGAGTACGAATAGTAGTCAATTTCGCAACAGGAGCATAGGTTTCATCATAATCCATACCATATTGCTGAGAAAAACCCTAAGCAACCAATCTTGCTTTGTACCGCTCAATTGACCCATCTGACCTGGTTTTGATTTTATATACCCAACGAGATCCAATTGCCCGCTTACCAGCAGGTAAGGGGACCAAAATCCAAGTATCTGTCTGATGCAAAGCAGAGAGTTCCTCAGCCATAGCCTGTTGCCAAAGAGGATCAAGAACTGCCTCTTTATAAGATAAAGGCTCAGAGAGGCAGTGAATAGAGGATAAAAATGAAGCAAAAGAATCCGAATAACAAGAATAAACAAAATCTGGTGACTGGGTGGACTTACGTGGACGTTTTGTATAGCGAGAAAGAGGTTCCACCGTTTCAGCGGTTGCTTGGGTGGCCACACGAGAAGGGGGAGCATCAGGAACATCGGATGGCAAAGTACCTGCATTAGTAGAAATAATAGGAACAGGAGCAACATGGGGTGGCATACTATCGGTGGTGCAAGGTACTTCAGATGGCACACGCTCATCATTATCAGAGAACGGATCAATATTGAAGAGATCAGATTTAGTGAGTTCACGAGGGCTATCAGGAATAGAAAAGAAAGGAATATGCTCAAGAAACACAACATGGCGAGAGACATGTAATTTTTTCGTAACTGGATCATAACAACGATATCCCTTTTGACCCTCACCATAACCAAGAAAGACACAAATAGCTGATTTTGGAGATAATTTGGTACGTTCCACACGAGGTCAAAGAACAAAACAAGTACAACCAAACACCTTTAAGGAAGAATAATCAGGGGCACACCCATACAACTTTTCAAAAGGTGAAAAACCTGAGCAATGATAAGTCGGAATCTTATTAATCAGATTGACAGCAGTAAGGACAGCCTCTCCCCAAAACTCACTAGGGACATATGCGGATAATAAAAGAGAGCGAGCAGTTTCAACAATGTGCCAATGTTTCCTTTCAGCAACACCATTTTGCTCAGGAGTGTCAGTACAAGATGATTGGTGAATAGTTCCATCTAAATCAAGCAACTCACCGAAATTTTGAGAAGTATATTCCCCACCCAAATCGCATCTAAAACATTTTATAATAGTAGAATGTTGAGTTTTGACAAAGGTACGAAATCTATTATAAATATAAAAAAAATACGAACGTCGTTTCATGAGAAAAACCCAACAGTAATGCGTATAATCATCAATAAAGGAGACATAATATCTAAACCCTCCTCTTGTAATAATAGGAGACGGTCCCCACACATTAGAATGAATAAGATCAAAGGGTGCAAAAGTAGAGGAAATACTTCTATTAAACGGTAAAGCTGAAAATTTTGCAAGTTTACAACCGCTACAATCAGAGATATCATGACAATGCAAATTTCATAATTTTCCTGTAGAAGCCAAATATTTTAATCGTGAACCTGAGACATGACCAAGACGAGAGTGATAAATAAAATCTAGACGAATCTGAACTCAAACGAAAGGATGACAAGTCAACACTGGAAGCTGCAACCATTGGTACATTGAGTTTCTCCATGATGTACAATCCCCCCTGCCTACGGCCTGTCCAAATCACCTTCTGAGACTGTGTATCCTGCACATGACAAAAGGTAGAAGAAAAGGAAACTGAGTAACCGGCATCACATAGTTGACCAACAGAGACAAGATCCATTGTAAGCTTAGGAATGTGGTAAACATTAGAGAGAGATAAGTTGGGTAAGTCAATAGTCCCAACACCCGTTGAGGGCATGGGAGTACCATCAGCAGTCATAACGGGCAACGAAGAAGTGGGATAAAAAGAACCAAAAGAGGAAAAATTTGGTGACATATGATTAGAAGCACCGGAGTCTAGAATCCAAATACATGAGGACTTACCTGGTGAAGAGATGGACATGGCATGAGGCTGTATGGCAAGAAACTTTTGAAACTGCTCAGCAAGAGAAGACATGGATGGAGTTAATGATGAAGAACCTGATGTAAATGAGTCTGATGGCGGTACAACTACTGCAGTATTAGGCTGTGAAGGCCTATATAAATGCTGCTGAGATTGGTTATTGGATTTCCAACCAGAAAACTGCTGCTGAGGTGGTCGACTATTTGATTGTTGTTGTTGTTGTGCTCGCAACTTAGGGCACTGAGACTTCCAATGACCCTTCTCCTTACAGTAGCTACATTCGTCACTTGCAACTCTTGAATAAGGCTTGTTCTGATTACTGGAAATTGACCGAGAGGAGGCTGCGAAAACAGATGGATTAGGGTCCGAAGAAATTACCTTCCCTGACTGAGTCTTGAAACGAATCTCCTCTGCTAACAACTCGTGAACAACGAAATCAACAGTTGGAAGTGGGCTACGATGAAGAATCGACCCACGAAGACCCTCAAAATCATCACGCAATGCCATCAGAAACTGAACTAGACGTTGTTCCTCGCTATTGGCAACATATGGTGCAAAGGCCAGCAATTCAGCCGACTCTGTGAGAGCCAACTGATCCCATAGATCCGTCATAGCAGAATAGAACTCCTGAATACTCAAATTTTTTTGCTCAAGAGCCCGAATATCGCACTCCAATTGGTACCTTTTTGTGAAATTAGATTGGTTATACAATCTGCCCAAATGATCCCAAACATCCTTTGCATAATCATACTTAGCCAACTGCATACCTATAGAAGGTGCAACGGAGTTGTTGATCCAAGTGATGATTTTCGAGTTGTTTGCCTCCTAAAATCCAACAACTCTGCATATTTTTCAACGTTTGTCTTATCATTAGGCTTACTCAAATCTCCATTAATGTAACCCCAAAGCTTCTTCCCTTTCAAAAAATTCTTCATAACATAACTCCAATACGTATAATTTTTTCCATCTAATCTGACACTAATTGATTGCAGCGAATCATCTCTTTCACCATCCATTGCGAAAATAAACAATCAAATAGCACCCAAACATAACCAAATCGAACGAACTAAACAATTAATCGAATAAATAGGAGGAAAACGACCATAATTACCTTAAAAATAGTCGAGAGAACAGAAAAAGTACCTCCGATACCATGATAATATATCAAAGATCTACAATCAAATGGAAAAGAGAAAGAGAGGGGCTAGGGTTTCATCTTGACATGAACTCGAATACAATACAAATAAAAAGAAGAAGAGAGAATATATATCCTACTACAACCACCTAATAATAAAATAAAAGGAAAAAATACTAAACTACCCTTAATGCTAAATAAAACTCTAATACCAAAAATAGACTTATTAAAGATTGATTTTAATATTCTCGTTGTAAAAAGTATGTTTCCTTTTTAGCCCTTACAAAAAACCCAAGAAAAGAAAACAAGTCAGATAGAGAGATTTATAAAGTTGTGCCTAGATGGTTATGGGAAATTTATAAAGTTGTAAACAAGGTAGGATTAGAACAAAAAAATTATCTTACAAATTCAAACACCATTGTTTTTCAACACACACATCGATTAGAACAAAAAATCAAAACCCAAAGAGATTAGACCATCACCCATTTTTTGTGCCTTCAAAACCAATGGTGAGAGTAAAAAACAGTCAAATACTAACGTTTTCAACAGGTACACACAAAATATCAGAACACAAAATTTAAAACCCAAAGTCTCTTAGAAAACATGTAAATATGGTATACGTCCAGAAGAGAGTGCCTGCCAATGGGCTTGGTGAAAGTTAGGTAGAAAGGGTAGTTGCGAACCCATATCTGCAACAAAATTTATGACAAAAAACTCAACCCCTATGATTCTTTTCTTCTCCTAATACACCACCAAACCAATAGAGAGAGACGTACCAGAAAGTTAGCTGAGCGTGATAGAGAGAGATGTACCAGGGAGAAAAGCGTTATTCGCCATAGAGAGAGATGGAAAGATGTGAGAGAGAATCTTTCACACATCGAGATAAGGTAGAGAGATATTGATAGGTTGTTTTAGTTTAGAGACTCTCATATTTCTTCAGAATTGTGCTCTTTTTACCTGTACAATGCGGATTGTCCTGTTTATTTTCTTGAGCCTTTTGTTTACCAGGACATCATATTGATGATTGTACCATTTGTATCAAGTAATCATCTTTCGTTTGAAAAAACTTGAATCGTCAGATTCAAACTCCGTAGATTAAGTCTAAGTCGGCAATTATATAGGTAGATAGATATAAAACCTATCTCTTACTACTATAAAATGCAAAATAAGGCATTAAAACTCCTCTTCAACCATCCTATCCACGTAGACAACTCTAATAAATGCAAAATAATGCATTAGAGAACCTATCCACGTGGACACTCATATGCTCTACATAAATTTGATCCTAAAATACATCTCCCTCCTCATTCTTTTCATCCACCACCGACGCCCAAAATATCCTAAAATACCCGCTCCAACTTTTCGATTTCCCCACCTTTTTTTATTTCCCCCTCCTCTTTATCTTCTTAAATCTATCCCTCCTTCTGTATTCATGTTATAACTATTCAACTATTTTGATTCTGTGTTGAAACAACTATTCTCTTATTCTTTCATATTACCACCATCATAACTACTTACGACAACGATAATCTCCATTTTCGGTGGGAGTAATAGGTCATCATCATGGTTATATGGATTGTGTCTAAATTCAACTTCATGGGATTTGATCTCTCTAATTTTTTTTTAGATAACCAATTGACAAAGTCACTAACTTTTTTTCGTGAATTTTGCAGAATCGAGACTATAAAACAAGAAACAAAAAGCGTTGATGCGGAGCTAACCGAGTGGTTTTATTTGCTGAGAGAAAACTGACAAAAGCTTTGGAGAGAGACCAAAGAAGAGCGTGAATTAGTTTTGTGTGTATTTTTTAACCCTTTTAATCACTTCTATCACGAGACGCGCCTCTCTCCCTCATTTGGTCGGAACATCCCCTCAATCTCCCATTTAAAAAAGCACCATTTTCTGTCTCTCTTTTCCAAATTCCCCCACTCATCTTTCTCTCTTCTCAACAATACATATCCAATAAACCCTCGATTAAAACCTTGATTAACCATTTGAAATTATCACATGCTCTTGATGTAATTTTTCTTTTGTAGAATCGTTGTGTTCTGGGAGTTGATCCACCATTAACAAGTATTGTGCTTCGCATCCGAGAAGGTCTTTAAATCAATCTATGTTACTAATTTTTCTATATGGTTCTAACTTTTTTATTAATTAAAGTTCTTAAAATAGGGATTTGTCCATTCTCATTCAAGTTTGGGTATTTTATTTGTGAATTATAACATCACGATTCCATAAGGTTGTTGTTTTATATGAGTGTTATTCCCTCCAAAGCTGGTATTGATTGGATCAAGTCAGTTTTTGGTATGTGAATATGTAATTTATTTATTTATTTTAATCTAGGTTTGTCTTATTTTTTTTAATATGGGTTTGTCTTAATTTATTATTTTCAATGTGGGTTTGTCTAAATTTGTGAACAATTAATTCTAATTTGTCTAAATTTGTGATTTTTTAGTCTCAGAATGTCTTAAGTTTTGAATTTTTAATTTGTGTTGATCTTAATTTTTGAATTATTAAGCTGGGTTTGTGTTAATCTGAGCACTTTTTACCTAGGTTTGGTTTAATTTATGAATTTTTAATCTGGGTTAATCTTAACTTGTGAATTTTTAATGTGGGTTTATCTTAATATATGAATTTTTGTTCCTTTTTTTAAAAATTTTGTGTATGGTAAGTTTGAGATTAGATTGATTGTAGTCCTGAAACTGTAAAAAGATCACTCGACATCAAATTAATTTTAGATAGTTCGATTTAATCGTTCTATTTCTATATATTATAATTCCTACATAACAGGGCTAATTTTTTCCTTTATAAGTGTTCTTATAATTCTTCCTCTGCAAATGTATATATGCATATAATCTATTTAACACATTGTTGGAGTAAATTTATCTAATGATTTTGTAAGTGTACTTTGAAATTATTTCTCAATTAATGTAAATATGACTACAATTAGTTCGATAAATTGTCTCATTAAATTTATATTTTGTATTGGTATACTGTTGGCCCCAAATGCATTTTCTACTAGATGGTTAGCATTATAATTTATAGATGGATTGATGTAATTTATTTACCATAACTGTATGAAGGTCGTCAACATAGTTACTCACACAATAGTTTAGATACTTCAGTTCCGACTGGAAATAGAGAGGAAGACGACATAGTTAAAAATGAATGGGTGGCAAAGGATGTGCTTCTACGAATATGTATATCGTCAACACTCACACAATAGTGTATATACCTAATAGTAGGGTATTAGAGTGACCGAAAATATGGAAATGCTTAAATGAAAATTATAATCCAGTAAGCAGAGACAAGGAATTCCAACTCAAGAATTAATTTCAAATTATCTCCCATGAAGGTAAGACTATGGATAGCTACTTGAAAGAGTTCAAAGAATTATGTGATAGTTTGGATGACATTAACAAACAAGTTAATGAAGATACAATGATCATCACCTTCACAAACGGACTAGGTTTTAAATATGCCACATCAAGGATAGTCGTGTTAGGGAAACCAAAATACCTAAGAATGACCCAACTTATTAAAGCACTGAGGAGCTTTGATCTCAGAGAAAGAAAACTGACAACAACAGAGCAAAAGTTAGATCACAACATGCCTTTTAAAGCACATAGAGGGTCATATTGCAACGAAAGTTGTGGAAGATTTGGTATATGATAAAGAGGTATTTTTACTTCCTCACCAAATTTCATCTGTCAAGGCCATGGTTTGAAACATTTTGGATATCACTGTACATTGCACATAGGTTCACATAGTCCTCCTATCTACAGCAATATTACCTGTATGGATAATTGGTACCTTGATTTAGTTAGCACACGGTACATACAGACTTAGTTTGTTCACTATTCTGTATTATAAACGATTCATATTTTCTGGGATAGTGGTGATATAATCAAGTAGTTGTATATTCCACAATTAGTAGAAGGTTAATTAAGAATGTATGTGTTTTGAATGCATATTCTCTATTACTAAGAGTAAAAAAAAGTTAATGTATATATTTTTTATTTGATTAAGAACACATTTCCCCTTTGTTTAATATCAAGAGCTCCATATAATGAAACTTAACGACCAGGTATATGTCATCCTAAGATGTGGGTAAGATTTGAAGATGGTTCTTCAACTAGAATGTTCAACATGGATGGAGTGACCATGTCTTATAATATGAACATAAAAGTTTATTTAATTATATTAAAATAAAATTCAATTTTACACCCCTTTTATCTAAATAAATTTGTTTTGTACACCATTTGTAGCTTGGAATTGTAGTATTTTTGAATGATTTAAAATCTTGATTATTGAAAATAAATTTAAAGTGTTAAAATGCTTAACAAACATGCTTTCTTTTTTTTTAGCAATGGAAAAAAGTATATCATAAAATTAATGTGCTATTTAATTTGGTGAGCTTTCTTATAGTTTTTGTTAAGAAATTCAAGTATTGTGTTGCTAAATATTGTTGTTACATACAGAAAATGATGTTAGCATTTGTATAGAGAGATGTTAAATAATTACATTCATTTCCCTAGATTTCTAGAATTTGGTGTCAGAAATGAATTTTGCAATAGTCTAAATCGCGCATCGCGCGGGTTTACATCTAGTTTATATAGGATTTGTAGACAAAGTCTTATATGAAATGGCATGAACAGTGAAAAGACCCTTCTCCTTTATATTTATATAATAAGTTACAAAACTTATTTATTTCATAATCTTGGCTTATGATGTAATCTATATGAATTTTTTCCACACTACCTCTTTTACCCCTCAACCATTTGAATTCCCTCTCTTTTTACACACTCCAATTTATTTTCCCCTACATCAAAATTCAAAATTGGGATAAATTAGTAAAATCCCTCTCCTATTCTCCAAGGTAGGGAATGGATGGTGGCAATTAAAGGAAAAAATTGACTTCTGATTGAAGCCTAACACTAACCGAGGCCACATCAAATCTCCACAATACACTCAATTATTCCCTTCGTATAATTTGAATCACTTTAACATCTATTCTCATGTCATGTATTCTTCCCAAAGAAAACTGTGAGCTCTCTCTCTCTCTCTCTCTCTCTCTCTCTCTCTCTCTCTCTCTCTCTCTCTCTCTCTCTATATTTACAAATTAAACTTTATTGTGTTCATTTTATTTCGTTTTGGGTATATGATTTTAGGGCCTTTTACGACTTATGATCTTAAACTTCTGAACGATTTTTGGTTTTTGATTTTGTAATTTTTTTTTGTATATTTTTTCATTGTTCTAGGGTTCAAAGATGAAGGCAATAAAGTTTCATTTTCCCTTTGTTTTCTCACGTAGATCTCTATATCTATAGTGACAAAATCACCACTGGTGGAGTCATAATAACTGGTTATCTCTGTTCTTGCTGATTCGATGTTATTAAGGTCGATATCCACATGATTTCCACCTGGGTTGTTAAATTTTGGGTTTCTTCCGGTGTCGAATTCAACAGCAAGGAGAGGAGCCTAGGTGGGGGTGGTAATGTGGTTGAGCCGGACAAAACGAAAGCCAGTCCAAAATCGGGACTCGAACTAATATCCGGTAGAGGTAGGACTGAATGAACGAACTAGGTTGAGAAAAAAGATAAGGTGGCGGAGTTTGAAGTGGGTCACATTGGGATTTGAGATGGGTGAAAGCATCTGCAGAGAAAAGTTTTTGATTTTATTTTTTAGTAGACTTCTAACTTTGTGGAGGTTGATTCGCCTCTTTCACACCCCATGCAGGATGTTTGTAAATTATCTCCTTAATTTTTTTTGTTGCTCATATATGCCTTTTATTTTGTTTGTTTAGCTTATCTTGAATGGGTATATAATTATGTACATTTAAAAATAGATGTTCGATTGACAGATCTTACTCTTTTTTCAAGGTACTTTTTTGGTTTTTAATTGTTTCCCCTCAATATTTCATTTTGATTTTTTTACCAAAAAGAGTGATTATATTCGGTTCTCGATCTTGCTTCGAAAACAGGGTTCGAAAAACACTGAATACATTCGGTTCTCTGTGTCTCCCCGTATGTAAAGATGAAGAATAAGCTAACTATTTCCTTCTAGTCCGCAGGTACTTTGTTCTTTTTAAATGTTCAATTCAGTGAGAATTTGTATTGTCAATGTTCTATATACAAATGTAAGAATCATGTTTTTATGTTTGGTGTGGATTTTACTTTGCAACGGGTTGGTTCTAGGTTGGGTCATGGTTCGAGTTTGGCAGCGGGTTCAGCCCGGGTTGGTTCTGGGTTGGAAGTTTTCTGGTTAGGTTGATTGGCCAAAGTTGGGTGGAGCTATTGGTCACCGGAGTTGGGTTAGGGTCGGGGCTTTTAGTGGAGTTCTGTGGCGAGGGTGTAATTGGTCGAAGGTTTGGGTTAGATAGGTGGACGGATTGGGTGGCTCGCTGGCGGTAGGCTAGTTTTGGGAGGTTCGGTTGAGTTTGGTTTTATGGGTTATAGAGGAAATAGAGATAATGTGTTGGTGCGGGTTTGTTAGGTGAAAGAGATGGGTTGATGAGAGAGGAGAGAGGTATAATTTGATTTGAAAAGATGTTGGGTGAGTGTTTTAAGTGCGTATGTGGTGTATGGGAGTAGGTACATGTGAGTGGGTTGGTAGGGAATATAGGTGTGTATGGGGTTAGTGTGTGTGTGTGTGTTTTATTGTATAATTCAAAATTGTAACATATATAATTACAAGCATTTTGTAACTATCATAATTATTTATATATAAATCAAAATAGTTACTATCATACTTATTTATATATATTTATGATAGTGATATTTTGCTTACATTTAAGGAGAGATGGAGATGAAGGGTACAAGCATTTTGTAATGATGAATGAACAATGCGCGATGTGGGTGATACAAGTAGCATGGCATATTGTAGTCACGGATGGAAACACAAGTTGGGTGCAATGAGATTTGTAATTCCTCAACATGTTATGCTGCCATAATAACTAGGCTTTAATTGGATTTTCTTTGAAGTTTGAACTATATATTGTGCTACATGAGGTTATGAGCTAAATAGTTGATTTTATTATGTGAGGTCCAAGATAGATTATTATTATTATTATTATTATTATTATTATTATTATTATTATTATTATTATTATTATTATTATTATTATTATTATTATTATTATTATTATTATTATTATTATTATTATTATTATAGTATTTTTTTAAACTGGGTGAACAATTATTATTATTATTGTACTATATATATAACTTGGGAAGAGTCGTAATAATTTAGATATTGTGTGTGCCTTTGGGCATAGGATTGAGAATGTATAAAATAAGTCCATATATAATATTTGTGATTTGTTATGACAGGATGGATAGTCCTATAGTATGTTGTTCTGGACTATTTTTATTTCTAAATAAGGCGGATAGTCCTATAAATAAATGAAATTTTGCACAAATTTTATAAATTTTTCACATTTATGTTGTAAAAAACCTTTGACTTACATTGTTTATACATCTAGTACTTTGGACAATTTTCGACGCGCCTTCAGGCACGGGTATTTCTCTAGTGTGTGTGTGTGTGTGTGTGTGTGTCTATATATATATATATATATATATATATATATGGTGGTGTCAAGAATCACGTTCACCTGTGCTTGGCCACATGCGCCTATAACTTATGACGACTTCAAGTCAAAGAAGACTCCCTCAACTCAATCACTTGTAAAAGTTGATAATGATAGAGGATATATTCGAACATTAGGGATCGCTATTAACTGTGCCTGGGAATATCCTAATCTACCTCATAAATGTAACCCCGCCCCACTAGAGAGGATCATGTATCATTGTAACATCGAGTAGTACTACAACTTTCCCGACCCGAGTTCTTAAAAAGTAAAGAAGAAACCCGAACACCTTGTGGACACATGCATGTTGTCGAATCACGTACATCTTATGTTATGTGTTTGATTTCGTTATTCTCGGTTATATTCATTCATTATTGATTATCTTGTGTTCATTGAACAATATTATTTCTAGAAAATTACGACCTACAATTGGAGCCATTTGTGAGAATGATCTGAGTTATTTTCCACTAGCCAGTTTTTTTAGATGTCTCACTCACCCAACCAAGATATCACCAGCATATCCATGGGGACCAGGACGATCACATATGGACTACGACAGTCATAACAACTAGGAGGGCCATCAACAATCTCCTTCATCATATATGGTCAGATCAGAGATTGACGACTATTGTCAATCTCCTGATACACGCTATCTCCCTCAGGAGAAGAGGATAGTTTAGAGTCACGAGATTGAGTGATCTAACCGGATTTTAAGATCATTGAAAACTATGAGAAGCATTTATGAGACGAACGGGCTATCAATATGCACCAACATGGAGCAGAATGCAGTGCTCCAATGGCATCGAGAGAGGTTGTAAAGAGATACACAAAGGGAGAATATCAAGCATGGCCATAGGTCTCACACTCCTAGTCATCAGGTGATATAACTTGCAATCAAAAGAGGAGTTTCCCATGATGAATGGAAGGTTCTCCTCACAGGATATCCCCAGCACAAAAATCTCACTTCGGTGAGAGCCAAGGAGAGAGATATCTCTACGACCTTATCATAAGAGAGGTGTACACACATCCTTCCCATTAGGGATCAACAACGAAAGAAATCACTAGGTGAGATCTTATTTGTCAAATTAAGTTTCCCTTCAATTGGGATGTAGAGTATTTTTAGCCTCCTAAGAAATTCGCAGCTTCATGGTTCAAAATCAATTAAGGAAAGACAAATCCCACTAATCACATTCAGAAATATCGTGAGGTAATGTCTCTGTGGAATACAAACAAGGGTTTAATGTGCCGAATGGTTCCCTATAGTCTTGGGGACATTACTCATAAGTGGTTTGATAAATTTTCACATAGTTCGATCACATCCTTCAAGTAGCTCGTCGATGCTTTTACGGCTAAGTTCATCACGAACAATACCCATCCAAAGCGAATGGCCTCACTTCTCAAGAAACGAATTGTGAGTACGCGAAAAGGTATTAGGAGATTTATAACGATGTGGAGGATTATACCGAGCAACTCCATGCTTCATCCGTCTTTCACTAAAAGGGAGGCTATCATGATTGATGACCTTATGTCAAGGATTGATAAGTATGCCAAGGTTGAAGATACGACGGTCGGAGTTGGTTACGAAGGTGATCAACCAAAACATTCTAAGAATGAAGATAAAGAAGGGACGAGCAATAAAGGAGGGAAGATGCCAAATATAAGGTATAAGGGGACTGAAAAGAAGGACATAAAGAAGGAATTCAAAGCCACCAATAAGGTCTTATCTGAGGTGATCTATAAGATCGTTTACAAGATCAGAAGACTGTAATATTTCAAGTGTCTCGACAAGATTATAAGTGATCTTAAAAAAGGAAATGGCACTAAGGTGTCCATACCATAAGGATTATGGCCACAATACTAAAAATTACAAAGATTTAAAATCCTAACTCGAGGAACTGGCTCAAGCTAAATACCTCAATAATTTCATCAAAAAGAAGGAGGGTCAGGCACAACCTATACATAATCAGAGACTAGATAACGTACTAAACGAATATTTGGGGCATTAGTATATAGTAATTCACGAGGCCCTAAATTGAGTGCACGATCAAAAGCTACTTAACATTCTTGATGAATACTTAGACCATGAGTTCGCAGTGACTCATGGTACTTCAAGTCTAAGTCAGATCAAGGGAAATTCCTTCAGAATGAAAATCAAGAAGCTCACAACAGTAATTGTGGTTTTTCAGATCGACCCGGCCAATCCAGTTAAGGAAAATATCAGTGAACAAAGTATATTAATTATTCCAATTGCATAATATTCACCAACGATGATCTAGTATGAGTGAGGACTCCTTATCATGATGCCCTGATAATCACTCTCAAAGTTGCCAAAATAGGGCATGGATAGGTTGCTAGTGGATCAAGGGAGTTCCTTTGAGGTGATGTACCTCAAAATTTCCAACCAGTTGAATATAAATGTATAATACCTATAGGAAGCCACTGTACTACTATTCGGTTTCATAAGAAGGATGACCTTTACCCTTGGGAAGGTTCTTCTCCTAGTTCAGGCAGGAGGAATCTCCAAACTCATTGAGTAACTCGTGGTAGACATTGACTCTCACTATAAATCTATTCTTGGAATAGCATGGATACATATCATGATGGAAGTATTGTCCACTTACCATCAAAAGGTAAACTGCATCACTGATAAAGGAATTATGCAAATCAGGGGAAATTAGGCCCTAGCTCGAAAGTGTTTTATAAAGGCCACTCGACCAAAGAAGAAAAAACAGAAAGGGAAAGTTATAAAACTAGTAAAGGTATCTGTGACCTCCAAGTAACAACAAAAGTATGGTGGTCTGGAAGCGAGGATACTAGAGTCGCCCCCACTGATCGGGTCATAGTGCCCATTCAAGAGGTTGTCTTTCCTGAAGACTAGCTCGAGAAGAAATTTTTTATCGATGACTCATTTTCTCGCGACGAAAAGGAAGATAGGATTTCTTTCCTTAAAATCAATCGGATGTCTTTGCCTAGAATCCATATGATATACCCGGAATAGATTCGGAAGTCACGTGTCATAAGCACCATGTGGATCCATCACATCCACTAGTTACTCAAAAGATGCGATGAACTTCCTGTTCCTGAGAAAATAAGGGCAGTTGAATAGGAAATGGGGAAACTTATAGAGGCATGATCCATCAATGAAGTTCAATTCCCCAATTGGCTCTCAAACCATGTGATTGTAAAGAAGAGAAACGAAAGTGAAGGGTCTGTATAGTCCTCACTAATCTCAAATGGGAATGCCCTAAGGATAGTTTTACTTTTCTAACATAAATCAATTGGTTAACGCAACTCCAAACCTTTAATTATTGAGCTTCGTCAATCCTTATCTGGGTTACCATCAGATCTCTTTGTTCAACCCCGACTAAGAGAAGACCTCTTTCATCACCACATTATGCTTGTATTATTAGAAGGTTATGCCAATCGGATTAAAGAAAAATATGGAAAATTATTGGAGACTTATCACGAAGATGTTCAAGTAGGAGTTGGGAGAAATGATGGAGGTTTACGTAAGATGATATGCTTGTGAAGAGAAGGAATATGGGGGATCACCTTATAGACCAATAACACCCTGTAATTTTGAGGATTTAATATTTAATTATTTTTTGGGAGTTATAAAAATATTTAAATTGGGGAAACTTAAATTTATGAGTTGGAGAATTTATTTGAGTGAGCCAAATTATTTATAATTGACGACTTTTAAGTTTAATGGTTCAAAATCTCATGTGTTGCATTTTGAGGTCGAAATTTGGAAATGACAAAAAGTATTTCGGATGGAAATTCTGAGTGCGCGGTTGCGTCCAGATGGGTCGAGATAGTCAGAAAAGAGTATCGGGGGTAGTAATTAGGTCTCGGGGTATTTTTGGGCATAGACGGGCTCACACGGGGTGAGTTGGGCCATTTTAATTAGGCCCATATGGCCAAAAACGGGATAAAGGGTTTTAACCTAATTTAGGAAGTGTTAATCGGCAGTAAACACAAATTCTAAGCCTAGGGCCTGATAGGAAAATTGGGGGAAAGCAAGCCAAGAGCAATTGAGAGTCTTTTGGAGCCAAATTTAAGGGATTAATTTGGGGTGTTCTTCATCAGCCAATCTCTACACCAACGGAATCAGACCCTACGAACAATCCAGGTAAGTGGTTAACTATTGTGATTTGTAAATTGATGATAATCAATTCATATCATAGTGATGTGTAAATCAAAATCCGTTTTGGGGATAAATGGGTACAAAATGGGGTTTTTATTCATGGAACTATTGAATGAGATTCAAAGTAAGAATTAGTTGTGTTGTATATCTCTGAGTATAGATATCGGAATTAAATGAGAAAACGGAATATAAAATGGTGGAATTTGAATCTGGAAGTGGGAATTGTAGACCAAAGTTAATGGAGATTTATGGAAAAATCCATTTCGGGAATTGTGAGATAATTAGAGAAATTCATATACTAGAAAGTGTATATAATGTATAAGATCAAAGTCCAATATGCTTATGTGATGGGATGACTTGATTAGAGGTTGAAATTAAGGTTCACAAACATTGAATTTTCGTTAATGGTGGAATTCAGTGAGGAAGATGCCACGAAAGGATCGATCGATCGACCGGGGGCCATCGATCGATCGACGATGGGAAAAACTTGGCAGGTCGGGCAGTTGATGCTCTGCCTTGTTTTCTTTTTATCTTGGGTATAATTTTAATTGGTGAAAAATTATAGAGACGTTAATAGCTAGGGGCTCAAAATATAACTATTGGGAATGTGCAATTTAAGTTAAGAGTTGGGACTTAAAGTGAGAATTTTGGGTGAAACATATTTAATTTAACTATGGACCAAGTGGGCGAGTCCGGGTATGTTGATAATTATAGGTAAATATAATTGGGAGATTTGATGGAGATGACTGTGTGACACATTGTGGGCGAATATGTGGGAATGAAATTCTGAGATGTAAAAATGGACCAAGTGAGCGAGTCCGGGTATGTTGGTTAAGTGACACCAAAGTATTAAATTAATTATTAAGATATTAAATTAATTTGGAGTCGGAACATAGACTCGAAAAATATTAAGTTATGGGTCAAATGAGCGAGTCTGGGGATAATGGTTGGGTGACACCAAGTTATTAAATTAATGGATGTGTTAATTTATGAAAATAGAGTCGGATGGTAGACTCGAAAAGGTATTAAATTAATTGATGTTGTAATTAATTAATTTAGAGTCGGATTGTAGACTCGGGAAGGGTATGGATTAATTAATGTGTAAATTAATTAAATGAGAGTCGTATCACAGACTCAGATTGGTATGAATTAATTAATGTGTAAATTAATTAAATGAGAGTCGGACCACAGACTCAGATTGATATAAATTAATTAATGTGTAAATTAATTAAATGAGAGTCGTACTACAGACTCGGTTTAGTATAAATTAATTAATGTGTAAATTAATTAACTGGGAGTCGGACCACAGACTCGGATCGGTATTAAATTAATAGGTGTGTTAATTAATTTAATTAGAGTCGGACGATAGACTTGGGAAGGTATTAAATTAATAGGTGTGTTAATTAATTTAATTAGAGTTGGATGATAGACTCGGGAAGGTTTTAAATTAATAGGTGTGTTAATTAATTTAATTAGAGTCGGACCATAGACTCGGGGAAAATAGTATATGAATTGAGGTGTGAATTAATTATATTAGAGTCGGATCACAGACTCGGATTTGTGTTTATTAATTAATGTGTAAATTAATTATTATTTAGAGTCAGACTACAGACTCGAATTTGTGTTAATGAATTAATGTGTAAATTAATTAAAGGAGGGTCGGACTACACACTCGGATTTGTGTTAATTAATTAATGTTTAAATTAATTAAAGGAGGGTCGGACTATAGACTCGGATTTGTGTTGATTAATTAATGTGTAAATTAATTAAATAAGAGTCGAATCATAGACTCGGGAAAATTTCATATAAATTATCGTGTTGAGTATTATTATTTAGAGTCGGACCACAGACTCGGGAAGATGGAAATTATTAAGTGAGAAAATTGATTAAGTTGAGTCGGGCCAGAGACTCGAGAAATTACAGGCTAGTGTTACAGGTTTTTGAGTACACGGTAAAGCCGGCGTTTATACTATATATATACGCTGTAATGATAGTATATATATAGATGTGTGTATATATTGTGTGTGCTATTAAATATCAGTGATTAGATATTTACTTAATTTATATACTCTAGTGCTATCAAGGGAGGTTGCGCGATGTGGGTGAATCCCCTAGCTTGAGGAGTAGGGTGAGTATATCCCCAGGTCATAGCGTCCGGTATATGGGTGAGGGGATTATCTCATTTTCAGGGAAGGAATATGACCGCCTCCACTTTGTTTATGTTTTGGGCCAGGATGGTGAGCGATTCCAACTTGGGTAACTAGTTTATGCGAGCACACCTAGTGAGATAGCACTTTAAAGGGATAATCCGGCGAGGGTATACTTGGAGGGATGGATATACGTATGTTATATGTGTGGATGTTTAGTAAAGGTACGTATATAATGGTATTCAATATTATATGTGGGTAATAATACAGTGTGTGATGTATTTACTTTATATAACTTGTGACACGATTATATGCTACTATTTAAGAAGGAATTAATTAAGTTAATTGTGAGATAACTTATAATTCAAGAATCATTGTACTCGGGTTAGAGTAGTATGGCAAGGGGGGGTTATACCAGGACTAGTTGGACGGGGTAGTACAACTAGGTGGGGGTTAAGGTAACCGATAGGTGTGCACAATAGTGGAGGGGTGAGAATGTCCACAAGGGAGTGCGACACTAACTTAAATATGAAGCGCATTCATGCATTTTAAATTACTGCAGTTAATTCACTTGCTAAATATTTTAAAAATATTTTGGGTTCTAACCCTTTCTATAAAACTATTTTCAAAACCTTTTTGGTGTCCAGCCACAGGGACGCCAGGATTGATATTCTATTCCAGAGACACGAAGCTGAGGCATATGTGGATGCTAGCAGGAGTTTGGATTAGACGCATCGTTCATTTATTCCTAGAGTAGGAATCATGTATCAGCTTCAGTTTTATTTAGGGCTTGATGCCTAGACATCTCAGTACAGTTTTCAGATGTACTTATTCAGGTGTTGGATGTTTGTATTGGATTTCATTTTTGTGGCCGATGGTTTATTCGAAAAATTGTTTGATTAATTATTTTAGTTGAGTTTTATTCAGTTGTGTGAATGGTTTATATTTATTTCCGCATGTACTGTTTTGTTAATTAAAAAGTTAAAATTTGGCACCATCTTTTGGAATACTAGGTGGTTAGTTAGTTTTAAAAAGTTTTCGACAGTGATGCTAAGGATGAACCAACTGGGATTCCTGTTTTAATTTAGTATAGGACTGATCACCTGGTATTTTATTAGGCGGGGTGTCACAAGACCTACTAAAGACTTTTAAAGTCCTTCGTTAATATAGATTGATGTTGAATGCAACCAAATGCTCTTTCGAAATAATTCGGAAGGTTTATTGGATACCTGCTCAGTTAGAGGGGGATTAAGACAAACCCTAACAAAATCGAGGCCACTAGAAATGTGAAAAAATAATGCACGAGACGCAAAAGTTAACTGGCATGCTCGTTGCACACAATAGGTTCATATCAAGATCTTCAGAGACGTTTTGGACTTTCTTCAAGATTCCAAGGAAGTAAATAAAGGAACTATGGTACGATGGATGCACCCAATCACTTGAGGAGATAAAGATATTTTTTAGACGACCACCACTACTAACGATCCCAAGTCAAGAGGGACCCTTATATTTTTACTTGGTAGTATTAGGTTAGACAGTCAGTTAGACCCTAGTTTTGGAGAAGAAGGGGAGACATACTCCCATTTATTATGTGAGAAAATTTTTGCTCCATGCTAAAAGAGTTACTTTTCACTAGAGAATCTTGCATATGCACTAGTGATAGCCTCTCGTGAGTTGAAGCATTATATTGAGGCATAACCAATAATCGTACTAACCTCATGCCATTTAAAAGAAGTCTTCTGAAAGGCTGACCTCTCTTGTCAAATGTCCAAGTGGTCAGTGGAGTTAGGTAGCATTGATATCCAATATCATTTTAGGACGTCAGTTAATGGACAAGTCTTAGGTGACTTCATAATTGAATTATACAATGACTAGGCCCCAATGGAGGTTGTAATCGAGAATGAAGATGTTGCTCAACAATCGATTGAATAAATTGAGCAGTGGGTCACTTTAAGTTGATGGAGCCTCTAATTATAAGGGGAAAGGAGTGGGGATAATGCTATTGTCTTTGGAGAAAACTGTCCTAGAGCCAAAAATACGTTTGGGATTTAAAGCCTCCAACAATCAAGTGGAGTATACAACCTTGATCGACGGATTAAAGAAGATACTCTATATGGGCGCATGTTACCTTGACATATTTTGCAACTCAAGGCTAGTTTAAATCATATATCAGGAGACTACAATGCCAGGAATAAGTGCATGTATGCATACCTTGAAAAAGCCTAAAATTCATCGTTTAGTTCAAGTATGTGCAAGTGAAACAGTTCCCAATAGGGAATAATATTCATGAAGATGCACTAGCCACACTCTATTCGATTGTGGAGGGAAATTGAACGATTTAAGTGGAATACATTGATCAACCCAACATCATTAAGTAGCAGTTGGTCGAATAGGTTATGGCCATAAATAGAGCCCTAAGTTAGACAGATCCAATCTTTCGGTACTTAAGGAGGATATTTTGCCCGGTGAAAATAATTAAGCACATAAAAATTCGAGTAAAATATGTTCGCTTCCATTTGGTAGAAGGCATTAAGCTTTATTAACACTCTTTCATAGGACCATACTTAGTATGCGTTCACCCAGATGATATCGAATAAACCCTTTATGAATTTCATGAAGGAATATGTGGACGTCACGCCAGAGGATGATCACTAGCATTCAGGGCTATAAAAGAGGGATATTATTGCCTATATATGCAGTAGGCAGTCACTTACATTCGAAAGTGAAAAAACATCCAGATCCTCTCACCTTTGGATCATCAGCCCTCTAGTGACCTCAAGTCCCTAATAAATCCATGTCTTTTCGTACAATGAGGATTGGACATTGTTGGTCCACTACCCCTTATGTTCGATAGCATGAAGTACCTATTGATCGACACTGGATATTTCTCCAAATGAGTTGAAGAAGAACCACTAAAAAACATTTGAGATGTTAATATAACCAAGTTTATCTGGAGGAATATCATAACTCATTTTGGTATTCCTCAATCATCACAATGGATAACATGACTCAATTTGAAAGTGAACTCTTTCAAAGCTTCTGCGACAAGTACAAAATTACGCAGTACTACAGTTCGGTGGCTTATCCTCAGAGCAGAGAGTAAGCAGAAGATTCCAAAAAAATATTCCTAGATGGAATAAGGA
This sequence comes from Sambucus nigra, assembly GCA_949130495.1. Classification (NCBI taxonomy): domain Eukaryota; kingdom Viridiplantae; phylum Streptophyta; class Magnoliopsida; order Dipsacales; family Adoxaceae; genus Sambucus; species Sambucus nigra. The sequence continues at coordinate 445,386,401 of OX422218.1, read as the reverse complement.
AGATCTTGGAGAAAGCTAAAGGAACATGGGTCTACTAGCTCTTGTACATTCTTTGGGCATTCAGAACCAAGTCTAGGAGATCAACAGGGAAAATATCCTTTGCCCAGGCCTATGGAGTAGAAGTCTCCATTCCATTGGTAACATGTTTGTCGACCATAAGTCCTATTTAGTTGACCAAGCAATCAAAAGTGATACGCTCAGATAAGATCTTGATCTAGCTGACGAACAGAGAGAGTTAGACCTCACAAAGCTTGCCTTCTTCTAGTAGTAGTTGACTAAGAAGTGCCACAAGGGAGTTAAGGTCAGGAGCTTCAAGGTTGGGGACTATGCTCTAAGGAAGATTATAAGTTGTGAAAAGAATCCCTTAGACGAAGAACTTAGCACAAATTGGGAAGGTCCATTCAAAGTTACCAAGGACATCTTGCATGGTGTCTACCACTTAAAAATAAGGAGGGAAGGAAAATCCCCCATGCATGAAATGCATCCAACCTCAAAAAGTTCTATTTTAAGTTTATAATTATTTCAATTTTGAATTTATTTCTCAAATATTCTTTTATTTTCTCGCACATAATTCATTATGTCAACATTTTATCTTTTTGCATTGTTCAAATTAACAGGCATTGATTATTTAATAAAGAAGATTGATTAGTCATACGGATTATTTTTGGCACATTATCTATGGCTTTAACGTTTATCTTCTTTCAAATGTCTTCTTTAAAACTGATTACCTGGTCGTTTCCTAGGAGGGAAACTTCTCTTTTAAATGCATTTTTTAAAGATTGATTAACTAGTCGAACAAATACCATCTCCAAACTAAATCATCTTCATATAGATTAACTGGTTGGTTGACCAATAAGCAACTGAATTCAAAATGTTATAACGATTCATAAAACACGAACAATTTCTCACAGTCTATGCAAGGCCTACTGGGGAACTTTAGGCGTTTATGACCAATGAGGTCGATAAAAATCCTAGCTAGGAGATGACACCATAAATAGTTGCATTATTGATTTTCTGGATATATGCCTAAGTCTTGATGTGATGACTGTGGCCATCCCGGTCGGTGCGGAGTTCATTCCCGGGGGGAAGGGAAGGAAAAGGATCCCTCGAGGAAGAAACTGCATCGCGGTCTCACTCCCCTCTCTTCGAAAAGGGGGCTTCGGAGATCGTCGGTGTGAGGTGAATGTAAAGAGATAGATTCACCATCCTATTTTTCTCAAAACAGACAAAAGGATATGTTGCCACTTCAAGAGAGTGACATTAAGGACAAAACTGATGCGTGCGAAATGAATAGATTGGAGGTCTGGGGGCTATGTTACGGAATGGAAAGGTGTTAGGAACCCATCCCTCCCTTTCGGTCTCTCATGGGCAAATGTTATTATTTTCCTCTTTATCCCCATGAAGTGTGTGCATATGTTTATATATTGGAGATTGAAATCGTTCGACCCATACCATGAAAAAAATAAGGTGAGGTAATCCATAGAATATTCCAAAAGTAATAAAAAATGTAGAAGATAGAATATGAGAGTTCATCGAGATATTGATCATTATGGGGAAATGATAATATATGTGGGATGAAGCGCGAACAAGCATATTATATGTATATGTATGATAAAAATGAGGGATTTGGGAATTTTGGAAAAATAGGAGAAGTTGGAAAATTGAAAAGTTGGACTCGAGTATCGAATTTTAATTCGAGATGCCTACGTAGCCTATAAAGGAATCAAAGTCCACGTATTTCGATATAGACTAGGGGTGGGGTTTATCCCATAGATTCAAACGGAATTTTATTATGTGTGTGTGTGTGTGTGTGTAGAAAATGTCTTTTTAGTTTTGGAAAAAATGTGGTGGATAATTCCATTCGGAATTTACGGGTGTAACCCTATTTTTTTTGTTTTTTTTTTATGAAAAATAAAGTATTTTAAATATACTAATAAAAGTGTAGATGTTAATATGTATGAACTAAAGCGAAACTAGATTATGAATCTAAGATAATTTATGCAAAACAAGGAATTTAAAAGAGAGGGAGAAGGAATTGGACCTTCTTTGGAGCCTGAGCTTGGATCTTGGATGAACTACTTTGAATGTTGATGTATGTTGATGAGAGAGAAGGATATTTGTCAAATTACGTGTGAAAAGGATGGGCATTTAGGCTTGAGTGGAACTTCTCATATGGAACTTCGCTGACTTCGAGAGAATATTACTGAGATCATTGATGCTGATGGGTTTTCTGCTACCCTTGGGAATGAGGTCATGTCCTTTATTTATAGGGTCAGGGGGTACTGATCGTCCTACCCCAAGGGGTGCCTATTGGAAGGTCACCCTTGGCACTGTGCCGTTAGGCAGGGTTCAAGACCTGCCAATTGGTAGTCTCGTGCAGACTTTTCTGGAAAAATAACTGTAGAGCATAAACCGTTGATCCAAATCATGCACGTGGCATACCGTTATAAAGGTATTTTAGAGGCCTTCGAGAGTCCTTTGGATCTCTCTCGGGTCTGGGATATGACTTTGGGTAAAATGTGGCTCGAAAGTGCACATCGGTCCTTTAGACGGGAGATCATCTGACGCAAATGGGTCATTCGTCCGCATGGTAAGTAAGAATCGTGCATGGGATGGAACATTGGAAATATTAGGAGATGTAATTAGACATTCCAAAGAGTTTCGCTCAGTTTGGAAAGTTGACCTTGGTCAAATGGGGCCCAGAAGCGCCCGGTGACCTCTCGAAGTAAAATGATTCGTTCGTTCGCATCGTAGGTCAGAACCACGCACGGAGAGGATCGATAGAAAGGGTATTCAGTGCCCTTCGAAGATTCACTCAGTCTCATTCGAGATGAAGAGTTAACTTTGGTCAAATGGAATTCGGGAGCGTCCGATGGCCTCCGGATCGATTTTTGAGGAAAAATTGATTGTTCGTGCTAATAGTTATGTTATTTTATGCACGGGGCAGACCGTTGGAAGGGGGTTTTAGTGTCCTTGGAAGATTGAAAGAGCTTTTTCTCTAACGAAAGAATTGACCGGAGTCAAATGGGGATCGGGGGTGCCCGATGGTCTCTAGCTCGGTACTCGGAGTGCGACCTAGGTTTGCGGTGGAGGGGGGAAGTTCTAGGAGTCTAAGGAGAGACTTAGGGGGTCCTAGAATATGGTGTCTACAGAGCTCCTCGACAGGTGATCTTGGAACTATTGATGGTCATCGAATAGACACCACATGATGGAAGGAGGTCAGTTCTACAAACCTGATGGATGTGGATGACCAATTCAGAGGGTTGAGGTCAATTCCGACCTAGAAGGAGGTGACAACCAAGGGTCGAGGTAAATTCTGACCTAAAAGAGATGGTGACCGAGCATCGAGGTCAATTTTAACCTAACTAAGGTGACGATCCAAGACCGAGGTCAATTCTGACCTAAAAGAGGTGACGACCAAGGACCGAGGTCAATTCTGACCTAACTAAGGTAACGGTCCAAGACCTAGGTCAATTCTGACCTAAGAAGGTGATGATCGAGGACTGATGTCAATTTTGACCTAACTAAGGTGACGATATAAGACTGAGGTCAATTCTGACCTAAGATAGGTGATGATTGAGGACCGAGGTCAATTCTGAACTAACTAAGGTGACGATCCAAGACCGAGGTCAATTCTTACCTAAAAGAGGTGACGATCGAGGACGGAGGTCAATTATGACCTAACTAAGGTGACGATCCAAGACCGAGGTCAATTTTAACCTAAGAGAGGTGAAGATCGAGGACTGAGGTCAATTTCTACCTAACTAAGGTGAAGATCCAAGACTGAGGTCAATTCAGGTGACGATCGAGGATCGAGGTCAATTCTGACCTAACTAAGGTGAAGATCCAAGATCGAGGTCAATTCTGACCTAAAATAGGTGATAACCGAGGACCAATATCAAATCTGAGCTAACTGAGGTGACGATCCAAGATCGAGGTCAATTTTGACCTAAAAAGGTGAACGTTTCCTTTGGGAAATTTAGAGGTTCCACTGGGGATGAAGATTGGATTTCATGTTCCGCTGGGGAAGAGTGAATGATTTGAGGATTTGTTAGCTAGGGAATTTAGATTGTCATTTGGAGACGTTTCTTGGGAGAATGATTCTCTAGAATTCCTCTGGGGAGGTAAAAAATGCTCTTCTTGGTGAGCAAGGTGCTCGAACGGATTTGACAATTTTATGAATTTTTCAGAATTTCATGGCATTTTTTTTTATTTTTTGTACAAAATTTTAAGGGGTGTACCGATCGGCATTGGTGTGGGTGTGCCAATCGACATTGGCACGGACTTTTAGGGTGCCTCGAGCAGGTGAAAGGCTCAGTGCCGATCAGTGGGTGTAGGGAGCTGCCGATCGGCATGACCCTTAGCCTCCTATAAAAAGGGGGCAGGTTCTCCTCATTTTGCACATCTTTCTAAGTTCTTTTCTTCAGCTATAAACCTATACAAATCGTCCTAATTTCCAAAATGGCTGACTTCTCAAGCAGTGCAACCCATATGGCGTGGCTCAATGCCAATAACTCGGCAAGGGTTAGAGTGGTGGGATAGGGTTCCCCTCGCATTGGGTAGCGAGAATTCTTTAAACTCATTTGAGCTTGTGGCAGAGATCAGACTCTTCTGCGTGAGCCTTCGCGTCATCGCTTTTCAAGGGTGGTGAAACCTGGTGGCTATGTAAGTCTTGCCTGACTCTAGGTATTCCTTTCTTCTTTTCTTGATGAGATTGCTTTATTTCCTGAATTTGACAAGGGTTTTCTTCATTTCTTGACACTCTGACGTCTCTATGTCGACTATTCATGCCCGTGGTACGATAGGACTGAAGGATGTTTGGGAGCACCTTTCTGCTGTGGTGCACTGAATGGTGTCCTCTGTAGGTTTTGGGAGACTATCATCAACATTGGATAAGGTGCCCCTCTCCACTGTGGTTCTATGTGCTTTGTGAGAGAAGTGATGGGACACTACCCACACCTTCCATTTTGGCATCGGGGAGATGATGGTGACTTCTATTAACGTTCAACAGCTGTTGGGGATAGACTACGAGGGTGCCCAGATTGAGGTGGACAGGATGTTGTAGGTGACGCTGGAGGCAGTGACGGCGACTCTTGGTGATGTGGAAAGGGTGGTTTTCTGGGATTCCCTCCGCTTGTCTTCTTTGAGGGAGCTTTTGCTGAGGAGGAGGATTGACGAGAACGACGGGCATCAAGTGCGTCAGATGACCCATCTTTTTATCTTGCTGGTGTTAGGTTTTTTTTTGGTAGTGATGAGTGGCGACGTCATCCATTTGTGGTTTCTATCATTTCTGAGGGTATTTTCGAACATCCTCTTCTATGAATGGGGGAGCCTGACTTTGGCAACCCTTTATTACTCTTTGGATGCATTCAGCCGATGTTGCCGACTCATTTTTCCTGTGGCCACGTTTCTTCTGGAGATATTCTTTATTTTGTGCATTTTCCTTGACGCATTCACATTTTCCATTCATGCATTCCTTTTGATTTCTTGAATGTTGATCCTTGTCTTTTTAGACGTGGTTCTATGAGGTGATTGGGTTGAACATGCAACTGATTTCTTTGAAGGATGAATCCATTGGGGACTTTTGTCGGATGTTCCAATGGAGGTGGTCTAATCGGTAATCGAAGAAGAACCGTTCTCTGGAGGCAGTGCGTCAGGTCTTGAATGGCCTGACGAGCGTGCGGGTAAGCATTCTTTTGTCCTCGAGACTGTTATTTTCCTTTGATGCCATTTTATCGATATTGATCCTTCGCTTTCGCTGATAATTTACGGGTGACCTTTTATCCCTGGGGGACAGCTATTCAGCACACCAGGGTAATTGCAGGACATGCGCAAATGCGATGACTATTGGCGCATGAGTTCGGCTACTATTGGTATCTTAGGGAGAGGTTAGTTCATCAGCTTATGGAGGATGAGGTTGCTGTGTCGTCGGTGAGGCCCCCTATGTTAATGAGGCACGTACGGGAGATGTCTGATTTTGATCGGCTGGTTACGATGATAAGAGAGCCATACTCCCTATACACTGACATAGCGATGATATATGATTATATAGACTTCGTCACGAGTTGGATGATGCCCCTAGCATTTATGATGTGATGCCCCTCCCTAGGGAGGGATCGAGTTGGCATGTGGGGTCTTATCATAGCTCAGGCGGTGCAGCCATTTCAGCAGCGGTGGCGACGACTTCAGGGCCTTCTTTCATGCTGCTACATTCCCCTAGTTACAACCTTCAGCGAGCTAATGGGGGATCCGTGCGTCTGAAGCATCACCCTCATGCAATGGACCCGGAGGAGTTGAGTCTGACGGAGGAGGTCCTTCGGCCTGCAATACATTTTTTTTATTTCCTTGATTTCTTTCTTTCTCCTCCTACTTGATTGATTTGATCTTTTCTATTCTTTCTCGTAGCATATCAGTGTTTTGACCTCCTAGCGGAAGGACATCAGGGACTTGATTTCTTCAGCAACTTTTTATATTCATGAGGCGGTTCCAGTTCCTACTTGTTTGGTGCCGTCTGCCTCGTCTGGGGAAGGATCGAGCTCTGGCAGTGGGGGTACGTCATCTCGCTGCAGGGGGAAGAGGGCGTGCCGTAGGGATGGGGGATCCTAGAGAGAGAGAGGAGAGAGAAGAGAGAGAGAGAGAGAGAGATTGGGTTGGAGCTGAGTCCCGTTATTTTTTCCTATTTTTTTTCTTGCAAAATGTTAATGTGACACAACAAAATATATGCAAATAAAGAATGAAGTTTTTGTTAATTTTCTTGGTTTAGTGATTAATGCACATTCTCTTTTTACTTTGATACTGAGACTGTAAAATGAATTTTGAAAATTGATTTGAGAAGGATTTTATTTAAAATGAGATCAGTAAAAGCATAAATACAAAGGAAATTTGGAATTCCCTTGAGATAATTTTTTTTTGACAAAAGAGGAAAAAGGGAAATTTCCCGAAATGGGGGGTTGTCGATCGACATGACCCCTGTCCTGCCTATCGGCATGTCAGTCCAGTCCAATCAATGCAAGGCTTTGATTGCACTTTCTTCAATTGCTTAGTACTTGGTGGGGTAAGTTTTACTCCGATTTCTACAGGGTTCCTTGTCTTGGCTTGAGAGTTTCCAAGTATAAAAGGGGGTGTGGATGGGGCTTTCCTCCTCACACTTTCACTTTCTTTCTTTTCCACATTCTTACTTGCTAACTATCTCTTAGTCTTGCAAGATGGTTCTCCCTGGTAGCTTTGATTTTTCTAACTACCTCGAAGCCTTGGAAGCAATGTGTTCTTACAATGATGATTATGACTCCTTTCACATGCGGCGAGTCTCTTTGTGGCGCAACCGGCCCATTTAGTGGAACATGCTGATGGCGACTGTTGAGTTTTGGTATCCCTAGGATCATGTCTTCCACTTCGGGTTGGATGAGATTTTTCCTACCTACGAGGAATTTTCTTCCATGGTGGGGATAAATCCCATCTTTACTGCGGCTCTGCCTGAGTTTTCTCGTTCTCCCAGGGAATTATTGGACGGGCTTCTTCATATTTCACATTCGGATGCCAGTCCATGGGTCGCGGGAGAAATTATTTCCCTCCTGGCGGTGTTGCAGTCCATACATTTGTAGGACATGGGTGATGCTGGATACGTCGGGGTCGTCCTCCTAGGCATTGTTTCAAAAGTTTTATTGGTGACCGGAGAGATGCTGGTGGACCCCCAACTGGATGCTAATATTTCTTGAATGTCGTACCATCGAAATTTTTTGGCGGTGATACTGGTGGAGACCTAGAATGGCCTAGATGCTTGGCGGGCGGGTCATTCTGACTTTCTGAGAGGGAGCCCTATAATGTTGTTTATGTGGCTGTCAGAGAGGTTTCGTATAGCGGTCCCACCTAAGTATCCTTTGTTGGCGGTGCCAAACTTCATCTCGCCCTATTTCGTTAGTGTAGGCCGGGACAGTGGGAGTTGGGGGAACTAGTTTGTATAGCATGGGGCACGAGGCTTACACTGGTTTGTGCCTTGGTGAGGGGGAGTTGCTGCCCATTCTGGAGCTTGGAGAGTACTAGTACGTCAGATTGGTTGGCCTTAGAAAGACCTCTTTCTACTTTATCTGGCGGCTGTTGTGCCAATGTGGGTGGGAGCAAATTGTGCTACCGCAGACACCAAACTTCTTTCCTATGGAGGACCTGATTGAGCGTATGTGCATGTGGCTTGGTTCTTTATGGGAGAATCTTTGTCCGTCGACCCGTCCTTCTCGATCTACTGGGTGAGTCTGATACATGTCTGGGGACTACATGAAGTGGTTGTGAAAGAAGGTAGTGGCCAGGATGCTGGCTATGGAGAGTGGTCAGAGATGGTTTGATATATCTGACACCATGGAGGGGGCCGTTGTGGTCTACACCAAGTTGGTTCGGTCTTATCTCTCCCTGGAGCATATGCGATACTCCGTTCATGCACGGGAGGCTTGGGGAGTCCAGGATGCAGGTGATGATGGTGCTCGTTCCTCTGGAAGCTGTGGATAGGGTTTTGCGAAGCTTTTTATAATAGGTGTTATTTTGTGTTTTGTGGGAATAATTGGAGTGATTTTCAGGAATAGTGGGGGCTTGTTATTATCTGCTTTTTTTTGCCAGGGAAGTCATTTGACTCCTTACGCTAATGTAATCGTACGGAAATTTCAGATAATGAAATAAATAGGTTTTTGATCATCTAGTTGTGCCTTTTGATGTCTTTTTACATTTTTAATTATCTATACCAATCGCTAAGGCATACATAATCCTTTTGTTCATTTTATGTTAAAATGAACTGTCATTCTCGGGGATTAGAAAAGAATAGCATTTTTTGAAAAAGAAGGGGGTCGCGCTCATGTGAAGCGAATGAGATGCCTACGTACCTCTCAGGTTTTTTGAAATTTTTTTTAGAGGATCATGAACCCGTAGTTCTGAGTAAGGGGAAATGGAGAGTTTTTTTAGAGAATCGAAGGGAAATGAGAAGAGTCGTAGCGCATCGAGATTTTGAACTAAGGGTAGAATTTTTTAAGATGGTCCAGGTTGACTGGACGCGCCATTTCTTCCCCGTCGAGGTCGGTGAGCACAGTGGCACCACCCGACAAGATCTTCTTCACAATGTAGGGGCCTTTCCAATTGGGCTTAAATTTCCCTCTAGGGTCCCAGATAGGCTCTACTATTTCTTTGAAGGATAAGTCCTCCTCTCGGACACCGCGGTCCTTGACTCTCTTATTGAAAGATTGAGCTATATGGCGATGGTACCCTTGTATTTGATATAGAGCTTTCAATCTTCTTTCGTCTAGGACGGTCAGCTCGTCAAGATGTCTTTGGTGCCAGTCTTGATCGTTGACTTTGCTTTCAAGCATGACGCACAGTGAGGGTATTTCTAGATCCATGGGTAGGACTACTTCTATGACATAGACTAAAGAGTAAGGGGCAGCCCCAGTAAAGGTTCGGACTGAAGTGCGGTAGCCCCAGAGGGTGTAAGGGATCCTAGCGGCCCAATCCCGATAACTCTCGATCATCCTGTTGATGATGGCTTTGAGGATTTTATTAGCTTCTTCGACTGCTTCATTGGTTTGAGGTCGGTATGGAGATGATTTATGTCTCTGAATTCCATACTCATCGACCACTTTCGTAACCTCTGCCTCAAAATATAACCCATTGTCTGATACCAGTTCGTGTGGGACCTTATATTTTTCTTGATGAATTTAACCACTTTCTTGGCATTCAAAACTGCGTATGACACGGCTTTGACCCATTTGGTGAAGTAGTCAATAGAGACTAGGATGAACTCATGCCCATTGAATGCCTTCAGTGTGACTTTCCCTATGATATCGATGCCCCATGTGGAAAATGGCTAGGGAGAAGTCATGTTGTACAGCTCTCGTGGAGTAAGATGATGTAAGTTGGAGAATTGTTGGAATTTGAGACATCTTTGCACTTAGGCTGTGCAGTCCTGTTCCATGATAGTCCAGTAATATCCCTATCAGATGATATTTTTAGTGAGCATATGGTCATTCATGTGGGGTTCGCATTCCCCACTATGGATTTTTTGCATCATCTCTTTAACGTCAGCCCATGCGATGTAGTGCAAATGGGTTCCATCGAAGTTTCTCTTAAATAGTGATTTATCACAAACAATGTACTGGGCGACCAGTCTGTGGAGAGTTGCTCGGTATTTCTTGTTATCTCCTTGGGGATACCTACCTTGTCTGAGGAGGCGCCAAATATCATAGTACCAGCAGTAGGCTATTTTGGATTCTTCCTCTGTGCAGAGCTCGACATGGTAGTAGTGGGTTAGTTTATCCTAGTTTTGGACAAGGAAGGGAGCCATAGTTATTCCTTCGGGCATGTCAATTATGGAGCCTAAGGTGGAAAGGGCATCAGCTAGGCTATTTTTTTCTTGGGGGCAGGTAGTGGAAGGTGATTTCTTGGAATTAGAAAGCCAGTTCTTCAAGGTGGGCATGGAAGGGTAAGAGTTTCTCGTCCTTGACTTTCCATTTCCTGAGTACTTGACAGATGATGAGGGTCTAATACCCGTAGACATCGAGGTATCGAATTCCTTTCTTTGAGAAAACTTTGAGGCGTACCGTGCACACCTCGTATTCAGTCATGTTGTTAGTGTAGGGGAAATCCAGTTTAATGAAAATGGGGTATGGGAGTCATCAGGGGAAATTAGGAGAATGCCAATGCCATATACTTTTTTATTGGCAGCGCCGTCAAATAATATTTTCCATCGAAGATCTTTGTGGCAGGCGTAAAGGATATTGTCATCTGGGAATTTAGAAATCCAGACATCGGCCTCTTCCATAGGGTAGTCAGCAAGGTAGTCAGCAAGGTAGTCAGAGATGGATCTTCCTTTCATGGCTTTCTGTGTGACATAGGTGATATCAAACTCGTCTAAACGCATCAACCAATGGGCTATTCGACTGGATAGGGTAGGATTCTCAAGTAGATATTTGAAGGGATCCATCTGAGATACGAGTCTGATAGGGAAGGTGAGAATGTAGTGCCGTAACTTTTGGGTAACCCTAACAAGAGCGGCATATGCCTTCTCCAAGGCGATGTAGTTAACTTTGTAACCAGACAATTTCCAACTGGCATAGTAGATGAATTTATCTTTGCGAGTTTTTTCAAGGTATTGAGCTAGGAAAGCCCCGACTGTAGTATCAGTCACGATTAGGTATAGGATTAAGGGAAGACTAGGCTGTGGTAGCATAAGCACCGGAGGTTGGGTTAAGTATTGCTTAATTCGGTCAAAGGCTTCTTGACAAACTTCATTCCAGACCTTGGTTGAATCTTTCGGAAGAGTTTAAAGATAGATTCACAGATGGAAGTCAATTGGCGGATGAATCGACTGATATACTGTAATCTCTGAAGGAATCCTTGGACTTCTTTCTCTGTTCGAGGAGGTGACATCTCAAGTATGGTTTTCATCTTAGTAGGATTTGCTTCTATCCCTTTCTCACTGACCATGAATCCGAAGAGTTTCCCTTTGGTAACGCCGAAGACACATTTATGTGGGTTAAGCCGCATTTGATACTGTCGCAATCATTCAAAGAATTTCTGGAGAGTGGGGATATGATCTTCTTTAGTCCTAGACTTGATAATCATGTCATCCACATAGACATGTTGATACGACGCAAATATTGCGTATTTCACCCGTTAACCTATGCGTTATTAGCCCCCTCGGGTATCTTAATCCATATACTTATGCTCGTTAACCATACAACCTCGGATTTCTATATATACGTGATTTTTAGGGGTTAATTGCGCTTTTGTAGGTATTTGGATGGCTAGTACGAAGTTCGGATGCTTTCCGTAAAAGTTTCGTCGACTATTGCAGCTTCGGGGGCATTTTAGTAATTTTAGCATTCGGGATTGAATCCCGAGATCTTCACGGAAGTTGAATCCCTCTGATTTCTCTTCACGTGGCCGCCTACGGTGCATGATTCCGAGTTGTATCGAAAGAGTTATGGCATTTTTAGAATGGTTTTTACTTCAAATTCACACTCAAGGTCACATTCAAAGGCATTTTAGTCATTTCAGAATTTAGTTTTTTGGCCCAATGTCTTCTTGTATGTTGTAGCCCTCTGAGTTATCTTCGTGTAGCCTCTGACCGTCCCTAATTCCGAGCTATAACGAAGAAATGACAGTATTTTCCGTAAAACAGGACAAAGCTGCAGATTTCATACCTGTAGGTACCGAATCGATTCGGACACCCCAAATCGATTCGGCCGAATCGATTCGAACACTCCAAATCGATTCAGTTTGGACCAGTGTGATCATATCCCTTTGACCAAATCGATTCGGACACCCCAAATCGATTCGGTCCTGCAGATATTTGTTTTTCTTCCCTTTTATTTACAAGTTTGCCATGGGATATTTTGTGTATAAATACACTTTCTCTTCATTTTGAAGAGGGATTTCATTATATTCATTATCTTCATTTTGTCTTAGATTTTAGGGTTTGTAGTTGGGAGATTTGCCCTACTCCTCTCTTGTACTCTTTGTTTTGTAAGTTGTACCTTAACTTTAATTTCATTAATTTAGTTGTCTTCCTTAATTTCCATGCTTTAATTTACTTGATTTCTTTACTTTCTTGCCTAGATTAAATTATTTCTTGCTTAATTAGTTTATTTCTTTGTTAATTAGTTTCATTTATGTCTTGCCCTTAGATAAATAGGGTCGGGGTTACGTTCCGCCATTTACGGGTTTGGACCTCGAAAGTTAGGGTTTCATGTAAAATTGCATTTAATTGAAACCTCGCGTATTAAAGTCGGATTATTATGCGTTTAACTTTCTTCGTCATGCAACGTTAGTGTTTATAGCGATATTCCGAATTTAATCCACGTGTGACCATTTTCTGTTAAATGTTTAATCTCGCAACTTTGGATTGAATTCCTTATTGTGTGATGTTTATGCTTAATTGAAAATGCTCGATTAAATTGCTTTCGAGCCTTAACTCTAATTAGTAGTTGTTTCGATCCGTGTGGTAGAATGTGATCCCGATCCTCGCTTTACTTTTGTGTAGCATAACTTATTCTTTTCTTTTTTCCCCATTCCCAACCATCACCTTTTCTTTTATTTATTTTACACTTTTATTCTTGAAGTTTTAAAGCAATTAAAATCTAAAATTTAATCACTCTCTGTGGATTTCTTACGATACCCGACTTACCGCTGTGCTTGCTTGTCAAGTGTAGTTATAGTTTAGGTTTTTTGCATTGAGTCGCCGAACCGATAACAACGATTTGCGTATTACACGACGCACGGTTTGCGCCTCGATCAAAATGGCGCCGTTGCCAGGGAGTGTGTTTTAGATTGTAATTGTTTTATTATTTCATAGTATTTTTTCTTTTGTATTTGTATTCTTTGTTATAACCTGTTTTGCAGGATAGTATATTTGAGCGCTAAGAAACTTTGATTCGCGGTTGCTCACTTTCTTGCTCGGATTCTCCATCTACAAACAACGAGGTAATCATGTCCTACTATTATGGTTATTACGGTCATTCTAATGATTCTTACTTTGGGGATAGTTTTCAAGTTTTCCATTTTGAAGATTTTCTTGAGATTGAAAGACTTGAAGACATTTATCGGAATGAAAATCGTTATTGGGAGCTTGAGTTGGATTCATTATTCGAATCCAATGACGCTTCTTATTCCAATACTTTCGAAGATGAGCTTCAACCAAATGAGGAGTCCGAGGCTCTAGAGCCGAGGAAGCCTACTTTGGAAGAAACTTTTCTTCTTTACTCCCAAGGTTTGGAAAGCCTAAATGATGCTGGGATTAGACTTGGAGCACTTTGCGATGAGATGAATTCTTATGCACAAAACAACGAGGAGGTGGAAACTTGTGTTTCACCTCAATTTTTCAAAGAATTTCTCATCGAATGTGAATCTCTCTCCCCCAAAATTCAATCTCCTTCCGACGATATGTTGCCGGAGATTGAATTTATTTCATTACCATATACGTTTTCCGTCATTGAACCATTAGAATTACCGGTTGATTCCTATGAGTCGGTAGAAAATTTTAAAACTTCTACACTTTTTGCCGATGAGGACTCTTTACCTGACTTATTTTCGATTGATGTTATCCCCATGTGTGCACCATCTCCCATTCCATTTGAAAAATCTTTGGGAGATGAGTCGATTTTTCTTGGACCTCAAGTGTACCTTTCCACCTTATTATCCAAATCCCCCATCGTCCGCCCAAAATTTCAAATTGGCGATGGTTCATTTCTTACGCCTTACACATGCCTTCCATTTTTCAAACGAAATTCTTATTTTTCGGGAGGCATGTTCTCGTTGGAGGGTCCACCATTGATCTTTCAAAGTCAAATCCCTTTTTGGGTGGACCCTCAACTATTTAGACTTCTAGTGTATAGTTAGTGTGAAGCCTAAATAGTAGGTTGTAAATAGTTAGCTTTTTAATTTTCTTTCTTTTCTATTTTTTTCCTTTTTATTTAGTCTAGTGTAATTAGTTAACTTTTTGTTATTTGTTTTTGCTATGCTCGGTACTAAATTGTTTTGTAGATTCCTTTGGACTCGCGCTTATGGAGATCGCTCCAATTTTGGGTAATATCGTTCTTTTCCTCTCTTTGTTTTGTGTTCTTAATGCGCATTGAGGACAATGCAACATTTAAGTTAGGGGGTGTAGGATATTTTATCCATTTCTTTGTTTTGTCCATGGAATTGCTCACATTTAGTTACTAAGTATGCCTTTTTGTAAAAAATTGAAAATTTTCAAAAATATTTTCTTTCTTTTTTCTCCTTTGTTGGGCATTTTGCCTTGTTTCCGATGACAAATTTCAATAATTGCCCGATCCAATAGACAACTCAATGATGCATGTTCTCGATTTTAGAAGTTATTTGACTTTAGTCCTCAAATCATTGATATTGTGAATAACTTCGTGAATTAAACTTTATCCCATGAGTACATGCACTTTCCTTGTCATATTGATTTGGTTTAAGATTTTTATAACTCGGGAATCTTTTGTTGCATTGTATATGCTTACACCGAGTAAGCCTTGTACCTTCCGTCGTTTGTGAGTGTTATACACTATTCTTTTCTCATTGAAAATGTTGAATTCGTCGGTAATCTCTCTATTCTTTCATTAATCGTTCATTAATTGAGTGTATATCTTGAAATGTGTTACTTGAGCATGATTTTCATATATTGTTTTGACTTGAGAATTGCGTAAACTTTGTGAAATGATCATAGGCAATCTTTTTTATATCACCCATATTAGCCTTGACCTCACCATATATGTATCCCTGGTCAACCCCTTTGAGCCTAAATACTAGCCTTTAGTTTCATTACCCAAAATCCCATAACCATCTCCAAATTGGAGTTTTAAGCCATACATACACCTTCCATACCATTGTTTGGAATGTTACTTGGGATTGAATGATGTTATTGTAGTGTGGTTGCAATTTAAGCATATAAGAGTTTAAAAAGTAAAGGAAAGAAAGAAGAAAGAAAGTGTAGTGAAAAAGAAAAAGCAAAAAGAAAAAGAAAACAAAAGAAAACATGAGAAAAAGAGGAAAAGAAAGAAAAGAGAAAGTTGTTTATGTTGTGTATAGTGTTCAATAAGCTTTGATTACTCTCCCCGATGATATATTTAAAGCTTGTTTGGAAGTTACTTTCCATTTTTGGTATTTCCCGCATTCTTTCCATTATTCCAAGTTTTCATTCCGAACACTTTGAATCCGTACATACATTCCTTCATTTCGCACCCTAGCCTAGCCTACATTACAACCCTATTACAAGTCCTATGTGATCTTAGGTTGATGTAATTCAAAGGTTTAAATAGTTTTGATAATCAGTGAAAATGCATTTCGCTTCTTTTAGTGTGCGGTATCCCTTCATTGAGATTACAGTTTTTCATTTTATATATAGCGTTCTTCATTTGTGACATGTGTGCGGCCTAATTTCCATTTGCATTTACTCTTTATGCTCGCATGTTCCGTGGTTAACTCCCATTCCGAGTGAATTCATTTGATGAGTGTAATGCCCGTGAGGATTGAATATATGCTTGCTTTATGTTTATCCGGTTTATTTAAGTTTTTACCAAATCATATTTTGCATTTTCTCTCCCCCTCCCACTTTTAAAGTTTCAATTCTATAAGGTGCATTCAACATGTTAATAACAACGGACTTTAGCTTGAATTCGTTCAATATGATAATAATATGTTTGAAATCTTTTTCGTTGTTGTTGAGTTTGTCGCATGTTGGGTTGGGCATATTTTGAGGAAACCATATGATGTTTGTGGGTTTAATCCCTGAAAACCCTCACGAGACAACACTCGTCCACTAGGGTAACCTAGGGGTTTAACGGCTTATTGCATATGCTAAATGCAATCGTTCGCCCGCGAAAGTGGCCTTATCTTTTTATTACTTTTTCATCCCATTTTGTACTTGTATCCTGCTTTCGTCTTACTTGTAGTTCTTGTTGTTTCTTATTTCATTGCTAGGGACTAGCAATGTGTAAGTTAGGGGGTGTGATACGACGCAAATTTTGCGTATTTCACCCGTTAACCTACGCGTTATTAGCCCCCTCGATACTCGCGTTATTAGCCCCCTCGAGTATCTTAATCCCTATACTTATGCTCGTTAACCATACAACCTCGGATTTCTATATATACATGATTTGTAGGGGTTAATTGAGCTTTTGTAGGTATTTGGATGCTTAGTATGAAGTTCAGATGCTTTCCGTAAAAGTTTCGTCGACTATTGCAGCTTTGGGGGCATTTTAGTAATTTCAGCATTCGGGTTTGAATCCCGAGCTCTTCACGGAAGTTGAATACCTCTGATTTCTCTTCGCGTGGCCGCCGACGGTGCATGATTCCGAGTTGTATCGAAAGAGTTATGGTATTTTTAGTATGGTTTTTACTTCAAATTCACACTCAAGGTCACATTCAAAGGAATTTTAGTCATTTCAGAATTTGGATTTTTGACCCAATGTCTTCTTGGATGTTGTATCCCTTTGAGTTATCTTCGCGTAGCCTCTGACCGTGCCTAATTCCGAGCTATAACGAAGAAATGGAAGTATTTTCCGTAAAACAGGATAAAGCTGCAGATTTCATACCTGTAGGTACCGAATCGATTCGGACACCCCAAATCGATTCGGCCGAATCGATTCGAACACTCCAAATTGATTCGGTTTGGAACAGTGTGATCAGATCCCTTTGACCAAATCGATTCGGACACCCCAAATCGATTCGGTCCTGCAGATATTTGTTTTTCTTCCCTTTCATTTACAAGTTTGCCATGGGATATTTTGTGTATAAATACACTTTCTCTTCATTTTGAAGAGGGATTTCATTATATTCATTATCTTCATTTTGTCTTAGATTTTAGGGTTTGTAGTTGGGAGATTTGCCCTACTCCTCTCTTGTACTCTTTGTTTTGTAAGTTGTACCTTAACTTTAATTTCATTAATTTAGTTGTCTTCCTTAATTTCCATGCTTTAATTTACTTGCTTTCTTTACTTTCTTGCCTAGATTAAATTATTTCTTGCTTAATTAGTTTATTACTTTGTTAATTAGTTTCATTTATGTCTTGCCCTTAGATAAATAGGGTCGGGGTTATTTTCCGCCATTTACGGGTTTGGACCTCGAAAGTTAGGGTTTCATGTAAAATTGCATTTAATTGAAACCTCGCGTATTAAAGTCGGATTATTATGCGTTTAACTTTCTTCGTCATGCAACGTTAGTGTTTATAGCGATATTCCGAATTTAATCCGCGTGTGACCATTTTCTGTTAAATGTTTAATCTCGCAACTTTGGATTGAATTCCTTATTGTGTGATGTTTATGCTTAATTGAAAATGCTCGATTAAATTACTTTCGAGCCTTAACTCTAATTAGTAGTTGTTTCGATCCGTGTGGTAGAATGTGATCCCGATCCTCGCTTTACTTTTGTGTAGCATAACTTATTCCCAACCATCACCTTTTCTTTTATTTATTTTACACTTTTATTCTTGAAGTTTTAAAGAAATTAAAATCTAAAATTTAATCACTCTCTGTGGATTTCTTACGATACCTGACTTACCGCTGTGCTTGCTTGTCAAGTGTAGTTGTAGTTTAGGTTTTTTGTATTGAGTCGCCGAACCGGTAACAACGATTTGCGTATTACCCGACGCACGGTTTGCACCTCGATCACATGTCATCCACATTGACATAGACTTCCTTGTGTATCAGATCATGCAATATGGTTATGGCAGCCCTTTGGTAGGTAGCCTTTATATATTTTAGACCAAATGGCATAACAATATAGCAAAAGGTTCCCCAAGGGATGATAAATGCGGTTTTCTCTTGATGATCATGACGCATCTTGATCTGGTTATATCCGATAAATCCATCAATGAATGACTTGAGAGCATGGCTGGTTGTGTTTTCCACAATCATATCGATGTTGGGTAGTGGGTAATCGTCCTTCGGAGAGGCCTTTTTCAAGTCTTGGTAGTCGACACAGATGCGGACCTTTCCTCCTAATTTCGGTATAGGTATGATATTGGCTAGCCTTGTGGGATTTTTAATCACACGAATGAAGCCCACATTCAGTTACTTGACTACTTTTTCTTTTTCTTTGAGTGACCATTTGGTCCAGAGCTTTCACATCTTCTATTTGACTGGTTTACATTCTGGGAGAGTTAAAATCTCATGATGTGCTATCTTAGGGTCAATGCCTGGAATATCATCGTAGGACCATGTAAAGACATCCATGAACTCCTTGAGTATCTCTTCGAGTTGCGTACGTTCGTGCTCATCAAGGGTAGCCCCTATCCTAATCTCGTTCATTTAGCTACTAGAATCGAGATAAATAACAACAGTTTTATCTTCATTAACTTGAATGCAATTATATTATTTGTTATTAACCTTATTTAGATCAGTTGAGAATTGTTCATTTGCAAAGTCATCATCATCAAAAGTTTGATTAGAATCAAGATAATTAATGTAAGGCACAACAAGATACTCAAAATCTTCATTTATTTCATTTATAGGAAAAACAACATTGAGAACCGCATTATAAGAGGTCTTGATTACATCAGAGTGAGAGGAAACAAATAAAGGTGAAAGGGGGTAATCATCAGGGTTAGGTTGATTATCAACAGGTGGCACAGGTGCAGCATGCCAATTAAGAAGAGGTGCAACCGCATCTTTGATAAGGTAAAATGGATTGGATGATGTAGTCCCTGAGTGGATCATGCAGAATGCCAACCCTAGTGTAAACAAGTTGAAATAATCCTCGGAATCTCTGTCCTCTGAATCCTCTGTATCAGGCATGGTCTCTCCAGTGAGCAGTTGTACACAGTGTTGGGAACTTTTAGCCCCCAGGTAGCTGTCTTGAAAAAAAAATCTACATTCCTGATTTCATCTTTTTCTCTAAAGGGTCATACCAAGGTTCAGGGAAGCCGCAGAAGGAGAAATCTTCTCCCTCTCTGATGAATCTTCCGTTTAGGGAATCTCCCGGGATAGTCTTGGCTCATTCTAACTTTCTCTTCAGTCAAGGCTGACGAATCAATATGAGTTTTTCTTCTAATGGTTGATAGCCCAAGCCACAAAGAGGGAAGTCCTCCTTTAAAACAATAGGTTCACTTGTCCCTTGTTGTCTTTGCCCTAGCCCCATTCTGAGCATGAAGTGCATATTCTTGAACATCTGCATTACATTGACATTTTCGTAAAGGTCATATTCTGAACAAACCATATCTTTGAAGTCATCCTCTGCTGCGAGTAGGAGTTGTTCGACTGGGAAGCCTGATAACATCATATCGTTCACCCAGTGTTGTATCTCGAGTACCGGATTACTGGTGCTTGCATTATCGGTATTTTTACTATCTCCCAAGACGGTGATAACTTGTCCATTGGCAAAGAACTTCAATTTATGATGAAGAGAAGAAGACACGCCTTTGTTGCTGTGGAGCCACGGTCATCCGAGCAATAGATTGAAACATGATAGGATATCGATGACTTGAAATTCAACAATAGGATTAATATGGCCAGCCCCTATTGTAAGCTTAATAGATCCTATTACTTCTTAGTGGGTATTGTCATCGGCACGTACGGCATCAGAGGTTAGAGAAAGCTCGCTCACCTTCAGTCCCAAATAATTGAGCGTTCTTAACGGGCAAACATTCAGAGATGATCCCTTATCGACGAGTGAGAGGGGAACAATTTTACACATAACTTCAACAGAGATATTGAGATCGTGATTGTGGTTGGGACCATTATTAGGTATTTCCTCTTTCGAAAAGGAGAGCATTCGAGTAGCGGTCAAGGATCTAACTAGGTTCACTACTTCTTCTGGTGTGGTTGAAGGAGGAACTATGGGCCCTGTGAGTAGCTTGATTAGGGCATTTCGGTGCAGTTGGGAAGATATGAAAAGTCCCCATAGAGTGATGTTAGCTTGAGGTTGCTTCAGTTGATCAAGGACCTTGCTTTCTTCAAGGGTCATTTCTGTCATAGGGAGATTCTCAACACCTTTCCCTTTATCGCTTGCTGATGGTTGTAAGTTTGGATTTTGGTAATGTCTCCCCGACCTAGTCATGTAGTTCACGGAATAGGGAAAAAATAGAAACCCTATTTCTTCATCGATGTCAGGTTGCTCTGCTACCTGGTTGACCTCTCCTAACAGCTCTTCGAATGATATCACTCCGCATAGGTTGGAAATCAGACTAGTCTTTCTTGAATATGGATCTTCATCTGAATCTTCAGAATCATCTCCCCATCCGGTGGCAACGATATTGTCTTTCCATGCAAAGTCAATACACTCTATAAGTTGTAAGGTCTCTTCGTATAATTCCTCCCATTCAACAGGGAAATGTGAGACTGAGGGGACTAGGTGCCTTTGTAATTTCAAAGCATCGAGCAGCTCGGATATGCTACAAATATCACCAATATGTCAAAACAAATCTACCATGATCTGGACCAGGTCATCTAGACTAACCTCGGCGGCTAGCACTACCCAGTTTTCTGATTCTCGAGCCCATTTTAGAGCTTCTAAAAATATCCCACTAAATCTCTTACAGTCGATGGTCATCTGGGAGGGCAATTTCAGCTCGAACTCTAAGAGTTGGTTCAATATTTATGATAATTCCATATCTTTACCTCCAGAATGGGTGCGAAAAGCGATGGAGACTCTGGTGAGGAGTGATAAGGTTTGATCGACAAGGTTGGTAGGGTGTAAGAGAAAATGTGGGCATGTTTGGAGAGGTTTAGGAGAGTATATGGGCATGGTTGGTGATTTACTTGGCGTGATTTGGGTAGATGGGTCGAGTTCTGAGTTTTCTTCTAGGAAGATAGCGTTTGTATGACTTGGGAGAGGATTATGGGTCGTGTTTAGTTTAGGATTAGCTGTCATGGGGTAATGATACCCTAGTTAATCAGGCTTTGGATTGTGTTTTGGAGATGGAAACATTGGTCGGTGGTATGACCAGTAGTTTGGTGATAGTCACAATGGGCATCAAGTTTGAAATTCTTTGGAAGCGGGTTTGGTAACGGACGAGGGTCCAAGGGTTTGATCAGGTTTTGGTTCAAGAGATTCTGGTAGACTTAGGATAGGGGATTGTGAATATCAGTGTATTCTTTCTGGATTAGGTTTGGGAGACTTTCTGATGCCCATGAAGCGGCAGGATAAAAGATGTTGTTGATAGTAGAAACTACGGTAGTAGTAGGCTTTTTAAATTTCTTAGGATCAAACTATCCCGAGTTTTTCTTTGGTTCAAATTCTATCTTGGAAAGACCTTCTTCGATTTATACTCCTTCTTCTCGGAGGGCTCGAAAGTGAGGGTAATACTGTCCTCCCATTATTTCTCAAACATGGGGTAGGAAGTTCTTCTTCACAATGGTGACTTGATCTTCTTCGGAAGGCTGATTGGTCATGGTAGCTTCTTTTTATCTCCATCTTGTTATGAAGTTGTTGATTGATTCCCCAGGATTTTATTTAAGTAGCTCTAAGTCACGGTGGGTAACCTCTAGCTCCTTGTTGTACTTGTACTATGACATGAACTCACGAGCAACGTCCTCCCAATTGCAAATTCTGGATTCTTCAAGGGATAGGAACCAATGAAGGACTCTATCTTTCCAAGTCTGTTGGAACATCTGAGCCACTATTTCTTCGAAATCCCCTAGGAGAGTCATGGTTCGGTGATAGCTATGGAGATGAACGATCCGTGGTCCACATCCTCCAAACTTCTCGATATTGGGCATCTTGAATTGTTCTGATAACCTGGCTTTAGGATAGGGAGACATGTGGGTGTAGTCCATGTAATTGCCAAAAATTCTAACTTGGTCGAATTTATTGGTTAGTATCTTGAGGTCTTTCTTGACCTTGTTCAGTTCTTCCTCTTTCTAATCAATAGTTAGGGGTAAATTAGCCCCAGTCTGAGCAAGGTTTGACATAGGAAGCTGGGCTTATGGCGACCCATTAGTAGGAGGAGCACGCTGAGCATGTTGGTATTCTTTAGGAACCCAAATAGGCTCGGGTGCAGGAGGACCCATGGCGTGAAGGAAAATAACCTCGGGATCTTTGGGGATATCGACCCGATTTCTTTGAATTTCATGAACTTCGGTTCGAAGGCTGTCAATTTTGGTAGTGAGCTAAGACAGAACCATAAAAAAATACGGTTGTACATTCGACACTTGATTCGTATTCTCCATGGAAGGCGGGTGAGTCTCGGACTCGGAGGAAGTAAAGGGACTGACAGAACTTCGGGGTCGTTCGAATGAAGACTGGAGCCAATAGGGAGCCAGGCCAAGGGTATGTGATCGACTTGAGAAGTAGGAAAATTGGAATTTATTTCCAGAAAAGAGAAAAGGGAAATTTCGTTATATTTTTTTTTTTTTTGGGGGGGGGGAGGAGGAAAATATTTTTTTTTGACAATTTTTTTTTGAAAAGATTAGAATGAAAATGTTTTTGGTATTTTTGATGAAAGAGCAAAAATGCTTTGTTTTGTTTTTGGACTTTTTTTAGAAAAATGAGAGAGGAAAAGACTAGAGACGGGTCTCAGCATGGTTATTATGTTTATTAGGTTCTCACTTGTCTTAAATTCTCCTAAATGCAAAATAAAATACCGGACGAGATCCGAGCCTGGAAAATTTAGGTTTGTAACATATGTAAAGCTATGGTTGGACTTGTAACCAGGATCACGGGCAGGGTCCCATTTTAAAATATGCGCAAAAATTTGGGCGGCAGGCCGACCAGGAATTTCGACAGAGTTTCACGTCGAAACCGACAATCTAACATGTGTGTCTTAGGCTTGACACCTATATGAGAGTATGCAGTTGGTTGGGTTAATTGGAAGGGGCTCACCACTTTAGGGTGATTTACAAGATATACGTCTTGATTTTGAGGGCAATCGGTATGTGTGGACAAGCCATTTGATATACCTGAGTGTATGTGAATTGCCTCACTATATACCTCGTGGGTATGGTACATGTGAGAGCAAATTCGATATGCTCGACGTACGTGAATGAGTTCCCTGCGATATACCTCCTGTCATGACTTCGATCAAGAGGTACAATGCGGGGGAACTATTCGATATACGTCGAAGGTACTTGGCCAATGGAGGGTGAGAGTCATATCGCTTAGGCTAACTGCGCCCTGTCGGACCAGCGCCCATCATGAAGTGACTCTCCAATTATGGGATAAAATTTGGTAAATAACAATTCTCTTGGATGATGTCGTGTGAATCATGCATGATTCTATTATGAGTATCATATGGTGAGATTATCTTTCTTGATCATGCCAAACAGGGAGAAAAGTACAAGTACCAAGAGTATACCAAGCATGGATAAGTGGTGTATGCAACATGTGGATATACGTGATCCTAGGTGCACGTGGTACGAAGTGTACATGGATAATCTTCTACAAGTGTGTGAATACTAGCATAAGCATGAGGTACACATGAAAAATAAAGTGGAACGTGCAAATAAGGGAATATACAAGAAAATAAAACACCCATGTGAATAGAGTCTAGCCCTCTTAAAAATAATCCCCAGCGGAGTCGCCACTGTGGTCATCCCGGTCGACGCGGCGTTCGTTCTGGGGAAAAGGGAAGAAAAAGGACCCCCGTGGAAGAAACTGCGTCGCGATCTTGCAATCTTCTCTTCGAAAAGGGGGCTTCGTCCATTGTCGGTATGGGTTAAATGTAAAGAGATAGAGTCGCCAATCTATTTTTCTCAAAACAGGCAAAAGAATATGTTGCCACTTCAAGAGAGCGACAACAAGAAAAAAATTGATGCGTGCAAAACCAATAGATCGGAGGTCCAAGCGCTTAGTTACGGAATGGAAAGGTGTTAGGCATCTATCCCTGCCTTTCGGTCTCTCATGGGTAAATGTTAATATTTTCCTCTTTATCCCCGTGAAGTGTGTGTATGTGTTTATATAATGGAGATTGGAATCGTTTGACCCATACCATGGAAAAGATAGGGTGAGGTCATCCATAGGAATATTCCCAATGTAATAACAAACGTAGAAGATAGAATATGAGCGTTCATCGAGATATTGATCGTTATGGGGAAACGGTAATATATGTGGGATGAAGCGCAAAAAATCATATTATATGTATATGTATGATAAAAATTAGGGATTTGAGAATTTTGGAAATTAGTAGAAGTTGTAAAATTGAAAAATTGGACTCGAGTCTCAGATTTTAATCCGAGACGCCTACGTAGCCTATAAAGGCATCAAAATCTTATAGTTCGAATATAGATTAGGGGTTGGGTTTATCCCATAGATTCGAACGAAATTTTATTATGTGTGCGTGTAGAAAATGTGTTTCTAGTTTTGGAAAAAATGTGGTGGATAATTCTGTTCGGAATTTAAAGGTGTAACCCTCTTTTATTTTTTTTATTTTTTTTTATGAAAAATAGAGTATGTGAAATATACTGATAAAAGTATAGATGTTAATATGTATGAACTAAAGCAAAACTAGATTATGAATCTAAGATAATTTATGCAAAATAAGAGATTTAAAAGAGATGGAGAAGGAATTGGACCTTCTTTGGATCTTGATCTTGGATCTTGGATGAACTCCTTTAAATGTTGATGTATGTTGATGAGAGAGAAGGATATTGACAAATTGGGTGTGAAAAGGATGGGTATTTAGGCTTGAATGGAACTTCTCATATGAAACTTTGCAGACTTCGAGAGAATATTACTGAGATCATTGATGCTGATGGGTTTTCTGCTGCCCTTGGGAATGAGTTCATGGACTTTATTTATAGGGTCAGGGGGGTGCCGATCGGTCTATCCCAAGGGGTGCCTATCGGTAGGTCACCCTTGACACTGTGCCGATAGGTAGGGTCTCGTGCAGACTTTTATTGAAAAATGATTGTAGATAACAAACAGTTGATCCAAATTGTCCATGTGGATACCGTTAAAAATTTAATTTAGAGTACTTCGAGTGTCCTTTGGACCTCTCCCGGGTCCAGGAGTTGACTTTGGGTCAAATGTGGCTCGAAAGCGCATGTCGGTCCTTTGGACGGGAGATCATCAGATGCAAACGGGTCGTTCGTCCCCATGGTAAGTCAGAAACATGCACGAGGAGGACCGTTAGAAATCTTAGTAGATGTAATTCGACATTATAAAAGTTTCGCTCCATTTGGAAAGTTGAACTTGGTCAAACGGCCCCCAGAATCACTCAGTGACCTCTCGGAGTAAAATGACTCGTTCGTACGCACCGTAGGTTAGAATTGCGCACGAGGTGGATTTTTAGATGGCGTATTTAATTACCTTTGGAGATTTATTTAGTCTTATTCGAATTGAAGAGTTGACTTTGGTTAAATGAAGTTCGGGAGCGCCCGGTGGCCTCCAGATCAATTTTTGGGGAGAAAACTAATCGTTCGTTCGAATGGTTATGCTGTTTCGAGCACGAGGCGGACTGTTGGAAGGGGTTTTGATTACCCTTCGAATATTCAAAGAACTTTCTCTCTAATGAAAGAGTTGACCGGAGTCAAATGGGGCTCAAGGGTGCCTGATGGTCTGTAGATCGATATTCGGAGTGCAACCTAGGTTTACGATGGAAGGGGGAAGTGCTATGAGTCTAAAGAGAGATTTAAGGGTCCTAGAATCTGCCCTTTCGCTCTGATGGTCATATCCTTGTCATGCAACACATTTTGTTCCTTCTTCACCTCTTGTCTATGCTGGCATTTTCCTATTCAAAAAAGGAATCTCCTTCCCTAGAGTGCTTGTCAGGGAGAGACTTTCTAACTCTACTAAGATGATCGTTATTTTCTTTCTCAAGGAGGTAAAAAATTTATCTCGATCCAATAAGATTAGCCTATAAGATAAAAGTATTTCTCCCATGTGGAGACTCAATATCAGCTAGCTTCTTATCAAATCCTCTCTCTTTGGATATATCGGCCAATTGCTTCTGCTAATTACCATTTTTGGTAGTGAGAAACACGTCATGAAAGATTGCATTATTTTCCATAACTTGATGGGAAAAAGCGATTTAGATCCAAGTAAGACCTTTTTTATGGGCAGGCGCATCAAGGAATAATATCGGGTCGAGATCATCATCCTCGTCACAACCAACAACAAAGAATCTCCCATATCTTTCTCAAAGTCATGCTAGAAGACAACAATCACTACAAGTCTTACATCAAACTGAAATAGCGAAAGGGAAAATGATCGGTAATTTGAAATCGACAAAGAAGGGAAAGTACACAGAATATTACAAGGCAGATGAATAGGATAAAATCAGCTGGACATTAAAATTCATTCATAAATGACTAGTGGGAAACCTTTTCAATACAAAACAAATGGAAATAAGTAAAAAAATCATAAAAAATGAAATGGCCGTTCGCATAGACCTTGTTGCGTCTTGCCTGACGACCAACTCCTACTTAGACCTTTCGGCATATGGTGAGAGTGCGCATGAACTAATGGGTCAATTAATTTAATTAAATGCCCCAAACACACAAGTCCATTTTTTTTACCAAATTTTAATATTTATTTAAATCATGTTGCATACAATGAATGTTCCAATCAAGTAATAAAACTACGCATGCATGCAACACAGAAATTGAGGAAAAATCCATTTATAGAGTAAAACCTGTATTCAACACTATCGTAAGTTTTGACAGACATAGACTTACAAAAACTTAGCTAAACTAAGTAGGACGAGCCGAGTCTTTAAAACTTCTAACAGAATACGACTGAGATCCAGAGTCATCCATAGGTAGCGTTCTACCCTCGGTACCCACCGATTAACCTTCTTCCTTCTTCTGTAGTGAACTATTGGTTCACAAGATCAACCGTAGAGAATACTCTGCACAAGGTGTCTACAAAGATATAGAAACTTATAGGGATGTAAATATTATGAATCAATAAGTGTTTAGAAACAAAAAAGATGAAAAACTTTGGTTTAGGTTTAATGTTCACATTTTTTCCAAAGTCCCATGAAGAAAGAGTTCACAATAGGTATTTATAAGTCTGAAACAAATTTCGAGGCGGTGGCTTAACCATAATATTTTGCCAAGCAGTCCTTGCTTCGTGAGATTGTCGTTCGAAGTGAGATCTAATTAAAAGGCTTTTTCATTCGAATGAGACTCTTATCTCATTTGAACAAGTCTTAAAAAATAAAATTTTAATTCTAAATCCTTTAAAATTGCAGCCTCGATTTTTTTTTTATAAAAATACATCCCAAATATGATTATGAATAATTACAAATACCCAAAAGTCTTATACCTTCATGAGATGTAGATGTGTCTTCCATCTTGGAGATGCTGGAGATCGGTTCGTTGTGACAGTTTGTAATGGGATACGCCAAAATACAAATTAAAGCCTATGTTAAAATATTTGTTCTTACAAATCTCCCCCTTTGGCTATTATGGTACAAAATAAAAATCAAAATTGAAATTACAATAAAAACCTCTCTATGACAAAAAAATTCTAATGCCCTCCTAAACCCTAGAATTGGAACGGCATAAAAGAAACTTTGTCTTTAATCTCAACTTGTTCTTCTCTTGGCAACTTTGTCTTCATCCAGTGTAGTTTATGAAGGCATAATTAACGCTTAAGAACCTATACGCATGAAATAAAAAGCTACCATGACTTATGGAGTTTTAAACATAAAATTTAAAATTAAAAAATCCCCTTTAATTTGTTCTCCCATTAACTTTCTCTCCCCCTTTTTGTTTGTAATAGACAAAGGAGTAGAAACTTAACATGAATTATAAAGCATCACATTTAAGAAGTAAGATATCATCAGAAGTATAAGCAATAAAGCATAGGTAATGATAATCTGAAAGGCAAGTATCAAAAGATAGAATTCTGAAGTTGGTTGCCTCCTTTTTTTGTTTTAAAAATTTTAAATAAAAAAATATATAATGTATAAAGTACAACACACAATGGGCTAACATAAAAATATCCGAATCATGAATGTGAAATGTTGTGGTGTGATTACTTTCCATAGGTTAATCAACATAGATGGTCATAATACATGTGCATGAAGGCTTGAGATACTACTAATGAAAGATATCAAAGTCTATCTTAGGTGTAATTATTGTGAACTCATGTTAAATTTACTTAACCTAATCAACATATCAAGAACAAAATTGATTCTCACACCAATGATGCCAAAAATATGTAATGTTTTTCAAGAATATTATAGTATGTGAAAATCGATCGATCTTCAACATAACTTCGTCAAAATCTCACATAACTAAGAATACTCTCAATTATTTTTGTATAAATTAATGCTCATATGTAGCGAAGCATCAATGTATCAAAAATTGGCCTGACACTTCTGTTTTTATGTGACTTTAATCTTTTTAGTCTCTTTTATGCAAATGGTGACTTTTAATACAAAGACTTTTTTTATCTTTCGTAGTCCCTTTCCATTACTTTAATATTTAACTATTTTTTCAAAAAAATGATTTAAATCCAAGCAATGGTTCTTACATGCACAACTTTTTATCTCGTTTTTACATTTGGTTCATTTTAAAGAAAAATTGAGATGAGAACATGGTGTTCAACAAGTGACAGGTACGTGCATAGTTCAAACAAGTTCGTGAACATGTGCATTAAAGGTGACTAGGAGTTAAACATATAGTAAGTAATCATTAAATATTCACGTAATGACACCACACATTATTATGCACAATAATGAAATGACACCACGTCTCAAAATTACTAAAACATCAGGTGGAAATATGGAATAAATGGGTGATCCGGATATCTTAAATGTTGATCCATATTTGATGAGTGATTTATTATATATATTTTATACCCAAATTTATACTTTATTAGTCAAATTTTATTTTATTTTATTTAATAGGTTCTTAGGACCATTTTATTAAAAAAGAAAAAGTGCAAGAATGATTGAATTTGAATTCAAAACGACAATCCTATGTAAAAAATGGGCACTTCGATAATTTTATAATATTCTTGTGCTAATTTGTGAAAAATGTTTCCTAGTAAAAATTTTGCAGGTAATGACGAAATTTGGTGTAAATTGATGATCAACTCGAAAAAGGCGGAAAAAAATGATTTTTACGGTTGTTAAAAAAGTTATTTTTACTTGGCGTACGTGTTCAGCAAGAAAATATAAGAGTTTTTGAGTGGGAGGAAATTCGGTCACTTATCCCGATCCAAAGATTAAAGAGGTGGAGTGATAGATTCTAACAATATTCTGCCAATTAGGGAGAGTCTCATCACAACTAAAATACCTCACCCCTTGCCCTATAAAAATAGCCCTTGGGCACACAATTTTAAGAGGATTTTCGAGAATTCAATTTGAGGGTTAATTTTTTATCATTTTTAGGATTGAAGATTATTGTGAGAGAATTATTTATAAGTTTGATTTATTAATGAAAATCTCTACTCATTTTTGCAATTTCTGTTTCATTATGGTCGCTTGATTCTTCTATTAGAATTAGGGTGAAGTTTATCATATTGTCACATTAATTTGATTGTTGTTTATTCCCTACTCTTTTTAATTATTGTAAAAAATTCGGTATTCATTTTAAAACGGCACGAGAGTGTGCTTTAAAACCTTCAAAATTATTTTGTCAATCAAGTTTTGAAATTTAAAGATAGTAATGTTTTATGGATTATGCTTGCACTTTGATTATTTTGATAGTACATGCTTATAAACATTTGCGAACTTAAAACTTGTATTTTCTATGGGAATAAGGATTTTATCCGTCTATTAGAGACGGTAAAAATATTTTAACTTATACGTTATATTTTTCGAATTAAACGCGACGAGAGTTGGTTTAATTTAAATTATAAAAAGGGAATGACAACATTAAATTAATGTGCAATATTAGTTACGTAATAAATGGACACCGAATCCTAATTCTTTCATATTATTTATAACTCTTGTGCGTTGCTCTCATTATTCGTAGTTGCTTTTATTTAGTGTAGTTCATAATTATTCTCTACCCCATTTGGTCTAGTTGGATAGTTGCAATTATTTTAAAAGTTAAAATGACAAATCTCTATGGGTACGACACGTACTTACACTCGCTATTCTATAATAGTCCGTGCACTTGCGATATTTTATAAAATTAACAACAAGTTTTTGACACCATTGACGAGGATTTGCTTGATTTTTTTAAAGAAATTGTGACTTTCGGACTAGTTTTTTTTTTTTTTTTTTTACTTTTTCGCAGTTTTGTTAGTAAAAATTTCATTAAAAAAAATCTGTAAAAAAAAAGATCAGCAACTATATTTCTATTTCTTAGTTAGTACAAAAAAAAAATCATATTTAATCTTTCTTTTTAAGTAAATAGTAGTTTTAGAACTAGTCTATTAAAAGTACATAATGAAAATTGAAAAAACTTGAAAAAAAAATATTTTATCTGGAAATTGCCAGACTGTTTTTTTAGTAAGTAGACCCTAAAAAAAATAAAAAAAATCGAAAGTTAAAAAAAGAATTTTTATTTCTAATTGTAATTTTGCTATTTCGAGAATATAAAAAAATTAAAAGTTAAAATTTGTTTCATAAGTGTGCTTTGTTATTTTTTTGTGTGTGTTAAATGCACCCTAGTGCATGTGTTGTGTTAATTTATTTGCGATTCTAATTTCACACATTGTCCAAATCAAGAAGAGTGTGGTAAAAATTGAAAAAATATTTAGGTTTTTGGAGTTTTTTTTATGAAGTTACTTGTATATACCCCACTTTAAACTTGAATTTTCCTTCTGTTTCCATGGTTGAATTAACGTTAAAAGAATAAATAAAAAGCTCAGATGGATTTATGACATAGATGGCTTGTAAAATGTATGCCAAGTTTTCAAAATATTGGTGTGATTATAGTCTAATTTTGGCGATGGATCCTCGTTATAAGTTACAATATGTTGAGTTTGCATATAAGAAACTTTATGTCTCATGGGTCGAGTCATGTCCATGCCATATATTCATCTGATCACTTGACTCTTCTTATGAAGTTGAATCAGAGTTCTGCTGTCAAGAGTATAGATTTTTATCCAGTGAAACAAACTTTTCTTCTTGGTTAGCTCTCACCTTCTTTGATTATTTACTGTGTGATTCTGCTTTGAGTATTCTTTATTACGATTCTGCATCTTATATATATTTAAAAAAATATTCTTCTTAAATCTAGGAAATCAATATTTAATTCTGTTTTTTCATTTTTGTTTTCAGTTGGAACATTTATTGGTGATATTGCGATATGGGAGGTAGGTAGCAGGGATAGGTTTGTCTTTAGAAACTTCAAAGTTTGGGACCTTGGAGCTTGTTCAATGTCTCTGTATGTATGAAATCTTGGCTTGCCTTTCCATCCTACCCAATCCTCCCAAAAGGAAAAAAAATAGTTTATGGCCTGGATTGTTTCTTACTATCACCAATCAAGAGTTGATTATGATGCACCGGGACATTTTTGTACAACAACGGCCTATAGTGATGATGGGTCAAGGTATAATACATTGTATGCTATTTGATCAAGATCTTAGTTTCCCTTTTCTCACCTAAATGGTAAAATGAACTCTTATGTTCTTATCATCTTCCTTACTTTTTCTGTGGACAAATTGTAGGCTATTTTCAGGCGGGACAAGTAAGAATGGAGAATCATATATTGTGGAATGGAATGAAAGTGAAGGATCTATCAAGAGAACATACAATGGTCTTGGGAAGCGGTCTGTGGGGGTTGTGCAGTTTGATACAACAAAGAATCGGTTCTTGGCCACTGGTGATGAGTTCATAATAAAATCCGGGACATGAATTACAATAACCTCTTGTTTAGTTCTGATGCAGATGGTGGATTGCCGGTAATAATAGCTAGATTGTGTCTATTTGATCGGTTTATTTTAATTATTTTTTTTGGTAAATTTCAGTTTTATGAAGCAACTCTTCTCATGATTATCTTTTAGGTTTCACCTTGTATTCAGTTTAATAAGGGAGGCATACTCTTGGTTGTATCAACAAGAGAGAATGGTGTTAAAATACTTAGGAATGGTGAAGGTATTCGGCTTATAAATTCCACCGCACTTGATAGATTAGCTTCTGGGAATGTTGTGAAGGTAAACGGATCTAGATATGCAACGAGATGAGTCTTGTATGGATGTGAACTATACATGAGCTATTAATGATGCAGGCCCCCATGATTGGCACATGTGGTGCTTCCAGTTCATCTGTTGGTACAAGCATTGGTATTACTACAGAACTGCACCACTGACAACTATGATAATTATGGTAGGAATGGATGTCACCGTCATCTAGATAAGTTGGGTCTTTTATTGAGCATAGTACACAATTGCCATCAATTTTCATGTTTTCTGTTATATGTAATGTAGGTATTTTAAGCACTTGTGTTTGTAATTGGGTTGAAATGATAATAGTTTTTCTTTTCCTTTTTAATTGTTCGACTGATTTGGATATTTGACTATTTATGTAGGATGGGGAAATTCGATATTTACCAGATGTGAAACCTACAATTAAGGTGTGAATACTAAAAACTAGCAATGCTGAAGAGGAAATTAAGCCAAATCGTGCAAAGTTTAGGTTTGCCAAGTCCATGTTAAAGTTGTACCAGTTTTTCATTGAGAGGATCCTGACAAGGCATAATTTTGCAATATTGCTTCGGTTCAAATTAAAAGAAAATGATTGAGAACAGTTGACATTAAATTATTATCAGACTCCAGCTAGCTGGAATTTTGCCGTGTGATATGGCAGGATCTGCAGGTCAAATAACTTGCTGTGTTGAGGCCCACAGTCATGCGAGTAACTAGCCTCTTTGACTTAACTAGTAATGTTAATAATTTGTAGTTCAAATAACTCATATTTGGCCCGGCAGCGGGGCTGCTGTAATAGTGTAAGTGATAAAATAATAGCTAGTAGATTGTTAACATTACCAGCCATATAATATTTTGCAAAATGATTAAATACAGAGCATTATCATTGTATTATTGGTTCTGTCAAGTGTCAACAACATCAACTACTCAAGCGCTCTTACGTTTGTTAATCCTGTTGATGGAATATGCACTCTAAAATCTAATTACATTAACCAAAATGTATACAAAAAGAGCAACATAATACTAACCTTGCTATCTGATCAGTTGCTTTGGATGTTGTACTCCTAATCTTGGAATTAGTATTTTGAACTGCTGTATATACTTAATTTCTTAATGGATTTGTAAATTCCGAAATATATCCTTACCCCCCACCCACCTAAAAAAAGTAAGAAGAACGAAAATTTATTCTTACCAAATTTTACATTTATACTATAGGTTTGATGGGAGGGATTTGTCCGTTATTAGTCATGAAAACTGATGACTTGAACTTTATAGCCTACTTGAAATCGAAATTACCCTATTTCTCTATTCCTTTAGTCTTTAATATATATCATGTGTTCTAAGGCATGCCTAAAATGTGCGACATCATACTATATAAGATACGATGATTGACTGCTACAGTAGCTATTTTAAACTGAAGAAAAGTTAAATTTTTCAACGTAAATTTATACTATGTGCTTTTGGATGTTTGCATCTCCATGAACATTGGAATCCGTACTAATTAGGCGGGGTATTTTTCATATTCCTACCCTACTACTCAAGTTGAATCTCTTGGTAATTTACTTAACTCTTCAGATCATCTTCATTGTTCGTTTCAGATTATGAGGTTGATTTATAAAAATTCGGGAGGCGTTATTTTGGCCTTGGCATATACTTCTCAGCACAAACTTTGTAAATGGCAAAGGAATGGGCGGAACATAACAGGAAAGGTTTTGATACTGTAATTGAAATATCTTTTTGTCTTTCTTTGTTTCTTTAATGAGCTTTCCCTTTACGTGTAATGCTTGCCACTAGTAGGCATCTACTAATGTGCAACCGTAATTTTGGCAACCTTCTAATGGAATATTAATGACCAACGAAATAAGTGGGACAAAACTTAAAGATGTTGTTCCTTGTTTTGCACTTTTAAAGAACGATTCTTACATTATATCAGCATCAGGAGGATATATTTCCTTATCTAATAAAAGACACAAGGATAAACCAAGAAACAAAAAAAAAAGATAATTCCTTAACTATTTCCTAAAAGTCAGAAAATAAAACTTATGACTACAAAACTTATGTTGCACAACATAAAACTTATGAAATAAATACATATTAGATAAATAGGTCAATCATCATCATCATGATATTAAACAATAAGTAAAATAATATGTCAATCAAAGTGATTTCGTAATGCATACTTGCAGACAAACCTCTGATCCAATTTTTCTTTCACTTACAAACATTTCTCCCACACTCGATATAAAAAAATAATGGCACTCCAAGATATTATCATTCATTATATATAGGGAAAAAAACAAAAAGAAAAGTCATTCCAAGATATTATCATTCATTATATCTTCAATAAACCAAATAAAAAACTAGAAGCAACAACTTGGGACATATTTGAATGCGTAACCTTTTAGCTTCACAAATATGAAAATCAAATAAAACAAATATGTCATTCTTTATCTTGATTATTTCCATCATATTCTATTTGGGCAAATAAATGTCATCATAAAGAACATAGTAATGAACAAAATAGGCATATTCCAAATGCTTTCAACGATGGTCTCCATTTTATTATTACTTCACAGACAAAAATAATGAATGGTGTAATAAAAGCCATATGCACAAGAGACTTCAAAATAATAGGTATTTGTGTGTCTATATGCTAAAACAAATAAGGACTTTTACAACAAACCCAAACCAAAAGTCATTAAGATAATGACCATAGTTCTTGGGCATTTTGTCAACCAAGTAAATACAAACCTAAACACTTGATAGATGCCCATAAAAAAATCAACTATACATTCGCAACTTGTTAAATATTGGGGAACTCGTGAGGCAAGGGTACGAATGTATTACTAATAGTCGTAAAGTTTTATAAATTCAAGTTAAACTTATATTTTAAATATATTTTTGCAACAAAAAATAAGCCGAAGAAATCGTCAAACTCGTAAGAAGCAAAGAACACCACATACTTACAGAAGAAAGAGTCGTGCGAATGTTTCTCATTAGGCGTTTTATAAAAGATTTTGATTGTGAATATTATTTTATGTTATCAAAATTATATATGTAACGGCTTACGAGTCATTGGGTTTATGCAAATGAAGGCTAATCAAGGGAAAAAGATTTTGTTAGTTGATGTTTACATCAAAACACAGGAGAGGAGCGATGGCTCGGCCATCAATAAGGATTTCGCTGAAGCAATGGTACAAAAATATCATCCATGTTCCCTCCCTTCTTTCTTAGAAAATATCAATGACGTCATTTTACCTATTAATCAAAATTCTTATTCTGTTTATAGGCCTATTTTGCAACCCGAGCAACAATTAGAAAAACCAACCAATTTCAACCTGTAGTGGTACCACAATCAAATCTCCATTTAGTTCCATCTCAACAGGTAAGTAGATAACTACTTTTTAAAATCATAATTTAAGACATTACATTTTCATAGCTGAAATAATTCATTTTTTGTAGATTGCAAATTCTCAACACTTGGATGCCCCTAAGGCTGTTGCTCGCGTTAGTGAACAAACGAATGCTACTTCAATTCAGGTATGTTACTAATGTAAAGGATTTTAAAGGGAGATATTAACTGCGCTTTCTTGGGGAGTTTATGTATACTTGACGTTGGGTTGTTGGTTTATTTGGTTATATATAGTCTTAAAATTTTTGGGATGTCTTAAAAACAAATAAAACTCTGCCGATTTTTTTCCAAAAATATATGTTTGATGACATATTCATCTTGTTTGCAGAAAGAACCATCAAAGAAGAAGAAGAAGCACCATCAACCATGACAAATGGTCTCAAATAATGCACTTTTTAAAATTATAGACCTTATTACTTCTGGACTTCCAAAAGTGGTTGTGGCACGTGGATTCATTGTGATCAAGGACCCTTCAATAAAGTAGGGGGTATGCCATTGGGTGAAGAATTTTGGGAAGTATATATTGAGAAAATATTTGTAACAAATGAACCATTGCCCATGCCTTATGCAAACAAGTCCACAATTCGAGATCCATATCATTCAACTGTAGCGTGGCATATTGCTAATGTACTAATTTTTAATTTTAATTTTAATTTTTTAATTAAAATACTAGAGAATAAGTATCAATGACTAACGATTGACCTTTTTATTTGTAGGTCGAACAGGATGTTTGACTTTGATGAAGAAGGATCGTACATTATATAAAATTTCGTGTCGCTTCATGTTTTCCCACTTTTTCTTATTCATGTGATACATTTTATTTTGTGGATGGATAATTGTTCCAAGCACAATTAGGTTTATTTATGATGAATGCTATTGATTTTAATTTAATGATGTTTTAATTTGATTACTGTCCTCTTAATTTAATGTTATGGTAATGTATTTGCACATAAATACAATACTTATTATAAATGGGTTTTTTAACACTTGTTCCTAGCCATATATTGCAAAATAATATCAATATTTTTTTTAATGCCGTTATTATCATTCTCTGCATTTTTTATGTGCCGCCAAAAGTGTGTTGATCATTTAATAGGTGTTGCCAAAGGTTATTCTCAACATTTTTTTAATGCCGCTAAAAGGTTATTACAAGCATTAATATAAATGTGTAAAAATGCCGCTCACTTTTTGCGGCATTTTTAAAATATGCCGTTGTTTTTTTACCACATTGGCTACCGCACTTGTGGAAATGCCATCAAAAGAGCCGCTAACTTTTCACGACATTTTTTAAAATGCCGTTATTCTTTTACCACATTGGCTATTACCGCACTTGTTGAAATGCCTCAAAAAGTGTCGCAAAAAGTGTTGCCAACATTTTTAGTGCTTTTCTCAGTATTTAATTTATGCCGAAAAAAATCAATATTCCTGTAGTGGAAACTACTATACCCTTCTCTAGGCCAAAACTCCTGGACCTTATACTTCTACCAAATGAGGATGTATCTCCTCCATCTTACTTCAACATGTGGCCCTTATCATGGGCTCTTCTCAACTTCAATTTAAGGTCGCTTGGAATCCCAAGCTTAGTACCACTCTCTACTTCTACGGTACTTGGAAAACTATATCTATTGTACTTAGTAGTCGCAGTAGCAAGATAAGAAAATGCCACAAAAAGGGAGCGACCTCCAAAGCAGTCCTCATCCCCGACCACAACTTACAGTTCTTAGTAATCCCATCTCGTGACGCCTTCCCAACAACCTTCCCTAGCGCCCTTCTTCAATCGACCTACTAATCTCACACTAACACGCAAAAGATTATATAGGTTATATTTTATGGCAGGAGAACGAAATCTCACAAGAGAAATCAACGATCTTAATCCTAAGGCTCTATGTCAAATCAAAAGCAACGCTGAAAACGTAAACCATCCACATAGATTCCTAAGGACTATAGAACCTGGTGCTCTGATACCATCTGTGACAACCCGCTCACCAAAATATGGGGTGGCCAGCCCGATGCTCCAATATAATAGGAATCATGGATGGAATCATTCTCAGCATCACAACAAAATAAAAAGTATACAGGATAACCACTCAATATTTCAGAAAAACGGGTTGTCAAAAAATTTGGTTTTAAAGCTAAGGAAAGAATTTAAACAACCTAATTTAAAAAGAAAGTGGAAACCCCGAAGATGTAATATTATATGCACATCAAATATACAATAAGGGACCGAATATGCTGTCGGTCAATAGACTCTTACGATAATATTAAACATGTTCAGTAAAGTACATAATACATCACTTTAGACAATTACAAAAGTTGGGGCCTCACGCCCGAGTAAAAGACCCGATCATAAATAGAGTACAAGGATGATGGCGTCTATTGCAATAAATCCCGTAATATTCGCAAAGCATCATGGCTCCCAAAAGACATCGGAATAGGAAAGTCAGATCACGCATCCTTGCGGCGGAGCACATGAGCGGATACAAGATGCATGCACAACAAGAAATATGAACGCGTCAGGGCCTGGTTTTATATGATCACCAGATGAATAAAGAGTATGACAGTTATGAATAGTAAATCATGACTAACATGAATAAAAATCTACCTACACAATTTAATGCATAATCTAAGACAATATAATTAATCAAAAGTTTAATTCAGTTATGCAAGAAACTAGGGATGGTTAACATTAATTAAAAGCTTCCATCATGAACACTGTTTCATTTCATAGTTCCATCCCTTATCAGGAAAATATAATTACAATTATAAGCTCTTTGTGGCTTTTATCTCAATCATATGCTCTTTGTAGCATTCCATTCCTTAACAGGAATATAATCATTATCATATGCCTTTATGGCATTTATCATACATCAAGTCCCACCTGATTAAGAATTGTTATATTCATATACATATAACGATTCTAAGACCGCCCCTCCGAGTTTCCCCACTGGGCGCGCCCCTAAATGGCTAACATCTTCCAGGGCCTATTAAACAAGACAACTTGGGAACCAATAACGAAAGACGTCGGGAATCGGCCATATGCCTGCGGGAGAGTCATGACCACACCCAGAATCACCTCCCAGCGGAGAAACATGTAATAATCGATCATATGGCCTAGGACTATATCCACCCTGCATTCATTAGCCAAGGGACATCACCTCATGTGTGACCTTCCCTTAAGATAGCATTTAGAGAGGTGTGTTTAAGTAAATTATCATTTACTATATCCATGATTAAGTAAATTATCATTTACCATAATCGTTACCATTTCCATTTCATTTCCATTTACCCTTTTTCATATGTATGTTTCATTTTATCCGAAACCATAATCATTTACATTTTGTAAACAATTCACATTTTATCCGGAGCCATACGTAATTTATATTGTCATTACAACCTCAAATAATAAGTGAACTCCCAATTTAATTCTCCCAACACCCTTTTGTGGTGTTATACTATTAACCATCAAGACTAACATAGCTCAATTGAGCTTCTAAAGTCTCCCAAACATAACACTACAACTCCTAGTTTCATAATAATCAACTAGAAGAACAAAATTCCCTAACATCAATTGGCATATCCCCGGAAAATCCCCCACATAACGCATTTCTAATGTAGGGTAGTTAACTAACTCATTTAGGACACTAGGACTCTAAGTTTACTTCATACAAGAAGGTTCCTATGTCCTAAGCCTAAAGAAAAAGAATAAAAATTGAGTTAGAAAAACAACTCAAAAACAGCCTGATTCCGAATCGATTCGCCCAAGGGACGAATCGATTCGCCCCAGGCAGCGAATCGATTCGGATGACAAAACCAACATTATGCAATTGGCCGAATCGATTCGGCCCTAACCTGAATCGATTCGAGTTTTGCAGACCTGTAAGCTGACCCTTTAGCGAATCGATTCGCCCTAGGGCCGAATCGATTCTCCCCTGCGAATTTGCCAAGAATGGCTTATGGGTTATAAACCCTAGTTTTTCCCCAAAGCTCAAATCTCTTCCATTTTTACACACATCCAATATCATTAATCTATCCCAAATCAACCTACATGATTATTAACTACTATAACCCACAATTTCATCATCATAAACTAAGATTAGGGTCGAAACACCATAAATTTCATTTTTGATCCATAAATGCTAATACACAACTATCACACAATTTACTCATCTTAAATCATATATTAGCAAGTAGAAAACTTGCCTTGAGGTATAAATCTCAGATTTTCTCTTGGTAGAAGCAATCCCAATCTTCAATCTCCAAATCTCTCTTTTTTCTCCTCTTTTCTCTTCCTCTCTCTTTCTCTCTTTGTCTCTCTATGTTTAAGACATATAATAGGGAAATTAGGGAATTTAAAAGACTAAAAATCGGGCTTAACACAAGTCTCCAACTTAAAAATGCTAATGCTCCATAAAAATGACTCGTAACTACACATTTAAGTTAAAACCAGTCAAAAGTGCCCGGAACCTAAAAATACAATATGGCACTTATTTTGACTGTCTCGCACATTTCGGGACTAACTATGCCCTCTAAAATGGCATTCGACAATTTTATAATTTATTTCGAGTTTCGGTTTCATTTAAACCATAATGTCATTTAAAACACATGACACTATAAAACATGCAACATGATGATATTTACTTACACATACAGTAAAAATGCAACAATCTAGTAAATATTAACTTTCAACTCATTCAATTAATATTTACTCCAGTTCTCAACATTTTATATAATTACTTCAAGCAGCAAATTAATATAAAATGAGTCTCCTAAAAGCGAGGGTTGTTACATAACCCTCTGATAAGCCCGAGATCAATCAACTAAGAGAAGTCCCAAAAGAAATAGGCATCTGGAAGTTGTATTTTAATGGAGCCTCAAATTTTAGGGGGTAGGTTTTGGCATCGTATTAGTTACCCCCGAGAACACAGTGCTCGAGCAAGGAATTAGGCTTAGATTTGAAGCCTCCAACAACGAGGCAGAGTACGAGGCACTGATCGTGGGTCTATGAAAGGCACAGTTTCTTGGAGCAAGACATCTGCAAGTTTTCGGCGATTCACAACTGGTATCCAACCAAATAAGTGGTTATTTCAATGCAAAAGACGAAAGGATGGCAGTATACATCGCCACTGTGAATGGATTAATTGCCGACGTCGATCGCGTTAGCATTCAACAATTCCCTAAGGGACAAAACATCCACGCTGATGCCCTAGCAGCTCTAAGATCAACAATAGACTCTGACTTGAGGAGAATAATTCAAATCGATTTCCTTGCACAATCGAGCATCAACTAGAGAACCAAATCTCCAAACCTCAAGCGTGTTCTACATATAGAGAAAGCTCCCAGCTGAATGGACCCCATAGTATATTACTTGTGAAGTGATGTATTGCCAAGTGATAAGAAGACCGCACATCAGATAAGAGTCAAAGATGCCCGCTTTCACTTATCTCCTTAGGGAAAACTATACAAAAGATCCTTTACGTGCCCATACCTCTAGTGTGTTAATCCAGAGGATGTTGAGCAAGTCCTACACGAGCTGTATGAGGGAATTTGTGGAATTCACGGGAGGAAGGTCGCTTGCCTTTCGAGCAATTAAGGAAGGATACTGGTAGCCATACATGCAGAAAGATGCTGGAGTCTATGTTTGAAAATGTGAAAAGTGCCAAATTCACTCACCCATGATCCACCAACCAGCAAACGATCAGAAATATCTTACCAACTCATGACCTTTTTCCCAGTGGGGTCTAGACATCGTAGGCCCTATGTCCACTACAGTCGGTAATAAAAAATATATATTGGTCGCCATAGATTACTTCACCAAATGGATAGAGGCCGAACCATTGGCAAACATTTGAGATGCAGATATGATAAGGTTCATATGGAGAAACATCATTACTCACTTCGGGATACCCAAAACAATCATCACTGATAACGAAACCCAGTTCAAAAATGGCCTTTTCCAAAGGTTTTATAGCGACCATGGAATCAGGCACTACTTCAACTTTGTGGCATACCCTTAGATCAATGGTTAAGCTGAGGCTTCAAATAAAATAGTGATCGATGGACTAAAGAAGCATCTGGAGCGAGCCAATGGTGCATGGGTAAATGAACTACCCCATATCCTCTGGGACTATCGCACCACCTCGAGGCGAGTAACTGGAGAGACACCATTTTCACTCACGTATGGGGTGGAGGCAATTATTCCATTGGAAGATGGTCTCCCTACCATGAGGTCCATGTTTGAAATAGCGTTGCTAAATCCGTTTATTGAAAATAAACTATTTAAGCAACTCCGAAAAGTTTGTTGAAGAAACTCTTTACTTAAATCAAATTGATTTTGAACACAAGATGTGTTAACAAAATTATGTACGAGATTAGGACAAGATTTGATAACAAGTTTTAGTAAACAGTTTAAAATATCTTAAACTCAGCACACAACAGAATGGGATGAGAAGATGTAGAAATATTAATACTCAGGATTTTTAACGTGGAAAAACCTCACCCTTGAGGAAACATCCACGACTCCCTCTACGGAGTAAAACAAAAAAATATCACTAAAACAAATATGTGAGTTACAATCTATTTAACTAACATGCACACAATAACAAATCTATACAAGTTCAGGATTGTACCCTCTGGCATCCTTAAACTTTTCTGCAGATCTTGATTGTTGATGTAGTCTTCTCAGTTTGTCAACTCTTCCTTTGTTTCAGCACGTTACGTCGACTTATGTTCACCAAATCTTATAGCCAACACTTTCAGTGTTTGTAGTGTGTTAAGTGTTTGTGTAGTGAATCCTATTCACATGCATGAACTCACACACACTTAGATTTACAAACAGTCCTATACAAATTACATATAAAGTCTATATGCAGTGAGTTTGTTATTTTTCTTTCTTACAAAACCAAAAACCTTTTGACCTTTCAATATAACCCAGATTCCACAGAGATCTTGCTTAAGAAATCGTTCAAGACCTTTCTCAATCTCTTTTGAAAATATTTAGGAGATTGAAAACCCTCCAAGTGAGAATCCAACTAGGTCAGGTTAAGTTTTGTAAAAACAGAAACTATAAAACATATATTGTTGATTCTGAAGTAATAAAATGTTTTAACAGAAAACAATCAACAATGTAATTCTCAAGATGAGAAATAAAATGCAACTAAGTGTATTATGACATGAAAAACTTCAGATCTATGATTTCTATTGAATCAGAAACAAGATCTGAGTAGGTGTCTAAGTTGGAAATAAGATTTTATGAACATAAGGTTACAGCAACCCAAGATCACTCAACTCGAACTCTCATAAACTCAAGAAACACTAAAGATGGTGTTTTGGAGAGGTAAGTGGTTTAGGTTGTAGAAGGTTTAGACGAAGTTAGGGTTTCTAACTTGACTCTCTGGTTTCTCTCTCTCTCTTCTCTCTTTATTCTTTCTCTGAGAATTTTCAAAGTGGCAAAAGCTTTCGAAGGCTGAGATGAGAGTCCTTTAAATAGCAAGAGGAGAAGGTTCCAGACTATCGTTCAAAAACAACGGCTGAGATTGAGTCAAGCTTCTTTGACTTCAATCCAAGGGCTCACAACAGGCGGTGGATTAAACAGGCTGTGATTGGCTTAGGGGATTACACGGGGATTCACTCAGGAGGCATGCAGGCCATTGATAAGGGTTGATCCAAGGGCTGTAAACATGCGAAGTTTTGTCTCTGTAAAGAAACACAACTCTGGCCAATCAGAGAGCAACAAGTGTTGGTCATAGAATGAATACAAACGCGCGTCCAAAACTAATTACAAAGCCAACCCTGGAGTCTCTGGCGCTTTTGGTTTCTACCCAGAGTAACTCTAGGCCAAAAATCACAACAATACATATTTAGATATTAACCCCAAAACTTTTTAAATCAAGTTTTAATTTAATAAAACCTTAATTAAAATATGTTTAAAATTCCCAAAAAATTAATAAAAATCAATTTGAGGGATTTAAACACACTCACCACATTAATACACATAAAGGTGCAATATGATATGCAAAAAATATGTGCTAAGTGTGTGAGTGATGGCTATAGTCTCAGGATCATTACAAGATGAATAAGAGAAGAAGCAAAACAATCTCTGAGGCTCTTTGGTTTCTGGGATGGACACAATTTTGTCACAATTTCCAAACTAGATGAGCTCTTATACAGTCTAGACTCAAATCAGTCAAAAGTATAAGGGCTTCAATGTTGATTGAACAGGTCCAGAAAGATGGAGCGTTGCTCGCTGAACTTGACCTTGTCGATGAGCGACGAGAATTGACTCTGGTAAAACTGGCTTCCTACCAGCAATAACTGGCCAAACAATATAATTGAAATTTCAATCCAAGAATATTCCAAGTTGGATACTATTTCCTAAGGAAAGTCCTTGGCAGTGCTGTGAAGCCATCAAACAGCAATTTAGGGTTAAATTGAGAAGGACCATTCAAGGTGATAAGGGACGACCTACAAGGAGCCTATCACTTGGAAATGTTGTAGGGCAGGGAGATACCAAGAGCTTGGAATGCGGCCAACCTAAAGAAATTCTAATTCTAGATCTCCCTATTTATGCACAATTAAGGCAAATTGCAAATTGAAAAATTTACAACTTAATGTTGCCCTCTGTTCCTAACTCTGATTAATAAAACTCGATTGTCCTTAGAATTATATGAGTAATGGTTTTCTTAGATATATCTTAGTATGTGCATCCTTTCCAAAGTTACAGGCTTCACTCTTAATATGCGTAAGTAAGATCACAGGTTATAGTGAGTTGGTCAACATACTCCAACCGAACGATCCTATATGTAGCCCCCAATCATTTCACCACATTGAGCAAGCATTAGCGAGGTTAACATATAATAACCCTCCTCGGGACTTTGTTACTAATACAATTGGCCTCCTAGTTTTCCC
The DNA here is from genome assembly GCA_949130495.1 of Sambucus nigra. NCBI lineage: Eukaryota > Viridiplantae > Streptophyta > Magnoliopsida > Dipsacales > Adoxaceae > Sambucus > Sambucus nigra. The sequence continues at coordinate 445,341,625 of OX422218.1, read as the reverse complement.
CCGGTAATAAATGAAGCCCTACAGGGGATCCTTAGGTAATTTGGCCAACCCAGGTTGGTCGCTAACACAGTTTGTCTCAAAATCCCTGCTCAGATGGATTATCCGTTTACCAGGTATAACCTCGCCATCACCCTACTTAGGCCTGAGGCAGTGTGACAACGCGACCTGAAAGGTAAAGTGAGGTAGAATGGTATAACTGAAGTGTACAGGACTGTGGGATATTCATTTGATAATTAGCTCTATCTAAGTCATATTTAGTCGGCTAGAAGAAAACTAGAGACGAGGCCAGCAAAGTCGAAAATGAAATAACATGTGTTTATTCGGTAATAACCCAAAACATAAATATTTCATTACACCACTAAATGTACAAATAGTTACATATACCAAAATAAACCAAATCCTAAAGAGGACCAGGTCGCTGGGCAAGGTAATCAGCTACCCGCGCCCTTCGACCGTCATCTGGGTGAGGGATAAATTCCTCCTCGATATCGTACGAGCTCAGCTCCAGTAGATATCTTGGGATTGCATCTATTGAGATCCAGTAGTTATCTCTTCTGAATGGATTTGGGATCAAGGATGAGGGCGTAATCTCGTGCCTATACCAAAGAACGCAGTTCTTGGGCACTTGTAATTCCCCAAGGGCACTTAGCCACCCTCTTATGAAGTTTATCTCCTCGACCTCCTTCAACTTAGTGGGAGTATCTATCCAAACTTGGTTGTAACCATCTTCCCACAATTATCGAGGTTCATTTTTGAATAAATTCCTCGGTCTGGTGATAGCCCTATAGAGACCGATAAGAATCACATAAGCTCGGTGCACATCTCCTTTTATTTTGATGATCTCCCTCTGAGAACTGCCAATGTTAGCTCAACCTCGCTACCTCATTGACGATGAGGAGACTCGAATAGTTAACGGGGCAATACTCGACGCATTTGTGACACCCCGCCTAATTAATCCCGGGTGATCAGTCCTAAATCAAGTTAGAACAGGATTCTCATTTGGTCCATTCTTAGCATCACTGTCATCATATTAAATTACTAACCACCTAAGTGAGAAAAATAGACTGGTGCCATTTGTATATCTTTCATTATTTAAACAAAAACCCATGCGGAATATAAAACTATATAACAAACACAGATAACTGAATTAATCATTCATAAGTAAAAATATAATTGACCGAATAAACCAACGGTCCAAGTAATAAATCCCATAAAGACAAGAATAAACTCCCAAGTCTAATACAAATAAATGGAAAGTGAGCAACATGCTCGAATACTAATCATGAACTTCTACATTAAGAATGAAGAATGAGGCGTCTATCAAAACCCCGCAACATCCACATATGCTGCAGCAACGGATCCCTGGAATATAGTCAAGGCTGGCGTCCCTGTGGTTGGACACCTAAAAGGGTTTTTAAAAGTTTTTATAGCAAGGGTTAGTACCCAAAACATTTGAAAAACATTTAACAAATGATTAACTTGCAGTAATAAATAAATATGCATGCTCTTCATATTTTTGGTTAGTATCGCACTCTCTTGAGGACTTCCTTACCCTTCCTCTAATGTACACTACTAACGCTTTAATTAAATTACCTAGGTATTCATCTCATGACTAGATAGTTAACAAAGTTCCTTTATACCCACCCTACTCTAACTGAGTATGTAGTGATTATGATTTTTAAGTTATTAGTAACATCAACTTAACTAAATCATTTCCCTTTTTATATTCATATAACTTCTACACTTGTTATACATGTGAAATAACTCACTTTTCATTAATAACCCGTATATAATTAATTATCTAATTATATACTTATAATCATATTTCAGCATTCACAATCATACTGTAATATATATAACAACTTGCATCCTCCCGAGCAAAATACTCCCGGAATGTAAATTCTATAAAGTGCTATCCCTCTAGGTACAATCACATAGCCTAGATATCCCAAGTCAGAATTTTCACACCAACTTGATAAAAATAAATAATTGGAGGCGGTCATATTCCTTCCCTGAAAGTGAGATGTCCCTCACCCATATAACGGACGCTATGACCTCGGGAATATACTCACCCTACTCCTCAAGCTAGGGGATTCATCCACTACGCGCAACCTCCCCCTATAGCACTATAGTATAAAATATCTAATCACAGATATTAATTGTGCACACCATATATATATACTATCGCCTCCGTATATATAAATATAAAAGTCCCGGCTATACCGTTCGCTAAATCCGTAACATAAGCCTATTACAATTATTAAGAGTTTATGGTCCAACTATAAATATTAATTAGATTTCACCTTAATTAATTAAGTTATTTTTGGTGTCGCCCCCACCATAAATTTGGACTTACTCTCGTAGCCCAAAATAAATTTACCCGAGTCAAAATTTCCGACTCTAATTTATTAGCCTCAAACCCTAATTAATTTATCTACAATTAATTAGATTTACTCTCATGTATTTAATTTCTCAATAATTAATTACATAAGATTTTTATATGATTTTCCCCTCTTATATGACTATCTGGCGAAACTGCCAAAATCTGGCGACCGTCGATCGATCGACCCCAGACCGTCGATCGATCGATCGAACAGGTCTTCGTCTTCTTCGCGAAGACAGGGCAGCCATGGACGGAATTTTTTAAACCCTAATCTCTGCTAACATGAATTTTAAGCCTTTTTAACACCAGTACATATTAGAAACCTTATTAGGATTCCCCAGAAAGTCCACAACAATCATCAATTCGTCCATAAACTACTGATTTATAATTTTGGGGAAGAATCCATCTTTTTTCCTTAAACACATTTTTACTCCAAATTTCTTCATCAAATTCATTCTAATTTATCTGGATATCATTCTAACAGATACACATCCATTTTTCAATATCAGATTTTACATAACTCCTCATAAATTCGGGCAAATCAGATTCATGTTTTCTTTTGTATTATCAAAACCCCATGTTTATGCCATGAAACCCCAAAACGAATTTTAATTCATTACATCACGCAAATATGAATTGAAAGACAGATTTAATGCTATTGCAAGTTATTCACTTGCCTTAGGTTTCGTAGTGTCTGAATTTGCGATGGATTCCAAGGTTGAAGATGACCTTGTTGGTTCTTTGAGATCCCCAAAATGGCTTTGGCTGCTGCTAGGGTTTCCTAACCCTTTAATTCCTTTTTCTCATTAATCTCAGCCATGCCCTTATTTCTTTTTATTAGTTTAATTATTCAATTCCCGTTTTTCGACTAATGGGCCAAGCCCAAGTGACCAAAATGCCCCCGAGTGGGCCCGACTATGTCTAAAAACGTCCCGTGACCCGTTTACTACCCCCGGGTACACTTTTCCGACTATTTCGGCCCATCCGAACTCAACTGTACACTCAGAATTTGCATCCGAATTAATTTATATAAATACTTATCCCCCACCCAATATAGTCTATACCGACTTCCGGATGTGATAAGTACATACCTCGTCATTAATACTCGAAATGACGAAATTACATTATTACTATTCACTTAGTAAATAAATTTTCCCTAAATATTAACCATTCAATCCCAGATTAATATTTATATATTATTCTATCATAATTAATTCATTAAATTACAACACACTAGTAATTTAGAATATCCGAATTAATTAAATTTTAAATGTACCAAAAATACGGGGTGTTACAGCATTCTCCCTCAAACGGGCAATCTCCCTCTTCAAGGCATCGTTCTCCTGCTGAAGCATCTTGCCAACCAAGTTAATTTCAAACGCCTCTAAGAACTTCTCCTTAAGAGCATTAACCTCTTCTTAAACAGAGGCGCCAATCTCTCTCATCTCCTCAAGTCTATCTTTCAATTTAGAAACCAGCTCGAACAGGTCTTTGTAGTCTTGGTTCCTTGATCTGATAGACTTACAAATTTTTACAAAGGCACGACAAACTTGATCGCTCACGTTATTACCAAGAATTTAGCCTAGGCGGGTGGTAGCAGTAATATACTCGTTAAGGTCAACAAACTACATATAATAAAGGCACGAAGAGCAAATATATTAGCAGGTGAAAAAATACAAAATTTCTTCATTTCATTAAGATCAACACAAGTCGTGTATAAGTACAATGATCAGAAAGAAGAAAAGACAGGAACATAAAAATACCAGGGAAATCCTGAGAGACTAGTTGGAAACCTCGACCTGCTCAGAGGAGGTTAGCTCCTTTCCTTTGTCAGCAGTGGCCTCACTCATCCTAGTTCCACCCTCAGCCGGAGCAAGGCCCACTCTTTGATTAACAGAAGCATCAATAGCAATGGGCCCCTCACCAATTTGAGAAGCTAGAACCCCTTCGTCTGCAATAGGAGTAGGCACATCTTCTATAACTAGCTTGGGACCTGGGTCGTGCTTGCCAAAGAGAGGGGAATCAGTAGCTACACCAGAAGCAAGCAAAGCCCTGTCCAACCTTTTTTGAAGTTGGATTGGCTGATGTAACCAATTTGAACTTTAGCATCCTTGTACCCCACCACCCATCCATTGTTGTAAGCATTCTCCTTGATGGAGGAGTCTTCGGACTTCAGCTTTCCCACCTCTTCGATGATCACCTTGTTCTCTTTCGTAATTTCCAGCTTGCTCGTCATAAACAGGCCATAAAACTCCCAAAGCTCCTTAGTTGCTGCCTCCCTCTCTTTATCAAAATTGGCCTTAGTCTCTATATGCCACGCTAAGAAGACTTCTGAGCCTCATTGGAAGCTTTTAAGCTCACTTCGAGCTCAGAATTCCTCTTCGCTAGCCCGTTACAGTTGCGGTCGAGAACGATGTAGTAAGGCACAAACTGCAGAAGGAGGTAGAATATGATTAAAAAGAATACAAGAGGAATTAAATCAAACAAAGGAAAAGAATGAATAGACTTACCAATTCAAGCCCCTAACTTGCCTTTAGGGCTAGTTGGTCAAGTCCCATTTTTTATTACCTTTCACGGTCCATTACCATAATTGCTCTCTTGAGCATCGTAGGAGCGAGCTAAGGAGTTAAATCCACATAGGCCCCCTCAGTTGGGACAGGCACAGGGACCAAAACATCCTATGCCTTTTTTTTTCCTTGCCTCCTCTCTTCCTGTTTCTCCATCTTCTCAGCCTCCTTTATCTTTTTCTCTCATTCTCTCTTTTTTATGTGCTGTGGTCTGGGAACCACTATCAGTATCTCCAGACCGAGTCTTCTGTATCTTTAGCCTACGCAAAAGTAGAATGTCATCATCATTTATGATTAAATTTTTCCTCTTTGGAGGAGCAATGTCCTCATTGCTCAAGCTCTCTGAACCTAATTCCGAGCTGGAAGTTCCCTCGACTGACCTTCCACCACCTAAACCCTCCTCACTTGACTCTTCCTCACTAGATCCTGCCTCACCACTACCCTTATCTACATCGAACTCTGAACTACTCTCCTCCTCTTCATCTAGGTCGATAACTTGAAGATCATCTTATTCCTCCTCTTCTTCCTCTGAGATGTCAAGATGAGGAATAGAGTCAATCGGATGGCGATGAAACAGGAGGTAATGCTCTTATATTCCAATAAGAAGGCATCCGACCTTGGATGTTCACCTTCTGCAATGGAGTCTCTAATATTCCATACCTTATGTAGCTCAGCAGTACGGATATCTTGGAGAGCAGGCTCCTGGTTCTTGGACTTCACTGTAATGGAAAAAAGGAAAAAATAAAGGAAGAACACATTATAGCAGCAATGAAAAGAAAAAGAGATTGAGCAACAACTTATATATTACTCCCCATAGGTAGGAATTCGAGGCCCCGTGTACCTCACACCTCCTACCGGAGGAGGGAACTGCCAGTTCCTAGCCATGAATCCTTCAGTCCAATAATATTTATGGGAATCAGGTAGGTTAACTACCAACACCCTATCCGGACTCCTCGCTTTCAAATAAAGAAGACCAGAACTAGTACGAGAAAAGGAGTAACAAAAAGAAATTTCAACCAAGTCTAATTTAATGCCATAGAGTTGGTTTATTCTATCAACACCATTAACAATCTTCCAAATGTTTGGAAAGCATTGGGCTGGGACTATATCGAAATATTGAAAGAAATGTAAGAAGATATGATTTGGGCGGAAAGTTAAACCCCCTTGGGATAATAAAAGAACATGAATCCAGTGCCCATCCTCAGCGTCTCGAATGTTACGAGGAACGGGGGCACACTCAATATCCACCCAGTTGGGGATATTATAGCAGTTCCTAAATTAAGCTAGAGACTTGTTGTCTATCTTCGGCATAGACAAACCCTAATCACAATAGAAAAGAAAGAAAGGCAGAAAGAAAAGAGACTTGGAAACTTACACAACAAAGGTCAGCCTGAGACGATGCAAGGCCATAGGTAAATGAAGATGAGGGACATAAACTAGCTTGAAGATGATGAAGAACAAGCCTAAGGACAAGGAGAAGCTTGGAAGAGCAAGAGACGGTTTGAGATGGAAAGCGTTTGAAGAGATGTTGATGATCGTCCAACTCAACAGTTTAAACCTTACAATAACAATGCACTCTGATCGAAGAGGATTTGTCGCCTAAATCTCCTGTAAAGAGACGTTTCGCACCCCAAATTTTTTATAATCACAACAATGCCATTTGGAAGGAATCGGAATCAGTATTTAATTTTTTTAGTCCAATTTCTGACTCAACTATTTTAGGGGTAATTGTGGGTACCTTCTTTATCTTTTAGGCCCATGAGAGTAGCCGGACAAGGCCCAATTAAAAATAGAAGGTGTCCGACCCAAATTATGGGATGCTCTAAATGACAGTTAGAATTGAGTATTTGACCCAGTCTATCCCCAAAAATCTCTGAGGTGATATTCAGGGGATAGTGGGCTAACGGGGTGGTTATCAACGCCTCTCTCTCTTTCTTACAGAATATATATTGTACCCCTGGCCCGGGGCAAAGGGCATATAGAAAAACTTCTCTTGAGAGATACTTAATACAACGGCAGACCTCTCCGTGGACGTAGGCAGTTCGCCTAACGACATATATCTTTGTGTTGTGTGATTGTGATCTTTATTATTCTTCATTTTCTGGTGATTGCTATTCATTTTTATTTGTCCAGACATTTTTGGCACTATAGGTAAAATTTGCCGCAAATTTTACCTAGTTTTTTCACACGAGGCTATCAAACAAAAAATTAGGCGAAATTAAAGTCAATTCAATTAGTTTATTTAAATATCTTTTAAACATTTTTTAAAACATTTTTTAATATAGTTTTTAAAACAGTTTTTATAAAACATTATTAAAATAAATTTTAAAATAATTTTTAAAATAGTGTTTTTAAAACATTTTGTAAAACAATTTTTACAATATTCGAAATAGTTTTTTAATTATTCAAAACAATTTTTAAACCTTTTACCAAAACTGTTTTATAAAATCATAAAACACGTTTTTAACAAAACAGTTTTATAAAACATTTTTTTAAACAGGTTTTAAATTTTTTTCAAGAGGTTTTAAATTCTTTTAAAAACAGTTTTAAAAAATTTTAAAACAGGTTTTTTATTTATAAAAGTTTATAAAATAGGTTTTTTTAACAATTTTTAAAACATTTCAAAAATGGTTTTTATAAAACATTATTAAAACATCTTTAAAATAATTTTTAAAATAGTTTTTTTATAACATTTTTATAAAACAGTTTTTAGAACAATTTTTACAATATTCAAAACAGTTTTTTAATTATTCAAAACAATTTTTAACAGTTTTAAAATAGGTTTTTGATAAAACATTTTTTTAAACAGTTTTTATAAAACATTTTTTAACAGTTTTAAAACATTATTTAAACAGTTTTAGAAGAGTTTTTTAAACAATTTAAAAATATTTTTATAAGACAGTTTTTTTAATTTAAAATAGTCTCATAAAAAGTTTTTTTGTTTAAAATAATTTTTTAACAGTCTATAAAATAGTGCTTGTAAGAAGAGGCAAATTTGTTTGGTAAATATTTCTCACCCAAATAGCAAAGAAAAATTTTCTAATTTTTTATGCATTGGAGGTGTTGTACATGGGCAAATAGCTTATAGACAAAATTTGCTATCAAACAGACCAAAAAGTAAGCAAATATAATATTTGCCCACTTATTTACCATTTTCCATGACAAATTTGGCTATCAAACGGACCCTAAGTGATAATGATAAAAGATTACCAATTTAATCGTCCTTAAACTCATCAACTTAAGAGATAAAGCTTAAGATAGAGGTCGATGATGCTCGATAAAACAATTTATGTAAACACGACTCTTGCAAATATAACTAAATTCCATTTTATGAGTAAAAGATATGAAAAATTATTTCTTGGACTCTCAACTAGCATTCTATACACTTCAAGTCATCCTTCTCCCAGATTAATAATATAATCCTACTCTCCCTTTCACATGGTAGTAGGCGGGATTAATCTATTGAACCATTGTGACACCACGACTAATTAAATACCGGGTAGCTACTCCTTTATTTCATTAATACAGAATATCAAGTTGGTTCAGATCTAGCATCACTGTCGAAATATTTTAAACAATTACTAGCCACCTATTATTTAAAAAGTTAGTTGCCAAATTTTATTCAATTAAATTAACATTCAACCAATTAATTAAGCTAACCATACAACATTCACATCATAATCACAACAGAATAATAATGGAATAAATAAGAATGAGTCTGTAGCAACACTCCCCTGAATAATCAAAATACTTAATAATTCCCAATACAAAAGTCTGAATAAATAGATAAATCCAAAACAGAAATAAAACTGAAAGTCTACGAATGCTATCTCTAAGTGGAAATGGGCGACATGCCCTAACAGATGAGTAGCCCTGAATAGAATCAAGTGCATAATGTGGAGGCGTCTAATACCGAGATCCTGTAACTTCCACGGCAGCTACAGCACGTCAATGTAATGGAACTCATATGCTTGGCATCCCTGTGGCTGGGCACCTAAAAGATTTTTACAAAATAGATTTGGAAGTAAACGAGTCAGAGCCCGAGGTGAAAGCAGTTTAAAAATATAGCAAGTGTTTAATTGCATTAAACAGTAAATATTATATACATGGTAGTTGCGTACTCTCAGATGAGTTTCTCACCTCTAAACTAATGTGCACGATTAACGTATACCCTTAACCCATCCTAGTTATGCCACTATCTAACTAGACATTACTAGCCCCTGCTTTCACATTCTAATATAAGGTGTCTACTCGTATTTCAGAAACAATTTATATTTATATCTCACATTCACATTCATTAAATTACTTATCACAAGTGTTATTTAAATTCTTATATTCGTAGCCCATTCAAATATCGTAGTTATTCACATCTACTAAGCAATCGTGAACCAGTCACAAGTATATATATAAATCACTATCAATACATATATACATATATGGCACCCATAGGCTAAGTTGTGGTGCACGTATACTCTGACATCAAATCCATGTACATCACGTACGTAAGGATCACGCGTTCTAAATCACTCAGGAACCGTCTTAATAAAAATCACACATATTGGAGGCGAACATAGTTCACATACCCACGTGCACATATATACCTACCCTCCCATGGTCAGCTAACTTATCAACTCACAAATAAGTCATTCACAATCCTATGTCCTTAAGGTACAAATCTAAATCCCCCCATAGGCATGCAAAGATCCGATGGTTCTTTTTCGAAAGTCGACCTCCCGTGATAGAAAGCATGGTAGGTATGTCATACACATAAGAAATCCATACACTAGGCATTCACACAACCTCAGTAATCATATATAAATATAGGTATTCATACATTCCATCTTATAAGTCTCATAGGGAGTAAGTTTATCCCGAACATTCTACGTAATATATATTTATCTTGATAACTCTCTCATCGTATCAATTTGAGTACCTAAACCTATCCTAAAAGGTTACTAGGTCTCCTATTGGTTTCTAATGTTATCTCAGTAACTTAAAGTCCCTCAGTTACTGTTCTTATCCTTACATCATTATCCATTCCCATTATAGTCTCAATTCGAACGATTTCTAACCGCACCTCACTCGGTAGACCCTCGTAAGTGATAATATTTAATTCCATAAGGTATACCATTTTTTCCGGGCATCAACTAAGACCCTACTGACCTTAAATAAGTCCCAACATACTATATTAATCACCCTAAGAATCATTATAAGTTTGGGATTTATTAAACTTTAAAAGGGGAAAACTTTCCAAAATCAGGAGGGGTCGATCGATCGAAGGCTAAGGGTCGATCGATCGAAACAGCCGATCGATCGACATTCTTGAGTCGATCGATCGATCAAGCAAGTATTTGCCCAAAAATTCTTTAAATAGTTATGGGTCCTCCATATTTACACCCCAAATCGTCCATTACAACGTCCTAAACTCCCAACCAAGTATACTATTCATTACATCAACATGTTTCCGCAATCTCTAACATTTTAGAATCATTAAATCATAATGAATTAATAGTTTCTTAGATAAAAAGTCATAAATATTCCTCTAAGCCTAGTTCTTCAAAATTTCTTCAAGAATATCAAATTTCTCAACATTAATTCGTGAATTTGTACACATGTATTATGATTTCGTTGTCTCTACATACCAGGAGTTCATCTACATGCAAAACCTACCCATATTCAATGTTTAATTCTCCCAATTTATATAATTCTCAATTTTCCAAGTCTAGTGTCAAATTATAAAATACATGGATAATATATATTTGTCGAATCATAGCAAGTTAAATCACTTTCTTGGGAATGAAGATTCTGATCCTTTGAGGACGATAAAGGTTGGTTCTCTTTCTTTTTTCGATCACAATTTCGGCAATAGTGAGGTGTGTGGTGGTTATGGCCTTGGAAACCCTTGGTACTTCTCCTCTTTTCTAACGTTGCCCACTATTTGGTTTTGACAGATAATGGCCCTAAAGTTGGCTGATAAATAAAGCCTAATTTTCGTAAGTCACTATTCATTAAATTTTAAAATGACTAAAATACCCTCCCCGGTTGCCAGTTAGGCCTAAAAATGTCCCGGGACCCAAACTAAACCCCCGGCTAGTGTTTTAGAACTATCTCGACCCTTCCGAACATGTTGGCACACTCAAAATGATCATACGAGTGACATAAAAATAAATTAATTTTAAATCCATTAAACTGATTCCTGACGTGACTGACACGTGCGTCCCAACTTAATTTTCGAATTACCGTATTTATAACTCGCGACAATATTAACAAGTTCAATAACCACATATTACCATAATCACTCATTAATATTCAACATTATCATCATAATCAAATACTAACTCTCGTCTCGCTAGTTATTTAAATCCGAATTAATTTCCAATTAATTATCCCAAATTAATTTAATTAATCCCATAATTAAAAGCAATTTCATTTAATTAATCTCATAATTAAAAGCCATGAAAATACGAGGTATTACATACTTCCCCACAAATAACGGAATTTCGTCCCCAAATTCCGAAAATTAAGGCATAACTTAAAAAAATAGGTATCCTCCAGAACTCAAAACAAAATTCAAAGTGAGGCTCAATCACTACTGCCCCCGCTTCACAATAAGCTTGTTGAACACTCTCGACACTTTATCAGTTATAAGGTCACACCTCAATAAATGCACCTCACATTGTTCTCTTACTAAACAACATTCGAATAAAAATCGCATATACCTCATTGGCCGCATTATCTTAATATTATTGGGAGGCCGCACCTCCCTTCGTTTTAACTCCCGCGTTTATCTAAACACAAAACTCCCCACTTGGGAGAAACCATAGAACATCTTACTACTCTTGTCCGTTCTTCGAATCTCTGTTCCTGGCCGTGTAACTTTTATAAAAGGAAAAACCACTTAAGATGGTTGGTGGTTATCCCATTATAGTCATCGGACTCTAACTTCTGATTGATCCAAAACTTTAATAATCCGCTCACCTCTAAACATCCAGAGGAAGGATGGTAAGGTTTATCCCCACAAAACCTCAGTAAGCACCTTGTCCACTATAAATAGGTATGGGTGCTTTCACACAACTCTACTATTAGGTAATATCCTCTCCCTATTACCATATTATAATTCACTTACTGGCTATACCCGTTGTGGAAATGAAATGATCGCAATGAGTCCAAAATTACTTTCGTACAGCTCCATCAGTCATCAATCACCTTGTGCCTACTCCTCGAGCTATAGGTGATACAACCTGATCAAAACTAAACGTTATCCCTACTACTTCCTAATACCCCATGTTGAAGGTGGGTTTCAAGGATCTTATCCTAGTTCAGAATAATACTGAATAGGACCACGTACCGGCGCATTCACTATCGAATAGTGTATATAACAATTTATTTCCTTCTGGACAACCGGTTACACACATTCGAAGCAACTCGTTGCTAATCTTACGTTGGCAGCCCATCAAAGAAATTTACCAACATGATTCTTCCATTACTGGAATCGTCGGCTTGATACAAATTTTTTTTGCTGATTATCTTACTCCAACCGATTTCTATCTATAAGTGGTGCACGTGGAGGCTACTCATTATGTCCCGCTCAACATCGACTTCCACTTATAATTCCTCCCAATAGGTGGTACTTAATAACCCTCTTCTTCCCTCGACGTATACCAAAAGTTCGACCCGTGCACTTTTCACCACGATGTGCACTGTTGGACTCTTTATACCTTATTGACATCAGCATTCTATTACGCAGAAGTCACTCTCAATATTCTACGAGGTAGAACTCCGCTCCAATTTATCTATATTAGTTAAATATTAGTCTTCTCAAGGGATACCCCCTTTTTAAATGGCTTCCCACTACCTTTCCACCAAATTCGGACGTACTATTCTGATTGTACATGAATATATGGATTCTCGTACTTCTCTCATGATGCTTAATCCCTTTACCACTTGCATTTGTCCTATTATCCCCACAAGCATAAATTTCACCCATCTATTTCCATGTCCCTTCCTCCGGCGATTCTGACACCAGCAAACCAAGGTGTCCATACACCCTAAATCCATACAAATGGGTTTAGACATCATATACACTTCGTACATACGCCTAATTCTTTATTTCCCACGTATCTTCAACGTGGCTACACCACTTGGGCCTTCTAAATCACCCCATAATTTGAAATTCTAAATTATCCTTAACATCATTCCATCCTTCAACCGCTGTAATAAAATAAAATTTTTAGTACTTCCTCACCACACAACTGGCTCTACTGGCCTTATATTATAATTTACCTTTTAACTTTCAGTTATAACTACATACTTCCATAACGACCGAGGTACCAGACTCATGGACGAATGGACAAACATCTCCCTACTACCAACCTTACAGTAAGTTTTATGTGTTGGATGTCTCGCAAAGCGAAATCCAAATAAGGAACCCCCAGATACACTACTACCTAGCCTTGACGGACATTAGAATCCGTTAGGCCCCCAGTCCATAATGTGTACCCCTATATTCCCATCTCTTGACAACAAAGTTACATCTCCTTCTGTAATTACACTTAAATAAGGAACTTCTTCCGAAAGACACTATCACTTAACATTGGAGGTAATCGCATTCCATAAAAATTATGCACCTATAATCGGGACTCTCAAAATCCTGTCCCCAAACAAATACTATGAGTATTAACTTCCACGTCTTTAAAGGGTGCTATAACAATGCGCTCTTCTTATCACCACGTCCTGAGCATTAAATATAATAAAAAGCTAAATCTTTCCACTGAACAGTAAACCCAATACACTCTGAATTATAACAATAAAGTCTCTACACATACCGGGATCGATGGTCTCGAGACCATTATAACCTTTCGAAGTCTCTAAAATATGTATATATATAAACGCGAGCCCGACCCTCCCGCAGGTGATGTCTCGCTAGAACAATACATCCTACACTAAGGTAGTAACCCCGATAGACTTGTGACATTCGCCCACTATCGGTCTAAGCATCAATATAAAACCATAATTAGGATAATTTCATACTCGTATAACACATCACTAAAACGAGTAATCTCCATAAAGTATATACCACTATCTATACACCCATTCGTCCTCTGCGGATACACTAAAAGTAACCCCACTATACCAGAAAAATATTCAGATAATAATAATGTCGTCGATATACGCACTAAACTCGTCTCATATGCGAATCTAGCAAAAATGTAGTAACTCATTCGTGTCATATACAATACGCCTCATCTTCTGAGGGTAAAACTCATACTTCTACCTTGTCAGTCGCTATGTCTTCTTAAATGGTTCTTAAACATAACACGCCTATCCGATCCAAACTGAACATTACATTAACTATTACCCTTGTTAGGCACCATACCCTTATCCCTTCACTTGCTTCTAGAAAATTTTATCACATGGGGTTTTACTTAATCCAAAAAGCCTCTACACCTAACCCACTTATCTCCGGTCATACTGACCATGTTAAGGTTTTCCTTTGTCTCGAACTTTAGTAGTCTCGAGTCTGATGGCTACCTCCATTGTTCCCTTAGCTTACATGACCATAAGGAATATGCTACTGGATTCAACAGCCCTTACTGAATTCACCATTACTCGATAAAAATTTAGCTATCCAAATCATCTAAATGGGTCCCCTGATGGGTCTCCCCATTATGGTGCTTCACCAACACCGATTTCCCCAGTCTTACTCTCTGACTAAATTCTCCGATTCTTGAAGCTTCCCGCACAATGAAGTGTTAACATCCATATTGACAAAATGCGACATTCTTACCATCTACATTTCCTATCCAAGTAGAATTCCATATAAGTGCTAACAACTCTTTTTATGAGTTAATTTCCCACTCTAAAATATTCTTCTCCATTGTACCTACTTCGTCCGGTGCAAGATTTGCTAATTAATTAAATTCCCTTCCACAAAGCGACCTCTGTCTGGCCCTCTGGTGTGAGTTCAGAATAACGTTCATACCTTATCTTGAACATCTTATGAAGGAACTTGCGGTTAGACTGTACCTAAGATCCTTCCAGCGACACAACATTCCCCTATTAAATGTGGTGGTTAACTCCTACCTTTTATACTTTGGTCCGATGAGCCAAGAGAGATTTCTAACCCTAAAGTTCACTTCTGGTTAGCCACACTCTGACACATGCCCAAGCCTTGGATATTTTACCTTCGTTGGCTAACACACGCCATCTTCGCATTTCTAGAATTTCCACCGCTGGTTCTCTTCAATGTTTCGTCAGACTCTCTCCCAATCCAACCTTGCTGGGTGAGTCTAATTTGACCCCACTTTCTATTATAGTGGTACCTGTAAGTCATATGTCGTATTTTCCATCCTGGCCTTCTGTGCCATAATAGGGGTGACCTCATCTATGGTCATCATTCTTGAATATACCCAATAACCACAACTGAGCTTTGCCTCCTGCTGTCCGCCCAACTGTCCCATTGTTTGGCACACGAACACACCTGAATGTAAATAAGATTTACTATCATATACACTATATAAGGAGAACAAAATCTCACCAAAGAAGTCAATAATCCAAACATAGAGCTGTATATCAAAGAAAACTACGCTCGAAGCATAATAAGCCGCACAGATCCTAAAGGACACTAGAACCTGATGCTCTGATACCACCTGTGACACCCCGACTAATTAAATACCGAGTATCTACTCCTTTATCTTATTAATATAGAATATAAAGTTGGTTCATATCTAGCATCACTGTCGAAACATTTTAAACAATTACTAGACACCTAATATTTAAAAAGTGAGTTGCCAAATTTTATTCAATTAAATTAACATGCAACAAATTAATTAATCTAACCAAACAACATTCACATCATAATCATGACAGAATAATAATGGAATAAATAAGAATGAGTCTGCATAAACACTCCCCTAAATAATCAAAATACTGAATAATTCCCAATACAAAAGTCTGAATAAATAGATAAATCCAAAACTGAAATAAAACAGAAAGTCTGTGAATGTTATCTCTAAGTGGAAATGGGAAACATGCCCTAAGAGATGAGTAACCCTGAATAGAATCAAGTGCAGAATGTGGAGGCATCTAATATCGAGATCCTGTAACTTCCACAGCAGCTAAAGCATGTCAATGTAATGGAACTCCTATGCTTGGCGTCCCTGTGGCTGGGCACCTAAAAGGTTTTTACAAAAATAGAATTGGAAGCAAACAGGTCAGATCCTGAGGTCAAAATAGTTTAAAAATATAGCAAGAGTTTAATTTCATTAAATAGTAAATATTATACACATGTTTGTTGCATACTCTCACATGAGTTTCTCACCTCTCAACTAATGTGCACGCTTAACGTATACCCTTAACCCATCCTAGTTATGCCACTATATAACTAGTCCGTACTAACCCCTACTTTCAAATTCTAATATAAGGTGTCTACTCGTATTACACAAACAAGTTATATTTATATCTCACATTCACATTCACATTCATTACATTACTTATCACAAGTGTTATTTAAATTCATATATTTGTATCCCATTCAAATGTCTTAGTTATTCACATCTACTAAGAGATAGTGAACCAGTCACAAGTATATATATAAATCACTCTCAATACATATATACATATATGGCACCCATAGGCTAAGCTGCGGTGCACGCATACTCTGCTATCAAATCCATATACATCACGTATGTAAGGATCACGCGTTCCGAATTGCTCAGGAACCGTCTTAATACAAATCACACATATTGAAGGCAAACATAGTTCACATACCCATGGGTTACGAACATACCTACGCTCCCATGGTCAGCTGACTTATCAACTCACAAATAAGTCATTCACGGTCCTATGTCCTTAAGGTACCAATCTTAATCCCCCCATAGGCACACAAAGATCCGATGGTCCTTTTTCGAAAGTTGACCTTCCGTGATAGCAAGCATGGAAGGTATGTCATACACTTAAGAAAAATTTACACTAGGTATTGACATAACCTTAGTAATCATATATCAATATAGGTCTTCACACATTCCATCTTATAAGTCTCATACGTAGTAAGTTTATCCCGAACATTCTACGTAATATATATTTATCTTGATAACTCTATCTTTCTATCAATTTGAGCACCTAAACCTATCCTAAAAGGTTACTAGGTCTCCTATTAGTTCCTAATGATATCTCAATAACTTAAAGTCCCTCTGTTACTGTTCCTATACTTACGTCATTATCCATTCCCATTATAGTCTCAATTCGAACGATTTCTAACCGCACCTCACTCGGTAGACCCTCTTAAGTGATAATATTTAATTCCATAAGGTATACCATTTTTTCGGGCATCAACTAAGACCCTACTAACATTAACTAAGTCCCACCATACATTATTAATCACCCTAAGAATCATTATAGGTTTGGGATTTATTAAACTTTAAAAGGGGAAAACTTTCAAAAATCAGGATGGGTCGATCGATCGAAGGCAAAGGGTCAATCGATCGAAACAATCAATCGATCGACATTATTGAGTCGATCGATCGATCAAGCAGGTATTTGCCCAGAAATTCTTTAAACAGTTATGGTTTCTCCAAATTTACATCCCAAATCCTCCATTACAACGTCCCAAACTCACAACCAAGTATACTAATCATTACACCAACATTTTCCACAATCTCTAATGTTTTAGAATCATTAAACCATCATGAATTAATAGTTTCTTGGATTAAAAGTCATAAATATTTCTCTAAACCTAGTTCTTCAAAATTTCATCAAAACATCAAATTTATCAACATTAATTCGTGAATTTGTACACATGGATTATGATTTCGTTGTCTCTACATACCAAGAGTTCATCTACATGCAAAACCTAGCCATATTCATTGTATAATTCTCCCAATTTATAAAATTCTCAATTTTCCAAGTCTAGTCTCCAATTCTAAAATACATGGATAATATATTTGCTGAATCATAACAAGTTAAATAACTTGCTTGGGAATGAATATTCTTATCCTTTGAGGACGATAAAGGTTGGTTCTCTTTCTTTCTCCGATCACAAATCCGACGATAGTGGAGATGTGTGGTGGTTATGCTCTTGGAACCCTTGGACCTTCTCCTCTATTCTCACGTTGTCCACTATTTTGTTTTGACAAATAATGGCCCTAAGGTTGGCTGATAAATAAACCCTAATTTTCCTAGGTCACTATTCATTAAAATTTAAAATGACTAAAATACCCTCTCGGGTTGTCGGTTAGGGTTAAAAATGTTTCGGGACCCAAACTAAACCCCCGGCACACTCAAAATGATCATACTTGTACCATGAAAATAAATTACTTTTAAATCCATTAAATTGATTCCTGACGCGACTGACATGCGCGTCCCAACTTAATTTCCGAATTGTCGTATTTGTAACTCGCGACAATATTAACAAGTTCAATAACCACATATTACCATAATCACTCAGTAATATTCAACATTATCATCATAATTAAATACTAACTCTTATCTAGCTTGTTATTTAAATCCGAATTAATTTCGAATTAACTATCCCAAATTAATTTAATTAATCCCATAACTAAAAGCAATTTCATTTAATTAATCTCGTAATTAAAAGCCATGAAAATACGGGGTATTACAACCATGTATATTCTTTCGTCTTTTGTGTTATTGCATTCATAATTTTGGGTAATCTTGACATTCAAAAATATTGTAATTTCGATCCCTATAATTTGGCATCATTTGTGGGAACTTTTTAAAATCACATCACTTAATAATAAAATTACTTAACCATTATAAGTGCACAACAATCCTACCATTACCATATTTGAAACCAACTATGATATGAGATACAAATCATGAGGAACAGACAACTTCGAGATCAACTCATCTTCTACTAATGTCAGATCACATAGTGTAGTCCTCGTAGATCGGGCCTTAGTCATCATCCTAAAATTTTTTATGCGGATACTCACACAAGGAATCTTATGGAACTTCTTGTTAACCTCTATGAGGAACACCTAAACAAACGTGATGAAGAAATAATCGGGTTAAAGAAAAAACTAATCGTATAATCTGAAGGACGTAGATCTAGCATCCATAATCTTGGGAATTTTATCACCTGGAACCTATCCTGACAACCAAAATGTCGAGGTGTCCATATTAACAATTTCATGAATATTAAATCCTAATCAACCCCTATTAGGGCATTAATCTATTCACAAATAAATTCATTGATGAGGTCATTTGGTTTGTCCAATTAAATCTAGTCACAAACATGATTAGGTTAAGTTAACTTTATCTCTTAGAAGGAGTTTTGGTCGAGAAGTCCATGTAGAAGGAGTTTGAGGGGAGATTAAGCCACAAACTAGGCCAATACCCTAAATATCTTTCTAGAACAGTGTCCATAGGTCAGTTCTCCCTTCATTGCTAATATAGAGAGGTCAGATCCCCCTAAGAAATTATCCATTCCAAATATTACAGTATATAACGATGAAACTGTTCTAGCCCATCGCATTCGTCACTAGAGACCGTCCATATCCCTATGGAGTCATAACACTAATCCGATGTATAACATTTTTCAATTTACTCTTGTTGATATTTATCTTAGATGTTTGCGAATTTATAACCTAGGTCGATTTCTTATTTTAAATAATTGGCCAAGAAGTTCTTTACCCATTTTATTTTTATAACTAGGCCATCAAGGAAGTGGATTCCCTAGTCACCCTTAGTAGGATAAAGGGGGGATCCATTAATAAGTATGCTCAAAAGTTCTAGGAGTTATTAAATGAAATTATCAATTACAATGAAATGAAAATATCTTCGTTTCATTTTGGGCTCACTTGATCGAAAGATCTTTATCAATCTCTTACTAAGAAGCCAGCGTCATTAATGGATGATGTTATGGATTATATTGAGATATACGCCTAAGTGGAGGACAAACTCCTCAATTAATTTAACCATGTTCATCATCTTTCTAAGTACCTAAGAAAAATAAGAAAAATAAAGGAGGAATATGTGGAGCATAGCTAGTATCTCCTAAAAAATAGCAATACAAAGAATTTAAAAGTGGAAATCATTATGTCAACCAATGAGAAACCCTATTAAGAAATATACACATTCTTTAAGGATTCGATATATAAGATACTTCAAAAATAAAGTATAAACCCTACTAAAATCAACCTCCCAATATTGAAAGTGATCCGAATGATAGAACACCAAAATGCGATGCACCTATTAATAGGATCATAGCTACAAAAAATAAAGTTATAAGATGTTTAAGTTCCACCTGGAGGATAGAATTCAAATCATCCACCTTAAGGAAGAATTTTTTGCCAATAAGATATGGTCTTTAAGTTAGATTAATGTTTCTTAAAAGAAATACGATTATGATATCCCACCATCCGGGATGATCATATCCATTCTTAGTTATACTAATCCATCAAATTCTATAGGAAAGAAATGCGAGAGGTTCAATATTATTGCAAATGTTCATGAAACCTTTTAACTGGAAATTTCCAATAACGATACTCAAAGAGAGCAAGGAAAAAATTGACTTCGACTAGGAAATCATATTCTCCAATGAAGACATGGCTAGCAATAATCTTCCCTATAAGGTCAACATTAGTCCTCACCCTAAAAGCATTCAAATTCTACGTGAAGAGGATACTAGTTAATCAAAAGTTATTTAGGTTATCTAATTGACTTCAATTGAAATCAAGGTCAACTTGTTTGTCATGAGATTTTGTTCCATGTAATGGAATTGGAGTCACCCAACAACACCATTGTGGACCGAGGTTAGAGACACGTTATGCAAGTTATATGTTCTTCATTACATCAGAAGATGAAGCTTATTATCTGGGTAGGGTTAATTAAGATGAAACATTTAGTTATTTTTTCATTGTTATCAAATAAGTTAGGATAAATCTAAGAATAGTCAAAATGATGATGACTAATAGGGAGACTGTCCTTCCAAGCAATGGAAGGAAGCTCAATTGAGGGTGGATGATAATACAATATCCCTTATTGACCGAGTATTGGAGGAAATCTACTTTGTTCCTTTATACTCATTACAACTAGATAATATTTTTCTAATAGTGTTCGAACCACTAAAAATTGAAGACAAAAACACATTGGATTCCTAAGAATAATTGTTGAGGACTTATCTTGGAAGCCTTACAACCTACTAGGCATTAAACTGGATGTTTCTTATCATCGACTACACATTAATCTTGCATGTTAGCATGTAAAACAAATCCTAAGAAGTCATCTCCCCGGAGGGTTAAGGAAGTTAAGCATGAATTTGAGAATCTAATCCATCAAGAAAATTTAATTCCCAGAATAGATCTCCAACAAAATAATGGCAAAAAAGAAGAGTAAAAAATGGAGGGTATGTGTTGACTTTACATACCTCAATAAGGTTTACCCAGAATATATTTTTCCTCTCATAAGAATCTCCTAGCTAGTTGATTCAACTACAGGCCACCAGTGTTTTAGTTTCATGCATGCGTACAAAAGCAATCACCATAAATCTTTGTTTGTCACCGACCAGGAAAAGACCTCATTTATTTCCATCTTAGGGTTATACTTTATAGAGTTATGCCATACAACCTTAAGAATAATGAGGCAATATACAATTTTCTTGTGACCAACATGTTTAGAACGGATATCAACTCAACTATAGAGATATATATTAATGAAATGATTATCAAAGTAAACATGATGAAGGTCACATTTAAGATCTCTCCAATACCTTCAAGATCCTAAAGTACTTCATAATAATGTTAAACACATCTAAATGTGCTTTTGGGTTTAACTTGAGAAAGTTATTGGTATAAATCTCTACCTAAAGTGGTATTAAAGACAATCCTGACCACATCAAATCTATCCAGGAAATCAAAAGGCCAACCATAGTTAGAGATGTTTAAGTACTTGTAGGGATTCTGGAAACATTTAAGCAATTTATATCCATATCGCCTGATAAGTTTTGGCCTTTCTTCCAGGTGGTAAGGAAGGGAAACATAACAATATTCCTAAAGGAATGTGATAAAGCACTAGAGAAGATAAAGTGATATTTAGGACCTACCCCTCTACTGTTAATATCAATTAATGGTGAGAAAATTAACTTATATAAGGTTATTTCCCAGCATGTAACTAACGAATCATTGGTTTGATTATAAGATGGATAGAAATACCCAACATACTAGATCTCCACACTCTCCTTGATTCTTAAAGGAGAAACATGTCAATTTAAAAGCAGGCATTGTACTTATAATGTCATCCAAAAAGTTATGACGCTACTTTGATGCTCATACAACAGTCATCCTAACCTCTTCCCTCATTAAGAACTTTTAACGAAGGCAAAACACTCTAATAAAATGAACGAGTGACCATTGGAATTGGATCAATTTGTCATTAATTATGAGCCCCAGACTTCCATTAAAGAGAAGGTTTTAGCTAACTTCATAGGAGAGTTATCAAGAAGCCTAATAGACGAGTCCATTCAACCCAGTCTTTTATTAGATATATTCAACCTAGGACATATCGATCACTCCTCCAAGTGGAGATTGTTTTTTGATGTGGCATCCAGTAAATGAAGAACTAATGTTGGAATTATCTCCATCACCTCACATGTATACCGTGACACCCCGCTTATAATAATAACGGCTGGCAAGCCCTATACTAAAATAAATCAGGAATCTCAAGTGTATCATTCTAAGCATCTACTGTCGAGAATAAATAAACATAGCTAACTACCCAATACTACAATAAGCGGATGCCAATTGTTTTTAAAAAAACATACAATGAATATCATACCAACAATATAGCAACTACCAAACAAGATAAAATGTACACATGTACCACGATAAAAGAAAGCAATCCTATAATACAACATAAGTACAGCAAAAAGAAATACCTAAATAAGCTGTCGGGTCACAAACACTACAACATCCTGAGAGAAAAATAAAAGTACTACATATAACCCTTGGGTAAAAATCCGATATACAACGGATCCTTATCTAGATTTACAAAAGAAAGGAAGCGGATATAATGAAATCCCTCAACAGTCCGCATCTGCTATAGCTCCAAGGACACTGGATAGAAAGCATCACTGGCATCTATGCAGTGGGACACCTATAATATATTATAATATATGTATATCAAGAGAGAAATATAAACGGGTCAGAGCCCTAGGTGTGAAAACATTTTAGCAAGTGCATTAAAATGCATAATAATTATAAATGCACAATTTCATAATTAAAGTGGAGTCGCACTCTCGTGAGACTCAAACTCACCCCTCGACTAAAGAGGGGACCTAAACGTATGCTCATGAACTATTTAAGTAAACTACCTGACACATTCTAGGGACAATTTCAATCTTAATCTACGCATAATTTACACCCACGTAATCCACTATCTCAGGTATAACCCAAAATCTTCTCATTCTATCATTCTAAGTTTACACCCGAACTTATGAGTGACAGTATATATATATATATATATATATATATATATATATATATATATATATATATACACATATATGTGATTAACTTAAACAAGTTATTATCCTCAGAATAGTCACACATCCTCCTTATATATTTATAAAGCATTGTAACTCTATTTAACATAAACCCGAGTACTAAGGACTAAAATTTTCCCCACTCCCAACATTACGCTATGGTTCGTGCGTGGGACATCTCGCAAAGCGAAATTCAAATAAGGAACCCCCTCGATACACTACTCCTTGACAATGTTGATCGTCGAGATCCATTATTCCCTTAGCACACAACACATATAACCTTTGTGGTCTATATAAGATTATTCTAGTTATAAAGCACTATCATTCAACCCAAACAATCATGTGCACATAACACACATAATGTGCATTTAAAATATCCAGAACATATTCACTTATAGGATATAAATATACTTCACCATGATATCATCTTCCAGGAATTTCTCACTTTATCCCTGGTTACCAGCCACCGGACTATTATCACACTGCCTTGGTAATCAAACAAATCACAACATATGGGAAGCGGTCATAGTTTTGAACCTGAAAGTGAGAATGAATCATACCCAAGACTTCTCACCTAGAATGAAAATCACGCAATAAATAATGGATGACTATGACCTGGGGACTATACGCACCCTGCTCCTCAAGCCAGGGGCCTCACCCACATCGCACAACTTCCCATGATAGCATGTGCTAGGTATGCTCACACAATAAGTATATATATCATTCACACTAGATATACATGCGATCACATCATATATGTACAAACCATCACACAAGGTATATATATTCACACCATATATATATATGTACTATCTCACGTCCGTATGCATAAAAGTAATGAATTCGGCTATATGTATCTAACTCTCATTATACTAACCAATGCTATAATGCATACCTACCTAATTCATTTCATTAAACGATCCCTCACTTGAAACTTACTCATCCATCACACCTATGATATGAATATTCTCCCACTTGAATCAACATTAAGGATACTATCTCAGTACCGAATGTATATAACAATCATCATACACACATCATCTATATCCAGATGCCCATTGATATACAATAATCATCCCGGCTATAAGTATAAACACAACTTAATCTAGTCGATAACACATTAAATCATTCTCAATTTAGATTATGGTTTAGTTGCTCATATGAACTTTTAACAATATTTCATTTATGATTTACTCCTCAAGTTTAACTTCACTAAGGGTACATGACCTCTATCTCATTGGTCCGCAATCATATTTAAATAAAAATCTCATCACTAGGAGGATTCAACACAACAGTCAACATAATAACTCCAAGTCATACTTTCACAACCACCTCGATGAGTACCCAACGTCACATCGTATAATAACATACGTCTAATCTCCAAGTAGGATTCCCATCACCAATATGATTCCCCACTAAATCGATGCGACAACTCCAATTTATACATTCCCAAATTACTCGATACGTCCCCAAGATCACATCACATGAGAAACTCACAATAAATCTCCAAAACCTATTTCTCGCATCATATAAGAAGGATCCAAATCGATAAACCCAATCAAAATGGAGTAAAACTCACTCTAGAAAAACTTCGCAAAACAACCATATTTTCGAATCGATTCGGCCCAGTCTAAATCGATTCGGTCCTAAAAGTGAATCGATTCTCCCCTTATGGTAATTGATTCGGTCCAAAGGACATGTAAGTCTCTCTTAGGTCGAATCGATTCGGTTTTGGGTCCGAATAGATTCAGTCACACAACCTGTAAGTTTATAATATTCTGAATCGATTCGCAAAGGGGGCGAATCGATTCGGCCTGTTCAGTAAGCTTCAAAATGGTTATTTTCTCCAAAATCCAAATTTCTAAAACCCAATTATATCATCTTCCAACCCTCAATCTTTAACCCAATCATGTTTCTAACATCAAAACTCATTATATAAATCAACCCAACTAATTATACCACCTTAAATCCATATACACACACCTCAAATGCAAGATTTAACCAAAAATATAGGTTTTGACATATTAACTCAAAATCCATATTTTTATCCACAAATCATGAAATAAACGACACAAGTAAATTATTTGGCATTTTTAATCACTTGCCTCAAAGTTATAGAGGTTGAATCGTCCTCTAAATTGCGTATTGACTGGAATCTCCATGCTTCTCCTCTTTCTCTTATTCCTTCGCTCTTCTCTCTCTCTCTCTCTCTTTCTCTCTCTCTCTAGGGCTTTCTCATTTTCAACAATGAGATTGTTATCTGACGTAGGACTTATAAGCCTTATCTCCAAAATACCAAACTTTAAATGATAATACACTCTTTAAACGACTCGTTTACTCCAATTCGAGTCAAACTAACTTAAAATATTCCGGAACCGAAATAAAACCCAAGGACAGTCATTTTGACTATCTCGACCCATCTGAGATCAACCGTGCACTCAGAATCGTCATCCAGAATACTTTAGAACATCCTCAAATTTTAACCTCTATTGCCGAATTTAAAATTCTCCAATTCAAATAAATATTATTTCTCCCAAAATAATGAAATTCCTAGTCCTCAAAATTACGGGGTGTTACATACTCCCCCCCACATAAGAAATTTGTCCTCGAAATTAGGTTAAGCCTAGTGCTCTAAACTTCAACCAGTTCCTACGCTCAAGATCACCATACCTATCTCTCCCACTTCTAACGGAGAATTATTTTATTTTGAAATCGAATTAGTTAACCCGGGAGCCCATACACCCTGTACCCAAGCTTAATTACGTAAACATTACCCAGTTCCACTTAGCCTTAAATCGTAACATAACCCTCAACACCTCAATCCATAATATCGTACTAAGTTTATAAAAATTTTGAAATTTCCAAAAACTTAACTCTTCTCATTTCCAGACATTTGGTACTTTCATGCGGGGGAGGGCTCGCAAGATAAATCCAAATAAGGAAACCTCCCAATACACTACTATGTAGCTCTGTCAAGGATTGAGATTAGTTAAACCAGGACTAGAGTTTTATAGAATATTTTGGAATCCTTTTGATATTGACCGAAGGCCTATAAAACAATGTAATATAAAATAGTTTTATGTCTTTCGACACATAAATCAAAAATCTTATTCTCAATACAGAAGGCATCAACAAATACAATACTCTTACCAACACTTAGTTATCAAAACTAACACAACCATGAGCTAAAATTCCTAGATCAACAATATACCCACTGAACCCTGAATCTCCTCATTAATATAATCCTTTACATCACATCAAACCGTCACCATAAGATACGCCCTTCCACAAATGGAACATTACAATCACGCATCAAAACGATATCTCTACCATTACTACTCAACACGTTTTAATAGTTCGCACTTCTGAAAATCAAAAATCACAACTCAATACTAGCACATCGCAAACAAATTATTCTCTCAAAATATATCATCCCAGTGCCACACTTGCTCACTCCTCCCTTTAGGGTAATTCTATACACAATATGGTTGTAACGGCTAACCACTCACTAAGATCTTACATGCAATGCTCCCAATACCACTCAAAGCATGACCTAAGCACAAAGGAAATTAATTTACATATTACCTCCATATTCCAACTGCCTCACTTGATCAAAGGGTCCCTATTTGAAGTTCTCTTTCCCCAAATTGGCCTATGAACTTATGTAGGGGTTGCACATCCAAAACCTCCTCAAAACGTTTCCCTTTACCTCTTTCAGGACAACCCCTCTTCCTATGGCCTTTTCTCCACAAAAGAAACATCTCTCAGAAAATCCTTCTTGTCCATCCTGAGGGACAAAATGCTTTTGCGGCCCTCGATAATAGTACCTATAACCTTGTTACGGTGATGATCTTTCCCCAACAGCACCATCTCCTCCAGACCTACTACCATTTGTAACACCCCGCACCCCCAAAAAGGGAACGTGGAGCGATACTTCAATAAAACTAACCAATTCCACAATCGATAAGGTATAGAGCATCTAAATAAAACCTCAAAAAAAAATGAAACCACTAATCTCAATTCTCCTATTAAATACAACAAATGTCTCCCGAAATAATACAACTATCTATCTCGAAATAAAATAAATTGCCAATGCTTTATACAACAAAATAAATACAAATCTTCTCATATGTATGCTCAAATAATCTCCCCAAAATAACCAAACTAAAATAAATCTCCAATAAGTCCATAGCGCCCAAATTTCTTACTTCCTTTAAATGAAGATGATACTTCTGACAAGGTAACAATGTCGCATTCATCACATCGGTAAAAGTCAATAATGTCGGATCCCTAACAAATGTTGTCGAATTTGCCAATCTGAACCTCCCAAGAACTTCACTATTTGCTTCTCCTCCGTATTTACCTCATTGGGCACAAAATTCATCAATAAAGTTTATTCTTCTTCATACTCAGCCACCGTTCGATCACCTTGAGTCACATCCAGAAATATCCTCCTTATCAAATGACTCTGACATCACTGCCTCAGAAGACACCTGAGAAAAAAGCAAAGGACAACCATAATTGGTATCAATCATCTTCTCCACCTCATCTCCGTCTGAATCATAGAAGGAAAATACTTCCAGTCAAAGCGTACCCAAAAATGTTCTATGGGTATTCCATCTCTCTGCTCTGATGTGATGACTGATTCCCACCATTGGGGAGATGTACCCGTTAGTTTAAAGGTGATGAGTATTTGTTTCTTCACCTCACTGCATTCAACCATCCGAAGGTGCCTTTGTATATCCTTCTTCCACTAACTTGCAACGATTGCATCAGCTCCCCCCCCTCAAAAATTTTAGAGGATGTACTTTCCTAAAGGCTTCTAGTACTCTTTCCCAAGCAAATGGCCCTGGGTGGTCATGAGCTATCAGAACTGAAGGATGATGTGCCATCACAACAATGCAGCATCTACTGCTTGTGCCACCATATTGTCAACTTTGGCTGCAGTCACAGTCCCTTGAGGCATTTGGGGTTCTATGTTCTCAGCCCTTCTATTTGGCATGCCTGGATGACCTCTTCTCGGTGGCCTCTGAAGCAAGATCAACTGTATCAGAATGCCATTCAAGTGATTACACATCGCAGAAGGAAATATAGGCATAGTGAACACAACAGTCCTAAATATAGGGCTCTACTTCATGAATGCTTACGAAAGAACACAGAAAACTGGTACAGATCCTAAGACACTAGAACCTGATGCTCTGATACCACTTATGACACCCCTCTTATAATAATAACGGGTGGCTAGCCCTATACTAAAATAAATCAGGAATCTCAAGTCGATCATTCTCAGCATCTACTATCGAGACTAAATAAACATAGCTAACCACCCAATAATACAATAAGCAGAGGCCAATTTTTTTTTAAAAAACATATAATGAATATCATACCAACAATATAGCAACTACCGAACAAGATAAAATTTACGCATGTACCATGATAACAGAAAGCAATCCTATAATACAAGATAAGTGCAACAAAAAGAAATACCCGAATAAGCTGTCGGGTCACAGACAATACAACATCCAGAGAGAAATATAAAAGCACTATATATAACCCTTGGGTATAAACTCGATATACAGTGGATCCTTATCTATATTTACAAAAGAAAGGAAGTGGCTATAACAAAATCATGCAACAGTCCGTATTTGCTACAACTCTGAGGACACTGGATAGAAAGCATCATTGGCGTCCTTACGGTGGGACACCTATAATATATTACAATATATATATAGTAAGAAAGAAATATAAACAGGTCAGATCCCGAGGTGTGAAAACATTTTATCAAGTGCATTAAAATGCATAATAATTATAAATGCACAATTTCATAATTAAAGTGGAGTCCCACTCTCGTGAGACTCAAACTAACCCCTCGACTAAAGCGCGCACCTAATGGTATGCTCATGAACTATTTAAGTAAACTACTCGACTTATTATGGGGACAATTTCAATCTTAATATCACATAATCTACACCCGCGTAATCCACTATCTCAGGTATAAACCAAAATCTTCTCACTCTATCATTCTAAGTTTAGCCCCAACTTATGTGTGAACATATATATATACATACACATATCTGATTAACTTAAAAAAGTTATTAGCCTCAGAATACTCACACATCCTCTTTCTATATTTATAAAAACTTTTCCCCACTCCCAACATTGCGCTATGGTTCGTGCGTGGGACGTCTCTCAAAGCGAAATCCGAACAAGGAACCCCCGGTACACTACTACTTGAAAATGTTGATTATCGAGATCCATTATGCCCTTAGCACACAACACATATAAACTTTAGGGTCTATATAAAATTATTCTAGTTATAAAGCACTATCATTCAACCCTAACAAGCATGTATACCTAACACCCATAATGTGCATTTAAAATATCCAGAACATATTCACTTATATGATATAAATATACTTCACCATGATATCATCTTCCAGGAATTTCTCACTTTATCCCGGCTTACCTGACACCAGACTATTATCACACCGCCCTAGTAATCAAACAAATCATAACGTATGGGAAGCGGTCATAGTTTCGAACCTGAAAGTGAGAACGAATCATACCCAAGACTTCTCACCCAGAATGAAAATCATGCAATAAATATTGGATGACTATGACCTAGGGACTATACGCACCCTGCTCCTCAAGCTAGGGGCCTCACTCTCATCGTGTAACTTTCCATGATAGCATGTGCTAGGTATGCTCACATAATAAATATATATATCATTCAAACTAGATATACATGCTATCACATCATATATGTACAAACCATCACACAAGGTATATACATTCACACTATATATATATATATATATATATATATATATATATATATATATATATATATATATATATATATATATATACACACACACATACTATCTCCCGTACGTATGGATAAAAGTAATGAATTCGGCTATATGTATATAACTCTCATTATACTAATCAATGCTATAACGCATACCTACCCAATTCATTTCATTAAACGATCCCTCACTTGAAACTTACTCATCCATCACACCTATGATATGAATAGTCTTCCAATTAAATCAATATTAAGGATACTATCTCATAACCGAATGTATATAACAATCATCATACACACATTTACTATATCCGGATTCCCACTAATATACAATAATCATCCTGGATATAAGTATAAACACAACTTATTCTAGTCGATAACACATTAAATCATTCTTAATTTAGATTACAGTTCAGTTGCTCATATGAACTCTTAACAATATTTCATTTATGATTTTCTACTCAAGTTTAACTTCACTAAGGGTACACGGCATCCCTCTCATTGGTCCCTAATCATATTTAAATAGAAATCCCGTTGCTAAGAGGATTCAACACAATAGTCAACATAATAACTCCAAGTCATACTTTCACAACCTCCACAATGAGTCCCCAACGTCACATCGTATAATAACATACATCTACTCTCAAAGTAGGATTCCCATCACCAATATGATTCCCCATTAAATCAATGCAATAACTCCAATTTATACCTTCCTAAATGACTCGATACGTCCCCAAGATCACATTACATGAGAAACTCACAATAAATCTCCAAAATGTATTTCTCGCTTCATATAAGAAGGATCCAAATCGATAAACCGAATAGAAACGAAGTAAAACTCACTCTAGAAAACTTCTTAAAATTGCCCTATTTCCGAATCGATTCGGACCAGTCCGAATCCATTCGACCCTAAAAGCAAATCGATTCGCCCCTAATATGGATCGATTCGGTCCAAAAGCCCTGTAAGTCTGTCTTAGGCCTAATCGATTCAGTTTTGGGTTCGAATCGATTCAGTCACACAGATCTGTAAGTTTAAAACATTCTGAATCGATTCGCAAAGGGGGCAAATCAATTCGGCCTGTTCAGCAAGCTTCGAAATGGTTATTTTCTCCAAAATCAAAATTTCCAAAACCCAATTATATCATCTTCCATCCCTCAATCTTTAACCCAATCATGTTTATAACATCAAAACTCATTATATAAATCAACCTAACTAATTATACCACCTCAAATCCATATACACACACCTCAAATGCAAGATTTAACCAAAAATCTAGGTTTTGACATATTAACTCAAAATCCATTTGTTTATCCACAAATCATGAAATAAATGACACACATAAATTATTTGGCAATTTTAATCACTTGTCTCAAAGTTGTAGAGGTTGAATCGTCCTTAAAATCACATATTGGCCGGAATCTCCTAGCTTCTTCTCTTTCTCTTCTCCCTTTCCTCTTCTCTATCTCTCTCTATCTAGGGCTTTCTCATTTTCAAAAATGAGATTGTTATCTCACGTAGGCCTTATAAGCCTTGTCTCCAAAATATCCAACTTTAAATGATAATACACTCTTTAAATGACTCGTTTACTCCAATTCGAGTCAAACTACCTTAAAATATTCCGAAACCGAAATAAAACCCAAGGACAGTCATTTTGACTATCTTGACCCATCCAGGATCAACCGTGCACTCAAAATCGTCATCCGAAACACTTTATAACATCCTCAAATTTTAACCTCTATTGCCAAATTTAAAATTCTCCAATTCAAATAAATATTATTTCTCCCAAAATAATTAAATTCCTAGTCCTCAAAATTACGGGGTATTACATATTCCTCATTGATATCGCCATTTGTCTAGGATTCAAAGGGTCTAATAATGTAGTAGAGTATGAGGCAATTATTGTTGGCATCAAAAGAGAAATCATCATGGGATCATAAGACATAACCATACAATGTCGTTCTCGCTTAATCACTAATAAATTAAATAGGGAATATAAATCCAAGGATACTAAGAACAAATACATAAATATCCTCAAGATCCTCAAGTCGGTGTTATATAATAATTCTTGCGGAACTACAACGTTTAAGTTGATGCCATAGTTACATTGGCCTCAACAATTATCATTGATCTAAATAGGACTATTGAGGTTGAATATATATATATATATATATATATATATATATATATATATATATATTTCAACCCAACCCTATAGGATAGTAGTGGTACTTAGGTCTTTGAATAATTATAAATGGGTCGGGCAAGGCCTACTCCAATGGAATCTATCTACAAGGAAATAATATCTCAAGAGGAAGAATAGAGGCTAAAAAATAACTTTAAATATGATAATGATGTTTCTAATTGCAATAGTGAGCAACTAATGCTTAAATACAACTTTATAATAATACATAAAGGAATGGACTACTTGATAACAGAGTTTCTTTGAGAGAGGAGGGATAAACACCTCAATATATAGGAAATAACATGTAGAGAATATATGTGTAATAATTTGTTCAGAGTAATAGTATTGATTTTATTTTCTCTGTATTGGTAAATTTCACCTAATGCTCTATATGTTACAAAACATTATGTTTGAGGTGGCACTTGCCCACAAAAAGGATATTCCATTATGACAATGATCTAAGAAAACTTTTATCCTTATTACTATTTGTCACTGTCTACTATGATCTCTTTGTTTTTAGGTGACACCTAGTATAGTAGTCAATAAAAATTAATGTTGTTGTCCATAACACCAAAAAGTACTATTTTTTAGTTTATAAACGGTTTATTGGTGAACAATTTTAAAATTTGCAAGTGGCCTTGACAGTCAGTCCGTATTTTATCTTTTAAAATATCTTACGAGCATTCATTGACTACTCATTACTTAAGTAAATGTGTACTATGTAGTGTGAGTAAGTCTGAGTGACCTCTTGGGTCTCTTGACTAAGTATTCTCTCTTTCATAAGATATTGAAGTGTTTGATCCTTATCTTTCTCAATAAGATTTATCTCCCAACCTCCAAACCAAAACTCTCGAATGGGCTCAACTGATCATCTGCTTTATACCTTCTTGCTTTGAAGGCTTGTTTCTAGGTAAACCTATTTAAAATAACATAGCTGAGTGTTAGTAAGGTAAGTTCTCGTCAACTCATTTATGTGTTTATCGAGTGACTGCTCATAATTTTCTTCCTTAGGCATCCAAAGGGCTACTAGTGCACTTGATATTCTTTTGAGAAATGACTTGGGTCTTCTCATGTAACCACCTTGCTGGAAGTGATTTCTTGTCCTGTCGAGATGACTTGGGTTTGCTCATGTAACCTTATTGCTAGTACTACTCGCATGACTTTTAAAGTTGTCTTCGTTTGCTCGGAGACTTATACTTTTTATTCTTTTTTATTTAGAGCTTTGGGAATTTCTCATACATCCCACTTTATTAGGTACCTCTCGTGAAACGTTTGAATAATTATCTGGTTATTTGTGTATAACCTATACATTATCCCCATAGTGTAGAAATCGCTCACTATTTGAGCGAAGAGAGTTGTGCATGAAATGTATTTTTAGCATATTATAAGGATTTATGTCATCATTACTTTCTTGCATTGCATTTAATGTTATGAGACCCTTAGTTCTGTTGGGCACATTTCTTAGTACTTTGAGAGGCCACGTGTCATATAAGCGAGGCTGACTCACAATTCGAGTAATCATTGACCCTACATTCATCTGTTAGCATAATTTTTCCTTCGGAATGTTTAAATACTCCGAGGTTTTCTATTCAAACTTCCACCTTCATTTTAAAAGTAATAGAAAGATAAAGCACCAGTGTGCTTCGTGTATTTGCCTTATATTTATATAGTTCCAATTATGTTTTCTTCAACGCTTTTTGTTTTAATGGCTTCTTCTTCTAACGTTGTTTCTTTTGTTGTTTCCACTTTCACTACAGAAATGTTGATGAGTTCTTTTCCCATCTCAGTTAATGTAAAGACTTCGAATGTCTCTCCTTCTACTATTATTTCCACCACTGACGGTGATGTTGAGGATGTTCAAGAAAGTTCTGGTGGTTCTTCTACCATTACCAAGGCTCATCATAAGTATTTAGAGATAATATCTGCGAGATATTTCACAAGCTATAAGTTCCTCCTTTTTGGAAATGATAACCTCAAGGGGTATGAGGCCGAGTTTGTTGCAAAAGTGGATAGGTTGCCACTTCATGGGTTTGTAGAATCTTATGATGTTTCAGTTGTTTTGGCCGATAATATCCTTAAGAATAGAATGGATAAGGGTGATTTCCCCTTCTCCAATATTAACGTTGTTGTTTATGGTGGGGCTCTCAAGGAGTGGGAATTTTGGGTGGATTATGTCATGTCCATCAAATTATCATACAATTATCAAATGGCTTGATCTTGAAAGAGCCCTCAATAGCTTGGAATATTGCACGATCAGTTAGAAGATGAGAAATCTCAATACCTTAGCATCTTATTGGATCATTGACAACCACAGTTTCGTTACTCTTTAGGGGATTTATCCATTCTGGAGGATATCTATGAGCTCATATATTTATCTCTCTTGGGACCATATATTTACTGAAGGATTTGCACATGCTGAGGAGAAAGAGAGATGTGCGAGGAGTTGCACTATTCATTTCGGGCATGCATTTTCTCTATTGGATTTAAGGTTACTGGCACGAGTAATCACTCATCTGCCAAGTGGTAGAGGTATTAGTTCAGGGACTTTGAGCTCTTATCCAGGAATAAAGCTTAGACTAAAGTGCCAAAGGGACAATATGGCCTGAAATTGGGTGTAAAAGTCATATTTTTTAGTTCTTTATGAATCTATTGCCAAGATTTATATTTCATGTGATACCCAATGACTCCCCTTGTGAGTTTTTATTCAGTCTTATTTTTAGGCTTGCTTATGGAAAACGTGTGCCACTCGTCTCTATTACCTTTGGCTCAATGTTTACTTAATCATACTGGACACATGTCGATATAGAGAGATTACATGGTTGATATGATGTATTCAATTTCATCAACTCATTCATTCAACTATTTTTTTGTTCAAACGGTTCCTAAATTGGAGTCTATTCCCTCACTCATTGTCTATACCTACTTCTTGTATTGCTAGGTGGAATCGGAAGACGCCTAAGAAATCACTTAGCCTATTATGTCTAACATCAATGAGTTTTCCTTCCTCTCCTACTCGAAAATAGTGGGGGTATATTCTCTTGGGGTTTATTTCTTATTATTTCTCAAGTTTTTAATTCCCCTACCTATATAGAGTCCGTAAAGGATTGGCCTCATATATGTACTATAACCTTAATGATTCCTTGAATTATCATATCTTTGACTGAGTTTGGTCAAGGAGAGGAATTTTATCATGCTTCCCGAGAGAGGAGGCAACATGGCTATGATCATTGCACTTACTCCATTGATTTCCCTACTAATCACTCACCTAGTGAGTTGTACTTGGAATATTATTCAAATTTTACTCCTGAGGGTAAGATGAGCATGATTACTCATTTTGGTAATTTCCCCATCCCTTCTCGTTATTATCTTCCATCTATCAACCTCTAATTGTTTATCTTATGGAAACATCAAGTTGAACTTATTAAGAATTTATTCAAAATTCCCCTCATAGTCATTCATTGAGGGGACTCTCAAATATTCATGGCATTAAAACAAAGTTCATGAGAATCCACTTAGACCAAGTTAATCCTAATTCGGTAAATCCCATGTATAAGGAAACCATTTATTGAAATCATCAAGGAGCAAAGACTAAGAAGGTAAAGGCCAAGAGCAAAGCTAAAAATTATTCTAAGGGGAAAAAATAACCAAACATGAACGTTTCCAATTTTGTTCCTCTTGATATTGGTGGGACTTACATGCCCCTATCCCCAGCCAAAACTCGAGTAACCAAGTAGAATAGGTGAGCAACTAAGGAACTGGCTTTGCTGCCTTAGTAAACTAAAGATCTGACACTGATACCTTTGGTATTGAGGAAACTTTTTAGAATGCTCATAAGCATGGTTATGAGTTCGTTGAAGAAACTATCTCTCAATCGTCAATTGTACCAACTTCTCCACCTATAGAAGGTATTATTTTTATTCCTCCTTTACTTAGAAACACAAAAGTAATGGAGATACGAGTGCTCACGCAACACTATGTTCACCTAAGGAGGAATTTGTTGATTACGGATGTACTCATTCCTATTATAATGATATTTTATATTCAAATACCATTGATTCACTTGCCCTCATTGAATATCACTTGACCAATGCTTCATATTTTTTATCAACCATGAGGAACCTGACATTGTATCAGCAGCATTCTTCTAGTGACCATGATGAGTCTATGATATATTCCCCCACTACAACTAGACTAATCAGTGGGACATTTCCATACTGGTAAACTCTCCACTGAGAACCTATAAGTTTTTAGCATAATGATTATTCAAATTTATCTTATTAGTCTTCATTATGCAACTAATTTCATCATTTTCAATTTTATAAGGTTTTTTCTATGGGGAAAAGTGGATTTTCAAGGGTAAGCATAGTTCAATTGTCTGCCTCTTCACATTCATCCTCTTGGTGGTCCCATTCAGAGGGTAATAAACTCTATATTGGTATCTTCCTTGATCTTAGCACGAGATGTATGTATCTTTTTGTATCTTTATTTACAATTTTTCTAATGTAAGTGTTCATTATTTGACTTTACATTTTCTTACCTTAAACTTTTAATTATATTCCCCACAATTATGGGAGTTCTTCTATAACCATTCATACTACTGGTCGTGTAATCATCACTTCTCGTGTATTTAAAAATCTCCATTTTTGTGACATAAAAATTTCAAACTTTATATTTAATTTTTCTTAAATGGGTATATATATGTTGCACCTTACATGTTTGCTTCTGGCCTAATTATTCCTTCAAGGGCGAGTAGTTCATCTGACTGGCCCCCATCCAATGCTACAACTATCTTCAGAGGGGTACTTTCGAGCACTTTTTAAATTTGTAAGGGCCTTTGGCGAGTGGTCCCCTTTCATCGGACGGTATTATTTTCCCCACTGGGGTAACTATCCCATAGTTTCCACTTTATAGTAGAATTTTTATCCTCTAATATGTCTTCCCATGGATAACAGATCTCAGGTCCAAGCCCTTTCTACTCAGTCAATCATTAGCATGGCTTTGGGTGGACCCACATTACCTATTACTCTTTTGGAGAGGGTAACTAGTGTTTAAAATTTAGCATGATTGATATACACCTTCAAAATGATCTTTATAGCAAGCATCAATTTGACTATATTTTTTGACACATTTTAATTCTTTTACTTTTTGTTGACAGGGTTCTACGAATGATCATTTCCTTCCTTCCACTCAATCTATCGGGTCTCGAACAAGTGATATGATTGACTTGGGCATTTCTCCTTCTACGCGGGTTCCTGTACACATGCTCATCCACTTTCTCATTCTCTTAAGCTTAACATGTTGATCAACTTCTCATATATTTTGTTATCAGACTGAGATTATAATTAGCTCGAGCATTTCTATTTTTTAGGAGGGTCAGGTACCAGACTAAATTTCCTTGCACCCTTGCTCGTACTTGGTAAATTTACCTTTTGTGACTAACTTATTTTTTATTTTTAGGTTACTCACATACTAGATTTAAGTTCTCATATGTTGTTGGGGCCACTCATACTCATACTATCATACCTTCATATTTACTTCTTTATTTTATGCAAATTCACGAGTAGTCACTCGTCTTGATTCCTTATCTTTAGTCAAGTACTACGGGAGATCCTTTACCTATGAAGCCTCAGGCATTAATCTTCCATACCCTAGTATTTACTTGATTTTATTGTGAAAATGTTTGAGTAGTCACCTTTTATGTTTCCTTATTTTTAGGTGAGTATCACAAGCGCTCCTTTGTCTGAGGAGCCTCATTTATTAATGTGACATACCTTAGTATTTACTTGCTTTTACTGTGAATGTTTTTTAGTAGTAACTCATCTTTTTTCCTTGTTGTCAGGTGAGTACTAAGAGTGCTCGTTTATCCATGGAGCCTCGAGTATTAATCTAGCATATTGTGGTATTTACTTGCTTTTATAGATAAAATGCTCGAGTACCAACACGTCATTTTTCTTTATTTTCAAATTAATTTTACGAGTGATCCTTATCATGTGGAGCCTCTGGTATTGAATTATCGCACCTTTTTATTTATTTATTTTTACTGTGTAAATACTTACTATGTTACTTAATATGTTTCGTTGTTTTAAGATTAATACTGCTAGTGCTTCTATGTCTGTGGAGTTTGATGTACACTTTTGCCTCTTTTGTTTTCGCCTTATTATTATTTTCACAAATGAACATTTCACTAATGTATTACTTTGTTTGTAACTTTTTAGGTCGAAGAGTTGAGCTTGTATCCATTCCTATTTCGGATCTATCTTCCCAAAAACAATTAGGTTTATTGATTTATAGTCAGTCTATTATGTTCGAATATTATTCCAACATGTGCAATATTTTTCTTATAGGGGAGGGACTGAAACCAGTGCCCGGATAGCATGATTACTCCAATAGGCATGAAATTGGTTCCTCTTTATGCCAATTTTCTTGGCCATTCCATTTCTTCACTTACCCTATTTATCCTTTAACTCTTATTATTGTAAGGAGAAGGACAAGAGGGAAGAAGTTGAGAAAGCTGATGCGGAGGATCTAAGGGTGATGAAGAGTCTGCTTCTAGATTTGATACCATTTTTTTAAATAATGGTTATAACTTATTAGATATGGATGCTCTAGACATGAGTTTAGAGTACTTATGATATCACTTGAAAAAAATCCGAGAGGAAGACTAGCATATGGTAGATCTAATTTTCGAGAAGCACCTAGGGACCTTCAATACTCACTTTGTTCGCAATATAGACGGTATCTCTATTGAAAACTTAAAGATACTCTTCAGCCATATTTGTCACTTCCTAAAGATTCCTCCGAGTGAAATAACTACTACTTTTACCAGTAATTTCCCGGTCACCTTTAAAGACTTGAAAAATTGTTATCATTTCTAGCTAGACTGGTTGGATGCCTCCAATCGTAATCTCATTCACCCTAACCTAAAAAATCTGACGAGGGATGAAATCCATGAAAACACTCCAGCCAAGAAAGTCATCCGTGAGTAAGAGAATTGAGAGAGCATGCCAAATCTTTGGAGCTTCAACTGGATAAAGTTATCTATAGTGGTTCGGAGAGTGTTGCTCGCATATCTAAGCATGAGGATGATGTACCTCATTATATAATTACTATAGGAAAGAGAACCTTCTATTTCTTATAACATGCAAATAGCCTTATGTACTTCTTTGCTCGTGTATTTTTGTGAACATTTGTAACATACTTGCCTATCTTTCAAATAGGCTATTTCGGTGAAATGAAATGTCTAACGTTATTTATCATGTGCACATATTTTGCACATTTATTTCTTTTCCCTTATACCATGGGACTATCTCCTCGCAATTATTTTCAATTTAAAACATTCATGAGTACATTTTATACTATTGTCTTTCCCTTATACTATGGAGTTGTCTTCTCACAAACTCTGTATATTTTCAAATATTTGCGATTAAATGAACACTGACTGAATAAAGCAACACGCTTATACTTTAGGAAGTCACTGGTATGTTTGTCCATTTTCTATGAGATTTTGCAACAATGACTCTATAAGAATATCCTCTCGAAATATTGTGAGTAGGGATAAACTTGAAAATATTAAACTATTACACTTGCTGTATTCTGTCAATAAAATTTAAACTTGGGATTGTATCCCTTCATAATGTTGCAAGGAAATATGGACTCTTAGCAATTTTAGTTCCTTGAACTTTTGGAAATTTTGTACTTCGTTGCGCGATATATTTCATTATGAGGACTTTATCTTGAAAGTATATGCCCTTGAAATATTGTGAGCAGTGATAAGTTTGTAAAGTGACGGAATTGTTTCGTTTACTTTGGAAATTTTATATTTCCTTGCTCGTTAAATTTTATCATTTGGAATGTCTTAAATGTACGTCCCTTTATAGTACTTGCCTGAAAAATTAATCAAAAGAAGACTTATTTCCATGATCTTTGGGAAAAAAAAATAGAAAAATGAAGCATTTTGCTAACATTTTAATAAGTGGATAAATATGATCATGACTTTGTAACGCATCCCCTCGCGTAATCTTGCGAGGAAGCGCGTAAAAAAGAATGACTTGATGGTTATGTAATACAACTAGTAATATAATCAACATTATAAAACCTGGAAATAGAATTGGTCATAACCAAACATGAAGTTTGCATTTTAATTGTATAAAACTTTATATTTTCTAGTGTTGCTCATAGAAAATGAGGGTTTATTTTTCCATATAAAAAGATTTAATTTTCATAAAATGTAAAGATACCTCATGCATAATACATCACGCATAGTATTTATTGACCCACTTGTAGTGATCGACTAGATGCAATCACTCTAAGTCTTCAAAATCTGGTAGTATCCAAATGTTTCGACCCATCTGACCACATAAGTCCCTTCCAAGCCAAGCTTGAATTTGGAAGCGAACATGCTCCTTAGATGATGGGTAAATTCTCATAGAACTAAGTATCCTACCTGGAATGCTCTTGGTTTTACTAAATTCTCATAAGCCCTCAACAGTTGTTCGGTGTAGACCTTAAAATTCTATTTTTCTTTCTCTTTGTGCTCATCTAAGGCTTCCAGTTACACGTGCCTTTGATCAAGTAAAAAATAATGACTTAAAACCAATCTTAAAGAGGGCACTTACAATTCCACCAGAAGAAAATTTATATTCCATAAACCAAAGAGAAAGAAGTAAATTAAATTGGTTTCATTTTTGAAGTTTTGTAGGCCCAAAAAACCATTGGCAATTTTTAATCCCATTTTCCAGGGGAATCCTTTAGTATCTTCTTTGATTCGTTAATCATGGTTTATTAGTTTCCTCTACCTGCCCATTTTCTTTTCGATATAAAATGGTTGTACTTTTTAAGATGATATAATACTTGTCAGTGAGGAGTTACTTCTCTTTGCAAACACATTATTTTCCATTTTTGTGAGGATGGCTTTTGGGATGCCAATACTACAGATAAGTATTCACATATGAATTGGGTGACTACTTAAGCAGTTATCCTTATAAGAGGAATTGTTTCTTCCCACTTAGTGTACATCTTAGCGGCTACTAGGATGAATACTTTTCTAATAGAGTCTAGTTTAATGTTTCCCACTATATCAAATGTCCAAGTGTGGAACGGGTAAGTACCATGTTCACTTTAGAGTCTAACTGATGGGGCATGTACCATGCTCCCATTTTCTTGACAACATATATACCTCTTCACATAATTGATAGAGTCTACTGCTATTATAGGCCAAAGTATCCTAGAGTCGTCAACAACTCCTATTTCTTTACTTATCCTATATGGGAGGGTTTGTGAGATTCTTTCAATATTTTTATCTCTTATTTTGTTAGCTACACACACTAAGTATTTTTTGTGCACTTTCCTGTACAATTTTTTTTAACTAATTAGAATCGAGTAATCATTTTCTTTAGGTAAATATCATATGCTCACTTGATCGGTAACTCTCCATATTTGATTTAAGTTATGTAAGGTTTTCTCTAATCATCCATCTCTTCAGCAAAATTAGCTTCTGTTGACTGGTCAAACTGGGTCTAGCACATCAAACAAGCCTTCTGCAGTCGACGAGCCTCCATGTGTATACTAGGACATGAGTAACTTTCTCGTTGTAGAGGCCTATAAAGTATAACATATGTGTCCCCACAATGTGTCTCATTTTTCATCTTCTCATGAGACTATTCTTTTCCCACGCACCTTCCCAAGTATCTCCCAAGACCTTTGAAGTAGAGCGTGCCTTGAAGCATTTTAAAGCTCGCTAACTCTGATAACTTCACCTTTTCATCATGGGTTTCCAGCTACATGGCTATAGAGGCTCTTTAGTCAGTGGGCCCTTTTCTTGAAAATAAACATTTCACCATTATGGTAACAATTCTTATTCAAATGGTTATTGTCACTTCGGGGCAATTTTTGTGAGGGCATCGAGATGTCTATTCATCACCCTAGTATGTAGTTCCACCTTGATAATCAAGAATTGATTTAACAGGCGATCAAAAAAATTTCGGTAGGGAGAAAAGTTGGCAGGATTGAGACTTATCTCTCCATTTACTATCTTAACAACAAGGTCATAAAGCCCTCGTATTCATAATACTCTCACCCCCTTTCTCAAAGATTCTAACAACCCAAGATGAGTGCTTCATGTTCACCTTAATTATTTGGGAACTTGAAGTCCATCTTATAAGAAAGAGTAATTTTCTCTTTGTTATTATATAGTATGATTATTTCTCCCCTGATACCTTGTGCACATGAACCATCAAATCACATCTTCCATCTCGTTAACCAAATAGGCTTGAAAATTATCCCGTGGTAGCTCCTCACTCTGAAATTCAAAATTATGATTTGGAAAATTAGTGAGGAGATCTTATAAATATTGACTTTTGATAGACTTTGGAGCAAGGCATTTCAAATCATATTCTAAGCGTATAGGAAACACCTAGCTTCTCGCCCTATCAAAATTATTCTCATGAGAAGTTAGTTAATAGGATCACACTTGGTGATATTATGCATAGTAAATGAAAGAAGGAATTACCTAACCTTATGATCCACGAACATCAAGTCCAAATAATGTCGTTTCACACTCATATGTTTGAACTCATTCCCTGATATCGCTCGGGATAAATAATATACATTTAGTTCCTTTCCTTCTTTCTCATGGGTTAGTAAAGACTCAATCGACCATTCAGTAGAAGTTAGATATAAAAGAAAGATCATATCTGCTCTTGGGGAATCGTAGTTGAGGGAGAGGCCAAAACCTATTTAATTCTTTTGATTTCTTTCTTTTTCTCATCCCCCCATACCCACTTCACCTTATCTTTCATTAGTGGTGAGAATAAATGGATGATCTCTGCCAAAGATGGTATCAATCGTTTTAGATAAGAAACTTTACCCAAGAATATTTTGAGTTACCTTTGAGTTTTTGGTGGTTGTGGCATTAAAATATTCGATTTCTTATCAACATCCATCTATACACTTGGCATGTTGACCAAAAAACCCGAGAATTTACTTGCAGTGCACCCAAAGGAACTTTTAGAGGGATTCATCATCATCTTATACTTTTGAAGGCATTCAAAAACTCTTCTTAGATTTTGGATGTCTCTGGTCTCTTTCTTGGATTTCACCACCAAGTCATACACATAGAGTTCAAATATATCATGAAAGAAATCATGAAATATTGCCATCATAGTTTGGGGTATACTGTCCTAACATTCTTTAAACCTAACGAAATAACCATGTAGTGTAAGTTGCCTAGAGGAGTCCTAAAATTTATCTTTTATGCAACTTTAGTATCCATCTTGATTTGATTATAGACAATATACCCATCCATTAATATGTACATTTAATGTATGACAGTTGCATCTACAAAGCTATCAATGCTTGGTAATGGAAATTCATCTTTGGGACATGCGCGGTTTAAATCTTTGAAATCTACACAAATTTAAATTTATTTTTATCTTTCTTGGAAATGGTCACAATGCTTGAATTGAAACATAATATTGGATGGGCTAGATAAATTCGAAAGCGATGAACTTCTCCACTTTTACTTTAATCTTCAAATCTAGCTCAGCTTTGTAATTGCACGTGGCTTGTCTCACCTGCAAAACATTGGGTGAAATGTTTATTTTATGAGCACTGACCTCCATGTTAATGCTTGAGATTTTCATATACTTCTATGAAAACACGCAAATGAATTTATTGAGAAGGTTGATAATTTATTCTCATTTCTTAAACATTGGGTGAAATGTTTAATTTATGAGCACTGACCTCCATGCTAATGCCTGACATTGTCATATACTTCCATGCAAACACGCCAATGAATTCCTTGAGAAGGTTGCTAATTTATTCTCATTGCTTTGGATTAGAATTTTTAGAAATGAAGATGACCCTCTCGTCCCCTCCATCTTCCCCCAAATTTAAATCCTCGAGTTCTTGGACCTTCTCTCTGGGTCAATAGAGACAACAATATTCAATACTCAAACTTGTATTAAATGGGATCTGTTACAACATAAATGCACTAAGAGTACAATAAATAAGTGGAACTAGTAGGCAACCTAGTCGGAGGGAGAAAGAGTAAGCACTCCTGTCATAATAAAGGCAAGGAGGGAACATAAGGATTAGTAAATTCTCAATGATACTGGTTTCAATGGAAGCAAAGGTAATGTTTAAGAAATAAATTTTCTCACAACTAACACTTGTGTATAGTGGAAAACTAATAGTAATTCTTAGTTCAAATTGTCGTCCTTGTAAACTATGTTTTTAAGGTTATACGGGAGCAAGGTCACTCAAGTGACCTTGCTGGAAATAAATCTGATTAACCTTCATTAAATGCTAAGGTGCCATCTCATTAATGCTAACGATATTGCATTAAATGCATGGGATATGGTATTTTGGAGGGAAATGACCGTACTAATCAGAA
Source organism: Sambucus nigra (assembly GCA_949130495.1). NCBI lineage: Eukaryota > Viridiplantae > Streptophyta > Magnoliopsida > Dipsacales > Adoxaceae > Sambucus > Sambucus nigra. The sequence goes on along the minus strand of OX422218.1, from coordinate 445,296,794 downwards.
GCATGGTGGCATTAATTAGGATGTGATGTGACCGGCCAAAGGTTTATCTTAAATGGCTAGAAGATACAAATTTATTAAATGAACTCACTATCCTAGTAATAAACCCACTTGAGTGCTATTACTTTGAGTTCCTTAATGTCAGTTGTCATGGCGTCATAAAGTTGGTGAATAGTGACTTACACAGGGTGTGTTGTCATGTCAATAAAAAAAGTGGTTCATCAAATCAATATTTCTCGGTTGGAGGTCGCTCGAACATATTATGAACTGTTTGTGTTGACTAAGAGGTTGTCTCTGGATGATTGTCTAGGATTGCTATCCCTAGAGGAGGTTCCCCTAGACATTGTAACTAGAACAACTATACTTGCTAAACAAGGTTTTACCTAAGTGTGCTAAGAGGGTTAGTTATTACTTTCCCAACATTTCTTTTCTCCCAATCCTCCAAACCAAATACCTACGACATTCCCAAGGTGAGGTTGTTCCATAGATCATGTAATCTCCCCCATGTCCTTCCAGGCATGGTCCCTCGAGGGTATCGAACGTCCTTATAAATATTACAAAGTAAACCTTTACAAGTAATAATCAAACATAAGATCATGTACCAGTACATTGTGATTCTTGTTACATATTTTGTGTTTTGAATGGGCTTGATCTCTATGGAAGGCCTTTCAAAAAACCTTAGTCTTCACTATGTTATTAGCGTTTCGCTAAGTACAAGATCGTCTTAGCTAATCAATCTTGAGTTTGGACTTCCCCGTACATTTACCTCTTCATACAGATATTTACTTACTTCGTGAAGAAATATCTGTAAGAAATACTTTTAACGATCTTCTAAACACCTGTAAGGAGGGGTTATTTCAAACAAACAAATAACACATTATAGTAGGTATGAAATTTAATTCGTGTAAAGAAATGTAAGCGAGGAACTTTATTACTTTTCCCTTCGACCAAACTTGTCTTTGAAAAACCTTTGACCCCAGAAAAGGTGACTATCTATTGATAGCATATTAGGGTTACTTGTGAGATAATTTATTTGGGGAGTGAGTAATTGTCTTTTCAAATTTCTCCCCAAAATAATTCATCTCCCCAAGTCGGGGGATTTCATTCATGTAGTTTGATTCCCCTGCATGCACCGTCATTGCTTTTGACACTTTGAATTTAATTTGACTGACATACATTTCCCCCCTCTTTACATGTGGAAGCCTGGGGCCAACATGTGCCTCCCTCTCGAGGCACCTCATGCATTGCCGCTATATTGTCATCATTGTGGCTTTTGGGTATGTTCCCCTATGCGCGCGTGTAAGCAACGCGAGGAACTTCAAACGTCGCCACATCAGTTTTGAAATGTCATCACTCGCTTGTCTTCCACGCCTTTTTGCCCCTATAAAAGGGAATACCTAGCCCCCCAAATCTTCACCTTTGTTTTTTGTTTTGCCAATTTATGATTTTAGAGAGAGAGAGAGCATAACCATTCATTCTCCGTTCTTCAGCAACTCATACCTTTCCTTTCCTTTTACTTTGCACCCATAGCCCCCATCGTTATGAAAACCCCTTCTTCCAGGAGCATGTCCCCTAAGACTCACGCTCACCAAACCTAATAGGCGCACTACCGGTGTGTGCCTTATTTTGGTGCATCCGATCACTTCTAGACTATCGTTGAATACTTTTCGGGGGCACTCACCCCTAAGGTAGAGGTAAATTTACTTATGGAGGAGAGATATAATGATGATTATTTTTTTAATATTCCTACTAACATTGTTCCCCTCTTCAAGATTAAGAGGGGATATTAGCCATACTCCAAGGTGGAGTTCTAATAAACTGGTGGCTCGTGTGAGGGTTTAAAAGCCTAAACAGACTACATCTGTAATAAATATGCCGTGAAGATTAATTTAGTGGGCTTGTCTTCAACTTATTAGTAGGGTGATACCCTTGCCAAAAACAACCACACCTTACGAACTTTGGTCTCTAGGTTACTTGGGGAGAGTTCATAATTAATCTGGAGGATGTTTGTGAGCTTGTAGGTTTAGAGGATACTAGTTTTGGCACCTTCTTTGAAGAAGCCCTTTCTAGTGCTGAGAAGGATTTTTGAGAAGAGTTCGAGGTTTTGTTGTGAAAGATTGCATGGTCACTTACTACAAGTATACATTCTAGGAGGTAATTCGATATTTCTTACACGTTAAGAAAAAAGTGAATGCGAAGGCTCACGAGGCTGCTAAAAAGAATCCCAAGGGCAAACAAGTGGTTGAGATGCCTCCTACAGGAAGCAGATAAGATATGGATATTGAGCTTGAAGGGTACATATGGGTTGTATTTTCTAAAAAAAATCTCCCAGGCAAACCCCATGACTATCCTAGGAAGGACCTCATAAATATGGTCGTTCAAATGGCCTATATCGTCAAACTCCCTCTGGCTGCCATAACTCTGGGCTCACTATGCACTTTCCTTGATTGATTTTAGGATTATTTTGTGCACATCCTTGGCAGGTTTGATGTTCTTGACTATGCCAAACACATCCTCCTGGCATCTTTTATATATACCCATTTTCCTGAGTATGATCCATTAGGAAGCTATCCCAGTTACATGATATTAAAGTTCCTTGTATATGTTGTTGGAACCATAAGTAGTCTAAGAATACTTCTAGACCTTGATTGACGATGTTAAAAAGTTTGATTGCCGCCCATATATGGGTACTGATTAACTTTTTACCAACTCTTTTTCCAAAGAGACATCAAGGCCAATCATCCAAATCGAGGAAGTATATGCAAAGCATTTCCCAGTGAGCAATGTCCCCTTGGTTCTTGTCCCATTATTTATCTTTTTATACGAAATGGTCATCCTTCTACTTAGCTTACTCCCTAATCGTGTGGCTATGCAATTTAGGTATGATCAAGGTACCCCCATGGGCAGACACTTCACCCAAAAGAAGCCCTCAAGCTTTTCTTTTTCCTGCAAAATTTTTCTAACTTCTACTGTTGTTAATCTTACCGCCAACCCTGTGATCCCCAGTAAAGTTTCTCGAGGAGTCAGATCGTCATTTTACCTATATGTGTTTTGGCCCAACCAACTGGGTATATTCCAAACCAATATTCTTCGGTAACCTTGTTATCCTTATGTTGAGAGATTTCCCCCCACTGAGTTGGGTTTGAGAACACTCTCCATTGCTAACTCTTAATTCCTTCTGAGCACCACTAATGATTCTGTTTAGAATGAGCTGGCCCCTTGACTCCCTTAAATAAGGCAGTGGATGAAAGTATAAGGGTGCTCATACTTTGCATCTAGACAAGGAAGTTTTTATTTACCCTAGTACATCGAGGGAAGTCGAAATGGTGGATACTCCATGAGTTGATTCTACTAGGGTGGCTTTGAGGGAAACTAGAAAAATTATATAAAAAGTCCAAGAGAACTCAAGAGGTTCCCTCTATGGAGACTCTTGGATGTACGTTAGCCAAAAAGATTGACCAAATGTTTGAGCACTTGCAGCAAAGCTGGGATAATATTTTGGCTGAAGATAGGGCTTTCACATCAGTGCACATGGTTACTCGACATTTCTCTTATATTCCCATGGTTGTTGAAGGTAGTAGGAGGCGTGGTAGAACTTATATAAGGTTTGTTAGTCCAGTCATGGCTATTCTTGAGGAATCTAAGGAGGGGGTTATTGAAGAGGAGTCAAGGAGATAGATAGAGAGAGAGAGAGAGAGAGAGAGAGAGAGAGGGGAAGAAGAATTAGAGGAAGTGGAAGATGAGTAGAAGCTCATTCAAAAGTGCAAGCTCGACAAGATGGTTTCTACTTCAAATCCCTCTTCACCCCCTCGCGACTACACCATATTGGAGGATATTCTTACTAAAGAAGAGGTATAGTTATTCTCTCTACTTGTAATTTCTGTAATTTCCTACTTTAATACTAACTTTTTGCCTCCCCGAACACAGGTTGATACTCATATTTGTTATCCTAGAGGTGCTAAGGCTGGTGTTGATATCAAGACTTATTTGATGGACCTGGAGATGATAGAGGCCTTGTCTCAGTCTCCTGATATTCGCATAAAGGCTGCAACTGCTCCTACAAGACTCAAGGTAACCGTGAATTTCCCTATAGAGGTAGTTGTTAACATTTATGATGTTAAATCCGGTAGTGGATATTCGCCTGACTCTTCCTTCTTGCATAACTAGGCTTCCCTCATGGAAGAAAATGAGGAAGATATTATTGATTCGGGTACTGTAAAGCCCCACATTAGTGTGACATCTGCAACAATAAAGACGCTCCTCATGTAACTTATATGATTAACTTCCAAATTTTATGTGCTCCTTGTGCTAACCTTTGTTTGTTCTATTTATCATTATAGGTTGTTTTGCCTGAGTAGGTTGCTGAGGTATCTTACCTAGAATCCATTCCTGTTTTGGTCCCCCAGCCAACTAATGACCAAATATTGGTTACCTTGTTTGGACAATACATCCTTAATACAAAGTGAGGTAAGCCTATTACTACAATTGTGCATGTGGAGCCTCTAGTTATTTTACAATAGTCAGTGAATGTTGAGGTAGATCGAGGGTTTCTACTATTGATAAGAACAACCCTATCACTATAGTTAGGTATAAGCTGGTAGTTGAGCAGAATGATCCCTCTGTTGTGCAGTAGACACACAATGAAAAGGAAGATGTTATGAAGATGGAACGAGGTAGTTTGTTGAGGAACCCTAACACCTAATGGAAGGAGTGGTTCCCTCTATACCTCTTCCTATGCCAGACTTGCCTGTTATTGAAGAGGTATGATTTCACCAATGTGTGGATGAAAGTTCATGCATAAACGTCATTAGAACTTCCTATTAATATAGGGATTTAAATCTCCCATAAACGAGGGTCCGACATGCCTAGTAATATAGGACTTTCATCTCACTTAAAAGGATCATGCCCAGTAATATAAGATTTTAAATCTCCCATAAATTAGGGTCAGGCGTGCCTAGTAATATAGGACTTTCATCTTCCTTAAAAGTGTCATGCCTAGTAATATAGGACATTAAATCTCCCATAAATGAGGGTCAGGCGTGCCTAGTAATATAGGATTTTATCTCTTTTAAAAGGGTCATGCTTAGTAATATAGGAAGTTAAATATTCCGTAAATGAGGGACATACATGCCTAATAATATAACACTTTCATTTCCCCTAAAAGGGTCATGCCTAGTAATATAGGACTTTAATATCCCATAAATAATGGTTAGGCGTGCCTAGTAATATAGGACTTTAATCTCCCCTATAAGGTTCATGTTTTATTCTCTTCTAACTTGTATGATTTTTCATTCAAGTTGAGGTCAAACGGTCAGTTGTGCATGAGATAGCAGCTAAGATTACTGAATAGGAAGTTTCTCGAGGGAAGACTGTAGTTGAGTCAGTTGCCCTTGGTGATGCAATGGGTTTGGAACTTAGGATGTGGCCCATGTTATTTGGTGAGATGTCTCGAGATGTTGTGTTTAGACTTCAAGAGGGTGATAGAACTTCAAATACCAAGCCTCATCTGCCAGTGATAGTACTTTTAGTGTGCATCCTCATAAGGCATATCCCCCATGTTTGTGAGGCAAATTCAAAATGATTTCCCCCATATTCTGAATACTATCCCGTGCAAACTAATAGAAAGGCTTTTGGAACGATTCCTTTATACCTTTATTTCTCACATGATCCAACCTTTTCTTGTAGTAATGGCATGCAGATTAATCAGGTTGGCTACTATTTTAGGTGAAGTCTTAACACCCCTTTATAATCGTTAAGTACCTCAACCATCAAAGGGTTTATGGGCAAGATCAACCCTCTTATTAATGATGGGTTTTATTTGTCTTGGTTGCTCACTCTTCTCCGGGACTTTAAAAAGGCTGACATGCTTGTGTTCTATGCTCATCTTCAAACTTTTAACAGCTCACAAGCAGCCATTATTGAAGATGTAGTAAGTTTGGAGTTAGAAATTATCAAGTCTGAAGATAAAGTGGTAGCGGCTAGCGAGTCTCTTGCTAGGGTAAAGGCCAAATTAAATGACTTGCAGTAAATGAGAGAATGACATGAGAAAGATTTGGCTAATTTTCCCAATGATAAAAACCACTTGGAACAAATACTTCCTCAACACCAACATTGCCAGCTCGATTCATCTAATTTATGGTTCATCATGGACGGCCTCGTTGACTAGTAGTTATTCGCATTGTTCCCCCCTCTATTTTTTTGTATGGATTCTCTTGATGTAACTCGGAGATTGCATTTATTTTCCCAGCCACTTATGTACTCGAATCTATTTCCACTTTTTTCTTAAAGTGAATGAAATGGCAAACTTTTACAATTTCTATAATATTGTGCTATGTAAAAAAAATGGGATATATCTTCCAGCAGTGTCTTTGTATTACACTATAATTGTGCCACTATTAATTATGAGAAACATTATCTCATGCAACTTTACAATTCATGCCATAACATGTACAAATACAAGAAAAACAAAGTAAAACATTAAAGGTAGACTAGAAAATGTTGCTAAAAATGATAAATTTTGAGTCATTTGTTGTTTATATTAAAAGTAACATCGTCCTCTAGCTTTGAGATCTCATAGTAGCCCGAGGCATGTTTTTTTCTAACGATATAAGGGTCATCCCAATTTTCCTCAAACTTAGGTAATGAGAGTTCTCGAATATGCCTTGTCCAAGATTTTAAAACTAAGTCCCCTTCTTTAAATTTCCTCGACTTCACTAGCTTATCGTAAGATCAGGATAACTACTTTTGGTACATCTCGAAGTGCCCCATTGCATTATCTTTATGTTCTTCAAGTGCCTTAAGTTATACATACCAGTTGTGAGGAAAGATTGGTATTCATAAATTAAACCTGGAATAAGGTACCTTTAACTTTATTGGAATAATTGTTTCAGCACCAAAAACTAAGGAAAAAGGAGTGCATCCTATAGGTTTCCTCTTAGTCATTATACAGGCCCACAAAACTTCAATTTTCTTATAATCCCAAGTTCTTTGAAAATCTTCCAACATTTTTGCTGGGATATTTATCAAGGTCTTGTTAGTAGCTTCCACCTACCCATTGCATTTTTGATATGCCACAATCGATTTATGGTGGATAATCGAGTATATGTTTGTGATAAACCTTACATCATTATTTCCAAAAGGAGTGCCATTTTCTGAGAGAAAGACCTTCGGAATGCCAAAATAAAAGATAATGTACTCCTTCATAAATCAAGCAACCACCCCAGTTGTGGCTTTCTTCAATGGTATAGCTTCTGCCCATGTAGTAAAACCTTTTGTGGCAAAAAGTATCCAGATCTTCCCCCTTGATGAATGATTTATTGCTCCTACTAGGTTAAACGCTCATATGTGGAATGGAAAGGGAGTAGATATAGAATGTAAGTCCACCTAAGTATCATGAATCATATTCCTATGGAGATGGCATGCCTTTCATTTTTGAACAAACTCCATAGAGTCATTTTCATAGTAGGCCAAAAATACCCCAAAGTCATAAGCTGATTATAAAGCTTGGCTCCCCCATTATGACCTGGCTCATGGGCCTACTTTAAAACTTATTTTACTTCTTCCAACCTCATGCACCTCAGAGGTCTATCATGATAACCTCTTCGATATAGCTTCCCTTATTGAACGTAGTATCAGGATATTCGTCGTTCTATCCTTATAGCATCATCTTTATCAGTCGATATCACCCCCATCTACTAATATATCAATATACGATTTCCATTCGTCCTGTGGTTGATTGATGAAGTTGCACTCAACAGCCTCGTAGAACAACTGACATTTCCCACAGTCTCTCTGTGGCATCGCAGCATCTTGCCTCATCAAAGGCCAAAAGTAACCAGCTCGCTATACCCTTTGATAAGGAATTTTTTTGGTTTCGTAGTTGTCTTCATGAACCTCTTTCAATCTTCTTTCAGCATCCACGGGATCCACACATTTGGACATCTAACCCCTTTACTCTTATAGTACAAGTTTCCCCTAGCAAGAAAGTATTGCATGAGATCAGCCAAACTTGGCGATCTTTCCCCCGTTTCCATCTCCTTCCTTATTTTTCCTCTCCAGTCATTATTATTATTAGTGGGTAACATTTCAAGTTTAGTCAAAGGGAGTTATCCTCTTAGTAATTCAAACCACTGTTGAATCCACACCAAAAGCAATTTTCTAGGAAATTATAGCATAGGCATCTACATGTTTGTTCATTATTTTGGGGTGTCTTTTGATCTTTACTTCGTGGAACTAGCCAAGCATCCTTTGTATGATCATCTAGTAAGGCGCCAAACTCATGTGCTTTAGAGCATACTCATCATTCACCTATTTAACCACTAAGTTTGAGTCTCCTTTTATTGTAATCACCTATATGCCCCTTCAAAGAACTTTTAGTAACCCCAGTACTAGTGCCTCATATTCAGCTTCATTATTTGAATAACTGAAATCCAACTTGAAGGATTGTCGAATTTCTTTTTTGTCTCTGCCCAGAATTATGCCTATTTTCCTGTGGCTGAGGAAAGATTAAACTTGATGCGCCATTCATCTAAGTTAGCTTCCTGGAAATTGGCTTGAAGGTCATCGTCGGGGATCCCTTCAATAAGTGGCTCGAATGTCCTAAAAGGGAAAATGTCCAATAGATCTGCATAAGCTTGACTCTCGATGGCTCGAGGGGCCATGCACTTAAGGTCGTACTTGAAAAGTATTAGTAACCATCCATCTTCCCTGCCTACTAGTACAGTGCTATCAACTAAAAACTTTATGGGGTCACATCTAGTTATAATATGAACCGTGACCGTCAACATATAATGCCTAAACTTTTGTGCAATAAATACAAGGGATAAACAATTCCTCTCAATACTAGTTTATCTGGCATATGGCCCATGTATAATTTGACTTAAGTAATAGACAGGTTTTTCTATACCATCCACCTCTTGATCTAACAGTGCTCTAATGGATCGTTCAGTAGATGTAGGATATATATGCAAAGGAATACTTGCCTTTGGAGGAATCATTGTTTGGGGACATGTGAGAAGATTTTTTAACTTATCCATGGCTTCTTGATGCATCTGTTCCCATGAGAATTTTGACCCTTTTCACAATAACTCCATCATTGGATGAGTCACCTCAGCAAGTCTGGGCACAAATTGCGTCAGGATGGATACTTTCCCAAGAATCTTTTTAACTCTTTCATAGACTTTGGTCTTGCCATGTCAAGGTTGTCCTTTTTCTTATCAAGGTACAATTGAATGACCTTCCGATTCACCACAAAGCCTAGTAACTTTTCACTTGTCACCCCGAATCCACACTTGAGAGAGTTCATTTTCAAGTTGTACTTCTTGTATCGCATGAACACCTTTCTCAAGTCTTCCAATTAAGCAACCTCCTTCTTAGATTTTATCACCAGATCATTAACATAAAATTCCACAATCTTGTGAAAGAGATCATGGAATATGTCCATCATAATCCTCTGGTAAGTGGCGCCCGCGTTCTTAAAAAATAAAAGGCATAACTGTATACATGAAGTTGCCTAAGGGCATTTGAAAGACAGTCTTCTTGGCATTAGCTGGATCCATATTGATCTGGTTATACCACACATATCCATCCATGAAGGTTTACATGTCGTGCCTTACAGTTGTATTTATCAGGCTATCTATAGAAGGAAAAGGAAATTCATCCTTCGGGCATTCACGATTCAAGTCTCTAAAGTCCACACATATTCTTATTTGGCTCTTGTCTTTCTTTCCCACTATCAATATGCTAGACAACCAGATGGAATGCTGGATAGGGACAATAAAGCCCATCGTGAGAAACCTTTGAACTTCCTCCTTGAAATTTAGGTCCATCCATGCTTTGTATGTTCGAGTAGCCTACTTTATTAGGATGGACTATTTAAATACATTCAACTTGTGGAATCTTATATCTTTGTCAATTTCGGGCATCTCGGTGTACTTCCATGTGAATACATCCTTGAACTTATAGTATCTCGATCAAACCTTCCCTTGACGTACCCTCAACATCCTTCGAGATGAATATAGGTCTAGGATCGTCACCTTCCTCAACAAGATCTATGTTCTTTAACTCTTAGATCTGTGGTCTAGTCCTATCTTTCATGCACTCAGGCTCTTCTTTTACCTCCTCCACAAACTCTTGGATGTTGGAGTTGTTAATCATCAAACATTGTCCTTGGTTTTCCACCAGGAAACATTTGTAAATCGAGTCAGCTTCATCACCCAATCCTTCATCTTCCCACTCACACCTTCATAATTTGTAAATGATTTTGTTGTTAGGCAAAATTACCCTCTTGCACTGTCGGGGGTTTTCCTCCCTATGAGGCCTTTTGCGGCTATTTTTTTCCAGCTTCCTCACAGAGAATGTTTTAATCACACTCTGGTGCTAGAAATAATTTTCTATGAAATCAATGTGTGGTGTCATCCTTTCTCACAACTTTATGGATAAATTGGGAAGCCTCACTGCCTTCTTCTCACTTTCTTCTTCCTCATAACTTACCACTGGTCGGGCTAGCGTGCACACCCTTTCTTAAATTCTAAGACCTTTTATGCCTCTAGTATACTTTATAATCATAGTAGCTTCTTCTGTTAACTCAGTGTAAATATCATCATCTACTAGATTAGCCTCCTCTCTTATAAATGACTTTTTGGATGCTCGAATCACCACCTCTTTGCCCCTCACATTCATTTTGGAACATTGGTGATAAGTGGAAGGCACCAATACATGGTTATGCATCCACACTCTTCCTACTAATAGCTGATACGATGGCTCATGGAATTTAATATGGGAAGTGATGTTCCCCATTATAATCTCGATGCCGACATATCCAATGGACTTAAAGGACTAGTTATCGTACCTCGATATAGATAAAGGATGTTGTAAGATCCTTGTCTCGGACAATCTAGTAGGATAGAAAGATCCAATGGGCATGATATTAATGGATTCCCCACCATCCAGCAAAACACAATTAGAAACATAGTTATTTACAGTGGTTGTAACATAAAGAGGTCTATTATGGGGGTACCTGATAGACTTATCAGCTTATGAAAATGTCACCTCTTAGAGGTACCTCCTTACAATCTTGACCATAGGCCCCTTCCATTTCAGATGCGGAGTCCCGACCTTCTTGGCAATCTCTAAGATGGCTTGCATAACCTCTAGCCATGAATGCTCGGGAAGCCCAACTTGATGAAAGAACCAGCTAAACTTCTGGGATTGACTAACTTCGGCACACTCCAACGGCTTTTTGGTCTTCCTTAAGCTCATATACTTCATCTACGTCTCTGTAGGTAGCTTCATCAAACTCTATCACAACATTCGCAGTCCCTAGAGAGAAAGCTTCCATTTGCCTTCTTAAGCTTTTGATAAGGATTTTTTCATCTTCTTCTTCCTACACTTTATCTCCCAATCTCAACTGGGCCATCTCAAAAGTACATTCATCTAGTGATTCCTCAAAATCGTCCTCGAGGAACTACTGTTCCCTTAATAGTTGCTTGGCCTCTTCATCGAATGCACTTCCTATGTGTGCTTCGTGAATTGGTAAGATATTATCATTCACATTGACTTGGGCAATTCGATGTCCCCTTTCTTCTTGTTGTGGTTGATTAACCTCCTTAGTGAGAAGCATGACCTAATTGTATGGTTAACTTTGTTGTGAAATATAAAGAAATTCTTCTTTTTTCTATCTTCTCGGGATGCCTGTATCATACCTCCATAAATTGACCTACAGACCTTATCACGGACCATGTGGTCATAGATGTCTAGTGCCTATTCGAGAGTTTCGATAGCTTGGGAAGGTCATATTTCACATCGAACCTTCTTTTCTTTCCTATGTTCCTTCTTCCTTGGCCTCCACCTTCCTTCCCCCTATATCCATCATCTACATAGTTACTCTGGGTGGTACTCCCCTCCCTAAACTAGATGATGGTTTAAGGAACAAACTTTCCAAGGAAGGTGGGGGTGGCGAAGGTTTCACCACTAAGGCAACATTCCTTGTCGCTTTCAGAAATGCAACAAACGTGCTTTTGTGCATCTCATTAATCAGATGGAAAATATTCAGGAAATATCCCTTCTGCACAAACTTGCAAGAGTTTATTTTATCACGTTTCCACCCTAACCTCTAGAAAGCATTACAGAACCTTCTAATATAAGCAACAACATCCTCCACCTACTTCTTCTCACGATTCAGTGGCGTGAGTGTAAGCTCATTTTCTGCCAAGAACCACTTTTACACAAATAGTACGGTAGATCTTCTCAAGAGGCCACACTTCCTAGTGCCAGGTGGGAGTACTAAGTATAAGCCTTATCTATCAGGGATTTTGAGAACTCCCACAGTCTTAGCTTTTTATCTTTATAGTGGGACCCAAAGATCTCATTGAACCTTTTCACATGTTCCTTAGGTTTTCCCCCTTTTACTGTGTATTTCTAAAAAAATTGATGGAATATACCCCACTAGATAGGGCTCATTATTATACTACTTTAGATACAGAGTGCGAAAATCATCGTAAACTGAGGAACCATCTCCTCCAGATTTGGATACAACTACGAACTTCAAAAGATCCTTCATCATATCTTCCATGCTAGATGGCGGAGAACTCATTTTTAGTGGCACCACCATGGCAGGCGTTGATAGCGTAGCTGATGTACTCCTTCTTACATTAACAATCATTGGTGTGGCAATAGCCATGCCTATAACCTACGCGGTAGTTCCCACAGTAGTGGGGGTGACAACCGACGGTGCTGTAGTAGTATTAACATTATTAATAGTGATCGGAGAAACTCCTTCACTACAACAAAATGTCTTATTAGTGACAAAAAAATTAGGACAAAAGTATTTTTGTCACAAAAAGTAACCTTTCAGTGAGGAAAATTAATTTCGTCACGAATTGAGTGTGATGATGTTCAATTGGTGACGAATTAGTGATATTTGTCACCAAATAATCATTAAAATTTTAGCACGCTTGTTCCCGCGTCCTAAAATGTTCTATTCAGCTATTGGTGACAAAATTATTATACATTTAGTGACAAATAAATTTATCACAAAAAAATAATTGGTGACAAAAACTTTCCTCACTTATTATTACAAAACAAATATCAAAATATCTTTTGATTCTAAAACCCCAAATCATTCCCCAAAAGTATCACACCCAAAAATACTCATGGGCCTCATCTCCACCATTTCTCCCTCTTGTTTCCAAACCCCCAAACCATTCCAAAACCCTCTCCCTAGGAATTTTTTTCCTTCTTTAAGGCGATTGGCTCGAGCATGGGATTTGAGTAGAGAAGGAAAAGTAAAGAGATTGAGTAACGTCGTCGTCGACAACCACGGATCATCATCTGGTATTTTTTAAAAACTGTTCTTGTGATTTTAGTTTAGTTCTGATTTATTGGTTCAACGGTATTGAGTGAGTGATTTTGGATTGTGTTTTAAATTAAATCCCTAGTAAATCAGAGATTAGAGAACTTTATCTTGATGGTGTGAACATTTCAGAACATGGGTATGATTGGTGCCAGGCTATTTCATCTTCTCTATGTAATTTGCAAGTGGTGAACTTGTCTGATTGTTTGCTCTCAGGTCCTCCATCTAACTGTGGGCGAAGTATATGCTTCTTTTCTAAGTGGGCAAAGTCTATGCTTCTTTTCTAAAAAAATAGACCTGCTTATCATTTTTTCAGTCAATTTCTACTGCCCTTATCTTTTTGACAAGACCTGCTTGTCTCATGTTTTAAGCCTACTATTTTTTGTAATGGGAAAATTGAGCGGGGATAAAAAAAATGGGGAAAAATAAAAAATAAAATTAAAAGCAAACAAAAGTTATAAAGGACTAAATGAAAATATTAATTAAAAAAACTATAAAAGAGTATATACACTAAAATATTAATATAAGAATGAAATTTACAATGGGCGACACACACACACACACATTTTTGTAAGCTTCAAAACCTTTAAGTTATTCATTTAGGTGACAACACATTTTTGTACCTTAGGGTTCGCGATGTTGTACCTAATTGTTTCTCTTTATATCTATAAAAATCATCTTCCTCAAAGGTTATTGTATAACATGTTTGCTAATAGGTAAGGTTAATGTCATGTTAATATGTTGTATTTATGTATAACATGTTTGTTAAATAATTTCATAGGATTCTAAAATGGAGATGGATCGGAGTTGGATTTAAGAAACTAATAGATTCTGTGAGAACTGTGTGACCGGGGTTAGATCTTTCATTCAGTATGTTAAGAAACACATGGGCCCAACAAGTGATGTTAGATGTCCGTGCATCGACTGTTTGAATATCGATATTAGATCTATTGACGAAGTTGAGTACCATTTAGTTTTTAAGGGGATTTCTACGAGCTATACTAAATGGATTCATCATGGAGAAGGTTCTCATTTAGGGGGATCTCGTACCTCTGATGATAATGATGAAGATGTTGGTGATGATGAAATGTCATGTCATGAAGAAGAATGTGATGGAATACATGATATGTTGGACGACATTCAAAGGGGAACCTTCCATGAATCCATTCATGTCGAATCCAATGATAGCTACACTAGAGAAAATATTATAGGGGGAACAAAAACATTTGACAAGTTATTGCAAGAGGTTGAACGTGAATTGTATCCTAATTGTACAAAGTTTTCGACATTGTTATTTCTTGTGAAGTTGCTTCACTGTAAAGTTATGAACCGATGGTGTAAGAAATCCTTCATTATGGTGCTTGATTTGTTCGAAAAAGCTTTGCCTGAGGGTGAGACGCTCAATACGACGAAAAAAACATGTTGTGTGATTTGGGCTTGGGATATGTATCGATTCATGCCTGTAAAAATGATTGTGAGTTATTTTGGAAGGATTTGAAAGATAGAGAAGAATGTCCAATATGTGGGGAGTCTATATGGAAAATTAATGATAACGAAGGCAAAAAAATCCCTCACCAGGTATGCGTTATTTTCCATTAACACAAAGACTCTAAAGATTATTTATGTCAAAGAAAATGGCAGATAATATGAGGTGGCACAAAGAGAAGAGTGAAGATAATGACAATGAGTTAAGACATCCGGTTGATTCTAAATCTTGGAAGTAATTTGACAAGGAGCATGCATGGTTTTTACAATATTCTCAATTTGTAAGTCTTGGACAGGCAAGTAACGGGTTTAATCCTTTTGGTAACATGCATAACTCATATTGCATGTGCGCAATTATACTTATGCCTTACAAATTGACTCATTGATTATGTATGAAGGAACCATTTTTTATGATGGCACTGCTTATTCCAGGTCCTACTACACCTGGTAATGTGTATTTAAAGCCTCTAGTTGATGAACTAAAAGAGTTGTGGGAAGTGGGTGTAGAGACACATGACGCATCTACATGAAATAACATTCGAATGCATGCAGTAGTTTTATGGACTATAAATGATTTTCCCGCATATGTTAATTTGTCTAGGTGGAGCATAAAAGGATACATAGCATGTCCAACTTGTAATGAACAAACTTCTTTGCAAAAGTTATAAAATAAGATCTTTTACATGGGTCACCGACGATATTTACCAACCGATCATAAATGGAGGAGGAGGAAAAAGTTTAATGGGTTTCCTAAGCATTGATTGAAACCTGTGGAATTAAATGGGGATGATGTGTTGAGACAGTTGGATCATGTCAAAGATTGTAAACCAAGGAAGCATGAAGCTAATCACAAGATAAATCGTACGTCAGAAGAGTTGAATTGGACTAAGAAGAGCATATTTTTTTAATTGCCATATTGGCGAACACTAAAGCTACATCACAACTTAGATGTCATGCACATTGAGAAGAATATATGCAAAAGTGTGCTGGGAACATTCCTAGATATTGAAGGGAATACCCATGACACTTATAAAGCAAGAAAAGATTTAGAGGATATGAAAATACGAAAGGAACTACATTTGAAGCTGCATAGTGATGTGTATAAGATGCCACAGGCATGTTACACATTGCCTAAGTCGGAAAAAATATAATTTTGCGAGTTTATAAAATCAGTGAAGTTCCCTAATAGATACGCTTCTAATATCTACTGGTGTGTTAACACGAGTGATGGAAAAGTGTCGGGGTTAAAAATTCATGATTGTAATATTATTTTACAATGATTGCTTCATGTTGGAGTTTATGGGTATTTATCGAAGGATGTATATACTACATTGGTTCAGCTTATTAGCAAGTTTTTCAAAGACTTATGTTCTAAAACTTTATAAGTTGACGAACTAGAGAGATTAAAAACCGACATTGTCTTAATTTTGTGCAAGCTTGAAATGATTTACCCACCGGAATTCTTTGATATAATTATCCATTTAACGGTTCATTTACCGCAAGAGGCAATGCTTGGAGGACCGGTGCAGTATAGGTAGATGTATCCAATTGAAAGGTGATAATTTGTTCTTTTTTCTCATTTTTCCTTTCGCCAAATGTTGGTTACATATTTCTTTAACATCTAATTCAGCCTTTGTGTCTTCTTTGAATAGATAATTGGGCACTCTTTAGGGCTATGTATGTAAAAAAGCCTGCCCGAAGGCTCAATAGCGGAGGCATACATTGTCAATGACTGTTTATCATTTTATTCCATGTAACTTGAAGGGATCGAAACTAAGTTCAATCGTGCAGAACGAAATTATGATGGAGAGACAGAGGATGATGGATTTGATGTGTTGTCACAAAAGTTACGACCTTTTGGAGCATTTACGTATGACTTCCTCTTCGAGAAAGAGAGAGAAATGACTCGCTGGTATGTTTTAACTAACTACGAGAAGGTGGAACCATACCTGATGTAAGTCATAATTTGTTCTTTGTATTCTATTTATGATTATATATATTTTCTTAATTATTTGGGTGTGAAATTTTTATTTCATATTTTTATGTAGTGAATTTAGGGATGAGCTTATGAAAGCCTTTTGAACTTAGAACAACGACAAAGAAAGAAATTCCCTCAATGGTTTGAAGAACATGTAAGATAATACAAAGAGTTTAATATGATATTAAGTAATCAAATTACCCTAATAATGTAATCCACTCGTATTTCTTGATAGATGAAAAAGTTATACCATCAAAACTCTCTTGAATCTACAGAGCACCTTTATGCATTAGTAGGCGGTCGGAATGTTCGAGAAAGGAAGTATACAAGTTGCATTATCAATGGATCTAGGTTTCACACTAAGGATCGTGAGAGTCATCGTAAAACTCAAAATAGTGGATTGGTTGTCGGGGGGGATCATGATGATATTGAAATTGACTTTTATGGAGTATTGACTAATATTGTTGAGTTGGAATATATCAAAGGTAAAAAGGTTATTCTGTTTGAGTGTGATTGGTTCAAGGCAGGCAAAAGAAAGAAAGAAAGAGGGAATAGAAATTGATGGCCACTTCACAAGAGTTAATGTGAATGGTAGGTGGTATAAAAATTATCTCTATGTGCTAGCAGTGCAAGCAAAAGAAAGTTTTCTATCTTAACGAAAAAAAGTTGGGTAATAAATGGAAAGTCGTGCAAGAGTTTCAGCATCGACACGTGTATGATCCTGACGTAGAAAAATTTGGTGTAAATACAAATGATGTTCCCAATGACACCGTCTATCAGGAAACCGAGCCATCTGACATTGTTCAAGTTGTTAAAGTTGATATCGGGCCATTGCATAGGAATGATGTTGGTGAGGATAATGTTGACATTGATGTTGTTAATGTAAATGACGTAACTTCTAATGAAATTAATTTCATTCATGATGATAGCGACAAGGAAGATGTAACACTGGTTGAATATTATGATGATGAAGATCTCGTGGATGATGATGATTATAGTGACATATATTGAATTATTTGTACTTTTGTTCCTAGACTTTCATGCTATTAAATTTAGTAATGTGGTGAAATGGAGTTGAATTTTTGTGCTTTTGTTCCCAGATTTTCATGTTATTGAAGTTAGTGATGTGGTAAAATGGTGTTGAATTTTTGTGCTTTTGTTCCTAGACTTTCATGTTATTTAATTTATGTTGTGATATTGAGTAATTTTGTACCTTTTGTAAGTTAAATGAAATTATTTATATTTATTAATGTGTAATTATGTATTAGTATTTTTCCAAGATTATGACATATTGCTATGTATCTTAACATGAAATATATATTGGTTGGCAGTATGGCTCCTAGACATAAGCAGATGAGAGTTGATGGTAGACTGGTTCAATAAGCCAGTCATAGCACACCACCACCATTGCCTTTCAATCAAACTCTGCGGATCACTTCAAATCCCTCTCCATCAATGGCTTCAAACCAGATAATATCTTTACTTTCAAAACCGTTGCCAATGGATACCCCTGCTAATAGCACTGGTATGTGATGCCTTCAATTAAGTTTTACATCCATATTGAATAAAGAACAAATCATCCATATTAGTTTTTCCAATTATTTTCAACCAAACTGAGTTGTTGAATGATCTATTGCAGCAAGTGTTCTTCATTCAATATGAATGAAGACAAATCATTCATATTGAATGAATCAACTGAATGAATTAACTTTTAGAGGTCAACAGTTATGATATATTGGTTCATATTGAATGAATCAACTATTAGCAAATTGTTAGAGGTCAGTGTATAAATAACCAAAAGTTTTTTAACCTAAAAAACAAAATTATTTGGGGCTGTTAAAATTGCAAATGGAGGTGTTTTGCCTAATATTCATCAGTTTTGAAGTATATCGGCCTTCACAGTGCCAACAAATAATTCAAGTAGAATAATTTTGTATTATTAGAGTTCCCAAGAAGATGATTGGTCAATTATATATTCGATCGTTTGCCCTCAATTGCTTTTGAAAAGTGGAGTACTCACTCGGGTCTTCCAAATGCTTCAAACTTGTCATTACGGTCCACTTCAGTAAACAATGTAGGGAAGAGCTCAGCAAGTCAACATACATTGATAGATAGAGCCATGATTTCTTTTTGTTGAAGGGAAAAAACAACTAGTACAAGTTTACAACTTAATTCATTTAATAATCACAAAATTATATTAACTAGTACTAGTTTTTTTTATATATATTAACTAGTACTAGCCAAAGCAGAATAGTGAAGCACCCCCTTCCCTTTTCATCCACCACGAACAAGACAGCAACCCCCTTTCGTTTGAGTATGTTTTTTTTTCAATAGCCTATTGTTGTTAGTATGCTACTTAGTTTTTTCAGTAGTCTATTGAAAATAGATCTCATTAGTTGATTAGTTTTTAGTTGTTAATTAATTTTTAGTTGTTAGTATGTTGAAATTTTTTTGAGTATGCTGAAATCTTTAGTTATTGCTGTTAGTATGCTGAAATTTTTAGGAGTATGTTAGTGTATGATGAAATTGTTGTTATTGTTAGTATGCTGAAATTTATCTCCATAATTTTCCCCAAAATTAGTTATTACTATGCTGAAATTTTAATTAATTATTG
The DNA here is from genome assembly GCA_949130495.1 of Sambucus nigra. Classification (NCBI taxonomy): domain Eukaryota; kingdom Viridiplantae; phylum Streptophyta; class Magnoliopsida; order Dipsacales; family Adoxaceae; genus Sambucus; species Sambucus nigra. Next base: position 445,277,369 of record OX422218.1, on the reverse strand, counting down.
TTGTTAAAAAATAATTTATTGCTGAAACATTAATTTGTCCCCAAAATTATGTTGAAGAATTAGGCAATTAAGGTTAAAAATGGTAAAAAAAAGAGTAAAAACAACCCAAAAAGGATTATATGTTGTATTCGATGTTGAATTAGACAATTAGTGTTCACATCATGGTTTCTATAATACCTCGCCTTATTATAGGTTGTATTCGATGAACTAATATATCCTTTAATTGCAGCTTTCACCACGATAAAAAGGATACGTGGTCCAACTAAAGGAAAGGGCCTTGAGAAGTTGACTAGGTCGGATGGAAAGAAGTTGACTACTGAAATTGCAAGGGACAAGGGAAGGCCGACAAATGTGGTGCAATCTTCTAAACTATCAAGTGAGTTGGGAATTATTGCATGAAATCTCATTCCGGTTCCTGAGAAATGGAAGGAAATGTCTGAAAATGAAAAAGAAGAAGCCTTTAAATGACTCGATGTAAGTAAAAACTACTGTGTTATTAAACGTACTTGAGTTATTGATTTATTTTATATACTAATTTTTATAAATTATGAATTTTCAATCCAAATTTAACATTAAAATAGAGGACGGGTATATTAGAAACAGTGTCAAAAAATTACTGATGACTCGAAGCAGGGGTGCAAGATATAGACATCGACTAAGGTTTAAAAAGCACAAATCAATCGAAGAGGCATGACGTGATAAGCCAAAAAACATGAGCCAAGAAAATTAGAATGATCTTTGTGATTTGTTCTCTAACTCTGAGCATCAGGTATAATAAATTGATAAAATATAATAGTTTCATTCTTTCATTGACTCATAACATACTCATTATCCATCAACTATTATTGAAGAATCAATGTGATGTCAATAACAATAATCGAGCGATGAAAACTATCAAACACAATCGAGGGTCAAGGGCATTTGTAGCAACTTGTTATCACTTGGCATATATTTTTATATATTTGTTTTTTCTAAAGTTCATCTTATATTTCACGAATATTGATGATAATAATTATCTTTCATGATTATTAAGAATGATGTGATGAATGAGGAGCTAGATCAAATTGATTTCTACAAGAAAACCCACTACACTAATGAAAAATGGTCTTCTCCCGAAGCCGAGGAACTATATGTAAGAATATAACATATATTAGACAAATATCATAACTTCGATTTTATGAAATGATAAATACTAATTTGTTTTACAAATTAAGATGAAATAGTTGCAAGCTGAGCCTACTCCCGAGCGTAGTGAACCTTTGACTCCCGATGAGATAGATGATCGAGTATATGGTACTAAATCGGGATATATCATAGGTCTAGGTCATGGACCGAAAGCTACCAAATCAAAAACATCACGACAAGATGCAGAGTTGGAGGAGGCCCTTAGGGAAGCTCAAAGAGCGAATCGTGAGTTAAAGGAACAACTAAAGGCTCGTGATGAGCGTCTGGAACATTTAAAAGCTCGTCAATATGGATTCAACAAGTTGTGTGATGCTTTAAAAGCACCAGGTTCCCTTCCTCCCACCGTTGCAATATGGTAAGTTTTGATAATTTCAATATTGAATTTGTCGAAATTACATTGTTGGATTTACATGCTTTGAGTTATTTAATCTCTCAATTGGTGATGCTATTACCTTATTTGCTGAATCGGTAGAAGGGGTATTTTGGTGGATTATCATTGGGTTTCTTGAGTTTTTTATTTTTTTATTTAACTGGGTGGTTTTAGTCTATATACAAAGTAAGCTCTATCGATTTTTTTTAAAATATTGGCAATGCTATTACCTTATCTTTTGAATCGGGGGAAGGGCTATTTTGGTGGATTTTCATTGGATTTCTTGATTTTTTTTATTTTTTTTATTTAACAGGGTGGTTTTAGTCTATAAACAACGAAAACTCTATCGAAATTTTTTAAAATATTAAAAATAAAATTGAATTTCATAATTTTTTTATGTTTAGCTCAATGTGTTATTTCTTAGTTGATGTTATTTTATTTATCAATTGTTAATAAACTTATAAAGTTAGAAACTAATGCCTTAGCACTTTTTGAATTGCAGATTGGGACGTTGTGTGGACCTTTTCTTAGAAATTATTCTTGGGATGATGATGAAGATCCAAGGAGAACTTAACAAACTTGTTGGGAATTGTATTTTGGAGGACACTTTGTACTTGATTAGAAACTATTTCCTTAGGAAATATAAAGTTAGAAAATAATGCCATAAGAATTATTTTTTTGTAAGCTACTTTGTAGTTGATGTGTTGTAATAAACGATTTAGGCTACTTTGTAATTGATCAATGGTTTTCAGATATTTGTACGAATGCTTTCTTATCAATTATATAATCTTTTGAACCTTAATTTTGAGTATGTATATGATGGTAGTTGATTACTTATTTAATGTTGATGAAATTTAGTCAATTATATAATTAATATTTATTTGACTGAATATCTATATGAGAAATGAAACAAATATGAGTTCTAAATTTATAATTTTTTGACAATAATATTCATTTGGTGACAAAAATATTTTGTCCCCGAAGTATATTAATTTTCTCACCAAATGGTTATCCTTTTGCATATTATCATATACATTAGGTGACAAAATTGACATTTTTGTGACAAAAAATAAGATCTTTAGCTACAAATAATTTTGTCACTAAAAGCCTGCTATTACGTGACAGAGAATATTTTGTCACCAAAAGGTGTACTATTTGGTAACGAAATTTGTATTTCGTCACCAAAAACTTTAGCGACGGAGCTTTTGTGATGGACGATTGACGAAATTATTTTCGTCACCAAATGTCTTTGGTGACGATATTTTTTCATTTGGTGACAAATTGTTTTGCCACTAATTATTTGTTTTGTTGTGGTGAACAAAGGGAGATAATAGTATTATTGGTGCGTCCTGAAGGAGTTTGATCCTCCCGTGACCCCTAACATTGCCTTGGCCCCTAGGGTTTTGATGAACTCTGTAAACAAACTCATGAGACCCGTCATTTGAGTCGAGCCTATTCCTACGGCCATGCTAGCCATTCCCATCACGCCAATAACAGACGATCTAGGACCCGCTTGTGCCACCCTTTCCTTTGCAGGCAAGACAATAAGATTTGCCTCTTCTTTACGTTACATAGCGTCAAAGTCAATGATCTTGACGATATTATCCGTAAACATCTTTTAAAAGATAATACCTTCTTAGCATAATCACCAAATGTCGGATGTGGGTTCTTGGAATACGTTTAGTATTAAGCGAGGCGTAACCCCTTGTCAAGATCGTGATTAATGCCAAAGATTAATATGAAATGACAGTAAATGTGTGTCAATAGAGACAATAATATTCAATACTCAAACTTCTATTAAATGATATATTTTACAGCATAAATGCACTGAGAGTATAATAAATGAGTCTAATTGGTAGTCAACCTAGTCGGAGGGATAAAGAACAAGAACTCTTGTGATAATAAAGGCAAGGAAGGAACCTAAGGCATAGTAAATGCTCAATGATAATGGTATTAATGTAAGAAAAGGGAATGTTCAAGTAATAAATGTTCTTGTAACTAACACTCATGTATAGAGGAAAACTAATAACAATTCTTAGTTTTAATTTTCCTCCTTGTAAACTATGTTGTTAGTGTATTTATATGGGACCTAGGTCACTAGAGTGACCTTGTTGGCATTCAATGTGATTGACCTTCGTTAAATGCCTAGGTACCATCTCATTAATGCTAAAGATTTTGCATTAAATGCATGGGATATGGTGTTTTGGCTGGAAACAACCCTACCAATCAGAAGCATGGTCGCATTAATTAGGTTGTGAGGTGATAGGCCAGAGGTTTATCTAAAATGGATAAAATATACAAATTCATTAAATGAACTTACTAGACTAGTAATAAACCTAGTAGAGTGCTAATACTTTGAGTTCCTTAATTTCAGATGCCATGACGTCATAAAGTTGGTGAATAGTGACCTACACAAGATGTGTTATCACGTCAATAAAAAAGGTTCTTCATCGAATCAAGATTTCTCGGCTGGAGGTCCCTCAAACATCTTATAAACTATTTGTGCTGACTCATAGGTTGTCTCTAGATGATTGTCTATGATTTTTGTCCCTCGAGAAGGTTCCCCAAGACATGGTAACTAGAGCTACTATGCTTGTTAAACAAGGTTTTACCTAAGTGTGCCAAGAGGGTTGGTTATTACTTTCCCAGCGTTTTATTTCTCCCAATCCTCCAAAAAAAATCCCTACGACATTGCCAAGGTGAGTTTGTTCGATAGAGCATGTAAGATCTCCCATGCCCTACCAGGCATGGTTTCTCGAGAGTACCGAAAGTTCTCATAGATATTACAAAATGAAACTTTACAAGTAAGAATCAAACATGAGATTAAGTACAAGTACATCACGATTCTTATTACAATTGTTGTGTTTCGAATGGTCTTAATCTCTATCCAAAGCCTTTAGAACAACCTCATTCTTCACTTTCTTATTAGCCTTTCACGCTAATCAATCTTAAGTCTGGACTTCTCCCTACCCTATGGCTCTGGGAGACTTAAAATACTTGATAATTACAATTGACTACTCGACCAAGTGGATGGAACTCGAGTCACTGACACGTATCATGGAAGTAGACACTAGGAGATTCATATGGAAAAACATAATCACAAGGTTTGACAATTCTTAGTTGATAATGTCTCATAATGAAACCTAATTCAAAATTGATGCATTCATAGACTTTTGATTAAAATATGGAATCTATAATCACCATGCCTTAGTGGTATTACCCTAAAGCAATAAACAAGTAGAGATCAGTAACAAAACTATACTCTCGTGGATCACCCACAAAATAGAGAATGCCAAAGGAAAGCGGGTTGATGAACTCTCTTACGTTCTTTGGGTTTATTGAATAACTCTGGAAACATAAACTGGAAAAATCCATTTATGTCACATCATATGGCATGGAATAAGTCATACCTGTAGAGGTAGACCTCCCTAGACTCAGGTCTAAAATATATAAGGATGATCACAACAAAGATCATGTTGACCATGAATTGGATCTAGCGTAAGGCTGAAAGGATTAAACCCTTATCCATACAATATCCTATTAAGAAGATATCTCCAAGCACCATGATAATAAAGTCAATATCATAGAATACCTTATCACTAATACCTAGCAGCCAAAAAACCTTCAAATAGGAAGTTGCCTCAAATTGGCGAGCACCTTATGGAATTTCTTCAAATGTTGATAGTAGTTTATATCATTTGGAAGAACTGGATGAAAGATCATTACCTAGGTCATGGAATGCCATGAACCTTAAGAAATTGTATTCCTAATAGTCTCAATTTACTATTTCATAGCTCATTCGCATAAAAGATAATTCATGTTCTAATAATAGATTTTGTTAAAAAAAATATGTATCCTTGTATTATTGGCTAAACACCCTAAAAATCCACATAAAAGTGGGTCGTAGGATTTAAAACAAGTTGGTTTCATTAGAAATAGGGGGAAATCTACCAAAAATATTCTTATAACTTAATAATGGATTGATCAGACTTGAATAGGTATACCCCATAAGAAGGGGTAGTGATGATGCTGGAAATAACACCACCCTTCAAGGTGTTTGTAAGCTCAATTCAGTGTTAACAATGGCTGCATAAGGGTACATACATATATATTAGAGGAAGGTGAGGAGAAGAGGATTGTCACCGAAATATAAGTGGTTCAGCCAATTAGGCCTACGTCCACTCTGCAAGTGTATGATGTGTATCACTGTATGAAGGTTCTAATAGCCATAGATACAATCTCTCAATCTTTCTCTCTCTACTGTGTATTTAGACAGAGTTTTTTCTAGGGTTGCTGGTTTTGGATCCCTTTCTATGAAGGAGAAGACAAGTATTTATAGTGCCTGGGGGGCGTAGTGTACCCCCCATACATGTAAAGAGCATGTGTGTGTTGATCTAGCCAATATGATGAAGACATCTATCCCTGTCACATGTAAAGAATGATGATGAAATATTTCCCCCATGTGGGGGGAATGATTTGTTATAACTGATTTATGTCCACGTGTCCTTGTCCACACATGTTAATAGGTGCTCGGCCTCAGTGCTTGGTCATGACCTCAGACAGGAAGAGTCCGAGGTTGGTAAGGTCTAGCTGTCTATCCAATCCGAGATGAGTCATCATGGTCTCAGCTTGAGTGAAGCCGAGGAAGGGTATTAAGGTCGGCCTAAGTCGAGGTTAAGATAGAATATGTCAGGAACATCGGCTGATTTACTGCTGGGGTTGGCCTTGGTAGAAGTACAACTCCTCATAACCTCGGCTTACCCCCAGCCGAGGTTGTCATACATGGGTGACCTGATGAGCTGCTGTTCCCCTGAGCCATGTAGACACCCCTTAACGAGGTTGGTAGTAGTGTCGGCCATGACCGACCTTGCTGTGGCCGAGGCCGCTGGTCACTGATCTAAGGCCCTTCCAATGTCGGTTATGTCCTCGGCCGAGGTTGATGTCTCTGAGCTAAGGTAGCACATTTGGGGCATATCAATCATGCTGGAAACAGCACCACCCTTCAAGGTGTTTGTAAGCTCAATTCAGTGTTAACAATGGCTGTATAAGGGTACATAAACATATATTAGAGGGAGGTGAGGAGAAGAGGATGGTCACCGAAATATAAGTGGTTCAGCTAATTAGGCCTACGTCCACTCTGTAAGTGTATGATGTGTATCACTGTATGAGGTCTCTAATGGCCATAGATACAATCTCTCAAGCTTTCTCTCTCTACTTTTCATTTAGACAGAGTTTTTGCTAGGGTTGCTGGTTTTGGATCCCTTTCTAGGAAGGAGAAGACAAGTATTTATAGTGCCTGGGGGGTGTAGTGTACCCCCATGCATGTAAAGATCATGTGTGTTTATCTAGCCAATATGATGAAGATATCTGTCCCTGTCACATGTAGAGAATGATGATGAAATATTTCCCCCACGTGGGGGGAATGATTTTTTATAACTGATTTTTGTCCACGTGTCCTTATCCACACATGTCAATAGGTGCTCGGCCTCAGTGCTTGGTCATGACCTCGGCCAGGAAGAGTCCGAGGTTGGTAAGGTCAAGCTGCCTATCCAATCCGAGATGAGCCATCATGGTCTCGGCTTGAGTGAAGCTGAGGAAGGGTATTAAGGTCGGCCTGGGCTGAGGTTAAGCTAGAATATGTCAGGAACATCGGCTGATTTACTGCTGGGGTTGGCCTTGGTAGAAATACAGCTCCTCGTAATCTCGGCTTACCCCTAACCGAGGTTGTTATACCTGGGTGACCTGATGAACTAGTGTTCCCCTGAGGCATGCAGACACCCCTTAACGAGGTTGGTAGTAGTGTCAGCCACGGCCGACCTTGCTGTGGCCGAGGCCGCTGGTCACTGATCCGAGGCCCTTCCAACGTCGGCCATGTCCTCGGCCGTGGTTGATGTCTCTGAGCCGAGGTAGCACATTTGGGGCATATCAATCACCCCCCAGCCCTTAGTTACATGTGAGAGTAGGTGACTGTGGGGTCTACATCTCCGAGGTCTTTCTTGTGCCAATGTTCATTTGACACTTGTCCATTGCTGAAGTGTGAGGCGTGCCTGGCAAGCATGTGATGTCAGTCGTTCTTTGGGGATCCCAAGGAAATGATGGGCCTTGGGAAGTGTGCATTAATACTTAAGGGTTAAAACCTTATTTTCCTTCTTTCTTCCTCATTTCTCTCCTTCTTCTGGTTCAACTTGTTGCTGGTGCTCTCTCTCTCTAGAAAAGTTTTGGTTTGAAGCTGCATTTGGTGGTGATTTCTTGCAATCTCTTCCTTCTCCCTTACCACTTTATCTTCAGGTATCCTCTACCATTCTTTCTTCTTCATTTTTCCTATTTTCTTCTTTCTTTTACATTTTTCGGTGAGTTTTAAGAAGTTCCAGTGAAATCTTCATTTTTTCCTGCGAACTGTTCTTGTGTGTTCTTCGTGGTTATTGCACAACATTTGATAGATTGATCCTTAGTTGGATCATTCCATTTGCCAGTATTTGTTTGTTATTTTGGAGAGTTTTAAGTGTAGGGTCTGCCTCTTATGCTCAGGCCCCTTTACCAACTCTTAGAGGAGTTCCCTTCTCTTAGAGCGAAGACTTTACAGAAAATTAGGCAAATAGAAAGAGCGTAGGAGGAAGCTCGTAGGTCAGATGAATTCCCCCTTAGACCTATCTTTCCACCACCTCTGAAGGTCATATATCCCGACCCCTTAGAACCAGCTAGCCAAGAAGAGATCCCTGCTGATCCCTCACTGATGTCTGAGTCTGAGTCATCCACCTCAGACCCTATGTTCGTGGACTCTTTTCAAGAGGCCATGGACTTCTCAAATCAACAAGATCAGGTCATTGATCAGGAAGAGGTTTCCAGTCAGGCCTCGACTCACAAAAATTTAAGCACATCATCCTCTTCCTCTGAGGTTGAAATTATTGAGCCGAGTGTGGCGATTCCACCGATCCTTGAAGCCATACCCTTGTCGGCTGTCAAAGGGGCTGAGTTCGTTCAGAGGTTTCAAAATGGAGCCCAATCGTCTGCTCAGGCCGACGTTGAGTTAGATAATGATGCTAAGAGCGATATTGATGTCTCTGAGGCAGCCTAGATTGAGAGTACAGTTAGTGAGGTCAACCTTCTTTGCTTCAGGTACTTATACTCCACCAGCCCTTCCATAAAGCTTAGGAGACCTCTTAGGGAAGAGAGGTCTTACCACGGCCGAGATGGTGAGATTTGCTTGTACGAGCAGATGTTCAAGTTGGGATTTCATCTGCCCATCCATCCCATCATCAGGTCTATACTAGCCTATATCAACTTGGCCCCTTCCCAGTTGTCACCCAATGCTTGGAGGGTGATAATTGGGGCCATTGTCTTATGGAGGGTTGTTCATCACTCAGACCTTCCAGTCCAAGTCTTTGTAGGATGATATGTCCCTTAATCTGCCAGAAACCATCCGAGCTATTATCATTTTATAGCTCGAAACCTGAAAAGAAGATTCTTTAGATAACTCAAACGTTTAATCATAATTGGAAGCCACGCTATTTCTTTGCCTCAGGGCCATGGGAATTTGGCCCATGTGCCCCCTCTTCCCCGCTAGAGCCGAGGATGCCTATAAGATGGGGAAAGGTTACAATGGCTGCTAAGTCCGACCCTCGTCTAAGCCTGCAAAATCTTCAGAAGGTCAAAGACCTTCAGGATCAGGGGGCGCATGGTCTGCTCGTAAGATTTGAACACCTGATGACCCCCCACTACCTCTCTGAGACTGGTTTAGGGGGAAGTCCTCTTATATAGCTTGGTAAGTTTCTTATTTCAACAAGTTATACCTTTGAATATATGTATATCTGATTCTCTAACTCAGACCCTCCTATTTTGTAGAGAGTCCGAAGGGAATATCTGACGAACTTTGGGAAATGGCAGCACCAAGTTTGATGAAGCTTTCTAAAAAGGCAGGTCTCAATGATCCTCCTCCCCCTTCCTCAACCTCAAGGGCTCAAGCCACAAAGAAGAGAAATGCTACTGACCCTGCCCTTGAGGATCAGAGGCAGAAGAAGAAAGGTGGGGATTCTGCCATCCCAATATCCTCTGCAGATGCATTGGCTGCTCGTATAGAGCAACTAAAAATTAATGATAGCATCATAGGCCACAGTCTGTAGGCGTTGGATGCCATCGGCTCTGCCATGACCGATGCTGACAAACGATTTTGCCGGTCCATGGACACACCTCTACTGGTTGAGTTTGGGCTCCATAGGTCTATTCAGGTATGACTTTAGATTTTAGTATAGCTTCAAAGTATAACCTTTGTTTTGAATTTCAACTTATATACACGACCACATGATTTGTAGGGCCTGGCTGCTATGCATCATCTTGCTAATTGGACTCTGAGGAAATTACCCCTCATCCAGAAAGGCCAAGAGGCTGAGAAGGTGCAAAGCTCTCTGAATACAGAGGTAGACCGTCTGAAGTCTGCCTTTAAGGGGTCTGAGAATAAGGTTAAGGAGTTGGAGAAAGAGATCTCCAAGCTTAAAAGGGACCACGATGTTACTCTGAAGGCCAAGGATGACGTTCTCCAGCAAAAGGTTGACTCTAGTGAAGGCAGCCCTTCAGGATGCCTCTAAGGGGATTTTGGCTGATTATAAAGTCTCCGATGAATTCATCAGCTTCAGCTTTGAGTACCGCGAAAGAGGTATTAAGGCTACTGTCAAATGGGCGGCTGCTAAGGAGAAGGAGGCAGGGAGTTTTAATGCCTCTGACTTCATAGGTCTGGGTTTTGCTAACCCTCAGCTTGCCCAAGCCCTACAAGAGGTTGAAGAGGAAGACGTTGATCCTACAGTGACGTCACCACTGGATGTTACAGAGACAAAGGGAACTAACCCCGGAGAAGATGGTGCCGAGGTGACCAGCGTCGTCCAAGAGAATCCGGACGAGGATGCCAGCACTCTCCCTTTGAATCCTTAAGCTATTTTGTGAAGCTTTTGTATACATTTTTTTGTAACCCCTGATTAGTTGTAACCTCTGAAGAACATCGTCAGCTTATATTTTTAAATTTTACAATTGGATGACGACCTCTGAGGAGGGTTTTTACTTCATTTGTTTTGTTTGTTGAATGCTTCTTTGCCATGCGATGTTCATCTCTGAAGTTTTGGTGCAATGATGTCTGTTTAAACTAAATTAATAGTCTGACCTCAGACCTTGTCACCAAATAATGATGTTATAAGGTCCGAGGTCATCAACTAAGATGTCATCCTCATAAATAATATCACCAAATTAATGATGTTAAGGGATTGAGGTCATCCAAGTATGATGTTTGACCTCAGACCTTGTCACCAAATAATGGTTATAAGGTCTGAGGTCATCAACTAAGATGTCATCCTCATAAATAATATCACCAAATTAATGATGTTAAGGGTCTGAGGTCATCCAAGTATGATGTCTGCCCTCAGATCTTGTCACTAAATAATGATGTTATAAGGTCTGAGGTCATCAACTAAGATGTTATCCTCATAAATAATATCACCAAATTAATGATGTTAAGGGTCTGAGGTCATCCAAGTATGATGTCTGACCTCAGACCTTGTCACTAAATCATGATGTTATAAGGTCTGAGGTCATCACTAAGATGTTATCCTCATTATTAATTTTTCACCAAATTAATGATGTTAAGGGTCTGAGGTCATCCAAGTATGATGTCTGACCTCAGACCTTGTCACCAAATAATGATGTTATAAGGTCTGAGGTCATCAACTAAGATGTCATCCTCATAAATAATATCACCAAATTAATGATGTTAAGGGTCTGAGGTCATCCAAGTATGATGTCTGACCTCAGACCTTGTCACCAAATAATGATGTTATAAGGTCTGAGGTCATCAACTAAGATGGCATCCTCATAAATAATATCACCAAATTAATGATGTTAAGGGTATGGGGTCATCCAAGTATGATGTCTGACCTCAGACCTTGTCACCAAATCATGATGTTATAAGGTCTGATGTCATCACTAAGATGTTATCCTCGTTATTAATTTTTCACCAAATTAATGATGTTAAGGGTCTGAGGTCATCCAAGTATGATGTCTGACCTCAGACCTTGTCACCAAATAATGATGTTATAAGGTCTGAGGTCATCAACTAAGATGTCATCCTCATAATTAATTTCACCAAATTAATGATGTTAAGGGTCTGAGGTCATCCAAGTATGATGTCTGACCTCAGACCTTGTCACCAAATAATGATGTTATAAGGTCCGAGGTCATCAACTAAGACGTCATCCTCATAAATAATATCACCAAATTAATGATGTTAAGGGTATGAGGTCATCCATATATGATGTTTGACCTCGGGCCTTGTCACCAAATAATGATGTTATAAGGTCTGAGGTCATCACTAAGATGTTATCCTCATAAATAATATCACCAAATTAATAATGTTAAGGGTCTGAGGTCATCCAAGTATGATGTCTGACCTCAGACCTTGTCACCAAATCATGATGTTATAAGGTCTGAGGTCATCACTAAGATGTTATCCTCATTATTAATTTTTCACCAAATTAATGTTATTAAGGGTCTGAGGTCATCTAAGTATGATGTCTGACCTCAGACCTTGTCACCAAATAATGATGTTATAAGGTCTGAGGTCATCAACTAAGATGTCATCCTCATAAATAATATCACCAAATTAATGATGTTAAGGGTCTGAGGTCATCCAAGTATGATGTCGGACCTCAGACCTTATCACCAAATAATGATGTTATAAGGTCTGAGGTCATCAACTAAGATGTCATCCTCATAAATAATATCACCAAATTAATGATGTTAAGGGTCTGAGGTCGTCCAAGTATGATGTATGACCTCAGACCTTATCACCAAATAATGATGTTATAAGGTTTGAGGTCATCAACTAAGATGTCATCCTCATAAATAATATCACCAAATTAATGATGCTAAGGTTATGAGGTCATCCAAGTATGATGTCTGACCTCAGTCCTTGTCACCAAATAATGATGTTATAAGGTCCGAGGTCATCAACTAAGACGTCAGCCTCATAAATAATATCACCAAATTAATGATGTTAAGGGTCTGAGGTCATCCAAGTATGATGTCTGACCTCAGACCTTGTCACCAAATAATGATGTTATAAGGTCTGAGGTCATCACTAAGATGTTATCCTCATAAATAGTATTACTAAATTAATAATGTTAAGGGTCTGAGGTCATCCAAGTATGATGTCTGACCTCAGACCTTGTCACCAAATCATAATGTTATAAGGTCTGAGGTCATCACTAAGATGTTATCCTCATTATTAATTTTTCACCAAATTAATGATGTTAAGGGTCTGAGGTCATCCAAGTATGATGTCTGACCTCAGACCTTATCACCAAATAATGATGTTATAAGGTCTGAGGTCGTCAACTAAGATGTCATCCTCATAAATAATATCACCAAATTAATGATGTTAAGGGTCTGAGGTCATCCAAGTATGATGTCTGACCTCAGACCTTATCACCAAATAATGATGTTATAAGGTTTGAGGTCATCAACTAAGATGTCATCCTCATAAATAATATCACCAAATTAATGATGTTAAGGTTATGAGGTCATCCAAGTATGATATCTGACCTCAGAACTTATCACCAAATAATGATGTTATAAGGTCGAAGGTCATCAACTAAGATGTTATACTCATACATTCTATCACTAGAGCACAATGAAGTAAGAATTGACATGGAAAATGATCTCTCATTAATAACCTCTTCATAGGATGGTACATGTACATAAATTTTTGCAACATCATATGTAATACTTATTTAGGTGATCAGCATTCCAGGGGCTGGCCTGTATCTTAGGAACCCCTTCTTATATAGGATGTCTCCAACTATGGAGAATTTTGCAGCCCTGTATCTTAGTTTCCTCCTCTCTAGCTTGGACTCTAGTAGCTCTCCCTCTTTGATATATCTGACGAGGGGGTCCATCCATGAGTCTCCTAGGTTCAAATTGAGATAAGGGTTGCTAACCTCTTCTTCCTCAATGGTCGCTTTTTATAAAACCTCGACCGAAACTGTCCTTTTGATGTCTGTCTTCATCGCTGAAGCCAACTTTGCCAATGCATCTGCGTGGCTATTATTTTGTCGAGGCACTCTCTTCAGTTTTGTCTATTCAAAATATTCTAACATCATTATCACCCTCTTTAGACACTTAGCCATCCTTTCATTTTTGGCCTCATAGACCCCCAATACTTGATTAACAGATAACCTTGAGTCGCTATGAAGTAGGAGTCGTCTTACTCCCAGAGTCTTTGCCAATGAGAGGCCTGCTATCATGGACTTATATTCTGACTCGTTGTTAGATGCCTTGAAGTTGAACCACAAAGCGTATTCAATGTTGGCACCATCTGGAGCTGAAAGTATCAGCCCTGCATAGCTTCCACTGTCACAGGAAGAACCATCAACGAAGAGATTCCAAATGTCTGTATCTGATGAGAAGGCCCCTTCTGACATGATTCCTTGCCTGCAGAGGTACCAATCCTCCTTGTTCTCCACTACTCTGCTCCTGATCTTCTTGGATACGACCTCTTCCTAGCTTCGGAAGACGTTTGTTTCAACCTCTTCCTATTCTCGGAAGACATTATTGTTTGACCCTTCAGCACCCACTAGGTCATTATCCACCTCGGCCTCTTCCTATGTGAACTCAGCAACAAAGTCTGCGAGGACCTGCCCTTTGACGGCTGCCCTAGGTTGGTAAGTAAGGTCATACTCCCCCAACTCAATGGCCCAGGTCATCAATCTTCCAGACTTCTCGGGTTTATGTAGAACTTGTCTTAGTGGGGAATCGGTGAGGACGACTATGGAATGGGCTTGGAAGTAGGGCTTCATCTTCCTTGAAGCATGTATCAGGGCGTAGGCTAACTTTTCCATACGAGGATAATTTTTCTCAGACCCTTGAAGGGATTTATTGTTAAAATACACAGGCCTTTGGATTCCAACACCTTCCCATACTATGGCTGCACTGATGGTCGATTCAGAGATCGCTAGATAAACATACAATTTCTCTCCTACTATGGGCCGAGATAATAACAAGGGAGACCCAAGGTAAGACTTGAGTTGGTTAAAAGCTTCTTCGCACTCTTCGTCCCACTCGAAGGCCTTTCTAAGGACTTTAAAGAATGGAAGACACTTGTCCGTTGCTCTGGAAACAAACCTGTTGAGTACGGCCACTCTCTCTGTGAGTCTTTAGACGTCCTTGATACTCCTTGGCGTCTTCATGTCAAGCAAAGCCTTGATTTTCTCAGGGTTTGCTTCAATTCCTCTTTGATTGATGATAAATCTAAGAAACTTCCCAGCTCCTACCCCGAAGACACACTTCACTGGGTTGAGTTTCATCCTGTACAAGTCCATAGTATCGAAGGTCTTTTCAAGGTCTGCCACATGAGTGCAGGCCTTTAAGCTCTTCGTCAGCATATCGTCTACATACACCTCCATAGTCTTGCCTATTTGATCTTCAAAAATCTTATTCATAAGACGTTGATATGTTGCCCCGGTATTTTTCAGACCAAAGGGCATCACTTTGTAGTAGTACGTCCCTTTGTCGGTAATGAAGGTTGTCTTCTCTGAGTCTTCCACATCCATAAAGATCTGATTGTAGCCTGAATACGTGTCCATGAAGCTCATGAGCTCATGCCATATAGTAGCATCCACCATCTGATCTATTCGAGGTAAGGGATAGATGTCTTTTGGGCAAGACTTGTTCAGGTCAGTGAAATCAACGCACATTCCCCACTTTTCATTGGCTTTGGGAACGATGACTACATTCGATAACCACTCCGGATATATGACTTCTCTAATAAACTCAGCCTCTTCTAATTTTTTAACCTCTTCCCGGATGACATCGTACTTCTACTTGGAGTAAACTCTTCGTCTTTGTTTGATAGGCCTGGCATCTTTGGTCATGTTAAACTTGTGACACATAACCTCAGGGTTGATATCGGGCATGTCTGCATGACTCCAAGCGAAGACACTCTGCCTCTTCCTCAAGAAGTTTATTAGCTCTTCCTTGATTTATGTTTTTAAGGCTTTTCCGACCTGGATGGTTTTTTCTGATTCTTCCTCATTGAGGACGATGGATTCTACCTCTTCCGCAGCCTCTCCCTTCTTCAACTTTGTTTTATCTCTTGGGTCAAGTGTATCAATGCTATAAGTGGTGGTTGTCCTCTTATGGGCCTCTCTCTCTTTGGTCGAGTTGAAGTAGAATTCTCGTGCTATGGTCTGGTCACCTTGCACTTCCCTTACCCCATAGGGGGTTGGGAATTTTAGCATCTGGTGGACCATCGATAGCACGGCCTCGAACTCCTTAAGGGCTACCCTTCCTATGATGAGGTTATAGGCCGAGAAGACGTTTGTGTCCATTACGAAAAAATTTATCTTCATTGTCAACCTCTTAGTCCACTCATCACCCATTCATACATCCATATCATACATGCCCAATGGGTGGAACTTTTCACCGCCTAAGCCCATTAAAGGATGTTGATAGGGTACCAGCCTAGCTATGCTAAGACCTAGGCTCTTGAAGCAAGGCCAAAACAACACGTCTGCTGAACTCCCCCCGTCGACGAGGATCCTCTGCACCTCTCATCCATGCACCCTTGTGGTTATTACCAAAGAGTCATCATGAGGGGTTAAGATACCTTCGAAGTCCAGTCGGGAGAACCCAATTATAAGGGTGTCTATGTCCACCTTCTTTCTCTTCTGCGCTGTATTAGAAGACGTTAGATTTACAACTTCAAGTTTGGCCACTGACTTGGCCTCTGCCACATGAGCTTTTCTGTCAGCCACTTCAGAGCCACCTCCCGCAAGTCCTCCGCATATGGTGTCAACACCAAAGGATATCATGCCAACCCTCTTCATCGGAGTATTGTCATCTTTCGGTGGAAGGTCCAGATCGTCTTCATCATTACCTTCCGAATCATTATCTCTTCTAGCTGGGACATCGTCACGGCATCTGTCATTTTTCCTCTTCTTAGGTTCATCTCTTCCGCCTTTAAGAACCTTGCCATCAACATACTTCCTCAACTTTTTGAACTTTAACATCTTTTCAATATCATCCTTCAAGGCGAAGCATCTGTCTGTAACATGGACATGGTCTTGGTGGAACTCGCACCACAAGTTTTGGTTCCTCTTATGTGGAGGGGCCTTCAGTTTGTCCGTCCATCTTAGAGTCCTATCATTCTTGATCTCGTTGAGGATATGCTCACATCTCGCAGTTAAAGGAGTATAGTGAGCGAATTTGTCATCGGCTGGCCTCTTCTTTCTATCCTTCTTTCTTTGGGACTTCCCGCTACTACCGCGGTTCTCATACTCATACTTGGCGGCCATTTCCTCTTAGGCATTCATGACCTTTCCCGCAATTTCCAGTAACTCTGCCATAAACCTGGGAGGGTCTTCCGCGAGTTTCCACAATAACTTCCCTTTCTGAAGACCTCCTATGAGGGCGGTCATGGCTATATTCTCTTCATAATCTTCGACCTCAAGTTTTTCTTTGTTGAACCTGGCGATGTAGTCTCTTAGGCTCTAGTCCTTGCCTTGCTTGACATACAGTAGATGAGTGGTCTTCTTTTGAGGTCTTACCCTAAAGTAGAAGTTGTGAATGAATTTCTCAGCCAAGCCCTTGAAGTTCTCAATTGAATTCTTCGAAAGAGAAGTAAACCAGTTGTGCGCTGCTCTTGTCAAAGTACCAGAGAAGGCCCTACACTTGATCTCATCAGGTATCGAGTAGATGTCCTCCACTAACTGATACATCTCAATATGATGTACAGGGTTGGTGCTACCGTCATACTTGGGAGACACCACGGGTGGTTTGAACTTAGCAGGGGTTGGGAAGCTCACTATCCTTTCCACAAAGGGGGAGACCTCTGAGAAACCTCTTTGCAATGGATCTCGGCTCTTAATAAGGTCTCTTATCTTCTCCTCAAGATGTTGGATATACTCATTCCATGGTCTCCCACCATCGGCCTGGCCGAGGTTGTCCCCAGCCACCTCCAAGAGGTGAACTGAGGGTTCCCCAGTCGCAGCGCAACGTCGGCTATTGACCTCTTCCTGGTCTCTACCTCTTCCTGCATGAGGTCGTCCTTGGTGAGGTCGATGTTGTCCATATCCTCCTTGTGAGCCGGATGCACTCCTTGACCTTGATAACCTCTGTCTTAGGTCATTTAATGGGCCTAACCTTTCAAAGGTTTACCCTCTGCTCAGTCGATCAAAAGAGGATCCTCGTCGTTGAGCTTCCCCGCCTCTTTTTCCTTCACAACCCGGGCTTTGTTGGATAGGGCGAACATTATTGTTCGAGACCTCATATGGCTCCTAAGAATCTTTTGGGACCTCTTTCGCTTCTAGATCGTCATACATGTACTCTGGGCAATGGTTTCCTTGCCTCCCCGGGCGTAAGCGCCTAGGGTCAGCAATGTCCCTCCTCCGCTGGGGTGCAGGTTGGTCCTTAATTGGTGCATGGGGTGGTCCTCTGGTGTCAGGATGAGGCTGGACAGCCGCCGGAGTAATCATTTCTGGTGAAACTCCAGGTGGCCTCATCATAGTTTGGCTGAGCTGTGCAAACTTCTCCTGCATAGCTTGTTGCGTTGCAGCCAAAGACCTCAAGGCTGCAGCTACCTCTGCCATTTCGGACTGAGGCAGTGCCTGGCTGGAACTAGGTCCTCCCTCTCCAAGCGGTGGAAGAGGCGGTGGCAATTCTGGTGCCATATGTTAACACTATAGATCTTGAGTAGCAGATGAGCTTAATACCTTAATGGACATCTTTCAATGGTGAAGCATCTCCATGCATGGGGTGGTGCCCGGTTCACAACCAAAGTCTCCGGTGAGGTTAATCAGCAAAAGAGGAAGAGATAGCTTCTCCGCTTCCCACAGACGGCGCCAAATTGATGATGCTGGAAACAACACCACCCTTCAAGGTGTTTGTAAGCTCAATTCAGTGTTAACAATGGCTACATAAGGGTACATACACATATATTAGAGGGAGGTGAGGAGAAGAGGATTGTCACGAGAATATAAGTGGTTCATCCAATTAGGCCTACGTCCACTCTGCATGTGTATAATGTGTATCACTGTATGATGGCTCTAATGGCCATAGATACAATCTATCAAGCTTTCTCTCTCTACAATGTATTTAGACAGAGTTTTTGCTAGGTTTGCTGGTTTTGGATCCCTTTCTAAGAAGGAGAAGACAAGTATTTATAGTGCCTGGGGGGTGTAGTGTACCCCTCATGCATGTAAAGAGCATGTGTGTGTTGATATAGCCAATATGATGAAGACATCTGTCCCTGTCACATGTAAAGAATGATGATGAAATATTCCCCCCACGTGGGTGGAATGATTTGTGTCCACGTGTCCTTGTCCACACATGTCAATAGGTGCTCGGCCTCAGTGCTTGGTCATGACCTCGGCCAGGAAGAGTCTGAGGTTGGTAAGGTCTAGCTGCCTATCCAATTCGAGATAAGCCATCATGGTCTCGTCTAGAGTGAAGCCGAGGAAGGGTATTAAGGTCGACCTGGGCAGAGGTTAAGCTAGAATATGTCAGTAACATCGGCTGATTTACTGCTCGGGTTGGCCTTGGTAGAAGTACAGCTCCTCATAACCTTGGCTTACCCCCAGCCGCGGTTATCATACCTGGGTGACCTGATGAACTGATGTTCCCCTCAGCCATGCAGACACCCCTTAACGAGGATGGTAGTAGTGTCGGCCACAGTCGACCTTGCTATGGCCGAGGCCGCTGATCACTAATCCAAGGCCCTTCCAACGTCGTCCATGTCCTCGATCGAGGTTGATGTCTCTGAGCCGAGGTAGCACATTTGGGGCATATCAGGTAGTACGACTTAGAGCACATCAGTTTCCCCTGGAAAAAACAAAGATCCACCTAAATGTTTGCACAACCTGAAAATGGGTTAGTTGGTTTAGAACGGGCATAAAAACACACCTAATAATGGGTGGTAGGACATAAAATGAGCCAGTATTACCAAAAAGAGCCTAAAAATAGTCGTACAACCTAAGAATGGGTTAGTCGTTCTAAAACAAGCATAAAACCCACCTAATAATAGATGGTAAGACCTAGAATAAGTTATTTTTTCCTAAAAATAGGAAAATAATCCAACGAAGAGTGGTGGTACAACTTAATATGGGTTGGTCGGCCTGAAATAAGAACAAAACCCATTTAAGAAATGGTGGTAGGACTTAGATGAGCCGGTTTCACCTTTAATGGGTAAAAAACCTCCTAAAATGGTGTTAAAACCTAAGAACGGGTTGGTTAGTCTAGAACATGGATAAGATTGTATGTGAAGTATACAAAACAACGATGAGTTAAAGAAGAATGTTAACTTATTATTTTACAAGTAAGTGGAGTCGGTAATACACCTACCCTCCACATACATAATGATAAGTTAAATAAGGATGTTAACTCATTATCCATTTCTATTACAAGTGAGTGAAGTTAGTCAAAGACCTAGCCCATAATTATTAAAGAATAAGTTAAAAAATAATGCATATTTATTATTAAATTTTACCAGTGGAGTCTATTATAGACCTTGCCTCCATCGATTAAATGATAAGTTAAATAAAAGTGTTAAATTTTTTTTAAAAAATTACAAGGTGGAGTCGGCCAAAAACCTACCCTCCATAGAATAATGAAGTTAATGATAATTGTTAATTTACTCAAAGATCATATGTAATACCCCAGTATGGATTTATGGGTTACCCGTAGTCAACCCGGCTAGACTCGAGCATTAGGTGTAAGTGCAATGAAATAACCTATATAATGTTTCTAGTTCGGTTTTATTTAATTTAACGTTTTACTTATTTAATATGCGATTCCAATTTAATGTTAAACTACGTGAGGGACCCATAAGGAGCACCTTGAAGTACTAGCTAGGAATCTACTAACACAAAATATAAAAAATATTTCTTGTATAATGCTCTCAAAATACGAACCCACTCCCAACCTGTCGTCACAAAGCGAGGGAGTAAGCCAAATGCTCAGTGGAAAATAATAGAATCGAATGCCGGAAAGAAGACTCTCTAATGCGTTATACCTACGTGCTGATGCAACTACCTTGTATACATATACAAACATACATATTTGTATAGTTAATGCATGAAACAGTTTACTTCAGAAAACCTTATTATCCAAATTAATTCACCTTAATCTTGTGAAAGACTTCCTTTTTCTCATTTTTAGATGTCTCACTTTACTTAACACACACAGTTAAATACTTGAAACAACTTCACTTGGTTTGACCAAAATCCATTTCTTTACCAAGCATTTTAACCAATCCACATTATTATTTTCATTGAAAATCACACTTTCAACACACGCTTTCACCGTGTTAGAAATTTTTTATTTCGTCTTTGAAAACTTTTTACAACACATTCTTGTGAAAATAATGGGTTTAATCACTTAAGTTGCTTAACCACCCATTTACTCACTTGCTTTACTCTTTTTCCTTACCTTATGGACATTAATCAATTTACATATTTACTTGTCCATTTCACCATTACCGAAACATTCATTAATTCCTTCAAGTTAGGTTGTATTAACATATTTCATAACACAACCCATTTCTTGACATGTTCTTTATTCCTTTATCTTTACTCAGAATCTTCCAATAGTTGTATACTTCAACGGGCTTCACACCATCAGCTATACGAACCTTATGCTGTGGGCAATTATTTTGGGCCCTTCATCCCAGGGCTCCGGACTGAGTTCCTTTACATGTGTTTTAACATTTTATAAATATCCACATTATTCAACTTTTCCTTTTTTCTAGACGAAGCCAAAATCCGGGGTTGTACCTCAACTTGTGTTAAACTTTGAAATTCATTATTTCATGTCCTTTGCACTTTAACCTCGATTATATTCCAAAAATATATTCATTTAGGACCAATTTGGGTAACAACCTTTCCAATATTTTTATTTCATAAAAATGTTACGCTATATGTAAAATTAACATTTTACCCATTTGTTTCCAAACTCATCTTTTACTCCATTTTTGCAAGTGTTAATTTTCCCAAAACACTCTTAAGTTACCCATACAAACATCTTAAGTGTTTTAACACCTTAACGCCCCTTTTAACATTGGAGTAATATTCTTCTTAATTAGAAACATCTTTATCTCATTATTTCCTTTCTAATTTTAGAAGTGTTAATCTTTTACAACATTATTAAGTTATACACATCAACTTTCCAATGTTTAACCATTAATACTTATTTAACTCCATAAATGACCATTTTCCAAACTAGCCATTTCTTTGCTTTCTTAATTCAAGAAGTCAAATTACACTTAAAGACTAATTTACTAAAAAATGCCATTTCTTTTTATTATAGCATGTAGTCTTACAACTTTGTACTTATCACACTTTTAACACCTTTTCACACACTTCGGAGGCAAGAATTTATATTATTCTTATTCCATATTTAAACCCAACAACGTCTTCTTTAAATTTGTTTATACATTCATTATCCAATTACTACAAGTTTATATGCATGAGAAGATGGATTTTAAACCTTAAATACTATCAAATGGGTTAAACATATTTTTTATTCTAGAAATTCATCATACTTGCAAAAATACACTTTCAAAGTATAAAGGACATTTAATTTCTTCAAACTCAACAAATGTCCATCTTTCATAAATCTTCATTTTTCCAAGAAATATACCAAATTAAAATCATTATCTTCAAAAATTTTATTTCATAAATTGTTTAATATGAATCTTTCTAGAAAATACACGATTTTCATAAAACACTAACATTTAATATTTCAAAACCTTGAAATATTTATTCATTCTTTATTTCCAACAAAATAACATTTTACAAATATTTTTATTTCATAAAAATATTTATTATTTACTACACATGATTTCATCATTTAATCAATGCACACTATTCATGTAATCTAACTAAAAGATTACAAATAATAAAAATAGAGTCTTAATAGTAAGAGTAAGACTTTTTCACCTCTAAAGGCTCCAATGGTGGTAGAAATATTGGTGTAGGAGGATCAACCCCCACCTCTAAAGGTAGTCTCAAGGGGTTACCAAATGCATCCTCCAAAAATTCCCCAAATTTTCTCCATCCAAGCTTTCAAGCAAAACCCACTTCATACTCTATGGAAGTTCCATCTTCATCTTTTATAAACACTCCCAATAACATCTTACAATTTTATAGCTCTACCTCAACAATAGTGGAAATGGGTGTATATGGTTCAAATATGGTGGAATACAATAAGAAAATACTATTTTATGGTGGTATAATATTGGAGGAATGGTAGTTTGTGGTGGGAAGAGGTGGAAGAACAACCGAACAATGGTGGAAGACCACCATTCTTCATATCTCTCTCTCTTCTTGTATTTTCCCCAACAAATGGGCAAAAAAACTTATAAAAACCTCCTTAAAGACCAAAAATCCCGTTTTTCCCAATCTGGGTTGATCTGGGCTTGAAAGCACACCATACCAGAAATGTGACAGCGCGCAAGGGTAATTAGATTAAAAACTCTCGAGACATGTCATTCGAAAAACATGCTTATCTCTTTCGAGTGACATGTCAACCTCGTTCGAAGCTTTGTTTCGTGCAAACTTCGTGCGACAAGGAATTGTAATGCAGTGTGATCTGATTTGAAGGTCTGCTTCTCGCGACCTTCGCACGACCTTCACACGAGATCCCTATCTCACTTCTAAAAACATGCCAATGTCATTAGTACAACCATTCTTATATTCTTTTAGTTTTCTTGAATTTTTAACCCCCAATTTCTCTATAATTATCATGAATCCTCACTCCATCATAATTTGTATAAATTTATTAAATTATTGGGATAGGATATTACATCATAAGAGATATCACTTTGTGAAAATACCTCAAACATAGATACTTATTTGGGTAAGACCAGGCATAAAACATAGAAGAATTTTTCACGAATTGAAAAATCTCCACAAGGGCAACTTCAAGATGGACAAATTGACTACATCAAAATTAAAATTAAATATTGACTAGGATACTATGGATAACCTCCACTAGATCTAAAAAATCTCGTTGACTTGATCAATATGACCTTTAAGAAGATTAATCTTAACCACAGCCTCGGTCCTCACCTGATCAAATTCTTGGCAAGGCACTAAAGAAGCCTATCCATCACCGATGAGTGTCTTGTCAAGGGAAACACAAGATAGTTTAGGTTACCCTTAGGAGTATTACCCATTTTTGGCTAGACATCCACCCCTTGTTAAATGCAACTGAATTGGGGTAGCCAATTAATGGAGCCACTTCTCTAGCACTGGCCTAGAAGCCTTCATTAAAAGATACTTCCTTCTTCTGCTCCAAATTCTTAAGTTCTAAATCTAGAGGATCAACTTATCCAGAAGATTTATTCAATAAGCCTTCTTCAAATCGGTGAGTTGGGAGTCCACCCTATTGTACTCTATCTGAAGGGTTTCAACTTCTTTCATCAATGTTTCATTATTAGTGGTTGCATGTTTTTACTTTTCCTTATTAGTAGGTTGATTTTTCATGATGTCAGTGATGATGCTAAGAATCAGTACCACCAGATAAGGTGTTTCCAAGCTCAATATATGAATAACAATGGCAGCACAGCTATATAAAGAGAAGAGAATGAGGTGAGAATATGAGGAATCAACACCGGAATATGAGTGGTTCAGCCAATCTGGCCTACGTCCACTGTGAGTGTGTTAGTAATATCACTGAAGGAAGGCACTAATGGCCATGGATACAATTCTCTCAAGCTCTCTCTCTCTACTGTATATTTAGACAGAGTTTCAGCTAGGGTTTAATAACTGGGATCCTTTTGCAAGGTAGGGGATGACCCCTATATATAGTGCCTAGGGAGCGTAATGTACCCCCCATGCATGCAATGAGCATGTGTGTGGTATCCTCACCAATGTGGGAATACCATCTGTCACTGTTATATGTAAGTAATGATGATGAAATATTCTCCCACATGTGGAGAATAATCTAGTTACAACTGATTTGTGCCCAGGTGTCCTTATCCAAATGTCAACAGATGCCCGGCAGTCATGTTGGTGAATGACCTCGACCTGGGAGAGGCCGAGCTATAAAGGCTTGATGTCCATTCAATCCGAGAAGTGTCATAAGGAGTCTCGGCCTGATCTCAGCCGAGACATGTGCTGGGGTCGGCCCGAGCCGAGGCTGGACATATAGCATGCTGATGACTATTAATGCTTCTCGTCACCTCGGCCCAAGCCGAGGTAGGACTAGTTCCATGTTGAAGGTGATCAGGGCTCCTTGTCACCTCGGCCTACTATTGGCCGAGGTTGCAATACCCAGGTACATGAGGATGCTGTTGATGCCTGCGATGCGCGTAATGTCCATTGAAGTGTATATGGTAGTGTCGGCCTGGGCCGAGGTAGGTCTGGCCGAGGGATGATATCGTGGGCCCCTGGCCTTCATAGGGTCGATCAATGTCTCGGCCATCACCTCGGCCGAGGTAGGTGTCCCTGGGCCGAGGTTATACTTGGACATATCAATTACCCCCAGCCCTTAGTCATATGCGAGAGCGAGTGGCTAGGGGGTTACTTTCCCTCCGAGGCCTGTCCGTCCCAAGTTGACACTTGTATGACATCTGTCCCAAGCTAGAGCGTGCCAATTTGGCTGGCGTGTGCTGTCAGTTGTCCCTTGGGTTTCCCAAGGCAATGATGGGCCTTGGGAAGTGTGCCCAAGTACTTAAGGTTTTAAACCCTTCCTTTCTCTTTCTTCTTCTTCATTTCGTTTCCCGCGCATGTAAAAGCTCTTGCGATTTTCTCTCTCTAAGTTCCTCCACTCAACGCCCTTCTGCAGAGGATTTCCCCTGGTTTTCTTGCGAGTTCTCTTCGTTTCATCCATCAATTCATCTTCAGGTACTTCTCCCTTTCCATTTCCTTTGTTTTTGGCATTTGGTTTGAATTTTTCGGCGAGATTTTGGGTTTTCCGGTGGTTCTTTGAGTTTTCCAGCGAGCTCCATTAACTCAGGCGAACTAGGTTTTCTTGAAAACTTCTTAGTTTGATCTTTAGGATTCTTCATTTTATAAGCCAAACGTGTTTGTAGCTTTAGGAATTTTTCCCAAGTTTAGGTTCGTCCCAAGTTTTGGGTAGTCCTCTGATGCTCAGACCCCTGTACCAGCTTCTTGAGGACTCCCCCTCTCTTAGAGAGAAGACCTTAGAAAAGATTAGGCAAATAGAGAGAGCTCAGGAAGAAGCTCGTAGGTCTTAGGAGTTCCCTATTAGACCTCTCTTTCCCCCACCTCTCAAGGTGGTATATCCTGATCCTCCTGAGAACTTTTATCAGACAGACGTCTCTGCCAACCCATTACCGATGTCTGAGTCTGAGTCTTCCACCTCAGACCCCATGTCTGTGGACTCTTTCCAAGAAGCCATGGATTTTACACCTCGGCCTGGTCAGGCCCCCCACCAGGCCGAGTTCTCTAGCCGAGCCTCATCCCAGAATGGCTCAAGAACCTCAAATTCTTCTTCAGAGGTCGAACTTGTTGAGCCAAATGTGGCTGTGCCACCCATTCTTGATGCCATCCCTCTATCGGTCGTTACAGGGGCTGAGTTCGCTCAGAGATTCCCTCGTCACTCGTCTACGTCTGCTCCGGCCGACGTTGAGCTTGACGATGATGAGGATGCTGAAAGTGATGTTGACATCTCTGAAGCAGCCGAGTTCGAGAGCACAGTCACTGAGGTAGACCTTCTGTGCTTTAGGTACTTATACTCCATAAGCCCTTCCATCAAGTTAAGGAGACCTCTGAGGGAAGAGAGGGCCTATCATGGCCGAGATGGAGAAATATGCTTGTACGAGCAGATGTTCAAGTTAGGATAAAAAACTACCCATTCACCCCGACATCAGGTCCATTCTTTCCTTCATCAATTTGGCCCCCTCGCAGCTCTCTCCCAATGCTTGGAGAGTTATTATAGGGGCCATCATCTTGTGGAAGGCAGTCCACCACTCTGACCTCCCAGTTCAGGTCTTTGCTGGTTGTTACATCCCTACCTCGGCCAAAAACCATCCGAGCTACTATCACTTCGTGGCTCGAAGGCCTGAGAAGAAGATGCTCCAGGTCACTCAGACCTCGAATCACAATTGGAAGCCCCGATATTTTTTCGCCTCAGGGCCATGGGAATTTGGCTCATTTGTTCCCTCTTCCGCTTTTGAGCCGAGGATACCCCTCAGATGGGGTAAGGTCACCATGTCTGCAAGGGTCGATCCTGGCCTAAGTCTTTAAAATAGCAAAAAGGTGAAGGCTCTGCAAGACCAAGGGGCACATGGCTTGTTTGTTAAGTTCGAGCATTTGCTGACGCCTCAGTTTCTCTCAGGGACGAGCCTGGGTGGGATCCCCCTTGTTGACTTTGGTAAGGATTTTTCTTTTTCAAGTTTAACCTCTGAAGTCATTTATATCTGATCTCTAACCCTTATCTTTTGACTTTTGCAGAGAGACCACCAGGTATCCCAGACGAACAGTGGGAGATGGCAGCTCCAAGTTTGGCAAGGCTTGCGAAGAAGGTTGGTCTGAATGATCCTCCTCCAGCTCCCACTACATCCAAATCCCAAGCTTCCAAGAAGAGGGCCCCCGAGGTCCCGGTCTCTGAGGATTAGAGGCCGACCTCGAGGCAAAAGAGGACCTCAGACGCTGCGATCCCCATCTCAGCCGACACCCTGTCGGCTCGTCTGGACCAGCTGAAGCTCACTGATAGCGTGGTCGGCAACAACAGACAGGCCATGGACGCACTCGCCAATGTGATGACCGAGGCAGACAAGCATTTTTACAGAGCCATGGACACCTCCATGATGATTGAGTTCGGCCTTCACAGAGCCGTCCATGTATGACTTGTTTCTTTTGTCAATAATTGTGTAACGTCTGATTTTACTCCCATCTAACCTCTTCATTGACTGTGCAGGGTGTGACTGCCATGTACCAACTATCTAACTGGGCCATGAGGAAATTGCCCCTCATTCAGAAGGGGCAGGAGGCTGAGAAGGTCGAGAGCGCCCTGAATGCCGAGGTTGACCGCCTGAAGACAGAGTTGTAGAACTCTGAGAATAAGGCCAAGAATTCTGAAAATAAGGCCCACGGTTTGGAAAAAGATATTTCAGTGCTCGTCCAAAACCACGCCAAGGCCCTGAAGGATAAAGATGATGCTCTGCAGCGGAAGGTCAATGCGGCTGTGAAGGTTGCTCTTGCAGAGGCCTCAGAGAAAATAATTTCAGACTACAAAGTCTCTGAGGAGTTCGTGGGTTTTGGCTTTGAATACCTCGAAAGAGGTATCAAGGCCACTACCAAATGGGCCGAAGTCAGAGAGAAGGAGGTCGGCACTCTGAAGGCCTCCGACTTTGTGGGCCTCGACTTTGCCAACCCTCAATTTTATCAGGCTCTGCAAGAAGTAGAAGACGAGGCCGCTGCTCCAGCCGATACTGCGACTCTTGGAGTGACCGAGCTCGGAGGGGTAGATCCTGCTGATGATGTGGCTGAGGTGACTAATGTTGATCAGGTTAACCCAGCCGAGACTACTAATGTTCCCCCCTCAGAGCCTTAGTCCTTTTTAACTTGTAACTTCACTTGTAATTTGTAATTTGTAACATCAGTACTTTGTAATGAATATTTGTAATCGATGCCTCTGATTGCTATATTATCTCTCTTACTGAATGCCAATCTCTTCCTTTATTTTGACCTCTGAATGCTATATGATCTCTGAAGTCATTGCTTAATATGTTGTTCTCATAACCATCTTCACCAAATTAATGATGTTAAGGGTCTGAGGTCATCTAACCAAGGTGTCTGAGCTCAGACCTCGTCACCACCGAGTGATGTTTAGAGGGTCTGAGGTCATCACCTAAGAGGTTAGCCTCATAATAAATGTCACAAAATTAATGATGTTAAGGGTCTGAGGTCATCTAACCAAGGTGTCTGAGCTCAGACCTCGTCACCACCGAGTGATGTTATGAGGGTCTGAGGTCATCACCTAAGAGGTTAGCCTCATAATAAATGTCACCAAATTAATGATGTTAAGGGTCTGAGGTCATCTAACCAAGGTGTCTGAGCTCACACCTCGTCACCACCGAGTGATGTTATGAGGGTCTGAGGTCATAACCTAAAAGGTTAGCCTCATAATAAATGTCACCAAATTAATGATGTTAAGGGTCTGAGGTCATCTAACCAAGGTGTCTGAGCTCAGACGTCGTCACCACCGAGTGATGTTATGAGGGTCTGAGGTCATAACCTAAGAGGTTAGCCTCATAATAAATGTCACCAAATTAATGATGTTAAGGGTCTGAGGTCATCTAACCAAGGTGTCTGAGCTCAGACCTCGTCACCACCGAGTGATGTTATGAGGGTCTGAGGTCATCACCTCTGATGTTATTCCCATGTAATGTTTCTGATCTAAGAATGGAACAAGAACTTGTCATGGAAACTGATCTTTATTAATAACCTCTTCTCGATAAGATGGTACATTTACAAATTACAAATCCTATGCAACATCATATGTAATATCTCTTCAGGTGGTCAGCATTCCATGGGTTAGTGAAAGGTTCTCCTTCTAGGTTTTCTAGTCTGTAAGTGTCGGGCACAACCTCTTCTGTTACTTTGTAAGGGCCATGCCAGTTCGGGTGTAGCTTGTTTGTCTTCTGTAGGGTCTTCTTTAGCACTAGGTCTCCCACTGCAATGGGTCTTGACTTCACCCTTTGATTGTAGAATCTCGCTGCCCTCTGCTGGTAGGATGCTTTCCTGACCTCTGCGTCTTCTCTTCTCTCTTCAACAAGGTCCAGGTCTAACCTCCTCCTTTCCCCATTGCTGTCAGGATCGTAGGTCTGAATCCGATGAGTTGGTAGTCATACTTCCGTTGGTATGAAGGCTTCTGATCCATGTGCTAGCATGAATGGGGTTTCTCCTGTGGGTGTCCTTGCTGTGGTCATGTAAGCCCATAGCACAGTGTAGACCTCTTTTATCCATCTCCCCTTCGCGTCTTCTAATCTCTTCTTGATTCCATCCAAGATAGTCCTATTCGTGACCTCGGTCTGGCCATTTGCCTGAGGTCGACCAGGAGATGAGAAGAACTGTTTAATCCCCACACTTTGGCAATACTTCTCTAAGGAGGAGTTCTTGAACTGGGTCCCATTATCCGAAATGAGCGTGTTTGGGAGGCCATATCTACATATGATGTTTTTCCAGATGAACTGAAAGGTCTTCTGCTCTGTAATTGTTATCATCGGTTCTGCCTCTACCCACTTTGAAAAGTAGTCAATGGCAACTATAAAGAATCTATAGTTGTTGACTGCTCTTGGCAAAGGTCCTACTAAGTCAATTCCCCATACCGCAAACGGCCATGGAGAAGAAATTGACGTCATAGGCTGATGGGGTTGATGAGGGATAGTGGCGAACCTCTGATATTTGTCACACCTCTTCACATAGTCAGCAGCGTCCTTAGACAAGGTAAGCCACCAGTATCCCTGAGTGACAATCCTCTTAGGTAAGGGCCTTCCCCCTATGTGGCTAGAGCAGGAGCCCTCATGAACCTCCTGTAAGACCCGGGTTACTTCCATGGGATGCACACATCTGAGGATGGGGAAGAGAAACCCCTTTTTATACAAGACATCTCCTACCAATGAGAACTTGGCAGCCCTGTATCTCAACTTCCTCCTTTCCATCCTGGACTCAGGTTGCTCCCCCTCTCTTAGGTATCTGACGAGCGGGTCCATCCATGAGTCTCCTAGGTTAACATTGTGACAGGGACTACATACCTCGTCCTCCTCGATGCTTGCCTTTCCTAAGACTTTGATTGGGATGGTCCTTCCCAAATCTGTCTTCATTGCCGAGGCCAGCCTTGCCAATGCATCAGCGTTATTGTTGCTCAGTCTCGGCACTCTCTTCAGTTTGACCTCTTCAAAATACTCTAGCAATCCTATTACCTTTTTTAAGTACTTGGCCATCCTTTCGTCCTTGGCCTCGTATACCCCCAACACTTGATTGACAACCAATCTTGAGTCGCTATAAAGCAGGAGTCACTTTACTCGAAGAGTTGTTGCCAATAAGAGACCTGCTATCATGGCCTTATACTCAGACTCATTGTTTGAGGCTTAGAAGTTAAATCTCAAGGCGTATTCAATGTTGGCACCATCTGGGGCCGAGAGTATTAGCCCCGCGCCGCTCCCACTGTCATAGGAAGAGCCATTAACGAAGAGGCTCCATACGTCTGCATCTGATGAGAAGACCCCTTCTCTCATAACCCCCTTTTTGAAGAGGTATCAATCCTCTTCATTTTCTTCTACTCTGCTCCGAGTTTTTCCTGGGACAACCTCTTCTCTGCCTCGGAAGACGTACGGGGCAGTCTCTTCCGAATCTCTGAAGATACTTCGGTTCGTCTCTTCGCCGCCATCCAAGACGCTCTCTGTTTCGGCCTCTTCCCAAGTGAACTCTACAACAAAGTTTGCAAGGGCCTGCCCCTTGATGGCTGTCCTGGGCTGGTAGGTAAGATCATACTCTCCTAGCTCGATGGACCAGGTCATCAGTCTCCCGGACTTCTCAGGTTTGTGCAGAACCTGTCTTAGCGGGGAGTCTGTAAGGACTACCATGGAGTGAGCTTGAAAGTAAGGCTTCATTTTCCTTGAAGCATGTATAAGGGCATTCGCCAACTTCTCCATTCGGGGATAGTTTTGTTCAGACCCTTGAAGGGCCTTACTATTGAAGTACACAGGCCTCTGGATTCCATCCTCTTCCCGTATGATGGCTGCGCTGATGGCTGATTCAGAGACTGCCAGATACACAAACAACCTCTCCCCCGTGATGGGCCGAGACAGCAATAAGGGAGACCCCAAGTAGGACTTGAGTTGGTCAAAGGCTTTTTCACACTCTTCGTCCCACTGGAAGGCCTTTCTCAGAATTTTAAAGAACGGAAGACACTTGTCCGTGGCTCTGGAAACAAACCTGTTAAGGGACGCCACCCTTCCAGTGAGTCTCTGAACACCATTGATACTCCTAGGAGTCTTCATGTCGAGTAATGCCTTGATTTTCTCAGGGTTTGCTTCAATCCCCCTCTGATTAACGATGAACCCCAGGAACTTCCCGGCTCCTACCTCGAACATCTTATTGACAAGACGTTGATACGTTGCCCCCGCATTTTTCAGACCAAAGGGCATCACCTTGTAACAGTACGTCCCCTTGTCATTAATGAAGGATGTCTTCTCAGAGTCTTCGGCATCCATGAAGATTTGGTTATAACCTGAATAAGCATCCATGAAACTCATGAGCTCGTGCCCTGCCGTTGCATCCACCATCTGGTCTATCCTAGGTAAGGGATAGCTGTCTTTCGGGCAAGACCTATTCAGGTCTGTGAAATCTACACACATCCGCCACTTTCCATTGGCCTTAGGCACGATGAATGCATTTGAGAGCCACTCTGGATAAGTAACCTCTCTTATGAACTCGACCTCTTCCAACTTCTTCACCTCTTCCCGGATGACCTCATATTTCTCTCTGGAGTAGACTCTTCGCCTCTGTCTAATAGGCCTGGCATCTCTGTCCACGTTGAGCTTGTGGGTCATGATCTCAGGGTCGATACCAGGCATGTCTGCGTGACTCCATGCGAAGACACTCTGCCTTCTCCTGAGGAAGTTTATCAGATCTTCCTTGATCGTTGGCTCTAGGGCTTTGCCGACCTGGATGGTTTTTTCCGGCTCGTCCTCATTGAGGACGATGGATTCTACCTCTTCCGCGGCCTCACCCTTCTTCAATTTTGTTTCATCTCTGGGATCAAGAGTGTCAATGCTGTAAGTGGCGGTTGCTCTCTTATGGGCCTCTCTCTCTTCGGCCGAGTTGAAATAACACTCCCGCACCGTGGTCTGGTTCCCTTGCACTTCCCCTACCCCATAAGGAGTCGGGAATTTTAGCATTTGGTGGACCGTCGATGGCACGGCTTCAAACTCTTTGAGGGCCACTCTTCCGATGATGAGGTTGTAGGCCGAGAAGACATTTTTGTCCATAACAAAAAAGTTTATTTTCTTGGTCAGCCTCTTAGGCCACTCATCTCCCATCCGTACATCCATTTCATACATGCCCAATGGGTGTACCTTCTCACCACTGAAGCCTATCAATGGGTGATGGTAGGGCACCAGCCTTGCCTTGCTAAGACCCAAGCTCTTGAAGCAAGGCCAGAACATCACATCTGCTGAGCTTCCCCCATCTATGAGGATCCTCCCTACATCGCACCCATGCACCCTTGTTGTTATGACTAAAGGGTCGTCATGGGGGGCTAAGATGCCCTTGAAGTCAAGTCTGGAAAACCCCACCACGAGGGTGTCCATGTCTACCTTCTTTCTCTTCTGCACTGCATCAGAAGACGTTAGATTCACAACCTCAGGCTTGGCCACTGACTTGGCCTCTGCTACATGAGCCT
This sequence comes from Sambucus nigra, assembly GCA_949130495.1. Taxonomy (NCBI): domain Eukaryota; kingdom Viridiplantae; phylum Streptophyta; class Magnoliopsida; order Dipsacales; family Adoxaceae; genus Sambucus; species Sambucus nigra. Next base: position 445,244,410 of record OX422218.1, on the reverse strand, counting down.
TCCTGTCGGCTACCTCAGAGCCACCTCCTACGAATCCCCCACATATGGTGCTAACACCAAAGGAGATCATTCCTACCCTCTTCACTGGGGTGTTGTCATCCTTTGGCAAGAGATCCGAGTCATCTCCATCATCTCCCTCTGAGTCATCATCCCTTCTGGCCGGGACATTGCCACGGCATCGGTCATTTCTTCTCCTCTTAGGGTCTTCTCTTCCACCCTTTGGGGCCTTGCCATCCACATACCTTCTCAGTTTCCCAGATTTCAGCATCTTCTCAATCTCATCCTTTAAAGCGAAGCATCTATCTGTGACATGGCCGTGATCCTGATGGAACTCACACCAGAGGTTTCTATTCCTCTTATGTGGTGGGGCCTTCAATTTCTCTGGCCACCTCAGAGTCCGGTCAGTATTGATCTCATTAAGGATGTGCTCACAGCTCACAGTCAGAGGAGTGTAATGAGCGAACTTGTCATCTACTGACCTCTTCTTCCCCTCTTTCTTGCCCTGGGACCTCCCAATGCTACCACGGTTCTCCTCTTCATATTTGGCGTCCATTGCCTTTTCCGCATTCATCACTTTCCCCGCGGTTGCCAGTAGCTCTGCCATAGACTTAGGAGGGTCTTTCGTCAGTTTCCACAGTAGCTTTCCCTTCTGGAGGCCTCCTATAAGGGCGGTCATGGCTATGCTCTCTTCGTAATCCTCCACCTCCAAGTTCTCCTTGTTGAATCTTGCTATGTAGTCTCTTAGGCTTTCACCTTTAGCCTGTTTGACATATAGGAGGTGGTTAGTCTTCTTTTGAGGTCTTACCCCAAAGCAGAAGTTGTGGATGAACTGCTCAGCTAAGCCTTTGAAGTTCTCGATCGAGTTCTTCGGAAGATAGGTGAACCAACTGTGTGCTGCCCCTGTCAAGGTTCCTGAGAAGGCCCTGCACTTCATCTCATCGGGTATCGAGTAAATATCTGCCGCCAACTGATACATCTCGATATGGTGCACTGGGTTAGTGCTGCCATCATACTTAGGAGTCACTGTAGGAGGCTTGAACTTAGCTGGGGTTGGGAACCCCACTATCCTAGCTACAAACGGGGAGCCCTCCGAGTAGCTCCTCTGTAATGGGTCCCTGCTCTTTATGAGGTCCCCTATCTTCTCCTCGAGACGTTGGATTGAGTCATTCCAGGGTCTTCTCTCATCAACTTGGCCGAGGTTATCCCCTGCCACCTCTCTGCGATGGACAGAGGGTTCCCCAGTAATGACCCGTTGACTGTTGACCTCTTCCTGCTCCCTGGCTCTTCTCTCCAAGGGTCGGCCTTGATCTGGCCGAGCCTGCCTATTCCCTCTTTGAGAGCCTGCCGCGCTCCTTGACCTTGATAGCCTCTGTCTCAGGTCATTGACTGGGCCCAGCCTCTCGAAGTCCGACCCTCTGCTCAGTCTGTCGAAAGCCGATCCTCTTTGTTGGGCCTCTTCTCTTCTTTGGCCGACACATCCCTGATTCTGCCTAAGGGGTCGTATGGTGTTATCTGACACCTCATACGGCTCCCAGCAGTCTTCGGGGGCCTCTTCAGCTCCTAGGTCATCATACCTGTCCTGTGGGCAAGGGTTTCCTTGCCTCTCCAGGCGCAAGCGCCTAGGGTAAGCAACGTCCCTCCTCCGCTGAGGTGCAGGCTGGTCCTTCATCAGTGCCTGGGGTGGTCCCCTGGCGTCAGGTTGTGGATGAACCGCCGCCGGAGTGATCATGTCCGGTGAGACTCCAAGTGGCCTCATCATCATGGTTTGGCTGAGCTGGACAAATTGGTCCTTCATGGCTTGTTGTGTTACAGCCAAAGATTTCAAGGCTGCTGCCACTTCCGCCATTTCGGACTGGGGAGGAGCCTGACTGGAGCTAGCCCCTCCACCTCCGGGTGGCGGAAGAGGCGGTGGAAAGTCTGGTGCCATATGTTAACTGTATAGAGCTTGAGTAGCAGGTGAGCTTAATACCTTAAAGGATCTCTTTCAATGGTGAAACAACTCCACACAAGGGGTGGTTCCTGGTTCACCACCAGAGTTTCCGGTGAGGTAAAGCAGAAAAAGAGGAAGAGATAGCTTCTCGTTCCCACAGACGGCGCCAAAATGATGATGCTAAGAATCAGCACCACCAGATAAGGTGTTTCCAAGCTCAATATATGAATAACAATGGCAGCACAGCTATATAAAGAGAAGAGAATGAGGTGAGAATATGAGGAATCAACACCGGAATATGAGTGGTTCAGCCAATCTGGCCTACGTCCACTGTGAGTGTGTGAGTAATATCACTGAATGAAGGCACTAATGGCCATGGATACAATTCTCTCAAGCTCTCTCTCTCTCTACTGTATATTTAGACAGAGTTTCAGCTAGGGTTTAATAACTGGGATCCTTTTACAAGGTAGGGGATGGCCCCTATATATAGTGCCTAGGGGGCGTAATGTACCCCCCATGCATGCAATGAGCATGTGTGTGGTATCCTCACCAATGTGGGAATGCCATCTGTCACTGTCACATGTAAGTAATGATGATGAAATATTCTCCCACATGTGGAGAATAATCTTGTTACAACTGATTTGTGCCTAGGTGTCCTTATCCAAATGTCAACAGATGCCCGACAGTCATGTTGGTGAATGACCTCGGCCTGGGAGAGGCCGAGTTGTAAAGGCTTGATGTCCGTTCAATCCGAGAAGTGTCATAAGGAGTCTCGGCCTGATCTCAGCCGAGACATGTGCTGGGGTCGGCCCGAGCCGAGGCTGGACATATAGCATGCTGATGACTATTAGTGCTTCTCGTCACCTCGGCCCAAGCCGAGGTAGGACTAGTTCCATGTTGAAGGTGATCAGGGCTCCTTGTCACCTCGGCCTACTATTGGCTGAGGTTGCTATACCCAGGTACATGAGGATGCTGTTGATGCATGCGATGCGCGTAGTGTTCATTGAAGTGTATATGGTAGTGTTGGCCTGGGCCGAGGTAGGTCTGGCCGAGGGATGATATCGTGGGCCCCTGGCCTTCATAGGGTCGATCAATGTCTCGGCTATCACCTCGGCCGAGGTAGGTGTCCTTGGGCCGAGGTTATACTTTGGCATATCAGTCAGTTTGATCATGAATAATGTAATTTTATTGCCACGAGATGAACAAATTGATTTTCCATTTGGTGGAGATTTTTCATGTCATGCAAAAAAAGTAAAAAAAAAGGTCAGTTTGATTTGAATAACTTTTAAAATAAAAGTGAAATTCTTTAAGAAAAAATACCAACACCATATAGTAGAGCCAACTAAATTTTCTTCAAAGTCAACATGTTTTTAATTAACATAGCGAGGTACAAACCAGTTCTCCGCCTGTAAAAAATCACTTAGATTTTGTATATATCCTATCACGATCCTCGTGGTAAGTGAGGAATCATAATCATGCCCAATTGCTAAAAATTCCCAATCTATGGTATCCACCATCCCACCTTTCCAACAAGGGTCCCCTCCCAGAAATTACCAAGCGGTGCCTCCCCCTAAAGAGTTCAGGGATATACCCAAACAATTAATTAATTTTTAAGCTCCCCTCAGTCAGGTATATGCCACCCTAAAAATGGATTGTCTCCTGAGACCTCTCAATCCCAGACCTCCCTTTGCATTCCCAAATAAGAACTAGTGGGTCGACACCCATTTCGAGTTCCATTAAGGACCCAAACACACTATTGAATACTCATCATCCCTAAGGTTTTCGATCCAAGGCATCATCGATCTTGGGATTCTCTCCCTCCGAAGAAAAATGTCACCATCAACCCCCACCATATAATCCCAACCCTGATACAAACATTTTGTCAAATGTTCCCACTCAAAACACAAACCCGTCCACTCTGAGACTCCCCATTCATCACAAACTATGGATAGGGATACAACCCCAATTCTAAATATCAACCCCTTGGGGGAAAACATGACCCACCCTAAGAATTAGTACAGGGATCAAGTCGAACATCGAGCATATCACATTCTTCCTCATGGCCATACACTTCCTACGAAATAACCTTTATAGCCTGAACTTACTCCTAGTCACGGAATTCATACTCTCAAAAGATATTGAACTCCTCATTCCATTTCCAGAAGAAACTGATAACTCAGTTAAGTGGGTGGAGATGTACAATGAAGCTCTCCAATCCACTGAGCATATCTCATTCACACTACCAATCCAATACCTTGGGTGGTAAGGATCCACCTCTTAGGAAAACCTGTTCGCTCTCACGGATTTAGGATCAAATAATTAAACCTCATCTTCTAACACGCTTTAGATAAACTCTATAGGAAATAATAAAAACACCATTTATGCCAGTCATCAGATAGGGGTACCCATAGTTCACGCTCCCTAATATCCTAGCCCTCCAGTATAGATGAATGAACAAGACAGACATCTTAGGGCAGATGACCACATCACTTGGAAATTTTAAACACATCATCAATTATTGTATGAAGAGGAAGAAAGAGGCATGTCCCACAATGCGCAAAGAGATGCCACTTGGGAGGTCAAATTGAGGGCTAACCCTGTCCCAATATTATATGCCCAATACAAGACCTTCCAAAGGAAATATGGAACCTCCTCTGCGAAGACCGATAGGTCACGACGCTCAAATACTATTGTATACCCGATACAACAGACATCGAGTAATGATCGCCCAAGATAATACTATGGGAAATAAATCTCGAGTTCTACCCTTGGGTAACATTTAAACAAGAGAAGAAACACCGAATGTGACATTAATCCTACTTTAACAATAGGTCTAAAGGCAGTGATAAACCCCACCATGAAAAACACAGCCTTCGACAAACTCGAGCCTACTCCTAAACCTTTAATATTTGAGCTTGAACAAATCTAGTCCACCCACCTACTCGAGAAGGGAATCACGGACTGCTTTGAAAACCTATTGATAACCAAGGGTAACACCTCCCTAGGGTTCTAAAATGAGTATGTCATCAACCCCCAAATCTAGGAGATGATGATACAATGAGACTGCACCCTGGGAAAAGGACTTGGATTTTATGAAAAATGATCCACGTCCTTCAAAACTCCCAGCATCTGAGATTATAAGTTTGGGATCGATTACGTAGCTACAACATAAGCTTTTGATCGATTAAAAAGCATGACCACTAGACTTGTCGCATGAAAAAGCAATCCTATACTACACATCATTTACAATCGAACCTCTCGTAGAAACGATGACCACTCTAGTTTTAAAAGGTTGGGGGAAACTCAAACACCCACAATGGTGACATATACTAGAACATTTAGTCTACTATATGGGGAAAATTACCATTGGAAAAGGAGAACACGTTCTGCGGGCTACAAAAATCTATCCTACCCCTCCTAAAGATAGTCCATCAATGGAAGATATCCTTGACCCCTATAGTAAGCTCAACCTGCTTATTTTGTAACTAATATTTGACATCTTCGTACTCAGGGTATCACCCTATACCCAACACTAAACTGATGTAGGATGCAACCACGGGAACACTTACCTGGATGCCAACCACATAGTTGGCATAATCGAATTGAAAGACGAGATGACTGAGAAGAGTGCTCTTGCGTTCAAATACGGAAGTTATTTAATTAAATTCAGATTTTATCAATTAAGTCCTACACATGCATCTAGGTGTGATTGATGATGATGAAACATGCAAGAACATTCAAACACACACATGTTAGGAAAAATCCCCCAAAGGGGCAAAACCTTTTATTTTCATTATAATTTTGTAAGAGAACGGATTACAATGAAAATATGTGACAAGGAAATACCCTGGGGTGTCGGTTCTGTTGTCGGCGGCTGGAACTATCCCTTTCCAGTAGGGGAGCAATGAAGAAGAGAGCGGCTTCCTCACAAATTACTCCAGATGAGTAAATGATACTCTTGAAGGTTTAAAGATTCACACACATATATGGGAATGGTTTTGTGAATCAAAAAGGTTTAGAAAACCTTAAAAAGATGAAGTCTTATTCTGGACAATTTTCGCAGAATTTTGAGATTGCAGAAAGACTTGAAAAAACGTGTAGAAGGAGAACGGATATTTATACAAAAATTGAGGGGTGGCTCGTTCAAACGAGATAGCCATATCGCTCGAACGAACGATAGAAGTCGTTCGAACGAGATCGCACGACATGCCTATCTCGCGAGAACGACATTCAAAGTCATTTGAGCGAGCTCAACGTTCAAGGCACTTCGCTTCTACACTTAGAAAAAATTCTGCTTTTGATAAAAAAATTAATCCAGACTTCAAAAAAAAATCAAAACATTTCCCAAATATTTATGCAAATATTTAAAGCTCCAATAGAACATTTTACCAATAAAGCGTAGTGGAGTAGTGGGAATGAGCTGAGCAGCACGTCGCATGTATCATGATGCACGTGAAGATACTGGATGCATTGAATTCGGATAAAGGCCGTCGAGGTTGATCGTGTTGACGTGCCGAATGTAGCGGTATCAGACATACAAACTGTGATCTAGGAATAAATAAAAAATTCCTAGATTCTACCCCGGACATTTATAAAATTATGTCCTTACAAATATCCCCCTATGTCTATGCCGGTACATACATACAAAATCCGAATTATGCAATCAAATGACATACAAGATAATATCCCCATTAAACCCTCAAACTGAGAATACTAAATGACATGTCTTTCAAATCTTCAGCTCTTCAAAAACTTCCAAAGCTTTTCTCATCAGGGTATGTGTGGGTACCCAAAATTAGAATGATGGGCCTGGACGAGTAGCCCAATTGTAACGGCCCAAAGTCCAGACCCCCCATATCTTAACCGGTTATGATTTAGTCTTCTCCCATGTTCCCATTAAGAGGGGTTCTAGGAGCATATGGAAAACGTGGGGGAGTCCAACACCCCCACTCCCTGAAATGTACATGTATATAATGAACTCTATGTCCGGGGCAAAAGACACACTGTACTCTCTGTAATCACTCTCCGAAGTACATAGAAATAATACTGACTGCACTACCGTGGATGTAGGCACCTTTGCTGAACCACGTACATATTTTGTTATGTGATTGGCATTTTATATTCCTTATTTTGCTTGGTGATTGTGCTTCTCTTATCTCTTTGTGTTAAATAATAATTGTCACCACAATTGGCGTCGTCTATGGGAAGAGTTTATCTTCCCTGAGAAAGCCCACACCCAGAAAGGAATTTGAAATGTCTGGTCACAGTAGTAATGCTCCCCAGGCAGGAGATATCCAAGAACCACATGCTTCTCACAGGATTAGATCCGAAGTTCGGCATTCAGATCAGAGGGCTCGCTTAGAAAGGCAAGCCTCAGAAGAAACCCAAGGACCAGCGAGGTCCACACAGATATCCAGGCTGATTGATGCATATGAGGCGAGGCTCCACGAGCAGAGGGAGTCTTCTCGCAAGCATGAAGCCGAGAATGCTCGCCTCAAAAGAAAATTAGAAATAACGGAGAGAGAAATCCATTATGGAACCAAAAGATGTCCATACTGCACTCCTAGCCCTCAGGCGAGCAAGCCTCGCAGCCGAGGAAGGAGCCCCGGCGTAGATCCTAGAAAGTTGAGGAAAATGAGTGAGAGGACGACCTGCTCGAGCAACTGCGACTAGCTCGCAATCACAGGAGCCCAGATCGCAGCAACGAAAACATACGAAGTTTGGTCCGAAGAGAGATGGACTAACACCCTGCACATCACGGCACCAGATCAACCCGAGAACTCGCTAGGCGAGCTCTCAAAACTCAGATGAAATCACCTTTCTCGAGGGAAATTGAAGAAGAGGAAGCCCCCAAGAAGTTTGCTATTCCAAGGTTCAAAATTTATGACGGTAAGACTGATCCCATTGATCACGTCAGGCAGTACCGGCAGGCCATGACCCTCTGGAACCATTCAGACACACTAATGTGTCGAATTTTCCCCTCGAGCCTGCATGACGTGGCCCAGAAATGGTTCGAAAGTCTCCCCCACCGGTCCATCAGGAGTTTCAAATCCCTGGTCGAGCTCTTTACATCCCGATTCATTATAAGTAGCTCCCATCCCAAAAGGATGGATGCTCTACTGACAATGAAAAAGACGCCCCAAGAGACCCTCCGAGACTACGCGAAGAAGTACTGGGAATTGTTCAACGAGGTCGAGGACTATTCGGAGCAAGTGGTAGTGGCATCTTTCAAAATAGGGCTACCTAGCTCTTCCCTTTTGTACCAATCCCTGACAAAGAAAGAGGCCATGAACATCGACGACCTAATAGACCGCATCGAGAAGTATGCCAAGGTGGAAGATGTGACCCGCCTCAGCTCAACGAAAAATGGTCGAACTAAGCTCACTGGCAAGGGCAGTGACAAGATTGAGAACCAGAAGAAATGAGGAAAGAATGGGGGAAAAAATGGCTCCAAGAACGGAGGCAACAATGATGTGTCGAAAGCATTTCAGACGGTCAACACCGTCTTCAAAGAACCAATTTACAAAATTCTCGCAAAAATCAAAGACGAGCCATTCGTCAAGTGGCCCGGGAAGATGGGAGGAGAAACCTCGAAGAGGAAAAATGCGTTGAGATGCTCTTTTAACAAAGAGGGAGGACATAAGACTGAGCATTGCAAAGTCTTTAAATCCCACCTCGAAGAGCTGGCCCAGTTGGGACACCTGAACGAATTCGTGGAGAAAAAGGTAGAGAAAGTTACTGCCCCATAGAGAAGCAAGGCCTGACAACTTACTCGACGACGATGCCGGCCATGAATTCATAGTAATTCATGGGGCGTCTGACGTGAAACAGATTCAGGACAATTCAGCTCGCATGGAGGTAAAAAATCTTACAGCAGTGATGCAAGCTTTTCAAATCGATCCAGCGAAAACACAATTAGGAAAGCATCGGCGAGCAGATGATGTTGACTATAGTAAGCATATCGTGTTTATAGAAGAAGATCTAGTGGGAGTGAGAACCCACATCACGATGCTTTGATCATTACTCTAAGAATAGCGAACTATGATGTCGATAAGTTTCTCGTCGACCAAGGAAGCTCGTCTGAGGTCATGTATCTCGACCTATTCAGAAGATTGAAATTGAGCTTCGCCGACCTAAAGGAAGCTATTGTACCTTTTGTTGGCTTCGTTTGAAAGGTGACTATGCCCTTGGGAAAGATCGTGCTGCCAGTAAGGATAGGAAATGTTTCTAAAATGATCGAGTTTCTGGTGGTCGACATTGACTCGCCATACCAGGCTATCCTCGGCCGAGGATGGCTACATGCAATGAAGGCAGTTTCCTTAACCTACCACCAGAAGCTCAAGTATATGACCGAGCGAGGAGTAATAGAGATCCGTGGTGATCAAGCGATGGCAAGAAGATGCTTCATAGCGGCCATCTTCCCAAAACCAGAAAAGAAGGCCGACAAGACCAGCGAAAGAGTTGAAGAACAAGAAGGTCTGATACCTTCGAAATAGAAATTAAAGTACGGAAGACCTGGAGTATAGGAGGCCAGGATCCTCCCCTACGAATGGGTCGTCGAGGACCTGGAGGAAGTTGCAGCTGGAGATAGCGACGACAGCAGGATCTTCTTGATTGGAGCTTCTCTCATAGATCAGGAGAAGAAGGAATTGACGATCCTACTAAGGAACAATATAGACGTCTTTGCATGCGAGCCATACGAACTGCCTGGAATTGATCCTAGTATGGTCTGTCATCAGCTGCACATCGATCCCACCTTCAAACTAATTGCGTAAAAGGCACGGAAAACTGCACCCGAGAAGGAAAAAGCCGTGGAAAAAAAGTGGAAAAACTGCTGGATGCAGGATCCATAAGGGAGGTATAATTCCCCAAATGGTTATCCAACCCAGTAGTAGTTCCAAAAAGCAACGGGAAGTGGAGAGTTTGCATCGACTTCACTGACCTCAATAGAGCGTGTCCTAAAGACAGTTTCCCCTACCAAAAATTGATCAACTGGTAGACGCCACTGCAGCTCACGAGAGAATGATTTTTCTGGACACATACTCAGGGTATCATCAGATCCCTCTGTATACCCCAAACCAAGACAAAACAGCATTCATCACCACAGTTGGGTTATACTGCTACAAGGTCATGCCCTTCGGGCTCAAAAACGCAGGGGCAACCTACCAGCGACTGGTCACCAAGATGTTCAAGGACCAGATGGGAGACACCATGGAGGTCTACATCAATGACATGCTCGTTAAAAGAAAGAAGAAAGAAGACCACCTCTCAGACCTATCAAGCACCTTAGAAATCCTCAGGAAGTAACGAATGAAACTTAATGCGAGCAAGTGTTCTTTCGATGTCCAGTCAGGAAAATTTCTTGGGTACTTGGTCAGTAAGAGAGGCATTGAGGCTAACCCAGACCAGATCGATGTAATAAACAGGGTGCAACCTCCTCGAAGAAGCCGGGACGTACAGAAGCTCACCGAAATGCTCGCTGCCTTAAACTGCTTTATCTCTAAGTCCTCCGAAAAGTTCAAACCTTTCTTCCACCTCCTAAAGAGAAACAAAATGGTAGAATGGAACCAAGATTTCTCGCAGGCATTGGACGAGCTCAAGGCTTACCTCAGTTCCCCACCACTACTCATCATACCACAGGAAACAAATTCCTTGTACTTGTACCTCTCCATTTCCAACCACACTATCAGTTCTGCATTAATGTGAGAAGTTGCAGGAATCCAGCACCCCATTTATTATGCGAGCAAGACCCTACTAGACGCCGAGCAGAGGTACCTACCACTGGAGAAGCTCACCTTTGCACTAGTAATGGCTTCGAGGAAGCTGAAGCACTATTTCGAAGCCCACACTATAATCGTCCTTATATTGCACCCCCTTAAAGCAATCCTGAGGAAAGCGGATTTGTCGGGCAGACTGTCTAAATGGTCAGTCGAGCTCAGACGATTTGACATCCAATTTCAACCAAGGAACGCAATCAAGGGGCAGGTCCTTGCTGATTTCATAGCCGAATTCACAGGCGAGAAACCTTCCAACCAACCTCAACCAGCAAGACAAAAGGGGAGCGATGCGACGGAGGAAACCTGGAAATTGTTCATTGATGGAGCCTCCAACTCAAAGGGGGCAGGAGTAGGCATTGTCCTCATTACTCCAGAGGATATAATCCTTGAACAAGGAATTAGGCTTGTATTTGCAGCCTCCAACAACGAAGAAGAATATGAAGCCTTAATAGCCGGCCTCTAAAAGGCACACACTTTGGGAGTAAAGCATTTACAGGTATTCGACGATTCTCAATTAGTCTCCAATCAGATAAGTGGAGACTACAATGCAAAAGATGAAAGAATGGAAGCTTACCTTGCCTTAGTGAAAAGACTAATGGCTAGCTTCGAAGAGATCAATGTCCAGCAATTTCCCAGAGGACAGAACAGCCATGCTGACTCCTTAGTAGCCCTAAGTTTAGTAGTCGATTCCGACCTAAAAAGAACAATCCCCATCGATTTCCTCGCTCATCCGAGCATTAACCGTAGCAGCAAGTTGCCAGGCCTGGAGCAGATGCTCCAAGTGGAGTCAGCACCAAGCTGGATGGACCCTTTAAGAAACTATTTGAAGGATGGAATGCTCCCAGACGATAAAAAGATTACCCACGAGATAAGAGTCAAATTTTCTCGATTTCACTTATCACCAGAGGGCAAGCGATATAAGAGATCTTTTTCCGATCCATACCTTCAATGCGTTCACCCAAGGAATGTCGAGCAGGTCTTACATGAGCTTCACGAGGGAATCTGTTTAAGCCATATTGGAGGAAGGTCACTGGCTTTCCGAGCAATGAAGGAGGTTATTAGTGGACATATATGCAAAGGGACTCTGCGATGTATGTTCGCAAGTGCCTAAAATGCCAACTTCACGCTCCTATGGTCCACCAACCTGCTAGCGACCTAAAATCACTATCCTGCCCATGGCCATTCGCCCAAAGGGGAATGGACATCGTAGGACCACTTCCTACCACCACCAGCAATCACAAATATCTGTTGGTTCCAAATGACTACTTCACCAAATGGATCGAGGTGGAACCCCTAGCGAACATTCGAGATGCAGATATGATAAGGTTCATATGGAGAAATATAATCACCCATTTTGGCATCCCCAGAACCATCATCACTGACAATGGAACGAAGTTCGAGAGCGGCTCCTTTCAGAGTTTCTGCGATGAGCATGGAATCAGACACCATTTTAGCTCGGTGGCCTATCCTCAGAGCAATGGCCAAGCCGAGGCTTCCAACAAGACAGTGATCGACAAATTAAAGAAATAATTAGAGTGAGCCAAAGGCGCATGGGTAAATGAATAACCACATATTCTATGGGCATACCTAACCACTCCACGACGAGCAATGGGGGAAACCCCATTTTCACTGACATATGGAATGGAAGCAGTCATCCCATTAGAAGCAGGCTTGCCAACAATGAGGTCCAGCCTTGTCAACCAGGGCTATAACGATGCACCATTGCTCGCTGAGCTCGACCTAGCCGATGAGCGCCGAGAGCTAGCCCTAGTAAAACTAGCGAGCTATCAGCAACAGCTCGCAATGCATTATAACAAGAGGGTCAACCCAAGGGCATTCCAAGTTGGGGACTATGTCCTGAGGAAATTCCTAGGTAGCGCAGTAAAACCATCAGACGGCAAGCTAGGGCCAAACTGGGAAGAACCATTTAAGATAACTAGAGATGATCTGCAGGGAGTTTATCACTTGGAAACGATGGAAGGCGGAGAGATACCCCGAGCGTGGAATGCAACCAACCTTAAGAAATTCTATTCTAGATTCTACTTTTGATCTTTAATTATGAAACCGGAAGTTCATTTCCTTATCATTAATGAAAAGTTGTTTGGAAATTGCATTCTACGAAGTATCAGTTAACTAATTTGCATTTGACGAGGTGTCAATGTACAAACTTTATAACCCGCACACCCTTTTCAAGTAACAGGCACACTGATCATTACACTATAGCAGGGAAATGACCCTCCTCAGGTTTTCATTATGAAATATAAAAGACCACATAAGCATTGCCCTTGGCAATATATGAAGCCCTACAGGAGATCCTTAGGCAATATGACCAAGTCAGAATTGGTCACCAAACAATGTTTGGTTGAATAAAATCCTGATCGGATAGAGCATCCAACACCAGGTGTGTCCTCGCCAATTTCCACACTTAGGCCTAAGGGAGTGTGACGACACAACCTAAAAGGTAAAGTGAGGCAGAATGGTATCTCGTTGGCATACTGGACTAGAAGGACACTTACTTGATAATGCGAACATACAAATCTAGTCAGCCAAGATAGGGTCAAGATTTTTGAACAAAAATGTGGAAAATATAAGACACTTGTTTAGTTGGCAAATTTTCCCAAAACATAAATTTTATATTAATTCATCACATTTACAACAAATACAATACATGTTTAGTCGGCAAGCTCGCCCAAAACATCGAGATTACATCACTTCAATACAAAATATACAGAGTTACTACTGGCAAAATCTTAGTGAGGGTGAGGCCTCCGAGCAAGATAATCAGCCACTTGAGCTCTTCGACCATCATCGAGAGGGGGAACTAACTCTTTCTCGACTTCGTTAACATCTGACTCCAATAGCTGCCGAGGGATGGAATCAATGGGTATCCACAGATCATCTCTCTGGAAAGGGTTAGGCATCCGAGTGGAAGGAGATATTTCATGGCGATACCAGAGCATTGATTTCCTTGGAACTTGCATCTCCCTCAAGGCACTCAACCACCCCCTGATGAAGGCGAGCTCCTTAAACTCTATCAGCCTCGTTGGAGCATCTAACCAACCCTGGTCATAACTGTCGGCTCATACTCACCGAGGTCCTATTTTAAACAGGTGCCGCAACCGAGTAACGTCCCTTTGAAGCCCGACAACAATCACGTATGCTCGTCGAACATCATCACGAAGCTCTTCCATTTCCTTAGCTGGGCCCTAGCACTTGTACTAGCTCGTGGAACAGTTGACGGGATAAAACCTTGTAGCACCGGAGGAACATCTCTTTATTCAGCTCCAACTCGTAAAGAGGAAGAACCTCGTCATACCCCAGGAACAGTGCTCAGCGCATGTTCCCTGAGTCGTGAGACTTCCCTCCTTAAAGATTCATTCTCCTGCTGAAGAATATCCCCGACCTGATTGATCTCAGAGGCATCGAGGAGCCTTTCTCTCAATGTATTCACCTCCTCTTGGACTGAAGCACCAACTTCTTCCATCTCTTGAAGCCTGTCCTTCAGCTTGGCCACAAGCTCAGACTGATCCTTATACTTCTGATACCTTGATCTAAGAGATTTTCAAAGCTTAACAAAGGCTTGGTGAACCTGAGGACTTGCATTGGGACCAAGGGTCCTGCCCAATTGAGATGTGGCAGGAATATACTCTTCTACATCAATCAATTACAAGACATAAAAGAGCAAGGAAAGACAGAATCATTCAGCACACTGAGGGAATGAGAAACCTTTTCATTTCATTAATAAGGGTCAAAGTACATCGAGCAGCAAAAAGGAAAATTACAAGCAAAAATACAAAAGTAGTCCTTGAAGTAAATTAACTAGCAACCTCAGGCTGCTCAGAGGTAGTTGGTTGCTTCCCCTTGTTAGCAGCAGTAGAGGCATCCCCCTCTACAGGGATAACCTCAGTTGCCTGGGCAGGGCGAGCATCGGCAGGAATTGTCTGAGAGGCAGAATTAACGCCTTCGATGGCTGGGGCATGGGCTTCTTCTTCTACAGTTGGCTTCGGGCCCGGGTCGTGCTCATCGAAAAGAGGAGAGTTAGCATCGACACCAATAGCTAAGAGGGCCTTATTCCAGCCCTTCTTGAAGTTCAGACGTCTGATGTAGCCTATCTGAACCTCGGCGTCTTTATATGCAGCATCCCACTCAGAGTTATATGAATCCTCCTTAATGGTGGCTGCCTGGGACTCTTTCTCGTTCAGCTGCTCGGCTAGTACCTTGTTCTCCTCTACGATGGATAACTTGCTCGAGCAGACCAGATCATAGGCCTACCTCACCTCGATTAGCTCTTTAACTGCCGTATCCCTTTCCCGGTTGGAATTGACAAGGGCCAGGTCAGAAGAAGCTTGGGAAGCATCAGCAGTCTTTAGATCAACCTCTAGTTTAGTGCCCCTCAGCTCGTTGTTCTTGCTCATCAGCTCATCGCGAGAGTGATAGAGCACGGCGAAGTCAATCACAAACTGCAAAACCAAAGAAGACATCAAGAAAAGGAAATAACTAACACTTAATAAAGCATTGGAGAAAAGAAAAGGTCTTACCAAAGCTAGCCTCTGGCTAGCCTGTAGGGACAATTGATCAGACCCCAGCGCCCTTTGGCGATCAGCAGGAAAAACTGCCCCCTCGAGCAGCGCGGGGGCTAACTGAGGAGAAATAGAAACTGAGTCCCCCTCGGTCAATGCGGACACCGGGACTAAGGCCTGCCTAGCCTTTATCCTCGATTCCATCCTTCTCCTCTCCTCCTCTTTCTCTGTCCTCCTCTTCTCCTCCATCCTTTTCTTCTCCTCTATCTTTTTTCTCTCCTCTTCCTTTTTTCTTTCTCTCTCTCTCTCTCTTTCAACTGTTCTTATTCTTTCCTCTTCCTCTCCTGATCCTGAGCAGAAGACCGAGAGTCAGTGGCAACAGCCCCAATACTGGACATCTACTTCTTTAACCTCTGGGCGAGGAGCATTTGATCATCGTCGTCATCATCCCGAATCAAGTTTTTCCTGGGAGGAACCATCTCCTCACTTGAACTGCTGGATGTGGTCGAAGATCCTCGGGCTTCAGAAGCCTCTTCTGAGTCAGAAGAACTATCACCACTGGAGCTCTCCTCACCAAAATTTCCTTCAGCACCGCCTACAATGTCACTCTCAGAACTTTTCTCCTCCTCGTCCAACTGGATAGGATCAGCAGCAGTCTCTTCAGAGGTATCAAATCCAGGGATACTGTCTACCGGCCTTCCTATAAAGCTAGAACCAACATTTTTGTATTCGAGCAATAAAGCAGCAAACTGGGGATGCTCGTCATCGTCTAAAGACTCCCTGATATTCCAGGCCTTGACCAATTCAGAAAGACGCACCTTGCTGAGAGCAGGTTCCAAGTTCTTCGACCTCGCTAAAGAAAAAACAGGAAAAGTCAGAAAGATCACAAATCAGTAAAGAAATTGAAGGAACAGAGCAAAGTCTACCTATGTATTCTTCCCCATGAAAGGGAACAGAGAACCTATCAGACCTCGACCCCTCAGACTGGGGAGAAAACTGCCAATTTCTAGCAAGAAAGCCATCTTGCCAATAGTCCATATGGGAATCAGGTAGATTTACTACCAATACCCTGTCAGGACTCCTGGATTTTAGATAGAGAACACTAGAAGTAGTTCAAGAAAAATAATAGCAAAATCAGACCTCGGCGAGCCCTAACTTGGTACCATATAGCTGATTTATTCTATGAACACCATTGATTATCTTCCACGCATTGGGCGAACACTGTGCAGGAACAATGTTGAAATAACCAAAGAAATGCAAGAATAGGTTGTTAGGAGGAAAAGTTACCCCCTTGGGAAAGCAACAAGACATGGATCCAATGGGAACCCTCTATCTCTCTAACATTTCTAGGGGGGACACACTCAATCTCTACCCATTCTGGATATTATAAAACTTCCTAAACTCAGACACTGACCTATTACCGATCTTTGCCATTGGGAAACCCTAGAAAACTACAAATTCAAAGAGAAAATAAAAAGAGAAGGCATAGGAGACTTACAAGATAAAAGTTCGACTCGAACGATGAAGAATCACGAGCCCAAATGACAAGGAAGCAATGGGAATGGAGACTGAGAGAAGAGAACGTGAATCGCTAGAGCTTACTAAAAATAGGAGAGTACTGATACGGTTGAAACGACGATCGAGAAATGACTGCTCTGGATAGCTTTTGAGTACTGCTAATCATAATGCACAGACCACGAAGCAAGTGCCGCCTAAACCCAGTCCTCGAACTTTTGGAAGAGTTGCACGGTATACAAATGAGCCATTATGACAAATCATTTAAATTTATTGAGCCCAAAGTATGGCCCAACAAACTTAGGGGCAATTGTGGGTACCCGAAATTAGAATGATGGGCCTGGACGAGTCGCTCAATTGTAACGGCCCAAAGTCCAGACCCCCCATATCTTAACCGGTTATGATTTATTCTTCTCCCATGTTCCCATTAAGAGGAGTTCTAGGAGAAGATGGAAAACGTGGGGGAGTCCAACACCCCCACTCCCTGAAATGGACATGTATATAATGAACCCTAGGTCCGGGGGAAAAGACACACTGTATTCTCTGTAATCACTCTCCGGAGTACATATAAATAATACTGACTGCACCACTGTGGACGTAGGCACCTTTACTGAACCACGTACATCTTTTGTTCTGTGATTGGCATTTTATATTCCTTATTCTGCTCGGTGATTGTGCTTCTCTTATTACTTTGTGTTGAATAATAATTTTCACCACAGTGTGCAATTCAATAATGAACAATGTTAGACCTACACACATGAGATAAAGCAAATATCCGTGACAAGCAACATTTTAAAATATAATGATATGCAAAAATTGATGATCAATTTAAGCTTAAGCATGATCATTCATAAATCAACCAAAGACCAAAACAATTCTCCCCCATAATTCTTCTACCCCTTTTTATGATGTCCCCAAATAGACAAATATGAGAAGCATAAGTGAATGCACATGGAGAATGACACACGGGAGTAAACTGCTATTTTCAAAAAATTTCACACATAATATACAACAAAGAATCACACCATGAAAGAACACAAAAACAACCAAGTCGATGATAGCATAAATGAAGAGGTGTGATCAAATTAGATAGGAAAATCAATGCATACAAACAAGACATATGTTCAGGATGAATATCGGATACTCCTAACGAATGAACTCAAAATCTTCCTTTGGTGTAAACATAAGGGTGGTAATATGAGACATTGACTCAATCAAATCAACAAATCAAAGCTCAAAGTTATTTCCACACCAATAACGTCCAAAACTATTTTATGCTTTTTCAGGACTTTCAAGGAAGTGAAAACCCATTTATAGTCTCCAACCAAACTCCCTCAGATATATATATTTTGAATAGAGGCATTCTAAATTCTCAAACTTTGGAGAATTGATGGTGAAACCTAATGGCCCATAATAGGCATATATTGCTTTTTATTGCCTTTAATTTTTTTCGGGCTCTTTTAACCTCTTTGGACCCCGGATAATAAAATTCCTCCATTTTTAGGTCCTTTTTAACGGTGGCTTAGAATTGCAAAGGCTAAATGAACCTTTCGCAGCCCTTCCCCTTTTCAAATAAACACACAGTCTCACCAAAACG
This sequence comes from Sambucus nigra, assembly GCA_949130495.1. Taxonomy (NCBI): domain Eukaryota; kingdom Viridiplantae; phylum Streptophyta; class Magnoliopsida; order Dipsacales; family Adoxaceae; genus Sambucus; species Sambucus nigra. The sequence continues at coordinate 445,226,071 of OX422218.1, read as the reverse complement.
GTTTTTACATGCATTCCAATCTTGTCAAGTTTTATCGCATATTGTTAGTTGTATAGACATAATTGAGATGGAAACACTCAAGCCAATATGTGATAGACAAGTACAATAATCAAATAAAGCCGTGCATGTGTGCAATAAAGGAGATAGGAGTCAAACATGTAGAAAGATATCACTAATCACATCTCAAAGACTCCAATCAATGTAAAGCACATGGATGAAATGTTGTAGCGTCTCAAATCTCTATCAAACAGTCACGTGGATAAATGGAATGACATTGTGACTTGGCTATCTTAAATGCTCATCCATAAAAGGTGCAAATAAAATACAAAAATCTTTTTGTTCTTTTCGAAAAAAAATTCAAAAAAAATAAATATATGTACAACAAAGCAATAGTACATATAAAACTAACTAGCAATAGGAAGCATATGATATGAACATGAAAAAGCATCCTATCCTAGACAAGGACCAACCCCTCAGTCAACTGTGCAAATCCCCAAAGACTTCCTAAGACTCTCAAATATAAGGTCATCTAAAGGTTTCATGAAAATATCGGCTAACTGATAGTCGGTGGGTATGAAACTCAGGGATACGACTTTCTCCTCAACTAGTTGACGTATAAAGTGCTCACGTATCCTGATGTGCTTTGTGCACGAATGCTGGACTGGATTACGGGATATGTGTATCGCGCTCGTGTTATCACAGGAGATGATCATGGTGTCCTGTGAAATCCTATAATCCTCCATCATCTGCTTCATCCACAAGAGTTGTGTGCAACAACTCCCGGCAATGATGTACTCAACCTTTGCAGTGGGCAAAGAGATTGAGTTCTACTTCTTGCTCAACCAGGAGACAAGAGAAGAACCAAAATAGAAACACCCACCGAAAGTGCTCCTACAACCATCTACATCCCCGACCCAATCGGCATCCGAATAGGCGGACAAACGGTCATCGGTATCAAAGGAATACCAAATACTGTATGAGAGAGACCCACTCACGTATTTAATAATACGTTTTAGAGAAAGTAAATGTGACTCTTTCGGGGATGCCTGATATCGCGCACAGACTCCAACACTAAAGGCTATGTCGGGACGACTGGCAGTCAAGTAGAAAAGACTATCTATCATACTCCGATACAAGGTTTGATCTACGTCCTATCCTGAAGTGTCCGTACTAAGCTTGGTAGTGGTACTCATAGGTGTACGTGCATTCTTAGCGGAGTCTAACCCAAATTTATTCACTAGGTATCTAGCATGTTTAGATTGGGATATGAGCATCCCATCCTCTAGCTGACGAACCTGGAGACCAATGAAGAAAGTAAGCTTAGCAACCATGCTCATCTCAAACTCACTTTTCATCTCCTCCTCAAAGTGATGAGCATGTTGGGAGCACGTGGATCCAAAGACTATGTCGTCCACATAGACCTGGGCAACCAAAATAGCACCGTCATCTCTCCTGACGAACAACATCATATCAACTCCCCCTCTTTTGAAGCCATGAGCTAAGAGATAGGAAGTAAGCCTCTCGTACCAAGCATGGGGTGCTTTCTTGAAACCATACAAGGCTTTTCTCAGATAGTAGACGTGCTCTGGGTGCTTAGGGTCTTCAAACCCTTTCGGTTGTTCCATGTAAACCTCCTCCTGTAGAATGCCATTCAGAAAGGCACTCTTGACATCCATCTCATATAACTTGAAGTGCAGATGACATGCGATGGCGAGTAGTAAGCGGACAGACTCAAGCCTCGCAACAGGAGCAAATGTCTCCACAAAGTCTACACCTTCTATCTGTGTGTGGCCTTGAGCGACCAACTTATCCTTGTTTCTGATTATGGTACCATTTTTATCCATTTTATTTTTGAAAATCCATCTGGTACCTATCACATTAGTCTCACTAGGTCGTGGAACAAGATCCCAGACATTATTCTTTTTAAATTGAAGCAACACATCCTACATAGCAGATATCCAGTGTTTATCCTTGAGTAATTCTTTGTAGTTCTTGGGCTCGACTTTGGACGTGTAGCAAAAATGGCTAACAACGTTCTCGAGCTGAGCACGAGTCTTGACCCCTAGAGTGGGATCACCAATAATAGCAGAAGGGTCATGACTCTTGCGAACCCAAGCAGGTGTGTCCCCTAACACATGAGTAGGGTCCACAGAGTGTGAGTGAGGTGCAAGTAAATTACTGTCAGAAACATCCTCATCCTCACACTGTAGGCTAGAATCAATAAATGTCGAAGGTTTGTCATCTTGCACGGTGACGCTTATTGACTCCATAACCTTAGAGCTCTTCAGGTTAAAATCCTGGTACGCTCTACTATTCGATGAATATCCTAACAGTATTCCGTCGTCGCTTCGGGAGTCAAACTTTCCTAATTGCTATCTATCCCGTAAGATGTAGCATTTACTCCCCAAAACACGAAAATATGCAAGGTTGGGTTTCTTGCCAGTCCATAATTCATATGGCATCTTAAGAGGGTGTGGACGCAGGTAAACCCTATTCACCGTGTGGCATGCAATAGACACTGCCTCTGCCCAAAATCTCCTAGAAACCTTACGACCTAGAAGCATAGATCTAGACATTTCCTGGATCGTTCTATTCTTTCTCTCAATAATCCCATTTTGCTGAGGCGTCTTCACAGCAAAAAACTCATGTTTGATCCAAATGCTATCACGGTAAAGATCTACCTTTGCTTACTTAAATTCAGTGTCGTTGTCACTATGTATCCTGTTAATAGTGACTCTGTTTTGATTTTACAGGACGCGACACTTAGTTGTTAAAAACTCCACAGCATCGCATTTTTCCCTCAGAAAACCTACAATCGAGTATCTGGAGAAGTCATCCACCATCACGAGGATATACCTCTTACCACCCAGACTCTCAAAACGAGTAGGACCCATAAGATCCATGTGAATAAGCTCAAGTACACGAGAGGTGGTAATGGAATGCAACTTCCTATGTGGGCTACAAATTTGTTTTCCAAACTGGCAGGGTCCACAAACCGTCGAAGTTGGCTTTCCAAGTAATGGTAAGCCACATACTAGGTCCTTTTTAGCTAAACGAGTTAAGTATCTAATGTTCACGTGACCTAAACGTTGGTGCCACAGATCCATAGGAGTGATTGTGGCGCTATTACAGACAAGTGAGGACTTGGGCTCAGTCCCATAGAAATTATCCTCTGTCCTCACCCCTCACACTAAAAGTTTATCGGCTTGATGATAGACATTACATGCATCCCGGTCAAACTTTACGGCAAAGTCAGCGTCGCATATCTGGCTAATGCTGAGAAGGTTTGCTTTCAAACCTTTGACGTACAAAACATTCTCTAGCTTAGGAAATCCTAGTAACTCTACAGTACCACGTCCTATAATGCTAGACTTTCTCCCATCTCCAAAGGTAACTATGCCATCCTGATAATGCTCAAGAGACGTAAAAAATGAGGCATCACCTGTTATATGTCTGGAGCACCCACTTTCAAAATACCACTATGAGGTATTATGTGCTTTGAGAGAGACATGAAAAACAAAGGCCTTTTTATCTTTCTTAGGTATCCAAGTAGTGGTGACCTTTTGTTTACCTTTATTGTTCGTTTTAGATGGAATGTGAGAAGCGTTCACTGACGGTAAAGACATCCTACGGAATTCCTCCATCAAACTCTGTGATGTGGCAGCTAAAAACTCAACTCGCTCTCTCAGACTGCTAAAATCATCAGTACACAGTGGTGGAGGAGTAGTACGTCGTGTCTAACCCATACTATAGCAAAACTACTTGAGGTGGCCTTTTCTTTTGCAATATGTACAAAAGAACACAGTCAAAGGCGGACTTTGGTTTGCTTTTCTTGGTCGATCTCTCCTTCGAGGTTTTTGACGATGGCCATAAGGAGTCGTAGTAAACTCAGGAACTGGTCCAGGTGCAATTTGTAATGTGGAGGCACCATCATAACCTATTCCTTGCCTATCACCAAAACCTAAAGCGGGGTCGAGGAGCATCTTTCCCATCTTCCCATATCTGTCCTAGATTTTAACCTTGACTTCCCGTGCTCTCTCAAGATCATGAGTACGCGGCGCTACAAGGGCTTCAAGTTTCTTCCGAGTCTCCACGGAGGAATGGAGCTCACTCGTAAGACTAGCCACTTATTTATTCAAGTCCCCTCTCTCTTTCTCAAAACAACTCTTTCTCTCTCTAAACAAACTCTCTCTCTCTCTAAACAGACTCTCTTTCTCAACATAGGCAGACTCTCTCTCTCTTAAGGTAGTGCAGGTGGAGGACTCTCTCTCTCTCTCTCTCTCTCTCTCTCTCTCTCTGTCTCTTTTCTTAAGTCTTCCTCTAAAGTGGTGATCCTAAGAACTAATGCTTTGTTACGCTTATTAGTTTTAAATAACTGAGAATAAAGCTCGGTGTAGGCGCGTTGAAGATCACTCTCGCTCTCACTTGTGTCATACTCCCCCTCACTCACATCGATCTCACTGTCGAGGTGTCCCAGTGAAGCAGCATCCTCATCATCGTGAGGAGCACTAGAAGTACTCACATGACTAGCCATGAATGCGGTGAAGTTACACTCATGCGGTGACTCGTCTCCAGAATCCACCGACTCGACCTCACTGTCGTCACTAAGGGTAGCATTAAGGATAGCCTTGCCCTTTTCTCTATTCAGCCTATTAGCACACTCAATATCTCTATGACCCCTACCGTCGCACTCAAAGCATCTCTCACTATCTTTCTTAGGAGGATCTTTAAAGACTTTTTCATTTTTCTTTTCAAAATTATTTTTTTCAATCTTCTTTTTATCTTTAAAATTACCATTTTTCTTGAATTTCAGAATTGTTTTGAAATTTTTAGCAAATAGGGCCAAATCATCTGAGTCAAAATCACACTCAGAATCTGATGTATCTGTCTCTCTTTTTCTAGATGACTCTCCCCTCTTTCTTGTCGACCCCTTACTCTTTATTTCCTGGGCATTAAGTGCAATTCCCTTATCTTTAGACTTGACAGATTTAGGAAACATATCAATTTCATACGTTTGCAAGTCTCCTACAAGTTCCTCCAATTTAAGCGTATTTAAATTACCCATAGAATTTAACACAATGACTTTAGGGATAAAAGTATTAGGGAGTGATCGAAGAATCTTTTTAACAACTCTAGCATTAGGAATGTGTTCACCAAGATTAAAGCTAGTGTTAACAATATCAAACAGTCTAGCATAAAATTCATCAAAACATTCAGATTCAAGCATGGTGATTGTTTCAAATTGAGTTGTTAAATTTTGCAGTTTAGACTCTTTCACAGCATTAGTACCCTCATGGGTAAGTTTCAAAACATCCCATGCCTCTTTTGACGTGGTGCACGTCATATTGCATTTGAACTCATCAGGTGTGACAAACCCAGAAATGGCACTTAAACCCTTAGAATTAAAAGATGACCATTTAAACTCTTCTTCAGTCCAAGTAGTGACATGTTTTAAATTGTTCACGTTTTCAAGAGTGACAGAGGGAGGTGTCCACTCTCTTCCAACCAAAATCCAGACACGTTCATCAATTGCTTTTAATGCAGATCTCATGCGGGCTTTCCAATATGCATAGTTTGTCCCGTAATAAACTGGCATTTTATTATATAATTTCTCCATTATGAACACACTTGTTTTCAAAAATCAATTTTTCAGAAAATTGATATCGTAGAAAAATTTCGCGAAAAAATTACACAGTAAAGTTGTGTAACTGTCTCTGATACCAATTTGAGAAGAGTGCGCTTGCGTTCAAATATGAAAGTTATTTAATTAAATTCAGTTTTTATCAATTAAGTCCTACACATGCATCTAGGTGTGATTGATGATGATGATGAAACATGAAAGAACATTCAAACACACACATGTAAGGAAAAATCCTCCAAAGGGGCAAAACCTTTTATTTTCACTATAATTTTGTAAGAGAACGGCTTACACGGATTACAATGAAAATATATGACACAGAAATACCCTCGGGTGTCGGTTCTGTTGTCGGCGGCTGGAACTATCCCTTTCCAGTAGGGCAGCAATGAAGAAGAGAGCGGCTTCCTCACAAATTACTCCAGATGATTAAATGATCCTCTTGAAGGTTTAAAGATTCACATACATATATGGGAACCGTTTTGTGAATCAAAAAGGTTTAGAAAACCTTAAAAAGATGAAGTCTTATTCTGTACAGTTTTCGCAGAATTTTGAGACTGTAGAAAGACTTTAAAAAACGTGCAGAAGGAGAACGGATATTTATACGAAAATTAAGGCGGCGGCTCGTTCGAACGAGATAGCCATGTCGCTCGAACGAAGGATAGAAATCGTTCGAATGAGATCACGCTGCATGCCTATCTCACGCGAACGACATTCAAAGTCGTTTGAGCGAGCTCGACGTTCAAGGCACTTCGCTTCTACATTTAGAAAAAATTCTTCTTTTGATAAAAAATTAATCAAGACTTCAAAAAAAAATTCAAAAAATTTCCCAAATATTTATGCAAATATTTAAAGCTCCAATAAAAAATTTTACCGATAAAGTGTAGTGGAGTAGTGGGAATGAGCTGAGTAGCACGTCGCATGTAGCATGATGCACGTGAAGATACTGGATGCATTGAATTCGGATAAAGGCCGTCGAGGTTGATCGTGTTGACGTGCCGAATGTAGCAGTATCAGACATACAAACTGTGATCTAGGAGTAAACAGAAAATTCCATCCTACACCAGAAGCACCCCTACCCGGAGATACTCCTATACTATTGATATGAAATTAGTCAACCATTCTCCTTATGAACATGCAGAGGGAATGTTTGATAACCTATAATATGTAATTATTGCACAAGTCCACACTAGATTTATCCAAGAAGTCTCACCCAGGGGCTGGAATATGTAGAGTACCTGTAATAATACGGAGACATATTTTCCGAGGTCTCTAGAATTGTGAAAGAAATGGGACCAGAAAAACCTGAAACCTCCTCTGATAAAATGAGAATGATGAGACAACTTATGATAATGAAATTTGGTCGGGGTTATCCATGTCCATGGAACCACCACTTGATATGCTATATACGATAAATGGCCAAATCCTAGTAGTAGTGGTAGAAATCCCCATATCCACCTAGAGCTCCAACGCAGCCATACGGTGGATAGATGACCTCGGACACCAGCGAAAACTCAAAACAAGGCTCCAAAAAAGCCCGAATCTAGCCCATGGATTGGATTGGACCAAATTAATGGCTCTAAAGTCAACATCATATGTCGATTTCCCACATTCTTAATCGATCTTTTAATCCGTCTAAGGAAAGTTGAACATGAAGCCTCGGTAGAACCTATGATTTCTCTAGACACAATGATCGAATTCCTCAATATGTCAGGTAGAAAACCCACTCACATGAATCCAACTGGTAAGGAGAAAACTCACTGTAAGAGTTGTCAAACCCCCTCCTCGGGAAAAAAAGTCTTGGAGCAACTCCGGTGATCATCGGCTAACATCACTATCTAGGCATTATTAGCGACCTATCAAGAGCACTGAGTTTCCCTCATCCATATACTATCCTGAGATTCGGTGACTATGGATATAAATCCTAATAAGATGTAAGATACCATTGAATTTATCAACATGCACCAACACAACAACTTATTCAATGAACACTTCCCTATGTAGAGCCGCAATCACTGATTCGCAGTGCACATCACCACCAATACCTACAGATAGCCCTGGTACTAATAGACAATGGGTCCACCATAAAGTGTACCCCTTCCATAATTCCACTCATCTAGGACACACCACCTCGGCGTTCATGCCAGCCTATACGACCATCAAGGCCTATGATAACACTCATCGAGAGGTCCTAAGGGCCATTGTCCCCACCCTTGTAATATGGCTCATCAAACGTGATGTGGAGTTTTAAGTACTAGACGTCCCAGCCAACTTTAACCTCTTACTAGGAAGATCCTGGATACACCCCGTGTGGGCATTACCATATTCATTACACATGAAACTCATGTTCTCATTTGATATGAAATTTAACAATCGCCAGCATTAGTACCATTCCCATCCTGGATAGTATCTGCCTCAGCAAATTTCAAGTCATCCCACTTACTGATATGATAGAAAAGGATTTGGTTACTCGCAGTATAGTTGCTCGAATTATCCACAAAATGGGATACATGATGGGATTCGGCCTAGGAAGAAACCAATAAGGAACCCTCAAAGCCATCACAACCACATAAAATAAGGGAAAGTCTAGTCTTGGCTATACCCCTAATAGTAAGACTCTTACCTCTAGTATCAAAGACCCGCACTAAGGGTGAACGTTCATTGTTTGCTTAAAGGAAAGGACTTTACATATCATGGACTTCTAAACCATAGTGGGATAAAACCAAGAAATTCTTGAAACCAGGGATAGAAATCCACTATGAGGAAGGATTGTACATAGTCTACGGGAAGATCCAAAAGGTCATCCAAAATGAGCTCAATGTCTCATGGGTCACTTAGGAAGACAAAAAGACCTTCGAACCCAAACCAAAGTGGGGATAACTTCCGATGTTTCTTAATGAAGTTATTGTTTTAGACATATTGGAAACCTTATAATTAACTCCCACAAAACATTTCCATGACTGGTACACCATCTTGGATACCCTAAGTATTACTATTAAGAAGGGATGATTATACAACATACCTTAACTCAATCTCTACCTTCGAGTGCTAAACTCGACATCTAAACCATGGAAACATCACCTTCTATCGAGCCTCAGGATACGTCCTTACAGCCATCTTGGTAATATCAGTTGAATAAAAAATGACACTAGCTCTTGTTGCAAGCCTTATCCAAGGCACTCCTTGAATAGACCCCATGGTCGTCCCATAAAAGGATCCTTCCCCGAATTCTAAGGAAATATTCTACTTCAAAAGAACCTCATATAGTATCTGCCATGGTCCCTAATCCCTAAAGGACTCTCGAAAAGTCCCCCCAGCATAATCAAACCCAATTCATCACCAACATTGTGGGAGATTTGATACTTAATAACTAGACTTATATCAAATGCATCCGAAGGCCTCTTGTGTATTTTTTTAGCAAAACACTCCCCTATGCCCTCTCCTAATGTCTCCCTCTGTAAAGTATATTATTTTTCTATTATCAATGATGTCCTGCCTCTCTTTGATGGCATAATAAATAGTTATTTCTAGTGTTTATCCATGTATGATGCATGTGATGATTATAAATATAACAATTGATTAGAACTCACACCTAATAATGATAACTTTGATGACTTTAAATACTTATAAAAACTAGACCGAACTCAAAATAGACATATACACTTAATAAGGATGACATAATAACCATAAACCTGGGCATTTCCCAAAACCCTAACAGTTACAAATAGAGTCCTTCCTAAAAACGAAGAAACAAAAAAAGCTCATAAATATCCTCATCGATTTCATAGATATATTTGTTTGGTATTATGCTGACATGAATGGAATTAACCCGATAATCTCCATGCATGAAATACCCACTCCCCCAATGCAAAACCCATAATGTAAAGGCTTCACAAGTTGGTACCTAAATGCTTATTGAAAGTAAAACAGGAAGTAGAAAAATATCTCAGTGTCGACATCGTCTAAGTAATCGAATATTCCACTTGGCTAGCTAACATCGTACCAGTACCCAAAGCGAGCGACAAAGTCCGAATGTGCATGGACTAGAGGGATCTTAATTAAGTCTATCCAAAGATGATTTCCCTTTGTGCACATCAACTTATTGGTATATAAAAAAATTAGTAACGCTCTCAACTCATTCATAAATGAATTTTTCAGATACAGCCAGATAAAAATACACCCTCAGAAAATTGGGTTCATCACCCCTTGGGGGATATACTGTTATACAGTTATGCCCTTCGATATAAAAGATACAGGTCCAACTTTCTAAAATGTAGCCACATCCATCCTACAGGATCTCATACACAAGGAATTAGAGGTTAACGTAGACACTACAATCACTAAATCTAAAGATTGAGAAGGACGTTTCCTGGAACTCCAAAACTTCTTCCAAAAGCTATGCCATTTTAGAATGAGGCTAAATCTACAAAAAAAAAAATGCATCTTCAGAGTCACTAAAGGGGAAGTTCTCAACTTCATTTTCAGCAAAGACCGAATCAAAGTAGACCCCGTTAAGGTAAAATCCATATGGTAAATGGCACCACCAAAAGTAAAACAATAGGTCATAGGATTCTTAGTCCAAATTCAATTCATAATTCTATTCATCAAATAGATTACCACCATTTATGAACCCATCTTCCAAATACTCAAAAAGTACTTACCCAAAGACTAGAATGCTCAATGGAAAGAATTAATCAAGAAATTACAAGAGTAAATCACTCACCCACTAGTGCCAGTACCTCCCCAATCGAGACAATGTCTCTTTCTCTACATGACCATAATCGACATGACAACTGAGCCATGTTAGACCAATATGTAGATAGTTCTCCAAAATAATGTGATATATATTATCTCAGTAAGACTATGGTCTCCTATGATCTAAAATATAACGCCTTGGAAAATGCATGTGTATCCCTCATATAGATCACTCGCAAACTACATCACTACATGATGTCCTTCAGCGTATGACTCACCTCCAAGATGAAACCCTTGAAATTTCTCTTTAATAAACCCTATCTCTCTAGACGAACAGCTAAATGTCTATCGATGATACCGAAGTTCGAGATCGTATATATCATGTAGAAATCCACTAAATAGGGGGCCATTTTTACCTTCTCATAGGATAATCCCTGACAGACGAGGAAGACAAAAACAAGGAAGAATTACCCGATGAATATATATTCACCCTATCTGGTAGAGAAAATTGGAAATCTACTTCAATAAGGCCTCCAATAAAAGGGGATTTAGTATCGGAATGATCATGATATCTCTTGACTAACTTTAAAGTCAAACTTTCCACCCTAGCCTTTGTGATAGAAAAGCTAAAAGTAACTACATAAATAACGTTTACCATGACTAGTCGGAGCACACCTTCTAATTTCTTTAAGATTAATGCCATCGAGGAAACAATCATAGGTACCACGATATAGTACTATGAGATATAGAAATTGATCAATAAGAACCACTACCCACCCAATGCTTTCTCAAATGACAACCCATTTCATCATCTGTGGGGACTAACTTTTAAAGCGAGTTTGACTGAATATACGTAGTGTGGGTCATCGAGGATGAGACCCTCAAGATCATGGATAAAATCTATATCAGCGAATGTGGACCGCATATCAGTGGGCATATCGTCTCCTAAAAAATCCTTAGATAGTCTTATTGTTGTACAATTGTGAAAAAAGATTTCATGCACAATATCAGAAGGTTCCTCAAGTGTCAACTATACACCCCACGATGGCATCTACCTCACTGAGAACTATACTACATGGACTCTTCATGTCCTTTCTCACATGGGGGATATACATCAAAGGGAAGGTAATTCTAAAGGCCTCCACCGGGCAAGAATTCATCCTTATCGCCATCGAATAATTCACCAAAGGGTTCGAGGAAGAATCTTATGCAGTGCTAAATGTTAAGAAGGTAGCCAAATTCATACATCAAAATATCATCTTCTACTTATGCGTATCCCGTGAGATAGTATAAAACAATGGGTCTCATTTTAAAAAAGAGTAGTATAAAATAATGGGTCTCATTTCAAAAAAGAGGTCTCAAACCTACTACACAGATATGGTATTACTCAGTATAAATCATCTCCCTATAAACCACAAACCAACAAAATCGTCGAAGCCGCTAATAAGAATGTTAAAAACATCATCAGTAAAATGATGAAAACTTATAATGACTAGTAAAACAAACTCCCATTCTCCCTATGGGGATACTTAAGAGCCACCCCTACTCCTTAGTTTATGGCATAGAGGTATTCCTACCTATAGAACTTGAGATATGATACTTACGGGTCAAGATTAAAAGGCAAGTTTCCAAAAGTGATTGGGTCCAAGCCCGTTATAACGAATTAACACTCCTCATTGAGAGGAGATTGAAGACTGCTTATCATAATCAGGGTTATCAAAAACTCATCGCTTGAGCATTCAACAAAAAGGGTCAATAAGAGAAACATCCAAGAGAGTAACCTAGTCCTAAAAGAAAATTTCAAACCTTTCTGGACTCCTGGAGGTAAGTTTGAACCGAACGAGGGAGGAAACTATCTCGTTACCACAATAAACTCGGGAGGGGTAACCACCTTTACTGATCTCATCAAAATTATGGCTTTCCATCTCTTCAATCTTAACCGATTCAAGAAATTCTTTCCTCAATCTCGCCAAAAGTGAAAAGTGAAAGGCAAGTTTAAACACCAAAACTATTGGGTGTACAGTAATGACCCTAATTTTATATATTAATATATAGTTTTAAATGTTGTCTTATTTCATATGTGATATGGATAATGATAATTTATTATTTTTAGTCTAATCCTCCCTTGATAAATCATGAAACATCAAATTAGTTACAAATGTAAAATTTTAAAGTTTTGGTAGGAATGTTCATATCAGAGACTAGTTTTGACCATTACAATATAACAATTGACTTGAGGTAAAAACTAAAAAGTTTTAGATATATGAATTAGGTTTGTAACAGAAAAAATGGTGTATTAAACGGAGGTTTGAGAAAGAATTTATACTGAAATTACGAAATAAGGGCAAATATGACCATCTTTTAAGTCGTATTTTGTCTTATTAGCACACCATGTGCTATGTTTTGATTGGTTGCAAGGGCAATTTAGTTAGGCCGACTTAAACACCTTGAAATCACCTTTTTCTTCAGTAAAATGGATCAAATCAAAGTCTTATAGAATATCCTAAGCTAAATGAATAAGTTTTGGGGTAAAAAATGTAATTTTATGAAACTTTAGGGATTTAATTTTAAATAAAGTTTCAAGGACTAAAATGAAAATATATAAAGAACCTTTATGTAAATAGAATATTTTTAAGGACCTCAATGAAATATTGAAAACATATCGTGTGAAATTACCAAAATGCCCTTGAGGTGTAAAATGACAATTATACCCCTAACACCTTTTCAACTCATGCTTGACACCTCGTGCTTACACATGTCACCCAAATAGATAAAGCTAAAATACATGTCGTCATTAGAGTAAAAGAAAAAACACATGTCGTTTCTCGGTGAAATAAGACTGCAAGACCCCTCCGTTGCGCGATACCTCAACACTGACTCGCCGCTGTAAAGGCTTGGTCAGCTAGACATGTGTCAACACCGTGAAATCCCTGGAAAACTATAAATACGGCCTTTAGGATCATTTAAACTCATACCACTTCCTCGATAATTATGGTAAGAAAGAGTGATATCTTAAGAAGGAGTTCAGTAAGCTTAAGAAGAAGTTTCGTCTTAGCAAAGTAATCCAAGACTCGATATCTGTAACTTCGGACTTCTGTTCTAGGTAAGTACTCTTGCATTCCTTGTGCGTTTTAATTATATGATATTATGCAAACTATATATATTTTGTGAAATGCTTTTATTCTCAAAATTCATCTGATCCCGATGATTGATTACTTATGATAAGCTTAGATTTATCCATATAGACATACCAATTAAAAAGAGTTTTGAAAATGATATTGAATATTGGTAATAAGATTCGGCCTAAGGGACCTCTCTTACTGACTGACCTTCCCGCTGGTGTGCCCTAACTAAGGCGTTGTGATGAACAAGTTCAATTGACCCTCAACTACCGGGGAATAATACGGTGGAAGAATACAGTATTAGAGTGTACTTGGCCATTAAAATGATATGATTGAAAGAAAAAGATATTGAAATTGATATATCGTATCTATTATATTCTGTGCTATTCATTTCTATGTACTGTCATCTCAAATTTCATACAACAAATTCCTATCCATATATGGATATGTCTACTCTTTGAATTTCAATAGGTATCAATTTTCTAAATAAAACCTTGGAATGTCTGGAGATTGAACCTCACTCGGCTTTTAGCTGATGTTGTATAACTCACAATTTTTCAAGAAATAACTAGCCTCGCGGATGGAACGTAAAAGGACTATATTGAAGATTTGTCTTTTAGAGCTCTTTATGTTACTTTATCTAAAATGTTTGGTTATGAGATAAAGCATGTAATAGGTTTTAAATTTTTTCTAAAGTTGTAAAGTCGTTGTCACTTATATAAAGTTTCCTTTTAGAAATCTCTGATGACGTAATTCCTTCATTTTCAGTAGTTTATGATTCATGACCATGTGGGTGTATTTCCGTTGCATTTATTTATGTAAACAAATTGAATCCAGAATAATGAACGCCTTGGTGGCATGTCAAGATGCTCGTTCCCTACTAACTTTGGGACGGGGTCGTGACAGAAGTGGTATCAGAGCATAGGTTATGAACCCGTAGACTACTGAACATAAGTTTCGAACGTTATAGATCCTATGTTTCCATATATAGGAGATAATATTAAATATCCATACTTATTTGAAAAATAATGTAAGTCAAGTTTGGGGACCAAACTTTTCATAAGGAGGGTAGGATGTAATGACCCCACTTTTATATATTAATATATAGTTTTACATGTTGTATTATTTGATATGTGAAATGGATAATGATAATTTATTATTTTTAGTCTAATCCTCCCTTCATAAATCATGAAACATCCAATTAGTTACAAACGTAAAATTTAAAGTTTTGGTAGGAATGTTCATATCAGAGACTAGTTTTGACCATTATAATATAACAATTGACTTGAGGTAAAAACTAAAAAGTTTTAAATATATGAATTAGGTTTGTAACACAACAAACGGTGTGTTAAACGGAGGTCTGAGCAAAAATTTATACCAAAATTACGAAATAAGGGAAAAAATTTCCATCCTTTAAGTCGTATTTTGTCTTATTAGCACACCATGTGTTCTGTTTTGATTGGTTGGAAGGGGAAGCTAGTTAGGCCTACTTAAACACCTTTAAATGACCTTTTTCTTCCGCAAAATGGAACAAATCAAAGTCTTATAGAATATCCTAAGCTAAATGAATAAGTTTTGGGGAGAAAATGTAAATTTATGAAACTTTTGGGACTTAATTTTAAATAAAGAAAGTTCTGAGGACTAAAGTGAAAATATATAAAGGAAAATTTTGTAAATAAAATATTTTCAAGGACCTCAAAGAAATATTGAAAACATATTGCGTGAAATTACCAAAATGCCTTTAAGGTGTAAAATGACCATTATACCCCAAACACCTTTCCACCTCATGCTTGACACCTCATGCTTACACATGTCATCCAAATAGATAAAGCTAAAACACGTGTCATCGTTAGAGGAAAAGATAAAACACATGTCGCTTCTCGGTGAAATAAGACTGTAAGACCCCTTCGTTGCGCGATACCTCAACGCTGACTCGCCGTTGTAAAGGCTTGGTTAGCTAGACACGTGTCAACATCGTGAAATCCCTAGAAAACTATAAATATGGCCTTTAGGATCATTTAAACTCATACCACTTCCTCAATAATTATAGTAAGAAAGAGTGATATCTTAAGAAGGAGTTATGTAAGTTTAAGAAGAAGTTTCTTCTTAGCAAAGTAATCCAAGATTCGATATCTGTAACTTCGGACTTCTATTCTAGGTGAGTACTCTAACATTCCTTGTGCGTTTTAATTATATGATATTATGCAAACTATATATATTTTGTGAACTGCTTTTATTCTCAAAATTCACGATGATTGATTCCAGGTGATATGTTTATATTTGTCCATATAGACATACCGATTAAAAAGTGTTTTGAAAATGATATTGAATATTAGAAATAAGATTCGGCCTAAGGGACCTCTCTTACTGACTGACCTGCCCAACTGGGTTATCGCTGGTGTGCCCCAAATAAGACATTGTGACGAATAAGTTAGATTAAACCTCAACTATCGGGGAATAATACGGTAGAAGAATACATTATTATAGTGTACTTGGCCATTAAAATGATATGATTGAAAGAAAAAGATATTGAAATTGATTTGTCGTATCTATTTTATTCTGTGCTAATCATTTCTATATACTATCATCTCAAATTTCATACAGTAAATTCCTATCCATATATGTATATGTCTACTCTTTGGATTTGAATAGGTATCAATTTTCTAAACAAAACCTTGGAATGTATGGAGATTGAACCTCACTCGGCTTTTAGCTGATGTTGTATAACTCACAATTTTTCAGGAAATAACTAGCCTCGCGGATGGAACGTAAAAGGACTATATTGAAGATTTGGCGTTTAGAGATCTTTGTGTTACTTTATCTAAAATGTTTGGTTATGAGATAAAGCATATAATAGGTTTTAAATTTTTTCTAAAGTTGTAAAGTCGTTGTCACTTATATGAAGTTTCCTTTTAGAAAGATCTGATGACGTAATTACTTCATTTTAAGTAGTTTACGATTCATGACCATGTGGGTGCATTTTCGTTGCATTTATTTATGTAAACAAATTGAATCCAGAATAATGAACGCCTTGGTGGCATGTCAAGATGCTCGTTCCCTACTAACTTTGGGACGGGGTCGTGACCGAAGTGGTATCAGAGCATAGGTTATGAACCCGTAGACTACTGAACATAAGTTTCGAATGTTATAGATCCTATGTTTCCATATATAGGAGATAATATTAAATATCCATACTTATTTGAAAATTAATGTAAGTCAAGTTTGGGGACTAAACTTTTCATAAGGAGGGTAGGATGTAATGACCCCACTTTTATATAGTAATATATAGTTTTACATGTTGTATTATTTCATATGTGAAATGGATAATGATAATTTATTATTTTTAGTCTAATCCTCCCTTCATAAATCATGAAACATCAAATTCGTTACAAACGTAAAATTTTAAAGTTTTGGTAGGAATGTTCATATCAGAGACTAGTTTTGACCATTATAATATAACAATTGACTTGAGTTAAAAACTAAAAAAGTTTTAGATATATGAATTAGGTTTGTAACACAACAAACGGTGTGTTAAATGGAGGTCTGAACAAGAATTTATACCAAAATTACGAAATAAGGGAAAATATGTCCACCCCTTAAGTCGTATTTTGTCTTATTAGCACACCATGTGTTATGTTTTGATTGGTTGGATGGGGAAGCTAGTTAGGCCGACTTAAACACCTGGAAATGATCTTTTTCTTTCGCAAAATGGATCAAATCAAAGTCTTATAGAATATCCTAAGCTAAATGAATAAGTTTTGGGGTAGACAATGTAATTTTATGAAACTTTAGGGACTTAATTTTAAATAAAGAAAGTTTCAAGGACTAAAATTAAAATATATAAAGGAAAATTTTGTAAATAAAATATTTTTAGTGACCTCAAAGAAATATTGAAAACATATTGTGTAAAATTACCAAAATGCCTTTAAGGTGTAAAATGACCATTATACCCCTAACACCTTTCCACCTCATGCTTGACACCTCGTGCTTACACATGTCATCCAAATAGATAAAGCTAAAACACGTGTCGTCGTTAGAGGAAAAGCTAAAACACATGTCGCTGCTCGGTGAAATAAGTCTACAAGACCCCTCCGCTGCACGACACCTCAACGCTGACTCGCCGTTGTAAAGGCTTGGTCAGCTAGACACGTGTCAACACCATGAAATCCCTGGAAAACTATAAATACGGCCTTTAGGATCATTTAAACTCGTACCATTTCCTCGATAATTACAGTAAGAAAGAGTGATATCTTAAGAAGGAGTTCAGTAAGTTTAAGAAGAAGTTTCGTCTTAGCAAAGTAATCCAAGACTCGATATCTATAACTTCGGACTTCTGTTCTATGTGACTACTCTGACATTCATTGTCCATTTTAATTATATGATATTATGCAAACTATATATATTTTTTGAACTACTTTTATTCTCAAAATTCATCTGATCCCGATGATTGATTCCTTGTGATATGTTTATATTTGTCCATATAGACATACCAATTAAAAAGAGTTTTGAAAATGATATGGAATATTGGAAATAAGATTCGGACTAAGGGACCTCTCTTACTGACTGACCTTCCCGCTGGGTTATCGCTGGTGTGCCCTAACTAAGGCGTTGTGACGAACAAGTTCAATTGACCCTCAACTACCGGGGAATAATACGGTAGAAGAATACAGTATTAGAGTGTACTTGGCCATTAAAATGATATGATTTAAAGAAAAAGATATTGAAATTGATATATCGTATCTGTTATATTCTGTGCTATTAATTTCTATGTACTGTCATCTCAAATTTCATACAACAAATTCCTATCCATATATGTATATCTCTACTCTTTGGATTTTAATAGGTATCAATTTTCTGAACAAAACCTTGGAATGCCCGGAGATTGAACCTCACTCGGCTTTTATCTGATGTCGTATAACTCACCACTTTTCAGTAAATAACTAACCTCGCAGATGGAACATAAAAGGACTATATTGATGATTTGGCTTTTAAAGCTCTTTGTGTTACTTTATCTAAAATGTTTGGTTATGAGATAGAGCATGTAATAGGTTTTAAATTTTGTCTAAAGTTGTAAATTCGTTGTCACATATATAAAGTTTCCTTTTAGAAAGCTCTGATGACGTAATTCCTTCATTTTTAGTAGTTTACGATTCATGACCATGTGGATGTATTTCCATTGCATTTATTTAAGGAAACAAATTAAATCCAGAATATTGAACACCTTGGTGGCATGTCAAGATGATCATTCCCTACTAACTTTGGGATGGGTCGTGACATGTAGAGTGTGGGGAAAACTATGCAAGCCCATGCACATTTCCAGCCTTACATAAAAATCAAACTTAAGCCACTATTTTTATCTTAAATTCAATTAGAACGCTTTATGCCCCCAACCATATTTACCATTTAGAGAGAACTATGTAGATCTAATTATCCGCTATATTTTTATCGCAAACATCCAATATACACACCCATTTATCCTCAAATCAGAAATACATAGGCAACCAGAATATCACTTTGGTCCTGGTCTAAACAAACACCAAAAAACCCATTTTTATGGGAAAACCCTATTTATAGTCAATCTGTCCTCACTAAAAAGAGACATTGCAGTCTAAATAAACTAAAGAATCTGGTAATAATACAATGCTCTAAGGACATTTTAATACTCCATAGGGTCATCCTTATTTAAATACATCACACAATCGTTGATATCATTAAAGCAATGGTCAAAAGAATCTAAAAATGGAGAATACACGCTCCATATACACTTTTTTACTGAAAAAAAAACACACCAAACACCATCCCCTTAAATCATCCCCATATCGGGACGAATCATCAACAAACGGACTCACTAAGGGCTCCCTTTAATATGGCACCTTATTTAGTTAAAGGGATGACACTCTGATTACAAGGATATGTCAAAAGGCTCTAACCTGGTCACTCAGCAAAGAAAAGGGAACTTACTTCCCTCATGAGTGAAGACAATGGACTATCCATTAAGAATATAAAAGTCGCATCTCTCTTAAAAAAATTCTCAAAAAGATGGTGCACTTTTTTCCATATGTGTGTGTGTGTGTCTTGCATTTTTCTACGTGTCACCCCCATTTAACAAAATATCTGAGACTTATTTTTTCCCATACATATATATACTCCTTGTAGTCTATTATGTTTCTCACCTATGTGCCTTTTTATTTCCTTACTTTTCATAAAAAAGAACTTAGGCTCATTTTGTCCATGACTGCTCTATCCATTATTCTGATCCATAAAATACTGAATAATCAAAGACGAACAAAGAGTGAGAGCCATTCATCACTAAAAAGTAGTGAGGAATACGATGCATGACGAAAAACCCCATACAAGTCGAAATATGTAGTGAGGAATTTTCATTTTCCTCCTAAGGGGAACAAATCTACAAAAGTACAAATGGGATCCTGCCTACTGTAGACACCCCATTCTGTTACCCCTTAAACTCTCCTTAGGTCCCTAGCACCTCCCTTCATCACTGTAAACCCAAGTCATACCCTGAGTATTGACCTAGAAGCCATCGGGCACTCCCAGGCTCCATTTGACCAAAATTCAAGGTCTTCATCTCGACCAAGACTGAATGAATCTTCAAAGGGCACTGAATCCCCTTTCCAACGGTCCATTCCGTGCGCTATTCCGACTTACCATGCGAATGAACGACTCATTTTCCCCAAAACCCGATCTAGAGGCCATCAGACACTCTCGGGCTCCGTTTGACCAAAGTAAACTCTTCATCTCGACAAAGACTGAATGAATCTTCAAAAGGAACTGAAAACCCTTTCCAACGATCTATCATGTGCATAATTCTGACTTACAGTTGGACGAACGATCCATTTTACTCCGAGAGGTCACCGAGCACTTCTGAGCCACATTTGACCAAAGTCAACTCCCCGAACCCGGTCAAACTCTTTGGAATATAGAAGTATATCTCCTAACCTTTCCAATGGTCTGCCCCATGCACAATTTGGACTTACCATGCGAACGAACGATCCATTTGCGTCCGATGATTCACCGTCCAATGGACTGACGAGTACTTTCGAGCCACATTTGACCCAAATTCATCTCCCGAACCCGGGAGAGATCTCTGAATTATCTTTCCAACAGTCTGTCCCGTGCATGATTTGAATCAATGATTTAAACCCCGCAACCAATTTTCTAAAAAGGCCAGAAAGACACTACCAAATGGAAAGTACCAGACCCTTCCTATCAGTAGTGTGCCTAAACACACCTGCCAATTGGAGGACTAGGGCTATGCCGATCGGCAATGCCTTGGGCATATAAAAAGGTGGTCATGTCCTCATTGCAAAGGAGAGCTCAGATCTGATACATATCACTCTCAACAAATCCAAAAAACCTCTCTCGAAGTCAGCGTGATTTCCACATCCAAAACCCTTTCCAACTTTCTATTTTCATCATCCTTTTCATCAAACTTGGTGAATTCACTACCCTCCATCATCATCCAAGTGAAAGGGCTGCTCTCCAACATTCAAGATCAAGCTCAAGATCCTCAAGAAGGTCCAATTTTCTCAATTCTCTACTTTAATTCATATTAACTTGTTTTATTACTTAGCACTTTTATTCTCCCATCTCACATATCCTAATATAATTTTTATTTAATATTATTGCACAACTCTTATTTTCATATAAATAAAATACCCAAAAAAAAACAAGAAAAGCGGGTTTGCTCATAAATTCCAAATGGGAATTCTCACATTTTTGTTACACTTCTCTCACAACTAAAACACTTTTTCCACACTCACACACACACACAAATAAGAGAATCCTCTGATTGGATTTATGGGATAAACCCCACCCCTCATTTTGCATACGAACTACGTGGACTTTGATGCCTCTATAGGCTAAGTAGGTTTCTCGGGGTAAAACCCGAGACTCGAGTCCTATTTTTTACTCTTTTTCCCATTTTCTATTTTATCTAAATTCAATTCTCTTAGATTACATATATATGCATATATTTGTTCTCAGTGGCGTATTATTACACATACGTTATTGTTCCATTATAACGATCAACGCAAGGATAATCGCATAAATCCTATTTTCTAATATTATTTTTATGACCCATCCTACGGATGACTCGCATTATCTCTTCCATGATACAAGTAGAAGATTTCTATCTCCACTATATATACACATGCACACATATCACGGGGAACATAAAGGAAAATAGCAAAAACCCATGAGAGACCGTAAGGGCGGAATGGGTGCCTAACACCTTCCTATTTTGTAACTTAGCCTCCGGACCCTTTTCGAATCATTTTGGTTTCGTATGCATCAGTATCTCTTTGGATGTTGTCCTTCGAGATGGCTCCCTTTCTTTTATCTATTTTGAGTAAAATAGACTGGCGACTCCATCTCTCTACATTTTTCACCTCATCAACGACGCCGGTCGAAGCGCTCTCGAGAGGGATGCGCGGGACCTAGGATCCTCACACTCCCGCCCGTCGCGAGGATCGGGAATGGCCACAGTGGCGAATCCGCTGGGGATATTTATTTTGAGGGCTAGACTCTATTTACATGGGTGTTATGTTTTTTTATACTTCCCTCCATTTTCTCATGTTCCCCCTTTCCATGTGTCCCCCATACTTATGCTTCTATTCACATACTTGTAAAAAATTCTCCATGTACACTTCACATTACGTGAACCTAGGATCACATATATCCACATGTTGCACGCATCATCCATCCACACTTGGTGTGCCCTTGGTACTCATACCTTGCTCCCCATTGGGCATGATAAAAAAAGACATTCTCATAAGATACTAATAAGAGAATCATGCATGATTCACACGACATCACCAAAGAGCATTGTTATTTACCAAATTTTGTCCAGTAACTTAAGGGTCACTTCGTGATAGGCGCTGGTCCGGTAGGGCACAATTAGCCTAAGCGATATGACTCTCACCTTCCATTGGCCAAGTACCTTCGACGTATATCAAACGGTTCCCCCGCATCGTACCTCTTGACCAAAATCATAACGGGAGGTATATCGCAGGGAACTCATTCACGTACGCCGAGTATATCGAACTCTCTCTCACACATACCATCCCCATGAGGTATATAGTGAGGCAATTCACTTACACTCAGGTATATCAAATGGCTTGTCCACACGTACTGATTGCCCGCAAGAGCAAGACGTATATCGTGGAAGTCACGCCAAAGGGGGAAACCCTTTTTGATTCACCCAACCAGCTGCATACTCATATATAGGTGTCAAGCCTAGTACACACATATAAGATTTCTGATTTCAACCCGAAACTCTGTCGAAATTCTGGGTCGGCCTGCCGCCCAAACTTTCACACATTTTTTAAAATGGGATCCTGTCTGTAAGCCTGGTTACAAGTCCAGCCATATCTTTGCATATATTACAAACCCAATTTTTCCAGGCTCGGGTCCCGTCCGGCATTTCATTTTTCATTTAGGAGAATTTAATACAAGTGAGAACATAATAATTATAATAATCATGTTGAGACCAACTCCCGAAAAAAAAACATTCCTTTTCTTTATCAAAAATCTAAAAACATTTCCCCTCTCTTTATAAAAAAGCCAAAAATATTTTGTCTTCCAATCTCAAAATAAAAAAAAATGTCACAAATATTTTCATCCTTTTTTTTGTCAAAAATAAATCCCATTTTACGCCTTCTCAGGTCGATCGCACACCATTGGCTTGGCTCCTTATTGGCTTCGGTCTTCAGTCAAATCACCCCGGAGTTTCGTCCATTACCCTACTACTTCTTCTGAATCTGGAATCCATCCTCTTTCCATGGAGAACACAGATCAAGTACCCATTGTGCAACCGAATCTGACGGTAGTCCTAGCTCAGCTCGTGTCCAAGATTAACAACCTCTAGACTGACGTTTGAGAGATGCAACGAAACCAGGTTCGCATTCCTCAAGAGCCCGAGGCCCTATTCCCTCGTGCTATGGGTCCACTTGAGCCTATATGGGTTCCCGAAGAATATCAGCACGCTCCATGTGCCCCTCCTACTAATGGGTCGTCGCCTGCCCAACTTCTAATGCCGAACCTTGCCCAGCATGGGGCCAACTTGCCTATGATCGTTGATTCGAAATAGAAGGAGTTGAACAAGGTCAAAGAAGACCTCAAGATGCTCACTAAGAAGTTTGGCCAAGTTAGAATCTATGGGTATTACATGGACTACACCCACATGTCTCCTTATCCTAAATCGAAGTTACCCGAGAATTTTAAGATGCCAAATATCGAGAAATTCGAAGAAAGTGGACCCCCGATTGTTCATCTCCGTAGTTATCACCGTTCCATAACTCTAATTGGGGCTTTCAAAGAAGTGATGGCCCAATTGTTTCAGCAAACTTTGAAGGATAGCGACCTCCGATGATTTTTATCTCTCAAATAGTCTAGAATTTGTAACTGGGAGGATGTGGTTCGATAATTCATGTCACAGTACAAGTACAATAAAGAGCTTGAGGTCACCTGCCATGATTTAGAGCTTCTCAAACAGAACTCTGGGGAATCAGTCAGTAACTTTATATCCTAATGGAGGTAAAAACTAGTTACCATGACCAATCGGCCTTCCGACGAAGAACAAGTCAGCATAGTGAAGAAGAATTTCTTACCGCATGTACAAGCAACCATGGGAGGATAGTAATATCCACACTTCCAAGCTCTCAGAGAAGCAGGAGTAGAAATCGAGAAAGGTCTTGCTAAAATAGATGTTGAACCAAAGAGGGTGTCCGAAAAGTTCTTCCCTAAAAAATATGATAATACTTCCAGTGCTATAGTCTCAACCATCAACAACATCTCTCAACCAACCACCTCATGGGCATCGAAAATCCACCCTGTCCCAGTCTGAAAAGAATACATCGAGCTCCATGCTCCCCTCTCCAAAGATTATCAAGCCTTATTGAGCCGAAACCTTATCAAACCTTTGGATCCCCGTCCTTTGCCAAATCCGCTCCCAAGAAACTTCAAGGCAGATGCCCATTGCGCCTTTCACCAAACATCTAGCCATACAAGCGACCAGTGCTTTCACCTCTAAAACTTAATCCAAGGTCTAATTGACCGGGGTACCATTGCCCCACCAGCTAATCCTAAGCCAAACACTACTCACAACCCACTCCCAAATCATGCCAATGCCATCTTTTTAGAAGAGAACCTAGAATTTGATCCTTCAACTCAAATCACACCCATATACTCTCCCAAACCTCTCCAAACCTACCCACATTTCCTCCTACACCCTATTAGCCTCACTGATCAGGCACTGTCACTCCTTACTACAGCATGCATCACTGTCCGTACCCATTCTGAAAATAGAAGCATGGAATTATCAGAAGTCTTAAACCAAATCCTAGAGTTCGGGCTGAAATTGCCCTCATGGATGATCATTGATTGCCAGAGATTTAGTACGCTCTTCTTAGAAGCATGAAAATGGGCTCGAGAGTCAGAAAGTTGGGTAATAACAACTGATGAAGTCATCTTATATGATGTTGTCCATGTTATAGCAGAGATATTCAGGAGAACCAACGATATGTGCAGTATGACTGAGTTACTTGATACTCTGAAGCTACAAGGACTCCTGGTCCCTTCACCCTTATATATCCCACAGAATGGGAAGACCTGTATGAAGAAGTCATTAAAGTTGTGGAATGCATCAACTTTACATGGAAATACATAATTATTGCCACCGGATGGGGGGAAGAATTAGGAGATTCGAATGAAGAACAAGATTTTGAGAAAATTGGCTCGGTAGTCGACATGTATGGGATGATATCATTTGAGGAGCTTCTCGGAGAAGTAAATAAAGTGGCAGAATAACTCGAGATTAATAAAGAAATAGGGTTCATGTTCTTCCCTTCTTTAATAAATCACATGACCAGATCAGGGAGGCATTACCAAATCCCAAGTTCACTACTAGCCAATGACAAAGGGAAGGGCATTGAAAACCTTCCTATGCTAGAAATGACCATCGAGGAAAGCAAGATCCTTGATCAAATAAATAAAACTCAAGCTAAAATCACTCTATAGGGTCTTTTCATGTCTTCTTAGCTGCACAGAAATGCTTTGATCAAGTTGCTCATTGGACCCACAGTTCCTCCTTCTACCACACCAAAAGAAGCGACAAATTTGGTCAGATCCTTGACCTCTACCCGAATGCTATCCTTTTTCGAAGAATAAATCCCCAAGATTGGGCCAAACCACAATCATGCACTCAACATCTCTGTCGAAGTTATGGGGAAGGTCGTACCACTATCTCTTGTCGATAATGGATCCATTTTGAATATCTGCCCACTAAGAACCTTCAAATGTTTAGGCCTAAAAGAAAGCGACCTCGCTCCAACCTCCGCTGATGTACGTGCCTATGATAATGCCCATCGGGAGGTGATGGGATCCATAAAGCTTGTAGTAGGGGATGGCCTTATAAATCCTGTCATCGAATTCTAAGTTATTGACATCCTGGCTTATTTTAATCTGTTGATAAGACAACCTTGGCTCCACAGTATCAAGGGTGTGTCTTCCTCACTCCATCAGAAATTGAATTTCTTCACCAATGGATGAGTCACCACCATTTTGGGCGACGGCGACAATGCCGAGAGTGCAAGACCAGCAGTTCAATTCTTGAGATACAACACAGGTCAAATTATATGCTCCTATCAGGATTCTGAGTTGAACCACCTCTACTCCCGACAGGGGACGACTTTGAAGAAAGGGTTTGTGAAGAATACGACCCTCATGGCAACGTCAATGTGATTCAGTTGTTTAGAAACATGCACTTCATGCCCGGACTAGGGCTAGGACAAAGACAATAAGGTATACTTGAGCCGATTGAACTGAAGAAATATTTCCCTCCTTATGGTTTGGGGTATTAACCGTCAGAACAAGAGCTCAGAATGATCCTCCAGTCTCGACTAAAGAGAGGACTAGACTGAATCTAGACTATCCTAGGTGACTCCTTGACTGGATTATTCATCAAAGAGGGCAAAGACTTCCCCTTTTGCAGCTTTCTAAAACCATGGTATCACCATACAAATAAGAAGATAAAGCCTAGAATGGAAATCTTTTTCTAAGACAGCTACCCATGGGACGAGAGTTCCTAACACCATGTACAATCGCTCATCAAAGATACCAAAGAGACTGAGGAAAGTGACTCCAAAGATTCCTTCAACTAACAGACATTTGGGCTGACACTCTGCATGGTTCACTCAGGCACTACATCACCGAATCCATCCCAACTGATTAAATCTGCTAATACACCTCTCCTCAACTGGCATGCTGCGCCAGTTCTACCTGTTGAAACCTCCATGTTTACCCTATTTCTTCTTTTGTTGTCTATCCTTATTCAAATGTAATCGAGTCCTCCTTTGATGAGGTTCTCAATGTTGCTTTTCCTTTCAATGAAATAAACAGAGATTTTGAGTATCTTGTTGTGCCTTACATTAACTGTTTGGATTCTAATCAAACTTTTGATGATGATGATTTTGCAAATGAATAATTCTTAACTGGTCTAAATAAGGTTAATAATAAACAAAATAATCACGTTCAAGTTAATGAAGAATAGACTATTGTTATTAACCTCGGTTCTAGTAGCCAACTGCGCAAGATTAGAATAGGGGATACCCTTGACGAGCATAATCGTGCACAACTCAAAGAATTTCTAGAGGAATTCATGAATGTCTTCGCATGGTCCTATGACGATATGCCCGATATTGATCCCAAAATATCTCAACATGAGATCCCCACTCTCCCAGATTACAAGCCGATCAAACAAAAGTTGAGAAAGATCCGCACCAAATGGTCGCTCAAGGTCAAAGAAGAGGTGGTCAAGCAGTTGAACGTAGGTTTCATCAGTGTGATAGAATATCCCACGGGGCTAGCTAACATAGTGCATATGCCGTAATCAGGAGGGAAGGTTCGGATGTGTGTAAACTACCGGGACTTGAACAAAGTCTCTCCAAAGGATGATTATCTGTTACCCAATATCGACATGATCGTGGACAACACAGCCAGTCATGCTCTCAAGTCATTCGTCGACGGGTTTACCGGATATAACCAAATTAAAATGCACCTAGACCACCAAGAAAAGAACGTATTCATCACCCCATGGGGAACCTTTTGTTATACTATTATGCCATTTGGTCTCAGGAACGTTGGGGCTACATACAAGAGGGCTGCCACAACCTTCATGCACGATCTGATTCACAAAGAAGTTGAGGTCTATGTGGATGATATGATTATCAAATCCAATACTAGAGAAGGTCGTGTTCCTGCTCTCCGAAAGTTCTTCGGATGAGACTCAATCCATAGAAATGCATCTTCGGAGTTACAAAGGGAAAACTCTTGGGATTCATGGTCAGTGAGAAGGGGATAGAAGCAGATCCTGCTAAGCTGAAAGCCATACTTGAGATGCCACCTCCCCGAACGAAGAAAGAAGTATGAGGTTTCCTGGGAAATTTCAATACATCAGTCGATTCATCAGCCAGATAACCTCCATCTGCGAACCTATCTTCAAACTCCTTTGAAAGGATTCAATTAAGGTTTGGAACAAGTCCTACTAAGAAGCTTTTGACTGAATCAAACAATATCTTACCCAACCCCCGGTACTCATGCCAACACAGCCTGGTCTCCCCTTGCTCTTATACCTAACCATAACTGACACTGCAGTTGGGGCTTTACTAGCCCTATACCTTGAAGATTCACTCAAAGAAAGAGACATCTACACTACTTTGGAAAAGGCGTGTGTCTTACTTGTCTGGGTCACCCAAAAGTTATGGCACTACATGCTCACCTTCCCCATCAAACTTGTATCCCGAGTGGACCCCATCAAATATGTGCTTGAGAAACCCACCTTATCCAGTCGAATGGCCCAATGGCTGATGCTCCTAGACGAGTTTTATATCGTGTACGTGATGCAGAAAGGCATGAAAGGAAGAGTCATCTCTGACTACCTCCCAGATCACCCCATGGATGAAGCCGATGTATGGATTTTCGAATTTCCAGACGAAAACATCCTCTCCACTTCCCAAGACAATCTTCAATCGAAAATTTTCTTTGACGGTGTTGCCAACAAAAAGAAATATGGAATTGGGATACTTCTAATCTCCCCAGATGACTCCCACACTCCCATCGCCATCAAACAGGATTTCCCTTGTACCAACAACATGACTGAATACGAGGCATGCATGGTAGGCCTTAAAGTTTCTCTCAAGAAAGGTATTCAATGCCTAGACGTCTATGGGTATTCCACCCTCATCATCGGTCAAGTGCTGAGAAAATGGAGAGTTAAGGACGAGAAGATCCAACCCTTCCATGCCCACTTAGAAGAACTAGCCTCCCAATTCCAAAATATTACCTTCCACTACCTACCGCGAGCAAAGAATAACCTAGTCAATGCCCTTGCTACCTTGGACTCTATGGTCGACATTCTCGAAGGAATCATAATGACCCCCTTCCTTGTTCAAAATCAAGACAAACCAACCCACTGCTACCACATTGAGTTCGTCACCACAGAAGATCCCAAACTAGCCAATTACTGGTACTATGATATCTGGAACCTCCTCACGTATGGTAGGTATCCCGAGGGTTCCAATAAGAAAGACCGAGCAACCCTCTGAAGACTGTCCACCCAGTACATCATCTATCACAAAGCACTGCTCAAAAGGAACTTCGATGGAACTCATATGCACTGTATCACAGGGAATGACATTGAAAAGATAATACAGAAGATCCATAGCGGGGAATGCGGACTCCACATAAACGGTCACATGCTTTCCAAGAAGATCATCCGATAAGTCTACTACTGGACCACCATGACCCAAGATTGCACCGCCTATGTCCGAAGATGCCTCAAATGCTAACAGTTATCCAACCTTCAACATCTGCCTCTGCGAGAATTACACGACATGATCTCTACCTGGCCATTCTCCACATGGGGCATCAATATCATAGGGAAGGTTACACCAAGGGCTTCCAATGGAAGTGAGTTCATCCTGGTTTCCATTCATTACTTCACCAAATGGGTCAAAGTTGAGTCATATGTAGTTCTGAACGCCAAGGAAGTGGCCAAATTCATCAAGAAACACATCATCTGCCGAAATGGGGTCCTGGATGAGCTAGTATCAGATAACGGATTGTATTTTGAGGCAGAAGCCACAGAAGTGGTCAATGAGTATGGGATTCAGAGACACAAATCTTCTCCCTATCGAGCTCAAACCAACGGTGCAGTTGAAGTTACCAACAAGAACCTCAAGGCCATTATCAGCAAGATGATCGAAAGTTGTCGAGATTGGGACGATCGAATCCCGTACACCCTCTGGGGATACCGAACCTCAATTCGAACCTCTACTGGGGATACCCCTTACTCTCTAGTTTATGGCATGGAAGCAGTACTACCCGTGGAGCTAGAAATACCCTCGTTACGCGTCATGCTTGAAAACAAGGTCAGTGAAGAAGACTGGTGCCAAAGTCGTCTTGACGAGTTGACCCTCCTAGACGAAAGGAGATTAAAAGCGCTATACCACATATAAGGGTACCATCATCGAATAGCACGATCATTCAACAAGAGAGTCAGGGACCGTGGTGTACAAGAAGGGGACCTAGCCCTCAAAGAAATAATATATCCCATTTAGGACCCCGGAGGGAAATTCAAGCACAATTGGAGAGGCCCATACCTTGTAAAGAAGATCTTATCCGGTGGTGCCTCCATGCTCACTGACTTAGATGGGGAGGAGATGGCTCGTCTAGTCAACTTAGACCATCTCAAGAGATTTTACCCCTAGTCTGAAATCTCGGCGCGCTACGACTTTTCTCATCTCCCTTTTATTCTAAGAAAAAAGAAAAAAAAATCTTCAACTCCCTCTACCCAGAACTGCGTAGGCCTGATCCTCTGCAAAACCATTTTCAAACAATTTAAAAATCTTCAAAACCCTAGAGGTACGTAGGCATCTCATTCACCTTACATGAGCATGACCCCTTTTTTTCACAAAATACTATTCTTTCTTATCTCTGAGAACAACAATCCATTCTAACATATACTTGAACAAAAGGATTATGTATGCCTTAGCAATTGGTATAGATAATTCAAAACACAAAACTCATCAAAAGGCATAGCTGGATGTTCAAAAACTTGTTTATTTCACTAATAAGAAATTTCGGTAAAGATTACATGAGAAAATGAACGGATAACTCCCTTCCCCCTCCCTTCCTAAAAAAGCCAAAATCTCTACATGTATTCCTAATTACAAAATAAACTCTCCAAGAGTCCTATCCATAACTACCAGAAGAGCCCGCTCCATCACCATCATCTGCATCCTGGGGTCCCTAAGCTTCCCCTGCCTGAACAGAGTGCCACAGGAGCTCTATGGACCAATTAGCCCGAACCATCTTTGGAAAAACCACAACACCTCCCTCTATGGTATTAAATAAGACAAGCCACCTTTGTCTAGTCTCTAGTGCCAACATCTTACAAACCACTCTCCTCCACAACCACTTCATATAATCCCCAGGGATATGCCAAACTCTCCCAACAGAATGAGAAGGACCTGTCGACGAATGTCGATTCTCCCACATAGAGCCAAACCGCATGCACAGATACTCAGTCAAATATTCTACCGGAAAGAAGTCTAGTGTTCGAGGTGGCAGGACCTGTTCCCAGCCAAATTGACGCTGAAGTTGAAGCACCTTATACCTTTGACTTGCTTAAGTCTATACTGTATAAGTGTTCAACTAGTTTGGAAATAGTGACAAAATTGGTTGTCCAACCTAGAATCCAAAGAGCCTCAGATCTTATCTCTCTAATCCTCTTCAATGATCCATGAAGGCATAAAATGAATCACACTACACACAATTAGAAGTGCATACATGTGTTCATATTGCTTGAAATTGAGTGTGTGATTAATTCCCCTTAATTTGGTGCTTTAATAATTTTTTGGGAATTTTTAAATATTTTTTAAACATTTTTAAACATTTTTAAATAAATGTTTCTATTAATAAAATGGGATTATAAAATTTGTGGGGTTAATATTCTATTTTGTAAACTTCTTTTTTCACTCGAATGTTTGGTTGGGTAGAATCTCAAAGCGCTAGAGACTTCAGGGTGCCTTCTGTAATTACTTTCGACGCGCGTGTGTGAGCCACTCATATGGCAACACTTGTCATCCTCCGGGTGTACCTATTTGTGTTTGTTATGTGAGAGGGTTGGATGGTTGATTGCTGAACGTTGGATCATTCCTAATCGAGGGTCTGCATGTGTTCTTAGTGAATCCCGGTGCTATCCATATGAACCAATCACAATCATTTTTAATCACCGCTGTTTTATAACCTTTGGATCAAGTCAAAGTTTGCAAGACTTGATCTCAGCCCTTGATTTCCCTCGAACATCCAGAACCTTCCCTCATCCCTATAAATATCCTCCACTTCTCAGCCTTAGAAGACTTTTGGGCATTCGTCTTTCTGAAAAAAAAAATAAGAGAGAAGAGAGAAGTGTGAGAGAAGAGAGAAAAGAGAGAGAAAGGGAAACTGTTAGCCAAACCCTAACCCTAAACACTTCTTCTCTGAAACAAACCATCGCATATTCAACCCCAAACACAACCTTGAGTGTTTGAGAGAGAGAGTGGTTTGTTCATTTGAAGCTGTAACCTCCTAGTCTTTGATCTTTTTCACAACTTAAACATTCGTGTGAAGATCTTGTTTCTTTTTCATAGAAACTTTAGATCTACACTCTGCATGTTACATTTTTCACTAGATCTGCATATTTCTTACTTGATTTAAGAAAATATTTACTGTTTTGGTTTTGAAAATGTTTTATGGTTTCTGTTCTTACGAAACTTAACCTTGACCTAGTTGGATTCACACTTGGAGATTTTCAATCTCACAAATGTTTTCAAAAAGAGATTGATTAGGATCTTGACCGATTTTAAAAGCGAGATATCCGTGGAATCTGGGTTATATTAAAGGTCAAACAGGTTTATAGTTCTATAAGAAAGAAAGAAAACAAAATCACTGCATATAGACTTTATATGTAATTTTCTAGGACTGTCTGTAAATCTAAGTGTGTGTGAGTTCATGCATGTTGATAGGAATCACTACACAAACACTTAACACACTACTACACTGGAAGTGTTGTGTATAAGATCTAAGATCATTGAGTCGACATAAGGAAGCTAAAGCAAAGGAAGTTAGCAAACTGGAAGAACATCATCAACAAATCAGATGTATGAGAAGTTAGAAGGACACCAAGTGGGGTATATTCCTAAACTTAGAATAGGTTAATTTGTGTGCTTGCATGTTGTATTGTTTGTAACTATTATTTGTTATTAGTGGATTTTTACTTTTGTGACTTAGAAGTCACCGTGGATGTTTCCTCTGTTGGGAGAGGTTTTACCACGTTAAAAACTGTGTGTTGATTATCTTCATCTACTCATCTCATTCTATAAGTGTGCTGAATTTTTGAAACTGCCTTAGTTTTAAAAACTGATTACACAGTCTTAATTACTCTCGTACATAAGTTTCTTTGTAAACACATCTTGTTTATAATTTTTATTTTTCAAAAGAAAAGGGTTTCTTCAACAAACATCTCGGAGTTGCTTATACAGTTTAATCTTGTATTAAACGGCATTAGCAACGTTTTTCAATTGGTATCAGAGCCCTGTTAACTTTTATTTCAAAAGATCTTGTGTTTCTGAAATCGTTTTCTGAAAAACCTAACTATGGGCAAGAAGAATGAAAGGTTTGGTAATTTGTCCAGACCTCCACTCTTTGATGGAAACAACTTTGCTTACTGGAAAGTAAGAATGGTTGCCTTCATCCAAGGGACTTTAGGAGATGATGTCTGGGACATTATTGAAAATGGATACACTTATCCTACTAAACCAGCCACTGAAGGAAGTGATGAGAGGGTAAAGAAAATCTTAAGTGAATTTTCCCAAGAAGAGAAAATCATTTCTCGAAATAACAATAAAGGCAAGAATGCCATTTTTATGTCTATTAATGAGTATGAGTTCAAAAGAATCTCATCTTGTGCCACTTCTAAGGAAGCTTGGGACACATTAATCACTGCCCATGAAGGAGACTCAAGAGTTAAAGCTGCTAAAACTCAAATGCTTATCCAGCAGTACAACTCTTTGATCATGTCCGATTCTGAGTCTTTTGATGATTTTTACATGAACTTAACTGATATAGTCACTATGTTGCA
The DNA here is from genome assembly GCA_949130495.1 of Sambucus nigra. Lineage (NCBI taxonomy): Eukaryota > Viridiplantae > Streptophyta > Magnoliopsida > Dipsacales > Adoxaceae > Sambucus > Sambucus nigra. The sequence goes on along the minus strand of OX422218.1, from coordinate 445,192,422 downwards.
TGCTAATGGTATTACTTATGATAGAAATGAAATTGTTTCTAAAATCCTAAGGTCATTACCACAAAAGTTTGACAGTAAGAGGTATGCTATTGAGGAAATGAATGATCAAAACCTTACCCCTGAGTTACTCAGTAGCAAACTTAGGACTGTGGAAATGGAATTAGACTTTAAGAAACAATTAAATCATTCTCAAAGAAAACAGCCCAACTCTAACTTGAGTTTTGCCTCTATGATACCCAAACTTGAGTCTAATTTGACCAACTCTGACTCTGATGAGGAGTGTGATATAGACAAACTAGATAATCAGATTGCCTTAATGTCTAAACAATTTAAGAAAATTGTTAAATTTAGAAACAAACAGGCAACTAAACAAGGCAAACCTAATTATCCTACTCTGTCTAATCCCAAACCTCATGAGAGAGGACTTGACAAACATCCTAAGGACAACAACTCCATACCCACTAGAGACCTTAAAAAGATTGAATGTTTTAGATGTGGGAAACTAGGTCACATTGCTCACGATTGCAGAGTTAATCTGAATAAAGCCAACACACACAATAGAGCCAATGTCTGTAAAAATTGGAATGATTCAAGTGACTCTGATGAAGAGGAACTTGAGTCATCTAATGTACTTGACCCTTGCATGTCTTTTTATGCTAAGATCATTTATAATGATGATATACCTGTGTGTGATAATGATGCTCCTACTCCTACTTGTGTGAATACTATTTTGACTGGCCTAGATGCTTTATTATCTGAAAATGTTGCTAGTTCTACTACCGTGTGTGTGAGTCAAAGTGATCTCGATAATGACGATGCAAATGTGTGCGTAAGTACTAAAACTGAATCGTTAGGGGTCACTACACACACTTCACTTAGCGACTCAGACACAGATGACCTACCTGATATCCATACTTTGTATGCTAAAACTTTTAAAAAAGGCACTAGACTGGAGAAAACTGTTAGAGACCTGACTAAGAAATTAGATGATCTAAGTCTTATTGTGAAGCTGAATGCCGAAGAGTACACTAACCAGTGTCTGTCTCATCAATCTGAAATTGAATCTTTTGATCAAAAATTTAAAGAGTTGACTAAAACTAATGAAATCCTGGAAATGAAATATAAGGGAACATTATTAGAATTGGAGGAAGCAAAAACAAAGACAGCTACTGTTTTCAAAAAAAATTCTAAGTTTGAAAACAATTCAAATTGTTTTACTGACTTTGTTGTTGACTCCAAGACCAATTCTGATGATAGAATCGGTATTGGATTTTGCCCTAAGAACAAACCACAAACTACAAAACTTGAACCTATTAAGTTTGTGTCTGGGGGCAAAAAACCAATTGAAACATGTCCAGACTTTCATTTTATTAAAAAGGAATTTGATCAAAAGCAACAACAGAAAGACATTGGAGAGTCTAGTAATTCTAAGGCTGACACTACACTTAAGACTAAATACGTCTGTCCTTTGATCAGAAAGGTTGAATCTACCTTTAAAACCATCCCTCCTAGGAATAGGACTTCTGAACAGAATGTTGTTAAACCCATCTTTAGAAGTTTTCCTAAGGAAATTCATCCCTCGAGCAATCAATATTGCTCCTACTGTGACATTTATGGTCATTCCTTTGAAGGTTGTTATGTTAGGCGTCTAAACATCCCTGTGTACAACACTTCTGTCTACAAGAACTTTAACTATTCTAGGCAAAATCGTAACCATTATGTCCTTCCAAGACAACCTGACAAGAACTCCAACTACAGGAATAAAAAGACCAAAACTAAGAGTTCATTTAAGAGAAAGGCTCCCAGAAACTTTCCTAAACCAAAAGCTCAAATTTTCCACAATAATCAGTTTGCTGCTCCAAATGTTTTTCGACAAAAAACTGTTTCTCGAAAATTTTATCAAATGAGGGTAAACTTGCGCAAAATTAAAACTAGAGCTATTTGGGTTAGAAAAGATGATCTTTTACCACAAATGAAGTGTAATATTGTTATCACTGCCTTAAAAGCTGAACACACTTCATCTGGTTGGTATTTAGATTCAGGATGCTCCAAACATATGACAGGAGATGAAACCAAACTTTTAAACAAAACCAGATTTGCTGGTGGAAAAGTTGTTTTTGGTGACGGTGTTTCATCCCAGATCATAGGTAAAGGAACCCTAAAAGAAGAAGGAATGCCTGTTCTTGAAAATGTCCTATTAGTTAAAGGCCTTAAAGCCAACCTCCTAAGTATATCACAATTTTGTGACTCTGACCATACAGTCGCCTTTTCAAAGAACAATTGTAAAATTTTAAATGAGAAAGGTGAATGCATTATTACAGGATTTAGAACACCTGACAATTGTTATACTGTCAAGACTAGTTCTGAAACCTGTAACATTGTCATAATGGATGACAATGAAATCTGGCATAATCGTATGGGTCACTTAAGTTATGATATCCTTGGTAGATTGTCTAGTAAAGAGATAGTTAGAGGAATTCCTAAAATTAAACCTATTTCAAGTGTTGTCTGTGGTCATTGCCAGGAAGGAAAAATAGTTAAGACTTCGAATAAAAAGGTTAAAGACATCCTCACCTCTAGACCTCTAGACCTCATCCATATGGACCTTATTGGTCCTTCTATAACTGTTAGTCTTTGTGGACACAGTTATATTCTAGTCATGGTTGATGATTTTACACGATTCACTTGGGTTGCCTTCTTGAAACATAAATCTGACACGTTTCAGAATTTTTTAAAAATCTTACTTAGAATTGAAAATGAGAAGGACACACAAGTAAATCGTATTCGTAGTGATAGAGGGGGAGAGTTCATAGACACATAAATAGTTGAATATTGTGACTACAACGGTTACAAACATGAATTCAGTGCCCCTAAGACTCCTCAGCAGAATGGTATTGCTGAAAGGAAAAACTGAACTCTTCAAGAGATGGCACGTGTCATGTTGCATGCCAAATCTCTACCTAAATACTTTTGGGAGGAATCTATTAGAACTGCCTGTCATATCACTAATAGGGTTTACCTTAGGAAAAACTCTAAACAAACCCCTTATGAGTTGTGGTACGGTAAGAAGCCTAACCTGAAATATCTAAGAACTTTCGGAAGTCAGTGTTATGTCTGTAAAGACAGAGAACATCTGTCTAAATTCGAAACGCGTGGTGATAAAGCCATCTTCTTAGGATACTCTCCAAACAGTCGTGCTTATCGTATATACAATCTGCGTACTAAGGCCCTTATGGAATCGATAAATGTAATTGTAAGCGACACTATTGTCGAAAATAAGATTTCTGAATCACCTATTGTGGTTGAATCTGAAAATGATTTCAAAACTGATTCACCAGAAATAGATGACTCATTACCTAGTGAGAGTCCAGAAGTACCTAACTGGGTCTCTAAAGATCATCCCATTGACAACGTGGTCGGTAATCCTAATGAGCCAGTTCGTACTAGATCTCAGTTAAGAAATTATGCTAATTATGCATGTTTCGTCTCCCTTGTGGAACCGAAAAATGTTAATGAAGCATTGAATGACACACACTGGATTTCTGCTATGCAGGAAGAACTTTTACAGTTTGTCATTCACGATGTCTGGTATCTTGTGCCGCGGCCTCAAAACAAAAATGTTATTGGGACACGTTGGATTTTTAAGAACAAATCTGATGAAAATGGGGTAATCCTTAGAAACAAATCTAGACTAGTTGCTCAAGGTTACTCACAAATAGAAGGGATAGATTTAGCGAGACATTTGCCCCTATCACTCGTCTTGAATCTGTTCGACTTCTTTTTGCCATAGCGTGTCACTTAAAATTTAAACTTTATCAAATGGATGTCAATTCTGCCTTCCTCAATGGAATTCTTTTCGAAGAAACATATGTAGAACAACCCAAAGGGTTCATTGACCCTAAATACCCTAACCATGTCTTTCGTCTAAAAAAGGCTCTGTATGGCTTAAAATAAGCTCCTCGAGCTTGGTATGAACGCCTTTCCAAATTTTTGTTGGATAAGGGTTTTAAGAGAGGAGGAAATGACCAGACTCTCTTTGTCAAACATTTTGACAAAAACATTATTATAGCCCAAGTCTATGTAGACGACATCATATTCGGGTCAACTTCAAATTCTGAAGTTAAATCCTTTTCTGCTATTATGCACAAGGAGTTTTACATGTCGCTTATGGGGGAGCTACAACTTTTCTTAGGATTTCAAGTGAAACAGAATTCTGATGGTCTATTTGTCTCTCAAACTAAGTATGCCTTAGACCTTGTTAAGAAATTTGGTTTAGATAATGCTAAAGTCGCCAAAACGCCTATGAGTACTACCGTTAAATTAAGCAAAGATGAAAATGGTAAATCAGTTGATTCCACACTTTATCGTAGTATGATTGGTAGCCTACTCTATCTAACTGCCTCACGACCAGACATAATGTATGCTGTATGTCTGTCTGCTCGTTACCAGAATAACCCTAAAGAGGGCCATTTATTGATTGTAAAACGTATAATAAAGTACATAAAAGGCACTCTCAATCTTGGACTTAGGTACACTAATGATACCTGCAGCACCATCATAGGGTATACTGATGTTGATTGGGCCGGATGTACTGATGACAGTAAAATTACATCAGTTGCCTGTTATTATATCGGCAATAATTTAGTTGGTTGGAGTAGCAAAAAATAGAATTGCACATCTTTATCTACGGCTGAGTCCGAATATATAGCAGCAGGAAGTTGTTGTGCTCAATTATTATGGATAAAACAGATGTTAAGCGATTATGGGATTAAAGAAGATCAATTACAATTGTATTGTGACAATCAAAGCGCAATTAACATATCTAAAAACCCGGTTCAACACTCGCGAACTAAACATATTAAAATAAGGCATCATTTTATACGCGAACTTGTTGAAACTAAGGAATTAGAAATCCATTACCTGCCTACTGATCTGCAACTTGCAGACATGTTCACTAAACCTTTAGACTATAATAGATTTCTGTATTTGCGAAATTCTATAGGTATGGTATGCGCTGATTAAACTCTTAAGACCTTAACTTTTTCCCTTTGTCCATTTGAGACAAAATGGGGGAGAAATTTGAGTTTTATGAGTTCAATATTTTGTTCACATTTCATCTAAACTGCTTGATCTTAGTGTGTATATTTGCAGGAATCTCTTCTACTGATTGTCTACCTTTTCTAGTGTAAACATTTGTAAATAGTTGAGTTATGTAATTTTTGACTTTCTAGGAAATGGGTAGATAGTATCTTTTGTATAGGACTAGGTTTTATTCTTTTTTGTTCCCTACGAGTTTTAAGCTAACTCAAAGGAGATTTTGTCTCATATTTCCAAAGGGGGAGATTGAAGCACCTTATACCTTTGACTTGCTTAAGTCTATACTGTATAAGTGTTCAAGTAGTTTGGAAATAGTGACAAAATTGGTTGTCCAACCTAGAATCCAAAGAGCCTCAGATCTTATCTCTCTAATCCTTTTCAATGATCCATGAAGGCATAAAATGAATCACACTACACACAATTAGAAGTGCATACATGTGTTCATATTGCTTGAAATTGAGTGTGTGATTAATTCCCCTTAATTTGGTGCTTTAATAATTTTTTGGGAATTTTTAAATATTTTTTAAACATTTTAAAACATTTTTAAATAAATGTTTCTATTAATAAAATGGGATTATAAAATTTGTGGGGTTAATATTCTATTTTGTAAACTTCTTTTTTCACTCGAATGTTTGGATGGGTAGAATCTCAAAGCGCTAGAGACTTCAGGGTGCCTTCTGTAATTACTTTCGACGCACGTGTGTGAGCCACTCATATGGCAACACTTGTCATCCTCCGGGTGTACCTATTTGTGTTTGTTATGTGAGAGGGTTGGATGGTTGATTGCTGAACGTTGGATCATTCCTAATCGAGGGTCTGCATGTGTTGTTAGTGAATCCCGGTGCTATCCATATGAACCAATCACAATCATTTTTAATCACCGCTGTTTTATAACCTTTGGATCAAGTCAAAGTTTGCAAGACTTGATCTCAGCCCTTGATTTCCCTCGAACATCCAGAACCTTCCCTCAGCCCTATAAATACCCTCCACTTCTCAGCCTTAGAAGACTTTTGGGCATTCGTCTTTCTGAAGAAAAAAAAATAAGAGAGAAGAGAGAAGTGTGAGAGAAGAGAGAAAAGAGAGAAGAGAGAGAAAGGGAAACTGTTAGCCAAACCCTAACCCTAAACAATTCTTCTCTGAAACAAACCATCGTATATTCAACCCCAAACACAACCTTGAGTGTTTGAGAGAGAGAGTGGTTTGTTCATTTGAAGCTGTAACCTCCTGGTCTTTGATCTTTTTCACAACTTAAACATTCGTGTGAAGATCTTGTTTCTTTTTCATAGAAACTTTACATCTACACTCTGCATGTTACATTTTTCACTAGATCTGCATATTTCTTACTTGATTTAAGAAAATATTTACTGTTTTGGTTTTGAAAATGTTTTATGGTTTCTGTTCTTACGAAACTTAACCTTGACCTAGTTGGATTCACACTTGGAGATTTTCAATCTCACAAATGTTTTCAAAAAGAGATTGATTAGGATCTTGACTTTAAAAGCGAGATATCTGTGGAATCTGGGTTATATTAAAGGTCAAACAGGTTTATAGTTCTGTAAGAAAGAAAGAAAATAAAATCATTGCATATAGACTTTATATGTAATTTTCTAGGACTGTCTGTAAATCTAAGTGTGTGTGAGTTCATGCATGTTGATAGGAATCACTACACAAATACTTAACACACTACTACACTGGAAGTGTTGTGTATAAGATCTAAGATCATTGAGTCGACATAAGGAAGCTAAAGCAAAGGAAGTTAGCAAACTGGAAGAACGTCATCAACAAATCAGATCTATGAGAAGTTAGAAGGACACCAAGTGGGGTATATTCCTAAACTTAGAATAGGTTGATTTGTGTGCTTGCATGTTGTATTGTTTGTAACTATTATTTGTTCTTAGTGGATTTTTACTTTTGTGACTTAGAAGTCACCGTGGATGTTTCCTCTGTTGGGAGAGGTTTTACCACGTTAAAAACTGTGTGTTGATTATCTTCATCTACTCATCTCATTCTATAAGTGTGCTGAATTTTTGAAACTGCCTTAGTTTTAAAAACTGATTACATAGTCTTAATTACTCTCGTACATAAGTTTCTTTGTAAACACATCTTGTTTATAATTTTTATTTTTCAAAAGAAAAGGGTTTCTTCAACAAATATATCGGAGTTGCTTATACAGTTTAATCTTGTATTAAACGGCATTAGCAACGTTTTTCAATTGTCGCCAAGGGAAATAGAAAGATGTCTTTCTGAGACAAACCAGCCGGACATACGGGTATTCTTCCAGCTCCAGAATAGGCAGCAACTGTACCTACGAAAGCACTAACCAGTGATAGTCAGGGTTTTGCCGCGGCGCGAGAGTCACCTATGCGCCATTAGTTTAATGTTCGGCTCCCCTGAACTATACAAAAACCTAAATACGACTACACTCAACGGGTGAGTATAGCGGTAAGTCGGGTATCGAAAATCCACAGAGACGAGTTGCTAGAATTTATGTGATTTAATACTCCAAAATAAAAGTCTAAAAGATGATTACAAACTAAAAGAAAAGATGCATAAAGGAAAATATTATTCTAGGCAATGGTATTGAAACTAGATTATGAAAGCGAGTAAAACTATAGGTTGCGTCGAATATCCCTCACCCGAGTTAATTAGTATAAAATGATCACATGGGTCGACGAGTTATTACAAGTGCGTCTCGTTTCGACAGTTAATTAAATCAAGGGTTGTTACGCCCTAAATCATCATGAAAGCCTAATAAGATTTTGGCGTCAACAAATATCCCGGAAATTACGCGCGAAAGGTCGTAAGCACGGGACATTCATGATATGCCCCGTCAAATCTCCTAGGCGTAATAACTAGGACAACACACCAGAAATAGACCCGTAAACTCCATAACCAAAGCAAAGCAATGCGTCAACTCGAGTGAGTTCAATTCAAACACAACCTAATTTAAGTTACCTAGAAAGCATGTTAAAAACGCGATAAATGGAAAGCGGTAAATAAACGCGGTAAATCTATACTAGAAAGCGTGTAAATCAAAGCATGTAAATAAAGCAAGAAAATCTAAATTAGAAAGCTTGTAAATTATACTACAACAATGGAAACAAAGGAAATACAACTTAAAGTAAATGGAGAGGATGATGAATAGTCAACTTACACAACAAATGGGGTGTCAAACCAAGTATAAATGAAGAAGAACCATCCAAAACCACCCAAACCCTAACTACCACTCTCTAAAATCTATTCTAACTAAGTGTATCTGAATTAAAACCAAAAATGGGTTTATATAGTAAGTGGGAAAAAGTAAAAGAAAAAAGGAAAGAAGAAGGAAAGAGCCCAAAATATCTGGCACTACCGGTCGACCGGTCGCAGGGGCGCGGTCGACCGACCCCTTAGGCAAAAGCATACCGTCTCCTTCCCACGGAAAAAGTTGAAACCGCGGTCGACCGGTCCCAGGGACGCGGTCGACCGGTCCCAGGGACGCGGTCGACCTGAAATAACGTTGCCAAAGCCGTTTATGAAAATAAACTATTTAAGCAACTCCGAAAGTTTGTTGAAGAAACTCTTTACTTAAATCAAAAAGATTTTGAACACAAGATGTGTTAACAAAAATTATGTACGAGATATGGACAAGATTTGATAACAGGTTTTAGTAAACAGTTTAAAATATTTTTAAACTCAGCACACAACAGAAAGAGATGAGAAGATGTAGAAATATTAATACTCAGGATTTTTACGTGGTAAAACCTCAACCTTGAGGAAACATCCACGACTCCCTCTACGGAGTAAAACGAAAACAATCACTAAAACAAATATGCGAGTTACAACCTATTTAACTAACATGCACACAAAAACAAATCTATACAAGTTCAGGATTGTACCCTCTGGCGTCCTTCTCTTTTCTGCAGATCTTGTTTGTTGATGTAGTCCTCTCAGTTTGTCAACTCTTCTTTTGTTTCAGCACTTTAGGTCGACTTATGTTCACCAAATCTTATAGCCAACACTTTCAATGTTTGTAGTGTGAAGATGTTTGTGAGAAGTGTTCTAAACCACATGCATGCACTCACACACACTTATTAATTACAGACAATCCTAACAAATCACATATAAAGTCTATATGCAGTGAGTTTGTTATTTTTCTTTCTTACAAAACCAAAAACCTTTTTGACCTTTCAAAATAACCTAGATTCCACGGAGATCTTGCTTAAGAAATCGGTCAAGACCTTTCTCAATCTATTTTGAAAATATTTAGGAGATTGAGAACCCTCCAAGTGCGAATCCAACTAGGTCAGGCTAGGTTTTGTAAAAACAGAAACTAGAAAACATTTATTTGTTGATTCTGAAGTAAGAAAATGTTTTAATCAGAAAACAACAACGAAATTCTCAAGATGAGAAATAAATGCAACTATGTGTGTTGTGACATGCAAAACTTCAGATCTATGATTTCTATTGAACCAGAAACAAGATCTGAGTATGTGTCTAAGTTGGAAATAAGATTTTATGAACAAAGGTTTCAGCAACCCAGAAATCACTCAACTCGAACTCTCATAATCTCAAGAAACACTAAGGATGGTGTTTATATGGTTATGGTGTTTATGGAGAGGTAAGTGGTTTAGGTTGAAGAGGGATTTGACGAAGTTAGGGTTTCTAACTTGGCTCACTGGTTTCTCTCTCTCTCTCTCTTCTCTCTCTCTCTCTCTATTCTTTTTCTGAGAAAACTCAAAGTGGCAAAAGCTTTCGAAGGCTGAGATGAGAGGTCCTTAAATAGGATGGGAGGAAGATTCCAGACCATCGTTTAAAAACAATGGCTGAGATTGAGTCAAGCTCCTTTGACTACAATATAAGGGCTCACAACAGGCGGTGGTTGAAAATGGCTGAGATTGGCTTAAGGGTTTACACGGGGATTCACTCAGAAGACATGCAGGCCATCGATAAGGGATGATCCAAGGGCTGAAAACATGCGATGGTTTGTCTCAGTAAAGAAACACAGCTCTGGCCAATCAGAGGACAGCAAGTGTTGGCCATAGGACGAATGCAAACGCGCATCCCAAACTAATTACAAAGCCAACCCTGGAGTCTCTACCGCTTTCGGTTCCTACCCAAAGAAACTTTAGGCCAAAAATCACAACATAACATATTTAGATATTAACCCCAAAAAATTTTAAATCAAGTTTTAATTAAATAAAACCTTGTTTAAAATATGTTTAAAATTACCAAAAAATTATTAAAAATCAAATTGAGGGATTAGAACACACTCACCACATTAATACACATAAGGGTGCAATATGATATGCAAGAATTAAATTCTAAGTGTGTGAGTGATGGCTATAGTCTTAGGATCATTACAAGATGAATAGAAGAAGAAGCAACCCAATCTCTGAAGCTCTTTTGTTTCTAGGATGGACACTATTTTGTCACAATTTCCAAACTAGATGAGCCCTTATACAGTCTAGACTCAAATGAGTCAAAAGTATAAGGGCTTCAATCTCCCCCTTTGGAAATATGAGACAAAATCTCCTTTGAGTCATCTAGAACTCGTAGGGTGACAACAAATAAGAAAATCCTATTCCTATAAAAGTTCTATCTACCCAAATCCTAGAAAGCAAAAAGTACATAACTCAACTATATACAGTTTAACATCCTATTATTACAGAAGAGAATGACTGTACAAGAAGAATACCTGCAAAGAATTACTAAGATCAAGCTTTTTAGTATATGCAGTAGACTCAAATTTCTCCCCCATTTTGTCTCAAATGGACAAAGGGAAGGAACTTGGAAAATATAACAGGTATTTACTCAACACAAATCATACCAATAGATTTACGTAAAGAAATGAATCTATTATAATCAAGAGGTTTGGTAAACAAATCTGCAAGTTGTAGATCAGTTGGAAGATAGTTAATTTCTAATTCCTTGGTTTCCACTAATTCACGAATAAAGTGATGTCTTATCTTAATGTGCTTAGTTCGCGAGTGTTGAACCGGGTTCTTAGAAATATTAATCGCGCTTTGATTATCACAATAGAGATGAAGTGTGGGTTCTAGAATACCATAATCACTTAGCATTTGTTTAAGCCATAATAATTGGGCACAACAGCTACCGGCGGCTATGTATTCAGATTCAGCAGTCGAGAGAGATGTGCAGTTCTGTTTTTTACTACTCCATCCTACCAAGTTATTACCAATATAACAACATGCGCCTGAAGTTCTTTTACTATCATCAGTACACCCAGCCCAGTCAGCATCAGTGTACCCAATCATAGTGCTCGGTGTGTCATTCGTGTACCAAATTCCTAAATTTGGGGTGCCTTTAACATATTTAATTATCCGTTTAACAGAGTTTAAATGGCTCTCTTTGGGGTTGTTTTGATATCGCGCACAAACACACACAGCATACATGATATCAGGACGCGAGGCAGTCAGATAGAGTAATGTGCCAATCATACTACGATATAAAGTAGAGTCTACAGATTTTCCATTTTCATCTTTAGATAATTTCTCTATAGTGCTCATAGGCGTTTTAGCACTTTTAGCACTCTCGAGGCCAAATTTTTTAACTATCTCGAATGCGTACTTAGTCTACGAAAGAAACAATCCATCTGGTTGTTGTTTGACTTGGAGTCCTAGGAAGAACTGTAACTCCCCCATAAGGGACATCTGAAATTCCTTAGTCATAATTTCAGCAAAAGATTTTACTTCTGAGGTAGAAGTAGATCCAAATATGATATCGTCTACATAGATTTGAGCGATAGTAATGTGTTTGCCAAAATGTTTGACAAATAAGGTTTGGCCATTTCCACCTCTTTTAAAACCTTTATCCAGCAGAAAACTGGACAGGCGCTCATACCAAGCTCTAGGAGCTTGTTTAAGACCATATAAAGCCTTTTTTAACCGAAATACATGATTAGGATAATTAGGGTCAATGAACCCTTTAGGTTGTTCTAAATAGGTTTCCTCGGCAAGTATTCCATTAAGGGAAGCAGACTTTACATCCATTTGATATAATGTAAAATGCATGTGACAAGCTATAGCAAGAAGCAGACGAACTGATTCTAAGCGAGTAACAGGAGCAAAAGTCTCGTTAAAATCAATTCCTTCTATTTGGGAATAACCTTGAGCAACTAGTCTAGCTTTATTTCTAATTACTATCCCATTTTCATCAGTTTTATTTTTGAAAATCCAACGAGTACCAATAACCATTTTGTGATCAGGACGTGGAACTAGATACCAAACATCATGAATGACAAATTGTAAAAGTTCATCCTGCATCGCAGAAATCCAGTGAGAGTCATTCAATGCCTCATTTACATTCTTTGGTTCCACAAGAGAAACAAAGCATGCATAAAGAGCATAATTTCTAAGTTGGGATCTTGTACGTACTGGTTCACTAGGGTTACCAACTACATTGTTTATGGGATGGTCTTTAGAAACCCAGTTAGGTACTTCAGGTGACTCAATAGGTAATGAATTATCTATTTCAGAAGAGTCATTTTCTAAAACATTTGATGATTCTTCTTCTATAGTTAATTCACTAGTCTTGCTTTCTATAGTAGTGTCACTAACAATTACATTTATAGATTCCATTATGGTCTTAGTGCGAAGATTGTACACTCGATAAGCTCTACTGTTAGGTGAATAACCTAAGAATATGGCTTTATCTCCCCTACTCTCAAATTTAGATAAGTGTTCTCTATCTTTGCAAACATAGCAGGTACTACCAAAGGTTCTAAGGTACTTAAGATTGGGCTTTTTATTATACCAAAGTTCATAAGGGGTTTGTTTGGAATTCTTTCTAAGATAGACCCGATTAATAAGATGGCAAGCTGTACGAATAGATTCTACCCAAAAATACTTAGGTAAGTTCTTGGCATGGAGCATGACACGTGCCATCTCTTGAAGAGTTCGATTCTTCCTCTCAGCTATACCATTTTGTTGAGGGGTCTTAGGAGCACTGAACTCATGTTTGTAACCATTATAGTCATAATATTCTATAATACCAGTGTCTTTAAATTCACCACCTCTATCACTTCGGATTCTATTCACTTGAGTGTCTTTCTCATTTTCAATCCGTAAAAGAATTTTTAAGAAAGTTTGGAAAGTGTCGGATTTCTGTTTTAAGAAAGCTACCCAAGTGAATCTGGTGAAGTCATCTACCATAACTAGAATATAACTGTGTCCACAGAGACTAACAGTTTGAGAAGGACCCATTAGGTCCATATGGATGAGTTCTAAAGGATTAGAGGTAAGGATATCTTTAACCCTTTTATGAGGTGCTTTAACAATTTTTCCTTCTTGACAGGGACCACAGACAATGTTATGAATAGGTTTAATTTTTGGTATTCCTCTAACTATTTGTTGACAGGACAATTTACTCAAATTTTCGTAATTAATGTGACCCATTTTGTTATGCCATATCTCATTGTCATCCATTCTGGCAACATTACAGATTTCAGAACTAGACATGACAGTATAACAATTGCCAGGAGTCCTGAATCCTGTAATTAAGCATTCTCCCTTTTCATTTAAAATCTTGCAATTGTTCTTTGAAAAGGTAACAGTATAGTTTGAGTCACAAAATTGCGAAATGCTAAGTAAATTAGCCTTAAGACCTTTTACTAAGAGAACATTTTCAAGAACAGGAAGTCCTTTTTCTTTAAGAGTTCCTCTGCCTATGATCTGAGATGATACTCCATCACCAAAAACAACTTTTCCACCATCAAAGATGGTTTTATTTAAAATTTTTGTATCATCACCTGTCATATGCTTGGAACAACCAGAATCCAAATACCAACCAGAAGATGTAAGTTCAGCTTTTAGGGCAGAAATAGCAATGTTACACTTCATCTGGTGTACTGGATCATCTTTTCTAACCCAAATTGCTCTGGTTTTTAGTTTGCGCTTGTTTGCTCTCATTTGATAAAATTTGCGAGCATTAGATTTTTGTTGAAAAACGTTTTGCGCATGATTTTGAGTAAATTTAAACTCCTGAGCATTTGATTTAGAAAAGTTTCTGGTAATCCTTCTAGTAAATGTCCTTTTAGGTTTAGTCTTTCTATTCCTATAGTTGGAGTTTTTGTCTGGTGGCCTGGGAAGGACATAGTTGTTACGACTCCTCCTAGAGTAGTTAAAGTTTTGATACATGGAGGTATTATAGATAGGTTTAATCAGTCTCCTAGCATTGCAATTATCGAAAGAGTGACCGTATATATCACAATAGGAGCAATAAAGATTGCTCAGAATGGGGTTTTTCTTAGGAAAGTCTCTAAACAAAGGTTTTGAGAGATTTTGAGGTTGAATTTTATTCCTAGGTAGCACAGGTTTGAAAGCAGGTTCACTTTTCCTAATTGGGGGGCAGACATATTTTCCCTTTGGTAAACTTTCATGCTTAGAGCAACTTGCATCTCCAGTGTTAGTGTTTTGATGATCAAACTCAGTTTTTAGAGAATAAAAGTCTGGACATGTTTCAATAGGTCTTTTGCCTCCTGACACAAATTTGATAGGTTCAACATATTTAGTTTGTGTCTTCAAATTGGGGCAAAACCCTATACCAGTTCTATCATCAGAATTGGTTTTAGATTCAGCAACAAATCCATCAAAACAATTTGAATTATTTTCAAATTTGGTAAATTTTTTGAAAACAGTTGCTGTCTTTTCTTTTGTTTGTTCCAATTCTAATAATGTCCCTTTGTATTTTTTCTCCAGAATTTTATTAGCTTCAGTCAAAGTTTTCAGTTTTTCATCAAACACTTTAACTTCACTGTCATGAGACATGCATTGAGTAGTATACTCTTCAGCATTCAGTTTTACCATTAGGCTTAGATCCTCTAGCTTTTTGGTAAGATCTTTCACAATCTTTTCTAGTCTAGTGCTTTTCTTGAGAGTTTTAGCATATAAAGTGTGAATGTCTGGGAGATCTTCATTGTCTGAGTCACTAAGTGAAGTGTGTGAAGTGACCCCTAAGGTTTCATTTCTTAAACTCACGCACCCATTGACATCAGCAGTATCGATTCCCCTTTGACTCACACACCCCGAGGAAGGAGCATTAATGTTCTCAGTAAGTAAAGCATCTAAACCAGTTAAAGTATGATTCAAGGCAACAGAACTAGAATTACTAAACTCATCCTCACTATCAAGCATAGGCATATCATCATTATATATGATTTTGGCAAAGAAGGATAAACAAGGGTCAAAACCATCATATGTCTCAGGTTCCTCATTTTCAGAGTCACTTGAGTCATCCCAGGTTTTGCATATGTTGGCTCTAGAGTGTTTGTTTTGGGAATTTAAATTAACTCTACAGTCTTGAGCAATGTGACCTAGTTTACCACATCTATAGCATTCAATTTTCTTAAGGTCTCTGTGAGGTCTTGTGTTGTCCTTGTTCTGTTTGTCATGAGGTTTCTCATGGGGCTTGTGATTTGAGGGAGTAGAATAATTAGACTTGCCCTGTCTATTTGCAATACTGTTTCTAAATTTAACAATTTTCTTAAATTGTTTTGACATTAGGGCAATCTGATTATCTAGACTTTCTAAATCACAGTCCTCATTAGAATCATTACTAGGAGTGTTTAACTCAGGTTTAGTCATCTTAGAAGTAAAGCTAAGATTGGAATTGGTATGTTTCCTATGAGTGTGGGTCAATTGTTTCTTAAACTCCAATTCCATTTCCACAGTTCTTAATTTACTACTGAGTAATTCAGGAGTGAGATTAATATCACACATCTCCTCAATAGCATATCTTTTATTGTCAAATTTCTGTGGTAATGATCTCAGAATTTTAGACACAATTTCTTGTCTATCATAAGTTATACCATTAGCATGAAGTTTAGTGACAATATCAGTAAGATTCATGTAGAAATCATCAAAAGACTCCGATTCAGACATGATTAAGGAATTATACTGTTGGATTAACATCTGAGTCTTAGCATCTTTTACCCTAGAGTCTCCTTCATGGGCAGTAATCAAGGTATCCCATGCTTCCTTGGAAGTGGTACAAGATGAGATTCTCTTGAACTCATGTTCGTTAATAGACATAAATATAGCATTCTTGCCTTTGTTATTATTTCGAGAAACTTGTTTCTCTTCTTGAGTAAACTCACTTAATATTTTCTTAACCCTCTCAGTACTTCCTTCAGTGGCTGGTTTAGTAGGATAAAAGTATCCATTTTCAATAATATCCCAGACATCATCTCCCAGGGTTCCTTGAATGAAAGCAATCATTCTTACTTTCCAGTAAGAAAAATTGGTTCCATCAAAGACTGGGGGTCTGATCAAGTTACCATATCTTTCGTTTTTCTCGTCCATAATTGATTTTGAGAAAACAGTTTCAGAAACTCAGGACCTTTTTGAAAAAGTTCACCAAATGCTCTGATACCAATTGAAATAACGTTGCCAAAGCCGTTTATGAAAATAAACTATTTAAGCAACTCCGAAAGTTTGTTGAAGAAACTCTTTACTTAAATCAAAAAGATTTTGAACACAAGATGTGTTAACAAAAATTATGTACGAGATATGGACAAGATTTGATAACAGGTTTTAGTAAACAGTTTAAAATATTTTTAAACTCAGCACACAACAGAAAGAGATGAGAAGATGTAGAAATATTAATACTCAGGATTTTTACGTGGTAAAACCTCAACCTTGAGGAAACATCCACGACTCCCTCTACGGAGTAAAACGAAAACAATCACTAAAACAAATATGCGAGTTACAACCTATTTAACTAACATGCACACAAAAACAAATCTATACAAGTTCAGGATTGTAGCCTCTGGCGTCCTTAACTTTTCTGCTTATCTTGTTTGTTGATGTAGTCCTCTCAGTTTGTCAACTCTTCTTTTGTTTCAGCACTTTACGTCGACTTATGTTCACCAAATCTTATAGCCAACACTTTCAGTGTTTGTAGTGTGAAGATGTTTGTGAGAAGTGTTCTAAAGCACATGCATGCACTCACACACACTTATTAATTACAGACAATCCTAACAAATCACATATAAAGTCTATATGCAGTGAGTTTGTTATTTTTCTTTCTTACAAAACCAAAAACCTTTTTGACCTTTCAAAATAACCCAGATTCCACGGAGATCTTGCTTAAGAAATCGGTCAAGACCTTTCTCAATCTATTTTGAAAATATTTAGGAGATTGAGAACCCTCCAAGTGCGAATCCAACTAGGTCAGGCTAGGTTTTGTAAAAACAGAAACTAGAAAACATTTATTTGTTGATTCTGAAGTAAGAAAATGTTTTAATCAGAAAACAACAACGAAATTCTCAAGATGAGAAATAAATGCAACTATGTGTGTTGTGACATGCAAAACTTCAGATCTATGATTTCTATTGAACCAGAAACAAGATCTGAGTATGTGTCTAAGTTGGAAATAAGATTTTATGAACAAAGGTTTCAGCAACCCAGAAATCACTCAACTCGAACTCTCATAAACTCAAGAAACACTGAGGATGGTGTTTATATGGTTATGGTGTTTATGGAGAGGTAAGTGGTTTAGGTTGAAGAGGGATTTGACGAAGTTAGGGTTTCTAACTTGGCTCACTGGTTTCTCTCTCTCTCTCTCTTCTCTCTCTCTCTCTCTATTCTTTTTCTGAGAAAACTCAAAGTGGCAAAAGCTTTCGAAGGCTGAGATGAGAGGTCCTTAAATAGGATGGGAGGAAGATTCCAGACCATCGTTCAAAAACAATGGCTGAGATTGAGTCAAGCTCCTTTGACTACAATCTAAGGGCTCACAACAGGCGGTGGTTTAAACTGGCTGAGATTGGCTTAAGGGTTTACACGGGGATTCACTCAGAAGACATGCAGGCCATAGATAAGGGATGATCCAAGGGCTGAAAACATGCGATGGTTTGTCTCAGTAAAGAAACACAGCTCTGGCCAATCAGAGGACAGCAAGTGTTGGCCATAGGACGAATGCAAACGCGCATCCCAAACTAATTACAAAGCCAACCCTGGAGTCTCTAGCGCTTTCGGTTCCTACCCAAAGTAACTTTAGGCCAAAAATCACAACATATCATATTTAGATATTAACCCCAAAAATTTTTAAATCAAGTTTTAATTAAATAATACCTTGTTTAAAATATGTTTAAAATTACCAAAAAATTATTAAAAATCAAATTGAGGGATTAGAACACACTCACCACATTAATACACATAAGGGTGCAATATGATATGCAAGAATTAAATTCTAAGTGTGTGAGTGATGGCTATAGTCTTAGGATCATTACAAGATGAATAGAAGAAGAAGCAACCCAATCTCTAAAGCTCTTTGGTTTCTAGGATGGACACTATTTTGTCACAATTTCCAAACTAGATGAGCTCTTATACAGTCTAGACTCAAATGAGTCAAAAGTATAAGGGCTTCACGACCGGTACTCTGTTTTCAGGCTGCATTTGGTCCATGATGAGGGGGAAAAGGTCCATTACGGAAACGAGCCTAGCTTCTTCGTCCGAAATCCAAACGAGGCACCGTTTGTGGCCATGCGATGCTAACTCAATGAACTACGCATCCATGGAATTTCCATGAGCCGGATAAGAAATGTGAATTGACTAAAATTCCCTTGAAGTAGCGTCCAGCGATGGAACTTCTCCGAAATGCAACCGAACCTCACTTTTAGCGTTCCAATACCTACAAAAGCACAAATAACCCCTACAAAGCATGTATATATCCAAATCCAAGGTTGTTTGGTAATTTGCATAATTATAGGCATTTAGGACCGTAAGAGTGCTAGAATGAAAAAAGATAACGGGAGTAAATATGCAATATTCAATACGAATCACACCCCCTAACTTAAACATTGCTAGTCCCTAGTGATGAAACAAACAAAACTAGTCCACAGAAGGAAATACAAAACGCATAGATGCATCGAAATATAATTGCCACTTTCGTAGGGAACACGATTGCATTTAGCATATGCAATAAGCCGTTAAACCCCTAGGTTACCCTAGTGGACGAGTGTCGTCTCGTCAGATTTTTCAGGTATGATACCAACAAACATCATATGGTTTCCTCAAAATATGACCAACCCAACATGCGACAAGCCCAACAATGGAGAAAAGGATTTCATACGTATTATTAGCAAAGTGAATGAATTCAAACAGAAGTCGAAATCATTAACATTATAGAATGCACCTCATAGAATTGAAACCTTAAAATGTGGGAGGGGAGTGAGAACATGCAAAGTGTGATTTGGCAAAAACTTAAATAAACCGGATAAACATTAAAGCAAGCATATATTCAATCCTCACGGGCATTACGCTCATCAAGCGAATTCACTCGAAACAGGGAGGTAACACACGGGACATGCGGGCTAAAGAGTAAATGTAAATGGAAACTGAGCCGCACACATGTCACAGATGAAGAACGCTATATATAAACTGAAAAACTGTAATCTCAATGAAAGATACTGCACACTAAAAGAGGTGAAATTCATTTTCACAGATTATCAAAACTATTTAAACTTTTAAATTACATCAACCTAAGATCACATAGGACTTGTATAGGGTTATAATGTAGGTATGGCTAAGGTGCGAAACGAAAGAATGTATGTACGGATTCAAAGTGTTCGGAATGAAAACTCGGGATAATAGGAAAATGCGGGCAATGTCAAAATTGGAAAACAAGTTCCAAAAAGGCATTAGATATATCATCGGGGAGAGTAATCAAAGCTTATTGAACTATATACAACATTTACAACTTTCTCTATCTTTTTCTTTTCCTCTTTTGCATGTTTTCTTTTGTTTTCTTTTGCTTTTTGCTTTCTCTTTTTCATCACTTTTTTCACTACTTTCTTTTCTTTACTTTTCATACTCTCATATGCCTAAATTGCAACCGACATCACAACAACATCATTCAATCCCAAGAACCATTCCAAACAAAGGTATGGAAAGTGTATGTATGGGCTAAAACTCCAATTTAGAGTTGGTTATGGGAATGGGGTTATGAAATGAAAGGCTATATTTAGGCTCAGAGGGGGTAACGAAGGTAAACATATAAGGGTGAGGTCAAGGCTAATATGGGTGATATATCAAAGAGGGCCTATGATCATTTCAAAAAGTTTACGCAATTTTTGAGTCAAAACAATATATGAAAATCATGCTCAAGTAACACATTTCAAGTATGAACTCAAATAATGAACGGTCAAATGAAAGAATAGAGAGATTACCAACGAATTCAAAGTTTTCAATGAGAAAAGAATAGTGTATACACTCACAAACGACGAAAGGTACAAAGCTTACTCGGTGTAAGTATATACAATGCAACAAAAGATTACCGAGTTATAAAAATCTTAAACCAAATCAATATAACCATAAAAATGCATGTGCTCATGGGATTAATGTTTAATTCATGAAGTTATTCATAATATCAATAATCAAGACTAAAGTCTAATAACTTCTAAAATCGAGAACATGCATCATTGGGTTGTCAATTGGATCGGGCAATTATTGAAATTTATCATCGGAAACAAAGGCAAAAAGCCCAAAAAAGGAGAAAAAAGAAACAAAATCTTTTTGAAAATTTTCAATTTTTCTAAGAAAAGCATACTAAGTAACTAACATGTGAGCAAAAACATGGACTAAATAATGAGATGGATAGAATATCCCACACCCCCTAACTTAAAACTTGACATTATCCTCAATGTAAATCAAGAACCAAGTCAAAGAGAGGAAAAGAGCGATATTACCCAAAACTGGGGCGATCCCCATAAGAACAAGTCCAAAGAATCTGCAAAACAAGTTAGTACCGAGCATAGAAAAAACAAATAATGAAAAGTTGACTAATTACAAGAGACTAAATTAAAAAGAAAGGATAAAAATCTAACTATATACAACCTACTATTTAGACTTCACACTAACTATACACTAGAAGTCTAAATAGCTGAGGGTCCACCATAAGAACAATTTGACTTTGGAGGATAATCGGTGTACCCTCACATACAAGCATGCCTTCCGAAAAATATGAATTCCGTTTTAACAACGAAAGGCATGTTTAAGGCGGAAGAAATGAACCATCGCCAATTAAAAGTTTTGGTGGGACGATGGGGGGTTTGGATTGAACGGGTGACAAAAACAAGTGGGGACCGAGAAAAGCCAAAAATCCTCCCAAAGATTTTGAAGTTGGAATGGGAGGCGGCGCACACAAAGGCAAAGATGCGATCGTGGAGGGTGACTCGAGCAACTACTCCTCATCGGAGATAGGGTTTAAAACATTAAAGTTCGAAACCGAATCATCGGGTACTTGTTCCGGTGGGGTAATAGAGAATGAAAATGGGGATGAAAGAAATTCAAACTCATGAGATGAATCATCATCGCATGAAGTTGGAATTTTAAAGGAAATAATATCATTTTCAATGAAATGTTCTTCTTTGGGGGCCAAAGAAGAAATCATTTCATAGCAAAGTGATATTACGTCATTATCATCCTCACTTTCAATATCTATTACGCAATGGGAAAAGTCTAGAATGGTTTGTTCCAAAGTAGGCAGAAGTACCTCATTTGGTTCAAAAAATTCGTCAACCTCGAAAGTCTCGGAAGCAAAATCGTCGTCGGACTCAAATAATAAATCCAACTCATGTTCCCACGAACAATTTTCTTCCCGATAACGAGTTTTAATTTTCTCATTTTCATACATACGCAAACCCTCACCGAATGTCATAGGTCGAGGTGCGGATGCATTAGAATGGGAGCTTTGAAAATTACCATCGGACTTAAATGAAAACTCATTATTATAGGAATTTTGAAAACTATTGCAATTCGTTTCAAAATTCCTATTATAAGGAGTTAAAGGCACAAAATCATTGTCATCATCGTCAAAATTCCAATAACCTAAGTTTTGACTTTCGTTATACTCACCCAAAGTCATATTTGAATTTGTTTTACTTTGGGATGCTAAGTATTCACCGAAAGTCATAGGCCTAGAATTTTGAGAATTATAACAAGTATTACCGAAAGAATTGGAATAAGACATGCTTACCCCAAAAAAAGGCTGGAATGGCGAATTCCACAAAATAAGTGCGCGTGAGAAAGATTCGAGCGTTTCTAAATGCTCAAATGGGGAAGTCCTGCAAAATATTAGCAAATAATACAAATAGAAAGAAAATACTATGAAATACTAAATCAAATAAAGTCTAAGACAAACTCATCCGCGGCAACGACGCCATTTGATAGGCAGGGTTTTGTCGCGGCGCGAGAGTCACCTACGCGCCGGTCATTTAATGTTCGGCTCACCTGGACTATATAAAAACCTAAACTACGACTACACTCAACGGGTGAGTATAGCGGTAAGTCGGGTATCGAAAATCCACTGAGACGAGTTGCTAGAATTTAAGTGATTTAATACTCCGAAATAAAAGTGTAAAAGATGATTACAAACTAAAAGAAAAGATGCATAAAGGAAAAGATTATTCTAGGCAATGGTATTGAAACTAGATTATGAAAGCGAGTAAAACTATAGGTTGCGTCAAATATCCCTCACCCGAGTTAATTAGTATAAAATGGTCACATGGGTCGACGAGTTATTACAAGTGAGTCTCGTTTCGACAGTTAATTAAATCAAGGTTTGTTACGCCCTAAATCATCATAAAAGCCTAATAAGATTTTGGCATCAACAAATATCCCGGAAATTACGAACGAAAGGTCGTAAGCACGGGACATACATGATATGCCCCGTCAAATCTCCTAGGCGTAATAACTAGGACAACGCACCCGAAATAGACCCGTAAACTCCATCACCAAAGCAAAGCAACGCGTCAACTCGAGTGAGTTCAATTCAAACACAACCTAACATGTTAAAAACGCGGTAAATGGAAAGCGATAAATAAACGCGGTAAATCTATACTAGAAAGCGTGTAAATCAAAGCATGTAAATAAAGAAAGAAAACCTAAATTAGAAAGCTTGTAAATTATACTACAACAATGGAAACAAAGGAAATACAACTTAAATTAAATGGAGAGGATGATGAATAGTAAACTTACACAACAAATGGGGTGTCAAACCAAGTATAAATGAAGAAGAACCATCCAAAACCACCCAAACCCTAACTACCACTCTCTACAATCTATTCTAACTAAGTATATCTGAATTAAAACCAAAAATGGGTTTATATAGTAAGTGGGAAAAAGTAAAAGAAAAAAGGAAAGAAGAATGAAAGAGCCCAAAATATCTGTCACTACCGGTCGACCAGTCGCAGGGGCGCGGTCGGCCGGCCCCTTAGGCAAAAGCATACTGTCTCCTTCCCACGGAAAAAGTTGAAACCTCGGTTGACCGGTCCCATGGACGCGGTCGATCGGTACTCTGTTTTCAGGCTACATTTGGTCCATGATGAGGGGGAAAAGATCCATTATAGAAACGAGCCTAGCTTCTTCGCCCGAACTCCAAACGACGCAACATTTGCGGCCATGCGATGCTAACTCAATGAACTACGCATCCGTGGAATTTCCATGAGTCGGATAAGAAATGTGAATTGACTAAAATGCCCTTGAAGTAGCGTCCAGCGATGGAACTTCTCCAAAATGCAACCGAACCTCACTTTTAGCGTTCCAATACCTACAAAAGCACAAATAACCCCTACAAAGCATGTATATATCCAAATCCAAGGTTGTCTGGTTAATGAGCATAATTATAGGCATTTAGGACCGTAAGAGTGCTAGAATGCAAAAAGATAACGGGAGGAAATATGCAATATTCAATACGAATCAACCAGCACAAATTTAGAGCCCCGTGATCCACAAACCAGTTCTCCCAACTCTCGATGTCCAAGCCAACGCTGATGAAATAACGCGAAAAGAAGTTGGTTAAAACCGACAAAGGTTATTCCGGAGGAGTCACCAGGCGGAGTCTCTCAGACAACCATATGAACAGCATCACGAGGCTACCCCTTCAAAAGTCAGAACGACCTTCTCGTCAGGCATCCAGACCATTCAAAGTCTTCGCCAGTATCGCTACCGTAGGATTATGACGGTATGCCATCCATGAAGTGATGGCTGTAAGTTGTTGATCCACCAGTAATTCCCCAGTCACCAGTAATAATTTTGATACTAAGCCCAGAGTAACGGCTCCAGCATATTCAGCATCGCCAGCCTCCTGTAATGCACGGGTTGTAACACGGCCGAAAGGGAGATCATTCCCCCAGCAACCAGTGGTCTAAACACCAAAGGCAAAATACGAAGAAACCAGGCTAAAAAATCCCTGGGAGAATGGGAAAACTCAAGCAGAGCTGCAGTAACACTGGGATTTATCCCCAGCATGGCAGAAAATTTCTCGTAGGTAGGAAAAATTCATCCAACCCAAAGCAGAATACATGGTCTTCGGGGTACCAAAATTGTACCTCCGCCATCAACATGTTCCACTCAAAGGGTCGGTTGTGCCACAAAGAAACTCGACACATATTGAAAATATCGTAGTCGACATTATAAGATCACATTGCTTCCAAGGCTTTGAGGTAGTTAGCAAACTCAATGCTACTAGGGAGAGCCATCTTGCAAGACTAAGAAATAGTAGGCAAGTAAGTAAGAATGTGAAGGTGTGATGAAAACACTCCGCCCTTACCCCTTTTTATACTCGAAAACCTCACAAAAAACATGACCCTTGAAGAAATCGGAGGAAATCCTACCCCACAAAGTACAAGAGGCTGAAGAGGGCACTAATCAAGGCTTTGAATTAATGGGACTGGACTTTACTGCCGATAGGCAGGACAAGGGTCTTGCCGATCGACAACCCCCTATTTTTGGAAATTTTCCTTTTTTGTCAAAATTAGAAGGTCAATAAATAAAATAAATTGATATTCTCATACAGAATTTCAAAAATCTTCCTCCACCCCTATATAATTTCTAATTTTTAAAACATTCCTCCAAATCCCAAAAATATCTCTTTTTACAATCTCAGCAGCAAAGTAAAAGCGCATGTGCATGCATTCACCATTAACAAAAAATAATAATAAAATATTGCATTGCATATATATATTCTTCTATGTTACATCAAATTTCACAGGAAATAAAAGAAAAGAAAAAATAATGGGACTCAGCCTGAACCCACATTCTCTCTCTCCCTCTCTCTAAGAGCTTCCACCCTGTGAAGCACTCTCTTCCCCCTACGGCGAGAAGACGCACCACCGCTACCCAAGCCAGAGTCCTCCCCGGACGAAGCAGACGGCACCAAATAAGAAGGAACCAGAATCGCATCCCAAATATGGGCAGACCCCGAAGATCTCGAGTCCCTAATGTCCCTCATCCAAGTGGTCGACACCCGAACTTGCTGCAAGTAAAAGGAAAAATCAGTATCAAAGAAAAAAGGATCAAAACAGAAAAGGAACCAAAAATAGGAAAATAAAAAAAAGGTATATCGCATGATGAAGGACCTCCTCTATCAAACCCAGCTCCTCTGAATCCATCGCATGGGGACGGTGCAACATGGGGACCATCCATCCATCAGTCCATCGAATGTTGTATGTAGGAGTATGCAATAGAATGAACGGAACCTCTGAATTCTCCACCACCGCAGACGCCGATGGACCACCGCCACTATGGGAAGACCCCACCGCTCGAATCGAACCCGCAGGAGGGAATGGCACTGGGCGCCATCAACCAGCTCATCACAAAGTCCATATAGCCATACAGTGCAGCCGTATCAGTGTATAATAGGTAGGACTCGTCGATCATCGCCGCCATCCTCGCAACCTCTGATAACAGCCGATCCTGCCTCATGGACGTAGGAGGCTACGAAGGTGGCACCATTACCTCCTCCTCAGCAATCTACCGAACCAAACTCTCCCCAAGATACCAAAAATGGCCAAACTCATGCATCAGCACATGCCTCATCTGCGTGTGTTTACCCCAGTCGCCCCTATATCCTGAATGGTTGTCCCCCAAGGGTAAAAAGTCACCTTAAAATCCCCAGCAAGCATAAGTCAATACAGAATCAGAACATGCAAAAACCAATACTGAAGAGGAAAGAGTCTTACCCTACCACTGGTCAGGCCATTCAAGACGTGACACACCGCCTCCAGAGAAAGAGATCCCTTCGACTGCCGATTGGCCTTTCGCCATCGATCCAATCGGCAGAAGTCCCCAACAGTCTCGTCCTTTAGGGCAATCAACTGGGTATTGCACCCAGTCACCTCATAGAACCATGTCTGCCAAAGACAAGAATTCACAATAAAAAGAGACGCATAAGGAAAATGTGAATGCGTGAAACGAAAATGCACAAACTGAAGAATACCTCAAGAAGATACGTGGATCCAGTAAAAGTTTATCGACAGCACCGACTGAATTCATCCAAATAAAAATAGAGGGTCACCAAAGTCAGGCTCCCCCAATCATAGAGAGGGATGTTCAAAAACATCCTCAAATAAGGTAAGAACCACAAATTGAAGACGTTGCTGCTCGACGCCACCATGAAACCTCCCAGCACCAATAATATGAACAACGGGGTCATCTGCCTCACCTGCAACCCGTCCTCCACATCAACTACCCTACTCATCAAAACATCCTTCAGCAAGGACAGTCATATAGAATCCCTAAAAACTATCCTCCTTACGTCATCGAGTGTCACACGCACTGCCTCCGGCCTGACCCACAGGGAGCGATCCACCTCTATCTGCTCTCCGTCATAATCCAGCCCCAGCAGCTATTACACATCTATGGGAGTCACAGTCAACTACCCAAAGTTGAAATGGAAAGTATGGGTAGTATCCCACCATCTCTCCCCCAGAGCGCATAAGACCGCTGTCGAACGAGGCGTCTCATCCACGGCAGACGCCAACCTCCCAAAACCCGCTGATGATACCACCCAAAGTACCATAGGTGGAAGATGATCCCAGATGTCCTTAAGCCCCATCTTCCCACGAGCATGCATGTTCTTCAAAGAGATATCAGACTGTTAAAAGAAAAAACCTTGTCAAAATCCAAAAGGAAAAATCACTAAAAAGAGAAGAATGCCAAAAGTCAGGTTACTTACATAACTGCCGAGACTCACCATCCTCGAAGAGTGATGATGCAACGGCTCTCGTAGCAAGGTTCGCTCATCCGCAACCGGCTCGAATGCATCAAAGGAATTCTCGCTCCCCAAAGCAAGAGGCGCCCTAGCCCTCCACTCCACGTTCGCCCACTTATCAACAGTCCACCATTCCCTATGTGCTGCAGTGCTCACAAAGGTGGCCATTTCTTAGAGATCGGAATGCTAGAACGATTTGCAGAGGAAAATCGGAGAAAGAGAGAAATCAAGAAGCTATAAAAAATGAAGGGAATTCGCCCCCTTTTTATAGGATGCCAAGTGTCATGCCGATCGGCACTGACCCCCCAACCATCAATCGGCACTGCCCCTTTACCTTCCCGAGGTAGTCCAAAAGTCCGTGCCACCCTCTGTACCATGCCGACCGGCACCCCTCTTAAAATGTCGTATAAAAATTCCCAGAAAATACTAGAAAATCCTGAAAAATCCTCAGAAAATTCCTAAAAATCCCCGGAATGATTTAGAATTGTTTCGCCAAGAAAATTTTGCATTCCATCAAGCGAAACTCCTAGTTACCCAGTGAAACTCTCAAAATCCAAGTGAATCTCCTCCCGGTAAAACCTCTGGAGGTTCTCTAAGGATCACCTCCTATGCCCTAAAGGTCTCAAACCTCCCAGAGAAATACGTCGAAAACCTTAACCACGGTCTTGGATCATCACCTTAGTTAGGTCAGAATTGACCTCGGTCCTCAATCATCACCTCTCTTATGTCAGAATTGACCTCGGTCTTCGATCGTCACCTTAGTTAGGTCAGAATTGACCTCGATCCTCGGTCGTCACCTTTCTTAGGTCATAATTGACCTCGGTCTTGGATCGTCACCTTAGTTAGGTCAGAATTGACCTCGGTCCTCAGTCATCACATTTCTTAGGTCAAAATTGACCTCGGCCTTAGATGGTCACCTTAGTTAGGTCAAAATTGACCTCGATCCTTGGTCGTCGCCTCTCTTAGGTCAGAATTGACCTTGGTCTTAGATCGTCACCTTAGTTAGGTCAGAATTGACCTCGGTCCTCGGTCGTCACCTCTCTTTAGGTCAGAATTGACCTCAGTCTTGGATCGTCACCTTATTTAGGTCAGGATTGACCTCAGTCCTCGGTCATCACCTCTCTTAGGTAAGAATTGACCTCGGTCTTAGATCATCACCTTAGTTAGGTTAGAATTGACATCAGTCCTCGGTCCTTGGTTGTCACCTCTCTTAGGTCAGAATTGACCTCGGCCTTAGATTGTTACCTCTCTTAGGTTAGAATTAACCTCGGTACTTGGTCGTCACCTCTCTCAGGACAGAATTGACATCAGCCTTGGCTCGTCACCTTAAGCCCACAGAATTGGCTTTGACCCTCAGAATTGGTCATCTCAACTTAAGTCCGCAGAATTAGCTTCGACCCGCAGAATTGGTCACCTCATCTTTAAGCCCACAGAATTGGCTTTGACTCGCAAAATTGGTCATCGCACCTCAAGCCCCCATAATTGGATTTGACCCGTAGAATTGGTCATCTTAACTTAAGCCCGCAGAATTGTCTTTGACCCATAGAATTGGTCATCCTTGTTTCCTTAAGCCCACAGAATTGGCTTCGACCCACAAAATCGGTCCTCTCACCTTAAGCCCACAGAATTTGCTTCGACCAACAGAATTTGTCACCCCAACTTTAACCCGAAAAATTGGCTTCAACCCGCAGAATTGGTCACCCCAACTTAAGTCGCAGAATTGGATTTGATCCGCAGAATTGGTCATCCTTGTTTCCTTAATCCCGCAGAATTGGTCACCTCATCTTTAAGCACGCAGAATTGGCTTCGACCCGCAGAATTGGTCACCTCATCTTTAAGCCCGCAGAATTGGCTTCGACTCACAGAATTGGTCATCTCAACTTAAGCCCGTAGAATTGGCTTTGACCCGAAGAATCGATCACCTCATCTTCAAGCCCTCAGAATTGTCTTTGACCCGAAGAATTGGTCACCTCATCTTTAAGCCCATAGAATTGGCTTCGACCCGCAAAATTGGTCATCTCATCCTTAAGCCCATAGAATTGGCTTCGACCCGCAGAATCGATAATCTTAACTTAAGCTCGCAGAATATGCTTTGACCCACAGAATCGGTCACCTCATCTTCAAGCCTGCAGAATTGGCTTTGACCGACAGAATTGGTCACCTCATCTTCAAGCCCTCAGAATTGGCTTCGACTCACAGAATCGGTCACCCTCATCTTCAAGCCCTCCGAATTGGCTTTGACCCGCAGAATCGGTCATCCCCAGCACCTCCTTAGGAATTGACCTAAACCTTTCCTCCAAACCATCCCTATTATTCCCCTCTTAGGTCCTCAGAATCGGCCTTGACCTTCTGAATTGGTCATCCTTACCCCCCAGGTCCTCAAAATCGGCCTCGACCCCCTGAATTGGTCATCCTATTTTCAAAAGCATCATGTGATGTCTATTCGAAGGATATTATTTATTCCAAACTCACCCGTCGAGGGGCTCTATATACACCCCATTCTGTTACCCATTAAACTCTCCTTAGGTCCCTAACACCTCCCTTCATCACTGCAAACCCATGTCATACCCCGAGTACTGACCTAGAAGCCATCAGGCACTCCCAGGCTTCGTTTGACCAAAATTCAAAGTCTTTAGCTCGACCAAGATGTGACAACCCGCTCACCAAAATAAGGGGTGGCCAGCCCGATACTCCGATAATAAAGGGAATCATAGATGAATCATTCTGAGCATCACAATAATGCAATAAGTATATGGGACAACCACCCTATATTTCAGAAAAACGGGTTGCCAAAAATTTGGTTTTATAAGTTAAAGAAAGAATTTAAACAACCCAATTTGAAAAGAAAGTGGAAACCCAAAAGGACTTATAATGCATCCACATCAAGTATACAATAAGGGGACCGACTATGCTGTCGGTCAACAGTCTCTTAAAGCAATATTAAATAAGTTCATTAAGTTACATAATACATTACAATAAGCAAATACGAAAAATTGGGCCACGCGCCCGAGTAAAAGACCCGATCATAACTAGAGTAAAAAAATGAAGGCGTCTATAACAACATATCCCGTAATATCCACAAAGTATCACGCCTCCCCAAAAATACAAAAAAAAGAAAGTCAGTACGGGCGTCCTCGCGGCGGAGCACCTGAGCGAATAAGATTCATGCACAATAAGAAATATGAACGAGTCAGGGCTCGGTTTTATATGATCACCAGATGAATAAAAAGTATGACAGTTATTGTTGATGTAAAAAATTAGATGATCTCTAATTTATCAATCACAGATAAAGAAATTAATAAGACAAATGATTTTTAAAGTGGTTCAGCCTGAAGAAAATGGCCTACGTCCACTATTTTTGTATTGCCGACTATTTATTGGGAATCTCGATAATAGGTTTACCAAGATATCCTAAGTCCCCTTCTTATGAGGAAGTTACAATGTATTTATAGCCTTGAGGCTGTACATATGAAAGGGAAATGCGTTGTTATCTAGTAGACATATACATCTGTACGATAATAATCTGCATTTAATGCGTAGCTATCTTTTCATTATGATGCTCTGCACGCTAAGTAGCTTGGACCGCTTGAGTTGCTCGGTACGCTTAAGTTGCTTCGTACGCTTAAGTTGCTCATCTAAAGTATTTGTATTTACCACGTAGGTTGACACGTGTCTTCAAGTGATTGGTCCATGCCAACAGACTAAATTTAGTATCAGCAAAAGCCCCCAATGTTTCACAGTCGAGGTTGATGGAGAGTGTGGAACATTTTGCTGGAAAACTGTTTGGATTACTGATCTTCATGGATTTTAGGAAAATTTTCAATATATATAATTCCTTTTTTAGCGCATAATATCAAGCTTCATAAATATTTCAAATTTTCACGATCACTTCGATATTTGTGCCTTTTTATTCTTTTAGTTGCCGGAAACGCAAACATCTTTCCTTGTAATCATTGTTTTTCTCTATTCCCGAGGTAAAGTATTTAAGTGCGACAGAAATATTATCGCTTTTCACTTTTCAAATCTGTATCTCTGAACCCTTCATCTTCTCTCCATCTTGTGGCTTCGTTCTTTCCATCGTTTATTGACAACTGATCTCTATTTCCTTTGTAATATTTTCTTCCTTCTTCTTTATTTTCTTTATTCACCATGGTTTATCTTGTTGAATCATTAGATAAATTTCGGTCTGAGTTTTTAATCCCTTCGTGGGTTATTTTGGAAGAACTTTCTTATCCTTGTGATTTACTTTCTTTGGCGGAGGGACATTGGTTCCCAAGTCTTATTATAGCTGAGTGTGGTTTTTCTTTCTCGCCAAATCCCCTGTGTTTGGAGTTTTGCCAATATTTCGATATTGTACCTGCAATAGTAGCTCCAAATACATGGAGGGTAGTTAATGGCATACATAGGTTGAATCAAATTCATGGAACTCGTTTAGGAATTCCAGAAATTATGTATTGCTATAGATGGGTCATTAGCGACAATACTTTCTATTTGAAAACTAGGTTTTTGAATAGAGCGTTAGTTGTCAATCTTCCCGATGCTAATAGGGATTATTTTGATCATGGGGTTGTGATGAAAAATTGGCAACACCCTCCATTAAGTGGAGATAACGTGTACCAAGGTCCCAGGTGTTCGCTTTATGGAAATGGGATAGGTTGTTTTTATTTTTGAAATCTTGTTTTCTTTGTATTTGATGAAATGCACCACTGACATTTGATTTTGTTTGTTACAGTTGACAGTAAAAGAAAACCTACAAAAGAAACCGAGGTTAATATAAAGCATTTAAAACTTATCTGGGGCTTGCATCAATCTGTTACTGGGGAGTATATTAGATCTCCTTCTTATTTGTTGTAATACAGAAGCTACACGTCGTCTTTCATTGCTCGTCCTCGTCCTGTGGTAGTTGATCTTAATCAGGTACCAATCTCTGAGACCAGTGTGGAAGGTTCTTCTTCTGACTTGAGTATTCCTATTACTGATCTAATGAAGAAGAGGAAAGCTCCTGCCTTTTTTGACAAGTCTGCCTTTGCCACTGACGAGGCATAAAAGAATAAATAAGATGTCCCAGATGAAGGGACAAAGAATACAGATGTACCCCCTTCTATTGCTGCCAAGGAAGCTGGTAAGAAGACCCCTGTGCCTTCGAGTAAGACTGTTATCATCTGAATTAATTACATGAATTTGATTACAAATGAGATAACCAGAGCATGACAAGTGTTGGCATTTCATTGGCTGGCAAACGCGCGTCCAAAATAATTACATGCAACACCCTAAAGTCTCTGGCGCATTTATATTCTACCCAATCAAACATTCTAATGAAAAACTATTTTTTCATAATAGCATTTTAACTACACAAAGTTTATAAACACACTTTTATTAAAGAAAACATTATTTTAAAAATGTTTAAAAATTCCCAAAAAATTATTAAAACAACATTTTAAGGGGAATTTAACACACAATCAATTATGAGCAATATATACACATGTATGCACTTCTAATGTGTGTAGTGTGATTCAATTTATACCTTGTTTGGATCATTGAAGAGGATTAGAGAGTGAACAAGTCTGAGGTTCTTTGGATTCTAGGTTAGACAACAAATTTTGTCACTATTTCCAAATTAGATGAACACTTATATAATATATACTTAAGCAAGTCAAAGGTATAAGGTGCTTCATCATCTCACCTTCGAGTGAGACTGTTCTCATTCCACCAACAGAGACAGCTCCTACTCATCTGAGGAGATTAAAAAGAAGCTCTTCTGAGAGACTTGTTGAACCTATCTCTCAACCTTCAAATGTTGAAGGTAGTGTTCCAGCTCTTTTTCCTTCGAGCTCGACTATGGGCTTGGTAAGATCCTGGACTGTCCCAGAAGTCCAAATCATTGAAGATACTTTTTCTCGTGAGAGAATTACTACTCTAACTTCTCAACACATTGCATCAGTAAGTATTATTAGCCTGAGTCCTTTATTTTCGAATACTATGTTCATATATTGACTTAAAGCTCTTTCTTTTTTCAGCTTGTGCAGTGTGTTTCAACAGCATTTTGAAGAAAGATGAAGCTATCAGGGCTTCCAGCTCCTCGGGTGGGGTAGTAGAAGCTTTTGTTGGACTAACCTAGTCTTTGAGGGAATCTCGTCAGAAGTACGAGGAAGACAAAGCTTTTTGGGAGAAGTAATTGAAGTCTTTTGAAGCGAATCGAGATCAGGCTGAAACTGCCTCCAAAGAGTTGGAGAAGAAATTGAAGGAAGCTGAACAGAGTAACAAGGAGCTTGAGGTCAAGATTAAATATGCTGAGGAAAACGTTGCTAAGCTTCAAGATGTTGAGCAACATAAGGCAGAGGTAGAGGAAAAGTTGAAGTTTACCGAGGAGCTTCTTAGGGATAGGACCTCCTCGGAGAGAGCAAAAAGGAAAGTTGCAGTTAAAAAATCCTTTAGTGCTGGTTGGGATAAGGGTTGGAACAAGGTCATGGCCGTCATGTCTTCTCAAATGGAGTATGCCAGTGTCAAATATTTTAGGGATGGATGGGTAGCAGCCTTGAAGAAATTAAAGGTTGCTAAAAGTTATGAGTTATTCCAGGAGCATACTCATGGCCCTCCTACCTCTCCTGGATAAGAAGAAGAAGATGAGGATACTTCAGATGAATCTTTTATAATGACAGGAGAGCAGGTCCCTGTTGTTGCTGTTGTTTAACCTTCCGAGTAACTCCAACCAGCCAGCACATCTGTTGAGCAGCTTCTATTGCTCTCCAAATAACTAACCCCTTCGCCCAAACCATCCGAACAAGTCATAGGAAATAAGGAGAATGTGTAATGTTATTCGGGTCTTTCATTTTGCTATTTTCTTGAATGTAACCTTGAACTATGTTCTCCTTTATCATGATAAATAAAATTTGAACTTCTGTTGTTTGTCTCGAATTTCTCTCTTGCTCTGTTTGCACCATTTATTGATTTTGTTTTTCATTTTGTCTTTGCTAGTTTGTGGCCAGGATGGAACTTTTATCAGCTCATGCTTTAGAGTTGATAAAGAAATGCAATGACTATTTCAAAGTTGGTCATGCAGATTTTACTGAGGCTCAAATCATTGATATTCTTTGACCAGATGCCTCTGAACGAGCAATTGATGCTTATCAATACCTAAAGTGCTTGCTTGATCGTGCTGTTGCCAATAATCTGGCCTATTATGAAATGATTGAAGATCTTCAAGGAATGATATAGGAACTCCAATGGCAGTATAAAGAATATGCTACACTTTTGCATCAAGGCTATGAGAAAAAGTACCAACAATTGAGTGCTGACAAGGGATATGACAAGTTTATATCTGCTTATGAGAAAAAGAAGAGTGTTCTGAAGCTTGAAATTGAAGAGCATAGACATATCGCCAAGTTGTTGGAGCAGGAGAACATTGCTTTGCAGGAAGAAATAAAACAACTCAAATCTGCTGCCTCTTCCTCGGGAGCCTTGGTCCCCATTAATGATGAAGTTTTTTCCTTCTTGGAGGTATAAAATGCTAACTTACGAGATGAGTTAGAAATTTTGAAACGATCTGGATCCTCCACATCTACTCGTGGTAGACCAAGATCTTCTTCTCGTGGACGAGCAAGGGATGGTCGGGTCAGCATTGAAGAAGCGAGAACTCAGTCGGCTTTAGAGAATCAAGTCGTTCAGTTGATGGCGAAGAACCAAGCCTTGGCAGAAATGTCTAAGAAGATTCTGAACTTCACCGAGCAACTCTCTAATCAAAGTTCTGCTCTGGAAAGTAAATAAATTCTGGTGAATAAACTCAACGAGCAACTTGAGAGGTTAACTTATCAATTTCACAAATAGCCTAGGGAATTTTGGATGGTTGGGTATAATGAAGCTCTATGTCATCTTGATGGTCGTTTGCAGCAATCGAATAATGAGAGGTACAAGCAAGGCTGGTTGAATGCTATATCTGTGCTAAAATTGGAGCAAGGACACTACTTATGGGATTATTATGAGCCTGGGGTGCTGTGCCTCCTTTTAATCTTGATATTAGTTGGATTCCTGCTAGTGAAATTCCTCTATGCCTAATTTCCAAGTATCTCGGTGATTACAGTCTTCATGCAAACTTTGAGATAGCTCGTCCCGAACACTTGCTTGATTAACCATCCATAATGAATGTCAGAATGCTGCGAGATCTAAACTTTATAAATTCCCCTTATGCGTTAGATGATCCTCTAGCTGGGGTAGAACCTATTTCAAAAGCAGAGGGAAAGAAACCCATAGAATAGGATATGTTTATGTAATGAATCAAAATTCATATCATATGTAATCTACTTGATTTTAATGAAGAAAGTTTTTGTCTTTGACAATTTCATTTTTCTTCGAAATAATTTATAGAATGTCCTTGTTTGTTGGTTGCTGAATAAGTATATATATATAGACCATACTTATCCCATTTGTTGTTTGATTATAGTGACTTGTCACTCTTTGGGTCTAAGCAATGGAATGATTTTCATCCCA
Source organism: Sambucus nigra (assembly GCA_949130495.1). Lineage (NCBI taxonomy): Eukaryota > Viridiplantae > Streptophyta > Magnoliopsida > Dipsacales > Adoxaceae > Sambucus > Sambucus nigra. Next base: position 445,156,851 of record OX422218.1, on the reverse strand, counting down.
TGTTCCTGCTTAGCTGTAGTACTCTCGTATGGATTACCTAGTTGCCTAGACATTGGACGCCCCGGGAGGTCATCCAGCTTCTTGCCTAGTTTGGTACCGACCAAACGAAGTTGGTGGTAATGAGATGTCGACCAACCGGAGTTGATGGTAATGATATGTCGACCAATCGGAGTTGGTGGTATTGAGTTACCGACCAATCGGAGTTGGTGGTAATGAGATCCCGACCAACCGAAGTTGGTGGTAATTGCTTTAACGACCAATCGGAGTTGGTGGTAATGATATGCCGACCAACCGAAGTTGGTGGTATTGAGTTACCGACCAACCAAAGTTGGTGGTAATGAGATCCCGACCAACCGGAGTTGGTGGTAATTGATTTGCCGACCAACCGGAGTTGGTGGTATTGAGTTCCCGACCAACCGGAGTTGGTGGTAATTGGTGCCCAACCAACCGGAGTTGGTGGTAATTGATTTTCCGACCAACCGGAGTTGGTGGTATGCTGCTCAGGATTTGGGTTTGTAGTGTGTAGCACTAATATTCCGAAAAAAAATTCAACAAAAGAAGAAACATCACTTTATTCATATTGAACGAACTGTGTTACATAGGAATTTTATCTATTGATAATACTTGCGCAGATGCTCTGCATTCCATGCATTCTTGAACTCTTCCCCTTCCAAAGTTTTAATTATGTATGTCCCTGGAGACGAACAACTTTTGTTACTCTGTAAGGTCCATGCCAGTTGGCTTCTAGTTTGTTATGCTTTTGGATCACTTTCTTCAGCAAATAATCCCTTTCCTTCAAATCACACTTCTTCACTCTTTTGTTGTAGAACAAAGTTGTTCGTTGTTGATATGCTGCATTCATGATTGCTACTTCTTCCCTAACTTCTTCGAGCATATCCATGTCTAATCTTCTCATCAAGTCGCTGACAGGAGAAATGAAATTAATCACCCTATGTGTGGGTAGCCCCAATTCAGCAGGTATGACAGCCTCACTTCCAAATGTCAACATGTATGGAGACTCTCCCGTTGTTGTTCGCGGGGTAGTACGATAAGCCCAAAACACAGAGTGTAGCTCGTTAATCCAATTTCCCTTTGCATCATCCAGTTATTTTTTCAAACCATTCAGTAGCGTTCTGTTTGTCACCTCAGTTTTCCCATTGCTCTGAGGATGGCCTGGTGCAGAGTGGATCTTCAGTACATTGGATTAATGACAATATACAGCAAACTCCTCATTGTCAAACTGGGTTCCATGGTCAGTAATGAATGCATGTGTGAGACCATATCTACAAATAATATTCTTATAAATAAATTGATAGACTTTGTCGTATGTCATATCAATGAGAGGATCAACTTCCACCCATTTAGTAAAATAATCCACAGCAACCACGAGGTATTTGAATTTTCCCCTAGTCGTCGGAAGTGGCCCGACCAAGTCTATCCCCCATATGACGAATGGCCAAGGGGATGTGATGGGTGTTAACAATTCTTGGGTAGTTCTTCGGATGGAAGAGAAACGTTGGCATTTATCTCACTTCTTGGCATAAGTTGTCCAATCATCTCTCATCGTTGGCCAGTAATACCCTTGTGTTGTTATCCTCTGCAAAAGCGTTCGACCTGCTATATGGGCTCCAAGGGACCCTTCGTGAACCTCTTCGATCAAGTCTTTAACTTCATAGGGATGGACATATCTTTGTAATCCTGCTATAACTCCTATTCTGTATAAAATACCATTGTTCAATACATAATGAGCAACTTTAAACTTTAGTTTCTTAGCTGCGAGTTTATCAGGTGGCCGAATCCCTTCTTCGATATAGGTCCCGATGGGATCCATCCAGGAAGGTCCCAAGTTAAGGGAAATGAAATTCATCATTAAATCTTCATCTATGGTCCGACCAGCCAAGACTTCTATTGGGATTATTCTTCGTAACTCGGTGCATGTGGAAGATGCTAATCGAGCTAGGGCGTCTGCTCTTGCATTCTCTAATCTCGGTATTCTAATCAACTGAATTGCCATAAAACTCAATACTAACTCCATTGCTTTTGCATAATACTTGACCATTAATTCTCCCTTTGCTGCATATACCCCCAGAATTTGATTTATGATTAACTGTGAATCACTGAATACAACGACCTTCTCTGCCTTCATGGTTTTGGCTAGACTTAGACCCATGATCATAGCTTCATATTCAGCCTCATTATTAGAAGCCTTAAATTGAAAGCGCAGAGCATACTCCATATCAATCTCATTCGGACTGTTTAAAACAATTCGTGCTCCACTGCCTATAGTGCACGAAGAGCCATCCACATACACATTCCACATAGGTACTTCATTATCAAACTCTTGGTCAGACAAAGCTCCTCGGCGGAATATTGGATGCTTCCTTTTGTCTTCCCCCAACACTTCTCGCTGCTCATTGATTATCTTCTCTTGATCGTCCACGGATAGAGGTTTGTCGAAGCTTAAATTTGATGATCCTGTAATATCCACGGGTTGGTCTGCACTAAACTCCTGTTCTTCGGAGGTATCAGATTGAGTAAACTCTGCAATAAAATACGCTATTGCCTGCCCCTTAAGTGATGATCTAGGCTCATAAACTATATCATATTCACCGAGTTCTACTGCCCAGTACATCAATCTTCCTGATTTCTCTGGTTTATGCAGATCCTGTCTTAATGACATATCAGTATACACCACTATAGTATGGGCTGGAAGTACGGCCTCATCCTTCTGCTCTCTTCGATTAGTGCCAGTGCCAACTTTTCCAACCTTGGATATCTGATCTCTACTCTTTGAAAAGCCTTGCTAGTGTAATAAACCTATTTCTGGATTTCGTCCTCCACTCTTATCAATGCCGAACTAACTGCATTCTCTGAAACTTCCAAATAAAAGTATAATCTTTCTCCCATCACTAGTCTAGATAACAATGGATGTGTCCCCATATATTTCTTCAACTCTTGAAAGGCCTTCTCACATTCATCATTCCACTCAAAAGTTTTTCGAAGGGTTTTAAAGAATGGGAGGCTTCTGTCTGTTGCTCGTGACACAAACATGTTGAGTGCTGCGACTCGCCCTGTGAGGCTTTGCACTTCCTTCTTCGTAGTTGGAGATCGCAGCTCCTATAGGGCTTTGATCTTTTTAGGGTTCGCCTAGATTCCTTGTTGGTTAACAATATATTCGAGAAACACGCCTTCTCGTACTCCGTATATGCACTTAGTGGGATTCAACTTCATTTGATATTTCTCTAGTTGATCAAAGGTCTGACCTAGGTCGACTAGATGATTAGCAGCTTTCTTGCTCTTCATCAGCATATCGTCAACATAAACCTCCATGTTATGACTGATTTTCTCTTCGAACACCTTATTCATCAGCCGCTGATATATTGCTCCTGCATTTTTAAGTCCGAAAGGCATAACATTATAGCAATAAGTTCCCCTTGGAGTGATAAAAGAGGTACTTTCCCTGTCCTCAGGCTTCATTTTAATCTCGTCGTAGCCAGAGAAAGCATCTATGAAACTTAACAATTCATGCCTCGAAGTAGCGTCCACCATTTGATCGATTTGAGGCAAAGGAAAATGATCCTTTAGGTAGGCTTTATTAAGATCAGTGAAGTCCACACACATCCTCCACTTATTGTTTTTCTTTTTCCCCATCACCACATTTTCTAGCCAATCAGGATATTTGACGTCCTCAATAAAAAAAAGGCTTTTTGCAGTTTCTCCACTTCTTCCTGTATAGCTTGGTTCTTTTCAGGGCTGAACACCCATCTTCGCTGCTTCACCGGCTTGACCTCCTTATTCACGTTGAGCTCGTGGCACAGGAAACTCGGGTCTATCCCTGGCATGTCTTCATGACTCCATGAAAAAGTCTATTTTTTGTGCCTTAGAAATGTTATCAGTTCCTTTTTTATCGATTCATCCAATGACGCACCAATTTGGGTTGTTCGTTCTGGGTGATCGTCGTCCAGAATGATACTTTCGGTAGCTTCCATGACCTGGCCCTTCATGAGATGAGACTCGTCTCTAGGGTCTAATGTTTCAATATCTGTATCTTCTATTTCATCCACTTGATAGGTAGTAGTCTTCCTACTGGATTCTTAGCATTCCTCTTGTTCAGAAGATGAATAGTAGCATTCCCGAGCTACTTTTTGGTCGCCTTTCACCACTCCCACTCCAAAATTAGTTGGGAATTTTAAACATTGATGTACAGTAGATGGTACTTCTTCAAACTTCTTCAAACCTACCCTTCCCATGATGATATTGTAAGCTGATTGGACATTTTTATCCATTACAAAAAAGCGTACTCTTTCTCTTCGACAAGCTGACCATGTACCAATAAGCATATCCAACTTAATCGTCCTAAGTGGAAAAACCTTTTCTCCAGTAAAACCGAGGAGTGGCCTATGATAGGGCTCCAACTGGGCTAACTTCAAATTAAAAGTGTCAAAGCATGGGTAGAACATGATGTCTGCAGAGCTACTATTGTCCACTATCACCCGTGAAATCACCATTTCCTTCATTCTCATCTTGATTACCAATGGGTCATCATGAGGATATAGTACACCTTCCAAGTCATTCTTAGAGAAACCGATGACTAGTTTGTCCTTATTCACCTTCCTCGGGTGATCATCTTCAGCCAAGTTTATTCGATGTATGTACGAGCAAGCTTGAGCCTCATTGAGGTAAGCTTTTCTCTCCACAGTCAGATCTCCACCTCGTTCATCTCCACCTGTAATAACATTACATTCAAATGACCCAAAATGGATTGAAAATACCTCACGCTCTGGATGTCTTGGTCTTTTAGGGAGATCGGGGTCATCTTCTGGATCATCTTCCTGGTCTCTCTTCTTGTCTTCTTTTGCTAGACGAGGAGATTTAGATCTTTGCCTTCCTCGGTCGCTGGTCTTTCCACCATTTTGGCGATCAACATACTTAGCCAATTTTTCTCGTCTGATGAGTGCTTCAATTTCATTCTGGAGAGCTATGCAACGTTTGGTCGTGTGACCTTGGTCTTTATGGAATTCATAATATTTGGACTTGTCCCTTTTGTCAGGATCTGCCTTCATTTTCCCTGGCCAGGCTAACTCCTCGCTGTTCTTAATTGCTTCCAGAATGTGAATTATATCTACCTTCAAGGGAGTATAATTTCCAAATTTCCTCATCTGCTCCAGTGCTGGCTTTCCTTTTGACGACCTGTTGCCACCATTGTTCTTATGATCCTTCTTCTCGATTTTACCAGGTTCAACCTTGGTCTCCTTAGTTTCTGTATTCTTCTTCGTAGCCATGGCTTCCTCAGCGTTCATGATTTTGGCTGCCTTTGCCATCAGTTCTTCCATGGTCCTAGGTGGATCTTTGGCCAGAGTATAGTACAACTTATCTGGTAATAGTCCACTCATCAGAGCAATAATTGTTGTCTTTTCCTCGTAATCAATTACTTCAAGCTTCTCGTTATTGAAACGAATAATGTAGCCCCTAGTACTTACTTCTGGCTTCTGTCTAACACTTAGTAAGTGTGCCACTCGTTTAACTGGTTTTGCTCCAAAACAGAAATTCCCGATGAACAGCTCTGCCAATTAAAGGAAAGTCACAATCTTCCCCCGAGGAAGGTTGTTGTACCGTATTTGGGCTAACCCGGTGAGAGTTCCTAAAAATTCCCTACATCTCATCTCATCTAGAACCGCATAGATGTCGGCAGCATCTTGATATTGTTCTATATGAAGGATAGGGTCAGTTTTTCCATCGTATTTAGGCATCACCATAGGAGCTTTGAATTTTGATGGCATGGGAAAATCCACAATTGCCTATACGAATGGTGTCCCTTGGACAAAAGTTCTTTGTAGAGGATTATTGGCCTTGGCCATTTCCCCTAATCTGTGTTCTAACCTTTGAATAGAGCCTTTCCATGCATCATTTCCCACCTCGGGCCTATTTGTTCAAGAAACTGATCACGTTGAGTTTTCCTCTTGGGACCTTTCATTACGGGTTGATGGGCGTGATTGGGCAGAGCCTTCCCTTAGGTCGGATGGTCGTTGAGAGTTCCTTGATGCAATCCTAGGAGGACTTTTATTCCTCCTAGGGCCCAATCGATCAAAAGGAGATACTCTACTCAACCTCTCTAGAGCACTAGTCCTTTCTGGGGTGAGAGTGACATTTCGGTGGGAATTAGTAGCTCGTACTGATGAAGTCTGGCCTGGTTGATACGAAGGATCACTAGATCTTTCAGTACGATATGAGTTAGTATGTCTAGATTGAGATACCTCTGAGAATAATATTCTTCTAGTTCTTGAAGATGGAAAATGGGTATTTATCTGAACAATTTGTTGTCCTGATTGGGCCGGCACTCCACCTTGAACAGTTTGTATAAGTTGACGCCTGGTTTCTTGCATGGCCATTTGGCCTTGGGCTAAATTAGCCATTACACCAGCCAGATCTTGAAAATTTGAGGGAGTAGAAGGGTTTGGAGGGACCCAGTGTTTCGATTAATGGATTCCGGATTATCACCCATAGATGATGAATTGTTTTGGTGAAAAACATCAAGTACAGTCGTTTCCCACAGACGGCGCCAATCTGTTGACGTAAAAAATTAGATGATCTCTAATTTATCAGTCACAGATAAAGAAATTAATAAGACAAATGATTTTTAAAGTGGTTCAGCCTGAAGAAAATGGCCTACGTCCACTATTTTTTTATTGCCGACTATTTATTGGGAATCTCGATAATAGGTTTACCAAGAGATCCAAAGTCCCCTTCTTATGAGGAAGTTACAGTGTATTTATAGCCTTGAGGTTGTACATATAAAAGGATAATGCGTTGTTATCCAGTAGACATATACATCTGTATGATAATAATGTGCATTTAATGCGTAGCTGTCTTTTTATTCTGATGCTCTGCACGTTAAGTACCTCGGACCGCTTGAGTTGCTCGGTACGCTTAAGTTGCTATATACGCTTAAGTTGCTCGTCTAAAGTATTTGGAATTTCCACGTAGGTTGACACGTGTCTACAAGTGATTGGTCCACGTCAGCAGACTAAATTTGGTATCAACAGTTATGAACAGTTAATCATGATGGATAAAGATGAGAATCTACCTACTCAATCTCAAAGCATGAACTAAGGCAATTTAAATGATCATAAGTTTAATTCAATTATGCAAGAGGATGTAAATGATTAACATTAATTAAAAGCCTCCATCATTTTACACTGTTTCATTTCATCGTTACATTCCTCATTAGGAATATAAGCACTGTTATATGTACTTTATGGCATTTATCATAAATCAAGTGTAATTTGAATAACAATAGTTATATTCATATACATATAACGATTCTAAGACCGCCGGTCCGGGTTTCCCCACTGTGAGTGCCCTAAATGACTATCATCTTCCAGGGGCTATCCACCAAGACAACCTGGGATCCTAACGCAACATCGGGAAGTCTCCATATACCTGCGAGTGAGTCATAACCACACTCGGAATTACCTCACAGTTCCACAACAAATACAACATACATAATAACCGGTCATATGGCCGAGGACTATATTCGCCCTGCATTCACTAGCCAGGGGACTTCACCTCATGCGCGAACTTCACTTATGATAGCATTTAGAGAGGTGTGTTTAAGTAAATTATTATTTACCATTTTCATGTTTAAGTAAATTATCATTTACCATTTTTATTTTCAATTCCATTTTAATAGATACATCACATTTTATTCGGAGCCATATGTAATTCATAACATCATTACAACCTCAACGAATGAATCAACTCTCAATTTATTCTTCAAACCTTTTATGGTGTTATTATAAACCACCAAGACTAGCATCTCCCAATAATGTAACAATTACTCTTCAATTATTTATTTCTACATCCCCAAATATTACATTAGCTAATTAAGGGAAAAGAACACCTAATCTTCTATTCACTAATCCCCAAATAAGTCCTAACTATCCCCTCTTAGCATAAGGTATTAGTCTACCTAATATAAGACTCTAGGACACTAAGTTCACTTCACACAAGAAGGTTCCTAAGTCCTATGCCCAAAAGAAAAGGATAAAAATTGAGTTAGAAAAATAACTCAAAACAACCTGATTTTGAATCGATTCACCCTAGGGCCGAATCGATTCGCCCAAAAGCAAATCAATTCTGATGACAAACCCAACTTTCTACCTCAACCGAATTGATTCAGACATAACCCGAATCGATTCGGGTCCCCAGACCTGTAAGCTGACCCCTTAGCAAATCGATTCGCCCAAGGGCCGAATCGATTCGCCCCTACGAATTTGCCAAGAATGGGCTACGAGTTATGAACCCTAGTTTTTCCCCAAAACAAATTTCTCCTCCGTTTTTACACACATCCATCAACATTAATCTACCCAAAACCATCCTTCATGATTATCAACTACCATAGCCTACAATATCATCAACTTAAACTATGATTAGGGCCCAAACACCATAAATCCATATTTGTTCCATTAATTCCAATACACAACAATCAATACAATTTATTCATCTTAAATCACATATTAGCAAGTAGAAAACTTGCCTTGAGGTAGAAATCTCAGATTTCCTTTGATAGAAAGAACTCTAATCTTCAATCTCCAATTTTTCTTCTTTTTCCTCTCTTTTATCCACAACTTTCTTCCTCTCTCTTTCTCTCTAGGATTAGTAATACACAATTGAGAAATGAAATGAGGTGCAAGACTTAAATCGTGACTCTCTCCTTAACTCCCAACTTAAATGGTTAATACCACATTAAAATGACTCATAACTACACATTAAGATATAACCAATCAAAAGTGCCCGAAATATAAAAATAAAATATGGCACTTATTTTGACTATCTCGCACGTTCCGGGACTAACTACGCCCTCTAAATTGGCATCCGGCAATTTTATAAATCATTTCAAGTTCCGGTTTCATTAAACCATAAATTTCATTTAAAGCATATGACACTATAAAACTTAACATGATGATATTTACATACACTTACAGTAAATATGCAACAATCTAGTAAATATGCTCCATTAACTCATTTAGTTCGTATTTACTCCATCATCCATATTTTATATAATTACTTAATGAAGTAAAATAATATAAAATAAGTCTCTTAAAAGTGAGGGTTGTTACACAAGACTGAATGAATCTTCAAAGGGAACTGAATCCCATTTCCAACGGTCTGTCCCAAGAACGATTCCGACTTACCATGCGGACAAACGACCCATTTTCCCCGAAACTTGATCTAAAGGCCACCAGACGCTCCCGGACTCCATTTGACCAAATTCAACTCTTTATCTCGACTGAGATTGAATGAATCTTCAAAGGTCACCGGAACCCCTTTCCAACGGTCCATCCCGTGCGCGATTATGACTTACGATACGGACGAATGACCCATTTTACTTCAAGAGGTCACCGAGCGCTTCTGAGCCACATTTGACCAAAGTCATCTCCTTAAACCCGACCAAACTCTTTGTAATGTCGAATTACATATCCTAACCTTTCTAACGATCTTCCCCGTTCACGATTTGGACTTACCATGCGGACGAACGATCCGTTTGCGTCCGATAATTCACCGTCCAATGGACCGACGAGCACTTCCGAGCCACATTTGACATCAAGTCAACTCCCAAACCTGGGAGCGATCCCAAGGACTATAAAAGGTATCTAAATTACCTTTCCAACGGTCCACCATGTGTGTGATTCAGATCAACGGTTTACACGTTGCGGTCAATTTTCCAAAAAGGCCAGAAAGACACTGCCAAACGGTAGGTCCCAGACCCTGCCTATCGGCAGTGTGCCTAAACACACCTGCCGATTGGCAGGACCAGGGCTATGCCGATCATCAATACCCTCGGCCTAGGAGACCATGTTCTCATTGAAAAGGAGAGCCCAGATCTGAAACATATCCCTCTTAGCAAATCCAGAAAACCTCTCTCGAAGTCAGGGTGATTTCCACATCCAAAACCCTTCCCAACTTTCAATTTTCATCATCCTTTTCATCAAACTTGGTGAATTCACTACCCTTCATCATCATCCAAGTGAAAGAGCTTCTCTCCAATATTCAAGATCAAGCTCAAGATCTTCAAGAAGGTCCAATTTTCTCCTTAAATTCCCATAAATTCTTATTAATTTGTTTTATTACTTAACACTTTTATTCTCCCATCTCACATATCCTAATATACTTTTCATTTAGTATTATTGTACATATATTTTTTCATATAAATAAAAAACCCAAAAAGAAAAAGAATAGAGGGTTTGCTCAAAAATTCCAAACGGGAATTCTCACATTTTTCTTACACTTCTTTCACAACTAAAACACTTTTTCCACACTCACACACACACACAAATAAGAGAATCCTCTCATTGGATTTATGGGATAAAACCCACCCCTCATTTTGCATATGAACTACGTGGACTTTGATGCCTCTATAAGCTACGTAGGCGTCTCGGGGTAAAACCCGAGACTCGAGACCTATTTTTTACTCCTTTTTCCCATTTTCTATTTTCTCTAAATTCAATTCTCTTAGATAACATATATATGCATATATTTGTTCTCAGTGGCATATTATTCCACATACGTTATCGTTCCATTATAACGATCAACACAAGGCTAATTGCGTAAATCCTTTTTTCTAATATTATTTTTATGAACCTTCCTACGGATGACTTGCTTTATCTCTTCATGATACAAGTCGAAGATTCCTATATCCACTATATATACACATGCACACATATCATGGGGAAAATAAAGGAAAATAGCAAAAACCCATGAGAGACCATAAGGGAGGAATGGGTGCCTAACACCTTCCCATTTCGTAACTTAGCCTCCGGACCCTTTTCGAATCATTTTGGTTTCGTATGCATCAGTATGTCTTTGGATGCTGTCCTTCGGGATGGCTCCCTTTCTTTTGTCTGTTTTGAGTAAAATAGACTGGCGACTCCATCTCTCTACATTTTTCACCTCATCAACGACGCCGGCCGAAGCGCTCCCGAGAGGGACGCGCGGAACATAGGATCCTCATGCTCCCTCCCGTCGCGAGGATCGGGGATGGCCACACCTACAAAACCATAAAAACACCTTTATGGGATGTTACATCAAATCCCACCCTCAAGGTCACCTAAAACTATGAACCCACCAAGCTATCAGGCATGAGGGCTCTTTCTAAAATGACTACCAGCATTACTCTCATCCATAATGCCCTAACTCGACATTCTTAACCTCCTACAAAATTCCAACACTCCAATGGGATATGTCAAACCACCCGAGCTCGAGACCTGTATTGTTGATAGCCTCAAATAGTCATTGTCAAAATATCTCATAACCGCGACAATCAAATGGCATAAAGATATATGTTGTCACGACTAGTACATCAGCATCTCCTGCAGTTGGGAGACGTCAACAAGTACCTGCCCAAAATTTGTAAAGACACAAACTCAGTCAAAATTTAAATATCAAAAATAAAAAAAATACATACAAAAGACAAGAATTATTTCAAGCTCATGTCATTACAAAAATGGAGGGGCCCAAAGATGGTGCCAGCATGATAATAGAGGAGTCATGTTAATGAATGTGTATGACTTGGTATTCCCCATAGAGGACCATTGTGACATCGTACAGTAACACCGGGAGAGTTCACCGATCATCCTGAAATGCTAAGAAAGATGGACTAACGGATTCCTGTGAGATTTAAGTGGTGTCCTACTCCATTATCGAGATAATGGGCACTGAAGAAGATTCTTTCGTTCCCATCCAGAGACTACCCAAAAATAACAGCAAGAACGGGACATCTAATACCCCGAAACTCAAATCACTTCCTTTTTCCATGTTAGAAGATGATACCATGAAAAAATATGTGAGCAATGAATATCCAAAGAAAGTAATAATGTCAGTTCGAGAACAAAACATCACTAAAATAAGTAGAAATAAAGCCTTCCCGAAATAAAAACAAACATTTGCACTAAATATGTTTTGAACTAATGGACGAGATAACTAATCAATCAAATTCCCACCATATTTAATCAATCGATTAAATATGTAAAACAAAGGGCTAGTCGATCGGTTAACCATTTAAACCCAGGAAGAACATAAGGATTAACCAATCGGTTAATACCATGCCCATTTCCAAAAACGCCCACTTCCCCCCACCTAAAACTTTTGAATTACCATACCTATGCCTCATAGCCCGCCTCCTCGAGAATAGGCAAATCTATTCTTTTACCTTCTAATTTCGATGAAGATTGTTCGCATGTGAACACTCTCAGCTGACTGTCACTCTGGACACCTCGATCTACAATTGATGAGTAGGATATTCTATGATATCACACTTAACCACAAGGACAAACCTGGAGAAAATTCCCCAAAGTTGACAACTTCCTAAGCCAAAAAAAATAGTTCAAATGATCAAAACACCAAGAACCAAAGGCCATGGAGTCAAAATGAAAATATAAAAAAAAATAGAATTATCACTAAATAGCCCCTCTACCTTAAATCAATCGGTTAAAGTCCCATCCCATCCTTTAAATGATCGGTCAAAGGTCTCTCGAACTGATAACTGATCGGTTATCCTCCTCCAGAAATGATCATAATGATAACTTTAGAAGATATTATCCCAACCATACGTGTGTCCCATCCTTAAATCCACCATCCAGGGGCTTTAATCGATCGGCTAGATGCCCCAAGATAGAGCCCTATAAATAGATTCCCCCACAACCTAAGAAAAGGGAACCTAACCCCGATATCGATCCGTGTTTTTCACTTTCTTCTCCCCCAAGTGTCTGAGATACTAGAGCTCATTCTAACAAGTCCCAAACGACTTCGTACTTCATATAAGTCACTTTCCCCTAGGAAAGTTCATACCTACAAAAAGTCTCTTTAGATCCAAAAGAGGTTCGTACTTCTGAAACGTCACCTTTAAAAGAAAAAAAGAGGCACGCCTCTACACGCATTCCATGAACATCGTCACTTCTAAATTCATATTTATCTAACTAAACAGATCCCACCTATGGCAGCTCAAGTTGGGACATTATTCGGTTGCATTACAAGATTATGGAAACTCTCCCCGAACTTCGGTTAAAACACACCTACATTGTAAGGAACCTCTGCTCAAATTTTGGGTCGAAAACGCCATATATATTATGATAAATTGGCCATACTATTTATCTTTTTTATCTCGATCCCCATTTAGGGGACCGAATATGTACTTTATCGTGTTTATATTTTAAACCCTAGTTTTTAACCCAATATCTTTGTTAATTGACTTGAAAAGATCATATGGTAAAATAATGATAATAAAAGGCCATAACGACAATTAAAAAAATGAAAACATAATTTTTAAAATTGTTCAGAGATGAGTCAGTCTATAACTTTCCACAAGACAAAGTCTAAACTTCTACTACTACGACTCCCAATGCGTCTCCAAATGAAAAAATCCCGTCCCTGTAGCGGAACTCATTATGTGTTTTCATATTAAATACTTGTCAAATGTCGACCTCATACTAGACATAATTTTAACACATAAATATATCAATACAACACAAAGGAAATGCTATATTAAGGACTAGACTCAATAAATATCATAATGTTGTATATTGTATTCACGGTATCTCGTTGCCTACACTCTTTAATATTATCCATTTGTTGGAACTATGTTGCCTTTTATCTCAAGTCTCGTGGTGTACGTAGGAGATATACCTAACTAAACTCGTGAAGCCCAAGCCTCATAATACGTCTCTAGGCATATTATTTCTTAGGCATGAATTTGTCCCCCTTCAAAACTCCTCCGACTTCCACCACTACCTCCCTAGACGAGGATGTCTAGGATATGACATCCTTAGCACTACACCTTCAAACTAGCAAGAAGGTTAAACAACACCTTTGAGTCAGTGATCGCCCCACATGTGTTGGAGGTCTTTATCGGTGACTTCAGGTCGAATCCTATTATTAACCTCCAATGAAACTATCCTACGGCCCATAGATATATTCTATACATACCAAGACAATACCTATAGTTTCCCACATGTCACGTTCGAACACGTGAGCCACTAGAAATACATAGTCTTTGATCTCATGTTCACGTGAGTACATGAGCATAATTCCAAGTCCTACTCATGAGATTGAACCTCTATAACATGTCCAATAATTTCTTATCCCCGCGGAGATGCAACCATCTCTCTATACACCATATTTTATACAAATTACAAACAAGATATAGAATTATCTCAAAGCCATGATCTTCTTAGGCACCCCATAGAAACGCTCAAATGCACATACAACTTAACTACATAGGTTTTGATCCTGCGTCTCCTTAGGTATTTAAGAACAATACCGAGTCATTATCATGAGCTCGAGCCTCGACAACATGTCTTATGATAAGTTGAACCTATCAAGATTCCTTCATCTCTTATCACCCATCCCTCGCCCCTTTAGGACTCAAAATAGATATATAACTATCTTGAAGGCATGATATTTCATAATACATCCACATTCACGCTCAAACGCATTAATCGAAATATGTACGTTTTGATCCCAAGTGTCCTTGAGTGTGTATTTTCAATACCTAGCCCTTCTCGTGATCACGAGCCTTGACAACATATCTTTGGATATGTTATCACAAATAGAGATTCACCCAAGTTTAATATTACCTTACGATCTATGCTGAAACTTTTAAAGAGCTATCAAACTATCATAAAACTGAGCTCCCTCACATACTTACATACATACTAATGGCCACCTGTTATAGATTAACATGGAGTAATGCACAAGCACCCTTACATACCTGCATCGATTGAAGTGATGTTCTCACAACTCTGAGAAAGTTAATGCTCCTTAGGTTTGGTAGAGAAAACACCACTAAATTTTATTTTCAAAGATCAAACATATAAACTTGGAGATCTTTTTAAACAAGTTTTGGAACATAAAAAGAATGGAAAAGTCTCTCAGAAATCTACTGCTCTGCACTCCTATTTATAGGAGGTTTGTTGAAAATGAGATAAGGATCAAAATAAGTTTAGAAAAACTCAAATTTTAAAAAAAAATCCATGAGTTCGTTCAAACGACATTGTACCTTATTTGAATGAAGTATAGTATTTAGTTAGACGATCCTTCAAACGAAAATTCCAACAAGATTCCATCGAAGGGTATAAAACATCTCATTCAAAATTTTGTTCAACAAGATCTAATGAAGTATCATATCTTGTTCGAACGACTTGCCAATTTTTTTCTAACGAGGTCATAAAAAATTCTTTTTCTTCCAAATTTTTTTTAAAGGAATAAGATTATTTTAAAACAATTTAAACATCCAAAACAAAATCTAGGGATCAAACATAAACATGTGTTCATACCTTATTGAGATCCCTTGGTTGATGAAGATGAAACTCGAATCCAAACATGATGTATACTTTATCTTTGGCCGCTACGATATTCAATAATACATCGAAATCTTTAGGGACAAAAACTCAACTCCTAACCTATGACTCAAACAAGTTTTGTCCAAACATGAAATAAAGAAAATACCTAAAAATTTAATCGATTCAAAAAAATTCCCTTAAAAATCTCCCCCTTTGGATATTCAGTTACAATACTCAAAACAAAAACTTATTGGGTCGTCAAGGTCCCTAAGACTTAATCTCGAACCCCACAAGGAAAAAAGATACAGGCACTTAACCGACACAAACCTGGGTAGTTTTGCTCTTATGTAAACGTTTGTCGAATCGTTGCAAACCTGCACATGTACACATACCTTCAAATGAAAGGAGAATATACAATATATAAATCACGGATGAACAAACCTCTCCCTTTGTCTAAAAAACTCTACCTAAAAAAGTATTTCACCCCCTATTTAAAGATATACCCCACACTAAAAGAGTTAGATACCATTTCTCCCACTTTCATTCAGGAATAGACAAAGAATAAGATGCAAAACAATAAACATTTCTCCCTAATTAAACCAAATCTGTCCCTAAGTAAATCATGCATAATAAAAATAAATATATCGTGTTGTGGTGTGAAGCAAGCATTCAATGATAAACAATTCAGCAATACAAGCACAAATAATCTAAACTACTAACAAATGATATCAACTAAGGTATAAGTTACCAAGATTATCATAACATATGTCAATATAGAACAAAGATTAAGCATACGGACAACATGGATTAAATGAAGACACAGACTCAAAACACAAAGCATACCATATATATAACCACACGAATACCAATGAAGAACATTTATATATAGGAATAAACGACCATAAAAGGGGAAAAAATACAAAAGTTATACACACTCGCATAGTATCAATATGTCCAAACATGACAGTAAGAAGTGAAGAGTCATGAATTAAAAATAAGAAAAAATGACCCAATCACTCAAATATGTCCAAGTATATTTATTTAACCACAATAATTTATCAACATTTGATTTAGCCTCACATGTCAAATCAAAAACTTAAAATGACAAACAAACACATGCACACTTGCATAGAAATTTTGATGATTCTCGAATCAATGGCGTCAAAACAATTAACCTCAATGAGGAATCATTGTGAAAACCTATTGATCTTCAACTAATCACCCTCGAAATTTTATATCATTTTTCTCTCTCGTTTAATTTTTTGACATATCTAATTTTTGAATCATCAATGTAAAATATTTGTCCTTAGCAATTTTTGTGTTTTTATTTCCTCTCAATCTTTTAAGCTCCGACCAACAGTGGCCTTTTATGAAAAGGAGATTGCTCCTTTCGTAGCACTTTCCCATGAAAACTCAAATTTTCAATAAAGTATCAAAATCAAGCGCAATGGTTTTTACATGCACAACTCCCACGTAGTCAGCCTTTTTATCTACATGAAAAGATTACTGGGAGAGCACCTCACTTAGATCATGTGACATATGAAATTAAAATCCAAAATTGTTGTTGCAAAGTGTATATGGAGGCATGTACAAACCGAATCCATCATGCAATTCAATTTCAAATCACTTCGTCAAAAAATGATTAAGAAAAATCCAAGAATTAAAAACCATAATCAAATGTTCTAGTCACATGGATACATGGAAGGAATTGGATTCAAACACGCCGATATGCCACACAATATGTGTAAAACTACATTACACATAAAAAAATCTTTTTGCATTTTTAAACATTTTTTAAAACGACTAAAAAGACAAACAAAATCTTTTTGTATTTTTTTCAATAAGACCCAAAAAGAAAAATAAAAATAAAAAAGATAAACATACTACAACTAGAAATAGCAGATAACATGAAGCACAAAAGCTAGAGTATGAAAACATGAAAGCAATCACTCAAATGATATAGCATGTGATAAATTGTATGAAAGCATGTAAGAATCAACAAATATACTATTAAGTACCTCCAAATCGGATCTCCTAACACACATAAGTGTAATATGACGATATAAGGTTTGGGAAACATTTTTACACCAATCTTAGAATTCCTAGAACCATTTCTAAGATCATAGAAAAAATTCCTAAGGTGACTTTTCCTACCAAAATGTGTTTATGTGTAGACACGAGGAACATTACCTTTGGGTTGACCTTTTCTAATGCCCCTAGCAACGATTAAGTCTCTAAAAACTTTGGTATTGGCTTTAGCAGTGGATGTATTAGTATCATCGAAGCCAATCCCATACTTTTCATCTTTGATTCGGATAGTGCCTATTTTGTATCCAACATCTCTCACCTAGACTCCAAATCAAGTGTTACATTACCCAAGTCTATTGGTTACTATTCTAACTCCATAAACTTATAATTGAGCAAATGCCTATCTATTCAAACTCAACAAGATCCTTCTTTAAAACCTTAATCTAGCCATAAAGGCGATTTTTATCACCCTCAACATACTGGAGATACTCCTTAACAGAACTCTCACATGCCCATAGATCCTTAATCAATATAACATCATAATTTACTATGGAACATTGTTTTATCTTAGCTTTTAAATGCAAATTGACCTTTTTCAACTTCAATGATTCCGCGTATAACTCCCTAATGCCACTCTAAGCTCACTATCATCCTCCTCATGTTATTTTTCTTTAATGATTCTCGCCCGTAATTGTTGGTGATTAACATAATAGAAAACTTTGTTGCCCACTGATCTTCGTTTGATCACAGTGAAGAAAAGTGTATAAAACTACTAGATTTAAAACATACATATAAGGATCGAATCACAATACCTTTAGAGATCTTGTAGGTGATCTGATATAAAGGTAATGAGTTGATGAAGATAATGAACTTTATACCATTACAAGATCTCCAAAAACTTTTCTATAATCAATTAAAAGCCTCGGATCTTCTAGTATATATTCCTCCTAAAGCAGACTATGTGTGTCGGCACTTTTGAAGATGAATGCTTGGTTTTCTGAGTGAGATATGACCTTCTCTCTCCGCACACTTTCACAAAAATGTGAATAGTAATTTTCTAACCCAATAATGAATATAAATAATTAAACCCTAGGTTACCCTAATATATATGGGTATAAGTAGTGATCTTAGGCTAAGCTAGGTGTTTAGAGATTTTAGGCCTGTTACTTGGGTAAATGGACCACACTAGGGACCCAAGACTAAATTATCAAATTGGATTCCATATAGGTACTCGAAAATCCCAAATTACATCACCATAGTTTATTTTCTTTCTCCATTTGATCATAATTGATTCCATTGAATAAACACGGATGCACTCTAATTTAACTATCTCCAAATTATTAGAATGATGAGGTCTTAGTTGCAAAGTTGTTATGTTAGATAATATGATTCCTTGCGCCAACCATACGACACCTACTTTGTCAAATCAATTTATTTTTTTTATTTTAACTAACTTCTTATTTATTCCTTGATCATTGACCTAACTTATTTGATACTCTATCGGATTATAAAATGATCCACTAATCAGTTTTACTGGCGAAATGAAAACTTTGAGTCTATCAAGTGGGTACCACAATCTAAGATGTGTATTGAATGCAGATTCCTCTTAATTATGATCTCATACATACTTACACAATGATTTTTTAACTTGCAGACATTTAGAACCAATGTAATTAAATCATACCCATAATAATCAAAGCAACAATTGTGTAAGAATTTTAATTCTTGTAACCCTTGGAATTAAGAATATATGCACTATTCACAAAATAATGAGATAGTGAAAGCCTAATCTAGTCATCACCTAGAAATGAATCTCATATGTGGTCCTCTTCAATACATTCTCTATATACAACTCATAATCCTCTTTAAACTATCAGAAAAATTCTTAAACCATCATATAGGTTCCCTTAGTTTTGGATAGAGTACTAGGATTTCACTTGCAACTTTACCGATGGGATTTCAACTCCCTATCTACGTTGTAAATTGTTCAATTGCACTTAAAACGAAATTTTAGTCTCCCATGATCAAGACAAACCTGACACACCAGAATTCAGACTAAGTCTAATTTACTGATATTTCATATAATACATTTAAAACAAATATGTGGCATTCTCACAAATATGATTCCCGTCTTAAATGTACATGACACACCTTTATTTAAAAAATAAATGTCATATATGGTCTTAAGAATAAAAAATACAAAAATTCACACTTATTATTAGAATCCCATTCCCTCTATATGACTTTCAAAACCCTTAAATGGTAAGATCTATATAAAAGTATTTGTCAGGTTGTCTTGAGATGAAATCTTGGTCACGATGACATCACCTCTATTCATGATCTCCCAGATTAAGTCATACTTGATCTCAATGTGTTTTGCCCCTTTTATTACTCCTTGGTTCTTTCGAGTTAACAATGTCACCATTATTTTCACAATAAAGTTTAATATTTGATTGAATTAAAGGGACCACACTCAAATCACATTGGACTAGCCAAAGACAAATTTCGTTATTTACATCCTCCGAAGCTACAACATATTCAATTTCCATGGTGGAATCAACAATGCATGGTTACTTAATACTCCTCAAACTTATGGCTCCACCTCCTAAGGTAAATATATATCATGTGGTTAACTTCCTTGAATATTTACTCGAATAAAAATATAAGTATGTGTAACTAGTAAATATAAAACTATCTTATGAATAAATCAGCACATAATCTCTAATCCTTTTCAGGTACTTGAGAATTTGCTTTATTTAAATCAAGTTCTCATCACCTGGGTTAGATTGGAATTCACTAACCATACAAATGAAAAGGCTAATGTTTGGTATTATACACACCATAACCTATATGAGGTTGCCCAACCGAAGCATCTAGTATATTATTCATCCTCTACATCTCATCATGTGTCTTAGGATACAGATTTCTAAATATATAGATTTCGTTACTAAAAGTATTAAATCCTTCCTTGGAGTCTCAAATGAAAATCTTTATGAGCACGTCATAGATATAAGTGGCTTGGGATAATCCACTATTTTTCTATCACGCAGAAGCTTAATCACAAGGATGTAACTGGGATATTGTAAGTCTTTCATTTTGAACTGACTAAAAATCCATAATCTCATAGCAGATAGTACACCTATATCATTCCTCATTAGGAGAATATCATGTACATATAGTTCTATAAATACCACCACATTTTCTCCATTCTTATTATACACACAAATTTCATCCAGGTATTTATCCAAACAATAATATTTGATTGCGTAATTAAACCATACGTTCCAAGAGCTTGACGTTTTCTTAAGTCCGTAAATGAATATTTTATGCTTGAAGACCTTTATCTCTTTGCCATTTGCTATAAATCACTCGGGTTTCATCATATAAATGCATCCGTCTAGACTATAGTTCAAGAACTCAATATAGACGCCCGTTTTTTAAATCTCGCTATCGAGATGAGTTCCAATGGATAAAAGATGTGTTAAACTTCAGCATGTCTTCCAAAGATAAGGTTTCCACATAGTCAATCCATTTTTATAATTAAACCATTTAGTACAATTTTACAGGTGTTAAGATCGTATGTTACCTAAGACCCGTAGGTGATCCCCGTTGACCCTTAAATGGGTAAACGGAGAGAAATGTCAAAGTGTGAGACAATCATTTAAAGTGGTTTAAAACTCATGTGAGGGTTCCATATCCATGGTCAAGGGGTGTTACACTATTTATTATATTATAAAAAATTATTACAATCTAAGAGACCTCTTGAGCTTTGTTCAAAATAGTTTTAGTTCTTGTGGCCATTGTTAACAATCCAACGGATCTTAGGAAGTAACTGATGGACTTGTATAAGAGTTCTTGAGGAATGATTTAGGGCTCAATAATGTATAAAAATTATAAAATAATTGTAAATGATCCAAGTTACACATATAAACTCATAACAATGGATTGAGAGAGTCTAGAACAAGGAGTCACACTTGAGAGTGCTTAAAATATTGGCTCTGTGAGAGTATGGTCTCTTAAATGTGTTAACCTCTTTGATTTCTCGAGATTAGTTCCCCTCGAACCTTTCACCAACCTTCAGTTTATATGAAAATACTTGGAGAGAGAATGAGTGGACTATCAAAGCATGGTTGTAGTACCTCTCATGTCTGACGGTATCAACAAAGTGGTGGAGTTTTGGCCAAAGGTTTTAAAGGTAGTGTAAGGAAGTGTAAGGTAGCTTCTATGTGCATTAAATGCGGATGGGTTACATTAATGCAAGTGAAACTGAGTAGTGGGAGTAGGTAGAATAGTGTTATGCTTTTCGCCTACCTGCTAAACTAGTTCCAAGCATTCTATCGGAGCCTAGGATCTCGATAACCTCCATATAATTAATACAGGTTGACCTTGAGGTATCACATAATGGTGTACCTCGATGGTGAGCATTAAGCGGCCTTAGAAGTTCATTTCTCTTCGAATTGAGGTATGTTCTGAGCGTAATACTTAATAGAACCCTAGTAGTGTGGTATTTGAGCTTGGTTGAGGGGATATGTTAGAACGATTGACCCTTCTAGAATGTAGATGGATAACCAAGGTCTGTTACACTACTGTTGTAATTTCTTGATATCATTATAGGTCTTGGGGACTAAGTAGAGATCAGAGGCTAATCTTAGGACCCCTATTCTTGACTAAGGGTAGTTGAGATTACCAAGATCATTTCATAAACCATGTTAATTAGGGTATTATTAGTAGCCCTTTATTTCTTATTGCAAGGTTTTTAAGGGGAAACACTTAATTATTTATGCAAGTTTGGGGTAGATGGGAAACTAGAAAAGATTCACGATAATAAGAGTGCATTAGGAAGGAGCTTACAAGTGGATGATAGTACATGATGGGATGTGCCTTGGGGGGCGAAGGGAAAATTTACCTTTGGGGCAGTGAAAGAATCGCTTGGCCATTTTTAATCTTCACATCTCCCTCTAACTATCTCTACTCTCTTTAAAATTCTATTGAGCAAGAAAAAACCATTTCTTTCTAACAATATCTACCAAAAAAAAATTCCATCACAGGTCTTGGACCCAAAGAAAATCTCAAGCATTTATCATATTTCTATGTATGTTATTCACTATTTTTCCTCATTATTAGCAAATAATATCCTTGAATATATATTCTCTTCACCACTATTCGACTTGTTGTGTGGGCACCACATGACCATGTATTTCATCGACCAGGTTTAGTGATCTAATAGGGTGAAAACATCTCATTAATGAGACTATAAAACCTATTTTTTACATCACTCCCTAATCCATGACAAACTTGGAAGCATTGTAACAAAGCCATAGGGCCTCTTTCTGATCGATCGATGGAATGACTTCTTCGAAGTATGTAATAATTGGGTCCATCCATGATGGCCCATGGTCATATCTAAAAGATTTACTTCTTCAATGTCAATGATGCTCTGTAATAAGATTTCTACATGTACAGTTATCCTTAGGTCGGCCCTGGTATCTGATGTCTAGCGATCTAACACGTCTACTGTTGTATTTTTAATTTTAGGAATTTTAATCATCTAGAGTTCTTTTAGATTTAAAAGAAGTAATTTCATCCTTTCAATATACTTTCATATGTTTCCCTCTCTTATTCCATACTCTCTTAGCACTTGGTTTACTATTAGTTGTGAATCACTATGAGCCATTATCTGCTCGGCTCCTGATGATACAGCTAACTCCTATCTAGTAATCAAAGCCTCATATTCTACTTTATTATTGAATGTTCAAAATCTAAAATGCAAGGAATATTCTATTTCAGCTCCATTAGGCATGTTGAATATCAAACCAGCTCTACTACCACTTACATATGATAACCCATCTGCTAATATCTTCCATATCACTAGCTTGTGCTCAAAGTCTCTTTGTACGAAAGAACCATCTTTGAATATTTTTATAGTAAATTTGTTTATATATCTTGGTTGATCTTCTTTAGATGAGGAATTCACTAGGCTCTAGATCTTCTCGGCTGGAACTATAATAGAATGCTCGACTGGTCATTAGATCTACTCAGCTGGGACAATAGTTATTGTTCCAGCCGATCTTTTCTCCTCGTAGGTGATTTATGTGATGAAATCCATTATGGCATGGCCTTTGATTGCATTCCTCAACTCATATGTAATTTCATATTGACCAATCTCTATTGTCCATGCCATTATCTTGTTAGATTTCTCAGGTTTGTGGATGGTTTTTCGATGTGGGAGATCGGTGTAGACCACTATATAGTAGGATTGAATATACTGCTTTATCTTATGGGTGCTACCATCAAATCTAGATCTAACTTCTCTATTCTAAAATATCTTATTTCTTCACTAGCAAAAGTTTTACTCCTGTAGTATATTGGCTTTTGGATTCCTTCATCATTTCTTAGTAAATTCGAGCTGACTGCTGACTCCAACACTGCCGAATACAATTATAGTTTTCTTCTAAGAATGGCATTGACATCAACAGGGTCATAACTAGGTACATTTTTAGCTATAAAAAATAATCTTATCATTCCTCGATCCATTTGAAAGAGTTTTGAATCACTTTAAAGAATATGGGGCACTTATATATAGCTCTAGATACAAATTTATTTAGAGCTTCCACACGGTCTGTTAAGCTTTGCAATTTCTTCTTACTCTTAGGAGGCTTCATACTAATCAACCATAGATCTTATCAGGGTGGCCTCTGTGACCCTTTAATTGAATATAATGCTCGGGAATTTCCTAACTTTGACTTTGAACATGCACTTGCCTAGATTTAGCTTCATCTGCTATTTCTTCAACTCGTCTAATTTTTAAATGAGGTCTTTGATATGGTCATCTAATTCTATTCTCTTGGTTATCCCGTCATCCCCATAAAACTCCATGTTCTTCCATATTTGCCTCTCCAATACCTCGTTTACCATCCTTTAATGAGTGAAACCTATTTTTTATCCAAAGGACATAACATTATAACAAAATGTACGTCGACTGTTAATGGAGGTCTTCTATTTATCTTTTGGCTTCATTTTAAATTAGTTATAACTAGAATATGAATCCATGAAACACAATAGCTTATTCCTAGTTATTGCATCCACCGATTGATTTATCCGAGGAAAAGGATAATAATTATTTGAACATGCCCGATTTATATTTGTGAAATCCACAGAAATTCACCATTTATTATTTTTCTTAGGTACCATCATCACATTTTCTAACTAGTTGGGATACATCATGTCTTCAATATAATTGACTTTCTTTAACTTAGACACTTCTTCTTCAATTTCCATGTTCTTCTCTTCCAAGAATACTCGTATTTTCTATTTTACTAGCTTGGCTTCCCTGACTATGTTGAGATCATGGGTGATAATAGTCCGATTAATTCTAAGCATGTCTTCATGGATCGAATAAAATAACTTTTTCCTAGCTTGTAAGAAGTCAGGCATTTTATTTTTAAGGGTTGGATATAGGTATGAGCTGATCTAGGTTGTCCTTTCTGGATGCTCAGTGTCCAGGATTACTGGCTCTATTTCTTCAATCGCTTCTTCAATTTCTACCTATCTTCATCTGAAAGATCTAATGTCTTGACCTATTAGGTTTGAACTAACTTCTTCCTCTCTTTTTTGTTAGCTAAGTTTTAGTATCATTCGTGATCTTCTACTTGTTTCCCTTCACCACTCCCACACCAAAATTATTGGGTAATCTAAAATTTCTTCAGATCTACTCTTAAAAAAATGATATTTTAGGCTGATGGGATATCCTTGTTAAGGATGAAGAATCTTAATGTCAATATTTTTCTGGTAACCAAGTTCCAATTATAACTTCTAGCTCAATTGTACCTAGTTAGTATACTTTTTCACCTAAGAATTTGATTATAGGACAATGGCATGCCTCTAATTTCTTGTCAGACAACTTCAACCTCTTAAAATAATCATAGAACAATACATCCATTGAGCTCCCATTACCAACCAGAATTTTCTTCATGTTTCTATAATTAATCATCATGGTTGTCACTAGTGGATCATCATGGGGATATAATAGTTCTGAGAGGTCATCTCTAGAAAAGAATATTATGTGTCTATCCTTGGTGACTTTATGAGGTTGGATGTCTACCACTACTAATATGTTGATATATTTATTATCGCCATAAGCACTTACTTCATTGAGATATGCCTTTCTTTCAGCTGGTTCATAACCTCCGCCATCGTCTCCTCCTGCTATAAAATTACAGCTCGGAGAGTTCTTATTCAACTCTTCCGTGGAATCGTTAGGCCTTGCAAGGAGGTCAGAATCCTCCTCGTCTTTGTTCTCTTGAGCTATTTTCTAGTCTATATGTCCAGCCCGAGGTGATCTTAATCTTCTCTTTAGATTCCATCTATCACGAGTTTATGTTGATCTGCCGTTCTTCCCCACATACTTATTAAGTCTCCCTCTTTTGATGATTTCCTCAATTTCATCCTTTAAGGCTAGGACATATTTGGTCTCATGCCTATGATCTATTTGGAATTTTCAAAACTTGCTCTTATCTTTTCTTCCAGCAGGAGTTCTCAAATTCTATGGCCACTTTAACTCACTATTTCCTCGGATCTCATCGAGGATGTAGTGTTAAGGGAGTATATTCATCAAACTTTTGGTATGGCCTCCTGTCGCTCTTCGTCTTCGGACATCTTTGCATATCTCTTTTTTCCCGAGCTGCTATTTTCTTCTAACTTTTTATGGTTAAATTCTTTTACAGTTATGGCTTCCTCAACCTTTAGTATCTTTCTTACTTTGGCTAGGAGCTCGACCATGTAAATCAGAGGTTCCTTGGCCAATTCCCAGTACAAGTTTCCAAGCAATAGTCTGCTCATGATTATCATTCTATTTACTTTCTCATCCTAGTCCACCACTTTGAGTTTTTAGTATTTAACCAATTAATATACTTTGTTATCATTTTATTCTCATGTTGATGGATGTTTAACAAGTGAGTTTCCATCTAACCAGGTTTTTCTCAGAAATAGAAATTGTTAATAAAAAGGCCAGCTAGTTGTTTAAACTTAGATATTTCCACTCTTAGTAACCGATTATAACATATTTAAGAAGGTCCTATGAGAGTGATTAAAAATCTCTTCAACGTATGTCTTCAGCTACTGAAAATATGTCGCAACCTTTATGATATTGCTCGACATATAAAATTGGACCTGATTTTCCTTTATACATGGGAGTGATCACAGATAGATTGAATTTTTCTTGTGTGGTATAAATAATCGCAAAAGTTGTGAATGGAGATCCCAGAAAAAAAACTTTGGATTGGATTTTTTATTTTGATGAGATCACCTAAAAGATGTTCCATCCTTTGGAGTGATTCCCTCCATGATTGGGCTTCCTAATCTACTACTTCCTTTTTAGCTCACCTGAAACTATTGACCGAGCTTTATTCTCTTCAGCTAACTTGCTTCTATTTGTTTGATGTCGTGGTATTTCATCTTCATTTTTTCTCTCTTATTGAATCCTACCTCTTGCGTTCTACTATCCTTGTGCCTTCTTCGGATGTGGATGTGCTCACGCCCCACTCCTTTCTAGCCTATCAAAGACTAGTACTCTGTTGAAATCTCGAAGGCACTTATATATTCGTCCAAATACATTTGGTCATCATCATACCTAGTACACCTTATGGTCGAGGATCTACTTACTTGGTAGTAAGATTCTTCCTGCTTTAACCCACGTATCCAAGAAGATCTGCTCATCTCAGATCCCATATTTAGTCTCGTGGAATTTTCCAATGCTTTTTCTCAATTTCTTGCATATGATTTCTCTAGGGGTATGAGAAGGTGATTCCCCGTGTTTATCCAAATTTCTCTCCAAAGTTGGAGTTATTGCAAAACGTTCTGGGTGGATTGACCGACTTTGTGAAGCCAACACACTTTGGGTGAGTTGTCACATATTTTCTTCCATAGATTACTGGGTCTTAAGAATGATGTGCAAGAATTATGCTACATACCCTATTCTAATAGAGGAGGAGAGTGGTGTAGTTTCTTATTCCCTGCTACATTATGTGTTTTCTACCATTGTTACAGAAATTCCTAAAAACATAATTTGATAATAGGAAAGCAAAGTATGACTGGATGTTTATGTGATTGACAATAGGGAAGTTATTATAGGCTAGAAATAAGTGTCTAGGTATAGTTTCAATAGAATTTGTTAATGGAATAGTAAATCAAGGATTACAGGTTAATTTAATAACCAAATGAGTAATATTGTTGCTTATGAAATTTGGGGGTATTTTACCGAAATTCCATAATTTCCATAAATAGAAATTAGGAATGAAATGGGGAAAAACTAGGCTTTAGTCTCTCCCATATATGGAACCATTCTGTTGTCATCAAAAAATGGATTCAAGGTTTGGTCTTAGCTAGTTGAAATATAATTAGAGATAACAAATAATAAATAAAAAGTGTATGTAAGTGAATAGATATGGGGATGAGGATGATAAGAATTAACACCAAGAATTATATAGTTCAACCCTTAGGAATGAGCCAACGTACATGGGTAATCTTCTTGCATTAGTATTATATATGTACAATTATGTCATCACTCAATTTAGACAGTGAAAATATCTAAATCCCAATGGGGAATTCAACCATTTATAGAGAATACCTATGAGCTAACGTATGTTGACTAGTATGGACCAGGTTGGGGCATCTTATGAATGGATATCTCTCTAACAGTTTAATGTTTTACCCATTTAGGGAAGGTTCTACACATGTCGATTTTCTATTATGTCACACACATGTTATTGTCCATCCTTTAATAGTGTCACTAACATTACAAGTTATTAATTAGCCTTATTGGCATTCACCTAGTTCGCCTAGGTGGAAAGGAAGTCAAGCTCTTTATAGAGACGAAGACCTTAGTATCTATTCATAGAGGGCCAAAGTCTTTCACACTTTTTGAATGGTTTATATAGTTCTCTTAGGATCATGAGATGCTCTACAAATATGGAATAACAATCGAAAAAATAATATGTTAGGATTATTCTAATCTACTTATATTGATATAGTGCTAACAAGGTTTATCATATGGGATTCTATGAAAGGGTTTCACCCTTTCAGGTGTGGAATTTATTTATCTAAGGATAAGTGCCCTAAGACACCTGATCAGATAGAAAGGATGAAGAATATACATTATGCTTCGGCAGTGGGGAGCCTTATGTATGCTATGGTGTATAGTAGATCTTATATTTGTTATGGTTTTAGTATGGTCAGTAGATTTCAGTCAAATTCTCAAGTAACTGGAGAGGACTAGATATTCTGTGTTAGTTCACTCAACAAATATTCTAGTACCAATAAGGTACATAGACTTGGATTTTAAGTCAGATAGAGATTTTAAGAAATTGACCATGACATATGTGTTAACCCTATGAGGTGCCATAATTTAGAGGAGTATCAAGAAATCATGTAATATTAATTCGATGATGGAAGTTGATTATGTTGTTGCTTCAAAGGAAACAAAAGATGTTACTTGGATCTAGAGTCTCCTAAGTTACTTATATGTGATTCCTTCTGTACAATAGGATATTATACCTTATTTTGATAATAGTGATGTAGTTTTAAATTTGAAAGAACTAAGGACTCGTCAGAGGGAGAAGAACATTAAGCGAAAGTATCACCTGATTCAGAAGATTGTGCAAAGGGGCGACGTCATCATGACCACTACTGCATCTTAGAACAACCTGGTGGATCCTTTTACAAATGGCCTACCAGTTGGGACTTTTTACAATCGTGTAGAAGGGATGGGAGACAAGTGCATGTCCACATGGATTCAAGACTAAGTGGGAGATTGTTGGGAGATTGTTGGGATTCAAGACTAAGTGGGAGATTGTTGGGGTTTTATTCATAAAACCTTGTAAAACCATTGTTTTATCTAATAAATAATTATTTGATTCATTTTAAAATGAGAATCATGTTTGTGACAGTGTTTTATATTTATTTAAATATATTATTTCATACAAATTTCGGTCAATAAATCTTAATAGGAATTCTACTCGGCTTATGGTTGATTACAAGGAGATTGGAATTTTAATTTTAGCACTCTTGAAAGTTCACAACCTATATAGGATGGTAACATCCTATCGGAAGGGTTGCGATAAAATCCTAGTTGTTAATCTCAAACAGTGGAATCGATATGATGGTTCGATAACTTTTGTGATAGTTCAATAGAGGATTGTGATCGGTACATATAAAAAATGTATTCATTAAGACCACCCTAGGAAATTTGAGTCTAAGGGATATCTTGATTAGACTAAGGCAATCTCACGCCATTTGTTAAGAGTGCATAAATTCTTAATCTCGAGAATTACGAGGATTAAAATATTTATGTGATTATGGATTTTATGCTTATGGGTGCAATTCAATTTTAGATGAAATTAAATGATATCTTCATATTGGGTAATAGAATGTAAGTAGGTATGGTGTGTTAATTCAGAGGCACCCAAATTCGAGGATAGATTCGATTGTGATACCCCCTTGATAGACTTATTTGCTTCCTATAATAAACTTGATCAGTGGATTATTTATATTTCGATGGAGTAGCAAAATAAGTTAAGTCTGAGAATTAAGAAAATGATTAGATGTTAGTTAAAGTCAATTGGTAGAAAATTGATTTGACCAAGCGAGTATCGCAAGGTTGATGCAGGTAATCATATTATGTACTATTATCATTTTTGCACATAAGGCCTCATTATATACGAGTGATTTTTTAGATAATTAAATTGGAGTGTAGTTATAATTATTTAGTGGAATTAATTATGACTAAATAAAGAAAGAAAATAAATTATAGTAATTATTATTTGGAATTTTTGAGTATTTATTTGGAAGCCAATTTAATTATTTGTCTTGGAGATGTAATGTAGTCCAAATACCCAAGTAGTTAGGCCCATACTCTCAAGAAATCCAATTTGTCCCAAGCCCACCTATTATACTTTTAGATGAAGGTGTGGTAAGTAGTTTTAATCATTATTTTTATCGTTGGGGTTTGATAGGCATGAGAGAAAGTACTATTCACATTTTTGTGAGGAACTCTGGTTAGAGACCAAAATATCTTAATTAAAATCAAGGTTTTTCATCTGAAAAGGTGCCCAAATACCTACCTAACTTTAAATAGGATCATAAATTAGAAGATCCAAGCTTTTTATAAGGTTCAAGCAGATTTTTAATATCCAAGGGAAGGCAACCCTTCATCATCAATAAATACTTTTCTCCCCATTCGATTGCAACAGGATCTGTTTATTATGTTCTAAACTTTAGGTTTGTTCTTCAAACCAAGTTTTGGGTTTTACTCTTTCTATTGTTTGATTAATCAAAGATTCAAGGGATGAAATTTTTTATCCAGCGTATATCGATCCCCAATCGTGGACACACTCAATGGAGCCAAGTGGGATTACTGGGCGTAGGCAATTCATTTGAGACTTTGAGAACTATCTCAAACGAAGCCCTTTTTATTGCAATGCGCTCCAAAGTTCTCAATAAATAATTTGATCTTTTCGTTTGGGTTTCCACACCTTCCGCTGAATTTTTCAATTGTTGGTGGAATATACCCCTCAGGGTATAGTTTATCCTTATACTCTTTTGGGTATGGCGCCTGAAAATCATCATAAACCGACACATCCTCACTTGGAGATCATGATATCAACATCACCATCTTCATCATCTCTTTCTGCATATCATTTAGAATTAAATTATGAACCTCTAAACTATTTTTGCCTTTGGTGGCGTAACATCAAGGGAAGTGGTGATATCAGCGGGTGTTTCTACAATTGGTATTGTTGTGGTGTTTGGGAGATTGGCAATCGATGCACCAATAGACCTTTGAGGTTAAACGTTCAATTCCATCATGGGAGCTTCTCGTTGTGCTACTGAAGTAGTGAAAGCGACAGGGTCCAATGGATCAAACCCTCCCATTCCAGGATTAGTTTAAATAAACTCTATGAATTTGGCCATAATATTAAACATTTTTGTTGTACCCATCATAATGCTAGTGCGATCTTGACCCACGTGAACACCGCTAGTAACAACGGTGTTTGATATAAGATCATCTATGGGAATATTATAACCCTTTCTAGTTGGTTGTCATGAAAATGTGAGATTAATATTATCCATCACCATTCAACAAGAATGCCTCCCCAATGGAGTCGCCAGATGTAAAGAGTATTTTAAATTGGGGTATCATATGTAAATAATAAAGCGTAACTCATTTAATGGTGAAAATATACTCTTTAGTGGAGTTTTGATAATGGAAGATAAGTTCTATAAACATCATAGTAATGAGAAATAAATATAAAATGTTGGCAAGTCAGCATTGAAGTGTCCCATAACATAGCGGCCTTGCAATCTTATTTTAACGAACGGCGACACGTATTTTGGCTTTCTCTCTAAAGACAACACGTGTTTAAGCTTTATCTACATGAATGACATGTGTAAGCACGAGGTGTCAATGTATTAAGGGTATAAGGGTCATTTTACACATGAAGGTTATTTAGATAATTTCACACTATATATTTTAATATTTTTTAGAGGTCCCTAAAAATATTTTATTTACAAAAAGGTCCTTTTGACTTTTCATTTTGGTTCCTATAACTTTCTTTATTAAAGCAAAGTCCCTAAAGTTTAAAAAAAATTACATTTTCATCCCCAAAACTTATCATTTAGCTTAAGGTGTATCATAAAACTTCAATTTAACCCATTTTACAGTTGATTCTTCAAATTTAAAAATGGGATTTGCAATTTTAAGAACTTAGAATATCAAATTTGTAATAATATAACAATTATAAAAGAAAAAGTAACACACAATTGTAAAAACACAATATATACATGAGAATATAAACACGGGATCGTTACATTAAGTGGGAGTGACCAATTGTGAGGGTCGAGGCCAATTCTGAGGGCCTTAAGTGGGAGAGACCAATTTTGAGGATCGAGGGCAATTATGAGGACCTTAAGTCGGAGCGACCAATTCTGAGGGTCGAGGTCAATTCTAAGGACCTTATGTGTAGGCGAGAAATTCTGAGGGTCGAGGTTAATTCTGAGGACCTTAAGTGGAGGCGACCAATTCGAAGGGTCGAGGTCAATTCTGAGGACCTTAAGTTGGAGAGACTAATTCTGAGGGTCGAGGTCAATTTTTAGGACCTTAAGTTAGAGCGACCAATTTTGAGGGTCGAGGCCAATTCTGAGGACCTTAAGTTCTAGTGACCAATTCTGAGGGTCGAGGTCAATTATGAGGACATTAAGTTGGAGCAACCAATTCTGAGGTTCAAGGTCAATTTTTAGGACCTTAAGTTGGAGTTACCAATTTTGAGGGTGGAGGTCAATTCTGAGGTCCGTAAGTGGAAACGAACAATTCTGAGGGTCAGGGAAGTAGAGGCGACCCATTCTGAGGGTCGAGGTAAATTTTGAGGACCTTAAGTTGGAGCGACCAATTTTGAGGGTCGAGATTAATTCTAAGGACCTTAAGCGGAGGCGTGGGGAATAACTCTCCTGAGGTATTTTAAATTTACCTTCTTTGAGACTCTATAGGGGAAGAGACATCTGTTTGGGGATTATATATTTTGAGAAGAGCTGGAATTCTTAGCCGGGAAATTTTTCTTAGGAAACAATTGATAACTTGAGGTTTTGGGATTTCATTGGGGAAAGTGTTTCTGGGGAGAGATGTCCGGTTAGGGATTCTAGCTCTGCTTGGATTTATTTTGGGGAAAAGTTAAATTTGAGAATTCCTGCTGGGGAAACGGATAGGATATTACATAGTCCTATTGATGAAGCATATGATTTCTGCTGAGGATGAGGTTTTTGGGATTCTGCAGGGGAGTTGTAGTGAGTTTTTGGGATGCGAGTGCGCTGCTTTTTAGGGTTTAAGTTGGGTAAAATGTGGTATTAATCCATCTAGGTACTTGGGATCTTGAAAAATGGTTTTATTGGTGAAGAAATGTTTCACTAGTTATTTGACAATTTTTAGGAATTTTTAGGAATTTTTTATACGACATTTTAGGAGTACTACCGATCGGAAGGTGGTAGGAATTTCCAATTGGAAGTGGAATAGTATTCTAGGATACCTTAGGAATGGTAATATCCAGGTGTCGATCGGTGGGTGTCAGCAGCTGCTGGGGATTGATTACGGGGGTTTTCAGATAGAGGTGGATCGTATGTTGAGAGTGACACCGAAGGCGGGGCAGGTGCATTGGGTAGGATTGTTGAATCTCTATTGGGGTAGGTTGCCTTTTACCCTTGGGGGTATGGATCTTCAATATTTTCTTACAAATTCATCATTGATCGGGGGAGCTCGGCATTGACCAAGTTGCATGGTTGATGTGGCAGCATTATACCTAAAAATTGACTCAAAGAAAGCAAAAAGAGATGCATATTTTGTTTGATTATCTTGATTTAATGGCTTACTCTACATGCACTTTGATTCGTTGCTGAGTTTTTGATTTGAGAAAGAGTAAGAAAATTGTGTTTTTTTAGAATTTTTGAGTTGAGGAAAGCCTTAGAGGCTTAGTTGCAAAAGTTTCCCTTTGAAGACTTATTTTAAGAAAAATGTGTCTTGGGAATTATTATTTTTTTTGGATAGAAAAAGGCCTTGGAGGCTTGGTTAGTATATGGATGAGAAGATAGAAATCTTATTTGTAAAGTGGAAGTTGTCTCCTTCGTTGGATTATGCGAAATTCGGTGTGTTGAAGAAACTGTACGGATGGTGGAGTTGTTGCCTTGGGCCTAACTTCGGGGCTCTTTTTGGTGACCAGGGACCTGATGATGGACCCCCAATTGGATGCTATCACAGTATGGATATCCTATTATTGCAATCATGTGGCATTGATACTAGCGGAGGCCTTGAACAGTTTAGATGCTTGGTGAAAAATTTGTTCTGATTTTCTGAATGGTAGCTCGATTATGCTATTCATGTGGCTATCTGAGATATTCCGTTTGGCCGTCCCCGTTGAATATCCTTTGGCAGTTGTGTTGAATTTCTTCACCCATTATTTCATCATCTTTGTCCCATCCATAGATTACTGGGTAAACTGGTTTGTGGAACACGAAACACGATGTCTGCGTTGGTCGGTGCCCTCGTGGGGGAGTTGGAACCCATTCTGGAATTAGGAGAATACCAATACGTTCGATTAGTTGGCCTTTAGCAGATCTTATTCTATTTCTTCTAGCGGCTCTTGCATCAATTCGATTAGGAGAAAATTATGCCTTCCCGTACCTCGGATTCCTTTCTTGTAGAGGATTTGACTGAAGGCTTGCGCATGAGATTGGGCTCTCTGTGGGAGAATCGTCGGCCGTCGACTAGTCCTTCCCAATCTACTAGCAAGTTTTTACATGTTTATGGAGACTATATAAAATGGTTGTGGAAGAGGTTAGTGGATAAGATCTTAGCAAAGGAAATAGGGTAGAGATGGTTCGCCCTTTTTGACACTATGGAGGGGGCATAGTGATTTTCTCTAAAGTAGTTCGAGATTATCATTCCACGGAGTGCCTTTGGCATACGATCCAAGAAGGGGAAGTTTTGGGGCCTCAACGAGCAAATGATTATGGGGTTGGGTCTTCCAGCAAATGTGGATATGATCTTTTGTGAAGCTTTTATGATGGAGATATGTTTAGTTATTTTGTGTTGTGGGAATAAATTTGGGAAGGTTTGGTTAGTTTGTTTAAGAGTAGTTTGGTTTGATTCATTTTTAGGACAGTTAGTTTGGGGGGTAGTTGTTTGACTCCCTACGCCGATATTTCCTATAATTGTACCGAATTTTCCCATAATGGAATAAAAAAGGATTCGAATTATATTATTGTGCCATTTGATAAGTTTTACATTTGAATTATCTATACCAATCGCTATGGCATACATAATCCTTTTGTTCACGTAAATGATCAAATGAACTATCGTTCTTGGAGGTAAGAAAAGGATAACATTTTATGAATAAGAAGAGGACCATACCATTGTAAAGCGTATGAGTTGCCTATGTACCTCTGGGTGTTTTGAAAATTTTCTGAGTTTCATTTTTGAAAGCAAAAGGTTATTTTAGAGGAACAGGCCCCATGAAGTTCTGAGTAGAGGGAAATGAAGAATTCTTTTTAGAATAGAAGGGGGGTGAGAGGAGTAGTAACGTACCAATATTTCGGACCAAGGGTAGAATTTCTTAAGATGGTCCAAGTTGACTAGACAATCCATCTCTTCTCTGTTAAGGTCAGTGAGCATAGTGGCACCACCGGACATGATATTTTTCACGATGTAGGGGAAACTCTAGTTTGGCTTTAATTTTCCCCTGGGGTCCTGACGGGTTGTATAATTTCTTTGAGGGATAGATCCCTTTCTTCAAAACCAAATTCCTTGACTCTCATGTTGAATAATTGCACTATCCAGTGATGATATCCTTGTATATAATATAGACCCTTTAGCCTCCATTCGTCTAAGAGAGATAACTTATCAAGTTAGCTCTGATGATAGTCTTCTTCGTTGACTTTGATTTCTAGAAAGATGCATAATTAAGGTATTTATAGTTTAATGGGTAGGACTACTTACATGTCGTATACCAGAGAGTAACGGGTAGTCTCAGTAGATGTCAGGCTGAAATGCAGTAGCCCCACAAGACGTAAGGGATCCAATCGTCCTAGTCTCGATTACTTTCGATCATCTTGCTGATGATTGCTTTGAGGTTTTTGTTGGTGGATTTTACTGTACCTTTGGTTTATAGTCGATAGGGAGAAGATTTGTGTCTCTGAATCCCATACTCATCAACTAATTTTGTGACTTCTGCCTAAAAATGTAACCCGTTATCTGACATTAGCTCATTCGAAACCCCATATCAGCAAATGATATTCTTCCATATGAATTTGGATAACTTTTTGGCATTTAACATTGCACTTGACTCTGCTTCGACCAATTTAGTGAAGTAATCAATGGCAACCAGGATGAACTCGTGCCTATTAGAGGCTTTGGGTGTGACATACATGATATGGAGTTCAGCTAGAAACATCAACCATCAGGCCATTCAACTAAACAAGGTTGGTTTTCTCGAGCCGGCAATTAATAGTATCCATTTGGGACATAAGACTAATAGGAAAAGAGCGCATATAGTGTCGTAGTTTCTGAGTTACCTAGACAAGGGAGACACATGCTTTCTCTAATGCAGTGTAGTTGATTTTATACCCGACTAATTTGCAACTGACATAGTATATGTCCCTTTTTTATGGGATTCTTCAAGGTATTGGGCTAGCAAAGCCCTAACTTTGATGTTTGTTACGGTCAAGTACAGGAGTAAAGGGAGACCAGGCTGATGTGGCATGAGTACTGGAGGTCGAGTAAGATATTTCTTGATTCTATCAAAGGCTTCCTAATAATCTTAATTCCAGACTATAATTGAATCCTTCCGGAGGAGTTTGAAGATGGGTTCACAAATAGAGGTCAACTGGCTAATGAATCGTCTAATATACTATAATTTTCCTAAGAATCCCCAAACTTTCTTCTCCGTTCGGGGTGGTGGCATTTCGATTATGGCCTTCAGTTTGGCAGGATTTGATTCATTCCCCTTATCGCTAACCATGAATCGTAAAATCTTTCCTTTAGTGATGCCAAAACCACATTTTTATTGGTTAAGTTGCATCTGGTATTACTGCAGTCATTCGAAGAACTTTCAAAGAGCGAGAACATGACCTTCTCGAGTTTTAGACTTAATTATCATATCGTCCACGTATACCTTGACCTTTTTGTGTATCAGATCATGCAAGATGGTCGTGGCACCACTTCGGTAGGTAGCCCCTGCATTTTTTAGATGGAATGGTATAATTGTGTAACATAAGGTTCCCTAAGGGGTGATGAATGCAATTTTTTCTTGATGATCAGGGGGAATCTTGATTTGATTGTATCCAGCAAACCCATCGAAGAATGATTTAAGAGCGTGATTCGTCATGTTGTCCACGATCATGTCGATATTAGGTAATGGCTAATCATCTTTCGGAGAGGCTTTGTTCAAATCTCGGTAATCGACGCACATGAAAACCTTTCCTCCTGATTTTATCACGGGTACAATGTTGTCTAACCATGTGGGATATTTTATCACCTACATGAAGCCTACGTTCAAATGTTTGACCACCTCTCCTTTTAACCTTGACCCCCATTCTGTGCAGAGCTTTCTCAGTTATTATTTGATTGGTTTACATTCCGGGAGAGTTAGAATCTCGTGTTGATCTATTTTGGGATCGATGCCGGGCATATCATCGTAGGATCATGCGAAGACGTACATAAATTCCCTTAGAATTTCTTCGAGTTGCGTCGCTCATGCTCATCAGGGGTGGACCTTATCCTAATCTCATGTAGTTAGCTACTAGAACCGAGGTTGATAATAACAGTTTCATCTTCATTAATTTGAACATGGTTATGTTGTTTCGTATTAACCTTATTAAGATCAGTTAAGAATTGTTCATTTGCAAAATCATCATCGTCAAGAGTTTGATTAGAATCAAGACAGTTAATGTAAGGCACAACAAGATGCTAAAAATCTTTATTTATTTCATTCTCTAGAAAAACATCATTGAGAACCTCGTAAAAGGAGGTCTCGATTACGTTGTTATTTGAAAAGGGAGGAACAATAAAAGTGGAAGAAATAGTATAAACATCTGGGTTGGGTTTCATTTCAGCAGGTGGAACTGGTATAGAATTCCCGTTTAGGAGGGGTTCATCAGAGTGGATCATGCAGAATGTCAGCCCCAATGTCTGCAAATTAAAGGATTTCTCGTCGTCACTTCCCTAGAAAACCTCGAATATACTAAAAATCTCATTGGTCTGTCGGAACGAGCCTTCCATGATCTGAACCGCATAGTCCAAATTGACTTTGTCAATGGGCACCACCCAATTATTTAACTCTCGATCCCACTTCTAGGCTTCCATGAGTAGTTTACTGAACTTCTGCTAGTCAATGGTCATTTCTGAGGGTAATTTCAGCCCAAACTCTAGAAGATAGTTCAGAATCGCTAGTAATTCCATATCCTTTCCTCCGGAATGGGTACAAACGGTAATACACACTCTTGTAAGAAGTGACAGGGCCTGTACTGCCAAATAGGTACAGTTTAGGAGAAAATATGGGCAAACTTTAAGGGGTTTGAGTGAATATACGGATATAATGGGTAATTTACTGGGTATAATCTGGGTAGATGAATCAAATTCTGGATCACTTTCTAAGAAGATGGCATTTTCATGATTTGGGAGTGTCTTATGAGTGGTATTTGGTTTAAGATTGGCTAGTGGGGCGATAACACCCTGTTCAATCAAACCTTTGGATTATATTTCGGAGATGAAAGCACTGATCAGTGGTATGGCCGACATTTCGATGGAAATCACAATGGGTGTAAGGTTTGAAATTTTTGGGTAGTGGGTTTGGTAGTGGACGGGGGTCCAACGGCTTGACGAGGTTTAGACCATACAAGGCTTGGTAGACTTTGGATAGGGGAGCATGAAGCTTGGTGTAATATTTTCTTACTGGGTTGGCACGACTTTTTGGTGCTCATGAAGTAGCAGGTTGTGAGATGTTATTGATGGTTGAGGGTGTAGCAGGCTTCTTATATTTTCTTGGAGTGAACTATCCGGGTACTTTCTTTGGCTCAGCTTTTGTCTCGACAAGACTTTATTCAATACCCACTCCTTCTTCCCAAAGGGATCAGAAATGTGGGTAATATTATCCTCCCATCATCGCTCGAACATGGGGTAAAAATAATTTCTTCATAATACTAACTTTCTTCTCTTTGGTCATTGTGACCGCTTTCTCCCTCCACCTTGCGATGAAATTACTGATATTTTCTCCGGGGTTCTTCTTGAGATGTTATAAATCATGGCGAGTAACCTCTAACTCCTTGTTATATTTGTACTGCGACATGAATTCACGGGAAATATCCTCCTAACTACGAATTCTATATTTGTCAAGGGGTAGGAACCAACGAAGAGCGTTGTCCTTCAAAGTCTATTGGAACATTTAGGACATTATTTCCTCTGAAGCACCTGTGAGAGTCATGGCTCAGTGGTAACTTCATAGTTGAACAATTGGGGGCCTGCTACCCCTGAACATCTCAATGTTGGGCATCTTGAAATTTTTAGGTAGCCTTGCTTTAGGGTAGGGATATATATAGGTGTAATCCATGTAGTTCCAGGAGATTCGAACTTAGTCAAACTCCTTAGTCAATAACTTAAGGTTCTCCTTAACCTTGTTCAACTCTTCTTCATTCAAGTAGGCAGACACTAGTAGGTTAGCCCCTGGCTGGGCAAGATTTGGCATAGGGAACTAAGTTGGTGGTGGCCCACTAGCAGGTGAGGCACGTGCAAAGTGCATATATTCTTTCGGGGCCCAAATAGGCTCAGGTTCAACTAGACCCATAGCACGAGGTAAGAGTACCTCGGGCTCTTTGGGAGTAGGGACCCGATTTTGCTGCACCTTATGAATCCCGATTTGAAGGTTGTCAATCATGGCAGTAAGTTGGACTAGGACCATTATCAAATTAGGTTTCACATTTGGTACTTGATCTGCGTTCTCCATGGAAAGTTGGTGATGGTGGATTCCAGACTCGGAGGAAGTAGCGGGAGAACTGATGGAGCTTCGGGGCAGTTTGATGGAACACCAAAGCCAATAGGGAGCCAGGTCAAGGGTCAGATATGCGATCATCCTGAGGAGTAAAAAAATTATTTGAATTTATTTTTAAAATATGAATGGAAGAATCTTTTATAGGAAAAGAGGAATATATTTTTGACATTTCTTAGAAAGAGGAGGACAAAATGTTTTGGGTGTTTTTTTGGTAAAAGGAGAAAAAGTAGTTTTGGTATTTTGATAAAAGAGAAGGAAAAAAGTTCTTGGCACTTTGGTAAGGAAGGAGGAGAAATGATAAAAGACTCTCAGCATGATTGTTATTATTATTATTATTATTATTATTATTATTATTATTATTATTATTATTATTATTATTATTATTATTATTATTATTATTATTATTATTGTTGTTGTTGTTGTTATTATTATTATTATTATTATTATTATTATTATTAGTGTTGTTGTTGTTATCATGTTTTCACTTGTATTAGGTTTATCTAAATGCAAAAAGAAATGTCGGTCAGAACCCGAGCTTGGGAAAAAATTGGGTTTGAAAAATATGTAAAACATAGGTTGACTTGTTGTTAGGCTCACGGACAGGGTCCCGTTTTAGGAAAAGACAAAATCGCACAAAAATTTGGTCAAAATGCCAACTCGTCATTTCATCAGAGTTTCGAGTAGTAACCAAGAAACTAAATATGAGTGCCCTAGGTTTGATGCCTATATGAGGGTATGTAGTTCTGGGGTTAGTGGAAAGGTTCCCCCCCTTGGCATGACTTCCATGATATAGGTTTTGCTTTTGAGGGAAATCGGTACGTGTCGACAATCCATTTGATATACCTGAGTGTACGTGAATTTCCACCCTATATACCTCATGGGGATAGTATGTGTGAGAGAGAATTCGATATACTCGACGTACGTGAATGATTTCCTTACTACATACCTCTCGTCATGTCTTTAGTCAAGCGGTACGATATGGGGGGAACTGTTTGATATACGTCAAAGGTACTTGTCCAATGGAATGTGAGAGTCATATTGCTTAGGCTAACTGCGACATGCCGAACCAGTGCCCATCACAAAGTGACCCCCAGTACGGAATAATTTTTGGTCAATATAGCAATGCTCTTGGTGATGTAGTGTGCAAAATGCATGATTCTTGATTAGTATATTATGGAGAGTGAGTATTTTATTTGTCATGATGAGCACTATACTAATAAGGAAGGATATACAAGTATCATGAAGAGTATATCTAGCATGGATCACGGAGATTATACTAAACATGGGTACATGAGAGTGAGTGATGAGTGAATATCTATAAGTGAGTGTATGGCAGTGAGCCTAATCATAAGTAAACTATAAGTGGTGTATGATAAGTATGAATGAGAATGGATATATGCAAGTGTGATAAGTGAATGTGTGTGCTAGTGACACCTAAGCATGGATATTCTAAGTGGTGTGTGCAAAATGTGGACATAAGTGAACCTATATACAAGTGTAGGTAGTGTGAGGTGTACATGGAGATTATTTATAAGTGTGTGAAGTGAAAAGTGAGTGAGAGGTGATATAAACATGAGGTAGATATATACAAGAAGTAATATAGGAGAAAAGGCAAATATACAAGTAGGTACATATGCACATAAGCAGAAAATGATAACACACATGCAAATAGAATTTAGCCCTATTAAGTAAGTCCATCCCCAGCAGATTCGCCACTATGGCCATCCCGAGATCTTCCCCCTCCCCGAGGTGCTTTCGGGGGATAAAGAGGGAGGATAAAGGTCCCGATCCCCTCGCTACAATGTGTGGTGCTTCGATCGTCGTCGATTTTTGGGGTGATGTAAAGAGATAGAGGCGCTAGACTATTTTGCACAAAAGAGTCAAACGAACATGTTTCCGCCTCAAGGGATCTGCATCAAAGACAAACTGATACTTGCGAATCCAATAG
Organism: Sambucus nigra; assembly: GCA_949130495.1. Lineage (NCBI taxonomy): Eukaryota > Viridiplantae > Streptophyta > Magnoliopsida > Dipsacales > Adoxaceae > Sambucus > Sambucus nigra. The sequence continues at coordinate 445,114,963 of OX422218.1, read as the reverse complement.
TTCAGAGTTTGGGAACTAAGTTATGGAATGGGAAGGTGTTAGGCACCCATCCCGCCCTTTTGGTCTCTCATGGGATTATGTTACTAATTTTCTTAATTTCTCCATGAAGTGTGGGGGGTCTATATAATTGGATAGCATAATCTCTCGACTCACATCATGAAAAAGATGGAGCGATGTCATGCATCGCAATGTTCCCAAAATAATAATTAGAAAATATGATGTGTGTGCTTATCGAGATATTGATCATTATGATGAACCGATAATATGTGTTAGATAAGATGCAAGTATGGATCACAAGTATGATATATATGAATAGTATATGGATAAATAAGAAAAAGATGAAAATAGGAAATAGGAATATAGGACTCGAGTCCCGGGTTTTAGCCCGAGATGTCTACGTAGCCTATAAAGGCATCAAAGTCCACGTAGTTCGCATGCGGCACAAAGGTGAAGCTTATCCCTTATATTCAAATGAGAGATTATTATATGTGCATGTGTAGAAAAGGTATTTTTAGTTTTGAGAAAATGTGATGAAGAATCGTGTCGAAATTTATAGGTATAACCCTCTTTTTCTTTGATTTGGTTTTTTTATAGAAAATAAATTTTGTGCAATATAACTAATAAATTATGGCGTATTAAAGTGTATGATCTAAAGTAAAAGATAAATTGAGAATTTATACAACTAATGCAAAAATAAAGAAATTTAAAAAGAGAAAGATGTTTGGACCTTCTTTGGAGACTTGAAGCTTGACCTTGATGAGCTTCCTTTCAAGTTAGGATGAATGTAGGATGAGAGAGAAGGATATTTTTGCTAAATTGGGTATGAAAATGATGGGAATGAAAGGTGGAGAAGAATTTCACATAAGAAAACTTTATTGATTGCAAAAGAATGTTACTAAGATCGCTGATATTGATGGATCTGGGGTGCTTCTCGAAGCGAGCTCATGCTCTCCTTACAAAGGGTAGGGGGACTGGTAATCGAAACTATCATTGTCCTTCCTATTAGCAGGAAACCTAAGACACACTGTCGATAAGCAGGGAAATGGACCTACCCATTGGCAGTCTCGTTCAGATTTTTTGGAAAAATGATCGTAAAACGCAATCCATAAGTCCAAATTTGACACTGGTCATATTGTCATAAAGGTAATTAACTCTATTTTGGGTTCAGTAGTTGATTTCGGGTCAAACAGGGTTGTCGATACTTTGGACGAAAGATCGTCGAACGATGATGGATCATTCGTCCAAATCGTAAGTCCGAATCGTGAATGGGGTGAACTGTTGGAAAGGTTTTGCGAGGTACTTCGACATTCCAAAGAGCCTCGCTCAGTTCGGAGAGCTGACCTTGGTTAAACGGGGCCCAGAAACACCTGATGACCTTTTAGAGTAAAACAGATCGTTCGTCCGTACCATAAGGTTGTTTTGCACACAGGGTAGACCGTTAAAAATGGTATTCAGTGCCCTTCAAAGTTTCATTCAGTCTCATTCGATATGAGGAGTTAACTTTGGTTAAATGAAGCCCGAGAGCGCTCGGTGGCCTTCAAATCAGTTTCAAAGAGAAAATGGACCGTTCGTCCAAACCATTATGTTGTTTTTAACATGGGGTGGACGTTTGAAAAGGGGTTTCAGAGCTCTTCAAGGATTCATTGAGATTTTTCTCTAATGATGAAGTTGATTGGGGTCAAATCGGGCTCCGAGAGCGCCCGGTGGCCTTCAGATTTATTTTTTATTATAAAAATAGTTTGTTTGTTCAAACCGTTATGTTGATTCTCACATAGGGTGGACCATTAGAAAGGGGATTCAGATCCCTTCAAAGATTCATTGATCTTTCACTCTGACGATGGAGTTAGCTGGAGTTAAATGATGCTCGAGAGCGCTCGATGGCCACTAGATTGGTACTCGGAGTATTGTCTTGGATTTGTAGTTAATGGGGAAGTGATAGGGACCTAAAGAGAGACTTAAGGGGTACCTAAAATGTAAAGTCTATAATAAGAGAGCAGTAGTAAATTCCTTCTTCTCTTTTTTCAGATAATCTTTCAGCTCTTGGGCACTTCTGGACTTATTGGCGTGATCATACAGAAGGGTGGTGAAATCAGATAAAAACTACACAACCAGAGAGAATAACAGGTCAGTACAAAGAAGGAAAAATAAATAAGGAGTAGAAAATCATAGGTAATCAAGAAGAGACTTATCAGGGCAATCCCCTGGTCAGACTTAAGGGCAAGGGCAAGTTGGGGTAATCCCAACCTCGTAGAACACTCGTGATCAACCGCGAGCACTGCCCCCTTTAGCAAATTAGGGTCAAATAAGGGGAAATCACCCACACAAACCCCCTCAGATTCAGCAACACCGGAGGGGTAAAATGAAGTCCTCAAGACTAACTTCTTCTTGGCCTCTTCCCTCTCATTTTCTCTCTTCTTCTATTACTCCTTCTTTCTCTCTCCCTCTCTCCTTTCTCCTATCTTCCTTTTATTATCTCTTCTTCTCTTTCTCTTTTTCCTTCACCATGTTAGATGGGCTATAAACGCTAGCCCTGGAGGGGCCAATCCTATAAGTTTTTAAAGATTTTAGCCAATCAAATAAGGTTGTCTAATCTTCATCATCGTCTGGCCTCATCTTCCTCCTCTTAATTAAGGGAGACATGTCTTCTTCCTCCTCTTCTTCTTCTTCTTCTTCTTCTTCTTCTTCTTCTTCTTCTTCTTCTTCTTCTTCTTCTTCTACTTCCTTTTCCTCCTCTTTTAATTCTTCTTCTTCCTCTTCTATCACGATTAGGTCAGAAGGACAAACCTCAGGATCTTTCAAGTTTGGAACCTTGTCCACTACACCAAAATAGGTGTTTTGTGAGTGTTGTTAGCAGTCATAAATTACCTTTATAACTGTTATTTACCATCATAATTTAGGGGGTGACAAATTAAATATCATAACTCCTAACAGCAGTCACAATTTTTTATAACCCCTATGGGGTTATGACTGGTGAACCCAATTTGTAATTGTTATCAGCAGTTTCGAATATAATATTTATAACTGGTGACAGTAGTTATGAATCTAATATTTAAAACTGCTGACAACAGTTACGAATCTTATATTTATAACTTATATCTATGGTTACGAATCTTATATTTGTAAACGTTATTAGCGGTTACAAAATTCATAGTAATGACAAATTTGTGACTTCTATTAGTAGTTACAAACGTTGAATTTGTTAAATGTGGTAAGAGCTACTATAATCAGCTTTAGATTTTCACAAAATGATGAAATGATGAAAGTAGAATAAATATCATGAACATGTAATAAGTCTAAAAAATTTTACAATATTTCATTTATATTTTTAATATTCCAAATATTCGCTACACATAAAACTTGTTTAAACTTAATTTAACAGCAAACAACCCCTTCTTAGGCGCCAAGTACAAAATGAACATAGAATAAAAAATAAACTAATAAAAATAACGTCACAACACTTCAATGACATGAAATGTCATGAAAATATAACAAATCATTCTAAACCTAGAACAAAGGTCACCACGCGGTGGATACGCTTCGTGAAGTCTTGGTATATCGACCGTGGGGGGTATTGATGCGGGGACATCCTCCCTCGTGTACTTGGAGTATGCCTATTGAGCAAGTTCAATGGAATCAAATTTTCAGAATATGGTGCCTCAGTATCCATTGACTTGTGCGTGTGTTGCTTTCCACTAAGTGTAAACACTTGGATTTAGGCCTTTTAATACTACATATGTCGGGGATGTCATGCGTAAACCTGCAAACAGGGAAGACTAAAGCGCATACAATATGAGTATCAGCACGAAAAGCAGAAACATGAAAAGAGGGTAATGAGGACTATGGCTAGTTGTTGCTTACAGTTACAAAGCAAATGCACAAAAGAACAAATATACAAGAGATAAGTAACATCACGCAAACGACGTCTAAAAATAAGAGCAGCAAATTAGAATAAGATTTTTTCTGTTTTTTTTCATAAACACTATATAATCATTCAATTACCATCAATCATAGATGAATTGAAAATCTCCAACTTGTACACATCAACTAATATATCAAAACCTTAAATAACGACATTAAACTATCTATAAGGAAATGCGATATCAAATATGATATTTGAACACGGAAGGAAGATCATAAATTGATGGGAAACTAATTTCCCCACCAAACCAATAAAAAATGCTAGATTTCAATATAAGTCCTGAATCAAAAAATGAAAATCATTAAACTGTTATATAACTTATGTTATACAACTGATGAACTACCGAAGCCGAGATAAAATAGTACGGTGCACCTGACTCAAAAAGCAACTTAACTCACATATGTTATATAACTTATGTGGATTGTGTTTAACGTATGACTTATGTTATATAACATCTTATGTTATATAACATAAGTTATACAAAATATATGACATTCTGTTTTTGTGCATTCAACACACAGGTTGCGTAATTCTCAAGCCCAACTGTCTAGCAAAAAAGGAAGAAAAAAATAGTACTCTTAGCGTATAGAATAAAGTAAAAGGATAATAGTTATCCTTTTACTTTATGTGGGACACTCATGACCGCTCGTTCGAATGAAACTGAAATTGAGAAAAAAATCGCTAGGAATCTGAATGGACAAAATTGATTCCCCTCCCAGGGTAAATCTTAGCCCCACTGAGAGTTATGTCTTGAGAACCATGGCTATTGTTGTTGGTGTTTGCTTAGAAAGTCTCAATGATCAGTATATAAGGTCATTTGGAGAGTAATATAAACCTACATGAATATAGGAATTATAGGGTTTCGTGACTTTTGAGTCTTCAAAGAAGGGATAATTTTGAAACTTATGGAATAAAGAGGGAGCGGGGCAGGGATCAAAAATGACGAAGAAAGAGAATAGAGGAGATAGAATGATAACATTAATTTCACATTAACACCTCTAATACTATCATATTAAAAGTATAATAATAAGAATTGATCAAACAAATTATAATTTTAAAATGATAACATTAATTTCACATTAACACCTCTAATAATATCGTATTAAAAGTATAATAATAAGGATTGATCAAACAAATTATAATTTAAAAAAAAATATATATATATATATAATGTTCAAATCAACGAGAAAATGGAACCACCAATGTGCAAATACCTAAAGGAAACATAGATTTCTAAAACATAAATAAACTAAAAATGTGAAGAAATAATAAACCCAAGATTATTCTTATCCGACTTGCATTTTCTCTCGTCCTTTCTTCTTTCCATATCCTTCCCTCTAGTTCTTTCTTTAATCGAGTGGTTTTTCCACTCAATCGTGTGGTTCTTCTTTTAATTCACTTTTCCAGTTAGTCCAAGTTATTTCTTTCCCTCGACTTTGGTGTCGCTCCCTATCCTAATAATAGCCCATAGGGAAAACTAGACTTTCCACTAACGTTGAATTGAGATCCTTGACGACTTATTGGAACGCTGAAAAGAACTTTGAGTTAACAATTAACTCGGATTGATTTATAAATTCACAATAATGAAAGGCTCGAATCTCACCGGGTTTGTTAATCTCCACATTTATTCGTTAAGTCGTCTATGCTCGCTCAATTTCCATTTTTGGTCAATTTCGCCTTTCTGTATTATGTTTTTACAATTTGAGACTTTAAACCGACTTTTAATGATATTTTTGAAAATTTTGAATTCCAAATTTTATTTATTTTGAAGAAAAATATTTTTGGATTTTTCAAAAAATTTCATTTTTTTTGAAATTTCTGGGCATTTTTAAAAATTTGTGAAGTTTTAGAAAGACGTAATTGTGACCCCCCCCCTAACTTAGACTTTTGCATTGTCCTTAAGCAAAAATGACTAAAATCTAACTCAAAGCGAATTAAAAGTGCAAAAAAATAAAACGAACAAATATGGAAAATATAGAATTTTATATAAAGGATCAGTATGTGTTAGAAATGGAAAGGAAATCAAACAACCATGTGAAAATAGCCAACAAGTAAACAACCATTTTTCGGACAAAATATCACTGGGGAGGGGGGTTGGAACTTTCGGGCGCGCTGGGGTCATACGGGTCATAGAAGAAGCTTGGAGGGGGTCCACCAAAGTTGAGTTCGTACATGTGAGTTTGGAGACGATGCATCATGCTCGTGTCCCTTCGATAGGCCACCTGATCCCGTTGACATACCGCTTGGTCCCTATTGTATTGTGTGAGGAAACCGTCAAACTGGGTTTCCACCGTTGAGAGATGCCGATTAATTTCTGCGTTGGCGGGTAAAAAATCAGAATCTTCACCACTATCATAATCTGCATCACCCTTGCCCATCAAAATGTCTTCATCCTCTTCTTCATCGCTGCTCTCGTCATCACCGCTCTCTTTCGCTTCTTTATCACTACCCTCCTCTTCGGTATCACTAGCCTCTTGTGCTAATCGGGATTGGACGCGGACTTGTTGTAATTCCCGTTTGGTTTGGGTGGTGGACGCAAAAGGGGTTGGGAGGCATGGGAAATCTTACGGGGGTGCAATGTCGGCGTCGGCTAATATGGATGTGATGAGCCGGGGAAAGGGGAGAGGGTTGATGCCCTTTTATCTGTGGTGGCGAAGAATATATCCTTATAAATCCATGCAGTTAGGCTACCAGGGGTGTTGTGGTCGAAAAGGTGGTAGACGAGAGTGGCCTGATGCGTGCGCATTGCCGACTGATTGCCCATTGGGAGAATGTTGTCGCACACTATTTTCAAACTGAGGCTCATTTTTCACTGGGCTGGACCACCGGGTAAGTTTTGATGTTCCAATGAGCATTAGGGTCGATGCAAGACATGCACACGTATTTTTCAAGCGGGGCAAGAGGGTTTGGGTAAATGAATTGCTGTGGGGTCGGGACGTTTTTGGAAGCCAACTTCTGGGATAGAAGTTCCAAAGAGAAAGGAATGCGGCCTCCGCCAATGTAAGCTTCAGCCACGTGGAGGCTAGTGTGAACAAGGGAGCCATAAAAGGTGTGCACCGCATTGGTGTAGACTGCGTCATGTGGTTTATTGAGGAAATGACACCAACCCCGAGCCATGAAAAGAGCGGTGACAGAATTAGGCATGTCATTCCAAGTGACTTGGCGCTCTATTTGGAGTTTGCGAGGTTGGCCAAAGAAATGTCCACACCACCGTTGCTCTTGATGGGAGCGGTAGCTGGCGGCTCCGTCGGCGAGAATTGTGACGGAATCGTATTTTTAGGGAGGTGGTTGGTTGTCCATGGTTATGGGATTGAATAAGAATGTTTGGGCAGAATAAGGGAAAGAGAGGATGAGAGTGAGTAGTGGTGGGGGAAATGGGGTGGGGAAGGGTTGGAATTTATAGATGGTGAGGGGAGAGGGTATGGGGAATTTGGAGGGGAAAGGGGGAGGTATTTAGGAGGGAAAATGGGTGTTGGGAAGGGAGGGGACGAAAATGGAGGGAATTTGAGGGATTGGGGGAAAAGGGGGTGAACCTAGGGAAGGCAAAGAGTTGTAGACACCGGACCAATCCGGGTTCCCAGTACCGGATCGATCCGGGTCCAGTATTTTTTTATTTAGATATTTGCCAAAGAGGACAATCCGGGTGCGCAGGACCGGATCGATCCGATCCCCAGAATGGCCCTAGTCCCCCTATGGGATGGTATAATCTCCTCCTACGACTTTCGGCTGCTCTGACTTACGATCCGACGCCTGTATGACTTGATTACCTCTCTCCTCAATATTGTGGCTCTAAAATGCTCGCCTCGTAAAGCGTGTTGATGCTCAAATTCCTTTCCTTTTTCGTGATGTGATCCTATGGACTCCACTATCCTAAACTAAGTGCAGCTACTATACACAAGAATTCACCCCATATATGTTGGGGGTGCGATGACCTCTCAATTCAAGCTCACTCTACCCCGTAAACCGGGTTTGACAACCAAATGGTGTCGATCTCTTCTACGCATGCCTCAACATATAGATTTAGGCGTTGTCCATTGACTTTGAACGCGTCCCCCCCCTTGGGATCTTCCAATTCTATTGTACCGTGGGGGAATACGCAATTCACAATGAATGGGCCAGTCCATCGAGTCCGCAATTTTCTCGGAAATAGATGAAGTCGGGAGTTATAGAGGAGTACCTTTTGTCCTAGTTGAAACTATTTTCTTTGAATAATCTTATCATGTGCGAGTTTCATTCGAGCTTTTGAAATCTTGGCATTCTCATGCGCATCATTGTGTATCTCCTCTAACTCATTTAGTTGAATCTTGCGAGCTTCGCCGACTTTTTCCATATCGTAATTGACCCTCTTAATTGCCCAATACGCTTTGTGATCTAAATCAATGGAAAGATGGAAAGGTTTTCCATACACAAAGCATAATGGGGACATTCCGAGTGGGTTCTTGTATGCGGTACGGTAGGTCCAAAGAGAATCGTTCAATCGAAGGGACTAATCTTTATGGTCGGGATTGACGGTCTTCTCTAGTTTGTTCTTGATTTCACGATTAGCCAACTCGGCCTGCCCATTCGTTTATGGGTGATATGTCGTTCCAACCATGTAAATGACACCATACTTTTTCATAAGTCTTTCAAACGGCTTGTTGCAAAAGCGCGTGCGGTTATCACTGATTATCGATTTAGGTGCACCGAAGTGAGAAAGTATGTGTTCGTGCAGGAACTTTATCACCACTTTATTATCATTAGTCTTGGTAGATATATCTTCCACCCATTTAGAAACATAGTCTACCGCGACTAGGATGTATAGGTATCCAAAGGATGGGGGAAAAGGGCCCATGAAGTCAATACCCCAGCAATCGAAAATCTCAATGATGAGAATGGGGGTTAATGGCATCATGTCTCGTCAGGTAATCGCTCCCATCCGTTGACACTTGTCGTAAGATTTGCAATAATTGCTAACATCCCAGAACATTGTGGGCCAGTACAAACTACTTTGTAGAATTTTAGCGATTGTCTTTTTCACGGAAAAGTGGCCTCCACATGCTTCTGAATCACAGAATTGGATGACTTTTGGAATTTCATCATCCGGTATGCATCATTGGATGATTTGATTGGCGAAATATTTAGAAAGGAATGGGTCATCGTAGAAAAACATGCATGACCAAATGATGAACCTCTTCTTATCTTGTGGTGTCCAATCGGGAGGGACATCTCTCGTGGTAAGATAGTTCACTATATTCGCAAACCAGGGCAAGGAAGAGGTGAAAAAGAGTTGCTCATCTAGAAAATACTCGTTTATGGGTGTGGGATCACTAGGTGCGTCGGACGAAAGTCATGATAAGTGGTCAACAACGACGTTTTCTACTCCTTTTTTGTCTTTAATGGAGAGATTGAACTCTTGTAGGGGTAGGATCCACCTTATGAGGCACGACTTTACGTCTTTCTTCGCAAGTAGATATTTTAAAGTCGCGTGGTGAGTGAAACAAGTGATAGGGGAATCCATAAGATAGGACCAAAATTTATCGAGAGCGAATACTACCGCTAGAAATTCCTTCTCCGTGGTGGAGTAATTGAGTTGTGGTCCGATAAGAGTCCAGATAGCGTAGTAGATGACATGAGCCTTGTTGTCCTTTCTTTGGCCCAAAATAGACCCTATCGCATAATCGCTAGCATCACACATAAGCTCGAATGGTAAGGACCAATTCGGAGCTTGCATGATGGGAGCGGACACGAGCTTGTTTTTTAGTTTTTCAAAATCACTTTGGCATGCTTCCGTCCACTCAAATGGGATGTCTTTCATAAGAAGATTTCTTAAGGGTCTAGCAAGGGTGCTAAAGTCCTTAATGAACCATCTATAAAACCCCGCGTGGCCCAAGAAAGAGCGCATGTCTTTCAGTGATTTAGGCAGGGATAGGTCAGCTATGACATCTATTTTTTCTCTATCAACCTCGATCCCTTTGGATGACATGATGTGGACAAGAACTATACCCTCGGTTACCATAAAATGGCATTTTTCCCAATTCAGCACTAAGTTCTTTTCCACACATCGGGATAGTACTTTCTTAAGATTGGCTAAACAGAGGTCGAAGGAGGTGCCAAAAACACTAAAGTTGTCCATAAACACCTCTATCCCTCTCTCAACCATGTCACTGAATAAGCTCAACATGCACCTTTGAAAGTTCGTCGGTGCATTACACAAGCCAAATGGCATACGTTTGTAGGCAAACGTTCCAAAGGGGCAAGTGAATGTTGTTTTCTCTTGATCAAGTACATCTACCGCAATTTGGTTATATCCGGAATAACCATCTAGAAAGCAATAACAAGGGTGGACCACTACTCTTTCAAGCATTTGATTGATAAATGGCAAGGGGAAATGATCTTTCCGAGTTTCCGCATTGAGCTTTTGATAATCAATGCAAACACGCCACCTAGTGGTGGTACGTTGGGGAACTAACTCTCCCTTGGCATTTTCAATCACAGTCATGCCCGACTTCTTCGGTACAACTTTAATGGGGCTCACCCACTTGCTATCCGAGATTGGGTAGATAATCCCGGTATCCAACATCTTTATAATTTCAGTCCTCACCACATCTTTCATTGTGGGGTTTAGCCGTCTTTGCATTTCTCTCGAGGGCTTAACATCCTCTTCGAGGTAAATCTTATGTGTGAAAATTAGAGGGCTTATCCCTTTAGATCAGCTATACACCAACCAAAAGCACCTTGGTGCTTTATCAAAATCTTTAATAATTTACCCTTCTGCTCTTTATCTAAGCTAGAGGAGACAATAATAGGAAATGTATCACTTTCACCTTGGAAAGCATATTTAACATTGGAGGGTAGTTTCTTCAACTCGAGCGTCGGGAATGTGTCGCTAGAGGGCACCATGTGTTCTTCCCTTGGTGGTAACTCTTAGAATCGAGAAACCCATTTAACATCTCTCGCGTCCTCGTTCGATGCTTTCTCATCGAGTAAGGCTCTCAACTCCTCTATCTCCCTCTCAAACACGATGTAAGCTCCCGCAGTCTCATGATTAGAAGCTAGGCAAGCTTCTAAGGCATCTCCATAGTAATTTTTCTCAAAGTGTTGTTCTACGATCTCCTTAATTAAACTTGCCGCGTGAAGATCATCTTTTTCCCCTGCGTGTTGGGCTATGTTGAAGATGACCGTTTCTAAACTCATATTCCCAAAAGTGATTTACATCTGCCCATTTCTATTATTGATCACTGCGTTAGCCGTCGCTAAGAATGGGCATCCAAGTATAATGGGAACATTATTTTTAGATACGAAGGAGGGATACGTGTCCCAAATGACAAAATCTATCGGGAAGTAGAAAGTGTCCACTTGGACTATCACATCCTAAACTATACCCCTTGGTATCTTTACGGTTCGATCCGCTAACTGGATAGTGATCCTTGTGGGCTTAAGATCACACAGATCAAGTTTCCTGTAAATCGAATAGGGGAGTATATTGACACTTACTCCCAAATTGAGTAAGACTTTTTTGAATTTGTTCTCTCCAATGGTGAATGAAATAGTGGGTGCACCGGGATCTTTATATTTAGGTGGGAGATCATTAAGAAGGACTGAGCTCACATTTTGTGCTAGAAACACGTTCTTCTTTACCTTAATCCTCTCTTTACCGTCAACAAGTCTTTTATAACTTTTGCATAGGACGGGATTTGCCTTATTGCATCGAGGAAAGGTAAGTTTAATTTCACGTTCTTAAGCACTTCTAGCACTTCTTCGCTTATGGTCCTTTTATGTGCAGGAACCAATCTTTGAGGGAATGGAACAGCGGAGGGTGGTTTCACTACTACCTCGGGCTCACTAGTGTTTTCCTTTTCACTCTCGTTCAAGGAGATATCTTCGGCCTCGTTCGTGCTGGGTGAATTCTCCTTCTCTTTTTAAATATCGTGTGAGGGACGTGATAAATCAACAACTCTCCCACTACGAAGAGTGGGGATAGATTTGAAGTGCTTATGTTGTTCTGTAGATGCCGAGCTAACACTAGGTTGACCTTGGGGGTCTTTGGACTTAGGAAGGAAACTTTCCCTTCTCTTGGATGCTCAATGAGGATTGCATCTTGGAGATGTTTGCATTTATTTTGGCGAATAAGCGTTCATAGCGAGCATTATTTGCACCATGAGAATTTATGAATTGGTTCATTATATCCTCGAGGCTCCTCTGCGGTGGAGCTACATATGGGGCTGGAGGTGGTGGTGCTTGTTGATATTGAGGAGGTGGTGGAGGTGGGACAACCGGTGAATGTGGGTTCAACGCAACTTGTCATTTTCCATAGTTGAAACCAAGATGGTTCCTCCATGAAGGGTTGTAAGAGTTCCCATGCGGGGCATTCAAATTCCCCTTGAATCCTCCTATAGCATCCACCTTCTCGGTGTGCATGGACTTGTAGGCAGAAATCGTTGGGCATGCCTTTTTGGAGTGACCCGCCTCACAGATAGCACATATTTTTTCTTTCGAACCATGGATGGATCTGGAGATATTTCCCAACCGACCATCAAACCACTCTTTCATATCTCTCTGAAACTGATCGAATTGACGATTTATTAAGGTATTTCTATCCAAATGGTATAGACCGGAGGCAGTTTGATTGATAGGAGATTTTCTAGGTCGAGCTTGGCTGGGATCAGATGTGTCTCATGCTTGAGTAGTCTCTGCGACATACTTAAGATGGGCCTCGTCATCGCATGAGTTTAAATCCCAAAAGGGACTTTCACACATTGTTTGCACAAGTTGTTTGGAAGCTATTGTCAACCCATTATGGAAGAAAGATATCACTAGGTATTTTTCAAAACCATGATGGGGGCATGCGCTTATTAACTCTTGGAATCGTTCCCAATATCTGTCAAAAGACTCATTATCGTGTTGTCAGAAATCTTGGATTTGAGTCTTAGTAAAGTTGGTCTTGTGTTGTGTATAGAATTTTGAGACAAACTTAGACTGCATATCTCTCCAGGATGTGACGGAGTTCGAGGGTAGAGACCGTATCCAGGTCTTAGATTTGTCCTTTAAGGAAAAAGGAAAAAGCTTTAGGCGAACGATATCTTGCGAGTTAGCTTGATCACTAAATGTATTACATGCCTCTTGAACTCACGAATATGCAGGTATGGTTTCTCTGAATCCATGCCATGAAACGTAAGAAGAATCTGTATCATCCCACTGTGAAAGTGGAACTGACTGGCATTATATGGGAGTAAAATGCAACCAGGGGTGACAGTCCGATCAGGAAAGAGTAAGTCTTTCATGGGATGATAGGGGAGATCTCCCTCTCCAGTACCTAAACTCGTTGCGTCAGACATCGCAATCGCACTCTCTTGAAATGACTCTGTGTATTCACTCAGTGTCCAAAATGTGTGACTCGAAGTTTAACTCAAGGTGTAGCTACCGATAGAGTGCTCGGGGGTAGGAATTGGAAACCAGAATTGTGGAACGCGAGGTGTATGGGGGCTTTCAGAGTTATACTCAACTATAAGGTTTTCGTCAATTCTGGTTGGAGTATTGTGAGGAGTCTGAGTATGTTCAGGATTTTGCATTAAAGGCTTTTGAGAGATGATGAAATTTTTTGTATTTTTTGGATTTTTTTTATGTTTTTGGATTTTCTTGGTCAAAGTTTTATATTGACTTGATCTAACCTAAGTCTACCTAAATTCTCCGGCAATGGCGCCAAAAACTTGACACGACCATAAATCTGTCTCGTGTGTGTGCTATTTAGGCTTAAGTGTAAGCCTGTCGCTCAAGTAATAATCCGATAAGTCGGGTATTGATCCTCAGGGAAACAGAACGAACGGAGTCATAATGACGTTGGAAAGACGAAGGTAACCTAACTTTGACTCTAAAAAAAGGAAAAAGTGATTTGAATTGTGAAATAACTGCAACTAGATGCAATTTTGAAAATGAGTAATTAATGAAACTATGAATAAATGAAATGCAATTACTCTAAATAACTAAGGGATGAATGGCGATTTAACTAAAACTTTAAATTATGAAATGAGAAAGATAGGTCGGGTTACAATCCTCCACACCCTAGTAATTCACTTCGTAGGATACTAGATTCAGAATTAAGAAATGAATTCGGGATTTTAATGTTCCTAAGTATTACATATATGAGGGATCTTAGCCCGCACAGTATGTAAGCAAAGGCTGAATTAAAACCCGGTCTATATTTCTCCTAAGTATTACATATATAATGGATCATAGCCCGCACAGTATGTAAGCAAAGGATGAATTAAAGCAGTATCATATTAACTATGATACAATTCATCTAAAATTTTAATTCCAACTTCTATTTCCACTATCATGAATTATATCGGGTGGGGTTCATGCACGCCAACCCTTGAAAACTTAGCCGGACATATTAAAACTAGAAGAAAACATGTTTTGATGGAAAGAAAATATTTTTACTAACAATTGAAGATGAAGAACAAAGAAATTACTACTAAAGAAGTAACTACTGCAATAATGAAAGCAAGGATTTGAATAAATTTACTTGGATTGCAAAATTGGAATCAAAGTAGGATTTTTGTTGTTTTCTCCTCTAAGCTACTTACAAGCTTCTCTAAAATGAATTAGAAGCCCCCTTATTTCTGGGAGTTATTTTAAATTTATATCCTACGAAATTTACAAGAGTTGGATGCATGCAAAACTTTATCAAGAAGAGGATCAGCTCAAATCTCAAACCCCGGATCGATCCAGTCAGGACATACTGGATTGGTCCGGGTAACAACCGAACTGATCCGTTTTTCTAAACACCCGAATCGGTCCGCTAGACGGGTCTCTTTACAGTGGAATTTGGGGGTCGGATCGATCCATTTTTGTGGAAAACTGGATTGGTCCGGTAGATGTCTTTTTATTCAGTGATTTTGGACACCCGGATTGATCCATTTTTTTGATAAACCGGATTGGTCCGGGCTGGCTTCTCAACTTATCTTGAATATATCTTAAAAATCTCATGATTATCTCGCATCTTTGTGTCTTCATAACTTCTAATCCATAACTCATATTGGGACGCCGTTTCTTCCTATGTGTTCATAAATGCGAGATCTTCGAAATTTATTCAGGGTCCTCAACCTGATTTCTAGTGGAAATTATGCTTTTGTCCTTTTGATTCATCCTCTTTATTTTCTCTTATTTCTTCCAGTTTCTTTCTTTCTTTCATGTGTTAAATACCTGTAAAATTAATAAGAAATACACGAAGCTCGGGATACTAGACGAAACTGTTAGCAAAGATATGAGATAAACTAACTCATTTTACGTTGTTCGATGTAATAAAAGCCTCTAAATTAAGAGTTAAATTTGGAAGAATTTATGCCTAATCATTATACCTTTTCAACATATTATAACAGTTTTGATAATTCAACCATGTCATAAGTTTCATACTTCATCATTTTACGCAAAATTTTTATTGGCCATGTCTACAAAAGTGTGTTAACAATTACATTTTTGACACTAAACATGTTTGGACATATTCCTTCTCTCCTAAGCCGATAATATATGTTAACTTTGTTATGCATATGTTTTCTCTCCATAGAGTTTGAACACATCCTTATCCTCTTTAGTTATATCAACAAATGATGGATTTTTCTTTCTTTGAGTTCTAAAAACTCTACTAACTGCATCGTATTACTTGGATTGTGTTTTATGAAAACCCTTTCTACTGCTTCATCCCAACTTTGAGATAGTGTGCATAGTATTGAATGAAATAAATATGCTTCATGCATGTTCCATCCATGATCTCCCAAGTAATTGCATTGTTTGATTTTACGATAGTCGTGCTAATAAATTGATGTGTTCTCTATAAAAGACAAGTTTTGAAAATCGTTGCATGTATATACAATATATGACATCCTGGAAAAAGTAATAATAAACTTGTGAACAAAAGGAACTTTGAATAAGTGATATGAAATAATTGAAACCTGTTATTATACATAACTTTGAAGTCAACAATTAAAATAAAAGAACATGCTACAATTAAACATCTACTCCTCTAATGTGTCTAGTAATTTCTTAAATTCTGGGTTTCATCCAGAATAGACTGAATCTTGATAGGAGCCTCTATGTCGTCTACCAATGTAGTCAAGCACTTAGGGGAATATAAAATAACCGACCATGGATCGTTGTTAGGGCTCTTTGCATAAAACACTTGCTTTGAGTTTTGGAATGCACACATGATTGGCTCGTCATTCACATTATCTTTACTCTTCAGCTTGGCCAAATCAACCTTCACCATGTTGATGTCAGGGTCGACCATACAAGAATTATTGTCCTCCACTCTCACCCAATCACAGTAAAATATAGGTACATTGAAAGATATATCATCCAATAGCATAATTTGTTCTATAATCCCATAATACGCCATCTCAGCTTCTATGAAGTTTTTATCTTTCGCGCTTGCCCTGAAATGAGTTAATGCTTTATATGAAATGCCGCTATTTTATTTCAAATGAGTTTTAGCTTGTGTGTTCTTGAAGAGAACACAAAACCATTGACACGATATTGTCCAAACTCCTTGGCTACAAAACTAGGCCCATTTGCTAGAGGTGTAAGCCTCATTGATACTTCACCAGCTTTCAATAATTGAAACCAAGAAAGTATTTGCATTGTGAATATGTTGTAAAGATAGTAAATAAAAGTGAGGTATTATTGTAGTCACCTCGGAAGATACCCAATGCGTAAAGTCATTATTTGCGCTCGTGCCTCCCTTCATACTCTTGGCACGGCCGCACACATTATATTTCCTAGGTTAAAAACATTAATATTAACTTTTTATGAATATAACATCGAACATATTACAATAATTTATAAAACATTTTAAATAAACTCATATTTTCCATTTACCTATGTCTTTATGCTTCTCGAATACATATCGAGCCACCAGATCATATTGATACTTGTTAGGTTCACTACCTTACCCTTCCCCAGAGCCTCCTCATCTGCAAACTCTTATAATTCATTAACAAAGCGAGTGAAAAAGAAATCAACCATTCAAGTAATAATTTTCTCTCTCTCTCTAGGGCGACCCTATGCATTCTAGGGTTTGCATGGCTGCCATGCCACCAACCATTCAAGACCCTCTAATTCCTAAACCTCCTGATCCTAATCCTTGGACTAGGTCCTTTGCAAGTGTTGTTTCCAATAATGTTCCTAAAGAACTAAACCTAAAAAAACCATCCTCATTCAAAGGTGAACCTGTTGTGATTTTTTCAGAAGAAGATATCGTAGCCCTCTCAGAGCCTTTCAAGCATTCTATCATTGGGAAGTTTTCCCATGGTAGACCTACACTTGAAGCCATTCGAAAATCATTTCAAACATTCTCATTAAAGGCTTCCTTTACAATAGGATTGATTGATTCAAAGCATATTCTCATCCAGCTTTATTGCAAAGAAGATTATGTGAGACTATGGTTAAGAGATCAATGGTATATTGGTAAATTCCCCATGAGAACGTTTAAATGGACAACCAATTTCAGACCAAATAAAGAATCTCCTATTGTTCCCGTTTGGATCGATTTTCCAAACCTTCCTCTACATTTCTTTGCAAAGTCCTCTCTTTATTCCATTGCTGAGTTGATTGGTAAGCCTCTCAAAATGGATTCTTCGACAGCTTCTATCACTAGGCCTAGCATTGCAAGGGTCTGTGTAGAACTAAACCTTCAACAAGGGAGAATTCACCGAGTGTGGATTGGTTGTGGTTCGCAAGGATTCTGGCAACAAGTTAGCTACGAAAAGATACCACCCTACTGTAAATTTTGTAAGAAACAAGGTCATGATGAAATCAAATGTGTGTTTAAATATCCATCTCAGTCAATGACTAAGAAAAATAAAGACAGAAAGGTGATTGCTATAAAGCCTATTTATATGGAGAAGAATAAGGAAAAGATTCAAGTGGCTGAAGAAAAAGAAGATCAAGAAAATGTTTATATTCAAGAAACTATTCCAAAAGGGCGTGGAATGGCTCTAATAACTTAGATGAGGCAGCCATCAGAAGAAGTTAATCAATTTAAAATTGTTCATCATGACTTTTTTGATGTAGAAGTTATAGATATTGTCAATGTTTCTCCAAGATGTACTCAAATTCTAGATAAGGAATACTCCAATGAGCCTCTCAAAGACTGCCTATCAGACTCAGAGAAATGCAAGAAGAAGGTCCCAATGGTAGAGGAATTACAGGTATTTTGAGCTTCATTTGATGAGAAATGGAATTCATACCAAAAGGCTAAAGAGTTAAGGAACAAGAAGGAGCATGAAGTTCATAAAGAAATACCAATTTTTGGAAATGAAAAAAAAGGTTTCAATACTAAAAGACAATCAACGGTTCTCTTTGATCCTCTGTATAAAAGGATCACTCTCTGATAATTAATGATTAATTTCATATATTGGAACATAAGAGGAGTAGCAAGTAAAGCAACAAATCGCAAAGTTAAGAGGCTTAAGAGATCATATTTCCTTCCAGCTATTTCTTTATTAGAGCTAAAAGTTGAATCTAGTAAAATGAACAAATATCAGAGAAAATGGGGATTTACCAACAGTGTTAATAACAGGTCAAATAAAATATGGCTGCTGTGGGCTTCTGAAATTGAAGTTACAGTTATCAGAGATGAGGAACAACTCTTACTATTGAAGGTTCAATGGTCCAGTTATAATAAAACTCAATTCATTGGTATAGTGTATGCTAAATGCTAAGCAGAAGAGAGAAAAATCCTTGGGATATGCTTGAAGATATAGCCATTGAGCTCAATTCCTAACCTATTTTGGTGATTGGGAATTTCAATGTGTGGTAAATGAAGAAGAAAAGATTGGTGGGAATACTATTGAATTTAATGCAACTCAAGATTTCAAAGATATGATTGCCTCTTGTGAATTGATAGATTTGGGATTTAATGGTTCCAGATTTACCTGGACCAATAATAGAGTGGCAGTCACTATCTTTAGCAGATTGGATAGAGGTTTAGTGAACCCTCAATGGTTAACTGAATTTCCTAACCAATCTATTACTCATTTGCATAAACATTGTTCAGATCATAGCCCTTTATTGTTGTCCATTAAAACAGCTTTAGATGATTGTCCCAAGCCTTTTAAATTTCTCCATATGTGGACTTTGGATAATTCTATTGATCAGGTGATTAAAGATTCTTGGAATTTAAGAGTGTCTGCTACTCCTATGAATTGTTTTGCCCAGAAATTGAAGAGTGTCAATATGAAACTGAGGGAATGGAATGATAATCATGTCAAGAATATTTTCCAAAAAGTTAATGATTTGGAAGATCAGCAGCTTATCAAAGAGGCTAAATTTGAGGTTGAACCTTCAAATACAACTAGAAGAGATTTGCAAGAATGTAAGGCTTTACTGAAGCAGGCCCTTAGTATGGAAGAAAGCTATTGGGCTCAAAAGTGCAAGTTAAAATGGCTTAAGGATGGGGACTCTGACTCTAAACTGTTTCATATTACAGTTAAGGTTAAGAGGAATCTTTTAGTCATTAAAAAAATAACAAATCAGGAGGGGCAGATAGAAGACACTAAAGAAAGAATTCATCAAACATTCATCAACCATTTTTCTAAGCTTTGGAAAGCTGATTACCTAAATATTAATGATGAATACTTAAACCTTATCCCTCAATATATTAAAGATGAAGAAAATGGCAGACTCATTGCTATTCCAGAAAAAGAATAAATTTACAAGGCAGTCAAAAGCCTCAATGATGGCAGTGCTCCTAGGCCCGATGGATTTGGAGGTATGTTTTATTCTAAATATTGGGGGATTATAAAGGAAGACTTTACCAAAGTAGTGCAATGTTTTTTTAATGGGGCAGACATGTCCAGAAGTTGGTCCAGTACTAACATCATGCTTATTCCTAAGGTATGTACCCCTAAACATTGTTCCAACTTTAGGCCAATTAGCTTGTGCAACTTTTCCAACAAAGTTATTTCAAAAATCATTTGTGATAGGCTTGGTCCCATTCTTCCATCAATTATTTCCCCAAATCAAAGTGGTTTTGTCAAAGTTAGATGTATTCAAGATAACATTCTCTTGGCTCAAGAAATGATCCAATCCATGGGGAAAAAGTTTATGGAGGTAATATTATATTCAAGCTAGATACGGAGAAAGCATATGACAGAGTCTATTGGCCTTTTTTGTGCTCCACCTTGAGAAAATTTGGGTTTTGTGAGGTGTTCATAGATTTGATTTGGATATTGATAGCTTATAATTGGTTCTCCATTATAGTGAATGGTCAAAACGCAGGATTTTTCAAATTAACCAGAGGTTTTAGACAAGGAGATCCTCTATCTTCCAATCTTTTCATTATTGCCATAGAGGTCCTGAGCAGAAAATTGAACCTTTTATTTGAAAAGAATAAGGCTATACCCTTCTTTCATCCTCCTAGAAGTATGATGATCAGTCGCTTGGGATTTGCAGATGACCTCATTATTTTTAGTAATGCAGGTAAAAGATCCCTCAAAAACCTTTTTACGGTGGTCTCAGAATTTGAAAAAGCTTCTGGGCAGCTTGTAAACTTGGAGAAAAGTGCTTTCTACATGTCTAATATTACTAAGAAGAGTAGAATTATATATATAGCAAAGACAACCGGTCTTCACCATAAGCTATTTCCTATTAAATACTTGGGAAGCCCCCTTAGCCCTGGAAGACAGAAAATTGAGCACTATAATGGTATTATTAACAGTGTGAGAAACAAAATTTTCAATTGGTCTTATAAGCTCGTTTCTCAAGGAGGGAGACACATTCTTATCAAACATATTTTATTATCTTTCCCCTCTACCTTCTTGCAGTCATCTCTCCCCCTAAAGCTGTGATAAACAGGATCAAATCTTTGTTTAGTAAATTTTGGTGGGGTGGTTTTTCTTCTGATAAGAAACATCAGTGGAAAAAATGGGAAAATGTTTGTTTTCCCATTGAGGAAGGAGGTCTCAGTATCAGAAATATGGAAGATATTATAAAATCCTCAAGTCTTAAGCTTTACTGGAAGTGGAAATTTGATAATGGTAAATTCATGAGAAACAAATTTGGAGATATCTCATTTAGTTCCAAAGGGTCCAAAGCATTCAAGAGAATTATATATGTCAAAGAAACATCTTCTGAGCTTATAAACGAACATAGACAGATATGGCTGCCATCAATCTCAGGGGACTTCAACCTTAAGTCAGCTTATAACTGTATCAGGAAGTCTAGACCATCGTCTCAAAGCTGGAAATTTATTTGGTCTAATAACTGTCCAAATAAAATTTCCATATTTGTTTGGAAAGCCATACACAAAGTCATTCCAACTGATGAGATTATCCAATCCATTGGTATTAGACATGTTTCCCGATGTAGGAACTGTGAAGAGGATGTTGAAACTACAGAACACCTACTGTGTAAATATCTCATAGCTCAAGAAGTTTGGAATTTTTTGGGGGCTAGACTTGGTATCAAGATGAAAATGGTCTCTTGTAGAGCTCTCCTTATGTCATGGTGGTTGAACATGCTAAATAGAGATCATCAATCATTCATTTTTTCCAATCTTGCAAAACTAATCTCGTGGGAAATCTGGAAGGCTAGAAATCAAAAACACTTTGAGAACTCTCCTGTGTCAGCTAGATCCATCGTTGATAATGTTATATCTGCATTAACTGATTTTGGATCAGTCCATGTGTTTGAAGATAGATGTAAAGCAGATGGCAGCTATGTTATATCTTGGTTCCAGATTAGAATCCAACATGCTCAATTGAAACTCATAAAATGCGTCTGGTCTAAACCATTAGAAGGTTTGTTTAAGCTCAATGTTGATGGTGCATTCCAGGGCAACCTAGGTCCAAGTGGTATAGGGGGTGTCTTAAGAGACTTTAAAGGGAAATTTGTAGGTGGTTTTAGGAAATTCTTGGATGTTAATACCTCTTTATTTACTGAAGCCAATGCTATTTTGGAGGGTATTAATTTGTGCGGGAATCTTAAGATTAATTTAGATCTTATTTTGGTGGAATCAGACTCTAAAATATTGGTTGACTTGATTGTCAACAAAATTAAACGTCCATGGACTATTTAGGACATCTTGGATAACATTCTTTCAGATCAGTCTCTCAAGATTTCTCATTGTTGGAGAGAACTTAATGGTGTAGCTGATTCATTGGCTTCGATGGCTGCCTCTTCTCAAAACACTGTTAATTATAGGTCCTTTTCACCTATACCAGGTATGATAAGGGGCTTACTCCAAACGGACAGAATAGGTATCCCGCATTTTAGAAAAAATATCTGTGTAATGGGGTTCCTTATAAAATCCCAAATTTTCTTTCCTTTAATTCTTTTATTTTTTGTAAAGGGGATATTTATAAATCCCCTCATTCATTGTATTCAATCTAGAGCATTGGGCTTAACCTCTAGTTTTCCTTATGTATGAGCTATTGCCTTATTTTTAGGCTTGGTTGAATAATATCTGTGGGGGTACCGTCCCTCTTCCCAAAAAAAAATCAACAAAGCGTTCATGACCTCCAACGTCTGGGTTAGGCATATATTCCTTTTTATACAAGGAAGCCACTTCCATAATTTACTCCTTAGAAATGGACCCCTCAACGTACCGTGTATTCTTAACATAATCTTTAAAAGTTTTCATTAATCGTTCGAATGGATACATCCATCGGTATGTTACTGGTCCACATAAAAGAGCTTCATCGCATAAATGCACTAAAAGGTGGATGCTTATGTCAAAGAATAAGGGAGTAAAGTACTTGTCCAAAACACATGTAGCCTCGTCCAAAGTTTCTTTCGCTGCCATTATGTGCTTCTTGTTGACAACTTTATCACACAATAGGGAGAAACATAAGCTAATTTATAGAATGGCCCTTCGAAGATCCTTGTTCTCCGAAAAATAGTGTCCAAACAACTAAGGGACAAGTTACATTATCACATGCCAATCATAAGACTTGCACTTTTTTTGATATTCTGTTGCGTCGCAAACAATCCTGCGTAAATTGGATGAGAAATTAGAAGGGACCTTTAAGCCCTTCAATGTTTCTAAGAACATATTTCTTTCTTCAATGCTTAAATTAGAAGATGCAACTGGTGATGATGCTATAATTTAGCACCACCAAATAAGAGGTGGAGAGTTCAACCAGTGATAACAATGGCAAAACAGAGATATATATATGTCTAAGTGTATAGAAGGGGATGAGTATAAGAGGAATGAGACAATGATGTATAGTGGTTCAGCCAATTAGGCCTACGTCCACTGTGAGTGTGTGATCCACTAAATATAGGCACTAATGGCCTTGGATACAATGCAAATAAGCTCACTCTCTCTTTACTATGTGTACAAGCAGAGTTTTAGCTAGGGTTACAATTATCGATCCCTTTACAGAGTTGAAGATGACAAGTATATATAGGGCTTGAGGGGAGTAGTGCACCCCCCAAGCATGCATGGAACATGTAAATGATGATCTAGCCAATCCCCTGCTGACACCTGGATGTGCCACTTGTAATTAATGATGATATAATATTCCCTCATGTGAGGGAATGATATTGTTATAACGGTATAGTTCATGTGCTATATGAGTCCCACGCACATTGTTCTATACGTCTCCCAATTCACGCGCTATAATGATGTCACCCTCGTCCGAGGATGCCAAGCCGAGGCTAAAGTTGGTGCTGGCATCGGGCCCGGATGGATGTGAACCTCGCACTGTCATCCCCTTATAGGGTCGTCTGGACCATGATGAGGGGTCGGCCCCTTGAAGGGTCGTCTGATCTTGGCTGAGGGATCATCCTGGCCGATCTTTCCTGTAACGGAACTGTGGTCATTGGGCTCGTCCTGGGCCTGAGCCCTCATCTGGGTGGAGGACACCCTCGTCCTGACCGAGGGTATATATGGGTATATCAACTGGCATATGCTTTTTTCCAGTGTTTGGATCTTCTTTCAACCGTAATGATATTCTAATCTTCAAATCATGAAGATCTTCATGGGCTTTTTCTCTATCCTTGGAATGAGAACCATCAATGCATGTGCCTAAGAGATGCTCAATATTATTTTTCTCAGTGTGCATAATATCTATCACGTGTCGCACAGGATGTTCCTTCCATTATGGAGAATCAAACATTATTGATCTCCTCGACCATGCCATCTTCACATCAACATCCTTTCTTTTACGCTTCTAGGCCAAAATTATGGGGTATTTCCCCCTCAACTTTGGATCAGCCTTTAATGACCTTTCTTCAATTTCCAAACCAGAAAGTCTTGATGGAGGTGGCCTCATCTCGATGCCTTCTGGAAGAAAATTTCTTCGTATTGACCTGAATTATTGATGTTGGGGAAGAAATCCCCGATGACTATGATAAAAACGTTTGCCACTTTTCTTAAGCTACACTACACCAAATCCTGCGAATGGTCACGCCCAGTGGGTCACGGCCCAAGTTCGCGACCAGCTGGTCGCGGACTTAGACCATGACCCACTCAATATTTGGCGTGACCATATTTATTATCACACTAAATTATCGATGCTCTAGAAGTGGTCACGGACCAAGTCCGTGACCACAGTGGTCGCGGACTTGGGCCGTGACCAGGTCGTGACCATCTTGGCGCCAAACTCGCTCCAAAATTCCCTCCAAGCTTGGTCGCGAAGGGGTCACGCCCAAGTCCGTGACCCATGGCATGACGAAGAAGATATTACACACATTGGGGGTCACGGCTTCGGGCCGTGACCATACCTCATTCAAGCACTATAGAGTGGATGAGAAGGGTCACACATCACAGATCAAGGGTCACGGCTTGGGGCCGTGACCATGTCTTGGTGTGGGTCACGGCTATGGTCCGTGACCAAACCTCATTTGATAGCTGCTATTGGTCGCACAAGGGGTCACGGCTGTAGGTCGTGACCATTCTTCGTCAATCAGGTCTCATAACTCCAAGGGGTGATGCGATGGTGGGTCACGGATTTAGGCCGTGACCAGGTCATTCCTAAAAAATAAAGAGGCGCCCTAATTTAGTTTTTCATTTGCCCGCTTCTCTCTCTCTCGTCAGATGACCTAAACACTTCTCTCTCTCTCTCTCTCTCTCTCTCTCTCGTCAATCAGGTAGCGGTTGGAGTTCTAAGGGGGTTAATAAAACACCTAGCAACAGCAGCCCCAGCTCCGCCCCATCTCTCTCCCGGGTAAATTTTATTTTTTTTCTCCATTAATTTATATAGATTCCATTAATATATGTATATACAGTTTACATATCTTTACAATTTATACACAGTATATATAGTATATATAGATAATTTATATGATTTGAATTTGGGATTATATTGTGGCAGAGATAATTTATATGTGTGAGATAATGTTTTTGAAACTTTAGTCTTACAACCTACTAGGTTGTTAATATTAGTAAAAAAAACTTTGGGTAAGCCAATTTATATCACATATTTAGATTTTAGGATGTTAATATTCATATTAATCGATTTTAGCTGAACTTTTAGAGCTATTTTAGTATATTTGGTATTTTAGTCCTAATTTTTATTTTTATCATTTTTTTTCCTTTTTGTATTATATGGTTAATGGAAAACCTCGTAGAAAGTACATTATATGAAATGGTTGCAGAGTTGATTACTCAAGCTCCTGAATCTACTAGGTCTCTTTTGAGATAGATTGAAACTATGCAGGTTCATAAGTAAATTATATTTACATTTGTTTCTTGAATATTATGATTTACATATTACGATAATTTGCAATATTTCTAGACTTAGGCTTAAAAACATGGCGTTAGAGGGTGAGAACTCGAAATAGTCCCTGTGGGTGGCACCAACACCTCCCACGGGACCAATGTAACTCGTAGGAACTGACCCCGCAGCCGCGGGTCTCCCGATTTGAGAGTACGACGGTAATTTGAATATTTCTAGACTTTCGCAAAACGTGGCCTTAGTAGGTGAAAACCCGAAACAACCCACGAACGGCCTCGTGGGTGGCACCAACACCTTACACGGGACCAATGTGACTCGTAGGAACTGACCGCACAGCCGCGGGACTATCAATTTGAGAATATGACGGTAATTTGCATATTTCTAGACTTAGGCTTAAAAACATTGATATGTTGATAATTTTAACTCATATATGCAATTTTTCAGCTTGATTAATTTTTTTGTAAAACTACTTGGTTACTGATATTTTTTTTTTGTATCCTATCATTTGTAGGATTTTTGCACGTGGAACAAATGAAGGAGGCAATGGTTTACAACATGAAGATTATGTTTTTTATGTGTTACAGCCGTGCGGGCTTTTATTGTTTAGTTTTATGGCCGTGCGGGCTTTTATTGTTTAGTTTTATGGACGTGCGGGCTTTTTTAATTTGATTGTTGAATTTTATGGCCGTGCGGGCTTTTTAATAAGCAAGTTTTACATTTGCAGTGTTTGGAATGTCAAGAAAATAGAGGAAACGCTGCCCAAATTTTTTTTGGTCTGTGAATTATTAAGAGTTGTAATATTTTTAAGTTGTATATATATTTGTTTATTAACAACGTTCTCGATTCACAATTTGTGATTTGTTTTATTGTTTTGCCAATAATAAATATTTCTAACACCTGTTACGCGTCCAACGTTACACGTAGCAACCGACGGTGCACTCACAGGACCCTCCAATTTTAGAATTTGATAAAAAAAATACATTTTTTTTAAAATTATAGTTAAATATGGTCATGGACTTTGTCCATGACCATTTTTATTCTTTTCGTCGCGCATAAAAATGGTCGCGACCAAAGTCCGCGACCATTTTTTTTTCTTTTTTTTTGTCACGGTTGTGGGTCGCGGCCCAAGTCCGCGACCAATTTGTCACGGTTGTGGGTCACGCACTTGGGCCGCGACCATTTTTTTTATTTTTTTTGGTCACGGTTGTGGGTCGCGGACTTTGGCCGCGACCAATTTGTCACGGTTGTGGGTCACGGATGAGGGCCGCGACCATTTTTATTTTTATTTTTTTGTCACGATCGTGGGTCGCAGACTTTGGCCGCGACTAATTTGTCACGGTTGTGGGTCGCGGCCAAAGTCCACGACCAATTTTTTTTTAATTTTTTTATCACGATTGTGGGTCGCGGACTTTGGCCGCGACCAATTTGTCACGGTTGTGGGTCACGGACGAAGACCGCGACCCGTCACGGTATGGGTCACGGCCCAAGTCCGTGACCATCTGCCGTGACCCTTCTGGGCCGTGAACATTTTTTGGTCACGGACTTGGGCCGCGACCCACGAAATTGGTCACGCCCGAAATGGTCACGGCCCAAGTCCGCGACCCACAGTTTTGGTCAGGGATTTTGGCCGTGACCAATCGCCAGTTTTGGTGTAGTGCTAGTTGGCTTCACTCTCCTCTCCTCACCCAGATAACCATGTACATTGCACCCAGATAAGGTCCCATAAGAAGGAAAATCATGAATTGTCCATATCAACATAGCTCTCAAAGTGAATTCCTCTATTTTATATGAGTCGAATGCTCTCACGCCTTCACCCGTAACTCATTCAATTCATTTATTAGTGGTGCTAAGAAAACATCAATGTCACTACCCCGTGCTTCTAGACCTGGCGTCAACAACAATAATATTGAGAAGTCATTTCTCATACACATTGATGGGGTAAATTTAAAGGTGCCGTAAACACCGACCATATACTCTTATCTGTGCTCAATTTGCCAAACGGGTTAAACTCGTCGATTGATTTCGAGGATAATGTTGCCTATTTCTTTAGCAAAGTCTGGGTATCACTGATTTGCATATTTCCACACAGATGAATCAATCGGATGTCGCATGAGATTCTCACCCACCTCCGCTCGACCAAGTCAAGTCATTACCTCTGCTATCCAAGGTATAGTGTAAAGTCTCTTCAATCGAGGACCCAAAGGGAAATACTTTAACACCTTCTTAGGTATTTGCGTATCTACTTTCAACAAACGTTTATTCCGTATTATCATATTTTGTTCATATCTAGGTTCCTTACATACAAGAAAAGCCCGCTTGTCTGTGTGCTCCTTATAGTATAAAACACAATCATACTTGCAATAATGAATTGATTTGTATTTCATACCCAAACCTTTCAAATTATGCTTCATGATTGGATAATTGACTGGGAGTGTATTTTCTTTGGAGAGCAAATTTTTGCCCAAAGGAGTATTGTCGTCATACTTTATCCCGACAAGCCAAATTTGCTCTTTAAGTTGTGCAACCCAACCATGGCATATAACATTGTGTGGTCGGGGTTGGAGTTATGGTATAATGGGGTTGCGGTTACTAATTTTAACCGTATATAATCCTTATCTTAGTTACTATCATTATCAACATTATCCTCATAACCTAAACCATTCTCTCTACTATCTTGCTTTTCTTGTGCTACATGCACTTTGTATGTATCATTTATGAGATCGTTTAACCTATCACGTGCTAACGGATCACTATCTGTGTGAACAGTTTCCTTGACAAGTATTTCTTATGGAATATATGTAAAATCCCTCTCCCCGTGGAATTTCCAAAATGTGTAGTCAGCTTGCATACCCCACTGAATCAAATATAATTTTACATCCACTCCTTTCAAACGTTTACCATTTCTACAACGAATGCTCAGGCATAGGATAATATCAATTTTGAGATTCTTCATTGCATAATTCACAAAGTCTTTCACCCCATTAACGTATACTTGCTCCACTCTAAAACTTCCACACATCCATTCTTTATATTGTGGAAACCCCATTAATTCTAAAATACAAAAAAATAGAAACTCAGTAAATTATAAAATTAAATGAGTATGTCTTTTAAAATAAAAAATGGCATGCATACATATATGCGTAGCACACGTATTTTAGTTATTACATATTTTTTCATATGTTTGAGTAGTGATATATTTAGTATTAAATGTGTGTGTGTATATATATATATATATATATATATTACGTGTGTAATGTATGATTCTACATGTTGTGCTAAAATATTTATATATGTAGACAAAATGAAGTGGTATTCTAAGAGTAAAGATTAAACATATAAAATTAATAGCACTAAAATATCTTATTATTATTCATTTATTTGATAAGCCAACACTAAAATATCTTATTATTTTACTAGAAAAAATGAAGCGATATTCTAAAAATATTGAATTATTATAATTTATATCCAACCCACTTACTATGCAAATCAGTAGCAATAATCAGTTGCAAAAGGTAAGAAAATTATAGAAAATCAGTAGAAATAATGAGTTGCATTTCCTTTAATCATACCTGATTGGGGATGAAATCGATTGGAAGAAAACCTTGAAACTTTGAAACCTTAAAACGAATTGCAAAATAACACTTGAATCAATACCCAAAAGAACAAAACTTGAATCAGTACCCAAATAAATAAAACATGAATTGTAGCCTTGAATCAGTAGAAATAATCGATTAGAACCTATTAGGGCTGAAAATCATATGGAAATCATTCAAGACAAACATTCATATACTATGCAAATCATATGGATATGTCAAAATCAACCCATCATTAAAGGTAAAAAAAATATAAAAGGCTTCCACCATCACATAAATAAAAGAAAATGCAACAAAATCTTACAACCAAGAAGAAGCATAAGTAAAGCTTAACCCTAAATGCCATAAAGAACAAATAACAACTAATCATACTCAGATAATAATATCATAAATTAGAATCTCACATATTAGTTAGAAGTAGAGAAAAAGAATGCTTCACAACATTAAAGAAATTCTTAATCACAAAAAATCTCGTTATAATTTTCATTTGTTTCTCTTAAACATCATATAACTACACAAATAAAATATGCAACAAAATCTTACAACCATTAACAAGAGGCTGTTAAGCTTTGCCCCAAATGCCATCAAAACTAAAAAAGGTAAAGATTACAATCTCATCACTGCAAAAATATGATTTCTATCTAATTATAACTTGAAGGTTAGGTTTAACGTTGATTTGATTTAATGTGTACTTGATTTTTACCGTTGAGCCTGTATTTTTAATGGAAAGCAGGTGAATTGAAATTCAAAATGGAGTTACCATGATAATTTATTATTATATTTTATTGAAAGCAGTATGCCAAAATTGGATAAAATCAGAACAAATTTTTAGAAAAATAAAAGTTGGGAAAAAATGCACAACTCTTCACCTCGAATATGAAAGTCATTCAAGGGTTAATTTGAACCTTAACATTGGGATTATTTATTTTTGCCCTTCAAACACAAAAATGTCCAGATGAAATGAACGAAAAACATAACAAGTTTTGGCCTGATTACGATTGGCGTCGACATTAATTGAACTAGCATACATCAATAAAAACTAAAAAACGCAAATCTCAATATGACCATGGAGAACCCTAGACCACGACTCTAAAAATGGATTGAGCCACTAACTATAAGTTGACACAACCCAGCCAGCATTCCCATTAAACCCAAACCAATCAACATACCCATTACACCCCTAGTCTCAAGCTGTATGGAAAATTATGAATTACACCCAACCCAACCAACATACCCATTAAACACCGTAAGCTCTAAATCAGCTAATCGAATAAACAAGGCCCATTAAACCCCATAAGCTCTTAACTGAAAATTCAATAAAGCCAAAATAATATACATACATCAAATCAAAACATACATCAAAGCCCTAAACTGAAAATCTAATAAAAACTAAAAAACGCAAATCGAAAAAATAACATACATCAATAAAAATGCAAATCAAAATCGAATAAATAACATAGATCAAATCGAAAATGAATCGATAACTCACCAAATGCACGGGAGAGAGAAACCAAAGCGTAAGAGAAATAGTGCTTCACAACGTAAGAGAAAAAGCGGGAGAGTTATGAGAAAGAGTGAGAAGAGAGAGGAGGGAAATTAAAGAAGGTCAAAATTTTTGTTACCCCTCCTAGCAATCACAAATTAAAGTAGGCCAAAATTTGTGAGTGTCGGGAGCAGTTACAAATTTATGACTCTCAATAGCGGTTATAAATTAAGTCTTACACCAAACTTTATGACTACTACGAGCAGTCAAAAATTTATGAATGTCGTTAGCAATTATAAGGTCAAAATTTGTGACTCCTCATAGCAGTTATAAATTTTTGACTGCTCATAAGAGTCATAAATTTTGCCTATTGATAAATTTGTGACTACTTATGACAGTTATAAATTTATGACTGCTGATAGGAGTCACAAATTAATTAAATGGTAACATTTCCGATTCTCATTAGAAGTGAAAAACTAATTGACTCAAATTTTTTATTACCCTTTATTTTATCACTCCTAATGGGAGTTACAAATAATTTTGTGACTGCTCCCGGGAGTGATAAGTTTGTCACCCCAATTAGCACTCACAAAAAGGTAGTCACAAAATTAGCATTTTAATGTAGTGGTCGATCGGGTGTGCAAAAAATTGGTGGTCATATTCTTATGTTCCAACAAATATGTTTCCGACCTTGGGTGTTCGCCGTCAAGTAGCCTTTCCTTGATATTCCAAGCCTTCGAAAGCTCATCAACATCAATGTCACTTACGTCGGGCTCCTGATTTTAAATGCAAAATGAAGGAAGAAGATCATTAGCCAAAAGACAAGAATCAGAAATAGAACAACACAGTAAGCTAAAAAAAGAAGAAGCGACCTATATGGTCCTCCACAAAGTCTAAAATTATAGGGCCCCGTGCCTTTCGCCCTCACGAGCAGGAGGACTTTGCTAGTTTCTAGCAATGAAACCATGGTCCCAGTAATCTTTATGCGAGTCTGGAAGGTTCGCCACCAGGACCCTGTCAGCCTTCCTGGTCTTTGAATACATAAGGCCATCACTGATTCGCGGCCACACATAGCAGTAACAGATCTCAGCAAGGCCCAGTTTTGTCCCATAAAGGGTATTTACTCTATGAACCCCATTATCTATCTTTCATACATTAGGGGCGCACTGGGCTGACATAATTTCAAATAATTTGAACTACCAAAGAAATAGGTGGTTTGGGGAAAACATTAAACCCCCCTGGGTTATTAGAAGGGTATTGTAACACCCCACCCGTCCGGGGGGAGCGAGCGGAGCGCTACCCAATAAAACTAAATCAAATCCATAATAATACAAGGTATAGAGCATCTAATTCCCACAACAACAAAAGAAACCACTAATCTCAATTTCTTCAAATAAATACAACAATTCTCTCGAATAAATTACATCTAACTCGAAAATAAAATACAAATCTCCAATGCTCTATACATCAAAATAATACAATCTTCTCATTGTATTCTCGAATAATCTTTCCAAGATAATCCATGCTAAAATCCAATCTTCAAATCAAATCCAAAGCACAAAAAATCCGCGCTGACCTGCCACTAAAAGAAAATATGGGGAAGTACACAATACGACAGGAAAGATGCTCAACAAATATGTTAGTGTTGAATAAAACGTCACAATACGAATACGAATATTCAAATCAAATGTGAATCTCATAAGAAATTATATCAATATAATTTCTCAACAACACATTAACCGGTTCACCAGGCCTCACCACCGTACCGCGCCTATGCATTTTTCTAGCATATCCGAAAAAAGAAATATTGGCGGGTGCCCAACTTCAGTGTCATATTAAAATCTCATGACAACATGCTCAACACCAAATATAATATCACATGAATCGAAATTAGATTCCAACAAATATTTCACGATTTCCAAATGACTTTATCAATTCAAATATGATTCAATAATCATAAGAAAACAACGATAATAATACTCGCGAGATTAAGGAGCATATTGTGTAAAACCCCATACCTTAAACTACCAAAAAGAACTAACATGAATCATCAAATAATTCAGCCTCAAAATCTAATCACACCATCACGTTCCTCTCGCGAAAATAATCAAATCTCGTTCTAGCCCAAACTCGAGAAAACACCAAATAAGCCTTCTAATCTAAGGTTGAAATCTTGAATAAATTTGGGACTATGGTTTGTATATGAAAGGGAGTAATTTTAAAGAGCTCTTCTGGTTAAAAAGCTGGAGAAAAATTGATTTCAAAAGCCAAGCCACGAATTAGTTGATATATAAAGGATTAAGAGTTTGATTAAGAAAAGAGTTCTAATCATATACAAACACTAAAAATTTTATTTCGGACGATCGGATCGTTGGAATTAGATGAAATTTTACAGAAAATTAGATGAAGTCGAGAGGAAGATTTTCAAAACAATTCACCTTGATCGGACCGTTCAATATTTTTAAATATTTTTTTTTGCTATAGAGTTTTATGTTTTGAAGACTCTTTTATATTATAAAAACTCAATTAAAACTCCATTTTAATTCCAATTTCGAAACCGTTTGAAATTCTCATCTTTAAAAATAAAATCCAATATATTTGAGAAATAAAAATAATTTTACCAAAAACTTTATTTTCCTCTATATTTTGAAAATACTCCAAATTTACGCGGGTTGTTACACTTCCCCACTAACAATGGAATTTCACCCTCGAAATTCGTCGAATACCTAACACTCAAAAATCAGGCCAATAATCTCCAAAAATAATCTCCTTACCAAAAAATAATTTCCTCACATCTAATCTAGATGCCTAACGCGAAATGATTCTCTAAAAATTTCTTCCAAATTCGCGCCATAAAAACGTAACAGACCTAAAACCCAAGACCCGAGGGTGATCGTATAACTTGGCTCTGATACCATTCTGTAACTCCCCGCCCGTCCGGGGACAGCGAGCGGAGCGCTACCCGATAAAACTAAATCAAATCCACAATAATATAAGGTATAGAGCATCTAATTCCCACAACAACAAAAGAAACCACTAATCTCAATTTCTTCAAATAAATACAACAATTCTCTCGAATAAATTACATCTAACTCGAAAATAAAATACAAATCTCCAATGCTCTATACATCAAAATAATATAATCTTCTCATTGTATTCTCGAATAATCTTCCCAAAATAATCCATGCTAAAATCCAATCTCCAAATCAAATCCAAAGCGCACAAAATCCGCGCAGACCTGCCACTAAAAGAAAATATGGGGAAGTACACAATACGATAGGAAAGATGCTCAACAAATATGTTAGCGTTGAATAAAACGTCACAATACGAATACGAATATTCAAATCAAATGTGAATATCATAAGCAATTATATCAATATAATTTCTCAACAACACATTAACCGGGTCACCAGGCCTCACCACCGTACCGCACCTATGCATTTTTCTAGCATATTCGGAAAAAGGAATATTGGCGGGTGCCCAACTTCAGTGCCATATTAAAATCTCATGACAACATGCTCAACACCAATATAATATCACATGAATCGAAATTAGATTCTAACAAATATATCCAGATTTCCAAATGACTTTATCAATTCAAATATGAGTCAATAATCACAAGAAAACAACAATAATAATACTTGCGAGATTAAGGAGCATATTATGTAAAGTCCCATACCTTAAACCACCAAAAAGAACCAACATGAATCATCACATAATTCAGCCTCAAAATCTAATCACACCATCACGTTCCTCTCGCGAAAATAATCAAATCTTGGTCTAGCCAAAACTCGAGAAAACACCAGATAAGCCTTCTAATCTAAGGTTGAAATCTTGAATAAGTTTGGGACTGTGGTTTGTATATGAAAGGGAGTAATTTTAAAGAGCTCTTCTGGTTAAAAAGCTGGAGAAAAAGTGATTTCAAAAGCCAAGCCACGAATTAGTTGATATATAAAGGATTAAGAGTTTGATTAAGAAAAGAGTTCTAATCAGATACAAACACTAAAAATTTTATTGTGGACGATTGGACAGTTGGAATCGGATGAAATTTTATAAAGAATTAGATGAAGATGAGAGGAAGATCTCTAAAAAAATTCAGCTCGATCGGACCGTTCAATATTTTTAAATATTTTCTTTTGCTATAGAGTTTTATGTTTTGAGGACTCTTTTATATAATAAAAACTCAATTAAAACTCCATTTTAATTCCAATTCCGAAACCGTTTGAAATTCTCATCTTTAAAAATAAAATCCAATATATTTGAGCAATAAAAATAATCTTACCAAAAACTTTATTTTCCTCTATATTTTGAAAATACTCCAAAATTACGCTGGTTGTTACAGGTATGAATCCAGTACCCCCTTCAATGTCATGAACATTTAGGGGAAAGGGGGCACAATGGATCTCCACCCAATCAGGAATATTGTATGACTTCCTAAACTCAGCAATCGACTTGTTATCCAGTTTTACCATAATCACACTTAGAAAAGAAGAACCCTGGCTACAGTTATAGAAGAAGGAGAGAACTGAGAAAGAAAAAACTGAGAAAGTGATAACTAAACTTACAAGGATTGATGAAGCTCTGAAGAAAAAGGACGCTGAAAAATAGAATCTTTGGAACACTTAGCGATGAAGTAGGGAATTTGAACAGGAGTGACAAAGGAGATTGTTGGTGCGTGAGGCCCCCAATTCTAAAATATTATTTCCTTTTTATGTAAATCGATGCGGAAGCGGTGTGGTGGTTCAACTTTAACACAACAAATTTTAATTTCTTAAACAAATTAAAATTAAACCAAGTGAAGTAAAATTAAACAATTAATATATTCACTTAAACCAATTAATTAATTCAAGTCCTAGAATTTGCCTAAGTCATATTTATCAATATTAGCAAATTAGGCGAAACCAAATTTTAGCAAATGACTTGAATTAAATAAACTTTACCCAATATTTAATTAAGCACCAAATTAAATGAGTGTGGTAATTTAAACCAAATTTTATCTTGAATTATTCTAAACATGCGTTCTACGTTATTTTGCAAGATAAAATAAATCAATCACACTACGCCGCGATGTACGAGAAAAAACCCAAGACGGGAAACAACCTCGGACGGCCCTAGCCACAAATCCACTAGATACGGAATTACAAGTACAAGACAGAAAGACTTACAACACACGACTCGGTCCTTCTCAAGCCTTGACGCTTCTTCTTGTAGACACCTCTTCCTAGCGGATAACCTTGGAACACCACCGCGGTCTCGGAATCCACCGATAGGACTTTTTATGGACACCGTCACCCGTACATGGAGCCTTTCTCCAAGTGGGTAGAATCGCAACAAAACGTCTTCTTCTTTGATGGATGTAGAAGCAAACCAAAACTTCTCTTTGAAACGGAAGAGATAAACCGATGCCAAACTCCAAGCAATTGATATGTATATATGTGAACTTGGATAAACAATATGGGTGTAAAACTAGAGTGATAAAATATTTTTTCTTGAAAAATAGCACTCAAAACTTGAACATTTTCCTTTAAACAATTTTAGCTCTCAAACTCTCTCTAAGAGATGGAATGGAATGGAAAAGTTAGATTAGAAAAATGGTTTCCCGCACATACATATTCAGCAAAAAGATAGTGGGGTAAACTAGTGGGAAAATGGGTAAAAACTGCCAAAAACTGCCATTTAACTGTTCCCACCAAATCTCGTTCGAACGACATTTTCGTTCGAACGAAATCTCGTTCGAACGAGATTTCTAACGAAGTTCCAGAATGTTTAAAGAGGGAACTCGTTAGAAGTCTCGTTGGATATCTCGTTCGAACACAGGTTCGTTCGAACGACATATCGAAAGACATTCCAGTGGCCTAATATGGGAACTCGTTGGCAGGTTCGTTCGAACGACATTTTCATTCGAACGACAATCTCGTTCGAACGACTCTATCGAACGAAAAACCAGAAAGTTTGAATATTCTTGTTTAAGCCCAGAAAACTTTATAAACATTTATTTAAAGTTTTAATTAATTCTTTCTTAAAACAAAACGCAGTTTTTATAAAACCTAACACCCAATAAACATCTTCCAAGCTCCTATATATATAATATTGCATTCATACCTTGGGAGCATGGAACTATGGTTGATGACGTAGAAACGAGGCACGCAAACCGGCATATTTGATGAAGCTTTATACTCTTTGCCACTACGTCTTCAACAAACACTTCATAGGCTTGAGAATATTACAATTAAATACTATCCTATGAATAAATGTTTTTGTCCGGAATTGAGCCAACACTATACATGGACTCAATTGGAAATTTTTGTCCTTGCAGAGATGATCCTCTGGTTAGAAACCCAACGCCAATGATGAACATAACATCCTAGGAAAATTTTAGCGCTTCATATTGTTGCTCGAACAACGGTACCCTCACCCATTCCCAAAAATTATAAGTATGACATGGTATTTGGCTCAAGGCGAGCATGCCCCTGTGAGTTCAATAAATCTACAAAATTTCCAAGCCGGTTGAAAAAATGAATGTTTTAATCTATAAGTTGTTAAATCATTAAAAGTTATTGGCCCACAGTACACAAGGCCCAAAATGTTTAGGGGCAATTGTGGGGACCCATTCGATATGGCCCATGAGCATAGCCGACTAACCCAGATTATCCAAAGGGCTGCCTGACCCAAATCAGAATTTAATATACTTACGTGTAAATGAAACACGTTAGAACACTCAAGAATATATCCGAATTGGTTACCAACAATATCGAAGGAAATATTTAGGTACACCACGAATTATCCACGTGCTAATTGAGTTCCTTGTACAACTCAATCTCTTACCTTTATGTATCTATAAATTGTAAACCCTGACTCGGGGTAAATGGATATAATCTCAAGCATTGAGAAACACTATAATAAAATAGTAGCCTCTATGTGGACGTAGGCAAGTTTCTGAACTACGTACATCGTTGTTGCATATGTGATTTATAATTTATGTTCTTTGTGATTGTTTTGTGGAACTTTATTATGATAATTCTTATACTCATAGGATTATTTGTAGAACTCCCTACTCAGCGATAAGTTACTTCAAGAATAAAAAAAGGAGTTCATCTGATGTTACATAGAAGAAGGTAATTAGAACACTTGAAAGAACAAGTCTAGTAGAACCGAAGAAGCTCAAGTCACCCTCGATTAACTTGGTTGGTAAGGTTCCTGATGCGATTGAAAATGTGTCTCTAGTGCGTGCTATTACAGTTCAAGTGTAAACCGGTCGCGTAAGTAACAACGCGATAATACGGGGTCGAATCCTCAGGGAAATAGGACGAATGTTCATGACGATGTAGGAAAGATGATTAACCCTAAACTAACACTAGGAAAGAAATAAAAAGGTGATTAATTTGAAAATTATTGTCTACTTACTAAATGAAAACTAAATCAAACTTACTATCTAAATTACGTGAGCAGAATTGAAACTAATGGAATTGATTAACTATGAATGATGAAAATAGGTTAGAATACGATCCCCTGAACCCTAGTATGTTTACCGGATACAAAACTAATTTCTGAATTAGATAATTGATTAAACCCAGTATTTTTTTAATCCCAATCATTACATATATGAGGGTACAAGCCCGCTTCATACGTAATCAAGAGAAAGAATAAATCAGTGTTGCAGTAGCTAACACGTGCATCGCATTCTTAAACACCCCGGTTACCTAGGGCAAATGAGGTTAAAAGACCTATGACGTTTCTGATCACTAGACAACACGATTCAATCATTATTTAATTCATAGCACTAATTTTCTATTCGTGCAAACCACATCAGGTTGGGTTCATGCATCCCAACCCTAATAAATTTAGCCTAACATGGTGCAATTAACTATAATTATGTTTTCTACTCTATAGGAAATCAAAATCGTGAAGAAATTAAACTTAGATGGAAAAGATAATCTATGAAATATTGGAAACAAATAAACCATGCACTGATTAATGGAATCAATAAAGAAGAAGAAGAAACAAACTTTACTAATGAAATCTGAATTGAGAATCACAAATTTGTAACTTTGAGCTCCTAGAGTTCTTCACTACTTTTTGTCTTTAAAACTATGCTAAAATAAACTGCCCAATAACTCCCTTAAGTCTGGGAATACGTTGGAATAAAAAGAATACAATTTTATAAGAGTTTCAACCATGCACAACTCTAATTTTCGAATAGGATAATGATGAAATTTGATAGTAAAAACGATACGAGTTAGTTACATCGGTTCGGTTTTCTCTTTATAAAAAGTTTCTTCACTATTGGGACGATTTGTTTTTCTCTCTATCAGTTTGGTTTGATCTTCACAGAAAGTTTAGCCAGCTTCCAGATCGGTTCTTTTTATCCTCCATAGGTTCGGTTTGGTCTTTACAGTGATATCCCCTTCCTTATGATATTTATCTCAGCTTTGAAACTTCATAACTCGCGATCTGGGATACGAATTCGGATATCGTTTCTTCCATAGACTTGAGGCGTTCAACTCTTCTTTGGGATTATCGTTCGAATTCTAAATGCAAATTACTCTTTTGCCCTTTGACTTTTCTTCTTTTCTCTTCTTTCTTTCTTTCGATTTCTTTATTTCTTCTCATGCACTAAATAC
This sequence comes from Sambucus nigra, assembly GCA_949130495.1. Taxonomy (NCBI): domain Eukaryota; kingdom Viridiplantae; phylum Streptophyta; class Magnoliopsida; order Dipsacales; family Adoxaceae; genus Sambucus; species Sambucus nigra. The sequence continues at coordinate 445,075,694 of OX422218.1, read as the reverse complement.
CTGTAAAATCTATGAGAAATACACGAAACTCGACATACTCATTAGAAAGTGTCAGTAAAAATGATATGAGATAAATCAACTCGAGTTACGTCGCACGAAATGTTAAAAGACTCTAAATTATGGGGATAAATACGAATAATTTATGCCTAATCAAAATCCCCCTAACTTAGAACTTTACGCATCCCGAGCAATGTAAAAGAATCAAAACAAGGTCAAACTCTTATCAAACGTCTTATTGGGTTAGAATACCTATTTCACGGGAAAGAAATTTCATTTAGTGTATGCAATAAGCCTTCAAACCCCAAGGTTACCCTAGTAGGACGAGTTGTGTCTCATGAGGGTTTGCAGTGAATATACCCACAAAATTCGATTTTGACTCAACCAAAAATAAAAAATACTTAAAAATTTTACAATTTAAACACCCCAAAAATGGTCACCATAAATTCATATTCATAAGTCTCAACTCATAGTGTGTGTGTGTGTGTGTGTGTGTGTGTGTGTGTGTGAGCGCGAGGCCAAAAATCAAACCTCAAATTTCCATCAATTGATCATTACATTACTTTTCTAAAACTCGCTTTGATTTCAAAATCTCACGGGATGCTCTTGATGGAACACAAGGCCTCCAATTTTAAGTCTTTAAATAAGAATTTCCTTTAAGTGCGGAATAGAGATGGTTCAACTAAACAACTACATAAACTAAAAATTAATTTCTTCACAAATTATAACTAAAGTAAAAAAAATTTGAATTTTCTCAAAACTAAAATTATACTAAAAATCAAATTTGTGAATTTTTACTTTAAGCCCCAAATATAATTTAATACAAGTCCTAAAAATTTGCCTAACAATAAATATTTAATTTTTGTAAATTAGGTCAAACCAAATTTTACCAAATTAAGTGATGACTTGAATTAAATTAACATAAACTTTACTCAATTTCAATTACACAAATTTAATTTGCACCAAATTAAACAAGTAGTGATTTAAAATAATTTTATCTTTTTACCTAAGCATGCGTTCAAGGTGATTCTGCAAAAGATAAAATAAACAATTAACCACTACGCCGCGATGTACGAGGAAAAACTCACAACGGAAAAAAAAAACTCGGACGGCCCTAGCCTCAAATTCACTAAATACGATTTTATAAGTACAAGACACGAAAGACTTACAGCACTCAACTTGAATCCGTCCAAGCCACGACGCTCCTTATTGTACAGACCTCTTTCTAGCGGATAACCACGGAGCTCCACCACGGTCTTAGAATCCACCGATCGGGCTTTTTCGGTCACCGCCACACGAACAAGGAGCCTTTATCCAAGTGGGTATGTCACAGCAAACAAGCTTCTTCTTTGGGGGATGTAGAAGCAAACCCAAACTCTTTTCTTCTTAGGTAGAAAAGTTAACCAATGGTTCCAAACACTCCAAGAAAGATATATATATGGTAGCTTGGAATAAAAAAAAACAATTGGGTGTAAACAAAAGTGTTTTAAATGTTTTTCTTTGAAAAAAAAACACTAAAACTTGAAATTTTTCCTTTTAGAATTTTTCTCTCAAAAAAACTCTCTCTAGGAGATGGAAATTTATGAAAAAGTTGGCTCTAAAAGTTGGTTCCCGCACCTTAATTATTCTGGCAAAAAGTTAGTGGGGAAAGAAGTGGTAATCATGGAAAAACTGTCAAAAACTGCCAAATAAATTGTTCCCGCCAAATCTCGTTCGAACGAGATTTTCGTTCGAAGGAAGTCTCGTTCAAACGACCCTTCTAACGATGTTCTAGTGTATAAAATATGAAGTCGTTAGTAAACTCGTTGGAATTCTCGTTCGAACAGCATTTTCATTCCAATGACATTTCGAACGATGTTCCCGGGAACTCGTTGGCAAAACCTCATTCGAACGACATTCTCGTTCGAACGACAATATCGAACGAACTTCTAGAAAGTATAAAAATTCAGTTTTAGCCCAGAAACTTTATTTTAAAGTTTTAATTAAACTTTCTGAAAATGAAAACAAAGTACACCCAATTCAAATTGTTCCAAGCTCATATATATATATATATATATATATATATATATATATATATATATATATATATAAATGCATTCATACCTTAGGAGCAATGGAACCATGTTAAGGACGTAGAAACGAGGCACAATACACATGACTTTTGATGAAGCTTTAATATCTTGTCCGCTATGTCTTCAACTAACCCGTCATAGGCTTCAATGGAAACAATTTAAAATTATCCTATGACTTAAACGTTTTTGTCCGGAATTGAGCCAAAAATACATTAAGACTCAATCGGAGAATTGTGTCCTTACAAATCTCCCCTTTGGCTATTCCGGGACAAAAACCAACAAAAATACTAAAAGGGCCATCAAGCTCTACTAGACATAAAACATCCCACCCAATACTTGACTCAAGACCCAATGATAAATATCTTTGCCGATGAAAGTTGCCAACTTAGAAGAATTCTTGCACACTTAAGCAAACTATCAAACGCAGAGGGGATATTAAAATATGAAATGCAATATGAAATAAATACTCCCCCCTAAATTAATTCTCCCCTTTATTAACTATGATTAATCGAAGAAGGTCGCGAATCCCCCTAAGATAAATCTCGCAACTCCCCCTAAGATAAATCTCCCAAACTGAGATACGATAATAATTGGAATAGACACCATTTCTCCCCCTATCATTCTCCCCCTTTTTATTCAGTAATAGACAAAGGATATAAACAAATTTAAACATGATGAAGCTTAGAGTGATAAGAACATGAAAGCATATGGGCAACAAAAGCATAACTAATCCATATAAAGAATAAATGATACCAACTAAGATACAAGAACATGATACCAATATGATACATAAAGTATTAAGCATGTGATATCAACAAAGAATGCAACAAGATAGATACCAAAAATGAAGTAGAAGCACAGATGGACTATAAAGCAAGGCAAAGACAAAATTACCATATATATGTAGAAATAATGAATATTACTAACGCATAGGCACATATATAGGTATAAACACCACACATGACACAAAATAAAATAAGCTTTTCACACTCGTATGGGAAAAATGTGTCATATGAAAATGGAAGTGTAGGGGTGTGAACTAGCATCAATTAAATTTAGACCCAAACACTTAATACATGTTCATAGAGTTCTCAATTGATTGCAAACTTCATCACATTTAAATATAATCTCATGTGACAATATAGATTGAACTCGATGAACAAACATATACAATGCATACAAGGCTAGAGTTTTAATGATTCTACAAACCAATAGAGTCATGACAATGAAAGCTCAATTAGGATAAACGGACATCGTGCAAACCGTTGATATACCATCCAATCTCCCTCAATAAGCATATATATTTGAATGAATATATCAAATAAAAATAGGCCTTGGCAATTATTTTTCTTTTTAATGTCATAATTCTATTTTTAGGCCTTTGAACCACGTATTTCTTTTAGGTCCAAGCAAACGGTGCCTTACTATTCTCAAAGGATAATAGTTCCTTTCGGAGCCCTTCCCTGTGAACATTTATATATAATATTTTTTATTTCATGAATCTCATGTGCAACGGATTTTGATATGCACTAGTCCTCCTAGGTCACAAATATGTATATGACAAGATTGGTAGGAGAACACCTCACAAAGCTCAAATATACATATGAAGATTAAATTTCAAAATAGCTTGTGCATGTGTGAATAGAGGCATATAAAAAATAGAATCCATTTAAATCAACACAAAATCCAACTACTCCATGTAAGCATGGTAAAGAACATAATAAGGATCGACTAAACCAAAAGTTCTAGCCACATGGGAGCGTAAAAAGATGGGATTCAAACACAAGTATATTCCACATAGAGTGTGTCAAACTAAAATACACACAAAAAATCTTTTTGAGTTTTTGAAAAATATTTAAACCAAACAACAAAAATATTTACTCCAAAAGACAAACAAAAATCATTTGTATTTTTCATTAAGCCTAAATTATAAAAAGATGAAACAAAAATGATAAACAAAAATATTTTTGTATTTTTCATTTAAAGCAAACAAAAATGAAAGAAAATAATACACAAGATAAACAAAAATCATAATTATAGCATGTGTTTAAAAGCATGGAGCATAGACTAGAAATTGATTAAGAAGCATATAATTAGCATGATAATATAGCATGTAGTACAAAAGCTAAAGTATGCAAATAAAACTAACACATTCAACCTTTAGATTTTGCAAGGTAGGAAGCATGTGAAAGTAAATGAGAATCAAATACCCTATTTTGTAAAGCGACCAAGTCGGATCTCCTAACCCAAATTAATGATGAATGACGATCTCGGGGAGTAGGAATCTTGGCTACCTCGGTTGCCTTACGTTGCGATTTTCTAGGACCTCGTTTAAGATCAAAACAAAATTTCCTAAGATGACCTTTTCGACCACAATGTGAGCACTTAAAGACTCAGCGAAAAGACTTACCAAAGGAAATATCTCTAAAATCTTTCCTAGGTAATTCTCCTAAAATATTGGTTTTGGCTTTATGAGTTGATTCATTACAAGTGTCGAAGCCTAAACCACAGGTGTCATTTTTTATTTGGATCGTGCCTAAGATTTTATCTAGTTTTTCGGACCTACACTCCAAATTAAATTTGACATTGCTAAAGTCTTTTAATTTATTTTCTAAATCTAAAATGTTAGACTCTAATAAAATATTGCACTCTTAAAATGTGAGAAGTTCCTTTTTCAAGGATTCCATTAAACATTTAAGGCTATCTCTCTCGCCTTCTAAATATTCAATCTTCTCACGAAGAGCTCTCTCACGTGTCCTAAGGTCTTCAACCAACACACTATCATCAACGACCTTGACACGCTCTCTTAAACTCGCTTCTAACTTCAAATTAGCTCTTTTTAATTTAATAGATTCTTCATAAAGTTCTTAAAAAGAATTTTGAAGTTCACTCACATCAACCTCATTTTCACTTTCACTCTGTCTTTCTTCTCCACTTTCACTACCATAAAAAATAAGGGAATCATAAACTTTGACCTTGGAAGTGTCATGTGTTAAAATTTCATCATTAGAAGAGTGCTCACTAATACTCACATGACTAGCCATAAAAGCCACAAAGTTGGGCTCAGTGGGGGAATAGGGTTCCTCTTCATTATCAGTATCACTAACGGTTACATTGAAAGAAATTGGTTGCTTACCCTCTCTCCTTAGTTTAGTGGGACACTCTTTTGCCCTATTGCCATACCCTTCACAACCAAAATACCTATTTGACTCATCCCTATTTAAATTTTCTTTAAGATTTTTAGGGATCTTTTCAGCTTTGTCATGCTTAGAAGTTTCAAATTTCTTAAAATCATTTTTAAAATTTCCTAGCAAACATAGCCATATTTTCCGAGTCACTATCACTTTCACTCTTTACTACTTATTTTTCCTCCTTTCGGGCTTTTAAAGCAACGCCCTTTTCAATTTTCTTTTCAGTTTTAGAGGGAAACATGTCCAGTTCATATATTTGTAAATCACCTACGAGCTCTTCTAATTTCGTAGAGGCTAAAGTTGGTAAAGAATTTAAAACGATCACTTTTGGAATAAATCTATCGGGTAGGGACCTTAAAATTTTCTTTACTACTCGGTTGTCGGGTATTTTCTCTCCCAAATTAAAAGATGAATTAACAATATCGGAAAGTCTAGCATAAAATTCATCAAAAGTTTTTTTTTCATTCATTTTGATAGTGTCAAATTTAGTGGTGAGGTTTTATAGTTTCTAATCTTTAACAACACTAGTACCTTCATGAGTGAGTTGTAAAATATCCCAAGCTTCTTTAGCGGTTTCACACGTCATAATGCGACGGAATTCATTCGGTGTGACCACGCTAAACAAGGCATTTAAACCACGGGAATTAAAATTTGAAAGTTTAAATTCATTCTCACTCCATCTATCGGTGGGTTTGAGAACACGCTCATTATCTACTAGATGTGTAGGGGGGACCACCCGTTAATGACAGATAACCAAACCCTCTCGTCGATAGATTTTAGTGTCGATTTCCAATATGCATAGTTAGAACCATCAAAAATAGGAAATTTTAAAAATGGAGAAAATTCCATTTTAGCCAAAAATAATTAAAGGATCTTAACGAACTATTGGGTGTAAACAAAAGTGTTTTAAAGATTTTTCTTTGAAATATAAACACTAAAACTTGAACTTTTTCCTTTTAGAATTTTTTCTCTAAAAAAAACTCTCTGTAGGAGATGGAAAGTTATGAAAAAGTTGGTTCTAAAAGTTGGTTCCACCTTAATTATTCTGGCAAAAAGTTAGTGGGGAAAGAAGTGGGAAACATGGAAAAACTGTCAAAAACTGCCAAATAAACTGTTCCCGCCATATCTTGTTCGAACGAGATTTTGGTTCGAACGAAGTCTCGTTTGAATGCCCTTCTAACGATGTTCCAGTGTATAAAATATGAAGTCCTTAGTAAACTCGTTGGAATTCTCGTTCGAACAGCATTTTCGTTCGAATGACAATTCGAACGATGTTCCAGTGGCCAATCAGGGAACTCATTGGCAAAACCTCGTTCGAATGACATTCTCGTTCAAATGAAAAACTCGTTCGAACGATAATATCGAACGAACTTCCAGAAAGTATAAAAATTCAGTTTTAGCCTAGAAACTTTATTTTAAAGTTTTAATGAAACTTTCTGAAAATAAAAACAAAGTACACCCAATACAAATGGTTCCAATCTCCTATATATATATATATATATTAAAATGCATCCATACCTTAGGAGCAATGGAAACATGTTAATGACGTAGAAACGAGTTACAATACACACGAATTTTGATGAAGCTTCAATATCTTGGTCGCTACATCTTCAACTCACCCGTCATAGGCTTGAATGGATACAATTTAAAACTATCCTATGACTTAAACGTTTTTGTCCAGAATTGAGCTAAAACTACATTAAGACTCAATCAGAAAATTGTGTCCTTACCGCTCTCACAAACGAATATCTCGGATTGTGGCTATTTCTCTCGGTATACGTGATTTATAAGAGTAAATGCAATGGACACAAGGTAACGTATAAAAATTTGAAATACAGAAATTTTTTAAGTGAATAGATCTCTTCATCAGAATATGGTTATTGAAAAACGGGAAACATCGTCTCTTATTCACACAAATTAATCTCCCTTATTATCTTTTCGTGTCTTAGCTCTCCACACGATAATTCATTTCGCAATTCGGACTCGGTTAGGACTTTTTCGAGTTATAAGGTGTATTGGGTAAAAATTGGGAATGGCTAGGAATTTCGGAGTTGGAAAATTTTGCTTATGATGTCCATTAGTGCGTTTTTGGGCTTTTGCTCATTTTTTTCTTCGTTTTTTCTTTTTGTCTTCGCATTTTTCTTTCATTACTATTTATTGTTGAGCTTTATTCTATTTTTTTTTCTTGCCCCTTTTTATTGCACCCTTTGGACTTTATTGATGAAATTTCCAATTTTCACAACTCCGGACTAATTGGGTTTTTCGGGTTACCAAACCAAAGGAAAAATTTTATTAGGCTCAATTGGGTTAGCGAAGAGAACATTTTTCACAAATTTTTATAGCTAATATTTTTGAGTGACAAATAATGGCCTAACTTCATTATCCGAATCACTCATTATTTCACCATATGCATCTCGAGAATCATTTTAATTTAGGGATATTATGAGCGTGCTTTTCAAGACAACATCTCACTCATTTCCTGTAATCGATCAAAACAACAGAATTGAGATCTTCAACGACTTATTAAAATGCTAAAACGAACTTTGAGTTAACCATTAACTCGGATTGATTTAAAATACTCTCAAAAAGTGATGGGCTCGAAATTCACTGGGTTAATTAATCTCCACACTTATTTGTTAAGTCATCAATTTTCGCTTAATTTCCATCTTTGGCCAATTTCGGCTTAGTGCATTTGAAAATTTTCAATTCGAGACTTAAAAAATTGTGACATTTTTGAAAATTTTAAATTCTAATTTTTATTTATTTTGAAGAAAAATATTTTTGGCTTTTCAGATTTTTTCAGATTTTCTTTTTTTGGAAATTTTTGAAATTTTCTTTTTCTTTTTTTGTTTTTGGGCATTTTGAACTTTGTAAAATTTTGAAACGCCTGCGTACCCCCCTAACTTAGACTTTTGCAAAGTCCCTATGCAAAAGAGAGAATGCATAAAAATGAACAAAGGACAAAATGCAACAATAATCACAAGCAAGTATATGAAATGAAAAGATAGGAAGTCCATAGTTCTCCATTATAAAATATAAGCATTTAAGGACAGAAAATGTGAAGAACTACAACATACAAATAACCAAACTAACAGCTGACTACTGAGGGGGTGGGTGGGATGTGCCGGGAGCATATGGGTCATATGGATCGTAAAAATAAGGTGGTGGTGGAACACCCATATGCAGTCGATACAGCTCAGCTTGAAGGTGATGCATCATACTTGTATCACAGTGGCACGCTCGACGGTCCGCTTGGCTATTGGTACAGTATTCATTAATGAAGTCGTCAAAGCGTGTTTCCAGTGCATAAATGCGTTGATCAAGGTTTGCTCCCTTCGGCTCATAGTCAGAATCGATCGCTTCATCGTACTCTTCCTCGGTGCAGTCAGCCATCTCTACATCCTCGACTTCTTCCTGCTCCTCATTCTCAGAATCCTCCTCCTCTTCATCTGAATCATCAACCTCTACCAAAGATGCTCTTATAACCTCCCGTTGTTTTGCACTCCGATTGCGTGATTCCTACCCAATGGTCTTTGGGAGGCAGGGAAACGCCCGGGGTGGCTCTATGCTGGCATCGACGAGTATGGAGGTGATGAGGCGGGGATATGGGAGAGGGGTCATTCCCTTTTGATCCAAGGCCGCATAGAGGATATCGACGTAGAATGTGAGGCCAAGGTGAATGGTAGTGTTAGGATAAAAAAAAAGGTGGTAGACGAGTGTAGCTTGGCGAGGGCGCATCACCAAATTATTGCATGTTTGGAGGAGGTTGGCGCAAACAATGTGGAAGGTGATACGGGCATTATCATTTAGTGGATTTTGGGTTTTAATGGAGTAGGTTGCATGTAGAAAAATCTTAGTTTTGAATTAAATGATTTCAGGGAACGTATAACTCATATAAATTGTGTAAATACTATGGAGTTGGAATTTTGTTGCGTATATAATAAATTCAAGTGTAATTAGTCTAAAATGATTAAATGGGATTAATTACGTATTTATGACGACGTTGTGAATTTAATTATGATTAAATTAAATTGGACCTTTATGAGTAGATTTACATGTGGATTAATGATGCAAGTTTGTATGACTTGTTGATAATATTATATTGCCATTACGGTGACGATGTTGTTGGGTATTTTATGCTCTCCCTATATTTTAGGATTCTTACTAGGAATGGGACTAGTGGGTAGGCCTTTAGATGATTTACACCTTCTAGGTATGGGACTATTGAGGGTAGATTCTTGCGATTTTATTTATGTCAGGGGTGGGCTGATTTTTGGTATTTTATTATCATTGCGCTAGCCTATGCATGAGACTAGGACGAGATTTATGTTAGAAATTCATCATATACATACGATAGGACGTATGTGTAAACTGGGGACCCTTAGGTATGGGACTAAGGGATATTTTGAGGATCTCACATCGATAATAAGGGTGGGTTAATTTGATAAAAAGAAATTGAGAAGATGAGATTTAATGCCTAAGATAATAACGGGTATTAAAATTGGTGGCGACATAATGTGTCAGGGACCGACAGCTTAAATGGGTCAGCTTGGGCGATTTATGTCGTGTCATGTGTGAAATCTCGTCATATTGCAGGATCAAGAGTTTAAACGGATCAGATGTCTCTTGACGAGGGGAAGTGTGACACTTTGGTGGATTACCACCCGAGGCGGGAGGACCGCTATAATTAATATAAAATTAGTGAGAATGATAAATCGGGTTGATTTAAATTGAATTAACAACATGGGACTTGGTTATTTAAAATTATATTGGTGTGTATTATTGATTTAGAATTACAAGGGATAGTTAGTGATTTATTTATCACGTTTAATTATATTTCATTTAATTAAAATATTCTATTATGATATTTATCTCGTATAATGCTATTGTCTGGATTCATGGATCCTATTTGAGGGGAGTAGTGTGTATTCATGCTTGGGGCTCTCACCTCGTGCGTTGACTAGCCTTTTCATGATAAGTTGTGGAGAAGTTGCATATGACTATTTGGAGATTATCGTTTGAAGGTGCATTTGGAGTGTATTTATTTCATTTCTTTATTTAGTTTATACTTTCCTTTCAGTCGTATTTCATTATAAGACTTCATATGGGTTTTATTGGGCCATCCGGTTCCAAAGTTGTTTAAGGATTTCAGTTGGATTATTTAAAGTTTATTATTCGGATTTTATTTAATCATTATTGGAGATTGGTTTTACTTAGAGTTTTAGCATGTGATGGATCTTTTTATCGCTCAGGTGTTTATTATCATTTTGGATTGATTTAATTATTTATCTTATGTACTGATTTAATTATGTCTCATATCTGTCTCATGCTAAGAATGGTATTTATTTACTCACGTCCGGCATAGTCTAGAGGGGGTGGCTGGCCACCCCGTTGTTCGAATTGCGCGGGGTGTTACAAATAGCTCCCATCCTTTAACACCAATCGCAAGATTTATAATAAGCGTTCACGTCCCGGAATATTGTGGGCCAATAGAGTCCGCTTTGAAGAATCTTAGCGGTTGTCTTATTCATGAAAAAGTGTCCTCCACATGCTTCCGTATGATATAAATGGATGACGCTATGAGTCTCGTCATCTGGTACACAACGTCAGATGATTTGGTATGAGCAATATTTAAATAGAAATGGATCCTCGTACAAAAACATGTACGGCCAAGTAATGAACCTATTATTTTCTTGTGGTGTCTAATCGGGAGGGACGGCTCCCGTGACAAGATAGTTAACTATGTCCACAAACCAGGGAAGAGAAGAGGTGGAAAATAGCTGCTCATCCGGGAAATACTCGTCTATGGGTATGGGATCACTAGACACGTCGAAAGAGAGCCGGGACAAGTGATCAGCAACGATATTTTCTACCCTTTTTTTGTCTTTAATGAAGAGATTAAACTCTTGTAGGAGTAGAATCCACCTTATGAGGCGCGGCTTCGCATCTTTCTTAGCAAGGAGATATTTCAGCACCGCTTGGTCGGTAAAGCATGTGATGGGTGAATCGATGAGGTACGAGTGAAATTTTTCAAGGGCAAACACTATCGCTAGCAATTCTTTCTCCGTCGTGGAGTAATTGAGTTACAGTCTGGTTAAAGTCTGACTAGCATAGTAGATGACATGAGCTTTGTTATCTTTTTTCTGGCCCAAAACGGCCCCTACCGCGTAATCACTTGCATCACACATGAGCTCGAATGGTAGGGACCAATCTGGAGCTTGCATGATGGGAGTGGAAATAAGAATGCTTTTTAATTTATCAAAAGCACCTTGGCATGCTTCATTCCACTCAAAGGGGGCATCCTTCATAAGGAGGTTACTCAAGGGCCTAGCGATGGCGCTAAAATCCTTGATAAACCTTCTATAAAACCCCACATTTCCCAAAAAGGAGTGCACATCCTTTAGTGATTTAGGTGGGGTAAGCTCAGCTATGACATCTATTTTTGCCATATCCACTTCGATTCCCTTGGATGACACTATGTGTCTAAGAACTATTCCTTCCATTACCATGAAATGGCATTTTTTCCAATTAAGCACTAAGTTCTTTTCCACACATCAGGATAGTACTTTCTCAAGATTCGCAAGAAAAAGGTCAAAAGAAGGGCCAAAAACACTAAAATCATTCATGAAAACTTCGAGGCCTCTTTAAACCATATTGCTAAAGAGACTAAGCATATACCTTTGAAAAGTTGTAGGTGCATTTCATAAACCAAAAGGCATCTGTTTGTAGGCAAACGTGCCAAAGGGACATGTGAAAGTCATCTTCTCTTGATCAAGAACGTCTACCTCTATTTTGTCATATCTAGCATAACCATCTAGGAAGTAATAATATGGGTGTGCCGCTACACACACTAGCATTTGGTCGATGAATGGTAAGGGGAAATGATCTTTCCTTGTGCCCGCATTGAGTTTTTGATAATCAATGCAAACGTGCCACCCAGTGGTGGTACGTTGGGGAATTAACTCACCCTTGGCATTTTCAATCACAGTTATTCCCGACTTCTTCGAGACGACTTGGATAGGACTTACCCATTTTCTATTGGAGATTGGGTATATGATCCCAGCGTCCAATAACTTAATAATTTCGGCTCGTATGACTTCTTTCATTTTGGGGTTTAGTCTTCTTTGCATTTCCATCGAGGGCTTCACGTCCTCCTCGGGGTGGATTTTATAGATACAAATCAATGGACTTATACCTTTCAAATCTACTATGCTCCAACTAAAAGCACTTTGGTACTTCCTCAAAATTTCTAACAACTTACCCTCTTTCTCTTTATCAGGCCAGAGGAAACAACAACAGGAAATGTCTCATCATCTCCTATTTTACATGAGAGGGTAGCTTCTTTAATTCGAGGGTGGGAAATTTTTCTTCGGAGGGGAGCATGGATGACTCCATCGAGGGGAGCTCCTCGAATCCAGAAACCCAGTTAATATTTCTTAAGTCCTCAAACGACTCTCCCTCGTCTAACATCGCTTTTAACTCCTCTACCTCTCACTCAAATTCTTTGTACATACCTCGCTCTCGTCACTTTTCACAAGGCATGTTTCTAAGGTGTCCCCATCATGGTTCTCTAAATGTGCTCTTGTACTATCTCCTCTATGAGATCTACCGCATGAATTTCATCTTTTTCACCCACTTAGTTAGTAATATTTAAGATGTTCGTCTTGAGGGTCATGTTCCCGAAAGTGAGTTGCATTGGACCATTGTGTGTATTAATTAAAGCTTTAGCCGTGGATAAGAATAGGCGGCCTAGAATAATGGGAACATGATTGCTAGAATGAATGGAGGGCTACGTGTCCCAAATGACAAAGTCTACCGGGAAGTAGAATGTGCCCACTTGGACTATCACATCCTCGACAACCCCTCGAAGTATCTTCACTGTGCGATTCTCTAGTCTTAAGGTCACCGAAATCGAGATGCCTATATATGGAGTAGGGAAGAATGTTGACACTCGCCCCCAAATCAAGCAAGGCTTTTTCTATTCGATTTTCTCCAATAATGTACGAAATCGTGGATGCACCCAGATCCTTAAACTTTGGTGGGAGGTTGTTAAGTAGAACGGAGCTCACATTTTGTGCTAGAAAGACATTCTTTTTCACCTTTAGCCTTCTTTTCACCGTCAATAAATCCTAAATGACTTTGACATAGGCGGGAAAATGTTGGGCGGCATCGAGAAAAGGAAAATTCAGTTTTACTTGCATAAGGACGTCTAACACATATGCACGAGAGGCTCCCTTTTGGGGTGGAGCCAACTATTAAGGGAATGGGGAAGAGGTGGGCGATTTCACTACGACTTCCTTCTCGCTAGTGTCATCATTGTCACTCTCATTCAAGGGGGCATCTTCGACCTCTTTCATGTCCAATAAAACGTCCTTTTCTTTAGGTGTGTCGTGTGGGGGAGGTGATAAATCAACTACTCGCCCACTACGTAGAGTGGTGATGGCTTGACATTACTCTTGCTGATCATGAGAAGTAGAGTTAATATTAGCTTGACCTTGAGGAGGTCTTGGGCCGAAAACTTTCCCTTCTCTTAGATATTTAAAGCGTTTTGCAACCTAGAGATACTAGTTTTGATCTCAATGAACATTCGTTCATGCTTAGCGTTGGCTGCATTTTGAGATTGGATGAATTGATTTAAACTATCCTCGAGAGTCCTCCGCAGTGGAGTGATGTATGGGGCGAGAGGTGGTGCTTGCATATGTATTTACATCTGTGGAGCGTGTTGAAAATGTGGAGGTAGAGGAGGGGCAACGTGTGAATTAGGATTCAACGCAGTTTGTTGTTACCCATAGCTAAAACTAAGATGGTTCCTCCACGAAGAGTTGTAAGAATTCCCATGCGGGGCATTGAAATTTCCCTTAAATCTCCCAATCGCTTCCACTTGCTCATTAAGCATGACTTTGTAGGTGGGTATCATCCAACATTCCTTTGTTGAATGGCCCGCCTCACAAATAGCACACACCTTATATTTCACGGCTCGAGTGGATCCAGTAGTTTCTCTTGAGTGGGATCCTCGGACATCCTCTAAATGCTTATCAAGTTGATTAAACTTATAATTCCACTCAGCATCCTTGTCTAAATTGTAAATTTCGAAGGCGAAAGGAGTAGTGGATGTCTATCGGACCCGGTTTTGGGCATTAGGGTTAGATGTGTCCCATGCTTGAGTAGTCTCAGCGACATACTTAAAATGAGCATCACATCGTTAGCATCTAGCTCCCAAAATGGTCTTTCACACATAATTTGAACCAGTAACTTAGACGCTATAGTTAGCCCATTATGGAAGAAAGAGATAATATGGTGCTTTTTGAATCCATGATGTGGGAAAGCGTTAAATAATTCTTGCAATCGTTTCCAACATCGATCAAATGAATCATTATCTTATTGTCGAAAAGCTTGGATTTGAGCCTTGACAGAGTTGGTTCTATGTTAAGGAAAGAACTTCAAAAGAAACTTAACTTTATCCTTTAACGAAAAAGGAAAAAGTGTTAGGCGAATGAGCTTGAACACTAAACTTATCACAGGTTTCTTAGAACTCACAGATGTGGAGGTATGGTTTCTCTGAATCCATGCCATGAAAAGTGGGGAGAATTTGTATCATCCCATTACGAAAGTGGAACTATCATACATTGTATGGAAATAGAATTCACCTAGGGGTAACAGTTCGCTCGGGATATAAGAGTTTTTCATGGGACGATAAGGTAGGTCTCCCTCACCCATACCAAAGCTAGCATTATCAGACATGTCTCTGTCTCCTAGTGACTCGAAATCCTCGCTCGATGTCCTAAAAGTGTGACTCGATATGTGACTTGTGATAGAGTGTGGCGGTGTAAGAGCTAGAACCCAAAACTTCGGTACGTTAGGAGTTGGGGGTTATTGGGGTCGTACTCAACTATTAGATTCTCGTGAATGCGTCTAGGAGTAGATTGAGGGATTTGTTGCGGATTTTTCATGAAAGGGATATAAGAGATGTTATATTTTTGGATTTTTTTTTATTTTATGATTTTTTTTAAGTCAAATTTTAGATCAAATCGACCTAACCTAACAGTCTACCTAATTCCCCGACAACAACGCCAAAAACTTGATGGGCTGAAAATGTGTCTCTAGTGCATACTATTACGGTTCAAGTGCAAACAGGTAGCGTAAGTAATAACCCGGTAAGAGGGGGTCAAATACTCAAGGAAATAGGACGAATGCTCTTGACGACGTAGGAAAAATGATTAACCCTAAACTGACTTTAAGAGAGAAACGAAAAGGTGATTAATTTGGAAATTTCTATCTACTAACTAAATGCAAACTAAATTAAACTTACTAATTAAATTACGTGAGTAGAATTAAAATTAATGGAATTGATTAAATATGAATGATGAAAGTAGGTTGGAATACAATTCCCCAAACCCTAGTACATTTACTGGATAACAAACTAGTTTCTGAATTAGATAATTAATTAAAACCGGTCATTATTAATCCCAAGCATTACATATATGAGGGTAGAAGCCTGCATCATACATAATCAAGAGCCAGAATAAAGCAGTGCTATAGTAGCTAACACACGCATCGCATTCTTAAACACCTCGGTTACCTAGGGCAAACGAGGTTAAAAGACCTATGACGGTTGTGATCACTACATAACATGATTCAATCATTATTTAATTCATAACACTAATTTTCTATTCGTGCAAACCACATCGAGGTGGGTTCATGCATCCCAACCTTGAGAAATCTAGCCTAGAATGGTGCAATTAACTACAATTATGTTTTCTACAATATAGGAAATCAAAACCATGATGAAATTAAACTGAGAAGAAAAAGTTAATCTATGAACTATTGGAAACAAATAAACCATGCACTGATTAATGAATTCAAAAAATAAAGAAGAAGAAGAAGAAACAAACTTTACTGATGAAATCTGAATTGAGAATCATAAATTTGTAACTTTGAGCTCCTAGGGTTCTTCACTACTTTCTATCTCTAAAACTATGCTAAAATAAACATCCCAAAGAGCTCCCTTATGTCTGGGAATACGTTGGAATAAAAAGAATATATTTTTACAATAGTTTTAACCATGCACAACTTTAATTTTTGAAGAGGATAATGATGAAATTTGATAGTCGAACCAATTCGGGTTAGTTACTTCAGTTCGGTTTACTCTTTACAGAAAGTTTCTTCACTACCAGACCGGTTCATTTTTCTCTATATTGGTTCGATTCGATCTTTATAGAAAGTTTATCCATCATCCGTATCGGTTCTTTTTATCCTCTATGGGTTCGGTCTGGTCTTTACAGTGATTTTCCCCTTCCTTATGATATTTCTCTCAACTTTGAAACTTCATAACTTGCGATCCGGGACACGGATTCAGATACCGTTTCTTCTTAAGCACTCATAGACTTGATGTCTTAAATTCTTCTTAGGCTTCTCGTCCGAATTCTAGATGGAAATTACTCTTTTGCCCTTTAACTTTTCTTATTTTCTCTTCTTTCTTTCTTCCGATTTCTTTCTTTCTTCTCATGCACTAAATACCTACAAAATCTATGAGAAATACACGAAACTCGGCATACTCATTAGAAAGTGTCAGTAGCAATGATATGAGATAAATAAGCTCGAGTTACATCACACGGAATGTTAAAAGACTCTAAATTACGGGGATAAATACGAATAATTTATGCCTAATCAGTTCCCAAAGAAAAAGCTCCCAAGAACACAGAGATCGAAACAACTCCATACAATTAAGCACATTGAAAAATAGCT
This sequence comes from Sambucus nigra, assembly GCA_949130495.1. Lineage (NCBI taxonomy): Eukaryota > Viridiplantae > Streptophyta > Magnoliopsida > Dipsacales > Adoxaceae > Sambucus > Sambucus nigra. The sequence goes on along the minus strand of OX422218.1, from coordinate 445,058,689 downwards.
CACCTGAGGGAGCATGTTGTGACCAACCACCAGTTTGACCGACCAAAAGTGCTGATGAGCTACAAAAGTTGCTTACGCAGAAAGTATTATCTAACATAAAGGAATATTCATTTTACACATGATCCGATGTCGTCAGAATTTATATAATGTATTAGGCAACATGCTCACTACTCTTTATTAGAGTAATATTTGTGTCCATATTTTGAGATAAGTTTATACCACGCTTAACAGTTCTATCCCCCTATTACATGACTGATGGTGGTTTACCAGCGAAATCAGGGGCGGATGCACATGGGGACCAAGGGGGGCCTTGGCCCCGGTTCAATTTTTGAATATATATATATATATATATATATATATATATATATATATATATATATATATATATATATGGTTTTTTGGTAAAATTTCAAACTTTAAGGTATAACTCTAATTATATTCAAAACTGAGGGTGTGAGGTTGTAATTAATTAAAAATCTAAACCTAAAATATATAGGATTTTTGTGTATGCTAGCCAGAGCCACTAACTCATCACCATCAGGTATTTTTTAACCTTAAGCTGATTTTTTGTATGTATGATTTTTTTTAGTCGCACCAAACATATACCCTTATTTCTGTAATCCGCCCCTTGTCAAATTTCTGTAATTTGTGTCCTAAACATATGTGCCCAAGAAAAAAAGTCGAAACATATAATTTGTAGTCAATTTGGATGAATTATAATTTGTATAAAACTCGAAATAAAGTTATAATTTGTATAAAACTCGAAATAACCAAAAAAAAAAAAATTGTCACGGGGGACTTAGGCTCCTGTGGACATTGCCTATGTTGGGCGAACTATGTTATTTGTTATGTTCTTTGTAGTTGATTTCCTCTCTTAAGCATATTGCTACCTCATCATCACTCTTGCAAAGTACCTTTTTTAATCATCATCAATAGGGGTTACACCTTAGTTTTACTACAAACATTTAGGTGACTAGAGAAATTATCACTCCCTATAATTACCCAAAGAGAAGTGATCTTTGATTTCTACATGAATTACCAGATGAAAAGTAAAAACATGCATAAGATGAACACAATGAAGTGGAAACTCTTGCATGAAAAACCATTATCATAAGCCAGCCGTCTAAGTCCATTAGTATTAATATGAGTTCTACGTGAATTATACAAAATTAGACTCAACTTATATAAGACTTAATTCCATCCATGAATTTTATCCTTTCACATTAATATGTCATATATTCATGTACTAGCAACTAGTTGTTCCCCATTGCAGTAACTTCACAATCTACAATTATTAGTATCCATTAATCTCAACTTGAAACGTGATCATCCCATATAATTATTCGTGTTATTATTCTAGTATGTGAAGATAAATTGATATTTGTAAAACTAAGTTCTCTCAAAGTTATGAAACTAACATGATCTCAACTCATGGGAAAACTCTCTTAAAACCAAAATAAGGTTGTGTGAAATTGGACTACTCATTAGAATATTATGATCCTCAACTTTATGTATATGTTTTTGCAGTTGATCACAATTTTCAAAATTATCTCCATTGTACGAATGAGGAACTTCGTTGGGGCCCTCCTATGAAAAAAAATATTTTTTACGATAGAACATTGTATGATGCCTTGCTCGTATGAAATATTTTTTTCTTATGAGGGCTCTGCATTATAATGCATTCCCTCGTACAAATTAGTTTTGTATTAGGGACCCTCATAAGAAGACCATTTCGTGTGAGATTTAAAAAAAATATCTAAAAGATCCTAAAATTTATTGTTTAAATCCTTCTTCAAAAAAAGTTTCAATAACTCAAAATGAACTTAAGAAAATACAAAATCTTAATTGTAGACAATCTGGTCTAGTAAAAAGGTGTCTTAGTGTGTGTCTTTTTTTCCATGTCTTAAATTATAAGCCGAAGAGTAAAAAAATACCTAAACCTACGTCAAAACCTAGAAGGATATTTATAATGTCCTTACATCTTATATCACTAATAACCTAAATTTAATTATCGGACTCAAAATATCCTCGACCTAAGTCTACAATTCTCTAAATCACTAATGAACTTAATTCTCCTTCGCCTAGCATACAATATCCTCGTTTCAGAATTTATGAAAGGAAAATTGGTTTTTATACCTCAACAATTTTGTGATGTGGCCCCAAAATTTTTTTAATATGTTTATGTTTTTAGTAGTATGCCACCACATTTTTTGTAATATACCATGATTGGCATACTTTTGAAAATTGTAGTAATATGCCTTTAGATTTACATAATATACTCCCCTAGATTGTTAACATATTCTTTAGGATATCCACGTTATTATTTTTGTAGAAGCGAGCGTTAATCACGAGGATCGTCTCCTTCTTTAAAATTAACAGCATGCTCGTAATGACATTTGACCGTGTGAAATTGGATTTAGGACTAATAATAAATATCATGAGCTGGAGCATATATATTTTCCCAAATAGGACTAATGCCAACTCAACGCTAATCATGAGGGTCATTATCGTCTTTAAAAATAATAGCGTGGATCCGATGACATTTGACCTACTCAAATTGGATTAAGGACTAATAACAGATGTCATGAGCTGGAGCAAATATATTTTCCCAAATAGGACTAGTGTCATCTCTCCCATTAATTAGTCCAATTTCCCCTATATTTATTTAATTGACTATCAATTACATTTAATTCAAGTTATTTAATATAAAATCCCATAAACAACCTTGCATGCACATCAGAAAGGATAATGATGAAATTCGACAGCCGAACCGATCGGGGTTACTTACATCGGTTCGGTTTGCTCTTTATAGAAAGTTTTTTCACTACTAGACCTGTTCGTTTTTCTCATTATGGGTTCGGTTCGATCTTCACAGAAATTTTAGCTAGCATCCGGATCGGTTCTTTTTATCCTCTATGGGTTCGGTTTGGTCTTTACAGTGATTTCCCCTTCCTTTTGATATTTCTCTCAACTTTGAAACTTCATAACTCGTGATCCGGGGCACGGATTCGAATAATTCTTCTTCCTATGCGCTCATAGACTTGATGTCTTTAACTCTTCTTTAGGCTTCTCGTCCAAATTCTAGATGCAAATTACTCTTTTGCCCTTTGACTTTTTTATTTTCTCTTATTTCTTTCTTCCGATTTCTTTCTTTCTTTTCATGCACTAAATACCTGCAAAATCTATGAGAAATACACGAAACTCGGCATACTCGTTAGAAAGTGTCAGTAGCAACGATATGAGATAAATCAACTCGAGTTACATCATACAGAACGTTAAAACACTCTAAATTACGGGGACAAATACGAATAATTTATGCCTAATCAGTTCCGAAAGAAAAAGCTCCCAAGAACACAGAGATCGAAACAACTCTATACAATTAAGCACATTGCAAAATAGCTCACCCGTGGAAGCATGTTGTGAGCAACCACCTGTTTGCACGACCAAAAGTTCTCATGAGCTATAAAAAGATGCTTACGCGAAAAGCATTATCTAACATAAAGAAATATTCATTTTAGACATGATCCGATGTCATCAGAATTTATATCATGTATTAGGCGGCACGTTCACTACTCTTTATTAAAGTAATATTTGTGTCCATATTTTGAGATAAGCTTATACCACGCTTTAACAATTTTGTCCACCATTACATGACTGGTGGTGGTTTACTAGCGAAAATGTCCAAAAAGAGGAAAAGGGGCTCAAGGTCCCACGAAATTGAGACTGAGGCTATATATGCTACATTATTCCATTAAATATGGACACAAGACTGATAGCAAGGAAAGAAAACAACACTTAGACAGAGGGATCCTCCTATGAAAAAAATATTTTTACGATAGAACATTGTATGATCTCTTGCTCGTATGAAATATTTTTTTCTTATGAGGGGTCTGCATTATAATGCATTCCCTCGTACAAGTTAATTTTGTAGTAGGGACCCTCATAAGAAGACCATTTCGTATGAGATTTCAAAAAAAAATATTTAAAAGATCCTAAAATTTATTTTTTAAATCCTTCTTCAAAAAAAGTTTCAATAACTCGAAATGAACTTAAGAAAATACAAAATCTTAATTGTAGACAATATGGTCTAGTAAAGAGGTGTCTTGGTGTGTGTCTTTTTTTTCGTGTCTTAAATTATAAATCGAAGAGTAAAAAAATACCTAAACCTACGTCAAAACCTAGAAGGATATTTATAATGTCCTTACATCTTATATCACTAATAACCTAAATTTAATTATCGGACTAAAATATCCTCGACCTAAGTCTACAATGCTCTAAATCACCAATGAACTTAATTTTCCTTTGCCTAGCATACAATATCCTCGTTTCGGAATTTATGAAAGGAAAATTGGTTTTTATGCCTCAACAATTTTATGATGTGGCCCAAAAACTTTTGCAATATGTTTGTGTTTTTGGTAGTATGCCACCACATTTTTTCTAATATACCATGACTTGCATACGTCTGTAATTGTAGTAATATGCCTTTAGATTTACATAATATACTCCCCTAGATTGTTAACATATCTGTATGATTATCATAATATGTGTTCTTTAGGATATCCGCGTTATTATTTTTGTAGAAGCGAGCGTTAATCACGAGGGTCGTCTCCTCCTTTAAAATTAACAGCATGCTCGTAATGACATTTGATCGTGTGAAATTGGATTTCGGACTAATAATAAATATCATGAGCTGGAGCATATATATTTTCCCAAATAGGACTAATGCCAACTCAATGCTAATCATGAGGGTCATTATCGTCTTTAAAAATAATAGCGTGGATTTGATGACATTTGACCTACTCAAATTGGATTAAGGACTAATAATAGATGTCATGAGCTGGAGCAAATATATTTTCCCAAATAGGACTAGTGTCGTCTCTCCCATTAATTAGTCCAATTTCCCCTATATTTATTTAATCGACTATCAATTACATTTAATTCAAGTTATTTAATATAAAATCCCATAAACAACCTTGCATGCACATCAAAAAGGGTCACCGATTTTAACTATCCACGGATTCAAATTGGTCAAAGGTGGGGCCCATTCTCTTGTATGAATCGATCTCAAATCATAAATGTTTATTGACATTGGGATTAACGTCATCCTTTCGATTAACTTAAAAATTCGTGCGCATGCTAGTCCATATCATTTATTCTCTACATACATGCATGATACTTTTTTACATGAGTATAGGGGATAATAAAGACTAGTGCCATAAAAACTATTTATGTATTGTATGTATGGATAATGATGGAGGTATGCACTTAGGGGACACGAGAGATGTGTCCATATATTATTTATGAACATTTAAGTTAAGTGTGTCTCATTTACGATCTTCAATAATACGGAAATACACTTTTGCGTTTTTTACATAAGAATAGTAGCATAAAACCTATTTGCATATCCCATGTAAAAGAGAGCACCAAACTTTTTGCCAAGAAAGGATTGAACTCTAATACGAACAAAAGACGTGATCTTCGGCCTTACCTTTTCTCAGCGTCTGTCCCTCACTCTTCTTTACACTCTCCACCCCCTAGTCTCCCTCTTTTCCTATAAATACACACACACACACACCCATCCCTTCATCTACTCAGTTCTTTTCTAGGTTCTAACTTCTCTCTCTAGATATCCAAATATGTCTAGCCGTGGAGGTGGTCGAGCTGGCGGTAGATCAACCGCATCTTCATCATCATCTTCGATCACTAGTGATTTTGATCAAAAACTAGATCTAAATCCTCCAGTGGAACAACAACAACAACCGGTGCCTGTTTCGTCTAAGAACATTAGGTTTCCGGCTAGGCCAGGTTACGGTTCGATCGGTCGGAAATGCGTTGTTCGTGCTAATCACTTTCTCGTTCAAGTTTCATCAAACATCGATATCCATCACTATGATGTAAGTTACGACAACGTTTTTTTTTTTTTTTTTTGGTTTTGTTTTGTTTCATTTTGTTTGTATGTTAGGGTTTGATGTGGTAATGTGACAGGTGGCAATAACGCCTGAGGTTACGGTTAAGAAAGTGTGTAGAAAGATAATGAAAGAGCTTGTTCATATGTACAAGGCGTCGGAGTTTGAGAATACGCAGTTGGCTTATGATGGTAAGAAGAACGTTTATACGGCAGGAGCGTTGCCGTTTACCTCTAAGGAGTTTGTAGTTAAGCTTGGTGACAAGAGGTATATCTCTCTCTCTCGCTCTCGCTCTCTATATGTGTCGTTTTTTGCTTTTTGCATTTGTTGGAGTTTGTAGGTACGACAAAATAGTATGTTACGGTATTCTTATATGACGTTACGATACAGATCTGATAGCGATGGTACTTGAGAACTATAAGTTTACATTAGTGTTTCATAATATTATATATTAATTTGTTGTTTCGTAAATACTGTTTTGGAATACCTATGCCTTTGTTTTTCTAATAAAGCAACGCATTCATAATGCATACAAAATACAAAATAGCTTGTTTAGTGTTATAACGTACGATACAGATCTGATGTGCGATGAAATGTTTTTGTCTTTTGTGCTCTCATCCTTTACTTGATAAATATATTTAGATGACATTAGTGTTGCTGATAATTATTTGTTGACCTACAGAAATGAGATCTCTCTCTCTCTCTTTTTTTTTTTCCTTTTATGGTAGCATACAGTAATGAGATCTCTCGTGTTTTCATTGTTTCGTATATATTGTTTGGGAATAGCGATGCCTTTCTCAACGCATAGCTCGCAGCTTTTTTAGACGAAAAGCTGATTTGTAAACCACTCAAAACTGTTTAATATATTATATATTTGCCATTTTTTAGAAGGATTTAGCAAGTAAAAAATAAATCAATAAATATACGAGGGAAGTGCATAATCCGGAGGGAAGTGCATCAGGATATATGTCATGCCATATCAACTCCATAGTCATTATCCTAATATGTCAATTTCCCATGTAACACCTGTTTTAGTTCCTTGCAACGTAGGAATTGTTAAGCGTAGATATGAATAACATGTAACAACTAAATATTGACCTTTCATTATTATAAATTAATATAGATATGGCTAATAATTATTAGAAGGGGAAAACTCACATAAGTGTTTTTTGTTGGTACCTTATATTTTTACTAAATTCTATCAAATTATTAGTCTAAAGAGGTATATTTTGGTAAATTCCATCCTGCGTATGCTTCACTTGCATGGGATGAATATGTGTTCGGGGAAGATTTTGATGTGCAGGAAGACAAGGCTAAAAGAACCACTACACAACTAATTGGGAAAAATAAGGTTCACATCTATAGTCCATCTTTCGTAATATGTACACATCAGGATAATAGTGGTTTTACTAACAACGATAGGAATAGAGAAAGCTTTTATGGGGCGCAGTAATAAGATAGGCCCACGACTCTATTATCCTGTTGAGTAATGCTATACGTATATAGTTTTTTTAAAATTTTGTATCCCAAGTCCATTAAATGATTATACTTAAACTTGGGGAACAATATTTTAGTGCACGGGGGACAAAACTTTTGTATGTATAGACTTTTCCGTTCGTACATCATTCTCCCCGCATAATAAGTCGTCACGTAAAACAATGTGTCCTTGTCTTGGAGTTGGGGCAGCTATGCCCATATTTGCGCGAAGTGATATCTCACCCTGTGCGCGAAGTGATATCTCTCCCTCAAGATTTCATCAGCACAATCAAAAGGTTAGACATGGGATGAATGTGGGCATTTTTCTAGGGCTAAGGTTCGTTAAGTTTAATTATGGACTCAAAAGTCAATCAACAAGTCAATCTCATACGGTTTATAAGACAAGACTATAATGTAAAATCATATTCAAAGTTTATAACTATAACCCTCGCGATGCTCCTTCAAGTAAACTATAACCATATCTCCTTGTTGAACTAAGAGTAACCCCGCAACAAGCCTTAACATGCTCTCTGTCCGAATAATAAACCCATTGACTCACAATTGTTAGAATCTTGAAGTTGTCCAGATAATCAATTGTCATTGAGATCGCATAAACTCAAAAGGCCACATATATAACACCATGAATGAGCATTTCTCCAACATGGGACAAGTGCCTCGCCTCCAAACGATAATATAATCAAATATTATTAAAAAGAAAAAGAAAAAACAAAGGGGAGCGAACTTGTCCAAAAACGGTCTCAAAAGTTCAGTCTGCACATGAATGCTGCCACAGGGGCAATTCGAACAACGTGACTACTCGTATTGACACCCTTTCATTTTGATTGTCTTGGGAAGCATGTTGGTAACCTAACATGTCTTCTCACATAGGAATCGAAAACCTGTACTTCACCCTGCTTTCATTACACAGAGTTCTCCATGCACATCCTCCTACTCTTTTCTTAGGTGTAGGCAGCACTTGGTGCCATGGTTTCCAAATCGCTGCTCACAACGTTTAGTGACTTTCCTTTTCAACTCCTCGTGTTCGATGTGTGTTTAATAATAGTGGGGAATGTGGTCCATAAAACCCATGTACGAGTTTGGTACTACTTTGACCGCTTGCTAAATATCATGTAATGTAAAACACTATAGAATCAACGAAGATGACCGTTGTGGATGGAGCTCTCGCATAGGCTAGAGCTGGTATCACTCCCCCTAGTAACAAAGTAGGAATTTGAATGACCATCATGAATGCTAGATCATACACTTCCACTACCAGCGTTGACCCAAAATATGGAAAATGTTCATTTCAACCACGCTACACAATACCTTATACAAAAGTCCAAATATAAAAAGACGCAACATTGTTTGTTGAGAATAAGGAACTATCTGTCTCCCGACGAACCAATTTTACAGGGTCAAGCAAGGGATTCAACCTACAAACTTGAGTTATCAAACCATTTCCTAAGCAACCCTGTGTTGCCATCGATTCTTCACCTCCCATCGTTCAACTTGTTCAACCCTTTAAATATTTGAATCTATACTTCAAAGGTATGTAGTGTTAATTCTGACATTGCATTCTTGAATTTTTTTTCATCGCTTATGACTGCCCAAAATTGCATCTTAGCTATCCTTATTTGGCTACCACTTCATGTGTGATGATTTGTCTCTTGATTTGTAATTTATGGATTGCTAACCTTTTGTAGACTGTGTGGGCCTTTGCCTGTTTTTGATTTTTTGGTCTATATGCAAGCCGGGGAACCACAAAAGAAAAAAATAAACACTATGATGAATATATATTGGGTGCATTGTGTGTGAAGGAGAACGTTGAGCTTTTAAGAACATACCTTTAGTTTGGTATTTCTAGGCATACATTACACCCATCGTTAGTCTAGAAAATTCTATTCTTGAAATATGAAAGAGCTTTTCATTGTGAAGTACAAATTGCAAAATTTCCTTTAGTCACAATTCCAAATAGATATGTTCTTGATTCAAAAAGCTAATTCTTTTGTGTTTCTGCCAATTGCTCATTATTGATACAAAGTGTTATATTTTTTTCTAATCTTATGTTTGCATAAACAGCAATAATTATCAGGAAGATTAAACTGATAATTTAAGTTTTGTGATTCAATAATTGATGAAATTTTGCATAATTTTCCAAATCATTTATAAATATTCTTCTCAAAATGTCTGTCCACACCAACTTTTGATAGTTTGAATGCCAACTGCTAATTTACATGGCTTTTCAAAATTGGTGCATCTTCATGCACTAGTGAGTGGCAAGACTATTTTTTGCATGTTTGTAGCTTTTCCCAGGCAATTGATGTAAACACAAGGTGCAGTAGTTGAGATGCGCCGGGTGTGTGGGTTTTTTTCCCAAGCACAAACTTCCAAAATTTCCTCTATTGTAATATAAACTTAACTGGAGCTCAAAATTTTCTCATAAATTGGCAATAGTCCTTGATACCTATTTTTCAAGCATCATTGGAGATTCTCATAAGTGAAAGTACATAGGGTCATGAGAATATTCAAAACTGGTATTTGGATATGGGAGTTGTGTCTGTTAGCTTTTGAATCAAACTAGTTGTTAATGGTACTCAACTGTTAAGTATGTCGACATTTTGTATTGAATGTACTAATACAGAAGAAAATATATTACAAACTGATACATTTTGCATTACTCCTTTGTAGCTGTTTTATCATATATGCTATGCTTGCTATACATGCAGGAAGGAGCGTGAATTTAAGGTCACAATAAGATTCGCTGCCAAAGCTGATATTCATCATCTTCAGCAGTTCCTGCAACGTAGACAACTGGATGCCCCACAAGAAACTATACAGGCATTGGATGTAGTTCTGCGGGCAACACCATCAGAAAAGTGATATTTCCATTTGACATTTTATTTTTATTTTTTTCCCTGAAATTTATTTTCTTTTCATCCCTCTCTCCCACAAACAAAAAATAAAAAATTTAGACATACTAGTGTTACACTGTTAATTAGAGAAAGAAGATGAGTTACATATATCTCCAAATGGAACATCGTAAGTTTACTAAATTGAAGTGTTTGATTTCAGTTATGAGATTGTTGGAAGGTCCTTCTTCTCTTCCGGTTTTGGTAAAGGTGAACTGGCAGATGGACTACAATATTGGAAAGGATATTATCAAAGTCTCCGCCCAACACAAATGGGGCTCTCCCTTAACATTGGTACAAATCCCCACACACCATGTTAGACCTTGTAGTCCAAAAAGGTTATAGCAAAAGAAAGGAAAAACTATACTATAACATTTTGTACCTTTTAATACTATAATTTTTTGTTCCTTTAATACTATATCCTTCACGACAATGATGTATTTTTTGCACATACACTGACTGAACGTTGCCATTTACAGATATGTCTGCCAGAGCATTCTATGAGCCCATTCTGGTTTCGGAATTCGTTGCAAAATATTTTAACAGAGATCTGGGAAGGCCTCTTTCTGATCAGGACAGGATTAAGGTATTTTACACTAGTAGCTTTTAACATTTTGAATGCAAAAAGTATACCTAAAAAAGAAGTCCCCTTTTGGCTCAGGGTGGGAAGAGTGAAATTTTTTCGAACTCAGAAATTTGAAAAAAAAAATTGTTTATTTCACTCCAAACCTTATGTTATAATCTTAACATGGTGAAATGTGACCTATTGTATTATTAACATTAATTTGGTAAACTATCTTGACCATTACATTTTTATTGTTTTTGATTTCCAGGTGAAGAGAACACTGAAAGGTGTTAGAATTGAACTTAATCATATGAAATCTGTGAAATATCAGAAAATTACAGGCCTTTCTACCCAACCATCAAGCCAGTTAATGTAAGCTCTCTCTCTCTCTGTTTTTGTGTTGTTGTACTCTGGCATGTTTGCTTAGAGGGGGGCAACTTCATAGAGTACACTGCCTCAACTTAAATTCAACCTAAAAACAACTTACATGATCAGTAATTTCTAAGTATCCATGAATGTTGTCTATCGCCATTAATTCTACACAAACACAAAAGATTGGCAAAATAACTAACATAGCTGATGTGTCCTCATGAGATGTACTTAAACACACACCAGTACTAGAGAATTACTCTTTTATTTTTTGACTGTGCTGTCAATTTTTTTCTTTTGTTGTTACAGTAACAAGCCCCCCAACCCCAATCTTCTTAAACAGGTTTCCTCTCGATGAGAGTGGCACAACAATATCTGTTGCCCAATACTTCCGCGAGAAATACAGGATCTCCCTTAGATATCCTTCGCTGCCTGCCGTAAATGCTGGCACTGATGCAAAACCTATCTATTTGCCTATGGAGGTTTCCATTCATCACCACATTTGACAATCTTTGACACTGACACCATCCTTCCACTGATGATTTTAGCTTACAATTACCTCTTCTATCACTTTAGGTTTGCAAAATCGTAGAAGGGCAAAGATATTCAAAGAAGTTGAATGAGAAGCAGGTGACTGCCCTGCTCAGAGCTACCTGTCAACGCCCTAGTCAAAGGGAAGACAGTATAATGCAGGTATGATCACTTAACATAACTAGTTTCTATTGCCAGAAAATTCTACACTCAAAATTCAGTATAACGGTTATAACTTATGAGTACAAGGTGGTATCACAAATCAATCAAAAATCAGAAAATAGCGTTAAAAGAAAGAAAATACGAGTTTGAGGAGATATGTATGCTGTTATGTCATTCTTATAACCATGATACTTCATATTAATTCCTCTCTTAATTTTATACATTTTGTTGAACCATTCTTTCTACTTAACATTGATTGTGCTTGCAGATTGCAAGGAATAACAATTACAATACTGATAAGATTGCAAAAGTTGAATTTGGGATGCAAGTGAGGGTCGCACTTACTTCAATCGATGCACGAGTCCTTCCACCACCAACGGTATCCATTCCTACCTTAGCCAATTATGACTACATTATCTTTACGCTCCAAGTGATTTCGACTCTAACCTCCACTTTGGTGTTCCCAGATCAAGTATCATGAGACTGGGCGAGAGAGTAGGGTTGATCCACGAGTGGGGCAGTGGAACATGATTAACAAGGTGAATTATAATTTATACACATTTACATAAACATTTACAGCTGAAGTGAACTAAAAAATATTTTTAATGAATCTCTGTTAGATTTTTTTTTTCACCATATAATGTAGATAACATAAGTCGTTACGAAGATGTCTTTTCTCGTCACACGCTGAAAGAAATAAACTCATATAACCAATGTCTTGAAAAATTTCTAGTGTCTCTCCTCATCTGTCAAGGATCTTATGATGCTTTTGTTTAATTGTTATAATAGCCCACCATGATTTGGATTGAGCTTGTATTTCTAACACAAAAGACAATCTTTTTAGATTACAAGACTTGGATGAATTCATTTGTTTGTATTTGTTATATGGAATTAAAAAGAGGCAAAAAATGTGTTTACTTGTGTTAGTTGTGTAGTAGCAAGACTGCTATATGACCTGTTTTGTTGTTTGTGACCATGCAGAAAATGACTAAGGGTGGTACGGTGGACTCATGGTCATTTGTCAACTTCTCAACGGCAAGGACAGATACGGTGAACCAGTTCTGCCATGAATTGATATCTATGTGTGGCAGCAAAGGAATGGTATGCATTTCCCTTTCGTTCACAGCCCCTTTCCATAATTTAGACAACTCATGCTGCAATGCATGTGTGCCGAAAAATTTGATGTCTTAAATAGTTGATATAACTTGGAAACATGGGTGATCAGTATGTGTGCTTAGATACTATTATGACCATAATTTTCGAAGAACTCTAAATGGCTCAAATACACAGAAGAAAAATTTGTGCAAAAAACACATTTTGGTGTCTACTGTCCTGAAAATATAGCCTGCGTGTTCACTTCTATAATAGTGTATAGATGAAGACACTGATCGTTTAAATTCTGGGTGATAATTTTGAAAGGTTTTCAATCCGCGGCCGTTGGCTCCTACTCATTCGGCTAATCCTCGTAACATTGAGAATGTTCTCATAAGTATTCACACCCAGTCTACTGCAGAACTAGAAAGGATGGGGCTACCTGGGCAACAAAAACAACTTCAGTTGTTGATTGTAATTTTGCCTGACGTCAGTGGATCTTATGGTTAGTCATAAACACTTTTTTGTTATGTGAAACACGATGGTTGTTTTCTTAACTGGAAAGTTGATTCACTATCATGGTTACAATTATCACTCATGCACATTGGTTTCAGTGCATGATGAGAGAGAATGGTAACATGTGGCAATAATTATTGTGTCAATTATATTTTTCCTAATGATGGTATTTTCCTTCTCACAGGAATGATCAAGCGTGTCTGTGAAACCGAGTTGGGAATTGTTTCTCAATGCTGCCAACCAAAGCATGTATCAAGGATTAGTAAGCAGTATCTTGAGAATCTGGCTCTTAAGATCAACGTGAAGGTTTGTAACATTCCATATGTACTCAAATGATTTTTTGTCTTATATATTTTTACTCTTTTGTGCTGAAAATGAATGTTTTACTAGGTTGGAGGCCAGAATTCTGTTTTGCTCGATATGGATGAAAAAAGAATTCCATTTTTGACTGACCGCCCGACAATCATCTTTGGCGCTGATGTGACTCATCCACAACCAGGGGAGGAGAACTCTTCTATAGCTGCGGTATATTTTCTCAGCTGTCTTCAATTACGATCCTGTTTAGGATAGAAATTATGGATATTTTGAGTTTCGCCCGCCCTTTTTAGGGTTGTCTTTTGTTTAACCCCCCAAAGTAAATAATAAATATACATGTGTTACGCCTTTTAAATTTGGGGGTGTATCTCAAAAGCTTCCCTAAAAGTGAGTCTTAAGTTAAAACTACTTTGTAAATTATATTTTAGCAGACTTAGAATTGTAAAGAAAATTGCAAACTCTTACAGGTTGTGGCTTCGATGGACTGGCCACAAGTGACCAAGTACAGAGGACTGGTTTCTGCACAACGCTCTAGGGAAGAGATCATCCAGGATCTTCATCGGCAATATGAAGATCCTCAAAAGAAAATATTATACAAGGGCATGATTCGGTAAAGTTACAACATTTCTTGATGTTTCGGGGTAACAACAATAAACACACAATGTACAATAAAAAGAGAAGTTATCACACACAATGATATGGACTGTTACTTGACTGATGAAGCGGTAAACTACCCATTAAATCGCTAACATGTGATTTTGTCTGTTAGCTTTTTGTGCACCTTTTGCAAATTTAGCATTAATCTTGGGGCTAATAAATAATTCTTGTCCCTTTTTCATCCTTCATATGCATTTATGCAGGGATCATTTGCTTGCATTCTACAAATCAACTGCAATGAAACCTGATAGAATCATATTTTACAGGTATTATTATAGAAGGCTATTGTGATTTTGACCCCTGCAATTTGGGGTTGTTTTTGAGTTAGCCACGAAACGAAAGCAAAAATCTGAGCTCACTAGAAGTTATAGCGACACTTTGCTAGGGTCTTCTGCGACTCTTGGTGAAATTCTGTTACACATTGAAGGGTGCAATGTGCTATTCAAATATTGTTTACTTTTGGGGCAAACTCAGAACTGGACCTGAAAGTAGGGGTCAAAGTCGAAATAATTCTGCTCTCTAGTTCTGCATTGGACTAACATACTGCTTTTTGAAGTGCTGCTGATGCTTTTAATTATGTGACAGAGATGGCGTAAGTGAAGGTCAGTTTCATCAAGTGTTGCTGCACGAGGTAGATGCCATCCGACGGGTATGTGTCCTAGTACAACAACTTGATGCATATGTATTTTAAGCTTATGAATTATAAATTATATTACAAATTACGAAGTCATTTTTATGTAAAATTGGTTTGCAAGTTGACACAGCTCTTTTATAGTTTTTTGTTTACTTGTGGATGAATTTATTTTTTTAAGGCATGTTACTCAATACAAGAGGACTATCAACCTCGTATTACCTTTGTGGTGGTACAAAAGAGGCACCATACGCGCTTCTTCCCTGCAAATCATAAGGACCAGAATATGACCGACAGGAGTGGAAATATCTTACCAGGTTCATTATTTTCCACTCAAAAAAAATAATTATTTGATTGCCCTCAAATATTCTCATTGGGATATAATTTCATTCTCTCATCTGATCAGGTACGGTCATTGATACCAGCATTTGTCACCCCACTGAGTTTGACTTTTACCTCTGTAGCCATGCTGGCATTCAGGTAAACAAGTATACTTTTGTGCTCTTTTATCATCATTTGCGCTTCTGTTTTTCAATCAACTATTTTATGTATGCAAAATAGTATGCATGATTTTTAATGTATAATACTGTACGAGCAGGGAACCAGTCGGCCTGCTCACTACCATGTCCTATATGATGAGAACAGATTCACCCCAGATGCCATGCAAATGCTGACAAACAGTTTATGCTACACGTATTTTTTCTTCCAAACGTTTTTTTGAATTCTAAATGTCTTTGAAAGAATATTTCATACCACAGGTTTGATTCTAGTTTCGACTAAACAAATTTTATATTGTTTTATTTCAGGTATGCAAGGTGTACTCGCTCGGTGTCCATAGGTTTGTCCATGACCCGTTGGTTGTTTAAAATTTTGTTTAATGCGTCTTATCTTATATAATACAAGATGATACCTAATAATGGGAATTTGTTTGATAATTTACATTTGCAGTCCCTCCTGCTTATTACGCACATTTAGCAGCGTTTAGGGCTCGTTACTATACAGAGGGAGACTTATTGGATGCTGACTTGACTAGCAGTGGTGGTGGTGGTGGTGGTGGTGGTGGTGGAAAGGCCACAAGGGAGGGGGATGCAGTTATTCATCGGCTTCCTGACATCAAAGAAAATGTGAAGGTTGTAATGTTTTTTTGCTGAGTGAGGATATTTATCACTGTGTTCCTTTTAGTCCCGTTTCGTCTTTTACAGTACTAGAGACATGTTGCTTGGTTACTTTGTGCTCCAAGAAAAATTGGAGTAAAGTTTTTGTTTCCGCTGCTTGAGCAAAAATCGTGACATGGCTGCTATCTCTTAATTATCTTATTGCAATGAGAAAAACTGCGGTGTTAAATTTTTAAAACAATATGCTTGTTATTACAAAGTAGCCCATCTTTCATTCTTTGCACTATTCCAATGCTTGCTTTTTCTTGTTCGTTTTGAGGTTTTATAAAAGTGTTCAGCTCTCTAATGAGTACAATTAAAGCTTTGTTAAGCATTTAAGAGTATAAAAGATTTTGATGATTGATGATTTCGTTATGATTCTTGATTGTGTAATAATAATACGTATATTATAATTATTATTTTTCAAATATTAAACATTAGAATAAGGAGCTTATGCTACTGGAATTAGAAGCGAGGACCTTATCCACCTCTTAAAGTTAAGACTTCGATTTAACAAGTGTTCTATGACACCAACCCCTGAGATAAATGATAGTTTGATCATATTTTAAAGTTCATTAAATCATTTTCAATGACCTACCAAGAAACTGTGATTGTGAAAGTTAAAAAAATAACATTATATTAAGCAATCAAAATAGTGAATATCACCAACCCTGTTGCTACAAGGAAAAATAAAAGAAAATTCAGTAAATTTGAAGTTTTATATGTTTGTTCCTTTTTAATATTGGTAAAATTTCCTTTTGAGTGATTACTTGCAAAAATTACCATGGTAAGAAACGGGCCCTTATATCTTATTATGCACAACAATGTTTACGCTTGATCTCTAAATTATTAGGATTGCTTCAAAATAAACGTTTAAGCTTGTGAACAAAAATGGCTATGTGCAATGCGCATTACCTTACTGAGGTAAAAAAGGTAAACGCATTTAACACCACATATCAAACAAACCTTAACAAACCCCAAACCCCCACTTACAAAACACTCTCCCCCCCCCCCCCCCCCCCCCCCACCCCCCACACAAAAAAAAGCTCTCATCCATACAACCCCTTGACCAACCAAACAACCTTCTCTCTCTCTCTCTCTGGTAAACTAGGAAACCTTAGACTGAGGTCCCGTTTGTTTTTACCTCTTAAGTCTGAATCTGAACCATTCAGATTTAAGAGGTACCAAAAAGTGTTTGTTTTTTTAAATGATTAAGAGGTTAACGGTTATATTTGGCTCTTAATGATTAAGAGGTAAAGTTACGTCTGAAGTTTGAATCTGAAGTCTGAATTAGTCTAAATGCATTCATTCAGATGTATATTCAGACATAAAAACAAACATATTTTTCAGATTCAGATTTCAGACTTCAGATTCAGTCTTCAGATTTCAGATTCAGACTTTAGATTCAGATGAAAAAACAAACGCAACCTGAGAGCTTCGGCCCTCTTCCACTGTCGTCGCCACCACTATCTGAATTCCCTAATACCATCGTACCCCAACCGTTTTAAGAAAACTAAATATCCCCCCCCCCCCCCCCCCCACACACACACACACAAATCTGCTATAGCGAGCACCGCCGCCCCTCTTTCACCATCGTGACACACTCAACAATCGAAAAGAAAACTTTAAAATCTCCCTACCACCAACCCCATTCGCCATATCCACCACCGATAATCCCCCTTCCACTCTGCCATCACCATCATAACCCTATTAACCCTCACATAAAACCCATAAATCTCTCTAAATTCATCACTGCCTAAGATTCATAGCTATTGTAATATCCCATATTTATTGTATTACTTAAATGATTGATAAATGTGAGAATAAATTAATAATCTAAAATTAATTATTACTTGAGAAAATTGGTAATAAGTTAATGCATATTTAGATGATGATTAAATTTGCATGTTATGTGATTTGTGTCGCGTATTATATTTAATTAATCGGTGTAATTAATTAACTGGACTATATGCGATTACACGTAAAATAATTAATTGGATGTTATATTTTACGTTGTGAGGTATTACCGTGAGATATTAGATATTACCATTTAGAGTGGGCTCTAAAGTGATACGGATAACCGAATAAGTATTTTTATCATCTTAAGTTGAGCATGGGTGGTAGGTATACATACCTTTAGATTTAGTTTTGGGCTATTCTGAGTAGTATTTTGGGCTCGTTTGAGGGGCCGAAAATATGTCTATTATAAACATGCAAAAATTAGTATTTTTTAAGGGAGTTTAATCTCATCAATTAATTGTTTTACTCATAAAAACAAACCCTATAGCAACCTTAGAATTGTGGCAGAATCTAAGGAGGCTTTGGGAGAAGACGGAACTAAGGATCGAACGCATAGAGAATCCATCGTTCTTCGTTTCAAGCAAGAAATTTCTTACAATACCACTTTATAATCTGTAACTTATTTATAATTCATGTCCTCCATTTATATTCTGGGATGTGCATGTTTAAGATTTGAATCAGTTAATCTTAATCATGTTTCTATTTTGAACTAATTAAGATTAGTATTAATTAACCCTACATTGAAGACTTGTAATTTTAGAAGAGAACTCTGAATTGAATGATGTTTGTCATTGAATCTCGTTTGTAAGTTGAATCCCCATGTTAATTGAAAGATTGGATTTGGAATTGAAAGAGATATTAAACCCTTTTTCATGTTTATGGAAAACCAGGTTTAAATATGTGGACTTGAAGAATTAAACCCTTATATGACGTTTTGAATCTTAAATAATGGTTAGAAATCATTTAGGATCATGTACCCATGTTTAGTTTTGGTTTTGGCCTTGTTGGGTTGCTATTTTAGAGCTTTGAAACTCGTTAATGGAGGTTTTAAGTTGAAAATACGTTTTTGAGAATGAAATTGGTGATCATCACCAATCTCATTCGAATGAGATGGCTGGGTTTGTTCAAACGAGATCACTGGATTCATTCGAACGATGCTTGGGAGTCGTTCGAACAATGCTTGTGGCAGTGAATAGTTTGGCTTATAAGTTTGATGGTGGGACTTTTTCAAAATTGATTCGAGAGGTTGGATCTTTGTATACTTAAGAAGTGATCACTATACTAGTTAGGCTTATTAGAGTGTAAATCCATAGACTATAGTAGGTTAAATTTAAATAAGGTTGGAGGTTAATAAACTTTAATTAAGAGTAAAATCCGACGCTTGGGGTTTGGGTGAGTTGGGTAGACGAGCGAGCGAAGCGATGGCCCATTAGCATTTACATACAATGTATGTTGTGTGTGTGTGTGTGTATTCAAAATTTGTGTGAGCATACCACTACTCGTGGTGAATCTATCAGTCGGGGTTATTTTCAAATTTGGGATCGTGTACCACACACCTGGTTATTGGTGCAAGACGGTTTGTAGATCTTCGTGTTTGATCATACGTTCAGGATGGCCACCACTTCGCAACGAGAGAATGCTGATAGACTCGATCCATTGATAGGGTTTGGGTATGGACCCGTTGGTGGTGTTACTGCGTAGTGATCTTCCCATTACTATATTTGTGTGTTGTTTAAGCCCGTTAGGTGAGGGGCTCCTACGGACCTGTTGATAGAAGCATGAGATGGTCCTCAACTAAAAAAGATAATATAGTCTAGTGATGAATAATTTATTAATGAACCATACGTCACGGTCTATACATTATTGCATTAGGTGTATTCTTTTGCGGGTGACATTGCGAGAGTTGGTAATTGGGTTGTATTCTCACACATGCAGTTAGTTACATCTCTATTGCATGATGATTATTAGTTGTTTACTCATTGAGGTGGTAGCGGAGACTTGTTAGCATAGTTATGACTTGGGTTGGGACATGCTCGTAGTATTGCACTTAGTTGAGGGGTGAGGTACTTATTGCATGTGAGAACCGATGGGGTAACATCCTTATTGTAAATGAGTCGCATGATTATTTATTGCTGATATTGAAGATATTTCTTGCAACTTTAGGGCTTTGACTCAAATTATACAAAATGTTTTTCAAGCTTACATAAACAGACTTCAAAATCGCCTTTCCATTTGTTTAGCAGCTCTAGCTTCTTGATTCTAGCTTTGGTTGCTATTCCCTTTAATATTTTAGTTAAGTTTATTTCATATATTTATCTTGTGTCCTAATTGTTTTATTTCAATCAGTTGATTTGGAGTTGAGTTGTTTAGACTATTTCATTACTTTATTTATATCAGAGTTATTTATCGTTTTAATTATCGCATGTTGTGAATTCTTTTAAATTCACTCCTTTTTATTCATTGTTTGATGCTGAAAATGATATAAATTGTTTGACAAGCCATATTTTCGGTATATTAGCATGGTCGACTGTTATGCGGGAAATAAGAGTTGTTACGCTAGACTGAAAAATTGAAACAAATCAATATGGATCGACGAGCAAGGAGGTGGATCGTACCTGTGCGCGCGTGCGGGGGAGGCTTAACTTTTTAATTTATAATTTTAAAATTGAATATTAATCTAATTAAATTTATACCTTCTAATGAATATGTTAATCCATTTTTTGACTTTAGAAAAAAGTCACGTGCATGTGATTATTAGTTATTGTTAATGATAAAAGTAGATTGAAGAACTTTGTTAAATCTGTTTCACTAGTTTAAGAGCCGATTTGTAATTATTTATAGTTTAGGGGTTATTTAGAGACAATCAAAAAGCTAATGGGCTAAATGTGTAATTTATTTTATAAAACAACATTGTATACTACATTATCACATAATCAAATATAATATGGCATCCTCAAATTCACAAGTATGATATCAACCAATACTTCATATTATAATTTTTAAACCAGGTATTATACCTGGGTTCCACTAAGGTTGGAAAAAAATTAAAAACTTAAAACGAACAATCTCTTACTCAATAGATTTCATCATGATATCGTTCGAACGTGTTTTTACGAGCCTAAAATTTTTCTATCTATATTATGCTTGCCAGAGATTTAGGGTGCTTTTAAGCAAATAAGATATGGGGTGGTGAGTAATATTACATATTAATTAGCATGCAGGCCACGCGATGCGTGGCCGACTTTATCTAAACTGTATTATTTTAAATAAAAAGAAAATATTGAGATATCAAACATTTTAGCCCATGTTTTTATATTTAAGGATGAACATTTTAGCTCGTAAAAGAATAATTTTAATATATATGCTAAAGAATAACATGGATTCTTATATTGAAAGAAGAACATATTAACATACAAATCTATAAATATTAATAAATGGAATCAAAAGAAGATTATTTCCATAGTAAAAAATTCCACAATCATTCCCTCTTGCCCATCTATCATTAAATGGGTAACCGCTTGTCGGGTCTGTGTCCGAGTATAAAAAAATTTCACAGATTATCATATTCTTTCAATTCAAAATGAAAAAAAATCACCTCAAATTAAGTGAAGGGTACTAGTCATTCATGGTAACTTATAGATTCTAAATGCTGAGGGATAAGTTTTAATAATTTGAGATATATATTACAACCTCCAATGCTTAAAGCAATAGAGTAAAAGAATCACATGACTCATTTCTCTGGATATTACAACCTCTAATGCTTAAAGCAACAAAATTGAATTTAAAGTGGCTTATGCCTATTTAACACTTTAACGATCAATTAAATATTACAGAAACAAAACCTCACTTATTTAGAAATAATTTTTTGATATTCAACATAAAAAAACAAAGGCCATGCTTTAGAAATTATAGGTTTTCACGGTTTAGTCCCTTGACTAGACATTTTAGACGTTTTAACCTGGTCAAACAAATTTTAAACGATTAGGTCCACATAAATACCTTTGACGACATTTCATTCATTTTGTTATCATTGACCTAATCAGCGATTGACAACATTTCCAATAAGCCGGGATCTTCTCTTTCTTCTTTTCGCTTCTGTCAAACAGGTTTGTTCCCTCCAATAACTTATGATCTTATGATCTCTTTCCACTTCTGTTCAACTAGCTTTATTCTCTCAAAGAAAGAAGTTATCATTGTGTTCAAAGAAATCAATTCTTTTCGCTTTGTTTAATCTAGATTATCCTTTGCATTAATTCGATCATTTATAAGTTTATACCTATTATGAAGAAATGTTTTGCATGTCGATCAATTAAAATAGGTTGATGTATTTGTTTTCAATTAATCAGATCATTGTAATTGTGTAAATCATGTGCAAAATTTACACAATTACAATGATTTCATTAATTGACTCGAATATTGAATGAATGATTTGATTTTTTTTTTTATAAATTTATTTTAATTTTATATAAATATATTTTGACTTTGTGTTTTGATTTCGTAACAGGTTGTGTATGTATATGTTTTGATTGTGTGTTCATGTGTGTGTACTTTATGTATATACCTGTTGTTCATGTATATACCTCAAAGGATCATTATAGTAAATTACACTCAATTTGATATAAAGTACACGTGAATGTTGAACTTGATTAATTCTGATTTTTCCTTTTAACATTAATTTTACATAATGTTAATATGTGTTTACTTTGTTACTTTTGACTCATTACTAAATAGACTTGTCATGTATTAGATGGGCATGTGTTTATGGATTCGCGCCAGCAGCATTGACCAATCTCGATGTTTTACAATAGTAAAGTACTTTGTATATACATAAGCAAAAAATTACAATAAAGTACACGCAATTTGATTTAAAGTACACGTGATTTTGTAATGATTAATTCTCATTTATTTTTTGACATTAATTCTTCATAATGTTAATGTCCATTTACTTTGTTACTGTTGACTCATGCTTAATAGAGTAGTCATGTCTTTGTTGGCCATGTGTTTGTTGGTCTATGACAGTGACATTAACTAAACTTGAGCTTTAACAAAACCATTTTTCTGTTTTAATTTAATGCGGGTGATAATGGAAAGTTGTCGGATTGCCTGGTGTTGTTATTGGATAATATGTCTTACATTGAAATTTTTTAAGACAGCTCATTAGATTTAATATGCAATGAGTTATGTAGCAGGTTTATGGATTTGAAAGATGGATTTTTTTCATTGAAGTACGCCATTGATGATGAAAGTCAATTCATGTTGGTTTATGATAAAGATGTTCATTGTATGTTGCGGTCTCAAGTGATTCTCAAAGATGATTTTATTTCGATATATGTCTTTAATTCAATAGCTTTGGCGACTATTACAATTGAAGAAATGGTTGAATACGCGTATAAAATTCATGAAACAGTTGACCGTGGTTATACAAGTTATAAGAGGGTTGAATGCAGTGGTACAAGTAGATAAAGGGTAGACTATATATCATCATCCACTGCTATTGATATTAGTAGTGGATTTAAAAATTATGTTTATATTGGAGGTGTGGAACCGAGTACATCAAAAGTTTATCTCTCCAAAGATTGGAAGACGTATATTAGTCCTAAAGAGCAGTGTCTTAAAGGAGGTGTGGTTGAGTTTCGTGATAAGTTGCGAAAGTATGCTGTTGCGGTTGGTTTCAAGTATATATATTTGAAGAATGATAAAACTCGAGTAACAACATAGTGTTCTAAAAGGAGTACAGAGAATTACATGTGGCGAGTTCATGCTTTATTATTAACAGTAAATGGTTACTTTTATATAAGAAGTTTGAACAATGAGCATACTTGTAGGGGTGTATATCGTAGTCCATCAAGCAGAATGATGGACTCCAAATTGGTTTCGACGTTGCTTGGTGATGAGCTAAGGGATAAACCATTGCTAAGACCAATTGATGTAGTTAGAGATATGAAGAAGAACTATGGTCTTGATATAGGTTATCATCATGCATGGCATGGTAAACAGACGGTTGCTGCTGAGTTGCATGGTGATGAGAAAGTTTCCTATGCATTAAATTATAGGAAATTTCTATTGCAGTATAATCAAGGATCGCATTGCAATCTTGAATTCGAACCGGAGAGAAAATTATTCAAAAGAATTTTTTTAATGTTTGCAGGATCCATTGATGAATTTCAATATTGTAGGCTTGTTTTGTTTCTTAATTGTGCCTTTTTTAAGAGCATGTACCGTGGAACGATTTTTTCGGGAACAGTAAGGAATAGGAACAATGGTAAATGTGAAACATTAAAGTTTACTTTACAATATTATGCCTTTATTTTGGAATCTTTTGTATGTTCTTTCAACAGAATATAAAGTTAAAGTACATGCATGAAATGTATAAAGTACACGTGAATATATGTGTGTACTTTATGTATTACACGTGTAATTTGAGGTCTATTTTTGTTATTTGCATATAATCCAAAAGTACGCACATTAGATAAAAGAGTACATGTGAATTTCTATGCTATGTCACGTGTACTTTGTAATGTCATGTGTGTACTTTAGGATTCCTTGTTTGTTTTGGGCCAACAGTTCAAAGTACACGTGAAATCATGTTTACACTTTGTGTACTTTGTAATATTTTGCGTGTATTTTGTGATTCTTTATTTGGTATGTTCAAATGAAATAATAAATTACACCCATATATATTAAAGTACAAGATTAATATGTTTATACTTTACATTTGTGTATCCTATCAGTACAAAATATATTTATTTCACTTGTATATCCTACGTGTTTATTGGTCCGCGCTAGCGGCACCATTTTTGGAGTTCATCATAGAATTTGTATGTACTGATATATTTTATTATAATTTCATACCTTTATCCTCTTGCATATGCAATTGTTGATTCTGAGACGGAGGATAATCAGATGTTATTTCTCATTAATTTGGATGATGCAATAGCTCATCAAGATCAAAACATCTCATTCATATCTGATCAGAACAATGGTCTTATTGAAAGTGTTTCTAAGGTTTTTCCAATGTCTGCACACTCCTACTATAAACATCATTTACAGGGAAACATAAATAAGAAAATACGGGGGAGTGGGAACTTCCGAAAGAATATCGTTTAAGATTTCATGCATTGTGCATATGCTGTAACAGTTGATGAATTTCAGAAGAACATTGATGACCTGAAGAAGGAAAATGGAGTTGTTGTAACTGATTTTCTTTGTAGTTTGCCTCCGGAGAATTGGTCTAGTGCATATTTCACTGACAAACGTTATGGTGAAATGGCATCAAGTGTTGCAAAATCATTCAACTCTTAGATCCTAGAGGAAAGGTATTTATCAATAATTAATAGGATGGACAAAATGAGGATCAAGATTATGAATTTCAATGCAAACAAACTTGTTGAATTTGAAACATAGTCAAAGGAGTTGTGTCCTCATTTTGATAAATTACTGACTGAAATTGGAAAAAAATAGACATTGGAGTATTAGTCGCTCAAGTAAACATGTATTCGAAGTTCATTCAGATGTGCGGGCCACAGTTGACTTAGAACAAGGAATTTTCTCTTGTAAAAGTTGTCAACTACAATGCTTTCCATGTTCACATGATGCTTCTGTCGTACAGAAGATGGGTGGAAGTATTTATGATCATACTAAGAATTATTATAAGAATTTGTTTCTACAAAAAATCATACTCATCGCCTATAGTTCTTTTCATGATTTGATGTCCTTAAATATTCCATTACCTGAAATCAAGCAATCCTTCCTTCATTAACAAAGAGACCGACATGGAGGCTGAGAAATAAGAGAATATAATCTATTAGAGAGGTCATAATAAGATAAGTTACTTGCTCTAGGTGTAGTAAAACGGGTCATTGTAGGTCCACATGTAAAGAATCAATTTTATTCCTCTTAATATTGCTTAATTCATTCATTTTAAAAGTAGTTTTAAATAAAATCAATGAACATTCACATTTGAACAAATTATTGTAATTTTATTATTTAGTGTTCATTTTTGTATTATTTGTTTAGGAATGGGATCAACACAAAGTACACGCATATTTTTGTACAGTACACGCGCATTGTAATGGCCAAAACCATTTTATAAATGAGTGTACTTTATGAAGTACACGCATTTAGAAAATGATTTTGGTCCGTATAATCTGCGTGTACTTTATATATTGAATAACTTATAATTTCTATTTGTCACTTTTATTTATGTATTATTGCATTTACTTTAGATTTATTTTAAGGGAAAGTACTCTTAGGTCCCTCATAAACAAATTTTAAACACAAAAGGAATTTTGACAAATTTTAAATACTTAGGTCCACTATTTCTCTTCTTGTAGAAGTCCACGCTAGTGGCATAACAAGTGGACCTAGTAGTAAATTATTCTTAAATGTTTAAAAATTATTACCAAGGGACCTAATTGTAAATTATCCTTTATTACGTTTAAAATTGGTCATTACATGTCTACATGTAAAGAACCCATTTGATTACGCTTAAAATTGTTGAATTCATTCACTGTAACCATTTGGTTGAATAAATTATTTAATAACACAATTGTTTAGAATAAAATGAATGTAATTTTAGTGTTTAGTTATTAGTCTCATGTTTATTTTTTTGTATGGCAGTTCAATAAAATACACGTATTATTTAGAAAGTATACGAAATCAATTTTCCTAAAGTTCATGTGTACTTTATTAACTTTGTCTATACTTTACACTTTGTACTCTTAATTATGATTGTTGAATAATTCCTTTTAACTTTTTGGTTGAATAAATTATTTAATAACCCATTTTTTAGAATAAAAGAATTTAATATTATTGTTTAGTGTTTAGTCCTATTTTTTTTTTTTTTTTTTTGTATAGCAGTTTAGCAAAGTACACACATTTTTACAAAAATACACCAAATCATTTTTCCTAATGTTCATGTGTACTTTATTAAATTTGCGTGTATTTTACATTTTAACACTCTGCGTGTGAATCATGGTTCGAGATAACACTATATTATGTAGGTTTTAGTGTATGATATAAGTCACAAGACATGCATAAAAGATGTAAAATGTTTATTAAAATAAAAAAAAGTACAATTTTTGACATAACAAAAGCTGAAAAAAATAAAGAAGACTACTAGTTGGGAAGGTTGTTAAAGGCATTTGTGGCATCACGAAAAGAGTCAATTAAATTCGAGTAGGCTCGAATTTGTTCTTCCATGACAGCTATAAGACCTTCATGGTAAGCCTTCTTCTCCTCCAGCTGACCAATTTTCATTATAACTGATAATACGCAAATATTGCGTATTTCATCCTTCGAACCGACGCATTTTAGCCCCCTCGGGGATCTTATTCCCTATATTTATGATCGTTAACAAGACAACCTCGAATTTCTACGTTAACATGTTTTGTAGGGGTCAATCGAGCTTTTATAGGTATTTGGATGCTAAATGTGAAGTTCGGATGCATTTCGCTCGATTTTCGTACGCGATCGCACGTTCAAGGGCATTTTAGTCAATTCACATTTTTGGCACCTGGCACGTTCAAGCTTCGCGTGGCCGCAAACAGTGCGCGATTCTGATTCAGAAGGAAGAAGTTACGGGAGTTTCAGTGGAAGAGAAATCCAAACAACCAAAACAGGACGCTTCCTTGGCTGAGACCTGCTTGATCGATCGATCGATCAAATGGATCGATCGATTGATCCTTCAATTTCATCATTCGAGCTGAGGTAGTGGGCTATGATTTTCAGCATCGAACGATCGACGGTTTGGGTCGATCGATCGATCCCCTATTTTTATTAGATATTTTGCTTTTCTTTTCTTTCTACTTTTCTTTTATTCCAATTACTATATAAAGAAATTTTGTTGTAAATATCATATATTACGATTTAGAATAGATTTTAGGTTAGTTTAGCTTAGGGTTTGGGAGTTGAGCGCTCTTTCCTTATTCCTTATATGGTGTGACAACATTTGGATTTGTAAGATTGTACTTTCATCATCCTCTCCATTAATTTAACTTTTATTTCATTCATTCTTGCTTTGATTAATTAAAATTACATGCTTTCATAATTAGTTTACATGCTTTGATTTACTTGCTTTCTAGGTAGCTTTACCGCGTTTATTTACCGCATTTTTAACATGCTTTCTAGCTAATTTAAATTAGGTTGTGTTTGAATGGAACTCACTCGGGTTGACGCGTTGCTTTGCTTTGGTGATGGTGTTTACGGGTCTATTTTGGGCGCGTTGTTCTAGTTATTGCACATAGAACATTTAATGGGGCATATTATGTATGTCACGTGCTTACGACCTTGCCTGCGCAATTTTTGGGGTATTTGTTGACGCCAAAATCTTATTAGGCTTTTATGCAAATTTAGGGGCGTGACAACCCTTGATTCAATTAACTGTCGAAACGAGATACATTCTAAATAACTCGTCGACCCATGTATCCATTTTATATAAATTAACTCGGGTGAGGATATTCGATGCAACCTATAGTTTTTCTCGCTTTGTTAATCTAGTTTAAATACCCTTGCCTAGAATAATCATTTCCCTTTTATGCATCTTTTCCTTTTTAGTTTGTAATCACCTTTTTCCCTTTTATTTTGGAGTATTAGATCCTATAAATTCTAGCATCTCGTCCCTGTGGATTTTCAATACGCGACTTACCGTTGTGCTTACCTCGCAAGTGTAGTCATAATTTAGGTTTGTTTGTATTATCGCGATGAAACTAAAACAATGATCGTTCCCTTACTCAAGCACGCATTTCAAGCGGGTAGTCAAAATGGCACCGTTGCCGGGGATGAGTTTATTTTAGACTTTATTTGATTAAGTAATTCATAGTATTTCCTTTCTATTTGTATTATTTGCTAATATTTTTGCAGGACTTCCATATTTGAGCACTTAGAAACGCTCGAATTTTTCCCATGCGCACCTACTTTGTGGAATTCGCCACTTCGAGCCATTTTGGGGGTAAGCAAGCCTTATTCCAATTCTTTCGGTAATCATTGTTATCATTCTCAAAATTCTCGCAAACCTATGACTTTTGGTGAATACTTAGAAGCCCAAAGAATTTCAAATTCAAATATGACTTTGGGCGAGTATAACGAAAGTTAAAAGTTAGGTTATTGGAATTTTGATGACGATGATAATGATTTTGGGCCTTTACCTCCTTATAATAGGAATTTTGAAACGAATTGCAATAGTTTTCAAAATTCCTATAATAATGAGTTTTCGTTTAAGTCTGATGGTAATTTTCAAAGTTCCCATTTTCATGGATTCGCACCTCGACCTATGACATTCGGTGAGGGCTTGCATATGTATGAGAATGAGAAAATTGAAAATCGTCATCAAAAGAAAATCGTTGTTGGGAACATGAGTTAGATTTATTATTTGAGTCCGACGACGATTTTACTTCCGAGACATTTAAAGTCGATGAATGTTTTGAACTAAATGAGGACTTTGTGCCTACTTTGGAACAAACCATTCTAGACTTTTACCATTGCATTATAGATATTGAAAGTGAGGACGATAATGACGTAATATCTATTTGCAATGAAATGATTTCTTCTTTGGCCCCCAAAGAAGAACATTTCATTGAAAATGATATTATTTCATTTGAAAGTCAATCTTCATGCGATGATGATTCATCTCATGAGTTTGAATTTCTTTCATCCCCATTTTCACTCTCTATTATGATACCGTCACAAGTACCCGATGATTCGGTTTCAAACTTTAATGTTTTAAACCTTTTCACCGATGAGGAGTACTTGCTCGAGTCGCCTTCCACGATCGCATTTGTGCCTTCGTGTGCGAGTGAGAGTGAAAAAAAGAAAGTAGTGAAAAAAGTGATTAAAAAGAAAAAGCAAAAAGCAAAACAAAACAAAAGAGAAAAATGAGAAAAAGAAGAAAAGAAAAGAAAGAGAAAGTTGTAAATGTTGTATATAGTGTTCAATAAGCTTTGATTACTCTCTCCAATGATATTTCTAATGCTTGTTTGGAACTTGGTTTCCAATTTTGATATTTCCCGCATCTTCGCATTATCCCTAGTTTTCATTCCGAACATTTTGAATCTGTACATACATTCCTTCATTTCGTACCCTAGTCAAACCTACATTACAACCTTATTAAAGTCCTATGTGATCTTAGGTTGATGTAATTCAAAAGTCATAATAGTTTTGATAATCTGTGAAAATACATTTCGCCTCCTTTAATGAGCGGTATCCTTTCATTGAGATTACAGTTTTTCATTTTATATATAGCGTTCTTCATGTGTGCGGCCTAGTTTCCATTTATATTTACTCTTTATGCCCGCATGTTCCGTGTGTTAACTCCCCGTTTCGAGTTAATTCACTTGATGAGCGTAATGCCTGTGAGGATTGAATGTATGCTTGCTTTAATGTTTATCCGGTTTATATAAGTTTTTTGCCAAATCATACTTTGCATGTTCTCGCTCCCCCTCCCACATTTTAAAGTTTCAATTCTATGAGGTGCATTCTATAATGTTAATGATTTGGACTTTTCTTTGAATTCATTCAATGTGCTAATAATGCGTATGAAATCTTATTCGCTATTGTTGGACTTTTCGCATATTGGGTTGGGCATATTTCGAGGAAACCATGTGATGTTTGTGGGTATCATCCCTGAAAACCCTCACGAGACGACACTCATCCACTAGGGTGACCTAGGGGTTTAACGGCTTATTGCATAAGCTAAATGCAATCGAATCGCCCGCGAAAGTGGCCTTTTGCTTTTATACCGTACTGTTGTACTTATCCTGCTTTTGGTTTGCTTGTAGTTCTTGTTGCATCATATTTCATTGCTAAGGACTAGTAATGTGTAAGTTAGGAAGTGTGATAATACGCAAATATTGCGTATTTCATCCTCCGAACCGACGCATTTTAGCCCCCTCGGGTATCTTATTCCCTATATTTATGCTCATTAACCAGACAACCTCGAATTTCTACGTTAACATGTTTTGCAAGGGTTAATTGAGCTTTTATAGGTATTTGGATGTTAAGTGTGAAGTTCGGACGCATTCCACTCAATTTTCGTACACGATCGCACGTTCGAGGGCATTTTAGTCAATTCACTTTTTGGGAACCTGTCCCATTATCTTCACGAAAGTTGTAGCCCTTCTCGCAAGCTTTGCGTGGCTGTGAACGGTTCACAATTCTGATTTAGAACGAAGAAGTTAAGGGAGTTTTAGCAGAAGAGAAATCGAAACAACCAAAACAGGAGGATGCCTTGGCTGAGACCTGCTTGATGGATCGATCGATCGAAGTCAATCGATCGATCCTTTAATTTCATACTTCGAGCTGAGACAGTGGGCTATGATTTTCAGCATCGATCGATCGACGGTTTGGGTCGATCGATCGATCCCCTGTTTTTATGAGATATTTTGCTTTTCTTTTCTTTTTTCTTTTCTTTTATTCCACTTACAATATAAAGCAATTTTGTTGTAAATATCAGATATGAAGGTTTAGAATAGATTTTAGGTTAGTTTAGCTTAGGGTTTGGGAGTTGAGAGCTCTTTTCTTCTTTCTTATTTAGTGTGACAACATTTGGGTTTTTAAGATTGTACTTTCATCATCCTCTCCATTAATTTAACTTTTATTTCATTCATTCTTGCTTTGATTAATTAGAATTACATGCTTTCATAATTAGTTTATATTCTTTGACTTACTTGCTTTCTAGGTAGCTTTACCGCGTTTATTTACTGTGTTTTTAACATGCTTTCTAGCTAATTTACATTAGGTTTTGTTTGAATGCAACTCACTCGGGTTGACGCGTTGCTTTGCTTTGGTGATGGTGTTTATGGGTCTATTTTGGGTACGTTGTCCTAGTTATTGTGCCTATAAGATTTGACGGGGCGTATCATGTATGTTCCGTGCTTATGACCTTGCGTGCATAATTTTCGGGGTATTAGTTGACGCCAAAATCTTATTAGGATTTTATGCAGATTTAGGGGCGTGACAACCCTTGATTCAATTCACTGTCGAAACGAGACGCATTCTAAATAACTCGTCGACCCATGTATCCATTTTATAAAAATTAACTCGGGTGAGGGATATTCGACCCAACCTATAGTTTTTCTCGCTTTGTTAATCTAGTTTAAATACCCTTGCCTAGAATAATCATTTCCCTTTTATGAATCTTTCCCTTTTTAATTTGTAATCACCTTTTTCCCTTTTATTTCGGAGTATTAGATCTTATAAATTCTAGCATCTCGTCCCTCTGGATTTTCGATACCCGACTTACCGTTGTGCGTGCCTCACAAGTGTAGTCGTAATTTAGGTTTGTTTGTATTATTGCGGTGAAACTAAAACAACGATCGTGCCCATACACGAGCACGCATTTTATGGGGGTAGTCAAAATGGCGCCGCTGTCGGGGATGAGTTTGTTTTATACTTTATTTGATTTAATATGTCATAGTATTTTCTTTCTATATGTATTATTTGCTAATATTTTTGCAGGACTTCCACATTTGAGCACTTAGAAATGCTCGAATTTTTCCCGGTCGCACCTACTTTGTGGAATTCGCCACTTCGAGCCTTTTTTGGGGTAATCATGTCTTATTCCAATTCTTTCAGTAATCATTTTTATAATTCTCAAAATTCTCGCAAACCTATGACTTTTGGTGAATACTTAGAATCCCAAAGAATTTCAAATTCAAATATGACTTTGGGCGAGTATAACGAAAGTTAAAACTTAGGTTATTGGAATTTTGATGATGATGATAATGATTTTGGGCCTTTACCTCCTTATAATAGGAATTTTGAAACGAATTGCAATAGTTTTTTAAATTCCTATAATAATGAGTTTTCGTTTAAGTTTGATGGTAATTTTCAAAGCTCCCATTTTCATGGATCCGCACCTCGACCTATGACATTCGGTGAGGGCTTGCGTATGTATGAGAATGAGAAAATTGAAAATCGTTATCGGGAAGAAAATCATTGTTGGGAACATGAGTTAGATTTATTATTTGAGTCCGATGATGATTTTGCTTCCGAGACTTTTGAAGTCAAGGAATGTTTTGAACCAAATGAGAACTTTGTGTCTGCTTTGGAACAAACCATTCTAGACTTTGCCCATTGCATAATAGATATTGAAAGTGAGGATGATAATGACGTAATATCTATTTGCAATGAAATGATTTCTTCTTTGGCTCTAAAAGAAGAACATTTCATTGAAAATGATATTATTTCATTTGAAAGTCAATCTTCATGCGATGATGATTCATCTCATGAGTTTGAATTTCTTTCATCCCCATTTTCACTCTCTATTATCATACCGTCACAAGTACCCGATGATTCGGTTTCAAACTTTAATGTTTTAAACCTTTTCGCCGATGAGGAGTACTTGCTCGAGTCTCCTTCCACGATCGCATTCGTGCCTTCGTGTGTGCCGCCTCCCGTTTCAATTTTAAAATCATTGGGAGGATATTCGGCTTTTCTCGGTCCCCACTTGTTTTTGTCACCCGTTCAATCCAAACCCCCCATCATCCCTCCAAAACTTTTAATTGGCGATGGTTCATTTCTTCCGCCTTACACATGCCTTCCGTTGTTAAAACGGAATTCATATTTTTTGGAAGGCATGCTTGTATGTGAGAGTACACCGGTTATCCTCCAAAGTCAAATCGTTTTCACGGTGGACCCTCAGCTATTTAGACTTCTAGTGTATAGTTAATGTGAGGCCTAAATAGTAGGTTGTATATAGTTAGCTTTTTATTCTTTCTTTTTTTATTTTTTTCTTTCCTTTTCAATTTAGTCTAGTGTAATTAGTTAACTTTTTCTTATTTGTTTTTGCTATGCTCGGTACTAACTTGTTTTTGTATATTCTTTGGACTTGTTCTTGTGGGGATCGCTCCAATTTTGCGTAATATCGCTATTTTCCTATCTTTAACTTGGTTCTTAATTCACATTGAGGACAATGTCAGGTTTTAAGTTAGGGGGTGTGGGATATTCTATCCATTTCTTTATTTAGTCCATGTTTTTGCTCACATGTTAGTTACTTAGTATGCTTTTCTTAGAAAAATTCAAAATTTTCAAAAATATTTTCTTTCTTTTTTCTCCTTTTTTGAGTATTTTGTCTTTGTTTCCGATGATAAACTTTAATAATTGCCCGATCCAATAGGCAACCCAATTATGCAAGTTCTCCATTTTAGAAGTTATTATACTTTAGTCTCAGTTATTGATATTTAGAATAACTTCACGAATTAAACTTTAATCCCATGAGCACATGCAGTTTTATTGTTCTATTGATTTGGTTTAAGATTTTTATAACTCGGTAATCTTTTGTTGCATTGTATATACTTACACCGAGTAAGCTTTTTACTTTACGTCGTTTGTGAGTGTTATACATTATTCTTTTCTCATTAAAAACGTTGAATTCGTTGGTAATCTCACTATTCTTTCATTTGATCGTTTATTAATTAAGTTCATATTTGAAATGTGTTACTTGATCATGATTTTCATATATTATTTTGATTCGAGAATTGCGTAAACTTTTGGAAATGATCATAGGCCATCTTTGTTATATCACGCATATTGACCTTGACCTAACCTTATATGTTTACCCTCGTTAACCCCTTTGAGCCTAAATATAGCCTTTCGTTTCATAAACCAAAATCCCATAACCAACTCCAAATTGGAGTTATAAACCATACATACACCTTCCATACCTTTGTTTGGAATGTTAGTTGGGATTGAATGTTGTTGTTATGATGTCAGTTGCAATTTAGGCATGTGAGAGTGAGATAAGTAAAAAAAAGAAAGTAATGAAAAAAGT
The DNA here is from genome assembly GCA_949130495.1 of Sambucus nigra. NCBI lineage: Eukaryota > Viridiplantae > Streptophyta > Magnoliopsida > Dipsacales > Adoxaceae > Sambucus > Sambucus nigra. Next base: position 445,023,841 of record OX422218.1, on the reverse strand, counting down.
GATTAAAAAGAAAAAGCAAAAAGAAAAACAAAACAAAAGAGAAAAAGAAGAAAAAGAAGAAAAGAAAAGAAAGAGAAAGTTGTAAATGTTGTATATAGTGTTCAATAAGCTTTGATTACTCTCCCCGATGATATTTCTAGTGCTTGTTTGCAACTTATTTTCCAATTTTGATATTTCCCGCATCTTCGCATTATCCCGAGTTTTCATTCCGAACATTTTGAATCTGTACATACATTCCTTCATTTCGTACCCTAGTCAAACCTACATTACAACCCTATTAAAGTCCTATGTGATCTTAGGTTGATGTAATTCAAAAGTCATAATAGTTTTGATAATCTGTGAAAATACATTTCGCCTCCTTTAATGAGCGGTATCCTTTCATTGAGATTACAGTTTTTCATTTTATATATAGCGTTCTTCATTTGTGACATGTGTGCGGCCTAGTTTTCATTTATATTTACTCTTTATTCCCGCGTGTTCCGTGTGTTACCTTCCTGTTTCGAGTGAATTCACTTGATGAGCGTAATGCCCGTGAGGATTGAATGTAAGCTTGCTTTAATGTTTATCCGGTTTATATAAGTTTTTCGCCAAATCACACTTTGCATGTGCTCGGTCCCCCTCCCACATTTTAAAGTTTCAATTCTATGAGGTGCATTCTATAATGTTAATGATTTGGACTTTTGTTTGAATTCCTTCAATGTGCTAATAATGTGTATGAAATCTTGTTCGCTATTGTTGGTCTTGTCGCATGTTGGATTGGGAATATTTTGAGGAAACCGTGTGATGTTTGTGGGTATCATCCCTGAAAACCCTCACAAGACGACACTCGTCCACTAGGGTGACCTAGGGATTTAACGGCTTATTGCATACGCTAAATGCAATCGAACCGCCCGTGAAAGTGGCCTTTCGATTTTATACCATACCTTTATACTTATCCTGCTTTTGGTTTGCTTGTAATTCTTGTTGCATCCTATTTCATTGCTAGGGACTAGCAATGTGTAAGTTAGGGGATGTGATAATACGCAAATATTGCGTATTTCATCCTCCGAACCGACGCATTTTAGCCCCCTCGGGTATCTTATTCTCTATATTTATGCTCGTCAACCAAATAACCTTGCATTTCTATGTTAACATATTTTGCAGGGGTTAATTGAGCTTTTATAGGTATTTGGATGCTAAGTGTGAAGTTCGGATACATTCCGCTCGATTTCTGTACACGATCGCACATTCAGGGGCATTTTAGTCAATTCACATTTTGGGCACCTGTCTCGTCATCTTCACGGAAGTTGTATTCCTCCTCGCAAGCTTCACGTGGCCAGGAACGGTGCGCGATTCCGATTCAGAATGAAGAAGTTACGGGAGTTTCAGTGGAAGAGAAATCCAAACAACCAAAACAGGACGTTGCCTTGGCTGAGACCTGCTTGATCGATCGATCGATCGATCAAATGGATGGATCGATCGATCCTTCAATTTCATCCTTCGAGCTGAGGTAGTGGGCTATGATTTTCATCATCGAACGATCGACGGTTTGGGTCGATCGATCGATCCCCTATTTTTATTAGATATTTTGCTTTTCTTTTCTTTCTACTTTTCTTTTATTCCAATTACTATATAAAGAAATTTTGTTGTAAATATCATATATTACGATTTAGAATATATTTTAGGTTACTTTAGCTTAGGGTTTGGGAGTTGAGCGCTCTTTCCTTCTTCCTTATATGGTGTGACAACATTTGGGTTTGTAAGATTGTACTTTCATCATCCTCTCCATTAATTTAACTTTTCTTTCATTCATTCTTGCTTTGATTAATTAAAATTACATGCTTTCATAATTAGTTTACATGTTTTGATTTACTTGCTTTCTAGGTAGCTTTACCGCGTTTATTTACCGTGTTTTTAACATGCTTTCTAGCTAATTTAAGGTTTTGTTTGAATGGAACTCACTCGGGTTGACGCGTTGCTTTGCTTTGGTGATGGTGTTTATGGGTCTTTTTTGGGTACTTTGTCCTAGTTATTGTGCCTAGGAGATTTGACGGGGCATATCATGTATGTCCCGTGCTTATGAGCTTGCGTGCACAATTTCCGGGGTATTAGTTGACGCCAAAATCTTATTTGGCTTTTATGCAGATTTAGGGGCGTGATAACCCTTGATTCAATTGACTGTCGAAACGAGACGCATTCTAAATAACTCGTCGACCCATGTATCCATTTTATACAAATTAACTCGGGTGAGGGATATTCGACCCAACCTATAGTTTTTCTCGCTTTGTTAATCTAGTTTAAATACCCTTGCCTAGAATAATCATTTCCCTTTTATGAATCTTTCCCTTTTTAATTTGTAATCACCTTTTTCCCTTTTATTTCGGAGTATTAGATCCTATAAATTCTAGCATCTCGTCCCTGTGGATTTTCGATACCCGACTTACCGTTGTACTTGCCTCGCAAGTGTAGTCGTAATTTAGGTTTGTTTGTATTATCGCGGTGAAACTAAAACAGCAATTGTGCCCATACATGAGCACGCATTTCATGCGGGTAGTCAATAACCTTATGTGTATAGAAAGACATGAGGTTTTCATGTGTTTGAGGAGGGTCCTCATCCGCATGAAATAAATATATGGGATTGAGAGGAAGTCCAGAGTAGTCTACCCTCACATACGTTTGAAACTGCTTAAAGGCAGTTTTATATAAGGACAGAGTTTTCTCAATTTCCCTTAATGATTTTTTTTTGTTTGTTTCATCCTTCTCTAGAGTAGCTCGCAACTTTTCTGTTGGGATACTCATTATCTATTTTTTACTTGAGATGTAATGGTTAAGAAAGGAACAAATATTACTCTTTTAGAGGCCAAATTAAAGCTATTTATTTTTTAGACCAAAAGTAGTTGGGATAGTGAGTAGTTGAGCTTAATAAATGATTTTTTGTTATTGTGTCTTGTTGAATAAATATATATAGTAGTTTTCAATTGCAAAATCAAAATCTATTACATTAATTAGTGCGCGTATTTTGTTTATATTGCGTATACTTTGTAAATAAAGTGTGTACTTTTGATTAAAATGTGTGTACTTTGTTTAATTACCTTTAATTTGAAGAATCCATGTGTACTTAGTAAATATCACGTGTAATTTTGATTAAAATGCGTATACTTTGCTTCATAACACTTACGTGCATTATTTGTGTAGTTATCATTGTGTATACCTTACGTGCATTATGGTCTACACTAGCGAAAATACACCATTTTGGTGTAATACATATAATAAACATAACCGATATTATACAAAACAAATAATAAATATGGTATGTATTTGAATCGATTCATAAAAGGTCTTTCTCCTTTTTGGCGAACAAATATTCTGAAAAAAGAATTTTACTTAGTACATATGCTCTGTGTTTTAACATTTCACGGTCTTTAAAGGATTTTTGTAGTTCCTTGTTTCTGCTAACTTGTTCAATGTAGTAGATGCAGAACACTGTAGTCAACCCTGAAATTAAAATGAAATAAATATACAAATTAGTATGATGTGAATGAAATTTGTTGCAAATATACAAATTAGTACTTTATAGAAATGAAGTTTTTGCTTACCCATTATATTGCTTAGGGCATTCCTGATCTCTTATTAGGTCAAATTTGAGATCACTTTCTAGTAAGAAATCTACGGTTCTGTTTTCTTGCTCTGTCAATGGATCATCATGCATTGTAAACTCATCTGGTGTACCTTCATCAATAGTTCTCTGAGTTTTGAAACCATTGTTTTTCATTGTTTCCCTGCTTCGGTCTTCAATACGTATAATATTTTTTAAAAGAAAGAAAACTGTTAAGAGGATAAATAGTGGGTGTATACAAATAAAAAGTATATGTATATTAAAGAGTGAAAAGTACACGCATAATATTAAATTACACGTGCTTACTATTTGTGCATTTCATGTGCATTTTAAAATATAATGCGTGTACTTTAAAATATAATGCGTGTACTTTGTATTAGTTGCATAATATATGGGTGATTATGCAACTAATACACAGTACACGCATTATATGGTAAAGTACACATGAATTATATAAGTACAGGTAACATTATTAATTATGTTTAGGCTCTAACCATTTTTTTCGCATCATCGAAGTATGTTGTGTTTTGTTCCTTGTCGCTCGGTTGAAGGGATCCATATGGACGACTTTCTTTTCTTCTTTGTATATCGCAAGTAATGTGAAATGTCCTATGTTATGTCTTAATATAATGAAAAAATTATTACAACTGCCTAAATATTCAATAAATGTATGTATAACTTTTCCTTCTTATTGACTTCATTTTTGCTACAATCTTCTATCTAGTAAAAAATTATAGACATTGTGTTAATAAAAAAAGTGTGTGATTTTGATTCACAAAGCTTTCGGTTTAATTTTACTTGCCCAACAATATTCAGAAAAAGTGTTGGAGTGGGAAGGCCCTTCCTTTGACAATTTTAACCTCAATACTTCACTAAAGGCGATTATTATCTGTTTCACACAATATAAAATAGTGAGCATATAATAATGTTAAAATTTAATGAATGTCTAATATTTGGACTACGTACTTGGCTTGATATTTCTTAATTCTTAAGGACTTCAACAAAATCTTCACATGGGACATACGAAACCAGCCCTTGGTAAATAAGTTCCCTACATTTTATATAAGTAATAACAATTGTATAATAAGAATAACATTATTCTTTTGCACAAAAAAAATATAAATAAATGAAGTGACAAATCATCAAACAATACACTTTACCCTAGATAGCCTTTTGAATAAACTCTTCAATCTTCAAGCTTGAAATGAGTTTATTTATATTTTTGAGCTATTGTTAGCTTGAATGTTTTCAGCTTTCTCTCCTTCTATTTTTTAATTGGGTGATTCTTCTCGATTTCATTGTCATCTTTTTTATTCTTCTATCCTCTAAGAACAGTCCCTTTTATTTTGGATATTTCGGGGGTGGCCTGTAGTGTCTTTATTTCATCTTTGTAAATATAATCACCTTCTCTTTTTTGTTTTCTATCATTTCTCTCATGGATTCTCTTGTACATCGAGGCTTGTTCAATCTTCAAGTTTGAAATTTCGTCCACGAGTTGTTTACTAGTGTTTTACTGATATATTTAAAAAAGGAATGTAAGATTGTAAGCATTTTTTTATAACAATGAATTCAAAGAACATCAGAAGTAAACAATGTAAAACGTGTATACTTTGATTTAAGTATTGTTTATATTTTGATAAAATGTGTGCACTTTCATCAAAATTTGCATGTATTTTATAAACTACACATATGTATTTTATAAAGTAAAATAACTACTGCGTGTACTTAATAAAAACTGTTTATTTTTTATAGATACTTGTTCAGTTTTTTTCAGTTGCGATTCTTCAAGCATTTTTTTTAACTCCGAAATTTCGTCATTGAGAGGTTTATTATTATTTTCCTGATATATAAAAAGAATTTTAGATTACAAGCAATAATTTATAAACATAATGTCAAAGAAAAATGAATACAAATTGAAATAAATGAAACAAAATATAACTTTATAGATACCTGTTCAGTTTTTTTCAATTGTGATTCTTCAAGCATTTTCTTCAACTCTGAAATTTCGTCATTGAGAGATTTATTATTGTTTTCCTGGTATATAAAAAGAATGTTAGGTTATAAGCAATAATTGATAAACATAATGTCAAAGAAAAATGAATACAAATTGAAATAAATGAAACAAAATATAAAAAACAGTGTTAATAATTGCGTGTACTTTAGGAAAACTGCATATACTTTATGAAAATATCATTTTTCTATAATATAAAATGCGTGTACTTTCATCAAAATACTGCGTGTATTTTGATAAAATGCGTGTACTTTATAAAATAACTACTTGTACTTTATAGAATAATGATACTTTCAGTTTGAAAATTAATCAAAAGTACTTATTCAGTTTTTTTAGCCTCTGATTCTTGAAGATTTATCCTCAACGTCACCATTTCAAGCTCACCATCTCTCCAATTTTGGAGTATATCTTCATACATTTTCTTGAGATTTTTATTAGTCTCAGATAGGTAGGTATTAGTTTGATCCAACATTATTGATGACTCAAGATGCTTATTCAATGCTTCTTCCAATTGTTTAATTCTTTCTGAGTCACTCAGTGTTGCTTGAATAAGTTTTTCATTCAAAGAATTATTTAACTCAACAAGTTGGGCATTTTCCATCTCCAACCTATTTATTAACTCTTTTTCTTTCAAAAGTTGGGAATTTTCCACCTTTAACTTCTTCTTTTCCTCTTGTGTTTTCAGAAGTTGACGAGTATCTATCTGCAACTGTACATTCATAACAGTAAGGTTGGCACGCTCCATTTTCAAAAACTTCAACTTCTTCAGTGAAGAATCAAGGTCTTCAGTTGCTTTAGATAGTTAGTCATTTTTTTTTCCCACAACTCCCTTTTCAAAGCAATAATTTGTTCCTCCAAATTCAACTTCTCAGCATTTTTAACATCTATTGGTTCATAATTCTCAATGTTCTCAAACATTTCAAAATTCCTAGTATCCTTTGGTTGATCATTTCCCTTCTTTTTTATAGGAATCAAAATATTTTTAAGGGGGATATTCCAACCCAACGAAAGCTCATTCTCATCAAATTCCTCAGCAGTTTTTTCCGAAGATGAATAAGTATATGTATAGGACTTGCTTCAGAAATGTTCAAAGAGAAAGTGGGCCCTTCACCTTAAGCTTCACTTTCCACTGTACTGTCCTTACTAGCTGCTTTATTTGTAGTCTCCTTCAAATTTTCTGAAGCGGTATTATTCACAACAAACCAATCTTTCAAAGATGACAAGTCCTATCTAAAAAAATTTTATGTCTTCTCTTTCTTCTCTTCAACAGGAGGAATGATATCAAACATCTCACATACCCAATACTGTGATCATGCAAAAAATAAAATAATATCAATAATTGTATTATCTAGTTATTCATAATTGAAAATACACGTGATATTTATTAAGTACACATGATATTTATAAGTGTACTTTGTAAATATCAATTGTACTTTGAAAGTACACTTTGTATTTACAAAGTACACATGTACTTATATTTACAAAGTACACATGTACTTTATAAATATCACATCAATGTACAATTGTGATATTTACAAAGTACACGTATACTTTGTAAAAATCACGTGTACTTTATAAATATCACGTGTACTTTCAAAGTACATATGATATTTATAAAGTACACATGTGAATTGGTTGTAATATCAGGTGTACTTTGAAAGTACAAGTGATATTACAACCATGGTAAATGGAATTAAACTCAGATTCATATGTATTTTATAAATATCACGTTTACTTTGAAAGTACACGTGATATTTATAAAGTACACGCGTAAATTGGTTGGAATATTAGGTGTACATTGAAAGTACTAGTGATATTAAAACCATGGTAAATGCAATTAAACTCAAGTTCATATGAATTTTATAAATATCACGTGTACTTTGTAAGTACACGTGATATTTATATGAACATGGTCAAATAAATAATGCGTGTACTTTGTAAATATCACATGTACTTTCAAAGTACAAGTGATATTTACAAAGTACAAGTGAACTCGGGTTTTTAAAAAAATCCAATTGTTTGTTGGACTGTATTAGTATGTTTTGCTCGCTTATAGGGAAATGACACATCCAATTTCTTTGCTAGGTTTTGAACTTGTTGTTTTGTTAAGTGAATTGATGAGAAACTCATGCACGACAGATGCCCAATTATAGTTATTCATGTCATCAATACTGTTGATCTATGCTATCAAAAATTCTCCTAATGTGAAATTCGAGTTGGAGAAAAACAACATCATCAAGAAGTGGAGACAAATAAGTTTTACAAAATCATAAATGCCTTCATTTGCGTCCAACTCTACCGATTTCTTCAAACCCTTATTCATTTCTGACTTTTCAATTTTTTTAGTTTGGAAGTATTGGGAAGTAGCCAATCTCTTTTTCAGATTTATTTCTTTTTGCCCCTCAAACATTAGGATCCCAAATATTTCATTTATATCTATTGGGCTTATTTCAACCCTACACTTCATCTCAAGACTGTTGGTTTCCTTTTTGTACTTCTTGATAACGGATAGAATATTTTTATCGATTTTTTTGTGCTTAGCTTCTACTACTTCCTCTGTATAGTAAGCATTGAAAAGCTCCTAGAATGGAGCCTTCTTAAGCAGTTCAATATGCCTATCATTTATTTTCTTTTTAATACTAGAAAAATCATGAAAAAAAAACTAACAACATTCGACCTATACTGGTCGTGTTTATTCATACCATGTGTAGATTCCACAGCCACACTAGAACTAGAACTGCTTAGAAGAACTTTCTTCAGAACTGCTCTTCTTGTTATTCTTTCTTTTTCTTGCCCTCATCTCCATCCCCATTCTATTAATCTAAAAAGAAAATTTAAATTACTAACCTATAACGGTACCATGTTCAAAAAATAAAATACACGCAAATTAGAATAAAATACGGACTTAAACAATAAAATACATACGTATTTAACAAAAGTACATGCAATATTCTCATAAACACTTCATACAACTCTCAACAAAAGACATGCTAAAGGCGGAATATTTATCGTCCGTTACATGGTACTACCTAATACATGTTGTTTAATAAGTAAAAAACTAAGATTATCTGTTCTTAACATATTTAGAAAAGAAGTGATACAATATCTCCATGCTAAAAGCGTAAACGTTTTCAAAACTTCTTAAGCAATACTGCTCAATTCGTTTTGCTAAATAGTTCGCTTTCGATTCAGTTACTTGAAGCTTTTGCTCATCAAAAATGCACTTAATGTCTTCAAGTAACCTTTTCTCTCTATCATTAATACGAAGGAGAAAACAAATCTCGTCATCATTAGTACTAGTGATTGTCAATGTGAAGGTTTTGTATTATTAAGATATTCAAAGGTGCAAGCAGCAATTTTATAGTTGAACATGCTTGATGGTATGGTTCCTAAACAATAATACTTCTTACCAACTTAGGGAATATCATTCAAATGCGGCTAGCGCGGACCAAAATAACATAGGATTGATTAAATATGGATATGACATATATATTGTATAGAGTACATACATAGTACATAAAAGTACACGCATGTTGGATTAAACAAATTCAATTTCGATGCGCCTACACTTTATGAATTTTCTATGTACTTTTTTAAAGTACACACAAAATTCACAAAGTACACGCAATAATACAGGACTTGTACAAATACAATGCAATCCTAAAAAAATGTCCCTGGCGCGGACCATAATTAACATAGGAGTTATACAAATACAAAGAGTATGTAAGATTGATTAAATATGGAGATGACATATATATTGTATAAAGTACATGCATAGTACATAAAAGTACACGCACATTGGATTGTACCAATTCAGTTTCAATGTGCGTGTACTTTGTAAACTTTGCGTGTACTTTTTGAAAGTAGATGCAAAATTCACAAAGTACACGCAATAATAAAGGGCTTGTACAAGTACAACACCTAAATTTATAAACTACATGCAGTCCTAAATAAATGCCGCTGGCGCGGACCACAATTAATATAGGAGTTATACAAATACAAAGAGTATGTACATATTTCAATCATGTATATATTCTCAGTCGTCAATAAATGATGTATACAGGAGGAAATTTACAACGATGAAATGCATAAATGTAACATGCTAAAAGTGTGTTTTGCATTCAAAATCAAGGAAACAAATGTATTTTTTCATATCATGAAGAAGAATAATGTGATTTCATCAGTCCATGTGTAATGGCTACAAATTTATACATATGAGAACACAAAAGACATAAGGACAAATAAGTGATATTAGAAATAAAATACTAAGAACACAACATATACATAGTGTATGGTATAATCTTAAGTACAAAACTTAAGAACATATATATGAGCATGTATCCATACTTGTTATTATCATTTGGAAGAATTTGATTGAGAATGTGAAACGCTTGGTAGAACTTTCACGATTAGGATTTTGATCGCTTTAATTTCTGTGAAGTGTGTTTGTTTTGGAATTCATGGGTATTTATATGTTGTTGTTGGACTAAAATTTAATTGAGAATGGGAATTGTTTTGAGGTTTTGATCGAAGAGACAGTACGATTAGGTTAGGGTTTTGATCGAAGAGGGAATACGGTGTTTTTGGCGCTTGAATTTATGTGAAGTGCGTGTTTGTTTTAAGTTTGAGGGTATTTATATGTTGGACCCAATCGTTTAAAATTTGTTGGGCCTGAGTTTATAGTCCAAAATTGTTAGTCCAGGAACTCGACAATAAAATCCCCTAGAAATTATGTACCAACACCAAAGCAACAAATGCGTATAAACATCAAACTAATTTTCCTACACCAAAAACAATGAACTATCAATACAAAATCAAAACTCCAGTGTGAAATGACTCCCAGTGATTAATGACAAAAATTTAGATCGTTATTTGTGATGGTTACAGTGACGGTGAATGAGTTTAATAAAACCCATAAGAAAAAATAACTAAAATTAAAAAATCCAAGCCCCCAAATTATTGGACATTCAAATTCTGAAAGGTGTCTTGTCGACGTTACCCCACACTGGCGACCATTTCTAACCCATCACAAACTACAAACAACATTTGTTTGATCTTTCGAATTCCTAACCCTTGACCAAGAAAATATTGCCAACATACCTTAGTGTTTTCCACCAATAGACTTTACCATGAACTGAAGAAGTAGTTTGATTAAAAAAAACGGGTAAGAAGAGAAGGGGTGCCTTTTCTCTTTTAAAACCTTAAAAAATCTTACCTTTCACCAAATGTCAGATCTGATCCCATTCCTTCTTCAGTGTAAAGTGTAAAACACAAATCTTTGGGTGAGATATATTTATCCCTAAAAACTCTTTAGATCAAATCTTTTATATAGAGAGATATAGAAAGAGAGTCGAGGAATAAGAAAAATATTCTTGGAATCTCTTATATAAGGTGAATTTGTGTGAAACACAAATACGGTATATGAAGAGTCAAACATGCTAAAATATATTGCAGAGAGATGGATGGCATTTGAAGAGTTAAAACGATATAGGAAAATGAAAAAGACAAATGCGAAAAGGTTCCATACGTATCGAATACTTGTTTACATAAATGTGTGGGAGTTTAAAGAGTCATCTAATTAAGGAACATGTCACGTGTAACTTTACTATGGATTCAAGCTTTAATTTTATATATATACATCTATATTATACCTCTAATACGATAGTATTAGAGGTGTAAATGCATGATTAATGTTCATTTACTCATAATACTCTTCTACTCTCGTGTTTATTCCCCTCTATTTAGCTCTCTATCTAACCCATTTGTCTATACATATTTACACCCAATCGTATTCCTACACTTTTCTCTATATAATTCTTCATCAACAATGCCGATTCAAAACCACCAAAGGCAAAGAAAACCCATCTAAGGAGGATATTCCGCAATGCATCACACCACACTACAAACCAGAGAACCCTCACAAATAAAAAGTCACCCAAGAAAGCAGGCATCTTCAGGACAAAGGAGACTTCAACATTATGGAAAGAAAAATAGGGGAGAACTCAAAAGAATCAGGCAAAAACATCAACACCCAGTCTCTGAAAACCCATATAGCCTCCCAAAAATCTCCAACAATCATTGAACCATCCAGCCAGATACCGGCCATCGAGATAAAATCCAAAAGAAGAGACATTCTAGCAATCCATGAAGAAAACTAACATGGGAAACAACATGCAGACCAATCTATCAGGGGAGAAGACATACAGATGAAGATCCAATAATCTGACCATTATGGAGAAACATGAAATCAACTACTCATCCAATTGAATCAACCATCTAGATGGTAAGCGATTGAAGACCTCCCAAAACTACTAGAAGGAGAACAGAGGCTTCAATCAACCATACAGAAGACAAGTATTGAAGATCTTTACAAAATCACACACAGGGGAGAAGCCATGCGCCCAAACCCTTTATACCAGCGTAATATTTCTATCAGTTTCATGTCTAATATAGGAAGTGATTCCCCCTAATTTCTCAATGTAAACTCCCACAAGCCTACTAAGTAAAAAGAAAAATGGTCCCATTACAAAAACAAAACTGAATCGAATGGGCCACTAACTAACTAAACCCTCTAACTTTTTGTTGGTAACAATGAAAAAAACATGTGAATCTTCACCTCCAAAAATCCAAACCTGATGACAATTGATACTTTTCTACTTCAGAAAAAAATTAAACCCATCATCACCCAATTAATTTTGTAGTTTTTTTATGAAACATGACAATTTAGTGATTCTATGATTAAATGTTTAGTGTAAAAATTTATTAAATGTTAAATTTTAGTTTAGTGGATTATAGTTATGGATCTTAGTGAATAATTGTTTGTTCCTTATTCGATGAATAATTGTTGTAGTTTAATTGTTGAATGAAAATATAATTTGGAATATATAGTTTAATTGCTTAAACTTTTACTTTATGAATTTTTACCACTAAAATATAACTTGAATGAGTAATTATTATATTACAACTTGATTAAGTATTTGTCAATCAATTAATATATTTTTAGTGCTAAAAATTGTATAAAGTTACAAAAAAATTACCTCGGCGGTTCTCGCCCCAAACCCCCGATAAATTCCTTCCCCCGACCCACAAAAGAATCCTGGCTTCGCCCTGACCACACACCAGCAAGAAACGAAACTGCTACAAATAACACCAAAAGGACCTCCACCCCAAACAAGCTACTAGAAGATGAACAGAGACTTTAAACAACCCACAAGCAGGAGAGGAGCATGAAACTAACAAAAGGACCTGACATGCAATATTGACACAACACCTATTTAGGAATTAGGCTCAAAGCTAAGTACACCTTCCGAGATCCCCCAATTAGATATTAATTGCATACGAATGGGTTTTGATACCAAGGTTAATTCTAATTTACGTGTTTATAGAATTAAAAATATTAATGTTTATGGCAAGAAGGTAAATATTTTGATATTATTCCATTTATTTTTCCTTTCTCAAACTATTTTTTTAATTCTTTTTTTGATAATGACCACTTGCACTCTCTTAGAGGTTAAGAGAACATTTGACTTTTATTTCTTTAATAACTATTTTTGTTTATAATGCTATCCACATTCCTCTCTCTCTCTCTCTACCATTCCAAGAAACTAGGTATTCAAATGTTTATTAAGTATTTAGATCAGTGGTAATATTATGTAAGTTATTTTGATTATTTTAGTTAATGTTTACTAGCTAATTGTTCGAAATAATCCTGATTTCATGTGAACTGTGAGTAAGGTAATGGTGACTGTGACAACCCACAATTCGAAATAAGGGGTGGCCATCCCGATACTCCAACATAACGGAATCATGGATGGAAATCATTCTCAGCATCATAATAATAAAATAAGTATACGGGAAACCACCCAATAATTCAGAAGACGGGTTGCCAAAAATTTTAATTTAGTTTGATTGCAAATAAAAGAAAACAATTTAAACAACTCAAATCTGAAGAGAAAGTGGAATTCCAAAAGGGCTTATATTACAACAACAACAAATATACAATAAAGGACCGAATATGCTGACGGTCAACAGGTACATACAACGTGTTACAACAGTTTAATAATTTACATAATACATCCATTAAACAGTTAAAAAGTTTGGGCCACACACCCGAATGACAGACCCGATCATATCTAGATTACAAAAGAAGAAAACGTCTAACAACACATCCTGTAATATCCGCAAGATCTTATAGCTCCTCAAAAGCATAGGATTAGGAATATCATAACGGGCGCCCTTGCGGCGGAGCACCTGAGCGGATACAATTTCTTGCACAACAAGGAAAATGAACGGGTTAGGGCCCGGTTTTTATATGATTACCAGATGAATAAGAAGCATGACAGTTATGAAATATTAATCATGAATGATAAGGATAAGAGTCAAACAACATAATTCCAAGGCATAATAAAGCAGTTTAAATGATTATGTCTTTTATTAAATTATGCAAGAGAATATAATTAGACATCATAAATTTAAAAGCCTCCATCATTAATTACCATTTCATTTCAAATTTCCATTCCTTAACAGGAATATAATACCATCATATGTTCTTATGGCATTTTACATATCTCAAGTCCCACTTGACTTAGAATGGTCATATTCTTATACATATAACGATTCTAAGACCGCCCCTCCGAGTTTTCCCACTGGGCGCGCCCCTAAATGACTATCATCTTCCAGGGCCCATCAAACAAGACAACCTGGGCACCTAAAGCACGTCGGGAAGTGGTCATATGCCTGCGAGTGAGTCATAACCACACCCGGAATTACCTCACTTGCACAGAATAAAACATATAACAACCCCGCATATGGCCGAGGACTATAGTCTCCATGCATTCACTAGCCAGGGGACATCACCTCATGTGCGAGCTTCCCTTATGATAGAATTTAGAGAGTTGTGTTTAAGTAAATTAGCATTTACTATTTAAATCTTATTTTCATTTCCATTATTCATATGTATGTTTCATTTTATTCGAAACCGTCATCATTGAATATTCTCATTAATATTCATCATAAATTACGTCCAGAATTAATCTCCAAGTGATCACAATATTGCTACAAGTCCAAAGGTCTTGTATACCTCATTAGGGTCCTTAGAGTCTCCAAGTATGGGCCTACAACTCCAAGATATTTAACGGATTTCTAAAGGAAAGAAAAACCCAAACCTCAATTTGTACACATCCGGAATAAGCCCCATTTAACCCAATCCTAATGTAGGGTAATGACTCAACTCAACTAAAACTCTAGGACTCTAAGTTTACTTCATTTAAGAAGGTTCCTAAGTCCCTATCAGAAGAAGAGATATAGAAAGCAAATAAGGTTTGAGGGTGAAAAATAGGGGACCGGTCGACCGCGTCTCAAAATTTTACCTAAGAAGAAAAGAAGAAAGCTCAGTTCGGAAAGGTCGGTCGACCGGTCAGAGGACCGCGGTCGAACGCACACCAAAAATTATGCCTTTGTGGGAAAGCAGTGTGCCCTCCCCCGAAGGCCCGGTCGACCGGTCATAGCAGACCTAGACCATTTTCATCTTCTACCAAGCTAAATCCAAGGTCAAATTTCAACCTTTTGCCTTTCTCCCCATAACCCCCAAGTACAATATTACCAACAACATTTCCAAACCTCAACAAACACACTGAAATTCTTAGAAATCCTACCAAACTTAGATCTAATAATTTAAATACCCAAAATAGGTATCCAAACCTAATATTTACCCAAATCTCCCAAGCACACCTATCACACAAATTATCCACCATAAATCATATATTAGCAAGTAGAAAACTTGCCTTAAGCTTACAAATTCAGATTTGAGGAAGATGAATGCAAGATCAATCTCCAAATCTTCAATCTCTCTCTTTCTCCACAAGTTCTCTTCCTCTCTCTCTCACTCTAGGTTAACAAATTTCACTTAAGAGAAATAAAAGAAAAGCAAGACATAAATCGTGCCTTTAGACTAAATTCCCAACTTAAGTGGTTAACACCACATTAAATGATTCGCAACTACACATTTATGCTAAAACCAGTCAAAAGCGCCCAAAACCTCAAAATATAATATGGCACTCGATTTGACTATTTCGCACCACTTGGGACTAACTACACCCTCCAAACTGTCATTTGGAATTTTTATCACTCATTTCAAGTTCCGATTTTATTTTTAAACCACAACGTCATTTTAATTCTTATGACACAATAAACTGCAACATGGTGATATTTACTCACATATAAGGTAAACATACAACATTTTAGTAAATATTAATTTATCTCATGAAATTAATGCTTACTCCACATTACAACATTTTATATATAATTACTTCACATAGTAAATAAATATAAAATAGGTTCTCAAAAGCGAGGGTTGTTACAGTGACCTCTCCTAAATGAAGGCAAATTGGAGAAAGTAAGTTTACATTATCTATTTGTGGAAAAACCTTATAGAAGAGAACTTATGTCAGTGATCAATTTTTTCCTTCTTACAAGTCACTTTTTCAAATTAGTTTACTGTTTTTTTAAAAACCAATATAATGAACAATTTTTTAATCATTATCCCTTAATATGTTTTTTTCATAGAAAAATAGTGATCCCTTTTTTCTTATCAACTTTGAGAACTTATTAGTTCTTATTCTTTTATATTATCTCATTCCCTCCATCTATAAAAAAAAATACTATGTTTATACTTAATTTTTATATTTTTTGTACAAGAGTGTATTCAATTATTGACTTAGCTTTACGACATATTATCATTATAAAGTTAAATCGGTTTTTAAGAATATTAAAAAAAATATATTATAAAATGCTCGCGCATCGCCCGAGGTACATGCTAATTATACCTCTAATACGATAGTATTAGAGGTTTTAATAGCACTTAATGTACACTAATCTATTTACTCTCCTTATATTCATCTCAAGCTCTTTTAAATTCCTTAATTGCCGTATTTACCTAATGTCTTTTCATTTCCCAACTATGAAGGTATATAAATAATTAAAAGTAATGAAATTCTGAAACTCTTAATTTAATAGTCAATAAAATTTCGGAACTCTTAAACTTCTAATAGACTTCACCTCAAACACGAGACCCACCTCAAAAGGGATGTGCGTCCTAAAGTTTCAGAAGGGCAAACAAGTGTCTCAAGATTATTTAAAATGCTTTAAAGAGCAATTGCACTTTTTCGACATGCTCTTATATATAATGCTGAATCAAAGAAGCTCAAACACATTAAACCTCTTCCACATACACTTTGGGAGTCTCTTGGTGAAGAGTTTGATTTCTTGGGACCAAAAATACCTTCTTTAATGGCTATGGAAAGAGCAGAGGGTAACTTGGGTCCCTGAAAAGCTGTATTTTGAATTTCTTTTTTGGTGTGTAATTCTGCATTCGCTTTGGATATACAAATCATGTCTTTGTTTTTGAAAAAAAATTAAATTATGTATGTCGCTCGCACATTGTGCGGGTTACATGCTAGTTATAACTCTAATACGGTAGTATTAGAGTTATAAATGTAAATTAATGCAATAATGATCTATTCAAGCTTCCGTGTGAAAACTATCTATTCTCATCCCCTCCCACCGACTTTCTAATGCAATAATGATTTCTCTCTCTTCCTCTTCCCACCCCTCTATTAACCCAATCGTTTCATCCATTGGAAAGCTTAATTTACTTACCACCCCACCCATCAAACCCAATCTCGATATTCCCACCGCTCTATACCTTTTCTCTAAAATCTCTCTTTTTCATTTCTTCCATATTTTTCTCAACAAGAAAAACCCATCAATGGTTTCCAATATTTTCCCATTCTTGAACTCTTTGTTAGTCTGGAATAATTGGAGAGAGAGCGACATAAATGTGTCATTTGAGACTGATCTTAATCTTCCTATCGGCGATTCTGGCCGGATTTTTCGTTCTCAAGAATCTCAAATCTCAACCCAAACTCAACGATTCCCCTAAAGATTCATCACCAACACCATCATCTTCTGTTACCAGATCCTCTAAGGTTTGTGGGGCAATTGGTATGGGGTTTTGGACCTGCATGGACATGGCAAGCGACCGCTACCTTTACACGAACTTGGTTTCATCTTCATCTTCCAAACAAGCAGACTGATTAACGCCACCAAATATGTTCGAAAGGATCACATAGGTGAGGTCTCCAGTTTGTTCCACACGCACAGTTTCGGATTGCTGATTAGTTGATTTAGGTATTTATATATTATGAAAGAACGGAAAAGTGTATTCTCCAAATGGAGATTTGATTAAGTGACACACAATTGATTAGTTAGGTTACTTCATGTTGCTCTATAAAAATTTATTCACTTATTATTTGTAAATAACGATTTTTGTTTAAATTATCTATTAGTGTGAAAATTGAGATTTTTCTTTTTTTGCATTTGAATTGCCTAATTGGGATTTTTTCTCGCTTTAGTTATTTCACTAATTTTAATTGCTTAATTGTTGAATCTTAATTATATTTTTTTTAAGTTTTATTATGTGGATGCGTGATTGGTGATTTATTAAATCTTATTTATAATTCTAGCAATGAAAATATTACTTCCTTTATTACTTCGTTAGGTTATATATAATTATGGCACATAAGCTACCACGGACAAATACTTATTAATTTTTTTGTAATTGATAAATTTGAATATTTAAAGACTAATCAACCTAAATTTCATTAGAATTTTTTTTGTATGAATGAATTTTAATATTGAATTTAGTTTTTGTGGATTTATTTTCAGTTTTAGCTTAATTTTATTATTATGAACTTGATATTAGCCCATCCCTTTGGGTATTCTTGGCTCTGCCCTAGTTGTTCGCAATATATTTTTGTATATGTATCTATAGGTGTATATATATTATATCTATGTGGCTATCTCAAACGGTGCTAACGGAAGAAGCGTAATCTATTTCATTATGATTACATTACGAGTCATTATTTTGACACAAACACAACATGCCACAGTTTCATGTAAAAAAATTCCTACATGTATACGACACGTTCAAGACATATGCTATTGATTTTGGATCAATTTCGGATCATATTGTTGTGTTGTCAAAATTGTTACGTTGGGTACTTTTTTATACTAATTCACGGTAAAATATTAAGCACATTACCTTTTATATGTTATCGATTATTATCTATTTATATTTATCAAGTCGAGTTTTAAATAGATTTTAAAACACTTAATTTTTATTTAATCGTCCGCGCATCGCGCGGGTTACATGCTAGTATACCTCTAATACGATAGTATTAGATGTATAAATGCATTTCATCTCCACATTTATTTCTGTATATGTACACGCTACTCTTTCTTTTGTGACCCATCGTTATCTGTGTAGGTTTATTAACTTAAAAATCTTTTCAGTTCACCACCTTTTCCCATTCTCTTCTCTCGGTCATAAGATACCATCTATCTTTATTGAGTTTAAACCAAAAAACCCATCATTTGTTGGTTCTTTTCTTCTCTCTACCAACAACTCATATCAGGATGGGTAATACGAAAATTTGTTGGTTCTTTTATCCTCTCTACCAACAATTACTATCACGATGGGTAATAAAAAAAACATGCGGTTTTGAATTTTTTTCTTTTTGATTTAAATAATAACATGCTTTGAATATTGCCAACAGTTTAGATCAGAATTTGTTTTATTCTTGATATTTTCCCAGTGTGTATATCAGCGCATGTTAGTAACTGTTGGTAATGGAGGAAATCCAGAAGGTCTTGCTTTCCTCGGTTTCTTCTCACCAAGGTATATTATATTATATACATGCCTACTAACATCTCTACGCATACATGCATTGCATATACACACACAAATATAGCATGCTTGCCTTATATGGTTTTTGCCTTTTTTTCATGACCTTTGCTATGTATATATGCCTCAACCTCAATCAATTCTATTTCTAATTTCTTATTGGTATAGGGGCGGCCAAATTATTTTGTGTATTTTTCCCTTCAAGTGTATACTATAAATTTGGTAAGTTTACTATGTTGTAATTGTTTTAGGTTGGCCCCCATGTATCAATAACGTGTATTAGTTTTCAATCAATTCTATTTCTATTTCAGTCATTTTTTCTTCTAAAGTAGTTAGAATTTCGATGCACTACCCTTAACAAACTTTTGTTTTTTTAGGTTGAACCACAAAAAGGGAGAGAACGATTTGTTATGGATGGGGTTTGGCAGGAAAAAGAGACTTAGAGAGGATGGATGTACCTATTAGGGGTGGCCATAGGCCCGAGGCCCGCCAAGCCCGCCCAATAAAAAAATAGGGCTTGGGTAAGGTGAATAAGCCCGCAGAGCGGGCCTGGCAAAATTTTATAGGCCCGATTTTTTTTCGGGCGGGCTTGGGCATGAGTTCTTAAGCCCGATGAGGCCCGGCCCGGCCCGAGGCCCGAAAAAAAAAAAAAAATATATATATATATATATATATAGGGGGGGAAAACTTTTATAAATATAAAAACGTATACCAATTCTTTTCATGTAGAGTGGAAAACTTTATATATGGACTTTGTAATACATGGAGTGTAAAACATATTTTTAATTAAAAAAATTGGTCTTTAAATAAAAAAATAGGTATTTTAATTTTTAAAAAAATCTTTTAATTAACATAACAAGGCCCGATTGGGCGGGCCTGGGTAAAGAGCTTTCAAATCTGGACGGGCTTGGGATTACATAATAAGGCCCGATCTGGGCCCGAGCGGGCTTGGGATAGCACTTAATTTTTCAAGCCCGGCTCGAGCCCGACCGGGCCTGCCCAGGCCCGGCCCACGGCCACCCCTAGTACCTATTATGGTGGATTTTTATGTACCTGCTAAAATTTTAAATTTTTTTGAAGGTGTAACATTGATCTTCCTTTTTTGGTATTTGTGGTTGAATTTGATACATGTATGTATGTAAATCACTGAATTTTTTGTAGTTTGAAAACTAATTCTATAAAAAATTTAAATTTTTTGAACTTGGTTTGATGAATTACCTAATTTTGAAATAATTTAAATATTGATAATAAAATTGGTTCTAATATTACATGGTATTAGAAATTCTCACAATTTAATTTTTGATTTTGAAAGATTGGACTATGTGATCATGGTTTCAATTCAACGTTATGTCTATCAAAATTGATGTTGTTTGGTCAGAACACTACACAACGCATGGCTCAATTCCCTTTATTGAACCGAGTTTTTTTATATTTTTGAGTCCCAATATTATTATAGAATACCCCATGTAAAGAATTTTAAAAAACAACAAATATTTCTGTAGAATGCATGTGGTTATCAATTCATGTATGTATTGTATTCTTTATTCTGAATGTGTTTTGTTTAGTCTGATTATTTTTATATATTAAATACATAGTAAAAATTGGATTAGTTTGAAATTGTCTATGATAAAACTTCTTTAACAATCACCCCTAATTTTAAAAAATTATTTTTACTCATACAATAAAATATAAAACATAACATATTTACAAAATTCTATCAACTATTATCAATTTATATTATTAGGATTGTTATAAATAAATTTTAAGTATTTTTTCTCTAAAACGCTCGCGCATCGCGGGCGTTACCTACTAGTAGATTAGGAGTAATACATTCTCTCTCTCTCTCTCTCTCTCTCACCTCGTAATATATGAGGGGTAAAAAAGTGCGAATTATAATGTATAGAGGCAAAAGAACTTTCATGAGGAAAAAAATAATAATAATTCACGAGCTTTATGTTCTTTTAACTGACCGTCAATGGTGAATGCTGACAACAGAAGAATGTAAACCGACAATAATCTATGATTGTAAGTTGTAACGTAACAATCCCGTATAAATGTAATGTACAATATTGCCCCTTCCAAGAGAGTAATTCTATACAGCTGATAAAGTTAAAGTTTAAGAGAAGCGGCCCCACCTCAACTATGACCCACCAACCTAACGCTGAATACTAGACAGAACACCAAAAAGCCGCAATACAATTAATAACACACGGGCCTGCCCAATTGCTATTAAATAAATGCCGGGCAGGCCACTGAAACAAAATGAAGAAATAATGGGAGTATAAATTTACAAATATGAGAAACTACAAAATATTGATACATACAAGAAGTAAACGAGAACGATTGTTGCTTTCAACTTGAGAAGAGACTCTCGTGATGAACTGCTACCACCAATCTGTCCCGCGTTAACGTATTCTCTCTGCCCAGTACTCGTGGTTGTAGAGACATTTACGGACAACGAACCTAAAACATGAAGTTTGAGTATACATATAATGGCATCAATGTTCATTTTGGATTTCTATAGCATTTTAATGAGTACATTTCTGTTCAACGTTTATATAAAATCGTGTTTTCTTTCATATTGTTACTAGTTTAAAATTGCTTCATTTTTATGAACTATCAAAAAGTTCCATTAAAGTTGGATCAGTGAAACTTACAATCATAAGTAGCCCATCCAATCCGTTGGCGGGCCAAATCATAAACAACAATCTTGTCTTTCAGAACAAGGTCTGCACGATAAGAATATATATAAATGAAAATCAATATAGGGAATTGCAACCTCTTTAGTCCAAATCATGCTCTATAGACAACAATAGCACAGGGTGTCAAAATTTATAGCAGCGTCTGATTATTAAAAAGAAAATATTGGAAAATAAAAGTACAAATTATAAAAGAAAGTTAAAGTTGCATGAAAAAATATACACCCTATGTCTATTAATTAATTAATTAACAGGGCCTTTGAGTTTAAAGTTCGTACCGCCTAAAATTGTAATCCCTTGACCTTGAATTTTCTGAAAGCCGATACACCACACTGCAGCTCCATCCTGCACAACAAATTTGGCCAGTCAAGTTACAAAAGTGAAAAATGAAAGGCTGAAAAGTATTTTTACCCTTTTAGTCCTAGTTTGTTTGCACATATAAAACTGGAAATAAGTAAACACGCTATAATTATGTAATTTTGAACAAAATAGTGACCCAAATTTAATCCCAATAGGTGTTAAGAAAAACTTATCAAAAAAACCTTCACCAACTTATAAAACATAGATCGACTTACAACTGAAGTCTGCGGTAAAAGGTAGTCCTCAGGTTTTAGTATCATCGACGCACCGGCAAAGTTCAAACTAACTGGAGGAAATATATCAGAGACACTACACAAAAAATAAAAAATAAAAATCAGATCTAAAAACAGTAACAAAATAGTCATAGTAGATAACTAAGCTTGTCAAGACGATGCATATCTAATAAGAAAATTTAGAGATACTCGAAAAAAAAAAGTAAATATAACGAAGAAAATGAAAAAAAGTACAAACCTGGAGGTGAATAGATAACACTGGGTTCCCTTATAAAGAAGAGGGCGTACAGATTGTGAAACAACATCTGTAATCTGCAAAGATGAGAAGGTTGTAAAGATTGAAATTTTATCAACAAACGATAGTTGTATGACTTATCGATCAGACATGCTCCAGCTAATATCTTACACATTGACTCCCCCGAAATTCCCAGATATTGATTAATCAAGGGTGAGTTAAAAAAAAAACTCCCCCCCCCCCCCCAAAAAAAAAAAAAAAAAACACCCCAAACCCTCACCTCTACCCGAAAAAAAAGATAATTAATGCAACCCCCCTTCAACTATGCAAAAAAACCATATGTGTCGATTAAAATTGTTACTAAAAATTCCCCAAAAGGTGGCATCTGCAACAACATGCATAGTTCAGAGGGGTTTCTCGCATAAGAACTAGTTCAGGGGGTTCACTTTCATTTTAGCTATTAGTGGCAAAACTATGGGTTGGGGCTAATTTGGGAGGGTCAAATATAGGTGGGGCTAAATGTGAGTTGGGCTAAATATGGGTTGGGCCAAATATGGGCGGACCAAATATGGGCTGGGCCAACTCATTTTTTTCTACTAAAGTAAGTATTACAATTCCAGATATATGTAAAAAAAACTCATATTTTCCTCACAACTTTTAAAAATGAGCTTTTTATTTGACTCGTAGCTTTTAAAATTGGGCTCCATATTTGGTTCATAGCTTTCAAATATGGGCCCCATATTTAACTCAGCTTTTAAGTAC
Organism: Sambucus nigra; assembly: GCA_949130495.1. Taxonomy (NCBI): domain Eukaryota; kingdom Viridiplantae; phylum Streptophyta; class Magnoliopsida; order Dipsacales; family Adoxaceae; genus Sambucus; species Sambucus nigra. Next base: position 445,000,205 of record OX422218.1, on the reverse strand, counting down.
GGATCCCATATTTAACTCATAGCTTTTAAATATGCCCCATATTTAAATGACTGGGCTAATATGGGTTGTTTTATTATTTGGGCTACATTTTGCCACTACTAATTTTGGACATTAATAAATACCGAGGGAATTGTTCAACCCCTACTTACTGCATCAACGAAAGGATTGTAAGCTTCCTCTGCAAGGTATGCCAAAGTCGTTCCAGAATCAATTATGGTTCCTCTGTTGGTTGATGTTCCAAATACAGCTGGATCAATGGACACACTCCGCCCATTCACAGAAATGCTTTGCAAATTCAAATTATAATGAGGCCTGAAATTTTGGAGATAAAAGCCAATTTGTTGAACTAACTGCTGAGTCGGCATTCAAATACAAAAGGAAAAAATACCGGACAAAATCAAGACTAAACAAAAAGTTCAATAGAGCTGTTTGCCAATAGATTCATGAATATGTACAAAGTGTTAGATTTACAGCAGAAGGTAATTTCTTATGTGTCTTTTTAACCCTTGATATTCCAAAAATTAGGAGCCAGCATTTTTTGGTAAAATGATCCATTTACAAATAAATGTAAACTTGATATGAAACCACTGAGTGTGCGTTCCAACTTTGGCCCTTTCTAACTTGTAGTGATTGGTACAGAGTGTTTTCCATGGAATATGATATCCAGGTTGAAGAATGTACAAATACCTAAAACTTCATTTTTTCCTTTTCCACCTCCCCCATAGCAAAACATTTCCAAGTGAAATGGGATAAGTTATGACTATATATACACCATATTTTCCACCAACAACCTCTTTCCCATCATTACAATCAAACACATAAAAGTTAAAATTTTAGCCTGAAAACATTTTCCAGGTAAAACATTTTCTAAATAACACGTTTTTTCCCCATGTTTTCAATAAAACATGCACCATGAAAGAATAGCAAAACAATTTCTTCTGCAGCAAAATGGTGCATAAACCATATGTAACCCAACTGAGATTCCTAGAATAATAACGAAACCACAAGTCAATTGAATGACTACTTCAGTCTTCGTTTCATCACATTTCACTACTTCTAATCTATGTATATATATATATAAAACTGTAGCCTCCAATCGTTACTACAGCGACACGTGTCAAATCATTTAATATCTTTAATTGTTCCTATTTCAACACTTCTCAAAAAACTGTCGTTTCTCTTCGATACCCACTAATCTTATTTTTCTCAAATTCCTTTCATCTTCCCAAGGAAATCAAACGACCCATTTTCCCATCCACCATAAACTCTCACGCACTCTGATTTTTTTCACAATAAAGGTCAAATCTTAAAAGCAAACATAAGGACATACCTACCTAACATCGCGTGAAGCTGTGAATAATAGCGTCTGAGAAGGAGTAGTAATCCAACCCTTAAGCCCATTAATGTGTGAATCATGTGCACAAATCCAATGGCAATTATCCATTGAAAAGACCACTCTTTGTTGGATTAAATGATTCATATGTTTGTCAGCCAAGGTTGTTGTCAAAATCCATTGCATGCGTCAATCACATCTTTTTACTCACTTTCAAATGTGACTTCGACTACACCAAGAGATTAAGCTACAAGGCAAGATTCTCTAATGGTCGTTGCAACTACAATAATTATAGGTAAGGTATATATTTCTCAAAGAATAATCACATAATGGCATCATAAATAAGAGCTGTTTACAGGATGATTTTTTTTTTAAAACATATGTTTTTTTTCAATTTTTTTTTGGGTTCTAAACATTTTGAGGGTACTCCTAAAAAATCATCCCAAAATGATTGATTTTGATATTTTTTAAAAATGGGTTAATATTTGACAACTTTTAAGCAGTTATTTTGATATTTTAAAAAACCGGGTCAGTATTTAACTGCTTAAAAGCTGTCAAATATTGACCCATTTTTTTAAAATATCAAAATAAATCATTTTTGAATGATTTTTATTTAGGGGTACCCTGAAATATTTAGAAGCAAACAAATTGAAAAAAAAAACATAATTTTTTTTTAAAATCATCCCATAAATAGCCTTAATTTTGAGTGCCCTTATGTGATCCTAACTCTATATTTCTCTAGGGGACCAAATAAAAGTACCCATTTCAATCTTGCAATAAACCTCCAATGACTGCATTATATTTATCTGTGATTTTCTTGGGGGCCAAGATTAGCATAGTTCTTTTATCATTCATAATCTCTAACGGATTAATCTGTAATTGTTTGTTGGTGTTTTTCTTGATTAACGTTTTTCTATTATTACTCTTTCCTAATAACAGTCATAATAGAAAGCCATTGCGTAAATAAGACCACAAGCTTTACCATACTTATCATTTGCTACAAAAAAAATACCAAACCTCTTCTACCCCTATTCATATTAGTAAGATATGTCCAATATGCTTTACTTTTTTACTATAAAAAGTACAGATCAGGTGAATTCGAGTATTGTTTTTATGGTAAGACTTGCTTTCTTGAGAGGAAGGTATGCCTGTATGCCTCTTTACAGTGCTTTTCTCAATTTTTCCGTTCTCTCTCTCTCCCTCCCCCTCTCACACTAAATTTTGTTGGAATAATTATTTTTGGCGTATTAGATGTTACATCAGTGTTTTTCTGTGGGATCTTTTTTAACAACTATTTAAACACGAAAACTCTGTGTAGCCTTCCATGGCAGGGTTTAAAATAACTAATTATGGATCAACTCTTCATTATCATTCATTAACTTCTGATCAACGACCTGATTATGTATTCTTGAAGCGTTTGTTCCTGAATTATTCAATCGTGAATGTATTTACTTAAATTTCTATATACCTTAAGTTTGATATGCGTTTCAAATGGATTTGCTGTTTTGTATGAACTCAAGATTTGGTTTAGTCCATTAGCTATTTGTAAATTTTTTAATACACCTATTTGTATGAATTTTTTTACACATCTATTTGCTTTAGTTACTGTTTTTTCAATATGTATTCTTAATTTAATTTTCAGGATATGGCATCACAAAGATGCTCATTTTATTGTAAAACGCAAACCATATTTTTTTTAAATATGGGTTTTGGGAACGGGATGGGATGAAGAAACGATTAAAGGAGATGGAGGAGGAAGCGGCGACTCTCTATGAAATGCAGGCTAAAGTTGAGAAAGAAATGGACGCTGCTCAAGGTCATTTTTTTTAGAATTTTAGAGTTGCTGCTTCAATTTCTCATGTTTTTACCTCATTTATCATTTAGGATTATGTTCGACAAATTTCTTTACATACGAATTTATTTTTCACTGAATAATTTTTTTTTTTATGATTTCATGAATGAACATTTGTTTACGTATTTTTAGGGTATATTTTAATAGTTTCTTTAAAAAACGACCCCGCATCGCGGGGTTTACATGCTAGTAATAACTATTCTTGCCTCACCATTATCCCAGATGCAGCAGGTAGCTTCATGCCATCATAAATTATGGTTTTTCAATAAAGACATCACGGTTATTACAGAAGCAAATGCTGCAAAATTCCACAATTTTCATTTTAGAGCAGGGGGCAAGGTCAACAATAAAAAAATTCATGGAATATCCATCAGAACTGAAAATTTTGCCACCGATAACTACTAAAATATAAGTTATGACCCCAACTTTTGTCTTTTTATTTTTTATTTTTATTTTGTAGGTGATCAGACTTGACCCCTTCACCCAATCCCCCCTTTTTCAGATGCCACGCCAGCTCTTAATCCAAGTTATGCCAGATAGAACTGACGGTCTCAAGGTTTGTATGTCAATTTAAATGATCAAGTACGTATCTCCATTCTTATTACAGATACGCCAAAGCGTTGTAGAGCCACACTCCAAATTTATGGGATCAGTTTTTTATCAACACTGATATAAGGATCAGGCCGGCCCTAACTTTCTAGTAAACCTCTAGGATGTAAAGCAAAATTCCTATCAGCTTTTTAAAGAGGGGGGGCTTGCATTAAATTTTGAAGCAATTAGCGGGTAGAGGGCCTACCTATTGGTTATGCGCGGCCAATGGCCCATTAAAACAAACATTGGGGAAGTCCTTATCAAGAAAGGAGTGACTGATAATTATGGTCTAGCAACCCCCAGGGGTTAGTCTTGGTAGCTGGGGGCTTGACAAACGCTTCATGGAACGTAGGTCAATTGTTCGAATTATTAAGGGACAGTATACCTGAATGGGGCCCGCTTTCGTAGTTTTTCCTATTGCATGGGGATAAGAGGGTCTAGACATGCTCTAGTGGAGTAGCCTACTTTTCAAAATAACCCCAGTTATCAAAAGGAAAGTAAAAATAAATGACTAGCAGTCCCCAGCAATTATGTTACTATGAAAACATATCATGAGGCAACCATGCAACTGTTGAGCAACAATAGCACCATACACAGCCAAATAAAAATATATATGTGAAGACTCCTCTCCTTTTGCTAGGACCATACAACACCGTGTGACTCATAAGACTCCATCCGCTACCAACACCTCCACAACTTTGGGACATCGGCAATAGCACTCAAAGTCCACTCCACCCCATCGAACATCATAACTCAAGACTCCACCGCTACCAACCCTCCACCCCATCGAACATTGTAAGGGGGGCCTGAAGCCAATCCCTGGATTAGAGGGAGCTTCCCGAAATAGCACAAGAAACTCAAGGGAAGGAACCAGCGAGGCAACTCAACGACGCAGCTCAGTGAACAAGCTCAGTTTATTTCTGTTCTTACTTAGTCATGCTGTAACTTTTGTTTATATTGACTATGAGCTATAACGATTGTAATGATGTAATGATTTTAACCATTCAGTATGAGGTCAAACGGTACTCGCGAGAGACCAGGCCAGAGCTTTCTTGCTATATCGAATGACCTTGCAGTGAGAACTTCTGAGGGACTTGGTTTGGAGGATTGAGAATTGAGGTATCGTTGGGGCTTGTCCTGACCATCTTAGATACACCTGGTAAGACACCGAGAGACCTTTCACCGTGGAAGCTTGTGCGGATCAGCCTTGAGTCCCATCGTATGTTGAGTTTTGAACCAAACAGCTCCCTACCTAATATCACATCCACTTTGGGTGATGTCACTAACCATCTAAGCACTATCCAATCAGTACTCGAGTAAAACACGGTGGTATTGGAGCTGTCAGACGGTTTGGTGAGCCACCTCTGTGGCGACAGTCCTCTAAGGCAAAAGGCATGTCTTGTCATTTAATATTTATGACGTAGAGCTGACTAGTCCATCAGGCATTTAATGTTTATGACGTAAAGTACGGAGGGACGTCTGTTGTTCACATCTGTAAGGGACTAAGGCATCTCGGGAGTGGTGTGGGGACTATTTATTGGCCTCAACCACCTCTGAGAGAGAGGATTCTTTTCTAGAGATTATAAACCAGAGAGAGAATATACCAGAGAGAAGTTATTGCAAACTAGAGCTCTTACTCACCCACTATTGTTATTTATTGTGAAGCTTTTTAAAGCTAACTAGAGATCCTTCAGGGATTATTGGTGTGTTTGGCTGCCTACCAAGGTGTATCTAGGATGCTTACTTCTCTCTCCCTTTGACTAAGTTACTTCTGAGTTTCCTATTATTGTTTGAGTTATACACGAGCGTCTTGTGAGTTCAATCTGAGTGTTAGACCAAATATAATATTGTGTGTGTAAGAGGGTAGTTTAGATAAGATGGAGGCGTAACCCCTTTTGAGTATGGTAATGATAAGTTAATTGGCCAAAACTTTGGATTAATGATAGGACATGCAAACACTGTGTGTGAGGGGGCTGTTGTCGCAAAGGTGGCTCACCAACTGCCAGACAACCCCAAATACCACAGTTGTTTACTCAAGTGCGGGTCTGACATTGTTTAGCTGGCTAGTGACATCACCTACAATAGATGTGACATTAAGTAGAGGGTTATTTGATTCACAACTCAACGCCCGATGGAACTCCAAGCTGCTCCGCCCGAGGTTCCACGGTCAGGGTCCCTCGGTGTTTTACCAAGTGTATCTAAGATGGTCAGGACAAGCCCCAACGATGCCTCACTTCTCAATCCTCCAAACCAAGTCCCTCTAAAGTTCCCACGGTGAGGTCATTCGATAGAGCATGAAAGCTCTCCCAGCCCTGCCAAGCCTCGTCTCTCGCGAGTACCGTTTGACCTCACACTAAAACTCGTTATTATTCTCGTTACATCATTAGAACCGGTATAGCTTACAGTCAATATAAACAAAGATACAATATGACTAACACAACAAGCTAAAGTATGAGTTACCACGTTAAGCTGCCTCGCTGAGTTGCCACGCTTGAGCTGCCTCGGTTGCTTAATCCCAAACACTGTTGCTAATTGGGGAATTATCCATAATCTCAGGATTACCTTTAATCCCCCTCTACAGTGTGTTAACTTGTGTTTGTTGAAGATTTCTTGGGTTATCACTCATCACCATACATATAAGGGTTACACCTCAACTAGTATTACCATACTCCCAGGCTACAAGGGGACTACCCTCTTACAAACAACATAACTCAAGACTCCACGGCTACCAACACTCAACAATCCTTGAAATCCAACTAGCTAATAGACAACAAAAACCTCCATTTGGGAGGTAGGCACCACCCAAAGTTTAGCCCACCCCATCGAACATCTTGAATTTCACCATCCCCACTCCCTCAACAAACACATTTATCCCCGCCAATCAAATTCAAGGAACCTTTATCCTTTTCTGAGAACGAATCAAAACATGTTTTATTGAAGCAAACATGATTCGAAGATCCCGAATCCGATATCCATTCATCTTGATATTGAGATAGAGAGTTACCTTTGGATATTGGGAGGATATTTCCAATACTATTTTCAACTGGATATTCATGCACTATCGTAACAACATCCTTCTATGACTGAAAATCCCGCTTTATGTGACCCCACTCCTATAGTTTTACTCTTCCGATGAATATTTCTCCTTCTCATTAGAAGATAGAGCCAACTCCGCATCTTCCTATGTTGTCATAAGAATCGGGAAGAGGGGTAAGAAGCAACAAGACCAAGTCTTCTTACTTGATTCTCACATCAACTTTCTTAAGTTACTACACAATCCCATAAAATACATTAATGTGATTCACGAGGTTTCTACACTACTACATCTTCAAATGAATTAATTATTATTTGAGATATATGACATCTTCTCCATTTTTGAAGTATCTTTACATATAGTGAAATTACTATTTCCATCACATTAATACCCCTTTCAACGTGAAACTCTATTTTCAGATATGGTTTAATTAAACACCCAAGACTTCTCCACAGTTGTGGTTTGAAACCAGAATCTCTCTCTGAACTTCTATCAAACACTTTCTTCAGCACTAATGACACCAATACCAGCCAAATAAAAAATACATATGTAAAGATGACAGATATGAGAATAGTGGTTACAATGATTTAAATACACGAGCTTAACACACTCTCACATTGTGAGCTTAAGTATCTTGTACCCCCAATCTCCCATTGAAAGTTAAGTTTTGAAAATCCTAAACTCTCTTTACACATGAAGTTGATCTTTGATACCAACACAAAAAATTGGGTTGAACATGCCCCAAAACAAGCTTATAACCAATCCCTTTGGGGATATCCTAAAACTGACGTAAACTACACGTCAAAACGCTCTTAAAAATATTTAAACAAACGCTTTAGAGCGAAAAATACTCTTTTCTATTTCAAAATTCAAGTCTACCTCAAATGAGGCTTACATGGGGGTATTTAAAGGGGAGGAGTAGCTTAGGCCCTAAGCTAAGGCCCTACTTACAAAAATGTCATTACTACTCCTTACCTCTAAATAATAAAGCAAAAAAAAGAAAAATACAATAACAAAAGAAAAGAAAATGCAAAAGAAAAGAAAAGAAAAATGACAAATAACCCCTAAAAAGGGACCCATTTCCATCACTCTCCCCCCCCCCCCCCCTTAAAACTAAGCACGTCCTCGAGCGCTCAAAATTTGGGGACTAGCGAGGAAATTCTAAAAATTGTGCCAAAAAAATTGTAGGGGCCAAAAATTAATTTATGAAAGTTGAAGAGTGTACATCCCCCAAATCTTGGTCTTCATTTTTTCTTACCTTCACCCAATGCAACCCTATAAACTTCCACTCAGGTAAAAAAACATGTGTTTGGGGGAGGAAAAGTGGTCAGCAGGTGGGTTGAAGGGGTTCGGGGGCTGAAATGGAGTCGGATTGGGGTTTTCTGGGTCAGGATGGTGCGAGTCTGGGTCGGTAACGGGTTGGGGTTGGGTCCGAGGGCTGGTGGGTGCAAAGGGGGTTGTTTGGGTGTGGGTGGGCTATGGTTTAGGTCAGTAGCAGCAGGGGGTTTGCTGGGTGTGACGGCGTGAAGGATTTGGGGGTCGGGGGAGGCGTCGGCTAGGGTTTGGGGGCTGCTGGGGTGGTCGGCGAGGGTAGGGGCTAGGGTTAGGGCAGTGGTGAGGGTTGGCCAGGGGGTAAGGCTAGGGTTTTTAAGCGGGAGAAGGGTAGAGGGGTTAGGAAGATGGGGAAGGGTAGTGGTGGGAAGACTAGGGTTAGGGTTTTGCCCTAGGGTAGAGAAGAGTTGGGCCATTTGTTGCTTCATTTCTTCCAACTCTTGTTTCCACTCTAAAAATTGTTTAGATCTCTTTGGATCCACTAAAGAGCAGTGTACGATTTGATGAAATATATACCGATACATCAAACACCAATGTTGGAACGACACCCGCTCTGATATCAATTTGACGTAAACTACACATCAAAAGGCTCCTAAAAATATCTAAACACACACTTTAGAGAGATAAATGCTCTTTTCTATTTCAAAATTCAAGTCTACCTCAAATGAGACTTACGTGGGGTATTTAAAGGGAGGAGTAGCTTAGGTTCTAAGCTAAGGCCCTAAATACAAAAATTCCATTACTACTCCTTACCTTTATATAATAAAGCAAAAGAAAGAAAAATACAATAATAAAAGAAAAGAAAATACAAAAAAAAAATGACAAATAACCCCTAAAAAGGGACCCATTTCCAGCAAAAACAACCTCTCATTACAAAATGAGTAAAGTATTGAAGGATTGATCCTTCACTCTCAAGGATTGATCCTTTGATGAAGGATTGATCCTTCAACTTCTAATGATTGATCCTTGAGCCTAATGCAACACCTAGGGAAATTTTGAGCCAAAAACTCATATAACATCAACGTGAGAAGTACTTGACTTGCATAGCAACTCTCTTGGAGATGGAGTGCAACTCTTATATGGAGATGTCTTGAAGTCTTTGTGACCTCCCTCTTATTGAGATTGACATAAAAAAATTTCTTCCCATGTACCTTTGATTCATTATGTTTTAAAAAGAAAACAATGTAAGCTAGATCTATGCAAGTCAATTCGAGGTCTGTATCACCATACCTTTAAGGGTCTTATAAGTGATCCAAGAGACAAGATAAGGATGATGAAGATGAGGTAGACTATGAAACACTGTCATTAATTCCACCCAAAGCAAGCTATGTGTGTGGGAACTATTGGAAATGAAAACTTAGTGAAATAAGAAAAAATATTTTCTCTCTCCGCACCCCCTCACAAAAACCCGAAGTGTCTAATGCTCTTTAAACCCCTACTCTGGACCTACATATATGGGTGCATGAAGTGGGCTAGTTACTTGGAGTATGGACTATACCGGGACCCAGAATTAATAATTAAATCATTCAAATCCACGAGAACCATCATCACCTTATTAGGAACTTATAAAATTGTCCACATTTACAAAGAAGGGGGGATAATGGTACAAAGCTCTAGTATCAAACCCACGAGAACCATCATCACGCTCACTATCTCTAGATGATGGCCATCACCATCACCACGAAGAAAAGTCCTCTTGAACGTCACTATAACTTTTGAAGACCTCTCTGTCGTTACAAATACCAACAAAGAATGAGGAAGACTCACAAAACCCAACAAACAAGCTAATAACGAAGAGTTGAAGAAGGATTGGAAGTAGAAAAATTCAAAAAACTATATCATCGCTTATATACTCAGACGAGATACGGGGTTAAAAAATGCAATGATGATGATTCCATAAGGAACCCAAACGATCATCCATACTAAGAACAAGGAAGCGTGTAAACGCAATATCAATCGAGTTTGCAAATCTCCAATAGAATCAAACACACTTATTTAATTAGGTGTCTAAATTTGAACAAAACCAAATTCAATTTTAGTTCAGCCTCTATGCATGCATCCAAGTGTCATAAAGCATTAAATCATTCAAATCATGCACATAAAATAAAGACGACAAATTCAGGAAAAAACTCCTTTCGGATAAAACCTTTTTAACACTTTGAAAAGTTTACAAGACCATTGACTTACATAAAACCTGATAATCGCCCATAAGTGTAACGCACGGTGTCTTCGTCAAACCTTCAAAGCTACGCCTCAGCCCGCAGTCCAAGTCGTTCACACGCAATAGCTCTACGCTCGGTGTCCACCGATCAGCAGTGAGTTCCCTCCAGGAATCACAAGTTATGGAGATGCCTTCTCAACAGAGGTTGAACAATAGCAAAGTTGTTCTAGGGTTCCAAAAGATTCACAAAAGTAATTGGGAATTTTATGTGTGATCGAAAAGATGTTTGGGACATCAAAAAACAAAGTCTTGTTGTGTTTGAACTCTCAAAAATGTTTTCTCAAAGACTTACCAAAACACACCACCGAAATAGGTATATATTGATTTTTAGAAAATCTGAGGCAGCGCAAAATTTATCAGGTGCGGACCGATTCGGTTTTGATCATTATCGGATCGGTCCGGTCAGACAAAATTCTCTGCATAAAAATGACAGTCGGATCGGTTCGATTCTCTTCTTAAACAAATCGGTCCGCTCTGTAAAAAAAATTATTTCTTCCTTAACTTGCCTCGTTTTTTATAAAAACTTTTAGTAAAAATTTCCCAATACTAGAATGAAATACTAAGGAACTTAAAAACCCAACCTTACCAAAGTTAATCTCGTCGAGGCTTGAATGTTGAATAACCTTGATTATTCGGATCTGTCTTGACGTGAATGTGAGCTTGAACTTCAATGACGATGTAGCGGTATACGACATACTAAATGGTAATGGACAAAAATGTCCTTACAAATCTCCCCCTATGTCTATGCCAGTACCAAATAAAAACATTCGAATTATCAATCAAAATATGACCTATACAAATCTACCCTCCCATGAACCCAAAACTGAAAAGGTAAATGATAAGTCTTCATCTTTATGCTTCAAATCTTCAACATCAAATCTAAAGGCTTCTCTCATCAAGGTGTGCAAATATTGATCATCAATTTATACCTACACACATGAGACAAAGCAAAACCACGTGACGTATCGAGTTTGAAATGATATAAGCATATAAACATCAACGCATAATCAAACTCCCCCATACTAAAACAAACTCCACCATAATATCATAATTCGTTCTCCCCCTTTTTATTTGTCTGAAATAGACAAGGAAAAAAATAAATCACATAAAACAAATCGGGGTGTCACGGTAAACAAGGCAAACAAACTATTTTTTATTTTTCAAATTTTTCATACAAAAATGCAAAAAAGATGTTACAAAATCACACCCCATGAATTTTCACTAAGACAACCAAATCATGAAAACGGAATGAATGGGTGTGAACACATTCGATAGGAAAATCGACGCAATCGTGACATGTGTGCAAGATGCATAAGTGTACTCCTAACGAATGAACATCAAAATAGTCCTTAGGTGCAAAATCGTTGAATTTAGATGACATCATCTTAATCATATCAACAAATCAAAGTATAAATGATTTCCACACCAATAACGTCCAAAACTATGTAATGCTTTTGCATGACTTTCAAGGACGTGCAAACCATTACAAATTCCATCCAAACTCCCTCATTAAAAGACAATGCTTTTTATTTTTTCTTATGAGGTGATGAAACAAAACTCTATTGGCCCATTGTTGGCATATATTTCTTTTATTGCCTTTCAATTTTTTCGGGCTCTTTTAAACCTCATTGGACCCCGGATAATTTTCAATTCCTCACTTTTTCAGGTCCATTTAAACAGTGGCTTTATCGCAAAGAAAAAAATACCTTTCACAGCCCTTTTCCGTTTTTCAAAATTAATCATACAAACTCACAAACGGTTTATAACATGCACTACTTTTTGTCAAGTTTTATCGCATTTGATTCGTTGTATAGACAAAATTGAAATGGAAACACTCGACCAACAGGTGATAGACAAGCACAAAAGTCAAACAAATCCGTGCATGTGTGCAATAAAGGACAAATGAGTCAAACATGTAGGTAGCAATCACTATATCATCTCAAAGACTCCAAACTTTGTAAAGCACACGAATGACACAACATATCGTCTCAAAACACTATCAAATAGTCATATGGCTATGGAATGAAGTTGTGACTCGGTCATCCTAAGTGTCCATTCGTATACGGTGCAAACAAAATACAAAACTTTTTTTGGATTTTTCAAAATATTTCTAAAAAACGAAAATCTTTTTGTATTTTTGGAAAATATATCCAAATGGAAAAATATAAATAAAAAAATGATGCATACTAGCAATAGGAAAAAATGTCATCATGGAAATCATCCTATGCTAGCAAACAGTTTAAACCTCATCCAGTAGGTGCGGAGGAGTTTTCCAAAGAAGGTGACATTCTATGAAAAATTTCCATTAAATCACGTGAGGCCTTGACAAAAAACTTTACTTGCTCCCAAATATGTGCAAACTCTCTATTATTATGTGCAAGCAAAGTATCATGAGTGGGTGCATGTGTGCGAACATGTGTAGAAGCAAAGCGTGACACATTACCCAATTTAAAGCAAAACTCTCTAAGATTTCCTTTCTTTTTGCAATGTGAACAAACATAAACCGGCCTAAGAACACCTTTCTCAAAAACTCTGGGACGTGTTCTCCTAACGAGAAGCCTAGGTGGATTAGGATGAGAACCATGTGAATCTATCACTAAAGTGGAAATCGGCTCGGGTGCAACAAAAAAAGTGGATACACCGCCATGACCTTTTCCTAAACTCTCACCACCACCCAAAATGGGATTGAGAACCATCTTTTCAACTTTCTTAGATACGTTCTCTAAAGGGATTTTGACCTCCCGAGCACGTCTCGAATTGGGATACACATGTCGTCAAACTAGACAACGTGTCGGTCAAGTCACACTTTCCCTCCTTAAAACTTCTTTCTTTCTCTCCAAATCTAAAACTTGACGACCTAAATCCTTATTATACTTCTTCGTTTTCAAGGTCTCAGTGTACAAATCTCTAAAAGCTTTTTGGAGCTCACTTTCATCTCCACTCTCAAACTCGCTCTCATCTCCACTAGAAACACTCAAGTCATCACCGTCGCTCTCGTGAACACAATCATCGTGAGACAAAATGGGTGTGCTCATACGACTCGAAAAACCTACACACATCCCATGTGCTAAACCTTTATCGGACTCATCTCCCTCATCTTCCTCATCTCCCTTACTATCACTAAGTGTGGCGGGCATGGCAGTTTCTTTGCCCTTTCTCCTTATCCTAGTAGGACACTCTTAGCTATATGCCCTCTACCCTCACACTCAAAACACCTGATCTCATCCACCTTATCACTGTCTTTGGCCTCCTCATTCTTTTTATTTTTCTCAAAAGATCTCTTTTTATTGGAATAATTTTCTTTAGACATTTTGAGAAACTTTTTAAAAAATTTCGCAAGTAAGGCCATGTCAAAATCAGACTCGTCCTCAGATTCAGACTCACATAAACTCACTTTCTTTTTCTTATCTCTCTGCCTCGAAACATCCTCACTCGATTTCGACTGTGACCTAAGTGCAATCCCTTTATCTTTAGGTTTGACAGTTTGGGGAAACATATCTAACTCGTAAGTCTAAAGATCACCTACCAACTCTTCTAACTTAAGTGTGCTCAAATTTCCCATCGAGTTTAAAACAGTGACTTTCGGAATAAAACGTTTTGGAAGAGATCTCAAAATCTTTTTCACAACCCGCGTGTTATCAATTATCTCACCCAAATTAAAACTAGTGTTGACAATGTCCAACAAACGCGCGTAAAACTCATCAAAAGTCTCGGACTCTAACATAGTAACGGTCTCAAATTGGGTGGCTAGATTTTGCAATTTTGACTCTTTAACAGCAGTTGTACCTTCATGTGTCAATTTTAAAACATCCCATGCCTCTTTCGACGTGGTGCACGTCATATAATACGGCGGAATTCATCGAGAGTGACGGCTCCAGAAATAGCACTCAAACCACGGGAATTAAAGTTAGACAATTTATAATCGTCCTCAGTCCAGTTTGACACAGGTTTTAAAGAGGTGACATTATCAACAGTCACGGTGGGAGGAGTCCAATTACTTTCAACCAACAACCAAACTCGCTCATCTATGGCTTTTAAAACAGATTTCATGTGTGCTTTCCAATGGGCATAATTATCGCCATCAAAGATGGGCACCCGATTATATAAGTGATCCATTGAAAAACTAGTGACAATCAAATTTTTCGAAAAAAAGATTATCACAATTTTTTTGCGGAAAATAGGAATTCACAATAAAATAGTGAAACCTGCTCTGATACCAATTTGTAAACGCAATATCAATCGAGCTTGCAAATCTACAATGGAATCAAACACACTTATTTAATTATGTGTCTAAATTTGAACAAAACCAAATTCAATTTTAGTTCAGCCCCTATGCATGCATCTAAGTGTCATAAAGCATTAAATCATTCAAATCATGCACATAAAACAAAGACGACAAATTCAGGAAAAAACTCCTTTCGGGTAAAACCTTTTTAACACTTTGAAAAGTTTACAAGACCATTAACTTACATACAACCTAATAATCGCCCACAAGTGTAACGCACGGTGTCTTCATCAAACCTTTAATGCTACGCCTCATCCCGCAGTCTAAGTCGTCCACACGCAGTAGCTCTACGCTCGGTGTCCACCGATCAGCAGTGAGTTCCCTCCAGGAATTACGAGTTATGGAGATGCCTTCTCTACAGAGGTTGAACAATAACAAAGTTGTTCTAGGGTTCCAAAAGATTCACAAAAGTAATTGGGAATTTTATGTGTGAATCGAAAAGACGTTTGGGACATCAAAAAACGAAGTCTTATTGTGTTTGAACTCTCAAAAACGTTTTCTCAAAGACTTACCAAAATATACCACCGAAATAGGTATATATAGATTTTTAGAAAATCTGAGGCGGTGCAAAATTTATCAGGTCCGGACCGGTTCGATTTTGATCATTATCGGATCCGTCCGGTCAGACAGAATTCTCTGCATATAAATGACAGCCGGATCGGTTCGATTCTCTTCTTAAACGGATTTTGAATCTGTCCGGTCTGTAAAAAAAAATTATTTCTTGCTTAACTTGCCTCCTTTTTATAAAAACATTTTAGTAAAAATTTCCCAATACTAGAATGAAATATTAAGGAACTTAAAAACCCAACCTTACCAAAGTTAATCTCGTCAAGGCTGGAATGTTGAAGAACCTTGATTATTCGGATCCGTCTTGATGTGAATGTGAGCTTGAACTTCAATGACGGTGTAGCGGTATACGACATACTAAATGGTAATGGACAAAAATGTCCTTACGGCGCCGATACATAGCATAATCCTTAAGAAACAAGAAACATGTGGCAAATAAGCCGGTCGTCAAGACTTCGGCATGCTTTCAAAAGACAACAATTAATGCAACATATATGAAGGAACGTATGGAATGGTGGGTAAATCTTTAGTAATGATGATTTCGACTGCGCAGAGTCACTACTACTATGTAGCACACCCGCTCGAAGGAGCAAATGTGGGATAGGGTCCATTGATAACCAACCTCCCATCCACCTTAGAATCGATATACAAAAGAACAACCAACATTGGTATATAATCATTAAGTACATCTATCACTCTCTCGATATGCCTCGATTCCCAAAACTACAAAGGGCTTGAGTTAGGCAAAACTCAAGGGATCCAATGCCCAATCGATACGTATCATGTCGGAAATCTTAAAGGTATGTGCTTTGGAGGAAAGAGAACGGGAAATCGTTGGGCTCCCATTTGCCGACCACTATATCACGAGATATAGGGCACAATCAAAACCCATTGAAACTCTACAACCGATTCACCCCTGAAAAGAGCCATCTCGGTACTCCAACCAATATACTGATATATTCTAAAACCATCATTACCCCTTTAAAAACTACAAAACTTCCATTTACCCTTCTATCACATCAGTCCACACACCATCCCCTTCTCAAGTGCTTATATAGTAGCTTATCACTTCTCGTTTAATGCACAAACGTGCATTAAATGCATGGCACTATTCAACCCCGCTTTCCACTCAACAAGATCAACGACCAAGATCAAAATTTGTAGGCTTATAAATATTACCCTCAACCTCATTTATTGTGGATGACACTTTTTTCTCTCTAATCACCATGAAGGGCATCCCTAAACCAGCATCAAAGCTACTCCTTAACCTACCATCTTGCAAACCGACAGATATAACCCCCACCACATGCAAAATTTGTGCATAGATTGCGTCTTAATCTCTATCTCGTGAAAGAAGTGCATGTTTTCTCACCCTCCATTGCATTCACTCTCGTGTTTCTCGCAGTATTTCGACATACGTTCATCAAAACGGATTACATATCGGCTATTAAGAAGTAACTTCCTTGAGAACCTTGCCCAACGAACACTACCCTCCTATACATGTATAATGTTTATATTCAATCAAACATTAACCTAAGTACTTAGAATGTAATGAAATAATCAGATAACAAGAAACTGTTAAAGCAACTGTCCACCTAATAATCAAACCATGTGAAATCATCACTAGTTATGAACAATATAACTTCAACCGAGTTTTAGGAGCATAATCCGTAACATAACTATCTACTATTAAATAAATCCAGAACCCATGAAGTTGTGTCATATATTTCTTTCCAATTTTTCCCCTTAAACAACACAAGGACAAATTTGCAAAATGAAAGAAAACCATGTCATTAATACCATTTTATCCGACTTCCATAACAATTTTCAATCTCAACTGCTTTATCTCAAAAGTAAAACGATACGTCTCCAACCGTAATTTTCTCATTTGATCTCTCTTTCCCCATTATTTTTTTTTTTCAAACTGCTCGCATCATTGGAGAGTTGAGGGGCCATGCGAGGTTGTCATCATCACCACTGATATGCCCCAAGTGTAACCTCGGCCTAGAGACACCAACCTCGGCCGATATTATGGCCGACGCTGGGCATGACTTGGGCACACGATATCACCCCTCGGCCATATCAAGGTCGGCCCAGGCCGACACTACCATGAACCTCTCCAAGAGACATCACAAGGATCAACAGCACGCTCATATGCCTTGAAATGGCAACCTCGGCCATACATAGGCCGAGCCTGCAGGAAGTCACCAGCAACCTCATCAAGCCACCTGTCCGACCTCATATCAGGCCGACCCTGTCCATTGTCTCGGCTAGGATTAGGCCGAGACCTCCATGGGACACTCGGACTGAACAAGTATCAAGACTCATCAACCTCGGCCTCACCAAGGCCGAGGTCATACACCAGACGCGATAGCCAAGCACCTGCTGACATTCAGATAAGGACACGTTGATACAAATCAGTTATAACAAGATTATTCCCCACACGTGGGGAGAATATTGCATCATCATTCTCTACATGTAACAGTGACAGATGGCACTCCCACATTGGTGAGGTTACCACACACATGCTCATTGCATGCATGGGGGGTACATTACACCCCCTAGGTACTATATATAGAGGTCATCCTCTACCTTGTAAAAGGATCCAGATATTCAACCCTAGCTAAAACTCTGTCTAGATACACAGTAGAGAGAGAAAGCTTGAGCGATTGTATCCATGGCCATTAGTGCCTTATTGCAGTGAGATTATTCACACACACGGTGGACGTAGGCCAATCTAGGCTGAACCACTTATATACTGGTGCCCTCTCCTCTTCTCCTCATCTCATTCTCTTCCTTCTTTACATAACTGTGCTGCCATTATTGTTCTTAGATCGAGCTTGAAAACACCTTATCTGGTGGTGCTGATTCTGGCATCATCATTTTGGCGCCGTCTGTAGGAACGAGAAGCTATATCTTCCTCTTTTTCTGCTTAACCTCACCGGAGACTCTGGTGGTGAACCAGGCCTCCCCCTAGTGCGGAGCTGTTTCACCATTGAAAGAGGTCCTGTGAGGTACTAAGCTCATCTGCTACTCAAGCTCTATAGTGTTAACATATGGCACCAGACTTACCACTGCCTCTTCCGCCGTCCGGGGGTGGAGGGCCTAGTTCCAGTCAGGCGCCCCCCCAATCCGAAATGGCGGAGGTAGCAGCAGCCTTGAGATCTTTAGCTGCAACACAACAAGCCATGCAGGAGCAATTTGCTCAGCTCAGTCAAACTATGATGAGGCCACCTGGAGTCTCACCGGACATGATCACTGTAATACCCCGTACTTTTATGGATATTTATTTATGGGATTAATTAAATTAAATGTGAATTAATTGAGAATTAATCCGGATAAAATACTAACGAGATGTGAGTTGGCATTTGATTATAATGTGTATATATGGCAGTATATGAATATTGAAAATATTAAAATTGTCGCGAGACTGAAATACGGCAATTTGAGAAATTTTGTTGGGACGCGCGTGACAGTCGCGTCAGGAAGGTAATTATTTAAATTAAAAAGTGAATTTTATTTTTTATCAACCGTGTGGTCATTTTGAGTGCGCCAATGAATCCGGAAGGGTCGAAATAGTCAGAAAACACTAGCCGGGGGTTTAGTTTGGGACCCGGGGCATTTTTGGGCCATACCGGCAACTTAAAAGGGTAGTTTGGTAATTTCGGAATTTTGGGAATTAAAACCCACGAAAATTAGAAGTTAAAATCTGATTTAGTCTTTACCCACTAAACCCACTAACAACACTATATGACCTAATGGGCTACGGGAGTTATTGGAAGAAGTTTTAAGAGGTTCCTAAGGCAACCTCTAAACCACCATTGTCATCTTGGAGAAGAAGTTGTAGAGAGAGAGAGAGAGAGAGAGAGAGGAGAATTCTGCAGAGAGAGAGAAAGCAATTCAACCTTCTTCAACCAACAACAAATCTGAAGAACATAAGGCAAGTGATTTAATTACAATTGATTCAATGATATGTTCTTCCATGTTTAGGGTAATTATCGAATTTGTCTTGGAAGATTGATATGAACCCATGAATTTGAGGATTAAAACTATAAACCATGTTAGGAATTGCATGTAGACATATTCTGGACGAATTATGAATTCAAAATATAACCCTTGATGATCTAAAAACGGATTTAAGAAGAGAATTATTATTGTTCTTGAAAGAAATAGAAAACTAGGATTCTTGATGAAGTTTTGATCCAAATAAAGCCCTTGGTTGATGATTTATTGGTTTTAGAACGTTAACAATGTTGTAGGATGGTTGTATGATGATATTATAACGTTGGATTAGAGTTTTATGCATTATAATGGAGTTTTGGGGCGAAACTTGGACTGCAAAACGAAGCAGTCCGTAGCCTAACTGGTGCGCTCGATCGATCGACATTCTTAGGTCGATCGATCGATCACCATCGATCGATTGAACATATAAGGTCGATCGATCGACCTTCCCAGAATGAATAAAATTTTCCCTAGTTAAATTTTAATGATGTTAACACCCTTAGAAAATTATTAATGGAGACTTTACGAATATCCTTAGACTTAAGGAAGACCAGTAGGTATGGTTATAAAAATTTGGACCTTAATTAGAATTCAATTTGAGGAATTATTCAAAGAATCTAATAAAATTCGATGAGTGAGATAATATTAGGGTTAAAATAGTAAATTTGAATAATTTGATGAAATGAGGTTTGGGGCAGAAGTAAGGACCTTAAGAATAATGAGATTATATGTGGGAATAATAGGAGACTTAGTAATCCCTTTGAGATAGGTTTTAAGTACAAGAAACTATGACGTGAGATGTGTCGACAATCTACATTATATATTATCGGATGACTTAAAAATGTATAAAAATTGGAATAATGGTACAAGGATGTAGAATATACCTTTATTAATATCGAGATATCTAAGATGTGTGAATGCTTAGTATATGACTTATGTGTATGACATACCTACCATACTTGCTATCACGGGAGGTTTGCGTTCGCTTAGGGCCATCTAATCTCTGTGTGCCTACGGGGGGATTTAGATTGGTACCTCGAGGACATAGGTCAGAGAAGGACTTATTGGGAAGTTAATAAGTCTGCTGATCGTGGGAGCGTAGGTATGTGCGTGACCCATGTGATGTGACTGTGTTCGCCTCCATTGATTGTGATTGTTGTTATCTGAGAACGATTCCTGAGAGATTCGGAATGCGTGATCTTATGTACGTGATGTACCGGGATGGATAGCAGAGTATGTGTGCACCGCAGCTTAGTCTCGGGTGCTTGTATTGTATATTCATGACGTGAGTAATATACGCTTAAATAATGAGAACTTTCATGTTGGTATTGTGAGTATAATTATGGTAACGCTTTGAGAAAATAAAAAGGGATAACCTGTAGTGAATTGTATTGCTAATAATTGAGAATCCGAGTTTAAGTAAAACCTCTATTTAATTGATAACGTTAGAATGTATAATGGGAATCGAGTAGAAAGGGGTAGAACTTATGACGGTTTAGTTAGATATGAATGTCACTTAGATGGGTACGGTACGTTAGGAGTGCACAATTAGTCGAGAGGTGAGGATTTCATGTGAGTGCACGTCCTAACATGTATTTTGCATTCATTGTTTTAATGTCATTAAAGCACTTGCTGTTTTCAAAATACTCTCCACTTTTGGGCTCTGACCCGTTTGCTTTCAAATCTATTTTTGT
Organism: Sambucus nigra; assembly: GCA_949130495.1. Taxonomy (NCBI): domain Eukaryota; kingdom Viridiplantae; phylum Streptophyta; class Magnoliopsida; order Dipsacales; family Adoxaceae; genus Sambucus; species Sambucus nigra. The sequence goes on along the minus strand of OX422218.1, from coordinate 444,979,294 downwards.
AAAAACCTTTTAGGTGCCCAGCCACAAGGACACCATGCATAGGATTTCCATTCAGGTGACGAGCTGTAGCTGTTGTGGAAGTTACAGAGCCTTGCTAGTAGACGCTTCCTTTGGTTTTGACTCCATATTCAGTTCCATCATTTGTAGGGCATGTCGCCCATTTCTATTAGAGACTTTTCATATTTCAGTTACTCAGATTCTTGGCATGTAATTAATTTAGGATACGCTATTTTATTTATTTCAGTTTGTGGGATTGTTGTGAGGAGTTTTCCTCCGGACTTATTATTATTTGTTGGTTACTTTATTGAGACTTTATGGTGTATGGTGATGTTATTCGTTTACATTTCATTTATCGCATGTTAATCAGATTTAATTTAAAATTTGACAACTTACTTTTTAAATACTAGGTGGTTAGTAATCATTAAATGTTTTCGACAGTGATGCTATTAACTGAACCAACTTGGCATTTTGAATTAATTTAATAAAGAGTAGCTACCCGGTATTTAATTAGTCGGGGTGTCAGAATCACTCCGGCGGCAGTTCAGCCTCATCCTGGCGCCAGGGGACCACCCCAGGCGCCAATGAAGGACCAGCCTGCACCCCAGCGGAGAAGGGACGTTGCTGACCCTAGGCGCTTGCGCCTGGAGAGGCAGGGAAACCCTTGCCCAGAGGACAGGTATGATGACCTAGAAGCTGAAGAAGCCCCAGAAGACTGCTGGGAGCCGTATGAGGTGTCAAATAACACTGTACGGCCTCTTAGGCAAAGTCAAGGATGTGTCGGCCGAAGAGGTGAAGAGGCCCAACAAAGAGGGTCGGCCTTTGATAGGTTGAGCAGAGGGTCGGCCTTCGAGAGACTGGGCCCGGTGAATGACCTAAGACAGAGGCTGTCGAGGTCAAGGAGCGCAGCAGGCTCTCAGAGGGGGAACAGGCAGGGTCGGCCAGACCAAGGCCGACCCTGTGAAAGAAGAGGCAGGGAACAGGAAGAGGTCAACAGCCAACGTGTCGTGGCAGGGGAACCCTCGGTCCATCGCAGGGAGGTGGCAGGGGATAACCTCGGCCAAGTTGATGACAGAAGACCATGGAATGATTCTATCCAACGCCTTGAGGAGAAGATAGGAGACCTCATTAAAAGCAGGGACCCATTACAAAGGGGTTACTCAGAGGGCTCCCCATTTGTGGCTAGGATAGTGTGGTTCCCAACCCCAGCTAAGTTCAAGCCTCCTACAGTGTCTCCCAAGTATGATGGCAGCAATAACCCTGTACATCATATCGAGATGTACCAGTCAGCAGCAGACATTTACTCGATACCCGATGAGATGAAGTGTAGGGCCTTCTCGGGGACCTTGACAGGAGCAGCACACAGTTCGTTCACCTCCCTTCCGAAGAACTCAATTGAGAACTTCAAAGGCTTGGCTGAGCAATTCATCCACAACTTCTGCTTTGGGGTGAGGCCTCAAAAGAAGACTACCCACCTGCTGTATGTCAAGCAGGCCAAGGGTGAGAGCCTAAGAGACTACATAGCAAGATTCAACAAAGAGAAATTGGAGGTGGAGGATTATGAAGAGAACATAGCCATGACCTCCCTTATAGGAGGCCTCCAGAAGGGGAAGCTATTGTGGAAACTGGCGGAAGACCCCCCTAAGTCTATGGCGGAGCTGCTGGCAACCGCAGGGAAAGTAATGAATGCGGAAGAGGCAATGGCCGCCAAGTATGAGGAGGAGAACCGCGGTGGCACTGGGAGGTCCCAAAGCAAGAAAGAGGGGAAGAAGAGCGTAGGTGATGACAACTTCGCTCATTATACACCTCTGACTGTAAGCTGCGAGCACATCCTCAATGAGATTAAGACTGACCGGACTCTGAGATGGCCAGAGAAACTGAAGGCCCCACCACATAAGAGGAACAAAAACCTATGGTGCGAGTTCCATCAGGATCATGGCCATGTCACGGATAGATGCTTCGCTTTAAAAGATGAGATTGAGAAGATGTTGAAATCTGGAAAGCTGAGGAAGTATGTGGATGGTAAGGCTCCAAAGGGTGGAAGAGATGACCCTAAGAAAAGAAGAAATGACAGATGCCGTGGCAATGTCCCGGCCAGAAGAGACGATGATTCGGAAGGAGATGACGAAGACAATCCGGATCTTCCGCCAAAAGATGACAACACCCCGGTGAAGAGGGTCGGTACGATCTCCTTTGGTGTTAGCACCATATGTGGGGGATTTGCAGGAGGTGGCTCTGAAGTTGCTGACAGGAAGGCTCATGTAGCAGAGGCCAGGTCAGTGGTCAAGCTAGAAGTTGTGAATCTAACGTCTTCCGATACAGTGCAGAAGAGGAAGAAGGTAGACATGGACACCCTTGTAGTGGGGTTCTCCAGACTCGACTTCAAGGGTATCTTAGCCCCCCATGATGACCCTTTGGTCATAACAACAAGGGTGCATGGGTGCGAGGTACGGAGGATCCTCATAGACGGGGGGAGCTCAGCAGACGTGATGTTCTGGCCTTGCTTCAAGAGCCTAGGTCTTAGCAGAGCAAGGCTGGTGCCCTATCATCACCCATTGATAGGCTTCAGTGGTGAAAACGTCCACCCCTGGGGCATGTATGACATGGACGTACGCATGGGTGATGAGTGGCCTAAGAGGCTGACCAAGAAGATAAACTTTTTCGTTATGGATGAGAACGTTTTCTCGGCCTACAACCTCATCATAGGAAGGGTGGCCCTTAAAGAGTTTGAAGCTGTGCCGTCAACGGTCCATCAGATGCTAAAATTCCCGACTCCTTATGGAGTAGGGGAAGTGCAAGGGGACCAGACGACGGGGCGAGAGTGTTACTTCAACTCGGCCGAAGAGAGAGAAGCCCATAAGAGGGCAACCACCACTTATAGCATTGACACTCTTGACCCAAGAGATGAAACAAAGTTGAAGAAGGGAGAGGCCGCGGAAGAGGTAGAATCCATCGTCCTCAATGAGGACGAGCCGGAAAAAACCGTCCAGGTCGGTAAGGCCCTAGAGCCAGGAACCAAGGAAGCGCTGATAAACTTCCTCAGGAGGAGACAGAGTGTCTTCGCATGGAGTCACGCAGACATGCCTGGCATCGACCCTGAGGTGATGAGCCACAAGCTCAACGTGACCAGAGATGACAAGCCGATCAAGCAGAGACGAAGAGTCTACTCCAGGGAGAAATACGACGTCATCCGAGAAAAGGTCAAAAAGTTGGAAGAGGCCGAGTTCATAAGAGAGGTTACCTATCCGGAGTGGCTCTCAAATGCAGTCATCGTGCCTAAGGCCAATAGGAAGTGGCGAATGTGTGTGGATTTCACTGACCTGAACAGATCTTGTCCAAAAGACAGCTATCCCTTACCTCGGATAGATCAGATGGTGGACGCGACGGCGGGGCACGAGCTCATGAGCTTCATGGACGCGTATTCAGGCTATAACCAAATCTTCATGGATGCTGAAGACTCTGAGAAGACAGCCTTCATTACTGACAAAGGGACGTACTGCTACAAAGTGATGCCCTTCGGTCTGAAAAATGCAGGGGCAACGTATCAACGTCTTGTCAATAAGATGTTCGAAGAGCAAATAGGTAAGACCATGGAGGTGTATGTAGACGATATGCTAACGAAGAGCTTGAAAGCTTGTACTCACATAGCGGACCTTGAGAAGACCTTCGATGTTATGGACTCGTACAGAATGAAACTCAACCCAGCAAAGTGTGTCTTCGGAGTAGGACCTGGGAAGTTCCTGGGGTTCATCGTTAACCAGAGGGGGATTGAAGCGAACCCTGAGAAAATCAAGGCATTACTCGACATGAAGACTCCTAGGAGTATCAAGGATGTCCAAAGACTCACGGGAAGAGTGGCTGCCCTTAACAGGTTTGTTTCTAGGGCAACGGACAAGTGTCTCCCATTCTTTAAAGTTCTAAGAAAGGCCTTCCAATGGGACGAAGAGTGTGAAAAAGCCTTCAACCAACTCAAGTCCTACTTAGGGTCTCCCTTATTGCTGTCTCGGCCCATCGCAGGAGAAAGGTTGTTTGTGTAACTGGCAATCTCTGAATCAGCCATCAGCGCGGCCATCATACGGGAAGAGGATGGGATCCAAAGACCTGTGTACTTCAACAGTAAGGCCCTTCAAGGGTCTGAACAAAATTATCCCCGTATGGAGAAGTTGGCTTATGCCCTAATACATGCCTCAAGAAAAATGAAGCCTTACTTCCAAGCTCACTCCATGGTAGTCCTCACCGACTCCCCACTAAGACAGGTTCTGCATAAACCTGAGAAGTTCGGGAGATTGATGACCTGGGCCATCGAGTTAGGAGAATATAATCTTACCTAGGACAGCCATCAAGGGGCAGGCCCTCGCGGACTTTGTCGCAGAATTCACCTGGGAAGAGGCCGAGACAGAGAAAGGCCTAGAGGACGGCGAAGAGACAAACCGTAGTGTCTTCCGAAATTCGAAAGAGACGGCCCCAGACGTCTTCCGAGATCAGGAAGAGGTCGCCTCAGGCAAAACCCGGAGCAGAATAGAAGAAAACGAAGAGGATCGATACCTCTTCAAGAAAGGGGTTATGACAGAAGGGGTCTTCTCATCAGATACAGACGTCTGGAGCCTCTTCGTTGATGGCTCTTCCTGTGGTAGTGGAAGCGGTGCGGGGCTAATACTCTCGGCTCCAGATGGCGCCAACATTGAATACGCCTTGAGATTCAACTTCCAGGCCTCAAACAACGAGTCCGAGTATGAGGCCATGATAGCGGGTCTCTTATTGGCAACAACTCTTCGAGTAAAGCGACTCCTACTCCATAGCAACTCAAGGTTGGTTGTCAATCAAGTACTGGGGATATATGAGGCCAAAAACGAAAGGATGGCCAAGTACTTAAAGAGGGTAAGAAGGTTGTTAGAATATTTTGAAGAAGCAAAACTGAAGAGAGTGCCTCGACTAAGTAACAATCACGCTGATGCATTGGCAAGGCTGGCCTCGGCGATGAAGACAGATATGGGAAGGACTATTCCGATCGAGGTCTTAGGAAAGGCAACTATCGAGGAGGACGAGGTATGTCACAATTTGACCTAGGAGACTCATGGATCGACCCGCTAGTCAGATACCTAAGAGAGGGAGAGCTGCCTGAGTCCAAGCTAGAAAGGAGAAAGTTGAGATATAGGGCTGCCAAGTTTTCAATGGTAGGAGACGTCTTGTACAAAAAGGGGTTTCTATTGCCTCTCCTCAGATGTGTGCGTCCCATGGAAGTTCCCCGGGTCTTACAGGAGGTTCATGAGGGTTCTTGCTCTAGCCACATAGGGGGAAGGCCCTTGGCCAAGAGGATCATCACTCAGGGATACTGGTGGCCTACCTTGTCCAAGGACGCTGCAGACTATGTGAAGAGGTGCGACAAATGTCAAAGGTTCGCCACTATCCCTCATCAACCCCATCAGCCTATGACGTCAATCTCTTCTCCATGGCCATTTGCGGTATGGGGAATTGATTTAGTAGGACCTTTGCCGAGAGCTGTCAACAACTATAGATTCTTGATAGTTGCCATTGATTACTTCTCAAAGTGGGTAGAGGCGGAGCCGATGATAACAATCACAGAGCAGAAGACCTTCCAGTTCATTTGGAGGAATATCATATGCAGATATGGCCTCCCAAACACTCTCATCTCGGATAATGGGACCCAGTTCAAGAACTCCTCCTTAGAAAAGTATTGCCTAAGAGTGGGGATTAAGCAGTTCTTCTCATCTCCTGGTCGACCTCAGGCAAATGGTCAGACCGAGGTCACAAACAGAACTATCTTGGACGGAATCAAGAAGAGGTTAGAAGATGCGAATGGGAGATGGACTGAAGAGGTCTACGCTGTGTTATGGGCCTACAGAACCACGGCAAGGACACCAACAAGAGAAACCCCATTCATGCTGGCACATGGCTCAGAGGCCGTCATCCCAACGGAAGTAGGACTCCCAACTCATCGGATTCAGACCTACGACCCTGACAACAATGGGGAAGAGAGGAGGCTAGACCTAGATCTTATCGAAGAAAGAAGAGAAGACGCAGAGGTCAGAAAAGCAGCCTACCAGCAGAGGGCAGCGAAATTCTACAACTAGAGGGTGAAGTCAAGACCCATTGCAGTGGGAGACCTAGTGCTAAAGAAGGCCCTACAGAAGGCAAATAAGCTTCACCCAAACTGGCATGGCCCCTACAAAGTAACAGAAGAGGTTGTGCCTGGCACTTACAGGCTAGAAAACCTAGAAGGAGAACCTTTCACTAACCCATGGAATGCTGACCACCTAAAGAGATATTACATATGATGTTGCATAGAGTTTTATGTAAATGTACCATCTTATTGTGAAGAGGTTATTAATAAAGATCAGTTCCCATGACAGTTCTTGCTTCATTCTTAGATCAGAAATTCATTATGAGGATAACATCTTAGGTGATGACCTCAGACCCTTATAACATCATAATTTGGTGACAAGGTCTGAGCTCAGACACCATAATGAGATGACCTCAGACCCCTAACATCATTAATTTGGTGAAATTCATTATGAGGACAACATCTTAGGTGATGACCTCAGACCCTTATAACATCATTAATTTGGTGACAAGGTCTGAGCTCAGACACCATAATGAGGTGACCTCAGACCCTTAACATCATTAATTTGATGAAATTCATTATGAGGATAACATCTTAGGTGATGACCTCAGACCCTTATAACATTATAATTTGGTGACAAGGTCTGAGCTCAGACACCATAATGAGATGACCTCAGACCCTTAACATCATTAATTTGGTGAAATTCATTATGAGGATAACATCTTAGGTGATGACATCAGACCCTTATAACATCATTAATTTGGTGACAAGGTCTGAGCTCAGACACCATAATGAGATGACCTCAGACCCTTAACATCATTAATTCGGTGAGATTCATTATGAGGATAACCTCTTAGGTAGTGACCTCAGACCTTCATAACACCATTCATTGGTGACAAGGTCTGAGCTCAGGACCATTGGTTGAGTTTAAACAAGACCATTGCAAAAAGACAAGCTTAGAAAGAGGACTTCAGAGGACTTCAGGGGTTAAAGCTCAGATTACAAATTTATTTTTAGCAGACACCATAACAATGGAGCTAAGAATGAAAAGCATCACATAACATTCAATGAAAAGAAAGTGAAGATGGCCCTCATCAGAGGTTGACATATATATTCAGAAATTATATGTTCAATGATTACAGACAAAAGTTCCACAATACAGTTAAGTTACAAAGTGATCAAAAATATCCTAAGAGTCTGAGGGGGGAACGTTGACACCCTCGGCTTGGTTAGTCACCTCGGTCGCATCATCACAAGGGTCTGCCCCTCCAACCTCGGTGACCTCCAATGTAGCAGTCTCGGCAGGAGCAGCAGCCTCTTCCTCAACCTCTTGAAGAGCCTGGGCAAACTGAGGATCAGCAAAGCCGAGACCCACGAAGTCAGAGGCCTTCAAAGTGCCGGCCTCTCTCTCCCTGATGTCAGCCCATTTAGTAGTGGCTTTGATACCTCTTTCAAGGTATTCAAAGCCAAATCCCATGAACTCATCAGAAGATTTGTAGTCAGCAATTATCTTCTCAGAGGCGTCCTCAAGGGCGGCCCTGACAGCTGAGTTGACCTTTTGCTGCAGGACGTCGTCCTTAGCCTTTAATGCAGCAGCATGATCCTTGCCGAGCTGGGAGATGTCCCTCTCCAACCCCTTCACCTTCTCCTCAGAGCCCTTCAGCTCAGACTTGAGGCGCTCTATCTCTGCATTCAGAGTACTTTGGACTTTCTCGGCGTCTTGCCCCTTTTGGATGAGAGGCAACTTCCTCAGAGTCCAGTTCGATAGATGGTGCATAGCGGTCAAGCCCTGCATATTTAGTGATCATGAGTAAGTTGAAGAAGAATCAGATGTTACACTTAGAAGAATTTGTAATGAAGGACCAAATCATACCTGAACGGCTCTGTGAAGGCCGAACTCAACCAGCAAGGGGGTGTCCATAGCCCTGTAGAAGCGCTTGTCAGCCTCGGTCATTACAGAGCCGATGGCATCCAGGGCCTGCATACTGTGGCCGACCACACTATCAGTTAACTTCAATTGATCCAGACGAGCCGACAGGATGTCGGCCGAAGAGATAAGGATGGCAGCTTCAGTAGTCTTCTTCTTCGGTCTCTGATCCTCAGGGGCATGATCTTCGGGAGCCCTCTTCTTTTTGGCCGGGGGCTTAGAGGCCGAGGGAGCTGGGGGAGGAGCGTTCAGACCTGCTTTCTTGGCAAGCCTTGTCAAGCTCGGTGCAGCCATCTCCCAAAGCTCGTCTGGAATATCCCTTGGTCGCTCTGCAAAAAATTAATAGACCTGAGTTAGATAATCAGATATGAATAAACTCAGAGGTTAAACTTGCAAAACAAAAATGCTTACCAAACTCGGCACGGGGACTTCCACCCAGACCTGTCCCAGAGAGGAATTGGGGAGTCATCAGATGTTCAAACCTGACAAATAGACCATTTACCCCCTGATCTTGAAGGGCTTTCACCTTCTGGAGGTTTTGTAGACTAAGGCCAGGGTCGGCCCTGGCAGACATGGTGACCTTACCCCACCTCAGGGGCATCCTCTGCTCCAGATTGGACGAGGGAACACATGGGCCAAACTCCCATGGCCCTGAGGCAAAGAAGTACCGAGGCTTCCAGTTATGGTTGTAAGTCTGGGTCACCTAAAGCAATTTCTTCTCAGGCCTCCGAGCTACAAAATGGTAGTAGCTCGGATGATTTTTAGCCGAGGAAGGGACGTAACAACCTACAAAGACTTGAACTGGAAGGTCTGAGTGGTGGACGGCCTTCCATAACACTATGGCCCCTATTAGGATTCTCCAGGCATTAGGAGAGAGCTGGGAGGGGGCCAAATTAATGTAAGAGAGGATGGATCTGATAATGGGGTGAATGGGCAGACGGAACCCCAACTTGAACATCTGCTCGTACAAGCAGATCTCCCCGTCTCGGCCATGATAAGCCCTCTCTTCCCTCAGAGGTCTCCTAAGTTTTATTGAGGGGCAAATAGAATACAGATATCTGAAGCAGAGAAGGTCTACCTCAGTGATAGTACTCTCGGTCTCGGCCGCCTCAGAGACGTCGACATCGCTCTCAACCTCATCATCATCCAACTCAACGTCGGCCGGAGCAGATGTTGAAGGGTTACTAGGAAACCTCTGAGCAAAATATGTCCCGGTAACAGCCGACAGAGGGATGGCGTCAATTGGTGGTGGAATGGCCACACTCGGCTCAAGAATCTCAACCCCTGAGGAAGACCCAGAGGTGCTTGATTGATTATGGGACGAGGCTCGGCTGGAGACCTCGGCCTGATCAGGCCTAGGTGTGAAGTCCATGGCCTCTTGAAAAGAATCCACAGACATGGGGTCTGAGGTAGAAGATTCAGACTCAGACATAGGTATGGGATCAGCAGGAACCCCTGTCTGATAGAAGTTCTCCGGGGGATCAGGATATATCACTTTCAGAGGTGGTGGAAATAGGGGTCTAATGGGAAACTCTTGTGACCTACGAGCCTCCTCCTGAGCTCTTTATATTTGCCTAATCTTTTCTAAAGTCTTCTCTCTAAGAGAAGGGAACTCCTCAAGAAGCTGATATAAGGGTCTGAGCATCAGAGGACGACACTACACTTAGGGATTTTCCTAAACTCCAAAAATCACAAACAAGACTGGCTAATAAGCAAAGGAATCTAAAGATCAAACTACTTAAATTTGGCAAGAAAAGCTCGCCTGAAATTATGGTGGTCTCGCCGGAAAGCTAAGAAACTCGCCGGAAAGTACGAAAATAAGGGTGCTTGCAGGAAAAATAAAGGAAAAAGTATGGTAAACCTTACCTGAGGATGAAATGGTAAGGAAGAGAGGAGAAGACGTGAGAAATCACCACCCAAATGCCTTAAACCAAGATCTTTCTAGAGAGAGAGAGGAAGCTGCTGGAACGCTAGCGGCAGAAATGGAAGAAATGAAGAAGAAAGAAGGAAAGAAGGGTTCAAAACCCGTATATACTCAGGCACAACTCCCAAGGCCCATCATTGCCTTGGGAGCCCCAAAGGGCGGCTGACAGCACACGCCAACCAAGCAAGCTAGTTCCAGCGTTGGACAAGTGTCAGGCAAGTATTGGCTCGTAACAGACAGGCCTCGGAGGTGTAGTAATCCCCTAGTCACTTGCTCTCACATATGACTAAGGGCTGGGGGGTGATTGATATGCCCCAAGTGTAACCTCGGCCTAGAGACACCAACCTCGGCCGATATTATGGCCGACGTTGGGCATGACTTGGGCACACGATATCACCCCTCGGCCATATCAAGGTCGGCCCAGGCCGACACTACCATGAACCTCTCCAAGAGACATCACAAGGATCAACAGCACGCTCATATGCCTTGAAATGGCAACCTCGGCCATACATAGGCCGAGCCTGCAGGAAGTCACCAGCAACCTCATCAAGCCACCTGTCCGACCTCATATCAGGTCGACCCTGTCCATTGTCTCGGCTAGGATTAGGCCGAGACCTCCATGGGACACTCGGACTGAACAGGTATCAAGACTCATCAACCTCGGCCTCACCAAGGCCGAGGTCATACACCAGACGCGATAGCCGAGCACCTGCTGACATTCAGATAAGGACACGTTGACACAAATCAGTTATAACAAGATTATTCCCCACACGTGGGGAGAATATTGCATCATCATTCTCTACATGTGACAGTGACAGATGGCACTCCCACATTGGTGAGGTTACCACAGACATGCTCATTGCATGCATGGGGGGTACATTACACCCCCTAGGTACTATATATAGAGGACATCCTCTACCTTGCAAAAGGATCCAGATATTCAACCCTAGCTAAAACTCTGTCTAGATACACAGTAGAAAGAGAAAGCTTGAGAGATTGTATCCATGGCCATTAGTGCCTTATTGCAGTGAGATTATTCACACACACAGTGGACGTAGACCAATCTACGCTGAACCACTTATATACTGGTGCCCTCTCCTCTTCTCCTCATCTCATTCTCTTCCTTCTTTACATAACTGTGCTGCCATTATTGTTCTTAGATCGAGCTTGAAAACACCTTATCTGGTGGTGCTGATTCTGGCATCATCAACCACCATGAAGATGAAGACAAAATAAGAGGTGAATAGCATATCTCTCCATTTCTTAACCATCGGACCTTTAGTTTTTGTCTCTTCTGCATATCAATAAAATGTTTTTATTCTGGAATATGTAAATTGCATTCAATTAACTGATGCATTAGCATCTAATATTCACCTTAGCAATGTTGAGACCTGGTTGTTATCGCCTAAAAGCAGTATACTGATTGGGTCTTAGAAAGAGTACACTAATTATAAAGAATAACAGATAAAGAGGTATAAATCACAGAAAAAGCTAGTCTAGGACAAACAGTAGAGAGAGGTGAAAAAAAGAGAATGAAACCAGATTTATGTGGTTCGGCCCAAAAAGGTGTCTACGTCCACACGTGCTAGTGTTGATTGTATAGATTTAATGGGCAAAAGTCATTGATGACTGAATACAAGCTCTCAAGTTCACTCTAGGACAGCATAACGATATGGAAAAATATCTCGAACCCCTTAAAGTTAGGGTGTTTGTACTATTTATAGGCTGTTAGAAGAAAGAGAATAAGGAGTAAAGGTGTCATTCCTTTATAGGTTAGGCAAGTACACACTTAGCCTTGTTGAGGTAGACTTTCCTCTTTGCTAGTTCATCTTCGCCACCAGAGTCACCTCCCGTTATAAAATGACACTCAAAAGAGATCATGGTAATATCATGAATAGGCTCCTTAGGCTTCTTGAGCAGATATGGATCATCCTCTGAATCGTCGCCTTGGCCCCTTTTCTTCTCGTCCACCTTTTTACAAAGGGACTTTGATCGTCTCCTGGGTTTATGCTCGTCCTGCCTATCTGATTGGCCACCTTTATCAACTTTGTCAGTTTGCCTCGTTTAATGAGAATTTCAATCTCGTTCTTCAAAGCCAGGCAACTATCAGTGTTGTGGCCGTGATCTTTGTGGAATTCTCAATATACTCATGTCCCTTCGATTTGGTGGAGCTTTCAATTTAGCCGGACATTTCCGGTCGTTACTCCCTCGAATCTCATCAAAGATGTGGTGCACACAGGGGTGTGCATCAAAACCGGCAACCCGAAGAACCGAACCAAATCGATTTTCATGGGTTGGGTTGGTTCGGGGTTTTTTTCTCCCTGGGCTGGTTCTAGTTCTAAATGAGAATCGAATTGTTCGGTTCGGTTCTCAATTTTATTCCTGAACCGAACCGAACCGAGAACCGAGAACCGGTAACCAAAGCAATGGAACCAAAATCCTAAGAACCAACCCGCGAACCGACCTGAATAGTTGCTTGGATACTTTATAATTTATGTTCGGTATCTATAGTGCTACTTGAAAAATGCTTCTATTTTTATTTATATTTGATATTTTTGTTATGATGTAATGAAATTAGAAAATTAGTTTTTGCCAAATTGTGTGTGCGCGTGATATTTTTTAAATAAATTATTTCAGTGAAACATGTTAATTGGTAAAATAAAGCAGGTTAATATTTGATGATTTGGTTAAGATATCATGACCTTGGATAATTAATATTTGCCAACTTTTACGTTTTTTATTTATTTATTAGAAAATGATTTGAGCGAACTATTATTAATTGCAAAAATAATGCAAAACCATGAACTAGAACTGTAAACAGAACCACGAACCCAAATCGCGAACCAGAACCATTAACCGGAACCGCGTACCGCGAATCGAAACCAGGAACCAGAACCGTGAACCGAACCAAACTGAGAACTGATGGTTTGGTTCGGTTCGGTTCGGTTCGGTTCCGGTAGGGTATCGACTCGGTTCTGGTTCCAAAACTATGGAACCGACGAACTTTGGTTCTAGTTCTGGTTTCGTAGTGAAACCAAACCAACTCGACCCATGTGCACCCTTATGCACACCTACGGTAAGTGGGGGCATATTCATCAAATTTTTTGGCCTGTTTGCCTTCTTGTTGTCCTTGGACTTTTCCTTCTTTTTGGAGCTCTTGCCAGCGTCGGATTTGACATGACTCAAACTCCTTTGCTACCATCGCTTCTTCAGCATTCATAATTTTGTCAACCTTGGCCAACGACTCTGACATTGTGCTTGGCGGTTCCTTAGCCAGCGCCCAATACAACTTCCCAGCATGATTGTCGTGATTACTATCATCTCGTCATAATCAATTACCTCAAGCTTCTCGAAATTAAAGCATGTGATAAACTCCCTAGTCGTTTCGTCCGTTTTCTGACGGACGCTTAACAAGCGAGCCACCCTCTTGCCTGACTTTGTATCAAAATAGAAATTGCTAACAAAAAGAACGACCAACTGCTGGAAGTTTGAGATCTTCCCTCTTGGTAAGCCGTTGTACCAAATTTGAGAAGATCCAGTGATGGTATTGAAGAATGCTCTGCAGCGCATTTCGCCGGGGATGGAATAAATGTCAGCAGCAGCTTGGTACTGCTCCACATACAACATAGGATCAAATTTACCATCGTATTTGGGAGTGATGACAGGCAGTTTGAATTGTGCGGGCATTAGATAACCACAATTAATAATGTAAATGGTGATCCTTGAACAAAATCCCTCTCTAAAGGGTTCTTCGTCTTTTTAATCTCGCCCAAACAATCCTCTAGGCGTTGAATAGACCCCTTCTAGGGATATTCCTCATTCTCAGCCTTAACCGTCACTATCTTTCCTACTCAGCCTCGGCTTTCAGCTGAGCTCTGCTCTTGAGAAGTCTGCTCAACTTTGGCCGACCCTCACACGCTTGGTCTTGACCTGGCTGAGCATTCAACCCCTCTGGTCTCAGTTTTTCTTAGTTCATCTCTATACTCCCTAAGCTCCCTAGGATATCTGTACTGGTGGGCCCTCGCAACTCTTGGGCCCAATAGATAAAAGGTAGATCCTCTGCTAAGCCTCACCAAAACACTTGGGCGTTCCATGGAGTAAGTCAGTTCATCGTCATATCCACCTGTTCTTTTTTTATGGTGGATGTTAACCCTGGGTAATAAGATCTGTTATCACGCTCTGATCCAGAGTACCTGGACCTGCTACATTCCCCTTTCAAATCTAAATCCAACCGTCTAGGATTTTCTACAGCTCTCTCGTGATGCGCATGCCTCTTGTCCCTGTATGGGGGCAGAGGAGGTATCTCTCGTCTTCAACCAGAGCTTTCACCCCTGTTAGGGTGACTGGGTTCTCTTCAGGCCTCTTCTGCCTGCCAGAATACTCTGCGTCAGCTGCTTGACGCTCTCTTGCATAACCTCTTAACCTCTAGTCAAGCACTATAATATTCCCTGCAAATTGCCCATACCTACAAGTGTAGAAGACAGAGTTCCCTCAGCGGCTCTACTGCTTTCTAGGTTTTTGCCCATATTTACAGAATTTTCAGAAAAACAAAGTATCGTAAGACAAAGCAGAGCACGGAAGTTGCAATAGCAAAACTTATAGAAAAAGCGAATTTAAAGCTAGAAAAACTAAATCCGATAGTGAATTTAAGGAAGAAAATTGAAAGGAAATTTGTAGATCAATGAGCTCTAACCCAACGAAACACAAATGAATCGGATTGCGATTCACTATTTTCCCAAAATGGAGTATCCTCGAATTTCATAAATCAATAATGGTGGAAGCAACAAATGGCAAATGGTTTGTCAATTCCCACAGATGGCGTTAGTCAATCTGTTATCGCCTAAAAGTAGTATACTAATTGGGTCTTAGCAAGTGTACACTAATTATAACCAATAATAACCAATAGCAGATAAAGAGATAAATCACAGAAAAGCTAATACGGGGCAAATAGTAGAAAGAGAATGAAACCATATTTCCTGGTTCGGCCCGAAGAGGTGCCTGCGGGTGCTAGTGTTGATTATATAGATTTAATGGGAAAAAGCCATAGATGAGGACTGAATACAAGCTCTCAAGTTCACCCTAGACTTGGACAACATAACGGTATGGAAAAATATCTCGATCTCTTAAAGTGAGGGTGTGCGCATTATTTATAGGCTAGTAGAAGAGAGAGAATAGAGAGTGACGGGTGTCATGCCTTTATAGGTTAGGCAGATACACACTTAACATGCAAGTGAGGGAATAATCATGAGTTTGTTACGCGCACATGGAGGAGAATATTTGCATATCTCCCACATGTGTGCGTGATATGACTGTTACTAACGTCATCCTATCACACGGTAGATGTTTAAGCAAACAGTGTTAACTAATGGCATTAGCTAACGGTGAGCTGATAGTGTCAAGACGGATTGCTGAGCCGACCTCATGGCTACAATTGACCAAATGTTTCACCGAGCCGAACTCCTCGTTGTTGTGGATGGGGCCACGTGTTGTCTTCTGACTGGCTCGCAAGGTGTTCCATATTTATGGTATAACATTCGTGGTGATGAGTTTTATTCTAATATTGATTTTTATAGGAAAAAATGCAGAAATTATTTTGTCCCCATCTAACTTTATTCCAGTTTATATAGTTTTTGTATTAGTTTATAATTAGTACTCTTATTTGTCAATTTATTTGTTTATCTAATTTATGCAAAATTATATTTTGTTATTAATTTAAATTGTCCAATAATACGTTTTGTCCAACAATGCATTGCACGCACATCGTGGGGCAGTATTAAAAAAAAGCAGCAATATGGGATTCCCATCCTTAATAGAATCCAATTCTATCAAATGGGAGTATCATAATAATAACACAAGTGGTGAGAGTTCTATTTTAACAGATAGAAAACATACTGTGATGGAACAAGCGGAGTGTACACAATACGCGGATCCACAATCTGACCGAAAACCAATATACCGCCACCACCATTACTTCCCTTCAAACAATGAGAGAAAACATTTGGGGTTACTCCATGTGCCGAAAGTTGCGAGATAACAGACAATCCCTGCTGGCCAAAACCAAAGATACCATCAACTGCTCTATCTGACTTCATCAAGTCCCCCGTGTGTGACATGCTACAACTGTTTCAAAGTCCAACAAGGCAGCAAGGTAACAAGGTTTAATCCCATAAACAACAAGAAAATAATAAATAGAGTAAGTTCCCTCGTTAATATTCTTAATTGAGTGAAACCCGCTTTTTTGCTTCACATAAAAGTCAAACAAGTCCCCGGTGCATGATGTCTCTGCAACTGTTTCATAATCCACCAAGGCAACATGGTTTATCCAAAGAAGGTAGATAATGGAAAATTAAAGAAAGGTGCCTCGTAAATATCCTTAATTGACTGAAGCCCACTTAACATTTTACATCATAAAAAATGAAAATTAGAAAAAAAAATTAAGCAAGTCCCCGTTGTGTGAGCTGCTACAACTGTTTCATAATCCCCCAGAGGCAACAAGATAAAGCCACAAAAAAGGAAAAAAATTAGAGAAAAGTCCCTCTTATATATTCTTAATTGAGTGAAGCACACTTAGTTTTTTGCTCCACAAGAAATGTCATCCGGTGAAATACAGCTCTTTGATGTGGCCCTCAGTGAATAAGAGCTTTTGGTTGCCATCTACATACACTATGCATAATTTAAAGGTATCTGGACCGTATCACATAACTGAGTCTCTCTCTCTCTCTCTCTACATACACACACACACACACATATATATATATATATAGTACATATATAGTAATTATTAAATTTGTTTCTGTAGGGACGTAATTGTGAGAGAAAACATGATAGCTCACCCAAACACAACAGGAGCTGAATTGTTTGAAATCAACGTATGCCCAACAACTGTGTTGAAATGCATAACGTCAGCCACATAGTAACCAGATGTCCCACTGCCGTCTCCATACTGGAAGTTGTAACTGCAACGATTACTCTGGCTAGCACAGCCAGAGTCCGAAGAGTCAGCTCCTAAGCCACATCGTTTGTCTGAACAGGAGATGAAAGAAGCCGATGATGAGATCGAAGGATCAAAGAATTCAAGCTCAATCTGTTAACAATAAACATATAAAATGAAAATTTTACCACTAAACTAGTCCTTCCACAAACGCAAATTTATTGAAACAGAAAAGGAAGATTTCAGGTAAGGAACAGTGATATTACATGAAGTCCACTGGAGGTAGGGCAGCCATTGCAGGAATTGCAACTGACCCACAAGACATCACTTCCCGTATCAATCTGGACATAGAATTCTTTTGGAGGAGATCCCAATTGAACTCTAGTAAAATAAAGTCTATAGAACAACAATAAACTCCTATAAGAAACAGTATGCTGAAGTATGGATTATGATGGGCAAAACACAGTCAAAATTGAAGTAAGTCATTATGATTCAACTAGAGGGCGTATAATTTATCGACTTCGCAACTAGGATTCGAAAGATTAGATGTTTGTTCAACTTTAACATTCCTTTCGTGGGAATACGATCGGAGATGAAAACTTTCAAGAAACTTATTTTCTTCCAAAAAGTAGATTCAGGGAATTTTGGATACACTCATCAATTCTTTCTCTTCACCCCATTCAGAACTTTTATATTGATTAACAAAGTGTATTTTACAATTGTTAAACCCTCCAAAACATATTTCATCTTACTCCACCTATCTTGGTCTCGACATACTTGTGTATAATTTGCAAATTCTTACTATACTGATTAGTGCATTTATGTTTCTGTAGTTATATTTTTAATAACACACTCCGCTTAGTGGGTGCACTATCAAAATCTTGTAAAAAATAGTCAGCTTACGAGCAAGTTTCCAAAAATGGGGGTGAGATGAAAGATTTAGTTCGCACATTCAAAATTTCCCTATTTATAGCCAAGAAAACAGAATAGAAAAAAAAAAATCACGGCAAGGCAAGATTTATAGAAACAAAAAGTACAAAAGAGATCTTAATGAAATTGCACACATAGCACCGAACACGTAAAATGCAAAATAACTAAAGATCGAACTCAAGAATGATCAACCTCAAGCTTAAAGACAAAAGAAAAAAATTACCATTAAGGGTAACATGATTGGCATTGCATTTTCCCACGAAAAATACTTATTTTCGATTAATTTTTTTATTTAATGAATCAGACCCGAATGAGTTGTGAAGAAAACAATGGTAAGTGTGGGGTTCACATGGGTTCCACTTAAAATATTTGACAACTTAGCGGGTCTGATTTTTGGAGCATATACCAAATAGTCCCTCGAAATTTTTTTAATACACGTTTAGTCCAAGCCATTTTATTTTGCACCAAGATTTTTTGGTGCAAAATAAAATGCTTGGACTAAATGTGTATTAAAAATGTTTGAGGGACTTTTTGGTATTTGATCCCTGATTTTTTGGTACAATTTTAGAGCCTCGTTGATTTCAAATACCTTCTTTGAAAACTATAGTAGAAAATTTCTCCATAATAATCCCACCCATCGCTACAGAATTCGTGTCCATGTAAACTCTGAATTGTAAGATCATTTCTTTTCTATTTTTTCTAAAAAACAGAGCAACCAACATATTATTATATATATAAATGATGTCATTTCTAGCAACATGTCCATAAAAAGAATTGATTTTTAAAAAAGAAAAGAGGCCCGTTTGGTTGTCCCAAAATTGTTAATTGTCTCATTAATAAATTGGTCCGTTTACAAATTAACCCATTAATTATATTTGATTTTATTAATGAAATGATTGATTATTGCTCCATTTTAGCTCATGTGTAAAATTCGAAATTGAATCATTTCTCAGAAAACGTTAAATGCATCCATTTGAAAAAAGAATCACATAACCTCCGTACTCCTTTCCCCTCCCCCCCTCTCTCCCAATCTTTATTTGTTTTTCTCGTGGAACCTTAACACCTATTTAAGATTACCAAACATTACGAAAAATAAAATTAGATTTAACTCATTTACAATTTACTAATTCAGCATGAAATCAAACAATTTGGGCAAGCAAACCGACGCAAGTGAATTGTGAAGACCCATATCCTGAATTGAATATAAAGATAACATGTAATAATAAAAAAGAGATGTAATTACCCAACAAGATAAGGATCATAGGTGCCTTCAACTGGAAAATCAACAACTCCACCTAACATTCGACCGTGCCTATACCTGTCTCGAGATCTGAGTTCACTCACTTCAACCTTTTGCGTGGTGGGAAAAGCTCTCTCAAGGGTAAAACTGGCAGGAAATTCACACACAACCACGCCACTCAATGCCCACATCACCGCGCCTAAACAAACCAACATTCCGTTGCCTAACATCTTTCTTTTTAATTCTGTGTCTTATACTTGCCTTTTTATCTTTACCCAAAAATCAACTGATGCTAAATTGTGAGTGTATCTGTGAAACTATTGAGTGTGTGAGTGTATAAAAATAAATAAATTATAGAGAAAAAGAATGAAGAGCTAAAGATAGAAGGGATATTTTTTTTCTGAATTAGGAGAGAGAGAGAGAGAGAACAGGCTAACTAACAGAAGTTTCAAAGTTGGATTACGTTATTACTACATACGTGTGTTGATAAACGTGTAACAACTTTTATATAGAAAAATGGACTTCGTCGGGTAAATTGATTTTTTCAACAAATTTACATGACTACGCGGCGTTAGTTTTATATTTCAATGATTTCATTGCACACGATTTTTGTATTTTTTTTAAATTGTAATTAGTTTTACAAATGACTCTTAACTCCTTCTAAGCATAAATATTTTTATAATTTTCATCTAATCTAATCTATATATATATATATATATATATATATATATAAAATTATAGTCTGAAAATTTCTTTCTCTTACACGTGTCAACCTCATTAATTCTATGTATTAAGACTTTTCAAAAATTAGAAAACTTTCCCTTTCATATCTTTGAATGTTTTCCAACCAAAAGTCACCTTCAAATCTTTGTGTCATTTTCTAAAGAAAAAGAGAAGATTAAAAATCAAAAAAGGAAAGGGTTCTTCCCCTCTCATCTCTATCAATGTTTTCCAAATAAAAGGAAGAAATAAAAATCAGAAAAGCAAACGACTCAATTGATCGAGCCTCTTCATTTTATCTCCGATCCAGTCAATGACTCATAAGATTACTATTCATTTGTATAATTTTTCTTCAATTTTGAAACTTCAAAAAATGAATATATACCTAGGGGAGGTAATTTTAGACACGACACGAAATTGATTCGAAATTAACATGACTTGCCGTGACACGAAATTGATCCGAAATTAACATGACTTGTCGTGTTCGTGTCAAAAGTTAAACACGAAATTGACCCGAAAATACGACCCAATAGACACAAAATATCTCCATTTGAATCAGCCAACTTCACTTAACCTTTAATCAAAATCGTTCAGTTTATGCCAAATGTCACTATCTAAACCAACCACCACAATTGAAAGAGTTAAAACCCTAAACTTATTTCCCTCGTTTCATTTCCTTTCTCCAGTTGTTTTCTCTCAAAGATGAAACCCTCATTTATTTTCCATCTTTTCTACCTTACGGCTTAATCTTCTTCCCTCAGCCATCTACATCTACATTTCCCTTCCATCATCTTCATCTCCATGACTGCTCCCCTTTACCATCTCCATAACCCTTTCGATCGAAAAAAGGCTCTGATTGAAAGAAAAAAGGTTCCGATAAAAAAAAAAACTAGCTACGATTGAAAAGGTTGAAAAAAAAAGTGCTAGTTAGAAAAAAAGAAAAGCTCCGGTTGAAATTGTTGTATATGAAAAAAGAGCCTTCTATTTCTGATTTTTTTTCATAAGTTAATTAGACCCTTTTGTTTAGCAGAACTACATGTATGTGAAAATGTTGTTGCTGTGTTGTGCATAATTCTTTTATTCTCATAATTTATTTGTGGAGAATCATTTTTGGAGCCTTCAATAATTGACTCGTGTCTATAGTGTTCTCGTGGCAATCGTGTTCCTCGTGTTAAATTGGATGAAAACTTAAAATTCGTGTTAAGCGTTTCGTGTCGTGTTTTATGCGGGCCGTGTTTGTGGCACCCTAAAAAAATACGAAGTCATGTCAGGACAAAATACGATCCAAATACACGAATTGTCACCCCTAGATATACCCCCAGTGAGTCTTTTTGTTTTTTATTATCACCCGATGGGATTCCTAGAATAAATGACTGGTGAAATACGAGAACTAGGTGTTTTACTGTAACAGTATCTAAAGTGATCATACGTTCATGTTTCTATAGCAAAAGGGTAACCTAACGGTGTATGTTAAGGTAATCAATGTAACTATCACTTCTCTCTCCTACTATAATTTGAAAACACACTACTTATCAAATCCAAGTGGGTGAAATATCCATACCCCAAAAAAGGGACACTATTTCTCTACCAATTTTAGCAATAATTAGAATCACCAATGATCATTTCTCCATCACCAAGTTATCTCTCTCAATCTCTCTCTTAAGGTTTGGTGATTCTAAGCTCTTTACTTACAATATATTTTTCTCTTAATGTATTTGTTTATTTGTTCCTTTTCATTTTGTTTTTAGGGTTTACGAGTTTGGATTTCTTTTAGGATGTGGGTACGAGGATGTTTCAGAACTGCTTATGAAGAAAGTGGATTTTAGTTTCATTTTAATTTTTTTTATGTTTTCTATGGTGGATTTCGTGACATCTTTATACTAATATTTTATAGGATCATATACTGAGGCATTCCTTTACAACCATTTTGCACACATATATTTAAGATGTTGTATGATTTGATGTACACTCTATTGGGTTGTTTTATGTAATTTGAAGGGTTACAAATCTTGACTTTTTTTTTTTTTTTTGCACTTTAGGTGTTTGACAAAATATGCAAGAGAGTTAATTACTTATATCCAGTGAGACTGAAGTACTATGATGCTTTATAAATTATGATGCGTAATTTGCAAATTATAATTTATTGTGGTGGAATGAAAAGTAAAAAGTATTTTCTTCCCTATTTTATTAGTAAAAAGTATAATTTGGTAAAAGTCAATATTGCCTTTTGGATTGATTCTTAGAAATTCTTAAAGAGTTCTTCATGATCTTACTCCACTCTCATGGTTTAACCTCCAAGTTGTTGTCAGTTATTCTATTATTATTTTTTCATGTATTTTTTTTTCTGTTATTTTTTATTTTTAATTTGATTACGCTTACATGATTTTAATCTCTTTAGATGCATATAAGTGTCTCATGAATATAAGTATCTTTAATAACTATTTTATTCTTATCTATAATAAATATATATAAAATTGCGAGCTTAACCTTGGGACGACATTTGTCGCATTTAGAAGTTGTCATGTGTGTATTTCGTTAAGTCATTTATTAATTTTATATTGTTTATATTAATGTAGACACATATGTATTTGGTCAATACATGCATGTAATTGGTTCATGTATTAGAAGGTTCATGTATAAAAGTATAAATGGGGTATATGTATTTGAGTAGATACATTTTAGAGATTCTATAAATATCCATGTAATGTTGGCATTCGAAGTTAAGTCATAAAAAGTCAAAAATATTATGTGAGTAGTAAGAAAAATTCTCTCCTCATACCGAGTGTTATCTCTCAAATATTGAGTGAATTGGTGTATTTTATTATCTCTCAAATATTTTTTTTATTTTTTGCAATCATATATTTGGATGAAGAGGTTTACAGAGGTGTTAGTATCCTTTTATGGCCACGCAATGCGTGGCCTGCAAGCTAGTATTTAAATATAAAAATAGTGTCTTCGAGAGGAACTATGTCATGTATCTCAAATTCTCTCTCTACATTCAAAACTAACCATTCCTCTCTAAATTAAAGCATAAACATACTCTTACATCTTCTATAACCCACTCAACATGCACAAACTTCCATCTCCTTCCACTTTACATTAAATCCTAACCCTCCATATTCCCTCAAATGACTTCTCATTTTTTCAATAATTTATGTCACCAACTGTATATTACTTTAGTATAAAAATTCTTCCAATCCATTATTCCCACATTCCTCTTTTTCATGCACAACCCACTTCTCGGTGAAATCATTAATGACCTAGGTGTTGCAACAATTTCTAGTCTGCTCTAACCCACTCCAAAATTCAGGTTCTTCACTTTCCTTCAATGAATCTCTCCATATTCCCATTTGTAATTCATATACAGATTTTTGTGAAAAAATAAGGATTTCATTCATTCACTTTCCAAGTTGGGATACGAAGAAATAATTTCCTTTTCAATTTTTTATAAACTTTCTAAGCATTTCTTCTCCTACTTATACAAATGAGGTGATTGATAAGGTTTTTGTATTTTCTGATCCAATTTGTGATTCATTTCTTCTCCGATTTGTGATCTATTTCTTCTTCGATTTATGATACATTATTGAGAAATGGTATACAACTTTCAAGATAAATGTTTGATAGCTTATTATAGTTATTCCTTATTTTGGGAAAATGATAACTACATAGATTGAAAACTTGAATAGTTCCAAGCATTCTGGTATATTTATGTGTTTGATGGCATGTGCTAGGATAAAAATGGCAGAAAAATAATGCATCAATACATTTAAATTGCTATTAAGTTATACAATACCTATAAAGTGCCCACGCATCGTGCGGTGCTAAAATCTAGTTTTATAAGAAATGACATGTCTCATGTTAATTACAATATGTGCAAAAACTAAAAATAAAGTAAATAGCTTATGATTGGATACAAAAGAATTATTATAAATGAGACAAAATTCATGGGTTTCCAAATAGAAATAACACAAAACGACACGATATGAAGATTTCCTATCATTTCATCTTATCGTGATAATCTTATCGTGATAGTGTAAAAATTGAGTTGTGCTAGCCATGGTATCGTGTTTTCTCGAGTTTTTATATCACGACTATTTTAGTTTAATTGAGTGTAAAATTTATGAAATCATGTTATGTTCTATATGGGTGATTTTCGTGTCAAATAAAAAGTCATGAAATTGTGCTGTGTTTATGCTCAAATTTTTTTTGGTATATTGTTTCCACAACCCCAAAAAACAAATTGACCCCTATATATATGTGTGTTGGGGTCATTAAAATTCTTAATGATTATGTATACAAAACTTGGTTGAACAATATATTTTTTCTACTATTTTTAAAAAATGGGCATGTTCATAGGTATGTTTATAAGAGGTATATTTGAATATATATATATATATATATATATATATATAGAGAGAGAGAGAGAGAGAGAGAGAGAGGTGGCATGATCCAGTAAGACCAGTAACTTAAGGACTAGTTAAGGACCATTTTTTATAAATAGTAAAAAAAATATTTTATGTTGATTTTTTATGGGTGTTTAAACATTTCAGCAAACCACCTCCCACCCACCAAAAAAAAATCAACTCAAAATGATTTTTTTGTAGTTCAAAAAATTGGCCAAAATGTAAAACAGTCAAATATTAACCTTATTTTAAATTGCCAAAAAAAACTCATTTGTTACGATGTTAACAAAACTAGTAAAATGATAAATATACTTTTAATAAATAAGTCATAGCAAAGTCGAATTTGCACATATTCTAAATGTGAATAGCCTTTATATGTTAATGAGCGGATTTAGGATAGAGGGGTTATAAGGAGATAACACAAATTATTAACAAATAATGAAGAGCCATAAATATATGAAGAGATAAACAAAGATAACAATAAACAATTTGCAATTGAGTAAATGACGAGATACAAAAGCAGGGAGGCAAATCTTAAATTAGGCCTATAACCAGTGTTGAGTAGTTTTCCACAATCAATAAGTCCTTATCTCCATTACAATACGAGTTAAAACCTTTACTTCATAAATTATACAAAAGTCTCCCTATGTGTGTGCATGGGCATGAGCAAACAGAGTAACAAAGCATTAAAGTATCATCATTTTAAAAGGTTACATATTAACGTATCTATAAGGGGAGGTATAATGTAGCACAACGCCTAACACCCCATATTTCTGAGTATTTATAATTTAATTAATTCGGATATTTTTAAATTACACGCGCGTCGTAATTTAATTGAATTAACTATTATGTGTGAACAAATTATTATGCGTGTATTTAAATATTAATCGAGAGCGAAAAATATTAATATCGATGGAATATAAATACAAAGTGGATAGTAATAATTATTTGACGTCATAGCTAGTGATAATGATATGGCATTTTTATCTCAATCGAGAGTCGCGTGGACTAATTGGGTCGAGATAGAATTTTTTTATAAATTAACTCGGATGACAATTTTGAGGTCACGGTTGGGTCCAGAGAGGTCGAAATAGTCGAAATAATGTACCCGAGGTAGTAATTGGGTCCCAGAGCCTTTTTAGACATAACTGGGCCTATACGGGGGTATTTTAGTCTTTTGGATTTGGCCTATAGACTTAATTTCGAAATTTGGGATAATTAACCTAAGTTTAAGAAAGTTGGGCAGCAGTTACTCATCCCAAATCACCAAAGTTTGAGAGAGGAGAGAAGGGAGAAAGAAGAAGAAGGAAAGAGGAAGGAAAAGAGCATTCATGGCAAAATTTTCGAGAAGAGATCGCCGGATTTATTCCAAAGAGGAAAGTACATTCTTGATTTATATGGTTTGTAGTTATTAATGTTTACTTTTGAGCTTCTGGTAACAAATAAAGAAATTAGAAGGCTTGTGAATAAATCTTACAAATATTCATGTTGAAGAAATTGTTGGAACCCATTTGCCTATATGAACCCTTTTTGAAATTTTCCATGTAAGAGATTGATAGAAATTTCGAGCTTTCTCGAGGTAAATTATTAATTAAGATTTAAAATAAATAATGAAATGTTTAGACTTATTTGGATTAAGTAAATCCACGAGATTTATAATGAGGATTGATGATATATTCATGGGGAATGGGTTGGTGATGATTGCAATTGATTTGTGAAGAGATTTAGAATTCGGAGAAAAATAAAAACGAAAGACCTGCTTGAGCCGCCCAGGTAGGCCCGATCGATTAGGGGTCCCAGGTCGGTCGACCGGTTGTCACGGTTTTTGCCTAAGCGAGAAATCGTAAGGGTTAAAAAGAAGGGGCGGTTGACCGGGGGTCCAAAGCCGGTCGATCGGAACCTTATTTTTGGGCAGAGATGAGATTTTTCTTTTAAACTTTGAATGTGAATAACTTTTACATTCGGACTCGAATTGAAGTGTCGTTTGCGGCCACGTGTAGCGAATTGAGAGTAGTACGTTGTCCTAGAAATTTTATTACTTAGACAGAGAATGTGAAAGGTATAAATTACTCTTGAAGTTATTTGGTCAATGAAACTTTACCTATTTGAAACCAAACTTAATGGGAACATTTACGAGGCTAATACGAACCTAACCAATATATAGGAAGTGAATCATATGATCCTATAGTTAATAATAAATGGCGGTGTGTAGCTATTTAGTATTGAAACGTATTTAGTATTAACGAGCTCGGTAGTTCTCGATATATATATATATATATAAGCGTGTGAATTATATATATGTATGCATGTAAGTTGAATGCAAATTGTATTTATTTAAATGTTACTCAAGGATGCTATCCGGGAGGTTGCGCGTTGTGGGCGGTCCCACCCTGGCGATTCCAGGGGAGTTTGGATTGTGCTCTAGGTTATAGTGAGTGGGTGTCTCCTACCATGATGAGAGGGGGATGTCACGTAAGTCTTCAAGAAAGGTGTATTTAAATCCTAAGGTTTGTGTATTTATAACCGCTACCATTATCTGTTTGCGATTTGGGCTCGGTGCTGAGATTCCGACCTAGTGACCAGAGGTGGCATGAGATGTGCTTGGAACCCGATATCATGTACGAGAGATGCATCTAATTGTACCAAGCTATGATGATGCTATGTATATATATGCCTAGTGAGAGATATGTGTATATATCTATAGATAATGTGTGACTATATATTAATAGTTATCAATGTGCTATTTATATTCATACATATGAGGGCCATTTATGTTATACATATCGTAATAGGGTGCTTAACTTACGACGGGGTGATTAGTGAGCTAGCTTAAATAGCTATTGTGATGTAGTTATATCGGGTAATAATTAGAGGAATAAATGAATGCGATAGGTGTGCATTGTAGAAGAGGGGGGATGTTGTCTTCAAGAGAGTGCGATCGTGAAATCAATTATGAACACTATATACTACACATTTCATTTATTGTAATAAAATGATTGATAAAATTTTTAAATAATTGGGCTCTGACCCGTTTGCAAAATATTTTTTTTCTTAAAACCCTTTTTAGGTGTCCAGCCACTGGGACGCTAGGCTTAAAGATCCATTCCAGGGATGCGATGCTGCAGCATGTGTGGATGCATGAAGGAATTGGAGTAGATGCCTCAGTTAATTTATTCTAGTTTAGGATTTCATTATTTCGGTATTTAATCTTTGGGCATGCTACCCTTGCATTACTTATTCAGTTCGGACTTGTGTTGAGTTTTATTTATTTAGATGTTGGACTTATTATTTGGGTTGGATTTTGAGCCGATAGTTTATTCGGTAAGACATTTATTTATTCATTTATATCATGTGATGGTTTAAACTATGTTAATGTTAATGCGTGAATGGTTTAATTAAGTTTTTCTCATAGTGTTAACTGCTAAATGAAAAGATAAAATTTTGACACCGACTTAATTAACCGATAGGTGATTAGTAATTAATGGTTTTCGACAGTGATGCTAAGAATGAAACAAATGGGAATCCTATTTAATTTAATTAAGTATTGATCACCTGATATTTAATTGGGCAGGGCGTCACAGATGGTATCAGAGCATCAAGTTCTATTGTCTATAGGATCTGTGCGAGTTTTTACATTTCAACGTAGCATTCTTTTATATAGAGCCTTATTATAGGATTGTTGTATCCCTTTACGTGTGAGACTTAGGTTCTCCTGCCATTAAGGATAGTTGATGTGATTCATGTACGAGTTCTAATAGACTTCATACATCGAACAATTTTGGGCGACCAGGAGAGCCATTAGAAGGGCTACAAGGCAAGAGGCTTAGCAAAAGCCATGGAATATTCAGGGAACGATGACCGCGATACAAATCAACATGATTATTGTTCAGTCAGATGACATTGGGATAATCACTAGGGCGCAATAGTTTCCCTAAATACCATCGTAGAAAGTGGTGGTGCAAATTCAGACTCACCTAGTGTAGTCGGTAAAAAGGGGGAGTCAGAGAAATTCTTCTGAAGAGCCATCGTAAGGATCCGGGGAAGAAAGGGAGTGTGATGGGTCAATGAGAGGAGATAATAGAAAGGCAATTGTGTAAAATGGAGTGCAATGATGCCCAGGATTAAATTTTGGGTGAAATTTTGCTCATAGGAGTGGTGTTGTAGTGGTAGGAGTCAGTCACTACAACTATGGGGAGATACCATGAATAACAAGGAATTTGAGGTGCGGTTTGATCGCAAATCCTCTCATCAGTTGTTTAAATAGAGAGGAAAAGGAGATTTCAATACTTATTTCAGAAGGGTCGTATAGTGGTCGGTCATAAAGGAAAGTTAACGTGTTAGCGAAATTCTTACTCAATGAGGTGGATACGGAGAATAAAACAAGTTAGTAAGTTAATAATGGACTCATGGGTAGAATATACAAGCATGGATGGATAAATCCATCTAGAATGACTGGTACCGTTGTCATTAATGTCGTACGTACACAATTTGATATCAACACTTTCGTGAGAAGGGAGCCAAGAGAGTTGGAGAATCTAACCGAAGGGAAAAACTAGATTTAACGGTGCTAGTGAGGCACCACAAGAGGGGATACCCAGTAGAGGATCCATTTTAATGATTGAGATCAATAGAATTCCTACCAGGTGATAGTGGATTTAGTCAGGGCCGTGAAGGCCAACAACGAGTCCCATAGGGCCAGCAAATCCAAAGAGACAACGGGGGTAGCAATCAGGGTCAAGACTACTAGATCCGCGAGAAGGATAACCCCGACATGGCCAGTGGGGCCGGAGAAATGGGAATGATATAAAGAGGTATCTTATGTGTAAAGAGTAGGAACACATGTGTGGATCTTTTTCGTAGCGAATTGGGGGACAGGAACGGGATATCTAGTAGGAGCAATAGTTTCGGTTGGGATGAGGGTGTTATATCCAGGAACCAATTGAACCGCTAGTGCTATTCGTAATTGAAAGTATACATTTTATCTCAGGATGATTGGGGTCTGTTTTCTATGACCCGAGCGAGTCACAGTAGTTTGTTAATACTAGATTCACATGTGAAACGGGTTTAGTAGAGGTGTCATTAATATTAATATATTTTATATATTTATCGTTGAGTAGCGGGGCTCTCTTTAGTTCCATCTTCAGGGGAGCAGGTGCCGACACTAAGAGGATGTTTTACATTATGTGGCAGTTTTTGCTCCTTATGACGGTTGTGAGAGGAGAGCATATCATTATCTTATGTAGTGACTGGATATCGAGGGTTTGAGTAGTAGTACACTGTATGGTAAGACTATTGTGCTCACTACGCCAGGGTGAGATATTTTATTTCGTAAGGCATCACCTGAAAGAGGGTCGAGCCTGCATATATATTTTATTGTATTGTAGACTCATGTGAGTACAGTTGTCTCGTTACGTTTGAACCCAGTGCATGGGGACTTTTACTGATGTGATTCAGGGTGTATCGGGTTTACTATTAAGTGAAGAGATTTAGTTCATTGTTGTTTATGAACTGAGAACTTAGTGATAATGAGAGCACCGTATTGTGTGACGCCTTGAGAGACATGGGCATAGATGATTTGATTTATGTGTCGAGAGACAGGATTTGTGATATTTCAGTTATGTGCTTTGGACTCACGAATTTCGTCGATATTGCTAGGGAATAATGCATTGGGGAAAGTTATTTTCAGCTTCGTTGCAGGATGCTACACGCAGAGACCTTAATAAATGTCGGGAGTGGTAAGACGTTGTTGGATGCTAGTGCATCGGTTTAAATGTTAATTATTGAACGTGTAGAGGAAACACTTTAATCTGAGAGCTATTGTATGATATAAGACCTATAGAGTTGAGTAATGCTGCGTGGGGAGAACCGAGAAACTTTCGCACCACTAGTTGATGGGTGGAGCAGTATCGAGGAAAAAATTAATCATTTTAGAAGGACAACTGAGGTTAGCCATACGGTATAACCACGCTAAGAATGCAGGGCCAGACTAAGATAAGTATGTTACATGTGGGACGTTAGAGATGATTGCGAATATGTGCACGGGATATAGGGTGTATCGGCGCCCTGATAAATTTGACCTTCAGTATCGTTCCTAATAAGGATGCGTAGTTATAAGGGTGTTAAAATATATTTGTGGGCCAATAAAAAACACAAGTGGAATAATATGATGGACTGAACTTCGTTCGAGGAAAGGAGGTAGTCTGATTGTGTGTACATCACGAGAAAACTCTTACAATCGAGGTGAGTCAAAAGACGTTGGAAGCAAATGTAAAAGGTATCTTATGACAAGGGAGGACCTTACAATTTTGAGAAGTGGAGCGAAGTATCCCACCTAGTTGAATGTGTAAAGTGGTTTACGCATAAATAGGCTGTTGATTCTAACAGATGGAAAAGAACTTAGGAAGTGCACAGTTCTGAAGCAAACGCACGGACTATGATTTTTGTATATCTAAAAAAAATAAGATGTTCCATGTAATGTGAGATGCCGAGTGTGTGGATTTCGGATTGAGTGAGACATAGTGAAGTTTTTTCCAAGTGCGAAACTAGTAAAGGGAAAAGATTAGTCTGATATTTCCCACCTGAATGTTGTGATGGATTGATGATTACAGGGACATAACGGATATGCATGCGGACAAAATTCGTTATTGGATTATCAAAATAGCGGAGGGGTAAATATTCTCTTTGGGTTGTGAAATGAATTGACCACTAACATAATAATTGTTATTCATTTGGGGTGTGTTATACTACCAGGCAGAATGCCCAGCATGTTATTAAAATGGAGAAATGAACCGGCACAAGGTGCCGTCCAATATTGTTATAATTTAGGACGAGATCCTTGAGTCCCACCTTGGATAAAGAGTGTCAGGAGGAAATGGGGGCAGAGTTGCGTCTTGATCTAGACGTGCCAATCGTAGGTCGATGTATAGTCAGAAGGGGTGACATGAAATGTGGCAGACGAGAATGCATGTTTTGGATTTATGGGGTAATTGCGAATATTAACTGCAACTGGTAGAGCTACATGTGATGACTCGTAGCAGGATATTAATTTTCATAGGAAGAAAAAAATTTCCCACCCTTGGGATAGTTGAGAATGGGTAAATAATAAGTTTCTCGTATCTAGAGTGATTCATGGTCCATCGATAAGGATTGAGTTAAATAAACTCATTTTCATATAGTTCTGGAATGTAGTGAGAGTACGTTGACGTGAATCAAAGTTTTGAGGCAGGACATGAGTGGTCAGGGGTTGTTGAGGGTATGACAATAAGGGAAATTAGCACCTATAGAAGTGGGGCCTTTTCTAATATAGAGATGATAGAGCCAGTGGAGTATAGGATCATTTTTTGAGACATTGTTATCGATTTCACGACAGTTTTGTATGTCATTATATAAGTGAGACCTTAAGCATAAGGGAACATATCGATATGTAAGGGTTTTGAATGGACTTGTCACTAATCGTGGGTCATAGTGAATAGACCTCCGGTCAAAACAGTAGCTTTGGTGTATATATAGTGGAAATACCAGAATATTATTGCGAGTAAATTTTGGGATAATTTTGGATGCAGTTGTGTGTAAGAATCTGAGGTGGTAATA
The DNA here is from genome assembly GCA_949130495.1 of Sambucus nigra. NCBI lineage: Eukaryota > Viridiplantae > Streptophyta > Magnoliopsida > Dipsacales > Adoxaceae > Sambucus > Sambucus nigra. The sequence continues at coordinate 444,947,550 of OX422218.1, read as the reverse complement.
CCAGGCATATCCGAATTTCGGGGATAAAATTCCTTTGTAAGGGGGGAAGTATATAACACCCCATATTTCTGAGTATTTATAATTTAATTAATTTGGGTATTTTAAAGTTACACGTGTGTCGTAATTTAATTGAATTAACTATTATGTGTGAACAAATTATTATGTGTGTATTTAAATATTAATCGAGAGAGAAAATAAGTAATATAAATGGAATAGTAATAATTATTTGATGTCATAGCTAGTGATAGTGACAAGGCATTTTTATCTTAACCGTGAGTCGCGTGTGGACTAATTGGGTAGAAATAGGAAATTTTATAGATTAACTTGGATGATAATTTTGAGGTCACGGTTTGGTCCGGAGAGGCTGAAATAATCGAAATAGTACACTCGGGAGTAATAATTGGGCCCCGGAGCCTTTTTAGACTCCGAGCCTATACGAAGGTATTTTAGTCTTTTGGATTTGGCCCATAGGCTTAATTTCAAGATTTGGGATAATCAACCTAGGTTTAAGAAAGTTGGGCAGCAGTTATTCATCCCAAATCACCAAAGTTTGAGAGAGGAGAGAAAGGAAAAAGAGGAAGAAGGAAAGAGGAAGGAAAAGAGCATTCCGGGAAAAATTTCCAAGAAGAGATCGTTGGATTTATTCCAAAGAGGTAAGTATTTTCTTGCTTTATGTGATTTGTAGTTAGTAGTGTTTATTTTTGATCTTATGGTAACAAATCTTGAAATTAGAAGGCTTATGAATAAATCTTAAAAATATTCATGTTGAAGAAATTGTTAGAACCCATTTGCCTACAGGAACCCTTTTTGAAATTTTCCATGTAAGAGATTGATAGAAATTATGGGTTTTCTAGATATTGTAGATGATGAAGAAACTTATAAATGGTGAAATTTATATCTGTTGAAATTATTAATTAAGATTTAAAATCAATAATGAAATGTGTAGACTTATTTTGATTAAGTAAAGACTTATTTTGATTAAGTAAATCCATGAGATTTATAAGGAGGATTGATGATATAACCATAGGGAAAGAGTTGGTGATGATTGGAATCGATCGGTGAAGAGATTTAGAATTGGGAGAAAAATAAAAACGAAGGACCCGATTTAGCTGCCCAGGTAGGCCCGGTCGACCGAGGGTCCTAGGTCGGTCGATCGGTTATCTCGGTTTTGGCCTAAGTGAGAAAAATTAAGGGTTAAAAAGAAGGGGCGGTCAACCGGGGGTCCAGGGCCGGTCGATCGGAACCTGTTTTGGGGCAGAGATAGGATTTTTTTTAAACTTTGAATGTGAATAACTTTTACATCCGGACTCGGCTTGACTTGCCGTTTGCGGCCACGCGTAGCGAACTGAGAGTAGTACGATGTCCTAGAAAATTTAGACATAGAATGTGAAAGGTATAAATTACCCTTGAAGTTATTTAAACAATGAAACTTTATCGATTTGAAGCCAAACTTAGCGGGAACATTTGTGAGGCTAATGCGAACCTAACCAAGTATATAGTAAGTGAACCATATGATCCTATAGTTGGCGGGGTGTAGCTATTTAGTATTAGAACGTATTTAGTATGAACAGGCTTGGTAGTTCTCGATATATATATATATACTAGAGTGTACCCGTGCCGATGACACAGTGATAAATTTAATCCCGTGATAGGGCGTACCCGTGCCGATGGCACAGTGATAAATTTATTCTCGTGATATTTTGTATTCTAAACGTGTCGTCAATAGCGCAAATATAAATATTGTTGATCATTCCATGGCACACTTAATTGGCACAATTAACCATATTGATCCAAATTTATAAATTTATTGGTATTGTAATATGCCCTTGTACTCTAATAACATATCAAACTTTACTGAACCAAATTTTAAAAATAAAATTGAATTCTAAGTACTTAATGTCATGTTCATTTTATAAAGAGATTTACTTGCATGAACATGTCATGTTCGTTTCCAAATTTTAACTCGTATTAGTGGTCTAAGTGAGTTTGTATATTTTGTATAGATTAAATTAATAACATAAAAAATTAAAAGTTCATTTTTTTAAATAATAAAAAATTCTAATAAATTTTTTATACTTAACTATTACATATCCAAATAATTGCAAATGTCACTTCTAGTAAAATGAATTTTCTTGAAAAACTACAACACTAAAATGCAACTCGTATTGTATTTATACGTGCAAATAAATAAAAATTTGATTCTCATAAATAAATAGATCCAATGTACAATTGATCCTAATAACATGTACCCTAAGATAATATACCAAAAATACAAAACTATATGTAAACAACATGTGATATTGGGCACATATTATTATTTTTCATGTACTATATTTTATTTTAAATGCAATTATTATCTACACGTGTGCATTCATTCACATGATGTATCTATTCCTAGTCTAGGTGGATGAAACATTGTAACTTGAACATATGTTTAGCTAACAGGAACTAACATAAGTAAGTCTTGGTACAATTACGTGAAAATTTTGTCCTTCAATAGACAAGGTAGTAAAACTTGACAATGTGTCAGAATCTATATTTTCTTGAGCCCAACAATTCTTTTACTTGCATATCATCTTGTTGACGTGTGTGTAATGTGTCAGTGAAAAAAATATTACGCCCATTTATTTTCTAGTAGGAGTACAAATAATTTATTAATTAGTCATAAAAGAAAGAATAGATTGAATATTTTAATATAATTTTGGATAATAGCTTCTCCTCGACCTTGTGTCACAAGATACTGTATCATTTGACTTCTGTCATCTCACATTGAAGACCAAACTAAAATGAAGATAAAATTAAGAAAAAAAATATAAAGTTAACTTTCAGTAATAACATAACATAAAAAGAACATAAAAAGCACAATGAAAAAAATTTGAAAGCACTTGTTTAAGGCCTGTAATAACATTTATCACTTTCAAACATTTTCATACGTTTCTAAAATTTTCCGGTTTTCAACATTTTTCCGTTCTTTCAAGATTTTATCAAATTTCAATATTTTTCAGTTTAAAAGAGAAGCCTAACACATTTTGTATGGTGTTTAGGATGTATTATATTTTCATCCGTGTAAGATAAAAAAATGTAGTAAATAACGTGTGTTCAACCCAAAACCAAAAGCCAAATTGCAAACAGTGAGGTATATAAAACTATGAATATATGTGTCCAATCAAAAGTAAAACATAAATGAAAATAGATGGCTGGTAGGGAGAACAAAAGGGTCAAGGGTGGACAAATATGATAACTTTCGAAGAACTGTTGCTAATCAGCTTTTAAAAAGATGGGACGTAAGGCAGGTAATAATACATAAATTCGAATAGGACTAACATTGTATAAATGATTTGCATGGCTGTAGGTAAATTTTTTATACACCAACTATAGCATCAATAATAACTGAAGGAAAATGTCACTGTCCAAAAAGGACGAAATCCAGTAAAATGAAAACATCCCCTTTTGAAATACTAAAAACATAGAGATGTTTTAAATTTACATGCTACTTATAATTTACATCCTTTTAAAACGTAAGTTGCAAACTTAATTTAGGGTACAAAACACACCGCGTAAACTAAATTTTTTTGGATAATTTTAATTAATCATATAATGAAAAAAATCAACACATATTCAAAACTAACCTCGATTGCGGGGTAGATTTCTCTTCTTCTTAACTGGTTGAGTTTGATGATCGTACGCTTTGTCCTCCTCGAGAACAAAGAAGTGTATGTGGTTTATGGCTTTTGGTACCTGAAGGTTTTGGATGTTTAGAAATTGGGGATTAACCCTCAATTTTAGATGGATGTTAGTTGAAAAACATTGACCGTTTATACAGAAACAAAAAACTCCAAAATGTCATCTGCTGTTCCTCTTAAGCAACCATCGCCGACCACCATCACCACTGGTGAACCGCAGCATCACCACCGACGCACCGCAACACCAACACTCCTCACCTGCGTATATATATATATATATATATATATATATATATATATATATATATATATATATAGAGAGAGAGAGAGAGAGAGAGAGAGAGAGATAGAGAGATAGAGAGAGAGATAGTATGTGTGAGCGATTTTCTGCATCAAAGAAAATATGGAAATAAGAGAGCCAGTTATTTACGTAACTTTTCTTGAAGCCAAAATCTGCAAGTAGAGATAAAGAAAAAAAATGGCAGAAAACCAAAAGGAGAGGAAGATGGACCCAAAATCATCTCTCTCTGCTCCAAATATATAGATCTGTCAAGATCTATAAAAAATGATTAAAATCAAACTATATTATATATGTCAAGACATTAAATATAAATAGTACCTAAGAGAGTGAGATGAAGAGTTATCAACAGAGAGGTCGGGAGAGTTGCCAGAGGTTGAAAACCTTTCTCAGGCAAGGGACCTCATTTCTCTATTATGTTTCTTAAGAAAATGGAGAGAGAATGACAAATTTTAAAGAGAAAGAGAGCCTGTGTACCTATTATTCACCTCAAGTATGACACCGGGCTATTAAATCAAGAGAGAAATTATCATGTTATTCGCCTCACCATGAGTCAGCCTTACATTTAATCTCATTCATGAGTTAGCTTTGACAAACATACGATACAAACCCCAAAAATTTCATCCTAACCATCAGTTGGAGGAGACAAAAAACCCCTCCTCCTTTATTTTAAATATATATATATAAGCATGTGAATTATATATATGTATGTATGCGAGTTGAATGCAAATTGTATTTATTTAAATGTTACTCGAGGATGCTATCCGGGAGGTTGCGCGTCATGGGCGGTCCCACCGTGGCGATTCCAACGGGGTTTGAATTGTGCTCCAGGTTATAGTGCTCAGGTGGCTCCTACTGTGATGAGAGAGGGATGTCACGTAGGTCTTCAAGTAAGGTGTATTGAAATCCTAAGGCCTGTGTCTTTATAACCGCCTTCATTATTTGTTTACACTTTGGGCTCGGTGGTGAGATTCCGACCCGGTGACCAAATGTGACATGAGGTGTGCCTGGAACCCGATAGCATGTTCGAGAGATGCATCTAATAGGACCAAGCTATGATGATGCTATGTGTATATATGCGTAGTGAGAGATATGTGTATATATCTATAGATAATGTGTGACTATCTATTAATAGTTATCAATGTTCTATTTAGTATATTCATACAGATGAAGGCCATATATGTTATACATATCATAATAGCATGCTTAACTTACGACGGGGTGATTAGCAGGCTAGCTTAGATAGCTATTGTGTTTTAGTTGGATCGAGTAATAACTGGAGGAATAGATGAATGTGATAGGTGTGCACTGTAGAAGAGGGACGAGACTGTCTTCAAGAGAGTGCGACCATGAAATCAATTATGAACACTATATACTACGCATTTCATTTATTGTAATAAAATGCTTTCTAAACATTTTTAAATAATTGGACTCTGACCCATTTGCAAAATATTTTTTTCTTAAAAATATTTTTAGGTGTCCAGCCACAGGGGCGTCAGGCTGAAAGATCCGTTCCAGGGATGCGATGCTGGAGAATGTGTGGATGTATGTGAGAATTGGCGTAGAAGCCTCAGTTGATTCATTATATTTTAGGATTTTCATTATTGTAGTATTTAATCTTTGGGCATGTTGCCCATGCAGTACATATTCAGTTTATTTATTTCAGACTTGTGTTGAGTTTTATTTATTTAGCTGTTGGATTTATTATTTGGGTTAGATTTTGAGCCGATAGTTTATTCGACAATACATTTATTTATTCATTTGTATCCTATGATAGTTTGAACTATATTAATGCGTGAATGGTTTAATTAATTTTTTCTCATAGTTATAACTGTTAAATGAAAAGATAAAATTTTGACACTGACTTAATTAACTGATAAGTGATTAATAATTAATGATTTTCGACAGTGATGCTAAGGATGAACCAAATGGGAATCATGTTTATTTTAATAAAGTACTGATCACCTGATATTTAATTGAGTGGGGTGTCACACACTCCTACTCACATGGTTAACCAACGTGCACTTATTGTAAACCAACGAAGGGTGTAGCATACTGTGCTAAAAGTGTGCCAGAAATATCAAATTCTGGCACGGTTTAAAAGTGTGCCAGAAGTGTTCCTGGTTGGCCAAATCTGGCACACTTTTGAGCCGTGCCAGAAAAAAATGGCCATTTTGGAACACCTGATTTTGGCACAGTTCAAAACCGTGCCAGATTTGATCTGGCACAGTTTTAAACCGTGCCAGATTCCTGTTTTTGGTGTAGTGTACATGCCAAATGAATATTTTTCGTATCTTTTCTTTTAACTTTATTGGGTTTCCATCTTACTGTCATGATAGGCAATAAATATGTTATACAACTATTTGGTATGTAGGGAGTATATTATACAATTTTTCCTAAATGGATGTTGTGAAATCAAAAGATTGTAGAAGAATAACAAATATATTTTTTTTTATCAAGACAATTCAATTAATAAACACATACTTCACTAACTTTTTTCTACAATACCCTTGAGAAACTGACTAAAGACATGATAAAAAATGCTTCAAGAAAATCTAGGAACACACTAAAGAAATAGAAGCTACTAAGAAAAGCTCTACGGATCTCAATCAGAAAGACTCAAAGCTAAGGGACATTAAGAAAATATCTACAAATCTCAGTCAAGAAGACCAACTTTGGTTGGTCGACCTATAATAGACATAAACCTACCTAAGAATGGGTGGTACGACTTAGAATAAGTCGTTTTTTTCTAGAATAAGCATAAACCCACCTGAAAACGGTGGTAAAACACAACTTTGGAGTAATCATCTTCGATTTCATTATATTTCACTAAAAAAGTCTTTTGGTTTTTTTGAAAAAGAATTATAATCCCTTATATGTGAAAAGTTTCAATTGAAATATTTAACATAAAATATCCATAACAATGCCAGTTGTTCAGTCTATCTGATAGATACCGAATCCTCCTATTGGTTCATCTGATTGAGAAAATCAGACTCAAAAGAATAAAGACCTAACTCTTTCCTTACATCATTCCTTTTTTTCTTTCTAGTTTTATCCATCTCACGAAAAAAATGAAATGGGATTTATTGTTCGATCTAATTATATGTTTTAAATCATTGATGATTCAATTAGAAAAGAAACAAAGATTTAACTTTTTGATGTGCAACACCCCAAGAAAATCGAGGAGTCATTGTGCTTAAAATTAAACTAAAATCCTCAACAATCCATATAGAGCCTCTATATCCACAAAATAAACATAACAGGTCATCAAAATATATAACGTTCAATCCAATGTTTACACGTCAATCTAAAATGTCTCCTAACAGCAAAGTTAGGGAAAATACTCCTCTAAATAGTTACAGTTTTATTTCACTCAAAATAATTCTAAAATTCCAAATATTTACACTGATAATTTGTACAAAATGATATTCTCAAAATGTTGTGATCTTAATGTCCTTCATAAATCAGTAATGCTCAAACCCACGCTTACTTTCCACTAAAAAAAAGAACGAAAAAGTACACAACATGATAAGAATAGATGCTCAATACAATAACGGTGAATAAAATGCAACAAGAAGAAACTGTATACGAGTCCAATGCGACACCTGAGCATTGTACCGATTTATTTCTCAATAACACATCAATACGTCACCGGACCTCACCTCACCTCACCCAGGCTTCTCGAAGAATCATTCCGACTATTGGACTTTTGCCAGGTGACCATTCTCAGTGCCACATTAAAATTTCATGGAACCATACCCAAATAAACAAAAACACCATATCTTAATCGAACAACACATAGGATTCCGATGAATACCACGACCTTTTAAGAAGAATACAAATAACTAAGAAACAAGAAAATACTCTTGAGAGATTTAGAGGAGCATATTGTGTAAACCCCGTACCTTAAAATCATCACTCAAAAATTCAGAAAATTCTTCCTCTTACATTGTTGCGTTCCTCTCGAGAAAACAATGAAAACACGTTCTTGAATGATCTTTAGAAAATTCGGTTTAGCTCTCTAAATATTAGGTTGAAAATTGATTTAAATGGGGTTTAGATTTTATAGAATAGAGCGAATGAAATTATGGGATGCTAATAATTTTTGAGAAGGATTAAAAGTGTTTTGAAAAAGTCTAAACCTGTCCATCATATAAAGGAATTAAAGAAAGAGTCATAATCAAACACAAACACTAAAAGTTACATTACGGATGATTGGACAGTCGAAATTGGCTAAAATTTTGATATGTTGTAGTTGATGGCAATACGAAGCTACTGTAAAAAATTCAGCTCGATCGGACGGTCAATTTTTTTCTTAGGCTAGATCCTCCCCCGATTTTTAGATAAAAAGTTACAATTTCTAAATTTTAATCCCGGTTTAAATTCCACTTAAAACCTTATTTTTATATATAAAAATCAATATTTTTACATACCAAAATGAAATAGATTCCCCAAAAAATTAATTTTCCAAAATTTTTAATTTGACAAAGATTTTTACGACTAAAAAATCACCCGGGGGGGGGGGGGGGGCTGCATACTTCCCCACTAATACAGGAATTTAGCCTCGAAATTCGACGAAGCGTAAACGTCAAACGTAAAGTTGCGCAAGTAAAATAAGACTTACATATGTCTACCCGTAGAATGGTACGGTTGGGCACCCATACACCCAATCCTACACGCACAACCCCACGAATAAAGATACAATATATATCCTAACTAACTAACTAACTAACTAACTATATATATATATATATATATATACATATATATGCGTAACTATGAAAATAACGGTGTACCACGCTCTCTCACGAATAACCACTTGATTCTATCCCCAAAAGACATCGTAGGTTTAAATCCACAAATCAAATCACATACTACAAGATACTAGATATACCCAAAATTTATACTAACTATCTACCAAAAAATTATTATTTTCAAAATCAACTCTAAGGATCCTCACCTAAAGATCATTACTATTTATAACCTCAATGCTTACATTGTCCTTAACACGAAACTACCTATCTCCAAGAAACACAACTAACACGTATGCTAGACCCAATACCTTAAGGAGTATGAATTAACGAAGGGAATCAATGATCGGTAACACGAAAGCTAAACAGACTCACAACCTACAAGACTTAAGACCATGCTCTGGTACATCTATAACACCTCGAGAAAATCGAGGCATCACTATGCTTAAAATTAAACTAAAATGCTCAACAATCCATATAGAGTCTCTATATCCACAAAACAAACACGAAAGGTCATCAAAGTACATAACGTCCAATCCCAAAATTTACACGTCAATCTAAAATGTCTCCTAACAACAAGGCTAGGGAAAATACACCTCCAAATAATTATAGTTTTAATTTCACTCAAAATAGCGCTAAGATCCCAAATATTTACACTGCCTAATTTGTACAAAATGATATTCTCAAAATGTTTGTGCTCTTAATGTCCTTCAAAAATCAGTAGCATCCAAATTCACGCTTACCTGACACTAAAAAAAGAACGAAAAAGTACACAATATGACAAGAATAGATGCTTAATACAATAACGTGAATAAAATACAACAATACAAACTGTATACGAGTCCAATACGACACCCTAACATTGTACCAATTTATTTCTCAATGACACATCAATAGGTCACCGGGCCTCACCTTACCTAACCTAGGCTTCTCGAAGAATCATTATGGTTATTGGACTCTTGACGAGTGACCAGTCTCAGTGCCACATTAAAGTTTCATGGCGCCATGCCCAAATAAACAAAAGCACCATATCTCAATCAAATAACACATAGGATTCCATTGAATACCATAACCTTTCAAGAAGAATACAAATAAATGATAAATAAGTAAATACTCTCATGAGATTTAGAGGGGCATATTATGTAAATCCCCATCACTCGAAAACTCAAAAAATTCTTCCTCGAAATTTTGATTACACTGTTGCATTCATGTCAAGAAAATAATGAAAACACGTTTTTGAATGATCTTGAGAAAACCCGGTTTAGCTCTCCAAAGCTTGGGTTGAAAATTAATTTACACGTGGTTTAGATTTTGTAGAATTGAGAGAATGAAATTATGGGAGGCTACTGATTTTTGAAAATGACTAAAAGTGTTTTAAAAAGTTTAACCCGACCATTATATAAATGATTTAAAGAAAGATTAATAATCAAACATAAACACTAAAAATTACATTACGGACGATCAGACTGTCGGAATTGGCTAAAATTTTGATATGTTATAGCTGATGGCAAGATGAAGTTGCTGTAAAAAATTCAAATCGATCGAATGATTGAATTTCTTTTACCCTCCTTAGGCTAGATCCTCCCCCAATTTTTATATAAAAAGTTATAATTTTCAAATTTAATCCCCATTTAAATTCCACTTAAAACCTCATTTTTATATATATAAACCATGATTTTTACATACCAAAATGAAATATATTCCCCAAAAAATTATTTTTCCAAAAATTTTAATTTAACAAAGATTTCTATGGCTAAAAAATCACGGGGGGTTACATTATGATGATCAAATGTAATCTTTTGTGACACCCCGACTAATTAAATACCTGGTAGCTACTCCTTTATCAAATTAATGCAAAATGCCAAGTTGGTTCAGTTAATAGCATCACTGTCGAAAACGTTTTAATAATTTCTAACCACCTAGTATTTAAAAAGTGAGTTGTCAAATTTTAACTTAAATCTGATTAACATGCAATAAGTGAAAAATCAAGGATAACATAACCATACACAATAAAGTCCCAATAGTGTAATCAACAAGTAATAAAGAGTCTAGAGGAACTACTCCCCACAACAATCCCACAACTGAAATAATAAAACAAGTCTGAATCCTGAATTAATTACATGCCAAAGATCTGAATAACTGAAATAAGAAATGTCTCTAATAGAAATGGGCGACATGCCCTACAAATGATGAAAGTGAATATGGAGTCAAGACAAAATAAGCGTCTACTAGCAAGGCCCTGTAACTTCCACAACAGCTACAGCTCGTCACCTGAATGGAAATCCTATGCATGGCGTCCTTGTGGCTGGGCACCTAAAAGGTTTTTACAAAAAAAATAGATTTGAAAGCAAACGGGTCAGAGCCCGAAAGTGGAGAGTATTTTAAAAATAGCAAGTGTTTTAATGACATTAAAACAATGAATGCAAAATACATGTTAGGACGTGCACTCACATGAAGTCCTCACCTCTCGACTAATTGTGCACTCCTAACGTACCGTGCCCATCTAAGTGACATTCATATCTAACTAAACCGTCATAAGTTCTACCCCTTTCTACTCGATTCCCATTATACATTCTAACGTTATCAATTAAATAGAGCATTTACTTAAACTCGAATTCTCAATTATTAGCAATACAATTCACTACAGGTTATCGCTTTTTATTTTCTCAAAGCGTTACCATAATTATACTCACAATACCAACATGAAAGTTCTCATTATTTAAACGTATATTATTGACGTCATGAATATACAATACAAGCACCCGAGACTAAGCTGCGGTGCACACATACTCTACTATCCATCCCGGTACATCACGCACATAAGGATTACGCATTCCGAATCTCTCAAGAATCGTTCTCAGATAACAACAATCATAAACAATGGAGGCAAACACAGTCACATCACATGTGTCACGCACCTACCTACGCTCCCACGATCAACAGTCTTATGAACTTCCCAATAAGTCATTCTCTGACCTATGTTCTCGAGGTACCAATCTAAATCCCCCCGTAGGCACACAAAGAGTAGATGGCCCTGAGCGAACGCAAACCTCCCGTGATAGCAAGTATGCTAAGTATGTCATACACATAAAATCATATACATATACTAAGCATGCAAACATCTTAGTAATTACCATAATTTATTAGTGGTATACTTCTCATTCTTATACCAACTTATAATGTACGCAACTCACATATCCCCGGTTAATACTAACATTTAAATCGTCAATTATTCTCACATCGTAATTAGTCACTCACGTCCTAATCCACAATTTTCATTTGGTTCCAATCACACTTCTATGTTTTACTCCTCAATATATCCCAAATATCCCAACTATATTAATTAGTCATCAAGGGAATGTTATCTCTACAATTAAACCAGTTTACGGGACATTAGAAATCAAATCAGGCCAAAAAGGCCAATCTGTCAACTCGTTAGAAGTCTCGTTCGAACGAGGTTGTTCGAACGAGAGTTCGTTCGAACGAAAGGGGCATCTAATGAGATATCGTTCGAATGAAAGGCATCGAACGAACATCCAACTCGTTAGAAGGCAAACTGTCAGCTCGTTAGAAGCTCGTTCGAACGACCTGGGCAGGTGTTCTAACGAGGTGACAGTTTCGAGCCCAGAATTTTCCTATCTCGTTTTTCTTAATTTTCTTCACCTCTATTCTCATCTAAAAGTCGTCCCAACAGTATTTTAAGGTTTCTAATCATCACTAAACATTCATAGGTCATAACACAACATTTATATAGGGCCAAATCTTCCTATACATCGTCTAATTATCATAACTCCCCAATTTTTCCCAAACCTTATGAACATGAACCCTAGAAATTTAAAGTCATCAATTTCCATAAATAAATCCGTTTTTGTAACATAAAAATAGTAATTCTTTTAGTCTAATCACCCAATAACAATTCTACATGAAAACTATATCCAAATCTGAATTTATAACTCCAATTTCATGGGTTTTTATAAATCTCCCAACACAATGCAAATATATCAATTTTCTAATCATGGAAGAAGAATTCGCTTGAAATTAACGAAATTAAACCACTTGCCTCGGATTTTTCTCTGAATTTGGTGTTGAATGTTGAAGGTTGCCCTATCTCTTTCTCTCCCAAGGTTGAAGGTTGAAGATGGAGGTTAAGGTTTTCTCTTTAGGAACTTTTCTAACTTCCTCCTCTAACTCCCGTTGCCCTCTAATCAGTTAATTGCTGGTAATGGCTTAGTGGGTAATTAATATCCTAATATTTAATTCCCAAAATTCGTTAGTCATAAATCCTCAAATTCCAAAATTACCAAAATACCCTTTTACGTTGCCGGTATAGCCTAAAAATGCCCCGTGACCCAAACTAAACCCCCGGCTAGTGTTTTCTGACTATTTAGACCCTTCCGGACACGTTGGCGCACTCAAAATGACCATACGGTTAATAAAAATAAAATTTACTTTTTAATTATAATAATTATATTCCTGACGCGCGACTGTCACACGCGTCCCAACAAAATTTCTCAAATTGTCGTATTTCAATCTCGCGATAATTTCAATAGTTTCAATATTCATATATTGCCATATATACGCATTATAATCAAATACCAACTCAAATCTCGTTAGTATTTTATCCAGATTAATTCTCAATTAATACACATTTAATTTAATTAATCCCATAAATAAATATCGATAAAAATGCGGGGTATTACATACTTCCCCCCTAATAACAGAATTTCGTCCCAAAATTCGGAACTAAAAAGTACCTGGTAAAAACAACTCTGGATAACGTTCGCGCATCTCATCCTCGCTCCCATGTGGACTCCTCGGCATTATGATGCTGCCACTGAACACGTACTAACGAAACTATCTTTGACCGCAGTTTCCGCTCACTTCGGTCCAAAGTAGCAATCGGCCCCTCCTCGTAGGAGCTATCGGGCTGGAGATCGATGTCCTCCAAAGCAATGTGAGAATGAGCCAAATCATCTCTAAGATATTTTCTCAGCGAGGAAATATGAAACACATCATGAATCCTGTGTAAATGCTCCGGTAGTCCAAGTCTATACGCAACAGACCCAATCCGCTTGATGATAGGAAATGGTCCCACGTATCTCGGTGCCAACTTCCCCTTCTTCCCAAATCGCATAATCCCCTTCATAGGAGATACTCTGAGTAAAATCTGGTCCCCCATATGGAACTCCCTGAAGAACCTCTTCGCATCAGCATAGCTCTTCTGCCGATCTTGAGCTACCCGAATGCGACTCCGTATCAATTCTATCCTCGTCGAAGTATCCTGAATCACTTCCGGCCCAAGTAGTTTGTTGTCCCCCACCTCCAACCAACATGCTGAGGAACGACAAGGTCTACCGTACAACGCCTCAAATGGAGCCATGCCAATGGTGAACTGGTAGGAGTTGTTGTAAGCAAACTCCACCAGTGGAAGATACTGCTCCCATCCACCCCCGAAATCAATGATGCACATACGCAACATGTCCTCCAACATCTGATTTGTACGCTCGGTTTTCCCATCGGTCTGCGGATGATAAGTCGTACTCAACCGCAATTCCGTGCCCATGGCCTCCTGAAAACTCTCCCAAAACCGTGAAACGAATATCTTATCTCTATCAGACACGATATTTAGGGGCACACCGTGAAGTCTCACTATTTCTGCAATAAAGAGCTGGGCATACTGTCCCGTAGAGTAGTCTGTCCTTACGGGTAGAAAATGAGCGACTTTGGTCAACCTGTCCACTATTACCCAAATGGAGTCGTGACCTCTCTGTGACGTAGGCAACCCCGTGATAAAGTCCATGGATATGCTCTCCCACATCCACATCGGGACCTCTAATGGCTGTAGAAGTCCTGCCGGTCTCTGATGATCCACTTTTACCAGTTGACAAGTGGCGCATTTAGAAACAAACACGGCAATATCCTTCTTCATCCCGCTCCACCAATACTGTCGTCTCATGTCTTGGTACATTTTGTCCCCACCGGGATGTACCGCGAACCGTGAGCCGTGCGACTCTGCCATCACCTCGTGTCGCAATTCCTCCCCTTCCGGAACTACCAGTCTCCCATTGAAGCATAATCCCCCGTCTGAACTAACGGTATAGGACTCGGCTCCCTCTACTAGTAATCGAACTATCTGCTCCTGACAGAACGAGTCATTTGCCTGTGCCCTTACCACCTTCGTGACAATCTGCGGTGTAACAGTCATCACAGACATGAACGATCGGGCCACTGTATCTTGGTGTCCCAACTCCTTCCACTTTTCCTTCCACACCCCTGCCACCTCATCTACTGGCCTACGACTCAACGCGTCTGCCACCACGTTAGCCTTCCTCGGGTGATATTGGATATCAAACTGATAGTCCTTCACAAACTCAAGCCACCTCCTTTGCCGCATATTCAACTCCTTCTGCGTGAATAAGTACTATAGGGACTTGTGGTCCGTGAACAATCGAAACTTCTCCCCTAAAAGGTAATGTCTCCAAATCCGAAGGGCAAATACAACTGCTGCTAACTCCAAATCATGAGTGGGGTAATTCTTCTCGTGAGGCTTAAGCTTACGGGAAGCATAAGCTATGGCCTGACTCTCCTGCTACAATACACCTCCAAGTCCTTGTAAGGACGCATCGGTGTAAACTAGATACTCAACTCCCGGTCTCGACAATGCTAACATAGGTGCTGAGGTCAACTTATCCGTTAACTCATCGAATGCCAACTGACAGGCATCACTCCAGATGAATGGCACACCCTTACGAGTCAGATGTGTCAAAGGACCCGCTATCTTGGAGAAACCCTGAATAAACCTCCGGTAGTATTCCGCTAGGCCTAAGAAACTACGGATCTCAGTCGGTGTCGTGGGCTGTCCCCACTCCCTTACCGCGGATACCTTCCCCGGATCAACAGATATCCCCCGGTCGGAAATAATATGCCCCAAAAATTGAACCTCCTTCAGCCAAAACCCGCACTTTTCATACTTTGCATACAGCTCGTTCTGACGTAGCGTCTGCAAAACCTGCCTCAAATGCTCGGCGTGCTCCTCCTCTGTCTGGGAGTAAACCAGAATGTCATCAATGAAAATAATGACGAACTGGTCTAGGAACTCTCTGAACACCCTATTCATCAAGTCCATAAACACGGCTGGAGCATTGGTCAAACCAAAAGGCATAACCCAAAACTCGTAGGAACCATATCTCGATAAGAAAGCAGTCTTCGAGACGTCCTCCTCCCTGATACGCAACTGATGGTATCCCAATCGCAAATCAATCTTTGAGAAGAAAGAAGCTCCCCTCAGCTAGTCGAATAAGTCATCGATTCGGGGCAACGGATATTTATTCCGTATCGTGACCTTATTCGACTCCCGGTAATCCACACACAACCTCAACGATCCACCCCTCTTCTTAACGAACAATACAGGGGCACCCCACGGTGAAGTACTCCTCCGTATAACCCCCTGACCCAACAACTGCTCAATCTGATCCCGTAATTCTCTCATCTCAACTGGAGCCATACGGTAAGGTGCGTGGGCAATAGGCCGAGTGCCCGGCGTCAAGTCGATTACAAAATATATATCTCTACTCGGAGGTAATCCAGGTATATCCTGAAATACATCGGCAAACTCTCGAACAACCGGAATCGAATCAAGTGGTATCACCACTTCCTTAGAGGTCTCCTCCTCTATATAGTACAAGTGGGTGGACGATCCTCCCTCAGGATGAGGCATCACCACTAAAAACATCTCTTGCCCGGGAATGGCAAAGATAATACTCCTACTAAAACAGTCAATCATGACTTGGTACGCTACTAGCCAATCCATACCAATAATGGCATCATACTCGGTCATCTCTAACACTAACATATCCGCGGGTAGAGTAAACCTCCCGATCTCTATACCCACGCCTCTACATACAAGGGAAATCACGGAACCCCTACTCAACGGTGAATTTACACAAGTAACCGTATTCTCGGCGGTGTCTAACAACCCAATGGTGCGTGCAAATCTCATAGCAATAAAACAGTGTGTGGCCCCCGTGTCAAACAAAATACGCCCCATAGTCCCCTGAATAAAGAACATACCCTCAACGGCTGGTGGATCCTGTGGGGCTGCGGCCTGCTGGAGCTGATATACTCTCCCATACTGCAGCTGTCCCTGCTGAACTGGGACCGCTGGAATGGGTGGTAATGCTGCCATCTGTGGTGGTGCTGGGAGGGCGGCGAGAAACATAGGCCTCTGCGGCTCCTGTCGAGCACCCTGCTGCTGCTGCGGGGCCCTGCCCCTATCAGGACAATCCTGGAATTTATGGCCAGTCTTGCCACAAACATAACACTTCCCCGGGAAGTTTCCCCCCCGATGTCCCTGCTGCCCTCGGCCCTGGTGGCCGTGTACATTCCTCTGCTGGCCCTGCTGAAACTACTGTTGGCCGTTCTGACCCTGCTAGCCCTGATGGCCGTTTGGACCCTGATGGCCCTGCCTAAAACCTCCCTGTCCGTGCCTGAAATTCCCTGATCTGAAACTCTTATGATCCCCCTACTGGGAACCCTGATCACCCTGCCTCTGCCCCTGAGTAGATTGTGCCCCACTGGCACCATTTCCCCCAGTCCTGCCCTGATGGCTGGTCTCTCCTGATCTCTTGCTCTCAGCCATATGAAAGCGGTGATCCTGGCAGTGTAACAGTGCAGCGTTAACCACGTCAGAATAAGTGGCCAACGAGAGGTTCCCCAACAAATGCTGACGGATCCTCCATGTCAATCCATCGGTAAACTTCTGAATCTTCTTCTCTTCTGTCGGTATCTCATCCGGGACAATATTCAGCAAATTTGTGAATTCGGCCTCATACTCGGCCACAGTCTTACCCTCCTGCCTGAGATTCATTAACTTCCTCCTCATTTCCGTGTGAACGGCTGACGGAAAATACTTGCGGTCGAACCGCACCCAAAACTCCTGTATCGTGAGAGTATCTCTCTCCTCCCCGGTGGTAATAGACTCCCACCACTGCAGTGCAGATCCCACTAGCTTGAAAGTAGCTAGTACCTGCTTCTGAACATCGGTGCACTCATACATCCTCAAGTGCCTCTGAATGTCTTTCCTCCACTGACTTGAAACCACAACATCGGAGCTACCTGCGAACTCCGGTGGGTGCGCTTTCTGAAAAGCATCACGTACACGTTCCCAAGCATACGGGAATGCATGTTCCTGAATTGGCGCGGCTACTGGCGCCTGAGGTGGTGCATGCTGTACAACGGTAAGAGCGGCATTTACCGCTTGGGCTACAATGGCTGCAACCTCAGCGGCATTCATGGTGCCCTGTACTGGTGTTGGCTGTGGCTCTGGCTGTGTATCCCTAGGAACTCGTGGTGCACGTCATGGAGGCATCTGAAATAAGAGTAAGGTCTATAAGTTCGCAGCTATAAACCCAAAATAGCTGAAGAGCGAAGCATACATAAAAGAATACAACAGTCCTAAAATATAGGGCTCTACATCAAAGAAAGCTCAGCGGAAACATAATAAGTCGTACAGATCCTAAAGGACACTAGAACCTGATGCTCTGATACCACCTGTGACACCCCGACTAATTAAATACCGGGCAACTACTCCTTTATTAAATTAATACAAAATGCCAAGTTGGTTCAGTTAATAGCATCACTGTCGAAAACGTTTTAATAATTTCTAACCACCTAGTATTTAAAAAGTGAGTTGTCAAATTTTAACTTAAATTTGATTAACATGCAATAAGTGAAAAATCAAGGATAACATAACCATACACAATAAAGTCCCAATAGTGTAATCAACAAGTAATAAAGAGTCAGGAGGAACTACTCCCCACAACAATCCCACAACTGAAATAATAAAACAAGTCTGAATCCTGAATTAATTACATGCCAAAGATCTGAATAACTGAAATAAGAAATGTCTCTAATAGAAATGGGCGACATGCCCTACAAATGATGAAACTGAATATGGAGTCAAGACAAAATAAGCGTCTACTAGCAAGGCCCTGTAACTTCCACAACAGCTACAGCTCGTCACCTGAATGGAAATCCTATGCATGGTGTCCTTGTGGCTGGGCACTTAAAAGGTTTTTACAAAAAATAGATTTGAAAGCAAACGGGTCAGAGCCCGAAAGTGGAGAGTATTTTAAAAATAGCAAGTGTTTTAATGACATTAAAATAATGAATGCAAAATACATGTTAGGACGTGCACTCACATGAAATCCTCACCGCTCGACTAATTGTGCACTCCTAACGTACCGTACCCATCTAAGTGACATTCATATCTAACTAAACCGTCATAAGTTCTACCCCTTTCTACTCGATTCCCATTATACATTCTAACGTTATCAATTAAATAGAGGTTTTACTTAAACTCGAATTCTTAATTATTAGCAATACAATTCACTACAGGTTATCCCTTTTTATTTTCTCAAAGCGTTACCATAATTATACTCACAATACCAACATGAAAGTTCTCATTATTTAAACGTATATTATTGACGTCATGAATATACAATACAAGCACCCGAGACTAAGCTGCGGTGCACACATACTCTACTATCCATCCCAGTACATCACGCACATAAGAATTACGCATTCCGAATCTCTCAGGAATCATTCTCAGATAACAACAATCACAAACAATGGAGGCGAACACAGTCACATCATAAGGGTCACACACATACCTACGCTCCCACGATCAACAGTCTTATTAACTTCCCAATAAGTCCTTCTCTGAACTATGTTCTCGAGGTACCAATCTAAATCCCCCCGTAGGCACACAAAGAGTAGATGGCCCTAAGCGAACGCAAACCTCCCGTGATAGCAAGTATGGTAGGTATGTCATACACATAAAATCATATACATATACTAAGCATGCACACATCTTAGTAATTACCATAATTTATTAGTGGTATACTTCTCATTATTATACCAACTTATAATGTACGCAACTCATATATCCCCGGTTAATACTAACATTTAAATCGTCAATTATTCTCACGTTGTAATTAGTCACTCACGTCCTAATCCACAATTTTCATTTGGTTCCAATCACACTTCTATGTTTTACTCATCAATATATCCCAAATATCCCGACTATATTAATTAGTCATCAAGGGAATGTTATCTCTACAATTAAACCAGTTTACGGGACATTAGAAATCAAATCAGGCCAAAAAGGCCAATCTGTCAACTCGTTAGAAGTCTCGTTCGAACGAGGTTGTTCGAACGAAAGGGGAATCTAATGAGATATCGTTCGAATGAAAGGCATCGAACGAACATCCAACTCGTTAGAAGGCAAACTGTTAGCTCGTTCGAACGAGCTCGTTCGAACGACCTAGGCAGGTGTTCTAACGAGGTGACAGTTTCGAGCCCAGAATTTTCCTATCTCGTTTTTCTCAATTTTCTTCACCTCTATTCTCATCTAAAAGTCGTCCCAACAGTATTTTAAGGTTTCTAATCATCACTAAACATTCATAGGTCATAACACAACATTTATATAGGGCCAAATCTTCCTATACATCGTCTAATTATCATAACTCCCCAATTTTTCCCAAACCTTATGAACATGAACCCTAGAAATTTAAAGTCATCAATTTCCATAAATAAATCCGTTTTTGTAACATAAAAATAGTAATTCTTTTAGTCTAATCACCCAATAACAATTCTACATGAAAACCTATATCCAAATCTGAATTTATAACTCCAATTTCATGGGTTTTTATAAATCTCCCAACACAATGCAAATATATCAATTTTCTAATCATGGAAGAAGAATTCGCTTGAAATTAACGAAATTAAACCACTTGCCTCGGATTGTTCTCTGAATTTGGTGTTGAATGTTGAAGGTTGCCCTATCTCTTTCTCTCCCAAGGTTGAAGGTTGAAGATGGAGGTTAAGGTTTTCTCTTTGGGAACTTTTCTAACTTCCTCCTCTAACTCCCGTTGCCCTCTAATCAGTTAATTGCTGGTAATGGCTTAGTGGGTCATTAATATCCTAATATTTAATTCCCAAAATTCGTTAGTCATAAATCCTCAAATTCCAAAATTACCAAAATACCCTTTTACGTTGCCGGTATGGCCTAAAAATGCCCCGGGACCCAAACTAAACCCCCGGCTAGTGTTTTCTGACTATTTAGACCCTTTCGGACACGTTGGCGCACTCAAAATGACCATACGGTTAATAAAAATAAAATTTACTTTTTAATTATAATAATTATATTCCTGACGCGCGACTGTCACACGCGTCCCAACAAAATTTCTCAAATTGCCGTATTTCAATCTCGCGAAAATTTCAATAGTTTTAATATTCATATATTACTATATATACGCATTATAATCAAATACCAACTCACATCTCGTTAGTATTTTATCCGGATTAATTCTCAATTAATACACATTTAATTTAATTAATCCCATAAATAAATATCGATAAAAATGCGGGGTATTACATCTTTAAAGATGGGGTCTTACTAAAAATTTTTTGAAAAATCTTTACCATCTATGTACAGAAGAACAAAAAAACATAGACATTACAATGTCTATATACCGACTGAATCAATGACTATTCATGATTCCATCATTGAATCAATTCCACGTTGGTTCCAAATTAGAGGAATATTATGGTAAAACTTCGTTTGAAATAATGTGCTAGAAAGCAACGTGCGACTTGAAGGACACGATCCAGTGTGAATTCTTAGTCTTACATCCGCCATTTTATATAGGAATGAAGGTGCTCTTGACTCGGCATCATTTGTTCTATTCCGCTAGAACCCCTTTGGGGGGGGGGGGGGGGGGTGTAATATAAATAGTACATGGTGAAGCTCGAGTAGAAAGTATTGATTCATTTCCCAGGGGCAAGGATATAGGGGTAATGCCATTTTTTTCCTCGTATACGCATAAACCCACATGAAAACGTTATTACAACCCAACTTTGGGTCAGCCGGCCTAAAATAGGCATCAATCCACCTAAGAACGGGTGGTATGACATAAGAAAAATCGGTTATAAGGGTTTGGTTCTAGTGTGAACTCAAATAAACCTAGTGGGAAGGTGAATAGGATTTTTAACAAATTAGCCTAATTTTAGCCAATTTTAATTTGTCTTCCAATTTTAACAATCATTTCATAACACACAACTACGTGAGATGATGAGAGATATGTAGATCTACAATTTGAACCATTAAATTAGGAAATCTATTCTGACAAAAATTAACTAGATGCCAATCTTATGTTCGGTTTGAATGGATAACTAAATTCGATCTATATCTAAGTGATGTGTGTATTAAATATGTGATAATTAAAGTAAATAACACACAATCAAGCCAGAAGACAGATTTATGAGGAAAACCCCCCACCTAAGGGTAAAATAAAATGCAAGACTCAAACGCTTTGACACGGAATTAAATCAACTATAATATAATAATAAATGTTTAAATTTTCAAACTCACTGAACATTAGCCATATAATGAGAGAAGCTTGTCGCAATACATATGAAATCCAAAAGATCGACAACATAACCGAAGTTGAATTTGGGATGGACTGAGTCGCAATCTCATGACGATACCTGCAAAAGAATTAATAACACCAAAATATTATGCATGTATGCCATGCATAAAGAGACATTCCCCTTGCTTGGGAATCCTACAAAAATATATCAATATGAATCAAAAGGCGGGAAATATTGATGAAGCAATGTATATCAATGTGACAAACACCCCCTAAAACATATCAATATCAATACCACATAAGTGTATATAATGATGTAACTTACTCTTAATAAAAAGTTCATCCATTTTAAGAATAGATTCACCCTTAGATATAAGCAAAAGTATTCAAGTAATAACTCCCGTTATTTTAAAAGTTTCTCCCCCTTTTTGACATAGAAAAGTCAAAGATAAGTAGAAAAGACATATATAATGGACATGTAGTATAGTAGGAAGTTAAATCACATAGGCAAATGAAAAAATAGTAAGAAATAAGATTGAAAGAATGTGATAGGCCAATGCTTAAGAGAAACAAGGGTAAATTATGGGAATATCATCAAGAATGACTCTAAAATGGCATGATAAGGCTATAACATCATGATATGGCAATAAAGCATGTAAAGTAAGATGTATAACATCCGAATCCCATACAACCATCAATAAAATGTGATATATCTAAGCAAGATAAAACCAAGATAGCATCAACAAGTTTATGAAACGAGATGACAGCACAATAGAGTAATAAGATGTATATATGAATAATCACAAAACTCTAAATACAATGTATCAACTCCAAAATGTAAAAGGATAAATCATAAAATGTATTACTACATATAAATGAATAATCGTATAATAATCACCTACATAATCCTCCATTCGGTTAAGACGACTCAAAATCTGATCCTGTGAACGTTGGATCAATTCAAACCGAGCCTTTATAAATTCTCTAGAGGATTAGAGAACTCTCGAACCCGTTGGATTAGGAACAATGGTCGGTGTTGGTGCAAGTGCTGATGTCGGAGCAGGAGCGAAAATTTCTACCTTTGGGTCTATGACAAGCAGTGTGGCGGGTCTCCTAACGATCTAACCACTAGAACCAGACACAAATGTGATCATGATCACACTAATGATGTGTGCAAGATCATATCTAATCACCATCAAAACTCCAAGAGAATATATGTATCTGGTAAGCATAAGCTCTAACGAAAAAGCCTCGTTGGTTGTATCAGATTCACCTCAGTGAATAATATTTTAAGATCAAAGATGGGAAGTCAATAGTACGTTATAGAGCAAGAGTCAATCAAGATCGATTTGAAAGTCAGAGTCCATCATCGTGGAAAGAGACAATATGTCACAATAAAATGACGAACAGGGCAACGAGCGCTTAGATATATCTGTCTAACAAAGATTTTACCCACATCGTCTCTCTACCAGCTAAGAAGGATGTAAGATCATCGAGAGAAATTCCATCAACGGAGAATAGAATAAACTAAGAATCCTCAACTTAGAGGTGATTAGAGCCGTAAAATGGACGGATACGGAGCGGATACCATAGTATTCACATTCGTATTTGTCAAGTCTTCAGACTATCCGTATTCATATCCGTATCCCCGGATAATAATTTCAGCTATCCTTATCCGTATCCTCCCGGATTTCCCGGATTCGGATAATATCCTTATCCGTTTTTATTTTTTTAATATACATTAAGAGACACATAGCTTATTAAACACTACTTTAATCAATGAATTAAATTTATAATTTTTCATTCCATGTAAGATATAGAGAATGTGTAAATCATTATATTAAATTATAAAATAAGGTTCGAGCAAAAGTACTAACCTTTGATGTGCATTTTCTTATTCAATTATGAGCCATTGAAATTTGTATCCTCTTCAGTTTCTCTAATGTTTGAACAAAAATAAAAATGAAGCATCATCTTACCTGAAAAATATAACTCAATTAAAATATTAACGGAGAAAACAAATAATATATTATAATAAAGAAGGGATGTTTTTTTTAATCCCTTAAATTCCTGAAGTGTGTCATTCTCATCTCCTTTCCTTTATATCCTTGCCGAATTAAGCATTAAGGTAATCACAACTCGCAAGTTAGTAGTAATGCATAAAGATAAATTAAGACATTAATTGTTTGAACACACTAATTCACCCAAATACAACTTCACCAATAAATAAGTAGGACAACAACAAATAAAACTATATTGAGATAAAAAAAATTAAAATAACCCTGAATAAAAAAAATAGCAAACTCACAATAATTTCATACAACATAACAAAAGAATTACATTCAGGTCTCCAAACAACACAGAACCACCAAAATCAGAAAGAATCAATAATTTCATACAATATAACAAAAAATTACCAACACAGAAACAATAATTTCATGCAACAATATAAAAATTTGTAGGTATGTATGCTATGTAAAATATAAAAATCTGTAGGTATGATTTCATACAACAATATAATTTCATACAACAATATAAAACTCTGTAGATATGCTCTGTACAATATAAAAATCTGTAGGTATAATTTCATACAACAATAATTTCATACAACAATATAAAATAATAATTTCATACAACAATAATTTTACACAGAAGTTGTACAACTCTCTCTACAAAAGTTATGGTCTAAACAGTAAATCTGTATGTAAATCCGTAAGGTGAGAGAGAGTAGAGAAAGAGAGAACAAAAATATGTAGGTATGCTTGTGTAAATCCGTAAGTATATAGCAGATAATGGGTTTGTGTTTACACATACCTACGGAGTTCATACCAACCCGAGTATAGAAAGAGAGAAGACGAGAGCAGATATGGGTTGATTTCAAACCGTCGCTAAGTTGCGACAGAGAAGACGAGAGCTGAGAGCTGCTACACCACCTACACGAGAGAGAGAAAACGAGAGCTGCTACTAAGGTGAGAGAGAAGTCGGCCGCTGGAAATGAAAAAAAGGAACCCTAAACTAGGATATCGTACGAGAGCTGCTACTAGTTTCGCTATTTGCTAAATGAAAAAACTTTTATATTATATTATTACATAGTTATATTTACAATTTGTATATAATTAATACTAATAATAAATTATTATTTAATATAATACGGATATGGATATCCGTGTCGGATATTTCGCAAATATGGATACTCCGCTTCGGATACGGATTATCCGTGTCGGATACACATACTATCCGTATCCGTATCCATTTTTTCAGATATTTTAACACACTATCCATATTCGTATCCATATCCATTTTTTCGGATAAATATCCGCAAAATTCGGACTCGGATATCGGACGGATTCGGATTTTCGAATATCTGTTTACACCCCTAGAGGTGACAATTCGAGTTAGTCGTGTCATTTTCGGGTCATGTTGATTTTTATTTGAGTATAAGTTTTGGGTACTCTTAAATCTATACAAGCTAATCGTGTCAAGTTCGAATCATTTCGGGTTATTACCATAAACAGATTATCGTGTAAAAAATTGCCAGACCTATCAACTCGATCATGTTGAATATTGTTGGGATACAGCTGTCAAAGTTGTTATATGTGCAAATTTTGAAAATCACTTTTGATGTTTGATAAGAAGCCAACATTTGGTGTGATATATTTATAATTTTTGTGGTTTAATGTGCATATTTTTTTAGCATAAGATATTTTATGTGTATGTGTGGAGGACTTATTGGGCAAGTCACACATGCGTATCCGTGTCTAGGTCTTGAGCTCGTTAAGAAATAATTTTTTGGACAAATTAATTGACGGTTTTTTCGAGTTGATTTTTTTAACCTAGTTGCCCACTTTTTTCTAGATTTTTTTCTCCACGTTTTTTTTGCAACATCTTTTTTGTTCCCTCATAAAAAAGGTATTCCACCTCCGTTTTTTGACAGACCTGTTCCGTAACTTTTACAAACACAAAACTCCTTCCGAATTTTTTTGTCTCCTACACTAGAATAATAAATCCTCCCCGAATTTATTATTAGACTCGAGCAATTATTACGAATGGATGTACATGGACCAGATTGATTTTTGTGCTTTATCAATCTGTATTTTAATTATTGGAGGTTGTTTTGTCCTGGAGGTGACGAGACAATTATGACTGTCAGCACACATTGGGCAGAGTCACGAAATACCTTAAAGAGAGCGACATTGTCCGTGACTCAGCGGTGTTCTAGACTGTACCTGCTTCTGGGATTTCTTATTCTTTCTGTCTCGGATTTATTTACTCCAAAATTGGATAATTTCGTTCCTCTAATTCTGTAATTTTATTACTGCCGCTACAACAATTTTAAGGTGTTTGCAAACCTGCCATGGACGAAATTAACTCTTCTAATCTAAACAAGTCTTTCATATATGAAGGCTAACATTTTAAACGTTGGAGCAAAAAATTGTTATTTTATTTAACTACGAAAAAGGTCACATCATGTGTTCAATTTGACAAACCCATAGTAAATAATCCCCCTACTGTTGAGGAAAGAAAAACTATTAGAACTTGGGAGGAAAATGATTTTATGTATAAGAACTATATTTTGAATACTCTAAGTGACGAACTTTACGACTATTATGCCAATTACAAAACTGCAAAAGATGTTTGGGATGCGCTTTTTAAAAAATATGACACAGAGGAGGCTGGTGCTAAAAAATATGCCGTCAGTCGTTATTTGAAATTTCAAATGACGGATGACAAATCTATTGTTGCTCAAACCTATGATTTGTAAATGATTGCCCATGAAATTATTTTCGAGGGCATGGCTTTGGATGAGCAATTTCAGGTGGTTGTTATTATTGATAAATTGTCTCCACTGTTCAAAGAGTTCAAAAATATTTTGAGGCATAAGTCTAAAGGATTTTCACCAGAGTCACTCATTACTGAATTGAGAATTGAGGAGGAATCCCGAAAACAGAACTACAAAGATGAAACTCTTGTTGTGTCTAACAACAAAAATTAGAAAAAGAACCACACTCCAGTTGTTTTAAAGGCAAATGGAAACAATATGATATTTCAGAAAAAGAGCCACAACCAGAATTTTAAAAATTAGACTTAGACTCAGAATAAGAATAAGAACCCTGAAAATGGACAGTCTAGCAACTCAGGACAGTTTCTCTATTTCAAGAGTGGCAAGCCTGGCCATATGGTTCGCAAATGTCGCAATGTGCCACACGCACAAGCAAATTTGATCGAAGAGGGCCTATATGGTATGATTTCTGAAATCAACATGGTTAGCGGTGCCGAAGGGTGGTGGATGGATATTGGCGCTTCTCGCCATATCTGTTATGATCGTGCTATTTTTTAGATTTATTCAACAAAGGTGGTTTTATTCAAACTATTGGAGCTGATTTATTTACTTTGACCAAAGATGAAATTTTTGTAGGCAAGGGTTATGCCACTGATGGGATATTCAAATTGAATGTTGATGCAATGAATAAAATTTCTCCTTCTGCTTATATTGCTTGTTCATTTAATGTTTGGCCTGCTAGGCTTTGTCATGTTGATAAACGACTTGTTAAAAATATGAGACTTTAGGATTGATTCCAAAATTATCATTAAATGATTTTGAAAAATGTGAATGGCGTAGTCAAGAAAAAATCACTAAGACGCCACATAAATCCGTTCTTAGAGAATCTGAACCACTTGATTTAATTCATTCGAATATTTATGAATTGGATAGTGTCACAACTAGAAATGACAAACATTATTTTATAACTTTTTGACGATTGTTCTGATTATTCATTTGTGTATTTAATGAAAAATAAAAGTGAAGCGTTTGACATGTTTAAAATTTTCTTAAAATGAAATTGAAAATTAATTTAATCGGAAAATTAAAAGGTTACTGACGCTACTAAGAATGTGTCTCAGAAGTGCGTACTCTCTAGGCTCAAATGCAAGTCTGTCGCGTTAGTATTAAACTCAATAAGTCGGGAATGTATTTAGAGGGAAATAGGACAATGGAATTGTAACGACGTTGGACAGATGAATGAATCCTAACTCTCACTCTAAAGAAAAAGGAAAAAAAAATTTGATTGGCATGAGAATTTACTACAACTAAATGCAATTTTGAAAATAATTATTTAATGCACGAAAGTATGAATGAAATGAAGCTACTCTAAATTACTGATGATAATTGACTTTAAACTGTAAACTATATGATGAAAGAACAGAACGGGAATACAATCCCCCAACCCTAGTGTATTAATGATATAAAACTAATCGTAAATTTAAATGATTAATTAAACCCAGATTTTAGTACTCCCAAGCATTACGTATATGAGGTTCAAGCCCGCACCATACTTAATCAGAGGACGAGTAAATCGGTATTGTGATAATTAGACTCGAATTGCATTCTAAAGCATCCCGGTTACCTTGAAGCAAACAAGATCCAAAGATCTACAATTGTCGTGTTTCTATGAAATACGGTCATGATAAACCATTAAATTTAGAGGATTAATTTTATACACATGCAACTACCACATCAGGTTGGGTTCATGCATCCCGACCCTTAAAAGTCTAGCCTACCATGATGAACTTAATGAAAACAATTTTGGAATTGCAGGAAACCATGATTAAACTAAGGAACAATTGTAGAATGATGTAAACAGAAAATTAGACGAGATAATTACTCACTAATCTTTCCAAAGCACTCAAAGCATTAACTACAATTACTGGTAATCACAGAAATCTGAACAATCTTCAATCTTGATATTAAAATACTAAGTTATCTCCAAACTAGAGTTTTTTCTGAGAAGAATGGAAAATTAACTAAATTCTCCGTTCCTAAGAATGATAATAAAACGGGTTTAAATACCATACAAAACTTCAGGAGATTTAGCTGAACTAGGACTCTCCATTAGAGGAAGATAAAAAAAATTAAAATTGCGACAACCGGACCGGTCCTGTCCTCTTCCGGTCCGGTTTGGTTTGGATCCGGACCGATTATTTTCTTTCTAACTGGATCGGTCCTGTCCGGATCGATTCTTTTAATTTTCATCAACTTCGATCTGTCTTCGGTCTGGGGTTCACTAGAACTTTGTATTCTGGATCGGTTCTTTTAATTTCTGACCGGATCGGTCCTATCTTTCTTTGACTTTTTCTTCTATCTTTGACTGCTCATAACTTTCACACCGGGACTCCTATTGAGGTGACATATTTCCAGTGTTCTTGTAATTGAAAGCTCTTCAACTTTCCAGTTGATGCCTCATCTGAATTCCAGGTAAAAATTATAACTTTTCCCTTTTGACTTTTCCTTCTTTTCTTTCTCGATTCTTCCGATTTCTTTCTTTCTTCTTTATTGACATTAAATACCTATAAAATTAGTACGAAATACCAGAAACTCGGTGTACTCGTTAGAATAAGTCAGTATCAAGATTATGAGATAAAATCAAATCGATTACGCTGATCGAGGTGCTAAAAGTAACTAAATTAAAGGTATAAATTTGGAAGAATTTATGCCTAATCAAATCCCCCTAACTTAGAACTTTGCGCATCCCGAGCAATGTAAAAGAATCATAGCAAGGCTCAACTCTTGAAAATAATTTTATTGGGATAGAATACCTTTTTTGCGGGCAAGCGGTTGCATTTAGCGTATGCAATAAACCTTTAAACCCCTAGGTCGCCCTAGTGGGACGAGTTGTGTCTCGTGAGGGTTTGCAGTGAATATACCCACAAAATTCGACTCAAGGAAAATTCAAAATACGCAAAAATTGTATAATTCAAACTTTCCCAGAAAATAGTCATATTTACAAGTCTCGAATCATAGTGCGTGTGTGCGAAGCCAGAAATTTAAACGCCAATTTCCTCCGATTGATCATTACGTTACTTATCCGAAAATTCGCTTTGATTTCAAATTCTCACGGGATGCTCTCTCAAACGAATCACTCGGAATGTGGCTATTCTCTCGGTGTGCGTGATATAAAGAGTAAATATATTGGACGTAAAGTCACGCACACAAGTAGAAAGACGGAAATTTTATAGTGATAGGATCTCATCAACCGAATACGATTTTGAAACGGGAATATTGCCTCTTATTTACGCATTTAATCTCTTTTATTATCCTTTGGTGTCTTAGCTCTCCACGTGGTAACCAATTTTGCAATTTGGACTCGGTTAGGACTTTTTCGAGTTTTAAGGTATATTGGGTAAAATGAAAATGAAAAGGAAGGTTGGAATTGGAAAAGTCATTTATGATGTCCATTTGTGCTTTTTCCGGGCTTTTGCTCATTTTCTCTTCTTTTTCTCTATTTTTCTATTTTTATTTTTGTTGAGCATATCTATTTTTTCTTCCCCCTTTTTATGCACTTTTCGAACTTTATTCGGTAAATATTCGATTTTCACAATTCCAGGCTTTTTTGGTTTTTCGGGTTGTCAAACGAAAGAAAAAATTATTCGGCTCAATTTGGGTTACAAAAGGGGTAATTTTTCGCTACTTTTTATGGCCAATATTTTTGTGTGACAAACGAGGGCCTACTTCATTATCTAAAATACTAATTGCATTACCATATGCGTATTGAGATTAATTTAATTTAGAGATTTGTAGCACGCTTTGTACGATAATATCACACACATTTATGAAAATCGATCAAAATGAAAGGATTGGGATCATCGACGACTTTTTAGACGCTGAAAAGAACTTTGAGTTAACAATTAACTCGGATTGATTTATAATTTTCACAAAGATTAAAGGATCGAATCTCGTCGGGTTTGTTAATCTCCACACTTATTCGTTAAGTCGTTAATTTTCGCACAATTTTCATCTTCGGTCAATTTTGGCTTTGTGTATGTTGAATTTTACAACTTGAGACTTCAATCCGACTTTTAATGATATTCCTGAAAATTTTGAATTTTAATTTTTATTTAGTTTGAACAAAAATATTTTTGGATTTTTCAAAATTTTATGATTTTTTTGAAATTTCTGGGCATTTTTGAAAATTTGTGAAGTTTTAGAAATACGCACTTGTGACCCCCCCTAACTTAGACTTTTACATTGTTCTCAAGCAAAAGGACTAAAATCTAAACAAGGCAAAATAAGAAGTGCGATAAATAAAATAAGCAAATGGAGAAAATGCATAAAGACACTAAATGACCCGAACACATGACTCAATAATACAATGAAAATCACCCCATACGCGTCGGGGGTGCGACGAACTATCATCTCTCCACAAACTCACCCGACCCCACTCACGGGGTTCAATGCTCTCCTTGTCTCTCCCGTCTTCATATCGTAAACCAATAATCGGAACAAGTTGGGACCTCGCCCATAGATAAGGGAATGACCGAGAGATGCATCATAACTACTTGGAAAGGGATCCCTGTGATGCTTACTCAAAGCATGGCCTGTGTGCACCGATTCAGAGGGAACACCTAAGATTCTTTTAATTTTTGGAACGCATGGGTCTGGCTCTAAGTCGGATGAAACACAACTTTTCTCCTCAATAGCCTTCGGGACTTCTAGTGGTATGGGTGTATGGTCACAAAGAAGGAATTATTCGATTTTATCTTTCCATTCGCTTTCTTCTAGGTGACTACATGAATCCAATAGAGTTTGGATTTCGTCGTTAAGGCTCTCATCCACTAGATCGAATTATTTTTCAAATTCTTCCATTCTCATATCCCCTAGCTCCCTCTCTCTCTCGAGTAGTGCCTACGTCCTTCCTTACTTGCTCAATCTCGAACTCCACCATTTTTCTCTCTTCTAACCCATTTCCCTCTCTCTCAATCGCGGTCACTACACACATCTCCCCCGCTTTCTCTCATCATCAAAACTACCGCTATTTCTCGATGACATAAGGCACACCCCTAACGGCTCTCTCTTGTGGGACCCCTCATTCTTGTGGTTCGATACTAAACAGGACCCTAGGGCATCTCCACAATAATTTTCCTCAAAATATTCCTCTACGATCTCACCTATTAGATTCACCGCGTGAAGATCATCTTCTTCCCCCGTCTGTTGGGCGATATGGAAGATGTTAGTCTCTAAAGTCATGTTCCCAAAAGTGAGTTGCATTTGCCCATTCTGAGTATTGATGATTGTGTTAGCCGTAGCTAAGAAAGGGTGCCCAAGAATGATGGGAACATGATTGCTCAAGGCGAAGGAGGATTCCGTGTCCCAAATGACAAAGTCTACCGGTAAGTAGAAAGTGTCAACTTGGATGATCACGTCCTCAACTATACCTCTTGGGATCTTTACTGTTCGATTCTCTAATTGGAGAGTGATCTTTGTGGGCTTGAGGTCACCCAGATCAAGTTGCCTATAGATGGCGTAAGAGAGGATATTGACACTTACTCCCAAATCAAGTAAGGCTTTTTCAATTTTATTTTCTCCAATGATGCAGGAAATGGTGGGTGCACCGGGATCTTTGAACTTGGGCGGGAGATCATTAAGTAGGACGGATCTCACATTTTGTGCTAAGAAGACATTTTTCTTTACCTTCATCCTCCTCTTTACTGTCAACAAGTCTTTGATGACTTTTGCATAAACTGGAATTTTCTTAATAGCATCGACGAAAGGTAAATTTAGCTTCACTTATTTTAGTACGTATAACACTTCATCACGGGGGTTTCCTTTGTGGGAAGGAACTAACCTTTGAGGAAACGGTGCCGCGGTGGGTGGTTTCACTACTACCTCGGGCTCACTAGTGTCCTCTTTATCACTCTCCTTCAAGGGGACATCTTCGGCCTCTTTCGTGCCGGGCGAAATCTCCTTGTCTTTGGTTGCATCGTGTTGGGGAGGTGATAAATCAACGACTCTCCCACTACGAAGAGTGGTCACAGCTTGACATTTCTCCTGATGTTTTGTCGAGGTGGAGCTAACACTAGTTTGACCTTGGGGCGGTCTTTGGCCCTGGGCAGGAAACTTGCCCTTCTCTTGGATATTCAACGATGATTGCAACTGTGAGATGTTCGGATTCATATCGTTCATCATGCGCTCATGCCTATCATTTATTGCAGTCTGGGTATTGATAAAGTGGTTGATCGTATCCTCGAGACTTCTCCACGATGGAGGGATGTATGCTCCTTGAGGTGGTGGTGCTTACACATGTCCTTGCATGTGTGGCGGTTGTTGAAAATGCGGTGGTGGAGGAGGGGCAATATGTGAATTAGGATTCATCGTAGCATGTTGTTGCCCGTAGCTAAAACCAGGGTGGTTTTTCCATGAAGGGTTGTAGGAATTCCTGTGCGGTGCACTAAAATTACCCTTAAAGCCTCATATGCCACTAACTTGCTCTTGAAGCATCACTTTATAGGCGGGTATAGTCGGGCATTCCTCAGTTGAATGACCATCCTCATAAATCGTACACACCTTCTTGACGGGGTTTAGGATGGATCCAGTTGGTCCTCTTCCATATACCTCACGTAGGTCTCGCAGTCATTTCTCAAGCATATCGAGTCGACTGTCCGCTATAGAATTCTTTTCTATATGAAATAGGCCGGACGACGATGAAGTGGTGGTCACTTGACGATTTTGATTTTGAGCATTAGAGTCAGATGTATCCCAGGATTGAGTAGTCTCGGCGACATACCTCAGGTGAAGCTCAGCATCGTGGACATCTAAGTCGATAAACAGACCACTACCCATGGTTTCAACAAGTTGCTTGGAATTAATGTTCATCCCATTATGGATAAAGGAAATGATTTGAGTTTTATCAAAACCATGATGGGGACACAAGGCAATTAACTCATTGAAACGCTCGTAGCATCGTTCGAATGACTCATTTTATAATTGTCGAAAATTTTGAATTTGAGCCTTGATGGAATTCGTTCGATGTGGAGGAAAGAACTTCTTGAGAACTTTTCATTGTAATTCGTTCCATGATGAAATCGAATTTGGAGGTAAAGACCGTAGTCATGTTTTAGCCTTATCCTTTAGCGAGAATGGGAAGAGTTTAAGGCAGAGCACATCTTTTGTGCAAGTTTGGTCACTGAGAGTCTCGCACGCATCCTCAAATTCCATAATGTGGGCATATGGCTTTTCAGAATCCTGTCCAGAGTAAGTGGGAAGTATCTGGATCATCCCATTCCTAAAGTGAAATTTTCTCGCATTGTATGGGAGTAAAATGCATCCCGGAGTGACAGTGTGCTCGGGATATAAGACGTCTCTCAAAGGGCGATACGGTGCCTCTCCCCGGCAACGGCGCCAAAAACTTGATGCGACTAAGAATGTGTCTCAGAAGTGCGTACTCTCTAGGCTCAAGTGCAATCCTGTCGCATTAGTAATAAACCCAGTAAGACGAGATCATATCCATAGGGAAATAGGACAATGGAATTTTAACGACGTTGGACAGATGAATGAATCCTAACTCTGACTCTAAAGAAAAAGGAAAAGATGATTTGATTGGCATGAGAATTTACTACAACTAAATGCAATTTTGAAAATAATTATTTAATGCACGAAAGTATGAATGAAATGCAGCTACTCTAAATTACTGATGATAATTGACTTGAAACAGTAAACTATATGATGAAATAATAGGACGGGAATACAATCCCCCAACCCTAGTGTATTGATGATATAAAACTAATCGTAAATTTAAATGATTAATTAGACTCAGAATTTAGTACTCCCAAGCATTACGTATATGAGGTTCAATCCCGCACCATACTTAATCAGAGGACTAGTAAATCGGTATTGTGATAGTTACACTCGAATTGCATTCTAAAGCATACCGATTACCCTGAAGCAATCGAGATCCAAAGATCTAAAATTATCATGTTTTTACGCAATACGGTCGTGATAAATCATTAAATTTAGAGGATTAATTTTATACACATGCAACTACCACATCAGGTCGGGTTCATGCATCCCGACCCTTAAAAGTCTACTCTACCATGATGAACTTAATGAAAATAATTTTAGAATTGCAGGAAATCATGATTAAACTAAGGATGAATTGTAGAATGATGTAAACAGAAAATTAGACAGAGGTAATTACTCACTAATCTTACCAAAGCACTCAAAGCATTAACTACAATTACTGGTGATCACAGAAATCTGAACAATCTTCAATCTTGATATTAAAATACTAAGCTATCTCCAAACTAGGGTTTTTCTGAAAAGAATGGAAAATTAACTAAATTCTCTGCTCCTAAGAATGATAATAAAACGGGTTTAAATACCCTACAAAACTTCAGGAGTTTTAGCTGAACTAAGACTCTCCATTAGAGGAAGATAAAAAAAATTAAAATTGCGACAACCGGACCGGTCCTGTCCTCCTCCGATTCGATTTGGCTTGGATCCTAACCGGTTCTTTTCTTTTTCTGATCGGATCGGTTCTTTTAATTTTCATCAACTTCGATCCGTCTTCGGTCTGGGGTTCACTGGAACTTTGTATTTCGGATCGGTTCTTTTAATTTCTGACCGGATCGGTCCTGTCTTTCTTTGACTTTTTCTTCTATCTTTGACTGCTCATAACTTTCACACTGGGACTCCGATTGAGGTGTCATTTTTTCCAGTGTTCTTGTAATTGAAAGCTCTTCAACTTTCCAGTTGACGCCTCATCCGAATTTTAGGTAAAAATTATAACTTTGCCCTTTTGACGTTTCCTTCTTTTCTTTCTCGATTCTTCCGATTTCTTTCTTTATTGACATTAAATACCTACAAAATTAGTACGAAATACCAGAAACTCGATGTACTCGTTAGAATAAGTCAGTGGCAAGATTATGAGATAAAATCAAATCGATTATGCTGATCGAGGTGCTAAAAGTAACTAAATTAAATGGATAAATTTGGAAGAATTTATGCCTAATTAGTTATGTAGTGATAGAGGCACCGAATATGATTATGCACCATTTATTGAATTTTATAAAACCCACGGCATTATTCACGAAAAAACTGCCCCTTATTCACCTGAAATGAACGGTAAAGCTGAAAGAAAAAATAGAACATTAACTGAATTAGTTGTCGCTATTTTATTAAATTCGGGGGCTGCCTCACATTGGTGGGGTGAAATTATTTTGACGGTGTGCACGTACTTAATAGAATTCCAAAGACCAAAACGAAAATATCTCCTTATGAAATTTGGAAAAATATTAAACCCAACGTGTCATACTTTAAAACGTCGGGGTGCTTAGCATATGTACGTATACCCGACCCTAAGAGGACTAAAATCGCTAGTAGAGCTTATGAGTGTGTTTTTATAGGTTATGCTATCAATAGCAAAGCATACCGATTTTATGACTTGAAAAATCGAGTAATTATTGAATCAAATGACGCCGATTTTCATGAAGATAAATTTCCTTGTAAATTGAGAAATAGTGGGGACGAGTCATCCACTAATATTTCTTTAAATAAAAATAAAGAAAATAATGAATCCATCTTAGAACTTCGAAAAAGTAAAATGGCTCGTGTGGAAAAAGATTTTTGTCCCGACTTTTATGCTTGCACTTTAGAGGAGGATCCCAACATTATTCAAGAAGCTTTATCTTCACTAGATGCCGATTTATGGCAAGAGGCTATTAATGATGAAATGGATTCTTTGGAAATAAATAAAACTTGGCATTTAGTGGACCTTCCTCCTGGGTGTAAAACAATTGGGTGAAAATTGATTCTTAAAAAGAAATTAAAACCTGATGGCACTGTTGAAAAATATAAGGCACGTCTTGTTGCCAATGGTTTTAGACAAAGAGAGAACGTAGACTTTTTTGATACATTTCACCCATGACTAGAATAACGTCTATACGTGTACTATTTGCTACAGGTGCCTTAAATGATTTAATTGTACACCAAATGGATGTTAAAACAACATTTTTAAATGTAGAATTAGAAGACGAAATTTGCATGGATCAACCTGAAGGTTTAATTGTACACGACTAAGAAACTAAAGTATGTAAATTAGATAAATCTTTTTATGGACTCAAACAGGCACCTAAACAATGGCATGATAAATTTTATAGCTTAGTCATCTCTGATGGGTTTAAAATTAATGAAAGTGACAAATGCATTTATTATAAATATGTGGAGAACATTTGCACTATTATATGTCTTTATGTTGATGACTTGCTTATATTGGGTTCTAATATTCATGCCGTAGAAAATGCTAAATCATTATTGTGTGCCAATTTTGATATGAGGGTTTGGGTGAAGCTAGTTTAATATTGGGAATTAATATTACTTGGTTAGAAAATGGACTTTCTTTGGATCAATCTCATTACATTGAGAAAGTTCTAAAGAAATATATTTACTTTGACTGTAAACCTGCTAGTACTCCATTTGACCCTAGTGTAAAGTTATTTAAGAACACTGGCGATAGTGTAAATCAAAATGCTTATGCAAGCATTATAGGTAGCTTACATTATGCTACAGATTGCACTAGACCTGACATAGCTTATGTTGTGGGAGTACTATGTAGATTTACCAGTAGACCTAGTATGGAGCATTGACATGCTATTGAGAGGGTCATACGGTACTATAAAAGGACAATGAACCTCGGATTACACTATAATAAGCATCCCGCTGTCCTTGAAGGATTTAGTGATGCTGATTGGAACACCCTATCTGATGATTCTAAGGCTACTAGTGGATATATATTTAACAATGCTGGTGGTGGAGTTTCTTGGAAATCTAAGAAACAAACTATTTTAGCTCAATCCACTATGGGGTCTGAGATGATTGCGCTAGCTACTGTTAGTGAAGAGGCAGGTTGGTTAAGAAACCTCATGTCGGATATCTCGTCATGGTAAATACCAATACCAGCGATTTTGATTCATTGTGATATTACCACGGCTATTACAAAAGTTGAGATACCAGTCGTTACTATAATGGTAAGAGACGATAAATACGTCGTAAACATAATGTTGTTAGAGAATTCATCTCTATGAGTTCTGTGAGTGTGAATCATATACGGTCTGAACATAACTTAGCTGATCCTTTGATGAAAGGACTAACTAGGGTGAAGGTGTGGAACACTTCGAAATGGATGGGACTAAAGCCCTTGGATACATGAGTCATTTGTGATGGTAACCCAACATATAGACTGGATATCCCAAGAAATATGTTCAAAGGGTAACAGCAAGTCACAAGTGATATGGGTTGAATCATGCTATTATTAATTAATATAGAATGAGGTATTACTCCGAGTCCATCCCTATGGAGCATGATCTCCTAAAGCGAGTAAAGGATGAGTTATTATAACTCTTAATGAGATCTATAGCTCTATTTTGAGTGGGGTACCTAGCTACAAGAGTATTCTTGATAGACTCACCTATGTGAATGTGGAAGTGTGGCCGCTTTCTATAGATATTTTGAGTAAATTCCTAAAGCGTTCACTATACTGGGATATAAGCACATGACCGTAACATGTTAGCTATTAGAATTACATCCAAGTAGGGTTGTGTGTGGGATGGTGTCAGAGATAGAGTTCAAAACTATGGTTACTTTAGTATATTCTGAATCATCTTTACTACGTGAAGGTTCAAGTCGAAACACACCTTTGCTTATGCACAATTCTATAGATTATTGCTCGATAAAAATATTTTTTCAAATTTTGCAAGTGGGGGATTGTTGGGATACAGTTGTCAAAGTTGTTATATGTGCAAGCTTTGAAAATGGCTTCTGATATTTATCCCACATCGGTAAGAAGCCAACATTTGGTGTGGTATATTTACAATTTTTGTGGGTCTAATGGGCAGGACCTTTGGGCATTAAATGTTTTGTGTGTATGGGTGGGGGACTTATTGGGCCAAGTCACACACGCTCGCGCGCATGCGCCGTCGCCGTTCGTCCGGCCCGACTCATGCCCATGTCTGGGTCCGGGTCTTAGGTCTTGAGCTCGGGCTCATTAAGAAATAATTTTTTGGAATTAACTGACGGTTTTTTGGGCTTTAAAAATTATTTTTAACATTTTTTTTTTAATTTTGAAAATAAAAGAAAATGCGTTTAATTCCGAGTTGATTTTTTCAACCCAGTTGCCCACTTCTTTCCAGATTTTTCTCTCCACATTTTTTCCAACGTCTTTTTTGTTGCCCCATAAAAGAGATATTCCACCTCCGTTTTTTGACAGACCTGTTCTGTAACTTTTACAAACACGAAACTCCTTCCGAATTTTTTTTTCTCCTACATTAGAATAATAATCCTCCCCAAATTTATTATTAGACTCGAGCAATTATTACGAATGGATGTACATGGACCGGATTAATTCTTACGCTTTATCAATCTGTATTTTAATTATTGGATGTTGTTTTATCCTGGGGGTGACGAGGAAATTGTGACTGTCATCACACATTGGACAGAGCCGCGAAACACCTTAAAGAGAGCGACATTGTCCTCGACTCAGATGTATTCTAGACTGTACCTGATTATGAGATTTCTTACTCTTTCTGTCTCGAATTTATTTGATCCAAAATTGGGTAATTTTGTTCCTCTAATTCTGTAATTTTACTACTGCTGCTACAACAAATATAGGATCCAAGGATATTCGCAGTAAAAATAATCTCAACACCTCCAACGAAAGAGTTGAGAGTCATAGGTGTATCAGTTATAACCAATATATTTGCATTGAACTCGTGAATCATAAAGGCGTTCTCCAAAAAGAATATGGCGAAATGAGTCATGACGATGATAATGTCGAATGCATGTGATGCAAGAAACTCATTTGGGAGTGCAGTCGAGACGTGTTTATCCATATCGCACTCGATATGTACAGGTCAAGTTGAGAAAAATGTCTGTAGAGGAGTACCATCCCCATTCAGTCTCACAGGCAATCGATTAATGGTAAAATTAATTACCAGATCTGTAGATCATCCAAACAGAAACAAAAATGTAATCTACATAAAAAATTACTCTAGGGGATAGCTCTAGAGAGATAGTAAGACATGTAAAATGAACCAAAATGGAGCAAAATTGAATGGTCGTTAGGGAACGGCATTCGAACGGGGCAATAATCAGTCGTGTAAATGGTCAAAATATAGAAAAGACATATGTACAAACAGATTTGGGCAGTGTAACAATCCTATTTTTCGCAAACAGTCGGCCAAGCTAATATACCAAAGATAGAGTTTGCCAAATATACTTATATCAGTCTCAGAATCAAATAATAAATAAATAGGGGTGAATTTAAAACCATCCACGACATGCGATAATGAAAGCGATAAGAAACACTGAATGAAATAATATCTCAAGACATGCAACAATAAATAGTTCGAGTAAATCAACTCTCAAACCAACAGACTAAAATAAAAATAACTAGGACACAAGGTCCATACAAATCTCTGAAATTAAACTAAACTGAAATGCTAAAAAGAGTAAAAACCCAGATAGAATCAAAGAGCTAAAGTTATTAAATGAAGTGGAATGACAAGCCTGAAACCTCATCAACCGTGTTGGTCCTGTCTATGAAATAATTGAAAAAGATTTTATATAATTTGGATCAGTGCCCGAAAGTTACAAGAAATATCTCCGATATAAGCAATAAATAATCATGCGACTCATTTATAATAAACATTCCACCCCGTTGACTCTCGCATTCAATAAGTACCTCACCCCTCAACTAATTACAATACTAGAGCATGTCATAATCTAAGGCATAACTATGCTAACAAGTCTCTATTACTAGAACAATGAGTAACAACTAATAATCACCATGCAATAGATATGTAAATAACTACACATATGAGAATATAATTCACGTACTAACCCCCGCAATGTCACCCGCAAAAGAATACACACATATCACAATTATGTATTTAACATCAACACTAGACTAAGGTATTTATTTCATATATTCGTAAATAATCACATGAAGGAAATCACCTTCGAGGGCACTCTTGTGTCTCTATCGATAAACCCATAGAAGTCCCTCACCTATCGAATTTAAAATATAACAACTTCACACACATGAGAATACATGATCAATATGTAATCACACTATTGGGTAGTCCCATACTAAAACTCAATCGATGGATTGCATCATCAACCTCTCTCATCATAAAGTCTAAACTAATTGACGTATAATCAAGACATAAAACCTCTATGACAACCTTCGTTAATAACCACATGTGCAGTATGTGATCGTAACCTCTAAAGCAACCTTGTCCGATAAATTCACCACAGGTAGGATTTGCTTAAGCAAATAAGTAATACATATATATACCCAACACAAGATATGCATATGTCCATAGGATATCGCTTTACTCACGCGTCTACCCAAATAAACCCAATCCCCAAGTGCTGGATTGTACTATTAATTAAAGTTTATTACTCTTTAACCTTAATTAAAGTTAGCATATTTAGTCTTTTAGTTTATACTCTAATAAACCTGGGTACTGAAATTTGCTAAACACTCCTCAAGTATATAAACTTCCAACTACTCAAATCAACCCCAAAAAATCCACTGTACCAATTAAAGGCCCAAATTGCCTACTGCCGCCCAGGTCGTTC
The DNA here is from genome assembly GCA_949130495.1 of Sambucus nigra. Taxonomy (NCBI): domain Eukaryota; kingdom Viridiplantae; phylum Streptophyta; class Magnoliopsida; order Dipsacales; family Adoxaceae; genus Sambucus; species Sambucus nigra. The sequence goes on along the minus strand of OX422218.1, from coordinate 444,905,980 downwards.
GAATGACTTCTAAAAATCGTTCAAAGAAAAATAAGGACCTCGTTCGAATAAGACAATACCTCATTCAAACCAAAATAACCATTGTGTTCGAACGAGAATGGCGTTGGTCACCTTCTTCTTCCCCAAAAATGTATTTTAAGCTTAAAACCCCCATTAACGAGTTTAAATCTCCAATGGAGTAACCCAAATGTAACCAAAATCAAAACCAAACATTGGTTTATGATCTTAAATGATTCCCAACAATTATTTAAGATCTAAAACACAATTTAAGGGTTTAATTCTTCAAAGTTCATATATTAAAACCTAATTTGCCATTAACACGAAAGAAGTCTAATATCTATACAATTTTAGATGCAATGCTTCAAACAACATGGGGATTTAACTTACAAATGAGATCAAATCCTAAAAAATGTGTTATGTCACAGATTCAACCATAAAAAATCATTCAATTCAGATTTCTATTCAAAAAGTACAAGCCTTCAATGCGGAGTTAATTAACACTAATCCTAATTAATTAAAAATATAAACATGATTAAGATTAACCGATTAAGATCCTAAACATGCATTGTAATCCCATAATATAAATGGAAAACATAAATTATAAACAAGTTATAAATTATAAAGTGGTATTACAAGAGATTTCTTGCCTGAAATGATGAACGATGAATCTCTACCCATTAAATCCTTTGTTCTTCTTCTCCCAAAGTCTCCTTAGGTTCTTCCACAAGTCTAAGGTTTCTAGGGTTTGTTCTTATGTGTAAAGTAATTAATTAAAGAGGCTAAACTCCCTTAAATACTTACCAATCCCTCAGATTTATAATGGGCCTACTTTCGGCCCCCAAATGAGCCCAAAATACTATCCAGAATATCCCAAAACTTAGCGTAAGGTTATATCTATCCCCCAAGACCAACTTAAGATGATAAAAATACATATTCGAGCCTCCATATCGATCTGTATTTCTCTTCAAATGTCAGTACGTCATAACTCATGGTAATACCACACAATGCAAAATAAAACACATACATATTATTTTATGGTTAATCGCATATAGTCCAAGTTAGTTAATTATATTGATTAATTAAATATAAATCTCTCAAGTAATAATTAATTCTAGATTATGAAATTATTCTCATAATTAATTATCATTTAAATAATACAAAAAATATGGGGTATTACAATCTTTCCCCTAATAAAGGAATTTCATCCTCAAATTTGACATGTACCTTACTAGAAGAATTTTGGGTCATCCTTCCTATCCCACGTTGACTCATCCTCATTGTGATGCCCCCACTAGAAAAGCACCAAAGGAATCATCTTGGAGCGAAGTTTCTATTTCCTCAGATCCAAAATGGCATTTGGATTCTCCTCGTAACTCACGTCAAGCTAAAGATCTATCTCACCAATATTAATGTTCTAATACACTAACTCGACTCTAAGGAACCTTTGTAATGTCAAGATATGAAAAACATCATGAATCATCTTCAAGTGATCAGATAAGGTTAAACGGTACGTGAATGATCTGATCCTCTCAATAATGGTAAATTGACCCATATACCGTGGATCTAACTTCCCCTTCTCTCTTAACAAGATAACTCCCATCATGAAATACACCTTATGTAAGACTTGATATCCAACAGTAAACTCTAAGTGCCTTATGTTTGCATCTGTATGACTCTTTTGTCGACTTTGCGCAGTTTGAATCCTATCTCTGGTTATCTCGACCTTTATGAGGTGTCCTGAACAAACTCGGGTCTGATAAGATTGTTCTCCGCACCTCTAACTATTATGTGGGTGAATGATAATGCCTCCCATACAAAGATTCAAATGGCACCATGTCAATCATGAACTGGTAACGGTTGTTATAAACAAACTCTATCAACGGGAAGTAATGCTACCAACTACCTTTAAACTTCAAAACACACATCTATAACATGTCTTCCAATATCTGATATACCCGCTATGCACTACACCAAAATGGTCAAATTGGCACCCTTTAACCGGTCAGCCTTGTCACGGTAATTTGATCGTGATAAAAAACACGAGTTTTTTGTCACGTTCATTGCCCGTGACAAGGCCGTGTCAAGGTCTTGTCACGATCAATGACCGTGATAAGTCCGTGACAACTATACTTGTTACGGACTTGTCATGGTCATTGACCTTGACAATCATATAAAGTTGTCACGATCAACGACCGTGACATGTCCGTGACAATTCTGTCAGTAAAAAAACTCTCCCTCTTCTTTTTTTCCACCGATTCTAATTTCCTCCATTTCTCTCTCTCTCTCTCTCTCTCTCTCTCTCTCTCTCTCTCACAACTACACACACTCTCTCTCTACAACTTTGGTACGTTTTCTCTCTATATTTCTCCTCCATTTATGTATATGTGTATGTATATGTGCGTGTGTGTATATATATGTGTGTGCGTGTGTGTGTAGTGTATATATGCGTGTGGGGGGGGGGGGGGAGGGGGCATGGCTGGGGGGAGGGAGGGGGGCGTATGTACGTGTGTGTATATATGCGTGTGTGTGTATATGTTCATGTGTGTGTATATGTGTATGTGTGTGCGTGTGGTGGGCAGAGACAGTGGGGGGAGGGGGCAGGGCTGGGGGGGGGGGGGGGGCTGCAGGGGGTGTGGGGTTGTGTGTGTGTATATGTGCATGTATGTGTTTTTTTTAATTAAATTTTTATTGATTTATTAGATATTGCCCCTCATATTATAGTGCCCCTTGTAAAAGAATTGATTGATTTAATATTGATTGGTTGTCAATTTTTTTTGTAAATTAATAATTAGTGCCCCTTTCATATGCAAGTAGGATTACCCCTCATTGTAAATTAGTAAACTAATAATTGTATACTTTAATTGTTAGTTTATTTGATGAAAAGAATTAATTGAGTAGATGAATTAGAAGGAGTACGGGATACACATTTCTTGTTGCCATTGTGATTGGATTATAGTGGATCGATGTTGGGTTGATTAGTTTTAAAAGTGGCATGACCACTAGATTATTGTCCATATGGGGGTGGGATTTTTCAACTTTTTTTGAAAATTACTTTGGATAACAAACAATATATATATAGTATGATAATTAAATGAAACATACTTAAAATTACATATAGTGCGCATAGATAGTAGCCTTCTAACTCTTATGCATTCGCATTCAATAGCCCTTAAACCCATTCGAGAGTCATTACCCCTGTAATGAGATCTCTCGAATTGTCCCGTTTGGACAGTTTGGGACTACATAATTTCTGTATAATAATATTCTTAGTGACTTAAATTTGTTACTTTTGGAGGAAGTTCTATAGTCGTATCCTAATGTTCTCTGGGTACATACTATATTGACAAGTGTGATTGTTATTTCAATTGATCAATTGAAATAACACTCACACCTGCCAATCTACATCGTGCACTTAGAGAACTACGGGGATATGCTGTCGAATTTTTCCGCATTATTTTACTTTGCGGGGCCGATACTAATTTTGTATTATTTTATTTCAGGGGACAGGGAGTGGCCCTAGGGGTAGGCCACATAGGCTCGATACTTATGTGGTTATTTGGACGAAGAAGGGGAAGGATAAGGAGGTGTCCCCGAGCATCGCGACCATGATTGTAATTAATTCGACAGTTTACTTTTTATTAATTACGTTATAATTTTTTTATTTACTTATTTTACTAATCATGTGCTTTTTGTCGTTTCAGGCAAAGCTTAAGGAAGTGCATGAGTCGCAGTCTGATGCCAACAAGGCATCTTTGTCCACAGGCGCACTCAACCAAGTGCTTGGCGCTGATCGCAAGGGGAGGACAAGGGGGGTGATATCGCGGGTGGCCAAATATAGGATCATCGGATTGGAGATGAGTAACACCAGGTTGGCTCGAATGGTGGACTCGCATGACGCAAAGTTGTACAGTTTGAAGGCGACGGTCCAAGATATGTTCTCATTCATAAAGAATTCGTTGGGTGAAAACCGTAAGGGGAAAGGGAAGGAGAGGGTGGTGGAGGAGGAGGTGGTGGAGGATGAGGTGCAGGAGGACAAGGATGTGGACCTCGCTGCTTCATCGTCGATACGTGCGGACTTTGATGATCTAGTCCCCTATTTGGCTCCCTTTGACCGATCGATGTCGACACTTTGTTGGCCGAGCGTGTTTATACCGGACATATTTGATGGCCAGCGGATAGGGCGAGCGTTGAGGGACCCAAATACCTTCCAGGGTATGCCAGTTCTTGGACGTTTGCTTCAAGACATCAAGTCCAAGGTGATCATCACGCATGTGATACCCGGAAAGGAGAACTCTCCATTGTAGTTGCGCGAATAATGCGACATAATGTATATTGCTGGGTGTGTCAATTTGTATATCATGTGGCTTACCCACCTCCTCAGAGCTACCCCAGACATGTAGTAAGATTATTTGAATTGAATTATTTTAAGTTGTTACATTTTAATTATATTTGGATTATATCGTGATGCATATTATTTTGAATGTATATTTTCATTATCTCTATTTTATTTGGATATATGATGTTTGAACAGGTACAACGTTGCTATAACAAGTATAAATATACTGCTGGGCAGTGGCAGTGGCCATACTGCCCAACAAATTTTTTTAATTCTGCCCAGAATTGTCATGGTCATTGACCGTGACAATTTTTTAAATATTGTCACGGGTTTGTCACGGTCCTCAACTTTGATAAAACTTGTCACGGTCAATGATTGTGACAAGTCCGTGACAACAAACGTTGTCACCCCCAGAATTATCACTGTCATTGACCTTGACAAGTCCAACTTGTCAAGGTCAATAATCGTGACAATCTGACAGATTTGGTGTAGTGATGTCTATCCATTCGTCTGTGGGTGATACAAGGTATTGGACCTCAACTTTATCCCCAATGTCTGTTGGAAACTTTTCTAAAAGTGGGACATAAGTGTCCTTTCCCTATCTAATATAATCTTGTGTGGTATACTGTGAAGCTTCATAATTTCAGCAATTAAAAGCCTGGCGTATTGCTCCGAAGTGAAATTCATCAAAACTAACAAAAAGTGAGATGCCTTAGTCAAACGGTCGCTGATCACCCAGATAGGATCGTGTCCCCGTTGTGACATAGGGAAACTTATAGTCGAGTCGATGGAAATTCTCTCATATTTACACAAGGGTATCTCAATAGGCAGTAAAACACCTGTTGGTCTCTAATTATCTACATTCACTATCTGGCAAGTGGCACACTTGGACACAAATATTGCAACGCCCTTCTTCATTCCTACCCACCAATATTGGCATATGAAATCCTAGTAAATCTTATCCTCGCTAGGATGCATCGAAAAATGTGAGCTAAGTTCTTCAATCATGACTGCCTCCCATAATTCTTCATCCTCGGGAACCACTAGTCTATCGTGGAATTATAAATCCCCATCAGATATGATCGAGTACGACTCTACACTCTCCACCAATAACTATCTGACCTTATCCTGACAATAAGTATCCCCCACCTTAGCTTTCATAACCTGAATGATCATCTCAGTTATAATGGTCAAAACTAGCATGAATTCACGAGATAAATTATCCTCAATGCTGAGTGAGACCCATCTCCTTCCAAACTGCAACAAGTGTAACTATCGGCCTATGACTCAAGGCATCTGCCACTATATTCTCCTTTCTTAAGTCATATTGAATATCAAATTTGTAGTATTTCACGAACTCAATCCACTAACATTTCCTCCTGTTCAATTCCCTTTGTATGAACAACTACTACAAACTCTTATGGTCCAAGAAAATATGGAATCTCTCCCCTAAAAGATACTGCCTCTAAATCCAAAAAGTAAAAAACACAAATATTAACTCCAGATCATGGGTGGGGTAATTCCCTTCGTGATGCTTAATCTTGTGAGAAGCATAATTTATCGGCCTCTCCTCCTGCATTGACACACCTTCAAGTCCCTGTAAGGATGCATCGGTGTACGCCATGTACTCCACCCCACCATGAGATAAAGAGAGCACCTGAGCTGAAGTCAACATGTCCTTTAACTCATCAAAATCCTGCTGGAAAAACTCATCCCAAATTACTTCATTAAGTTTGGCAAAGGCCCAACTATCTTTGAGAAACCCTGAATCAATTAATGATAGTAGTGTGTCAAACCCAAAAAATGCACACCTCCATAAGTGTTGTAGGTTTTCCTCACTCCATCACTGTCGAAACCTTACTCGGGTCCACTGATATCCCCGCCTCAAATATGTTGTGACCCAAGAATTGTACATCCTTAGGAAAAAATCCACACTTCTCTACCTTAGCATAGAGTTGATGATCTCATAGTGTTTGTAAGACTATCCGCAAATGCTGAGAATGCTCCTCTACAGTGTGAGAATAAATCAAGATGCTATTAATGAACATGACAAACTGATCCAAGAATTCCATGAACACATGTCCATCAAATTCACAAACATTACTGATGTATTGATTAGCTCGAATGATATAACAATAAACTTATATGACCCATATATCGTCAAAAATATTATCTTCCGAACATCCTTCTCTTGAATCCTCAACTTATGTTGCCCTGACCACAAATAAATCTTCGATAAGTAAGATGCACCCCTCAAATGGTTAAAGAAGTCATAAATACGGTGTAACGGATACTTGCTCCATATAGTGACTTTGTTCAACTCCTAGTAATTAATGCACGACGTCAATGATCCAACATTCTTCTTCACGAATAGGACTAGACCTCCCCAAGGTAAAGTACTCCACTAAATAAAACCTTATCCTAATAGCCACTGAATTTGGTCTTTAATATCTCTCATCTTTAAGTGAGCCATACGATAAGGTCTTAGGCAATAGGTTTTATGTACGGATCAAAATCAATCTCTCTGTAAGGGCAAATTTCCAATCGAGTCTATTTGTAGTGTTGGCTTAATTCCAGAAAAAACTATTTGAGTCACAGGATAGAAGTTTGTCATATCCTCTCAAGCCTACGACATTTGAGTTGAAGATATAGCGGCTAAGAGTTTGAAGATTACATCATTGCCAGTTTACGTGCCAAGCTTTTACGTCATCAACATTTCAATTCCAATGTCTCTGAAGGTATGAATGCATTTAATATATAGAAACTTGGTTATTTTTTATGGGTGTCATTTTATTAAACATTTGTCATATCATCTTTTTATTTTTCTGAGAAAATCATTTTAAAACTTTGCATAAAATTTTCTAGGCATAAAAAGCATGTTTGTTTTTTCTGAAAAGTCATTCGAACGACATTTTGTTTCTCGTTCAAACGACGTTCGAATGAGATATCTAACGAGCTTCTAACGAATTTATGCCATTTTATCTATTTTTTTTGTTAGAATTCTCATTCAAACGAAGTCGTTCAAACGACTCATTCCAATGATAAATATAACGAGATTTGGCCTTTTTATCTCTCATTTTTCGTTAGTACTTCGTCGGAACCAAGTCATTCGAACGACATTCAAAAGTCGTTCGAACGACCTGGGAGGTTTTGCATAATTTTTCCAGTTTTCTTTTTTAACTGCCATTTTCCCCACTAACTTTTTACCAGCTTTATTATGTGTGGGAACAGTGTTTTTCATAAGACTTTTTGCTACTTTCCAAAGGATTTTGAGAAATAAATTACTTAGCTAAAAAGTCTAATTTGTGTGTTGATCTTTGATGATTTAATTTCCCAAAACACATGTTTACACCCATGTTTTAGTTTGATCCATGTTCCTACATATATTATAGTGTCTGAGATCATATTGTTTGCACCAGGTTTCATCTCTCCCCAAAAGGAGAAAAGTATCCTACGGAGGAGTCCGTTCATTGTTTTGCGGTGTGCATACGAAGAAAGGCTTCATGTGTAGTTGACAGTAGCTGAGCCCCATCGGTGGATTCCGAGACTGCGGTGGATTTAAGAGTTATCAACTAGGTGAAGGTAGAAGCAAGAAGAAGCATCAAGGCTTGAAAGGGAGTCGAGTCGATGAAGTAAGTCTTTTGTCTTGTCTATGTAAAACCATACCTAGTGGATTTGTTTCCTGGGCCATCTGAGGTTTTTCCATTCTAGGTTTTCCTCGTACATCGTGGTCTTTTGTTATGATTGTTTCTCTTTATCTTGCAAACTCACTTAGATGCATGTGTAGGATTAAAAAGATATAATTTGGTTAAATCACAACTTTAGTGCAATTTTGGTGCTATTAATGTTTGGGTAATTTTAGTTTAATTCAAGTCAAGAAATTTAATTTGAAAATATTCATGCTTGGTGTGTTTGGCATATCTAGAACTTGTATTGGGTTTATTTAATTTTGTTTGAAAGAAGATTAAATATTTGTTTAGTTTAGTTTAATTTTAATTTTGTGAAAATTAAAGTTTGGGAACTTTAATTGTTTAATTTGGAAGAAATTTTAAGTTTGTTATATTCTGTGAACCATCTCATATTTTGGAATCTTAAAATTGGGCTTTCAGATTGGTATTAGAGCATTTTTAGTCTAACAAGTGGTATAAGAGCAGGAACGCTAAATTATTGTGTTAAGATCCCTTGTTTAATTTTGATTTAAAAATGGAAAATTTACCTTTTGCAAAATTTCCAATTTTTTATGGTTCCAACTACGTGTATTCGAAAGAGCGTATGAGGTCGGCACTTAGATAAGTGGGTTTGGTAATCGATAGTAAATATGTCTAGAAGGAGAGGTTCGTGTACGTAAACCCATAGAATGATGGAGTGAGATTGCGCTTAAGTTAGCTAATTTTAATTCCAATGGTTAAAATGACCTTTTTAGTGCGATCACACTAAATGAGTTCCACCAGATTATGAGATGTGAAACGTCTAAGGAGGCATGGGATATACTCCAACTCACCCATAAGGGAACAAGTGTCGTTAAAGCTTCAAAACTCCAAAATCTCACCGCTAAATTTGAAACCATTAAGATGTTAGAAAGTGAGACGTTTGATGAGTTCTATGCGAGATTGTCAGATATTGTGAATTCACCTTTTAATTTGGTAGAAAAGATACCCGACAACCGTGTTAGAAAAAAAAATTTGAGGTCATTATCCGAGAGATTTAATGCTAAGGTGGCCGTTTTGAATTCTTTAAACACTTTAAATTCTACAAAACTTAAAGAACTTGTAGGTGATTTGTAAACCTATGAAATTGACATGTTTACCTACAAGGATGAGAAGAAGAAAGATAAAGGCATGGTCTTGAAAGCTTGAAAGGAGGAAACATTGGTTTCGGATGATGAGTTTGAGATTGACTCAGATGATATGGCTTTATTTGATAGGAAGTTTATAAAATTTCTCAAGACTAATAAAGAGAAACATAAAAATGATTATAAGAAGTTTGAGACGTCTAAGCGTAGTAAAGCCGAGAAAATCCCTAAAAATCGTAATGAAGATATTAATAGGGACGAGTCAAATAGATGTCATAGTTGTGGGGGTTATGGCCATTCTCCATACGCGTGTCCCACTAAACTAAGGAAGGAGGGCAAATAATCGATTTTATACAATGCCACCCTTAGTGATAGTGAATAAGAATATGGACCCGATTCCCTTATTAAGTGCAATTTCACCGCGCTCTTGGCAAGTCATTGAGCATTCATAGTGAATCTTCCCATGAAGATATTCCTTTACATGACACTTCCAAGGCCATTGCTTTTGAATCCCAAGAGTTTAATGGCAAAGAGAGTGGAGGAGAGAGTGAGAATGAATAGGAGGACGAGGAAAGTGAACTTCAAGTGGCCTTCCGCGAGTTGTAAGAAAAATCATTGAAATTAAAAAGGGCTAACTTGAAGTTAGAAGATAAAATAAGAGAACGTACCATGGTTAATGATGAGGGTGTTTTAGTTGAATATCTTAAGGCACGTGAGAGAACTCTTCGTGAGAAGCTAGAGTATGTGGAAGGTGAAAGAGATGGCCTTAGAGGTTTGATGGAGGCTATAAATAAAGAGCTTCTCGAAGAGAGTCGGTGTTTACTTGAGTCTCGAATAATGGAACTTGAAAAAAAATTAAAAGACTCAATTTGGGTCATATTTGATTTGGTGTGTAGGGCGGAGAAATTAGATAAAATCTTAGGGACCATCCAAATCAAAGACGACAAGTGTAGTATTGGCTTCGATACTCAAGATACTTCTGCTAATAAAGCCAAAAACATATTTTTGAGAAAATCATCTAGGAACACTATAAAAGATCAATCCTTAGGTCATACTTCAAGCCTTGTTTCCACTTTCACACATTGTGGTCGGAATGGGAACCTTAGGAAATATTGTTTTGATCTAAATTGGTCCTAGAAAATCAAAGGTTAGAGTCGTCAAGGTCACCAAACCCCAAAAGCATCGTGTATCACTCATGTGGGTTAAAAGATCCGATTTGGAGACTTTACGTGATAGAGTTTATGATTCTCATTTACTTTCATATGATTCCTCACTTGCTAAATCCAAAGGCTAATTGTGTTATCTTGTTTACATACACTAGCTTTTGTGTTTCATGATAGATTTTTGCTAGTTGTATGTTTGTTTATTTTTTTCTAGTATTTACTTCATCATATATGTGTTGCTAGAATTATTACTTGTGTAGCTTTTGTATTTAATTTTATTTATTGTGTCTTAGTTGAAAAAATACAAAAATATTTTTATTTGTCTTTTGGGTTGTCTTTGTGGTTGTATTAAAATTTAAAAAACTCAAAAAGATTTCCTATTTTTGTGCATTTTAGTTTACACATTTTATGTGGCATATACCTGTGCTTGAATCCTATATCATCTCGCCTTCCATGTGGCTAGAACTTTTGGTTAAGATTTTCAATCCTTAAAGTGTTCTTTATCATGCTTGCATGGAGTAGTTTGACTTTGACTTGCTTAATGGATTCTCTTTTTATATTCCTTGATTCACACATGCACGAGTTTATTTGATCTTTAACTTCACATGTATATTTGAGCTAAGTGAGATGTTCTTATATAAATTTAGTCATCTACATGTTGCTATGACTATGGAGGATTTGTGCATGTAAGAACCGTTGCTTGAATTTAAAAAAAAATTAGAAAAATATTTATCTTTTGTAGTTGTTTATTAATGGAATCGGGCTGCGAAAGACAAAATTACTTTTCGTGAATAGCCACCATTGAAATATGGCCAAAAAATGTGGCATTGTCAAAATTAACTTAGGCCAAAGTAGTTGAGTTTGGTATGATTACATCCAAAAGAAAAATAATTATTATGTATGAGGAAGTTTGGATGGATATATCAACGGTTTTGCACAATGACAATGTATCCTAGTTATGCTATTTTTGTCATAACTCTATTGGTTTGTAGAATCATTAAAATTCTAGGCTTGTGTGCACTCTGTATGTTTGTTCCTTGAGTTCACTTTATCTTGTCACATGAGGCTATATTTAAGTTTGATAAAGTTTTGCAATAAAATAAGAACTCCGTGAACATGTTTAAGTGATTGGGCTTCTTTTAGTATCTAGTTCACACCCCTTCACTTCCATTTACCACATATTATTTAGATACATTTTTGCCATATGGGTGTGGAAAGCTTAATGTATTTTGTGTCATGTGTGGTATTTATACTTATGTATATGTGCATGTGCGTTATATGTGTGTATATATATATAGAGAGAGAGAGAGAGAGGCAGGCTCCTGTGCACACTAAGTTTGCACATTACCTTTTAAAAGTAGTAAAAAAAATATTTTTGAGTTGATTTTTTTTGTGTGATATTTAAACATTTCAAGGAACCCATATAAAAAAAATCATCTCAAAAAAACTTTTTTTGCTATTTTTAAAAAATCGGTCAAACTTTCGCAGTTTTTAAGCCCTTTAAAAACTGCGAAAGTTTGACCGATTTTTTAAAAATAGCAAAAAAAGTTTTTTTTAGCTGATTTTTTTTATATGGGTTCCTTGAAATGTTTAAATATCACATAAAAAAATTGGTGTGCGCCAGCACTAAGTTTGCCTACTTTTAAAAGGTAATGTGCAAACTTAGTGTGCAAACTTAGTGTGCACAGGAGTCTGCCTCTCTCTCTCTATATATATATATATGGTATTTATTTATTTATTTTGTCTTTGCCTTGCTATCTAGTCCATGTATAATTCATGTCGAAATTGGTATCCATCTTGCTGCGACTTTTGTTTGATATCACATGCTTATATTTAGTATAGTAAGTTGATAATTTTTTTATTATCGCGTCGTAGTTAGTATCTATTTATCTTTGTGTTAGATTAGTTGCTCTTATGATGCCACATGCTTTATAATACTTGTCACTTTATTCACCATTGCATGAAATACTTGTTCTTACATTATTCATATCCCTTGTTTAATTTAGGGGGAGTATTGGATTTAATTAGGGAGAAATAAGTTATTTAATTCTCTTTAAACTTTTTCTATTCCTAAATAAAAAGGGAGAGAATGGTATCTAAACCTTTTAATTTGGAAAAATCTAACTTAGGGGGAGACGTCTTTCTTAGGTAGATCATGTTAGACGAAGGGTGAGAATTTATTTATGCACTTTAAATTGTCATATTCCCTATGCGTTTGATGGTGTGTTTAAGTGTGCAAGTTTTCATCTTTAGTGGCAATCTTTTAAAGCGACAAAGCATTTCATCCCATGTGTCGAGTCAAGCATTTGTAATTTTTTCTTTTGGGGTCTTTTTAGAAGAGGTTAACGACCCATAGGATTTTTATTTTGGGTTTTTGTCCCGGAATAGACAAAGGGGAGATTTGTAAGGGCAAATTTCCAATCGAGTCTATTTGTAGTATTGGCTTAATTCCGGATAAAACTATTTGAGTAATAGGATAATAGTTTATCATATCCATTCAAGTGTATGATGTTTGAGTTAAAGACGTAGAGATCAAGAGTTTGAAGATTACATCATTGCCGATTTATGTGCCAAGCTTTTACGTCATCAACATTACAAGTCCAAGGTCTCTAAAGGTATGAATGCATTTAATATATATTGAGACTTCGTTATTTTTTATGGGTCTCGTTTTATTTAACGTTTGTTATATCATCTTTTTATTTTTCTCAGAAAATCATTTTAAAACTTTATTTTCAAGTTTCTGGGCTTAAAAAGCATTTTTTTTCTTGTTCAAACGATGTTCGAACAAGATATCTAACGAGCTTCTAACGACTTTATGCCATTTTTATCTGTTTTCTCGTTAGAATTATCGTTCAAACGATTCGTTCTAACGAGATTTGGTCTTTTATCTATGATTTTTCATTAGTAACTCATTCGAACGAAGTCGTTCGAACGACCTAGGCGGTTTTGCACAGTTTCGCCAGTTTTCTTTTTTAATTGCCATTTCCTCCACCAACTTTTTACCAGCTTTATTATGTGCAGGAATAGTGTTTTTCATAAGACTTTTTGCTACTTTCCAAAGGTTTTTAAGAGAAAATTTACTTAGCCACAAAGTCCTATATTGTGTGTTGATCTTTGATGATTTAATTTTCCCAAAACACATGTTTACACCCATGTTTTTGTTTGATCCAAGTTCCTACATATATTATATTGTCTGAGATCGTATTGTTGGAATATGGTTTCATCTCTACCCAAAAGGAGAAAAGTTTCCTAGGGAGGAGTCCGTTCTTTATTTTGCGATGTGCAAATGAAGAAAGTCTTCATGTGTAGTCAACGGTAGCTGAGCCCCATCAGTGGATTTTGAGACTGCGGTGGATTCCGGAGTTATCAACTAGGCGAAGGTAGAAGCAAGAAGAAGTGTTAAGGCTTGAAAGGGAGTCGAGCCGAGGAAGTAAGTCTTTCGTGTTGTTTACGTAAAACCATACCTAGTGGATTTGTTGGTTGGGCCGTTCGAGGTTTTTCCGTTGTGGGTTTTTCTCGTACATCACGGTCTTGTGTGTGATTATTTCTTTTTATCTTGCAAAATCACTTAGATGCAAGCGTAGGATTAAAAAGATAAAATTTGGTTAAATCACAACTTTAGTGTAATTTTGGTATTAATTATGTTTGGGTATTTTTAGTTTAATTCAAGTCAAGAAATTTTATTTGAAAATGTTCATGCTTGGTGTGTTTGGAATATCTAGAATTTGCATTGGGTTTATTTAATTTTGTTTGAAAGAAAATTAAATATTTGTTTAGTGTAGTTTAATTTTAATTTTGTGAAAATTAAAATTTGGGAACTTTAATTATTAAATTTGGAGGAAATTTTAAGTTTTGTATATTCTGTGAACCATCTCACATTTTGGAATCTTAAAATTGGGCTTTCAGATTGGTATTAGAGCGTTTTTAGTGTAACAAGTGGTATCAGAGAGGGAACGTTAAATTATTGTGTTAAGATCCTTTGTTTAATTTTGATTTAAAAATGAAAAATTTACCTTTTGCAAAATTTTCTACTTTTATGGTTCCAACTACGTGTATTGGAAAGCGCGTATGAGGTCGGCACTTAAATCCTTAGATGAGCGGATTTGACAATCGGTAATTAATGGGTGGACCCTACCAACATGTCTAAAAGGAGAGGTTCGTGTACCTAGATCCGTAGAATGATGGAGTGTGACTGAGCTTAAGTTAGCTAATTTTAATTGCCATGGTTTAAATGCCCTTTTTAGTGCGGTCACACCGGATGAGTTCCGCGGGATTATGACGTGTGAAATGTCTAAGGAGGCATGGGATATACTCCAACTCACCCATAATTGAACAAGTGTTATTAAATCTTTTGGTATATCCACGGGTGAATCAATATATAATATTATATCTGATGTTATGCCCACCATCCACGATGACCCAGCAAAACTACTATTGGAAAAGAATGTGATGCACCCCTATTAAACATAATATGTCTTATATCACCATAGATAGGAAACATACCCTCAACCTTTTGGGATGGCGCCGGTGCCTCCTTCAGTGCGACACGGTACACACGCCTATATTGAATCTATTGTTGCCCTTGAGGCTGGGCTAGTGGTACTGGTATTATTAGCACTACAACAACTGGTGGAGTTAGTAACTGGTGATGCTACCCTTAGGGTTCCTGATATCCACATTGTACTTATTAATCTTGTGCTCCCAAATTTACCTTAACGAACTCCTATCTATGTGGTCACCCTATCCACCAATAAGTGTCATTAAAATGGAACTTATCATGTTGCTGCCTATGATGCCCTACTGGCCTTGATGTTGCTGGCCTTTATCTTGCTATCCCTGACCCTCAAGGCCCTACTGAGACTGCTATCAATAGCCCTGGTAGCCCATACTATCTTTATAACCCTTGTTCTTCTTTTGGTGCTGCTCCCCTGACTGAGGCCCCTTTTCATGTTAGCCCCCCTTGAGTGTTACCCTAATTTGTCTTTCACTACTCGTCATAAGAATCTAAACTAGGCCTCTTCTTTCCCTTGCTCTTCTAATATTGTTTGTGGTCATGGCAATGAAATAAAGTGTCATTCACCACTTGTGTTTAGTTGGTAAAAGTTGAGTTACCCAAAATGGCATGCTTGATGTGACATATCAACCCGAGGATGAACTCTTCCATCTTCTTATCCTTTGTGTTTACCTTATCTTATGTAAATATTGAAAGAGTGATAAACTCGTGGTCATACTCCGCCACAGTGCGAACCTCCTGCTCGAGGCTCTGAAATTGCCTCTTCTTCTGACCCATAACTTCTTCTGGGAAGTGCTTGTCATCGAACTTGACCCAAAATTCTAAAATGGTCATCGTGTCCCTCTCCTCAATTATGGTGACTGACTCCCACCACTGTAAGGCCTCTCCAACTAGTTTGAATGTGTTCAAAATCTACGTGTATACCTCTGAATGCTCCACCATCCTAAAGTGCCTTTAGACGTCCTTCCTCCACTGATATGCCACTATGATATTCGTACTCCTAACAAACTCTGGAGGGTTACCTTTAGTAAAGGCCCCATATGACCTCTTTTAAACTATGCTCTATGGCATACCACCTGATATTGTGGCTGAGGTTGCAGTGGTGGCTATAAGTGTTGTAATAAGGCATCCATCATTGTGTTGACTACCTGGGTAATAATGGAAGCTAAATCTGCTGCGGATGCTACCGGTGGTGCATGCTGCTCTAGCTAAGTTTCTCTCTCTACAGCATGTCGTGCTCTAGTTAGTGGGATGGTTGCCATCTGAAAGAAAACAAAGTTTGTATCAATAAATAATTCGTAAAAGAATACAATGAACCTTATTAATAGGTATATACATATCAAAGAATGCGATACAGAACATAATGAGTGCAACACATATCCTAAGAACACTAGAACTTGGATGCTCTGATGTCATTCGTAACAAACACAATTTTTGATAAATAGTCGGCCATGCTAATATACCGAAGATATGTCTTATCAATCAATTTATATCATTCTAGACATCAAACAATAAATAAAGAGGAGTGAATTTAAAACCATCCACAACATGGATAACGAAAGCGATAAGAAACACCGAATGAATTAATATCTCAAGACATTCGACAATAAATATTCTGAATAACTCAACTCTCAAAACAATGGTCTGAAATAAAATAATCAGAATATAAAGTCCATACAAATATCTGAAATAAAGCGAAACTAAAATACTAAAAGGAGTAGAAACCTAAGCTAGTTACAAAGAGCTGAAGTTGTTAAATGAAATGGAACAGCAAGTCTGAAGTATCCTCAGTCGGTCTGGTCGTGTCCATAAAAGGCTGGAAAAACATTTTACATAATTTGAGCCAGAGGCCGAAAGTTGCAAGAAATATATCCAATATCATCAATAATTGATCACGTGACTCATTTACAATAAACATGCCACCCATTCGTCTCTCACATGAAATAAGTACCCCACCCCTCAGCTAAGTGAAATACTGCGATCATTTCTCAACCCAAGGCATAACTATGCTAACAAGTATCTACTACATGAACAATGAGTAACAACTAATCATCATGACATATGGATGTGTCTAACTACATATGTGATACAATCCAAGTTCCAACCCCCGCAATGTCACCCGCAAAAGAGTACACACATATCCTAGTAATTTATTTAATGTCACATATGGTTCATTAATAAATTGTCCATCATTAGACTAAAGTATTTATCTCATATATTCATAAATAATCACATGAAGGCAATAACCTTCGAGGGCACTCTCGTGTCACTATTAATAAACCCCTAGGATTCCCTCACCTATCGAATTTAAAATGAAACAACTTCGTATATATGAGAATAGGGCATCAATACGCAATCACACCATCGGGTAGTCCCATACCAAAAATCAATCGATGGATTGGATTATCAACATCACTCATCACAAATTCTAGAACGATTGACATATGATCAAAAAATAAGACCTCCACGATAACCTGCATTAATATCCATGTGTGCGGTACACGATCGCAACCTCTAAATAAACCCCGACCGATAGATTCACCACGAGTATTGTATGTTTAAGCAAACAAGTATATATATATATATATATATAATCCCTAAGCGTCGGATTATACTATTAGTTAAAGTTTATTACTCTTCAACCTTAATTATAGTTAACATATTTAGTCTCCTGGTTTATACTCTAATAAATGTAGCTACTGAAATTTACTAATCACTCCTCAAGTAAATAAAAATTCAACTACTCGAATCAACTAGAAAAAATTAACCATATCAGTTAAAGTCCCAAACTTCCTACTATCGCCAGGTCGTTCGAACGAGTACTACAACTCATTTGGAAAAAAACAAGGACCTTGTTCTAACAGGACAACACCTTTTTTGAACCAAAACGACCATCTTATTCGAAAGAGATGCGGATTTCGTTCAAAGGAGAATGGCGTTGGCCGCTTCCTTCGTCACCAAAACTGTATTGTGAACCCCAAAACTCTGTAAACAAGTTCAAAGCTCCAATAAAGTAACCTAAGCATAACCAAAATCAAAACTAAACCTGGGTTTATGATTCCAAAAGATTCCTACTAATTATTCAAGATCTAAAACATCATTTAAAGGTTTAAATATTCAAAGTTCACATATTTAAACCCAACTTGTCATTAAAACGAAAGGTGTCTAATATCTCTATAATTTCATATCCAATCTTTCAATAACATAGGGGTTTAAATTATAAACGAGTTTATGTCATAAAACATAAGTTCTACCATATATTCAACCATAAAAAATCATTCAATTCAGATTTTTCTTTAAAAAGTACAAGTCTTCAATGAAAAGTTAATTAGCATTAATCTAAATTAACCTGAAACATAAACATGATTAAGATTAATCGATTCAGATGCTAAACATGCATTCTAATCCCAGAATATAAATGAAGAACACGAATTATAAACAAGTTACAAATTATAAATTGGTATTGTAAGAGATTTCTTGCTAGGAACGATGAATCCTTACATGTTTGATCATTTGTTCTTCTTCTCCCAAAGTCTACTTAGGTTCATCCGCGAGTCCAAGTCTTCTAGTGCTTGTTCTTATGTGTAAAGCAATTAATTAATGAGGCTAAATTCCCTAAAATACTTACTAATCTCGCAGGTCTATAATAGGCCTATTTCGGGCCCCAAATGAGCCCAAAATACTACCCAGAGTAGCGCAAAACTTAGCCTAAGGGTATGCCTACCCCAAGCCCAACTTAAGCCGATAAATACATATATTCAAGCCTCCATATCGATCTGTAGTCCGCTCCAAATGGTAGTACCTCATATCTCACGGTAATACTGCATAACACAAAATTAAACACATACATATTATTTTATGCACAATCTCATATAGTCCAAGTTAATTAATTACACCGATTAATTAAATATAACATGCAACACAAACAAATCACATGACTTGAAAATTTAATCATAATATAAATATTCATTTTTATTATTATTAATTCTATCAAGTAATTATCAATTCCAGATTATTTACTTATACTCACAATTAACAATTCATTAAAATAATACCAAAAATATAGGGTATTATAAGCAAAAATGTCTAAAAACCTATTTTTCATAGTCGTTCGAATGGACCAATAGTCCATCGTGCGCACGCTTTTACAGAGAATACACAAGTCGAGGAAAAACTCCACACTAGACTTGATATGACCCCAAAAGTCCAAACTCTCTCAAAATGTGTAATGAAACGTGAAAAAATGCATGATCAAAATTATTTTTCAATTTTTTTGATATTTTTAAAGAACCAAACAAACACATATGTACATATAAACACAAAAACACAAAAACATGTAAAATGATCATGGTTAGGCTATCAATGATAAGTCATTATTTGTATAAATGTAATTTGAACTGAGATTAATGACATGGATAAAACACAAGTTTACTCAAACATTAATCAGTTCAAATTCTAATAAAATTAATTAAGCAATTTTTCATATCAATCATGGCATGATGTGAGCAATAATATATCACATAGTCAAATAAATGAACATAATTGTTTGATATAATTACATTTCAATCTTAATCATATGATTACACTAATATCATTTCGAGATCTTCAAAATGGTAGATTTTAACCATGTAATCTATTCTAATAATCTATAATCCCTAAACTAGATACTAGAAGTATAACTACGAAAATTAAATAACCCTATCTTTTTTTTATTGCCTCGAATTTTCTAGCACTTGGCTTTGGCTCTTTTCATCATAAAAAGTATTTTCTATGATGCCTTTCACACACTTTGGTAGATACCTACCAATGATAATAAAATTAAAATCAATGTAATTTAACTATTGGTAACCCTTTCCATTTTGAAATTGTCTCATCAATCAACCCCAATAAGTAAAAGTTTTTTCCCCCAAAACTCTCAAATGGTCCATGTAATCATTTAAAAAGAATTGACAAATCTTTTATCATAGGATTTAATCATGATTTAATCCTCAAGCAATCACGTATATTATTTAAAAGTCTCATATGATCAAAAGACACGTAATTTGCATGTGTAATGTGAAATTAATATTAAATATCTCATCG
This sequence comes from Sambucus nigra, assembly GCA_949130495.1. NCBI lineage: Eukaryota > Viridiplantae > Streptophyta > Magnoliopsida > Dipsacales > Adoxaceae > Sambucus > Sambucus nigra. Next base: position 444,886,094 of record OX422218.1, on the reverse strand, counting down.
AAATTTACTTATCATGATTCCTTATATGAATTCTAAACATGTTATTGAAAATATGATCATTTCATATTTTTGTTTTGAATTCATGTTTCAATCATTCTTCGAAATAAGTTCACACAATAAATCACATTTATACATAGAAATGAATCAGTCATCACAAAAATAATATAATAAAAACATACTATTTTTCTTTTTAAAGGATGATATGTACATACATACTATGTAAGGAACAATCATATAAGATAAATGCATGAAAATACTCACCAAAAGCATGTAAAATATCCAAATGAGACAATGAAAGTACTCGCACCCAACAAACGATCCCAAGAGAATGAAGGAGTATCTAGGAAGGGACATAAAACCTATAAAGACCCTAGATATCCTATTCATCTACCTAACTAGATAGAGAGGCAGTGTTGACTCTCCCAGATCCTTGGGAGGCACAAACACAACATCTTTCTTCCTCTCAAACTTCTTTTGAGTAACCAAAAACTCAACCTTATTTCTAGGAGCATTTCTAGGTCTACCTTTCATAGGAACCCAATATTCTCTCCTCACCGGAATTTTATTCCTAGGAACATGTCTCTATATCTAGGAAATGGCATCATTCTCCTCTCATGTTGATTCACAACCAAATCAACTCGCCTCATGAGATTCCCACTATTATTTATAAGATATCTCAAAGGATATCTTCTCTTAATGACTTTTATCTTCTCAAGAACTCTTTATTTCTAGCCAACAACCATCTACAATTAGCATTTGTATGCTCATACAAATTATAATGGGAACAATGGGATACGTTTCTTCTAAAAAAGGGCTTAGGCTTAGATTCATGAGATTTAACTCTTCTTATCTTTCAAGTTTCATCCTATTGAAGAAAAAGTAGGAAATGTGATTTTATTTCCTAAAAAATGAGCATCCTAAAGTACTAGACTTAGGTATAGGCATAGGAACAACGTTTTCATATGTTTTTTGAGCTCATGTTCCTTGTTCTCACTCTTGATATAAGAATATGATTCAAAACTTGATTTTGAAATTTCCTTTTCTTTTTCTTTGAAATAAAAAAAGGTAAGATCATGTTCGTTATTTTCACTTTTACAATGTTTCAAAAGTATGTTGCTAAGAACGTGGTTATTTCTACCAAATCAAATTTCAAATCTTTATCATGTTTAAGTTCAAGAGAGGATTTTTTTATAAATAACTTTCAAAACCTCTTTCCGAAGCTCAATCTCTTCTTTCTATTATAAAAGAACTTTATTGCAAATTTTCAAAGAATCAATCTTAATCAAAAAGTTATCAAACTTTTATGAAGTTTTGCATTATCCAATTGGACACATCCAAAATTCTTTATATCTTTTTCTTATTCACATTGGATTTCCATTATTATTGTTAAAGGCTTGATGTTAGACTTGTTAAGTTTAAATGATTAGTGATAAATTTCGTAAAACACTTCAAGAATGTTACCTTTATACATAATCATTATCATAAGATGATCTAGGATGGTATGTGTATCACCTTATACTAACGCAAGATGATGAATCACTAAGAGACCTATGACTAGAATGTTTCTTCTCATTCTTCTTCACATATACATTTAGAGAATAATTATTTTAAATTTTATCACCTTTACTTTATAAACTAACCATAGAGGTTATCTCAACCATAGAGGTTATCTCACTTGCACTCTCATCAGTAGATGAACTCTTATCTGATTCGGTATTGGAATAACTCAAGCTAGCTTTGTACACTTTCTTCTTTTTATCAAAATCTTTTAACTTCCCCTGCTTCTTCATATGCAGGGATTAAATTATATGGTGAACAATGTAATACCCCGTATTTTCATGATATTTATTTTTGGGGATTAATTGAATTAAATGTGTATTAATTGGAAATTAATCCGGATAAAAATATTAACGAGATGTGAGTTAGTATTTGATTATAATGTGTATACTTAGCAATATATAAATATTGGAAATATTGAAATTGTCGCGAGATTGAAATACGGTAATTTGGGAAACTTTGTTGGGACGCGCGTGACAGTCGCGTCAGGAATATAATTATTTGAATTAAAAAGTGAATTTTATTTTTATCACCCGTATGGTCATTTTGAGTGCGCCAACGCGTCCGGAAGGGTCGAAATAGTCAGAAAACACAAGCCGTGGGTTAAGTTTGGGTTCCGGGGCATTATTGGGCCATACCGGTAACTTATAGGGGCATTTTGGTAATTTCAAAAATCTGGGAATTAAAACCCACGAAAATAAGAGATAAAAATCTGACTCTTTCTTTATCCACTAAACCCACTACTTACACTAAGGGACTTAATGGGCTACGGGAGAAGTTAAGTTATAATCCCAACTTACCAAAAACCAACCACACCTCCATTGTCATCTTCCTTAGAGAAACTTGTAGAGAGAGAGAGAGAGAAGAGAATTCTGCAGAAAGAGAGAGGGAGAATAACTTAGCCTTCAAGACTCAACATTAAATTCAAAGAAAGATTAAGGCAAGTGGTTTAATTACAATTGATTCAAAGCTATGCTTTTCCATGTTTAGGAATTATCGAATTTATCTTGGAAGATGATATAGACCCATGAATTGGAAGTTTAAAACTATGAATTATGTTAGGGACTGCATGTAGTAACAATATGGACGAATTATGAACTCAGAATTATGACCCTTGATGATTTAAAAACGGATTTTTGGAAGAAGTTCATTAATGTTCTTGAAAGAAATAGTAATCTGGAATTCTTGATGAAGATTTGATCCATACAAAGCCCTTGAATGATGAATTATTGGTTTTAGAACGTTATTAATGTTGTAGGATGGTTATATGATGATGCTATAACGTTATATTAGAGATTCATGCATTAAAAGTATGTTTTGGGTTGTTTTGAAAACTGCAAAACGAAGCAGTCCGTAACCATACCTGGTGCAATCGATCGATCGACATTCATCAGTCGATCGATCGACCACCATAGATCGATCGAAGGAAAAGGTCGATCGATCGACCTTCCCTGAATGAGTAAAGTTTTTCCCTATTTAGATTTTAATAATGTTAACCCTTGATTAATATTGTTGGAGACCATATGAATACCCTTAACCTTAAGGAGGACCAGTAGGCTTGGTTATGAGATTTGGACCTTAATTAGAATTCAATTTGAGGAATTATTCTAAAACTAATGAAATTCGATAAGTGAGTAAATATTTGGGTTAATAGTGTAAATTTGAATACTTTGATGAAATGAGGATTGGGGCAGAAGTAAGGACCTTAGAATCAAAGATGCTATACGTGGGAATAATAAGAACTTAATAATCTATTTTAGATAGGTTTTAAGTATAAGAAACTACGACGTGAGACGTGTCGACAGTTTAACTTTTATATTATCGGGAGACGTAAAATATACAAATTTAGAATAATGGTATAAAGATGTAGAGTACACCTTTATTAATATTGAATTATCTAAGATGTGCGAATGCTTAGTATATGATTTTTATATATATGACATACCTACCATACTTGCTATCACGGGAGGTTACGTTCGCTTAGGGCCTTCTTATCCTTGTGTTGCCCGGATTTAGATTGGTACCTCGAGGACATAGTTAAAGAGAACGACTTATTTGTGAGTTAATAAGCCAGATGACTATGGAGCGTAGGTATGTACGTGACCATGGATATGTTGAATTTTGTTCGCCTCCATTTTTCTGTGTGGTGTTTATTCCAACAATTCCTGAGAGATTCGAAATTTGTAATCCTTATGTACGTGATGTACCGGGATGGATCGAAGAGTATGTGTGCACCGCAGCTTAGCCTTTGGGTGCTTGTATAGTATATTTATGATGTGAATAATATATGGTTAAATGATAAGAAAATTGCTATGTTAATTGTGGGTATAGTAATTGTAATATTATGAAAAGATAAAAGGGGACATGTATCAATAAATGGTTTTGTTAATAATTGGGAATTCGAGAATTAAAGTAGAACTCTCTATTTAATTGTAAAGGTTGGAAATTAAACGTGAACCGAGTAGGAGTGTTAGAAACTCTTTGAAATTTGATAGTCATGAGAAAACACATGAATGGGTACAGGAACGTTAGGAGTGCACAGTTAGACGAGAGGTGAGCATTTCATGTGAGAGCACGTCCTAACATGTATCTTGCATTCCTTGTTTTAATTATTATTAAAGCACTTGCTATTTTTAAAATACTCTCCACATTCGGGCTCTGACCCGTTTGCTTTCAAATCTATCTTTTTGTAAAAACCATTTTAGGTGCCCAGCCACAAGGTCACCATGCTTAGTATCCTCATTCAGGTGACGAGCTGTAGCGGTTTGTGGGAGTTTCAGGACATTGATTATAGACGCTTCATCTATCTTGACTCTATACTCAGTATTTATCAGTTGTAGGGAATGTCGCCCATTTCTTTTAGAGGCATTTCATTTATTTCAGTTATTCAGAATTCGGGCATGTACTTAATTCAGAATTCAGACTTGTCTTATTATTTTTAGTTGTGGGATTGTTGTGAGGAGTTTTCCTCCGGACTTATTACTATTGTTGGTTATTTCATTACTTCGTTATGGTGAATGGTTTTATGTTGTACTTCCATTATTCTTTTTGCATGTTAATCAGATAACTTAAAATTTGGCAACTTACTTTTTAAATACTAGGTGGTTAGTAATCTTTAAAATGTTTTCGACAGTGATGCTATTAACTGAATCAACTTGACATTTTTTATTGATTTAATAAAGGAGTAGCTACCCGGTATTTAATTAGTCGGCGTGTCACAGGTGGTATCAGAGCATCAGGTTCTAGTGTCCTTTAGGATCTGAACGGCTTATTATGTTTCTGCTGAGCTTTCTTTGATGTAGAGCCCTATATTTTAGGACTGTTGTATTCTTTTGTATATGCTACATTCTTCAGCTATTTTAAGTTTATAACTGCGAACTTATAGACTTTATTCTTATTTCAGAATGCCTCCACGACGTGCACCACGGATTCCCAGGAATGCAACGCCTGAACCACAGCCCACACCAGTTCAGGGCACGATGAACGCCGCTGAGGTTGCAGCCATAGTAGCCCAAGCGGTAAATGCTGCATTAGCCGTAGTTCAGCAGGAACCACCTCAGGCGCCAGTTGCCGCGCCAGTTCAGCCATATGCATTCCCGTCTGCCTGGGAACGTGTACGTGATGCTTTTCAGAAAGCACATCCACCGGAGTTTGCTGGCAGCTCCGATGTTGTTGTTTCGAGTCAGTGAAGAAAGGATATACAGAGGCACTTGAGGATGTATGAGTGCACTAACGTTCAGAGGCAGATACTGACTACTTTTAAGCTAGTGGGATCTGCACTACAGTGGTGGGAGTCTATTACCACCGCAGAGGAGAGAGATACTCTCACGATTCAGGAGTTCTGGATGCGGTTCGACCGCAAGTACTTTTCGTCTGCTGTTCACACGGAAATGAGGAGGAAGTTGATGAACCTTCGACAAGAGGGTAAGACCGTGGCCGAGTATGAGGCCGAGTTCACGAATCTGTTGAATATCGTTCCGGATGAGATACCGACAGAAAAGAAGAAGATTGAAAAATTTATAGATGGATTGACTTGGAGGATCCGTCAGCATTTATTGGGGAACCTCTCGTTGGCCACTTATTCTGACGTGGTTAACGCTGCATTGCTCCATTGCCAGGACCACTGCTTTCACTTGACAGAGGGGAAGCGATCAGAAGAGTCCAGCCATCAGGGCAGGACAGGGGGAAATGGTGCCAGCGGGGCACAGTCAGCTCAGGGTCAGTATAGGCAGAGCGATCAGGGTTCCCAGCAGGGGGATCATAAGAGGTTCCGATCAGGGGGTTTCAGGAACGGACAGGGAGGATTCCGGAATGGCCAGCAGGGTCATAACGGCCATCAGGGCCAGCAGGGTCAAAATGGTCAACATCAGCAGTTTCACCAGGGCCAGCAAGGCCAGGGCAGAAATGGTAACGGCCACCAGGGCCGAGGGCAGCAGGGACAGCGAGGAGGAAACTTCCCGGGGAAGTGTTTCATTTGTGGTAAGATTGGCCACAAATGTCAGGATTGTCCTGATAAGGGCCCCGCAGCAGCAGCAGGGTGCTCGACATGAGCCACATAGGCCACTTTTTCCACCTGCTCTTCCAGCTCCAGCCCAGGTGCCAGCACTACCAGCCATTCCAGTAGTTCCTGTGCAGCAGGGGCAGTTACAGTATGGACGTGTCTATAACGTCCACCAGGTAGCAGCTCCACAGGCACCACCCGCGATTGAGGGTATGTTTCCTATCCATGGTACTATGGGTCGGGTTTTGTTTGATACGGGGGCAACGCATTGTTTTATAGCTACACATTTTTCGAAAGCCTTAGGTTTGTTAGCTACGGCAGAGAGCACAGTAACGTGTGTAGACTCACCATTGGGGAGTGGGTCACTTATTTTCTTCATATGCCGGGGAGTGGGGGTAGAGATTGGTAGTCTGGTATTACCTGCAGATATGTTGGTATTAGATATGCATGTTCACGATGTGATTATCGATATGGATTGGCTCGCTGATTATAGAGCCATGATTGATTGTTTCAGTGGGAGCATTGTTTTTGCCATTCCGGGGCAAGAGATGTTTGTAGTGGCGATGCCTCGCCCAGAGGGAGGTTCGACCGCTCATTTGTACTACTTAGAGGAGGATACCTCTAAGGAGGTTGTGATTCCTTTAGATTCGATCCCAGTTGTCAGGGAGTATTTCGATGTGTTTCAGGAGATACCAGGGCTACCACCCAGTCGAGAGATAGACTTTGTTATAGACTTATTGCCAGATACGAGACCTATAGCACGCGCACCGTACCGTATGGCTCCAGCTGAGATGAGGGAGTTACGGGATCAGATTGAACAGTTGTTGGGTCAGGGGTTTATTCGGAGGAGTACTTCACCGTGGGGTGCCCCTGTGTTGTTCGTGAAGAAGAGAGATGGTTCACTGAGATTGTGTGTGGACTACCGGGAGTTAAACAAGGTCACGATACGGAACAAGTATCCGTTGTCTCGAATCGATGACCTATTCGACCAGTTGAGAGGAGCTTCTTGCTTCTCAAAGATTGATTTGCGATCTGGATACCATCAATTGCGTATCATGGAGGAGGACGTCTCGAAGACTGCATTTTTATCAAGATATGGTTCTTACGAGTTTCGGGTTATGCCATTTGGTTTGACCAACGCTCCAGCAGCGTTTATGGACTTGATGAATAGGGTGTTCAGGGATTTCCTAAATCAGTTTATTATTGTCTTCATCGATGATATTCTGGTCTACTCCCAGACAGAGGAGGAACACGCCGAGCATTTGAGACAAGTTTTGCAGACGCTACGTCAGAACGAGCTGTATGCAAAATATGAGAAGTGCGGGTTTTGGCTGAAGGAGGTACAGTTTTTGGGACATATTATTTCTGACAGGGGAATATCTGTTGATCCGGGGAAGGTATCCGCGGTGAGGGAGTGGGGACAGCCCACGACACCGACTGAGATCCGTAGTTTCTTGGGCTTAGCAGGATACTACAGGAGGTTTATTTGGGGTTTCTCCACGATAGCGAGTCCCATGACACATCAAACTCGTAAAGGTGTGCCGTTCATTTGGAGTGATGCCTGTCAGTTGGCATTCGATGAGTTGAAGGACAAGTTAACCTCAGCACCTGTGTTAGCATTGTCGAGATCGGGAGTTGAGTATCTAGTTTACACCGATGCGTCCTTACAAGGACTCGAAGGTGTACTGTAGCAGGAGAGTCAGGCCATAGCTTATTCTTCCCGTAAGCTTAAGCCTCACGAGAAGAATTACCCTACCCATGACTTGGAGTTATCGGCAGTGGTATTTGCCCTTCGTATTTGGAGACATTACCTTTTGGGGGAGAAGTTTCGATTGTTCACGGATCACAAGTCCCTACAGTACCTATTCACGCAGAAGGAGTTGAATATGTGGTAACGGAGGTGGCTTGAATTCGTGAAAGATTATCAATTCGATATCCAGTATCACCCGGGGAAGGATAACGTGGTGGCAGACGCGTTGAGCCGTAGGCCAGTATATGAGGTGGCAGGGGTGTAGAAGGCCAAGTGGAAGGAGTTGGGACACCAGGATGCAGTGGCCCGATCGTTCATGTCTGTGATGACCGTTACACCGTAAATTGTCACGAAGATGGTAAAGGCACAGGCAAAAGATTCGTTCTATCAGGAGCAGATAGTTCGATTACTAGCAGAGGGAGCAGAGTCCTATACCGTTATCTCAGACGGGGGATTACGCTTCAATGGGAGATTGGTAGTTCCGGAAGGGGAAGAACTGCGGTACGAGGTGATGGCGGAGTCGCACGGCTCACGGTTCGCGGTACATCCCGGAGGGGACAAAATGTACCAAGACATGAAGAGACAGTATTGGTGGAGCGGGATGAAGAGAGATATTGCCGTGTTTGTTTCAAAATGCGCCACTTGTCAGCTAGTTAAAGTGGATCATCTGAGACCGGCAGAACTTCTACAGCCATTGGAGGTCCCGATGTGGATGTGGGAGAGCATCTCCATGGACTTTATAACGGGGTTGCCTACGTCACAGAGAGGTCATGACTCCATTTGGGTAATTGTGGACAGGTTGACCAAAGTCTCTCATTTCCTACCCGTAAGGATAGACTACACTGCGGGACAGTATTCTCAGCTCTTCATTTCAGAGATAGTGAGACTTCACGGTGTGCCCATAAATATCGTGTCTGACCGAGACAAGATATTTGTTTCACGGTTTTGGGAGAGTTTTCAGGAGGCCATGGGCACAGAACTGCGGTTGAGTACGGCGTATCACCCGCAGACCGATGGGCAAACTGAGCGTACAAACTAGATGTTGGAGGACATGCTACGTATGAGTATCATTGACTTTGGGGGTGGCTGGGAGCAGTATCTTCCACTGGTGGAGTTTTCTTACAACAACTCCTACCAGTTCACCATTGGCATGGCTCCATTTGAGGCATTGTACGGTAGACCTTGTCGTTCCCCAGCATGTTGGTTGGAGGTGGGGGACAACAAACTACTTGGGCCGAAAGTGATTCAGGATACTTCGGCAAGGATAGAATTGATACGGAATCGCATTCGAGTAGATCAGGATCGGCAGAAGAGCTATGCTGATGCGAAGAAATTCTTCAGGGAGTTCCAAGTGGGGGACCAAGTTTTGCTCAGAGTATCTCCTATGAAGGGGATCATGCGTTTCGGAAGGAAAGGGAAGTTGGAACCAAGATATGTGGGACCATTCCCTATTATTGAGCGGATTGGGCCGGTTGCGTATAGGCTTGGATTACCGGAGCATTTACATCGGATTCACGATGTATTTCATATTTCCTCGCTAAGGAAATATCTTAAGAGACGATTTGGCTCATTCTCACATTGCTTTGGAGGACATCGATCTCCAGCCGGATAGCTCCTACGAGGAGGGGCCGAGTGCTATTTTGGACCGAAGTGAGCGGAAACTGCGATCAAAGATAGTTCCGTTAGTGCGTGTTCAGTGGCGACATCATAATGTCGAGGAGTCCACATGGGAGCGCGAGGATGAGATGCGCGAACGTTATCCGGAGTTGTTCTTACCAGGTACTTTCTAGTTTCTAATTTCGGGACGAAATTCAGTTATTAGGGGGGAAGTATGTAATACCCCGTATTTTCATGATATTTATTTTTGGGGATTAATTGAATTAAATGTGTATTAATTGGAAATTAATCCGGATAAAAATATTAACGAGATGTGAGTTAGTATTTGATTATAATGTGTATCTTGGCAATATATAAATATTGGAAATATTGAAATTGTCGCGAGATTGAAATACGGTAATTTGGAAAACTTTGTTGGGACGCGCGTGGCAGTCGCGTCAGGAATATAATTATTTGAATTAAAAAGTGAATTTTATTTTTATCACCCGTATGATCATTTTGAGTGCACCAACGCGTCTGGAAGGGTCGAAATAGTCAGAAAACACTAGCCGGGGGTTAAGTTTGGGTTCCGGGGCATTATTGGGCCATACCGGTAACTTATAGGGGCATTTTGGTAATTTCAAAAATCTGGGAATTAAAACCCACGAAAATAAGAGATAAAAATCTGACTCTTTCTTTATCCACTAAACCCACTACTTACACTAAGGGACTTAATGGGCTACGGGAGAAGTTAAGTTATAATCCCAACTTACCAAAAACCAACCACACCTCCATTGTCATCTTCCTTAGAGAAACTTGTAGAGAGAGAGAGAGAGAAGAGAATTTTGCAGAAAGAGAGAGGGAGAACAACTTAGCCTTCAAGACTCAACATCAAATTCAGAGAAAGATTAAGGCAAGTGGTTTAATTACAATTGATTCAAAGCTATGATTTTCCATGTTTAGGAATTATCGAATTTATCTTGGAAGATGATATAGACCCATGAATTGGAAGTTTAAAACTATGAATTATGTTAGGGACTGCATGTAGTAACAATCTGGACGAATTATGAACTCAGAATTATGACGCTTGATGATTTAAAAACGGATTTTTGGAAGAAGTTCATTAATGTTCTTGAAAGAAATAGTAATCTGGAATTCTTGATGAAGATTTGATACATACAAAGCCCTTGAATGATGAATTATTGGTTTTAGAACGTTATTAATGTTGTAGGATGGTTATATGATGATGTTATAACGTTATATTAGAGATTCATGCATTAAAAGTATATTTTGGGTTGTTTTGAAAACTGCAAAACGAAGCAGTCCGTAACCATACCTGGTGCAATCGATCGATCGACATTCATCAGTCGATCGATCGACCACCATAGATCGATCGAAGGAAAAGGTCGATCGATCGACCTTCCCTGAATGAGTAAAGTTTTTCCCTATTTAGATTTTAATAATGTTAACCCTTGATTAATATTGTTGGAGACCATATGAATACCCTTAACCTTAAGGAGGACCAGTAGGCTTGGTTATGAGATTTGGACCTTAATTAGAATTCAATTTGAGGAATTATTCTAAAACTAATGAAATTCGATAAGTGAGTAAATATTTGGGTTAATAGTGTAAATTTGAATACTTTGATGAAATGAGGATTGGGGCAGAAGTAAGGACCTTAGAATCAAAGATGTTATACGTGGGAATAATAGGAACTTAATAATCTATTTTAGATAGGTTTGAAGTATAAGAAACTACGACGTGAGACGTGTCGACAGTTTAACTTTTATATTATCGGGAGACGTAAAATATACAAATTTGGAATAATGGTATAAATATGTAGAGTACACCTTTATTAATATTGAATTATCTAAGATGTGCGAATGCTTAGTATATGATTTTTATATATATGACATACCTACCATACTTGCTATCACGGGAGGTTACGTTCGCTTAGGGCCTTCTTATCCTTGTGTTGCCCGGATTTAGATTGGTACCTCGAGGACATAGTTCAAGAGAACGACTTATTTGTGAGTTAATAAGCCAGCTGACTATGGAGCATAGGTATGTACGTGACCATGGATATGTTGAATTATGTTCGCCTCCATTTTTGTGTGTGGTGTTTATTCCAACAATTCCTGAGAGATTCGGAATTTGTAATCCTTATGTACGTGATGTACCGGGATGGATAGAAGAGTATGTGTGCACCGCAGCTTAGCCTTTGGGTGCTTGTATAGTATATTTATGATGTGAATAATATACGGTTAAATGATAAGGAAATTGCTATGTTAATTGTGGGTATAGTAATTGTAATATTATGAAAAGATAAAAGGGAACATGTATCAATAAATGGTTTTGTTAATAATTGGGAATCCGAGAATTAAAGTAGAACTCTCTATTTAATTGTAAAGGTTGGAAATTAAATGTGAACCGAGTAGGAGTGTTAGAAACTCTTTGAAATTTGATAGTCATGAGAAAACACATGAATGGGTACAGGAACGTTAGGAGTGCACAGTTAGACGAGAGGTGAGCATTTCATGTGAGAGCACGTCCTAACATGTATCTTGCATTCCTTGTTTTAATTATTATTAAAGCACTTGCTATTTTTAAAATACTCTCCACATTCGGGCTCTGACCCGTTTGCTTTCAAATCTATCTTTTTGTAAAAACCATTTTAGGTGCCCAGCCACAAGGTCACCATGCTTAGGATCCTCATTCAGGTGATGAGCTGTAGCGGTTTGTGGGAGTTACAGGACATTGATTATAGACGCTTCATCTATCTTGACTCTATACTCACTATTTATCAGTTGTAGGGAATGTCGCCCATTTCTTTTAGAGGCATTTCATTTATTTCAGTTATTCAGAATTCGGGCATGTACTTAATTCAGAATTCAGACTTGTCTTATTATTTTTAGTTGTGGGATTGTTGTGAGGAGTTTTCCTCCGGACTTATTACTATTGTTGGTTATTTCATTACTTCGTTATGGTGAATGGTTTTATGTTGTACTTCCATTATTCTTTTTGCATGTTAATCAGATAACTTAAAATTTGGCAACTTACTTTTTAAATACTAGGTGGTTAGTAATCTTTAAAATGTTTTCGACAGTGATGCTATTAACTGAATCAACTTGACATTTTTTATTGATTTAATAAAGGAGTAGCTACCCGGTATTTAATTAGTCGGCGTGTCACAAACAAATCCACCATAACCAAAACACTTAATTTCATCCTTTACCTTTCTTCTTTTTAAAATTTCTTGTTATATTTTTTAGAACTTCCTAAACCGTTTCATAAGCAAAGAAATATCGCCATTTAAACTTTCACAAGACATACTTTCACTTTCTTTCACACTCTCTTCTCACTATATTTAAACATAAAAGATAAGTATTTCTTGGGTTTCACATTTGGATCATTCTCTCGATCACAAATTTGGAGGGACCTTACAAGCTCTTTTAGGCTACAAGTGTTGGCATACTTAATCTCATTAAAAATAGCAACCTTAGTCTTGAAATGACTGGTAAGTTCCTCAAAAAATTCTTCACAACCTTATTCTTTGGAATTATCTATCCAAGGTTAAATAAGTCATTAACCACTTTAATTAAATGAGTATAGTATCGATCAAACGTTTAATCTTCTCTCTTCCTCATTACTTCAAATGTAGTCATAATTTTTTTTATAACTTATCTCTTTTCACACTAAAAGTTCCTATATGAGTAATCTTATAAATATCCCAAGCTTATTTATTCGTTTTTCAATTGAGTATCCAGTCGTATTCTTGTGTGATAACGTAGGCAAATAAGGCATTCAAAGCAATTTAATTATAATTACAAGATAAAAAAATCAGTTTTGGGGCAATTTTCTCGTGGTTTGTCTGATCTCACTCCTCCTACATCAATATTTGGGTATCATATCCATCCTCTATGCTCATCCACACTATTTCATGTTTATATTTGAAATGATATTTCATTTTCACCTTCCAATGGACATAATTCTTTCCATCAAAATGAGGTGGTTTATTCGTAGAACCTTTATATCTCAAATTATCCATCTTCAAAAAAATTAAGATCTAATCACCAAAAAGGCAAGATCTAGGAAAACACAACACGAGCCTACACTATCACGTGAATGCTAACAAAACATCATCGACTCTGATTTTAATTAAGGGTTTAGTGCAAGTGTGTTAATGCAAATAAACCTATAGATGGTTAATAGGTTTCTTAACAAAGTAGCCCAATTTTAACTTATTTTAATTTTCCTTTCAATTTTAACAAACCTAGAATAACACAAAACTAGGTAAGATGATGAGAAACATTTATATTTACAACAACTTCAAGATGGGTAACAACACTAAGGGCGACCCCGCTTACATAAAGCACCCCTTATTAAGAAATTATTCATTAGCAAGATGAAATATTCCTTAGCATATGACCAAGAAGTTAATCAACTGGCGATTGAGCTTCCTCTTCTTGAAGGAAATGGAGAAAAAGGAAACGAAGTTACTGAAATCTAGGGGCAGATCACTCGTAGTACCCTAGATGTTAGGGTTTTTATATATTTTATGCAGTTCATTTGGCCATCTTTATAGGCCTTAAGCCATTTTTCTTATTAATGAAAAGTTCCATTACATTTCCTACCTTTTTTGTCCATCTTGTATGAATGTTTTAAGGTCTTTATTAATGTAATTAGTGGAGTTTAGGTCTTTTATTGACTACAATAAATTTCAAAATTTAATTAGTAAGTTAATATTCATAAATAACTTGATCTATAATCGGTGAAGGGTAGGTATGTAGTCAATTCGACTGAATTTAATAAATGAGTTAACATTCATATTTAACTTGATCTATAATTGGTGTAGGGTAGGTTTGTGACCAACTCCAATGACTTGTGAAATTTAATCAATAAGTTAACCTTCATATTTAACTTGATCTTTTATCGGTAGAGGGTAGGTGTGTGACCGACTCCACAAACCTGTGAAATTTAATCAATAAGTTAATATGGATACTTAACTTAACCTATAATCGGTGGAGGGTATGTTGGTGACCAACTTCCTTGATTTGTGCAATTTAATCAGTAAATTAACATTCATATTTAACTTTATCTCCTACCACCTGATTTCATGGGGATTTATGCTTATTCTAGGACAACTAACCCACAATTGGGTTATGGTACAATTTTCAGGTGGATTATTGCATGTTTTAGGTAAAATGACTTATTCTAAGTCATACCATTTGTTCTTAGGTGGGCTTATGCCTATTTTAAACTGATCAATCCAAATTTGGGTTGTACCACTATTTACAGGTGGGCTTATGATTGTTCAAGGAAAATTTGACTTATTCTAAGTCATACCACCGTTTCTTAGGTGAGTTTATGCCTATTATAGGACGACTAACCCAAAATTGGGTTGTACTATCATTTTTTGGTGGATTTTGTCAAAACCATGGGCACCTCGATTTGTAATTGGGGCTCAAAGTTATTGTCCATCAAACTCCGCCAGAGTCTAAAAGGGGTGTAAATAAACATCATTAAAAAGGGCCAAAATTAATATGATAAACACATATGCCTATAAATATATGGGGGTGAAAATATAAATTCCTTAAAAGTCAAACCAAAACCAAAATTGCATGACTTAACCTCATCAACTTCACGATCAATGGCCATCAACCGTACAGTTGATCCCAATGAACCCACGCTTCAAGATCTATTTCTAATCATTATGGTCTCATAAGATGAATTGCATGGTTGATCAATAAATACAACTGTTCCCCCTAAAGGATCCAGACCTACACGCATATTGGTTTAACCCCATTAACCTTACATGTGTCACTAACTAAACCATCAACCGTACGGTTGATAGGACTGGCCTGACACCTTTATATACAAGCATTGTCACATTGAATATGGATACCGAAACCCAACATTGATTCATTTTTATAACTTTATCCAACCTCGAGTATCTAAGAATCTTGAGTTCTGTTCGAAATCCCAAGCGAAGTCTTGACTTTTTTAAAAGTTACTTCCTCCAACAAATAGAGTCAAACCTCTACATGCACCTCGAAAAAGTCATCTCTTCCAAAACAAAGCACTGCATAAAATGGTACCACATCATAAGGGACACTCCCTTGGGAAAAACTCATCTCACGCTACAAGGGTAAATAAACTCTACTAAAAATTGGGTTTAATATCATAAATACAAAATGTGATTTAGAACTATAGTTATCTATCTAAATCTATTAGACCGACCCTAGTTAGGAGACTGAGTATTCACTTTATAGCATTTTTATTTTAAAGCCTGGTTTTTACCCAACACCTCTTTTTGTTTAGCTAGACAACATACCCATATGTTAAATAAATTCTAATTAAAATCAGTACGACTAAGTACGACACGAAAAGCATACTTTTCAAGACTATTCTCAGAAAAGTGTCGGTGAACCAAGTTACTTTGAAACTTTGCTAAAACCAAAGTCTAAAATTGAAATACTCTTCACTACTTCTCCGATTGAAGATTCTCGGCTCAACAGCGGCACCCACAAATCTATGTTTTCCTGGAATACTTATCAAACATATGTCTTTGATTACGTATTTTTAATATATGAATATTTAACTCCAACTCATAACAAAAATCCAATATAAGGATTAGGATCCATAAATTCCATAATGTTGTATATTGTATACCCGGTATCCTATTACGTAAACCCGTAAATATGCTCCATTTGTTGGAACTACATTGGCTCTAATCCTAAAATATCTTGGGTATGTAAGCGCAATATCGAGATGCACTCATGAGCCCAAACATCATAATACTAATATTGGCATATATCTATTAGTGGTGCCTTCGTCTCTAGTTCAAAACCCATTTTTCATACAATGTAATCATCTCTATCATTTCGTATTAGTCTGAGGACCTACGACATCTTCGGGATTTTAGAACTTTCGATAAGGGATACATAAATCTCTTACTAATCCATGACCCTTTAAGCACCAACTTTTCTACTAAAATTTATGCCATGATGGTCACGATTTTGAATCATGACCCACCCATGACCAATACCAATGAATTATGGTCGCGATTACGAATTGTGACCCCCAACCCTAGTTCAAAATGGTCACATTTAATTGGTCACGATCCACAATTGTGACCATTTCTCAATATTTAAGTGGTCACATTATGGGTTATGGTCTAGAACCATGACCAAGTTTTAGTGTTTGATTGACCATAATATGAGTCACGATTATGGACCGTGACCGTTTTAAATCTATAATTTGATATCAGATTCAACCATTGATTATATTTCTCCCTAAAACTCTTTCTAAACCTCTCTCCATATCTCCACCGACGATCTCAACCTCTCTCCACCAGCGACATCCATCTCTCTCCACCGACGACCTCCACCAAGCCCCCTCTCTCTCTCTCTCTCTCCACCGACATACAAGGGTACATCTCTCCCTCTATCTCTCTCACTCTCGCTATATACATTTTAGTGTGTGTGTGTGTGTGTGTGTTTCAATGTGTCCGTGTGTTTCAGTGCGCGTGTGTGGTGTTTGAATGTGTGTGTGTGTGTGTGTGTTATAATGTGTGTGTGTGTGTGTGTGTATATATATATATATATATATATAATTGTGGAATTGAAGTGCAAGTAATGCACGAAATTGTTTGGAGCTCAAACTGAGTCGAAGTTTGAAATGTTTGAAATGCGCAAAATTGTCCCGGAGCTCAAAATATTTTTAAAAATATTTCATTAAGTATAATAAATTCAAGTTGAGTCAAAGTTTAAAATGTATGAAAAATAATTGTTAAAAAAACCTCAAGTTAGTTAAATTTTTTATATATATACACGTTTAAACATCAAAATTTTGAATATAGAAATCCTTATATATATACATATGTGTGTGTGTGTGACTATTCTCACATGTTTTTTTTATTTAAATATGGACCTATTTATTCTTAGAAGTTGTATATGAAACCCTTGATGTAAAATTGACTTATTAAGGTTAGACTTGTTATTGGATTTATAATAATTGGAACATATATTGAGTAATTGAGATATAGTTAAAAGTTTAATTAAAATATGAGAAAGTTCATGTTACGTATAGTTATTTCTATAATTTTATGAGTAATAGCCTTGATACTAAATACTTGATTGATGAAACTCTAAGTATGGAAATGTAAAATTGTTGCCATGAGAAGATTTTATGTTTGAATACCCCATGATATTATGTTTTTGGAATTAAAATATTATGTTCTTGTTAAATTATATTCTTGGAATTGAGAAATGGACTAATTATGTAAGGCACTTTATTCCTTAAGGGAATCAATCAAGTAGATGAATTAGAAGGAGTATGGGATAAACTTGTGTTGGATTGTTGGGTTGATGGGTGTTGTGGCTTATGTTGAATGATAATGGTTGGATACAGATGATGGATACTTAAAATGTTCACTCTATTTATTTATTATAATAAACCTTTAACTAATTATTTATCTTAACGACTACCCTATCTTAACGACTACACACACACACACACACACACACACACACACACAAATGCACTGATACACATACACATCCATACACACATACATATAAACTCACACGCACACATATATACATTAAATGTTTAGAATAAAGTCATTTTGTTAAGTTGTTGTGTTCGTGATCACCTCTTTCTTAAACGGTTGTTGTTTGGGTGAACATAAATTGGTGGAATGACTTGCACAATTCGTGGATAGATAGTAATTTTAGATTTAATTAACTTTAAATAAGATTAAATTGGACTTGTTTTGTATGATTAATCGGATGGAAAACCATAATTAATTTAGGATTAATTAGATTCATTATCTCTACAACTCATATTCACACCCTTATATATATTTTCTCAGAAAAATGAGTCACTGCAGTAATTAATTCCAACAAGAGTACGAGAGGGTACAATTTGACCTCATTAAAATATTTTTCATTAGTGCACGCCATGTAGAGGGAACTCCTATTTATAAGTATGAAAATAGAAAAGTTGAACAATTTAATTTCCTTACAAATCATGGAGTTGATCTCTCACAAGAGTAGCTCTTCATTCACATTCTGTTTTTCTTGCTAGAATAATGGGATAAGGAAGTAGACAATATATTTTGCCTACATAATACCTTCAGGGAACTGATGTTGGTGACACTATTAGAAAAGGTTGAAAAAATATTCATCCATCGTGGATATAACTCCGTAAAGATAGCATCACTCATATTGTTAAACTTGACGCGATTAAGAACGTGTCTCAAAAGTGCGTACTCTCTAGGCTCAAGTGCAAGCCTTTCGCATTAGTAATAAACCCGATAAGTCGGGATCGTATCCATAGGGAAATAGGACAACGGAGTTGTAACGACATTTGACAGATGAATGAATCTTAACTCTGACTCTAAAGAAAAAGGAAAAGATGATTGGTTTTAGGAACTGACTACAACTAAATGCAATTTTTGAAAATATTTATTTAATGCACTAAAGTATGAATGGAATGCAACTATTCTAAATTATCTAAATTACTGATAATGATTGAACTGAAACTTGAACTATATGATGAAAGAAATAGGACGGGAATACAATCCCTCAACCCTAGTGTATTGCTGGTATAAAAATAATCGTAAATTTAAATGATTAATTAGACCCAGGATTTAGTACTCCCAAGCATTACGTATATGAGGTTCAAGCCCGTACCATACTTAATTAGAGGACGAGTAAATCGGTATTACGATAGTAATACTCGCATTGCATTCTAAAGCATCCCGGTTACCCTGAAGCAAACGAGATCCAAAGATCTATAATGGTTGTGATGCTATGCAATAAGGTCGTAATAACCCATTAAATTTAGAGGATTAATTTTATACACATGCAACTACCACATCATGTCGAGTTCATGTGTCCCGACCTTTAAAAACTTAGCCTAATATGATGAAATTAATGAAAAATATTGTTGAATTGCAGGAAATCATGATTAAACTAAAAGAGAATTGTAGAATGATGTAAAAGGAAGATTAGACAACAATAATTAATCAATTAACTCACCAAAGCACTTAAATTATCAACTAAAATTATTTGTAATCACAAAAACCTGAATAAACTTCAATCTTGGAATGAAAAATTGCAATCTATCTTCAAACTAGGGTTTTACTGAAAAAGAATGGAAAATTAGATAAATTCTTCATTCTTAAAATGATAATAACTCGGGTTTAAATACCCTACAAGGTTCCAAGGGTTTTAGCTGAACTAGGACTCTCCATTAGAGGAGGAGTAAAAAATAAAAATTCGATAGTCGGACCAGTCCGGTCCTCCTTCGGTTCGGTCTGGCTGGAATCCGGATTGGTTCATTTATTTCTTGGTCGGATCGATCCGGTACGGATCGATTCATTTATTTTCCTTCAGCATTGATCCGTATTCGGCCCGGGGTCCTCTGGAAATTTGCATTTCGGATCGGTTCGAATTTCCTTTGACTTTTTCTTCAAGCTTTGACTGCTCATAACTTTCACACTGGGACTCCGATTGAGGTGACATTTCTTCCTATGTACTCGTGATTGAAAGTTTTTCAACTTTTCTTGAGATGCCTTATCCGAATTCCGGGTAAAAATTATGACTTTGCCCTTTTAATTTTTCTTTCTTTTCTTTCTCAATTCTTCCGATTTCTTTCTTTATTTATTGACATTGAATACCTGTAAAATTAGTACGAAATACCAGAAACTCGGTGTACTTGTTATAATAAGTCAGTAGCAAGATTATGAGATAAAATCAAATCGATTACGTTGTTCGAGGTGTTAAATGTAACTAACTTAAAGGGATAAATTTAGAAGAATTTATGCCTAATCACATATGCATAGTAAAAATGATCTTGCAAATAAGTTGAAGAATAAAGGATCACGAGTTCATAGAAGAAAGGGTTTCGAGTTCATGTCATGGACCTTCATACATCAATCACAGAAACGCTTTCGCCCAGTTGGTCGCGAGCAAAATTTCCTAGATTTTAAAAGAGTAATATTGATTGGATGGAAATCAAGTACATCGAGCATGTTTTAAAATTTTTTGAAAAGCTATATACATATATATAGTAGTAAACATGACTTTCTTACTTACGTCACTATTTTTTTAATTGTGGGAAATGTCGAACAAAAATGGAAATAATCAACCAAATAGAGAAACACTGCCAACTGGGCGCTCTTCTACACCCCAACCACAATTCTCATATCCTCTGAATTATCAAAACTCCATTCCACTGGAGATTCAATCTACCACTCCATATCTGAATCATCAACCTCAAGAAACCCCTGTTAATCCAACACCCCAACCTTCTACTACCGAGGAATCCCAAGTAAACCCTAAGAATCCCATTAGTTTCTCCTTAGGCGGGAATAATCGAACTAGTAATAAACCTGACCTTTAGCTTTTTAGAATCCATTGTCTATCTCTCAAAAAGATGACTATGGGAACCGGGGGCACAAAAAATTGGAATAAGGCTAATCCTTCCATAAAGGATGACGTGTGGCAGCAACTTGATAGGTCATTTTCATTCCCAGCCCGCTTGAAGGCAATTTTTCATTCCCGAGTAGCTAATCAATTGAATACCTGTTGGAAGAAACTTCGAAAGAATTTTTTTCCTAAGGGGACAATGAATTATGATATTTTAAGGTTGAAATATAGAGTTCCCTAAAATCTTGAAACGCCCACTCACCAATGGAATGACTTCTTAATGCATGAGGCTGGAGAGGGAAAACTGACTGAGAGGGAGCAAAATAAACTGAACAGGTCAAAAAAAGTTAATGTTCACAAACTTGGGGCAAAATATTATAATGATATGAAGGGTGAATGGTTAGAACGGGACAAGGGTATTCCAAAAGAAGGCAAAAAACTAATCGGGTAAACTTGTACTTACATGCCCTACGGGAAAAAAAAACTAATAAATTCTCAAATGAATTGGCTCCGACTTGGGTGAGTTTGAATTTGGTTATCATATATATACACATTATAATAAAATATTATTAAAATCATAGTCCTGAATATAATATTATATTATAGGAAAAGATTGAAGTCATGTCGAGCAGTCAGTTCGAGTGAAGCCCCTGTGACATTTAAACAAATGCCCTAACCAAGGTACTTGGTGTTGATACCAAAATCTACCATCTTACATGGACCAATTACATGCCAACACATGTCATACTGTATGGCAAAAGTCTAAGTCAGCATGATAGAAAATCCCGACCAACCAGGAAGCCCGATTCCTGCGGGTGCTTTCACTTTAACAACTTTTGAGAAAAAGATCCTCCTAGACACGTTGTTCAACTTAAGACTTCGAATGGTTATTTTGGTAATTTGTTCATGGATATAAGCTACCAAACAAATGACACAAAACAATGAAAGTCTCAAGACTAGGACATCATCATTCAATTAATCCCTTTGTTTCTTAGGCATTGCTTTTCTGAGCTAAAATATCTCCGTAGGGAAATTATACGAATTATTTTGTGCTTCACCTTACTGTGTGAAAAATGGAAAATGAGACGCACATAAAGGCTATGAAATCCAATTTAACTGAGGAGATTTGTGTATTGGAAAAATATTTTCCTTCGTCATTCTTTGACATCATCATCCACCTGTTTATGTGTTTATGCATTGAGGCTTTGTTGTGTGGACCCGTCAGGTTTCACCGGATGTATCCTTTAGAGCGGTTGACAAAACCTTTAAACATTTCTTTAAAAATTCATGGTATATTGGAGGGTCAATTATGAAAGAATAAATAATAACATAACCATCGTGGTACGCCCGAGAACTTATATCGGAACAAGGTCTTAGGAGGTTCAATCCTCGTGGAAAACGAGTGATCTAGGAACATGATGAGTTTGAGGATTATATTCTCAAACTCTATTGGGAACCCTAAAGAGTCGAGACATACCAATATGCAATACGGGCAAGCGCCTCATTATGTTTTTGAATCTCAAAATAAAGTCGAAGATTGGAGAAAGTAAGTTACTACGTATATAACTTATTTTTATTTGATTAATTATATTCTCTATATGACCATTTAAAACCTACAATTTCATGAACTTGTTTAGGAAGTATGCGCGCGAGATGGCCAGATATCAAAAGAAAAGTGATTTTAGGGAAAATTTATCAAAAGAGGTAATTCTAACCTCTTCTGTTGTGGATATTTATGTATGTATTGTAAAATATGGCCTAGTACAAATCCATTAAAAATGCAGCTTTTAAAGAAAGGCGAGGTGTCTTCAAGGCTTTCACGCCCTGCCAAAGGTTGTAGTTTATGTGCAAAGGAATTTAAAAAAATCCACGTCAATGGTTTTGATATTTCCTCATACCCGTGGGAGGAATAACTATTAATGAAAAACATCAAAATATCAATTTCTGCCTTGACTTCTTGTGTATCTAGTAAAAGCGATAAAAATCCAAGGGGCACGATGTTGACCTATTATGAGATTGTCCAATAATTGATGGAACTAGATTACTTAAACTTCAAAGAAATTTTCTTTTATTGTGATTGGGTGGAGGACACAACAAATGGTTGTAAATTTGATATTCCCTCAAAACTTGTAATGGTAGATTTATCCAAGATTAAGAGTAAAAATTGCTTGATTGACGAACCTTTTATTTGTGCCTTTCAAACTGTTAAAAAGGTATTCTAATTTAAGTGCATAAACGACGATAACTATTTTGTTATTATGCATGCACCGAAGGGTTTGACTACTCAAGCAGACGCATTAAAGGTCCCTATAGAGTTCCAGTCCACTCTTGATGAGAATCCTAATTTAATAGTTCTTTTAGTTGATTTGGATGAAGATTGAGTTTCAAAACATTATATTATTATCATCTAGTTGAGTCTCGTATGATAACCCTATTTTTATTGTATGTATTGGAACAATCCTCATATTTAATTACATTTGTGTATTTTATACTCATATATTTAGTTCTCTAACACTTGCTTCCCTATCACTCACATATTTCAAAACATATTAATGTAGATCTTCTTTAGTTTTGAATGTGACACTGATAACTAACCGCCAATTTGAGATAACCACATAAATGGTCATGAATTCTATTGATATTCCATATGTGTGTAGTTTCCTCGATTGGTGGTTTGTATTATGTGATGTTCATCGAGACACAAGGCATATAAGTCTCTTATTGGTAACCCTAATTCCATTTTCTTATATTCTCCAATCAGTAATCTTAATTTGTTTCATGTTATTTTTCCATTTTTAGCTTGTATTACTAATCCCACTCTTTTTATTATCATATATACATTCACATATATTTTTACAAATAAAAAACCCCAAAAAGGGGGACTATACCACAATTCCAAATTTTGAATGTTCTCGTAACTTTCTATACTTTCAACACATTTGACATATATTGTCATAAATTAAAAGGGATATCGTAGATTCAGATTATGGGTTAAACCCTAACCTTATTCATCTTATGAAATACATGGACTTTGATGCCATTTTTTTATTATGTAGGATTTTTGAAGTTATTTTGGAATTTAAATCCTTTGTTACTTACCATATAGAACATTTTGAAGTCTCATTTGCAGGCCTAGTTGGAGAAGGAACATTTTGAAGTCTTATTTTGTGGAAGGAAAAATCACTGTATTGGATTTCGATTAGGATATTGCCATGTTATTATCATTGTGGGGACTAATTTATTCATTAGTCCCACTTGCGTAGCCGACCAGCCCAACACGAAACATGGACTTCCTGGCCAAATCCATATATCAGATTTCTAGACGTTCATTTAACATGTACTTAAATACATATTGATAGGCTTAAATTGGTTACCAACAATCTCTGAGAGATATTCAAGAATACCTTACGAGCTATCCACAAGCTAAATGAATTACTTGAACAATTCAATAACTTATTTGTGACAACTATAAATGTAAACCCCCACCCCGGGGAAAAGAGGATGTAATTTTGATTACTTGAGAGAAACTAATAAAGAATAGTGAACACTCCGTGGACGTAAGCATGCTACCGAACCACATACATCTTCTGTTGTGTGTGATCATCCTTATTCTCTACACTTACATACATTTTGTGATTGTTTGTTGTGATAGTTTTATACTCACAATTGGCACCATCTGTGGTAAATGATTCTTTTTACCTACCAAAGCAATCATAAAAGAAAGCACACGATGTCTCGCCACAGCAGCAACTTATCTGAAGTTCACAACGTACATGCTGACCTAATTTCACCCAGGGTCAGATCCGATATTTTTCAATAAAACCCTAAGGTCTTTCAGACTTCCATGTTGGTCGATGCATATAAAGCCTGACTTCAACAGTAGGAGGAGGCAACACACCTCAAAATGGAAGAGAATTCTCACCCATAAAGACGATGACCATAAAAGAGATGGCATAAGAAGCTTGGTCTGGAGAGAGATGGAATAACACCCAGAAAATCAAGGGGCTAGGTCTACTAAGAGCTGACCAGGAGAGGTCTCAACACGCAGATAAAATCTATTTTTTTAAGAGCTATCAAAGAAGAAGAGACCCCAAAGAAGTTTCTTGTTCCCAGTTTTAAGATATACGATGGAAAAACTGACCCCATAGACCATGTCAGGCAGTATAGGCAGACGATATCCATGTGGAGCCATAATGACTCCCTCATGTGTCATATATTCCCTTATAGCCTACATAATGTAGCTCATAAGTGGTTTGAGAGACTACCACACAAATCCGTCAAGAGCTTCAAGGCCCTCGTTGAGGCCTTCACTGCTCGCTTCATAAGCATCAATTCTCATCCAAAGAGGATGGACTCACTGCTCATGATGAATAAGAAGCCACATGAGACTCTTGGTGAGTATGCTAAGTGGTATTAAAAAGTTTTCAACAAAGTAGAGGATTACTCGAAGCAGATTACTGTGGCATCCTTCAAGATTGGTCTGCTGACCACATCTATATTGCACCAGTCCCTCACCAAGAAGGAGGCTAACACCATCGAATACCTCATGGTGAGTATTGAAAAATACACCAAGGTTAAGGACATGATTCATTCTAGTCCTAAGGAAACTGGTTGGGTTAAAGACAACGAGGAGACAAGACTGACACTTCCAAGAAGAAGAATAAGAATGGGGACAAGAACTGTTCGAAAAATGGAAACAAGGCTGACCCTTTAAAAGCCTTTCAGGATATTATCACAATCTTTAAGGAACCAAACTATAAGATTCTAGGGAAGATAAAAAACCAACCATTTTTGAAGTGGCCCAAGAAGATAGGTGAAGACCCTAAGAAGAGGAATAATGCGTTGCGATGTGCATTTCATAAGGAATATGACCACATAACAGAGAGATACAAAGCTTTGAAGTCCCATCTGAAGGAGCTAACCCAGGCTGGGCATTTGAACGAATACATAGATAAAAAGGCTGATAAGGTCACAGTGAATTGTGACCAAAAACCGACTAACATCCTTAATAATGAAATGGGACAGGAGTTTGCAGTAATCCATGGAGCCTCCAACCTTAAGCAGATCCAATAAAATGTTGTTAGCATAGAGATGAAGAAGATAACGAAAACCTTAAAGGCCTTCTATACTAACCCCGCAAAGAGCCAAGTTGAAAAGTGTCGGTGACCAGAGGACGTCAATTATAATAAGCACGTCGTCTTCACAGAGGAAGACCTGATTGGGTTAAGGACCCCTCATCATGGTGCCCTCGTGATCACCCTTAGGATTATAAACTTGGACGTTAATAAGCTTCTGGTAGATCAATGGAGCTTATCTTAGGTTAAAACTCAACCTAGACGACCTCAAGAAGGCAACTATTTCGTTGGTTGGATTCGTGGGAAAGATTATAATACCGTTAAGGAAGATAGTCCTGCCAGTGAGGGCATAAAATATTTAAAGAATGATTGAGTTCCTGGTGGTGGATATTAATTCTTCTAACCATGCCATTTTGGGCAGTGGATGGCTTCATGTTATGAAGGTCGTGCCATTGACCTACCACCAAAAACTTAAATATGTTACTAATCGGGGAGTAGAGGAGCTTCGTGTCAACTATGCCACTGCCAGAAAGGGCTTCATCCCTGCCATCCGACCTTGAAAAAAAGGTAAAAAGGAAAGAGAATTTGTCCCGAAGGGAGTCCAAGATGGGGTTACCCCTTCCAAATAGAACCTACGGTATGGCAGACTAGGGGTGGAGGAGACCAGGGTCCACCCCACTGATAGGGTCATTAAAAACCTAGAAGAGGTTATATTTGATGTTAACCTGTCGTAAAGAAAGTTTCGGATTGGGACAACACTTGTTGATCAAGAAAAGAAGGAGGTGATCACTTTTCTGATGAGCAACTTGGATGCATTCTCTTGGGATCCCTACGACCTTCTAAGTACTGATCCCGACGTAGCTTGCCACCATCTTCATGTGGACCTAAAATTTAGGCCAATTACTCAAAAGGTGCATCGAACAGTATTAGAGAAGGATAAAGCGGTGGAGAATGAAGTAGGGAAGCTCCTAGATGTCGGGTCCATCAAAGTTCAATTCCCTAAGTGGATCTCAAATCCATTGATATTTCGAAAGAGAAATGATAGCTTGAAGGTTTTCATCAACTTAATTGACCTTAACAGAGCATACCCCGAAGATAATTTACATCTGCTAAAGGTTGATCAGCTGATGAACACCATGGTGGAACATAAATGAATAAGGTTCTTGGATGCCTATTTAGTGTACCATCAGATCCCACTGTTCGGCCCTGACTAGGATAAGACACCATTCATTACCCTAGTGGGGCTTAACTGTTATTAGGTCATATCATTAAGCCTCAAGAATGCAGGAGCCATTTACCATAGGCTGGTCACTAAATTGTTTAATCAGTATATGGGAGATACAATGGAGGTCAATATTGATGACATATTTGTCAAGAGCAAACACAAGGGCAAACACCTCAGGAACCCGACCGACACTTTCAAAATCCTCAAGAAATTCCAAATGAAGCTCAATACGAGAAAATTCTCATTCAATGTCCCGTTAGGAGAGTTTCTGAGTTATCTGGTCAGGAAGAGAAGAATTGAAGCCAATTCGAACCAAATTGATGATATCAATAGGGTCCAGGCACAAAAGTCATTGTGTGATATTTAAAATCTTACTGTGATGCTCGAAGCACTCAACCACTTCACCTCCGAGTTATCAGAGCGATGCTGACCATTGATTTAACTCTTTAAGAAGGATAAGGGCCTCACCTGGGAAGATGACTGTTCTAAAGCCCAAGATGAGATCAAGTCTTATCTTAACAAACTACCATTTCCATCAATCCTTGATGATGGATATCCTTTGTATCTCTACCTCACAGTATTAACTCATACAGTTAGCTCAACTTTTGTGTGTGAGAAAGAGGAAATACAGTGCCCCATTTATTATGCCAGCAAGACACTTATGGATGCCAAGCAGCGATACTTTCCACTAGAGAAGTTATCTTACGATCTGGTGATTGCCTCGAGGAAGCTCAAGCAGTATTTAAAAGCCCATTCAGTGATCGTGATCACCTTGTTCCCCCTCAAAGATATACTTTGGAAAGACAACCTCTCTAGACTATTCCCAAAATTGTCAGCCATACTCGAAAGGTTTAATATTCACTTTCAGCTAAGTACAACGATTAAAGTGTATATCCCCGTTTATTTCATCACAAAATTCATGAGAAATAGGTCAACTAACCAACAACTTGCGGAACAACCATGGAACAAGGAAGCACAGTCCAAGGATTGGACCCTATACATTGATGGAGCCCCTAATTCCAAAGGGGAAGGAGTTGGAGTCATCCTCTTCACACCTGAGGACGTTGTCAGCAAATTTGAATCTTCCAATAATGAAGTCGAATACGAAGCACTAATAGCTGGCCTAAGTATGGCACGATTGGTGGGGGCTAAGTGGCTCAACGTGCTCGGCGATTCCAAGATGGTATCTAACCAAGTGAATAGAGTTTAAATGTAACAGATAACAAGATGAACACCTACCTTTTTGTGGTTCGCAAGCTTATGGCAGAATTCTAATAAGTCCACATTCAATAGTTCTCCCAGGGGCTAAATAGTTATGTTGACGCCTTAGCAGCCCTAAGCTCAGATATGGACTCTGACCTCAAAAGAACAATTGAAGTTGAGTTCCTCGCCCATCCCAGTATTGACAAAACGGTGGTCATCGAACAGATTCTCACCATAAATAAAGGTCCTAACTGGATGGACCTGATCACTACCTACTTGCAAAATGATACGCAACCAGATGATAAGAAATTGGCTCACTAAGTGAGGGTAAAGGATGATCGCTTCTCTCTTGATCCTGGAGGGAAACTCTACAAAAGGTCCTTCACAAGTCCTTACTTCTAGTGCGTCCACCCGTAACATACCGAGCAAGTTCTCCATGAGATTCATGGCGGTATTTTTGGGAGTCACGTAGAAAGAAGATATCTTTCATTATGAGCAATTAAAGAAGGCTACTGGTGGCCACGCATGCAGAAATATACAAGTTTTTATTTCAAAAGTGTGATAAATTCCATAAGTTCTCTCCTATGGTCCATCAACCAGTTAATGATTTAAAATTTATGACCAATCGAGTTGGATATCGTGAGACCACTACCTACCGCACTTGGGAATCATAATTATCTATTGGCCGACACATATTATTTAACCCAATGGGTAGAGGCAAAACCACTAGTGAACATTAGAGACACTGACGTGATAAGGTTCTTCTGAAAAAGTGTTATATCACAGTTTGGGGTACTAAGGCCATTATCACCAATAACAGCACACAGTTCGAGAGTGGTTTTTCCTAGAGCTTCTCTGATGATCGTGGCATCAAGCATCACTTTAGCTCAGTAGTGTATCCCCAGATCAACAGTCAAGCAGAATTTTCTAACAAAATAATGCCCGATGGCCTGAAGAATAGGCTGGAAAGAGCATAGGGCACTTAGGTTGATGAGGTTTCCCGTGTCCTTTGGACCTATTGTACTACGCCCAGATGTCCTATTGGAGAAACACTCTTTTCACTTACATATGGAATGGAAGTTATCATCCCACTTAAATTCGATCTCCCTACCATGAGAACCAAATTGGTCGATTAAGGTCTAAACGATTATGCCTTACACATTAAACTTGACCCAGCGGACGAACAAAAAGAGTAAGCCATGATTAATCTGTCCACATACCAATAATAGCTACAAAACAGTACAATAAAAGGGTCAATTCGAGGAAGTTCCAGGTAGGAGACTACGTCTAAAGGAAAATCCTCGGTAGTTCCATAAGATTGTTAGATGGAAAACTCGAACCAAACTAGGAGGGGCCTTTCAAGGTGGTGAGGGACGATCTACGAGGAGCCTATCTCTTAGAAAATATGGCGGGCAGAGAGATACTAAGAGCATGGAATGAGGTTAACTTCAAGAAGTTATATGTTCAATCTTCTTCTATTGTAGCACATTTAGTCTATGAAAATTTACATTTCAAACTTATGTTGTTCGCTAGTTGGTGTTTTATGAATAAAGGCCTATTTTCTCTTATATCTTTATTATCTCAATTTTACATCTAGATTATCTTAGTATTATGCATCATTTCTAAGCAACAGGTACGATAATTGGGAAAACTCCATTCTCGAATTCTAAGCAGGATTTCACTTGATCACAGTAAGCTGCTCAGCTTATTTTAATCAAGGAACTTCCTCACATCGAACAAAATTCCACATGATTACAATAAGTTGTTCAACTTATTCTAGTTAAGGAATTTCCTAACATCGTGCAGGATTCGAGTTAATTACAAAAAGCTGTTAGGATTATGTCAATTAAAAGAATCCTCGGGTTTTTATCATTTTAAACACAAAGGACCTCACGAGTTGCCTAGGCAACAAGAAAATCCCTACAGGTCATCCTTAGGAAAAAATACAAATTAGGTTAGTCGCCAACTATGTTGGTCGATAGAAATCCAAAATGGGTGGATAGCCCATTAACTAGGTGCGTGTTTGCTATCATCTGTCCAATGCCTAAGGGAATGTGACGACATAAACTAAAGGGTAAAGGAGATGGAATGATACATGTTAAGGCATATTGGACTGGAAAAATGCAACAACGGTTAATATTATCTCCGTCAGTTGGCAAACACCCAAAATGCAAAACAGTTAATAATTAACTGCATTTATTCATCATAAGCCCAACAGTACAAAATACACATAGTGTTAATTACCAGGAAGAATTACAAAAAGTATATTACAAAAGCACGGACTATTTATGGTTGAAGAGCAAAAAATTCTTCTATTTTCATTCATCGACCATCATCTGGGTTGGGAGCATACTCATCCTCGCTAATAGTATCCACCTGAAGTCATTGAGAAGCTGATGATGGATAGCATTCAGAGGAACCCACTGCCCGTCATTCCCAAAGGGAGGTCGATGATACGCTAGGCATTCCAGCGGTACATATACCATAGCTGAGACTCTTTAGCTTCTTTTAGCACTTTGAGGGCATTCAACCACCCATGTTTATAAGAAACATCCTGATCGACTTTTAATTTGGAAGGTGCATTCTGCTAGCCTTCGTCATAACTAGCGGACCATGTAGCCTGAGGACCCACTATGAATAAATACTTCAACTTCTTTATGTCATCTTGCTGCCCGAATATGATGACATTCTTACTCTGGATATCTTCCTCCAACTCATAGACCTTTTTACTCAAGGCACCATTCTCTACCGAATTAATTCACCAACTTGACCTACATCCATGCTTAGTGTAAGTTAGGCCTTCAGGTTGGTTGCCTTTGTCCGTATCAAGAAGCCAATGTCCACCGTGTCTTGGAGGTCTTGTTTTAACTTAGTTACCATCTCATATTAGTCCTTATATGCATATGTTCTTTCCTTCAATGCTTTGTAAGCCTTTACTAATACCCCATGAGCTTGCTTGCTCACTCCTAGGCGAAGTAATTTTTCAAGATTCTTAAAGCAGGAAATTTCCTTATCAACAAAAGCAAACAATAACTATATAAATAATAAGTAAAAGGAAACGTTTTCTCTCATTGTTAATTAAAGAGGCAGTTCGAATCCATTACCATAAAGGAAAATCATAGTACAACATTTGAAAAAAAAGAGAAAGTATTAAATCTACTGATCTCCACTTGTGAAGTGCAACTGTGTGATAATTGATTAAATTCGCAACTTTCTATGTTGGCACACTTATTTAATTAGAGTCTATTTTTAAACCAAAGTAAATCAACCCCTAAACATGCATCTATGTGTATGCTCATGTCAAACCATAAATAAATAAAGCATGTGACACAAAGTTAAGGAAAAAACCCCTTTCGGGTAAAACCTTTTATTTATAGAACTTTAAAGAATTTACAAGACCATTGATTTACATACATCCTGATAATCTCCCACAGGTGTAATGCACGGTGTATTTGTCAAACCTCCAAAGCAACGACTAGAAATATTGACACAGAAATACCCGCAGATGTCGGTTCTGATGTCGTCGGATGGAACTTTCCCTTTCCAAGAGGGCAACAATGAAGAAGAAAATGACTTCTCCACAAGATGTGAACTTTATAAGGACTCCCTCCATAATAGCTCCCAGCTGTCGGTTGTAGAGTTTTCCCCACAAAGAATAAACCAAAGCAAAATATTTTCTTGGGTTCCACAAAACAATTCACATAAAAGTAATTGGGATTTTGTGAATTAAAAACAAAATATTTGAACCCTTAAAATTATTGGGGAAAAACTTTCGGCCAAAAGGTATTGAATTAAATCTGGGTAGATACACAAAAGTTTCAAAAGAATAAGACTCTAAAAAGTTAAAACCGTTCTCCATGTTTTTCAAGGCTGTCAGGACCCCTTTTTATACAAAATTTGAGTCGATTAAAGGATAAACATTACAACAGCGTGTCAGCCAAAAAGCAGGGTCGTTCGAACGAGAACCCCATCTCGCTTGAATGAGATTGCGTGTCTTTTGAACGACTATGCGCGACATCCCAATATCGTTTGAACAAGATGCTGATCTCGCGCGAACGAGATTGGCATCGAAATCGAGGTGCGTTAACTGTCAATAAAATTTTCTCAATACTATTCTTTTTCTACAACAGTTAACACCTTTTTAAAAACAAATATTTATAAAAACAATTTTTATAACAAAGCTTTTTAAAACACCTTTTAAAAATATTATAAAAACATTTTTATATAAAAGTTTTTTTTAAACACCTTTTAAAAATATCCCAACACTCTTAATATGAAATGTATATGAAACTTTAAAACAATATCTTACCAAAGTTCATATTGTTGGGCATGAATGTTGAAGGCACCTAGTAATTCGGATCCGTCTTTTGTAGATGCAATCTTCACAATTCTTCGACGACTTGTAGCTGCATACAACATAATTAATTGTAACGGACTTATTGAAAATATGTCCTTACAAATCTCCCCCTATGTCTATGCCGGTACATACATAAAAACATCTGAATTATCAAAAATCAAAATGCCTATAAAAATCTATCCTCCCAAGAATCCCAACATTGAAAAGGTAAAATTTGCAAGTTCACAAATTTTTCTTCAACATCAAAACTCTCAAAGCTTTTCTCATCAGGGTGAAACATATCAATCTTCAATTTTGTATTTACACACATGATATAAAGCAAAAACCTTCATGATCAAACGAGTTTGAAATGATATAGGAATAAAGCATTAATAATCAAATCTCCCCCAAAATGCAAAAACTTCCCCCATAACATGAAAATTTTTTCTACCCCTTTTTATGATGTCCCCAAATAAACAGATAAGAAGATAAAATTAAAACATGGAGTGTCACGATAAAATGCATAGCAAACAAAGATCAAGCTACGTGCATTCAAAGGTATGTCCCAAAAATCATACAAACAATTTTTGGATTTTTCAATTTTTCATACAAAAAATAAAATACCACTATGAAACATATGATACAAAAATCACACCGTGGATTTAAACTCAAACAACCAAGTCATGGAAATGGAATGAATGGGTGTGAACACATTCGATAGGTAAATCAACTCAATCAATCATATGTGCATGATGCATATGTGTACCCCTAACGAATGAACATCAAAAGTATCCTTAGGTGAAAAGATTGTTGAATTTAGATGACATCGTCTTATGCAAATCAACAAATCAAAGTCAAATGATTTCCACACCAATAACGTCCAAAACTATTTAGCGCTTTTTCAAGATTTTCAAGGACGTGCAAACCCATTATAAAATCTCCAACAAAACACCCTGATATATATTTTCTTTTTAGAGGTAATCTAAATTCTCAAACTTTGAAGAATTGGTGCAAAAATCTAAATGGCCCGTAATTGGCATGGATTTCTTTTAATTGCCTTTAAATTTTTTCGGACTCATTTAAACCTCTTTGGACCCCGGATAATAAAATTCCTCCATTTTTAGGTCCAATTTAACGGTGGCTTAGTATTCGTAAAGGCAAAACGAACCTTTCGCAGCCCTTCCCCGTTTTTAAATAAAGCACACAAACTCACAAAACGGTTCTTATATGCACAATTTCCTTAACAAAATTTATCGCGCTTGGTTCATTTTAAAGGACAGGATTGAAGTGAAAACACCCAACCAACATGTGATAAGACAAGCACAATAATCAAACATATCCGTGCATGTGTGCAATAAAGGAAATCATGAGTCAAACATGTAGGAAGTAACTCTAAATTACATCTCAATGATTCCAAACATTATAAGGCACATGGATGAATTGACCTATTGTCTCAAAACACTATCAAATAGTCACATAAAGAATGGAATGATGTTGTGACTCGGTCATCCTAACTGTTCATCCATAAAAGGTGCAAACAAAATACAAAACTCTTTTTGGATTTTTCAAAAATTTTATCAAAAACAAAAATTAATAAAAAAAGTACATGTCTCAACGATAGCAAAAATATATCAAAAATCATAACTAGCGTATGACAAACATGCAAACACAATCATCTATACGATATGGCCAGAGAAGAATCATTTGCAAGAAAACGAGAATAAACTTGTCTAAAATCTAGCGTATCCAAAAGTGATTTCCTAACCCAAATAGATGTGAAACGCCGTGTAAGGGATTTGGGAACCACGGGAACACTAGACCTAAATTCCTAGGACATTTTCCAAGATCAAAACAAAAACGCCAACGGTGACCTTTCCTACCACAATATGAACATGTGTAAACGGGTGGAACGACGCCTATGGGTTGACCTTTTCTAGCATCCTTGAAATTGGTTGACCCTCTAAAATAAATAATGGTTTTGGCTTTAGCATTAGAATCATGAGAACAAGATGAGCCATTACCATCACTATCAAACCTACTTGAGTCTGTCAAATCATTTTTTAACTTCAAAATTTTTTACTCAAGCAAAGAATTAGACTCTTCCAAAGACATGGATTTCTTTTTCAAATTTTCAATTAAACTTAACAGTTTATCCCGCTCCCCCTCAATTAAAACAAACTTGTCCCTGAGAGTCTTTTCACGTGCCACAAACTCATTGACTGAAATATTTTTATCCTCTTTGGCACAAACACAAACCATTGAATTTTTAAGGTCCTCTAATTCTTCTTCTAAAATTAGGACCTTATCATCACTCTTCTTTTTGGCAATTTTCAAAGAATCAAAATCAATACAAAAATTACCAAAGTGCTCACGACAAATATCACTTTGAGTTTGAAACTCTTGTAAATATTCAATCTTACTTTTAAAGAGAGAATTTTCTTTTTCCAAAAGTTTAATTCTTATGCAAAGTTTCAAATTCAAACTTTTTAAATTTTCAGCACGGTCGTGAACTTTTTCAAAAATAGGCTCCTCATTAAATGGGCGTTCCATTAAAAAATTGCGATTTTTCACAAACTTGATTTTTAAAATAAAAATTAATATCACACAATTTTGCGAAAAATAGGAATACGCAATAAATTAGTGCAACCTGCTCTGATACCAATTTTTGAAAACGTGAGTAGTCAAATTGTATCAGGAAAAAAAACTTTAAAAATCAGGATCACTCGATAATTTAGAGTAACCCGCTCTGATACCAATTTGTGAAGTGCTACTCTGTGATAATTGATTAAATTCGCAACTTTCTACGTTGACACACTTATTTAATTAGAATCTATTTTTAAAACCAAAGTAAATTAACCCCTAAACATGCATCTATGTGTGTGCGCGTGTCAACCCATAAATAGATGAAGCATGTGACACAAAGTTAAGGAAAAAAACCCTTTCGTGTAAAACCTTTTATTTTTAGAACTTTAAAGAATTTACAAGCCCATTGACTTACATACAACCAGATAATCGCCCATAGGTGTAATGCACGGTGTCTTTGTCAAACCTCCAAAGCAACAGCTAGAAATATTGACACAGAAATACCCGCAGGTGTCGGTTCTGATGTCGTCGGCTGGAACTTTCCCTTTCCAGGAGGGCAGCAATGAAGAAGAAAATGACTTCTCCACAAGATGTGAAATTTATAAGGACTCCCTCCACAATATCACGCAACTGTCGGTTGTAGAGTTTTCCCCACAAAGAATAAACTAAAGAAAAATATGTTATTGGGTTCCACAAAATAATTCACATAAAAGTAATTGTGATTTTTTGAATTAAAAACAAAACGTTTGAACCCTTAAAATTGTTGGAGAAAAACTTTCTACCAAAAGATATTGAATTAAATCTCGGCAGATACACAAAATTTTCAAAAGAATAAGACTCTTAAAAGTGGAAACTGTTCTCCATGTTTTTCAAGGCTGCCAGGACCCCTTTTTATACAAAATTTGAGTCGGTTAAAGGATAAGCATTACAGCAGCGTGTCAGCCAAAAAGCAGGTTCGTTCGAATGAGAACCCCATCTCGCTTGAACAAGATTGCATGTCGTTTGAACGACTATGCGCGACATCCCAATGTCATTCGAATGAGATGCTGATCTCGAGCCAACGAGATTGGCATCGAAACCGAGGTGCGTTAACTGCCAATGAAATTTTCTCAATACTATTTTTTTCCTAAAACCGTTAACACCTTTTTAAAAACAAACATTTATAAAAATAATTTTTATAACAAAGCTTTTTAAAACACCTTTTAAAAATATTATAAAAACATTTTTATATAAAGTTTTTTTTAAAACACCTTTTAAAAATATCCCAACACTCATAATATGAAATATATATGAAACTTTAAAACAATATCTTACCAAAGTTCATATTGTTTGGCGTGAATGTTGAAGGCAACTGGTATTTCGGATCCGTCTTTTGTAGATGCAATCTTCACAATTCTTCGACGACTTGTAGCGGTATACGATATAATTAATTGTGACGGACTTATTAAAAATATGTCCTTACACCACTACTTAACCGACTCGGGTGATTCTGGTGCCTTCCTCTTTACAGTAACCTTCTTCGTCTGGTCGTTATCCGTCTCGACCTGGCTTGATGTTCCCTTAACATGATCGACAGGCTGTCCAGAAGGAGGCTCCTCTTCAACAATTGGAGAATAACTGGCCAGATGCTTCCCGAATAACTCTGAGCCAAAAGGGGCCTCAGCTTCCTTCAAAGCTTAGTCCCATCCCTTCTTAAAGTATAACTTTGAGGCATAAGTGATTTGGATTTCAACATCATTGTAGGTCGCAGTCCATCCTTTTATGTAGTTTTCCTCCTTGATGTCGGGGATCTCACTTTATAACTTTTTTAGCCCCTCAGCCAGCCTGTCCCTCTCCATAGCTATGAGGCTGTTAGTCATATTCAACTCCACCATACCCTTCACGAAAGTCTCCCTATCCATCTCAAAGGCCTTTTGAGCATCAGCCAAGTCCTATTGGGACTTCTTAAGAGCTTTAGACAGTTATTGGTTCTTCCTAAACTGGTCGGAATGACCTTCCATAAGAGTGGTGAAATCTGTAATAAACTGCAAGATAAAAAAACTTTGTATGGGGGCAAATCAATTCAAACTGACATAATGAACGAAGAAAAGGATGCTTACGGGAGCAAGGACTTGAGCAGTTTCAGAGATATTTGGTCGAGACCTAACTTTAATGAGCACTCGCGATCGACGATGAGCATCACTCCCCTCAGTAGACCATGGGCAAGGGTAGGGTTAAGGGCTATACTATCGCCTTGAGGAGTAATGGAAAGAGAAGAGAAGGGCTTCACAGGGGCATCAATGTCCTTTTTTTCTTCTTTTTCTTCTTCTCTTCCTCTCTCCCCTTCTCGTCCTCCCTCTTCCCCATCTCTCATTATTTCTTATTGTCTATTGCGCTGGAGCCTCCAGTTTTGGGGAAATTCCTCTATTTCTTCTTTAGGTCTATGAACCTGGCAAAAAGCAAGACTTGATTGTCATCGTGCCTAGCAGTAATATCCTCCTTAGGGGAGCCATTTGGTCTTCTTCTTCTTTTTAGGAGTAAGAATCTATGTCCACTAAACCAGATGAACCATAAGTCTCCTTATCAAAATTATGATCTCAGGGATGTCATCTACTGGTCGAGCAATGAAATTGAAAGTGGTGTCGATGTACTCAAGGAGATAGGAAGTCGACCTAGGATGTTCACCGTCAGGTAGTCTGTCCCTAATTTTCCAAACCTTCACGAGGACATCAACATTTATATGTAAGAGAGATGGATCCTTATTAGCGCGAGCTGCACAAAAATAGAAAGAGAGCATATATCACCAAATAAAGTAAATAATAGAAACAAAAAGTCAGCAATTTATAAAGAAGAGATGAGTAGAGACCTATGTGATCCTCCCCCAGTCAGGTCATAAGGGACCTTTATCCTCTTATCCTCAGGCACGAGAGGATGTTGCTAGTTCTTGGCAATGAAGCTCTGAACCCAACATCCTTTATTGGAAGTAGGTAAGTTCACAACTAGAATGTTGTTGTCCCTCCTCGCTTTCAGGTACAAAAGACCATCGAAAGTACGCGATTAGACATATCAGAATTGGATTCTAGGATCCTTAAATTGGGCCCATAAAGTTCGTTGATCCTATGTACCCCATTCACTATCTTCCGTGTATTAGGGGCACATTATGCAAAAATGACCTCAAAATAATTGAAAATTTCTAAAAATAAATGATTTAGGGGGAAGGTTAAACCCCTAGATCACAACAAGGTTGTGAATCCAGTGCCCTTCATCCATGTCCTGAACATCTTTGATCATGGGGGCACAGTCGATCTCGACACAATCTGGAATGGAGTAAGTTTCTCTAAAATTCTAAATAGTTTTGCCATGAAGAGTGGCCATTGAAGAAAGAATTTCAAATGACAAAGACTACAAAAGAAAACAATGAAGAAATGAATCAATAAATAAAGGACTTACAAGAAGAAAATAATGCGAAGAAACTCTAAAAATTTGAAGAACAGGAAGAAAATCTCTCACTGAGTTTGCAAAGAAGAAATCTTGGGATACAAAGTGACGGTTTGGAAATAGAAGAATTTTATTTGAAATCTTTTGCAAAATGTTGAGGAACGGTTCTTGAAGGCTTTTTGGCTCTTCAAAATTACTTCTCGGACCAGCGCACACCCATCATTTTAAGGTTATTAAAACTCTGCCATGCCAATCACCTCCAATTCTACTCGGACGAGCGTACCCTCAATAATTCACAAATTTCACAAATGTGTAATGTTGGTGTTTAATAGTTCAGGTCATGGACTTAAAATCTTTTGGCCTAACATATTAGCCCAAAGATTTTAGGGGAAATTATGGGGACTAATTTATTCATTAGG
This sequence comes from Sambucus nigra, assembly GCA_949130495.1. Taxonomy (NCBI): domain Eukaryota; kingdom Viridiplantae; phylum Streptophyta; class Magnoliopsida; order Dipsacales; family Adoxaceae; genus Sambucus; species Sambucus nigra. The sequence goes on along the minus strand of OX422218.1, from coordinate 444,846,994 downwards.
CCCACTTGTATAGCCAACTAACCCAACATGAAATAAGGACTACCCGACCCAATCCAAATATCAGATTTCTAGATGTGGATGTAATATGTGCTTAAATACATATTGAGAGGCTCAAATCGATTACCAACAATCTCAGACAGATATTTAGGGACACTTCAAGAGTTGTCCACAAGCTGGATGAATTAGTTGCACAATTCAACCACTTATTTGTGACTACTATAAATGTAAACCCCCAAACCGGGGCAAGGAGTATGAAATTTCGATTACTTGAGTGAAACTAATGAAGAACAACGACCTCTCCATGGATGTAGGCATGTTGTCGAAGCACGTACATCTTGTGTTGTGTGTGATCATCCTTACTTTCTGCATTTACATACTTTTTGTGATTGTTTATTGTGATAATTCGATACTCACAATCATATTCACGTAAGCATCCATTGTATTATTATTTTTGTTGAACAATTTGATGGCTTTAGTTAGTTACTTTATATTGTATTGTTAATTTTTATTTATGGATGGCGTAGTAGCTAAAGAGTTATTTCTAGAATCGTAAACAGGTTAGAAAAATGTACAAGTTTTTCGGGATATAGAAAATTAAAATTTATATATTTTTTATTTTTTAATTTAGTCATGATTTTGTATCGTGGCCAAAACTGTGACAAAATTATAAATAATAATATTTTGTCACGGCTAAGAACCGTGACAGAATATTTTTTTTTATAATTTCATTTTTGTGTTTGCCATGGTCTAAAATCATGCCGCCTAGTGTGACAATTTAAAACTGTAAAATATTTAGTCATGGTCCACAACCGTGACTAAATATATCACAATTTTAAATTATCACACTAGGGGTCACGATTTTATTCCGTGACCAACACTAAGATAACTTTGTATGGTCATACCGTGGTTCACAATTTTGGATCATAACCACCGATTACAGTTTTGGACTGTGATTAACCATAAAACATTGATGTCACCCATTAGATCGTGATCCCTATATGGGGTCATATTTTTGGATCATGACCCACGATTTTGTCAACCTTAATATGGTCACGGTCCAAAATCATGACCTATAGACCTTTTTCATGGACCAAAATCGTAACCATCGGCCTGTTTGGGTGTAGTGACTTTAATAGCCTCTCGTTATATAAGTTGAGCCTTCTCACAATTGTACATAGACACACTAACGGCTAACTACTACCCGAATACCTATGCACACAACACTCTTGTGTACCCACATCAGTTTATTGATGTTCTTTTACCTCTCATAAAGGCCATTTTTATACCTAAGCATAGATTCCCAAACTAAGGCTCTCAAAATGTTCAAAAATAAACTAAAAAGTAATCTTAAATGTAAAATGCAATAATAACTATTTAGATAAGGAATCTTAAAGAACAAGTAAGGTGACTAATACCTTCCTCACTCCTAACCCGATTACCAAATATGCACCAAGAATCTCTTGACCATTCACAGGACTTAACCTGCCTTAGGATTAGCCTTGAAGGGTTAACTCAACTTATTTTGTTGGCTTTTTTATAAAAAAATTGGTGACTCTGAATAATCAATTACCCTTCCCATGAAGAAATAGGCTTAGCTTAAACAGGGGAGTGGAGAAAAAAACTAGATATGGTGTTGAAAAGCTTCCAGGGGAAATCATCACAATTAAACTCGACCTCGGGGGAAATGATGAACTAAGAGACAAGAGCTCTCGCATCCCCACATGGATCATCATGCTAGATAACACCTGTACGTGGACTAGTGCACCATGCCTCCCTTGCGCCACAAGTGATGTCTCATCCTACTCTCCCCTGAGTCTCGTCTAGGGCCCATAACACCATAAGAACCATAAAATATAAACTTTTATTATTATCGTTTAGTTGGCTTAACTCTGTGTCAAAGCATTTGGAACCTACATCATCAATCCAAAATTCTTGATTTCATATGAACATTTGGTAGAGGGATTGTTATATATTATACTTCAGTGAACATTGAAAATTAAATATCTTATATAGCTTTTCTAGATTAGAGACTTATGTCGCCAAAATCATTAAAGATGTATCTTTTTTCATTAAATTATGATTGAATGTATAAGGCTATTCACACACACACACATATTTTTTCATTTGACTTTGATATAACATTATTTTAACTAAACAAGTGATTATCCATTGAGAAGTATTGTGTTTAACCAAAGGGAAAGGCCCATTTTCCAAAAAGTAGGTTGTGTAGGACAAAACATAGTCTCTACCATAAACAATTTGCATGATTATGATTTAGCCTCGTACGCATATCTCTACATGCTTTAGGTTACTTACTAAAATCGTTCGCGCTGATACATTTTATACCTGTGCGCATGGAATTATGATTGACATAACGTGTTCACTATCCAAAACTATGTGCATGCATTTTCATCCGTGCCCACAACGAATGTCAAATATGCATAAAAATTCTTTCATTGAAGTCAACCAACTCATGGTAATCGAGTTACGAGGTGACCTCCTAGAAGCTAGCTTCAAAGCCTTCATCAAAGGTTGTTTCCATCTCCAATTCCAAATCGGTAGCAAGGGAGAACTTATACAAGGTCTTCAAGGCAAAGGCCTTCTTTAGATTAGTCAATTAGGAATTCAATATCCTATATTCTCGCTAGAAGGATTCACATTTCTTTAACATCTTCTCCTTACTGGTGGACTTATCCTTGAGCTAGATAGTTAGATCATCAATCTGGTTGTCCTTGTTTAATAGTTGGTTCCTCATGACAGTGGTCTGGTCATGAAAAAAATCATTTATATTTTCCACATTTCTAGATCGAGTGGGCGCCTCATTCAGAGTTTTCATGACCTATCAAACTAAGAGCAAAATTAATCGATTAATATTAGGATGATTCAAATTACTTGAAAAATAAAGAGATAAATATGAGATTACCAAGACAATTTTTGACAAAGCCCTTCCTTATGAAGGTGCTCCAAGATAAGCCCATTAGGGGCAACATGTTCTTAGGACAAGGCCACGGGAAAACAGACCTTGAAGTTATGAAATCCCAAATCATTTGTGGTGACTAGATCCCTTCCCTTAGAGAAACAAGACCCTGGGTATTGTAGGAATTGAGGGAGCTTATTGCCGTTAGGAAATCACCACCAATTGATCATTTACCATAATCATAATGGAGGGGGAGTGCAATTTATTCGCTGCTTTTCAGCATGTTAAACCATTATCTCCTTTTCATTACCATTTTCCCTATTATTTTTCTCCCGTTTAAAGATACTTATTTTCTTCAAGGTGTCAGCTGCACCTTAGGCGGCCTGATCAGATTAGTTGCCCAAATTATTTAAGTTATACCTAGTGGCATCAATATCCACCACATACCTAGGCTGACTTAATATATCTTCTGAGTGTTGGAGTAGTGGGGGGAATTAAAGTCTTCTTCTTCCTCCTACTTTTTACCTCTTTTTAAAGACTACCTGAGGTATCTACCTCCTCGTATGAAAAATAAGGGAAATATTATCATAAAAGAGATCTTCTTGGTCTTGAGGTGATTCAAACTACTTTTAATTGATTGAGATTACATAGGTGGACAAGTATCACTACACCCAAAACACTAATATGACATGCTTATACATGTAGAATCTAGCACGGTTAAAAATTATGCTAAAATCTCGAATTGCTTTATAAAATTTGGCATGATTTTAAACCGTGCTAAAATTTAGCGCGTGCCAAAATAATGTCAAATTTGGAAAGTTAAGAGAAGAAAAATACTATAAATCATAAGACTTTTCATTTGGAGCCATTCAAATTTCATCCTTGTTCTCTCTCTGTCTCTCTCTACCAATCTCGACTCTTTCTCTCTCTTTCTCTCCCCCATAACGAGATTTTCGACTATCTTTCCCTCTAGCAAGTCCAGTAATAGTACCATATGAAAATGATAATACCGCGCAAGTACGCAATTAAATATGCCTAAAATCGAATAGAATAGAACTAACTTTACCAACCATATCTTTTCGCTCGGGCAAAAAATTCCACCATTTGTAAGTGTGGTGGTTTGGGCGAAGAGGCAGTTGAACTCATCATGCTTAAATTCGGACTCTCTATCGTTTGATCTATGGATGTTTTAATCAAGGGTGAATGTTTAGTTCCGATTGTTAGGTCTTCTTATAATGTCTATCTCAGGGGATTGAATGGGAACAATTAGATCTATGCAAAATCATTTTTTGCTCAGATGATGATCATGATTTTCACTAGGCTTGAGGTAAATTTAGAACTAATTTGACATGTTACAACTTTCTAATGTGATGTTGGATTTATTTGATGAAATGTAAATGTGAGTATAATTAGATATTGAATGTTAAATTTACACTAGGTGTTTGATTAATGTATAGGAGAACTAATGGTTACATGTTAGTAGCTTTATATTTGACCCCTGCTCCCAAATTGATATCCCTAGTACGAAAATGGTATCGTAAATTTTGGTGATTATATTGTTTATTCAATATTTATGTCATTTATAAGATAAACATATATGTGGTTGTTCATGGAGTCGATTCTGCCCGTCGTTATGGCTGGAGTTTTGTGGATTTATGGTTTGATTATTGTGTTTATTCACAAATATGAGTTCATTGTGGATGCCTGGTATTTCTTTTATGCACAAATTTTCTTGGTCCATCGATAACTTTTTAACATCATTCCCAATTTTCTGATATGGGTTACCTGAGAAATGTAGGCATTTTATTTTAATTTCTTTATATGATGATAGTTATATATGCTTTTTAGTATTTCTAGAAGCTTTTATTTGTATTAAACAGACCTATCTTATGTCTATGTTTAATTTCATACCTGATGTAAATGCAGGAATTTGATAAAATTGAACTTGATTTTATTCTCTTCTTATAATTTTGTTAGCTTAACTACTATATATAGTGGCATATATAAATAATTTCATCGAATGCATACTTAAATTCATATGTCAAGAAATGAAAATTAGGAGAATCTAATCCATATTACTAATAGCTTGCATTGTCATTTTAATTTACTTGAAAACCGTTGTAATTTCAGCATTAGAAGATGTTTTTAGTGTTATTTATCTAACATGATTACTAATTAACTAGTACGCGAATAGTTTGAATCGTTAAAAATTTGGATCTAACTGATGGTTTTAAATCATGAAATTATTTACAATCGTATGAATTGCAATGGTACCATTGCAAGTTCCTTTGTAAGTGTTATGAAAGCTTGCAGTACGTACGCAAGTTTTAAGTTAAAAAATGGGGCGTTGGGTGTGAAATATAAAAATGACAATCAAATGGACCGAAAAGAGGCTGGCACATGTACTTCGATATGGACCATTGAAATGTGTGTGAACTGATTGTGTCCTTATAGAACTCTTGATTTAATAAAATGATAACTATACGCAAGTGTTAGGTTAAAAAATGGAGGGTAGGGTGGTGAAATATCGAAACAGAGGCAAAATTGTCCAAAAAGAGGAATGAGCACCTTTAAAGGGACCATTGCAATGTATGTGAACTGATTGTGTCCCTATCGAACTCTCAGTTTAATAATATGACAAGTATATATAAGTTTTAGGTTAAAATGGGGCATTGGGGGGGGGGGGGTTAAAATATCAAAACAATAACCAAATGGCCCGAAAAGAGATACAAGAACTTCGGGAGGGACTATTGCAACAAGTGTGAACCAATCGTATCCTTATCACACTCTCAGTTTAAAAAATGACAAGTATACACAAGTTTTAGGATTTAAATGGTTCGTTATGGGTTAAATATCAAAACAACAACCAAATGTCCCAAAAAGAGTCATGAAAACCTTTAAATTGACGATAGTAATGTGTCTGAAATAGCCGTGTCCTTATCGGACTCCCGATTTAATAAAATGATAATTATATGTAAGTTTTAGGTTAAAAATGGGGCGTTGGGGATTGAAATATTGAAACAACAACTAAATGGCCCAAAAAGAGGCACATGCACCTAAATATGGATCTTGGCAACGTGTGTGAATTGACTGTGTCCTTATTAGACTCTCAGTTTAACAAAATGAGAAGTATACGCAAGTTTTAGGTTAAAAATGGGGCATTAGGGGTAAAATATCGAAACAGAGACTAAATTGACCGAAAAGAGGAAGGAGCACCTCTAGAGGGACCATTGTAATGTGTGTAAACTGATTGTGTCCACAACAGACTCTCGGTTTAATAAAAAAATAACTATAAATAAGTTTTAAGTTAATACACGATGTTGGAGGGTGAAGTATGAAAACAATAAACAAATGGCTTGAAATAAACACCTCGAGAGGGACCATTATAACATGTGTGAACTGACCGTGTCCTTATCGGACTCTCGGTTTAACAAGATGAGAAGTATACACAAGTTTTAGGATAAAATTGGGAATGGGGGGTGAAATATAAAAACAACAACCAAATGTCCCAAAGAAATTCATGAATATATTTAGATGGATGATTGTAACGTGTTTGAACTAGCAATGTCCTTATTAGAATCCCAATTTAATAAAGTGATGATTATGGATAAGTGTTAGGTTTTAAAATGGGGCATTTGGGGTGAAATATCAAAATAGCAATCAAATGTCTCAGAAAGAGGCACAAACACCTAAATATGGAACATTTAAACGTGTGTGAAATGATCACATCCTTATCAGAATCTTGATTTAACAAAATGATAAATATACGCAAGTTTTAGGTTTAAATGGGGTGTTGGGGTGTGAACTATCAAAACAATAACCAAATGACCACATTTGATTACTTATATCTTTTTTTAAAGGATAACATTTGAGCATTAACTTTTATCCATGTGAAACATATGGACAAGTCAATGATTTCATTGATCTATGTATTGAGATACTATTACACATGAATAAGTTCATGTTTTACTTAAGAGTTTTCTTACTTATTATTGTTGATGACATTCGAGCTTGCTTACATGATGTGTTAGGTCGTGCGGACTTGAATGATAGTATTGTTAAATTTTTGGTTTATTTTTAAGCATGTTTTATATTAACAAAATTTTAGAATGTCCAAAAAACAAAAATAAACTCTGCCGATTTTTTTTGTCTATGAAATATTAAGACTCTTAATATTTTGAGGTTTAATATGTATAAAAATTTATCAACAATAATTTAGTATGTTCGCAATTGTTGATTCTTCTGATTGTTTTTAAATAATAAATATTGTTTTGCCAAAACAATTTGGTACGGTTGTCAATCGTGCTAAAAACGTCCCACTTATTTTATTGTAATATACTTTGTCATTCTTTTGAACTGTTCCAAAAGAATGCCAGAAATGAACATCTACCACATTATCAAATATCAGTATGGTTAGGATAAAATAGACATGGTTTAAAGCCGTGCCGAAAAAATGCCAATTTGGCACTATTTAAAACCCTGCCAGATTTGGTTTGGCTCGGTTTAAAAGCATGCCATATTAGCATTTTTAGAGTAGTGGATGCTGCACCGACGTAGAATCCTCTAGCCTCAACATTGAGGATGTGAATAGATGTTGGGATGTACTAATCATCGACGATTGTATACTTAACTGTTGTGATCGAAGGAACGAATGTGAAGTTGTTGGATGATGAAATAAACAATTCTTATATAAGAAACTCATGAGTTTCTCTCCAAGGGTTTCTTACTCCGCAAGGAGTTGGTCGGTACCAAACTTTTTTCAAGTCAATTAGTCTGACCTTAAATTCTATGTTTTTTTGCGATGAGTGTCTGCATTAAAATAATAGAGGTCGATCATTAACTGGTAAATTCATCATTAAAGAAATATAAACAAGTGGAAAAGAATGTTGGGGGTCGACATACATGGAAAACTAGGTATAAAGCTTAAATCTTGTGTTTTGAATACAATACCTTTTTGGATCTTGTTGGTGATTCGAATGAGGCGAAAAGGTAAAATCTTGCTTGTGTTCATCGAAAGGCTTGGATATTCTAGTATATGATCCTCCCAAAGTAGGGTGTGTGGGGGGGAACATCTTGAGATGAAAATCTTTACTTTCGTTTGAGATATAAACCTCTTTCTCTAAGCCTCTTCACAAAAATGTGAATAGTATTTTCTCTCTGACCTTCTAACCCTTAATAATGAGTATGCAGGTATAAAACCTATCTCACACCAATATATATAGGTATAAGTCATGGACTTGGGATAAATTAGGTTTTCATAGAGTCTGGGCCTGCTAATTGGGTATGTGGACTATACTAGGGACCAGAGACCAAATAATCAAATTGGTTTCCAAATAAATACTCAAAAAAACCCAAATTGCAACCCCGTAATTTATTTCCTCCCTTCTTTTAATTATAGTCAATTCCCCTAAATAATATGATTGCACCCTAATTTAATTAACTTATTTGCATGTTGATATAATATATAAGCTTAATCCATGCATTGATTTTCCAATAACCGCTAATTGATTTTAACCAACATCTAATAAACTCCTTAATTCTCAAACTTAACTTATTTTGCTACCCCAACGGATTATTAAATAATTCACTAATCAGGTTTACTGGTGGAAATAATTCTTATAAGTCTATCAAGAGGTATTACACTCCAAGATATTTTTTGGACCTGAATTCCTCCAAATTATGATCTCATACCTAGTCGCAAAATCAATGCCCAACTTGTGGACATATATTGATCCAATCAAAAATTAAATTGTACAAATAAAAAACAAAGAAACAATCATTCAATCATTCCAATCCACATAACCCTCGGGATTAAGAATTTATGAACATTTTTTTAAATAGTGTGAGATTGTTCAAGTTTAATCAGGATAACCCATAGAAATGTATCTTACAGGCAGTTCTATTCAATACATTCTTGAATGTACCGGTCACAATCTTTTATCGAATTATCAAATAAGTTCTAGAACCATCAAACAAGTTCCTGCAGTTTGAGATAAACTACTAATATTGCACACGTAATAATGCTAATATGAGGTCAATTTCTTATATAGATTGTGAATTATTCAATTGTACTAGAATCAAAATTTTGATCTCTCGAGATCAAGCCGAACATCATAAAATATATTTAAAGCATAAATATAAGGCATTCTCACAAACATGATTATTTTTTCAAAATGAATTGACACACCTTGAGTGAAAAGTAAACATCATCATGGTTTTAAGAATAAAACCCAATAATCTCCCACTCAGTCTTAAATCCATGTACATATGAATCCAAATCCCAACCCATCTACTCGAAATTCTACAGCCCTAAACATTGAAGGATTAATCGGGCCTTCTCCGATGCAACCTTGGCCATAAAATTATCACCTACCTTGTTCGATTTTGCGAAATAGGTGAAACTTATGACCAAATGTGCGTAACCTTTTTAGGGGTTATGGGTTCTCTTGAAATTGAAATCATAACTCTATAAACAAAAATAAATGTAATAGCCAATTTCATTTGAATGTATTCGAGCCATAAAGCCTCTTTTATTTCCTCAGAAGTGGCAACGACTTTGGTTTCCTCAGTGGAGTCAGTAATGCAAGATTGATTCACATGCCTACAACTTATAACTCACAAATGAATATCAACACAAATCTCACTTGGTGTAAGTATATACAATGCAACAAAAGATTATTAAGTCATAAAAACCTTAAACCCAAACATTTAAATAAGAAAAGCGCATGTGCTCATGGGTTCAAAGTTTAATTCATGAAGTTTTTCATAATATCAATGATTAAAGAACTAAAGTCTAATAACTTCTAAAATTGAGAACATGCATAATTGAATTATCTATTGGATCAGACATTTATTGAAATTGATTATCATAAACAAGGGAACAATTCTCAGCAAAGGGAAAGGGAAAGAAAATATTTTTAAAAATTTTCAATTTTTCAACAAAACAGCGTACTTGGTAAGAACATGTAATCAAATCAAAGAAACTAACAATGAATTGGAAGAATACCTCACACCCCTAACTTAAATATTGCATTATCCTCAATGTGAATAAAAAACACATCATAAAGAGAGGAAAATAAAGATATTATGAAAAAATGGAGCGATTCTCAATAATTACAAGTCCAAAGATTATACAAAACATGTTAGTACCAAGTATAACAAAGAATTAAATAATGAAAACTTAAACTAATTACACTAGACTATAATTAAAAATAAAAATAAAAATAAAATAAACTACTACGTACAACCTTCAAAACTTCTATCTAACTATACACTAGAAGTTAAAATTTTGAGTGTCCACCCAAAATACAATTTGACTTTGAGGGATAATTGTAGGTTCAGTGCATGCCCCCCGAAAAATAAGAATTTCAATTGAACAACATAAGGCATGGTTTGGGCGGGGAAAAGGAACCATCACTATTTAAAAAAAATTGGAGGGTTATGGGGTATTTAGATGCAGAGGGGGAAATTTCAATTGGTATATAAGAAAAATAGAATTATCTCCCAAATGTTTTTCAAATGGAATCTAAGGTGGGGCACACAAAAGAGAGGAACCTATCATAGAAAACAATTCAAGCAAAGAGTCCTTGTCAGTAAAAGGATTAAACATTTCAAAGTTTTCAACCGACTCATACAAATACTGCGATACTTATAATGGTTCAATAATGGTGATAAAAATGTGGATAAAATAAATTCAATCTCAAGTGATTCATCATCGCTTGGAGATTGAATTCCAAAGGATAAAGATTCACTTTCAATGAAATCTTCATCAAAAAATGTTTAAGTCCTCTTTATTCTTCCAAGAAGAAATCATCTTATTGTAAAGTGCTTCAATTTTTAAATTATCACCATTAGCGTTATCCATTAAGATTTGGGTGAAAAGAAACATGGTTTCTCCCAAAGTAATATTCCTTGGCTCAAGAACCTCGAATTTCTCATTTTGTTGAAAGCGTTCTTCAACTTCAAAACTCTCGGAAGAAAAATCATCGTTAGATTTGAATAATGATCCAAATATTGTTTCCAAGAATGATTTTCTTCTTGATATATGTTTTCAATCTTTTCATTCTCAAGAATGCAAAGGCCTTCATGCACAGTAATAGATGAAGGCATGAATTCTTCAAAATAAAAGTTTCATAACTATTACTATACAAACGCGAAGCATTATAATTACCAAAATTACTATAAAAATACATGATCACCAAAGAATTTATAGATAAAAAAACCCAGATAGAAAGGTGTGCGATCAGGAATTCAACATTTCTTGGCGCTCAAATGTGCAACCCTATAAAGAAGATCAAAACAAAGAATAAAAATAAAAAGGGAAAATATATTACAAAATAGTAAATTAATTACAATCTACAACAACACATTCCCCAGCAACGGCGTAATTTTGATTAGGCAAAAATCGAGCGTCTACATAGATACGCTAATAGTTGTTATTGATTTCCAACTGCAATGCAAAAGTCTAAACTTCAACTATAGTCTTGTGGAGTATAACGGCTAATTCGGGTATTGAAAATCCATAAGGAATGTTTGATAGACGTTAAATGATTTATTACTTCTCAAATAAATGTGTATAAGATGATGATGATTTAAAAGGGGAAAAAGAAAAAGTTAACTACACTAACTAAACTAAACAAAGATTAGTAATATGAAATTAGGATCATATCCCCACCATGCGCTAACAACACATATTGAGGAATTTGGTATGAACACACAATTAACCAAGCATATTTAAGTGATTATTAACATCACACATGAAGGAAACTAACCCAAAAATGTGAGATTAAAATTTCAATAAAAAATGGTCACAAATGGATTAAATCCGCAATATTGCTATAAATACTACTCTTGCATGGCAAACGATGTTAAATGCCTAATATTCTGACTTTAATACATGAGGTTTCAATTAAAAGAGTTTAGAACCAAAACCTGGATTTTCAAAGCTCGATACCCATTGATGGTGAAAAATGATCACAGACTTTAAACTATTTAATAAACATTATTAAAATATAAATAAAACCAATTAATAAATGAAAAAAATTAATTAACTAACAAAAACTAATTTTAGAAACTAATTAACAATTCTTAAACGAAGAAAAGAGAGCTTAGATAAATGGGGAAGAAAATGAATTGCGAGACTTACAACCAAAAGGGATGGAAACCCTATGAGAGAAGGTGAAGCTCCCATACCCAAACGAAACCTAATCTAATACATAAAAATCTGATTCTCTGGCTTGTCATAACATCCCACTTACTATTCATAGTAAGTGGGACAAAGAAATGAAAGTTACATAAGAAATAAAAATACAAATTTCGTGGTGGAACAGGTCCGAATCGATCCAAAAACTCGCTCTGGATGGTTTGCAATAATTGGATAGTGCTGCATTGGTCTAGTTCAGGTCCGATTTTGTCGGTATGGAAAAAATCACAACTTCCTCATACGAACTTGAAATGATGAACAATCGAAAGCTATGTAAATATAATTCAATGATCTACATGTTGGTGTTTAGAAACACTCCAAATTTTTCAATATGAAAATACCAAATTAACCTTATATTTAAAGCAAATACTAAAACTTTCTAGAAATGGCCATAATTTCCTCACCCGGGATCGTAATTACGCACGATTAACGACCACACAAAGATAATTTGATTATAAAAGACTAAATTGTCCTTGAGATTGCATCTTGCAATGAAAATTTTCCAAAATGTAACCAAACTTCACGCTTACCTTAACACTTACAAAAACTCAATTACACCTTCCAAAGCATGTAAGCATCCAAAATAGAGGTTATATGGTTAATGAGCATATAACGCAAGTATACGGGGTAAATAAATACAGTATTCGAAACATATCAGATCCCCATGTTAATATTATGAGTATAACATCGATATAAGCAACTTTGGATAAGCCCAACATCTTCTTTATCTAATCTAGAAAAAGCTTAATCATAAGGACATGACCGGATTTTCCTAATTACTTTATATTGAGCTACCTGGATAACCACACTCTTATGTGAGAAAATATACCCACCTTGTTACCAATTAGGAGAATATTGTACACAAATTATACTAGAAATACCACCACGTTTTTATCATGCTTTTTATACAAACAAGTATTATTCAGACTTCAATCGAAATTTGTATATTGATTACTGATCAAGCCAAATGGTCCATGTCCTTGATGTTAGCTTATATCCATAAATGGATCTCAGAATCTTGATCATTAAAGAATGTAGTCTTGATGTTAAAGAATCCCGACAAGCGATAGCATGGCTACATGCAAGAAAGTTAGTTCATAGTCAATCCCTTTATTTTTGTATAAACCATTTCACAGGACTTACCTTGAAGATTTGCACCTCCCATCCATTTATCTTTTAACTTTTTATAGATACACTTGCGCTCAATGGGTTTATTCCATCAATAAGTCTACAAGTCCCCAAAACTAGATTCGAATACATTGAATCCCTTTTGGGTATTTATGGTCTTAAGCCAAAGCTAAAATCCTTGTCTTGGAGTGTCTTATTTTAGTTCTCGAGACATGGTATACGTTTGCCTAGGATCTCATCGAAATGTTCACCTAAAACACTTATTAGTCAAGATGACTCTTGATGCTCCCACTACAATGGCACACCATTTGTTATTTAGTATAAGTGATATATATATATATATTGGTAATACTCCCATTATTATTAGGCAGTGTATTTATCGATATCAAGTTGTATTTTAGCTTGTACGGGTGGTCTAGCAGAACCAATAATATGACATTTCTTTTTATCTTGTAAGTCTATCTTACTCTTGGGCTTGTGGTTTATTACATAATCATCTTTCAAGAACTGGGAATAATGAAACCAATGGCCTTCTAATACTTAAGAATATGATATAAACTACCTTTATAGCCGTTGGGATAACCAACAAGGAGACATACTTATGTCCTTAATTTCAACTTCTTATGCTTCTTCCATAACACGAGTGCCGAGCAACCCTAGTTCCGAACATGCCCTAAAATGAGATTGCACCTTCTAATTTTCAATAGGAGTTGAAAGACCGATTTAGATGAAACTAAATTCAGAACGTATATTGTCGTCTCTCATGTAAAATTCTAATACGAATGTCGTAGTCCTAAATAAATTACCATGGGCCTTATCATATATAAAAGAGCCTTATTCCTTCGTTTATTATACACCATTCTAAAGTGGAATACTCGGTGCAAACAACTATAATGTAATCCTTACCCCCAGTAAATGATTCCTAAACTATCCAAAGAGGTATACACCCCCACGATCATATCATAGGGTTCAGATAAGTTGATCTAACCTACTCATCACTTTATTCGTGTACAATTTGAACTAATAAAAGGATTCAGACATCCGGTGCATAAGGTAAACATAATCATACCATGAGTAAGCATTAATGAATTTAATGCTCTAATCATAACCACATCTTGACTTAATAGTATTAAGACCATGAAAGTCTAAACCATTATCTAACATATTTTTTATTCTTTAGTTTTTCGGGTCGGGAAGGGATCCTTGTTCATTTGACCTTCTTAACGGAATTCAAATATAAAATAACCTAAGTGTAGACATCCCATTTTTATACCTCCACACTCTTCCATAAGGTCCAAATAAAGTCCCTTCGACTCTCGGACCCTCAGTCCTCCTTCAAACCCTAATTGGAGAACAATTAGACGCTCCACAAGCGTATTTGGAATTTAGTCAACTCTTAACCCTAGAGTATATCAACACATTTTTATGATCTCTGCATCCTTTATCCAACGGTCTCGGACGTGTGAGAATCATTATGATATTTTATTTTATATCCGTTTTCCCAAAAAATCCATTTAAGCCTATTAATTGTCACCCCACCTGCTAGCTGGTAGGTAGGACATTCATTGTCTGCCAAGTTTGGCCACCCAAAAGGCTAGTAAGGAAACTCATATGTCGTCTGACACACCTCCAAGGGCACCACAATCCTTTTATCCTTTTAGGTTTCACTATTTAAGAAAACTCTAACTTCACTATTACAAATCCCCAACCTCATAATTTGTGCGGAAGCTATATTAAATCATTCCTAAAAATATTCTTTTAAACCACCTCTTATCTCACTACTTGCCACCACTCCACCACCATCCTTTACATACAAAAATTAGACTAAAAAACCTTCAAATATTTAAATTCAAACAACTTAGAAGGTCCATACCCTCTTCATTTTACTTTGCCAATTTGGTGGTATTTCACATATTTTGTTACTTTTAGCGCATTTCTTAGTTGATTCTTGTTTTTGTTTCTACCATTAACCTCAGTTTTTATCACACATTACATTCAAATATATGTTTATAAATCTCTAAAAAACAAAAATAGGGTTTATTCCCTAAATCCCAAATTAAAGTTTCTTCATTTTTTTTCGCACTTTCACCACCCTTTTTACACACCTTTCTATAGATAAAAAAGATAAATTATTATTTTGGATTATTGCTTAGATCCCACTTCATTCCCCACATGAACTATGTGGAATTTGATACCATTTTGTCTATGCAGGCATCCTGGAAATATTTTTAGAATTTTGGTCTTATTTATTCGTTCAACTTTGTGTTCATATATTTTTAGTCCCTTTTATCAATTTGCTTATTTTTTATATACTGGTTATTATTTAGTGGTACCGTTTACATGCATAGTCACTTTTCTATAGTGATGTCACAAATCGAGGTATCACATATATTTTTGTAATTTTCACTTATTTCTCCTATACAATAAAACCCATTTTCTCTTTATTATTATTATTATCTTTTAGCGGTCCCGTTGACATGCGTACTCACTTTTCCATAGCGACATCATGATCCGATGCATCGCTCATATTTCATTTTATTCATATTCTTATCCTTTCTTATATTTAGCAATCTCTTTGAAATGTATATTCACTTTCCTATTGTGATTCCTTGATTCGACGCATTTCTCATATTTAGTCACCTTCACACATTATTTCTTATAGTTTTACTTCTTAGAATGATTTGTTCTTGTCTTTCCATGACGTGGACATGATGATTTCAGTCCTCACCTATATATCTTTATATACACATGATGCTAGCTAATCACTTTATACACATATACACACACCTCAGAAGAAGGATAATATTTTGTTGCCCACGAGAGACTAAAAGGGCGAATTGGGTGACTAACACCTTCCCATTCAGTAACATAGTCTTTGAGCTCATATCTTTTGGTTTTTCATGCACTAGTAGTCTTTTATGTCGTCTCCTCAGAGACAACTATTTATTTTGTTTATTTTGATTAAAATATACTGACGACTCTGATCTCCTTAAAACACCCTATATGATTGGCTTATAAGGAATCTATACTATATATATCTTTCATCTAGTTTAAATATTAAGACAAAATATTTATAGTAGTCTTGAGCTCCTCTAAATGGTATTCCATTTTCCAAGATTGGTGACTACTTCAACTGGCATCCCCGACATATTCTTCTCTATCCATATTGGGATCCAAAGGTATACAAATACACGCTTCAGGACACATTACAGTTATAATAATTTTTTGGATTTTTTTAAAAAATTTAAATATTTTTTTTTAAAATTATTGCGATTTAAAATTAATTTTTACATTTAAATGAACATTTTTAAAATTGATGATTTAAAACCTTTGGGGAAAAAGTTATATTTTCAGAAGTTGGCAACATCTTAATTTTGGTGTGTGTGGTGTGCAACACGTGTATGGTACCTATCATCGTCTCATTAGTTGGTTTTATGTTTCTTCACACTAATAGTTGTGATACACTACACACACTGTTGGATTGATTTCAATCTAAGGTTGTTGTTCCTTTTAACACTATCCATGTGCCAACCTTTTTATCCAATCATATGGTGAGACCTACAACCGGTTATAACCTATTTAGCTTATCTTCTATGCTCCTTCTTTAACCATTAGATCTAGGTCAAACTGGTCTAACTCATCTCAACCATCCATTTGAAGGTCAGTTTCCACAACCTTCCCACCGTCCTATATAAGCCTTCTTCGTCTCAACATTTCCAAACTTTGGTTCATTTTTGGAGAGAGACGAGAAAGAGAGAGGATAGATTAGAGAGACCAAAGAGAATTTTTATGCAATAAAACCAGAGAAAAAATCTATTTACAAAATGTTTTTCTTATAAATGTTTTTTAAAAACTAGAGAGTTCGTTCCTTTCAAATATTTTAGGCTTCTCAAAATATGTGAGTTTGAGTTCAGTCTTTTCAAACTCCTCTTAGTCAGGTTCTCCTCCAGACAATCCTCATATTTGTTAAAGTCTTGATTTTCCATAAAATCAAGAATTTGACATCTGTGATACATTTCAAACACATACCTATGTTTGTTATATCAGTTAAACTTTGTTTTACACACTTTTTATTTTTAAAAAGCCGATTTTGTTTGTTATATTTTTGTGCGTATTTGAAAATACTTTTAGATCCACGAACTTTCTTGATCAGAAGCTTTAAATATCATAAATCAGTTAGACTGTAAGATCTGGTTTATTTTAAAGCTTTTTTACGATTTGTGAAATCTGTTTTAGGGTAAATACATTTTTAGATCTATTTTTCAAAAGATCTCCCCTTATATGGTATTCTTGACTATCTGATATTTTTTGTTTAATATATGATCATATAAGAGAACCTATGTAATTTGTATGACCACTTGTATTAAGATTTTGTGCGTTCTTACATGTTCATATAGTTATAGAACATACCATTGTCCCCATCACACACATTGCTACTTATAAAGTGTGTCTATTTTCTGGATAGACTGATTCTTGAGTCGACATAAAGATCACTAAGGATTGGAGGTTCAGAAGTTACTGGATCAAAAAGATTACCTAGGAGGTGGAGCTATGGTTCCTAGGTATAATTTCTTTCGAATTTTTTATCTTATTTTTCACGTGTGTAATCTTTAACCGTAATTCCATTTTAGTGGATTTTGTTTTATGGCATAGAGGCCGCCATGGATATTTCCCAAGCCTTTGGGGTTTTATAACGTTAAAAATTTGTGGGTAAACATTTTGTGAGTGCTTCTTAATTCTTTCTTGCTATCTCCTGTTAACTAAGGTTAATTAGGATTTCTAGTATTTTTAAATCTTGTGACCAAGTATCCGAAATAATCTGCCAACTTTACTTTTGTGATATAACACATCTTGTGTGAAATCCTTTTCAACAAATAAGAGCTTTTCCAAAGAGTTTATTCGGATTCTCAATCATACTTTTAATCAGGTTAAATATCTTGATTGATCTATTTCAAGTTCTATCAGAGTAGTTTTAAAAAGTTTTTGATCCTGTAACTCCTCAAACTATTTTTATTTTTTTTAAAAATGGACGAGAAATTCGAGAAACTTGATAACCTCCCCAGACCTCTGTGTTTGATGGATATAGTTTTCCCTACTAGAAAGTAAGGATGATTGCGTTTATTCAAGGCACCATGGGTAATGAATTCTAGGATATTATTGAAACAAATACTCACACCATACTAAACCTTTAATTGAAGGATGCACCCTGAGGGTTAAGAAAAGCTTAGTGAGGTTACAAAGGATGAGAAACAATTGTCTCTATGCAATAATAAGGGTAAAAATTGGATATTCATGTTTGTAAATGAACATGAATTTAAGATAATTTCCATTTGCACCACATCCAAAGAAGCCTAGGTGACCTTATCACAGCACATGAGGATGATGAGTGTGTTAAGGTTAGGAAAACTCAAATTCTTGTGCAACAATATAACACCATTATGATGTATGACATAAAGACTTTGCTGACTTCTATATTAAGCTCAGAGACATTATCTCTAAACTGCATTTTAATGGTATCATCTATGATAGAAGGGAAATTGTACATAAAATAATTAGATCTTTTCTTGCTAAGTTTGATGACAAGCATTATGCTATAGAGGAAATGGATGGTCTAAATCTGACTCGCGAACTATTAAGTAGAAAATTAAGAACATTAGAGATGGAATTAAAGTATAAGAAAAATATGACTTCTACTGTTATTAGATCCTCTGGATCTTATCTAGCCTTTTCTTCTCAAATGACTGCACCTAAGCTAAATATTCCTGACTATGACTTGGAGTTAGGAGAGGACTATGACCTTGAGAGTATTAATAACCAGATAACCCTCATGACTAAACATTTCAAAAGAATTATAAAGTTTAAGAATGTTACGGCAAATGAATAAGGGAAGTATGGCTATAAAAACTTTCAAGTTACTAAACCACATGGTAATAAACAGACCAACAATAATAAACAATCAGAGGCCCAAGAAAGACTTAAGTAACATTTAGTGCCATAAACATGGTAATATGGATAATTATGCCAATAGATGAAAATCTAATATTATGACTACACCTAAGGCCCATGTGTAGACCTGTGATGATTCTAGTGACTCAGATGATGATGAGTCTGAGTTATTCGAAATACATGAAGTGTGCATGTCTTTTAATGCTAAAATTGTGTATTCTGATGATAAATCTTGCTTAACTCTTTATTCTATTATTGATTCTACACCTGTTGTCTATGTGAATGAAATGTCAAATGCTACTATTTTTAATACTTCTGATGAGTCTTGCGTGTGTGTGAGTCAAAGTGAAAATCATTGGGATGAATTTTATGTGTATGTGTGAGGGGGGTGTCCCAAACCTAAAATTAAATCTTTAAGGTACAACTCACACACTTCACTTAGTGAGTCTGATGATGATGATTTACCTGATATTCAAGAACTGCATTCTAAGCCTTTGAAGAAGAGTTCTAAACATGAGAAAATGGCAAAACACTAGACCAAACGTATTGAGAGCTTAAGAAAGATCGTTAGGCAGAATGTTGAGGACTATACTAGTCTGTGCATGGCTTGTGAAATCGAAACTAAAAATTTTATCTTCAAAATCAATGAAATTTTTAGTAAAAATCTATTTTAGAAGAAAGATACAAGTCTACTTTGGTAGTTTTAGAAGAATCTAAACTAAAATCCCCAACCATTTTTAAGAAATGTCTTCACTTCAAGATTAATGTCAAAGCCTGTGATAAGATAATCAGTTCAAGCAAAATAAATTTAGACGACAAAATTGGTCTTGAATTTGATAAAAAAAATTAAAGAAACAAAGTCTTCTAATCAAAATGTTTCCAAAACTGCCTTTTTTCTTTCGGAACTTTACCAAACACACAAGGGCAAGAATTTGAAAAATATCATAAAAGTGTTTTGAAACAACTAGTCTTAGTGTCTTATGAGACTAGTAGAATATTGTTTTGGTAATAGATATCATCATGAGTTCAGTTCTCCTAAAAATCTACAGCAAAATGGTATTGTTGAGAGGAAAAATCAAACAATCCAAGAGATGGCTCGAGTTATATTACATGCCAAACGTCTGTTAAAATACTTTTGGGTTAAGGCAGTATAAACAACGTGTCATATTGTTAATCGTGTATATCTTACGAAGAATACCAAAAAGACTTCATATAACCTATGGTACAACAAAAAACCAAATTTGAAATATGTTAGAATCTTCGAAAGTGTCTGTTATATTTGAAAATATAGGGAATACCTTCCAAAATTTGACACCCGAAGTGAAAAAAGATTTTTTTTCTAGGGTGTTCCCGAAATAGTTGAGCATATCGCATCTACAATTTAGGTACCAATGTCCTAATGGAATATATCAATATAATTATTAATGACACTACCATTGGGAGTGTTGGTATTGGATAAATTACTATAAATGAGTCAGAAAATTATTTTTTTAACAAACTCTCCTCGAATAATTGACCCACTGATGACTGAACTCCCTGCGGTGACAACTTGGGTTTTTAATGACCATCCCATAAATATGTAATCGATAACCTTGAGGAGCCTATGAGAACAAGATCACAACTTCAAAATAAGACTAACTTTGCATGCTTTTTCTCTCAAGTAGAACCAAAGAATGTAAACGATTCTCTCAACGAATGTTATTAGATTGATGCAATGCAAGATGAATTAGCCTAATTTAAAAGTCATGATGTTTTTGGTCTTGTTCCGCGACCAAAAAATAAAAAGGTTATCTTTATCCGTTGGATTTTTAAAAATAAAATGAATGAATCTGGGATAATCATTAGAATAAGGCAGCGATGGTAGCGCAAGGATATTCTCAAACAGAGGTAATAGAATTTGATGAGACTTTTGCTCTCGTAACAAGGCTCGAGTTTGTTCGTATCCTCCTTGCAGTAGCGTGTCATTTATAATTCAAACTTTTTTCAAATGGATGTTAAGTCCACTTTTTTTAACGGTATTCCGACTAAGGAGGTATATGTAGAACAATCGAAAGAATTTAATGACTCATCTCACTCAAACCATGTCTCCCAATTAAGAAGGATTTATATGGATTAAAACAAGACCTTAGGGTCTGGTATGAATGCATAAACGATTTGAGCATGGAAACAATGACCAGATATTGTTTGTTCGTAAAATAAATAATGAAGTTTTGATTGCACATATTTATGTAGATGACATGTTTTTTGGTACAACTTCTCCGACACAAGTTTATGATTTTTTTAAAAATAATGTACGGGGAGTGCCAAATGTCAATCATAGGGGAGTTATAATACTTTTTAAGGTTTGCAAGTTAAACAGTTGAGTGTTAGTCTCTTTATTTTCCAAACCAAATACGTGAATGAGTTGATTATGAAATTTGGATTAGATAATGCTAAATTTCACGCACTCCCATGAGTACCACATCTAAGATATCTAAAGATGAAAATGCAAAAATGTTGATCCAACCTTCTATAGAAGCATTATAGGAAGTTTACCTTATCTAACTGTATCAAGACCAGATATTATTTTTGTCATTTGTATTTGCGCACTTTATCAATGTGATGCCAAATAATTCCATTTATTTTGTGTTAAGAGAATCATGAAATGTGTTAGGGGCACACTAGAGTATGGTATTTGGTACACAAAGGACACATATAGTTCTAAAGTTGGTTGCACTAACGTTGACTGGGCAGGGTGTTCCGGTGATATTCAGAGAACTTCTGGTGCTTATTACTACGTAAGGAACAACCTGGTCAGTTGGATCAGTAAGAAATAAAATTGCATATCTTTATTAACTAGCTGAGTTTGAGTATATAGTTGGTAGTAACTGTTGTGCTCAATTATTATGGATAAAAAAAATTATGTTATTATGGTATTATTGAGAACCAGTTGACTTTATTATGTGACAGTCAGAGTGCTATCAATATCTCTAAGAATCATGTATAACACTCTCGCATCAAGAACATTAATATTATACATCACTTTATTTGTGAATTGATAGAATCTAAAGAACTTATTATTAAATATTTATAAACTAAAAAACAACCAGCTGATCTGTTTACTAAACCCTTGGACAACATTAGATTTGAATCTTTAAGGAAATCCATAAGGATGATTATGCTTGATTAGTTTTCTACCTTTGTTTGTTATATTCTATTGTTTATATCTTGTTCATAATATGTCTATGAGGATCTAGGGCATGGTCGTTTCACAAATGATAAAAGATGCCTACTTTATATATTTTATGCATGAAACACCTGATATGACCCGTATCTATGACATAACTAGTTTTTTATTCTGTTATATACTCTATCTATTGCTTATTTACCCCTTTACAATTTAAGACAAAATGGGGGAGAAGGATTGAGTCCATCCCGGGACTAACTATAAGATCTTAATTTCTAAAAGCAACTAATATGCTATCTTAATATTTCTTTACAGGCATTGAACTTCATTTTTCCCAACTGATAGGGTATTGGTATGTATTCTAGTCGAGTTATGTAATTTATTTATTTCTTACTCTTATTTTTCGTTAGAGGAAGGGTTGGGTAATTAGAATTTGTATAGGATTAGGATTTTTTTTCTGCCGACGAGTATGCTTGATGTACTCAAATGGATTTTGTATCTAATATCCAAAGGGGGAGATTGAGACATCCTATATCGTTGATTTATTATGAGTCTGTACCATATAGGTCTTTAGTTTGGATATTAAGACAAAATATTTTTCGTAGTCTTAAGATCCTCTAAATAGTACTCCACTTTTAAAGATTAGTGAGTACTTCAACTGGTATCCCCAACGTATTCTTCCCTTTCCATATTGGGCTCCAAAGTTAAAAAAAATTCACACTATTGGACACATTGCATCATATTGTGACACTCCGCCTAATAAGATACCGGGCGATCACTCCAATATTAAATTAAAACAGGAGTCTCATATGGATCATTCTTAGCATCACTGTCGAAAATCCATTTAATTACTAATAACCTATTAGGCCGGTGTCAAAATTTTACTTTACTACTCTTTTTAACATCAACGAATGAAAACACCACACAGTGTATGCGTAAATGAAACTGAAATGAAAATGAAATGAAATAAAATAACCGAACACTCGGTTAAAATATACAACCATATCGAATGTTGTACTCAAGAATAAATAAATGCAATTGGACCATTAGCCCGAATGTGTATACAGTACCTCCTATCTAGATTACAAGGATATAAGCGTCTACTGAGAATCCTGCACGCATCCACAGCTGCTGCAGCTGACGTCTGACTCGAAGGAATTGTCATCCAGGCGTCCCTGTGTCTGGACACCTATATATATATATAATATAGAAAGAAAGGAAAAGTAGATAAACGCGTCAGAGCCCGAGTTGTGAAAATATTTAGCAAGTGCATAATTGCTTTATTTATTTTTTTAGAAAATATGTTTTATCTCATATTTAAATTGGTATCGCACTCCCATGAGATACCCCTCACCTCTCCACTAACAGTGCACGCCTAGCGCATCCCTCTAACATCCCAGTCAAGCTACCCTACTAAACTATTCTATCACCCAACCACTATCTACCCTAGATAGTCCAAGAAATGTACTAAGGGCTAAACTTCGCCCCAGTATCAACACTAAGCCATGTTCGTGTGTGGGGTGTCTTGCAAAGCGAAATCCAAACAAGGAACCCCCCGATACACTACTACGCGGCCAGGTCGATCGTCGAGATCCGCCAGTCCCTCAGTACAGAATATATATCTATATATATATTTACATCCTATAACAAATATCAATATAAGAGCACTAAGGATTAAACTTCTCCCCAGTCTCAACACAATGCCATATTCGTGCGTGGGGTGTCTCGCAAAGCGAAATCCAAACAAGGAACCCCCCCGATACACTACTATGCGGCAAGGTCGATCATCGGGATCCGTTAGTGTGACAACCCGCTATCCAGAATAAAGGGTGGCCAGCCCTATACCCCGATAAAATAGGAAATCATCGATAAATATCATTCTCAGCATCCCAACAATAAGCAAAGTATAAGGAATAACCACTCTATATTCCAGAAAACGGGTTATCAAAAACTTTGATTTGAAATAAAAAGAAAACATTTTCAACAACCCATAATAGAAATAGAGGGTGAAAACCCCCACAAGCGTAAATAAGAAACCCAAAAATACAAAAGGACCGAATGAAACGTCGGTCAATAGTAACCATCCAACATACAAATAGTACCAAGTGTTACATAATAGATCCATTATACAATTACAACGGTTTGGGCAACAAGCCCGAATAACTGAACATAACTAGAAACATAAATGGAGGCGTCTACACAAAACTCCCGTGACACCCGCACAATGTCACGGCTCCTCAAAACATAAGGAAGGAAGGGTCATTACTGGCGACCGTGCGGCGGAACACCTGAACGGATTATTTATATATATATAGAACAAGAATGGAAAACCGGTAAGGGCCGGGTATATGTGTGATCAATAGATAAATGACAGGTATGACAATGATGCACAATAATCAAGGAAGATAGTCTAGCATGGTAACATCATATAAGGAACTAAAACTGATAAAGGACTACATAGAGTGAGATTCATTTAAAACAGAATTTAAAATACATGTGAGCCTTTATCATCATTCATCATATTTCAATTTCAATCTTCTTTTCCATTCCTTATTAGGAATATAATTATCATCATGTGCTCTATATGGCACTAAATTCAATAGCATGCTCTTTGTGGCATAAATTTGCTCTTTATGGCATTAAGGTTCCATCGAGTCCAACTCGATAATTAGAATAATCATAAATATAAATATAACGATTCTAAGACCGCCCGTCCGGGTTTCCCCACTGTGCGCGTCCCTAAATAACCATCATCTTCCAGGGCCTAACATAAGACAACCTGGGATCCTATCGAAAACGTCGGGAAGCGGCCATATGCCTGCGGGGTAGTCAAGACCACACCCAGAATCTCCTACCCATCGCAGAAAAATATAAAACAAGCGCTCATATGGCCTAGGACTATATCCACCCTGCATTCATTAGCCAGGGGGCTTCACCTATCGCACGGACTTCCCTTAAGATGGTATTTAGAGAGGTGTGTAACATCCATTTTATTAATTTCCATTACATGATTTAGTAAATTATCATTTACCTTATCAATATTCCCATTTTAAATAAATGTATAAGTTAAATCGGGACTATATGTAATTCGTACCGACATAGCATCCTCAAAAGGAATTCAGACTCCAAAGTTCTTCCCAAGGCCTCTTTTAGGCTTTACTATAAACCATCAAGTCAAATCTAACTCGAGTTGAATTCTAAAGTCTCCAAATTGACTTTAATAGATTCTAGACCCTCATAAAACTACAAGACACAAGAAATGCCTAAGCATCACTTTAAATTCCCCCTTGAATGAATCCTAGATGAACCCTTTCGAGTCTAGGATGTCGACCCAACTCAACTAATACTCTAAACCCTATGTTTACTTCATTTAAGAAGGTCCCTAATCATTAGTCCTAAAGAAGAGGGGTTAAAAAATGAAAAAGAAAAATTTCAAAAAGTGCAGGGCTACCGAATCGATTCGCCCCCTTGGCCGAATCGATTCGGCCAGAAAGTTTGAGATTCTGCATAATTGTCGAATCGATTCGGATGAGAGCCGAATCGATTCGGTCAGAAAATCTGGGTTTCTGCATAACTGCCGAATCGATTCGGACCAATTCCGAATCGATTCGGTCCACACGACCTGAGCACTGGCCCTAACCGAATCGATTCGTCCAGGGGGCCGAATCGATTCGGGCCTGCAATTTTGCCAAGAAATGGCTATGGAGTCTTGGACTCCATTTCCTACCCCAACTCAAATTTCTCCAAACCAAACTCATATACCAACACTATAAGAACATCAATGATGCTATTGATCATCTTAGAACCTCATGAATCATCTTTGAGTGAATCAAAACCCATAAATACATAAGAAAACCTTAAGTTTGTTAAACTAAAATCAATACACCATTACCACAACAAATCATTTATCTCAAGACACAAATAGCAAGTAAAAACTTGCCTTGATTCAGCAAATATGCAGATTCCTTGGTGTAGTAGCAATCTCTCTCTCAATCTCCAAAGCTTTCTCTCTACTCCTCTCTTACTCTCTTAGGTTTAGGAAGGGATTTTGGGGAAATTAGAAGACTTAATAGGCTTAAGTCGTGACTTAAGGTAAATGCCCCACTTAATTAACCAAAAGTGCGATAAAATAATACGCAATAGCATAATTAAGGTACAACCAGTCAAAAATGCCCAAAACTACAAAATACAACATGGCACATTATTTGACTATTTCGCACATTCCGGAATCAACTGCAACCTCCAAATTATCATTTGGACATTTTAAAATTCAATTTAGATTCCGGTCTCATTATTAAGCCAAATATCATTTTAAATTCAGATGATATTAATAAGCATGACATAGCAATATTTTCCCATAATTATGATATGTATGCTAACTCACAATAAATATCAACTTTTCTACATTGAATTAACATTCAAATCATAACCCCACACTGGTCTCTAATTACTATACAAAGTAATTACTATAAAGTACGGTCTCACAAGCGAGGGTTATTACAGTTAGACCCTCGGTACTCGATTCATCCATATATATATATATATTCATATTACAATATGCATCCGGATTTAGCTCCCGGAATGAGAATTCATTTTCATTACTATCTCAAAACTTTCCATTTCCCTTCCTATATCCAGGAAATGTATTTATAAAAACAAATTCATTATCATGAATTGTTTTAACATAACATATCCCTTTGAAAGCTAGTTTTATTATCATAAAAATGCTTTTCCGTTTCAAAATATCCCATTTCCCTTTTTACATTCAGGAAATGTATTTAAAAGCCATTTTCATTATCATGAAAATGCGTTTACCATATCTTATGCTTCCACATCCCTTCTTCCATCCGGGAGTGTTACCGAAGCCAAAACCTTTATCCCATTTCCCTTCTTCCATCCAGGAAATGTAAATTAAAGCCAATTTATTATCATAAATTGCTTTAACAAATATATAACGCGTTCTAAGACCGCCCGTACGGTGCGCCCCTAAATGACCATCATCTTCCAGTGCCTATCAATTACGACACCTGGGCAACTATACGCAATACGTCGGGAAGCAGCCATATGCCTGCGGGCTAGTCATAACCACACCCCAAGTTACCTAACCATCGCAGAAAACATAACATAACATAACATAAACGCTCATATGGCCTAGAGGACTATATCCACCCTGCATTCGCTAGTCAGGGGGCTTCACCTCAGCGCCCGAACTTACCTTATGATGTCATTTAGAGACGGTGTTGACTATAAATAAGTAATTATGAAAATCATTTCTTTTTCCATTTTGAAAACATTCATATTTTATTTTCAAAATCTTTTATCTCAAATCATATATATACTTTAATCACACAATACGTATATCTATACCATATATTCCTCCTCGAATATAAACAAATGGCCATATTGCCAATTACATCTAGCGATGACCGATAATCCCAAAAATTCTCTCAAAGAATCATATTCATGCATTCATATTCGCATGATACTCAACCCAAAGTATTTTCTTACTTTAATAAGTAATACATTCTTTAATCCCATCTAAGGACTTATTTGGATATCCTCACTTCACAATACATTATAATTATACTTCCTATACGCATAATTATGTAGGCCTAATTGCCCATTAACAATATCCTAGGAATTTATCCTCCGGATCATGCCCTACACCAATTCAAAGCCTTCTCATCCAACTAGAGGTTTATTTACCCTCAAAACTATTATTTAGGAGTCCCAATATCATAACTAGGAACCCCCATAAAAATCCCAAATGATAACTTAACTCCCCATACTCTTAAAGGGAGAAAACTGGCAATTCTGGCCTAGGCGAATCAATTCGCCCCTTTACCGAATTAATTCGGGTGGGCGAATCGATTCGATTCCCAATCCGAATCGATTCGGAAAGTATTCTTCAAACAGGTCTGTAAATGGCGAATCGATTCGGTCTGTACCCGAATCGATTCGGCCCACTGCAGAAACCCAATTCCCCTTAGGCGAATCGATTCAGCTTGAACCCGAATCGATTCGGCCAGTTCGAGGGCTACAGTTTGGCCGATTTTCAATCTCCAAAGTACCCAATAACAACCCAAACTCCATTTTTATGGTTTCTAATCTCAACCAACAACCCAAATAACATCCTAACACTAATTTACAACTAATTCTTCCATAAATTTTGGGTATTAAATTATTTTCTAGGGTTTTGGATCTTAAAAACCAAAAACCCTAATTTTGACATTTCTCCCAATTCAATTTGATTTATTACTCCATTAACATGGTTTTAATACTAAAAAGCATCAAGAGTTTACATTACGTCAATATGTAAACTCGTATCAAAGTTTTCTCCGTTTTTAATTTGGGGTTCTACCAACTATGATATGAAATAAATGCATAATTGAAATAAAGCAAGTAAACACTTGACTGGAGGATGAAATCCGACGACCTCGAGCCGAATCCCGCGGAGTTTGGACGGAGTTTCTCCTTTTCTCCTCCTCTCTCTCTTCTCTCTCTTTTCTTTCCTTTTCTTCTCTTTTCTTTCCCTTTCTCCCTCTTTAAATAAGAAGAAAAGGGTTCTACCCCTTTAAAACCCAAAAACGACTCATTTACTCAATTACGAGCCCGTTTAACTCCAAAATTCCCCGAAACTCAATTTCGACAATCGAACACTCTTTTCCGACTATCTCGAACATTCCGAGACTCACGGCGCAATCGAAATTTCTGTCTGAGGTATTTGACCCCAAATCACTATTCTAACCCAAAATACTTAATGCGGGCTTTCAAATCAAAATCTTACCTCTTTTGTCACTTTACTCCACTGCAACATGAAATTAAAATACTTTGACATATTAAATCCCAAAAATAATTACAACTTCCATCGAAAACCATCTAATCCTCAAAAATCCCAAAAATTACTATTTCGAGAAATTCCTTAAATCTCCAATTTATATCCAATTATGGGTTTAATTGTCTCCGAAAAGGACGGGTTGTTACACATATTCATGATACGTGTTTAAAATAATTTTCTGATTTTTTTTTAAGTTTTAAATTTTTTTTTTTGAAATTATTTGGGATTTAAAATCAATTTGACATTTTAATTAACATTTTTAAAATTGATATTTTAAAACTTTGGGGAGAAAACTAGTATTTTATAAGTTGGCAATCGCTTAATTTTGGTATGTGTGTGCAGCATGTGTATGCTACATGTCATCGTCCCATTAGTTGGTTTTGTGTTTCTTCACACTCACAGTTAGACCTATCAATGGGTCGTGTTCATGTCAATTTTTATCGTGTTCGGCTTTGATCGGGTCCGTGTCTAAACGAGTTACCTTTATCATGTGAAAAAAATCATATTCAAACCCAACCCGGTATCTTAACGTGTCATGTCGTGTTCCCCCGTTATTTACCATTAACATAATAAATTATTTTGAATTATATACAAGTTAACATATGAGATCATTTTTAAACACAATTAGACCTAGTAATTCATTACCATTACTAACTCTCTCATTTAGTTATATTCCTTATGATTAAATTGTCATTAAACTACATACACTTTTTATAAGTTCCATAATATATTTTATTTACTCAAATTAATGGATGTTAACAGGTCTTAACGGGTAAAAGGGATCAACACTAACCCGACCCGTTAACTATCATGTCTTATCGGGTTGGAACTGATATTACCCAAAATCGTTAAGGGTCCACCCATTAACTCATAACTTCGTGTAGGTTCGTTTCGTATTATCATGTCGTGCCTTATTTTTCTAGGTCTACTCATAGTTGTGATACGCTACACACACCATTCGATCAATTTCAATCTAAGGGTGTTGTTCCTTTTAATACGATCGATGTGCAAGCCCTTGTATCCAATCATATGGTGAGATCTAGAACTGGTTATAACTTATATAGCTTATCTTCTATGCTCCTCTTTTAGTCATTAGATCTAGGTCAGTTTCTAGAACCTTCCCACCATACTATATTTTTTTTGGTAATACCAGGGTGTCCACTGTACCACAGTGACTAATCCCTTCGCTGATTGTAGGCACCTCTTAGGGTGGGACAGCTGGCCCAGAGATTTAAGGTTGCTCCATGCCCAAGGCGGGAATCGAACCCCCGACACTTGGTTAAGGGAGGAGGAGTCCCTACCACTCCACCACACCCCCTGGGTTCCCACCATACTATATAAACCTTCTTCAACTCAACATTTCCATACTCTTATTCATTTTTTGAGAGAGAGGAGAAAGATATAGGATAGGTAAGAGAGAGATCAGAGAGAATTTTTTTTTCGATAAAACCAAAGAGCAAATATGTTTACAGAATGTTTTTCTTCTAATTTTTTTTTGAAAACCAGGGAATTCATTCCTTTAAAATATTTTAGGTTTTTTAAAATACACGAGTTAGTGGTTTTAAGAGCTTTGACTTTAGTTTTTTTTATTCTCCTCTTAGTCAGGTTCTTCTCCAAATAACTATCACATGTGTTAGAGGCTTGATTTTTTCATAAAATTAAGAATCTAATAATTGGAATACATTTCACACACATATTTATTAGATCTATTTGTTAAATCGGTTATACTTTATTTCGCAAACTTTTTAAAAAATTGATTTTGTTTGTTGAATTTTTTGTGCATTTTTTGAAAATACTTTTAGATCCACAAACGTTCTAGATCAAAAACTTTAAACTTTAGAAATTAGTTAGAATGTAAGATCTGGTTTGTTTTAATATTAATTTTACAATTTATGAAATCTATGTTTATGTAAATACATTTTTTAGATCTAATTTTAAAAATATCTCACCAGATATGGTATTCTTGATTATCTGATATTATTCGTTTAAGATATGAGCATATTAGAGAATTTGCGTAATTTGTAGGACAACGTTTCTTAAGTGTGTGTTCCTTCTTGTATGTTCATAAAGTTGTAGAACACACCACTGTCCCTATCACACACATCACTGTTAGAAAAGTGTAGTTATTTTTTGGAGACACTAATTCTTGTGTTGACGTAAAGAGCACTAAGGATTGGAGGTTCAGAAGCTGCTGGATCAGAAAGAGTACCTAGGAGGTGGAGCTCTGGCATTTAGGTATAATTTCCTTTGAATTTTTATCCTATTTTGCATGCGTGTAATCTATAACCTTAATTTTATTTTAGTAGATTTTGTTTTGTAATTAATCAGAGTTTTTAGTCTTTTAAACTCTTGTTACAAAGTATCTAGAATAATCTGCCAATTTTACTTTTGTGATTTATCACATCTTGTGTGAAATCCTATTCAACAAATAAAATTTTCTTTGAAGAGTTTATTCGAATTCTCAATCATCCTTTTAACCTCGTTAAATATCTTGATTGAGCTATTTCACTCTACATATTCACATACCTCACATCGCCATTGACTATTGTTTCATGTCCCTTGGAGCCCGCGACGAGCATGGGAGTGGATGAGATCTATCTTTCTCCTCGGGCACCTCGAGGATGGCCATAGTGGCGAATCTGTTGGGAGATATTTTTATGACTAGACTCTATTTACATGAGTGTTTATTTTCTTTCTCCTATCTCATTTTCCACCTATCTACATGTTCTCTCACTTGTATATTATTTTTTTCTTCTCTTGCTCATATGTTCTATGTATATATTCACGTTATGCTACCCATGTATATTTCTCTTCGTCATTTTTCTGTTACATGCCCCATTTCACTTGTATATATCCACGCATTACTCATTTGTATATACTTCATGTTTACTTGTACATACTTTCCATGTTTCACTTCACTCATCCACATTTACATGCTTTATTTCACTCACATATATTCACACTTCACTCCACTTGTACATATACTCATACGTTATTCCACTCGTATATATCACAAGCTTCACATTTCTTGCACACTACCTCCACATTTTTCCCGCTTGTATATATTCCTGTGTCTTTCCCACCTTGTATCCATGCTACATTTCACTTGTACACATTTCCATACTAAATTTCACTATACATACTTCCTACCCCACTTTTTCACTCACATGCTCCATGTTACTTATACATATTTACTTTATTTATCCCAATCATGTGTTAGTTTGAATATATTCTTTATTTAATTCATGCTTAGTAGTTGCACATATCCCTCTTAGCATACATAATACTTGGCATAAATAGACTAATTACAACTCATGCATATTCAAACTACCTCGCATGAGATTTGAATACTAACCTTATATTTGTTATGTACTGGAGAGTCAGGTTATGATAGGTTTTCGGTTCTACGAGACATGGTCAATCTAAGAGATTTGACTCCCACCTTTTATTGGCCAAGTACCCTGGACGTATATTGAACGGTTCTCCCACATCATACCATTTTACCGAACTCGTGATGGGAGGTATATAGTAGGAACTCGTTCACGTACGTAGTGTATATTCTCTCATGTGTACATCACAACGAGGTATATCATGAGGAAATTCACGTACATTCCGGAATATAAAATGGCTTTTCCACAGATACCAATGAATGATCATCCTAACAGGAAAAAGTTTTATCATGGAAATCATGTCAAATCGAGGGAACCTTACACTAAACTTACTCCCATGCACAAACATCACAAAATTTTGATTCATCTTACCGCCCGGATTTTGTGCTCTTTCACCCATTTTTAAAATAAGATCCTTTTCGTAACTCTAGGAACACGTTATCGCATCTTGCATTATGTACCCTATTTTTATCCTAGGCTCAGGTCTTGTCCGACATTTCACTTTCATCCTAAGCGGAACATAATACAAGTGGAACCTTATAATAACTACACCAAGGGATTTACCCCCTTTTATTCCCTTTTTCAAAAATACCAAAAACATTCATTTTATAAAAATACATTGAAATATTCTTTCATTCTCAAGTGTGACCACATTCCCCTAGCTTGGTCTGGATTTCTATTGGTTAAGATCTTCAATCAAATCACCTCAGATTTCTACTTTAATAACACCTAGCTTAGCAGAAACAAAACAATCTTACCATAGATTCCTCATAGAAAACCTTGATTAGAACATTAATTTATGGCCATATTTGATGGTCTTACTTTCTCAGCTCACTGTAAAGATTGATAGTATTCAGTTGGATCTTCATGAGATACAGATAAACAAGGCCCTGATCTTAGAGATGCCTAAACTCCAGATTATAGCGAATTCCAATGTTGATTTTCTCCATGGCATGGGACTATATAAGACTGAATCCATATGGACTCTCGAAGAATACTAGTATGTTCCACATGCTGTAATTCCTCCCATGTTTTTCCCGCCAATGAACCACCTCTTTCTCACTGCCCCATGCCTAATCTTACTCAACAAGGAGATAACTTTGTCTCCCCTGATCTTATTGATCCGAAAGAGGAAGAATTCAACTGAGTGAAGAAATATCTCAAGTTCCTTTCTCAAAAATTTTATTAAGTTAAGCTTTTAGGAAACCATGTGGACTACACCCTTATGTCTCTTTATTTCAAGGCTCAGTTACTCGAAAAATTCAAGATGTTTAACATTGAGAAATTTAGAGGGAGCGAGCCTCCCATCGTGCATCTACGAAACTACCATCGCTCTATCAGTCTACTTGGGTCTACGAAAGAGATCACGGACCAAATATTCTAGCAAACCTTTAAGGAGAGTGCTTTTTGCTGATTCTATCATTATAATAATATCTCATTCGTAACTGGGAAGACATTGATAGAGAGTTTATGGCTGAGTATAAATATAATGAGTTAGATGTGAAGCGTCAAGACCTGAAGCTACTCAATCAATTCTTTGAAAAGTCTGTTTACAACATTATTATGAGGTGGAGAGAGAAGGCTACCACTATGGCCAACCGTCTATTTGGGGAAAAATAAGTCATCATAGTGAAGACAAATTTTCTTCCACACATCCAAAATTTTATGGGTAGTCAATAATACTCCCACTCAGATACCTTCGAAAGGCTACATTTGAAATTTAAGAAAATGTTGCCTATCATAAAGAAAATCAAATGGGAACAAGCTAATTGGATAATTCACCACTCGAAAGTATAATAAACCCACTATTGCTGCCATCAATAACATATCCTCTCAACCTACTACCTCGTAAGCACCAGAAACCCACCCAACTATCACCAGAAAAGAGTATACTGAACTCCATGATCCTCTTTTTGAAGTATATCAGGCCCTCATATCCCTTGATCTCATCAAACCTTTGGACCCTCATCCACTTCCCAACCTTCTTTTTAAATACTTCAAGTATGATGCCCATTGCGATTTCCATAAACCATCAGTCATACCACTGATAAGTGTCACCACCTAAAGAATTTTGTATAAAGGTTCATCGACAAGGGTATCCTTGTTCCTCCAGCAGTCCCAAAATGAAACACCATTTAGAACCTTTACCCATGTATGCAGTCGGCATGGATCCCATTCTTACTGATGAAGATATTGATTTTGACCCTTCAACTAGTACTAAACCCATCAATATTCCTACATCATCCATTAGTCCAGAGAAATTCCTAATTTCTCTCCAAATCTATCCATCCTTCCTACTTCATCCTAAAAATGCTCATAATCAAGTCCTCTCCTTGATAATGAGTGATTGCATCATATTTAAACCTAGATCAGAAAAAGAGATCATGGATCTAACAAATGCCCTCAAATAATTGAGAAGCTTCAAAATGAAACTCCTATTAGAACTGACCCTTGAAGAAGTGGATCATGCAAGAATTAACGATCTCTAAATCACACCCGGAAAGTGGGATCCACGATCCCAAGATTGGTTTATACCATTGGAAGAATTTAGCATGGACAAAAATGTTTAGATCATAATAGATTAAACCATCAAGAGAGGAAGGATTTGTGAAGCTCTTAAACTATTAATCTCCCTAAATTTGAAAGAATACACGGTCCTTTACCAAAATCATTTCTCTGCAAATTGGGAAGACCTATACTTTGAAGAACTCGAGGTTGTTGAGTGTATTGATTTCTTTTGGAACAGTTAGATAATTTCCATAGGATTGGGAGATGATTTAGATCCTTCAGATGATTCAGATGTTCCACCAGACATTAAAACTCTTGGAGAAATCGTCTTTTTTGTGGGGTGATTCCTTTTGAAGAACTTCTGCGAGAGATGAATGAGGTTTCTTCTTCTCCCTAAATTAATAAAAAAATCATTTCCTCTTCTTCCCCTCACCAGTAAACTAAATGACCTGATCGATACGGTACTATAAATATCCATTCATCCTATCGAAAAGTGCACCCGTTGATAAAGGTAAAGGGTTGCTAAAGAAATCTTGATGCCTGAAATGGCAATTGAGGAGACTACGATCCTCAAACAGCTAAAGAATACTCGAGGAAATGTCATGTTGTAAGGACTCTTTATGTTATTTATACTTCAAATAAACTTTATTATTAAATAACTCACTAAAGCTACAGTTCCTCCTTCCCATTCCCCCGATGAGGCAAGTCATATAATAAAAAATATGACTTCCACTAGGCTCATCTCTTTTGTCGATGAAGAAATTACCAAATTCGGTCTTATCCATAGACATTATCTTAAAATTTATGTCTAAGTCTTACAAATAGTTCCACTGGTTCTTATTGATAACGGTTATGCTCTATATGTATGACCACTTCAAATGCTTCAGTGTCTTGGGATACAGGTTAATGATCTTACCTTGACATCCATTGTTGTGTCTACTTATGATAATACGAGACGAGAAGTCATGGGATTAGTAAAACTCATGCTAAGAGCTGACCTAATTTGCCCTCAAACATATTTTCAAGTTATTAATATTCCTACATACGCCAACCTTATTTTCGGTCACCCGTGGATCCACAACATCATAGGGGTTGCTTCCTCCATTCATCAGAAATTGAAATTCTTCATAGACAATCAAGTTCTTGCCATCATCAGGGGACGAGGATAACATAGATGGCGTCGGTACCAGTAATCTAATTCTAGAAATTCAACATAACATAAATGATATGTTTCTCTAGGTCTTCAAGATCGATCTGCTCTCTCTCCTAACTGGAGATAATTTTAAAGACAAAGTGAATCCCAAAATAACCCCCACGGGTATGTCATCGTTATCCAAATGTTCAAAAATATGCATTCTATACCTGAAATACGTCTGGGTAGAAGACAACGATGAACCCTTGAACCGATCGTCCTGAAGACAGTTGTTCACCTTGTGGTCTTGGGAATATGCCAACCCCAACAGAAATTATGTCTCTTCCATCCATAACGAAAGAGAGTAGTAAAGAGGAAAGACATAGATATTCTCTGAATGGTAATTTTATCAAAAGGAGCGAAGATTTACCCTGTTGTGACTTTTTAAACCCGTGGTACGATGCGGTTGAAAAGAAATTAAAGCCAGGGTTTAAGATCTTCTTTACAGACAAGTTCACTTGAACAGAGGGATCCAAACATAAAGCGAATCCACTGACCATCAAGTCATATGATTTGATCTCTTTTGATATAAAAAGCATTAAAAGCAAGTCCTTCAGTATTGCTGAACTAAGAATGGTCCTCTACATGATTCGTGTTGATTCTGTGTCGTCCGACCCTGCCTAAAAGATTGCCTTGCTGTCAATGCACTCATCAACTCGTGAAGTAATCCATTCAATCCAACCACGTAAAACTAAAACCCTGTTGTTTACTGCGTTGAGAGTGACATTTTTTTTGCTTTTACTGTTTTTGATTTAAATGTAAATGAGGGATCATTTGATGAGGTACTCAATGTTGTTTTTCTCGAAAATTTTGTTCATTAATGAATTTTGAGTGTTTTGATGTGCCTTATATTAATTGCATTGATTCTAATAATAAAAAAATAGACTAAGATAACTTAATTAATGAACATTTATTAACTGATCTTTATAAGGAAAAATAAAATAGCATAACCACGTTCGAACTAATGATGAGGAGACTATTGTCATTAATCTTGGTTATAATATCACTCCGTGCAAGTTCAAGATAGGATCAGCCTTTGACGAGCATGAGAGGTCACAATTCAAAGAGCTTCTGAAGGAGTTCATGGATGTATTTGAATGGTTTTACAATGACATGACTAGCATCGACCCATAAATCGTGTTGAGAAATGCAAGTGCATGGTAATATGGATGTATTACCAAATTTTAATTTTAAGTAAATTAATCGGGTGAACAATTAATATATTTTAATTCATGGACCGATTAAAATAAATTTGTGTAAATTATTAGTACAATTTTATCTTACTTAAAACATGAATCTAGGTGAATTGCAAGAATAAATTAATCCAATCATACAATGCCGTGATGTATGAGGAAAACCCACAATGGGAAAAACCTCGAAGGAACTAGCTTGTGCAAATTTACTATGATATAGAATTTATACAATCGTGAAAGGCATAGTTTACTTGACTCAATGCCTTCAAGACTTGAAGCAATCTTCACTACATGAACCTTCTTAATAGAAACACCACGAGAATCCACCCACTATCTTCATAATGCGTGCACCTCACGCATCTTGTTGTCCATTGATCTTTGGCTAGAAAACCATCATTGTAGTCAAATAGAATCAACTATGCCAAACAAAACACTTGAATGATGTTGAGTAAACGATCTTAGTGTCTTGAGATCTCAAACCAGTATATCATATTGATTATTGGATCACAAAAAATGGGTGTAAACGAGTTTATTTGAGGTTTAGTTTTTCTCTTTCTAAAACTGTCTTCAGAGCCCTTGTATATCAAATAACATTGCTATAAATTATATTTATAGAAAAACATAAAAAATGACATCATAAGAAATGAGGCAACTCGTTCGAACGAAGTATGTAGTCATTCAAATGAGATTGTCCATCACGATCAAACGAAACTTAAAGTCGTTTATAACAATATACCTTTCTTGAGATCCCAAGGCTGAAGATGAAACTCGATATGAATTTGATGTTGCTTTATTCAGCTACTAAGGTCTTGAAAATGCATGGCCTTTAATCACACAGTGAACACAATCCTAACATATGACTCAAACGGTTTTGTCCAAACGAAATAAAGACAATGTTCTAAAATTTTATATAAACATTAAAAATATTACAAACTTAACACAATGATGAAATTTTTCCTTACACATGAAACATGAGATCCGAACTTATCCTGAGTGCAAAACTGTCAAACAAAAGCAAAGGAAGCTTTGGCCTGAATGGTCTCTCAAAGTGAAAGATGAAGTACTCAAGAAATTAAACATGGGTTTCATCCTCATAGTCGAGTATCGTAGCTAACTTTCCAACATCATCCCTGTGCTAAAATCAAGAGGAAAAATTTGCATGTGCATTGACTATCGGGATTTGAACAAAGCTTCTCCAAAAGATCATTACCCTATGCACAATATTGATATGATCATCGAAAATACTACCAATGATGCACTCAAGTCTTTCGTTGATATATTCACAGGGTAATCAAATCAAGATGCATCTCGATTACTAGAAGAAAGCTGCTTTTGGGACCTTATGGCAGACTTTCTATTACACCATAATGCATTTGGGTATAAAAAAATATCGGGGTTGCATATCAAAGGGCATCCACAACCATTTTGCATGATCTTATCCAAAAAGAGGTTTAAGTCTATGTTGATGATATGATCTTTAACACTCGAGAAGGTCACATACTTGCATTAAGGAAATCCTTTGAATGATTGTAATAGTAGCCGATGCACATCAATCCGAAAAAGTGTATTTTCAATCTTGTTAAGGATAAACTCCTAGGCTTTATGGTCAGTGAGAAAGAAATCTTCGAAGACCATGATAAAGTCAAGACGATGCTTAAAATTTCACCGGCTCGAACTAAGAAAGAAGTACGTGGTTTCTTAGGAAAGCTTCAATGCATCAACATGTTCATTAATCAGGTCACCTCCATTTATGAACCCATCTTTAAGCTCCTCCAAAAAGATTCTACCAAAGTCTTGAATGAGATGTGTTAAGAAGAGCCTTCGATAAAATAAAGTAGTATCTTTGAGGCTTAGGTTTTCTTTTTGTAAAATTGTTTTCGAAACCCTTATATATCAAATAACATTACCATACCTTACATTTATAGAAAAACATATAAAAGAGATGACATACAAAATGAGGTAACTTATTCGAACGAACTAGATAGTTGTTCGAATGAGATTGGCCATCTCACTCGAATGAAACTCAAAGTCGTTCGAATGAAACCCCAAAATTCATTTTAAACGGGAATCAAATGACCTTCCGATGAAATGTTTTTGCCAAGACTGAATGCTTCGCTCGATGGCCCATCGAACCTCATTTTAACGAAATCTCAAAACTCATTTGAACAAAAACACTTTTCATTCAAACAAAATTTTAAAAGTCACTGGAATGACTTAAAAACTCGTTCGAACAACCTTTAAAAACAATAATATTTTCTTTCAAAATTTCTTTTCGAAAATAGACTCGTTGATACTTTAACATCCAAAACTAGAAACCCCGGGATCAGCATAATACACCAAATATACCTTTCTTGAGATGCCACGGCTAAAGATGAATCTTGACATGAATTTGAAATTACTTTATTCGTACACTAAGGTCTTCAAAATGCATAAGCTTGGAGGACACACTGAACCCATTACTAACATATGATTCAAATGGCTTTGTCCAAATGAAATAAAGACAAAATGACAAAATTTCATATAAACATTACAAATATCACAAACTTGACAAAATGATGAAATTTTACCTAAAAATAAAGATATAAACTAGGACGTGAAACTCTAGTGCCCAATCCCTAACCCCTAAAAGAAAAAAAGACACAAATGGGACTTGAACGACTTTATCTCTTGAGTAGCTTCAATCTTGTGAAATTTTTTCGCAACATTGCTTAAATCTTCACACTTAACAAACCTTTGAAATACAAAGAGAATATAAAACATATAGCCTTATATGAAAAACCCTCCCTCTTAACCTAAACATCTCCCCCTTTTTTGTTCGGGAATAAACAAGGGCACAAGTGCATAATATAAAATAACTCCCCCCCCCCCCCCCCCCGAACTCAAGCATTTCCAAGAGTGAAGACTTCTCGACATCCTATAAGGTATAAAACAATTTAGAGTTTGAGTTAATTTACGAAATTATGTTTGGGTTGTTTTATTTTTGTCAAAAATGAACATGTCTTTTTATTTTTGAAAAGGGAAATATTTTTCCTAAGGTTTACTATATGCAGAGTTTTTATTTGCGTTGAGATCATTCAATCGATTTCAACATCCCATTCGAACGATATTGTAAGGTCTTTCAAAGTTTTCTTCAAACGTACATCAAGCGAGAGCTTACTGTACTATTTTTGTTACGTCGTTAAAAGCGAGAGGCAATCTCGTTCGAACGAGATCTATATCTAGTTAGAATGATTATGTATTCCCGTTCAAATGATGCGCCGCCTCGAGTTTTTTATAAATACATGTTTCGTGATCAGAATGTTTAAGATTTTTACCAACTCCGATTCTGTATGGCTTTGCAAAAGTTCTT
This sequence comes from Sambucus nigra, assembly GCA_949130495.1. NCBI lineage: Eukaryota > Viridiplantae > Streptophyta > Magnoliopsida > Dipsacales > Adoxaceae > Sambucus > Sambucus nigra. The sequence goes on along the minus strand of OX422218.1, from coordinate 444,806,166 downwards.
TACCTTTTGTGTTGTAAAAACACTGTCTAATTCACAACAAAATATCCTTAAATATTATTCTTATGAATTAGTTCAAAACCCTAGAATGTTATGTATTTGTGCACACACCTTGTGGAGAGGATCTACTTGGCTGAATTATGATACCCGTAAGGACTCATTGCTGAAGATGAAAGTTGAGGCTGAAGGAGGAAGACTACGATCTTTTTGGTTCTCAGGGGAATCATTATTGTCGAATGCGGCCATTGTGGTTCTTATGAGAATCATTGTTGTATTTCAATTGAAAGTTTATAACTTGCGATTTGTAAATTATTAGTGGAATAAAAGGTTTTTCCCCGCAGGAATTTTTTCCTGAAACTTTACCTTAATTGAATGCTTGGTTTGAATTTTTCTGTTTTATCACATAATTGCATGTTTAGGATAAAAAATATAATTTTTTTTAAATTGCACACTCTCAAATTAGAATCCTTGTTGAGCATATTTACTTCCGCATTTAAGAGCACTTATTATTTTCATGTTTACAAATTGATATCTGAGCAGGTTGCACTAACTTATTGTGTTAGATCCTCCATTAGTGCATTTTGAGTGTTTTTATTTTTCTCTCGATGGATTCGCCTAGTTTTTACGACTTAAATCGTTTGAATTTGAAGTCTTTTAAAAGAATTGAAATTCTTGAAAAATAAAATAATCATTTTAAATCCGCTATGGATCATTTGCAAACTGTTCAAAATCAAAGAGATTTTTTTTGTAAGAAACTCGTGGACATGGATCATGACTTTAGAAAATTATAGTTATCCAATAAAGAGAGTGGTGATAGAGTCTTTGTTGATGTAAAAAATTAGATTATATCTAATTATTTAATCACAGATAAAATAAATGAGACAAAGAAGTTTTAAAGTGGTTCAGCCTTATAAGAATGGCCTACGTTCACTGTTTCTGTTATTGATGACTGTTTGGGAATTCTCGATTACAAGTTTAATCAAGAAATTTCGGTCCCCTTACAATGAGGATAATACTATGTATATATAGCCCTAAGGCTGTAATGTGAAAGGGTAATACATTCAATGCTGTACATGTGAAAGGGTAATACATTCAATGCTGTACATGTGAAAGGGTAATACATTTAATGCCCCTTAAGTGTATACATCTGAATGATAAGCATTAAATGAATAGTCAAACTGCTGGTTATCCTGGTATTAATGCTTTGTTCGAGGTGCATCTCGGACCGCCTAAGCTGCTCGGACCGCCTAAGGTCCTCGGTAATCAAAAGTTCCTCGGAGAGTTCTTGTAGGTCGGAGCATCCGAGTTCCTCGGGGAAGCAGTGTTCCTCATTGCAGTATGGTTCCTCAGAGCGTCTGAGTTCCTCGGAAGTGTTTGTTGTTTCCACGTAGATTGCCACGTGTCTTCACTCGATTGGGCCAGGTCAGCAGACTAAATTTGGTATCAATAGAAGCCCCTAATGTTTCATAGTTCGAAATTTGAGGAGTATGGAACATTCTTTCTCGGAATATGGTAGTTTTAAATGGACCTCCTGATTTTTAGGAGTGTATCCTTTGTATTTATTTTTCCTTCCAAATTCGTAGAATTAGGCTTTTTTGAATTTTTATAACCGCCTCGATCTCCGCGTAATTTTTGTCCTTCTAGCCGCCGGTAGCATAATCGTTTCTTTTTGTAATCATTAACTTTACCGTTTCCCAAGATAAGGTATTTAAACGTCACAGACAATCCCATCATCTTCTACTTTTTTAAATTTGTATCTTCGAGTTTTCCATTGTCTTACTCTCTTGTGCGTTCATCCTTTTCATTGTTCGTTGTCAACAGATCCACTCTTTTTCTGTAAGATCTTCTTCCTTCTTCTTCATTTCCTTTATTCATCATGGTTTACCTTGTTGAATCTCTTGATAAATTTCGTTCTGATTTTTCTATTCCTTCATGGGTTATTCTGGAGGAACTTTCTGAACCTTTCGATTATTTCCGTTTGGCTGAGGGACATTGGTTCCCTAGTCTCTTTATTGCTGAATGTGGCTTTTCTTTTCCGCCAAATCCTTTATGTCTGGAATTCTGTCAATATTTTGACATTGTTCGTGCAAGAATAGCCCCCAATACATGGAGAATAGTTAATGGGGTTCATAGACTAAATCAAATTCATGGAACTCGCATAGGAATTCCAGAAATCATGTTTTGTTATAGATGGGCTGTAGGCGATAATACTTTTTATTTAAAAACTAGATTTTTAAATAGGGCATTAGTGGTCAATCTCCCGGATGCCAATAGGGACTATTTTGAGCACGGGGTTGTTATAAAAAATTGGCAACATGCTCCTTTATCTGTAGATGAAGTGTATCAAGGTCCCAGATGCCCTCCCTATGGCAATGGTATAGGTTATTTTTATTTCATTTTATTTATTTGCAGTTGACAACAAAAGAAAGTGTCCAAAAGAGGCAGACGTTAATATAAGGCACTTGAAACTTATCTTGAGTTTGCATTAAACTGTTGCCGACGAGCACATTAGGTCAGCTTCATATTTGATGCAGTACAAGAGTTACACCTCCTCTTTCACCGCTCGTCCGGTGATAAGTGACGCAGAGCCAATACCTGCCTCTACAAGTTCTTAGCCTGAATCACATATTCCTTTGAGTGAAAGGATGAAGAAAAGAAGACCTCCCACCCTTTTTGAGAAACATGCGTCTGGTGCTGGAGAGGCAAAAAGAAGTAAGATTAACGTCCCAAGAGAAGGGACAAAGAAAGTTGATGCATCTTCCTCGGCTGCTCCTGTGAAGGTGGTCGAGAAGTCCCCAGTGGCCCCGAGCAAGGCTGCTGCTCCAGGCGAGGTGATTGTCATATCACCGACCAAGAGTTCCTCCTTAGTCAAAACTATTCCTGTTCCCCCGAGGAAGCTGAAGAAGAGCTCCTCGATCAATTTAGCTGAAACCATCTCTCAGCCCCTAACTACTAGAACTGGTGTTCCTAATTTTGTTCCCCCGAGCTCTGCCATGAGCTGGGTGAAGACTTGGATCATTCCCGAGATCCAAGGTATTGAAGAAAACCTTTCTCAGGACATGGTTACCTCATTGGTTACTCGCCATATTGCTTCTGTAAGTCTTATTGTTGTGAAATTTTCATCTTTCCCTGGTTATATATGTCTCTGACTTGCTTTTCATTTTTTTTTCACAGTTGGTGGGCTGCTTTAATACAATTTTGAAGAAAGATGAAGCTATTAAAGCTTCAAGCTCCTCATCTAGTGTGGAGGAAGCTCTGATGGGTCTGACGCGATCTTTGCAAGATTCTCGTCAGAAGCATGATGCTGACAAGGCTCCTTGGGAGAAGAAACTTACCTCAACCGAGCAGGAGAAGGCTCAAGTTGTTGAAGTCTCCAAGGGGTTGGAGAAAAAATACATGATTTGGAGAAGAAGAATAAAGAGCTCGAAGGGAAGCTCAAAAATGCTGGGGAGCTTGAAGATAAGCTCAAGGTTGCTGAGGAAGAGTTGGGTCAGCTTAGGGAAGTAAGTCGGCAGAAGGAGGAGGTTGAGAGTAAACTGAAGGCTGTTGAAAATCTTATGTCCGAGAAGCTTTCCTCGGAGAAATTAAAGAGGAAATTGGCTGTGAAGAAATCTTTCAGCGCTGGATGGGATAAATGGTGGAACAAAGGTTTGGCTGCCATGATGTCACAAGTCGAATATGGCAGCCTCAAATACTTTAGAGATGGGTGGGTCGCTGCTCTGCAGGAGATGAAGGTTGATGAAAATTCTGAACTCTTTCAGCGACACATCCCTGGTCCCCCTCCAACTCCTTAAGACGAAGAAGAGGACGAAGCTGCCTCCGAAGAGTCTTCCATGATGATGGGAGATCAAGTTTCCCATCCCCTGACTATCCAGTCCACTGGCGAGGAACTTCAGCAACTCGTTACTTCATCCGAGCAACTGCCAGTGCTCCCCGAGCAACTCTATGTTCCCTCCGAGCAACCTACCTCCTCGTCCCAGCCTCCCGAGAAAGTTTTGGGAGACAAGGAAAAGGTGTAGAGTTGTTCGGGTTTCTCTCTAATTTATTTTTCTTGGTCAAATGTAACTTCTGAACATGTAACTCTGAACCTTGTACTTCTGACCTTTGTCATGTAATAAAATTTAAACTTTTGTTTATGCATACTGTTGTTTCTCTTCTTCATGCTCTGTTTGTACTCTTATTGATTATTGCTTTTTCTTCCTCTACTAGTTTCTGGCCAGGATGGAATTATTGTCTGCTCATGATACAAAGCTGTTACGGCAATGCAATGAATACTTTAAGGTTGGTTACACAGATCTGAGTGCAACACAAATCGCCGTCATCCTCGGCCAAGATGCTTTGAAACAGGCAGTTGAAGCTTACCAATATTTGAAGTGTCTTCTTGATCGTGCGGTGGCCAATAATGTAGCTTATTATGATATGATTGAGGATCTCCAAGGAACTCTTGAAGACCTTCAACAACAATATGAGGAATCCGCTGCCCTCTTGCACGAGGGGTACGAGAAGAAGTATCAGAAAATCATTGCCGATAAGGGATACGAGAAGCATTTTGCTGCTTACGACGCGCGGGAGAGAACGTTAAAAGTCGAGGTCGATGAGCACAGGAAAATAGCCGAGTTGTTGGAGCAAGAAAATAACAACTTGCAAAGAGAAGTATCTTAATTAAAATCTGTTTCCTCCACCTCAAATGCTTTGGTCCCAGTGACTGGCGAGGGATTCTCGTTCTTAGAGGTCGATAACGCCAACTTGAGGGACGAATTGAAGACCTTGAAGAGAGCTGGCCCTTCTACTTCTTCTCGTGGAAGAGCAAGAGCTCCTCGGGGAAGAGCAAGAGCTGCTCAGATTCCTATCGAGGAACAAAGGACTCAATCTGCTTTAGAGAACCAGGCCTTCCAACTGATGGCGAAGAACCAGGCATTGGCTGAGATGTCTAAGAAAATCAGGGACCTGGAAGAGCAGCTTTCTGCGCAGAAGTCTGTCTTGGAGAATAAAAAACTTTTTATCAAAAATCTCCACGAGCAACTGGAAAGATTGACATATCAATTCCACAAGCAGCCCATGGAGTTCTGGATGGCTGGCTACAACGAGGCTCTCTACCACTTGGACGATCGTATCCAGAATGCAAATAATGAGGACTACAAACAGGGATGGTTGAATGCCTTAGGTGTGCTGCAACTCGAACAGGGTCATTACCTGTGGGATTACCATAATCCTAAGCTGCTCGACCTACCAGTTCCCCCATTCAAGCTTGATATGAGTTGGATCCCTGCTCGGGCCATCCCTCAATGTCTGATTTCCAAATACCTCGACGATTACAATCTCCATTCAAATGTCGAGATATCTCGTCCAGAGCATCTACTAGATCGACCCTCTGTGATGAATATCAGGATGTTAAAAGATCTTAACTTCATAAATTATCCTCTTGCTTTAAATGATCCACCTGCTGGCGAGGAATCTGTTTCAAAAGCAGAGGGGAAGAAACCAGTAGAATAGGAATATTGATGTAATAAATTTGTATTTCATTCCTGATGTATTTTGTTCTACGTTTAATGAAATAATTTTATTTGCAAATCTTGACTGCTATTGTTTTGTAACACTTTACATCTGTGCATGTGTATCTATTAAAACGATAACAATATTGTGTTATTTGTCGACCAACTTATTGTCGAGTAGTTTGAATTTGTGGTAGTCATTTGGCAAAAATGATGTTTTGTTTCTCGACCAACTTAGTAATAATTAAAAAGTTACGAGTATAAAAAATTTTGCTCGATCACTTTCTCGTATTCATAAAATGTTTCCGACCAACCAAGGTCGGTAAATTTTCCTTTTCGACCAACTACAGTTAGTGGATTTTTCCCTCGACTAGCAACTTTGGCACTTTCTGGAATAATTTTACCTCCCGACCAACTTTAGTTGGCGTTTTCGAGAATATATTTACTTCCTAACCAATATAGGTTGGCATTTTTAGGAATACATAGTTTTACTTCCCGTAGGAATACATTTACTTCCTAACCAACATACGTTGGCATTTTTAGGAATACATAGTTTTACTTCCCGTAGGAATACATTTACTTCCTAACCAATATACGTTGGCATTTTTAGGAATACATAGTTTTACTTCCCGTAGGAATACATTTACTTCCTAACCAACATAAGTTGGCATTTTTAGGAATACATTTGTTTCCCGACCAACCTTAGTTGGCGCATTTTTAGGAATACATAGTTTTACTTTCCGTAGGAATACATTTACTTCGTAACCAACATAAGTTGGCATTTTTAGGAATACATAGTTTTACTTCCCGTAGGAATACATTTACTTCCTAACCAACATACATTGGCATTTTTAGGAATACATAGTTTTACTTCCCGTAGGAATACATTTACTTCCTAACCAACATAAGTTGGCATTTTTAGGAATACATTTGTTTCCCGACCAACCTTAGTTGGCGCATTTTTAGGAATACATAGTTTTACTTCCCGTAGGAATACATTTACTTCCTAACCAACATACGTTGGCATTTTTAGGAATACATAGTTTTACTTCCCGTAGGAATACATTTACTTCCTAACCAACATAAGTTGGCATTTTTAGGAATACATTTGTTTCCCGACCAACCTTAGTTGGCATTTTCGAGAATAAATTTGAGTAGTCCGAGTTTTGCTGAGTAGTGTGTAGCACTAGTATTCCTCGAAAAACTTTCAATAAAAGGAGAGAATTTGGCAGAATATCTTCATTTTATTCATACTGGCGGAACTGCATTACATGAGAATATGCATCACTGATAATACTTGCGCAGGTGCTCTGCGTTCCATGCATTCTTAAACTCCTCCCCCTCTAAAGTTGTTATTCGGTAAGTTCCTGGTCGAACAACTTCTGTAACTCGGTATGGTCCATGCCAGTTTGTTGTGCTTTTGAATCACTTTCTTTAGCACATAGTCTCCTTCTTTCAGGTCGCACTTCTTCACCCTCTTATTGTAGAACAAAGTTGTTTGCTGCTGGTAAGCAGCATTTCTAATGGCTGCTTCTTCTCTAACCTCCTCGAGCATGTCCAAGTCCAACCTTCTCATTAAGTCGCTGATAGGGGAATTGAAATTCAGTACCCTGTGTGTTGGGAGGTCCAACTCGGCAGGTATAACAGCTTCACTTCCAAACGCTAGCATATATGGAGATTCCCCTGTTGCTACTCGGGGAGTAGTTCGGTAAGCCCATAACAGTGATTGTAGCTCGTTGATCCAATTTGCTTTCGCATCATCCAGTCTTTTCTTCAAGCCATTCAACAGCGTTCTGTTTGTCACTTCAGTTTGCCCATTTCTTTGAGGATGGCTTGGTGCTGAGTGGATCTTCAAAATATTTGATTGATGATAATAGGCAGCGAACTCCTCGTTGTCAAATTGTGTTCCATGGTCTGTGATGAAGGCATGAGGAAGACCATATCGACAAATAATGTTCTTCCAAATAAATTGGTACACCTTGTCGTACGTCATATTAATGAGAGGCTCAGCTTAAACCCATTTAGTAAAATAGTCCACAGCGACCACGAGATACTTAAATCTTCCCCTGCTCGTCGACAGTGGCCCAACCAAATCTATTTCACATATGGTAAATGGCCAAGGGGAAGTAATGGGTGTCAATAACGCTTGGGGAGTTCTTCGGATGGAGGAGAAGCGTTGACATTTGTCACATTTCTTAGCATAGGCTATGCAATCAGCCCTCATCGTTGGCCAGTAGTATCCTTGAGTCATCATTCTTTGCAAAAGAGTCCGACCTGCTACATGGTACTTTAATCACCAGCTACAACCAGGTACTTTAATCTTCCTTTGGTGGTCAACAATGGTCCGACCAAGTCAATTCCTCATATAGCCAAAGGCCATGGCGAAGTGATGGGTGTTGGACTTGCTCCTGGTCTTTTATGGATGGTGGCAAACTTTTAGAATGTTTCACATTTTTTGGTAAAATAAACACAATTTTCTTTATCATCGGCCAGTAAAAACCTTGTATTGTTATCTGTTGTCTCAAAGACCTCTCAATTTTGTGCTCCACATGAGCCTTCATAAATTTCCTTGATTAAATCATTTACTTCATTTGGGTGAACACAACAAAGTAAAAAAATAGTGTATCCTCTCCTGTACCAATACCTGCTCAGTGCCCAGTGATGAAGACAAATCCAATCCTGTGATTAATGCTTCATATTCGGCCTCATTGTTGGAAGCCTTGAATTGGAATCTCATAGCATATTCCACATCCAAGTTATTTGGAGTGTTGATGATTAGGCTTGACCCACTTTCAGCAACACATGAGGATCCATCTATAAATAACTACCAAGTTGGAATGTCATTAGAGAACTCCTCTTCTACCAGTACTCCATGTTAGAACACCTTTTTTCTTTGTTGCAATTATTCTTGAGAATCCGACAAGTCAGGTTGATTGTCCATGATCTATGTATGCTTATGAACTAATCTCTCTTTCATAGAAGTTTGCTCGGTAGGAAAACGTCGATTATCTTGCTCCTCGGCATATGTAAATTCAACAATAAAGTCTGCCACTGCTTGGCCTTTTATTGCCACTCTGGGTTCATAAATAATTTCATACTCTCCCAATTCGACTGCCCAAGACATTAACCTTTTAGACTTTTCTAGTTTATGCAGTTCTTGTCGCAAAGGTAAATCCGTATAGATAACAATTGTGTGGTCTTGGAAGTATGGTTTCATCATCCTCGAGACTTCAATAAGAGCTAAGGCTAACTTCTCCAAGTGTGGATACCTGATTTTCGCTCCTCGAAATACTTTGCTGGTATAATACAATGGCCTTTGAACTCCACCATCCATTCGGATCAAGGCTGAACTAATAGCTAACTCTCAAACAGCCAAGTATAAATAGAGTTTTTCTTCCAAAACTGGTTAGGAAAGGAGTGGGGGAGAACCCAAGTATTTCTTCAACTCCAGGAAGGCCTTCTCACATTCGTCATTCCACTCAAAGGTGTAATACCCCGTACATTTATGGATATTTAAATTACATAAGTGGGAGTAATTTGAAAACTTGAGAAATTACTGCGAATAATAATTTCTTTGGAGTTTATGAGTGTTAGATGTTTATCGATATGTGTTGCATTTACTTTTGGGACTAAGTAAATGAGTTGGATTATTTTAATTACATGTTGCAGTTGGGTAAAGAAACAAAGGATAATATTTTATTTGGAAAACATGCATGTTGAGAAGTGTTTGGTCTAAATAGTGAATTTTAGTTAAGTGACTCGGATGGACATTTAGAGTGCACGATTGGTTACAGAATGGTCGATATAGTCAGAATAGAGTATCCGGGGGTAGTGTTTGGGTTTCGAGGATTTTTAGACTAGTAGGGACTCACAATTGAGTAAACGAGTCATTTTTGGGTTTATAAGGGACAAGATCTTATTTCTCTCTTATAAGTCACGAGAGAGAAGAAGAGAGAGAAAGAAAGAAAAAGAGAGAAAAGAAGAAGGAAATAAAGGAAGAGGAGAAAGGAAGAGAGAAAAGGGGATTCCGGTCCAAACTCCGCAGGATTCGACTCGAGGTCGTCGAATTTCATCCACGGGGCAAGTATTTACTTGCTTTATTCATTTGAGTTTGTAGCTCATATTATAGTTGATAAACTAGATAAATTTTGGGTTAGAACCCTTAAAATAAAATTGGGGAAATTTGATTTTGTAAAAGCTGGAACCCCCGGATGGTGATAACACGTTCATTTTCAACTAAGTAAGTTTAAACTCATTTTAGTCCATCTATCGGCGGGTTTGATAACACGTTCATTTTCAACTAAGTAAGTTGGTGGGGAGTACCCGGTAACAACAGACATCCAAACTCTCTCGTCGATAGATTTTAGTGCCGATCTCATTCGCGCTTTCCAATACGCGTAGTTTGAACCATCGAAAATAGGAAATTTTGAAAATGGGAAAAAATCCATTTTAGCCAAAAAATTAATTAAAAAGATCGTTAACGAAATAATTTGTCGCTTTGGCTCTGATACCAATTTGTAAAAGCTGGAACCCTCGGATGGTGATTTTCTCAATTTAAAATCAAAGTTAATTTCCTTTTATGTAAAAACGATAAATGATGCGGAAGCGTTGAATGATGGTTCACAAATAAACACCGGCCAATATTTAATTAAGTCCCAAATTAAATGAGTGTGATAAATAAATCGAATTTTATCTTGAATTATGCTACGCATGTGTTTTAAATAAAATATGCAAGATAAAATAAACCAATCACACTACGCCGCGATGTACGAGAAAAAACCCAAGACGGGAAACAACCTCGGACGGCCCTAGCCACAAATCCACTAGATACGGAATTACAATTACAAGACAGATAGACTTACAACGACTGACTTGATCCCTCTCAAGCCTCGACGCTTCTTCTTGTAGACACCTCTTCCTAGCGGATAACCTCGTAACACCACCGCGATATCGGAATCCACCGATGGGGCTTTCTATGGTCACCGTCACCCGTACATGGAGCCTTTCTCCAAGTGGGTAGAATTGCAACAAAACGTCTTCTTCTTTGATGGATGTAGAAGCAAACCAAAACTTCTCTTCTTGAATTCGGTAGAGATAAACTGGTGCCAAAACTCCAAGCAATTTGATATGTAAATAAGAACTTGGACTAAACACAATTGGGTGTAAACTAGAGTGTGAAGGATTTTCTCTTTGAAAAATTAACACTCAAAACATGAACATTTTCCTAAACCATTTTTGCTCTCAAACTCTCTCTAAGAGATAAACTAAGTTTGAAAAGTTATGGAAATGTTGGTTTGGAAAATGTGATTCCCGCACTTCATAAAGTCTGAAAAAGTTGGTTAAAAACCAAGTGGAGAAGTGGGTGAAAAACTGCCAAAAACTGTTCCGGCCTGACAGCTCGTTCGAACGACATTTCGTTCGAACGAAGTCTCGTTCGAACGAGACTTCTAACGAGGCTCCAGTATGGACTCGTTAGAAGCTCGTTGGAAATCTTGTTAGAACGATAATCTCGTTCGAACGACATTTCTAACGACAGACCAGTATGCCTTAGTGGGAACTCGTTGGCAGGTTCGTTCGAACAACATCTGGTTCGAACGAAAAAACTCGTTCGAACGACATATCTAACGAACGACCAGAAAGATTGAAAAATTCGATTTTGGCCCAGAAAACTTTATGAACTTAATTTAAAGTCTTATATAATTTCTTTCTTAAAACAAAACGCAGTTTTTATTAAACCTAACACCCAATAAACTTTGTTCCAAGCTCCTATATAAATATAATTGCATTCATACCTTGGGAGCATGGAACTATGATTGATGACGTAGAAACGAGGCACACAAACCGGCATTTTGATGAAGCTTTATACTCGTTGCCGCTACGTCTTCAACACACACTTCATAGGCTTGAGAATATTACAATTTAAATATTATCCTATGAATAAATGTTTTTGTCCGGAATTGAGCCAAAACTATATATGGACTCAATTGGAAATTTGTGTCCTTACAGATCTCCCCCTTTGGCTATTCCGGGACAAAAACCAAACAAAAATCCTAAAGGGCCGTCAAGCTCACTAGACTCAAAACATAACCCACCCAAACTTGACTCAACCCAAGGATCAAACGCTTTGCCATTGACAGATGCCGCTTTAGAAGAATTCCTGCACACTTAAGCAAACTCATCAAATGCATAGGGAATATCAAAGTATTAAATGGAATTAATTAATTACTCCCCCTAAATTAATTCTCCCCTTTATCAAACACATTACCTACTTAGAAAGACGTCTCCCCCTAAGATAAATCTCCCCCAAACTAAGATACGATAATAATACCCTATCATCATTCTCCCCCTTTTTGTTCAGGAATAGGCAAAGGATAAAGAACTAATAAACAGCTTGTTGAAGCTTAAAGTGGTAAGACATGAAAGCATATGGGCAATAAAAGCAAGGCAAAGACAAACCAATAGCATATATATATACATTAGAAATATACCAATAGAGTACTTGCATATATATAGATATAAACACACATATAACACAAAAGACAATAAGTTTGCACACTCGTATGGCAAAAATGTGTCATATGGAAACGGAAGTGTAGGGGTGTGAACTAGCAACAATTAAATTTGGACCCAAACACTTAATAAACATTCACAGAGTTGTCATTTGATTGCAAACTATATCACATTTAAATATAACCTCATGTGACAACAGAAAGATTGAACTCAATGAACAAACAAACACAATGCATACAAGCCTAGCATGATGATGATTCTACAAACCAAATAGAGTCATGACATTAAAGATAACTAGGATAAACGGACATTGTGCAAACCGTTGATATACCATCCAATTATCCCTCAATATGCATATATATTCTTTTACTTTCGAATGAATATATCAAACAAACATAGGCCTTGGCAATTGTTTTCTTTTTAATGCCAAATATTCTGTTTTTAGGCCTTTGGATCACGTATTTCTTTTAGATCCAATAAACGGTGGCTTACTATCGCAAAGGATCACTTAGTCCTTTCGGAGCCCTTCCCCGTGCATATTTATTTATCATGTTTTCATTTTCACACAAATCTCACATGCAACGGATTTTGACATGCACTAGTCCTCCTAGGTCATAGATATGTAGATGACTAGATTGGTAGGAGAACACCTCAAAGAGCTCAAATATAACATGTGACATTAAGATTTCAAAAGAGCTCGTGCATGTGTGAAAAGAGGCATATAAAAATAGAATCCATTTAAACAACACAAAATCCAACTACTCCATATAAAGCATGGTAAAGAACATTTTAAGGATTGAAAATCAAAACCAAAAGTTCTAGCCACGTGGGAGCGTAAAAGATGGGATCCAAACACAAATATATGCCACTTAAAGTGTGTCAAACTAAAATACACACAAAAAAAATCTTGTTAAGTTTTTAACATTTTTAATCAAAAATAGATATTTACTCAAAAGGACAAACAAAAATCATTTGTATTTTTCATTAAGCTTAAATGAAATAAATAAAACACAAATGATAAACAAAAATCTTTTTATATTATGCAGTCAATTCAAGCAAAAATATAATACAAAAAGATAAACAAGTCAAAATATCTAGTATGTGATATGAAATAATGCAATGACTAGAAAATGACTAAAGAAGCATACATTTTAGCATGTGAATATAGCATGAAGTACAAAAGCTAAAGTATGCAAATACTAACACATTCATCCTTTAGATTTACCAAGGGAGGAAGCATGTGAAAGTAAATGAGAATCACAAATCCTATTTTGCAAGGCAACCAAGTCGGATTTCCTAACCCAAATTAATGGAGAATGACTATCTTGGGGTGTAGGAACTTTCACTACCGTGGTTACATTACTATGGGATTTTCTAGAAATTCGTTTAAGATCAAAACAAAATTTCTTAAGATGACCTTTTCGACCACAATGTGTACAAGTAAGAGCATGTCGAAAAGATTGACCTAAGGAGTGATCATTAAATGCATTCCTAGTAGATTCTCCTAAAACAGTGGTTTTGGCATTATGAGAAAATTCATTACAAGTATTGAAGCCTAAACCACAAGTGTCATTTTTAATTTGGACCGTTCCTAACATTTTATCTAGTTTTTCCGAATGACACTCCAAATCAAATTTGACATTACTAGAGTCTTTTAATTTATCTTGTAATTCTAAAATGTTAGACTCTAATAAAGCATTTCGCTCTTCAAAAGCAAGAAGCTCCTTTTTAAAGGATTCCATTAAACCCCTAAGGCTATCTCTTTCGCCTTCTACGTATTCTAGCTTCTCTCGAAGAGTACTCTCACGTTTCCTAAGGTCTTCTATTAAATCATTTTCATCAACGACCTTGACACTCTCTCTTAAACTAGCTTCTAACTTCAAATTAGCTCTTTTCAATTTAATAGATTCGGTATACAATTCTTGAAAAGAATTTTGAAGTTCACTCATATCATCCTCATCTTCATTTTCACTCTCTCTTTCGTCTTCACTCTCACTATCATCAAAAATAAGAGAATCATGTACAATGACCTTGGAAGTGGCATGTGCTATTGTTTCATCAATCGATGAGTTCTCACTATTACTCACATGACTAGCCATAAAAGCCACAAAATTTTTCTTAGTGGGGGAATCGGGCTTCTCTTCCTTATCACTATCACTAAGGGTTGCATTATATGAAATGGGTCGCTTACCATCTTTCCTTAGTTTAGTGGGGCACTCATAAGCCCTATGGCCAAAACCTTCACAACCAAAAAACTTATCAGACTCGTCCCTATCTAAATTGTCATTGCTAGGTTTAGGGATCTTCTCGGCTTTAGAAATCTTCTCGCTTTTATCATGTTTGGAAGTATCAAATTTCTTAAAATCATTTTTAAATTTATCTTTGTTAAATTTAAGAAATTTTCTAAATTTACGAGCAAACAAAGCCATGTCTTCCGAGTCACTTTCACTATCGCTCTCTACTACTTGTTTGACCTATTTTCGGGATTTTAAAACAACACCCTTTTCAATTTTCTTTTTAGTTTTAGAGGGAAACATATCTAGTTCATAGGTTTGTAAATCACCTACAAGCTCTTCTAATTTCGTAGAGGCTAAAGTGGGTAAAGAATTTAAAACGGTCACTTTAGGAATAAATCTATCGGGTAGGGACCTTAAAATTTTCTTTACAACACGGTCGTCAGGTATTTTCTCTCCCAAGTTAAAAGATGAATTAACAATATCAGAAAGTCTTGCATAAAATTTATCAAAAGTTTCTTTTTCATCCATTTTGATAGTTTCAAATTGAGTGGTGAGGTTTTGGAGTTTTGAAGCTTTAACGACACTAGTTCCTTCATGAGTTAATTGTAAAATATCTCAAGCTTATTTAGCGGTTTCACACATCATAATACGTCGGAATTCTTCCGGTGCGACAGCGCTAAATAAGGCATTTAAACCTCGGGAATTAAAATTAGCAAGTTTAAACTCATTTTCAGTCCATCTATCGGCGGGTTTGATAACACGTTCATTTTCAACTAAGTAAGTTGGTGGGGAGTACCCGGTAACAACAGACATCCAAACTCTCTCGTCGATAGATTTTAGTGCCGATCTCATTCGCGCTTTCCAATACGCGTAGTTTGAACCATCGAAAATAGGAAATTTTGAAAATGGGAAAAAATCCATTTTAGCCAAAAAATTAATTAAAAAGATCGTTAACGAAATAATTTGTCGCTTTGGCTCTGATACCAATTTGTAAAAGCTGGAACCCTCGGATGGTGATTTTCTCAATTTAAAATCAAAGTTAATTTCCTTTTATGTAAAAACGATAAATGATGCGGAAGCGTTGAATGATGGTTCACAAATAAACACCGGCCAATATTTAATTAAGACCCAAATTAAATGAGTGTGATAAATAAACCGAATTTTATCTTGAATTATGCTACGCATGTGTTTTAAATAAAATATGCAAGATAAAATAAACCAATCACACTACGCCGCGATGTACGAGGAAAAACCCAAGACGGGAAACAACCTCGGACGGCCCTAGCCACAAATCCACTAGATACGGAATTACAATTACAAGACAGATAGACTTACAACGACTGACTCGATCCCTCTCAAGCCTCGACGCTTCTTCTTGTAGACACCTCTTCCTAGCGGATAACCTCGTAACACCACAGCGATATCGGAATCCACCGATGGGGCTTTCTATGGTCACCGTCACCCGTACATGGAGCCTTTCTCCAAGTGGGTAGAATTGCAACAAAACGTCTTCTTCTTTGATGGATGTAGAAGCAAACCAAAACTTCTCTTCTTGAATTCGGTAGAGATAAACTGGTGCCAAAACTCCAAGCAATTTGATATGTAAATAAGAACTTGGACTAAACACAATTGGGTGTAAACTAGAGTGTGAAGGATTTTCTCTTTGAAAAATTAACACTCAAAACATGAACATTTTCCTAAACCATTTTTGCTCTCAAACTCTCTCTAAGAGATAAACTAAGTTTGAAAAGTTATGGAAATGTTGGTTTGGAAAATGTGATTCCCGCACTTCATAAAGTCTGAAAAAGTTGGTTAAAAACCAAGTGGAGAAGTGGGTGAAAAACTGCCAAAAACTGTTCCGGCCTGACAGCTCGTTCGAACGACATTTCGTTCGAACGAAGTCTCGTTCGAACGAGGCTTCAGTATGGACTCGTTAAAAGCTCGTTGGAAATCTTGTTAGAACGAGAATCTCGTTCGAACGACATTTCTAACGACAGACCAGTATGCCTTAGTGGGAACTCGTTGGCAGGTTCGTTCGAACAACATCTGGTTCGAACGAAAAAACTCGTTCGAACGACATATCTAACGAACGACCAGAAAGATTGAAAAATTCGATTTTGGCCCAGAAAACTTTATGAACTTAATTTAAAGTCTTATATAATTTCTTTCTTAAAACAAAACGCAGTTTTTATTAAACCTAACACCCAATAAACTTTGTTCCAAGCTCCTATATAAATATAATTGCATTCATACCTTGGGAGCATGGAACTATGATTGATGACGTAGAAACGAGGCACACAAACCGGCATTTTGATGAAGCTTTATACTCTTTGCCGCTACGTCTTCAACACACACTTCATAGGCTTGAGAATATTACAATTTAAATATTATCCTATGAATAAATGTTTTTGTCCGGAATTGAGCCAAAACTATATATGGACTCAATTGGAAATTTGTGTCCTTATAGATTTTGAGTTAATAAATTGATGTGTTTTAACTCCTTATGAATTATAGTGTTAAAATCAGGTTAATGGTGTGCATTGAGGAATTAAAATGGGAGAAATTGATAAACTAGGGCTTTAATGTTTTTAGGGTTTAAGAGAAATGGTTTAATACCACAAATTAATTGATGTGTTAGTTATAAATCAGTGTTAGGATTATTATAGTGTTGTTGGTTGAGATTAGAAACCATAAAAATGGAGATTGTGTTGGTATTTGGGATTTTTGGAGATTGAAAAATCGCCCGAAGAGTGCTCTCTGAACAGGGCGAATCGATTCGCATAAGGGGATCTGTAAGGCTATCTCAAACCGAATCGATTCGGATTGAGACCGAATCGATTAGC
Source organism: Sambucus nigra (assembly GCA_949130495.1). Classification (NCBI taxonomy): domain Eukaryota; kingdom Viridiplantae; phylum Streptophyta; class Magnoliopsida; order Dipsacales; family Adoxaceae; genus Sambucus; species Sambucus nigra. The sequence goes on along the minus strand of OX422218.1, from coordinate 444,789,087 downwards.
CATTGGGGACCTGCTTGCAGAGCACTTTCTGAATCAATTCGGATGGAGACCGAATCGATTCGCTAGCCCCAATCGATTCGCATTTGGGGGCGAATCGATTCGCCTTTATTGAATTTGGCAATTTTCTTCCCTTAAGTGTATGGAGAGTTAAATCAGAAATTGGAGATTTTTGTAGGGGATTCCATACGTGATATTCGGAATCCTAGATAACAGAGTTAAGGGTGGGTAGACCTTGGATTAGAAGAGAGAATCTTGGATTAGTTAAGGGTACAATCAGGGGTATGGACCCAATAAATGTTTAGGACGAGAGACATTCGAGAAAATTATTCGTCAAGCGTATGTAGATATATTTATGCGGTTGGGATAATTATGGGTCGATTGTAATTGAGTAAATCCTAGGACGCAATTAGGATGGAAGTTAGGATATGGGCTAAAGAGAATTGAGCGGTATCCTATACAACTATTGACGATTATTATTATGGGTGATGCGATACCTATAGAATTAAGATAAGTAGTTAGTATACTTATTTAAATATTACTAATTGGTATATTCGGGTTTATATTATAACCCTTAAAAGTGATTAAGGTGCGAGTTATATATAAGTAAGAGAATAATTATAGCCAGAGTATATTGAGGAATGTTATATTATATATACGGGAGTTGTTACGGTATATATATTATATGATATGAATATAAGTATAAATATATCTGTATGTAACTGGTATATTTGTACTTTAGAGGTTGGTTCCACAGGCTTCCCCAGGCATGGGGATGATAGCCAGATTATATATTTTCTCTAGTGCTATCCAGGGAGGTTACGCGATGTGGGTGAATCCCCTGGCTTGAGAAGCAGGGAGATTATATCCCCAGGTCATATCGTCCCGCATATGGGTGCGATGATGATTTCACTTTCAGGAGGGAATATGATCGCCTCCGTCGTTTAGTTTTTCTAGCATGATCATGAGTGAGTCTGACTTGGTACCTGGGTTAAATTGATCATGCTTGGATGGTGAGAGCACTTTGAGACTGTATCCTCGACTTATAGCTCGGTGGGATGATTATTATACTTATGATTGTAATATAGGTATAAATATACTTGTTGTGTATAGTATATTGCTTGGGCATGAAGATGAGATATCATATAACTTAGACTTGTATAAGGTGTAAGATGAATAAAGGTTTTTCTTCTTCCAGGAGATTTTTATCCGGATTTATACAAATGTGAATCGTATATTAAAATGGGAATTAAATATATGGGATTTTTTATAAGCTACAGTGAAATTGGTATTTTAAACTAGTGAAAGTTTCGAAAAAATGAGCGGTATAGATACACACACACACACATACATATATATATATATATATATATATATATATATATATATATATATATATATATATATATATATATATATATATATATATATATATATCACATTGATGATTACCCCAACTAAATCTTAAGTTATAGCTTAAGGTATAACGTATATTATATCACGCAGGGTAGGTGATAGTTATGAGGACTTAGAGGATGGGTAAAAGAGTTTAGTTAGGCAGGGTAGCTTAACTAGTTTGTTTAAAATGTATACGATAGGTGTGCACCATTAGAAGAGGGGTGAGGTGTATCTCATGAGAGTGAGATACCAGTTTAAATATGAGAGATTTTATATTTTTAAAATATGGCATTTATGCACTTGCTAAATATTTTCAAACTCGAGCTCTGACTCGTTTCTCTATTTTCCCCTCTCTTGCTATATATGTATATATATTAGGTGTCCAAACACAGGGATGCCTGGATGATGATTCTTTCAAGTCAGATGTTTGCTTCAGTATCTGTGGGCATGGAGGTTTATAGTAGACGCTTCAATCCTCGAGATCTAGATAGGAAGCATTGTAGAAAACTCGGGACGATAGCCCAACTACATTCATTTATTCTTTTACCGCATTTCAGTTTGCCATCAAGATGGAAGTCTTTGTCGGCACCTGTCCGATAAGCAGGAGATAAAGGATTCAATTCTTTGTGTTAGATAAAAATATCCCGTCATCTTATAATATCATCCTTGGAAGAGGGGCATTAAGCAGTTAGATGTTATGCCATCTACAGTGCATTAATGCATGAAATTTCCAATAAATTATGGAGTCGTCTTAGTAAATGGAAGTCAGAAAGAAGCCAGAGAATGTTATTATACATCAGCTAACTAACAGGATATGCAAATAAATGGTATAACCGCTTTCCACATTAACACTCTGTATCCTCGAGAATAAGAAAAGCTGGTAAAGGGGCAAGTTATGGAAGAAATAATAGCATTTGTTTTGGACGGAGAGAAGCCAGAAAGAACCACCCAGATCGGTTCGAGGTTATCTCCTTCTCTCAAATAGGAATTAATTACGTTTCTTAGAGAAAGGAAAAATATTTTCTCTTATAGCTATGAAGATATGCCAGGAATTGATCTAAACTTCACGTTTGATGAGCTTAATATATATCCAGGCTCTAAGACGATTAAGAAAAGGCGAAGAGTCTTTAGCTTTGAGAATAATACAACAATCTAGGAGTAAGTGGAGAAATTGCAGCGATCATAGTTCATTGAAGATGTCAAGTACCCTAGTTGGTTGGCTAATGTGGTGATGGTCAAAATGGAAAATAATAAATGGCGTATGTGTGTAGATTTTATAGATCTCAATAAGGCATGTTAAAAGATCATTTCCCTTTACCAAAGATTGATCAATTGGTCGATGCTACAACAGGCCATGAGTTACTTAGTTTTATGGATGCTTATTCTGGTTATAACCAGATTAAGATGAGACCTGAAGACAAGGAAAACACTTCTTCATTACCAGCCGAGGAACTTACTGTTATAATGTCACTCCCTTTGGGTTGAAAAACACTCGAGCTACCTATCAGAGACTAGTGAATAAGGTTTTTAAAGATCATATCGATAAAAATATGGAGGTCTATGTAGATGATATGCTCACCAAGAGAAAACATGTTGTTGACCACATTGCGAACCTAGCTCAAACCTTTTATCAATTGAAAAAGCACCAGATGACGCTCAACCCAACCAAATGCATCTTCGGGGTGCAGGAAGGAATATTCATAGGGTACATTGTCAATTAAAGAGTAATAGAGGCAAACCCAGACAAGATTAAAGCCTTACTTGAAATGTAGTTCCCAACCAATAAGAAAAAAGTTCAAAAACTGAGAGGAAGTGTAGCTTCATTGAACCATTATGTCTCCCGAGCAACTAATAAGTGTCTTTTATTCTTCAAGGTGATTAGTTAGACCTTTTATGACACCCCGCCTAATAAAATATCGGGTGATCAATCATTTACCAGATTAAAATAGGAATCTCATATGGTTCATTCTCAGCATCACTGTCGAAAACTAATTTAATTACTAATAACTTATTAGGCTGGCGTCAAAATTTTATTTAACTAATCCTTTTTAATCAAACTAACCGAATAAACAATCACAACAGTTTATATACAAAAACTGAAATGAAATAAATAAACACACTCTCGGTACAATAATATATTTATCTCCTGCAAATACAATGAGAGGTCTATGGTATGGTTCTAGCTTACTGATCTTTATCCCTAGGCTTTCAAAACAGTTGTAGAACGTCACATCAGTTGAGCTCCCATTATTAACCAAGATCCTTGCGAATATGCCATAATGAATTCTACATATGATAACTAACGAATCATCATGAACGTAAAGAACCCCTCTCAAATTATTTTTGGAGAATCCAATCACTAGCCTGTCTCTATTGATTTTCTATGGTTGACTATCACTGGATTCAACCATATCAATATGTTTGACGCTTGGGAAGGCTTTGACTTCATTCAAATAAGTTTTCCTTTCTGTTATGCATCTCCTCCTTTAGTATCACCACCTGTGATGAAATGGCATCCAAAGGATACATGTCGACTTCCCCTCTAGATCATCACATTAGGCTTCTTCGGCAAGTTTGGATCTTCTTAAAATCATTATTTCTTGTTCTCTTATTGTCATACCTTGCTCGGGCTAAAGATTAAGATCCCTTTCGATCATTTATGTTGCCATTTCGATCAACATATATGCTCAACTTTCTCCACTGAATAATATTTCCAATCTCATTCTTTAGCTCAATGTAGTTGTTGGTGTTGTACCCATGATCCTGTGGAAGTCATAGTACTTGGACTTATCCCTTTTATTGGGGTGTCTTCAACTTTCCAGGCTAGGCCAATTCAATTATATGTTTCCTTTTATCTCCTCCGGGATATGGTGAACACCCTTGTTGAGCGGGGTATATTCATCATAGTTCTTGATCCGATCATGCTTTCTGTCTTTCTATTCCTTCTTGGAAGAATTTTTTTTCTGACCTTCACCTTTAGTCTCAGGATCTTCCTTGGCTACCATAGGTTGGGGGATAATGCGACTCACTTTGCATTTATTGCGAAGACTAGCACAAAACTTCTTAAAGATATTGCAAAAACAAAAGTAATTTCAGGTTGAAAAAAAACTATTTAAGTTTCTACCTTAAACTTTATACATCCGTCTATACTATTATAAGGAGGACAACCTTGATGCTCAATTTTATTATCCCGCACACCCTCTCGCGAGGACGTCGCCTCTTTGCATGATTTCCCATATCAGGTGATACTTGTACTCAATGTGTTTATCCTCTTATAAGTTATGGGTTCTTTTAAGTTATCAATCATGTTGCTCTTATCATAGTAAAGTGTAATAGGCGATTGCACTAAAGAAACCACACTCAAATCACTTAAGGAGTTCCCGAGCCAAACAATCTCCCTTGCTACCTCCAAAGTGACAACATATTTGGCTTCCATGATCTCCGATCAACACTATGTGGCTACTTATACTCATCTAACTTATGCCTTCACCTCCTTGGGTAAACACATATCTTGAGGTCAATTTTTGTGAATTCTTATCTGACTAAAAATATGAGTCTGTATACCCTAAAGGTACAAGAATGTCCACTGAGTAAACCAACACATAATCCCTAGTCCTTTTCATGTACTTGATAATGTGATTTACTTCGGTCCAACGCTACTCACCCAAGTTAGATTGAAATTTTTTACCATGAAAATGATAAAGCATATATTCGATCTTATTTATAGAATAATATATATGAGGTTTCCCACTACTGAAGCATAAGGTATATTCTTCATATTGTCTATTTTATCAGATTTCTTGGGACATCCATCCTTAGAAGAAGTGATTTTATGCCTAAAAGGAAAAAAAATCCTTAATTGGAATCTTTCATGCTAAAAGTATCCAAATATACTTTAGCATGGCTATGGGCAAGAAGGTTTACTCATATTCAATCCCCTATTTTTGAGTAAACCTTTTCGCAACTAGCCTTGAAGGTTTTTATCTTCCCATATACCCCCTTTTCTTCTTATAGATCCATTTTTACCCGATGGGTTTTGTCCCATCCAGCAAGTCTACGAGATCCCAAACCTAATTCAAATATCTTAAATCCAAATAGGTATTCATAGCCTTAAGACAAATCTCAAAGTAATTATTTTGGAGTGCCTCATTTTAGTTCTTAGGATCTAGCTCGTGCTCCCCTAAGATCTAATGAAGTGTTCACCCAAATACACTGACCTTTCAGGCTATCACCTGACTCTCCCACTATGAAGTGGCTTCTTTAGTGGTATTTTAAAAGTGACACATATATCCAGATCATCAGTAATATTCCCACTACCACTAAGTAGTGCATTATCGATATCATATTGTATTTAAGCATGTACGAGTAGTTCAGAAGAAACTACTTGGTATTTCCCTCTTAACTCTTGTAAGATCAATTTACTCTTGAGTTTGTAGCCCATTATATAATCTTCCTCTAAGTATTGGGAATTAGTACTTATAATGACCCTCTAATCCTTATAATTATAGTATATACCACCTTGAATTCGTTTCAGATTTCCTACAGAAGGATATGATTATTTTCTTGACTCCAACTTCCCTGGATCCTTGCTCAAAACATGTGATGGGCAACCTTAGATTCACATATGACGTAGGCTAGAGTTGCGTCGAGTCCACGGTTTCGTAAGATTCATTCAGACTAATTTATAAGGAACTAAATTCAGTAAATAAGTAGTTGTCTCTAATGCATAACCCTAAAAAGAGTCTAGCAAACCCGAGTATCTCATCATAGATCTAATCTTTAAAAGATACATTTTCTTTCTTTTCGATACATCATTTTATTCTGTAATGACCGGTGGAATGTAATCCCCAATTTTAGTAATTCCTAAACTCTCCAAATAGGTACTCACCCCCACAATCAAATTATAGGGTCTATATTAGTTTACCATGCTTACGTTCCACCTAAGCCTTGTACACTTTGAACTTATCAAAGTCATGAAACTTATGGTGCATAAGGTAGATACATCCATACCTTAAGTAATGATGAATGAAAGTGACAAAATAACACTCTTACCCGGATAGTCACAAGACCACATAAATAAGAATGAACCAATTTCAATACATCTTTAACTCTATAAACTTTGGTCATGAATGGCCTTTGGGTCATTTTACCTTCTAAATAAGATTTACGGAATGGAAGTGTCTCCACTTCCAATTAACTTAATTGTCCATTCAAAACTAGTCTTTGAACTCTTATTATATTAACATGACCTTGGCTTAAGTTCCAAAGATACATTTAGTTCAACTTAGAAGGTTTCTTTCTCTTTAACATACAAAATGTTTTTCAATGTACCATAACAGATAAAAGATTTTCCATTTTTTTGTAATACCCCGTATTTTTGTGATATTTATTTATGGGATTAATTGAATTAAATGTGTATTGATTGGGAATTAATCCGGATAAAATACTAACGAGATGTGAGTTGGTATTTGATTATAATGTGTACATACGACGTTATATGAATATTGAAATTATTAAATTTGTCATGAGATTGATATACGGCAATTTGAGAAATTTTGTTGAGACGCGTGTGAGAGTCGCGTCAGGAAAGTAATTATTTAATCAAAAAGTGAATTTTATTTCTATTAACCGTATGGTCATTTTGAGTGCGCCAACGCATCCGTAAGGGTCAAAATAGTCAGAAAACACTAGCCGGGGGTTTAGTTTGGGTCCCGGGGCATTTTTAGGCCATACCGGCAACTTAAAAGGGTATTTTGGTAATTTTGGAATTTTGGGAATTAAAACCCACGAAAATTAGAGTTTAATTATGATCATTAAATAAACCCACCAACCCATTATCAACACTAAACTAAGTAGTGGGCTACGGGAGAAGTTTAGAATAGAAGTTAAGGGTCCAAAAATAAATCCACACCTCCATTGTCATCATCTTGAGAGAGGAACTTGTAGAGAGAAAATTCCGCAGAGAGAGAGAGAGCAATTCAACCTTCAAGATTCAACATCAAATTCAGAGAAAGATTAGAGGCAAGTGGTTTAATTACGTTGTTTGCAAAGAATGCTTCTTCCATGTGTAGGAAATTTATATAATTGTATTGTTCTTGGGAGATTTATAAAAACCCATGAAATTGGAGTTATGAATTCAGATTTTAATGTAGGATTGCATGTAGAAGTGTTATTGGATGATTGAACTAAAAGAATTACTACTTTTTATGTTACAAAAACGGATTTATTTATGGAAGTTGATGATTTTAAATTCTAGGGTTCATACTCATATGATTTAGGGGAAAACTATGGGAGAATTGATAATTAGGTGTTGTATAGGAAGATTTGATTCCATAAATGTGCTAAATTTCGACCTAAGAATGTTTAGGAATGTTGAGGAACCTTAAAATATTATTGGACTAATTTTTGGAGGAGTTTTGAGGTGAGAAAATTGGTGAAAAACGTAATAGGAATTTTCTGGGCTCGAACTGTCACCTCGTTAGAAGACCTGCCCAGGTCGTTCGAACGAGCTCGTTTTCGAACGAGCTTCTAACGAGTTGACAGTTTGCCTTCTAACGAGAGGGATGTTCGTTCGATGCCTTTCGTTCGAACGAGATCTCGTTAGATACCCACTTCGTTCGAACGAACTCTCGTTCGAACGAGACTTCTAACGAGTTGACAGTTTGGCCTTTTTGGCCTGATTTGACTTCTAGTGTTCCGTAACCTTGTTTAATTGTAGAGATGACAATTCCTTGATGACTAATCGATATAGTTGGGACATTTGGGATATATTGAGGAGTAAAACATAGAAGTGTGGTTTGAACCAAATGATATTTATGGGTTAGAACGTGAGGAACAAATTACGACGTGAGGATAATGGATGATGTGTATATATAAACCAGGGACACGTGTATTGGTATAAGTATGAGAAGTATACCACTAATAAAATATGTTAAGTACTAAGATGTGTGCATGCTTAGTATACGTATATGATTTTATGTGTATGACATACCTACCATACTTGCTATCACGGGAGGTTTACGTTCGCTTAGGGCCATCTACTCCTTGTGTGCCCGGATTTAGATTGGTGCCTAGAGAACATAATGCTAGAATGGATTATTTGTGAGTTAATAAGTCAGCTGACTATGGAGCGTAGGTATGTACGTGACCCATGGATATGTTGAATTATGTTCGCCTCCATTTTCGTGTGTTGTGCTTATTCTAACAATTCCTGAGAGATTCGAAATTTGTGATCCTTATGTACGTAATGTACCGGGATGGATAGCAGAGTATGAGTGCACCGCAGCTTAACCTCAGGGTGCTTCTATTGTATATTTATGATGTGAATAATATACGGTTTAAATGAAAAGAATTGTTATGTTTGAACGTGAGAATCATTATAGTAACGCATTGAGAATATAAAATGAGAGGTAACTTTGGTAAATTGTACTACTAATACTTTGATATTTGAGAATTTAAGTAAAGCTCTTTATTAAATTGATAACGTTGGGACTTATAGTACGAATCGAGTAGAAAAGACAGTATTTTCTTTGGTCTAGTTAGATATGAGAAACACTTGTATGGGTGCGGTACGTTAGGAGTGCACAAATAGCCGAGAGGTGAGTATTTCATGTGAGAGCACGTCCTAACATGTACTTTGCATTCATTGTTTTAATGTTATTAAAACACTTGTTGTTTTTAAAATACTCTCCACTTTCGGGCTCTGACCCGTTTGCTTTCAAATCAACTTTTTGTAAAACCTTTTTAGGTGCCCAGCCACAAGGACACCATGCATAATATTTCCAGTCAAGTGACGAGTTGTAGCTGTTGTGGAAGTTACAGGGACTTGCTAGTAGACGCTTCATTTGCCTTGACTCTATATTCAGATTTCATCAGTTGTAGGTCATGTCGCCCATTTCTTTTAGAGACATTTCATTTATTTCAGTTATTCAGACTTTTGGCATGTAATTAATTCAGGATGCAGACTTGTTTTATTTCTTTCCATATTGGGATTATTGTGAGGAGTATTTCCTCTAGACTCATCTTTACTTGTTGATTTACTATAGTTGGACTTTATAGTGAATGGTTATGTTATCCTTTACATTTCACTTATTGCATGTTAATCAGAGTCAACTTAAAATTTGGCAACTCACTTTTTAAATACTAGGTGGTTAGTAATCATTAAAATATTTTCGACAGTGACGCTATTAACTCAACCAACTTGGCATTTTGTATTAATTTAATAAAGGAGTAGCTACCCGGTATTTAATTAGTCGATGTGTCACATTTTTATAAATAAAAAATTCATTTTTATTGAAATAAATTGAATATACATTCATCACTAATATAGAAATCAAAATCAAGTTGGCACATAAAAATAATTCTCTAAGATCATCTTTTTATCTCCACCAAAACCTAAAAATTGATTCCAATTGTTGTACTAATATCTTGATGTGATCACCCATGAAATGAAATATTTTTCCCGCATCAAGATTTCTGGTTCACTGAAACCCATACAAAAAATTGCAAAAATGATTAGTGGCTATCTAATATTAGACCACAAAATATGTCTCAGTGAAAAATGAGAAATTATAGTTTCCATTCCTCCAATTTGCTAAGTAGATCAGGCATTTCATCATCTAATTTCCTGACCATTTATATATTTAACACTTGACTTTCGATTGTTTCCTTACCAACTGAGTTTAACCCATTGTTTTAACTATGTGTTGTGCCTAAAACTTCTTAATATTATTCTTATTTTTCTTCAAACCTTTTGGGACAGATAAATATGGGGCTCTCTCATCAACCTGCAAAACACCCTTATGGTTTATGATATTCTCTCCAACCAAGAGTTCTTTATGTATTTTTTCCAAAGAGTAGTCAAACTTGTTCATAGAATAGTTTATGCGAAGCTACTTAAAGGACTCCGGGAGTGACTGGAGAACTAAATATCCTTAAGCTACACGAGAAATTAATCACATCATCTTTTAAAATATTGATGGAGACGACGAGATTTATTTTCAAACCCTCTCCCACTTAATATTTTTAACTTTATTATATGATAAATGATTAATTTCTAATTTTCTGAATTAAATCAAAGAGAGTATCCCAATTTCTCTAACTAATTAAATTACCCGGTCTCACCATTTTAATTTTTCAAAATAAAGATACTATCAATTAAAATCGAACGTAGATACCTGAATTTAATTTGTACGATAAATTAATTACATGATTTAATTTAATTTAATTTAATTTAAAAAAGAATGAATAATTATGATTTTTCAGAAAAATCGTAATATTGGCCACTCACATAAATAATCCATGTTGTCAATGACAATGTGGGTTCCTAATAAACCAGTTAATTAGCATACGATAATTGTCAACATGAGCAAGAGGGTGAATTATAATAAAATATAATCATGTAAAATTATAATTCAAATAGAAAATAAGTTCCCTTTTCATCATGGTCTATAATTCCTTTTGAAGTGTAACTCTTTAAGAATGAGACTCTTTTATGAAGTTGACTTATTTGTGAATAAGACTCCTTATCAAAGTATACATCTTTATAAACTAGATTTCTTCACAAATGGAAACTCTCTAAATATCCTTTGCACGTTCGAGAATGATTAGAATGAAGAACTAAAGCAAAAACCATCAAAACAACACCAAAATCAGCAAAAACTGGGTTTGTCTAGCAGGGGTCGATTGTCTCTCCAGTCTCGACTATCGGGGTACCCGATCAATTAAGATAAGAGGAATTGATCAATTTTATCCAAAATTATATCATTTTGATATTCGTCTCCACTCTGTAAAAATCATGAAAAAAGCTCCAAACTTGAGTTTAACTTCACCAAACTCCATGAAATTTTCTCCATAACCAAACCCTATAAATTATAGGTTTCTAACAAGTAAAAAATATTACACCCCCTCACAAACTCCTTTGTATAAATGATTTGCACAAAATTAAATTACAACTATTTCTAAGAAATATAGCATCTATGTGATCATGATATAAAGGATATAATCATTAGAACCCTAAAAAATCATGTTAATGTGATATCATTTACAGTTATGTATATTCCTACAACATGCAAAACTAGGGTTTCTTGGTGGACAACATAAATATTTCAAAATATGATCAATCCTTAATTGGGGCTTTGATACCAATTAATGGGTATTGATAATTAAAATTTGTCCAAAAAACTTTGGTTGGTTTTACTTTGGAAAATAAAAAATGAAAAAAAATAGATCCAAGGTTTAGATCACCATAAATTTACGAATCTTGTAGGTGATCTAATATAGGAGACAAAGTTTATGAAGAAGATGTTGTTGATGATCAACCACCTGTAATCATACACCTTAGATGTTCAAGTATATGATCTACCCAAAGCAAGTTATGTGTGTAGGAACTTTTGGAGATGAAAACTAGGTGAAATATGAGAAAAATATTTTTCTCTCTCCTCGCCCCCTGACAAAAATTTGAATAGAGTTTTTACCTCACCCTATCTAACCTTTAGGAGTGTTAATGCAACTTATACCCCTTCCTTATACCCATATATGAATTTATCATGGGCCAATAAAGGTTTCTAGAGAGTTTTAAGCTTCTTACGTGGTATATGGACTATACTAGGGACACAAGGCAAATAATTAAATTGGCTTCCAAACATAAATATGAAAATCACAAATTATGCCTAGTAATTTATTTTCTTTTATGTTTATTTTTAATTATAATTAACTCCATTAAATAATTAAAATTTTATTCCAATTTAATAATCTCAAAATTAAACAAATAGTAAGGCCTTATTTGCAATGTTAGATAGCAAAAAATATCATTTTTCGCGTTAAGTATTTAATAACCTCTTTGTGAAATTGAATTTGTAGAAAATATATATTCACTAACATCTTATTTATTCTTTTATCTTAAACTTAAACTATTTGATATTCTACTGAATATAAATCCAGACTGGTTTACAGGTAGATATAAACTTATAAGTTTATCAATGGGGTATCACAATTCAGAATATCTCCTAAATGTGGATTTCTACATAATATGGTCTCAAACATATTGACACAATGATTGCCCAATCTATAAAAATTATTGACCCAATAAATTGAATCTCACAACTAGAAAATCAAATCAACAATTATGTCCAATCATCGGATTGAGAATCTATGCACTCTTTACAAACTTGTAAGATTGTGCAAGTCTAATCTAGTTAACACCTATACTTGAATCTCACCCTTGGTCTTGTAAGATTGTGCAAGTCTAATCTAGTTAACACCTATACTTGAATCTCACCCTTGGTCCCATTCAATACATTTCTGATGTACCTGTCAACATTCTTAGAACTATCAGATAAGCTCTCGAAGTATCATATAGGTTTTTATAGTCAAGATAAACTATTATGATTGTAGATTGTACGCATAAAAATCGATAGGTATCAACTCCCTATCTAGGTTTTAACTTTTCGATTGCACTACTACCAAAATTCTGATCTTCTGTGATCGGGCCGGACTTAACTCACCATAATTTCTACTAAGTACAATTGACCATCAGATAAAATATATTTAAAATAAATATAAGGCAATCCCAAAAACATGATCCATATCTTAAAATGATCTAAGACAATCTTTTGTTAATAGGGTTTTAAGAATAAAACTTCAACACTTTGTTCCCTCATCAACACAAACATTTATTCCTGTAAGTATTTATCCTAATTGGACTCAACATCATCATCCTCAACCTTGTCTCTTTTCTCTCATCTTATCCTAGTGGGACAATCACGTGATACTTGCTTAAAACCTTGGCATTCATAGCACTTTACAGAGTATTATTCTGACTTCTGATCACTTTAAACTTATGGTTATGTCTATCGGGAAATATTATCTACCCTATTAAATTAATTATTCTCTAACCCCTTCTTACTATATTAAACTTTTGGGGATTAGATTTGAGAAACTTTTTAATTTTTTCATCAATTGGAAAATCTCAAACTCATCCTCATCAAAATCGACATCCGAGATGGAGGGATCATTCTTATGTTCCTTTAGCATAATGCCCTTATCTTTCTTGAGCGGTGGGAAATTCTCCACCTCAAAAGTTTTTAGAGATTAGATTACCTCTTGAACCTTCATCTTGCCAATATTACCTAACACGTTTAAGGTGGTGACATGAGGAAGGAATATGTGTGGTAGTGACCTCAAAATCTTCTTAGTTACCCTCAAGTCTAGTTTCCTCTCACTTAAATTAAAATGAGAGTCTACCATATTGAAGAGTTTTATGTAGAACTCGTTAACAGTCTCATTTTCTTTCATCGGCAAAATTTCAAACCGACTGGTGAGATATTGGATATTTGATACACAAATGGTATTGATAACCTTAGGGGTGATTTGGAGCATCTCACATCCCTACTTATATGTAGTGAGCATCATAATCGACAAAACTTCCCATGTTTGTCTCCACCAAAGAAAGAAATCAAACCCTAAATTTATAACTTCATAACCTAGAGTCATCCTCAATCCAGGTCTCTACACGCTTAGGGATAATGATGTCACAATGATTTATCGTGGGAAGAGTGCATCCCATCTCTATAACAAAATCACACTCGCTCATCTTAGAATTTTAGGAAAAATCTCATACATGTCTTCTAATATGCGTAGTTGCTACCAATAAACATCGATGGACGAGTGACAAATGACCCCTCTATAAAAATCCACCTTTGTGATACTATTTTGATAAAGTATTGTCCTAGATAGTCTAGATCAAATTAACTTATATAAATTTCCAGTTATTTAAATCGCATCCTCAAAGCAAACCCTATTGATTATTGAACCAATTTTAATTTTACTGAATAAATTAATTAGTCCAATTCACATGTGTGTGATGCAATAAATGAATGTGGAAATAAAATCATGCAACCATAATGAACACGGGATTTAAATGTAATACCCCTTATTTTTATAGCTTTTAAAATTATGGGATTTATTAAATTTAATTGAGATAAATTAATTTAATTTTAATCCGAAATGTTGTTTTAAATATTTACTAGCGTGACGAGAGTTAGTAATTATTGGAAATTTGTTATTTGTTGAATATTACTGGATGAGTATAGTAATATATGAGATTTATTTTTATAATATTGTCACGTGTGAATAAAATGATAATTGTGGAAATTTAAGTCAGGACGCGCCTGTGTCGTGTCGGGACTAAATGTGGATTAATAAAAGTGAATATTTTATAAGTTGTTCGTATGGTCATTTTGAGTGCGCCAACGCGTCCGGAAGGGTCGAGATAGTCAGAAAAGTGTACCCGGGGGTTTAGTTTGGGTCTCAGGCAGTTTTTAGGCCTAATTGGTACCCCGGGAGGGCGTTTTGGACATTTCACCTTTTTGGGTAATTAAATCCACGAAAATTATAGGGACTATATCTGATATTGAGATTTTCACCTAGGGTTAGAATACCCAAAACCTAGAACGTCCATTGGAGAAGAGAGGAGAGAGCTCGCAAGCAATTCCAAGGCTCAAAACTCAACGGTTTGCACCGCCGCCACCACCAACGCGTAGATCGCGCGACGGGGAACGCAACCACACCAAAATCAGCCGCAAACCAGAACGTCGAAAATCCCAGGCAAGTGTTTATCTTGCTTATTTCGTTGGTGCAATTTCCATATTAGTTTAGGAATGATTAGGGATGAAATATATGGAAGAAAACCCAATTTGTGATAGGAAAATCCATGTAGTATTGGTTTATATGATGATTCTGGAAACCCTTGCCATGTAGAGGAATTTAACCACGAAATTTTGATGATTGTAAGAAGGAAATTCTGGAGAAAATTTGTTAGAAACCTGTTTAAGAAAATTCTAGGGTTCTTGATAATTAGATAAAATTTTGGGTTGGAAATCCAGGTTTAAATGATAAAAATACACATGCCTTACGTTAGAAATATCTGGTATATTGATATAATGTTAGTAGTAGAATTTTTGGGACGTTTGGGGTTGGAAAACATGGATTTGGATGAAGAAAAGTGGTAGAACCTGTAACTGCAATTCTGCAGAAATCGAAATACCTGCTTGATTGATCGATCGAGCCTAGAGCTTCGATCGATCAAAGGTTCGATCGATCGAAGGTTCGATCGATCGAGCCCCAAACCTCGATCGATCGACCCCTCCTGGCAGACTCCTATTTCCCTTATTAAATGAGTTAAATTTAATTTATCATGAAATAATTCTTGGGCATCCTTAATATAATGTTTTGGGAGATAGGGGAGACCAGTAGGTTATACGAATGAATTTTGGAGATACTTAATGTGAACCAAGAATTACATTTTGGGGTAATTACTTATAAATCGATTAATTTATGTATTGAAGGGTGAGGTACGTAAGAGAGTTACGTTGGAACATAATAAGGACACCTACTGAATTTTATATTTGTGAGGATAGAGTTCACGAGTGGCACGAAATGAGTTGGGGAAAAACCCTTCGAGTTAAAGTTAGTGACGAACCCTTATAAGAATACTTAATGTGAAAATTAATGATAAATATCGAATTATGGGTGAGGATAGAAACCTATATTGATGTAATACTAAGTGGTATATTTATATGATTGTGTATGCATATATTATATACGTGTGAAAAACGTACCCGCGCTACTTGCTATCCCTGAGGTTACCGCGCTGGGACAGTCTTATCTCGATGGGACCTTTATGGGGGATATTGACTTGTACCCTAGAAGATAGATATCCTTGGTACAGGCTATCGGACCGATAGTTCAGACGGTCCTAAGAGACGTGAGGGTATGTACTGACCTCTTAGAGACTTGGAATCTATGCTTCGCCTCAATCTTGTTTGTGTATATATGTTGATACAGTTCGAGAGTGATTCTGAACTTGTATATCCCTTAGTGTGAGCGATACAGGGATTGGATAGCAGAGTATGCCTGCACCATAGTTTGTATGTTGGTGTTGTTAGAATGTATATATTATACGAGTGCTTAATATATATATTTGAAATTTGGGAAATTTAAACTGTTGCTGTGAGATGGTAAGTGAGAAATAATTCTGGACTATAAATCGGAAATACTTGTTTGAAAAGTATAATATGACACAGGGAAACTTTATAAATTAATGAAGCTAAAACGAGAGTTGAGCTACTAATTGGAAGTATCTTTTTAAACAATGATATTGTTTGGTTTTGAAATATTATGAGTAATTTGAGATAAACTAAATTGTTGGGAAGGTTAGTGTGATAAAATGATAGGATAAACCGTTGGGAAGGTTAGTGCGATAGGTGTGCACATTAGAAGAGAGGTGAGAATTTCTCAAGAGAGTGTCGTACTAATATGTTGTTGCATTAGCCTGTATCAATTTAAATACTTGCTAAACGAATTTTAAATTATACACACTATCGGGTCTGACCCGTTTCTTTTTCTCTCTCTCTTGTATATATATGTATGTATTACAAGTGCCCAGCCACAGGGGCGTCTTGCTTAAGATCTTTTGGAAGGAACGCGCTGCAGCTTAGGTGGGAGTTGCAGGTCTCTTGATTAGACGACTTCGTTCATTCGGATCCACTCTTAGTACTTTCATCTAGTTGGGCCTGTGTAGCTCTTTCCATTATTCCGTTGTTTTTGGACATTTGTATTTCAGTTATTTCCAGTATTGTTACTATGGGATTTATTCAGTTTGGATGTGTGACTTTAGATTTCGTATGTTGACATTCGATTGACGAATGTATTAAATTAATTGGATTATGTTGCAGAATTTAATATGGTGTGATTCTTACTTATTGAATGTTGTTAATAAAATACATGATTTTTCTTTAATTAAAATTTGGAAAGTATGTATGAAAATGGTTTTGACACTTAGCTTAATTAATTAGGGTGTTAAATTGGAAAAAATTTATTTTTCGACAGTGATGCTAAGAATGGACCAACTGTTCACCTTGATTTAATTTAATAAAGGAGTGATCTCCCGGTATTTAATTAGGCGGGGTGTCACATTAAAAAGGAAACCATCGCATGAAAAACCATTATCGCTCCCCAGCCCAACCAACTCCACTAGTATTAAATAATGATTATATATATTACAAAGAACATACACGACTTACATATAAGATACCAATAGATGATCACTTATTCATAAAAAGTTATGTTAAAGTTTTTTAAATTTGAGATGCAAATTAGGAACTGTGTTTCTATTTATATATTGTTGCATAATTGAGAACCTCTCAAATATGTTTTTCAAGATCAATCCACTGTTTGTTTGAATAGCAGTGAGCCTCGTCTGAAGAAGACATTGCATACGAGAGGATCTTGTATGAAATTGAAATCATTAAGGATCATCGTATAAAAATGACTTCATATGGCAAACCCTCGTACGAAACAAAACTTTGTACAAGATGTATTGTCTATAAACATAGGGCCCTTATATAAAATAAACTGCATGCCCTTATACGAAAATTTTCCTAAAATGATACTTAAAAGAACTCGTAAAATTTTCAAAAAATATTAAAAAATTCTTTTCCAAAAAAAAAATTGTCGATTTGATTCTTAACTCCAAAATAAACTTGAGTTATAAAAAAAACACAAAATAGTTTTCAAACCTCCAATGTAGTGAAATTGTCCATTCCGATAATGTGATGTATCAATGCTTCGTCTTTATCTTCAAAATCTTCAATTATAACTTAAGACTCAAAAATACACGTAGACCTAGTTTTGTTGTGTTCCGGAATAAAGCTAAAACCACAACCAACAAGGAATATAAAATATGTCCTTAGATCTCTTACTCGTCTAATATTTGGGTTCGTTTTTCCTTTTTAAGACTTAAGAAGTAACACAGAGAATTTGCTCTTAAAAAAAATCGTAGATTGATAATAATTTTTTTCTCTTAAAGGTCAAGAAGTCGAACAACCTCTAAATTATGGTGCATTTATTTTTTTATTATTATCTAACTCTAAAGTCTAAAATCTAGATTATAAATTTGAAAAATATATTTGTTATTTTTTTATTGAAATTTATGTATAAATGTATTTAGTCCAATTCAAATTTAGTGTTCAAATTCAGAGATGTTTTTACCTCTTAACCATTAAAAGGAAACAAATGTTCATAACTAAAATATAAAAGAAAAATCAAAATAAACAAACCTTGTTTGGTACATCTTAATTATAAAGTTCAGACTTGAGAGGTAAAAAGAAAAAAAAAAACTTAAATATATATTTTTTAATTTCAAAATTCAGATTTTGGAAAGGAAAATATATGAGTTTTTCTTTTTAGTCTGTGGCCATTAATATGTTTTGTTTTAGTCCACTTACATATTTTTTAGCACTAAGGTTCTTCACCCCTTAAGTATATCATATAATTTATTAATACGTGTATATTATAAATATTCGTGTTTACGTTTAAAAACTTCATGTACAAGTTACAAAAAAAATTGAAAAAAATTATAACACATTCACGTACATAATATAAAATTTAATGTATACATTATTAAAAAAAATCATGTATGTTCTTAAATCAAAAGAAATTATCCACGAAAGAGAAAGCCAAAAAAATAGAAAAAAAAAAAATGTGCAGCTAAATTTTTAACGTTTTGCAGGGCCAAAGAGCGTTGATCAGGCTCCATCGTTTGACACTCACGAATTGGACTTTGTCACGATACACTTTTTGTCTGCCATCTCGAAAGCTACTACCCATGACTCAGCCATCTTTTTTCTCCAGCTGAAAATTGTCTCTTATGGCCCTGATTTTATTTGTGTTTTTTTTTTAAGTCACTTTTTGATCAATCTTTGGCCTATTTCCAATTAGTTGTGTGGGTAGCTTTCCAGGTAGCACCCATCCATGCGTGAGATTTAAAATATCGAAGTGAAAAATTAAAATCTTTATAAAAGTATGCAAGTTCAAGCCTCTCCACTCATTGCCACTTAATTATAATTAAATCTTCTAATTTCAATGAAGTTAAAATGGTATAAGAGCACACTATTTTAATGGTCCAACAACCCAAAAAATCATGCACTATAGAAAATAAGCTTGAAGTTGTTTGATGTAACAATTCACTATTTTACTGCTACCACTTTTGCATAACAATAATTTGGTCTATCACTGAAAAAAGAACATGTTTCTAGCTTAAGCATCCCTGAGTTACTTGCCCAAACTAAAAAGAACATGTTTCCAGCTTAAGCATCCCTTAGTTTCTTTTTATTTGATAATATTATAAATTCTGTTCATAAACAGTGCCAAACACAATATAATGTAATAAATTATCCCAAACTGTAACGCCATCTCCAATGGGACAATGGAAGACAATGTAAATTTAGACGATTTCGAGTATATTTTTTTGTTTGGATACACAATGGGACAATGTAAAAATGAGTTGGATGGGATGGGGCCCACTCTGGGCGGATAAGTTTTACCCGCCCAACAATATTATAAATTATCTTTCCCCACTAGTCGTACATTTTATGTTTTTTTTTTATTTGAATGGGAGTTGGACGGAGAAATTTTGTCCGCCCACAGTCTGGGCGGCCAACAGTTACCTGCCCAGCTCATTTTATGTTTTTTTTATTTGAATGGGAGTTGGACGGAGAAATTTTGTCCGCCCACAGTCTAGGCGGCCAACAGTTACCCGTCCAGCTGTGGGACCCACCAGTTACACAATGTGTAGTGTCAATCTTGTTTTACATTGCCGATGAATTTTCTCTCTCTTGATTGTGCATTTTATTCTACCCATTGTAGAGGAGAAAAAATGCAAATGTACACATTTGCACTACCCATTGGAGATGGCCTAACCTACAGTTTTATTCAAAGCAGGAAAAGCAATGGCGCAATTAGGATGGTATAACTTGGGAATTATTGATTCCACACACAATTGGCTCATTTATATATTTAGTATTATGTTATGTGAGTTCATATAATGTTACAGCGTATAACACAACCATATATTGTTACTCATTAATGCAAGTGTTTATAAGATCAAATCCAGACGTTGGGCATTTTACCCAAGTAAAGCCCCTTAATATTCCACATTTTTAAAATTGCAAGAGCTTGTAAATCAAGGAGTTTATGTTTCAACCTCGGGAGGCAATAGTTTTGCCACCCCATTAAAAGGAATTATAAAAAGAGAAAAGTAAGGGCGGCAAGACAAATGCCGCCCAAACTAAAAAGAATTTAAAAAAAATATGATCATGAGGTTGGGACGGCAAAGCCTTTGCCAGACAAGTACAAATTTTCGCCTACCCAACCTGAGCAAAATTTCGGATGAAATAACTCAAAAAATGGGTTTCAAAATAGCGCAAACTTGTTGCCAATGGCCTGAAATAACTTCAACCGAGCACTTGAAGATGTCTGATAGATCAACCTGCTAAGCCAGGTTTGTAACTTGTTACTACCAAGTTAGCGGATTGAAATTTTGCAAAATCTAATTACAAAAGTAACACAAGGTTTGTAAGCATACACTGTTTCGGCCTCCAACCCATCCCAAATTTATCACTATAACCATATTATCCAAATGAAAATCTCTGGAATTGGCTTCTTCCACTAGTCAATTTCACTCAAAAAAACAGGAGCACCAGTTCAACCATCTTTCAACTGAAAACAGATATAAATCATTCCAAAATGAAGTTTACAAATAAAGGAAATAAAATCTCTCAAAATTGTTTCTCAATCAAGTCTTCCGCATATCGTATTTGAGATAATCAAAGTATGTTGTTATTTCTCCTCCAATAAAAGTGACGTGCAGGAAAAAAGTGACGACAACTCCTCCGGCGTTGCCAATCCAAAACCCTGCCATCGTGTTCTACCAAATTTGTCGACCAAAAATATGTACCTGTACACGCATCAACAATAAAGGAGTTTACTTCACAAGTAAACTGATAAATTTCACCTGGTTAATCATGAAGCCAATTGGAAAAACGAGAAGTTTAGTACCGACCCAGTAAGAAGGTTCAATATTTTAAGCTCTTTTCGGAAGTAATAATGGTCACCGAAAGAATAAACTATCTGTCTTTGTAGCACATTGTTCTTTTCATCAGGGTTGGGTTTCTTCATTATTCGAAGTAGCAGCTTCTTTATTGGACTCATTGTTAATAACCACGAGTCTATTAAGGAGACCTGAATGCAAAACTAGCTTATTAGTGTATATTCGATAATATGAACATATCGTAGAAAAGCTCATATAAATTAAAGGTGGAAGACAGAAGCATGCCCCATAGTAACCACAATAATTGTTTATTTCGTGTCAAATGAGTAAAAGTCATTGTTAATCATGTATGCACGTAAAACTTGGTTACCACAATAACTGTTTATTTCGTGTCAAATGGGTAAAAGTCATTGTTAATCAGGTATGCACGTAAAACTTGGTTGATAATTTTAAGCACACTATCCCAGAAATGCAATGTCTCCATGAAATTTTATGAAATAGGAAACCAAATATAGGTAGATTTTAAGTGAAATGTACATTTAAGTGAACAATTCAGTGTATATATACAGAGAGAATGAAAAAGCCTTCATACAGAAAGATTAAGGGCATTGGCATGAGAACTTCCTTCGAGCGACAGGAAGTAAAGAACACCACACTTCCCCCCATCTCCAAAACTTGAGAGAGAGAGGGGGGGGGGGGGGGGGGGGGGGGGGGGGGAGGACACATCTTACACCCGATGATTTAAATGAAATGTGTGGCACTACCCATAGAAAGAAATTCTCAATTAAGATTGAATTTGTGTACATGATAGAGTGGTAATTGAGACACCAGAAATATTAATCAGAAGAGTCCAAATGCACCTTAGGATTTAGTGTAATCCAGAAAAAGGCAGATGTGAGAAGCATCATTCAATTCTGATTATTATCTTGATATAAACTACCGAAAACATATACAACTACACACTCAATAAATTAGAGTTTATCGACATTCAATTCATGAACATGTATTGAGGCTCGCAAAACTGATGTCAAAATCACGCAGCCTCGTAAATCTGGGAGGAAAATCAATTTCACCAATGACATGAACGCAGGATAATCAGGCCAGTTTCTTTTTTTTAATGGTAAACACCATCAACAAGAGGGGGGGACCCTTTACAAAAGATTACCTATATCAAATGAGCAGAAATATCTTCCTATTTTACAACAAAGCCAAAAAAGCCACCCTTAGTCTGGAGATCTTTCTTACCCGAAAAAATAAAGAATACAAATAATTCCTAACTAAAATACTCCTTTTGCAATCCGGTCTTTAAAAAGCCCTTCTATTCCTTTCTGACCTTTCACAACCAAAGAAACACGCTCGGACTATATACCACACTCTAGGTACTCATCTAGACGGATAATACCAGCAGCCTTTATGGGCTTCATCTTCCAAACCGTTGGAGAAAATTGATCATTTACTTATTAGCTTTGAGTTGGAAGGAGGCTATTCTATAGTTTGAGGGAGATTTTTCGTGGGGCTGTTGCGGAATGTTTGTATATGTTTTACTGCACTGTTTTTCACTATATTTTGCTGATTCTGCTTGTAAGTGGACTGCCGGTCCGCAAATCATAGTGATTCTGTAGTAGATATATGTTATCAATAAATTCCTTTGTTCTGATAAAAAAAGATAAGAAAAAGTAGAAGCAATGGTTTTGGGCATGACCCAAGCACCAGCTGCTGGGCCAAAAAAGAGTGATCCACAACTTATGGGTGACTCCACAATGCAAGAATAAATGCTCTTTACTTTAATCAGATAATACCGGGCAATGGATTGAACGCTCTTAAATCAAGTGGCTCTCCCTTTGCATCAGGAAAACACCAAACAGCGACTCATGGAGACCTACTTACAGACCACAATGAGAGAACCGAAATCGGCACTAGACAAAGCTAGGGAAGTCCTTTTGGGGTCACCAGTCTGATAAAAGGACAAGACACGCGGTCCAGAAGGACTCTCGAGGCCACAGGTCAATTAGTGACGGGTTAAGTTTTGGAGGCGTACTACTCTTCCGAGCTTAACCCACAATTCATACTATAACACAATACATACCTAGAGCAGAAATTGCTTTGATATCAGTTTGATGTTAACTAAAGGAAGACACACAACTACACATTCAAGAAATAGGTTTTATCTCTCATTATTTTTTCTTTATAAAGAAATCTTATTAAAACGAGATTGGGTGTGCCATCTCAACTAAAAACCATATGATTCCCAAAACGGGAGGCCGCAGCTATTATGAAGTTCTAACCCCAGCAAGTCGCCATGAGTTAAGATTGTTTAAAGAGCACTTTTTCATTCCACAAATACTCTCCACCTCATGACGCTCTGATACAAATCTAATATATATATATATTTATAAATGGTGTCTCCTTTTTTGGCTTTGATAAGTGGCTCTTACAATTAAGCAAGGTTCTACAAACGCGGGACGTGATCGAGGCGTGCAAGCCAAGCCTTAAGCGTTAGAAGCCTAGGCGTGAAAAGGCGTTTAGGCCTTCTTAATATATTTTAATATTTTTTAACCATAACAAGGCTATTAAAATATTAAAATTGTACATATCATAAAAATATGTCTGAATATATGCAAATTATAATACTATTTGATTATTTTGAATGAGATAATGGTCCGGTTAATAAAAAAATTCTTTAAAAGGCGATATCTTTTCACTAAAGCATTGTTGTTTTTAGAAAAAAGTGCGCCTTAAGGGTTTTACTAAGAATAAGCAATAAAAAACTTAAGGCGGGGTCTAGGCGGGTTTTTTAGAACAATGCAATTAAGAATACACAGCCCTCTTCTTTAATCTCCCTCTCTCTCTAAACCAACGACCCAAAACTAAGCATGTCAACGGGTCGGGTCTGGACCGGATCTAGGTTGATCCAGATCCGTTTAGTAAGAACTTAATCGGATTTGGATTCGGATCGGGTCTTAATCGGATCTGGAATATTGAATTCAGAATCGGATCCGTATAAGATCGGATCAGATCCGAGTCTGGCCATATATTAGGGGTGTAAGCGGTACGGTTTGGTCGGTAAATAGTAGATACCAATGCCAAAACCAAACTCTGGATGGTAAAACCAAACCGTACCAGTTTACCACCCGGTACACCAAAATCAATACCAAAACCAAACCGTCTGGTATTTCGGTTTTTTTGGTAATTTTGGTTTTTTTCTGGTTTCGGTAAATTCTGGTTTCTTCTGGTTTTTTCTGATTTCGGTAAATTCTGATTTTTTCTGGTTTCGGTAAACAACACTAAAAGTTCCAAAAAACCAAAAACAAAACCAATCAACTTTTTTAAATATTAAAACCAAAAACAAAACCACCTTTTTCTGGTTTTGGTAAATTCGGTACGGTAATTTTGGTAATTTCGGTACGATTTTTTCTGGTTTCGGTAAATTCGGTACAGTATGGCAATTTCGGTATGGTTTTTCCTGGTTTCAGTAAATTCGGTACGGTAATTTTGGTAAATCGGTTTTTTAAATATTAAAACCAAAACCAACTAACTTTTTTGTGGTAATTTCGGTTTCGGTAAGACTGGTTTCTGGTATATTAATATATGAAACCAAAACCATTTTTTTTCGGACCAAAATGGTACGGTACGGTAAAAATCCGTACCGCTTCCACCCCTACCATATATATACATTTATTTTTATTTTATCCCAACTTTATTTTTTAATCTTAAATTAAAATATTTTTTTAATTTATTATAGTGTACAATTCGTATAAATAAAGCATATATTACTTTGATCTACATATGTTTATATATATAATACTTATATATTATATGGATATAGAAATATTAATAAATATATAAATTTATAGGGCAGCGCTATCCGCGCTCCATGGAAATCTTCTGGCACACCAATTTTTTTGTAATGGACCAAACTAGCCTCTTGCCCACTTAAGCCATACAGAATCAACCGCTTATACTCCACTCCACAACTTAGGAATTGCAATTTTAAGCATATTTTTAAGCCACTTCTTATATGTTTTAGATTTGTAAGCACAACTATTATTTCACTATTACTTTTATTTTATCAAAAGACAACTTTGAAACATTTCCTTATATATTTATATGTAAAAATATTTATTGTTTTCATTTTATAAATATCAATATCCTTCGTTTTTATTTGGGTCCTTTGTGTGAGGTAAAAAAATAAATTTACACGAAAAGAAATCTTATTTTTTTAATCAAATACGACCCAATTAAAAAAAGTAACGATAAATAACACGTAATCTTTATTTTTTTATTTAACTCGAACAACTCAAGTAAAAGATTTAGTGCAGTGCCGCTTTTATTTGATTTGTGCTCGTTTTAAGTAAAAAATAGAGATTTCATGTAAAGTGTTGTGACTCTTTTTAATTGGATCGTGTTCATGTTTGGTGAAAAAATAAGATTTTGTGTCGTGTCTTTTTTATTTGAATCATTTGTGTTAGGTAAAAATAAATAAATTTACACAAAAAGGAATCTTATTTTTGTTCACTAAACACGAACACGACCCAATTAAAAAAAGTCACGACATGTAACACGGAATCTTTATTTTTCACTAAACACGAACACGACCCAATGTGTTTAAACTACAATTCATAAGTTGTGTGGAAAAAAAAAATTACACGAAGAGAAATCTTATTTTTTTTATCAAACACGACCCAATTAAAAAAATCACGATATGTAACACGTAATCTTTATTTTTTTATTTAGCACAAACAACTCAAGTAAAAGATTTACTGCAGTATCGCTTTTATTTGAGTTGTACTCGTTTTAAGTAAAAAATAGAGATTTCATGTAAAGTGTCATGACTCTTTTTAATTGGATCGTTTTAATAAAATACGTTTTTTTTTCTTGATAAAAAACCGTTTGATAAACAAAAATTAGATCATGTTCATGTTAGATTAAAAAATAAGATTTAATATATTGTCACATTTATTTGGGTCGTGTTAGGTAAACAAATGAGAATCCATGTCTTATCGTGTTGTATTTTAATTAGACTATGTTCGTGTTAGATAAAATATAATATTAACATTTTTTTTTGTTTTAAAATTCAAGAACCATTTATTCCATTTTTCTATTTATGGTGCCTTTTTAACATAATCTAATTATTAAAGTTTTTTTTAGTTTATTTTATATTTTTAATTTGAGTCGTGTTCGTGTTAGGTGAAAAAATAATATTTTATGGCATGCCGCGTTTTAACTAGGTCGTGTTCGTATCTTTTTTTTTTAAAGTTTGTGGCATGTCGTATTGTTTCGTGTCACTATTATTTGTGTTGCATTTGTGTTAGCCAAATAAAAATTAGATTTCATGTCGGACAACATTTTTAGTTGATCGTTTTCGTGTTCAGTAAAAAAAAAGATTTTGCGTCGTATTGTTTTTATTTGGGTAAAAATTAGATCCCACGTTCAGGGGTTTGATCACCAAATTCATTAATACCACTAAATCGGCCCTAAGAAAAGCACAACAATTGCAAAACCCTACAAAAAGGCATATTAGAAGCAACTAAATAAGCCATACTTCAGCAAATCGATTTGGTCCATTTGGTCTTCAGCAAATCTGCATCCTCAAAGCACTAAAAGTCAACACTCCAATGTTGTAATGAAGTTTACTTTGGGGAGTGACTGAATACAGTTTTTTATCCTATTTAAAATTGATTCAAACAATTCGAACCAAAACCGTGGCAGCAGCCACAGAAATGAAAAACCAGTCACCACGTGTGTAGAGCCAAATCCACCACGTTACAACAAATGCAGCCACACATACAACGCCCCCAAAGACCAATCACAAAGCTCCAAGAATAATCCAACTCTATCAAACCAAACCAAGGTACCAAACGTCAGACAATACCAAATCAAACTCCAACCATACAACCCAGCTCCTTCGTCTCTCAAACTCAAACACAGACCCTCAAACCAGAAGAAAAAACCAAGAAATCAACTCCAAAAGGCCATGCCAAGAGATCTCCATACCACCAGTCCAACAGCAACCACACAACAACAATCTCTACCCAGTCAACCTGAAAAATCTCCATGAAGAACTAAACAACGAAACCCAACACCATAAACAACCAACAATACCTCCAACGGCAACCATAGGCCAATTCAGTTTGATTGATTGATAATGTCTTGCGGAAATGGTAGACTTGGAGATTTCAGGAGGCTAAAGGGTTTGTTGGAATGTTAGGGTTCTATTTTGGGGGAAAGGATGAAGCGAGGGTAATTTTTGAGTTAATAAACGATTATAAAGTGGCACTACGTCAAAATGTCCCATTTTATTATAGTATGAGAATATAACTGTAATACATATTTCTTGAGCGGGCACTTCATAAAAAATTTTAATCTGCCTGTCCAAAAGTTGTCGAATCAAGTAATATATTAAATAATGATCCTTTATCTATGTATTTATAGAAACTTATCATTTCTTGGCAAATGAATGTTTTGTTATGATAATAATATATCATATGGATTTAGTCCCCATACCACCAGAAATTTTACGTAGGGTGGCAATTCGGGTTAGTCATGTCATTTTCGGGCCTCGTTGATTTTAATTTGAGTATGTTTAAAAATACTTTTAAATCTATACAAGCTAATCGTGTCATGTTCGGGTCATTTCGAGTTATTACCATAAACGGGTTATCGTGTCAAAAATTGCCAACCCTTGTCCAATATGCCATATAGCCTGGATCTCACCTAAGATCCTGTCCATCATACTTTCAGTTCTCGTATTCTCATTGAACTGCTGTCCTATTACACTGGCTGTCAGTCTAGCTGGCTGCTTCCACGCAGGCTCAGCCTAGGTAGCCTTTTCAGCAGATTGATTGTATGGGAAACCCTTGAAGTGCTAGTTGCTTTTCATAATAACTGTTGAGAACCTTGACATATATCAAAAAAGCACTTGAGAGAGTTTCATCAAATTCTATATCTCAAACTAACTAAACAAAATTATCATAAATATCCTAATGAACTTGAAATTTACAAAAACGTATCATTTAGCCAAATCTAATAGATAATCAAGTCATATTTTGTGATGAAAATTTAATCACGTATTCAGATGCAAACGTCTTCAGAAATGCAACATATGTTAGTGAAGCTAAATGTCCATCATATGTCGCTTCCACAAGACTTCATTTAAAATCACATGAATAGAATGCCGAGTAATCTGGAAAAATATGTAAAGGGATGCAAAATGTCACTCTACAATCTTGACAGTCATTTTGGGGTATTAATCAATATTAGGGCTGTGTTTTTTTTCCGAACATTCCGATTTTTCCGATGTTCGATCCGATATTTTCCGATTTTGGAACATATATAAGGTTTTCGATTTCCGATTTCCGATTTTTCCGAATTAAATTGGATAGGAAATTGGAACTATGTTTTAAATTCCGATTTTTCGATTTTTCCGATCCGATTTTCTGATTTTTTAGCCGATCCGATTTTCCGATATAATTTCCGATTAATATTCTGAATACTTTATATATATTTTTTTACCTTAGATTTCCCTTGTCTAATAATAAGAATGTGTACATTTATATTCCCCTTATTTTTTACCTTCCTTATCCCATATATATATGCTGTTAGTTTTATTTAGGGTTAGTTAACATATTTCTCCTCTCTCTCTCTATGCGGCGCACATACCGTCTTCTACTCACCTATCTCTCTTTCAACTCTCATCCGTCTACTCGCCTCTCTCTCTCTGGTTTCTACTCTTCTCAGATCATCATTCGAAGGTAAGTAACTCTTCTCGTCCGTCTACTCGCCTTTCATCTGTTTATTTCATCATATACGGATCTGTAGTCAGCTCATCTGTTTAACTCTCGATCTGTAATGCATAACTCTCGATCGGTTTTAGCTTATTTCATCATTTTGTAAGGTTTTAGTTTATACATCATTTTGTAAGTGTGTTTATTTGTGTAAATTTTTTTTCTCTGTGTAGATTTATCTAAAAAATTGTGTAGTGGGTTTTGCAATTTTTGGATGGGTTTATATTTTTTAAAAGAAATTATTTTTTACTATGTATGTGTAGGTTCATATGAGAAAGGTTTTCTATTATGATTTAGGTTTATCTTTGTTTAGGTTCATATGAGAGATGTGTAATGGGTTCTACCATTTTCAGAGGGGTGTGGCCCACATGTCAGTTTTGAGAATTTCGAGCAATCGAAAATCCTATATTAATTTTTTTAAAATTTTGGAATTTCCAAAATTTCTGAATTTTTAGTATATTTTTTGAATTTCCGAATTTTTCCGATTTTTCGATTTTTCCGAATTCGGAAACTTTTTTGATTTTCCGAAAAAATTGGATAGGAAATTGGAACAAATATTTTATTTCCGAAAAAATTAGAAATTTTTTCCGAAAGGTCATTTTCCGATCCGATCCGGCCGAAACACGGCCCTAATCAATATCCATATAATAATAATTATATCCAGACTTGATTTTCAACAATGGTCTCAATTGAGACATAACTATGACCAGCAACCAAATGACAAAAGCTGAACCAATACAATTAAAATTACAGAAAGAATTATTCTAGGGGTTCAAACAATGAAACAATTAAGTTTGAAGAATTCATGTTTACGAATTCACCATTTTTTATAATGGGAAAAACAATTCTAAAGTACCTCATATAATCGAACTTGCTCTGAGTTACTGAAAGATTCAAGAAAAGGCGTGCTCCAAGAATCTATCATTGCCTGTCAAAGATAAACAAGTATTTGGTAAGAAAAAATATACATGGCAGCTCTAGTTTTCTTAACATATGTTAGAGATGATTTTTAGCTTCAGCGTGAAATGTGCCTTTGTATTCAGGACAACCCACTTATACATTATTGTTAAAATTTGTTCTTCATCTTTTATTTCACAAACATAGTTCTTTTTTCTTTCCTTTTCTTTTTCTTTCGGTAAACTCCTTTTTTGGGTGGTAAGCTTTAGCTTCATTCATAAACAAAAGAAAACAGTACAGGTTGGCAGGTCTGTGTCAATGTTAATCGAAACAAGTGTCGCTCCAGTTTGTGGCGCATGTACGCGGAATGGTGGAGATCAGAGTTGTCAAAATCGTCTGATTCGCGAGTCGAATCGTACGATTCGATTCGATTCGGGGGTAAAACGATTCAAATAGGGATAAGAATCGCAATTGTCTAAAGAATCCCCTGAATCGGTAGCGAATCGCCCGATTCCAACTCGAATCGTGAATCTGGTTTAAAAACGATTCGGGTAATGTGTTATTTTACCTAACCGTAACTCAAGTTTAACCCAAAACAAAAAAAAAAAAAAAAAAAAAAAAAAAAAACGTAGCAGACCGAAGCAAACAAACCCTAAATCGAAGCAAGCAAACAAACCCAATACAGCAAATCGAAGGCTTTTTTTGTTGTTTTCTGCAAAACGAAGGACGTAACTCAAGGTACGTTTTCTTTCCTGTTTTTCTGCAAAACGATGGTCGTTTATGATGTATTAATGTTTTCGTTTGCTTTTTTTTTCCTTAGGTTATAAAACCTTACGTTTTGATGTTATTTTTTGTTTTTTGTTTTTTTTTTGTTATAAACCATACTTTTTATGTTTTTTTTAAGTTATTTTGCTGTTTTTGTTTAGTGAAACCATAAGTTTTCTTTTTTTTTTTAAACCTGTTTTTGTTTTGTTTAGTAAAACCTTACGTTTTGATGGCTGTTTATTTTGCTGTTTTTGTTTTATAAAACCTGTTTTTAGTTAAAAAAACCTGTTTTTTATTTTAGTTATAAAACCATATGTTTTTTCAGTTATAAAACCGTATATAAAACCTGTTTTTAGTTATAAATTCATATATAAAACCTGTTTTTTTTTAGTTATAAAACCATATGCTTTAGTTATAAAACCATATATAAAACTTGTTTTTCTTTAGGTTGTTTATTAAATAAAGTGATATTGATTTGCAGGTTGTTTGATCTTTGAAATTCAAGATGGTAAAGTCAAAGGGCAAGAAAGAAACCGATCCAACTTTGGGCTCATTGCACAAAGGTGAATGAGAACAATAGAATGCAATTGAAATGTAACTATTGTCGAGCAATAAAATGGGGAGGAGTTTTCCGAATGAAACAGCATTTTGCCGGGACTCAAAGCGATACTAGTATGTGTGAACAATGTCCCGAGGCCGTTAGAATATTTTTTCAAGAGTATTTGTGTCAAAATGCTACTTCCATGGTTGGAACCAATCAAATTCAAGCAAATGTTGAACATGGATGCTTTCAAGGGGGGAACGATGATGAGGGAGGTTCGACGGGGAAGGCGAAAGGGGGAATGGATAGGTTTGTTATTAGGGGGGTGGGGGAAAGGGTAAACAACAAACCATGAATCAAATGCTAAAGGATATGGAACCGGTGTGTAAGGATATATTGAGGTTTTTCTATAAGAATGCTCTATCATTCAATCTTGTGAAGTGTCCTCTTTTTAAAAAAAAAATGTTGGTGTCGGTTGGTGAGTATGGCAAGGGATTGAAGCCCCTTAGCTATCATGAAGCTAGGGTCACGTATTTGAAAAAGGAAGTGGAAAGTGTGCATAGCAAAAAAATAGGGTGCACTTTAATGTCGGATGGATGGAGCGATGGAAAATCAAGATCGCTCACTAACTTTTTAGTGAATAGCCTGAGCGGGACGGTTTTTCTTAAATCCGTGGACACCTCCTCGATCATCAAGGATGCGGTGAGATTGTTTGATTTGCTTGATAGTATGGTGGAAGAGATTGGGGAAGAAAATGTTGTGCAAGTGGTGACGGACAGTGCATCGGCGTATGTAGCCGCGAGGAGGTTATTGGAAGAGAAAAGAAAGAATATATTTTGGAACCTGTGTACCGCCCATTTGATTGATTTGATGCTTACCGACATTGGTAACTTGCCTATATTTCAAAACACAATTACAAAGGCAAGAGAAGTTACCGTGTATATTTATAGACATACATGGGTGCTTGATTTGTTTAGAAGATTTTAAAATAAGAGGGAACTTACTAGAGCGGGAGCAGCTAGATTTGCCACTTCCTTTCTCATATTGAAGAGTTTTGGAGAAAATAAAGGGGCATTGAGGCGTATGTTTACGTCGGTCGATTGGATGAATGGAACTTTTGCCAACAAGGTGGATGCGAAGAAAGTGGAGGGTATCGTTTTGGATGACAAATTTCTGGAAAGCGATTAAATATTGTTTGAAAAGTGTACATCCACTTTACAAAGTTTTGAGGCTTGTTGATGGAGATGCAAAACCGGCAATGGGTTACATATATGAAGCTATGGATCGGGCGAAGGAGAAAATTGCGATTAATTTTAATCATGCAGAGAGGAGATATATGAAGATTTGGAAAATAATTGATACGAGGTGGGATCTTCAACTTCATAGGCCACTTCATACCACAGGTTACTATTTGAACCCAAGGTAACATGATTTATATTCTAAATTATATTTGAAGATTCCACTATATTCTAATTTATATTATATAAAGGACTAAAATATATTTTTTGTTTATATTTGAAGATTCCACTTCAGTGATGAATTTAAGGCTGATAGAGAGGTGAAACGTGGTTTTTATGACATTATAGAGAGGATGTGTTCGAACACCGATACAATTATCATCACACAAGAGCAAATGGGTAAGTTTAAAATGTGTGCAGGATTGTTCGGTAGAAGTTCGGCAACGCTAACGAGAGAGAAAAAACAACCATGTGAGTTTATATGTTGCTGATTTTTTTATGTTAATCAATTTATATGTTGCTAATTTTTTTATGTTAATTTATATGTTGCTGATTTTTTTTATTTTAATGAATTAAAATGTTGCTGATTTTTTTATTTTAATGAATTTATATGTAGCCAATTGGTGGGAAAGTTTTGGTGAAGATGTACCGGAGCTTCAAAAGATTGTTATACGAGTTCTTAGTCTCACATGTAGTGCGACAGGTTATGAGAGAAATTGGAGCACATTGGATCATGTGTATTGCAAGAAAAGAACCGTTTGGAGCAACAAAGGTTGAATGCTCTTGTTTTCGTGAAGTATAATCTTCAACTTGAAATGAGACGAGAGCAAAGGTGAGCATGGTTGACTTCGATCCGATTTGTCTATCCGATATGGAGGACGATGATGAGTGGATCACTGAGAGAGATATAAAGGAACCATGTCTTCCCACCAACCATTCATGGTTGGATGTTCACGAATGCTTCTAAGATGAAGGGCCTAGCAAAAAGAGGAAGCGAGGTGAAAATATGTGGAATTATTATAATTATTGTTTATTTGTTACTAATATATATATATATATATATATGCTAATCTTATTGTTAATATATGTCAAAATTATTGTGTTATATAAGGCCAAGGAATTTAAATGCCAAGGGAAAAGGCAAACAAGTGGCAGATGATATTGAAATTCTTGATGATGAAGAGGAATTTGAAGAGGGGGGAGATCGAATTGTCATAGAGGAGGAGAAGGATGGTGACAATGATGGTGATCTGGGCCTTGATGATGATGATGAATGAAGAAGAATGATCATTGATGATGACTTTTTATGATTTATTTTTGTTTTTTACATTTTCAAGCTTAAAACGATTGAGAACATGTGCAACGGCTAATTTTTGTGTTATATTTTGGTATATTATCATGCGCTATGATTAGCTTTTTGTCATACTATGCTTAATTACGAATTCTATAGTGTCAAATCCCATTTATGTATGTTTTATTTCATTTTAATCATTTGATTCCGATTCGACTGGTTCGATTCACGATTCGCGATTCGGGGGTAAACGATTCACGATACGATTCGCGATTTGACAACTATGGTGGAGATAGACTTAGTTCTCAAATTCGGATAATGGGATGCTTTTACAGTCCCCCTACTAGCCACATGGAGTTAATGTAAGTTGACAAGTCCTTCAATGTACACTATCGACTTCCACACTTCTAATGAGAACATCACTCTTAGTGGAGTTGAATGGTGAAAGAGAAAAAAATTCTTCGTCGGTATCCAAATCTCTTATAGGACATACATTACACGGGCACGACGCCACTATCGATTAGTGGCAATGTTACTATATACTCGCTTCCCCCTAAGTACCGCATTCAAGATCACACTTAACTTTTAGGGTGCTTTAGCGTCCAAGGTCTCCAAATCTTGGCCCGACTTTTGTTTTGGAAAAAAAAAAAATGAATTAACTGATGTAGCAAATAGGGAGGAGAGAAAAAGAGGGACAAATTTAGAGAAGGAGGGGAAGGAGAGGGGGAAGGGGGGGTCGATGTTTTAAAAATCAGTAAAGGCGAATCATATAAAAACACCTCGATGCTTAAGCCATAGGGGTGAAATTTAAGGCTTAAGCCTCAGAGGGTTGAGGCAGTACGCCTTGAGGCGCAGTGAGGCGGGGCGGTTTTTTAGCTGCGTGTACAAAAGAAAAGGGGAGAGAGAGAGAGGAAATAAATTTACGTTAAAAGTTGAAAAATTATTTGAAAAAAATGAAGGAAAAAAACTTACTAAACTCTAACAACACTTCTCTTTCTCTCCTTCCTTTCTCTCGACCAAGTTAGCAGCCACCCTCCTCTCTCTCCCGACTAAGGTAAGCCATCCTCTCTTATTTCTTCTCTCATTTCGTGTGTCGATCAGTTGTTACTGATCGTATTTGGTTTTTATTTGGTTTTTAACCCTTTTCTTTTATATCAGCTTCTTTTCTTTAAGTTTTAATAACTCTTTCACTCGTCTGACAAACGTTTTATTTTCTTATGTTTAGAAACCAAACTGGGTTGGGTTGTGTACGGCCCTTTTTATGTTTAGCAAGAAATCTTTTATGTTTTTATCAAACTAATATCTTTTTTCAAATTGATCTGTTTTTTTAAAGGTTAAATGCTCTTTTTTTTTAAATACTCTGTTTTTTTAAAGGTTAAAGAAAAAAAAAAAAAAACTTCATTTTTCTAAATTATGTGAATGTACCTTCATTTATATTTTGTTGTAGTTGAATTATGACACCAAGAAAGGATCTATCTTGGAAACATGGTGCGCAGGTTGACAATGGGAAGCGCTATGTCTATAGTCAATGTAATTATTGTAATAAAATTGTAAAGGGGTGTGAAAAGAATGAAAGATCATCTTGCGGGAACAAAAAAAGTTACAATACGCAAGAGAGTCGCCCCGAGATGTGAGAGGAAATTGGAGTGTATATGAAACAAATTAGTTGAAAGGCATTTGGAGCAAAGAAAAACTGAAGAACGGATGGGGAGTTGTACGTATTAGGCCGGTCAAGGTAATCCATCAGAGAATTAGATAAAAAAAATATTTTCATTAGCAATAAAGAATTATTTTAAAAAGTTACATACTCATTTATATACTTTATCTTATAGATAAAGAAAATGGACATTTGGTGGATAAAGAAGAAGAATTTGGGGATGTTAACTTGGGTTTTACAACCATTAGATATGATGATGATTCCATGGAAGATCCTCTTAGCGATGGTGCTAGTAAGGAGGAGGATGGATTAGATCCACTATTCAAGCCATTGGATACGCATGATCCATTATTGTTTAAGTAGATAATGACGTGGAATAAGGTTTTCATGTTTTGTTTTATTAATTGTTAGTATTAAATGTAATAAAAGGGGTTTGATCTTCTTATTAGATATTAGAATAAGTGAAAGGGTATTTTAGTCTTTAATGCTTTCCTAGTTACAGTAGGATTACTACTAGTATAAATAGGTGATGATGTAATAATAGATGTACTATTCTTTGGCTTGTTAATACAATTTCCAGATTTGTGCTTGTTTTCTCTCTTCTTTTAACCTAATTGGGGGTGTTTGCATCAAATTGGTATCAGAGCGAGATTAACTCATTGGTGTGTGTGGATGGGTGTGTGTCGTCCCATTGCATCCCCAACTATGGCTCCCAAGAAGAGAAATCAGAACATCATGTTTGAAAATCGTTTAACAACCCTAAAAGAAACCGGGGTTCAAATAATGACTGAAATCAAAGAACGAGGATCTGGAATGAGGAACCAATAAACCCTAATTTTGTCAAAATTTCGAGGCTTATACTTCTTCTCAGCCCATTACGTCTCCCATACAAACCCTAGTCCCAATCTTAAACCCTAATTCCAATGTTCAAGAATTACCTAATAAATCAAATCTTTCGTTGCCCAAACAAACAAAACCTCTGAAAATGAAAAGAAAGAGAATTTGTAGCTCTAGGGTTGTGATAAAGAAACAAAAAAAGAAGAGAAGAATAAAATTTGCCAAATCGTAACCCAATTCTAGTCCTGGTGTAAAATCGAAGACAGTCGAACACCAAAAGGAACAAAACAACATCCATAGACGCTGGTGTAACTCCAGCAGGCCACCAAGTGCCTCTGCGAGTCTTAGTGAAGCCCAAACAACCAGGTAATGGCCTTGGAGGGTGCGACCTAGGGTTTCACAATCCCATTTTTGTTTTTGACCCATGAGGAAGAAGATTAGTCGCAATCGAGATGGAGATAGAAGAAAAAAACAAGAACTCACTGCGGTTGGGCCTATTTCAAGTTGATCCCAATTTGGGCTGCTACCTCATGGACCCAAATAATAAAATGGGTACTCATGTTTAATGTTTGTGCTTCTCCCAAGTATTTTTGGCAATAAAAACTAAAGACTATTTGGGTTGTCTAATAATATCTAATTTGGCTCAAGTTTTTGGAGGAAAATTTTGGAGTTAAAATTTTGGGTCCTTTCAGAGTTTTGACAATTACTTTTGGGATCCCAAAATTTTATGGCCCAAAATTTATTACCCAAAAAGCTTCCTCAAAAATTGGGGCCAAATCAAGCTTCAACCCAAAAATTGACACATTTTTTGCCCCAAAGACTGCAAAATTTCAGCCCCAAAACTGACAAGGTTCTGGCCCAAATAAGCTTCAATCAACAATTGTAAACAAATAAAATAAGAACCCAAAAATTAGGCCCAAACGGCCCACTCTTCTTTTCACGATTTTTTTTTCATTTCTTCCAGGATTTCTTCTCCTTCGTTCTTGAATCTGCTCAATCTTGACAAAGATCAACACCACTGGGATCGAAAAGAAGTCTTGCGGGGTAAAACCTCATTTTAAACCCCATGTGGTAGTCGTTCAACCCAAAAGCTGCTATCGAAGAGGCGCCAAACTTACAGTGACGAATAGGAGGGCTATTATGGACATTTCTTTGTCTGATCTTTTTTCATCTTTCTTTTGTCTCCTTGTTGTACCCCAAGGGTCTGATCGGGGCTGCAATTTGGGGAAGTTTACTCCTCTCTTCTTTTTCTTTATCACAGCCCTAGGTGCTGAATTAGGTTCTTGGAGTGTTGCAGTCTCAAGGTTTTGGCCTGACATATTTGGAAGGTTGGGATATGCAGCGGAAGGATCTTGGGAAGGTTCTTAAAAATTTTTAGAATTGGTGTTCAAGATTGGGGCGAGGGTTTGTATGTGAGACGTAATGGGTTGAGAAGAAGTGAAAACTTCCAATTTTGACAAAATTAGGGTTTGTTGGTTCCTCATTTCAACCCATTGTTCTTTGATTCTAGCCCTCATTTCAATCATGATTTCTTCTAGGGTTGTCAAACAATTTTCCGGATCATTGTTTTGATTTCTCTTCTTGGGAGCCGTAGTTGGAGATGCAATGGGAGGACAAACACACACCGAGGAACTAATCTCGATTTGATGCAAACACCACCAATTGGGTCCAAAGAAGAGAGAGAAAACAAAATAAATCTGAAAATTGCAGTAAGTTTTTGGACTCAGTCCTCATTGTCAAGATTGTAGAGTCCAAAAACCCATGTGTTTTTGTTTTTTATAAATGGTCCTATAATTGCCCAAATACTATACACGTATGAAGCCACGTTTTGGTGTTTAAGAAGCCACGTTTCTTTGAGTTTTACATGGGAGGATCGAAAGCCAAAATAAAAAATACATGGGTTCGGAGACAATGAAATGTCGGTTTTTGGGATTATATGCATGTTCTCCCAATTGTATTATCATACATCTCTTATTACATCATCACCTATTTACACTAACTAGGAAAACATTAAAAGACTAAAATACCCTCTAGTTATTCTAATATCTACTAAAGAGGATTAAACACCTTTATTATATTTAATACTAACAATTAACAAAACAAAACATTAAAACCCTAGATAACTTGAGGATGCATTGGGTTTTTTTATGTTTTTATAATGAAACACTATGTTAATATTAGACTTAGTAGGTTATGTTGTAATGACAATGCACTTTATGTTTTGTTGGTTGCTTGAATTTAATTATTATGGACCTTTTTGCATTATTTAATGTGTTAAATTATTTTTGATTGATTTTATTAGACTTTTTATATTATTTTCTCCGGGTAGTTTTTTTTTTTTTTTTGGGGGGGGGGTGTTGTGGGGGAGGGGGGCGAGGCTTACCCCTCGCCTCCGCCTCAAACCCTTTTTAAACATTGGGGGGATGAGTTTGTTTTAGTTTAGAACACTTTTATTTATCTTTTATGTTAGGTAATATTATCTTTTGGTGTTTTCCCTAGTTATCTTTTGTTTCTTTAATTATCTTTAGTAACTTTATTTTCATTAAGAACTCATAAGTTAAGCGCCCCTTGTAAATTTTCATTCATGGACTAATCTAATGGGTCGTTCGTAGATAGGCCCCGCAAGAAAGATATTAGACAACTTAGACCCACTTTTATATTACCGTTTGAATAAGGTCCCTTATCTCATATTATGTTTTTATTTAACCCCTTACCTACTTTCTGCCAACATATACTTCCATAAAATTATTAGACGCTTTGATGAATTGACAGATATTTATAATTAGACTAAATCAAAGATATTTTGATTAGATTATAGACATCTTTTACCAAATTATAGATAATTTTGACTATGGATACTTTAACCAAATTATAGATGCCTTCAGGCCGACAAGAGCTACTGGAGGTCGGTCGTGGCATCGGCCACTGCCCCAACCATCACCATGGAGCGC
Organism: Sambucus nigra; assembly: GCA_949130495.1. Lineage (NCBI taxonomy): Eukaryota > Viridiplantae > Streptophyta > Magnoliopsida > Dipsacales > Adoxaceae > Sambucus > Sambucus nigra. Next base: position 444,749,843 of record OX422218.1, on the reverse strand, counting down.
GGTATCCCTGCACCTTCACCAGGTGCAACCGCCACCCTAGCCGTTGCAAATCCTCACCCAGTGCAAGTCATTCTACCCAACAACCCCGTGTCGTTACCCCATATCCGCCACGCCTCTCAACTGCCGCCATCTAGGTGTGCGGAAAGAAGGCCGCCGACATGCAAAATATCTGCCCCACCCAGATGACCCCTTCACGGACCCAAAAAGTCTTTCCTCTTTCAATGAAATTGTCCTTTAGGTCGATATAAACAACAAGTAAATTAAAAAAAGGGAAAAAAATAGTATATTAAGATACTATAGCCTTAGTGCACTGACTTTTACCTTATTTACAAGACTCAAGTTGTACTTTTCAAAATCGCAAAGAACTCCCTAAAGCTATTGAAGAATCCAAGTTAAGGTGAGGAGTTTATTTGGTACTTATTTTGATGTCTCAAGTTTTGTCAAAAGATAATATATCCAAGGTGTCCCAACCGAATCCGAAGACATACCCCATTAGAGCTTGAGAACAAGCTTTTTTTAAGCGGAGGAGAATTATGTGGCAGATAGATTGGAGAAAGAAAGGGGGTCAATTCTAAATCCAAGGTGTCAAACACACATACATTTTGTATGGCACCAAAAGTGTTCCTAAAAATAATTTCTAAACGAACAGTCACTTCACTAAGCCAACCTTCAGCGACCCACCATGATCCCAGACATAATCAAGATACCATGGTAACGACTAACAAGCACAATAAAAATGTAAACAAAAAAGAGCACTCACAACCATACCAAGATATACGCAGTTCACCAAATTATTTACATCTACAAAGAGGGTACATGAAGAAATTAGAAGTACAATACAATAGAGAAAAAAAAATAGGAATCACATACTCATTATTCTCCCACCAAAAGCCCTAGATAGCTATTGTACACCAACTCACCACCCAAGTGAATTAATGTTATAAACTTAGAACCCTCTCAATCTCATGCTTAAAAGTGTTTCTCCGGTACCTGACCTAGTGTATTCCACTCCCGACGAGAAAATCTCCCACACAATATCTAGAGCACACCCAATACATGACACACTCACACACTCAACACTCTTCCACCTTTGAGCAATAATAATTATAGGTGAGATACCTCACCTCTCACCCCATACCGTCTCCATAAGAAGAGGAGACTATCTTTTTCAAATTCTCAAAAGAGCTGCCAAAACCAAGATATAAACACCTCAAACGATCCTTTTTATATGTGGATAAACTTGTGCCACAAATCCCCAAAATGCCCCAATTTAAACCTCGCTGCACACCCAACCTCATCAGACCTTTAATGGAAGAAAGTCCATGAAAGGGCATAGAAATGCCCAAACGGCAGATGAAAAAAAAACATCAAATGTTTGTTGGCCTGGAGCAGTACTGCAGCCAAATTCCCACACCCTTACCACACAACAAAACAATTCACGTTCCAGGTAATATTGTTGGTGGACAGCACCTTAGTTTTTAAGCTAACTATAATAAGAATTTGGTCAGAATTGTAAGTGGGAAAGTTTTGCACCAAGTTTAACTGAAATGGCTAAAATGAAAGAAGGATACAAAATGTTTCACGAATGCGTATATGGATGTCTGATTCACTACGATTTGATCCAGCAATATGCGAAATCTAGAAAAAGTATAGCTTTGATATGGCAAGGATGGCATACGCATATTTTTAATGTATTTAGAAATCCACGCTGCTAGCATAAATAATTTACTGGGAGAAAAAAGTGTAGTAATTATAACTTCAATGCGAAATGAAGGCCACCACAGTAATAAATCGCATCGTGCATGCGTTTCAATAGCACTGGCTTCTATATATAATTTTTAAACAGACCTCTTAACATTTTATAATTACCTTAGACTCCCCTTTTCTATGAAAAAATAAGAAATAACCCATATCTTATTCATGTTGTATTCTTAATGTATCCAAATGTCAAAATTAGTTTGATTAAACCAACACAGCAGATACTTAACTTGATTATCAAAGCTGTGTCCATATCTATATCATGTATTCATTTTCAAAATCACCTGAGTATATGTGCTTCTTTGATAATACATTGCATTCGTACTGGGGTAATCCATACACCAGCTAGGGTTTTGGGAGGGAATATTATTTTTGTTAGGCTAAATTACATTAACACCCCACCACCACCACCCCTTAATGTTTTCAGTTTTCGTAGGTTGCCCCCTAAACAATTTTACCCGATGGGTAACTATTGACCTGTAACACTTGAGCCCATAATCCGTTTGGATTCCATCAAATATTACAAGATTTTGAACATGTGCGTGGCACATGTCAGCTAAGTTTTTTTAAATACCTAATATACCAACCTGATTTTGATTAAACACATATTCATTAAATAAAAAGAAATCTGATTTTGAATTAACAATTAATTATAAATTTAAAAAACACTTCTAGACAACCACTTCCTGACGCCACCTTCCACCACCGTGACCTTCTAAAAAACTACCCAATGTCATAATCGGTTTTCAAACAAAAAAAATGCCCAAGTCATCATTAGGGTTTCAACACAATGATTTTCAGAATCAAACAACCAAAATACTATGCGATCTTCCGAATCGAAAAATACCCCAATCGTCATTAGGGTTTCAACAAAACAATTTTCCAAATCAGACTATTGAAATCAAAATCAAACAAATGATTTTCTGTATCAAAAATTTCCCATATCAACAAAAAACGATTTATAACCTAGATATGGAATCCAAATCGAATTCAGATCCCAATTCGAACAAGATCGTAGCCGATTTCAAATCAACCAATTGGCAGATGAAATTGAAATCAGCACCACTAAGAAGAACAAAACAAAACAAGAGCATGGAGGGGGTAGTGTTGTTTTTTGTTCATGGAGGAGGCTGCATTGCCGTTTGACCATGGGGGGGATGGCGGTGGAGATGCCAGTTGTGCTGCCGAAGATGGATTAGGTTTTTGACAAATGTGTTTGGATAGGATGTTTAGTTAGATAGATAGTGTCTGTATAAGGTGTGTTGGAAAATAAATTGGGTGTGTTTGGATAGGTTTGTGTTTATACACCATGAGAGTATGCGTAGTTTGAATTTTTTGGCCACTTAAATGAGGGATTGTAAAGTCTTTTAGTACGTTTGCTAACCGTGTTAAATATTTTGGAGTGGGTCAATTGTTAAAGGGGAGATTTGTCAGGTAAAATAGTTCAAGGGGGCAATCTACAAAACCAGAAAACATCAGAGGGTTTAAGGTAATTTACCCTTACTGTTATTTTTATTCTGCTGCATTCTTGAATTGGCATAGACCACTGTAACTAATAAAGTACAACGTATGAATCTCATGGATAAACACCAACAATTTGAGTAATTCTATTCGGTGTAAAAGCAAGTAGAGTCAAAAAGAACTCAAACCTGCGAACTTGCTCGGAACGAAAGACACAACAAAGATGCTTTTGGAACATCTGACTTGGAGGCATCTGCATCATTTCCATTAAATGTAAATGGCAGCTTAAGACTTGTACCATCTGTGTAGTTTACTTCCAATGAAGGAAATTTTACAGCTTCCATTGCCGGAATTATAATCTTATTTGCCATTCCAATCTGCACAAAACATCAAATCCAAATTCACAATCACAAATGATCACCCAGAAAGCTTGAAAACTGAACATTTCATAAATTGTAATAACCCACAGTTTGACCAGATAACATCCACCTATATTCTTACCTTACCACCGTGTTTCTTGAGCTCATTAATGTCCGCAAAGTAACCCCTGTTCATCTCATCTGAACTGCCCTAAGTCACATACATAACTTATACTCAATTCATGGTCTATTGAAGGGCTTCAAAAGAAAGAAAAAAATAACATTGGGCATCCAAACATACAGCCGAGCACGCTCTTTCTCAATTGCATCCTTGTTTCCCATCTGCAATCAAATGAGGTTTAATACACAATGAATGTAGAATTCTTAATAGTGAACTACACAAAACAGATGTTATGGTACTAAACATTTCGTTTGGCTGCCAAGAAAACTAAGAGAATTGTTTTCAATTTTTGTATATTAACCCTTGTGCTGCATTAATGCTAAATTTTGGGCAGAGTGTATTGTTCGTGTTCTTCTTCTTCTTCTTGCTATGTTTCTCACTCAGCTGGAATTCAAAAAAGGCTCCCTAGGACTTGTAACATATAAAACGGAGAAAATGCAATGTGCGCTAATAAATTACACTAAAAGTGCACCAAATGATGTGGTAAGCGCAACTGAGTGTTCTACATGTATTGTACGACAATTTATTGCACTACCACATCCTTTTGTGCACCTTTGGTTTAAATTGTTGGTGCACACAATATTCTACTTAAAAAAGATATTGTGCAGACCAATGTACTTGTGTTCCTGATATGTGATCCCTCACTATGCCACTAAGAGCACAACAAAAATCTCCAATAAAAGAGATTGTACATCATGTTGTTGTGGGTGGTTGTCAAGACACAACAAGACTACTCCCCAACACCACAGTAAACACATCATGTTTAACGAGTGGTGCTAAAGGCACCACTAAAATCTATAGTGGGCACCATTGCATGCTCTAAAATAATTGTACATTGTGTTTTAAAATGTTGTGCATTGGAACTGGGTATAAATTACAGTGGTGCCTTTAGCACCACCCAATTTTAACACGATAGTGAATGTGATGGTAGTGAGAAATTCTCGGGGTGCTCTTAGCAACCTCATAGCGCATATGTGGTAAGGAAAACTCTACGTAGCCCACCATTTTAAACCAAACAGGAACCAAATGTGCATGTGCCAATCTCAGGCTACTTGTGACCTCAATGTTTATTCACCTTTTGTGCACGCAAAACAAAATGATTGATTCGTAAGTATTTGGTTTCAGTTTGGTTCAAAATGGAGGTTTGTGCATAACTACTCATGTGGTAAGGAGTAATTAAGGATACCCGTGGGACACTTATATTACAACTTTTGTATTACAAATAGATTATTTTATAACAACCAAATGTACATTATCACAAGTTTATAATAAACCCCCGTCCCAAACTTAAGAGTCTATTGTCCGAAATTAAGGTTCCACTTTTCATTTTTGGACATAATCAACTAACCAAGTTCCATATAATTTAGACCGTTGATCGAGCGAATTCTTAATCTCTACAAAATAAAAATATGGAGATGGAGTATATAACAAGAACCCCTATAAATTACCCAAAGGAACAATAGTCATAGGAATTATCTGCAAGTGATGTTTTTTTAAAATGTTTGAATTTGAGAGTAAAGGGGTTTGTGCTTGGTTTTGTGGAGAAGGAAATAAAATGAAAGGAAGAAAGAAAGGAACCTGGTAAAAGTCAAGGAAACGATTGGAAACCCATTGTGAGGGATTGTGTAAAGGAATAGGATTGGCTTTGGGATTGGGAGAGAACAATTTGTCTTCGTGATGTGTCAACAACACTCTTGAACTCACACACTTCAATTGCTTCAACCTCGACATCTTCGATTCGATCTCTCTCTTTCTCTCTCTCACACACACACACACACAAGACTAGGTGGGTTAGCTTCTCAAATTAGTTTTCCAACTTAGGGTCGATCCGGCTTCCAATTAATGGTTAACGCTCGTTTGCGAGTTCTATTTTTTTTTTTTTTTTTTTTGTGAGAAAAGAAAGAAAAATGAGAGAAAATGTGTTTGTTTTTTTTATTTGGAAGTTTAAGTAGGAAAAAAAATGATTTTCTCTTATTTGAGAGTTTAAAAAGAAACAAGAAAAATGAAATTTTTTTAAAAACTTTTTCCTTCTTTCCACATCGGAAAGAAATGGAGAGAAAGGAAAGTTTTTTAATGAATTGTTCATTCTTCCTCTTAAAAAAATTATTCTCCTTCCAAACTCCCAAACGCAAGAAAGAAAATTATTTTATTTTCTCTCCCAAACTCCTTTCTTTTCTCTTCTTTTCTTTTCTCTCTTATTAACTTTTCTTTCTTTTCTTTTCTCTCCTAATAAAATTTTCATTTCCTTTCTTTTCTCTCCAAAACTCCCAAACGAGCTCTAAATATTTCTTCAGTATCGTGGAGAATAGTGCACAATTAATTTTTAATAATTTAGAATAAAATATTGAACTTTTAATTTGAGAAAGGTGGGTGATATTTCATCCAACTCAATGACTTTCAAGTTAAATATATAAATTATTGTATCATCAAATTGAAATCAATTATTTAATACATCTAATTCATCAATAAAAAGTGAGGTATCGGTTTTAGGATCAAGAATTCCCTAGGTGAGTAAAAAAGTGGTAAGTCGATGAAACCAGGCATGAGGCGCTTGCTTAAGGCCATACAAGGAGCGGTGGAGTTAGCACACGTGATTCGAAAAATTAGGAACACTAAATCAAGGGGGTGGGCCATATACACATCTTCATTGAGATAACCATGCATTAATGCATCATTTACATCAAGTTGAGAAATCGTCCAGTCGTGAGACCCACTAAGTGAGAGGACAATGCGATTAGAGGAAAGATCAAGACATGTACTACTTTCTGCTACTGAAAGATCAAGTGGTACTTTCAGCTACGAAAGACAACAGTTGCTTTCAATGGCGAGAGAAAGCCTACTTGCTAATGAAAAGTTCGATTTATTATATGCTTAACACATGCAAGTCAATATTATTTTCTTTAAGCGATGGTGTCGGCTTGTTGATATGCTTATGATATGGAATTAGATCCTAATGTTTCGACCACTCACTCTCTAGAGAGAAAGTAATTGATTAGATTATCTCACCAGTAGCTACCGATGCTATCTCACTCATATTGAGTCATCAATCACTTTACGAGATTTTCCTTGCTCGGGTTTGTCCTTTGTATGAGTATATGTGTATGTATCTCTATTGTCTGGTATCATTCTTTATCGTTTGCTTGTTGTTATCGTCCTATGCCTATTGTGTGCACCTATAAAGCATTAGAATGCATTATAAGTATCCATCTTAATCAATTTTTTTGGGATTTTACTTATGAGTGGGAGTAGCTCTCTATGATAGTGTCAAGCATTGTAAGGAAGGAAAGAACATAATGGATTAGATTTGGTCGTTAGGGGCATGGTTCTTCCTGTTCATTCATTAGTTGGATTGAAAATATTAGTTCTTCCGCAAACTCAAAAGTTATTCAATAGCCCTTGAATTCAAATGCATTTTCTAATATTGAAATTCTTTTCCTGGTAATGGGTTTAACTACCGCATTGAATGTTTCAGTATAGCCCAGACCAAATTCTTAGTGAAATCCATTCGTGATAAGCTGAGTTTTATAGTGTTTAATTAACCCCTTTGCGCGGCGTTTAATGCAATAAACATATTTACTCCCAATGATATCCATCGAGGGTTTCAACGGTACGAGTGACCATGTACATTTTGAATAAGAGCATTAATTTCATTAGACATGGAAGCACATTAGCGGGAGTCTTTATTCACAACGATAAAGCATGTGGGTTCAGTGTCGAACAGGCTGGTGGACTAGAAAATGGACCAGAAGAGTGAGGGAATTGTGTTTCATCAAAGCGAACGTGCCGATCAATATATATATATATATATATATATATATATATATGTTGGGTTTTGAGGTTTATGCATTGATAAACATGGTGAGTAGGACTATAAACTAAAAACACAATTGAAAACTAGTTTTATGGGTATTACAAGGTCGGAGATATGGGAAGCCATGACACTCCAAGACTTTGAGAAAAGTCTAGTCGGGAGAGGTGGAAAATAACCGTTAAAAGGGAGAAATATGAGATAAAGTACGAGTGGGCATGCGATTAATAAGAAAGACCGTGATTTCAAATGCGTAATGCCAATACCATTGAGGTACAGATGGTTGGACAAGTAAAGTGAGCCTGATATTAACAATATGATGATGGTGACATTCAAGAAAATCAACTTTTTCATGAGTGTGAAGACATAAACAACGCAAATCAATACCACATTGATTTAAAAAATTATTTAATTTATGATATGTAATACCCCGTATTTTATGGCTTTTAATTATGAGGTTAATTAAATGAATTACTTTTAATTCTAAGATTTATTAAATTAATTTGGGATAATTAATGGTAAATTTATTCGGATATAAATGCTAACGAGACGAGAGTTAGTATTTGGTTATTATTATGTTGTTAAATATTACTGAGTGATTATGGTAATATGTGATCATTGAATTTATTAAAATTATTGTGAGTTGAAAATACGGCAGTTTCGGTAATTTAGTCGAGACGCGCGTGTCAATCGTGTCAAGACCCAATTTAATGGATTTAAAAGTATTTTATTTTATATCATCTGTATGAGCTTTTTGAGTGCGCCAACGTTTCCGAAGGGGTCGATATAGTCAGAAAATACTAGCCGGGGGTTTAGTTTGGGTCCCGGGACACTTTTAGGCCAAACCGACAACCCAGAAGGGTATTTTGATAATTTTAAAAATTGAGGAATTAAAACCCACGAATTTTAGAGTTAAATTAGATATTATTGGAGAGGCCACTAAGTCCATTACTAGCAAAAGATAAGAGAGTGGTCTACGGGGGTTTTGAGAGAAGTTAGAATGAGGGTAAAAGAGGTTCCAAACCAAACTATCTTCTATCACCATCATTGTTGATACCAAAATTAGTATGCTGATATGGACGAATAATAAGAAGACACGTGTCAGTCTACGTGGCACAATATCGACGAGGAAGTCCATTTCCCTGACCAAGTCATGTATTCTCCGAGGAACTCCAACACTCCGAGGAACTCTTGAACGACGAGCAACTAAGGCGGTCCGAGCTGCATCTCGACCACAGCAGCTGCACCTCGGCCACAGCATTTATTGCCAGATAATCAACAGTTCAACTATTCATTGAATGCTTTTCATCTTGACGAACACGCTTGAATAGCATTAAATGAATTACCCTTTCATGTACAGCCTAAAGGCTATAAATACCTTGTATCACCCTCATTCATGGGGGGACCGAAATTTCTTGATAGCACTTATAATCGAGAATTCCCAAACACTCAGCAATAACATAACAGTGGATGTAGGCCATTCATATAAGGCTGAACCACTTTAAAAATCGTTATCTCATTTCATTTATCCGTGATTGAATTATTAGAGTGATCTAATTTTTTACATCAACAGATTGGCGCCGTCTGTGGGAAACGACTATTGTTATCGTTTTTCACCAAGAATTATTCATCATCAATGCCAGACAATCCAGAATCTAGCAATCGAAACGCTGGAAATGTTGGAAATCCTCCAAATTCCTCTGCACCTCCAGATCTGGCTGGAATTATGACGAATCTGGCTCAAGGACAAACCGCCATGCAAGAAACAATGCGTCAACTCATACAAACCCTTCATGGCGGTGCACCTGCGCATTCAGGACAGCGAAGTGGTCAGAGACAAACCTATTTACTTTCTTCACGATCCAGGCGTACAGAGTCATATCGTAATGAGGAATCTAATGACTTCTCTTATTAACCTGGGCGAACTTCATCAATACGGGCTACAGATACTGATCAACGTATCACTCTCTCTCCAGAAAGACCCAGCGCCTTGGAAAGACTGAGCAGAGCGTCTCCTTTCAGCCGATTAGGCCGTAGAAGGAATAGGAGTCCACCTAAGACCATATCGAGGAGTTTTCGACAACCATCAAATCTAAGAGAAGGATCAGAACAATCACAACCAGTTGCTCGTCAAGATAGATCTCAGGAGGCTACTTCAGAACAATCAATTGCTCGAACTAATAGGCCCGAGGAGGGAAATGATGCGTGGAAAGGTTCCATTCAGCGGTTGGAGGATAGATTAGGAGAAATGGCTAAGGCAAAGAATCCCCTACAACGAACTTTTGTTCGAGGGACACCTTTTGTACAGGCCATTGTGGATTTTCCTACACCGTCGAAATTTAAAGCGCCCGTGGTGACCCCCAAGTATGATGGAAAGACAGATCCTGTTCTACACATAGAGCAATATCAGGTTGCTACCGACATCTATGTTGTCCCCGACGAGATGAGATGTAGAGCATTCTCTGGAACTCTTACTGGATCTGCCCAAATGTGGTACAACAATCTTCCTCGGGGGAAGATTTCAACTTTCTTTCAGTTGGCCGAGTTGTTCATTGGCAATTTCTGTTTTGGGGCAAAACCAGTAAAACGAGTAGCACACTTGTTAAGTGTTAGACAAAAATCTGGTGAAAGTACTAGAGATTACATAACTCGTTTCAATAACGAGAAGCTAGAAGTCATAGATTATGAAGAAAAGACAGCAATCACCGCCTTGATGAGTGGGTTGTTGCCTAACAAGTTGTACTACACTTTGGCCAAAGATCCACCTACAACTATGTCAGAGTTGATGGCAAAAGCGGCCAAAATCATGAATGCCGAGGAGGCTATGGCTGCGAAGAAGAACATGAATAAAGAAACCAAGGTGGAAGTCGACAAATCTAAGAAGAAAGAGCATAAGGGCAATGGCGGTGACAGGCATTCCAAGAGTAATAAAACATCATGGGAAGTCCTGAAGAAATTCGATAATTATACTCCTTTGAAAATGGGTATTAATCATGTCTTGGAAGAAATCAAGAATAGCGAGGAGGTAAAGTGGCCGAAGAAATTGAGGTCAGACCCTGATACGAGGAACAGGGATAAATATTGCGAGTTTCATAAGGATCACGGTCATATGACCAAAAATTGCATAGCTCTTCAGAACGAGATTGAAACACTCATCCGAAGAGGAAAGCTAGCAAAGTATGTTGATCGGGGAGGGTAAAGAAGAAATAATGATCGAACTAAAGAGAGGTCTAGATCTCCTTGTCGAACAGAGGAGAAAAAGAAGAGAAATCATGAAGATGATCCAGATGATGACCCCGATCTTCCCAAGAAACCGAGGCAGCCAGATGAGAGGTAGTTTCCATACGTTTTGGTTCATTTGATTGTAATGTTATTACAGGAGGAGATGCAGAAGGAGGAGACCTTACTGCAGAAAGAAAGGCTTACCTCGGAGAGGCCCAAGCTTGCTCGTACATTCAGCGAATAAATTTAGCCGAGGAGGATCGTCCGAGGAAGGTAAACAAAGAGAAGCTGGTCATTGGGTTTTCAAAAAACGACCTGGCAGGTGTTCTTTACCCTCACGATGACCCTTTGGTGATCAAAATGAGGATGAAAGAAGTAGTGATTTCAAGGGTGCTGGTAGACAATGGTAGTTCGGCAGATATCATGTACTATTCATGCTTTGACAGTTTAAATTTGAAATTATCTCAATTGGAACCTTATCACAGACCTCTTCTGGGTTTTGCTGGCGAGAAAGTTTTTCCACTTGGGACGATCAAGTTGGATATATTCATTAGAACTTGGCCTGCTTGTCGAACATAGAGAATACGCTTCTTTGTGATGGATAAGAATGTGCAGTCAGCTTACAACATCATCATGGGAAGAGTTGGTTTGAAGACGTTCGAAGCAGTCCCATCTACAATACATCAGTGCTTAAAATTCCTAATAAATTTTGGAGTAGGAGTTGTGAAAGGTGATCAAAAAGTAGCTCGGGAATGCTATTATTCATCTGCCGAGCAAGAGGAGCTTGAAGAGTCAAGAAAAAAGACTACTACCTACCAGGTGGATGAAGGTACAGAAATTGAAACATTGGATCCCAGAGATGAATCCCAACTTGTAAAAGGGCAGGTGGTGGAATCTACAGAAAATGTTATTCTGAACGACGAGCACCCTGAACGAGTAACCCAGATAGGTTCGTCGTTGGATGCCTCGATAAAACAGGAATTGATAACTTTCTTACGAAACACGAAGAAAACTTTTGCATGGAGTCATGAAGACATGCCAGGAATAGATACAAACTTCTTATGTCATGAGCTCAATGTGAATAAGGAGATAAAACCTGTAAAGCAGAGAAGAAGAGTATTTAGTCCCGAAAAGAATCAAGCTATACAAGAGGAGGTCGACAAGCTCCAGAAAGCTCAATTCATTGAAGATGTGAAATATCCAAACTGGTTAGCCAACGTGGTGATGGTAAAGAAGAAGAACAATAAATGGAGAATGTGTGTTGATTTCACCGATCTCAATAAGGCATGCCCAAAAGATCACTTTCCACTGCCCAGAATTGATCAACTAGTAGACGCCACCTCGGGACACGAGCTGCTCAGCTTCATGGATGCTTACTCTGGTTACAACCAGATCAAAATGAAACCTGAAGACAGGCAAAGTACTTCTTTTATTACACCTAGGGGAACTTATTGTTACAATGTTATGCCTTTTGGTTTGAAAAATGCAGGAGCGACATACCAGCGGCTGATGAACAAGGTTTTTGCCGAACAAATCAGTTGCAATATGGAAGTCTATGTCGATGATATGCTGACAAAGAGCAAGAAAGCTGCTGATCATCTAGTTGACTTAGGTCAGACCTTTGATCAACTGGATAAATACCAAATGAAGCTCAACCCGACGAAGTGCACATTTGGAGTACGAGAAGGAATGTTCCTCGGGTACATTGTCAACCAGCGAGGCATTGAGGCGAATCCAGAAAAGATCAAAGATCTTTTAGGGTTGCGATCTCCAACGACGAAGAAAGAGGTGCAGAGTCTTACAGGATGAGTTACAGCACTCAACAGATTTGTATCCCGAGCAACTGATAGATGTCTCCCATTCTTCAAAACACTTCGAAAAACTTTCGAGTGGAATGACGAATGTGAAAAATCCTTTCAAGACTTGAAGAAATATTTGGGAGCACCTCCACTGTTGTCCAGACCAGTAATGGGAGAAAAGTTATACTTGTACCTGGCAGTATCAGAAAATGCAGTCAGCTCGGCATTGATCAGAATGGAGAATGGAGTCCAGAAGCCAATTTATTACACAAGTAAGGCTTTCCGAGGTGCAGAGATCAGATACCCAAAGCTGGAAAAATTGGCATTGGCATTAATTGAAGCAAGTGAAGAATGAGGCCATATTTCCAGGCCCATACCATCGTCGTGTATACCGACATGCCACTAAGACAAGCCCTTCATAAGCCAGAAAAATCAGGGAGACTGATGTACTGGGCAATAGGGCTCGGTGAATATGACATTGTGTATGAACCCAGATCATCATTAAAAGGGCAAGCTTTAGCCGATTTCATAGCAGAGTTTACATATCCTGATAACCCCGAGGAACAAAAATTGCTCGCTGACCAACCTGTGGATGTTACAGGATCATCAGACATAAGTCCAGACCAACTCCGGTTGGTAAAAGGGCTTGTGGATGTAGAAAGTGTGACACCCCGACTAATTAAATACCGGGTAGCTACTCCTTTATTAAATTAATTCAAAATGCCAAGTTGGCTCAGTTAATAGCATCACTGTCGAAAACATTTTAAGATTACTAACCACCTAGTATTTAAAAAGTAAGTGCCAAATTTTAATTAAAGTCTGATTAACATGCAACAAGTGTAATAAAGAATAATAACACCATTCACCATAATGAAGTAAATAGAATAACCATCACATAACGTAAAATAAAGTCTGGAGGAAAACTCCTCACTACAATCCCACAACTGAAATAAGTAAACCGAAAACTAAAACAGTACATGCCAAAGTCTGAAAACTGTAATGGAAATGTAACTCTAATAGAAATGGGCAACATGCCCTACAACTGATAGATAATGACTCTGGAATCCAAGTGATAGAAGCGTCTACAAGCAAATCCCTGTAGCTTCCACAAACAGCTACAGCTCGTCACCTAAATGAGTATCCTATGCATGGTGTCCTTGTGGCTGGGCACCTAAAATGGTTTTACAAAGAAAAATAGATTTGAAAAGCAAACAAATCAGAGCCCGAATGTGGAGTTATATTTTAAAAACCTGCAAGTGCTTTAAAAACATTTAAAACATTAAATGCAAAGTACATGTTAGGACGTGCACTCACATGATATTCTCACCTCTCGTCTAACTGTGCACTCCTAACGTAAGTACCCATCTACAACGACACAAACCACTAGCTAAGTGACATCATATCTAGCTAGACTGTCATAGGTCCTACCCTTATTACTCGGTTCTATTAACATTATAACGCTCGTAATTAAGTAGGGGTTTAACGTAAACTCAGATGCTCAATATGCAATATATATCACTATCAGTTAACTCGTTATGTTTCTCGAAACAATACCGTAATTATAATCACAACATTAACATGAAGGTTCCCATTAATTAAGTGTATATTATTCACAACATAGATATACAATATAAGCACCCCGAAAACTAAGCTGCGGTGCACACATACTCTGCTATCCATCCCGGTACATCACGTACATAAGGATTACATATTCCGAATCTCTCAGGAATAGTTCACAGATAACAACATCACAAACAATGGAGGCGAACACAGTCACATCACATGGGTCACGCACATACCTACGCTCCCACGATCAGCGGACTTATTAATATCCCAATAAGTCTTTCTATGACCTATGTTCATCAAGGTAACCAGTCTAAATCCGGGCAACACAAGGATTAGAGGGCCCTAAGCGAACACAAACCTCCCGTGATAGTAAGTATGGTAGGTATGTCATACACACAATTCATATACCAATACTAAGTAAACACACATCTTAGTAATCCCGTAGTTTAATTGTAGTACTATTCTCATTCTAGTACCAATATATAATTTACACACTTTATACGATTCTGGTTTATAATCATACGCCCCATAATCTATTCTCACGTCGTAGTAGACACTCACGTCTCAACCCAAACCGTCCATTTAATATAACTCTCGTATATAATTTCCTTCTCATAAATACTCAAAAGTCCCAATTCTATCATTACATCATCATTGGAATGCTATCTATATCCTCGAACAAGTTTACGGGACTCCAAAAATAAAAACAGCCTAAAAAGGTCCAGACTGTCAACTCGTTAGAAGTCTCGTTCGAATGAGACTGTTCGAACGAGATTCCTCTGTCAACTCGTTAGAAGTCTCGTTCGAACGAGACTGTTCGAACGAGATTCCAGTTCGTTCGAACGAACTGTACCTTCTAACGATATCTCGTTCGAACGAGATTATCGAACGAAGTTCCCTTTCGTTAGAAGCGACTGGTCAATTCGTTAGAAGCTCGTTCGAACGAGTTCGTTCGAACGACCTGGGGAGGGGCTTCTAACGACCTGCCAGTTTCGTCCCAGATTTTCTAAATCTCGTTTTTTCACCATTATAACTCCTCAAATCTCTTCTAAACTAAGTCCCAACAATCGTTTTAAGGTCTCTAAACAACCCTAAACATATTATAATCACATCCTAACACGTTTTGAAGGATTAATCCATCCTAACATCAACCAAATTTACAAATCTCTACACTTTTTCCCAATTTTTCAAGAACATGAACCCTAACTTTTTGAATCATGAATTAACCCAATATAAATCCGTTTTAATTTCTTCCAATCACAAATATTATGGGAATACTCATCTACCTATCATTCTACATGCAATTCTCCTCAAGATTTTCAAGTTCTAAGTTCCAAACTACATGGGTTTTCATATTTCACCAAGAACAAACATAAAATTTGAATTATCTAACATGGAAGGAACATTCTCTGAAATTAAATGGAATTAAGTCACTTGCCTTGATTCGATTTCTGATTTTGGTGTTGGTTTGGTGAAGATTTCTGCAGAATTTCTTCTCTTCTCCAAGCTTCTTCTCCAATGGTGGCTTAAGGTGGCTAGGGTTTTCTTTGGGAAAGTTGGAAACCTAAATGATAACCTCCGTAGCTTAAAGGGTTAATATGGGTTGGTTAGTGGCCTTAGTGGGTTAAATCCACATCAGATTAAAACTCCCAATTTTCGTCACTTTTAATTCCTCAAAATACAAAATTACCAAAATACCCTTTAAGTTGTCGGTATGGCCTAAAAATACCCCGGGACCCAAACTACACCCCCGGCTAGTGTTTTCTGACTATCTCGACCCTTCCGGACGCGTTGGCGCACTCAAAACGACCATACGGATAATAGAAATAAAAATCACTTTTATAATTAAAATAATATACCATGACGCGACGGTCACACGCGTCTCAACAAAATTCCCAAATTGCCGTATATAAATCTCACGACAAATTTCATAATTCCAAATTCATATATAATCATATATGCACATAATCAAATACCAACTCGCATCTCGTTAATATTTTTAACCCGGATTAATTTCCAATTAATACGCATTTAATTAATTAATCCCAAAAATAAATATAGTCAAAAGTACGGGGTATTACATACTTCCCCCCTAATAACTGAATTTCGTCCCGAAATTCGAAACTAGAAAGTACCTGCTAAAAATAACTCTGGATAACGTTCGCGCATCTCATCCTCGTGCTCCCATGTGGACTCCTCGACATTGTGATGTCGCCACTGAACACGCACTAACGGAACTATCTTTGACCGCAGTTTCCTCTCGCTTCGGTCCAAAATAGCAATCGGCCCCTCCTCGTAGGAGCTATCCGGCTGGAGATCGATGTCCTCCACAGCAATGTGAGAATGAGCCAAATTATCTCTAAGATATTTTTTAAGCGAGGAAATATGGAATACATCGTGAATCCGATGCAAATGCTCCGGTAACCCAAGTCTATACGCAACCGGTCCGATTCGCTCAATAATGGGAAACGGCCCCACATACCTCGGTGCCAACTTCCCCTTCTTCCCGAAACGCATAATCCCCTTCATAAGAGACACTCTGAGCAAAACCTGGTCCCCCACTTGGAACTCTCTGAAAAATCTCTTCGCATCAGCATAACTCTTCTGCCTGTCTTGAGCTACCCGAATGCGACTCCGAATCAACTCAATCCTTGCCGAAGTATCCTGAATCACTTCCGGCCCAAGCAGTTTGTTGTCCCCCACCTCTAACCAACATGCTAGGGAACGACAAGGCCTACCGTACAATGCCTCAAACGGAGCCATGCCAATAGTGAACTGATAGGAGTTGTTGTAAGAAAACTCCACCAGTGGAAGGTACTGCTCCCATCCACCCCCGAAGTCAATAATGCACATGCGTAGCATGTCCTCCAACATCTGATTTGTGCGCTCAGTCTGCCCATCAGTCTGCGGATGATAAGCCGTACTCAACCGCAATTCCGTGCCCATGGCCTCCTGGAAACTCTCCCAAAACCTCGAAACAAATATCTTGTCTCTGTCAGACACGATATTTAGGGGCACACCGTGAAGTCTCACAATCTCTGAAATGAAGAGCTGGGCATACTGTCCCGCAGTGTAGTCAGTCCTCACGGGTAAAAAGTGAGCGACCTTGGACAACCTGTCCACAATTACCCAAACGGAGTCGTGACCCCTCTGCGACGTAGGCAACCCCGTGATAAAGTCCATGGATATGCTCTCCCACATCCACACCGGGACCTCCAACGGCTGTAGCAGTCCTGCTGGTCTCTGATGATCCACTTTTACAAGCTGACAAGTGGCGCATTTCGAAACAAACTCAGCGATATCTTTCTTCATACCGCTCCACCAATACTGGCGTCTCATGTCTTGGTACATTTTGTCCCCTCCGGGATGTACCGCGAACCGTGAGCCGTGCGACTCTGCCATCACATCGTGTAGCAATTCCTCCCCTTCCGGGACTACCAATCTCCCATTGAAGCGTAATCCCCCGTCTGAGCTGACGGTATAGGACTCGGCTCCCTCTGCTAGTAATCGAACTATCTGTTCCTGACAGAACGAGTCATCAGCTTATGCCCGTACTACCTTCGTGACAATCTGCGGTGTAACAGTCATCGCAGACATGAAAGATCGGCCACTGCATCCTGGTGTCCTAATTCCTTCCACTTAGCCTTCCACACCTCTGCCACCTCATCTGCTGGCCTACGGCTCAACGCGTCTGCTACCACGTTAGCCTTTCCCGGGTGATACTGGATGTCGAACTGGTAGTCCTTCACAAACTCAAGCCACCTACGCTGCCGCATATTCAACTCCTTCTGCGTGAACAGGAACTGTAGGGACTTGTGGTCCGTGAACAGTTGGAACTTCTCCCCCAAAAGATAATGTCTCCAAATCCGTAGGGCAAATACCACTGCCGCCAACTCCAAATCATGCGTGGGGTAATTCTTCTCATGAGGCTTAAGCTTACGGGAAGCATAAGCTATGGCCTGTCTCTCCTGCTGCAATACACCTCCAAGCCCTTGCAAAGACGCATCGGTGTAAACCAAATACTCAACTCCCGGTCTCGGCAAAGCTAACACAGGCGCTGAGGTCAATTTATCCTTCAATTCATCGAATGCCAACTGACAGGCGTCACTCCAGATGTATGGCACACCCTTACGAGTCAGATGTGTCAAAGGACCTGCTATCTCCGAGAAACCCCGAATAAACCTCCTGTAGTATCCTGCTAGACCCAAGAAACTACGAATCTCCGTTGGTGTCGTGGGCTGTCCCCACTCCCTCACCGCTGATACCTTCCCCGGATCAACAGATATTCCCTGGTCGGAAATAATGTGTCCCAAAAACTGGACTTCCTTCAACCAAAACCCGCACTTCTCATATTTTGCATACAACTCGTTCTGACGAAGTGTCTGAAAAACCTGCCTCAAATGCTAGGCGTGCTCCTCCTCTGTCTGGGAGTAAACCAGTATATCATCAATAAAGACAATGACAAACTGATCTAGGAAATCCCTGAACACTCTGTTCATCAAGTCCATAAACACCGCTGGATCGTTGGTCAAGCCGAAAGGCATAACCCGAAACTCGTAAGAACCATATCTCGACAAGAACGCAGTCTTCGAGACATCCTCCTCCCTGATACGCAACTGATGGTATCCCGATCTCAAGTCAATCTTCGAGAAGAAAGAAGCTCCTCTCAACTGGTCGAATAAGTCATCGATTCGAGGCAACGGATACTTATTCCGTATTGTGACCTTATTCAACTCTCGATAGTCCACACACAATCTCAGTGAACCGTCCCTCTTCTTCACAAACAAAACTGGAGCGCCCCAAGGTGAGGTACTCCTGTGAATAAAGCCCTGACCTAACAGCTGCTCTATCCGATCCCGTAACTCCCTCATCTTAGCTGGAGCCATACGGTACGGTGCGCGTGCTATAGGCCTCGTACCCAGTAGCAAATCTATAACAAAGTCTATATCTCGACTGGGGGGTAAGCCTGGTATCTCCTGAAACACATCCGAATACTCCCTGACTACTGGGATAGAATCTAAAGGAATCACTACCTCCTTAGAGGTATCCTCCTCAATGTAATACAGATGAGCGATCGATCCTCCCTCTGGGCGAGGCATCGCCACTATAAACATCTCTTGCCCCGGAATGGCAAAAACAATGCTCCCGCTGAAGCAATCAATCATGGCCCTATAAGCTACGAGCCAATCCATACCGATAATCACATCGTGAACATGCATATCTAATACTAACATGTCTGCAGGTAATACCAAACCACCAATCTCTACCCCCACTCCCCGGCATATAAAGAAAATAAGTGACCCACTCCCCAATGGTGAGTCGACACACGTCACTGTGCTCTCTGCCGTAGCTAACAATCCTAAAGCTTTCGGGAAGTGTGTAGCCCCCATATCAAATAACACCCGACCCATAGTGCCATGGATAGGAAACGTACCCTCAATCGCGGGCGGTGCCTGTGGAACTGCAGCCTGGTGGACGTTGTAGACACGTCCATACTGTAGCTGCCCCTGCTGAGCTGGGACTGCTGGAATGGGTGGCAATGCTGCCATCTGTGGCGGTGCGGGAAGAGCGGCGTGAAACATAGGCCTCTATGGCTCCTGGCGAGCACCCTGCTGCTGCTGCTATGGGGCCCTGCCCCTATCAGGACAATCGTGTCGCTTATGGCCAGTCTTGCCACAAACAAAGCACTTCCCTGGGAAGTTTCCTCCTCTCTGCCCTCGCTGTCCCCGGCCCTGGTGGCCGTTACCGTTCCTCCCTTGGCCCTGCTGGCCCTGGTGAAACTGCTGCCCATTCTGCC
Organism: Sambucus nigra; assembly: GCA_949130495.1. Lineage (NCBI taxonomy): Eukaryota > Viridiplantae > Streptophyta > Magnoliopsida > Dipsacales > Adoxaceae > Sambucus > Sambucus nigra. Next base: position 444,729,892 of record OX422218.1, on the reverse strand, counting down.
CCTGTTGGCCCTGACGGAAACCTCCATGTCCCTGTCTGTAGTTTCCTGACCGGAACCTCTTATTATCCCCCTGCTGGGAGCCCTGCTCATTCTGTCTCTGCCCCTGACCAGATTGTGCCCCGCTGGCACCATGTCCTCCAGTCCTGCCCTGATGGCTAGACTCCCCCGACCTCTTGCCCTCGGCCATATGAAAACGGTGGTCCTGGCAGTGTAACAATGCAGCCTTAACCACATCAGAATAGGTGGCCAACGATAGGTTCCCTAGCAGATGCTGACGGATCCTCCATGTCAACCCGTCCGTGAACTTCTCAATCTTCTTCTTCTCTGTTGGTATCTCATCTGGAACGATATTCAACAGATTTGTGAACTCGGCCACAGTCTTACCCTCTTGCCTCAGACTCATCAGCTTCCTCCTCATTTCCGTGTGAACAGCCGACGGAAAGTACTTGCGGTCAAACCGCACCCAGAAGTCCTGAATAGTGAGAGTATCCCTCTCCTCCATGGTGGTAATAGACTCCCACCACTGTAACGCAGATCCAACTAGCTTGAAAGTAGCTAGCACCTGCTTCTGGACGTCCGTGCACTCATACATTCTTAAGTGCCTCTGCATATCCTTCCTCCACTGGCACGAGACTACCACATCTGAGCTACCTGCAAACTCTGGCGGATGCGCTTTCTGAAAAGCGTCACGTACATGCTCCCAAGCAGACGGGAATGCATTTGCCTGAACTGGCGCGGCAACCGGCGCCTGCGGTGGTGCCTGCTGAACAACGGCAATTGCGGCATTTACCGCTTGGGCTACTATAGCTGCAACCTCAGCGGTGTTCATCATGCCCTGAACTGGAGCGGGCTGGGGTTCGGACGTTGCATCCCTGGGAACTCGTCGTGCACGTCGTGGAGGCATCTGAAATAAGAACAAAGTTTATAAGTTCGCTGTTTATAAACTTAAGATAGCTGAAGAACGAAGCATACACAAAAAGAGTACAACAGTCCTAAAATATAGGGCTCTATATCAAAGAAACTTAGCGGAAACATAATAAGCCGTCAGATCCTAAAGGACACTAGAACCTGATGCTCTGATACCACCTGTGACATCACGACTAATTAAATACCGGGTAGCTACTCATTTATTAAATTAATTCAAAATGCCAAGTTGGCTCAGTTAATAGCATCACTGTCGAAAACATTTTAAGATTACTAACCACCTAGTATTTAAAAAGTAAGTGCCAAATTTTAATTAAAGTCTGATTAACATGCAACAAGTGTAATAAAGAAAAATAACACCATTCACCATAATGAAGTAAATAGAATAACCATCACATAACGTAAAATAAAGTCTGGAGGAGAACTCCTCACTACAATCCCACAACTGAAATAAGTAAACCGAAAACTAAAACAGTACATGCCAAAGTCTGAAAACTGTAATGGAAATGTAACTCTAATAGAAATGGGCAACATGCCCTACAACTGATAGATAATGACTCTGGAATCCAAGTGATAGAAGCGTCTACAAGCAAATCCCTGTAGCTTCCACAAACAGCTACAACTCGTCACCTGAATGAGTATCCTATGCATGGTGTCCTTGTGGCTGGGCACCTAAAATGGTTTTACAAAGAAAAATAGATTTGAAAAGCAAACGGGTCAGAGCCCGAATGTGGAGTTATATTTTAAAAACCTGCAAGTGCTTTAAAAACATTTAAAACATTAAATGCAAAGTACATGTTAGGACGTGCACTCACATGATATTCTCACCTCTCGTCTAACTGTGCACTCCTAACGTAAGTACCCATCTACAACGACACAAACCACTAGCTAAGTGACATCATATCTAGCTAGACTGTCATAGGTCCTACCCTTATTACTCGGTTCTATTAACATTATAACGCTCGTAATTAAGTAGGGGTTTAACGTAAACTCAGATGCTCAATATGCAATATATATCACTATCAGTTAACTCGTTATGTTTCTCGAAACAATACCGTAATTATAATCACAACATTAACATGAAGGTTCCCATTAATTAAGTGTATATTATTCACAACATAGATATACAATATAAGCACCCCGAGAACTAAGCTGCGGTGCACACATACTCTGCTATCCATCCCGGTACATCACGTACATAAGGATTACATATTCCGAATCTCTCAGGAATAGTTCACAGATAACAACATCACAAACAATGGAGGCGAACACAGTCACATCACATGGGTCACGCACATACCTACGCTCCCACGATCAGCGGACTTATTAATATCCCAATAAGTCTTTCTATGACCTATGTTCATCAAGGTAACCAGTCTAAATCCGGGCAATACAAGGATTAGAGGGCCCTAAGCGAACACAAACCTCCCGTGATAGCAAGTATGGTAGGTATGTCATACACACAATTCATATACCAATACTAAGTAAACACACATCTTAGTAATCCCGTAGTTTAATTGTAGTACTATTCTCATTCTAGTACCAATATATAATTTACACACTTTATACGATTCTGGTTTATAATCATACGCCCCATAATCTATTCTCACGTCGTAGTAGACACTCACGTCTCAACCCAAACCGTCCATTTAATATAACTCTCGTATATAATTTCCTTCTCATAAATACTCAAAAGTCCCAATTCTATTATTACATCATCATTGGAATGCTATCTATATCCTCGAACAAGTTTACGGGACTCCAAAAATAAAAACAGCCTAAAAAGGTCCAGACTGTCAACTCGTTAGAAGTCTCGTTCGAATGAGACTGTTCGAACGAGATTCCTCTGTCAACTCGTTAGAAGTCTCGTTCGAACGAGACTGTTCGAACGAGATTCCAGTTCGTTCGAACGAACTGTACCTTCTAACGATATCTCATTCGAACGAGATTATCGAACGAAGTTCCCTTTCGTTAGAAGCGACTGGTCAATTCGTTAGAAGCTCGTTCGAACGAGTTCGTTCGAACGACCTGGGGAGGGGCTTCTAACGACCTGCCAGTTTCGTCCCAGATTTTCTAAATCTCGTTTTTTCACCATTATAACTCCTCAAATCTCTTCTAAACTAAGTCCCAACAATCGTTTTAAGGTCTCTAAACAACCCTAAACATATTATAATCACATCCTAACACGTTTTGAAGGATTAATCCATCCTAACATCAACCAAATTTACAAATCTCTACACTTTTTCCCAATTTTTCAAGAACATGAACCCTAACTCTTTGAATCATGAATTAACCCAATATAAATCCGTTTTAATTTCTTCCAATCACAAATATTATGGGAATACTCATCTACCTATCATTCTACATGCAATTCTCCTCAAGATTTTCAAGTTCTAAGTTCCAAACTACATGGGTTTTCATATTTCACCAAGAACAAACATAAAATTTGAATTATCTAACATGGAAGGAACATTCTCTGAAATTAAATGGAATTAAGTCACTTGCCTTGATTCGATTTCTGATTTTGGTGTTGGTTTGGTGAAGATTTCTGCAGAATTTCTTCTCTTCTCCAAGCTTCTTCTCCAATGGTGGCTTAAGGTGGCTAGGGTTTTCTTTGGGAAAGTTGGAAACCTAAATGATAACCTCCGTAGCTTAAAGGGTTAATATGGGTTGGTTAGTGGCCTTAGTGGGTTAAATCCACATCAGATTAAAACTCCCAATTTTCGTCACTTTTAATTCCTCAAAATACAAAATTACCAAAATACCCTTTAAGTTGCCGGTATGGCCTAAAAATACCCCGGGACCCAAACTACACCCCCGGCTAGTGTTTTCTGACTATCTCGACCCTTCCGGACGCGTTGGCGCACTCAAAACGACCATACGGATAATAGAAATAAAAATCATTTTATAATTAAAATAATATACCATGACGCGGCGGTCACACGCGTCTCAACAAAATTCCCAAATTGCCGTATATAAATCTCACGACAAATTTCATAATTCTAAATTCATATATAATCATATATGCACATAATCAAATACCAACTCGCATCTCGTTAATATTTTTAACCCGAATTAATTTCCAATTAATACGCATTTAATTAATTAATCCCAAAAATAAATATAGCCAAAAGTACGGGGTATTACAGAAAGATCATCAAATTCGAGCTCAGACCAACTACGGTTGGTAAAAGGGAGAGAAGAGATGATCGACGAGGAGCGAAAAATATCAGGGGAGGATGAAAACAAACGACAAATATTTCACCGAGGAATCTTGTCAGAAAAGAAATTTGAAGACAAGTTACCTACATGGAGATTATATGTAGATGGGTCATCTTGCACAACAGGTTGTGGAGCAGGGATTGTTTTAAACACACCAGACGAGATTGACGTGGAATACGCCCTGCGATTCCAATTCAAAACTTCCAATAATGAGGCGGAGTATGAGGCCATGATAGCAGGTCTTAAATTAGCAAAGAACATGGAAGCGCAACAAGTGGTGGTATGCAGTGATTCTCAATTAATTGTGAATCAGATGATGGGAACATATGCAGTTAAAGGAGAATTAATGGTCAAGTATCATGCAAAGGCGATGGAGTTGTTAGCAGAATTCGATGTCATTCAATTGATGAGAATACCAAGAATGGAGAATGCGCGAGCAGACGCACTGGCCCGATTAGCATCCGCTACTCGTACCGAGTTGCGAAGAACGATACCAATTGAAGTATTAGAAAGTCGAAGCATAGATGAAGACCTGACAGTGAATATTATTACCTTTGATTTAGGACCATCTTGGATGGATCCCATCAAGGCATACATTGAAGAAGGAGAATTACCGGAGGATAAGCTTGTTGCCAAGAAATTGAAGTATAAAGCTGCTCGGTATGTACTAACTAATGGTGTTTTGTATAGACGAGGAATTATGGCAGGTTTGCAAAGATGTGTACATCCCTCCGAGGTGAAAGAATTGATTAAAGAAATCCATGAAGGATCCTGTGGAGCACATGTGGCAGGTCGGACACTTTTGGAAAGGGTGATGACGCAAGGATACTACTGGTCGACGATGAGGGCTGATTGTATAGCCTACGCCAAAAAATGTGATAAATGCCAACGTTTTTCTTCCATCCGACGTACTCCACAAGCATTGTTGACACCCATAACTTCCCCTTGGCCATTTGCCATGTGGGGAATTGATCTGGTTGGACCACTGCCAACGACCCGAGGAAGATTCAAATACTTCGTTGTGGCAGTGGATTATTTTACTAAGTGGGTAGAAGCTGAGCCACTTATTGATATGACGGACGAGAAGGTATACCAATTCGTTTGGAAGAATATAATCTGCCGATATGGCCTCCCTCATGCCTTCATCACAGACCATGGAACACAATTCGATAACGAGGAGTTTGCTGCCTATTGTCGACAATCAAACATTTTGAAGACTCATTCAGCACCAGGCCATCCTCAAAGCAATGGACAGACTGAAGTGACGAACAGAAAATTACTCAATGGTTTTAAGAAGAGGATAAGTGAAGCTAAAGCTAATTGGATTAATGAGCTACAATCAGTATTGTGGGCTTACCAAACAACTCCCCGAGCAACAACTGGAGAATCACCATATATGATGGCATTTGGAAGTGAAGCTGTAATACCTGTCGAGTTGGGTCTTCCAACACATTCACCAGTCAGCGACTTAATGAGAAGATTGGATTTGGATATGCTCGAGGGGGTTAGAGAAGAGGCAGCCATTAGGAATGCTGCTTACCAACAACGAACAGCTCTGTTCTACAACAAGAGGGTGAAGAAATGCGACTTAAAAGAAGGAGATTACGTGCTAAAGAAGGCCATTCAGAAGCACAATAAATTGGAAGCAAACTGGCATGGACCTTACCGAGTCACAGAAGTTGTTCGACCAGGAACTTACCGAATAGCGACTCTAGAAGGAGAGGAATTTAAGAATGCATGGAATGCTGAACACCTACGCAAATATTATCAATGATGTAAAATGTAAAGAAATTTCATCAATATGAATAAAACGATGATGTTTCTCCATCTTCTTTCTTTTTATCGAAAGTTTTTCGGGGAATACTAGTGTACAACACTACGCTGTTCAGCAATAAAAGCAACATTGATAGTTCAAACCCACGACCAACTCCAGTTGGTAAAAGGGCGAGAACAAACTATACTTTTTTGGTTAGGAGGCGTACACTAGCGTGACCAACTCAGATTGGTAAAAGAGCTAGTGGACATGATAGTTCAAACCCACGACCAACTCTGGTTGGTAAAAGGGCGAGAACAAACTATACTCCTTTGGTTAGGAGGCGTACACTAGCGTGACCAACTCAGGTTGGTAAAAGAGCTAGTGGACATGATAGTTCAAACCCACGACCAACTCCGGTTGGTAAAAGGGCGAGAACAAACTATACTCCTTTGGTTAGGAGGCGTACACTAGCGTGACCAACTCAGGTTGGTAAAAGAGCTAGTGAACATGATAGTTCGAACCCACGACCAACTCCGGTTGGTAAAAGAGAGAGAACATGAGACTCCTAAAAAGGCCAATCTCGGTTGGTTAGGAAACAAGATATGCTCTCAAATGCCAACTTATGTTGGTCGGGAGGTAAGATTATTACAGAAAATACAAAAGTTCCTCGAAGAACAAAATATTCCAAACTGAACCAAGTATGGTTGGTCGGGGATAAAAACCCACTAATTGTAGTTGGTCGACGAGGAAAATTTATTGACCTTAGTTGGTCGGACATATTTTATGAAAAAGACAAAAATTTACCAAGTACGGTTAGTCGGGGATAAACTCTCACTAACCACAGTTGGTCGACAAACACAATTTAACAACCTTGGTTGGTTGGGAAATTTTTTGAACATTTTACTTTATTATTAAGTGATCGAGCAACATTACTGATACTTGTAACTTTTTATTACTAAGTTGGTCGATGAACCACACAATATTGTTATGCAAGCACAAATATAAAGTGTTTAACAAGCACAAGACAATAGCAATACAGATTTGCAAACAGAAAATGAAAGTCTTTCATTAAAATTCAAAACGAATTACAAGTTACATATGTGTACTAACTATTACATTGAGATCCCTACTCTATTGGTTTCTTTTCCTTAGCTTTTGAAATAGGTTCCTCGCCAGCAGGCGGATCATTTAAAGTCTGAGGAGAGTTAATGAAGTTCAAGTCCTTCAGCATCCTAACGTTCATCACAGAAGGTCGATCTAGAAGATGCTCAGGACGAGATACCTCAAACTGGGAATGCAAACTGTAGTCACCAAGGTATTTTGCAATTAAGCTACGAGGAATGGCACGAGCTGGGATCCATTCCATGTCCAAGTTATATGGTGGCACAGGCAGGTCAAGAACCCCAGGATCATAATAATCCCATAGGTAGTGCCCCTGTTCGAGCTTCAGCACGCCCAAGGCATTCAGCCATCCTTGCTTGTAGCCCTCGTTATTGGCATTCTGGATACGATCATCTAAATAGAATAACGCTTCGTTGTATCCATCCATCCAGAACTCCCTGGGCTATTTATTAAATTGAAATTTCAACCTTTCAAGCTTCTCATGAAGGTTTCTGGCAAGAACATCCTTATTATCCAGAGCAGACTTTGTCGAAGCAAGTTGATCCTCCAGAGTTTGGATTTTCTTGGACATTTCAGACAAAGCCCGATCTTTTGCATTCAATTGGAACGCTTGGGTTTCCAATGTTGATTGAGTACGAGCTTCTTCAACAGAACGACGAAGAGTTCTTCCTCGTCCCCGAGTAGGTGGAGTACTCTGTTCCTCGATAATATCCTGGGCAACTCTTCCTCGACCACGAGAACTTCTTCCCCGTCCCCGAGTAGCTGTAGAAGTACCCGACCTTCTCAAGGTATCCAACTCTTGCCTCAATTTGGCATTCTCAACCTCTAGAAAGGAAAATCCCTCGTCAGTCACTGGGATTACAGCTGTTGAAGAAGATGTTGCAGACTTATACTGTGCCAGCTCTTTCTGCAAATTGTTATTTTCTTGCTCTAGCAACTCGGCGATCTGTCTACAAGCTTCAACTTCACCTTTTAGGGTTCTCTCTCTGACATCGTACCCTGCCAGGAGTTTGTCGTAGCCCTTCTCGGCAGAAAGCTGCTGATACCTCTTCTCATACCCCTCATGCAACAGGGCAGTTGATTCCTTATACTGATTTTGAAGGTCCTCTAAGGTACATTGAAGATCCTCGATCATTTCGTAATAGGCCACATTATTGGCCACAGCCCGGTCAAGTAAACCCTTCAGGTAATGATAAGCCTCAACTGCCTGCTCAGAAGCTTCATGACCAAGGATATCAGCAACTTCAGATGCACTTAGGTCTGTGTGACCAGCCTTATAATATTCATGGCATTGTTGCATCAACTTTATATCATTGGCAGATAATAATTCCATTCTAGCCATAAACTAGTAAAGAAGAGAAGGCAAGAGTTAAGAAAAGAAGAAGACAGAACATCAACAACGCAGAGGAACAAAAAAGGTGATTTTATTACATCATCAAAAGGAGTACAACGTTCAGAATACATAGTATAAGTAAAAGAAAAACAGAAAAAAAAATACCGAACAACTTCACACCTTTTCCTTGTCTCCCAAAACTTTCTCGGGAGGCTGGGACGAGGAGCTTGGTTGCTCGGTGGGAACAATGAGTTGATTGGCAGAAGTTGAGACTTGTTCAGGAGGAGCAGGCAAAGACGAGATCTCCTCGGTGGCTGTCTGATTGGGTTGTGGAGCAAGGACTTGTCACCTCCTATCATTGAAGACTCCTCGGACGCAGCTTCGTCTTCTTCCTCATCTTCAATTACAGGAGGGGGGCCAGGAAGATGCTGTTGAAATAGTTCAGAGTCTTCGCTAACCTTCAGTTCCTGCAGGGCAGTAACCCAACCATCTCGGAAGTATTTCAAACTCCCATACTGCACTTGGGTCATCATTGCTGCTACCCCCTATCCCATCCTTTGTCCCAACCAGTTCGAAATGATTTTTTCACAGCCACCTTTCTTTTTATTTTCTCCGAGGAGAGCTTCTCGGATAGAAGATCCTCGGTGGTTTTCAACTTGGCCTCCACCTCTTCCTTCTGGCGATTTACTTCTCGCAGAAGGGTCAGCTCTTCCTCGACCGATTTCCACTCATTTTCAAGCTCCCCAAAGCTTGTGAGCTTCTCATAGACCTGTCAACGGGTCGGTTTGGGTCGTGTACGGGTCGGGTTAACGGGTTAACGGGTGAAAACACCCTTAACCCGTACACGACCCGTTAAGCCTAACGGGTCTAATAACAATACCCAAACACGACCCGTTAATATTAACGGGTACACGACCCAAACCGTTAACACCCATTAATATTAACGAATCATTTTGGGTCGAAATGGGTAACGGGTTGGGTGACCCTATAATACCCGTTAGTCTTCAATACTTTAAAAATAATGGATTTTAATTGTAATTTTTATTGGGTATAGATTGGGTGACCCTATAGCACCTGTTAGTCTTTAAAGATTTAGAAATAATGGGTTTTAATGGTTATTGTTATTGGGTACGGGTTGGGTGATGCTATAGTACCCGTTAGTGTTAACGGGTGTTAACGGGTAGAAACGGGTTAAAACGGGTACAGGTAAATTTCCAAACCCGAACCGTTAGTGTTAACGGGTCTACCGTGTCAACCCGTTAATGACCCAAACCCAATAAGGGTAAACCCATTAACTTATAATTTCGTGTCGGGTCGTGTCGTGTTAACGGGTTATCGTGTATTTTGACAGGTCTAGCTTCTCAGCATATTTTTTATTTTCTCTCTCCAAGTCTTTTACTTTATTTCCCAACTGCACCTTCTCTGCCTCAAATGCAACCAACTTCTTCTCCCATTCACCCTTATCCTCGTCATATTTTTTACTGGAATCCTTCAAAGACTGGACCAAGCCCTGAAAAGCATCCTCTACTCCAGACGAGGAGCTGGAAGCCTTGATTGCTTCATCTTTCTTCACTATGGTGTTAAAGCAACTCACCAGCTGAAAAAGAAAATAATGATAAGTCAATGCCGAGATACATATATTGACTAAAAGAAAGAAAAATTCAGGATAAGAGAAACTTACTGAAGCAATGTGACGAGTAGCTAGGGATGTCAGCATATCCCTAGACATGTTTTTCTTGATTCGTTGGACTTCAGGAATGGTCCAAGTCTTTACCTAGCTCATTGCAGAACTCGGGGGAATAATGGTTGGAACGCTAGCTCCACTAGCTTGGAGCTGGGGAATGTCTTCAGAAAAACTGACCGAGGAGGATTTCTTCAGTCTCCTCGGTGTCTTCTCAACAATCTCAACCAAAGAAGAACTTTTGGTTGGAGAGATGGTGATTACTTCAACAGGTTCATCCTTCTGCACAGGAGCCACTAGGGGCTTCTCGACAGCCTTCTGATGAGCAACAGAAGGAGCAGCATCCACTTTCTTTGTCCCCTTTGAGACATCAGCCTTGCTTCTTTTTCCATCTCCAGCAGAGGAAGCCTCCTCGAAGATAGCAGGAACTCTTCTTTTGCCCATCTTCTGACTCAGAGGAATGTGAGATTCTGGTGAAGAATCCTCAGAAGCTGGCAATGGTTCACTAATGCTGACCACTGGACGAGCAGTAAAGGACGATGTATAGCTCCTGTATTGCAACAAGTATGAAGCAGACCTGACGTGCTCGTCTGCAACTTTCTGATGCAAACTCCAGATATGTTTCAAATGATTTATATTAACTTCTGATTCTTTGGGAGTTTTTCTCTTACTGTCAACTGCAAACAAAAACATATTGAAATGTCAATCATGCATTTATTCAAACATAATGAAATCATAGTTTCAGAAATAAAATAAAATGAAAATAACCTATCCCATTGCCATATGGAGGGCCTTTGGGACCCTCATATACTGCATCTCCAACCAAAGGGGCATGTTGCCAATTTTTTATAACTATCCCATGTTCAAAATAATCCCTATTTGCATCAGGGAGATTGACTACTAAAGCCCTATTCAAAAATCTAGTTTTTAGATAATAAACATTATCTAAAATAGCCCATCTATAACAGTACATAATCTCAGAAATTCCTATACGAGTTCCATGAGTTTGATTTAACCTATACACCCCATTAACTATTCTCCATGTGTTGGGGGCTATTTTTGCAGGGACGACATCGAAATATTGACAGAACTCTAAGCACATAATAAACATTATCTAAAATAGCCCATCTATAACAGTACATAATCTCAGGAATTCCTATACGAGTTTCATGAGTTTGATTTAACCTATACACCCCATTAACTATTCTCCATGCGTTGGGGGCTATTTTTGCAGGGACGACATCGAAATATTGACAGAACTCTAAGCACAGAGGGTTTGGTGGAAAAGAAAATCCACATTCAGCAATAAAGAGACTGGGGAACCAGTGTCCCTCAGCCAAACGAAAATAATCTAAAGGCTCAGAAAGATTTTCCAAGGTTACCCAAGATGGAATGGAAAAGTCAGAACGGAATTTCTCAAGAGATTCAATAATATAAACCATGGTGAATAAAAGAAATGAAGAAGAGGAAGAAGATCTTACAGGAAAAAGGGAGATCTGTTGACAACGAACGAAAACAAGGATGAACGCACAAGAGAAAGAAAAGCTATGGAAAACTCGAAAGCAGAAAATTGGGAAAGGTAGAAGACGATATGATTGCCTAAGAAGTTTAAATACTTTGCCTTGGGAAACGGCAAAAGAAATGATTACAAAAAGGAAACTATTACGCTACCGGCGGCTAAAGGGACAAAAAACGCACGAAGATCGAAGCGCTTATAAAAATACAAAAAGGCGGATTCTGCGAATTTGGAAGGAAATTCAAATACGAAGAAAATGCTCCTAAAACCCAGGAAGGTCATTTAATATTGCCATATACCGAGAAAGAATGTTCCATACTCCTCAAAGTTCAAAATATGAAACATTGGGGGCTTCTGTTGATACCAAAATTAGTATGCTGATATGGACGAATAATAAGAAGACAGGTGTCAGTCTACGTGGCACAATATCGACGAGGAAGCCCATTTCCCTGACCAAGTCATGTATTCTCCGAGGAACTCCAACACTCCGAGGAACTCTTGAACGACGAGCAACTAAGGCGGTCTGAGCTGCATCTCGACCACAACAGCTGCACCTCGGCCACAGCATTTATTGCCAGATAATCAACAGTTCAACTATTCATTGAATGCTTATCATCTTGACGCACACGCTTGAATAACATTAAATGAATTACCCTTTCATGTACAGCCTAAAGGCTATAAATACCTTGTATCACCCTCATTCATGGAGGGACCGGAATTTCTTGATAGCACTTGTAATCGAGAATTCCCAAACACTCAGCAATAACATAACAGTGGATGTAGGCCATTCATATAAGGCTGAACCACTTTAAAAATCGTTATCTCATTTCATTTATATGTGATTGAATTATTAGAGTGATCTAATATTTTACATCAACAATCATCTTGGAAGGGATTGTGACCAGAAAGAGGAGAAATTCATACTAGAATCACCGACAACAAATCTGAAGGACAAACCTAAGGCAAGTGATATGATGTTATTAATTGCATTGAATATTTCCTCCGTACTTAGTGTAGAAACTGTATAGGCCTTGCAAGTTTTGATGAAAAACCCAATGGGATTGTTGTGAAACACATAATTTTGGATAGGGATTGCATGTAGAATGGTTATGGACGAATTCAATACGCAAAAATGTAACTTTAGAGGATTTAAAAACGGATTAATAAGGAGTCTTGGTAGTTAATTAAATTCTGAGTTCATGTTCATAGGGTTTGGGGCAGGAATTGGGGATTTATGATTATTGCATGTTGACTATTAAGATTTGACCCCAAAAATATGTTAAGGAGTGGCCTATGGTGACTTAAAATAGTTTAAAAACATTAAAACGTTATTGGGATGATCTTAGGATGAATTTAGAGAAGAGAAAAATGAAGAAAAACGAACTTTGGAAATTTCTGGGCGTACTCTGCCATCTCGTTAGAAGACCTGCCCAGGTCGTTCGAACGATCTCGTTCGAACGAGACTTCTAACGAGATGACAATACCCCTTCTAACGAGTTCGTTCGAACGACACTCGTTCGAACTACCTCGTTCGAACGAGATTTCTAACGAGTTGACAGAATGGTCTTTTTAAGCATGATTTTATTTTGAACTTCCCGTAGACTTATTTAATGGAGTGTTAACCTTCCCTTGTTGACTAGTGGGTATAGTTGTGAGATCGGAGTACGTGGAGGATTAAAACTTAGAATTTTGTAATAAACCGGATGACTTCTATGGGTTAGGAAATAAGTACTTGAATTTGCGACGTGAGAAGAGTTGATAATCTATGATGTATATTATTCGGGGACTTATAAGTGTACTACATTAATGACGGTATAGGAATGAGGAATATACCTCTGTTAATATTATAAAATATCTAAGATGTGTGAATGCTTAGTATATGTGGTTATTTGTGTATAACATACCTACCATACTTGCTATCACGTGAGGTTGGCGTTCGATCAGGGCCATCTAATCTTTGTGTGCCTACGGGGGGATTTAGATTGGTACCTCGAGGACATAGGTCAGAGAAGGACTTATTGAGGAGTTAATAAGCCTGGTGAACATGGGAGCGTAGGTATGTGCATGACCCATGGGATGTGAACTATGTTCGCCTCCATTGTGTGTGATTATTATCGAAATGATTCCTGAGAGATTCAGAATACGTGGTCCTTATGTACGTGATGTACCGGGATTTGATAGCAGTGTATGTGTGCATCGCAGCTTAGTCTAGGGGTGCCGTTATTGTATATTTATGATGAGATTGATATACTGAAATATTAAAATGATATGTTTATATAAGTACAAGTGTGAATTAATGTAACATCTTTGTAGAATTAAAAATGGGAAAACTCTTAGTAATTATTGTAACTAATCCTGAGGAATGAAAGTAAAACTCTCAGTGTATATTAAGATATCGGAAATTAAACCGTGAATAGTATAGTAAAAATCAGATTTTGTATTAGACTAGTTAGATAGTGGAATAACTAGACTGGGTATGGGTACGTAGGAGAGTTGAGAGGTGAGGAACTCATGTGAGTGCACGCACTATCATGTATTTTGTATTCACTGTTTAATAATATTAAACACTTGCTTTATTTTAAACTGTTTTCACAATCGGGCCCTGACCCGTTTGCTTTCAAATCTATTTTCTTGTAAAAACCTTTTAGGTTCCCAGCCACAAGGACACCAAGCTTAGGAGTTCTATTCCAGTGACGTGCTGTAGCTGCTGTGGAAGTTACAGGACCTCGATTATAGACGCCTCCACTTTATATCTTAACTCCATTTCAGACTCATTCATCTGTAGGGCATGTCGCCCCTTTTCTTTTAGAGACAGTTTATTTGTTCAATTTCATTTCAGTTTTAGATGTAATTAATTTATGATTCAGACTTTGTATTTAGTTATATTCAGTGTTTCGGATTATTTCAGAGGAGTGTTACTCCAGATTCATTTATTCCTTTATTATTGTAACGTGACTATATTGTGGTTGTGGTACCATTATTTCATAATTTATTACTTGTTGCATGTTAATCTAATTTGATTAAAATTGACAACTCACTTTTTAAATATTAGGTGGCTAGTAATTGTTAAAATGCTTTTCGACAGTGATGCTATGAACTGAAGCAACTTGACATTTTGTATTAATTTGAATAAAGGAGTAGCTACCTGGTATTTAATTAGTCGGGGTGTCACAAGTGGTATCAGAGCATCATATTCTAGTGTCCTTAGAATCTGTGTGGCTTATTATGCTTCCAAGCGTAGCTTTCTTTGATATAGAGCCCTATGTTTAGGATTGTTGATTTCTTTGGTGATATTTCGTTCTTCTGCTATGATATATACGATAGTGAATCTTATTTCTATTCGGGTGTGTTCGGTTGTCGAACAATGCAGTACGTCAGGCGAAGACTGTTGGGCGGACAACAGGAGGCAAAGGTTAGTGGAGGTTATTTAAACTTATTAAAGAAGGCTGACCGTAGTTGAAGTTACCCATATTATGGCATGGAAGCCCTGGAAGGTACAGACAGCCAAGGCGTGACTTGTGACTTCCAGGCACAACTATAGTAGAAGATGGGGTCGAATAAGACTCACCCAACAAGGTTGGAATGGGAGAGAAAGAGTTAGGTGAAACATTAAAGAGAACCAGCTGTGGAAATACTCGAAATGTGGAGATGGCGGGTGTAGGCCAAACGAACGTAATATAACCAAAGGCTTGGACATATGTCGGGGCATGGCCATTGGGAGTAAAAATTTGGGGTAAATTTTTTCTTGGCTCGTAAGAGCGGAGTGTCAATGGTGAGAGGTACTCACCACACTTAGAAGTGGAATGCGGCGTCGAGAGAAGGCGTACACGTATGGTTTGACCATAAGTTCCTTCATCAGATGTTCAGGGTGAAAGGCGAATGTTATTCTGAAATCACACAAGAGGGGAGGACAGTGGTCCCTTTGCGAGGAGAAATTTAATTATGTAGCGAACTTTACACCGGGTGAAGTAGGTGAAATGGAGAAGAGGATATAAAAGGGAGAATTTACGTACAAGAAGAATTGTTAGCTCTTCTGGGGAATTTTGCTTGGACGGTCAATGCAGATGGTATTAATGTCGCGTAGTGTTAATTTGGAGGTAAACGTTTCTTTGGGTGGGTAGATGCAAGAATCGAGGATCTTTATAGAGTAAGACTGGGAAAATGGTGTTGGAGAAGCACCACAAGGGGAAGACTCAATGGGGAACCCGTTAAAGTGATTCAGATAGCTGAATTATTACCGAGCGATGGTGATTTCAGTAAGAGATGTGGAAACTAGTAGCGTGTTCTTTAGGTCCATCGAGCTAAGGAAACAATGGAGGTAGTCGTGTGAACTAAGACTACCAACGTCCGAGAGAAGGACCACCTTGACATGGTCAGTGTGACAGAAGATAAGTGGAGTAGGTGTAGAGGTATTTTGTGGGAAGTGAAACCCGTGCGTTATAAATGTTTTTCGATACAAGTGTAGGGATAAAGGTATTGTGCTCGGCAAGGGAAATAGTTATTGAAAAATTTGGTTTAGTACGGACAGGTGTGTTAAGTTCAGGAACCATTTGAACAGCCAGGACAATGGCCGGGATAGAAATATGAGATATATCCTCAGATGATGTTGCATGTTGTTTGTGGCATGAATAAGTTGCTACATTTGTTATTAATGTTATTTTTGCTTGAGAGTCGAATTTACTAAGTATCGGCAATTTTTATTACTTATGTGAATATTTATCCCTGATAGTGTGGGACTACCTTTATTGTCATCCGCGGAGGATGAATGGGTATATTGATAGCGGTATATACTTTATTGAAATTACTCGTTTTAGTGATGTGTTATACGAGTGTGATATTATCCTAATTATGGTTTTATATATGATTGTACCGATAGTGTGCTGGTATTGTAAGCTTATCGGGGTTACTACCTTGGGGTAGAATGTTTTGTTCTTGCGAGACCCCATCTATGAGAGGGCTGGACTCAAAAATTTTACTTTTGTATATATGTAGATATATATATATATATATATATATATATATATATATATTGTGGTGATTTAGAAAAGATATAATAGTCTCGGATATTTAATCCCAGTATGCGAAGGGATTTAAATTGATATGATTCGTGTGTAATTGGTTTACTAGTCAGCGAAAAGGTTTAACTGGTTATTATTAATTAACGCTCAGGATGTCGTAATAAGTAGAGTGCATTATTTTATCGCCCTTTAGAGATTTGGGAGTTTATACTCCTAGTTGTGTTTCTGGGAAAGATTTTGAGATCCCTGATTATATTTGCATGGTGTATATGGAATGTGATTACCATCAATGTCAAGAGAAAGTGTCTTTCGAAAGGAGTTCCTTATTTAAGTGTCATTGCGAAAGGAGATGTAACTTTGTTGTAAAGAGACGGGAATATAGGGGTACATGTTATGGACTGAGGGCGTAACAGATCCCGATGATCGATAATGTTAGGTAGTAGTGTATCGGGGGGGGGGGGGGTTCCTTATTTGGATTTCGCTTTGCGAGACATCCCACGCATGAAACTTAGCGTAAGTTTGGTAGTAGGGATACGTTTGACCATTCGTTCATAAATTGGATACCTCGATCGTTATGGAAGTAAATAGTTATAACTGGAAGTTAACAAGGGGTAAATTGCGATGTAAGGCCAGTAGAGCCAGTTGTTAGTAAAGAAATACTGATAATGTTGGTTTTGTTACGACGGGTTGAAGGATGCATTGAGGTTAAGGAGGACTTAGGATTTCTAGTCCGTGGTGATTGAGAACGCCTAAGTGGTATAGCCACGTTGCAAATGCAAGAGCAATAACGAGTTTGGAATATGTATGAAGCGTATATGATGTGTAACACCGTATGCATGGGTTATAACGGGTGTAGATATCTTGGTTGACTAAAGTAGTATCGTCAGAAGAAGGGATATAGATGGGTGAAATTATTACTTATGGGATTTAGCGTCGTAAGAGAATGTGTTAATGAGTATACTCATGTGTAATTAGTGTAGCACGTCCCAATTTGGTGAAAAGGCAGTGGAAAGCCATTTAATAAGGGGATATCTCTTGAGAAGGCAAATATTTAATTATTATGGGCAATTTGGAGTAGAGTTCCGACCAATCGAATGTTGTGGGTGACTCAAGAGTAAATAGATTGATAATGTCAATAAGGTATGAAGAGTCCGGATGTGCACAAAGTGGTGAAAAAGTGTAAGGGTCAAAACTTTTGGTATACGCCAAGAGAAGAAGAGGATCGTTAAGTATCACTTAACGGGAAGGGATATTTACGTGAAAGTCAGCATTGAAAGGGGTGTAGTAAGTAATAGAACGGTTGGGTGTTAGATGATCAACTAATTAATTTTGTATCCAACTGACAATTCCAGGGATGGAAGAGTCAAGTTAGTAAATTCCTTGAGGGGTAACGAGTTCCTTCGAAAATGTGGGACATGTTGTCCAGAAGGAGAGAAATTGTTATATACTTGGGTGATTTACACTATTAGTTAGTGAACACGCCGATACGTGGTTCGACGCAGTATTATTCAGAACTAAGAGGAGATCCCCGAAATCCACCTTCAATGTGGGGTACCAATAAGTAGTGGAAATATGTTTCGTTTGGAGAAGGTTGTATCACCTATAGCCCGAGGTGTAGGCGCAAGGTGATTGACGACTGGTGGATTGTATAAAAGAAATTTTGGATTCATTGAGATCTTTTCATTTCCAAATTGGGTAAAACTAGTAAGTCTGGTACGTTGTGGTAATTAGGAGAAGATATTACCTAATGGTGGAGTTGGGTGAAAGCACCCGTATCTATTTTATAGTGGACAAGGTGCTTACAATTGTTTTGTGTAACACCACCCGGCTGAAGTAGTTTTCCCTTGTGTAAAGGTCACAACGCCGGGAACAGAGAATTCAAAGAATGGGCAAGAGTAGTCAGATGTGTTATTGATTTCTTCCAGGATGGAAGTTTGGTGTATTGCTAAACGCGGGAGTTAATGCGTAGTGAGGTACAGACTCACAATAATATTGAAATAATGCGACTAATGATGTATAGGTTATTTTTATTCGAATGTTGTTTAATAAGAGCACAACGTGATGTGCATTTATTGAAGTGTAGTCTGATAAAGTATCAAGTCTGTTAAACAAGCTTGTTGTGAAGCGAGGGCTTTAGTGATTGGGCCTTTCCTTACATTTTGTTTGAGTACCGAAGGATACCTAAAAAAAATCCAGGTATGACTAACTTTTTCGAATTTCGGGACGAAATTTCGTTATTAGGGGGGGAGTATGTAATACCCCGTATTTTTATGGCTTTTAATTATGAGGTTAATTAAATGAATTACTTTTAATTCTGGGATTTATTAAATTAATTTGGGATAATTAATGGAAAATTTATTCGGATATAAATGCTAACGAGACGAGAGTTAGTATTTGGTTATTATTATGTTGTTGAATATTACTGAGTGATTATGGTAATATTTGATCATTGAATTTATTAAAATTGTCGTGAGTTGAAAATACGGCAATTTCGGTAATTTAGTTGAGACGAGCGTGTCAGTCGTGTCAAGACCCAATTTAATGGATTTAATAGGTATTTTATTTTCATGTCACCCGCATGAGCTTTTTGAGTGTGCCAATGTGTCCGAAAGGGTCGAGATAGTAAAAAAATACTAGCCGGGGGTTTAGTTTGGGTCCCGGGACACTTTTAGGCCAAACAGGCAATCCAGAAGGGTATTTTGGTACTTTTAAAAATTGAGGGATTAAAACCCACGAATTTTAGAGTTAAATTAGATATTATTAGAGAGACCACTAAGGCCATTACCATCAAAATATAAGAGAGTGGGCTACGGGGGGTTTCAGAGAAGTTAAAAATAAGGTAAAAGAGGTTCCAAACCAAACCATGTTCTAGCACCATCATCTTGGAAGGGATTGTGACCAGAAAGAGGAGAAATTCATACTAGAATCACCGACAACAAATCTAAAGGACAAACCTAAGGAAAGTGATTTGATGTTATTAATTGCATTGAATATTTCCTCAATGTTTAGTGTAGAAACTGTATAGGCCTTGAAAGTTTTGATGAAAAACCTAATGGGATTGTTGTGAAACACATAATTTTGGATAAGGATTGCATGTAGAATGGTTATGGACGAATTCAATGAGCAAAAATATAACTTTTGATGATTTAAAAACGGAATAATAAGGAGTCTTGGTAGTTAATTAAATTCTGAGTTCATGTTCATAGGGTTTGGGGCAAGAATTGGGGATTTATGATTATTGCATGTTGATTATTAAGATTTGACCCCAAAAATATGTTAAGGAGTGGCCTAGGGTGACTTATAATAGTTTAAAAACATTAAAACGTTATTGGGATGATCTTAGGATGGATTTAGAGAAGAGAAAAATGAAGAAAAATGAACTTTGGAAATTTCTGGGCGTACTCTACCATCTCGTTAGAAGACCTGCCCAGGTCGTTCGAACGACCTCGTTCGAAAGAGACTTCTAACAAGATCACAGTAACCCTTCTAACGAGTTCATTCGAAGAACTTCGTTCGAACAACACTCGTTCGAACTACCTCGTTCGAACGAGATTTCTAACGAGTTGACAGAATGGCCTTTTTAAGCCTGATTTTATTTCGAACTTCCAGTAGACTTATTTAATGGAGTGTTAACCTTCCCTTGTTGACTAGTGGGTATAGTTGTGAGATCGGAGTACATGGAGGATTAAAACTTAGAATTTTGTAATAAACCGGATGACTTCTATGGGTTAGGAAATAAGTACTTGAATTTGCGACGTGAGAAGAGTTGATTATCTATGATGTATATTATTCGGGGACTTATAAGTGTACTACATTAATGACGGTATAGGAATGAGGAATATACCTCTGTTAATATTATAAAATATCTAAGTTGTGTGAATGCATAGTATATGTGGTTATTTGTGTATAACATACCTACCATACTTGCTATTACGGGAGGTCGGCGTTCGATCAGGGCCATCTAATATTTGTGTGCCTGCGGGGGGATATAGATTGGTATCTGGAGGAAATAGGTCAGAAAAGGACTTATTAAGGAGTTAATAAGTCTGCTGAATATGGGAGCGTAGGTATGTGCGTGACCCATGGGATGTGAACTATGTTCGCCTCCATTGTGTGTGATTGTTATCGAAACGGTTCCTGAGAGATTCGGAATACGTGGTCCTTGTGTACGTGATGTACCGGGATTTGATAGCAGAGTATGTGTGCACCGCAGCTTAGTCTAGGGGTGCCGTTATTGTATATTTATGATGATATTGATATACTGAAATATTGAAATGATCTGTTTAATGCAACATCTTTGTAGAATTAAAAATGAGAAAACTCTTATTAATTATTGTAACTAATCCTGAGGAATGAAAGTAAAACTCTCAGTGTATATTAAGATGTCGGAAATTAAACCGTGAATAATATAGTAAAAATCAGATTTTGTATTAGACTAGTTAGATAGTGGAATAACTAGAATGGGTATGGGTACGTAGGAGAGTTGATAGGTGAGGAACTCGTGTGAGTGAACGCACTATCATGTATTTTATATTCTCTGTTTAATAATATTAAACACTTGTTGTATTTTAAACTGTTTTCACAATCGGGCCCTGACCCGTTTGCTTTCAAATCTATTTTCTTGTAAAAACCTTTTTGGTGCCCATCCACAAGGGCACCAAGCTTAGGAGTTCTATTCCAGTGACGTGATGTAGCTGCTGTGGAAGTTACAAGACCTCGATTATAGACGCCTCCACTTGATATCTTGACTCCATTTCAGACTCATTCATCTGTAGGGCTTGTCGCCTTTTTCTTTTAGAGACAGTTTATTTATTCAGTTTCATTTCAATTTTAGATGTAATTAATTTATAATTCAGACTTTGTATTTAGTTCTATTCAGTGTTTCGGATTATTTCAGAGGAGTGTTACTCCAGATTCATTTATTCCTTTATTATTGTAACGTGACTGTATTGTGGTTGTGCTATCATTATTTCATAATTTATTACTTGTTGCATGTTAATCTAATTTGATTAAAATTGGCAACTCACTTTTTAAATATTAGGTGGCTAGTAATTGTTAAAATGCTTTTCGATAGTGATGCTATGAACTGAACCAACTTGACATTTTGTATTAATTTGAATAAAGGAGTAGATACCTGGTATTTAATTAGTCGGGGTTTCACATGATACTCACCACCCCAATCAGTTTGAATATTTTTTATCTTTGACTTAAACTGGCATTCGACAAATAATTGGAATTGAATAAATGTAGCAAACACATCAATTTTTTTTTCGATTGTATAAACCCAAATAAAATTGGAAAAATTATCCACAAATATTACAAAATACTTTTGACCATTACTTGACATTATTGGATTAACTGTCCTTCCTACTGCCCAAGGTTTGTTGAGTTCGTAAAAGGGAGTGAGTATCAGAAGTGGGCACTAGGAGGGATAGTTGAATTTTTGGCTTCTTAAATGGAGAGATGGGATAAATTGTATGCATGAATAAATTCATAACTAAGGAGGAGGGAGTGAAGTTTAAAAAAGGACATGAGTGTAGGTCTTGTCGCAAGGGTAATGACAATATCTTTATATTTCGATTTTAATCCTTTAAGCACATAAATAATAAATTTTGCTGGAGTGAGGGAACGACCAACCACAAAGAGTTGATACACCAAATTCGTTGTTCTATAAGTGTTTTAAACACTTACAAATCAAACAGTAACGGTTTTAAACTGTTATAAAAGAAGGGGTTATAATATTTTTGTAATTTTTCAAAACTCTTACAAATTGAAATTAGTAACGGTTCGATCGGTGAATTTTTTCGAAGGTATAGTTAACCCATTATAAGTGTTTTAAACCGTTATTGTTTGACATTTTATAAGTATTTAAAACTGTCACTGTTTGACATTTTATAAATGTTTAAAACCGTTACTGTTTGATATTTTTTAAGTGTTTATAACCGTTACCGTTTGACATTTTATAAGTGTTTAAAATCGTTACTCTTTGACATTTTATAAGTGTTTAAAACCGTTACTGTTTGACATTTTATAATTGTTTAAAACCATTACAACTATTGATACAAATTAAAAGAATATATATTTAACTAGTAAGGCCTCATCCAAAGCAATTCGATCATATCTGAATACCCCTAACATGAGCAGAATATCAATTAAAATTCAACTCATAATTAGAAGTTAGAAACTAAATTAAAATGAGAAATAATTTCATATATAAAGTGGTGCTAAAATTCATCCATTATAAACAAAGTAGTAATAAAAATTATGCAATCCAACTTCAAATGTCCAACTGAGAAAATAAAAAAAGTAGTAATTAAAATCATTCAACCCAACTCCAATTTCCAAATGTCCCCGATCGTTAGTGTTCCATAAAAGCAACTTTATGTCAGCAGCCTCCAAAGTGATAATATGTCATGAAACCTAAAAATTAATAGATGGAATTAGAATTATCTTAAATATGATTTTATTTTAAAAACTAAATTAGATACTTACTTCATAAGTGACTCAAAGAATAGATTAACTTGTCATGATGCCATTGTCTCATACCCTGTAAGTTGATATATGTTACTAGTCAAATACACTGCAAAATCTAACAACATAAACAATCAAAATCTGTATGTATAACTGTTTAAAATAATTTTATTAGAGAATATATACTCCCTTCGTCACAAATTAATAGTCAACAAGGGAACGAGAAAGGTTGTTTAAATGTCAAAACATTTTTAAAATGATGAATACCTTTTGAGAACTCACTTAAGAAGAATGTGCATCAAGAATTGAACTATCGGTCGCGCGCTGACTTGAGGTGACTCTCTGTGAAATATAATAATAATATCATAGCATGTCAGTTCAAAGTAGTATTGAGAATAAGGTTAGTTTTTTATAGAAGGGTGTGAAATTTATTAAAGATTTACCCTTATTAAAAAGTATACATGAACCATGATATGTTTCTTGATTGGAAGCAAATTACCAAAGCTAACTTGTCAGATAAAACAGAATCAACAACATTTTTTGCATCCCATGTACTCTTGTCCTTCGATTTTAAGAATTGTGGATTGGGATGACCTATCTGAAATAAAGAGAAGGAGAGAGTAAAATGTCACCTTGAGAGAAAACCATATGGTTTACATTTCGGAACAAAACAGTTCTTCATAATTACCGAAACAGAAAGGATGAGGTTGTTGATGAAATCAACACGTTCAAACATAATGCGCTGTCATGCATCAGCTGTGTCATGTTCAGAAATTTTTTGTAAGATGATTTTATCAAATACTCGTAACATTTAAATGGCTGATATAGAAAGCAATTATTGGTACTTCTGTTCAAACAAATGTATAAATTGAAAAAAAAATCCCTGAATTATGCAGTTTTTGCAAGAAATCCCTCTTAACTATTATAATGTAACGAACCTCGTAATCTACGCATTTTGTTACAAAGACATCCTATGAGAAAAAATTGCCACTAAGTACAAAATTCACAGTTCAAGAGATGGTTGAAAACTTGGAATTAAAAATACTCGGAGCTTTTCTTGAAATAATTGTATAGCTTAGGGTTCTATTTGTTTGGACTCCTCCCCCACCCCCCATATGAAATTTAAATGGTTTAGTTATATTTATATTGATGGTGATACATCCAATGTAAACAACATATCTTGGCAACCTGAGGACATTGGAGTAGCAATCTATCTGGGGTTGATAAATAGCACACAATTATTAGTAAAAACAAAAATAAAGAGTTAACGTTATTAAGAGGTAAAAGAAGATACCAGCTAAAAGAGGGACATAAAAATACTCGGATTCAAATTTCTACAAGAGTTTAGATTCGGGTCACGGAGTTCTAGGCAATTTAAATATAAAGCCTGCACAAAAGTTAGCGTAATCAGTATCTGGAGTAAACATTCAGGTTAACAACTTCAAGATACTACATATTACATAGACAATAAAATCTCACATCTAAGACTAAGCAGACTCACAAGTTTAATTTCTGCAACCGACCATGTTTAATGAGGAGCTTCTGATACATGAGATGTAGTTTTCTATTTGGTATTTTACTATACTCTTCAGATGTTGGAATTTGTTCATCGGAAGCACATATTGTCATTCCACAATCCATGAGTTCTAGAGAAGTTAATTGAGCCGTGGCAAATCGGATACCACCTAAGAGATATATCAAGCATGCCAAAAGTTAGAATGAAGCACTAAAATGGATAAATTGAACATGTACTTCCTCCGTCTCAAAGTAATAGTCATGCTTTCCATTTTTGTCCACCCCAAATTACTAGTCCTGTTTTTAAAATGGTATATAAAACTAGGTGTGATTACAAAGTAACACATCCAAACAATATCCATAAGAGAACAATGATCCAAATGCATGCCTAGCGTTGAAAGGTCTTCATCATTTTAGAGGGACAAATTTAATAAGTTTTTTTTCTTAAAATGTTTAAACATCTACTATTATTTTAAGACGGGGGAGTATTAAATTTAGATCTGCACACGGAGGTTACTTGAAGTGATATTAGGGCATAAGGCAAGGAGAAGTCTTGATAATGTCTTGGGGAATACATTGCATATCATTCCAATACCACTGTCACTGATGCTAGACCTGAAATCAAATGATAGCATCAACAATATTCATCAATGTTCAATAGTGTAAACAAAAGAAATCTTCTTTAGCAAAATCAATTTCGGAAATATGTGTATAAAGTAAATTTCGTCAACTAATATTTTTTGAAAGCCCAAAGAGGAAACAATGGACAGTTAAATAATTGACAAGCATATTAACTTGCCTAAGTAAACACTAAAAATACTTATAAGATTACAGCTAGAGAGCATACCCACTAAGATCAAGCAATTCTACATTAGAGCAGCTTGAAGTTATTGCTGCAACAGATGCATTAGTGATTTTTGATCCAAGTACAAGAAAAATCATTCTTAAACCCATGTCAATTGGAATAATAAAAATTTATGTTAAACTTGTGTTGCAATGGAGAATAGCTGAACAAAAGAAATACTCTCCGACTAGAGTCAAGGATTGCACTTACAGTGACTCCTAATTTGAGACAGTGCTTCTTACCAACAAATTAATAACATACAAATAATAGCAAGGTAATATATGAACCATAAAAAAATCCACTTAACAAACCTTAAATTTGCAGTTGTGAGTGAAAGCACAACAACATGTGAAAGTTGGGCTGAAGCAATGTGTATGTTATGTAATCTTGGGCAATTCCTTCCCAAGCCATTCACCATGGTAGTTAAATCAGTACTATCATTTTCTTAGCGAGCAAAGGCAAGGGAAATCTCCTTCAAATTGGGGCAATTGAAAACCTAAGCAAACAGTACAATCCATTGTATAGGAGGAATAAGGTACCCAAAAGACGATGAAGGTAAAAACATACAAAAGAATTACTTCTTAAATGACTAACTGCAAAACAAAATAATATATACCATCATAGAGAGAGAGTGAAGATTCGAGAGCCAAAGTGTTGAGAGACTAGATAAAGAAAGAGCAATATTAGAGCATCCTTCAATCTTGAGACTTGTGAGACAACGTTTATCAGCCACTAACCGTCTCAATGCATTGAAGGTGAGTACAAATCTAATGCCAAAAAATATGATTTCCCATCATATTCTCCCACAAGATATATCAAATCATCATGATCCAGATGAACCTCATTCAAAGACTCAGTCACTGATTCATTAACACATTCCAAACAATGCCACTCACCAATAGCATCCTGAAATCAAGAAACCGTCAATAAATTAAATTTCCACTACAACAGAACCAGTTAGTTATGCGCATTAAAAGCCTTATACAACAAGCCTTTATGAGGAGATTTTTTAAATTATGGATGGTTTCGTTGTAAATCTCCAACATAGAGGCCTACATATTTTAAACAAAGATAAATAATAGACCTAAATTTTGTGTCTACATATTATTAAGAAAGTGAGAAATCTATGAAAATGAGCATTAAGCAAATACCTGCATTTTTTCCCCACCCTGGGCTGATAGAGCTCGACTAGCTTAGAAAATTTATTATAGGGAAGGTGTAATGAGCCATTTTCACAATATATACACCCATCAAAAGTTGGTGTTTTCAATGCTATAAAGGCTGATTTAGTTGAACAAGGGGTAAGAATTGAATCAATAATTATTTATTGTCTTGGTGAAGGGACCAGCCGACCTTTGCAGTGTGTTACTCAACAGTATTATAGTATGTAAGAACAAATTATAAATTCAAATTCAAAGGAAGAACAAATTATACATGATCACAATTTTCCTACACGGCGGTACATAGTGATTTCATTATTAAAATTATTTATAAAATTATGGAACTAAGAGTATCTTCCCAATTTATGTGCTTCTTTCAATGAGCCGGTGGGCATCGACTGCTTTAGACAGTGGTAAGTATTTATACACCACATGTTTCACTTTATCCGACACTATTGCTGGGCAAACATTCTTTTCCACATCACTCACAATCATTGCTTTGTTCTCTACACTTGTCTTTCGCAAACCAACTGCTGCATATAGAGTCATAGTTTGATATAAAAGCGATACAAAGATACCTGGCGTATAAAAAATTTGTTATCACCAGATAAGAAATGAAGGAAACTATAGCAAAGGGATGCTAAGTATACTTATGAATCCATATAAAGATGCCCTGAAGTGTCATTGTTCTACTACAGGGACTATGGTCACTTATACATACACACTAGACATTATGTGTGTGTAAATAATCCTACTACAGGGACTATGTTCCCATGTTTCAGTCACGATAAAAATTTAGAATTTACCTCAACCTGGCGCTGCAATGACTGCACATAATTCATAATCTCGTTCAGCATAACAGCTTTCCCAGTGACCTATGGGACCCCCAATTTAGAATTTAGAATTTAGTTAGAGTAAATAAAATTTGGAGGTTGAATATTAGAAGAGATGCTTTGCAATGACCTTGTTGCAGTCGGGTAAAAGATCTTGAAGGAGCGTCATCCTTTTACTAATTTTCTCTCGCCTAACCTGTTTAAGGAAGAATTGTGAAAGAAATGGAATAATAATGAATTCCATCATGAGTAATTCCTGTATAGTGAGTGAAATTTGTAGTTACACATGGAATGCTTAAGTGACCTAAATTTTATTTCACAACCTAATATACATGACCTAAATTTTACTCTAATTAAAAAGGATGCAACACAGATTGTTTATGGTTTGGAATACATGTAAATATCAAATATTAGATCACCAACTCCTCTCTATTTCCATTCTCTTCTTTCGTAAATATTAAACTATCAAAATTAACTCAAATTCCAAAATTCACTTTATGCACTTTATATTAAAGTGAATAATCTTATATAATCATAATATATGTCGCCTGATATTCTCAATTGCCTCTTCCTCTATGTTACCGCCCACCACCGCCGTGATCGTTACCGTCAACATCCTCTGATCATTAACCGACACATTAGCTGCCAAAACCTCCTCCCTATGCTTCTCAAACACCTTAAATACACTCGTCACCAGCCGCCTTCGAAAATCAAACTCAATTTTGAAAAATGCCACTCTACAGGAGATGGTAACGTTGACGGACGAGCTCCGTTTGACGTTTGCTTGAATTAATTTCTTGACGGACGAGCTCCATTTGACGTTTGCGTGACGAACCAAAAGTTTATCCAAAGGTCTATTGTTCATATCAACTTCTACTAAAACCGTTGGATAAGTCCCATAAGACTTTTATAATGTGGCTTTGTCAATGCACATGGAAAAAAAAGGGGAAGAAGAAAGAACTAATTACCTGTTAAATAGTTGTACATTAATGTACGGGAAGATTTGAGTAAATATCTTCTGAACAATAATAAGAGGAACTTAAAACCTAATTACAGTAAGTGCTGCTGTATGCTTTGAAAAAAACTAAATACCATACTGAATTTGTTTCTTACAAATGTTTCTTTCAATGTACTAAGAAGAGTGTTGAGACATTCAATAATGCCCTGCCAGTGATTCGTTTGGGAATCTTTGCCAAAGGATCATCCAGATCTGACTTGTATTTAGAGGCCATGTTTTTTAAACATTATTGCTTATGAGATGATGGAAGATCATATCTTGCCTGGTATGAAGAAACATTAACTAGCTTTTAGGATATGAGATAATTCATAAAGATAAAGAATAAATAAATAGATATATTATGTTTTACCAGTATCTCAATCTAAACGTCATCTTTGTAGTTGACCAGAACTTTATGCCAATCACCATATGTAATTGGACCATTAGCACGAACTATCTTCCCAAGTCGAGACATATATGGTCCTTTTTTCTCACCCACCACTTGATTATCCTCATCGATAGTAACTATTTCCTTTGTGTCACTACCTTCTACAGACATCGAATATTGCTTCAAAATAATTAAACCATATAAATTAATGTGCAAACTTGACAACAAAACTAAAATAATAATTTAAAAAAATCAACATTGCCATTAAATACCCAACATATAAAATTGTCGATTTTCATATTATGAAAATGATAGAGTTTGATAACATATCAGTTTCGCATGTTTGTAGAAAAAAACATGGTCAAGAAAGCCATAGGTTTGATCTACTAACATTATAACATAAACTAATGAATAACACTTATACACATGAGTATCAGCTGTTGGAAGAATTAACATATGAGATATCCAAATTAACTAATGAATAAGATTCATAAAAAGATGTGTGGATCCCAATGGAAGAGAAGTAGACCCCTTTTATGAAGCCTCTTGATGTCTAAAAATACCACCTATAACTGCATCAGCTGGATTTTTAAGAGAGAAACCATACGTGTTGATGTTAATCCATCTAGCAAGAGGAAATGCCCATTGAACAAAGATAATTTTTGAAGCTTTGTGAGGTGTTCCCACTATGACAAACTCAGAGAGGACGATCAAGTCTAGATGAAAGTTATTCATATGACCATTCATTAACTCATTAATGGACTTTATCCATCCTTTAAGATATGAGAAACAATGATGCAGAGAGGGTAATGATCTTTTAAATATAAATTGGTTTCTTCATTTCCGAATAGTATTGAGACATCCTAAGAATATCACCATCCACACCTGCTTCACATGAGGACTAAAGTATTTTTAATGACTTCTTTCCAAGTATCTAAAGGATAATTTTTTAACCATTATAAATTTTAATGGAAAATGTCAGACATCCAGTTCCAAAACTTTGAAGAATATGGGCAATCCATGGAAAAATGGTTAGTATTTTCAATATTCTTATTACACAAGTTACATCTGGAGGGGAATTTAAAACCTTTGGCATGTAGATGATCTTGTGTGGTAAGTCTATCATTGAACAATCTCTAAGCAAAAGTTAAAATTCTAGGTGGAATTGATTTATTCCACAAATCCACATAAATTAGAGCAATTGTTTTTGTCCATAAGAAAGAAATATGCATCTTTAAAAGAAAAGGTCTGAATTTACCACGAGGCTAAATAAATCTATAAACTATAGGAAATCTAGACAGAGTAATATTGTAAACATGATCAGCTAGATTGGGGAAAGAGTTAGAAAATTCTACATGACTATTCCATCTACCATTCTGAATAAAATGGCTAACTTTCAAATGTGAACTAACCATTGAGAGTGAAATTTAATTACATTAAAATTATGTTTAAGACCAAGCTAAATATAACTAATTTTATAAGAATTATGATCCATAAGAGGTTGGAATCTAACATTAAAGAAAGAAAACCATATAAATGGTTTTGAAATAATGTCCCATGCTTGTTTAATTAAATCTGATCTATTAAGAATTGAGAAATTACTAATTCCCAAGCCACCAAACCATATAGATAGTTTTGAAATAATGTACTATGCTTGTTTAATCAAATATGATCTATTAAGAATTGAGAAATTACTAATTCCCAAGCCACCAGCACTTATTAAAAGGCATACTTTATCCCAAGTAACATTAATAGGTGATACCTCGAGCAATTGAAACTTTTATGTACGTGATATGCTTCAGGAGAATAGTGAGAAAAAGGTCTCAAGGTTTATTTAAAGACTCCTATGGTGCATTCAATCCGAGTTCGAGTTGCGAGAAATTGTAAATTTGGGCAAAGTTATAGAGTATGCATTAAAAGTAGATGACTATGACTTTGTAAACTTATTATATTATGAATTGCTCGATAATTTTTTTCATTACATTCAATTTCTTTACTTTATTTTCGTTTTATTCATTGTTATGGTTTTAATTTGTTACATTATAATTTGTTCTATTTATAATGCATTTTCAACTCATTTATCTCATAACGTTAAATATACAAAATCTCCCACACTTGCAACGCACGTGGGCACAACTAGTGTATTATAAAAGGTGCTTTAACATCAATTAAAAAGTTGGTAATAACAAAGTATGTAATATGGAAAGGGTTGTTTCAACAAACAGGAGCATGGGATGAATAACAAAAGACGTTTGCATATGAAAAAACTCAATTTAAGCAAACAAAACACTTAATAAATGAAAACAATAGTAAACATGTCCAAAAGGCCATATATGTTCGGTCAACATTGAGCAAATCCTTTAGATTGACATTGTCCTCGAGAATGGATTGATACACGATCGGAACCTCAACGTCGTACACCATTCTCGTCAATCTCTTTGGAGTATGTAAAACAATGGACCATCCATCATTTAAAAAATCCTTAGCATAGAATACTTGAGCTGCTTCAGAGGCAAGAATGAACGGCTCATCATGAATTCTCTCTTTACTCTTAAGCTTACTCAAGTTAGCCATCACTAACTTGAGTAAGGATCAACTTTGTAGCCATTTATCTTGTCCTCGACTTTCACCCAATCACAATAAAATACTACTATCTTGAAATATGTATAGTCCAACTTAAATATGTCACGAATAATTCGCGTGGGTTTGTCATGTACTCCATGAAATAAAGAGTTGGTTCTTCTATAATGTATTTCTCAGCAATTCTCCCTTCAATATTCCTCTTGTTTCTAACACACTTCTTATAATTTTTCATTAACCTATACCTCAAAATCACAATGAAAACTAATAAATAAATATTATATTGTACTATTTATCTAAAAAACATTATCATTCATAATTCGCTTACCTCTCAAAATGATACATCCATCTAAATCTGCTTCCTCGACTAAATGTATGATGAGGTGGATTGCTACAATAAAAAATGTAGGTGAAAAATAATTCTCTAAAACACATATAGCCTCAAACAATTCCTTTTTAGCTAAATCAAGAACATCCCTCCTTATCACCTTAGCACACAACACATTGAAAAAAATGCTTAACTGCTGAATAGCAACTAACAAATCCTCATGCTTTGCATAAGCATTTTTAAGCAATACCAGAAGAAAATATTACATAATCACATGATAATCATGCGACTTCATTCCCTTCAACCCGAGCGGTTCTAAAGTCACATTCTTACTCAAGTTAGAAGAAAAACCCTTCGGCAATTTTAACTCTTTTAAGGTACGAAAGAACAACTCCTTTTCTTCTTTACCTAAAGTGAATGCAACTACAGGTTTAACATTTTTGCCAGATTCATCTAAGGTCAACCATAACTTTTTTTTATCCCCATCGCCTTCATATCTTTACGTGCATTGGTTCTATCTTTTGATTTATCTTTCAAGTACAAAATAGTTGATAAAAGATGATCGATGACATTCTTATCAATGTGCATAACATCTAAATTATGTCGAACATCATGCTCTTTCTAATGCGGCAAATCAAATAGAATGGACCTTCGAGACCATGTAGTTGTGATATTTGTATCCGCACAATCATTATTGTCCCCATTTCGTTTCCTTTTGTTTTTAATTTTTTATTTACTAATACTCAACTTAATGCATGCTACTTTATTCTCAATCTCAGTACCAGACAACCTTTGTAGAGCTTTATAATATTCAACATTGTTGTTAAAGTTGTGTTTGTCCAACCTAAACTTATGATTGCGAGGAAGGAATCTTCGATGGCCCCGATAGCAAATTTTCTTATTATTTCCAAGATGTTCTGAGTCGACTTCTTCTGCACAAACTGGATAAGCTTTGTAACCATGAACAGTTCACCCAGACAAACTGCCATATGCAATAAAGTTATGAATTGCCCACAATAACATAGCTTTCAGTGTAAAATTAGCTTTCGTGTGGGAGTCATATGCCGTTACACCTTTCGACTATAATTATTTCAACTCATCTACTAAAGGTTCAATATAAACGTCTAACATAGCTTTCAGTGTAAAATTAGCTTTCGTGTGGGAGTCATATGCCGTTACACCTTTCGACTATAATTATTTCAACTCATCTACTAAAGGTTCAATATAAACGTCTATGTCCTTGCCTAGTGCATTCGGCCCAGATATCAAAATTGACAACATGGAAAACTCTCTTTTCATACACAAAGATGACTTCATATTTAAAAGTGCAACAATGACGGGCCAACAACTATAACTAGTGTAAAGATTACTGTATGGATTAAAACCATCTGTAGCTATAGCAAGACAAACATTACGCGATTCAGCAGTAAAGTCAAGCATTTCGTATTTACAGACTTCCAAGTTGATGAATCAACGGGATGGCCCATAATATTTGTAATGGATTTCGCTCGAGCATGCCAAATCATTTCATTTGCAATCCATGGTATACTAAACAATCTCTTCATCCTTGGAATCAACGAAAAATGCCTCACTGTCTTTCGGGGTACTTTACCCTCCCCGTTTAAACTATACCGGTATCTAGATTAGTTGCATATTAGGCATTTCTCCTTCTTTGCATGTTCCTTCCGGTATAAGATACAATCGTTATAGAATGCATAAATGATATTATATAATCCATACCAAATTTTGTAATTATGTTCTTTATATCTGGATACTTTGTTGGTGATGAATTTCCTTCGGGTAAAAACTCCTTAAATAAACCAAAGATATCGGTTAAACTATTGTCCGACAAACCATGTCTTGTCTTTATGTTATTCAATTTGACAATAAAATACAATGTCGTATGTTTCTCGGTACACGGCGGATACAATAGCTCACTCCCCTTACCCTGCATGTACTTGTATTTTAGCTCCTCGTGGGTTTGAAAACCATTTTCACCACCTTCGTCTCTACCAATGGGATTCGTCGAATGATTAACGTGCGACACCCCGCCCAATTTAATATCGGGTGATCAGTCCTTTATAAAATTTTAAAACAGAATGTTCGGTTAGTTCATTCTTAGCATCACTGTCGAAAGTATTAGCTTTATTAATCGCCTAATATAAATTAAGCTAGTGCCAAAATACCTTCCTTTTTAAATTGTAATAAAAAATTATATTTATAAAGTCTAAGAATTTAAATATAATCCATTCACCATTCAACTGAATAAAATAAATAATAAGTCTGAATCACGAACTGAAATAAATATGACTGGGTAAAACATTCGAGTTCAAAACTCTAAACCACAGATCCATAGTAAGACTAAATCCAACTAAAATGAATAGAAAGTAAATTAAATACAATCTCTGATAAAATGTCTAAGGAATGGGCGACACATGCCCTAAATGAAAAGTCTAGATAAACTGAGAGAAATGATAGGAGCGTCTAATGCAAATACGTACAGCTTCCACATCAGCCGTAGCATGCTAAGCAATCCAAGTCTCTAAATCTGGTGTCTCAGTGGCTGAGCACCTATTATAATACATATGTATATATCAAGAGGGAAAAGATATGCAAGAGAGGGGTCAGAGCCCAATGTGTAAAAATATGTTTTAGCAAGTATTTAAAACTTCCTTAAAGCAAGTATTATGTGCATGTTAGATTCGTGCTCTCACATGAAGTTCTCACCTCTCTTTTATGGTGCACTTCTATCTAGTACTAGTAATTCTACCCAAGTTAACTAGTTCAAAGCCACGTAACACTATCTACATTTTACAGTAGTATTCCCGTA
Source organism: Sambucus nigra (assembly GCA_949130495.1). Lineage (NCBI taxonomy): Eukaryota > Viridiplantae > Streptophyta > Magnoliopsida > Dipsacales > Adoxaceae > Sambucus > Sambucus nigra. The sequence continues at coordinate 444,695,374 of OX422218.1, read as the reverse complement.
TCGCCCATACAATACCCCATAAGTAATATATCACATTTTACTACCTTTCATGTTCACTCTTAGAGTATTTAAATCTTTATCTCATTAAGATTGTTTCATATGCCATTGTTGCCATAACTACTAGTTTCTCTTAGTAGAATTTCTCATAATTACACACACACACACACACACACACACACACACACACACACACACACATATATATAATCATAACATCCATATACATATATATATATTCCAGTCCTGCACCCCCGATTTGAATCCCTATTAGTGCTATAAATAAAAATGATTCTGCACCCCCGGGTTATCACCCATTAGTGCACTTAATACAATATCCTTGCACCCCCGGGTTATCACCCATTAGTGCACTAAATAAAAACCTTACACCCTGGGTTATAACCCTTTAGTGTATTAAACAACATAACCTTGAACCCCCAGGCTATCGCCCATTAGTGCACTTAACAAAAATATCAAATAATAGGCATACACACATCCTATGAAAATTTATAGGTATTCTCCCAACCTAGTTGCATACTTACCATACGTATTTTATTCTCATTATTAAGTATTGTATAATATTATTAGATTACCATAACTCTCTCGTAATCTTCAAGGTAAGTCTTCTTCCCGAAATATTTAACGTATAAATCTCACACACTTTCTCATAAACCTGTCTCGTTTTAAATTTGTTAACCGGCAGTTCCTCTCACTCCAATAAACTGAAAATTCCAAAACTGGACACTAAGAAAATTTCCAGAAATTTACCTCGTCGCTCGAACCAGATGGCAACGTCGTTTGAATGACTGCCACGTGTCGCTCGAGCGACTTCACGCGAGATGTCCATCTCTCTCAAACGACTACGCGCGATATCGCGCGACGCGCACTGCTTCGTCTTCTTGCACAGATTTCAGCATTTTCCCACCATTAACACATCTAAAACCTCTAATGTTCATTCTTAAACACCCAAACAGCAAACCCAATTGATGATCTAACATATTTAGATGATTTCTAACAACTTAGAACCACTAACTCTTCACAATACACCAATTAAACACTAAATCCCCAAATTAAACCATTAAAACCCTAGTTCTTCCAATTTCAATTCAAGAAGTACTATAACCCAGATTTATTCATGGAAATTATTAGAAATTCGTGGATGATATCCTATCTACGTAAAGGAATTTAATCTCTTATAATCTCAGACCCAATAATATGCAAGAAACCCCTTTATTTTTCATCATAATTATCATCAAATTCATGAGGAAATTTATCAACTCTAACATAAACACAATTATTGCTAAAAAGGAGCAAGTAATAAACACTTTCCTCAAATCAACCATCTGATCTCTTGATGTTGTTGGTATGGGTGTGTTCCTCTTATTCCGATCTACACGATGGTGGTGGTGGTGGTGGTTGTGCAAGGTGGTGCTAATTGGCCTTCCTTCTTAGAATTTGTTCTCCCTCACACTCTGTGGCCGTTCCTTACTTTTGTATATCTTCACCCTAATGAACCTCCCGTGATTGATGTAATAAACTCCCAATTTTCGTTCATTTAATTTCTTCAAAAATTAAAATTACAAAATTACCCCTACGGGGTGCCGATTTGGCCTAAAATCTCACGGAGTCTAAATAAAATACCCGGGTAGTGTTTTCTGACTATCTCGACCTCCCGGACTCAACAGTGCACTCGAAATTACCATATGAGCTACTCAAAAATAATTTACCATTATATTCCATTCAATTAGTCTCGACATGACTCACACGCGTATCCCGACTTAATATACCAAACTGTCGTATTTTACACTCTCGACAATTTATCGGATTCAAGAATTCCATATTAATTATTCACTCGGTAATATTCAATAATTCTCATTAATAACTATTAACCCTTCTCACTCTAGTTAATATTTATTTTTAAATTCGGATTAATCACCAATTAATTCTTGCATATTAATTTAATTAATCCCACAATAATAATTAATCACATAATTATTTAAGTTCTCAAAAATACGGGGTGTTACATAACGTTTCGATCAAACATTTCAAACGCATCATAAACATGTTCCTCCATCATCGGATCTTTAGGCACGGCATCATTTTGTTCAACATCTTCCCCAATTGAACGTTCATTCCTCTCGACATATTCCTTTTCCCCGTGTAAATGCCAAAATGTGTATGAATGCAAGATACCATGGCGAAGCAAATGAAAATAAATATCTTCAAGGTCGAGCAATTTTCCATTCTCACATTTACAGCATGGACATGCAAACATAGTTTCTCCACGACCATTTTCCCTTGCAAAATCGATAAATGTAGCAGCCCATTTATATATTGTGGCGTTCCTCCATCACATTCTTTCATCCGCTCTTTATAAAGTCGTGACAACATTCTACAAGTCATACAAATCTAATGGAAAATAAATGTTAAATGATATATTTTATAAAAGTTACAAAGTGCTAAAAATAACACAATTAAGGGCCTGTTTGGCTTATGTTTCGGATGTTTTCCGTGTTTAAAACCTAAAATTAGTAGAATATGCATTTGGCAACCTGTTTTTTAAAACTTGTTTTTAGAACTATTTGTTGAAAATCTGTGTTTAGCCCCATTTGAACCCAATACCACACACAAAAACACTGACTACTGATTATTTCTAGTTATCTGTTGATTTATTTATTCAAACAAATAACTTTTTCGAAAAAATATTATCAGAAAATTACAAACGAAAACACTACAACATCTTTTCCAAAAAGAACAACCAAAAATTTTAAATATGGATTGATTTAGAAAATCTATTATATTTTTCTCCACTTTTGGATCAATTGAGTAAATATGTTGGGTCTTTTTATAAAGATATATTAACCTATTTGATAATCTCATCTTCCAAAAAAAAATGTTAAGAAATATATTACATATGTAAGTGATGCCCAAAGACGCGATGCCTAAACACTGTAAAGAAATATATTACATAGGTAATATTTCATACGTATATCTGAGAAGATGCGATGCCCAAATACGCGAGTCCTGTAAGTGATGAGCGAAGTGATTACGTATGGCAATGACGATATGGTTTAATGAGCGAAGTGATTACTCCTGAGAAGACACTAACAAGGAACTGCGACAAACCGAAAATGTGATGAACTGCGCGATGGTGACCTAAGCTGAGCGGCGTGGGTGGTTATCTCGTGGGTGGCTCTCTCAAGCGGTAATGGAAAATAAAATAGAGGGAAGGAATTTTTTTTAACACTTTTGAGTCTTAGAAGGGGGTACACGTGACACTCACGTGTTCTCTATTATCTCTTGTGTGTTATATTAATAATTTTGTATCAGTTATGGACACTTACAAATTTTATAAGTGACTAAAACAGTTATAAATTTTGTAAGTGTTCAGAACACTTATAAATCATTTTTTTAATTAGTTATAAAATAGCCAATTTAGTGTAGTGAGTTCAATGCAAAGGGATTTAGCACGACAAAGAAATGTCATAACTGAAGGAAAATCTTATTATTTGGGGTTATGGAGATGAAGTTGAATATTGAGAATTCGGGTATGGTATAGTGAGGCAATGATCATGTCAAGTGTAGTCCAAATTTGGTGTGAAGTTATGTGCCCGAAAATAAGAGGTAGAATTTCTTTCGAGAGTGATGATATCAACATACTCATGATGAGTTGATCCTTCTACCTCTATAAGCTCATTACTGGATTGTTTATTTATTTGTCACATTCGGTGATATTTACGGGTGGACACTAGTATGTGATATCTACAAATTGCAGGAGGTTTTGGGGACTTAAAATGGTATCATATGTGTTTTCCAAAAAAGATAATTAGTGTTTAAGAGCTTGATAGAGAAATAGTAGTCGGCAGAGATGAGGTTTGTGGGTGATGATGATGTAGATTTAGTCATGGTGTTTATTATTTTCTCTGATACCGTAATAGCTTTGAAGAAAATATAAAATAAACTTGAACTTTGTTATTTTGGTATATATGTTTACAATGTACATACAGTAGGTATTTATAACAAGAGAAGGATTCTTTTGAAATTTAAATTTTAAACTCTATGTTGTAACTAACTGGAAGTTAGATATCGTGAATTTAAAATGCAAGATGCCTCATTTGGCCAAATATTATGGAGAATTAGTTTGATGGATTGACAGGCATATCTACTAATAGGTCTCATAATGGAGAACCTTATATCAATGGTGGCATCAGTGGTGGCATTTAATGGAGAGAGAATTCATGTTATCGGGTATGTTATGTGGCAAATCATATTAGGATCCAAGAAATGTTACACCCTAGTGTAGAGTCATTTCCTAATAGTAGATTTCCCCTCAAAATATAATGTTATAGTAGGTAGACATATCAAAATGTATATTATGGTCCCTCGTGAGTGGGAGAGGTACATGGGGATCCTTGAATCGAAGGAAGAATAAAAAAGACCCCTGAATGTCTTCCTAGCGTTAGTATGCATGACTGAAGGGTTGTAAAAAGTCCAAGAATCCTCACTTAAGTCCATTAAAGTGTTGTTAAAAGGGTTACCAAACTTGGTAGAGGCCCTGTAATACCCCGTATTTTGATGACCTTTAATTTTGGTGATTTATTAAATTTAATTGGAGATATTAAATTAATATTAATCCGAAAAATCATTTAAATACTTACTAGCGTGATGAGAGTTAGTAATTATTTTGTTATAAGTTATTTTATGGGTAAAGTAAGTGGTGTAATTATGATTAGTAAAATTATCATACGAATCTAATTTGGTAATTTTGAAAATTTATCGGGACGCGCTTGTGTCGTGTCGGGATTAAATTCAGACTATAAAAAGTGAATATATTATAAGTCACCCGTATGGTCATTTTGAGTGCGTCAATGTGTCCGGAAGGGTCGAGATAGTCAAAATACTGTACTCGGGGGTTTAGTTTGGGTCTCGGAGCGTTTTTAGGCCTAATTAACACCCCGGGAGGGCGTTTTGGGCATTTTACATTTTTGGGCATGAAAACCCACGAAAATTCTAAGGGTATATCAGATGGTAGGAGTCATCTTCTAGGTTTAGAATCACCATAAACCAAAGACTACCATTGGAGAGGAAGAGGAGAGGCTTTCCAAGGAGTTCTAGGCCAAGAACTCCACCGTTTGCACCGCCGTTGCCGCCAAACTTTAGATCGCGCAACGAGGATCACAACCACACCAATCTCTCCACAAATCTTAACCAAGAATTCTCAGGCAAGTATCTATCTTGCTCTATTTCAGTTAATGCTCCAATAATATTAGCCTAGGATTGATTAGGACTAGTTTTTGTGAAAGAAAAACCTATTTTGGAGACTTGAATTCGCATGATGTATGAGTGATAGATGTATTCTGGAAACCCAATCCACATGTAGAGATTGAACCACGAAATTACAGTAAATTAAGAGTATGAAATCTGGTAAAAGAATGGGAGGAAACTAAATAAAGAAAATATTAGGGTTCTTGATATTTTTATGGATTATACCCCATTTAATTCGTTATTTATGATGAAAATTTGCATGCCCGACGTAGAATATCACTTATTTGAGGTTATAACACTTGTAGTATAAATGGTTGGGAGTTTGGTAGTCAAATATATTGTTTTGGATGATTTTGGAAGAAGAAACCCATAACTGGAAATTCTGCAGATTCGCCATACCTGCTTGATCGATCAATCGAACCAAGAGCATCGATCGATCGAGCTCCTACCATCGATCGATCGACCCCTCCTGTATAAACCACAATCCCCCTTTTTAATAGGTTGTTCCAACTTAAATGATTAGACATTCTTGGATATTAATGTTAGAACATTTTGGGATATAAAGAAGACCAGTAGGATTTTATAAAAATGGAACCTTTAATGTGGGACAAGATTAACATTTCACGGGGGCGTTTTACACATAAGGTACAATGGGAACACATTCTAAAGGGTAAGAATCATAAGGAAGTTACGTTGAAAAATAAATGAGTACCTACTGAAGTTACACTTGGAGAGATAGGAATCCACGAGTGTTACGTAGTAAGTTGGAATAATCCCATAAATAAGAATAAGAGACAAACCGTTAAACGTGATAACCTAATAATGAGTAGTAAGGATAAATATCATAATTATGGGTCGTGAGAGTGTACCTAAATTTGATATGGGATAGTAGTATACATATATGACTGTGATTGTGAATATACTATATACGTGTAAAAATTATGCCCGCGCTACTTGCTATCCCTGAGGTTATCGCGCTGGGACAGTCTTATCTCGATGGGATCTTTATGGGGGATATTGACTCGTACCCTAGAATATAGGAATCCTTGGTACAGGCTATCAGATCGATAGTCAGACAGTCCAAAGAGACGTGAGGGTATGTGCTGACCTCTTAGTGACTTGGAACTATGCTTCGCCTCAATTTGTATGTGTTTTGTGTTAATACAGTTCGAGAGTGATTCCTAACTTGTATTTCCCTTAGTACGAGTGATACGGGGACTGGATAGCAGAGTATGCCCGCACCATAAATTTTATGTGGGGTGCCGTTAGAATATATATATTATATGAATATTTAATATATATATTTAAACCTGAAATTTGGGAACTACCTACTGTGACTATGGTAAGTAAGAAATGAATAATTATTTCAACTTGGGAATACGTGTTTGAAAAGTATGACGCGTTATTGGGAAACTTCATAATCAAAAGAGGCTTACGTGAGAACTTTGTTGTTAAATACAATTAACTTCCTTAACATTTGAAATTGTCGGCATAAAATCTTATGAGTAACTTAAGATAAGATAAATTAAACGGTTGGGAGTATTAGTGCGATAGGTGTGCACATTAGTAGAGAGGTGAGAATTTCTTAAGGGAGTTCCGCTCTAATATGATTGTTGCATTAGCCGTTAAGCATTTTAAATACTTGCTAAACTAATTTTAAACTGTTTTACAATCGGGCTCTGACCCTTTTCCTATTTTCTCTTCTCTCTTGTATATGTATATGTATATATTACAGGTGCCCAGCCACAGGGGCATCTTGCATAGGATCCTTTGGAGGGAATGCGCTGCAGCTTAGGTGGGAATTGCAGGCCTCTTGCTTAGACGATCTCCTTATTGAATCCACTTCTAGCTCTATTTTATCCAGTTGGGCATGTGTCGCCCTTTCCTATTATTCAGTTGTTTTTATCAGAGATTGTGATTCGTTTATTTCCAGTATTTACATTTTGGAATGGTTATTATCAGGATGTTTTTCCTTTACGATTTAAAGTTGGAATTAATTAGTTGGATGTTTAATTGTTTGGATTAGATGTTCCAGTAGAGTTGTTGTGTGATTCTTAAATTATGAATTATATAAAGTTTTAAATGTTGGTTTTAAATGAAACTTGGAAATTGATGTTCTAAAAAAAATGGTTTTTGTCACTTAGCTTAATTATGTAGGGTGTTTAATTGGAAAAGTTATTTTTACGACAGTGATGCTAAGAATGAACCAACCGTTCACCTTGATTATAATTTAATAAAGGACCGATCACCCGGTTTTTAATTAGGCGGGGTGTCACAGGTGGTATCAGAGCATCAGGTTCTAGTATCCTTTAGGATCTATACGGCTTATTTCACTTTCAGCTTAACGTTCTTGCTATAGAGCCCTATTTTAGGATTGTTGTGTTCTTTCTTTTACGATTACGTCTTCAGCTATTTGAGATTTGATAATAACTATAGACTAATAAATTTCTTTATGTTTCAGATGCCTCCGAGACGCGCACCTAAGGATAGGCGTGCCCAAGCCGAGCTGCCAGTAGCTCCGGCTTAGGGGACGATGAACGCGACTGAGGTAGCCGCTATCGTTGCTCAGGCGGTAAATGTCGCGCTAGCGATAGTGCAGCATGCTCCACCCCAAGTTCAGGCAGTGGCGCCAGTACCGGCACAGCTTCCATCTGCATGGGAGCGAGTCAGGGATGCCTTTCAGAAGGCACATCCCCTAGAGTTTGCGGGTAGTTCGGATATCATTGTGGCAAGCCAATGGAAGAAAGATATCTAGAGGCATCTACGCATGTATGAGTGCACAGACGTACAGAAACAGTTGTTGACTTCCTTTAAGCTAGTGGGAGCCACTTTGCATTGGTGGGAATCTACTACCACCTTGGAGGAAAGGGATATTATCACTATTTAGTCATTTTGGGCACGGTTTGACAGCAAATACTTCTCATCCGCCGTGCAGACTGAGATGAGGAGGAAGTTACTGAGTCTGAAGCAGGAGAATTCGACTGTTGCTGAGTATGAAGAGGATTTCACAAGACTTCTCACTATAGTGCCAGATGAGGCACCCACTGAGGGAAAGAAGATACTATTATTTATGGACGGGTTGGCTTGGAGGATCCGTCAGCACCTCATAGGCAACCTGTCACTGAGTACCTACACGAACGTACTCAATACTGCTTTGTTACACTGCCAGGATGACCGCTTCCATCTGCAGGGAAGCAAACGAGCAGGAGAGTCCAACCAGCAGGGCATGACAGGGGGTAGTGGTGCTAGTGGAGCACCGACATCTGAGGGGCTGACTCGTCAGCATGAGCAGAGTTCCCATCAGGGGGACCCTGCCAAGCGATTTCGATCAGGTGACTCCAGGCAGGGATTTGGGGGATTTAGGCAAGGTCAGTAGGGCCAGCCTAATCAGCAGGGCCAGCAGTAGGGTGGTAACGGCCAGCAGGGCCGTAATCAGCAGGAATAGAGGGGAGGAAATTTCAGGGGCCGATGCTTCGGGTGTGGTAAAAATGGCCACAAGCGCCAGGATTATCCAGAGGGTGATAGGGCCCCACAGTAGCAGGGTGCCCGTAATGAGCCACAAAGGCCACTTTTTCCATCCGCCCTTCCAGCACCTGCTCAAGTACCAGACCTACCATCCATTCCAGTCGCTCCAGTGCAACAGGGGAAGTTATAGTACGAACGTGTCTATAACGTCCACCAAGCAGCAGCTCCACAGGCGTCACCCGCGATTGAGGGTACGTTTTCTATCCATGGTACTATGGGTCGGGTTTTATTTGATACTGGGGCGACACACTGTTTTATAGCTACTCATTTTGCAAAGGCCTTAGGGTTATTAGCCACAGCAGAGAGCACTGTAACATGTGTAGACTCACCACTGGGAAATGGAACGTTAATTTTCTTTATATGCCGGGGTGTGGGAGTAGAGATTGGTAGCTTGATATCACCAGCAGACATGTTAGTCTTAGATATGCATGAGCATGCCGTTATTATTGGTATGGATTGGCTCGCAGCATACAGAGCCATGATAGATTGTTTCAGTGGGAGTATTATCTTTGCCATTCCGGGGCAAGAGATGCTTGTAGTGGCAATGCCTTGTCCAGAGGGAGGCTCTACCGCACATTTGTATTACATAGAGGAGGATACCGCTAAGGAGGTCGTGATTCCCTTAGATTCGATCCCAGTTGTTCGTGAGTATTCTGATGTATTTCAGGAGATACCAGGCCTACCCCCCAGTCGAGAAATAGATTTTGTAATAGATTTATTACTGGATACTCGATCGATAGCACGCGCTCCATACCGCATGGCTCTGGCAGAAATACGAGAGTTACGAGATCAGATATAGCAGCTGTTAGGCCAGGGCTTCATTCGCAGGAGTACCTCACCTTGGGGCTCTCCAGTTTTGTTTGTGAAAAAGAGAGATGGTTCACTGAGGCTATGTGTGGACTACCGGGAGCTGAACAAGGTCACGATACGGAACAAATATCCGTTACCTCGAATCGATGATCTGTTCGACCAGTTGAGGGGAACAACTTTCTTTTCGAAGATAGATCTGAGGTCAGGGTACCATCAACTACGTATTAGGGAGCAGGATGTTTCGAAGATTGAAAACGTGAGACTGTGTGATAATTTGTTAACTTCTCAAATTTCTAATTTACACACTTATTTATTTTCAGCCCCTAATCATGCATCTAAAGTGCAAGTGTCAACCCATAAACAAATAAAACAAGCGACACAAAGTTAAGGAAAAATTCCCGTAGGGCAAAACCTTTTTATTTCTAGAACTTTGAATAATTTACAAGACCATTGACTTACATACAACCTGATAATCGCCCACAAGTGTAACGCACAGTGTCTTCATTAAATCTTCAAAGCAACCGCTAGAAACAGTGTCGACTGGAATCTTCCGCAGGAACTCCAGGTGATCAGCAATGAAGAAGAAAGACGAATTCTCCACAAGGGTTGAACAAATACAAGGATGTGTTCTTGGGTTGCAAAAAAATTCATAAAGGATTGGCAAAGTTGTGTGAATCAAAACATGAGTTTTGGGACTCACAAAGATAAAGACTTAAAGTATTTAGGACTCTGAAAATCGTCTTGAAAAATCTTGGAAAACAACTCCCCGAAGTTGGTTTAAATAAGGAAATCTGGGCCTGAAAAATCTCTGCACGATCTGCACGAATTTATCCCAGGCGGACCGGTCCGGTATGGATGCGGATCGGTTCGGGGTCGGACCGGTTCATTTTCTTAAGGAGCTTCTTCGGTTCCCATTCGATCCGGGGTCTACTGGTTTCTGAACAAAGCGGGTCGATCCGGATTGAGGCGAATCGGTCCGGAGGTGCGGACCGATTCTTTTTCCAAAAGGGGCGGATCGGTCCGGGGTGGATCGGTTCCTTTTTAAAATATGCGGACCGGGTCGGTTGTCTAGAAAATTGATTCCTTAATTTCTTTGATATTCGGATCCATTGATGACGATGCAAGCTTGAATATCTTCAATGGTGTAACGACATACGACATATAATTGATAATGGACAAAAATATCCTTACAAATCTCCCCCTATGTCTATGCCGGTACATACATAAAAACAAACATTCGAATTATCAAATATCAAAATTCCTATACAAATCTACCCTTCCATGAACCCAAAACTGGAACGATACAAATGAATAAGACTTCATCGTTTGCTCTTCGAATCTTCAGGAATCTCAACGCTTTTCTCATCAGGGTGTGCAATTCAGAGATCATCAAAGTAGTACCTACACACATGAGATAGAGCAAATACCAAGTGAGGTATCGAGTTTGAAATAAGATAAACATAGAAAACTCCCCCATAAAATGATAATACTTTCTCCCCCTTTTATGATGTCCCCAAATAGACGAATGAGAAGAATGAATCAAATAAGCAAAATCGGGGTGTCACGGAACACAAAACAGGGCATCAAACAATATGGAAAAATGTGCTTTTGCAAGGAGATGCTAAAAAACAAATGCACAAACTATTTTTGATTTTTCAACTTTTCAAACAAAGATAAGATACATTTGAAAAAAATATTCTACAAAAATCACACCATGGATTTAGATTAAACCAACCAAGTCATGGAAATGGAATGAATGGGTGTGAACACATTCGATAGGTAAATCAACTCAATCAATCATATGTGCACGATGCATATGTGTACTCCCAACGAATGGACATCAAAAGTATCCTTAGGTGTAAAGATTGTTGAATTTAGATGACATCGTCTTATGCAAATCAACAAATCAAAGTCAAAATGATTTCCACCCCAATAACGTCCAAAACTATGTAGCGCATTTTTGAGCATTTCCAGGATGTGCAAACCCGTTTGAACTTCTCCAACCAAACTCCCTCGTATATATTTTCTTTTTAGAGATATATAAACTAAATTCTCAAACTTTGAAGAATTGGTGCAAAAACCTAAATGGCCCAAAATTTGGCATAAATTTCTTTTTATTGCCTTTCAATTTTTTCGGGCTCTTTTAACCTCTTTGGACCTCGAATAATAAAATTCGTCCATTTTTTAGGTCCTTTTTAACGGTGGCTTAGTATTCGCAAAGGCAAAATGAACCTTTCGCAGCCCTTCGCCGTTTTAAAACAAAGCACACAAACTCACAAAACGGTTCTTATATGCACAATTTCCTTAGCAAAATTTATCACGCTTGGTTTGTTTTAAGGACAGGATTGAAGTGAAAACACCCAACCAACATGTGATAAGACAAGCACAATAATCAAACAAATCCGTGCATGTGCGCAATAAAGGAAACATGAGTCAAACATGTAGGAAGTAACACTTAATTACATCTTAATGACTTCAAACATTATAAAGAACATAGATGAATTGACCTATTGTCTCAAAACACTATCAAATAGTCACATGAAAATAATGGAATGATGTTGTGACTCGATCATCCTAAGTGTCCAACCAAAAAAGGTGTAAATAAAATACAAAAGTCTTTTTGGATTTTCTCAAAAATTTATCAAAATAAAATATTTTTGTATTTTTCAAAATTTTTCAAAAAAATAAAACATACAAAAATGATACATACTAGCAATAGGCAAACAATGTCATCATGAAAATCACCCTATGGTAGTAAACAAGTCAAACCTCAATCATTAGGTGCGGAGGGGTTTTCCAAAGGTGATGACAGCTTATGAAAAACCTCCATAAAATCTTGTGAAGTTTTGACCAAAAACTTAACTTGCTCACCTAAATGTGCAAACTCTCTCATGTAGTCTCCGGGAGCATGTAAAGTATCATGTGTGGGTGCATGTGTGCCAGAAACACGTGTAGAAGCAAAACGTGATACATACCCCAACTTAAAGTAAAATTCCCTAAGGTGTCCTCTCCTCTTGCAATGTGAGCAAACATAAATAGGTCTCGGAACACCTCTCTCAAAAACTCTAGGACGCACTCTCCTAATAGGAATGAGACGCCTAGGTGGGTTAGGGTGAGACTTACGTGAATCAAACACTATAGTGGGAACCGACTCGGGTGCTAATTGGGAAGAAGAAGCACCGTCATGACTTATTCCTAACTTCTCACCTTTACCCTTAAGAACCATCTTTTCAAACTTCTTAGGTGCGTTCTCAAAATTGACTTTGACCTCCCTAGCACGTTCGAGATCACTCTCGAGTTGGGATACACGTGTTTTCAGACTAGTCAACGTGTCGGTTAAATTATACTTCTCCTTTCTCAAAACCTCCGTCTTTCTCTCCAAATCAAAAACCCGACGACCTAAATCTCGATTATACTTCTTTGTTTTCAAGGTCTCGGTTTACAAATCTCTTAAAGCTTTTTTGGAGCTCACTTTCATCTCCACTCTCACTTTCACTTTCTCCCTCACTCGAAGAACACAAATCACCATCATCGCTTTCGTGTGCACTTTTGTGAGATAAAGTGGGTGTGCTCACACGACTAGAAAAGGAGACAACCATCCCATGTCCCAAACCTTTATCAGACTCATCTCCCTCATCACCCTCACTATCACTAAGAGTGGCGGGCATAGCAGTCTCTTTGCCATTTCACCTTATCCTAGTAGGACACTCTCTAGCTATGTGACCTTTTCCTTCACACTCAAAGCACCTGATCTCATCCTCCTTGTCATTATCTTTGACCTCCTCTTTCTTTTTATTTGACTCAAAAGATCTCTTTTTATTAGAAGAATTTTCTTTATTCATTTTGAGAAACTTTTTAAAATTTTTCGCAAACAAGGACATTTCTTTAAAATCAAAATCTTCCTCAGAGTCGGACTCACAAACTTTTTCTTAAAATGAGTCTTTAAAGCAATGCCATTATCCTTAGCCTTAATGGTTTTGGGAAACATGTCAATCTCATAGGTTTGAAGATCTCTTACAAGTTCTTCCAACTTAAGTGATTTCAAATTTCCCAAGGAGTTCAAAACAGTGACTTTAGGAATAAATCATTTTGGGAGAGATCTCAAAATCTTTTTAACGACACGCGTGTTATCAATCACCTCACCCAAATTAAAACAAGTGTTAACAATGTCCGACAAACGTGCATAAAACTCATCAAAGCATTCAGACTCAGACATGGTATTAGTCTCAAATTGGGTGGCCAGATTTTATAATTTAGAGTCTTTGACCGCGTTCGTACCCTCATGTGTCAGTTTCAAAACATCCCAAGCCTCTTTAGACGTGGTGCACGTCATAATTCGGCAAAACTCATCCGGAGTGACAGCACCAGAAATAGCACTCAGACCACGGGAATTAAAATTGGACAATTTATAATCATCTTCAGTCCAGGCTGACACGGGTTTTAAAGTGGTGATGTTATTAACAGTGACCGTGGGAGGAGTCCAGCCATTTTCGCAAAGAAACCAAACAAGCTCGTCAATAGATTTTGAAATCGATTTCATACGAGCATTCTAGTAGGCATAATTAGACCCGTCAAAATTAGGCATCTGATTATATAAGTGCTCCATAAGAAAAAATGCGAATTTTCACAAAACTGATTTAAAAAAAAATCAATATCACACGATTTTGCGGAAAATAGGAATACACGATAAATTATCGTAACCTGCTCTGATACCAATTTGAAAACGTGAGACTGTGTGATAATTGATTAACTTCTCAAATTTCTAATTTAGCACACTTATTTAATTTCAACCCCTAATCATGCATCTAAAGTGCAAGTGTCAACCCATAAACAAATAAAACAAGCGACACAAAGTTAAGGAAAAATTCCCGTAGGGCAAAACCTTTTTATTTCTAGAACTTTGAATAATTTACAAGACCATTGACTTACATACAACCTGATAATCGGCCACATGTGTAACGCACGATGTCTTCGTCAAATCTTTAAAGTAACGGCTAAAAACAGTGTCGACTGGAATCTCCCGTAGGAACTCTAGGTGATCAGCAATGAAGAAGAGAGACGACTTCTCCACAAGGGCTGAACAAATACAAGGATGTGTTCTTGGGTTACAAAAAGATTCACAAAGGATTGGAAAAATTGTGTGAATCAAAACATGAGTCTTGGGACTCACAAAGATGAAGACTTAGAGTATTTAGGACTCTGAAAATCGTCTTGAAAAGTCTTGGAAAACAACTCCCCGAAGTTGGTTTAAATAAGGAAATTTGGGCCTGAAAAATCTCTGCACGATCTGCTCGAATTTATCCCAGGCAAATCGATCCGGTATGGATGCGGATCGATCCGAGGTCGGACCAGTTCGTTTTCTCAAGGAGCTTCTTCGGTTCGCATTTGATCCGGGGTATATTAGTTTCTAAACAAAATGGATCGGTCCAAATTGAGGCGGATCGGTCCGAAGGGGCGAACCGGTTCTTTTTCCAAAAAGGGCGGATCGGTCCTGGGCATACCGGTTCCTTTTTAAAACATACGGACCGGTCCGGCTGTCTAGAAAATTAATTCCTTAATTTCTTTGATATTCGGACCCATTGATGACGATGCAAGCCTGAATATCTTCAATGGTGTAACGGCGTACAGCAAATAATTGATAATGGACAAAAATGTCCTTACAAATACTGCTTTCTTGACGAGATATGGGTCATATGAGTTTAGAGTGATGCCATTTGGACTCACAAATGCTCCAACCGTATTCATGGACTTGATGAACCGAGTGTTCAGAGAGTTCCTGGATCAGTTTGTCATCGTCTTCATAGATGATATCCTGATATATTCACATACTGAGGAAGAGCATGCTGAGCACTTAAGGCAGGTTCTTCAGACTCTACGAGAGCATCAGTTGTATGCTAAGTACGAGAAGTGTGGGTTCTAGTTACGGGAAGTGCAGTTCTTGGGACATGTTATTTCTGAACAAGGGATAGCGATTGACCCGAGCAAAGTGTCAACGGTGAGGGAGTGGGGAAATCCCACGACACCGACAGAAGTACGTAGTTTCTTGGGGTTAGCCGAATACTACAGGAGATTCATTCGGGGGTTCTCCAAGATAACGGGTCCATTGCCGAACCTGACTCGCAGGGGTACCATATGTTTAGTATGATACTTGTCAATTGGCTTTCGACGAGCTGAAAGATAAGCTTACTTCAGCATCGGTCCTTACTTTACCTAAGCCAGGCGTAGAGTATCTGGTTTACATCGATGCCTCTTTACGAGGACTCAGGGGAGTACTTCAGCAGGAGGAGAAGGCTATAGCTTTTGCCTCCCGCAAGCTTAAGCCGCACGAGAAGAATTACCCCACACACGACCTAGAGTTAGCAGCGGTCGTCTTTGCATTGAGGATATGGAGACACTATTTATTGGGGGAGAAATTTCTCTTATTCACAGACCACAAGTCACTGTAGTACCTGTTCACTCAGCGAGAGCTGAATATGCATCAACGCAGGTGGTTAGAGTTTCTGAAGGACTATTTGTTCGACATACAGTGCCATCCGGGGAAGGCCAACGTAGTTGCTAATGCGTTGAGCCGTAGACCGGTAGACGATATAGCGGACATCTGGAAAGTAAAGTGGAAAAAGTTGGGCCACCAGGACGCAGTATCCCGTTCCTTCATATCTGTCATGAAAGTGACACTCGAGATTATAACGAGGATAATACACGCACAAACAGCAGACCCATTTTGCCAGGAGCAGATTGTACGACTTTTAGCTAAGGGTGCTGAGTCCTATTCTGTTCGTTCTGATGGAGGTTTGAGGTTTAATGGGAGATTAGTGGTCCCAGAAGGAGCAGACTTACGTCATGCAATGATGACCCAGTCTCACGGGTCCCGATTTGCGGTGCATCATGGGGGAGATAAGATGTACCAGGATATGAGGCGGTAATATTGGTGGAGTGGGATGCAAAAGGACATTGCTGAGTTCATATCCAAGTGTTCTACCTACCAGCTGGTAAAGGTCAACCACCAGAAACCGTCAGGGTTGCTTCAGCCATTGGAAATACCCGCGTGGAAGTGGGAGAGTATTTCCATGGATTTTATTACTGGGTTGCCTACATCACAGCGGGGCCACGACTCCATCTGGATGATTGTGGATCATTTGACCAAGGTGGCCTATTTTCTGCCAGTGAGGACAGACTATACCACGGGTCAGTATGCTCAGTTTTTCATTATTGAGATTGTCAGATTACATGGGGTTCCCCTGAATATTGTGTCAGATAGAGACAAGATTTTTGTGTCGCGTTTCTTAGGGAGCTTTCAGGAGGTCATGGGTATAGAATTGAGGTTCAGTTCAACTTATCACCCACAAACAGATGGACAGACAGAGCGTACCAATCAGATGTTGGAGGATATGCTACGTATGTGTGTCCTTGATTTTGGAGGAGGTTGGGAGCCACATCTGCCACTGGTAGAGTTTGCTTATAATAACTCTTATCCGTTTACGATTAGCATGGCTCCATTTGAGGCATTGTATGGCAGGCCTTGTCGTTCCCCAACTTGTTGGCTAGAGGTGGGGGATAACAAGTTGCTCGGGCCAGAGGCGATTTAGGAAACCTCCGCTAGGATTGAGATTATCAGGAGTCGCATTCGGGTAGCCCAGGACAGGCAGAAAGCTACGCCGATGCAAAACGGTTCTTCTGAGAATTTAATGTGGGGGACTAAGTATTACTACGTGTGTCTCCTATGAAAGGAGTGATGAGATTCGGTAAGAAAGGGAAATTGGCCCCGAGGTACATGGGACCATTTTCCATTATCGAGAGGATTGGGCCGGTAGCATACAGATTGGGACTGCCTGAGCACTTACATCGCATTCACGATGTATTCCACATCTCGTCACTGAGCTGATACCTTCGAGATGACATGGCCCATAACTATATCGCGATTGAGGAGATTGACTTACAGCCCGACAGCTCTTACGAGGAGAGGCCAGTGGCTATCCTAGACCATAGCGAAAGGAGATTGAGGTAGAAGGTAGTCCCACTTGTCCAGATCCAGTGGGAGCATCATAATGTGGAGGAATACACTCGGGAGCGTGAGACGGACATGCGTGAGAAGTACCCAGAGTTATTCTTACCAGGTACACCTTATTTTTTGAATTTCGGGATGAAATTCCGTTATTAGGGGGAAGTATGTAATACCCCGTATTTTTATGACCTTTAATTTTGGAGATTTTTTAAATTTAATTAGAGATATTAAATTAATATTAATCTAGAAAATCATATAAATACTTACTAGCGTGATGAGAGATAGTAATTATTTTGTTATAAGTTACTTTATGGGTAAAGTAAGTGGTGTAATTATGATTAGTAAAATTATCATAAGACTCTAATTTGGTAATTTTGGAAATTTATCGGGACGCGCTTGTGTCGTGTCGGGATCAAATTCGAACTATAAAAAGTGAATATATTATAAGTCACCCGTATGGTCATTTTGAGTGCGTCAACGTATCCGGAAGGTCGAGATAGTCAAAATAATGTATCCGGGAGTTTAGTTTGGGTCTCAGCGTGTTTTTAGGCCTAATTAACACCCCAAGAGGGCGTTTTGGACATTTTACATTTTTGGACATGAAAACCCACGAAAATTCTAAGGGTATATCAGATGGTAGGAGTCATCTTCTAGGGTTAGAATCACCATAAACCAAAGACGGCCATTGGAGAGGAAGAGGAGAGGCTTTTCAAGGAGTTCTAGGCCAAGAACTCCACCGTTTGCACCGACGTCACCGCCAAACGTTGGATCGCGCAACGAGGATCACAACAACACCAATCTCTCCACAAATCTGAACCAAGAATTCTCAGGCAAGTATCTATCTTGCTCTATTTCAGTTAATGCTCCAATAATATTAGCCTAGGATTGATTAGGACTAGTTTTTGTGAAAGAAAAACCTATTTTGGAGACTTGAATTCGAATTATGTATGAGTGATAAATGTATTCTGGAAACCCAATCCACATGTAGAGATTGAACCACGAAATTACAGTAAATTAAGAGTATGAAATATGGTAAAAGAATGGGAAGAAACTAATTAAAGAAAATATTAGTGTTCTTGATATTTTTATGGATTATACCCCATTTAATTCGTTATTTATGATGAAAATCCGCATGCCCGACGTAGACTATCACTTATTTGGGGTTATAACACTTGTAGTATAAATGGTTGGGAGTTTGGTAGTCAAATATATTGTTTTGGATGATTTTGGAAGAAGAAACCCGTAACTGGAAATTCTGCAGATTCGTCATACCTGCTTGATCGATCGATCGAACTAAGAGCATCGATCGATCGAACGACCCCTGCTGTATAACCCATAATCCCCCTTTTTAATAGGTTGTTCCAACTTAAATGATTAGACATTCTTGGATATTAATGTTAGAACATTTTGGAATATAAAGAAGACCAGTAGGATTTTATAAAAATGGAACCTTTAATGTGGGACAAGATTAACATTTCACGGGGGTGTTTTACACATAAGGGACAATGGGAACACGTGCTAAAGGGTAAGACTCGTAAGGAAGTTACGTTGAAAAATAAATAAGTACCTACTGAAGTTACACTTGGAGAGATAGGAATCCACGAGTGTTACGTAGTAAGTTGGAATAATCCCATTAATAAGAATAAGAGACAAACCGTTAAACGTGATAACCTAATAATGAATAGTAAGGATAAATATCATAATTATGGGTCGTGAAAGTGTACCTAAATTTGATATGGGATAGTAGTATACATATATGACTGTGATTGTGCGTATACTATATACGTGTAAAAATCATGCACGCGCTACTTGCTATCCCCGAGGTTACCGCACTAGGACAGTCTTATCTCGATCGGACCTTTATGGGGGATATTGACTCGTACCCTAGAACATAGGAATCCTTAGTACAGGCTATCGGATCGATAGTCAGACAGTCCTAAGAGACGTGAGGGTATGTGCTGCCCTCTTAGTGACTTGGAACTATGTTTCGCCTCAATTTGTATGTGTTTTGTGTTAATACAGTTCGAGAGTGATTCCGAACTTGTATTTCCCTTAGTACGAGTGATACGGGGACTGGATAGCAGAGTATGCCTGCACCATAAATTTTATGTGGGGTGCCGTTAGAATATATATATTATATGAGTATTTAATATATATATTTAAACCTGAAATTTGGGAACTACCTACTGTGACTATGATAAGTAAGAAATGAATAATTATTTCAACTTGGGAATAAGTGTTTGAAAAGTATGACGCGTTATTGAGAAACATCATAATCAAAAGAGGCTTACGTGAGAACTTTGTTGTTGAATACAATTAACTTCCTGAACATTTGAAATTGTCGGCATGAAATCTTATGAGTAACTTAAGATAAATTAAACGGTTGGGAGTATTAGTGCGATAGGTGTGCACATTAGTAGAGTGGTGAGAATTTCTTAAGGGAGTGCCACACTAATATGATTGTTGCATTAGCCGTTAAGCATTTTAAATACTTGCTAAACTAATTTTAAACTGTTTTACAATCGGGATATGACCAGTTTCCTATTTTCTCTTCTCTCTTGTATATGTATATGTATATGTATATATTACAGGTGCCCAGTCACAGGGGCGTCTTGCATAGGTTGCTTTAGAAGGAACGCGTTGCAACTTAGGTGGGAGTTGCAGGCCTCTTGCTTAGACGATCTCCTTATTGATTCCACTTCTAGCTCTATTTTATCCAGTGGGCATGTGTCGCCCTTTCCTATTATTCAGTTGTTTTTATCAGAGATTGTGATGCGTTTATTTCCAGTACTTACATTTTGGAATGGTTATTGTCAGGATGTTTTTCCTTTAAAATTTAAAGTTGGAATTAATTAGTTGGATGTTTAATTGTTTGGATTAGATGTTCCAGTATAGTTGTTGTGTGATTCTTAAATTATGAATTATGTAAAGTTTTAAATGAAACTTGGAAATTGATGTTCTAAAAAAAAAGGTTTTTGTCACTTAGCTTAATTATTTAGGGTGTTTAATTGGAAAAGTTATTTTTGCGACAGTGATGCTAAGAATGAACCAATCGTTCACCTTGATTATAATTTAATAAAGGACTGATCACCCGGTATTTAATTAGGCGGGGTGTCACAGGGCCTTGTTATAGGAACCAGTGAGTTATAGCCCAACCATGATCCATTCGCAGAATTAACAAACGTAAACACTCTTGATCCCAAGGATTGAGAGAGAGAGAGAGAGAGAGAGAGAGAGAGCAAATATGGGAACTTATTAAAGAACTCATTAGCATTTGTGTTGAAAAGTCTCCCCTTGAAAAATAGTCCAAATCAAAGAAAACATTATATCCCCCCTAAAGAGGTATTAATTCAGTTATGGCGGGAAAATAAGGACGCCTTTATTTGGTGCCACTCGTATATGAATGTAGTGGATCCCGAGGTTATAAGTTCACCACATCGGTGTGAACCCCAATCATAATCTCGTAAGGAGAAAGTATATGTTCTTCAGCTTCAGAAAGAAACCAAGACACAAACAACGAGGTATGAAAGCTTCCAAGAGCCAAATTCATTCAAGAGGTCAAATATCCAAAATGGTTGTCCAATGTGTATCCATCTCTCTAGACTAATAAAAAGGGATGACGTGTGTGGATTTCACTGACCTCAATAAAAGTTTTCCCCAATGGTTGTTATCCCATGATTAAGATCAAAACTCTGGTCAACTCAACTGCATGGCACAACCTCATATCATTCATGGACGCATAGTCTCATTATAAATAAATTAAAATAGCACCTCAAAATAAAGAAAACCCGCTTTCATCACCGATAAAGGTACATAGTCACATAAAGTAACACCCTTAGATCTTAAAAATGTATGGGCTACGTATTAGAGGATTATAAATGAAATGTTTAAGAACATAACTATAACAACCATAAAAGTGTATGTTAATGACATGATTGTCAAGATTTTGGAAGAAAGAGATCATATTTCGACACCTCAGAGAAATCATTGTTGTCTCCAAACAAAACAAGATGAGCCTCAACCAGAAGAAGTGTGCATTCAGATCTCGAGGGGTGAGTTACTAGGGTTTATGGTAACTATAAGGGGCATTGAAACTAGCCCCCAAAAGATCAATATGTTGATAGAGGTTATTTCTCCCAGAATAGTGAATCCAATGTCTAGTAGGAGGCATTGAACTATTTCATCTCAAAAGCCTCTGATAAGTGTTTCCTATTCTTTAAGATTCTAAAGAAAAAGTCAGTGTACTACAAGTTCGGAGAAGATCTTAAAAAGTACTTGGACATTCCACTATTTCTCTCTGTAACCAACATGGGTGAATAATTATAACTCTACATAGTGATATCACTAAACACTGTAATATTATATCTCTTTAGAGAGGAATTTTTAATTTAATAATATAGTTTATAATGTTAGTAGAGCCCTATAAGAGATGAAAGAAGGTATCCCATGAGTGAAAATATAACTTTTTTCTAATCATATATTCGAGGCATTTGAGGCCTTACATCCAAGCCAACACCATCAATATGATGATAAATCAACCTCTGAGACAAACTATGGAAAGATCTGAGACCTCAGGAAGACTGATGGAATGGTATATGAAGATTGGAGAATTCAACGAAAGTACAAAATGTCTATTAAAGCCCAAACACTCACCCATGTCATTATTGACTTAATAATATGGACTAAGGATAAAAAGAACTGTAGATCTCATAGGAAAGAATTCAGGAGTCAAAGCAGTAACTACTCGCATATTTTGCCATTAAGGTTGAACACATCCTAATTTCAAGATATGTAGGTCATTAAAATTAAAATACCATTTTTAGTATATATTAAAAATATAATACATTTAAAACTTTTTCCAACGAGATATGAAATGAGATAATCCAACAATAAATAAGCCATTCACTATAACTAAATCCACCTCCATGATAAAACTTCAATATAATAAAACTCCAATAAGATGTCATCAATATAATATTTAAATGAAAATCATAAGCAACAAAGGAGTCTAAGGACCTATAAAATCCAAATATAATTGCCTTATAATAATTAAATGATTGAAAGGAAATCTATCTAAAACATAAATACTATTCTAGTTTCATTCTCGTTAATCCAAATCCTGAAGCTAGCAACAACCTAACCTGAATTGTTAGTCAATAACAATGGGTTAGGACCCACTGCAAGAATATCAGCTACATTCCCCAAATAGGGTTAGATAAACTCAATCATAAGAAATATATGAGATAAATATCATGATAAAATATTTTAATAATGATAAGCAATTTAAATAGAGATACAAATAAAGTAAAATATCCATGTATCCAACTTCCATGTCCTTCAACATTTATTATTTTCTCATTACTATTTATCTAAATGCTACACCACTATAGCCAGACAGTCTCCTAAACGATCCTTCATATACCATGGTGAGCCACTCATATCATCTCAACAATATCTACTACATTATAATAGATAAATAGTCCATAGTGTCACCCCACACATACTGTGATGTATCTCCACAACTAATCTTGTCACTGTAATCGGATTCATCTAGGTCCCAAACATACTATGGTTAGGTCCTGAACATACTATAGTATCCAGAAAACCCTAGACATCACATATACCGTAACGCACATATAAAGTCATTATAATAGCCGATTTTCCTTGGAATGCACATATTATCATAGCTAGACAACACTAAACATTGTACATACCAGACACCCATATAAATTATGTTATGGTATCCACATAATATAGGTCCTTCAAATACAATGTATCCAGTTAATGTACAACCCACACATATAATGACGCCACAAATCCATGAATCTATAATACTTGTTCTCATTTGAGGTGTTAATCATATTTTCATCAATTATTACTTTCCCCAAATAATACTCAGGAGATCCGCAAAACCACACGTATCTTCTACTCCCATACCTATAACATAACTAACCAGAAAAGTAACCACTCTCTACTCCCATACTTAGTAAACAATAATTACATATAATTTAATTACAAGTATAATCTAACGTATGTAGCCCCATAATCGCCACAATGTTTAATTTTAACATATGCAAATTTAAAAAATATTTAAATCTCTTAAGGCAAAGTCATCTTCCATCTTCCATATATAGCCAATCTCGATTACACGTAAATTATATCAATTTCAGCATATGATTTACAAGTTCAACATAATGTCTTAGACAAGTTGTCAAATTCTATTATTTAAATTCGAGGTGGTTTTAACCAAATTAAAGCATCTAACAATTTATACATGCGATTTTAAAATTCTAGATAGCATATACCAAGGTTCTAACCATTTTCCATCATTATTTTATTTCATAAGTCTTAGGGTCCATTTGATAGAAACATTTGCCATGGCAAATAAGGAATCTTTCTCATTTTCCAACTTTTAGTTGCATTTGATACCACTTATTTTGCCCTGGAAAATAATTACAACTTACACTACGGTACTAACACATAAAGCATAAAAAACTGATTTTCCATGGAATTGAATTCTTTGGGGGTCCCCAAAGAATTGAATTCCGGGAAACCAATGACTTGGAAATGAATTCCACCCTCTTTTATTAAATAGGGTGTTAGTGTATTTTCAAGATTCATAAAAAATTAACATATAATCTAATCAAATTCAAAATTAAAATAACCCCATCATCCTACGACATGCAAGATTTGAAGTATTGAATCCATCCCATAAAGATCATGAAAATATATTAAATTAGCTTTTCACTTTATGAAACATTTAAGTCAAATAGGACTTAAAAGAAATATAGATATATTCTTGCCTTTTAAGAGTATTTTGAAAATCTGATTGAGAAACCTGTTCCTTCTCTAAAAAGCTTCAAAAGTTGTTATTTGATCATTTTCAAAATCCAAGTGCAAAGCTATTTAATGAGTTCTAATGCAGGTTTGAGGGTTTAGAGATGAAGAAGAAAGGATTATGTGAGTTGCTGTTTGAGAAATTGTGTATAAAGTGCGAATAAACTCGTCAAAACCTCCAATTTGTAATAAAACACAAGGTTATCCCACGACCCTAGCCACGGTAGACTGCGAGCCAAAAGGTCGCAATCGCAGCCGTAAATACCCACTATCACAGGCCTTATCTCATGATAGTGGCTCCCATTACCATGGTCACGATTAGCATAATGGTCAACCTCACTCTCCCTCTGTATTTTTATAATTTTAATTAATTTACAATAAAATATCCATCTCATTTACAACTCAAAATAAGATAGTAAATCTAAACGTGATTGATTTTCTAAATATCCTATCTTGGAGACTAAGCATGTACAAAAGGAATACAATTCCCTTAGTGCTTCACCTAAACCCCAAATTACCAATTAATTAAAAAATATAGTTTTATTCATTTATTTACCAAAAATACCAAATCTATTTAAATTAGATATTTTCTCTTATAATTAAAGTTCCAACTTCAAACCTTATTTTAATTAATTAATCCAAGTTTTTTAAAATTGTGGGGTATTACAAAGCTCCCCCTCAACCAAACTATAGACCCAACTATTCCAAAATGGATTCTATATGTGGCTAAATCCTCCAATAGCCCTTACAGCGTAGCACGACTCTATCTCATGGCCTCAAAAGGAAGCACAATTTCACTCGCTTTACATTTTAAATTTAAATATTCTGAAAATGCAACATAGTATACATCCATGGTAGTAAGTTTAGGCTTGAAAATACATTTGAAGGCACGGGAGGTGGTGAAGAACAATGACTTTAAACTGGTGGTAAATTTAATCATCGAATTATATGGAGCCAAAGGGGATCACATGGCTAGTTTCACTGAACTAGTTAAGGGGATTATCCTTAATATCCCCAATTTCATCATTAAACGGTTTCCTTGAGCAGAAAACTCAGTCACATACTACCTAACATGGGTAGCCTCCATAGATGAAATTGGCCCAGAAGTCCACGTGGTCACCCCGGACTATCCCAGCATTGCTAAGATTCAAGTTAACATAATTCCCACAAAATGCCCCCTGATTGGACTAAAAATGATGAGCTTTATCTACTTCACTTTATTTCAATTTTTTTAAGAGTCCCAAGGATTTGATAGTTATTTGTTGAGATAATCTAATGTTAAGGCACAAGACTAATAGTCCCATTTGGTACGTTGGGCGCCAATTTATTTTTTCTTTATGAAATTTTCCTAAATATCAGTTTGTATAGATATCACTACACTATTTGGGCCTTTATTTCACGGTCAAGGGCATTTACAAAAGAAAGCTATCATAGTCAATGACCATGACAATTATGGGGGTGACAACGCCCTATGTCCAGTCATTGATTGTGACAACTACCCTTTAGCACGGTCCTTTTTTTACTGAATAAATCACTAATAAATGGGGGTGACCAAGACTTGTCACATTCCTTAACCGTGACAACCAGTAGAACATGAAAAAAAATATATTGGAAAGTAGTTATTGTCCAGCAGTAAACCTGTTTCACATTAGTTCTGTTTTGGTTCAAACTAACATCAACATAATCAATAATATAATACTACATAACAATGAAATCAATACCAAAATACACCAATTACATATATCAAATCAATGTTTCAAGTTAATTCTTGCAAATTTCAAATACACCAATTCATACAAAAACTTAATAAGGATTGAGGAGAAAAGTCGGCCAAACGATGTACGCCCCCAAAGTGTTATTAATATATCGGACACCGACTTGTTGGTGAAACTACCTCGTACTCTTTTGCCACCATAATCTCACTAACCCAGCCCCAAGACTCAAAATCTTGTATTGTATGGTCGCACGCCATTGTACTAGGAGTGATGCTCACGTCCTTCACTCCCTTGGCAATTGGGTCGCCTCCACGCATATTAAGGATATAAACTCTCTCCCTAGTTGGCTTAAATAAAATTGGGATAGTTGATTTAAGGCAGAGTACATATCGTATGGGGATGTTGAGTCAGCCGGAGTCGGTGAGGGCGGTGGAGTAGTGCTTCCCTTACCTGCCTTCTCCTTGCCCTTTCCTTTATCATTCACCTTCCCCTTCCCTTTAATCTTGACTACGCGTTTGACCCATTTGAACATGTGGTTCATTTTTTGTTGAAAACTTTCCCATTTTGGAGTCCGTATCTAATTTTTACGTGTCAAACTTAAAGGACAATTCACTGTTACTACAAGCTATGCCCATCAACTTTGACTTTCCTATCCTAAAGCTGACACCCTGAGTATGACCTCTTCAATCGTGGCCCAACACTTGACTCAGTTCATCCGTATTTAAAGGTGCCTTATCGACATCACTCTAGGTGTTGTGCACTGCCTTTAGCCTATACCGAATTAATATAAAAACACGTTATTAACTTTGAAAAAGAATATTAATAAACATGATGAAATTAACAATATAATTTAAATTATAACTTACGATAGTCTCGATGACCTGTAGATTAGTAGGCACGCCCTTCTTCGTCCGATTATTTAGATACTGCTTTTCCCCTGGGCTACTCCTAGACTCCTATAAAATGAGACCAAATTAAAGAAAAGTGTGATCAAACTAAGGAAATTTACTTACCACTAAAAAAATGTAATATAAATAAATGTACTTACCATCTTATGATCCACCTCCACGTAAGATGTTCGTCCGGAGTAGTACATATACAACTTTTTTGACTAGTTTATTGTGCCTGAGCTACGGGAAGACAATTATCTCGCGGACGTCTCGTTATCCACAAATATTTGTCAATTTACCAACGTGATTGGCTCCTTATACCGGAAAGTGTCCCTATACGCAAGAATGGATTCTCTATCCTTCTCGAAATGATGAGCATGCAGGTTCTTCTTCTACGTCTGCCTACACCCATCAATACACTATCCCATGCTTCCGGGCGTAAGTTGAATTCTTGTTGTCCAACAAATATATAATATAACAAATTTAGTGAATTAATATAAAAATACACAATAATAAAATTTTATATGAAAGTCAAATATTTAATATAAATATTGGTTTTTTCCATATCTCTAAGGCCCCCAAATGACCCTTTTCAGCATGGGCTTATTGCTAGAAGATCCCTCGTCAGTCCCTTTTTTTCTCGGGGTCTGATGGTCTGATGAAGTCATATTTTGCATAATATATAACATAAATCATATAGAATACTCAAGTTCATGATATAAAAATTTAAATGACACAAAACTATTCACCCACTTATTTTTATTAGTGAATCAATGAAAATAATCAATTGGGATATAAGAATCAAATGTAAATATTCATACGGATGTTTTGATATAACAACCAACATAATAACTAACGAATAATAAATTATGATATTATTTCAAACTATTTATTATAAATTATAAATTGGAATCCTCAATACATTTTACAACCCAAATAACTCTACTCATGTAAAGTATCTAGAAATTATTTTAAATTCGACTTATCATCCAAAATGGATTGATATTCGGTAGGGTTATCCAGGTCATCTATAATACTGGTTAGATACTTTGTGCATGTAAGACGAGTAATCATGGTTCGTTGTTGATTTACTCCAAGTAAAACACTTGCTTGAGCTTTTCATGTGCACAAAAATGGCTCATCATTCATATGCTCCTTGCTCTCTATCTTGGACAAGTCTAACAGTATCAAATTGGTACCCGAATCAACTTTATAAGAATTTTTCTCCTCAACTCTTACCCAACCATAGTAAAACACAACCTCTTTGAACTACGTATAGCCTAATTCAAAAATATTTTGAATTATACCATAATAAATCATTTCTGCTTCAAGGAGATTTTTATCTTTAACACTCACCCTGAAATACATAAGAGCCTTATATAAAATCATATTGTTTTGTAATTACATAGAAGAGAATACAAAACCATTCATTCGATACTTCTTATACTCGTCTACCATGAAATTGGGTCCAGTGGTGAGACGAGCAATCCTTGATGTGGCATCACCATTCTTCAACAACTGAAATTATGGATTACATAAGTTAATGTGATAAGTTTTATATCTTGCAATTATTTATCATTTACTAAGGTATGTTTAACCTTATAATTACCTCTTGTGACACCTAAAGTCTAAATTTACCATCTAAATGTGAAATTGTCCTTTGATTTTTGTTGTGACCAAATGCATTATTTTTTTTACATTGAATGGAAAAATTTATCAAGAAGGTGAACACGTATATAAGATAATAACACGAAGTAAAATTATAACATGAACTTACTTTATTCATTTGTCGAAATCGTCATCGGTTTCAAACATATAATGAGTCACTTGCTCATATTGTAAACTTGTCAGTTTAACTCATTTTTTCATAACTTGACCGCCCTCATCAGTGAACTCATCTCCATCATCTACAATGATAGTGTCGATCATATATTCCTTAGTGAACATGAATGTCGCCACATTAATGTATTCCTTCATAGTGGATCCTTCAATGTACCTCGTATTCTTAACTTACTCTTTAAAAACTTTCATAAACCTTTCAAGAGGGTACATCCATCGATATGTTACTTGGCCGCAAAGAAGTTCTTCATCCCAAAAGTGAACCAACAAGTGAATACTTATGTTGAAAAATGTCGGGAGAGTACTTCTTTATCACACAAGTTGCCTCAGCTAGAGTTGTTTTTGCAACTTTGATGTGCTTTCAGTTGACTATTTTTATGGAAAAAAGTGTGAAGCAAAGGTCAATCTGTATTATAGTTCTCTGCAAATACTTATGCTTGAGAAACAGCGCTTAAACACCAAAGGGACTAGTTGCATGATCACATGCCAATCGTGAGACTTACACTTTTGTAGATCATGAATAGCTTATCTCACAATCCTCTACCAATTTAATGAAAAATTCGAGGGAACTTTTAAATTATGCAGTGTGTCTAACAACATATTTATTTCTTCACTCGTTAAAGTATATGCCATCGGGGGGGATTATATTCCTTGTGTTACTGTCTTATTTCAACCATAATTTCAATCTAACTTTCGACACATTAAGATCACGTGGTGCATTTTCTCTATCTTTCGAATGCCTTCCACCTAGGCATGTTTTTACGACATGTTCGATGATTTTCTTCTTAGCATGTATGATATCTAATACATGGTGCACGGGGTTACCCTTCCAATACGATAAGTCAAATAATATTGACCTCCTAGACCATGCCTCCTTTTCTAGAATTCATTCTCAACGGGGGTCTTTTTATGCTTGACATTATTGAATTAAGGATTCTTCCCCGACACATTATCTACGCATTTGGAAGTCTTTCTTTTAATTTTCGAACATGAAAGCTTTCTCGAAGGTATCCTATGTACAACCCCACCCGATAAAAAATTAGAGCCTTATCAAATATAAACCTCTGATCGGGAGGTAAGAATCTCTTATGGGAATTATATATAATTTTGCCACTATCCTAAGATGTTGAGATCCAGTTTCCTCTATACAAATGGAACACCCAAAGTAACTGTGAACATTACAACTCAATAAATTCCCATAAACTAGGAAATCATGAATTTCACGGATCAACATATCTTTTAACATGAGCTCTTCCTGTTTGATAGAGTAAAATGCTTTCAATCCCTCTACCCAAAAATCATTCAATTCTTCTACCAACGGTGCCAAGTAGACTTCGTCACTTAGCTCCTTTGGCCCAGGTATCAACATAAATTTTTTTGATCTCATGCATAACAAAGGAGGGGGAATTAGGAGTGTCAATATCACCTACCATACACTTTGAATAGTGCTTAGAGTGACATATGGATTGAAACCATATGTTGATATTGCCAAATGAATATTACATTGTTCATTGGCAAAATCTGGGTAATTAAAATTTATGCTTTTCCAAATGGTTACACATGAGATTATTTACTGCTTTGTCCTAGCGTGTCAATTCATTGCCTCCGCTATTCATAGTATAATGAAGACTCTCTTCAACCTGGGACCAATGGAGAAATATTTCAATAATTTTTAGTCACTTTTGAAAGTGCACATCTCTTATCATTAGAATTATGCTTTGGCACATATTTAAGTTCCTCGCATAGGAGACAATAATCAATATTTTCATACTCCTTTACTTACAATATACGACCATGCTTGTAAGCATGAGTTGATTTGTACTTCATTTGCAAAACTTTTAATTGTTCTTCATACTCGAATAATTATTTGGAAGTAAATTTTCTTTAGGGAGAAAACCTTTCACCCAATTCAAAATTTCAGTCACGCTATTGCCAAACAAACCAAAACGACTCTTCAAACCATGAAAACTAAACATGGCATGCAAAGTAGTTTGATATTTGTCTCAATGAGGGTACAAAAGTTAGGTCAATTTAAATTTCAAACCTTAGTAGTCATCATCAAGGTTTATTACCAACACTGTTATGAGCACTAGAACCTCCACTATAAGATTCACTCTCTTCCTTACCAGAATTCTCATTGTCTTCCACCGCATGAAATCCGTAAGCGATGCCTATTAGATCATCTAACATATTATATTCTATGGGGGGATCCCTTTATCCTTTCATTATTATCCTACTTGAAAGTTGTAGTCGATGTTGTTCGGGGACTAAGGGACAATATTTTTTCCCGTGAAAATTCCACACCCGGTAATCTTCTTGCATACCTCATCTAAGCATATATAATTAAAATGTTTTCACTCAAAAAAATTTCCATTTCTACAATGTGTGCAAGGATAGGATAACTCTTCATCACTGAGACACCTCTTTGCAAATTTTACGAACTTGTTAGAAACGCTACAGTACACATCCCCGAGCCTTTTATCTTACCCCTCCATTCTTTTCATAAAAAATGACCCATAACAACTTGTAGGGAGCGTTACTACCATGTGTGAATAAAAGGGGTGTTCTACGAGTTAGTTTGTCCCCGCGGGTAGTTGAACCCTTAGTTAACTCAGATACATACGCAATCTAATTAATAACCTATCATGTTTATATAACAATATTGAAATATTATCGTGTTGAAATTTTAAGCCGCATATACATACTAAATTGGTTTTAATTATACTTTATAACCGAATCGAATCTAATTTTCAAAACCTAGGCTTAAACCTTAAGACACGTATACATACCAAATTGGTTTTACTTATACTTTATAACCTAATCGAATCCAATTTTCAAAACCTAGGTTGAAGCCCTAAGCCGCATATATATATATACCAAAATGGAAATTATGGTAGAATGTTCATTGTGTTCTTGATTACATTTTTAAAATAAACCTACAAATTATTTTTAAATAAATCCACAAATTATTCACATTATACATACGAAATCTCAAAATCCTTCACATTTTAAATAAATCCACAAACTAAGTTTTTAAAATGAAATGATTACATTTACAATAAATAAACACATATATTCAACCCCAAACAAGTGTCAGAGTCAAATTGTTCTAACCTAGATATTGCACAAATTATTTTCTAACAATATCAAGCTATACATGTAAATACAATTATTTTACAATAAATAAATTCATGTATTCAACAACTACAACTATATATATATAAACCACTCCATATATATACCTACAAAAAACCTAAAAATAGTGGTAAAAATGTGTAAATCATACCCAAATTGAGTTTATTACATGTATATATAAATCACAGCTTTGGTAGAAAAAATTTATGGATTTTTGACCTAGAAGAGAGAGGCAACCGAGTTGATTAGAAAGAGCAAGGAAAATGTGTGTCTTTTTTTTAAGGGGGGGGGGGGGGGGGGGTTAGGGATTAAATACCACATTTTTGTCACGGTCTTATCCTGGTGATTGACTGTGATAACGTGCACACATTTTTTTAATGGTCAAGTACTATGACAACACCTCGTCGAAAAAAGTGACATTTTTTCTCTTTTAGGGTAGTGATATGCATTATACGCATGTGCCCCATAGGTATAGATTGTCTTATCCCATTGCTAAAATATACTCCGAGTCTCGGCTAAGTATTGTTCAAACCATTCAAACGGACATCATTAAAGACACGTATTATTTTCATACCACTCTTAGGAAGGTAAATGGACTTAAATACCCTTTAGGCACGTTTTATCACACAAGTTATATGATTCATAAAGTTTTTTTTTTGTGTGAGTGCATGCTTTCATATAGCTTCCTTGATGTAGTACATATATAAAATGCAATAAACCTATTTTGGAAACTCTACATAGTATTATATATATATATTGAGTTATATTTTAATTTGTGTCAAAACTAATTCAAAAGGATCTCGTGGCTTGTTATTGTGCGCGTTTTTCTTCAGCATCACCGCAACAAAGATTTTCTTCGATGCAACGATGATTCTCCATTGGTCACTCATTCTTCCCGGTCGTTTCTTGAGTCTTGCTCGGTCTGCTTCGCCGAGGGATCACTGAAGCAAAAAAATCTATCACCGCGATGATGGCACTAATGAAGGTGTTAGTCTGGCGTAACATCTTGCTTTTTGAACTAGATTGTGCACATCTTCCTTGGTACTCATGCAACACTAAAGATCCTACTATATCTTTTTTACTTTTTACACATTATTAATTCAATTTAAGCCTACAACTTTCCTACTCATCCCCTCAAGCTTCTCTTGCAAGCTTGAGTGTATACATATGTGGGTTTATGCTTTGTTTTACAAGTGCGTGAGAAAAATATATTTTTTAATTTCTTTGTGAGGCAAAAAAAGAACTTACGCAGCTCGTCCCGGAGGTCAACCCCCCAGATCAGATGACTTTAGGAAGGCAGGGGCTATTAATTCTTCCAACTTAGGCAGAACCTCGCCCTTCCCTTGTCACCTCAGGAAGTTAACTCTCTCCCTATTGAAATTGCTGAGACTTGGGTCCAACTTGGCAAACATGGAAGGGTTGGCCCAAGTAAGGGAAACCCTTGGCTCGTCTTTAGCACTCTCATCGTCGGTTGTAAAATCCTAGGCCCAGAGATGAAAAAAAACCTCAACTTTCAATCGTGATTGGTAGTTTGGTTGACTTGGATGATTTTCTTATCGGGCTTCCTTGCCACCAAATGGAACTAATCGGGCTGGACTTTTATCAACGAGACGTTATAACAAACCTTAAAGATTCTAACTGAAGGATCAACCTCGTACTTTAACATCTAGAGGGAGATAAATTTGAGTATGATCCTCCATGAGTTTGGAGCCCACCGGGCATAAGCAAGCCCCATATTGGCTAAGATAGCTCAGACAAAGGGATAGAAAGGGAGGCAAAATCCAACCCTTAACATTTGGTCGTAGACAATGATTTCACCTCTCGTCCTTATTTGGGTATCTCATAGAGACATTCGACTTGATACCATACAGGGGCCTTCAGAAAAAAAGACTTTCGAACGGTGGACGGCAGGAACTTTAGCGATCGGAGCTCCACTTGGGAATATCTAACGAAACTCTCCCTCGATCATGGTTGATAAGGGAATGATCATGAGGGAAGTTAAAATATTCACACTAGGCTCCTCATAAGATTGTGAGGAGGAAGATTGATGGCCATGTGATGACTCAACTACATCACTCAATAGTAAGAGATGAGGGGACTCAAGGAGCCTCCTGAAAAGAATCAACTCGTGAGGCAGGCCGAGCAAATGAGGGACTATATCCTTCATAGGATGAGGACGAGCTCATATACATCTCATCCCCACTGACTTCAACTATTAGTGGGGGAATGATAGCTAAGGGGATTGGAAAGATTGGACGTGTAAAGTCAACTCCATTTTTTCTCTTTACCTTAACCTCGGTTTTAATCCTACGTATCTCTATGAAGAATCTCTCTCTAAGGGTTGGGTGTTGGTCAGCTAATTCATACAAGGTTTTTAACATCCAAACAGTTTCAAGTTTGACTAGATTTGAATAAAAGATAAAAAGGTGAAAACTTAATCGTTTTAATGAAGAACACCAAGAACAACTTGAAATAGCTCACTGAAGAAGACAATCGAACTTGAACTGGTGGCTCTCACACTAGACATGGAAGGCAAAGGACGGTCCAGAAAAACCACAAACTCCTACCTAACCACTAAAACACCTCTAAAAGACCATTAAAATGGCCCTAAAACAACAAAGAAGACCTTTAAACAACCACAAACAGTGGTTGAAAAATGTAAGGTTTGCTGGAGAAAAACCAAAACAAGAATCTATTAACAAAATGGAAATCGAAGCCAAAAGATTTGAAAATAAGGTTACTTGGGTGAAGAAGAAAGCTTGGGTCGAAGAGAAATGGTGAAAATGCACCTAAAATGGACTAAAATAAGGAGAGTGAGAGTGGGAATATGCAGTTGAAGACGTTAGCTTGAGCGAGAATGGTTTTTGGAGAAGTAAGAGAAATAGTTTTATTTTTTAGCTTTTAAACCAAGTAATCATTGCGCATGGTAAATAAGGAGCCAAATCATAACTTGGCACAACTTACTAGGGCATAACTTACTAGGCCTACTGCCACATGTCTTGGCAAGCACACCAACCCACACATCTAATAAGAGCACTCCGCCCGGGGACATTGAAATGACAACTGTATACACAATAAAACAAGTTCACGACTTGAACATCCTCAGAAGACGAAAGAGACACGTTGGGGTTCAGCCAACTATACCCTTCAGCCTTCCACTCATATTGACGACGAAGAGCTATGGGTGATTGATACACCCAAGTATGACCTCGTCATAAGCTGGGACCCACTCGGCCAAGGCCGATCTTAGCTAACCATCAAGTTAAACATACAATAACTCGACTAAAATTCCACCACAAGGGGCCTCATCCTCGATCATAACTCAGTCACATGACATCATTAGTGATATCGATTCCCTTCCATATTTCCTTAGCACTGGCCATAATATGAAGGCTGAAGATCCTATGCAGACTTAATCAACTCATCACATCAACGACCATTCCATTGAAGATTGACTTGATGACTCGGCTCTGCCTGGATCAATGTGGCTAACACTTGATACCCGACAGAGTATACGTGGGCTCTAGGTGTCACCACCCCACGTGGGCAAACCATTATAACAAGATCTCAGGAGCACGTGAGGGAATATTGCATCATCATTACATATTTGTGCCAGGGACAGATGTCCACACCTTATTGGAAACTTCACCATGCACATATTTTTTACATGCTTGGGGGTACAATACGCACCCCAAATACTATATATACCCATATTCTTCCTAGTGGAAGGGATCTAAAAATTATAAACCCTAGCCAAACTCTGTCTAATTTACAGTAGAGAGATATAGATTTTGAGTGTTATATAACTAAGGCCATTAGAGCCTTATATCCATAGTGAAAACTTCACATTCCTGCATAATGGAGTAGGCTGAAAAGCTGAAACACTTACATACTAGTGTTCTTCCTATTCTCCTCACCTCATTCTCTTATTTTCATATTTGTTCAGTTATATATCTTCATTATTGTGTTGTATTTGAGCTTGAGCTGCATATACAAATTTAAATGGTGATTTCTTAGCATCATCAACAATGTTCTTCTTTTTCTCAAAATGCAATTTGTGTATACCATATATGTGGAGTGAAATAGCGGATAAAAAAAATTGTCACACCTACATCATGGAGAAGAAGGGGACGAGTCATTCTATAGAGTATAAATAAAAAATGAAAGAGATATAATCTAAAAAGTAGTCGAAATGTGAGCAGCACACCGGATAATAAAACGTTGATAAGGTTGAGAAAATAAAAACTAGTAAGTGAAAAACTAAGTAATAGCACTAAAGTCGCAAGTTTGCATTGATAGGACTTGAACCTTTTATGAAGCTTGAATTTTGACTTTAGTGGTGAACTACACTAATTTTAGTGGTGGTTTAATGGTGGTAAAGTGGGTAAGAAATTTGACGTATGTGATGATGTAATGGAATATAGGAAGAATGTTTTGAAAGTGATATGTAAAAGTTTACGAACTAATTTCAAGGAAATGGGGTATTGTGATTTCGAAAATAAGGTTCTTGACAATCACATCATGGCTTTCTTAAATAGTAAATTTTTAGGGTTGGGGGTCCTCCCGATTGGCATAGGCTTAGGTCTGCCTATCAGTATACACCCTAACTTATAGGATAAGTAAATTACCCCTATGTCGATATGCAGAGGGCCACGAGTGCCTATAGGCAGTCCGAAATGGACCTTTTAAAAAAACAAGTATAAAATGCAAAACATAAGTTTGATTTGCGTACGATCATGATCGTTGGAAAGACGATCAGAGATCTACAAAAATGCATTAAGAAAATATCGGGTTCAGGAGTTGAAAGTCAAATGGAGCTCAGAAGTGACTAGTGACGTCTTGATTAGGGTTTTAAGTAAAAAGACAAGAAAACGCGAACCTTATGGTAAGTTTATGCATGGTATGGACCGCTGGAAATGGTATTTAGAGCCCTATGAAAGTGAATTGATCCACTCTAAATTTTGAGAGTTGATCGAAGTCAAAAGATCTCGAAAGTGTTCGGTGGCCTCTCATTTAGGGTTTAAGAGTAAAAAGTGAGAACGCTAGCGTGCCCTAGGGAACCTTAAGGTAAATTTGTGCATGGTATGGACCACTGGAAATGGTATTTAGAGCCCTATGAAAGTGAATTGATCCACTCTAAATTTTGAGAGTTGATCGAAGTCAAAAGAGCTCGGAAGTGTTCGGTGGCCTCTCATATAGGGTTTAAGAGTAAAAAGTGGGAACGCTAGCGTGCCCTAGGATTTGTATGAAAAACATCACCAATTTTTAATTTTCATAATTTTAATAAACTTGTATCGATTTTAAAACCACAAGTGTTGTGTGAAATAATTTTTCCACTTTTAGTCTTGACCTAAGCATGCATGTAGGTGAGTATAAACAAGAATAAAATAAGCAAACCACAACATGACGATGTACGAGGAAAACCGTCAATGGGAAAAACCTCGGACGACTCAACCACAAAAGTCCACTATGATATAGGCTATTTATAAGAACAACTTAGACTTACTCACAGACTCGATGCCTTCAAGCCTCAATGCGTTTCCTCATACCTTGTAACCTTTTTCACATCCACTGTTAGACGCCTTCTAACAGCCACACAAATCAATCGTGTTCCTATGTCAAGGTATCCCACTGATATTACTTATCTCATGATCAGTTCAACCGCTGCTCAACATAAACACGACCTCTACCTCTTGAAATGCTCACAATATGAAGAGGAAAAAATTATGTTGTGACATAAAAGAGATCTCAAACAACATATAGATGTAGTATTCTTGGATCTCAAGATTAGGTGTAAACTAGGGTTTGAGAGGCACATGATTTAACTTGGAAAATCATTTTTACAAACCCCCTTAGAAAATTGATGCTAGACCCGAGTATTTATAGAAAACACAAATTTTGAGGTGGCACATTTTTTTGAGGCAACTCGTTCTAAAGAAAACACTATCCCATTCGAAATAATAAAAACCGCATTCCAACGAACCAGATTCGAATGAGCTTCGAGCGATATTTCTCTGATTAACATAAATATGTTGTTTGGAGGTCGTTCTAACGACATTCACATCTCGTTCGAACGAATAGCGTACACTCGTTTGAATGAACTAAAACCAAAAATTATTTTTTAAAAAAAAACATTTGACAAAAAAGCCTCAAATAACTTTTATAAAACAACCCCCATAGCTAGGGATCAATCACTTTTATGAATTCATACTTTCATTGAGATCCCTTAGATGTTGAAGATGAAAACTCAGCTCGTAATCCAATATAACCTTGATGTCTCCGTTACTTTTTGCATGCTCTTGAATGACACACAACTCAAATCCCAAATTATAGGCTTGAATGACACATAACTCAAAACCTAACTTATGACTCCAAAAAGTTTTGTCCAAATATGAAATTAAGCTAATAGATACAAGTTGACTTGATTCGAAAATTTATCCTTACAAAAGGCAAGTAAACGCGAACTATAAGAAAGATTCTTGCACAAGATGGACCGTTAGAAAGTGTATTCAGATCCCTGTGAAAGTTAATTGAACTACTCTGGATTTTGAGATTTTACCAAAGTCAAACGAAGTTCGAAAGCATCCGATGGCATCTTGATTACGGGTTCAAAGGGAAAAGACAAGTAAATACGAATCGTAAGGAAAATGCACAACCGGTACGGACCGTGGAAAGGGTATTCGGATCCATTTTAAACTGCATTGAGATACTATCAATTTTAAGAGTTGATCAAATTCAAATAGAGCTCAGAAGAGTACGATGGGCTCTTAATTAGGGTTTTAGATGGAAAAGGCAAGTAAATGCAAATCGTAAGTCACATTTGTGCACGGTATGGATCGTTAGAAAGGGTATTTAGTGCCATATGAAATTGCATTGAGAAACTCTCAATTTTGAGAGTTGACTGAAGCCAAACGGAGCCTTAGAGCGTCTGACGACATTTAGATCAGGGTTTTAGAATGAAAGTCTAGTAAATGAGAACCCTAAGGCAGATTCATGCACGATATGGACCGTTGAAAATGGTATTCAGAGACTTATGAAATTTCATTAAGCTACTCTCGATTCGGAGAGTTTAACAAAGTCAAACAAATCTTGAAATTGTCCAGTGGCCTCTAGTTTAGGGTTTGAAGAGAAAGATCGGGGTCCGAGGGCTGAAGGAAGTGTGTTTGGGACCTATGAAGGTTCATGAGGGGTATTGGAATGGGGGTATTCAAATTGGGTGTCTACATATGTAATACCCCTATATTTTTTAAGGTATTTAATTCGATTGATTATTAAAGTAATTTTGCAAAGAAGCAAAATTTATCTGTGATAAATATTATGTGTTATTGTACTAGAATGAAGTAATGAAAAGTGATAAAATTATAAATTTGAGTAAGGGTGAAATTGGAATTTTTGAGTAGTTCATTTAATAGCCAAAACCTTAATTTAATATGTTAAAAAAAGAATTAAAAATTAATGAATGTTAAAATTTAAATGGATAAGTAATTAAGGGGTGTCTTTTAATGATTGAACCCTTAGTTACTTAGTTAATAATGAAAACTACTATTGGACTTTTAATGTTTTCGACAGAGGGATAAACTGATGGGCTAAGGAATATTTTTAAATCAGTGGGAGTTGATTAGAGTTGGGTCGGATCAACTTTTCTACGGTTGAGATTAGTCGGATGATTATAAACTTGGTAGGATTTCTAAGGTCCCTTTTTACTGTGCTGGTGGGTGGGCACGGTCCGGTCCTGTCCGGGTTTTGCCTATTTTTTTGGACCGGACCGAATATTCGGTCCTCAAATTTTTTTGGACCGAGACCGGACCGATTAATTCGGTTAACCTACTAATTCGGTCCAGGCTTTTTTCGGTTCGGTCCGGGGTAAAATTCGGTCCTGACCCTATTTTATATATATGTACATTTTATGAATTTTTTATCGATTTTTCTCACAAATATATATACAAAAAAATTATACTCGAATCTCCAAGTGATATTTATATGGGTTTTTTTAACCCAAATAAAAGAATGTCTATACATATATAAAATGTTCCAAATTTAATTCATAAGTTATATACATTAATTCAAAAACTATACATAAGAAACACAATAACATTACTTTTATTATATATATATCGGAATCGGTCCGGTCCGGTCCAAATCGGTCTTTTAATATAGTGGACCGCGGACCGAACCGGTTTAATCGATTTTTAGGTTTTGTGAACCGATTTTCGGACCGATTTTAAAATAGCCTTAATTTTCGGTTCGGTCCGGTTCGGTCCAATCGGTCCATTCGGGTCGGTCTTTTTTTTGTCCACCCCTAGCTGGTAGTGTAACACATTTACTTTTCTCCCTCCCAATCACTTCTTTACAATCATTCCTTTCTTATTTCATTTTCACAAAGCAGACCCCAAGTGCGTACAAGGGTATCAAACATTCGATCAACTATTTCCCCAAGTGCGTACAAGGGCAGTTCGGCGCTAATTTTAATAAGGTGCTGAAGGTTGTCATGAGGAGATTAAACATAAGAATTTGGGAAAAGAAAGGATTGATAAGGAACTTAGTTCTTGAAAATGTAGAAGGGACAACAGGTGGCGGTCTCCTAGAGATTTAAGGCTCTATCCTTTTCGCCAAGAATGTTGGCATTGGTGGGTCTTTGGTTGGGAAAAATATCAAGGGCTTATGGATTTTAAAGGCTGGACACGATTAGATGGGGAGGCAGACACTTTTGCCTTTCTCCTAGAAAATAAGAAAACAACTTAATTTATTAATTTCAACTCCCACCCCAAAATTTAATCCAATTTTCATACCAAACCCTAAACTACTTTCAAGGGCATTTCAATACTTTTCAAGGGACATTTCAAGACAACTTCCAAGGGAAATTTCGAAGTCAAATTCAAATATTTATTGGGACACATTTGGAGGCAAGTATCTTTCTATTCCTCTCCTTTTATGTGTGTATTTGCTAAATTCACATAAACTAAATTTTTAGTGTTAAAATTTATTAGTGACCATTAGAAAAATGTGTAACCACAATTTATGTTATATTAGGTGAATTTAGATATTTTTATATACTTAAAAATTCATGTCGAGCCTATCTGTTTGTGAAAATAAAGTATTGACCCCAACGCATGAAAATGATAATTTTGGATTTGACCATGTCTGTAGAAATTTATAATATGAGAAATGAAAATAGACGATGCGAAGTTAATTTAGAAATAAAATGTTATGAAAGTTCAATTGCTCAATAGGGTTGTACCTTACACTTTAGGAATAGTACTTTTGACATGTATGTTACAAATTGATGAGATTCGTTATGAGTCTCTTATTCATGTTATAATAACAAATGTGAAAATATTGTAAATGACTTGGGACAATTGATACGCATTAATGCACCCTTATGATGTAACATACTCACGTAAAATAATTATGTGTCCCTTTTATGTAAGAACTAAATATGAAGCCATGTTTGAGACCATATTATTGTTGATGGACGTTTTGCTATGTAGAGGTAGAAGGAGTACGGGAATCTATTGTGAATTGGTTTGGTTGTTGAAAAGCAGTGATGGATTAATTCGATGATTTCACGCATAGACATTTAAATTCTTGACCTACTCTCGCATAGTGAGCCTAAATAAACTGTCTTGACCACTACTCTATCTAAACCTAAGTGTACCGGGAGAGTTCCTTGTTTGGATTTCACTTTGGTGAGACATCCCACTCACGGAGTTTAGAGATGGGTAGGAGTGACGACTAACAATCATTACTGAAATTTATACACTTTCAATTTTATGCTTTTCGTTACAGGAATCACTTACATGATGTTTATCCTTTTAGCTCTTTACGAAATCATTTAAAAATGTATAATGAATCCTAAATGGAACAACCGAGAGGGGGTAATTGGAGTAATTGAGGCTTAAGTAGTTTTTCTCGGAGTAAATAATTACGTGTTAAATGTCCGTATTAATTGAACATGTTAAATGGAAATGAATGGGCGGGTACCATGAAAGAACACCCCGATATTATGATATGTATATTCCCCGCCATGTGAATACTAGGTGCTGCCACGGTGTAAAATGTGATGTTTATGGTTTATTATGATGTGTTAATTCCTGTCCATGTGAATACCAGGTGGCGGCCATGCGAATACCTGGTGGCATCAAGACGTGAAATGTAATTATTTAAATTTGGCGTACCGCATGTTTATGAGATGACCGAGATGAAGGGGTGCATGTCGATTACGTGGTAATTAATTAATGAGCATAACTAATTAATGAGAGTAATTAAGACTAATACACGTGATTACTTAAACTTGGAGTACCGCATGTATTTGGGATGGCCGAAAGGAAGGGGAGCATGTCAGTTACGTGTCAATGAATTATTGAGTATGTCGGTTACTTATTGATTAGATAATGAGAATGATTAATTAATGATATGAAATGAGATAATTCTAATTTATTGTGATACTACGTTTAGGGGCTGGACCATTCATTAAATTAATAAATCGTGACTTTATCATCTATGCATATAACTGCCTTGAGTTGCATAGCTAAGTTACTTGCTATGGTTTTAACCCCCCTTTTGTGGAAGCCAGGAGTTAGGGATGGACCTCACACTTTGGTGCCTTTCGATCCAGTCGATGCGTGATATACATATCTCAGGGGTATTATCTCCAAAGACATTAGAGTTCTCTACCTCCTCATGTTATCCTTTATCTCTTCAGTTTAGATTATATTGAGATGTCTAGTTATATCTTGATACTTAGATGGCTTGTAATATTCATAGACTCTTTAAGGGTTGTATTTATGTATTACTATTAAGACAACATTGCTTGTAGATTTGGTTAATAGACATTATGAGTTATATTTAAGGATCCGCTCATCGCTTACAAATTGTTGCCTATTGTTTCATTTGATCTCTTCATGTTGAGAATGATATTATTTTATTTTTATTATCCCGTATGATTTTGTATTTAGACTTAATCAGCCTAAGTGTTAAATTACATGGGGCATTACAACAAAGCCCATCAATGGGAGAACTT
Organism: Sambucus nigra; assembly: GCA_949130495.1. Classification (NCBI taxonomy): domain Eukaryota; kingdom Viridiplantae; phylum Streptophyta; class Magnoliopsida; order Dipsacales; family Adoxaceae; genus Sambucus; species Sambucus nigra. Next base: position 444,652,339 of record OX422218.1, on the reverse strand, counting down.
AGGATAAGCGAAGTCCATTAAAAGATAAACATCTTAAAAAAGGTGAGTGATGGGGGTAAGGTCTTCTTCTGAGGATCCATAGGGGTAAACAACCTGATTCAGAGGGTCGAGGCCAATTCTTTAATCCTAAGGAGTGTAAGAAACCTGACTCAGAGGGTCAAAGATAATTTTATGGACCTAAGTAGTGAAAAAGACCTAATTCAGAGGGTCGAGGTCAAATTTTGTGAGCCTAGGTCAATTTTACGGACCTATAGAGTGAAAGAGACCTGATTGAGAGGGTCAAGGTCAATTTTGTGGGCTTGGATCAATTATGCTGACCTAAAGAGTGAAAGTGACCTAACTCAGAGGGTCGAGGCCAATTTTGTGAGTCTAGATCAATTTTGCAAACCTAAAGAGTGAAAGCAACCTGATTCAGAGGGTCGAGTCCAATTTTTCAGGACTAGGTGAATTTTATGAAACTAAAGAGTGAAAGTGGTTTAAGGCTACTTCTATGGGCCTAGGTTAATTCTGCAAACCTAAATAGTGAAAATGATCTAGTTTCGAGGGCCGAGGCTAATTCTGCTGGACTAAGTTAATTCTACGGACCTAAAGGGTGGAAGCAATATGATTCATAGGGTCGAGGCAAATTCTATGAGCCTAAGTCAATTCTGTGAACCTAAAGAGTGTAAGCAAGCTGATTTAGAGGGTCGAGACTAATTCTTTGGGTCTAGGTCAATTTTATGGATCTAAAGAGAGAAAGCAACCTGATTCAGAGGGTTGAGGATAATTTTGCAGGCCTAGATCAATTCAGCGGACTTAAAAGGTAAAAATGACCTGATTTAGAGGGTTAAGGTCAATTCTACAGGTCTAGTTCAATTTTGCGAACCTAAAAGGTATTAGTGACCTGATTTAGAGGGTTGAGAAAAATTTTACGAACCCGTAAAGTGTAAGCAACCCGATTAAAAGGGTCGAGGACAATTCTATGGTCTTAGGTCAATTATATGGACCTAAAGGGTGAAAGCGACCTAATTCTGAAGGCTGAGGCCAATTCTATTTGCTATGTCAATTTTATAAACCTAAAGAGCATAAGAGAGCTGATTTAGAGGGTCAAGGCTAAGTATGTGGGTCTAGGTCAATTTTATGGACCTAAAGAGTGAAAGCGACCTGATTCAAATGATCGAGGCCAATTTTATGGGCCTAGGTATATTCTTCGGACCTAAAGAGTGAAAGCAATTTGATTTAGAGGGTCGAGATCAATCTTGCAGGCCTAGGTCAATTTTGCATACCTAAAGAGTGTTAGTGACCTGATTTAGAGGGTCGAGGAAAATTCTGTGGACCCAAAGAGTGTAAGCAACTTGATTCAGAGATTCGAGCCCAATTCCACGGCCATATGTTAATTCTGAAGATCTAAAGGGTGAAAGAGACCTAATTTAGAGGGTTAAGGCCAATTCTATAGGTCTAGGTCAATTTTATGGACCTAAAGAGTGTCGCTATGGTGTGCGATGCATTTCGAGAACTTCGATGGTTTGTTAATGCTAGTGCATCTTGATTATTGATTTTCTAGAATTTTCTAGAATCAACTAGAACTTCCTTTATTTTTAATGAATTTTTGAATGCATCCTGCATTTTTGAAAATGGATTATTTTTTTATGAAAATTGTGTTTTTGATGGATTTTCGAGGTTTTTGACTTTTTGGAGATTTTAGAGATTCGGGAAATTTTTGGATATTTTTTAACAAAATTTAGAGGGAGACTTCCTCATTATTCAGACCTTCAAAATGAAAAATCTTTCTCTCTCTCTCTCTCTAGAAATAATTTTTAGTCTCTTTTCTCTTAAGGGATTCATGGAAGACATAACCAACAACCCTTTTGTGAACTTCAATGATTTGACTGGCACTGTGTAGGTGCATTGGCAATTGGCAGTGAGAATACATATCAGGATATTAAAGATCTGGATGATGAAATGTTTTTTTTTGAAGGATCCCAGGAATCCCCTCTCTACGAGGGTGAAGAACCCAAGTGGCTATGTAATTGTTCACTATATTTTATTTTGAATTTATTTTATAGTGGGGATTAATGACTATTTCTATTTTGTAGGTTGACATTGGTTCGTCGCGCATAGTCTCTCGGGGATCGACGATGAGTAGGAAGGTATGGGAGAAGCACCCCAGGGAAGTGAAGCTAATGGTGGAAGTTGAGGGATTTATACCTCTTGGGGGGATTTCGATGACACGCCAAGATCGTCGGAGGTTTTGTCGTGTTTGGGAGAGCATTATTGGAACATTACCCACACATTCCATCTAGGCATGTGTGAGATAATAGTCACTCCCCTAGACATGCATCAGCTAATGGGTCTAGAGTCTGCTGGTTAATAGATTATGGTGGATCGAACATTGCGCATTTTTTAGGCTGAGATATGGGCTGCCATAAGGGGACTTTGGGTGGACTGTTTGAGGGGAATCCGTGAGGATATTAATATTGAAGGATACATTGATGGCGCATTAGATATACATCAAGGATAGACGGCAGGTGCAACAAGAAGCCCACATGTTCATTTTGCTTCTATTGGGAGGCTTCATGATGGATTCGAGTGGTGATGTTTTTCACTTGTGGTTCTTGCCCTTCCTTTGGGTCGTCTCTAAGATTCACAAGTATGACTGTGGCAGCTTCTCATTGGCATATCTATATGCTTCTTTGGATGACTTCAACTGATGTCATCGACAGACTTTTATGGGACCCATATACCTTTTGGGTAGCTTTTATTATTTTACATTTTTTTCTTGATTTTTTATTCTTCTTGATTTTTATTAGGAGAGTTGTGCTATCTTTTGTAGACGAGAGCGGACACGAAATGGGGTTGGTGTCTTTGAAGGCAAGTGAGGCGGAGTAGTTCTCGAGGATGAATCGGTTGAGGAAATCTAACAGGGTGTTAAAGGAATTATTGGCCTTGAAGGATGTGAGGGTGGTTCTGAATGCCATTGCGAGTGATCATGTTTAGACTTTATTTTCTTCTTTTTTAGAAATTTGTGTTTTTCCTTAAGTTTTTGTGGATTTTATTAATGATTATTTTTATTTTAGAACATGTGACATTATATCCTTAGCGCTAGGCCTTGGGGACCGTGGAGGTTAATGGCGCACGAGTTTGAGTAAATATGGTATCTAGGAGAGAGGATGGAGTGGCAGTTAATGGAGGGTGAAGTGGAGGTCCCACCATGGGCACCTCCTACTTTTATGAAGAAAATGGGTGAGTTATTAGACGAGGAGAGGGTGACGGCGATGGAAGGTGAGACCTATACGTTTTATATTGATACGATGACAAGGTACAACTATTTGGATTTTGCGATTAGTTGGCTGATGCCACTGCCTATATATGACATGGAGGGTGCACATTGACCTTTGGCGGGGAATAAGGGTGGTAGCAGTGTGACAGGTTCTTTGGCACATGAGTTAGGGAGCGGTGCAATGAAGTTGGAGTTAAATCCCATCCAACACTTATCTATTCCTTCTTATCACTTCCAGCTGGGTGGAGGCCCCATTGTGTCAGTGCCTCATCATCCTTAGGAGATGATATATGGTTTCCCTCCATTCTTCAAGGACGTTATTTAGAGGGAGGTATGACCTTAGCCTTTGATTCTTTCACTTGGATTTTAATCTTTTCCTTTTTTCTACTGACTTGCTTATTTTTTCTTGATTTCGCTTTTGCACTCGGATGGCTTCCGTGGCCGATCACATGAGGCAGATAACTCTATTGTGCATAGATCCGATCGAGGATCATGAGGATATCTCTAGTTTTTGAAATGGTGGTTCACTTCTCGTCGTCATGGAATACGTGTTCACCCGGATCTTTGAGGTGGTGGTTCATGATTAGGTTTAGGTTGGAAAGTCCAGACTATGTCTTTAAAATTTTGTTTTTTTTTGCTTTTTTTGTTTTTTTTTTATTCTTGAAAAATGTAAACGCAATGATATATATATATATATATATATATATATAATGATGCATTTTCATTTTTTGTTTATCTTGAATTAATGACCTAGCCTACATGCACTTTTAATTTTCCACTTGGGATTTTATTTAGTAATGAAAAGTAAGAAAAGATGATTAAGATATAAATTTCTGAAAATTTCTAAAAATAAATCCCCGGGAAACCCTTATTGTAAGAGGTTAATTTAAAGAAGGGCTTATTTGAAAACGAAGGAGCTCATAAGGAAAAAAGAAATCTTCCCAAAATCGGTATACCCCTGTAGTTATGGTTGCTTTTCAGTCCAAATTATCCTCTTTCTGAATTCTTTGGTATTTAGAATCCATTGTTACTAGAATAGATTGATTGCTTTGTCCTCTGTGGACAATTTTAAGTATAAAAGGGACACTTTTGGTAAAGTTTCAAACACTTCAACTTCTTTCCTTATTTTACAAAATTTTCTTACTATCGATAATGGCCATTCCCATGACTGAAGCTTTTGTCGCTTACCTTGAGGGGTTGGAGGTTATGTGCCTATATAATGTTAATTACGAGGTCTTTAACTTGCGCCCGACTAACTTGTGGCATAACCATCTAATTGATTAAATCTTTTGGAGGTGGCTTTGCAGTTCTGTTACCCTAAAGACCATATGTTTCGCTTTGGTCTAGATGAGGTGTGTTCCACCTACGAAGAAATTCCTACCATGTTGGGTGTCAACCCCAACATTTTTGCAACTATGCCTGACTTATCCCGTTATCCTCAAGTGTCGTTAGATGAATTTTTATATGCCCCTTTATCTTTTTCCTGATCATTAGTGCATTAAAGAAGTATCCACCTTCATCAGATAGGGTATAGTGATAACGGATTTGCTGGCACCTTAGCTTTGGGATTTCCTGCTATGATGCTTTTAGTGATAGGCGATATGACCGTTGATCCCGAGGTTGCCACCATTGTGGTGTTTATGTCTTATCATCGTAACCCTGATGCTACCATACTGGCGGAGACATTAAAAGGGCTTAATGACTAGATGGAAGGTAGGGTGAATTTCTTACGCGGTAGCCCTATAATTCTATTCATGTGGTTGGCAGAAAGACTTCATTTGATGGACCCTATCACAAATCCTCTAACTAACATCCTGAATTTCTTTGCATGATATTTTGAGAGCTTCGATTGTTCTATGGAGAACTGGGTTAATTGTCTCAAAAGGTCATCATTTATTGGACCCTTTTAAGACGACAAAGAAGACGTCTTTAAACTAATTTTTTGAGACGACAATAACATTCCCAAAAGGGTTTTTTGAGTCGGGAACTAAGCCGTCTCAAAACCTCATCATTTATGGAATCTTTTTGATACGACAAGGAAGCCGTCTTTAATAATTTTAGCTCCTAAATTAGAATTACATCCATTACAGCATAAATTACATTCCAAAATACATTAAAAATAGTATACATTCCATGCTTTACATCCATTCCAGCATATATTATATATAGCATTAAAAAATCGTTAAAGATAATATATAACATCATTGGCACCCATTTCGTCATATATAACATAGAATTTTCCATTCAACTATCATTAGAGTTAATACACATAAGATATCTCTCTATATATTCAATAATTCCAACATTGAGTCCACATACTCTAACATTTAATGGGAATAATAAGTTGTTCAAATATTCCACTCCTCCCATTAGAAAACATATATAAAACCCATTTACTGTAATATAAAATGATTTAAGCAAGTAAACTCGCGATCTTGATGCATACGATCTCCAGTAGAATGTCTTCAATGATTTGCCTCGTCCACAAAAGGTTTTACTTGCAATAGGATTTACTTAGAGTCAATTAAATTAACAAAGAATAATTTTTTTAATAGTTCCTATATACGGAAATCTTTAAAAACATTATCAAATTTATATATCTTCTTATTAATTTCTTTAAAAACACTTAATATTTAAAGTGGGGTGATAAACTGATATGCTGATGTCTAATTATGAAGTCTAAAAAACGACACACCTTCCAAAGCAAGGGTATGAATTTTCTAATAATAAGAATGTAATTTGAGAATTTATATTCTATGGATTTATTTGTATCTTAGACCAAAAACATAGAAATTCAAATTTTAACAAATAGGCATGCGAAGAAGTTGTTAATTTGGACAAAATCCCTTTCGGACAAAATCTTTATTTCAGCACTGTATCAAAATTGATAGACACTATAAAACTTATAGACTAATTAGCTCACTTAGTATAATGCACAGTTCTTCAAGTATTCTACAGATAGGGCACGGTCTAGCACCGTCCTCAAGAAGCAATCTTCCCTCGATATCCACCGATTAACCTTCTTCTTCAGCAGTAGAGCCTCTGGTTCATAAATAAGCGACAGAGATGGACTCTACAAGGGATTTTGAACATGAATTATGTTCTTTTTTATTTGGTAAAGTGATCTCTAAATTTTAAGGGGTTTGTATAAAAAAGCGACAGAGTTTGATCACAAAAGGAACTCTAAAATGGCTTGGAAAATGGCTAAAATGAGTTCTTTGAAACTCTAATCCCACATCTCTATTTACAAGGAAGTTTGTTGAATAAGGATAAGCATTAAAGATTTGGATCAGATTTGATTAAAAAATAAAAACTTGTGTGCTCGTTCAAATGACTAGGTACCTCGTTTGAATGTCATACCCTTTTTGTTCGAACAAGTTCCAATGAAACTTCTAACGGAATTCTAGTGCTTAACCAAAATACATCTCGTTCGAATGTGGGAAACTCGTTCTAACGATGTACCTAATCTCATTTGAACAACACTTAACAAAACTCTGAACGATATTCCTGCACTGACCAAAAGGCATCATCCCATATTTTGTTCGAATAATGGAATGTCATTATAACGACACTGTGTAAACTCTTTGAACGAATTAACAATCTCATTCTAACGAGTTAGCAAGATTTCATAAGTTTCTTTAAAAATATTTTGAAATGCAAACTCTTTAAAAATTACCCTTGGAGAAGTAAATACTTAACCAAACTACCTCATAACTCTTCTGAATATTGTTGTGACGAATGATCTTCAATCTTACAAATGTCATTAACTTCTTGTCTTCGAATGCATGGAAGTAGTCATGAAGGTGCAGTGGTGTGTAATGGGATAATCCAAATAAAAATAAAATTGAGAAATTATAAAACTTGCTCTTATAAATCTCCCTCTTTGTCTATTTCGGTATAAAACACAAACTGAAGCGAAATTGACCCCTAAGACTAATACAACTAATGCCCTCCCAAATAAAGAAACAAAAATGCATGGATGTATAAGTATTCAACTGAATAGTATTCATCTTGTGCGTTCCAAAAAATCTTCATCAAGGCGGAATGACCAACACACATGAGACAAAAGATATACCGTGACGCGTATAAGTTTAAATAAAATATAAATAATAAAACTCCGCTTCAATTTGTTCTCCCCTTTTTGTCTGTAATAGGCAACAGACTAGAATCTAAACATGAATACTAATCATCACATGAAGAAGCAAAGATAAGGTAATGATAATCCAAAAGGCATAATGTGTTTCTTCCATTATCAAACAAATATTTTTGAAGTTTTGCAATTTTTCAAGCATAAAATTTCTAAGTATATAAAAAATACATATAGGTTCAAAAACATATAGTCACCATGTAATAACATTAAAATATTCGAATCGTAAAAGAGGAATGTAATTATGTGAAATTTTTTCATAGGCAAATCAACAAAAGCATTCATAACATAGGTGCACGAAGTAATGAGATACTTCTAATGAAAGAACTCAATTTCAATGTTAGGAGTAAAAATGTTGAACTTAAATGAAATTGACTCAACTTATGCAATGTGCCATGAATTTTAAATGATTCTCAAAACAATAATGCTAAACTATTTAATACTTTTCAAGAGAGTTCGTTGTGCAAATGCATTGATATTCTACTTTATAACTCCCTCAAAATTTCACATATATAAGAATTCACTCTAAAATATTTTGAAGAAATCGTAATGCTCATATATAGCGAAATATCAATGAATATAAAATAAATGGCCTTGGCACTTTGGTTTTTGCGTGTCGTTAATTTTTTTAGGCTCTTTTTGCAATTGGTGACTTTTACAATCACAACTTATCTCTTTTTACATTTGGTTCGTTATTAAGAGGGATTGAGATGAGAACAGCGTATTTGACACATGATAAGCAAGTACAATGTTCAAAAAGTTCATGAGTGTGTATAATAAAGGTGACAAAGAGTCTAACATTTAGATAGTAATCAACAACGATCAAAGAAATATTATCCACACATTATTAAGCACACTAACAAAACAGAGCCATATCTTAGAACGTAATGAAAAATTCACATGAATGGATCAAATGCAATTGTGATCCAAATATCTTAAATGTTCGTCCATATACGGTGACAAATCAAAAATACAAAAATCTTTGTCTTTTTCCAATTTTATCAAAATAAAATATTTTTCAATTTTTCTTAGTTTTTCTTAAAAAAACTAAAATCTTTTTTGGATTTTTTAGCTATTGCATAAAATAAAAACAGAAAATATTTTTAGAAATTTTCAAAATATATCAAAAAGAAAAACAAATGAATGCAGTGATAATACAATCTAGCAATATGGATATAAGATATAGATATGATAATAGCCCTATTCTGGAAACAAGTCTCAACATCAATAATTAGGCCTGGAGAAGTTCTCAAAAGGAGAAAACATCCCATGAAATTCTTCCATAAAATATTGCGAATTCTTGACTAAATACTCTAATTGTTCTCGAAAACTAGCAAAATCTCTATGGTGATGCGCTGGAGCATGTGGAGTAACTGGTGTTGGAGTGCGTATGGGAACATGTGTAGGAATTCAAGTGGGAGCATATCGGGGAACACACATGTGAGAAACTCTCCTTAGCTTAAAAAAACTCTCTAGGGTGAACCCTTTGTTTGCAATGGAAACAAACATAAACTGGATCAGGTCTGCCTTGCCCAAAATGTCTAGGATGAGCTCTCCTAGGTGGGTTATAACTCTTAGATTAGTTAAGACGGGGGCCATATGGATCCATCACAAACTCGAGAATCGGATCGGGTGCGGCATGGGAAGTGGATGCACCTTCATAACTAGGGCTGCGTTTATCGAAAAATGCCTCTTCGAAAAAAATCTGATTTTTTCGGAACTAAAATAATTATTCTGATTTCCGATCCGAATTTTTTGAAAAAAAAAAAAATCGAATTCGAAAAAATCGGAAAGTCGGCAAAAATAAAAAATTCACAAAATATATTAAAAATCCAGAAATTTCAAAAATTCCAAAATTTCCAAAAAATAAATTATGGATTTTTGATTACTCAAAATTCTCATTTTAAAGAAACAAAGAAAATGACTTAACCCAACATGTAAATAGATGACGATTTGACCCATTTTTAATTTGTGTAGAAGTTAGAATGACACTCTCCTTTTATAGAGCACATTTTGGAGCCCTCTCCCTCTCCAAACCGATGTGGGATATGGGAATTTTTTTATAAATTGGGAAAATCGAAAAACGAAAATTAATTTCGAAATCGAAAAAATAGGAAATAATTCGACAAAATCGGATTGGCATAGTTTTCAAAAAATCGAATCGAAAAAATCAAAAAATCGGAAATTCAGAATTATTTTCGATTTTCGATCCGATATTTTTTGGAAAAATCAGAAATCGAAAAATTGAAAATCGGTAAATTAAAATTTCATTCCAAATTCGGAAAAAATCAGATCGAAAATCGAAAAAATCTGAAGTTTGGAAAAAAAACAGCCCTATTCATAACCTATTCCTTTCCTCTCAACGTTACCTAATGCGGGACCGAGGAGCATCTTTCAAACCTTCTTAGATGCGTCCTCTAAAGTGATCCTGACCTCCCGATTACGTTTGATATGAATCATGAGTTGGGATACACATGCTTCAATTTTCCCATATGTCTACAATGAAGCATGAAGATATCTCGTAAGACTAGCCACAGTGTTGGTCAAATCAGTTTTCTCTTTACCTACAATAATCAACTATTCACACAAATAAACTTTTACCTTCTGGAGTTGACCTCACACGCTCTCAAAACTTTCACCTTGTTCTCTAAATTGAACACCTTAAGAGATAAATCTTTATTAAGATTTTTCATTTTTAAAGTCTCGGTGTAAAGACCATTAAAGGATTTTTGGAGTCCACTTTCTCCCTCACACAAATTCTCTTCCTCACTCTTACTCTCTCCAAAATGATTTGAAACGTCGTTGAGGCACTCACATTTAAATATGTCCTCATCGGTGTGGGACAAACTTGAAGTACTCACGTGGATGGCCATGAAGTCACGGTTCATGTGGTGAATAATCCTCGTAATTCATCGACTCGACATCACTATCACTAAGAGTGGCTTTGTATGCAGCTTTGTCTTTGACCTATCTATTTATCCTAGTGGAACACTCATGGGCCTTGTGTCCTTTTCCCTCACATTCATAGCATCTCACTTCATCTTTCTCAGGAACATTCTTATCCTCATTGTCATTTTTTTTTCTCAAAATTCTTTTTTTTTTGAAAGATTTTTCTTTGCTAAATTTGGGATTTTTTTTTAAAAATAGGCAAGATCATATAGCTCAAAATCAAATTGCGACTCAAAGTCACAGTGTCCACCCTCTTTCACAAACAAGCCAAACTCTTTCATCATCTTCTGTCAAAGAAGACACATGTTTAAGACTTTTGACATTGTCGTTGGTCATAGTGGGTGGTGTCCACCCTCTTTCACAAACAAGCCAAACTCTTTCATCCATAGATTTTAAAGCGAACCCCATCCTAGATTTCTGATATGCATAAATAGGCCCATCGAAAATGGCTTGGAAAAGGGTTAAAATGAGTTCTTTAAAACTCTAATCCCACATCTCTATTTATAAGGAAGTTTGTTGCAAAAGGATAGGCATTAGAGGTTTGGATCAGGTTTGATTAAAAAATATAAACTCAAGCGCTCATTCGAATGACCAGGCACCTCGTTCGAATGGTGTACCCTTTTTCATTAAAATATGTTTCCAACAAAATTTCAAATGACATTCAAAATACATCTCGTTTAAACTTGGGAAGCTCATTCTAATGACGTACTCATTCTCGTTTGAACGACATTCACAAAACTTCGAACGACATTCCATAACTGACCAAAAGGCGTCGTCCTAGATTTTGTTCGAACGATGGAATCTCTGTAACAACCCGCCTAATAAGATACCGGGCGATCACTCCAATATTAAATTAAAACAGGAGTCACAAATGGATCATCCTTAACATCACTGTCGAAAATCCATTTAATTACTAATATCCTATTAGGTGGCCGTTAAAAACTTTTATCTAACTACTCTTTTTAGCGCATAAATTAAAACATTCACAATTAAATGCGTAATGAACTGAAATGGAAATGAAAGGAACTAAAATAACCGAACACTCGGTCCAAATATACAACCATATCGAATGCTGTACTGAAAGAATAACTAAATGCAATTGGACCATTGGCCCGAATATTTATACAGTACCTCCTATCTAGAGTACAATGATGGAAGCGGCTATCAAAAACCTGCACGCATCCACAGCTGCTGCAGCTGACGACAGACTCGAAGGAATTGTCATCCAGGCGTCCCTGTGTCTGGACACCTATATATATATAATATAGCAAGAAAGGAGAAGTAGATAAACGGGTCAGAGCCCCGAATGTTGAAAATATTTTGCAAGTGCATAAATGCCTTATTATTTTGAAAAAGGTTTTATCTCATATTTAAGTTTGGTATCGCACTCCCATGAGATACCCCTCACCTCTCCGCTAATAGTGCACTCCTAACGCATCTATCTAGAACATTCTAGTCAAGCTACCCTGCTGAACTAGTCTATCACCCAACCACTATCTAACCTAGATAGTCAAACAAATGTACTAAGGGCCAAACTTCACTTTAATCTCGACGCTATGCCATGTTCGTGCGTGGGGTGTCTCGCGAAGCGAAATCCAAACAAGGAACCCCCCCGATACACTACTATGCAGCAAGGTCGATCTTTGAGATCCGCCAGTCCCTCAGTACAGAAAGATATATAATATATATATCATAACATTTAATAATATAAGAGCACTAAGGATTAAACTTCTCCCCAGTCTCAACACAGTGCCATATTCGTGCGTGGGGTGTCTCGCAAAGCGAAATCCAAACAAGGAATCCCCCCGATACACTACTATGCGGCACGGTCGATCGTCGGGATTCATTAGACCCTCGGCACCCAGTTTATACATATACATACATCTACGATATACTTCCGGATAATATAAATATCACCCGGACTGAGGATTACTTGATACATAAAGTATTTATAAATACTTATCCTTTTTATTTCAAAACTTCCATTTCCCTTCTCATATCCAGGAAATGTATTTATAAAAGCCAATTCATTATCATGAATTGCTTTAACAAACCATATACTTTTTGAAAGCCAATTTTATTAACATAAAAAGCTTTTCCTTTATCAATTATCCCATTTCCCTTTTTATATTCAGGAAATGTATTCAAAGACATTTTCATTATCATAAAAATGCTTTGATCAAAACATATGCTTCCACATCCCTTCTTCCATCCGGGAAGTGTTACCGAAGCCCATTTATATATAACCCATTTCCCTTCCTATATCCAGGAAATGTAATTAAAGCAAATCCATTATTATGAACTGCTTTAATAAAAACGCATTCTAAGACCGCCCGTCCGGATTTCTCCACTGTGCGCGCCCCTAAATGGCTATCATCTTCCAGGGCCTCCAAGACAACCTGGGATCCTATATCGAAAGACGTCGGGAAGCGACCATGTGCCTGCGGGATAGTCAAGACCACACCCGGAATCTCCTAACCAGCGCAGAAAATATAACAACAAACGCTCACATGGCCTATAGGACTATATCCACCCTGCATCATTAGCCAGGGGGCTTCACCATACGAACGCAACTTCCCTTATGATAGCGATTTAGAGAGGTGTGTAATCCATATTTTATTAATTATGAAAAACATTTCTCTTTCCATTTTGAAAATATTCATTTATATATTTTCAAAATCATTTCCATCATCATATATATATATATACCTAAAACACACAGTATATACATATCCTATATATTCTTCCTAGAATATATATATAAACGGCCTTAGTGGCCTATAGCATCTAACGATGATAATAATCCCAAAGATTCCCTCCGGGAATCATAATCATGCATTGATATTAGCATGATTCTAAATCCAAAGTATTTCTTACTTTAATAATCACTATATACTTTAATCCTATTATAAGGATTTATTGGATATCTCCAATGATACTATTTTCCTCAAAGTGAAGTATTTATTATATATATATACCCCCAAATTATCCTAATTGGTAATTCAACTCCCCATACTCTTAAAGGGAGAAAACTAGAAATTCTGGCCTAAGCGAATCGATTCGCCCCTTTAGCGAATCGATTCGGGTGGGCGAATCGATTCGGTTCCCAATCCGAATCGATTCGGAAAGCATTCTGCAAACAGGTCTGCAAATGGCGAATCGATTCGGTCTGTACCCGAATCGATTCGGCCCATTGCAGAAACCCAATTCCTCTTAGGCGAATCGATTCGGCCTGTACCCGAATCGATTCGGCCTGTTCGAGGGTCACAGTTTGGGCGATTTATCAAACTCCAAAAATCAATCCAAATTCATTTACGGGGTTTCTAAACTACCCCAAAAATTACCCCGAACATCTACGACATTAATTCTAGCCGTAATTTTTCCAATTCCCGATTTGATTTCCGAGTTGGTACTTTCAACCCGGAGCTGTCATCTTGTAAAAATCATATCAAATCGTAGAAAATTCAGAAAAATACGCGGTCGGCGCCCACGCGACCGTATCGAAAAGATCTACAACTTTCGTGTTTTGGCCGAAGGCTAAATCACTTCTTTTCCTGGCCAAAAATGCCCCCAAAGGTGACGGATTACTATTCATCGTCACCTCCGAGGAGATTTCCGCCATTAAAGCTTCTCCCAAGCTTTTGTCGCCTCACCCAACGTCCTACAACCTCAACCAACTACAACTACACATATATTAAGGGTTCTAAACATCCTAGAACCCCAAACCACCAATTAATTTGGATTAAAACCTAAGTTCCACAAATTGAAATATTATTTGGGGTTTAATTGTTTTAACTCCCAAAAACCCGTTTTATCCACGATAACCCACCCCAAAACCATTAGGGTTTGTTTATACCAAACTACGGTATGAGATATTTATGCAAAAAGATAAATAAAGCAAGTAAACACTTGCCTCGTGGATAAAATCCGACGACCTCGAGTCGAATCCGGCGGAGTTTGGCCCGAATCACCATTTCTCTCCTCTTTTCTCTCCTCCTCTCTCTCTTCTTTCCTTTCTTTCTCTTTTTCTCCCTCTCTTCCTCTTTTTATAAGAGAAAAGGGTTTTAAACCCTTAAAACCCAAAAACGACTCGTTTACCCAATTACGAGTTACTTTTACCTCTAAAATTACCCGAAACTCATTTTCGTCCATCGGACACTCTTTTCCGACTATCTCGGACATTCTGAGAATTATGGCGCAGTCGAAATTCCCATCCGAGGTATTTGACCGCAAATCACTATTCCAACCCAAAATAAATAAATGCGGGTTTTCTACTCAAAATCTTACCTCTTTTGTCGCAATACTCCACGGCGACATATAATTAAATTATTTCGACCTATATAGTCCCAAAATATTTTATAACATCCTTCGAAAATTATTAAATCCTCAAAAATCCCCAAAATCACTATTTCGAGAAATTCTCCAAATTGCCAATTTATTAAATTAGGGAATTTAATTGTCTCTAAAAAGGACGGGTTGTTACACTCCCCCCCTTACAACGGAATTTCGTCCTCGAAATTCAGATGCGACCTACACCACCAATCTTAGGATCACTCCAAATCCTAATACCTCAAGGGAAACGATACTAACCCAACGGTTCCCAACCATATGCTACACGACTACCACAATCGCAAAGTGACTCTTATACGTCACATAATACCCATCATCTATAATGCCTATCAGCATGAATTTCAACCTTATATACTACTCCCATCTTAGCTAGGCGGTACATCAAACTACCTTACCAAGGTGCCCATACACCTTTCTAACTTGTGCATATCAGCACAAACATTACGAACGTCTGACACGCATCACTCTCTCCCAGTAAGGGTCTCCTTTCCTCGGTGTAATACTCATCTATGGGTCCTCCGAACCCGCGCATTTTAATACTCCTAACCTCGGCGCTGCTAATACTAGCGAACCTATATCCTAGAAATCTACGATCTAAGCGTTACCCTACCTACACGAAACTAATATAATCCTAAGTATGTCCCTAGTGCCCAAGGCCTCTCTCAACTCCCGACAAGTGCTTGGTTTCATGCGTGGGACGTCTCGCCAAGGCAAAATCCAAACAAGGAACCCTCCCGTTACACTACTCCCTCGCGTAGTCGGTCATCGAGATATAACGACCCAAGGCACAGAAGCGGGACGTCCTAAATCCTACTAGGCTAGCCTATGAACGCATTCCTACTATCTTATCCTTCCGCCCATACAGAAGGAAACCTAACTAATCAAGTGCCCACTTTCTGTAGAAAGTGTCACGAACATAATACCCAAATTGTAGCTCCTCAAAACTTGCCTTTTCATTAAGGCCTGACTATTGTCCTCAAATAAATTTCTCTAAGTCCAACCTCACCCACCCATTTGTGGCGAAGGGACCACTTTAGTGCTTTTCCATAGCACAATATTTCCATAAGCATATTTTAACATTATGTGGCTTATAGTCTATAGTGGTTCATCCACACTATAAGACCGTTCCACAAGATCAACATCCGTGCATCCCATAACAGCTCCCCACTCCCGACGCTGTTAAGAGTCATGTGTGGAGTGTCTCGCAAAGCGAAATCCAAACAAGGAACCCCTCCACACATTAACCCTTGACTTCGTTGGTTATGGAGTTCTGTCATTTAAACATGCAACCGGGATAACCCTATCCCCTAATCCAACAAAAGGTGATCTGAACTCCTATCTCTAACTAAGAGTCATACCACCCTGCGCTCGCACTCGTTCCTAAGTCCTTGCGCAAACTAATACTGAGCTAAATCTTATCGCTCAACAACAATTCTGTGGGCCTTAAATTATATTTATAAGGTCGCCACATATACCATCCAAAATAAGGAAGCCTCTGCTCATCGAGGTTCCATAAATCCATAATAGCAAGGGTGTACTCAACCTGTATCAAGGTGAGACACCACAATAACAACCCGTTCCTTCCAGGAACTGCGGACACGATAGACTTGCCATCATTAGCCTGCTATCGCTCCGTTACACCATATACCGTATACGTATATATACAAAGTATAATCACCCGCCTCTATGGCGAATGAAGAGAAATAAAATTCCGCTATTGCGGAAAACACATAGGCATACATTACAATGTTATCGAGACCTCCACAACTCAAAATACACACACGAGTCTAGGGATAACTAATACCGCGACTTCATCTAGTCACACCTAATATACCTCCTCAATTGAGGTAAAACTCATAACCACAATTTCATTATAACGATTTCCCCGAGTGGATGTCCAACCATGGGGTCCTCGAACATACCCATTCTTTAGTGAGCCCATCCTCCTTGGAAAGGACTCAATATTCATTGCACCACACTCATTTTGCCACTTTGCCATAATACTCTTTATTCACCGTCGGCCCCTGGCTGAACCTTAGGCGAATAATTCCCAAAACTGCATTCTTCTCGTCCTGTTGATTCATGGGGACTCACGGTGAGAACTATCCGTAAGATCCCTTTGGAACCCTTATCTTCACGGGGAAATCCAACTTTAGTACCACTTTCTATCACAGTAGTACTTGGTTGCTCATAACTACTATACTTTAGTAGTCGTCGCAACAGTCCTTAGCATTTGCCACAAGGAGAGTGGCATCTACTAAGATCCTCGTCCCCGTCTTCTACCAGCTCCCCCAGCTAAGCTCCTACTCCTGCTGCCCTCCGAGCTCCGCACATGATTCGCAACGAGCGCGTAACAGATTTCTATAATCTTCTAATATGGCAGGAGATCGAAATCTCACAAGAGATATCAACAATCCTAATCCTGGGGCTCTATACAAATCGAGAGCAACGCTGAAAGCGTAGTACGTCCGCACAGATTCCTAAAGACACTAGAACCTGATGCTCTGATACCATCTGTAACAACCCGCCTAATAAGATACCGGGCGATCACTCCAATATTAAATTAAAACAGGAGTCACAAATGGATCATCCTTAACATCACTGTCGAAAATCCATTTAATTACTAATATCCTATTAGGTGGCCGTTAAAAACTTTTATCTAACTACTCTTTTTAGCGCATAAATTAAAACATTCACAATTAAATGCGTAATGAACTGAAATGGAAATGAAAGGAACTAAAATAACCGAACACTCGGTCCAAATATACAACCATATCGAATGCTGTACTGAAAGAATAACTAAATGCAATTGGACCATTGGCCCGAATATTTATACAGTACCTCCTATCTAGAGTACAATGATGGAAGCGGCTATCAAAAACCTGCACGCATCCACAGCTGCTGCAGCTGACGACAGACTCGAAGGAATTGTCATCCAGGCGTCCCTGTGTCTGGACACCTATATATATATAATATAGCAAGAAAGGAGAAGTAGATAAACGGGTCAGAGCCCCGAATGTTGAAAATATTTTGCAAGTGCATAAATGCCTTATTATTTTGAAAAAGGTTTTATCTCATATTTAAGTTTGGTATCGCACTCCCATGAGATACCCCTCACCTCTCCGCTAATAGTGCACTCCTAACGCATCTATCTAGAACATTCTAGTCAAGCTACCCTGCTGAACTAGTCTATCACCCAACCACTATCTAACCTAGATAGTCAAACAAATGTACTAAGGGCCAAACTTCACTTTAATCTCGACGCTATGCCATGTTCGTGCGTGGGGTGTCTCGCGAAGCGAAATCCAAACAAGGAACCCCCCCGATACACTACTATGCAGCAAGGTCGATCTTTGAGATCCGCCAGTCCCTCAGTACAGAAAGATATATAATATATATATCATAACATTTAATAATATAAGAGCACTAAGGATTAAACTTCTCCCCAGTCTCAACACAGTGCCATATTCGTGCGTGGGGTGTCTCGCAAAGCGAAATCCAAACAAGGAATCCCCCCGATACACTACTATGCGGCACGGTCGATCGTCGGGATTCATTAGACCCTCGGCACCCAGTTTATACATATACATACATCTACGATATACTTCCGGATAATATAAATATCACCCGGACTGAGGATTACTTGATACATAAAGTATTTATAAATACTTATCCTTTTTATTTCAAAACTTCCATTTCCCTTCTCATATCCAGGAAATGTATTTATAAAAGCCAATTCATTATCATGAATTGCTTTAACAAACCATATACTTTTTGAAAGCCAATTTTATTAACATAAAAAGCTTTTCCTTTATCAATTATCCCATTTCCCTTTTTATATTCAGGAAATGTATTCAAAGACATTTTCATTATCATAAAAATGCTTTGATCAAAACATATGCTTCCACATCCCTTCTTCCATCCGGGAAGTGTTACCGAAGCCCATTTATATATAACCCATTTCCCTTCCTATATCCAGGAAATGTAATTAAAGCAAATCCATTATTATGAACTGCTTTAATAAAAACGCATTCTAAGACCGCCCGTCCGGATTTCTCCACTGTGCGCGCCCCTAAATGGCTATCATCTTCCAGGGCCTCCAAGACAACCTGGGATCCTATATCGAAAGACGTCGGGAAGCGACCATGTGCCTGCGGGATAGTCAAGACCACACCCGGAATCTCCTAACCAGCGCAGAAAATATAACAACAAACGCTCACATGGCCTATAGGACTATATCCACCCTGCATCATTAGCCAGGGGGCTTCACCATACGAACGCAACTTCCCTTATGATAGCGATTTAGAGAGGTGTGTAATCCATATTTTATTAATTATGAAAAACATTTCTCTTTCCATTTTGAAAATATTCATTTATATATTTTCAAAATCATTTCCATCATCATATATATATATATACCTAAAACACACAGTATATACATATCCTATATATTCTTCCTAGAATATATATATAAACGGCCTTAGTGGCCTATAGCATCTAACGATGATAATAATCCCAAAGATTCCCTCCGGGAATCATAATCATGCATTGATATTAGCATGATTCTAAATCCAAAGTATTTCTTACTTTAATAATCACTATATACTTTAATCCTATTATAAGGATTTATTGGATATCTCCAATGATACTATTTTCCTCAAAGTGAAGTATTTATTATATATATATACCCCCAAATTATCCTAATTGGTAATTCAACTCCCCATACTCTTAAAGGGAGAAAACTAGAAATTCTGGCCTAAGCGAATCGATTCGCCCCTTTAGCGAATCGATTCGGGTGGGCGAATCGATTCGGTTCCCAATCCGAATCGATTCGGAAAGCATTCTGCAAACAGGTCTGCAAATGGCGAATCGATTCGGTCTGTACCCGAATCGATTCGGCCCATTGCAGAAACCCAATTCCTCTTAGGCGAATCGATTCGGCCTGTACCCGAATCGATTCGGCCTGTTCGAGGGTCACAGTTTGGGCGATTTATCAAACTCCAAAAATCAATCCAAATTCATTTACGGGGTTTCTAAACTACCCCAAAAATTACCCCGAACATCTACGACATTAATTCTAGCCGTAATTTTTCCAATTCCCGATTTGATTTCCGAGTTGGTACTTTCAACCCGGAGCTGTCATCTTGTAAAAATCATATCAAATCGTAGAAAATTCAGAAAAATACGCGGTCGGCGCCCACGCGACCGTATCGAAAAGATCTACAACTTTCGTGTTTTGGCCGAAGGCTAAATCACTTCTTTTCCTGGCCAAAAATGCCCCCAAAGGTGACGGATTACTATTCATCGTCACCTCCGAGGAGATTTCCGCCATTAAAGCTTCTCCCAAGCTTTTGTCGCCTCACCCAACGTCCTACAACCTCAACCAACTACAACTACACATATATTAAGGGTTCTAAACATCCTAGAACCCCAAACCACCAATTAATTTGGATTAAAACCTAAGTTCCACAAATTGAAATATTATTTGGGGTTTAATTGTTTTAACTCCCAAAAACCCGTTTTATCCACGATAACCCACCCCAAAACCATTAGGGTTTGTTTATACCAAACTACGGTATGAGATATTTATGCAAAAAGATAAATAAAGCAAGTAAACACTTGCCTCGTGGATAAAATCCGACGACCTCGAGTCGAATCCGGCGGAGTTTGGCCCGAATCACCATTTCTCTCCTCTTTTCTCTCCTCCTCTCTCTCTTCTTTCCTTTCTTTCTCTTTTTCTCCCTCTCTTCCTCTTTTTATAAGAGAAAAGGGTTTTAAACCCTTAAAACCCAAAAACGACTCGTTTACCCAATTACGAGTTACTTTTACCTCTAAAATTACCCGAAACTCATTTTCGTCCATCGGACACTCTTTTCCGACTATCTCGGACATTCTGAGAATTATGGCGCAGTCGAAATTCCCATCCGAGGTATTTGACCGCAAATCACTATTCCAACCCAAAATAAATAAATGCGGGTTTTCTACTCAAAATCTTACCTCTTTTGTCGCAATACTCCACGGCGACATATAATTAAATTATTTCGACCTATATAGTCCCAAAATATTTTATAACATCCTTCGAAAATTATTAAATCCTCAAAAATCCCCAAAATCACTATTTCGAGAAATTCTCCAAATTGCCAATTTATTAAATTAGGGAATTTAATTGTCTCTAAAAAGGACGGGTTGTTACACTCCCCCCCTTACAACGGAATTTCGTCCTCGAAATTCAGATGCGACCTACACCACCAATCTTAGGATCACTCCAAATCCTAATACCTCAAGGGAAACGATACTAACCCAACGGTTCCCAACCATATGCTACACGACTACCACAATCGCAAAGTGACTCTTATACGTCACATAATACCCATCATCTATAATGCCTATCAGCATGAATTTCAACCTTATATACTACTCCCATCTTAGCTAGGCGGTACATCAAACTACCTTACCAAGGTGCCCATACACCTTTCTAACTTGTGCATATCAGCACAAACATTACGAACGTCTGACACGCATCACTCTCTCCCAGTAAGGGTCTCCTTTCCTCGGTGTAATACTCATCTATGGGTCCTCCGAACCCGCGCATTTTAATACTCCTAACCTCGGCGCTGCTAATACTAGCGAACCTATATCCTAGAAATCTACGATCTAAGCGTTACCCTACCTACACGAAACTAATATAATCCTAAGTATGTCCCTAGTGCCCAAGGCCTCTCTCAACTCCCGACAAGTGCTTGGTTTCATGCGTGGGACGTCTCGCCAAGGCAAAATCCAAACAAGGAACCCTCCCGTTACACTACTCCCTCGCGTAGTCGGTCATCGAGATATAACGACCCAAGGCACAGAAGCGGGACGTCCTAAATCCTACTAGGCTAGCCTATGAACGCATTCCTACTATCTTATCCTTCCGCCCATACAGAAGGAAACCTAACTAATCAAGTGCCCACTTTCTGTAGAAAGTGTCACGAACATAATACCCAAATTGTAGCTCCTCAAAACTTGCCTTTTCATTAAGGCCTGACTATTGTCCTCAAATAAATTTCTCTAAGTCCAACCTCACCCACCCATTTGTGGCGAAGGGACCACTTTAGTGCTTTTCCATAGCACAATATTTCCATAAGCATATTTTAACATTATGTGGCTTATAGTCTATAGTGGTTCATCCACACTATAAGACCGTTCCACAAGATCAACATCCGTGCATCCCATAACAGCTCCCCACTCCCGACGCTGTTAAGAGTCATGTGTGGAGTGTCTCGCAAAGCGAAATCCAAACAAGGAACCCCTCCACACATTAACCCTTGACTTCGTTGGTTATGGAGTTCTGTCATTTAAACATGCAACCGGGATAACCCTATCCCCTAATCCAACAAAAGGTGATCTGAACTCCTATCTCTAACTAAGAGTCATACCACCCTGCGCTCGCACTCGTTCCTAAGTCCTTGCGCAAACTAATACTGAGCTAAATCTTATCGCTCAACAACAATTCTGTGGGCCTTAAATTATATTTATAAGGTCGCCACATATACCATCCAAAATAAGGAAGCCTCTGCTCATCGAGGTTCCATAAATCCATAATAGCAAGGGTGTACTCAACCTGTATCAAGGTGAGACACCACAATAACAACCCGTTCCTTCCAGGAACTGCGGACACGATAGACTTGCCATCATTAGCCTGCTATCGCTCCGTTACACCATATACCGTATACGTATATATACAAAGTATAATCACCCGCCTCTATGGCGAATGAAGAGAAATAAAATTCCGCTATTGCGGAAAACACATAGGCATACATTACAATGTTATCGAGACCTCCACAACTCAAAATACACACACGAGTCTAGGGATAACTAATACCGCGACTTCATCTAGTCACACCTAATATACCTCCTCAATTGAGGTAAAACTCATAACCACAATTTCATTATAACGATTTCCCCGAGTGGATGTCCAACCATGGGGTCCTCGAACATACCCATTCTTTAGTGAGCCCATCCTCCTTGGAAAGGACTCAATATTCATTGCACCACACTCATTTTGCCACTTTGCCATAATACTCTTTATTCACCGTCGGCCCCTGGCTGAACCTTAGGCGAATAATTCCCAAAACTGCATTCTTCTCGTCCTGTTGATTCATGGGGACTCACGGTGAGAACTATCCGTAAGATCCCTTTGGAACCCTTATCTTCACGGGGAAATCCAACTTTAGTACCACTTTCTATCACAGTAGTACTTGGTTGCTCATAACTACTATACTTTAGTAGTCGTCGCAACAGTCCTTAGCATTTGCCACAAGGAGAGTGGCATCTACTAAGATCCTCGTCCCCGTCTTCTACCAGCTCCCCCAGCTAAGCTCCTACTCCTGCTGCCCTCCGAGCTCCGCACATGATTCGCAACGAGCGCGTAACAGATTTCTATAATCTTCTAATATGGCAGGAGATCGAAATCTCACAAGAGATATCAACAATCCTAATCCTGGGGCTCTATACAAATCGAGAGCAACGCTGAAAGCGTAGTACGTCCGCACAGATTCCTAAAGACACTAGAACCTGATGCTCTGATACCATCTGTAACAACCCGCCTAATAAGATACCGGGCGATCACTCCAATATTAAATTAAAACAGGAGTCACAAATGGATCATCCTTAACATCACTGTCGAAAATCCATTTAATTACTAATATCCTATTAGGTGGCCGTTAAAAACTTTTATCTAACTACTCTTTTTAGCGCATAAATTAAAACATTCACAATTAAATGCGTAATGAACTGAAATGGAAATGAAAGGAACTAAAATAACCGAACACTCGGTCCAAATATACAACCATATCGAATGCTGTACTGAAAGAATAACTAAATGCAATTGGACCATTGGCCCGAATATTTATACAGTACCTCCTATCTAGAGTACAATGATGGAAGCGGCTATCAAAAACCTGCACGCATCCACAGCTGCTGCAGCTGACGACAGACTCGAAGGAATTGTCATCCAGGCGTCCCTGTGTCTGGACACCTATATATATATAATATAGCAAGAAAGGAGAAGTAGATAAACGGGTCAGAGCCCCGAATGTTGAAAATATTTTGCAAGTGCATAAATGCCTTATTATTTTGAAAAAGGTTTTATCTCATATTTAAGTTTGGTATCGCACTCCCATGAGATACCCCTCACCTCTCCGCTAATAGTGCACTCCTAACGCATCTATCTAGAACATTCTAGTCAAGCTACCCTGCTGAACTAGTCTATCACCCAACCACTATCTAACCTAGATAGTCAAACAAATGTACTAAGGGCCAAACTTCACTTTAATCTCGACGCTATGCCATGTTCGTGCGTGGGGTGTCTCGCGAAGCGAAATCCAAACAAGGAACCCCCCCGATACACTACTATGCAGCAAGGTCGATCTTTGAGATCCGCCAGTCCCTCAGTACAGAAAGATATATAATATATATATCATAACATTTAATAATATAAGAGCACTAAGGATTAAACTTCTCCCCAGTCTCAACACAGTGCCATATTCGTGCGTGGGGTGTCTCGCAAAGCGAAATCCAAACAAGGAATCCCCCCGATACACTACTATGCGGCACGGTCGATCGTCGGGATTCATTAGACCCTCGGCACCCAGTTTATACATATACATACATCTACGATATACTTCCGGATAATATAAATATCACCCGGACTGAGGATTACTTGATACATAAAGTATTTATAAATACTTATCCTTTTTATTTCAAAACTTCCATTTCCCTTCTCATATCCAGGAAATGTATTTATAAAAGCCAATTCATTATCATGAATTGCTTTAACAAACCATATACTTTTTGAAAGCCAATTTTATTAACATAAAAAGCTTTTCCTTTATCAATTATCCCATTTCCCTTTTTATATTCAGGAAATGTATTCAAAGACATTTTCATTATCATAAAAATGCTTTGATCAAAACATATGCTTCCACATCCCTTCTTCCATCCGGGAAGTGTTACCGAAGCCCATTTATATATAACCCATTTCCCTTCCTATATCCAGGAAATGTAATTAAAGCAAATCCATTATTATGAACTGCTTTAATAAAAACGCATTCTAAGACCGCCCGTCCGGATTTCTCCACTGTGCGCGCCCCTAAATGGCTATCATCTTCCAGGGCCTCCAAGACAACCTGGGATCCTATATCGAAAGACGTCGGGAAGCGACCATGTGCCTGCGGGATAGTCAAGACCACACCCGGAATCTCCTAACCAGCGCAGAAAATATAACAACAAACGCTCACATGGCCTATAGGACTATATCCACCCTGCATCATTAGCCAGGGGGCTTCACCATACGAACGCAACTTCCCTTATGATAGCGATTTAGAGAGGTGTGTAATCCATATTTTATTAATTATGAAAAACATTTCTCTTTCCATTTTGAAAATATTCATTTATATATTTTCAAAATCATTTCCATCATCATATATATATATATACCTAAAACACACAGTATATACATATCCTATATATTCTTCCTAGAATATATATATAAACGGCCTTAGTGGCCTATAGCATCTAACGATGATAATAATCCCAAAGATTCCCTCCGGGAATCATAATCATGCATTGATATTAGCATGATTCTAAATCCAAAGTATTTCTTACTTTAATAATCACTATATACTTTAATCCTATTATAAGGATTTATTGGATATCTCCAATGATACTATTTTCCTCAAAGTGAAGTATTTATTATATATATATACCCCCAAATTATCCTAATTGGTAATTCAACTCCCCATACTCTTAAAGGGAGAAAACTAGAAATTCTGGCCTAAGCGAATCGATTCGCCCCTTTAGCGAATCGATTCGGGTGGGCGAATCGATTCGGTTCCCAATCCGAATCGATTCGGAAAGCATTCTGCAAACAGGTCTGCAAATGGCGAATCGATTCGGTCTGTACCCGAATCGATTCGGCCCATTGCAGAAACCCAATTCCTCTTAGGCGAATCGATTCGGCCTGTACCCGAATCGATTCGGCCTGTTCGAGGGTCACAGTTTGGGCGATTTATCAAACTCCAAAAATCAATCCAAATTCATTTACGGGGTTTCTAAACTACCCCAAAAATTACCCCGAACATCTACGACATTAATTCTAGCCGTAATTTTTCCAATTCCCGATTTGATTTCCGAGTTGGTACTTTCAACCCGGAGCTGTCATCTTGTAAAAATCATATCAAATCGTAGAAAATTCAGAAAAATACGCGGTCGGCGCCCACGCGACCGTATCGAAAAGATCTACAACTTTCGTGTTTTGGCCGAAGGCTAAATCACTTCTTTTCCTGGCCAAAAATGCCCCCAAAGGTGACGGATTACTATTCATCGTCACCTCCGAGGAGATTTCCGCCATTAAAGCTTCTCCCAAGCTTTTGTCGCCTCACCCAACGTCCTACAACCTCAACCAACTACAACTACACATATATTAAGGGTTCTAAACATCCTAGAACCCCAAACCACCAATTAATTTGGATTAAAACCTAAGTTCCACAAATTGAAATATTATTTGGGGTTTAATTGTTTTAACTCCCAAAAACCCGTTTTATCCACGATAACCCACCCCAAAACCATTAGGGTTTGTTTATACCAAACTACGGTATGAGATATTTATGCAAAAAGATAAATAAAGCAAGTAAACACTTGCCTCGTGGATAAAATCCGACGACCTCGAGTCGAATCCGGCGGAGTTTGGCCCGAATCACCATTTCTCTCCTCTTTTCTCTCCTCCTCTCTCTCTTCTTTCCTTTCTTTCTCTTTTTCTCCCTCTCTTCCTCTTTTTATAAGAGAAAAGGGTTTTAAACCCTTAAAACCCAAAAACGACTCGTTTACCCAATTACGAGTTACTTTTACCTCTAAAATTACCCGAAACTCATTTTCGTCCATCGGACACTCTTTTCCGACTATCTCGGACATTCTGAGAATTATGGCGCAGTCGAAATTCCCATCCGAGGTATTTGACCGCAAATCACTATTCCAACCCAAAATAAATAAATGCGGGTTTTCTACTCAAAATCTTACCTCTTTTGTCGCAATACTCCACGGCGACATATAATTAAATTATTTCGACCTATATAGTCCCAAAATATTTTATAACATCCTTCGAAAATTATTAAATCCTCAAAAATCCCCAAAATCACTATTTCGAGAAATTCTCCAAATTGCCAATTTATTAAATTAGGGAATTTAATTGTCTCTAAAAAGGACGGGTTGTTACAATCTCGTTCTAGTGATACTGCACAAACTCGTTCAAATGACTTGACAATCTCATTCTAATGAGTTAGCGAGATTTCAAAAGTTTGTTTAATTAAATTTTAAATGCAAACGCTTTAAAAATGGCCACTAAAAAAGTAAAGACTTTACCAAACTACCTCATAACTTTTATGAATGTTGTTCTGACGAATGATATTCAATCTTGCAAATGTCATCAACTTCGTGTCTTCGAATGCATGGAAGTAGCTATGAAGGTGCAGTGGTGTGTAACGAGATAAACCAAATAAAAACTTAATTGAGAACTTATAAAACTTGCTCTTACACAATTGGTTAGGAATTTGTTTTAAGGGATTACAAGTTTTTAGTCCTACTTTTTTGAATATATGTGTGTTTAATTTCATGTCATTATTTTTTTATTATTGATCCTACATTTTTACACTTTTCATTCTCTACAAAAAGAGACATGAGCGGTTATGAGAGGTTACATGGAAGTTGAGGGAAGTTGATGGCGGTTATGAGACTTAAAACAACTTAAAAAAACATGGGATGGGAGACAAACAAAACTCAAAAAATAGGACTAAAACCCAGAAAACTATTATTTTAAAGGGAAAATATGTATAATATATCTCACACGGTTTAGCTATTAGTCAAGAGATGTCTTATGCTTTTTACAATTAAAACTTCAACCTCTATATCTCTGCCACACTAACTTGGTCCAACACACCTACAACATGCCACTTATGTCGGATTAACATGCCTATAAGGATTAGTGAGCTTTATTCGTAATAAACATAAATGTTGAGAATGAACTTTAAAAGGAATTAACCATTTGATGGACACCAGTACTGAAATAGGAAGCATCCAACCAACAACCAAGAACCAATGATCCACCTAACAAATGGTAGAATAGTAAATATTAACAAAGTCATACAACAGAATGTAAAAATACCAGAATGTTTCTTTGAATGGGAAAATTTTGATATAGTTTTTGCTTCATCTTTGACTGAAATAAATAGATTTCTATTATTATTACAATCAAATAAAATAATCAAAATCATTATCTAAATTAATTTGTGATAATTGTTCGTATGATAAAATTTCTCTCAAAATAGCAAATAATGACAAACTAGAAAATATTGGCAAAAGTTCCACAATCACTTCATTTTAATTCTGTTATGGAGCCATTATTTTCAGAAATTCCGTAAGTACTTATTTTAAATTCTCTTAAACCCGAAGGCAATAGGTCCCTGCTAGATTTTCATGTCCACTTATGTTGCCTATCTTAACACATCTACATATTTTATATGAGTAATGATATAGAGACTCAGTTTTTGAATACATTTTTTTAATACGATGATGTGCTATCATCACATTGGGTGGTATATCAGGGTCACATGAGTTCCACTAAAAACAACACTCAATATAATGATGACACATCACCGTGTTCCAAAAATTTGTTCAAATACTGGATGTCTCTATTATTACTCTTGTTATATATGTATTTTCTGCTCGAATTTAAATGTGTATGTGTGCAAAAGAGATCAGTGTTGAGACCATTGTAAACTTACCATGAAAAAGCCATAATTTAATTTCCTACTATAAAAATTTGCACCAGTAATGACCAATTATGTTTTGATAAAAATTATTGTGATCTCGTAATCCTATGCTCATTTAATCTAATGTTTTTTTTTTTTTTAAAAAAAAAGAAGCAAGCACAACTTTATTGGGAAACAAGGAGACTTGTAGATAATAAGAAAATCATTGCCTTAAGCTGTAACATTCTTAGATCACATTATAGTAAAAATGCAAACAAGTAAACAAAACCGTAAGATTTTGATTCTAATCAGAAAACTCGTTTAAATCGTCATAATTTCTCCATGTGGAATGGTCAGTCATCCCATTTTTGTTCTTCATATCTTCCTTCAGTGATTGGTTCAGAAAGTTAGAGACTCGATTGAAAAAGATGTTAGTCAACTTTAATATGATTTTGTGTTCGTGGGCGATCTAATATGAAATATATTTACACGAATGAAGATTTAAATAATAATAAAATTAATAAATAAAAAATCTATAAATTATTCGAAGAAAATTGATGTTGAGTCTTGTATTTCATATAATTTTCTTCAGATAGATTTGTCCCCGAATCTATGTCTAAGGTTTGATGAACGTCTGTCTCCTAAGATAAAACGATATTTTCTTCTTTATATAAGCGACACTTCAATATATAAAGTTCCAACGAATCCAAATTATATGTTATAATCTCTCATGGATTGGCTCAAGAAGAGAGGAAAAAATGACAGAGAATAGACTCTCCAAAAATTAAGATTTTGAGAATGAAGGAGGGTATTATATTTATAGAAAGGTAAACACCCTTTCCAATTAGACATAGTCTTTCATGAATAGTCACAACTTTTGATGAATGGGCCCAACCTTTTACAAACCATTGTGTCTATAAAAAATAAATTTAAATTTAATTTTCACTCAATTAAAATTTAATATTATATTATAATAAAATAATTTCCAACAATCCCAACATGAGTGAAAATTACAAACATAAGGATGACTAACTCAAGAACAAACAGACAGACATTTGAGAGAGTGCGGGTGAGAAATAACCGCATCGTGATGAGTAGGTTTTGGATTTGAACTTACCCTAGTTTGAATCTATCGGATTTACTTGGCTAGCCAGTGGATGCGATACCTTGAACTGTCAGCCGTTTGTGTAAACCAAGACAATAGAAATCACACAATTATTTCTCTACATAGTTTGGTTCTCACGTTTGTGTTCGTTTTGGATCTGAACACCACTTGGTTTTGCGAGTGTTTTAAAGGATTGTAGCCTTTCCAAATCTCATATAAGCAGCCCCTTCACAATCATATAGGTGATCTATATGAAAAGTATCCTGTAAATACCTCACTAGTCATATCCAACTATCCAAGCCATAGAGATCATTAAAAGCGTAGCTTACCCTAATTACCGCGACAGATGTGCACTGTCTCATCTTGGGAATGGAAAGGAATAGATATATCCTCAGTGATCGCTCAGTCAAACATAGTTTTGTTTTGTTTTTGAATTTAGATCTTGGGATCTCCACTCAACTAGGTTAGGTTTCCACCATGACGACTCTTGGTTCAATAAAAGGCTTTCGACCATTCCCCTCGACGAACTTTCCTTACTACCTGATCAACGGATTCACATTTTTCATAAGGCCTAATGTTATCATTGTAAGAAAGATAAATTTATATATGGTATTATGTCTACAACATGATAAGTTATGATTTATCATCTTATTCTACGCCCTTTCAGTTGATTATTAACTGTCATAATAGGGGCATTAGAATGATTAACTAAGAATCCCT
This sequence comes from Sambucus nigra, assembly GCA_949130495.1. Classification (NCBI taxonomy): domain Eukaryota; kingdom Viridiplantae; phylum Streptophyta; class Magnoliopsida; order Dipsacales; family Adoxaceae; genus Sambucus; species Sambucus nigra. The sequence goes on along the minus strand of OX422218.1, from coordinate 444,622,025 downwards.
CTAACGGCCCCGTGGGTGGCACCAACACCTCCCACGGGACCAATGTACCTCGTAGGAACTGACCCCGCAGCCGCGGGACTCCCGGTTTCAGAATATGACGATAATTTGCATATTTGTAGACTTAGGGTTAAAAACATGGCCTTAGAGGGTGAGAACTAGAAACAGCCCCCGAACGTCCCCGTGTGTGGCACCAACACCTCCCACGGGACCAATGTAACTCGTAGGAACTGACCTCGCAGCCGTGGGACTCCCGGTTTGAGAATACGACGGTAATTTGCATGTTTTTAGACTTAAGCAAAACATGGAATTTGAGGGTGGGGACTCGAAACAGCCCTCTAACATCCCCGTGGGTGGCACCAACACCTCCCACGGGACCAATGTAACTCGTAGGAACTGACCCCACAGTCGTGGGTCTCCCGGTTTGAGAATACGACTGTAATTTGCATATTTCTAGACTTAGGCTTAAAAACATGACGTTAGAGGGTGAGAACTCGAAACAGCCCTCTAACTTCCCCGTGGGTGGCACCAACACCTCCCACAGGACCAATGTAACTCGTAGGAACTGACCCCACAGCCGCGAGTCTCCCGATTTGAGAATACGACGGTAATTTACATATTTCTAGACTTAGGCATAAAAACATGGCGTTAGAGGGTGAAAATTCGAAACAACCCTCTAACGGCCCCGTGGGTGGCACCAACACCTCCCACGGGACCAACATAACTTGTTGGAACTGACTCCACACCCGCGGGTCTCCCGGTTTGAGAATACAACGGTAATTTGCATATTTCTAGACATAGGCTTAAAAACATGACGTTAGAGAGTGAAAACTCGAAACAACCCCCGAACGGACCCGTGGGTGGCACCAACACCTCCCACGGGACAAATGTAACTTGTAGGAACTAACCCCACAGCCGCGGGTCTCTCGGTTTGAGAATACGATGGTAATTTGCATATTTTCTAGACTGAGGCTTAAAAACATGGCGTTAGAGGGTGAAAACTCGATACAGCCCTCTAACGGCCCCATGGGTGGCACCAACACCTCCCACGGGACCAATGTAACTCGTAGGAACTGACCCCATAGCCGCGGGACTCCCGGTTTGAGAATACGATGATAATTTACATATTTGTAGACTTAGGCTTAAAAATATGGCGTTTTAGGGTGAGAACTCGAAACAACCCTCTAACGGCACCGTGGGTGGCACCAACACCTCCCACGGGACCAATGTAACTTGTAGGAACTGACCCCGTAGACGCGGGACTCCCGGTTTGAGAATACGATGATAATTTGCATATTTTAAGACTTAGGCTTAAAAACATGGCGTTTGAGGGTGAAAACTCGAAATAGCCCCCGAAAGTCCCCGTGGGTGGCACCAACACCTCCCACGGGACCATTGTAACTCGTAGGAACTGACCCCACAACCGTGGGTCTCCCGGTTTGAGAATACGACGATAATTTGCATATTTTTAGACTTAGGATTAAAAACATGGCGTTAGAGGGTGAGAACTCGAAACAACCCTCTAACGGCACTGTGGGTGGCATCAACACCTCCCACGGGACCAATGTAACTTGAAGTAACTGACCCCACAGCCGCGGGTCTCCCGGTTTGAGAATACGACGGTAATGTGCATATTTCTAGACTTAAGCAAAACATGGCGTTAGCGGGTGAAAACTCGAAACAGCCCTTTAAGGGCCCCGTGGGTGGCACCAACACCTCCCACGCACTCGTAGGACTTGACCCCGCAGCCGTGGGACTCCCGGTTTGAGAATACAACGATAATTTGCATATTTGTCGAGTTAGGCTTAAAAACATGGCGTTAGAGGGTGAGAACAAGAAACAACCCCCGAACGTCCCCGTGAGTGGCATCAACACCTCCCACGGGAGCAATGTAACTCGTAGGAACTGACCCCACAGCCGCGGGTCTTCCGGTTTGAGAATACGACGGTAATTTGCATATTTCTGGACTTAGGCTTAAAAACATGACGTTAGAGGGTGAAAGCTCGAAATAGCCCCCGAACGACCCCGTGGGTGGCACCAACACCTCCCACGGGACCAATGTAATTCGTAGGAACTGACCCCACAACCGCGGGTCTCCCGGTTTGAGAATACGATGGTAATTTGCATATTTCTAGACTTAGGCTTAAAAACATGGCGTTAGAGGGTGAAAACTCGAAACAACCCTCTAACGGCCCCGTGGGTGGCACCAACACCTCCCAAGGGACCAACGTAACTCGTAGGAACTGACCCCGCAGCAGCGGGACTCCCAGTTTGAGAATACAACGATAATTTGCATATTTGGAGACTTAGGCTTAAAAACATGGCGTTAGAGGGTGAGAACTCGGAACAGCCCTCTAACAGCACCGTGGGTGGCACCAACACCTCCCACGGGACCAATGTAACTCGTAGGAATTGACCCCACAACCGCGGGACTCCCGGTTTGAGAATACGACGATAATTTGCATATTTTTAGACTTAGGCTTAAAAACATGGCGTTTGAGGGTGAAAACTCGAAATAGCCCCCGAACGGCCCCGTGGGTGGCACCAACACCTCCCACGGGACCAATGTAACTCATAGGAACTGACCCCGCAGCCGCGGGACTCCCGGTTTGAGAATACGAGGATAATTTGCATATTTTAGACTTAGGCTTAAAAACTTGGCGTTAGAGGGTGAGAACTCGAAACAGCCCTCTAACGGCACGTGGGTGGCACCAACACCTCCCACGGGAGCAATGTAACTTGTAGGAACTGACCCCACAGTCGCGTGTCTCCCGGTTTGAGAATACGACGGTAATTTGCATATTTCGTGACTTAAGCAAAACATGGTGTTTGAGGGTGAAAACTCGAAATAGCCCCCGAACGGCCCCGAGGGTGGAACCAACACCTCCCACGGGACAATATAACTCGTAGGAACGGACCCCAGAGCCGCGGGACTCCCGGTTTGAGAATTCGACGATAATTTGCATATTTCTAGACTTAGGCTTAAAAACATGGCGTGAGAGGCTGAAAACTCGAAACAGCCCTCTAACGGCCCCGTGGGTGGCACCAACACCTCCCACGGGACCAATGTAACTCGTTGGAACTGACCCCGCAGCCGCGGGACTCCCGGTTTGAGAATACGACAATAATTTGTATATTTTTAGACGTAGGCTTAAAAATGTGGCGTTAGAGGGTGAGAACTAGAAATAGCCGCCGAACGTCCCCGTGGGTGGCACCAACACCTCCCACGGGACCAATGTAACTCGTAGGAACTGACCCCGCAGCCGCGGGACTCCCGGTTGGAGAATACGACGGTAATTTGAATATTTCTAGACTTAAGCAAAACATGGCGTTTGAGGGTGAAAACTCAAAATAACCCCCGAACGGCCCCGTGGGTGGCACCAACACCTCCCACGGGACCAATGTAACTCGTAGGAACTGACCCCGCAGCCGCGGGACTACCGGTTTGAGAATACGACGGTAATTTTCACATTTCTAGACTTAGGCTTAAAAACATGACGTTAGAGGGTGAGAACTCGAAACAACCCTCTAACGGCCCCGTGGGTGGCACTAACACCTCCCACGGGACCAATGTAACTCGTAGGAACTGACCCCACAATCGCGGGTCTCTCGGTTTGAGAATATGACGATAATTAGCATATTTTTAGACTTAGGCTTATAAACATGGCGTTAGAGGGTGAGAACTCGAAACAGCCCTCGAACGTCCCCGTGGGTGGCACCAACACCTCCCACGGGACCACTGTATCTTGTAGGAACTGACTCCACAGCCGAGGGTCTCCCGGTTTGAGAATACGACGGTAATTTGCATATTTCTAGACTTAGGCTTAAAAACATGACCTTAGAGGGTGAGAACTCAATACAGGCCTCTAACGGCCCCGTGGGTGGCACCAACACCTCCCACGGGACCAATGTAACTTGTAGGAAATGACTCCACAGCCGCGGGTCTCCCGGTTTTAAAATACGACGGTAATTTGCATATTTCTAGACTTAGGCTTAAAAACATGATGTTAGAGGGTGAGAACTTGAAACAGGCCTCTAACGGCCCCGTGGGTGGCACCAACACCTCCCACGGGACCAATGTAACTTGTAGGAAATGACTCCACAGCCGCGGGTCTCTCGGTTTGAGAATACGACGGTAATTTGCATATTTCTAGACTTTGGCTTAAAAACATGACGTTAGAGGGTGAGAACTCGAAACAGCCCTCTAACGGCCCCGTGGGTGGCACCAACACCTCCCACGGGACCAATGTAACTCGTAGGAACTGACCCCACGGCCACGGGTCTCCCGGTTTGAGAATACGACGGTAATTTGCATATTTCTAGACTTAGGCTTAAAAACATGATGTTAGAGGGTGAGAACTCAAAACAGCCCCCGAACGGCCCCATGGGTGGAACCAACACCTCCCACGGGACCAATGTAATTCGTAGGAACTGACCCCAGAGCCGCGGGACTCCCGGTTTGTGAATTCGACGATAATTTGCATATTTCTAGACTTATGCTTAAAAACATGGCGTTAGAGGGTGAAAACTCGAAACAGCCCTCTAAAGGCCCCGTGGGTGGCACCAACACCTCCCACGGGACCACTGTAACTCGTAGGAACTGACCCCGCAGTTGTGGGACTCCCGGTTTGAGAATACGACGGTAATTTGCATATTTCTAGACTTAGGCTTAAAAACATGGCGTTAGAGGGTGAAAACTCGAAACAACCCCCGAATGGCCCCGTGGGTGGAACCAACACCTCCCACGGGACCAATGTAATTCGTAGGAACTGACCCCAGAGCCGCGGGACTCCCGGTTTGAGAATTCGACGATAATTTGCATATTTCTAGACTTAGGTTTAAAAACTTGACATTAGAGGGTGAAAACTCGAAACAACCCCCGAACGGCCCTTTGGGTGGAACCAACACCTCCCACGGGACCAATGTAACTCGTAGGAACTGACCCCAGAGCCGCGGGACTCCCGGTTTGAGAATTTGACGATAATTTGCATATTTCTAGACTTAGGCTTAAAAACATGGCGTTAGAGGGTGAAAACTCGAAACAGCCCTCTAACGGCCCCGTGGGTGGCACAAACACCTCCCACGGGACCAATGTAACTCGTAGGAACTGACCCCGCAGCCGCGGGACTCCCAGTTTGAGAATACGACGATAATTTGCATATTTTTAGACGTAGGCTTAAAAATATGGCGTTAGAGGGTGAAAACTCGAAATAGCCCCCGAACGGCCCCGTGGGTGGCACCAATTCCTCCCACGGGACCAATGTAACTCGTTGGAACTGACCCCGTAGCCGCGGGACTCCCGGTTTGAGAATACGACGATAATTTGCATATTTTTAGACTTAGGCTTAAAAACAATGCGTTAGAGGGTGAGAACTCGAAACAGCCCTCGAACGGCACCGTGGGTGGCACCAACACCTCCCACTGGACCAATGTAACTCCTAGGAACTGACCCCAGAGCCTCGGGACTCCCGGTTTTAGAATTTGACGATAATTTGCATATTTCTAAACTTACACTTAAAAGCATGACGTTAGAGGGTGAAAACTCGACACAGCCCTCTAGCGGCCCCGTGGGTGGCACCAACATCTCCCACGGGTCCAATGTAACTCCTAGGAACTGACCCCGCAGCCGCGGGACTCCCGGTTTGAGAATACGATGGTAATTTGCATATTTCTAGACTTAGGCTTAAAAACATGACGTTAGAGGGTGAGAACTCGAAACAGCCCTCTAAGGGCCCCGTGGGTGTCACTAACACCACCCACGGGACCAATGTAACTCGTAGGAACTGACCCTGCAGCCGCGGGACTCCAGGTTTGAGAATACGACGATAATTTGCATATTTCTAGATTTAGGCTTAAAAAGATGGCGTTAGAGGGTAAAAACTCGAAACAGCCCTCTAACGGCCCCGTGGGTGGCACCAACACCTCCCACGGGACCAATGTAACTCGTAGGAACTGACTCCACAGCCGCGGGACTCCCGGTTTGTGAATACGACTGTAATTTGCATATTTCTAGACTTAGGCTTAAAAACATGATGTTAGAGGGTGAGAACTCGAAACAGCCCTCTAACGGCCCCGTGGGTGGCACCAACACCTCCCACGGGACCAATGTAACTCGTAGGAACTGACCCCACAGCCGCGGGTCTCCCGGTTTGAGAATACGACGGTAATTTACATATTTCTAGACTTAGGCTTAAAAACATGACGTTATAGGGTGAGAACTCGAAACAGCTCTCTAACGGCACCGTGGGTGGCACCAACACCTCCCACGGGACCAACGTAACTCGTAGGAACTGAACCCTCAGCCGCGGGTCTCCCAGCTTGAGAATACGACGGTAATATGCATATTTCTAGACTTACGCTTAAAAACATGACGTTAGAGGGTGAAAACTCAAAACAGCCGCCGAACGGCCCCGTGGGTGGAACCAACACCTCCCACGGGACCAATGTAACTTTTAGGAACTGACCCTAGAGCCGCGGGACTCCCGGTTTGAGAATTCGACGATAATTTGCATATTTCTAGACTTAGGCTTAAAAACATGGCGTTAGAGGGTGAAAACTCGAAACAGCCCGCTAACGGCCCCGTGGGTGGCACCAACACCTCCCACGGAACCGATGTAACTCGTAGGAACTGACCCCACAGTTGAGGGACTCCCGGTTCGATAATACGACGATAATTCGCATATTTGTAGACTTAGGCTTAAAAATATGGCGTTAGAGGGTGAGAACAAGAAACAGCCCCCGAACGTCCCCGTGGGTGGCACCAACACCTCCCACGGGACCAATGTAACTCGTAGGAACTGACCCCGCAGCCGCGAGACTCCCGGTTTGAGATTACGACGGTAATTTTCATATTTCTAGACTTATGCAAAACATGGCGTTTGAGGTTGAAAACTCGAAATAGCCCCCGAACGGTCCCGTGGGTGGCACCAACACCTCCCACGGGACCAATGTAACTCGTTGGAACTGACCCCGCAGCCGTGGGACTCCCGGTTTGAGAATACGATGATAATTTGCATATTTTTAAACTTAGGCTTACAAACATGGCGTTAGAGGGCGAGAACTCGAAACAGCCCTCGAACGGCACCGTGGATGGCACCAACATCTCCTACGGGACCAATGTAACTTGTAGGAACTGACCCCACAGCCGCGAGTCTCCCGGTTTGAGAATACGACGGTAATTTTCATATTTCTAGACTTAGGCTTAAAAACATGGCGTTTGAGGGGGAAAACTCGAAACAGCCCCGAACGGCCCCGTGGGTGGAAGCAACACCTCCCACGGGGCCAATGTAACTCGTAGGAATTGACCCCAGTGCCGCGGGACTCCCGATTTGAAAATTCGATGATAATTTGCATATTTCTAGACTTACGCTTAAAAGCATGGCGTTAGAGGGTGAAAACTCGAAACAACCCTCTAACGGCCCCGTGGGTGGCACCAACACCTCCCACGGGACCAATGTAACTCGTAGGAACTGACCCCACAGCCGCGAGTCTCCCGGTTTGAGAATACGACGGTAATTTTCATATTTCTAGACTTAGGCTTAAAAACATGGCGTTTGAGGGGGAAAACTCGAAACAGCCCCGAACGGCCCCGTGGGTGGAAGCAACACCTCCCACGGGGCCAATGTAACTCGTAGGAATTGACCCCAGTGCCGCGGGACTCCCGATTTGAAAATTCGACGATAATTTGCATATTTCTAGACTTACGCTTAAAAGCACGGCATTAGAGAGTGAAAATTCGAAACAACCCTCTAACGGCCCCGTGGGTGGCACCAACACCTCCCACGGGACCAATGTAACTCGTAGGAACTGACCCCGCATACGCGGGACACTCGATTTGAGAATACGATGATAATTTGGATATTTGTAGACTTAGGCCTAAAAACAAAGCGTTAGAGGGTGAGAACTAGAAACAGCGCCCGAACGTCCCTGTGGGTGGCACCAACACCTCCCACGGGACCAATGTAACCAGTAGGAACTGACCCCGCAGTCGCGGGACTCCCGGTTTGAAAATACTACGATAATTTGCATATTTCTAGAATTAATCAAAACATGGTGTTTGAGGGTGAGAACTCGAAATAGCCCCCGAACGTCCCCGTGGCTGGAACCAACACCTCCCACGGGACCAATGTAACTCGTAGGAACTGACCCCACAGCCGTGGGTCTCCCGGTTTGAGAATACGACGATAATTTGCATATTTCTATACTTAGGCTTAAAAACATGACGTTAGAGGGTGAGAACTCAAAACAACCTTCTAACAGCCCCGAGGGTGGCACCAACACCTCCCACGGGACCAATGTAACTCGTAGGAACTGACCCCAGAGCCGCGGGACTCCCGGTTTGAGAATTCGATGATAATTTGCATATTTCTAGACTTAGGCTTAAAAACATTGCGTTAGAGGGTGAAAACTCGAAACAACCCTCTAACGGCCCCGTGGGTGGCACGAACACCTCCCACGGGACCAAGGTAACTCGTAGGAACGGACCCCGCAGTCGCGGGGCTCCCGGTTTGAGAATACGATGGTAATTTGCATATTTGTAGACGTAGGCTTAAAAATATGGCGTTAGAGGGTGAGAACTAGAAATAGCCCCCGAACGTCCCCGTGGGTGGCACCAACACCTCCCACGGGATCAATGTAGCTTGCAGGAACTGACCCCGCAGCCGCGGGACTCCCGGTTTTAGAATACGACGGTAATATGCCTATTTGTAGACTTAGGCTTAACAACATGACGTTAGAGGGTGAGAACTCGAAACAACCCTCTAACGGCCCCGTGGGTGGCACCAACACCTCCCACGGGACCAATGTAACTTGTAGGAACTGACTCCATAGCCACGGGCCTCCCAGTTTGAGAATACGATGGTAATTTGCATATTTCTAGATTTAGGCTTAAAAACATGACGTTAGAGGGTGAGAACTTGAAACAGCCCTCTAACGGCCCCGTGGGTGGCACCAACACCTCCCACGGGAACAATGTAACTCGTAAGAACTGACCCCACAGCCGCGGGTCTCCCGGTTTCAGAATACGACGGTAATTTGCATATTTCTAGACGTAGGCTTAAAAACATGACGTTAGAGGGTGAAAACTCGAAACAACCCTCTAACGTCCCCGTGGGTGGAACCAACACCTCCCACGGGACCAATGTAACTTGTAGGAACTAACTCCACAGCTGAGGGTCTACCGGTTTGAGAATATGACGGTAATTTGCATATTTCTAGACTTAGGCTTAAAAACATGACGTTAGAGGGTGAGAACTCAAAACAGGCCTCTAACGGCCCCGTGGGTGGCACCAACACCTCCCACGGGACCAATGTAACTTGTAGGAACTGACTCCACAGCGGCGGGTCTTCCGGTTTGAGAATACGACGGTAATTTTCATATTTATAGACTTAGGCTTAAAAACATGACGTTAGAGGGTGAGAACTCGAAACAGCCCTCTAATGGCCCCGTGGGTGGCACCAACACCTCCCACGGGACCAATGTAACTCGTAGGAACTGACCCCACAGCCACGGGTCTCCCGATTTGAGAATACGACCGTAATTTGAATATTTCTAGACTTACGCTTAAAAACATGACGTTAGAGGGTGAGAACTCGAAACAGGCCCCGAACGGCCCCGTGGGTGGAACCAACACCTCCCACGGGACCAATGTAATTCGTAGGAACTGACCCCAGAGCCGCGGGACTCCCGGTTTGAGAATTTGACTATAATTTGCATATTTCTAGACTTAGGCTTAAAAACATGGCGTTAGAGGGTGAAAACTCGAAACAGCCCTCTATAGGCCCCGTGGGTGGCACCAACACCTCCCACGGGACCACTATAACTCGTAGGAACTGACCCCGCAGCCGCGGGACTCCCGGTTTGAGAATATGACGGTAATTTGCATATTTCTAGACTTAGGCTTAAAATCATGGCGTTAGAGGGTGAAAACTCGAAACAGCCACCGAACGGCCCCGTGGGTGGAACCAACACCTCCCACGGGACCAATGTAATTCGTAGGAACTGACCCCAGAGCCGCGGGACTCCTGGTTTGAGAATTCGACGATAATTTGAATATTTCTAGACTTAGGCTTACAAACATGGCGTTAGAGGGTGAAAACTCGAAACAGCCCTCTAACGGCCCCGTGGGTGGCACCAACACCTCCCACGGGACCAATGTAACTCGTAGGAACTGACCCCGCAGCCGCGGGACTCCCGGTTTGAGAATACCACGATAATTTGCATATTTGTAGACTTAGGCTTAAAAATATGGCGTTAGAGGGTGAGAACAAGAAACAACCCCCGAACGTCCCCGTGGGTGGCACCAACACCTCCCACGGGACCAATGTAACTCGTAGGAACTGACCCCGCAGCCGCGGAACTCCCGGTTTGAGAATACTACGATAATTTGCATATTTTTAGACTTAGGCTTAAAAACATGGCGTTTGAGGGTGAAAACTCGAAATATCCCCCAAACGTCCCCGTGGGTGGCACCAACACCTCCCACGGGACCAATGTAACTCGTAGGAACTAACCCCGCAGCCGCGGGTCTCCCGGCTTGAGAATACGACGGTAATTTGCATATTTCTAGACTTAAGCAAAACATGGCGTTTAAGGGTGAAAACTCAAAATAGCCCCCGAATGGCCTCTTGGGTGGAACCAACACCTCCCACGGGACCAATATAACTCGTAGGAACTGACCCCAGAGCCACGGGACTCCCGGTTTGAGAATTCGACGATAATTTGCATATTTCAAGACTTAGGCTTAAAAACATGGCGTTAGAGGGTTAAAACTCGAAACAGCCCTCTAACGGCCATGTGGGTGGCACCAACACCTCCCACGGGACCAATGTAACTCATAGGAACTGACCCCGCAGCCGCGGGACTCCCGGTTTGACAATACGATGATAATTTGCATATTTTTAGACGTAGGTTTAAAAATGTGGCGTTAGAGGGTGAGAATTAGAAACAGCCCCCAACGTCCCAGTGGGTGGCACCAACACCTCCCACGGGACCAATGTAACTCGTAGGAACTGACCCCGCAGCCACGGGACTCCTGTTTGGAGAATACGACGGTAATTTTTATATTTCTAGACTTAAGCAAAACATGGCATTTGAGGGTGAAAACTCGAAATAGCCCCCGAACGGCCCCGTGGGGGACACCAACACCTCCCAGGGGACCAATGTAACTCGTAGGAACTGACCCCGCAGTCGCGGGACTCCCGGTTTGAGAATACCACGATAATTTGCATATTTCTAGACTTAGGCTTAAAAATATGGCGTTAGAGGGTGAGAACAAGAAACAACCCCCGAACGTCCCCGTGGGTGGCACCAACACCTCCCACGGGACCAATGTAACTCGTAGGAACTGACCCCGCAGCCGCGGGACTCCCGGTTTGAGAATACGACGATAATTTGCATATTTTTAGACTTAGGCTTAAAAACATGGCGTTAGAGGGTGAGAACTCGAAACAGCCCTCTAACGGCACGTGGGTGGCACCAACACCTCCCACGGGAGCAATGTAACTTGTAGGAACTGACCCCATAGCCGCGGGTCTCCCGGCTTGAGAATACGACGGTAATTTGCATATTTCTAGACTTAGGTAAAACATGGCGTTTGAGGGTGAAAACTCAAAATAGCCCCCGAATGGCCTCTTGGGTGGAACCAACACCTCCCACGGGACCAATATAACTCGTAGGAACTGACCCCAGAGCCACGGGACTCCCGGTTTGAGAATTCGACGATAATTTGCATATTTCAAGACTTAGGCTTAAAAACATGGCGTTAGAGGGTTAAAACTCGAAACAGCCCTCTAACGGCCATGTGGGTGGCACCAACACCTCCCACGGGACCAATGTAACTCATAGGAACTGACCCCGCAGCCGCGGGACTCCCGGTTTGACAATACGACGATAATTTGAATATTTTTAGACGTAGGTTTAAAAATGTGGCGTTAGAGGGTGAGAATTAGAAACAGCCCCCAACGTCCCAGTGGGTGGCACCAACACCTCCCACGGGACCAATGTAACTCGTAGGAACTGACCCCGCAGCCATGGGACTCCTGTTTGGAGAATTCGAAGGTAATTTTTATATTTCTAGACTTAAGCAAAACATGGCATTTGAGGGTGAAAACTCGAAATAGCCCCCGGACGGCCCCGTGGGTGGCACCAACACCTCCCACGGACCAATGTAACTCGTAGGAATTGACCCCGCAGCCACGGGACTCCCGGTTTGAGAATACGACGGTAATTTGCATATTTCTAGACTTAGGCTTAAAAACATGACGTTAGAGGGTGAGAACTCGAAACAGCCCTCTAAAGGCCCCGTGGGTGGCACTAACACCTCCCACGGGACCAATGTAACTCGTAGGAACTGACCCCACAATCGCGGGCCTCCCGGTTTGAGAATACGACGGTAATTTGCATATTTCTAGACATAGGCTTAAAAACATGGCGTTAGAGGGTGAAAATTCGAAACAGCCCTCTAACGGTCCCGTGGGTGGCACCAACACCTCCCACGGGACCAATGTAACTCGTAGGAACTGACTCCACAGCCGCGGGACTCCCGATTTGAGACTATGACGGTAATTTTCAGATTTCAAGACTTAGGCTTAAAAACATGACGTTAGAGGGTGAGAACTCGAAACAGCCCTCTAACGGCCCCGTGGGTGGCACCAACACCTCCCACGGGACCAATGTAACTCGTAGGAACTGACCCCGCAGCCGCGGGACTCCAGGTTTGAGAATACGACGATAATTTGCATATTTCTAGACTTAGGCTTAAAAACATGACGTTAGAAGGTGAGAACTCGAAACAGCCCTCTAACGGCACCGTGGGTGGCACCAACACCTCCCACGGGACCAACGTAACTCGTAGGAACTGACCCCACAGCCGCGGGTCTCCCGGCTTGAGAATACGACAGTAATTCGCATATTTCTAGACTTAGGCTTAAAAACATGGCATTAGAGGGTGAAAACTCGAAACAGCCCCCGAACGGCCCCGTGGGTGGAACCAACACCTCCAACGGGACCAATGTAACTTGTATGAACTGACCCCAGAGCCGCGGGACTCCCGGTTTGAGAATTCGACATTAATTTGCATATTTCTAGACTTAGGCTTAAAAACATGGCGTTAGAGGGGGAAAACTCGAAACACCCCTCTAACGGCCCCGTGGGTGGCACCAACACCTACCACGGGACCAATGTAACTCGTAGGAACTGACCCCGCAGCCGCGGGACTCCCGGTTTGAGAATACGAGATAATTTTCATATTTGTAGACTTAGGCTTAAAAATATGGCGTTAGAGGGTGAGAACAAGAAACAGCCCTCGAACGTCCCCGTGGGTGGCACCAACACCTCCCACGGGACCAATGTAACTCATAGGAACTGACCCCGCAGCCGCGGGACTCCCGATTTGAGAATACGATGGTAATTTGCATATTTCTAGACATAAGCAAAACATGGCGTTTGAGGGTTAAAACTCGAAACAGCCCCCGAACGGCCCCGTGGGTGGCACCAACACCTCCCACGGGACCAATGTAACTCGTTGGAACTGACCCTGCAACGGCGGGACTCCCGGTTTGAGAATACGACGATAATTTACATAGTTTTAGACTTAGGCTTAAAAACATGGCGTTAGAGGGTGAAAACTTGAAACAGCCCTCGAACGGCACCGTGGGTGGCACCAACACCTCCCACGGGACCAATGTAACTTGTAGGAACTGACCCCACAGCCGCGAGTCTCCCGGTTTGAGAATACGACGATAATTTGTATATTTCTAGACTTATGCTTAAAAACATGGCGTTTGAGGGTGAAAACTCGAAACAGCCCCCGAACGGCCCCGTGGGTGCAACCAACACCTCCCACGGGACCAATGTAACTCGTAGGAACTGACCCCAGAGCCGCGGGACTCCCGGTTTGAGAATTCGACGATAATTAGCATATTTCTAGACTTACGCTGAAAAGCATGGCGTTGGAGGGTGAAAACTCGAAACAACCCTCTAACGGTCCCATGGGTGGCACCAACAATTCCCACGTGTCCAATGTAACCCGTTGGAACTGACCCCGCAGCCGCGGGACTCCCGGTTTGAGAATACGGCGGTAATTTGCATATTTATAGATTTAGGCTTAAAAACATGATGTTAGAGGGTGAGAACTCGAAACAACCCTCTAACGGCCCCGTGGGTGGCACTAACACCTCCCACGGGACCAATGTAACTCGTAGGAACTGACCCCACAACAGCGGGTCTCCCGGTTTGAGAATACGACGATAATTTGCATATTTCTAGACTTAGGCTTAAAAACATGGCGTTAGAGGGTGAAAACTCGAAACAGCCCTCTAACTGCCCCGTGGGTGGCACCAACACCTCCCACGGGACCAATGTAACTCGTAGAAACTAACTTCACAGCCGCGGGACTCCCGGTTTGAGAATACGACGGTAATTTGCATATTTCTAGACTTAGGCTTAAAAACATGACGTTAGCGGGTGAGAACTCGAAATAACCCTCTAACGGACCCATGGGTGGCACCAACACCTCCCACGGGACCAATGTAACTCGTAGGAACTGACCCCGCAGACGCGGGACTCTCGGTTTGAGAATACGACGATAATTTGCATATTTGTAGACTTAGGCTTAAAAACATGGCGTTAGAGGGTGAGAACTAGAAACAGCGCACGAACATCCCTGTGGGTGGCACCAACACCTCCCACGGGACCAATGTAACTCGTAGGAACTGACCCGCAGCCGCGGGACTCCCGGTTTGAGAATACGACGGTAATTTGCATATTTCCAGACTTAGGCTTAAAAACATGACGTTAGCGGGTGAGAACTCGAAATAACCCTCTAACGGACCCATGGGTGGCACCAACACCTCCCACGGGACCAATGTAACTCGTAGGAACTGACCCCGCAGACGCGGGACTCTCGGTTTGAGAATACGACGATAATTTGCATATTTGTAGACTTAGGCTTAAAAACATGGCGTTAGAGGGTGAGAACTAGAAACAGCGCACGAACATCCCTGTGGGTGGCACCAACACCTCCCACGGGACCAATGTAACTCGTAGGAACTGACCCCGCAGCCGCGGGTCTCCAGGTTTGAGAATACGATGATAATTTGCATATTTCTAGACTTAGGCTTAAAAACATGACGTTAGAAGGTGAGAACTCGAAACAGCCCTCTAACGGCACCGTTGCTGGCACCAACACCTCCCACGGGACCAACGTAACTCGTAGGAACTGACCCCACAGCCGCGGGTCTCCCGGCTTGAGAATACGACGGTAATTCGCATATTTCTAGACTTAGGCTTAAAAACATGGCGTTAGAGGGTGAAAACTCGAAACAGCCCCCGAACGGCCCCGTGGGTGGAACCAACACCTCCAACGGGACCAATGTAACTTGTATGAACTAACCCCAGAGCCGCGGGACTCCCGGTTTGAGAATTCGACATTAATTTGCATATTTCTAGACTTAGGCCTAAAAACATGGCGTTAGAGGGGGAAAACTCGAAACACCCCTCTAAAGGCCCCGTGGGTGGCACCAACACCTACCACGGGACCAATGTAACTCGTAGGAACTGACCCCGCAGCCGCGGGACTCCCGGTTTGAGAATACGAGATAATTTGCATATTTGTAGACTTAGGCTTAAAAATATGGCGTTAGAGGGTGAGAACAAGAAACAGCCCTCGAACGTCCCCGTGGGTGGCACCAACACCTCCCACGGGACCAATGTAACTCATAGGAACTGACCCCGCAGCCGCGGGACTCCCGGTTTGAGAATACGATGGTAATTTGCATATTTCTAGACATAAGAAAAACATGGCGTTTGAGGGTTAAAACTCGAAACAGCCCCCGAACGGCCCCGTGGGGGGCACCAACACCTCCCACGGGACCAATGTAACTCGTTGGAACTGACCCCGCAACGGCGGGAATCCCGGTTTGAGAATACGACGATAATTTGCATAGTTTTAGACTTAGGCTTAAAAACATGGCGTTAGAGGGTGAAAACTCGAAACAGCCCTCGAACGGCACCGTGGGTGGCACCAACACCTCCCACGGGACCAATGTAACTTGTAGGAACTGACCCCACAGCCGCGAGTCTCCCGGTTTGAGAATACGACGATAATTTGTATATTTCTAGACTTATGCTTAAAAACATGGCGTTTGAGGGTGAAAACTCAAAACAGCCCCCGAACGGCCCAATGGGTGCAACCAACACCTCCTACGGGACCAATGTAACTCGTAGGAACTGACCCCAGAGCCGCGAGACTCCCGGTTTGAGAATTCGACGATAATTAGCATATTTCTAGACTTACGCTTAAAAGCATGGCGTTGGAGGGTGAAAACTCGAAACAACCCTCTAACGGCCCCATGGGTGGCACCAACAACTCCCACGTGTCCAATGTAACCCGTAGGAACTGACCCCGCAACCGCGGGACTCCCGGTTTGAGAATACGGCGGTAATTTGCATATTTATAGACTTAGGCTTAAAAACATGATGTTAGAGGGTGAGAACTCGAAACAACCCTCTAACGGCCCCGTGGGTGGCACTAACACCTCCCACGGGACCAATGTAACTCGTAGGAACTGACCCCACAAAAGCGGGTCTCCCAGTTTGAGAATACGACGATAATTTGCATATTTCTAGACTTAGGCTTAAAAACATGGCGTTAGAGGGTGAAAACTCGAAACAGCCCTCTAACGGCCCCGTGGGTGGCACCAACACCTCCCACGGGACCAATGTAACTCGTAGGAACTAACTTCACAGCCGCGGGACTCCCGGTTTGGGAATACAACGGTAATTTGCATATTTCTAGACTTAGGCTTAAAAACATGACGTTAGCGGGTGAGAACTCGAAATAACCCTCTAACGGACCCATGGGTGGCACCAACACCTCCCACGGGACCAATGTAACTCGTAGGAACTGACCCCGCAGACGCGGGACTCTCGGTTTGAGAATACGACGATAATTTGCATATTTGTAGACTCAGGCTTAAAAACATGGCGTTAGAGGGTGAGAACTAGAAACAGCGCACGAACATCCCTGTGGGTGGCACCAACACCTCCCACGGGACCAATGTAACTCGTAGGAACTGACCCCGCAGCCGCGGGACTCTCGGTTTGAGAATACGACGATAATTTGCATATTTTTAGACTTAAGCAAAACATGGCGTTTGAGGGTGAGAACTCGAAACAGCCCCCGAACGGCCCGTGGGTGGAACCAACACCTCCCACGGGACCAATGTAACTCGTAGGAACTGACCCCACAGCCGTGGGTCTACCGGTTTGAGAATACGACGGTAATTTGCATATTTCTAGACTTAGGCTTAAAAACATGACGTTAGAGAGTGAGAACTCAAAATAACCCTCTAACGGCCCCGAGGGTGGCACCAACACCTCCCACGGGACCAATGTAACTCGTAGGAACTGACCCCAGAGCCGCGGGACTCCCGGTTTGAGAATTCGACGATAATTTGTATATTTCTAGACTTAGGCTTTAAAGCATGGCGTTAGAGGGTGAAAACTCGAAACAACCCTCTAACGGCCCCGTGGATGGCACCAACACCTCCCACGGGACCAATGTAACTCGTAGGAACTGACCCCGCAGCCGCTGGACTCTCGGTTTGAGAATACGACGATAATTTGCATATTTGTAGACGTAGGCTTAAAAATATGGAGTTAGAGGGTGAGAACTAGAAACAGCCCCCGAACGTCCCCGTGGGTGGCACCAACACCTCCCACGGGACTAATATAACTCGTAGGAACTGACCCCGCAGCCGCGGGACTCCTGGTTTGAGAAAGCGACGGTAATTTGTATATTTCTAGACTTAAGCAAAACATGGCGTTTGAGGGTGAAGACTCGAAATAGCCCCCGACGGCCCCGTGGGTGGCACCAACACCTCCCACGGGATCAATGTAGCTTGTAGGAACTGACCCCACAGCCGCGGGACTCCCGGTTTTAGAATACGACGGTAATTTGCATATTTGTAGACTTAGGCTTAACAACATGACGTTTGAGGGTGAGAACTCGAAACAACCCTCTAACGGCCCCGTGGGTGGCACCAACACCTCCCACGAGACCAATGTAACTTGTAGGAACTGACTCCACAGCCGCGGGCCTCCCAGCTTGAGAATACGATGGTAATTTACTTATTTCTAGACTTAGGTTTAAAAACATGACGTTAGAGGGTGAGAACTCGAAACAACCCTCTAACGGCCCCGAGGGATGCACCAACACCTCCCACGGGAACAATGTAACTCGTAGGAACTGACCCCACAGCCGCGGGTCTCCCGGTTTGAGAATACGACGGTAATTTGTATATTTCAAGACTTAGGCTTAAAAACAAGACGTTAGAGGGTGAAAACTCGAAACAGCCCTCTAACGTCCCCGTGGGTGGTACCAACACCTCCCACGGGAGAAATGTAACTTGTAGGAACTGACTCCACAGCCGAGGGTCTCCCGGTTTTAGAATACGACGGTAATTTGCATATTTCTAGACTTAGGCTTAAAAACATGATGTTAGAGGGTGAGAACTTGAAACAGGCCTCTAACGGCCCCGTGGGAGGCAGCAACACCTCCCACGGGACCAATGTAACTCGTAGGAACTGACCCCACAACCACGGGTCTCCAGGTTTGAGAAGACGACGGTAATTTGCATATTTGTAGACTTAGGCTTAAAAACATGACGTTAGAGGGTGAGAACTCGAAACAGCCCCCTAACGGCCCCGTGGGTGGAACCAACACCTCCCATGGGACCATCGTAACTCGTAGGAACTGACCCCGCAGCCGCGGGACTCCCGGTTAGAGAATACGACGATAATTTGCATATTTTTAGATTTAGGCTTAAAAACATGACGTTTGAGGATGAAAACTCGAAATATCCACCGAACGTCCCCGTGGGTGGCACCAACACCTCCCACGGGACCAATGTAACTCGTAGGAACTGACCCCGCAGCCGCGGGACTCCCGGTTTGAGAATACGACGATAATTTGCATATTTTTAGACTTAGGCTTAAAAACATGGCGTTAGAGGGTGAGAACTCGAAACAGCCCTCTAACGGCACGTGGGTGGCACCAACACCTCCCACGGGAGCAATGTAACTTGTAGGAACTGACCCCACAGCCGCGGGTCTCTCGGCTTGAGAATACGACGGTAATTTGCATATTTCTAGACTTAAGCAAAACATGGCGTTTGAGGGTGAAAACTCAAAATAGCCCCCCCCACGAATGGCCCCGTAGGTGGAACCAACACCTCCCACGGGACCAATATAACTCGTAGGAACTGACCCTAGAGCCGCGGGACTCCCGGTTTGAGAATTCGACGATAATTTGATATTTCTAGGCTTAGGCTTAAAAACATGGCGTTAGAGGGTGAAAACTCCAAACAACCCTCTAACGGCCCCGTGGGTGGCACCAACACCTCCCACGAGACCAATGTAACTCGTAGGAACTGACCCCGCAGCCGCGGGACTCCCGGTTTGACAATACGACGATAATTTGCATATTTTGAGACGTAGGCTTAAAAATGTGGCGTTTGAGGGTGAGAACTAGAAACAGCCCCCGAACGTCGCCGTGGGTGGCACCAACACCTCCCACGGGACCAATGTAACTCGTAGGAACTGACCCCGCAGCCGCGGGAGTCCCGTTTGGAGAATACGACGGTAATTTGTTTATTTCTAGACTTAAGCAAAACATGGTATTTGAGGGTGAAAACTCGAAATAGCCCCCGGACGGCCCCGTGGGTGGCACCAACACCTCCCACGGGACCAATGTAACTCGTAGAAACTGACCCCGCTGCCGCGGGACTCCCGGTTTGAGAATACGACGGTAATTTGCATATTTCTAGACTTAGGCTTAAAAACATGACGTTAGAGGGTGAGAGCTCGAAAAGCCCTCTAACGGCCCCGTGGGTGGCACTAACACCTCACACGGGACCAATGTAACTCATAGGATCTGACCCCACAATCGCGGGTCTCCCGGTTTGAAAATACGATGGTAATTTGCATATTTCTAGACATAGGCTTAAAAACATGGCGTTAGAGGGTAAAAACTCGAAACAGCCCTTTAACGGCCCCGTGGGTGGGACCAACACCTCCCACGGGACCAATGTAACTCGTAGGAACTGACTCCACAGCCGCGGGACTCCCGGTTTGAGACTACGATGGTAATTTGCATATTTCAAGACTTAGGCTTAAAAACATGACGTTAGAGGTTGAGAACTCGAAACATCCCTCTAACGGCCCCGTGGGTGGCACCAACACCTCCCATGGGAACAATGTAACTCGTAGGAACTGACCCCACAGCCGCGGGTCTCCCGGTTTGAGAATACGACGTTAATTTGCATATTTCTAAACTTAGGCTTAAAAACATGGCGTTAGAGGGTGAAAACTCAACGTCCCCGTGGGTGGCACCAACACCTCCCACGGGACCAATGTAACTTGTAGGAACTGACTCCACAGCCGAGGGTCTCCTGGTTTGAGAATGCGACGGTAATTTGCATATTTCTAGACTTAGGCTTAAAAACATGACGTTAGAGGGTGAGAACTCGAAACAGCCCTCTAACGGCCCCGTGGGTGGCACCAACACCTCCCATGGGACAAATGTAACTCGTAGGAACTGACCCCGCAGCCGCGGGACTCCCGGTTTGAGAATACGACGATAATTTTCATATTTCTAGACTTAGGCTTAAAAACATGATGTTAGAGGGTCAGAACTCAAAATAACCCTCTAACGGCCCCGAGGGTGGCACCAACACCTCCCACGGGACCAATGTAACTCGTAGGAACTGACCCCAGAGCCGCGGGACTCCCGATTTGACAATTCGACGATAATTTGCATATTTCTAGACTTAGGCTTTAAAACATGGCGTTAGAGGGTGAAAACTCGAAACAGCCCTCTAACGGCCCCGTGGATGGCACCAACACCTCCCACGGGACCAATGTAACTCGTAGGAACTGACCCCGCAGCCACTGGACTCTCGGTTTGAGAATACGACGATAATTTGCATATTTGTAGACGTAGGCTTAAAAATATGGAGTTAGAGGGTGAGGACTAGAAACAGCCCCCGAACGTCCCCGTGGGTGGTACCAACACCTCCCACGGGACCAATATAACTCGTAGGAACTGACCCCGCAGCCGCGGGACTCCTGGTTTGAGAATACGACGGTAATTTGTATATTTCTAGACTTAAGCAAAACATGGCGTTTGAGGGTGAAGACTCGAAATAGCCCCCGAACGGCCCCGTGGGTGGCACCAACACCTCCCACGGGATCAATGTAGCTTGTAGGAACTGACCCCGCAGCCGTTGGACTCCCGGTTTTAGAATACGACGGTAATTTGCATATTTGTAGACTTAGGCTTAACAACATGACGTTTGAGGGTGAGAACTCGAAACAACCCTCTAACGGCCCCGTGGGTGGCACCAACAGCTCCCGCGGGACCAATGTAACTTGTAGGAACTGACTCCACAGCCGCGGGCCTCCCAGTTTGAGAATACGATGGTAATTTGTATATTTTTAGACTTAGGCTTAAAAACATGACGTTAGAGGGTGAGAACTCGAAACAGCCCTCTAACGGCCCCGTGGGTGGCACCAACACCTCCCACAGGAACAATGTAACTCGTAGGAACTGACCCCACAGCCGCGGGTCTCCCGGTTTGAGAATACGACGGTAATTTGTATATTTCTAGACTTAGGCTTAAAAACATGGTGTTAGAGGGTGAAAACTCGAAACAGCCCTCTAACGTCCCCGTGGGTGGCACCAACACCTCCCACGGGAGAAATGTAACTTGTAGGAACTGACTCCACAGCCGAGGGTCTCCCGGTTTTAGAATACGACGGTAATTTGTATATTTCAAGACATAGGCTTAAAAACATGACGTTAGAGGGTGAGAACTCGAAACAGCCCTCTAACGGCCCCGTGGGTAGCACCAACACCTCCCACGGTACCAATGTAACTCGTAGGAACTGACCCCGCAGCCGCGGGACTCCAGGTTTGAGAATACGACGATAATTTGCATATTTCTAGACTTAGGCTTAAAAACATGACGTTAGAGGGTGAGAACTCGAAACAACCCTCTAACGGCACCGTGGGTGGCACCAACACCTCCTACGGGACCAACGTAACTCGTAGGAACTGACCCCACAGCCGCGGGTCTCCCGGCTTGAGAATACGATGGTAATTTGCATATTTCTAGACTTAGGCTTAAAAACATGGCGTTAGAGGGTGAAAACTCGAAACAGCCCCCGAACGGCCCAGTGGGTGGAACCAACACCTCCTACGGGACCAACGTAACTCGTAGGAACTGACCCCACAGCCGCGGGTCTCCCGGCTTGAGAATTCGACGATAATTTGCATTTTTCTAGACTTATGCTTAAAAACATGGCGTTAGAGGGTGAAAACTCGAAACAACCCTCTAACGGCCCGTTGGGTGGCACCAACACCTACCACGGGACCAATGTAACTCGTAGGAACTGACCCCGTAGCCGCGGGACGCCCGGTTTGAGAATACGATAATAATTTGCATATTTGTAGACTTAGGCTTAAAAATATGGCGTTAGAGGGTGAGAACAAGAAACAGCCCCCGAACGTCCCCGTGGGTGGCACCAAAACCTCCCACGGAACCAATGTAACTCGTAGGAACTGACCCCGCAGCCACGGGACTCCCGGTTTGAGAATACGACGGTAATTTGCATATTTCTAGACATAAGCAAAACATGGCGTTTGTGGGTTAAAACTCGAAATAGCCCCCAAACGGCCCCGTGGTTGGCACCAACAGCTCCCACGGGACCAATGTAACTCGTTGGTACTGACCCCGCAACCGCGGGACTCCCGGTTTGAGAATACGATGATAATTTGCATATTTTTAGACTTAGGCTTAAAAACATGACGTTAGAGGCTGAAAACTCAAAACAGCCATCGAACGGCACCGTGGGTGGCACTAACACCTCCCACGGGACCAATGTAACTTGTAGGAACTGACCCCACAGCCGCGAGTCTCCCGGTTTGAGAATACGGCGGTAATTTGTATATTTCTAGACTTATGCTTAAAAACATGGCGTTTGAGGGTGAAAACTCAAAACAGCCCCCGAACGGCCCCGTGGGTGGAACCAACACCTCCCACGGGACCAATGTAACTCGTAGTTACTGACCCCAGAGCCGCGGGACTCCCGGTTTGAGAATTTGACAATAATTTGCATATTTCTAGACTTACGCTTAAAAGCATGGCGTTGGAGGGTGAAAACTCGAAACAACCCTCTAACGGCCCCGTGGGTGGCACCAACACCTCCCACGGGTCCAATGTAACTCGTAGGAACTGACCCCGCAGCCGCGGGACTCCCGGTTTGAGAATACGACGGTAATTTGCATATTTCTAGACTTAGGCTTAAAAACATGATGTTAGTGGGTGAGAACTCGAAACAACCCTCTAACGATCCCGTGGGTGGCACTGACACCTCCCACGGGACCAATGTAACTCGTAGGAACTGACCCCACTACAGCGGGTCTCCCGGTTTGAGAATACGATGGTAATTTGCATATTTCTAGACTTAGGCTTAAAAATGTGCCGTTAGAGGGTGATAACTTGAAACAGCCCTCTAACGGCACCGTGGGTGGCACCAACACCTCCCACGGGCCCAATGTAACTCGTAGGAACTGACCCCACAGCCACGGGTCTCCCGGTTTGAGAATACGATGATGATTTGCGTATTTCTAGACTTAGGCTTAAAAACATGACGTTAGAGGGTGGGAACTCGAAACAGCCCCCTAACGGCCCCGTGGGTGGCACCAACACCTCCCACGGGACCAATGTAAGTCGTAGGAACTGACTCCACTGCCGCGAGACTCCCGGTTTGAGAATACGACGGTAATTTGCATATTTCAAGACTTTGGCTTAAAAACATGACGTTAGAGGGTGAGAACTCGAAACAACCCTCTAACGGCCCCGTGGGTGGCACCAACACCTCCCATGGGACCAATGTAACTCGTAGGAACTGACCCCGCAGCCGCGGGACTCCGGGTTTGAGAATACGATGATAATTTGCATATTTTTAGACTTAGGCTTAAAAACATGGCGTTAGAGGATGAGAACTCGAAACCGCCCTCTAACGGCACCGTGGGTGGCACCAACACCTCCCACGGGACCAATGTAACTCGTAGGAACTAACTTCACAGCCGCGGGACTCTCGGTTTGAGAATACGACGGTAATTTGCATATTTCTAGACTTATGCTTAAAAACATGACGTTAGAGGATGAGAACTCGAAACAACCCTCTAACGGCCCCGTGGGTGGCACTAACACCTCCCACGGGACCAATGTAACTTGTAGGAACTGACCCCACTACAGCGGGTCTCCCGGTTTGAGAATACGATGGTAATTTGCATATTTCTAGACTTAGGCTTAAAAATGTGGCGTTAGAGGGTGAAAACTCGAAACAACCCTCTAACGGCTCCGTGGGTGGCACCAACGCCTCCCACGGGTCCAATGTAACTCGTAGGAACTGACCCCGCAGCCGCGGGACTCCCGGTTTGAGAATACGACGGTAATTTGCATATTTCTAGACTTAGGCTTAAAAACATGGCGTTAGAGGGTGAAAACTCGAAACAGCCCTCTAACGGCACCGTGGGTGGCACCAACACCTTCCACGGGCCCAATGTAACTCGTAGGAACTGACCCCGCAGCCACGGGTCTCCCGGTTTGAGAATACGATGATGATTTGCGTATTTCTAGACTTAGGCTTAAAAACATGACGTTAGAGGGTGGGAACTCGAAACAGCCCCCTAACGGCCCCGTGGGTGGCACCAACACCTCCCACGGGCCCAATGTAACTCGTAGGAACTGACCCCACAACCACGGGTCTCCCGGTTTGAGAATACGCCGATAATTTGCGTATTTCTAGACTTAGGGTTAAAAACATGACGTTTGAGGGTGGGAACTCGAAACAGCCCCCTAACGGCCCCGTGGGTGGCACCAACACCTCCCACGGGACCAATGTAACTCGTAGGAACTGACTCCACAGCCGCGGGACTCCCGGTTTGAGAATACGACGGTAATTTGCATATTTCAAGACTTTGGCTTAAAAACATGACGTTAGAGGGTGAGAACTCGAAACAACCCTCTAACGGCCCCGTGGGTGGCACCAACACCTCCCATGGGACCAATGTTACTCGTAGGAACTGACCCCGCAGCCGCGGGACTCCGGGTTTGAGAATACGATGATAATTTGCATATTTTTAGACTTAGGCTTAAAAACATGGCGTTAGAGGGTGAGAACTCGAAACAGCCCTCTAACGGCACCGTGGGTGGCACCAACACCTCCCACGGGACCAATATAACTCGTAGGAACTAACTTCACAGCCGCGGGACTCCCGGTTTGAGAATACGACGGTAATTTGCATATTTCTAGACTTATGCTTAAAAACATGACGTTAGAGGGTGAGAACTCGAAACAGCCATCTAACGGCCCCATGGGTGGCTCCAACACCTCCCACGGGACCAATGTAACTCTTAGGAACTGACCCCGCAGACGCGGGACTCTCGGTTTGAGAATACGACAATAATTTGCATATTTGTAGACTTAGGCTTAAAAACATGGCTTTAGAGGGTGAGAATTAGAAACAGCGCTCGAACGTCCCTGTGGGTGGCACCAACACCTCCCACGGGACCAATGTAACTCGTAGGAACTGACCCCGCAGCCGGGGGACTCTCGGTTTGAGAATACGACGATAATTTGCATATTTCTTGACTTAAGCAAAACATGGCGTTTGAGGGTGAGAACTCGAAACAGCCCTCGAACGGCCCTGTGGGTGGAACCAACACCTCCCGCTGGACCAATGTAACTCGCAGGAACTGACCCCACAGCCGTGGGTCTCCCGGTTTGAGAATACGACGGTAATTTGCATATTTCTAGACCTAGGCTTAAAAACATGACGTTAGAGGGTGAGAACTCCAAACAACCCTCTAACGGCCCCGAGGGTGGCACCAACACCTCCCACGGGACCAATGTAACTCGTAGGAACTGACCTCAGAGCCGCGGGACTCCCGGTTTGAGAATTCGACGATAATTTGCATATTTATAGACTTAGGCTTAAAAACATGGCGTTAGAGGGTGAAAACTCGAAACAGCCCTCTTACGGCCCCGTGGGTGGAACCAACACCTCCCACGGGACCAATGTTACTCGTAGGAACTGACCCCGCAGCCGCGGGACTCCCGGTTTGAGAATACGATGATAATTTGCATATTTGTAGACGTAGGCTTAAAAATATGGAGTTAGAGGGTGAGAACTAGAAACAGCCCCCGAACGTCCCCGTGGGTGGCACCAACACCTCCCACGGGACCAATATAACTCGTAGGAACTGACCCCGCAGCCGCGGGACTCCCGGTTTGAGAATACCACGGTAATTTGTATATTTCTAGACTTAAGCAAAACATGGCTTTTGAGGGTGAAAACTCGAAATAGCCCCCGAACGGCCCCGTGGGTGGCACCAACACTTCCCACGGGATCAATGTAACTTGTAGGAACTGACCCCGCAGCCGTGGGACTCCCGGTTTTAGAATACGATGATAATTTGCATATTTGTATACTTAGGCTTAACAACATGACGTTAGAGGGTGAGAACTCGAAACAACCCTCTAACGGCCCCGTGGGTGGCACCAACACCTCCCACGGGACCAATGTAACTTGTATCAACTGACACCACAGCCGCGGGACTCCCAGTTTGAGAATACGATGGTAATTTGCATATTTCTAGACTTAGGCTTAAAAACATGATGTTAGAGGTTGATAACTCGAAACAACCCTCTAACGGCCCCGAGGGAGGCACCAACACCTCCCACGGGTCCAATGTAACTCGTAGGAACTGACCCCGCAGCCGCGGGACTCCCGGTTTGAGAATACGACGGTAATTTGCATATTTCTAGACTTAGGCTTAAAAACATGATGTTAGAGGGTGAGAACTCGAAACAACCCTCTAACGACCCCGTGGGTGGCACTGACACCTCCCACGGGACCAATGTAACTCGTAGGAACTGATTCCACTACAGCGGGTCTCCCGGTTTGAAAATACGATGGTAATTTGCATATTTCTAGACTTAGGCTTAAAAATGTGGCGTTAGAGGCTGAAAACTCGAAACAGCCCTCTAACGGCACCGTGGGTGGCACCAACACCTCCCACGGGCCCAATGTAACTCGTAGGAACTACACCGGTTTGAGAATACGATGATGATTTGCGTATTTCTAGACTTAGGCTTAAAAACATGACGTTAGAGGGTGGGAACTCGAAACAGCCCCCTAACGGCCCCGTGGGTGGCACCAACACCTCCCACGGGACCAATGTAACTCGTAGGAACTGACTCCACAGCCGCGGGACTCCCGGTTTGAGAATACGACGGTAATTTTCATATTTCAAGACTTTGGCTTAAAAACATGACGTTAGAGGGTGAGAACTCGAAACAACCCTCTAACGGCCCCGTGGGTGGCACCAACACCTCCCATGGGACCAATGTAACTCGTAGGAACTGACCCCGCAGCCGCGGGACTCCGGGTTTGAGAATACAACGATAATTTGCATATTTTTAGACTTAGGCTTAAAAACATGGCGTTAGAGGGTGAGAACTCGAAACAGCCCTCTAACGGCACCGTGGGTGGCACCAACACCTCCCACGGGACCAATGTAACTCGTAGGAACTAACTTCACAGCCGCGGGACTCTCGGTTTGAGAATACGACGGTAATTTGCATATTTCTAGACTTATGCTTAAAAACATGACGTTAGAGGGTGAGAACTCGAAACAACCATCTAACGGCCCCATGGGTGGCACCAACACCTCCCACGGGACCAATGTAACTCGTAGGAACTGACCCCGCAGACGCGGGACTCTCGGTTTGAGAATACGACGGTAATTTGCATATTTCTAGACTTAGGCTTAAAAACATGACGTTAGAGGGTGAGAACACGAAACAACCCTCTAACGGCCCCGTGGGTGGCACTGACACCTCCCACGGGACCAATGTAACTCGTAGGAACTGACCCCACTACAGCGGGTCTCCCGGTTTGAGAATACGATGGTAATTTGCATATTTCTAGACTTAGGCTTAAAAATGTGGCGTTAGAGGGTGAAAACTCGAAACAACCCTCTAACGGCTCCGTGGGTGGCACCAACACCTCCCACAGGTCCAATGTAACTCGTAGGAACTGACCCCGCAGCCGCGGGACTCCCGGTTTGAGAATACGACGGTAATTTGAATATTTCTAGACTTAGGCTTAAAAACATGGCGTTAGAGGGTGAAAACTCGAAACAGCCCTCTAACGGCACCGTGGGTGGCACCAACACCTCCCACGGGCCCAATGTAACTCGTAGGAACTGACCCCACAGCCACGGGTCTCCCGGTTTGAGAATACGATGATGATTTGCGTATTTCTAGACTTAGGCTTAAAAACATGACGTTAGAGGGTGGGAACTCGAAACAGCCCCCTAACGGCCCTGTGGGTGGCATCAACACCTCCCACGGGCCCAATGTAACTCGTAGGAACTGACCCCACAACCACGGGTCTCCCGGTTTGAGAATACGACGATAATTTGCGTATTTCTAGACTTAGGCTTAAAAACATGACGTTAGAGGGTGGGAACTCGAAACAGCGCCCTAACGGCCCCGTGGGTGGCACCAACACCTCCCACGGGACCAATGTAACTCGTAGGAACTGACTCCACAGTCGCGGGACTCCCGGTTTGAGAATACGACGGTAATTTGCATATTTCAAGACTTTGGCTTAAAAACATGACGTTAGAGGGTGAGAACTCGAAACAACCCTCTAACGGCCCCGTGGGTGGCACCAACACCTCCCATGCGACCAATGTTACTCGTAGGAACTGACCCCGCAGCCGCGGGACTCCGGGTTTGAGAATACGACGATAATTTGCATATTTTTAGACTTAGGCTTAAAAATATGGCGTTAGAGGGTGAGAACTCGAAACAGCCCTCTAACGGCACCGTGGGTGGCACCAACACCTCCCACGGGACCAATGTAACTCGTAGGAACTAACTTCACAGCCGCGGGACTCCCGGTTTGAGAATACGACGGTAATTTGCATATTTCTAGACTTATGCTTAAAAACATGACGTTAGAGGGTGAGAACTCGAAACAGCCATCTAACGGCCCCATGGGTGGCACCAACACCTCCCACGGGACCAATGTAACTCTTAGGAACTGACCCCGCAGACGGGGGACTCTCGGTTTGAGAATACGATAATAATTTGCATATTTGTAGACTTAGGCTTAAAAACATGGCGTTAGAGGGTGAGAATTAGAAACAGCGCTCGAACGTCCCTGTGGGTGGTACCAACACCTCCCACAGGACCAATGTAACTCGTAGGAACTGACCCCGCAGCCGGGGGACTCCCGGTTTGAGAATACGACGATAATTTGCATATTTCTAGACTTAAGCAAAACACGGCGTTTGAGGGTGAGAACTCGAGATAGCCCCCGAACGGCCCCGTGGGTGGAACCAACACCTCCCACTGGACCAATGTAACTCGTAGGAACTGACCCCACAGCCGTGGGTCTCCCGGTTTGAGAATACGACGGTAATTTGCATATTTTTAGACTTAGGCTTAAAAACATGACGTTAGAGGGTGAGAACTCCAAACAACCCTCTAACGGCCCCGAGGGTGGCACCAACACCTCCCACGGGACCAATGTAACTCGTAGGAACTGACCTCAGAGCCGCGGGACTCCCGGTTTGAGAATTCGACGATAATTTGCATATTTATAGACTTAGGCTTAAAAACATGGCGTTAGAGGGTGAAAACTCGAAACAGCCCTCTAACGGCCCCGTGGGTGGAACCAACACCTCCCACGGGACCAATGTCACTCGTAGGAACTGACCCCGCAGCCGCGGGACTCCCGGTTTGAGAATACGATGATAATTTGCATATTTGTAGACGTAGGCTTAAAAATATGGAGTTAGAGGGTGAGAACTAGAAACAGCCCCCGAACGTCCCCGTGGGTGGCACCAACACCTCCCACGGGACCAATATAACTCGTAGGAACTGACCCCGCAGCCGCGGGACTCCCGGTTTGAGAATACCACGGTAATTTGTATATTTCTAGACTTAAGCAAAACATGGCGTTTGAGGGTGAAAACTCGAAATAGCCCCCGAACGGCCCCGTGGGTGGCACCAACACTTCCCACGGGATCAATGTAACTTGTAGGAACTGACCCCGCAGCCGCGGGACTCCCGGTTTTAGAATACGACGGTAATTTGCATATTTGTAGACTTAGGCTTAACAACATGACGTTAGAGGGTGAGAACTCGAAACAACCCTCTAACGGCCCCGTGGGTGGCACCAACACCTCCCACGGGACCAATGTAACTTGTAGGAACTGACACCACAGCCGCGGGACTCCCAGTTTGAGAATACGATGGTAATTTGCATATTTCTAAACTTAGGCTTAAAAACATGATGTTAGAGGTTGTGAACTCGAAACAGCCCTCTAACGGCCCCGTGGGTGGCACCAACACCTCCCACGGGAACAATGTAACTCGTAGGAACTGACCCCACAGCCGCGGGTCTCCCGGTTTGAGAATACGACGGTAATTTGCATATTTCTAGACTTAGGCTTAAAAACATGGCGTTAGAGGGTGAAAACTCGAAACAACCCTCTAAGGTCCCCGTGGGTGGCACCAACACCTCCCACGGGACCAATGTAACTTGTAGGAACTGACTCCACAGCCGAGGGTCTCCTGGTTTGAGAATACGACAGTAATTTCCATATTTCTAGACTTAGGCTTAAAAACATGATGTTAGAGGGTGAGAACTCGAAGCAGGCCTTTAACGGCCACGTGGGTGGCACCAACACCTCCCACGGGACCAATGTAACTTGTAGGAACTGACTGCACAGCCATGGGTATCCCGATTTGAGAATACGATGGTAATTTGCATATTTCTAGACTTAGGCTTAAAAACATGACGTTAGAGGGTGAGAACTCGAAACAGCCATCTAACGGCCCCGTGGGTGGAACCAACACCTCCCAGGGGACCAATGTAACTCGTAGGAACTGACCCCACAGCCACGGGTCTCCCGGTTTGAGAATACGACGATAATTTTTGTATTTCAAGACTTAGGCTAAGAAACATGACGTTAGAGGATGGGAACTCGAAATAGCCCCCTAACGGCCCCGTGGGTGGCACAAATACCTCCCACGGGACCAACGTAACTCGTAGGAACTGACCCCACAGCCGCGGGTCCCCCGGTTTGAGAATACGACGCTAATTTGCATATGCCTAGACTTAGGCTTAAAAACATGACGTTAGAGGGTGAGAACTCGAAACAGCCCTCTAACGGCACCGTGGGTGGCACCAACACCTCCCACGGGACCAACGTAACTCGTAGGAACTGACCCCACAGCCGCGGGTCTCCCGGTTTGAGAATACGATGATAATTTGCGTATTTCTAGACTTAGGCTTAAAAACATGACGTTAGAGGGTGAGAACTCGAAACAGCCCCCTAACGGCCCCATGAGTGGCACCAACACCTCCCACGGGACCAATGTAACTCGTAGGAACTGACCCCGCAGCCGGGGGACTCCCGGTTTGAGAATGCGACGATAATTTGCATATTTCTAGACTTAAGCAAAACATGGCGTTTGAGGGTGAGAACTCGGAACAGCCCCCGAACGGCCCCGTGGGTGGAACCAACACCTCCCACGGGACCAATGTAACTCGCAGGAACTGACCCCACAGCCGTGGGTCTCCCGGTTTGAGAATACGACGGTAATTTGCATATTTCTAGACTTAGGCTTAAAAACATGACGTTAGAGGGTGAGAACTCAAAACAACCCTCTAACGGCCCCGAGGGTGGCACCAACACCTCCCACGGGACCAATGTAACTCGTAGGAACTGACCTCAGAGCCGCGGGACTCCCGGTTTGAGAATTCGATGATAATTTGCATATTTATAGAATTAGGCTTAAAAATACGGCGTTAGAGGGTGAAAACTCGAAACAGCCCTCTAACGGCCTCGTGGGTGGAACCAAAACCTCCCACGGGACCAATGTCACTCGTAGGAACTGACCCCGCAGCCGCGGGACTCCTGGTTTGAGAATATGATGATAATTTGCATATTTGTAGACGTAGGCTTAAAAATATGGAGTTAGAGGGTGAGAACTAGAAACAGCCCCCGAACGTCCCCGTGGGTGGCACCAACACCTCCCACGGGACCAATATAACTCGTAGGAACTGACCCCGCAGCCGCGGGACTCCCGGTTTGAGAATAACACGGTAATTTGTATATTTCTAGACTTAAGCAAAACATGGCGTTTGAGGGTGAAAACTCGAAATAGCCCCCGAACGGCCCTGTGGGTGGCACCAACACTTCCCACGGGATCAATGTAACTCGTAGGAACTGACCCCGCAGCCGCGGGACTCCCGGTTTTAGAATACGACGGTAATTTGCATATTTGTAGACTTAGGCTTAACAACATGACGTTAGAGGGTGAGAACTCGAAACAACCCTCTAACGGCCCCGTGGGTGGCACCAACACCTCCCACGGGACCAATGTAACTTGTAGGAACTGACACCACAGCCGCGGGCCTCCCAGTTTGAGAATACGATGGTAATTTGCATATTTCTAGACTTAGGCTTAAAAACATGATGTTAGAGGTTGAGAACTCGAAACAGCCCTCTAACGGCCCCGTGGGTGGCACCAACACCTCCCACGGGAACAATGTAACTCGTAGGAACTGACCCCACAGCCGCGGGTCTCCCGGTTTGAGAATACGACGGTAATTTGCATATTTCTAGACTTAGGCTTAAAAACATGGCGTTAGAGGGTGAAAACTCGAAACAACCCTCTAACGTCCCCGTGGGTGGCACCAACACCTCCCACGGGACCAATGAAACTTGTAGGAACTGACTCCACAGCCGGGGGTCTCCTGGTTTGAGAATACGACTGTAATTTCCATATTTCGAGACTTAGGCTTAAAAACATGACGTTAGAGGGTGAGAACTCGAAACAGGCCTTTAACGGCCCCGTGGGTGGCACCAACACCTCCCACGGGACCAATGTAACTTGTAGGAACTGACTCCACAGCCGTGGGTCTCCCGGTTTGAGAATACGATGGTAATTTGCATATTTCTAGACTTAGGCTTAAAAACATGACGTTAGAGGGTGAGAACTCGAAACAGCCCTCTAACGGCCCCGTGGGTGGAACCAACACGTCCCACGGGACCAATGTAACTCGTAGGAACTGACCCCACAGCCACGGGTCTCCCGGTTTGAGAATACGACGATAATTTGCGTATTTATAGACTTAGGCTCAAAAATAGGACGTTAGAGGGTGGGAACTCGAAATAGCCCCCTAACGGCCCCGTGGGTGGCACAAATACCTCCCACGGGACCAACGTAACTCGTAGGAACTGGCGCCACAGTCGCGGGTCTCCCGGTTTGAGAATACGACGCAAATTTGAATATGTCTAGACTTAGGCTTAAAAACATGACGTTAGAGGGTGAGAACTCGAAACAACCCTCTAACGGCACCGTGGGTGGCACCAACACCTCCCACGGGACCAATGTAACTCGTAGGAACTGACCCCACAGCCGCGGGTCTCCCGGCTTGAGAATACGACGGTAATTTGCATATTTCTAGACTTAGGCTTAAAAACATGACGTTAGAGGGTGAGAACTCGAAACAGCCCTCTAACGTCCCCGTGGGTGGCACTAACACCTCCCACGGGACCAATGTAACTCGTAGGAACTGACCCCGCTGCCACGGTACGACCGGTTTGAGAATACGACAATAATTTGCATATTTGTAGACTTAGGCTTGAAAACATGGCGTTAGAGGGTGAAAACTCAAAACAGCCCTCTAACGGCCCCGTGGGTGGCACCAACACCTCCCACGGGACCAATGTAACTCGTAGGAACTGACTCCACTGCCGCAGGACTCCCGGTTTGAGAATACGATGGTAATTTGCATATTTCTAGACTTAGGCTTAAAAACATGACGTTAGAGGGAGAAAACTCGAAACAGCCATCTAACGGCCCCGTGGGTGGCACCAACACCTCCCACGGGACCAATGTAACTCGTATGAACTGACCCCACAGCCGCGGGACTCCCGGTTTGAGAATACGACGATAATTTGCATATTTTTAGACTTAGGCATAAAAACATGGCGTTAGAGGGTGAGAAATCGAAACAACCCTTTAACGGCCCCGTGGGTGGCACCAACACCTCCCACGGGACCAATGTAACTTGTAGGAACTGACACCATAGCCGCGGGCCTCCCAGTTTGAGAATACGATGGTAATTTGCATATTTCTAGACTTAGGCTTAAAAACATGATTTTAGAGATTGAGAACTCGAAACAGCCCTCTAACGGCCCCGTGGGTGGCACCAACACCTCCCACGGGAACAATGTAACTCGTAGGAACAGACCCCACAGCCGCGGGTCTCCCGGTTTGAGAATACGACGGTAATTTGCATATTTCTAGACTTAGGCTTAAAAACATGGCGTTAGAGGGTGAAAACTCGAAACAACCCTCTAACGTCCCCGTGGGTGGCACCAACACCTCCCACGGGACCAATGAAACTTGTAGGAACTGACTCCACAGCCGAGGGTCTCCTGGTTTGAGAATACGATGGTAATTTCCATATTTCTAGACTTAGGCTTAAAAACATGACGTTAGAGGGTGAGAACTCGAAACAGGCCTTTAACGGCCCCGTGGGTGGCACCAACACCTCCCACGGGACCAATGTAAGTCTTAGGAACTGACTCCACAGCCGCGGGTCTCCCGGTTTGAGAATACGATCTTAATTTGCATATTTCTAGACTTAGGCTTAAAAACATGACGTTAGAGGGTGAGAAATCGAAACAGCCCTCTAACGGCCCCGTGGGTGGCGCCAACACCCCCCACGGGACCAATGTAACTCGTAGGAACTGACCCCACAGCCACGGGTCTCCCGGTTTGAGAATACGACGATAATTTGCGTATTTCTAGACTTAAGCTCAAAAACATGACGTTAGAGGGTGGGAACTCGAAATAGCCCCCTAACGGCCCCGTGGGTGGCACAAATACCTCCCACGGGACCAACGTAACTCGTAGGAACTGACGCCACAGCCGCAGGTCTCCCGGTTTGAGAATACGACGCTAATTTGCATATGTCTAGACTTAGGCTTAAAAACATGACGTTAGAGGGTGAGAACTCGAAACAGCCCTCTAACGGCACCGTGGGTGGCACCAACACCTCCCACGGGACCAACGTAACTCGTAGGAACTGACCCCACAGCCGCGGGTCTCCCGGCTTGAGAATACGACGGTAATTTGCATATTTCTAGACTTAGGCTTAAAAACATGACGTTAGAGGGTGAGAACTCGAAACAGCCCTCTAACGGCCCCGTGGGTGGCACTAACACCTCCCACGGGACCAATGTAACTCGTAGGAACTGACCCCGCTGCCGCGGGACTCCCGGTTTGAGAATACGACAATAATTTGCATATTTGTAGACTTAGGCTTAAAAACATGGCGTTAGAGGGTGAAAACTCGAAACAGCCCTCTAACGGCCCCGTGGGTGGCACCAACACCTCCCACGGGACCAATGTAACTCGTAGGAACTGACTCCACAGCCGCAGGACTCCCGGTTTGAGAATACGACGGTAATTTTCTTATTTCTAGACTTAGGCTTAAAAACATGACGTTAGAGGGAGAGAACTCGAAACAGCCATCTAACGGTCCCGTGGGTGGCGTCAACACCTCCCACGGGACCAACGTAACTCGTAGGAACTGACCCCACAACCGCGGATCTCCCGGCTTGAGAATACGACGGTAATTTGCATATTTCTAGACTTAGGCTGAGAAACATGAAGTTTGATAGTGAGAACTCGAAACAGCCCTGTAACGGCCCCGTGGGTTGTACTAACACCTCCCACGGGACCAATGTAACTCGTTGGAACTGACTCCACAACCGCGGGACTCCCGGTTTGAGAATACAATGGTAATTTGCATATTTCTAGACTTAGGCTTAAAAATATTGCGTTAGATGGTGAAAACTCGAAACGGCACTCTAACGGCCCCGTGGGTGGCACCAACACCTCCCACGGGACCAATGTAACTCGTAGGAACTGACTCCACAGCCGCGGGACTCCCGGTTTGAGAATACGAAGGTAATTAGCACATTTCAAGACTTAGGCTTAAAAACATGACGTTAGAGGGTGAGAACTCGAAACAGCCCTCTAACGGCCCCGTGGGTGGCACAAACACCTCCCATGGGACCAATGTAACTCGTAGGAACTGACCTTGCAGCCGCGGGACTCCGGGATTGAGAATACGACGATAATTTGCATATTTTTAGACTTAGGCTTAAAAATATGGCGTTAGATGGTGAAAACTCGAAACAGCCCTCTAACGGCCCCGTGGGTGGCACCAACACCTCCCACGGGACCAATGTAACTCGTAGGAACTGACTCCATAGCCGCGGGACTCCCGGTTTGAGAATACGAAGGTAATTTGCATATTTCAAGACTTAGGCTTAAAAACATGACGTTAGAGGGTGAGAACTCGAAACATCCCTCTAACGGCCCCGTGGGTGGCACAAACACCTCCCACGGGACCAATGTAACTCGTAGGAACTGACCCCGCAGCCGGGGGACTCCCGGTTTGAGAATGCGACTATAATTTGCATATTTCTAGACTTAAGCAAAACATGGCGTTTGAGGGTGAGAACTCGAAACAGCCCCCAAACGGCCCCGTGGGTGGAACCAACACCTCCCACGGGACCAATGTAACTCGCAGGAACTGACCCCACAGCCGTGGGTCTCCCGGTTTGAGAATACGACGGTAATTTGTATATTTCTAGACTTAGGCTTAAAAACATGACGTTAGAGGGTGAGAACTCAAAACAACCCTCTAACGGCCCCGAGGGTGGCACCAACACCTCCCACGGGACCAATGTAACTCGTAGGAACTGACCTCAGAGCCGCGGGACTCCCGGTTTGAGAATTCGACGATAATTTGCATATTTATAGACTTAGGCTTAAAAACACGGCGTTAGAGGGTGAAAACTCGAAACAACCCTCTAACGGCCCCGTGGGTGGAACCAAAACCTCCCACGGGACCAATGTCACTCGTAGAAACTGACCCCGCAGCCACGGGACTCCCGGTTTGAGAGTATGATGATAATTTGCATATTTGTAGACGTAGGCTTAAAAATATGGAGTTAGAGGGTGAGAACTCGAAACAGCCCCCGAACGTCCCCGTGGGTGGCACCATCACCTCCCACGGGAACAATGTAACTCGTAGGAACTGACCCCACAGCCGCGGGTCTCCCGGTTTGAGAATACGACGGTAATTTGCATATTTCTAGACTTAGGCTTAAAAACATGGCGTTAGAGGGTGAAAACTCGAAACAACCCTCTATCGTCCCCGTGGGTGGCACCAACACCTCCCACGGGACCAATGAAACTTGTAGGAACTGACTCCACAGCCGAGGGTCTCCTGGTTTGAGAATACGACGGTAATTTCCATATTTCTAGACTTAGGCTTAAAAACATGACGTTAGAGGGTGAGAACTCGAAACAGGCCTTTAACGGCCCCGTGGGTGGCACCAACACCTCCCACGGGACCAATGTAACTTGTAGGAACTGACTCCACAACCGTGGGTCTCCAAGTTTGAGAATACGATGGTAATTTGCATATTTCTAGACTTAGGCTTAAAAACATGACGTTAGAGGGTGAGAACTTGAAACAGCCCTCTAACGGCCCCGTGGGTGGAACCAACACCTCCCACGGGACCAATGTAACTCGTAGGAACTGACCCCACAGCCACGGGTCTCCCGGTTTGAGAATACGATGATAATTTGCGTATTTATAGACTTAGGCTCAAAAACATGACGTTAGAGGGTGGGAACTCGAAATAGCTCCCTAACGGCCCCGTGGGTGGCACAAATACCTCCCATGGGACCAACGTAACTCGTAGGAACTGACGCCACAGCCGCGGGTCTCCCGGTTTGAGAATACGATGCTAATTTGCATATGTCTAGACTTAGGCTTAAAAACATGACGTTAGATGGTGAGAACTCGAAACAGCCCTCTAACGGCACCGTGGGTGGCACCAACACCTCCCACGGGACCAATGTAATTCATCGGAACTGACCCCGCTGCCGCGGGACTCCCGGTTTGAGAATACGACAATAATTTGCATATTTGTAGACTTAGGTTTTGAAAACATGGCGTTAGAGGGTGAAAACTCGAAACAGCCCTCTAACGGTCCCGTGGGTGGCACCAACACCTCCCACGGGACCAATGTAACTCGTAGGAACTGACTCCATAGCCGCATGACTCCCGGTTTGAGAATACGATGGTAATTTGCATATTTCTAGACTTAGGCTTAAAAACATGACGTTAGAGGGAGAGAACTCGAAACAGCCATCTAACGGCCCCGTGGGTGGCACCAACACCTCCCACGGGACCAATGTAACTCGAATGAACTGACCCCGCAGCCGCGGGACTCCCGGTTTGAGAATACGACGATAATTTGCGTATTTTTAGACTTAGGCATAAAAACATGGCGTTAGAGGGTGAGAAATCGAAACAACCCTTTAACGGCCCCGTGGGTGGCACCAACACCTCCCACGGGACCAATGTAACTTGTAGGAACTGACACCACAGCCGCGGGCCTCCCAGTTTGAGAATACGATGGTAATTTGCATATTTCTAGACTTAGGCTTAAAAACATGATTTTAGAGGTTGAGAACTCGAAACAGCCCTCTAACGGCCCCGTGGGTGGCACCAACACCTCCCACGGGAACAATGTAACTCGTAGGAACAGACCCCACAGCCGCGGGTCTCCCGGTTTGAGAATACGACGGTAATTTGCATATTTCTAGACTTAGGCTTAAAAACATGGCGTTAGAGGGTGAAAACTCGAAACAACCCTCTAACGGCCCTGTGGGTGGCACCAACACCTCCCACGGGACCAAAGAAACTTGTAGGAACTGACTCCACAGCCGAGGGTCTCCTGGTTTGAGAATACGACGGTAATTTCCATATTTCTAGACTTAGGCTTAAAAACATGACGTTAGAGGGTGAGAACTCGAAACAGGCCTTTAACGGCCCCGTGGGTGGCACCAACACCTCCCACGGGACCAATGTAACTTGTAGGAACTGACTCCACAGCCGCGGGTCTCCCGGTTTGAGAATACGATGGTAATTTGGATATTTCTAGACTTAGGCTTAAAAATATGACGTTAGAGGGTGAGAACTCGAAACAGCCCTCTAACGGCCCCGTGGGTGGCACCAACACCTCCCACGGGACCAATGTAACTCGTAGGAACTGACCCCACAGCCACGGGTCTCCCGGTTTGAGAATACGACGATAATTTGCGTATTTCTAGACTTAGGCTCAAAAACATGATGTTAGAGGGTGGGAACTCGAAATAGCCCTCTAACGGCACCGTGGGTGGCACCAACACCTCCCACGGGACCAACGTAACTCGTAGGAACTGACCCCACATCCGCGGGTTTCCCGTCTTGAGAATACGACGGTAATTTGCATATTTCTAGACTTAGGCTTAAAAACATGACGTTAGAGGGTGAGAACTCGAAACCGCCCTCTAACGGCCCCGTGGGTGGCACTAACACCTCCCACGGGACCAATGTAACTCGTAGGAACTGACCCCGCTTCTGCGGGACTACCGGTTTGAGAATACGACAATAATTTGCATATTTGAAGACTTAGGCTTAAAAACATGGCGTTAGAGGGTGAAAACTCGAAATAGCCCTCTAACGGCCCCGTGGGTGGCACCAACACCTCCCACGGGACCAATGTAACTCGTAGGAACTGACTCCACAGCCGCAGGACTCCCGGTTTGAGAATACGACGGTAATTTGCTTATTTCTAGACTTAGGCTTAAAAACAAGACGTTAGAGGGAGAGAACTCGAAACAGCCATCTAACGGCCCCGTGGGTGGCACCAACACCTCCCACGGGACCAATGTAACTCGTACGAACTGACCCCGCAGCCGCGGGACTCCCAGTTTGAGAATACGACGATAATTTGCATATTTTTAGACTTAGGCATAAAAACATGGCGTTAGAGGGTGAGAAATCGAAACAGCCCTCTAACGGCACCGTGGGAGGCACCAACACCTCCCACGGGACCAACGTAACTCGTAGGAACTGACCCCATAGCCGCGGATCTCCCGGCTTGAGAATACGACGGTAATTTATATATTTCTAGACTTAGGCTGAAAAACATGAAGTTTGATGGTGAGAACTCGAAACAGCCCTGTAACGGCCCCGTGGGTTGTACTAACACCTCCCACGGGACCAATGTAACTCGTTGGAACTGACTCCACAACCGCGGGACTCCCGGTTTGAGAATACAACGGTAATTTGCTTATTTCTAGACTTAGGCTTAAAAACATGGCGTTAGATGGTGAAAACTCGAAACAGCCCTCTAACGGCCCCGTGGGTGGCACCAACACCTCCCACGGGACCAATGTAACTCGTAGGAACTGACTCCACAGCCGCGGGACTCCCCGTTTGAGAATACGAAGGTAGTTTGCATATTTCAAGACTTAGGCTTAAAAACATGACGTTAGAGGGTGAGAACTAGAAACAGCCCTCTAACGGCCCCGTGGGTGGCACAAACACCTCCCATGGGACCAATGTAACTCGTAGGAACTGACCCCGCAGCCGCGGGACTCCGGGTTTGAGAATAAGACGATAATTTGCATATTTTTAGACTTAGGCTTAAAAACATGACGTTAGAGGGTGAGAACTCGAAACAATCCTCTAACGGCCCCGTGGGTGGCACTAACACCTCTCACGGGACCAATGTAACTCGTAGGAACTGACCCCACAATCACGGGTCTCCCGGTTTGAGAATACGACAGTAATTTGCATATTTCTAGACATAGGCTTAAAAACATGGCTATAGATGGTGAAAACTCGAAACAGCCCTCTAACGGCCCCGTGGGTGGCACCAACACCTCCCACGGGTCCAATGTAACTCGTAGGAACTGACTCCACAGCCGCGGGACTCCCGGTTTGAGAATAAGACGATAATTTGCATATTTCAAGACTTAGGCTTAAAAACATGACGTTAGAGGGTGAGAACTCGAAACAGCCCTCTAAAGGCCCCGTGGGTGGCACCAACACCTCCCATGGGACCAAAGTAACTCGTAGGAACTGACCCCGCAGCCGAAGGACTCCGGGTTTGAGAATACGAGGATACTTTGCATATTTTTAAACTTAGGCTTAAAAACATGGCGTTAGAGGGTGAGAACTCGAAACAACCCTCTAACGGCACCGTGGGTGGCACCAACACCTCCCACGGGACCAACGTAACTCGTAGGAATTGACACCACAACCGCGGGTTTCCCGGCTTGAGAATTCGACGGTAATTTGCATATTTCTAGACTTAGGCTTAAAAACATAGAGTTAGAGGGTGAAAACTCGAAACAGCCCCCGAACGGCCCCGTGGGTGGAAACAACACCTCCCACTGGACCAATGTAACTTGTAGAAACTGACCCCAGAGCCGCGGGACTCCCAGTTTGAGAATTCGACGATAATTTGCATATTTCTAGACTTAGGCTTAAAAACATGGCGTTAGAGGGTGAAAACTTGAAACAGCCCTCTAACGGCCCCGTGGGTGGAACCAACACCTACCACGGGACCAATGTAACTCATAGGAACTGACCCCGCATCCGCGGGACTCCCGATTTGAGAATACGACGATAATTTGCATATTTGTAGACTTAGGCTTAAAAATATGGCGTTAGAGGATGAGAACAAGAAACAGCACCCGAACGTCCCCGTGGGTGGCACCAACACCTCCCACGAGACCAATGTAACTCGTAGGAACTGACCCCGCAACCGCGGGACTCCCGGTTTGAGATTACGACGGTAATTTTCATATTTCTAGACTTAAGCAAAACATGGCGTTTGAGTGTGAAAACTGGAAATAGCCCCCGAACGGCCCCGTGGGTGGCACCAAAACCAGCGGGACCAATGTAACTCGTCGGAACTGACGCCGCAGCCGCGGGACTCCCTGCTTGAGAATACGATGATAATTTGTATATTTTTAGACTTAGGCTTAAAAACATGGCGTTAGAGGGTGAGAACTCGAAACAGCCCTTGAACGGCACCCTAGGTGGCACCAACACCTCCCACGGGACAAATGTAACTTGTAGGAACTGACCCCACAGCCGCGAGTCTCCCGGTTTGAGAATACGACGGTAATTTGCATATTTCTAGACTTATGCTTAAAAACTTGGCGTTTGAGGGTGAAAACTCGAAACAGACACTGAACGGCCCCGTGGGTGGAACCAACACCTCCCACGGGACCAATGTAACTCGTAGGAACTTACCCCAGAGCCGCGGGACTCCCGGTTTGAGAATTCGACGATAATTTGCATATTTCTAGACTTACGCTTAAAAGCATGGCGTTAGATGGTGAAAACTCGAAACAACACTCTAACGGCCCCGTGGGTGGCACCAACAGCTCCCACGGGTCCAATGTAACTCGTAGGAACTGACCCCGCAGCCGTGGGACTCCCGGTTTGAGAATATGACTGTAATTTGCATATTTTTAGACTTAGGCTTAAAAACATGACGTTAGAGGGTGAGAACTCGAAACATCCCTCTAACGGCCCCGTGGGTGGCACTAACACCTCCCACGGGACCAATGTAACTCGTAGGAACTGACCCCACAACAGCGGAACTCCCGGTTTGAGAATACGATGATAATTTGCAAAGTTGTAGACTTAGGCTTAAAAACATGGCGTTAGAGGGTGAAAACTCGAAACAGCCCTCTAACGGCCCCGTGGGTTGCACCAACACCTCCCACGGGACCAATGTAACTCGTAGGAACTGACTCCACAGCCGCGGGACTCCCGATTTGA
The DNA here is from genome assembly GCA_949130495.1 of Sambucus nigra. Lineage (NCBI taxonomy): Eukaryota > Viridiplantae > Streptophyta > Magnoliopsida > Dipsacales > Adoxaceae > Sambucus > Sambucus nigra. The sequence continues at coordinate 444,579,141 of OX422218.1, read as the reverse complement.
GAATACGACGGTAATTTGCATATTTCTAGACTTAGGCTTAAAAACATGACGTTAGAGGGAGAGAACTCGAAACAGCCCTCTAACGGCCCCGTGGGTGGCACCAACACCTCCCACGGGACCAATGTAACTCGTAGGAACTGACCCCGTAGCCGCGGGACTCCCGGTTTGAGAATATGACGATAATTTGCATATTTTTAGACTTAGGCTTAAAACCATGGCGTTAGAGGGTGAGAAATCGAAACAGCCCTCTAACGGCACCGTGGGTGGCACCAACACCTCCCACGGGACCAACGTAACTCGTAGGAACTGACCCCACAACCGCGGGTCTCCCGGCTTGAGAGTACGACGGTAATTTTCATATTTCTAGACTTAGGCTTAAAAACATGACGTTAGAGGGTGAGAACTCGAAACAGCCCTCTAACGGCCCCGTGGGTTGTACTAACACCTCCCACGAGACCAATGTAACTCGTAGGAACTGACTCCATAGACGCGGGACTCCCGGTTTGAGAATACGACGGTAATTTGCATATTTCTAGACTTAGGCTTAAAAACATGACGTTAGAGGCTGAGAACTCGAAACAACCCTCTAACGGCCCCGTGGGTGGCACTAACACCTCTCACGGGACCAATGTAACTCGTAGGAACTGACCCCACAATCGCGGGTCTCCCGGTTTGAGAATACGACGGTAATTTGCATATTTCTAGACATAGGCTTAAAAACATGGCGTTAGAGGGTGAAAACTCGAAACAGCCCTCTAACGGCCCCGTGGGTGGCACCAAAACCTCCCACGGGACCAATGTAACTCGTAGGAACTGACTCCACAGCCGCGGGACTCCCGGTTTGAGAATACGATGGTAATTTGCATATTTCAAGACTTAGGTTTAAAAACATGGCGTTAGAGGGTGAGAACTCGAAACAGCCCTCTAACGGCCCCGTGGGTGGCACCAACACCTCCCACGGGACCAACGTAACTCGTAGGAACTGACCCCACAGCCGCGGGTCTCCCGGCTTGAGAATACGACGGTAATTTGCATATTTCTAGACTTAGGCTTAAAAACATTGCGTTAGAGGGTGAAAACTCGAAACAACCCCCGAACGGCCCCGTGGGTGGAACCAACACCTCCCACGGGACCAATGTAACTTGTAGGAACTGGCCCCAGAGCCGCAGGACTCCCAGTTTGAGAATTCGATGATAATTTGATTATTTCTAGACATAGGCTTAAAAACATGGCGTTAGAGGGTGAAAACTCGAAACATCCCTCTAACGGCCCCGTGGGTGGCACCAACACCTACCACGGGACCAATGTAACTCATAGGAACTGACCCCGCAGCCGCGGGACTCCCGATTTGAGAATACGTCGATAATATGCATATTTGTAGACTTAGGCTTAAAAATATGGCGTTAGAGGGTGAGAACAAGAAACAGCCCCCGAACGTGCCCGTGGGTGGCACCAACACCTCCCACGGGACCAATGTAACTCGTAGGAACTGACCCCGCAGCCACGGGACTCCCGGTTTGAGAATACGACGGTAATTTGCATACTTCTAGACTTAAGCAAAACATGGCGTTTGAGTGTGAAAACTCGAAATAGCCCCCGAACGACCCCGTGGGTGGCACCAACACCTCCCGCGGGACCAATGTATCTCGTCGGAACTGACCCCGCAGCCGCGGGACTCCCGGTTTGAGAATACGACGATAATTTGCATATTTTTAGACTTAGGCTTAAAAACATGGCGTTAGAGGGTGAGAACTCGAAACAGCCCTCGAACGGCACCGTGGGTGGCAACAACACCTCCCACGGGACCAATGTAACTTGTAGGAACTGACCCCACAGCCGCGAGTCTCCCGGTTTGAGAATACGACGGTAATTTTCATATTTCTAGACTTATGATTAAAAACATGGAGTTTGAGGGTGAAAACTCGAAACAGCCCCCGAACGGCCCCGTGGGTGGAACCAACTCCTCCCACGGGACCAATGTAACTCGTAGGAACTGACCCCAGAGCCGCGGGACTCCCGGTTTGAGAATTCGACGATAATTTGCATATTTCTAGACTTACGCTTAAAAGCACGGCGTTAGATGGTGAAAACTCGAAACAGCCCTCTTACGGCCCCGTGGGTGGCACCAACACCTCCCACGGGTCCAATGTAACTCGTAGGAACTGACCCCGCAGCCGCGGGACTCCCGGTTTCAGAATACGATGATAATTTGCATATTTTTAGACTTAGGCTTAAAAACATGACGTTAGAGGGTGAGAACTCGAAACAGCCCTCTAACGGCCCCGTGGGTGGCACTAACACCTCCCACGGGACCAATGTAACTCGTAGGAACTGACCCCACAACAGCGGGACTCCCGGTTTGAGAATACGACGATAATTTGCATATTTGTAGACTTAGGCTTAAAAACATGGCGTTAGAGGGTGAAAACTCGAAACAGCCCTCTAATGGCCCCTTGGGTGGCACCAACACCTCCCACGGGACCAATGTAACTCGTAGGAACTGATTCCACAGCCGCGGGACTCCCGTTTTGAGAATACGACGGTAGTTTGCATATTTCTGGACTTAGGCTTAAAAACATGACATTAGAGGGAGAGAACTCGAAACAGCCCTCTAACGGCCCCGTGGGTGGCACCAACACCTCCCACGGGACCAATGTAACTCGTAGGAACTGACCCCGCAGCCGCGGGACTCCCGGTTTGAGAATACGACAATAATTTGCATATTTTTTGACTTAGGGTTAAAAACATGGCGTTAGAGGTTGAGAAATCGAAACAGCCCTCTAACGGCACCGTGGGTGGCACCAACACCTCCCACGGGACAAACTTAACTCGTAGGAACTGACCCCACAACCGCGGGTCTCCCGGCTTGAGAATCCGACGGTAATTTGCATATTTCTAGACTTAGGCTTAAAAACATGACGTTAAAGGGTGAGAACTCGAAACAGCCCTCTAACGGCCCCATGGGTTGTACTAACACCTCCCACGGGACCAATGTAACTCGTAGGAACTGACTCCACAGCTGCGGGACTCCCGGTTTGAGAATACGACGGTAATTTGCATATTTCTAGACTTAGGCTTAAAAACATGACGTTAGAGGGTGAGAACTCGAAACAGCCCTCTAACGGCCCCGTGGGTGGCACTAACACCTCCCACGGGACCAATGTAACTCGTAGGAACTGACCCCACAACAGCGGGACTCCCGGTTTGAGAATACGACGATAATTTGCATATTTGTAGACTTAGGCTTAAAAACATGGCGTTAGAGGGTGAAAACTCGAAACCGCCCTCTAACGGCCCCTTGGGTGGCACCAACACCTCCCACGGGACAAATGTAACTCGTAGGAACTGATTCCACAGCCGCGGGACTCTCGGTTTGAGAATACGAGAATAATTTGCATATTTCAAGACTTAGGTTTAAAAACATGACGTTAGAGGGTGAGAATTCGAAATAGCCCTCTAACGGCCCCGTGGGTGGCACCAACACCTCCCACGGGACCAATGTAACTCGTAGGAACTGACCCCGCAGCCGCGGGACTCCCGGTTTGAGAATACGATGATAATTTTCATATTTTTAGACTTAGGCTTAAAAACATGGCGTTAGAGGGTGAGAACTCAAAACATCCTTCTAACGGCCCCGTGGGTGGCACCAACACCTACCACGGGACCAATGTAACTCGTAGGAACTGACCCCAGAGCCGCGGGACTCCCGGTTTGAGAATTCGACGATAATTTGCATATTTCTAGACTTACGCTTAAAAGCACGGCGTTAGATGGTGAAAACTCGAAACAACCCTCTAACGGCCCCGTGGGTGGCACCAACACCTCCCACGGGTCCAATGTAACTCGTAGGAACTGACCCCGCAGCAGCAGGACTCCCGGTTTCAGAATACGACGATAATTTGCATATTTTTAGACTTAGGCTTAAAAACATGACGTTAGAGGGTGAGAACTCTAAACAGCCCTCTAACGGCCCCGTGGGTGGCACTAACACCTCCCACGGGACCAATGTAACTCTTAGGAACTGACCCCACAAAAGCGGGACTCCCAGTTTGAGAATACGACGATAATTTGCATATTTGTAGACTTAGGCTTAAAAACATGGCGTCAGAGGGTGAAAACTCGAAACATCCCTCTAACGGCCCCTTGGGTGGCACCAACACCTCCCACGGGACCAATGTAACTCGTAGGAACTGATTCCACAGCCGCGGGACTCCCGGTTTGAGAATACGACGGTAATTTGCATATTTCTAGAATTAGGCTTAAAAACATGACGTTAGAGGGAGAGAACTCGAAACAGCCCTCTAACGGCCCCGTGGGTGGCACCAACACCTCCCACGGGACCAATGTAACTCGTAGGAACTGACCCCGCAGCCGCGGGACTCCCGGTTTGAGAATACGAAAATAATTTGCATATTTTTAGACTTAGGCTTAAAAACATGGCGTTAGAGGGTGAGAAATCGAAACAGCCCTCTAACGGCACCGTGGGTGGCACCAACACCTCCCACGGGACAAACTTAACTCGTAGGAACTGACCCCACAACCGCGGGTCTCCCGGCTTGAGAATCCGACGGTAATTTGAATATTTCTAGACTTAGGCTTAAAAACATGACGTTAGAGGGTGAGAACTCGAAACAGCCCTCTAACGGCTCCGTGGGTTGTACTAACACCTCCCACGAGACCAATGTAACTCGTAGGAACTGACTCCACAGCCGCGGGACTCCCGGTTTGAGAATACGACGGTAATTTGCATATTTCTAGACTTAGGATTAAACACATGACGTTAGAGGGTGAGAACTCGAAACAGTCCTCCAACGGCCCCGTGGGTGGCACTAACACCTCCCACGGGACCAATGTAACTCGTAGGGACTGACCCCAGAATCGCGGGTCTCCCGGTTGGAGAATACGACGGTAATTTGCATATTTCTAGACATAGGCTTAAAAACATGGCGTTAGACGGTGAAAACTCAAAACAACCCTTTAACGGCCAAGTGGGTGGCACCAACACCTCCCACGGGACCAATGTAACTCGTAGGAACTGACTCCACAGCCGCAGGACTCCCGGTTTGAGAATACGACGGTAATTTGCATATTTCAAGACTTAGGCTTAAAAACATGACGTTAGAGGGTGAGAACTCGAAATAGCCCTCTAACGGCCCCGTGGGTGGCACCAACACCTCCCACGGGACCAATGTAACTCGTAGGAACTGACCCCGCAGCCGCGGGACTCCCGGTTTGAGAATACGATGATAATTTGCATATTTTTAGACTTAGGCTTAAAAACAAGGCGTTAGAGCGTGAGAACTCAAAACAGCCCTCTAACGGCACCGTGGGTGGCACCAACACCTCCCACGGGACCAACTTAACTCGTAGGAACTGACCCCACAGCCGCGGGTCTCCCGGCTTGAGAATACGATGGTAATTTGCATATTTTTAGACTTAGGCTTAAAAACATGGCGTTAGAGGGTGAAAACTCGAAATAGCCGCCGAACGGCCCCGTGGGTGGAACCAACACGTCCCACGGGACCAATGTAACTAGTAGGAACTAACCCCACAGCCGCGGGACTCCCAGTTTGAGAATTCGACGATAATTTGCATATTTCTAGACTTAGGCTTAAAAACATGGCGTTAGAGGGTGAAAACACGAAACAGCCCTTTAACGGCCCCGTGGGTGGCACCAACACCTACCACGGGACCAATGTAACTCATAGGAACTGACCCCGCAGCCGCGGGACTCCCGATTTGAGAATACGACAATAATTTGCATATTTGTAGACTTAGGTTTAAAAATATGGCGTTAGAGGGTGAGAACAAGAAACAGCCCCCGAACGTACCCGTGGGTGGCATCAACACCTCCCACGGGACCAATGTAACTCGTAGGAACTGACACCGCAACCGCGAGACTCCCGATTTGAGAATACGATGATAATTTGCATATTTCTAGACTTAAGCAAAACATGGCGTTTGAGTGTGAAAACTCAAAATAGCCCCCTAACGGCCCCGTGGGTGGCACCAACACCTCCTGTGGGACCAACGTAACTCGTCGGAACTGACCCCGCAGCCGCGGGACTCCCGGTTTGAGAATACGACGATAATTTGCATATTTTTAGACTTAGGCTTAAAAACATGGCGTTAGAGGGTGAGAACTCGAAACAGCCCTCGAACGGCACCGTGGGTGGCACCAACACCTCCCACAGGACCAATGTAACTTGTAGGAACTGACCCCAGAGCCGTGAGTCTCCCGGTTTTAGAATACGACGGTAATTTGCATATTTCTAGACTTATGCTTAAAAACATGACGTTTGAGGGTGAAAACTCGAAACAGCGCCCGAACGGCCCCGTGGGTGGAACCAACACCTCCCACGGGACCAATGTAACTCGTAGGAACTGACCCCAGAGCCGCGGGACTCCCGGTTTGAGAATTCGACAATAATTTGCATATTTCTAGACTTACGCTTAAAAGCACGGCGTTAGAAGGTGAAAACTCGAAACAAGCCTCTAACGGCCGCGTGGGTGGCACCAACACCTCCCACGTGTCCAATGTAACTCGTAGGAACTGACCCCGCAGCCGTGGGACTCCCGGTTTGAGAATACGACGGTAATTTGCATATTTTTAGACTTAGGCTTAAAAACATGACGTTAGAGGGTGAGAACTCGAAACAGCCCTCTAACGGCCCCGTGGGTGGCACTAACACCTCCCACGGGACCAATGTAACTCGTAGGAACTGACCCCACAACAGCGGGACTCCCGGTTTGAGAATACGACGATAATTTGCATATTTGTAGACTTAGGCTTAAAAACATGGCGTTAGAGGGTGAAAACTCGAAACATCCCTCTAACGGCCCCGTGGGTGGCACCAACACCTCCCACGGGACCAATGTAACTCGTAGGAACTGACTCCACAGCCGCGGGACTCCCGGTTTGAGAATACGACGATAATTTGCATATTTCTAGACATAGGCTTAAAAACATGACGTTAGAGGGTGAGAACTCGAAACAGCCCTCTAACGGCCCCTTGGGTGGCACCAACGCCTCCCACGGGACCAACATAACTCGTAGGAACTGACCCCAGAGCTGCGGATCTCCCGGCTTGAGAATACGACGGTAATTTGCATATTTTTAGACTTAGGCTTAAAAACATGATGTTAGAGGGTGAGAACTCGAAACAGCTTTCTAACGGCACCGTGGGTGGCACTAACACCTCACACGGGACCAATGTAACTCATAGGAACTGACCCCACAATCGCGGGTCTCCCGATTTGAAAATACGATGGTAATTTGCATATTTCTAGACATAGGCTTAAAAACATGGCGTTAGAGGGTGAAAACTCGAAACAGCCCCCGAACGGCCCCGTGGGTGGAACAAAAACCTCCCACGGGACCAATGTAACTTGTAGGAACTGACTCCACAGCCTCGGGAGTCCCGGTTTGAGAATACGATGGTAATTTGCATATTTCAAGACTTAGGTTTAAAAACATGGCGTTAGAGGGTGAGAACTCGAAACAGCCCTCTAACGGTTCCGTGGGTGGCACCAACACCTCCCACGGGACCAACGTAACTCGTAGGAACTAACCCCACAGCCGCGGGTCTCCCGGCTTGAGAATATGACGGTAATTTGCATATTTCTAGACTTAGTCTTAAAAACATTGCGTTAGAGGGTGAAAACTCGAAACAGCCCCCGAACGGCCCCGTGGGTGGAACCAACACCTCCCACGGGACCAATGTAACTTGTAGGAACTGACCCCAGAGCCGCGGGACTCCCAGTTTGAGAATTCGATGATAATTTGCATATTTCTAGACATAGGCTTAAAAACATGGCGTTAGAGGGTGAAAACTCGAAACATCCCTCTAACGGCCCCGTGGGTGGCACCAACACCTACCACGGGACCAATGTAACTCATAGGAACTGACCCCGCAGCCGCGGGACTCCCGATTTGAGAATACGTCGATAATATGCATATTTGTAGACTTAGGCTTAAAAATATGGCGTTAGACGGTGAGAACAAGAAATAGCCCCCGAACGTCCCCGTGGGTGGCACCAACACCTCCCACGGGACCAATGTAACTCGTAGGAACTGACCCCGCAGCCACGGGACTCCCGGTTTGAGAATACGACGGTAATTTGCATACTTCTAGACTTAAGCAAAACATGGCGTTTGAGTGTGAAAACTCGAAATAGCCCCCGAACGACCCCGTGGGTGGCACCAACACCTCCCGCGGGACCAATGTATCTCGTCGGAACTGACCCCGCAGCCGCGGGACTCCCGGTTTGAGAATACGACGATAATTTGCATATTTTTAGACTTAGGCTTAAAAACATGACGTTAGAGGGTGAGAACTCGAAACAGCCCTCGAACGGCACCGTGGGTGGCAACAACACCTCCCACGGGACCAATGTAACTTGTAGGAACTGACGCCACAGCCGCGAGTCTCCCGGTTTGAGAATACGACGGTAATTTTCAGATTTCTAGACTTATGATTAAAAACATGGCGTTTGATGGTGAAAACTCGAAACAGCCCCCGAACGGCCCCGTGGGTGGAACCAACACCTCCCACGGGACCAATGTAACTCGTAGGAACTGACCCCAGAGCCGCGGGACTCCCGGTTTGAGAATTCGACGATAATTTGCATATTTCTAGACTTACGCTTAAAAGCACGGCGTTAGATGGTGAAAACTCGAAACAGCCCTCTAACGGCCCCGTGGGTGGCACCAACACCTCCCACGGGTCCAATGTAACTCGTAGGAACTGACCCCGCAGCCGCGGGACTCCCGGTTTCAGAATACGATGATAATTTGCATATTTTTAGACTTAGGCTTAAAAACATGACGTTAGAGGGTGAGAACTCGAAACAGCCCTCTAACGGCCCCGTGGGTGGCACTAACACCTCCCACGGGACCAATGTAACTCGTAGGAACTGACCCCACAACAGCGGGACTCCCGGTTTGAGAATACGACGATAATTTGCATATTTGTAGACTTAGGCTTAAAAACATGGCGTTAGAGGGTGAAAACTCGAAACAGCCCTCTAACGGCCCCTTGGGTGGCACCAACACCTCCCACGGGACCAATGAAACTCGTAGGAACTGATTCCACAGCCGCGGGACTCCCGGTTTGAGAATACGACGGTAATTTGCATATTTCTAGACTTAGGGTTAAAAACATGACGTTAGAGGGAGAGAACTCGAAACAGCCCTCTAACGGCCCCGTGGGTGGCACCAACACCTCCCACGGGACCAATGTAACTTGTAGGAACTGACCCCACAGCCGTGAGTCTCCCGGATTGAGAATACGACGGTAATTTGCATATTTCTAGACTTATGCTTAAAAACATGACGTTTGAGGGTGAAAACTCGAAACAGCGCCCGAACGGCCCCGTGGGTGGAACCAACACCTCCCACGGGACCAATGTAACTCGTAGGAACAGACCCCAGAGCCGCGGGACTCCCGGTTTGAGAATTCGACAATAATTTGCATATTTCTAGACTTACGCTTAAAAGCACGGCGTTAGAGGGTGAAAACTCGAAACAAGCCTCTAACGGCCCCGTGGGTGGCACCAACACCTCCCACGTGTCCAATGTAACTCGTAGGAACTGACCCCGCAGCCGCGGGACTCCCGGTTTGTGAATACGACGGTAATTTGCATATTTATAGACTTAGGCTTAAAAACATGACGTTAGAGGTTGAGAACTCGAAACAGCCCTCTAACGGCCCCGTGGGTGGCACTAACACCTCCCACGGTACCAATGTAACTGGTAGGAACTGACCCCACAACAGCGGGTCTCCCGGTTTGAGAATATGACAGTAATTTGCATATTTCTAGACTTAGGCTTAAAAACATGGCGTTAGATGGTGAAAACTCGAAACATCCCACTAACGGCCCCGTGGGTGGCACCAACACCTCCCACGGGACCAATGTAACTCGTAGGAACTGACTCCACAGCCGCGGGACTCCCGGTTTGAGAATACGAGGGTAATTTGCATATTTCTAGACTTAGGCTTAAAAACATGACGTTAGAGGGTGAGAACTCGAAACAGCCCTCTAATGGCCCCGTGGGTGGCACCAACACCTCCCACGGGACCAATGTAACTCGTAGGAACTGAACCCGCAGCCGTGGGACTCCCGGTTTGAGAATACGACGATAATTTGTATATTTTTAGACTTAGGCTTAAAAACATGGTGTTAGAGGGTGAGAACTCGAAACAGCCCTCTAACGGCCCCGTGGGTGGCACCAACACCTCCCACGGAACCAACGTAACTCGTAGGAACTGACTCCATAGCCGCGGGACTCCCGGTTTGAGAATAAGAGGGTAATTTGCATATTTCTAGACTTAGGCTTAAAAACATGACGTTAGAGGGTGAGAACTCGAAATAACCCTCTAATGGCCCCGTGGGTGGCACCAACACCTCCCACGGGAGCAATGTAACTCGTAGGAACTGACCCCACAGCCGTGGGTCTCCCGGTTTGAGAATACGACGATAATTTGCATATTTTTAGACTTTGGCTTAAAAACATGGCGTTAGAGGGTGAGAACTCGAAACAGCCCTCGAACGGCACCGTGGCTGGCAACAACACCTCCCACGGGACCAATGTAACTTGTAGGAACTGACCCCACAGCCGCGAGTCTCCCGGTTTGAGAATACGACGGTAATTTCCATAATTCAAGACTTAGGCTTAAAAACATGACGTTAGAGGGTGAGAACTCGAAACAACCCTCTAACGGCCCCATGGGTGGCACCAACACCTCCCACGGGACCAATGTAACTCGTAGGAACTGACCCCGCAGCCGCGGGACTCCCGGTTAGAGAATACGACGATAATTTGCATATTTTTAGACTTAGGCTTAAAAACATGGCGTTAGAGGGTGAGAACTCGAAACAACCCTCTAACGGCACCGTGGGTGGCACCAACACCTCCCACGGGACCAACGAAACTCGTAGGACCTGACCCCACAGCCGCGGGTCTCCCGGCTTGAGAATACGACGGTTATTTGCATATTTCTAGACTTAGGCTTAAAAACACGACGTTAGAGGGTGAAAACTGGAAACAGCCCTCTAAGGACCCCGTGGGTGGCACCAACACCTCCCACGGGTCCAATGTAACTCGTAGGAACTGACCCCGCAGCCGCGGGACTCCCGGTTTCAGAATACGATGATAATTTGCATATTTTTAGACTTAGGCTTAAAAACATGACGTTAGAGGGTGAGAACTCGAAACAGCCCTCTAACGGCCCCGTGGGTGGCACTAACACCTCCCACGGGACCAATGTAACTCGTAGGAACTGACCCCACAACAGCGGGACTCCCGGTTTGAGAATACGACGATAATTTGCATATTTGTAGACTTAGGCTTAAAAACATGGCGTTAGAGGGTGAAAACTCGAAACAGCCCTCTAATGGCCCCTTGGGTGGCACCAACACCTCCCACGGGACCAATGTAACTCGTAGGAACTGATTCCACAGCCGCGGGACTCCCGTTTTGAGAATACGACGGTAGTTTGCATATTTCTGGACTTAGGCTTAAAAACATGACATTAGAGGGAGAGAACTCGAAACAGCCCTCTAACGGCCCCGTGGGTGGCACCAACACCTCCCACGGGACCAATGTAACTCGTAGGAACTGACCCCGCAACCGCGGGACTCCCGGTTTGAGAATACGACAATAATTTGCATATTTTTAGAATTAGGCTTAAAAACATGGCGTTAGAGGGTGAGAAATCGAAACAGCCCTCTAACGGCACCGTGTGTGGCACCAACACCTCCCACGGGACAAACTTAACTCGTAGGAACTCACCCCACAACTGCGGGTCTCCCGGCTTGAGAATCCGACGGTAATTTGCATATTTCTAGACTTAAGCTTAAAAACATGACGTTAGAGGGTGAGAACTCGAAACAGCCCTCTAACGGCCCCGTGGGTGGCACTAACACCTCCCACGGGACCAATGTAACTCGTAGGAACTGACCCCACAACAGCGGGACTCCCGGTTTGAGAATACGACGATAATTTGCATATTTGTAGACTAAGGCTTAAAAACATGGCGTTAGAGGGTGAAAACTCGAAACAACCCTCTAACGGCCCCTTGGGTGGCACCAACACCTCCCACGGGACAAATGTAACTCGTAGGAACTGATTCCACAGCCGCGGGACTCCCGGTTTGAGAATACGACGATAATTTGCATATTTCAAGACTTAGGCTCAAAAACATGACGTTACGGGTGAGAATTCGAAATAGCCCTCTAACGGCCCCGTGGTTGGCACCAACACCTCCCACGAGACCAATGTAACTCGTATGAACTGACCCTGCAGCCGCGGGACTCCCGGTTTGAGAATACAATGATAATTTGCATTTTTTTAGACTTAGGCTTAAAAACATGGCGTTAGAGGGTGAGAACTCGAAACATCCCTCCAACGGCACCGTGGGTGGCACCAACACCTCCCACGGGACCAATGTAACTCGTAGGAAATGACCCCACAGCCGCGGGTCTCCCGGCTTGAGAATACGACGGTAATTTGCATATTTGTAGACTTAGGCTTAAAAACATGGCGTTAGAGGGTGTAAACTCGAAACAGCCCCCAAACGGCCCCGTGGGTGGAACCAACACCTCGCACGGGACCAATGTAACTTATGGGAACTGACCCCAGAGCCGCGGGACTCCCAGTTTGAGAATTTGACAATAATTTGCATATTTCTAGACTTAGGCTTAAAAACATGGCGTTAGAGGGTGAAAACGCGAAACAACCCTCTAACGGCCCCGTGGGTGGCACCAACACCTACCACGGGACCAATGTAACTCGTAGGAACTGACACCAGAGCCGCGGGACTCCCGGTTTGAGAATTCGACGATAATTTGCATATTTCTAGACTTACGCTTAAAAGCATGGCGTTAGATGGTGAAAACTCGAAACAGCCCTCTAACGGCCCCGTGGGTGGCACCAACACCTCCCACGGGTCCAATGTAACTCGTAGGAACTGACCCCGCAGCCGTGGGACTCCCGGTTTCAGAATACGACGATAATTTGCATATTTTTAGACTTAGGCTTAAAAACATGACGTTAGAGGGTGGGAACTCGAAACAGCCCTCTAATGGCCCTGTGGGTGGCACTAACACCTCCCACGGGACCAATGTAACTCTTAGGAACTGACCCCACAACAGCGGGACTCTCGGTTTGAGAATACGACGATAATTTGCATATTTGTAGACTTAGGCTTAAAAACATGGCGTTAGAGGGTGAAAACTCGAAACATCCCTCTAACGGCCCCTTGGGTGGCACCAACACCTCCCACGGGACCAATGTAACTCGTAGGAACTGATTCCACAGCCGCGGGACTCCCGGTTTGAGAATACGACGGTAATCTGTATATTTCTAGACTTAGGCTTAAAAACATGACGTTAGAGGGAGAGAACTCGAAACAACCCTCTAACGGCCCCGTGGGTGGCACCAACACCTCCCACGGGACCAATGTAACTCGTAGGAACTGACCCCGCAGCCACGGGACTCCCAGTTTGAGAATACGACAATAATTTGCATATTTTTAGACTTAGGCTTAAAAACATGGCGTTAGAGGGTGAGAAATCGAAACAGCCATCTAACGGCACCGTGGGTGGCACCAACCCCTCCCACGGGACAAACCTAACTCGTAGGAACTGACCCCACAACCGCGGGTCTCCCGGCTTGAGAATCCGACGATAATTTGCATATTTCTAGACTTAGGCTTAAAAACATGACGTTAGAGGGTGAGAACTCGAAACAGCCCTCTAACGGCCCCGTGGGTTGTACTAACACCTCCCACGGGACCAATGTAACTCGTAGGAACTGACTCCACAGCCGCGGGACTCCCGGTTTGAGAATACGACGATAATTTGCATATTTCTAGACTTGGGCTTAGAAACATGATGTTAGAGGGTGAGAACTCGAAACAGCCCTCTAACGGCCCCGTGGGTTGTACTAACACCTCCCACGGGACCAACGTAACTCGTAGGAACTGACTCCACAGCTGCGGGACCCCCGGTTTGAGAATACGACGGTAATTTGCATATTTCTAGACTTAGGCTTAAAAACATGACGTTAGATGGTGAGAACTCGAAACAGCCCTCTGACGGCCCCGTGGGTGGCACTAACACCTCCCACGGGACCAATGTAACTCCTAGGAACTGACCCCACAATCGCGGGTCTCCCGGTTGGAGAATACGACAGTAATTTGCATATTTCTAGACATAGGCTTAAAAACATGGCGTTAGAGGGTGAAAACTCAAAACAGCCCTTTAACGGCCCCGTGGGTGGCACCAACACCTCCCACGGGACCAATGTAACTCGTAGGAACTGACCCCGCAGCCGCGGGACTCCCGGTTTGAGAATACGATGGTAATTTGCATATTTCTAGACTTAAGCAAAACATGGCGTTTGAGTGTGAAAACTCAAAATAGCCCCCGAACGGCCCCGTGGGTGGCACCAACACCTCCCGTGGGACCAACGTAACTCGTCGGAACTGACCCCGCAGCCGCGGGACTCCCGGTTTGAGAATACGACGATAATTTGCATATTTTTGGACTTAGGCTTAAAAACATGGCGTTAGAGGGTGAGAACTCGAAACAGCCCTCGAACGGCACCGTGGGTGGCACCAACACCTCCCACGAGACCAATGTAACTTGTAGGAACTGACCCCACAGGCGTGAGTCTCCCGGTTTGAGAATACGACGGTAATTTGCATATTTCTAGACTTATGCTTAAAAACATGACGTTTGAGGGTGAAAACTCAAAACAGCGCCCGAACGGCCCCGTGGGAGGAACCAACACCTCCCACGGGACCAATGTAACTCGTAGGAACTGACCCCAGAGCCGCGGGACTCCCGGTTTGAGAATTCGACAATAATTTGCATATTTCTAGACTTACGCTTAAAAGCACGGCGTTAGAGGGTGAAAACTCGAAAGAAGCCTCTAACGGCCCTGTGGGTGGCACCAACACCTCCCACGTGTCCAATGTAACTCGTAGGAACTGACCCCGCAGCCGCGGGACTCCCGGTTTGAGAATACGATGGTAATTTGCATATTTTTAGACTTAGGCTTAAAAACATGACGTTAGAGGTTGAGAACTCGAAACAGCCCTCTAACGGCCCTGTGGGTGGCACCAATACCTCCCACGGGACCAATG
The DNA here is from genome assembly GCA_949130495.1 of Sambucus nigra. Taxonomy (NCBI): domain Eukaryota; kingdom Viridiplantae; phylum Streptophyta; class Magnoliopsida; order Dipsacales; family Adoxaceae; genus Sambucus; species Sambucus nigra. The sequence continues at coordinate 444,563,989 of OX422218.1, read as the reverse complement.
TAACTCGTAGGAACTGACTCCACAGCCGCGGGACTCCCGGTTTGAGAATACGACGGTAATTTGCATATTTCAAGACTTAGGCTTAAAAATATGACGTTAGAGGCTGAGAACTCGAAACAACCCTCTAACGGCCCCGTGGGTGGCACCAACACCTCCCACGGGACCAATGTAACTAGTAGGAACTGACCCCGCAGCCGCGGGACTCCCGGTTTGAGAATATGACGATAATTTGCATATTTTTAGACTTAGGATTAAAAACGTGGCGTTAGAGGGTGAGAACACGAAACAGCCCTCTAACGGCACCGTGGGTGGCACCAACACCTACCACGGGACCAACGTAACTCGTAGGAACTGACCCCACAGCCGCGGGTCTCCCGGGTTGAGAATACGACGGTAATTTGCATATTTCTAGACTTAGGCTTAAAAACATGGCGTTAGAGGGTGAAAACTCAAAACAGCCCCCGAACGGCCCCGTGGGTGGAACCGACACCTCCCACGGGACCAATGTAACTTGTAGGAACTGACCCCAGAGCCGCGGGACTCCCAGTTTGAGAATTCGACGATAATTTGCATATTTCTAGACTTAGGCTTAAAAACATGGCGTTAGAGGGTGAAAACGCGAAACAACCCTCTATCAACCCCGTGGGTGGCACCAACACCTACCACGGGACCAATGTAACTCATAGGAATTGACTCCGCAGCCGCGGGACTCCCGATTTGAGAATACGATGATAATTTGCATATTTGTAGACTTTGGCTTAAAAATATGGCGTTAGAGGGTGAGAACAAGAAACAGCCCCCGAACGTCCCCGTGGGTGGCATCAACACCTCCCACGGGACCAATGTAACTCGTAGGAACTGACCCCGCAGCCGCGGGACTCCCGGTTTGAGAATACTACCGTAATTTGCATATTTCTAGACTTAAGCAAAACATTGCGTTTGAGGGTGAAAACTCGAAATAGCCCCCGAACGGTCCTGTGGGTGGAACCAACACTTCCCACGGGACCAATGTATCTCGTAGGAACTGACCCCAGAGCCGCGGGACTCCCGATTTGAGAATTAGACAATAATTTGCATATTTCTAGACTTAGGATTAAAAGCACGGCGTTAGAGGTTGAAAACTCGAAACAACCCTCTAACGGCCCCGTGGGTGGCACCAACACCTCCCACGGGTCCAATATAACTCGTAGGAACTGACCCCGCAGCCGCGGGACTCCCGGTTTGAGAATATGACAGTAATTTGCATATTTTTAGACTTAGGCTTAAAAACATGACGTTAGAGGGTGAGAACTCGAAACAACCCTCTAACGGCCCCGTGGGTGGCACTAACACCTCCCACGGTACCAATGTAACTCGTAGGAACTGACCCCACAACAGCGGGTCTCCCGGTTTGAGAATAGGACGGTAATTTGCATATTTCTAGACTTAGGCTTAAAAAAATGGCGTTAGAGGGTGAAAACTTGAAACATCCCTCTAACGGCCCCGTGGGTGGCACCAACACCTCCCACGGGACCAATGTAACTCGTAGGAACTGACTCCACAGCCGCGGAACTCCCGGTTTGAGAATACGAGGGTAATTTGTATATTTCTAGACTTAGGCTTAAAAACATGACGTTAGAGGGTGAGAACTCGAAACAGCCCTCTAACGGCCCCGTGGGTGGCACCAACACCTCCCACGGGACCAATGTAACTCGTAGGAACTGACCCCGCAGCCGTGGGACCCCCGTTTGAGAATACGACGATAATTTGTATATTTTTAGACTTAGGCTTAAAAACATGGCGTTAGAGGGTGAGAAATCGAAACAGCCTTCTAACGGCCCCGTGGGTGGCACTAACACCTCCCACGGGACCAACGTAACTCGTAGGAACTGACTCCACAGCCGCGGGACTCCCGGTTTAAGAATACGACAGTAATTTGCATATTTCAAGACTTAGGCTTAAAAACATGACGTTAGAGGGTGAGAACTCAAAACAGCCCTCTAACGGCCCCGTGGGTGGCACCAACACCTCCCACGGAACCAATGTAACTCGTAGGAACTGACCCCGCAGCCGCGGTACTCCCGGTTTGAGAATACGACGATAATTTGCATATTTCTAGACTTAGGCATAAAAACATGACGTTAGAGGGTGAGAACTTGAAACAGCCCTCTGACGGCACAGTGGGTGGCACCAACACCTCCCACGGGACCAACATAACTCGTAGGAACTGACCCCACAGCCGCGGGTCTCCCGGCTTGAGAATACGACGGTAATTTGCATATTTCTAGACTTAGGCTTAAAAACATGGCTTTAGAGGGTGAAAACTCAAAACAACAACCGAACGGCCCCGTGGGTGGAACCAACACCTCCCACGGGACCAATGTAACTTGTAGGAAGTGACCCCAGAGCAGCGGGACTTCCGGTTTTAGAATTCGACGATAATTTGCATATTTCTCGACTTAGGCTTAAAAACATGGCGTTAGAGGGTGAGAACTCGAAACAACCCTCTAACGGCCCCGTGGGTGGCACCAACACCTACCACGGGACCAATATAACCCGTAGGAATTGACCCCGTAGCCGCGGGACTCCCGGTTTGAGAATACGACGATAATTTCCATATTTTTAGACTTAGGCTTAAAAATATGGCGTTAGAGGGTGAGAACAAGAAACAGCCACCGAACGTCCCCTGGGGTGGCACCAACACCTCCCACGGGACCAATGTATTTCGTCGGAACTGACCTCGCAGCCGCGGGACTCTTGGTTCGAGAATACGATGGTAATTTGCATATTTCTAGACTTAAGCAATACATGGTGTTAGAGGGTGAGAACAAGAAACAGCCCCCGAACGGCCCCGTGGGTGGCACCAACACCTCCCACGGGACCAATGTAACTCGTTGGAACTGACCCCGCAGTCGCGGGACTCCCGGTTTGAGAATACGATGGTAATTTGCATATTACTAGACTTAGGCTTAAAAACATGACGTTAGAGGGTGAGAACTCGAAACAACCCTATAACGGCCCCGTGGGTGGCACTAAGACCTCCCACGGGACCAATGTAACTCGTAGGAACTGACCCCACAACAGCGGGTCTCCCGGTTTGAGAATACGACGGTAATTTGCATATTTCTAGACTTATGCTAAAAAACATGGCGTTAGAGGGTGAAAACTCGAAACAGCCCTCTAACGGCCCCATGGGTGGCACCAACACCTCCCACGGGACCAATGTAACTCGTAGGAACTGACTCCACAGCCGCGGGACTCCCGGTTTGAGAATACGATGGTAATTTGCATATTTCTAGACTTAGGCATAAAAACATGACGTTATAGGGTGAGAACTCGAAACAGCCCTCTATCGGCCCCGTGGGTGGCACCAACACCTCCCACGGGACCAATGTAACTCGTAGGAACTGACCCCACAGCCGCGGGTCTCCCGGTTTGAAAATACGACGGTAATTTACATATTTCTAAACTTAGGCTTAAAAACATGACGTTAGAGGGTGAGAACTCGAAACAGCCTTCTAACGGCACCGTGGGTGGCACCAACACCTCCCACGGAGCAACGTAACTCGTTGGAACTGACCCCAAAGCCGCGGGTCTCCCGGCTTGAGAATACGACGATAATTTGCATATTTCTAGACTTAGGCTTAAAAACATGATGTTAGAGGGTGAGAACTCGAAACAGCCTTCTAACGGCACCGTGGGTGGCACAAACACCTCACACGGGACCAATGTAACTCATAGGAACTGACCCCACAATCGCGGGTCTCCCGGTTTGAAAATACGATGGTAATTTGCATATTTCTAGACATAGGCTTAAAAACATGGCGTAAGAGGGTGAAAACTCGAAACAGCCCCCGAACGGCCCCGTGGGTGGAACCAACACCTCCCACGGGACCAATGTAACTTGTAGGAAGTGACCCCAGAGCCGCGGGACTCCCGGTTTGAGAATTCGACGATAATTTGCATATTTCTCGACTTAGGCTTAAAAACATGGCGTTAGAGGGTGAGAACTCGAAACAGCCCTCTAACGGCCCCGTGGGTGGCGCTAACACCTCCCACGGGACCAATGTAACTCGTAGGAACTGACAACACAATCGCGGGTCTCCCGGTTGGAGAATACGACGGTAATTTGCATATTTCTAGACATAGGCTTAAAAACATGGCGTTAGAGGGTGAAAACTCGAAACAACCCTCTAACGGCCCCGTGGGTGGCACCAATACCTCCCACGGGACCAATGTAACTCGTAGGAACTGACTCCACAGCCGCGGGACTCCCGGTTTGAGAATACGACGGTAATTTGCATATTTCAATACTTAGGCTTAAAAATATGACGTTAGAGGGTGAGAACTCGAAACAACCCTCTAACGGCCCCGTGGGTGGCACCAACACCTCCCACGGGACCAATGTAACTAGTAGGAACTGACCCCGCAGCCGCGGGACTCCCGGTTTGAGAATACGACGATAATTTGCATATTTTTAGACTTAGGATTAAAAACATGGCGTTAGAGGGTGAGAACTCGAAACAGCCCTCTAACGGCACCGTGGGTGGCACCAACACCTACCACGGGACCAACGTAACTCGTAGGAACTGACCCCACAGCCGCGGGTCTCCCGGGTTGAGAATACGACGGTAATTTGCATATTTCTAGACTTAGGCTTAAAAACATGGCGTTAGAGGGTGAAAACTCGAAACAGCCCCCGAATGGCCCCGTGGGTGGAACCGACACCTCCCACGGGACCAATGTAACTTGTAGGAACTGACCCCAGAGCCGCGGGACTCCCAGTTTGAGAATTCGATGATAATTTGCATATTTCTAGACTTAGGCTTAAAAACATGGCGTTAGAGGGTGAAAACGCGAAACAACCCTCTATCGGCCCCGTGGGTGGCACCAACACCTACCACGGGACCAATGTAACTCATAGGAATTGACCCCGCAGCCGCGGGACTCCCGATTTGAGAATACGATGATAATTTGCATATTTGTAGACTTTGGCTTAAAAATATGGCGTTAGAGGGTGAGAACAAGAAATAGCCCCCGAACGTCCCCGTGGGTGGCATCAACACCTCCCACGGGACCAATGTAACTCGTAGGAACTGACCCCGCAGCCGCGGGACTCCCGGTTTGAGAATACGACGGTAATTTGCATATTTCTAGACTTAGGCTTAAAAACATGGCGTTAGAGGGTGAGAACTCGAAACATCCCTCGAACGGCACCGTGGGTGTCACCAACACCTCCCACGGGACCAATGTAACTTGTAGGAACTGACCCCACAGCCGCGAGTCTCCCGGTTTGAGAATACGACGGTAATTTGCATATTTCTAGACTTATGCTTAATAACATGGCGTTTGAGGGTGAAAACTCGAAACAGCCCCCGAATGGTCCTGTGGGTGGAACCAACACTTCCCACGGGACCAATGTAACTCGTAGGAACTGACCCAATAGCCGCGGGACTCCCGATTTGAGAATTAGACAATAATTTGCATATTTCTAGACTTACAATTAAAAGCACGGCGTTAGAGGTTGAAAACTCGAAACAACCCTCTAACGGCCCCATGGGTGGCACCAACACCTCCCACGGGTCCAATGTAACTCGTAGGAACTGACCCAGCAGCCGCGGGACTCCCGGTTTGAGAATATGACAGTAATTTGCATATTTTTAGACTTAGGCTTAAAAACATGACGTTAGAGGGTGAGAACTCGAAACAACCCTCTAACGGCCCCGTGGGTGGCACTAACACCTCCCACGGTACCAATGTAACTCGTAGGAACTGACCCCACAACAGCGGGTCTCCCGGTTTGAGAATACGACGGTAATTTGCATATTTCTAGACTTAGGCTTAAAAACATGGCGTTAGAGGGTGAAAACTTGAAACATCCCTCTAACGGCCCCGTGGGTGGCACCAACACCTCCCACGGGACCAATGTAACTCGTAGGAACTGACTCCACAGCCGCGGGACTCCCGGTTTGAGAATACGAGGGTAATTTGTATATTTCTAGACTTAGGCTTAAAAACATGACGTTAGAGGGTGAGAACTCGAAACAACCCTCTAACGGCCCCGTGGGTGGCACCAACACCTCCCACGGGACCAATGTAACTCGTAGGAACTGACCCCGCAGTCGTGGGACTCCCGGTTTGAGAATACGACAATAATTATTATATTTTTAGACTTAGGCTTAAAAACATGGCGTTAGAGGGTGAGAAATCGAAACAGCCTTCTAACGGCCCCGTGGGTGGCACCAACACCTCCCACGGGATCAACGTAACTCGTAGGAACTGACTCCACAGCCGCGGGACTCCCGGTTTGAGAATACGACGGTAATTTGCATATTTCAAGACTTAGGCTTAAAAACATGACGTTAGAGGGTGAGAACTCGAAACAGCCCTCTAACGGCCCCGTGGGTGGTACCAACACCTCCCACGGAACCAATGTAACTCGTAGGAACTGACCCCGCAGCCGCGGGACTCCCGGTTTGAGAATACGACGATAATTTGCATATTTCTAGACTTAGACTTAAAAACATGACGTTAGAGGGTGAGAACTCGAAATAGCCCTCTAACGGCACAGTGGGTGGAACCAACACCTCCCACGGGACCAACATAACTCGTAGGAACTGACCCCACAGCCGCGGGTCTCCCGGCTTGAGAATACGACGGTTATTTGCATATTTCTAGACTTAGGCTTAAAAACATGGCTTTAGAGGGTGAAAACTCAAAACAACCCCCGAACGGCCCCGTGGGTGGAACCAACACCTCCCACGGGACCAATGTAACTTGTAGGAAGTGACCCCAGAGCCGCGGGACTTCCGGTTTTAGAATTCGACGATAATTTGAATATTTCTCGACTTAGGCTTAAAAACATGGCGTTAGAGGGTGAGAACTCGAAACAACCCTCTAACGGCCCCGTGGGTGGCACCAACACCTACCACGGGACCAATATAACTCGTAGGAATTGACCCCGTAGCCGCGGGACTCCCGGTTTGAGAATACGACGATAATTTGCATATTTTTAGACTTAGGCTTAAAAATATGGCGTTAGAGGGTGAGAACAAGAAACAGCCCCCGAACGTCCCCGTGGGTGGCACCAACACCTCCCACGGGACCAATGTATTTCGCCGGAACTGACCTCGCAGCCGCGGGACTCTCGGTTTGAGAATACGACGGTAATTTGCATATTTCTAGACTTAAGCAATACATGGTGTTAGAGGGTGAGAACAAGAAACAGCCCCCGAACGGCCCCGTGGGTGGCACCAACACCTCCCACGGGACCAATGTAACTCGTTGGAACTGACCCCGCAGTCGCGGGACTCCCGGTTTGAGAATACGATGGTAATTTGCATATTACTAGACTTAGGCTTAAAAACATAACGTTAGAGGGTGAGAACTCGAAACAGCCCTATAACGGCCCCGTGGGTGGCACTAAGACCTCCCACGGGACCAATGTAACTCGTAGGAACTGACCCCACAACAGCGGGTCTCCCGGTTTGAGAATACGACGATAATTTGCATATTTCTAGACTTAGGCTAAAAAACATGGCGTTAGAGGGTGAAAACTCGAAACAACCCTCTAACGGCCCCATGGGTGGCACCAACACCTCCCACGGGACCAATGTAACTCGTAGGAACTGACTCCACAGCCGCGGGACTCCCGGTTTGAGAATACGATGGTAATTTGCATATTTCTAGACTTAGGCATAAAAACATGACGTTATAGGGTGAGAACTCGAAATAGCCCTGTATCGGCCCCGTGGGTGGCACCAACACCTCCCACGGGACCAATGTAACTCGTAGGAACTGACCCCACAGCCGCGGGTCTCCCGGTTTGAGAATACGACGGTAATTTACATATTTCTAAACTTAAGCTTAAAAACATGACGTTAGAGGGTGAGAACTCGAAACAGCCTTCTAACGGCACCGTGGGTGGCACCAACACCTCCCACGGAGCAACGTAACTCGTTGGAACTGACCCCAAAGCCGCGGGTCTCCCGGCTTGAGAATACGACGGTAATTTGCATATTTCTAGACTTAGGCTTAAAAACATGACGTTAGAGGGTGAGAACTCGAAACAGCCCTCTAATGGCACCGTGGGTGGCACCAACACCTCCCACGGGACCAACATAACTCGTAGGAACTGACCCCACAACCGCGGGTCTCCCGGCTTGAGAATACGACGGTAAATTGCATATTTCTAGACTTAGGCTTAAAAACATGGCGTTAGAGGGTGAAAACTCAAAACAGCCCCCGAATGGCCCCGTGGGTGGAACCAACACCTCCCACGGGACCAATGTAACTTATAGGAGGTGACCCCGGAGCCGCGGGACTCTCGGTTTTAGAATTCGATGATAATTTGCATATTTCTCGACTTAGGCTTAAAAACATGGCGTTAGAGGGTGAAAACTCGAAACAGCCCTCTAACGGCCCCGTGGGTGGCACCAACACCTACCACGGGACCAATGTAACTCGTAGGAATTGAGCCCGTAGCCGCGGGACTCCCGGTTTGAGAATACGACGATAATTTACATATTTTTAGACTTAGGCTTAAAAATATGGCGTTAGAGGGTGAGAACAAGAAACAGCCCCCGAACGTCCCCGTGGGTGGCACCAACACCTCCCACGGTACCAATGTATTTCGTCGGAACTGACCTAGCAGCCGCGGGACTCTCGGTTCAAGAATACGGCGGTAATTTTCATATTTCTAGACTTAAGTAATACATGGTGTTAGAGGGTGAGAACAAGAAACAACCCCTGAACGGCCCCGTGGGTGGCACCAACACCTCCCACGGGACCAATGTAACTCGTTGGAACTGACCCCGCAGTCGCGGGACTCCCGGTTTGAGAATACTACGATAATTTGCATATTTTTAGATTTAGGCTTAAAAACATGGCGTTAGAGGGTGAGAACTCGAAACAGCCCTCGAACGGCACCGTGGGTGGCACCAACACCTCCCACGGGACCAATGTAACTTGTAGGAACTGTCCCCACAGCCGCGAGTCTCCTGGTTTGAGAATACGACGGTAATTTGCATATTTCTAGACTTTTGCTTAAAAACCTGGTGTTTGAGGGTGAAAACTCGAAATAGCCCTCGAACGGCCCCGCTGGTGGAACCAACACCTCCCACGGGACCAATGTAACTCGTAGGAACTGACCCCAGAGCCGCGGGACTCCCGGTTTGAGAATTCGATGATAATTTGCATATTTCTAGACTTACGCTTAAAAGCATGGCATTAGAGGGTGAAAACTGGAAACAACCCTCTAACGACCCCGTGGGTGGCACACACACCTCCCACGGGTCCAATGTAACTCGTAGGAACTGACCCCGCAGCCGCGGGACTCCCGGTTTGAGAATATGACGGTAATTTGCATATTTCTAGACTTAGGCTTAAAAACATGACGTTAGAGGGTGAGAACTCGAAATAACCCTCTAACGGCCCCGTGGGTGGCACTAACACCTCCCACGGGACCAATGTAACTCGTAGGAACTGACCCCACAACAGCGGGTCTCCCGGTTTGAGAATACGACGATAATTTGCATATTTCTAGACTTAGGCTAAAAAACATGGCGTTAGAGGGTGAAAACTCGAAACAACCCTCTATCGGCCCCATGGGTGGCACCTACACCTCCCACGGGACCAATGTAACTCGTAGGAACTGACTCCATAGCCGCGGGACTCCCGGTTTGAGAATACGATGGTAATTTGCATATTTCTAGACTTAGGCTTAAAAACATGACGTTATAGGGTGAGAACTCGAAACAGCCCTCTAACGGCCCCGTGGGTGGCACCAACACCTCCCACGGGACCATTGTAACTCGTAGGAACTGACCCCACAGCCGCGGGTCTCCCGGTTTGAGAATACGACGGTAATTTACATATTTCTAAACTTAGGCTTAAAAACATGACGTTAGAGGGTGAGAATTCGAAACAGCCTTCTAACGGCACCGTGGGTGGCACCAACACCTCCCACGGAGCAACGTAACTCGTTGGAACTGACCCCAAAGCCGCGGGTCTCCCGGCTTGAGAATACGACGGTAATTTGCATATTTCTAGACTTAGGCTTAAAAACATGGCGTTAGAGGGTGAAAACTCGAAACAGCCCCCGAACGGCCCCGTGGGTGGAACCAACACCTCCCACGGGACCAATGTAACTTGTAGGAACTGACCCGAGAGCCGCGGGACTCTCGGTTTGAGAATTCGACGATAATTTGCATATTTCTAGACTTATGCGTAAAAACATGGCGTTAGAGGGGGAAAACTCGAAACAACCCTCTAACGGCCCCGTGGGTGGCACCAACACCTCCCACGGGACCAACGTAACTCGTAGGAACTGACCCTGCAACCGCGGGACTCCCGGTTTGAGAATACGATGATAATTTGCATATTTGTAGACTTAGGCTTAAAAATATGGCGTTAGAGGGTGAGAACAAGAAACAGCCCCCGAACGTCCACGTGGGTGGAACCAACACCTCCCGCGGGACCAATGTAACTCGAAGGAACTGACCCCGCAGTCGCGGGACTCCCGGTTTGAGAATACGACGGTAATTTGCATATTTCTAGACTTAAGTAAAACATGGCATTTGAGGGTGAAAACTCGAAATATCCCCCGAACGGCCCCGTGGGTGGCACCAACACCTCTCACGGGACCAATGTAACTCATTGGAACTGACCCCGCAGCCGCGGGACTCCCGGTTTGAGAATACGATGATAATTTATATATTTTTAGACTTAGGCTTAAAAACATGGTGTTAGAGGGTGAGAACTCGAAACAGCCCTCGAACGGCACCGTGGGTGGCACCAATACCTCCCACGGGACCAATGTAACTTGTAGGAACTGACCCCACAGCCACGAGTCTCCCGGTTTGAGAATACGACGGTAATTTGCATATTTCTAGACTTAGGCTTAAAAACATAACGTTTGAGGGTGAAAACTCGAAACAGCCCTCTTACGGCCCCATGGGTGGCACCAATACCTCCCACGGGACCAATGTAACTCGTAGGAACTGACCCCAGAGCCGCGGGATTCCCGGTTTGGGAATTCGATGATAATTACCATATTTCTAGACTTAAGCTTAAAAGCATGGCGTTAGAGGATGAAAACTCGAAACAACCCTCTAACGGCCCCGTGGGTGGCACCAACACCTCCCACGGGACCAATGTAACTCGTAGGAACTGACCCCACAGCCGCGGGTCTCCCGGTTTGAGAATACGACGGTAATTTACATATTTCTAAACTTAGGCTTAAAAACATGATGTTAGAGGGTGAGAACTCGAAACAGCCTGCTAACGGCACCGTGGGTGGCACCAACACCTCCCACAGGACCAACGTAACTCGTTGGAACTGACCCCACACCCGCGGGTCTCCCGGCTTGAGAATACGACGCTAATTTGTATATTTCTAGACTTAGGCTTAAAAACATGGCGTTAGAGGGTGAAAACTCGAAACAGCTCCCGAACGGCCCCGTGGGTGGAACCAACACCTCCCACGGGACCAATGTAACTTGTAGGAACAGATCCCAGAGCCGCGGGACTCCCGGTTTGAGAATTCGACGATAATTTGCAAATTTCTAGACTTATGCTTAAAAACATGGCATTAGAGGGGGAAAACTCGAAACATCCCTCTAACGGCCCCGTGGGTGGCACTAACACCTCCCACGGGACCAATGTAACTCGTAGGAACTGACCCCGCAGCCGCGGGACTCCCGGTTTGAGAATACGACGATAATTTGCATATTTGTAGACTTAGGCTTAAAAATATGGCGTTAGAGGGTGAGAACAAGAAACAACCCCCGAACGTCCCCGTGGGTGGCACCAACACCTCCCGCGGGACCAATGTAATTCGTAGGAACTGACCCCGCAGCCGCGGGACTCCCGGTTTGAGAATACGATGGTAATTTGAATATTTCTAGACTTAAGTAAAACATGGCGTTTGAGGGTGAAAACTCGAAATATCCCCCGAACGGCCCCGTAGGTGGCACCAACACCTCTCACGGGACCAATGTAACTCATTGTAACTGACCCCGCAGCCGCGGGACTCCCGGTTTGAGAATACCATGATAATTTGCATATTTTTAGACTTAGGCTTAAAAACATGGCGTTAGAGGGTGAGAACTCGAAACAGCCCTCGAACGGCACCGTGGGTGACACCAATACCTCCCACGGGACCAATGTAACTTGTAGGAACTGACCCCACAGCCACGAGTCTCCCGGTTTGAGAATACGACGGTAATTTGCATATTTCTAGACTTAGGCTTAAAAACATGGCGTTTGAGGGTGAGAAATTGAAAGAACCCTCTAACGGCACCGTGGGTGGCACCAACACCTCCCACGGGACAAACTTAACTCGTAGGAACTGACCCCACAACCGCGGGTCTCCCGGCTTGAGAATACGACGGTAATTTGCATATTTCTAGACTTAGGCTTGAAAACATGACGTTAGAGGGTGAGAACTCGAAACAGCCCTCTAACAGCCCCGTGGGTTGTACTAACACCTCCCACGGGACCAATGTAACTCGTAGGAAATGATTCCACAGCCGCGGGACTCCCGGTTTGAGAATACGATGGAAATTTGCATATTTCTAGACTTAGGCTTAAAAACATGACGTTAGAGGGTGAGAACTCGAAACAGCCCTCTAACGGCCCCGTGGGTGGCACTAACACCTCCCACGGGACCAATGTAACTCGTAGGAACTGACTCCATAGCCGCGGGACTCCCGGTTTGAGAATACGACGGTAATTTCCATATTTCAAGACTTAGGCTTAAAAACATGACGTTAGAGGGTGAGAACTCGAAACAGCCCTCTAACGGCCCCGTGGGTGGCACCAACACCTCCCACGGGTCCAATGTAACTCGTGGGAACTGACCCCACATCCGCGGGTCTCCCGGCTTGAGAATACGACGGTAATTTGCATATTTCTAGACTTAGGCTTAAAAACATGGCGTTAGAGGGTGAAAACTCGAAACAACCCCCGAACGGCCCCGTGGGTGGAACCAACACCTCCCACGGGACCAATGTAACTTGTAGGAACTGACCCCAGAGCCGCGGGACTCCCAGTTTGAGAATTCGACGATAATTTGCATATTTCTAGACTTAGGCTTAAAAACATGGCGTTAGAGGGTGAAAACGCGAAACAACCCTCTAACGGCCCCGTGGGTGGCACCAACACCTACCACGGGACCAATGTAACTCATAGGAACTGACCCCGCAGCCGCGGGACTCCCGATTTGAGAATACGACGATAATTTTCATATTTGTAAACTTAGGCTTAAAAATATGGCGTTAGAGGGTGAGAACAAGAAACAGCCCCCGAACGTCCCCGTTGGTGGCATCAGCACCTCCCTCGGGACCAATGTAACTCGTAGGAACTTACCCCGCAGCCGCGGGACTCCCAGTTTGAGAATACGACGGAAATTTGCATATTTATAGACTTAAGCAAAACATGGCGTTTGAGTGTGAAAACTCGAAATAGCCCCCGAACGGCCCCGTGGGTGGCACCAACACCTCCCGTGGGACCACTGTAACTCGTCGGAACTGACCCCGTAGCCGCGGGACTCCCGGTTTGAGAATACGACGATAATTTGCATATTTTTAGACTTAGGCTTAAAAACATGGCGTTAGAGGGTGAGAACTCGAACAGCCCTCGAACGGCACCGTGGGTGGCACCAACACCTCCCACGGGACCAATGTATCTTGTAGGAACTGACCCCACAGCCGCGAGTCTCCCGGTTTGAGAATACGACGGTAATTTTCATATTTCTAGACTTATGCTTAAAAACATGGATTTTGAGGGTGAAAACTCGATACAGCCCCCGAACGGCCCCGTGGGTGGCACCAACACCTCCCACGGGTCCAATGTAACTCGTAGGAACTGACCCCGCAGTCGCGGGACTCCCGGTTTGAGAATACGACGGTAATTTGCATATTTCATGACGTTAGAGGGTGAGAACTAGAAACAGCCCTCTAACGGCCCCGAGGGTGGCACTAATGCCTCCCACGGTACCAATGTAACTCGTAGGAACTGACCCCACAACAGCGGGTCTCCCGGTTTGAGAATACGACGGTAATTTGCATATTTCTAGACTTAGGCTTAAAAACATGGCGTTAGAGGGTGAAAACTTGAAACAACCCACTAACGTCCCCGTGGGTGGCACCAACACCTCCCACGGGACCAATGTAACTCGTAGGAACTGACTCCACAGCCGCGTGACTCCCGGTTTGAGAATACGAGGGTAATTTGCATATTTCTAGACTTAGGCGTTAAAACATGACGTTAGAGGGTGAGAACTCGAAACATCCCTCTAACGGCCCCGTGGGTGGCACCAACACCTCCCACGGGACCAATGTAACTCGTAGGAACTGACCCCGCAGCCGCGAGTCTCCCGGTTTGAGAATACGACGGTAATTTTCATATTTCTAGACTTATGCTTAAAAACATGGCGTTTGAGGGTGAAAACTCGAAATTGCCCCTGAACGGCCCCGTGGGTGGAACCAACACCTCCCACGGGACCAATGTAACTCGTAGGAACTGACCCCAGAGCCGCGGGACTCCCGGTTTGAGAATTCGACGATAATTTGCATATTTCTTGACTTACGCTTAAAAGCACGGCATTAGAGGGTGAAAATTCGAAACAACCCTCTAACGGCCCCGTGGGTGGCACCAACACCTCCCACGGGTCCAATGTAACTCGTGGGAACTGACCCCGCAGCCACGGGACTCCCGATTTGAGAAAACGACGGTAATTAGCATATTTCTAGACTTAGGCTTAAAAACATGACGTTAGAGGGTGAGAACTCGAAACAGCCCTCTAACGGCCCCGTGGGTGGCACTAACACCTCCCACGGGACCAATGTAACTCGTAGGAACTGACCCCACAACAGCGGGTCTCCCGGTTTGAGAATACGACGGTAATTTGCATATTTCTAGACTTAGGCTAAAAAACATGGCGTTAGAGGGTGAAAACTCGAAACAGCCCTCTAACGGCCCCATGGGTGGCACCAACACCTCCCACGGGACCAATGTAACTCGTAGGAACTAACTCCACAGCCGCGGGACTCCCGGTTTGAGAATACGATGGTAATTTGCATATTTCTAGACTTAGGCTTAAAAACATGACGTTATAGGGTGAGAACTCGAAACAGCCCTCTAACGGCCCCGTGGGTGGCACCAACACCTCCCATGGGACCAATGTAACTCGTAGGAACTGACCCCACAGCCGCGGGTCTCCCGGTTTGAGAATACGATGGTAATTTACATATTTCTAAACTTAGGCTTAAAAACATGATGTTAGAGGGTGAGAACTCGAAACAGCCTTATAACGGCACCGTGGGTGGCACCAACACCTCCCACGGGACCAACGTAACTCGTTGGAACTGACCCCAAAGCCGCGTGTCTCCCGGCTTGATAATACGAAGGTAATTTGGATATTTCTAGACTTAGGCTTAAAAACATGGCGTTAGAGGGTGAAAACTCGAAACAGCCCCCGAACGGCCCCGTGGGTGGAACCAACACCTCCCACGGGACCAATGTAACTTGTAGGAACTGACCCCAGAGCCGCGGGACTCCCGGTTTCAGAATTCAACGATAATTTTCATATTTCTAGACTTATGCTTAAAAACATGGCGTTAGAGGGGGAAAACTCGAAACGGCCCTCTAACGGCCCCGTGGGTGGCACCAACACCTCCCACGGGACCAATGTAACTCGTAGGAACTGACCCCGCAACCGCGGGACTCCCGGTTTGAGAATACGATGATAATTTGGATATTTGTAGGTTTAGGCTTAAAAATATGGCGTTAGAGGGTGAGACCAAGAAACAGCCCCCGAACGTCCCCCTGGGTGGCACCAACACCTCCCGCGGGACCAATGTAACTCGTTGGAACAGAACCCGCAGCCGCGGGACTCCCGGTTTGAGAATACGACGGTAATTTGCATATTTCTAGACTTAAGTAAAACACGGCGTTTGAGGGTGAAAACTCGAAATGTCCCCCGAACGGCCCCGTGGCTGGCACCAACACCTCTCACGGGACCAATGTAACTCATTGGAACTGACCCCGCAGCCGCGGGACTCCCGGTTTGAGAATACGATGATAATTTGTATATTTTTAGACTTAGGCTTAAAAACATGGCGTTAGAGGGTGAGAACTCGAAACAGCCCTCGAACGGCACAGTGGGTGGCACCAACACCTCCCACGGGACCAATGTAACTTGTAGGAACTGACCCCACAGCCACGAGTCTCCCGGTTTGAGAATACGACGGTAATTTGCATATTTCTAGACTTAGGCTTAAAAACATGGCGTTTGAGGGTGAAAACTCGAAACAGCCCTCTAACGACCCCATGGGTGGCACCAATACCTCCCACGGGACCAATGTAACTCGTAGGAACTGACCCCAGAGCCGCGGGACTCCCGGTTTGAGAATTCGATGATAATTTGCATATTTCTAGACTTACGCTTAAAACCATGGCGTTAGAGGATGAAAACTCGAAACAACTCTCTAACGGCCCCATGGGTGGCACCAACACCTCCCACGGGACCAATCTAACTCGTAGGAACTGACCCCGCAGCCGCGGGACTCCCGGTTTGAGAATACGACGATAATTTGCATATTTTTAGACTTAGGCTTAAAAACATGGCGTTAGAGGGTGAGAACTCGAACAGCCCTCGAACGGCACCGTGGGTGGCACCAACACCTCCCACGGGACCAATGTAACTTGTAGGAACTGACCCCACAGCCGCGAGTCTCCCGGTTTGAGAATACGACGGTAATTTACATATTTCTAGACTTATGCTTAAAAACATGGCGTTTGAGGGTGAAAACTCGAAACAGCCCCCGAACGGCCCCGTGGGTGGAACCAACACCTCCCACGGGACCAATGTAACTCGTAGGAACTGACCCCAGAGCCGCGGGACTCCCGGTTTGAGAATTCGACAATAATTTGCATATTTCTAGACTTACGCTTAAAAGCACTGCGTTAGAGGGTGAAAACTCGAAACAACCCTCTAACGGCCCCGTGGGTGGCACCAACACCTCCCACGGGTCCAATGTAACTCGTAGGAACTGACCCCGCAGCCGCGGGACTCCCGGTTTGAGAATACGACGGTAATTTGCATATTTTTAGACTTAGGCTTAAAAACATGACGTTAGAGGATGAGAACTCGAAACAGCCCTCTAACGGCCCCGAGGGTGGCACTAACACCTCCCACGGTACCAATGTAACTCGTAGGAACTGACCCCACAACAGTGGGTCTCCCGGTTTGAGAATACGACGGTAATTTGCATATTTCTAGACTTAGGCTTAAAAACATGGCGTTAGAGGGTGAAAACTTGAAACAGCCCACTAACGTCCCCGTGGGTGGCACCAACACCTCCCACGGGACCAATGTAACTCGTAGGAACTGACTCCACAGCCGCGTGACTCCCGGTTTGAGAATACGAGGGTAATTTGCATATTTCTAGACTTAGGCGTTAAAACATGACGTTAGAGGGTGAGAACTCGAAACATCCCTCTAACGGCCCCGTGGGTGGCACCAACACCTCCCACGGGACCAATGTAACTCGTAGGAACTGACCCCGCAGCCGTGGGACTCCCGGTTTGAGAATACGACGATAATTTGTATATTTTTAGACTTAGGCTTAAAAACATGGCGTTAGAGGGTGAGAACTCGAAACAGCCCCCGAACGTCCCCGTGGGTGGAACCAACATCTCCCACGGGACCAATGTAACTTGTAGGAACTGACCCCAGAGCCGCGGGACTCCCGGTTTGAGAATTCGACGATAATTTGCATATTTCTAAACTTATGCTTAAAAACATGGCGTTAGAGGGTGAAAACTCGAGACATCCCTCTAACGGCCCCGTGGGTGGCACCAACACCTCCCACGGGACCAATGTAACTCGTAGGAACTGACCCCGCAGCCGCGGGACTCCCCTTTTGAGAATACGACGATAACTTGCATATTTGTAGACTTAGGCTTAAAAATATGGCGTTAGAGGGTGAGAACAAGAAACAACCCCCGAACGTCCCCGTCGGTGGCACCAACACCTCCCGCGGGACCAATGTAATTCGTAAGAACTGACCCCGCAGCCGCGGGACTCCCGGTTTGAGAATACGACGGTAATTTGCATATTTCTAGACTTAAGTAAAACATGGCGTTTGAGGGTGAAAACTCGAAATATCCCCCGAACGGCCCCGTGGGTGGCACCAACACCTCTCACGGGACCAAGGTAACTGACCCCGTAGCCGCAGGACTCCCGGTTTGAGAATACGATGATAATTTGCATATTTTTAGACTTAGGCTTAAAAACATGGCGTTAGAGGGTGAGAACTCGAAACAGCCCTCGAACGGCACCGTGGGTGGCACCAATACCTCCCACGGGACCAATGTAACTTGTAGGAACTGACCCCACAGCCACGAGTCTCCCGGTTTGAGAATACGACGGTAATTTGTATATTTCTAGACTTAGGCTTAAAAACAGGGCGTTTGAGGGTGAGAAATCGAAACAGCCTTCTAACGGCACCGTGGGTGGCACCAACACCTCCCACGGGACAAACTTAACTCGTAGGAACTGACCCCACAACCGCGGGTCTCCCGGCTTGAGAATACGACGGTAATTTGCATATTTCTAGACTTAGGCTTAAAAACACGACGTTAGAGGGTGAGAACTCGAAACTGCCCTCTAAGGGCCCCGTGGGTTGTACTAACACCTCCCACGGGACCAATGTAACTCGTAGGAACTGACTCCACAGCCGCGGGACTCCCGGTTTGAGAATACGACGGTAATTTGCATATTTCTAGACTTAGGCTTAATAACATGACGTTAGTGGCTGAGAACTCGAAACAGCCCTCTAACGGCCCCGTGGGTGGCACTAACACCACCCACGGGACCAATGTTACTCGTAGGAACTGACCACACAATCGCGGGTCTCCCGGTTTGAGAATACGACGGTAATTTGCATATTTCTAGACATAGGCTTAAAAACATGGCGTTAGAGGGTGAAAACTCGAAACAGCCCTCTAACGGCCCCGTGGGTGGCACCAACACCTCCCACGGGACCAATGTAACTCATAGGAACTGACTCCACAGCCGCAGGACTTCCAGTTTGAGAATACGACGGTAATTTGCATATTTTAAAACTTAGGCTTAAAAACATGACGTCAGAGGGTGAGAACTCGAAACAGCCCTCTAACGGCCCCGTGGGTGGCACCAACACCTCCCACGGGACCAATGTAACTCGTAGGAACTGACCCCGCAGCCGCGGGACTCCCGGTTTGAGAATACGACGATAATTTGCATATTTTTAGACTTAGGCTTGAAAACATGGCGTTAGAGGGTGAGAACTCGAAACAGCCCTATAACGGCACCGTGGGTGGCACCAACACCTCCCACGGGACCAACGTAACTCGTAGGAACTGACCACACAACCGCGGGTCTCCCGGCTTGAGAATACGACGGTAATTTGCATATTTCTAGACTTAGACTTAAAAACATGGCGTTAGAGGGTGAAAACTCGAAACAGCCCCCGAACGGCCTCGTGGGTGGAACCAACACCTCCCACGGGACCAATGTAACTTGTAGGAACTGACCCCAGAGCCGCAGGACTCCCAGTTTGAGAATTCGACGATAATTTGCATATTTCTAGACTTAGGCTTAAAAACATGGCGTTAGAGGGTGAAAAGGTGAAACAACCCTTTAACGGCCCCGTGGGTGGCACCAACACCTACCACGGGACCAATGTAACTCATAGGAACTGACCCTGCAGCCGCGGGACTCCCGATTTGAGAATACGATGATAATTTGCATATTTGTAGACTTAGCCTTAAAAATATGGCGTTAGAGGGTGAGAACAAGAAACAACCCCCGAACGTCCCCGTGGGTGGCATCAACACCTCCCACGAGACAAATGTAACTCGTAGGAACTGACCCCGCAGCCGCGGGACTCCCGGTTTGAGAATACGACGGAAATTTGCATAGTTCTAGACTTAAGAAAAACATGGTGTTTGAGTGTGAAAACTAGAAATAGCCCCCGAACGGCCCCGTGGGTGGCACCAACACCTCCCGCGGGACCAATGTAACCCGTCGGAACTGAGCCCGCAGCCGCGGGACTCCCGGTTTGAGAATACGACGATAATTGGCATATTTTTAGACTTAGGCTTAAAAACATGGCGTTAGAGGGTGAGAACTCGAAACAGCCCTCGAACGGCACCGTGGGTGGCACCAACACCTCCCACGGGACCAATGTAACTTGTAGGAACTGACCCCACAGCCGCGAGTCTCCCGGTTTGAGAATACGACGATAATTTGCATATTTCTAGACTTATGCTTAAAAACATGGCATTTGAGGGTGAAAACTCGAAATTGCCCCCGAACGGCCCCGTGGGTGGAACCAACACCTCCCACGGGACCAATGTAACTCGTAGGAACTGACCCCAGAGCCGCGGGACTCCCGGTTTGAGAATTCGACGATAATTTGCATATTTCTAGACTTACGCTTAAAAGCACGGCATTAGAGAGTGAAAATTCGAAACAACCCTCTAACGGCCCCGTGGGTGGCACCAACACCTCCCACGGGTCCAATGTAACTCGTGGGAACTGACCCCGCAGCCACGGGACTCCCGATTTGAGAATACGACGGTAATTTGCATATTTCTAGACTTAGGCTTAAAAACATGACGTTAGAGGGTGAGAACTCGAAACAACCCTCTAACGGCCCCGTGGGTGGCACTAACACCTCCCACGGGACCAATGTAACTCGTAGGAACTGACCCCACAACAGCGGGTCTCCCGGTTTGAGAATACGACGGTAATTTGCATATTTCTAGACTTAGGCTAAAAAACATGGCGTTAGAGGGTGAAAACTCGAAACAGCCCTCTAACGGCCCCATGGGTGGCACCAACACCTCCCAAGGGACCAATGTAACTCGTAGGAACTGACTCCACCGCCGCGGGACTCCCGGTTTGAGAATACGATGGTAATTTGCATATTTCTAGACTTAGGCTTAAAAACATGACGCTATAGGGTGAGAACTCGAAAAAGCCCTCTAACGGCCCCGTGGGTGGCACCAACACCTCCCATGGGACCAATGTAACTCGTAGGAACTGACCCCACAGCCGCGGGTCTCCCGGTTTGAGAATACGATGGTAATTTACATATTTCTAAACTTAGGCTTAAAAACATGACGTTAGAGGATGAGAACTCGAAACAGCCTTATAACGGCACCGTGGGTGGCACCAACACCTCCCACGGGACCAACGTAACTCTTGGAACTGACCCCAAAGCCGCGTGTCTCCCGGCTTGAGAATACGAAGGTAATTTGGATATTTCTAGACTTA
Source organism: Sambucus nigra (assembly GCA_949130495.1). Taxonomy (NCBI): domain Eukaryota; kingdom Viridiplantae; phylum Streptophyta; class Magnoliopsida; order Dipsacales; family Adoxaceae; genus Sambucus; species Sambucus nigra. The sequence goes on along the minus strand of OX422218.1, from coordinate 444,542,682 downwards.
GGCTTAAAAACATGGCGTTAGAGGGTGAAAACTCGAAACAGCCCCCGAACGGCCCCGTGGGTGGAACCAACACCTCCCACGTGACCAATGTAACTTGTAGGAACTGACCCCAGAGCCGCGGGACTCCCGGTTTGAGAATTCAACGATAATTTGCATATTTCTAGACTTATGCTTAAAAACATGGCGTTAGAGGGGGAAAACTCGAAACAGCCCTCTAACGGCCCCGTGGGTGGCACCAACACCTCCCACGGGACCAATGTAACTCGTAGGAACTGACCCCGCAACCGCGGGACTCCCGGTTTGAGAATACGATGATAATTTGCATATTTGTAGACTTAGGCTTAAAAATATGGCGTTAGAGGGTGAGACCAAGAAACAGCCCCCGAACGTCCCCGTGGGTGGCACCAACACCTCCCGCGGGACCAATGTAACTCGTAGGAACTGACCCCGCAGCCGCGGGACTCCCGGTTTGAGAATACGACGGTAATTTGCATATTTCTAGACTTAAGTAAAACATGGCGTTTGAGGGTGAAAACTCGAAATATCCCCCGAACGGCCCCGTGGGTGGCACCAACACCTCTCACGGGACCAATGTAACTCATTGGAACTGACCCCGCAGCCGCGGGACTCCCGGTTTGAGAATACGATGATAATTTGTATATTTTTAGACTTAGGCTTAAAAACATGGCGTTAGAGGGTGAGAACTCGAAACAACCCTCCAAGGGCCCCGTGGGTTGTACTAACACCTCCCACGAGACCAATGTAACTCCTAGGAACTGACTCCACAGCCGCGGGACTCCCGGTTTGAGAATACGACGGTAATTTGCATATTTCTAGACTTAGGCTTAAAAACATGGCGTTTGAGGGTGAAAACTCGAAACATCCCTCTAACGACCCCATGGGTGGCACCAATACCTCCCACGGGACCAATGTAACTCGTAGGAACTTACCCCAGAGCCGCGGGACTCCCGGTTTGAGAATTCGATGATAATTTGCATATTTCTAGACTTACGCTTAAAACCATGGCGTTAGAGGATGAAAACTCGAAACAACTCTCTAACGGCCCCGTGGGTGGCACCAACACCTCCCACGGGTCCAATCTAACTCGTAGGAACTGACCCCGCAGCCGCGGGACTCCCGGTTTGAGAATAGGACGGTAATTTGCATATTTCCAGACTTAGGCTTAAAAACATGACGTTAGAGGGTGAGAACTCGAAACATCCCTCTAACGGCCCCGTGGGTGGCACTAACACCTCCCACGGGACCAATGTAACTAGTAGGAACTGACCCCACAACAGCGGGTCTCCCGGTTTGAGAATACGACGGTAATTTGCATATTTCTAGACTTGGGCTAAAAAACATGGCGTAAGAGGGTGAAAACTCGAAACAGCCCTCTAACGGCCCCGTGGGTGGCACCAACACCTCCCACGGGACCAATGTAACTCGTAGGAACTGACTCCACAGCCGCGGGACTTCCGATTTGAGAATACGACGGTAATTTGCATATTTCAAGACTTAGGCTTAAAAACATGACGTTAGAGGGTGAGAACTCAAAACAGCCCTCTAACGGCCCCGTGGGTGGCACCAACACCTCCCACGGGACCAATGTAACTCGTAGTAACTGACCCCGCAGCCGCAGGAATCCTGGTTTGAGAATAGGACGATAATTTGCATATTTCTAGACTTAGGCTTAAAAACATGACGTTAGAGGGTGAGAACTCGAAACATCCCTCTAACGGCCCCGTGGGTGGCACATACACCTCCCACGGGACCAATGTAACTCGTAGGAACTGACCCCATAACAGCGGGTCTCCCGGTTTGAGAATAGGACGGTAATTTGCATATTTCTAGACTTAGGCTTAAAAACATGACGTTAGAGGGTGAGAACTCGAAACAACCCTCCAAGGGCCCCGTGGGTTGTACTAACACCTCCCACGAGACCAATGTAACTCCTAGGAACTGACTCCACAGCCGCGGGACTCCCGGTTTGAGAATACGACGGTAATTTGCATATTTCTAGACTTAGGCTTAAAAACATGACGTTAGAGGGTGAGAACTCGAAACATCCCTCTAACGGCCCCGTGGGTGGCACTAACACCACCCACGGGACCAATGTAACTCGTAGGAACTGACCCCACAATCGCGGGTCTCCCGGTTTGAGAATACGACGGTAATTTGCATATTTCTAGACATAGGCTTAAAAACATGGCGTTAGAGGGTGAAAACTCGAAACAGCCCTCTAACGGCCCCGTGGGTGGCACCAACACCTCCCACGGGACCAACGTAACTCGTAGGAACTGACTCCACAGCCGCGGGAATTCCGGTTTGAGAATACGACGGTAATTTGCTTATTTCAAGACTTAGGCTTAAAAACATGACGTTAGAGGGTGAGAACTCGAAACAGCCCTCTAACGGCCCCGTGGGTGGCACCAACACCTCCCACGGGACCAATGTAACTCGTAGTAACTGACCCCACAGCCGCGGGACTCCCGGTTTGAGAATACGACGATAATTTGCATATTTTTAGACTTAGGCTTGAAAACATGGCGTTAGAGGGTGAAAACTCGAAACAGCCCCCGAACGGCCCCGTGGGTGGAACCAACACCTCCCACGGGACCAATGTAACTTGTAGGAACTGACCCCAGAGCCGCGGGACTCCCGGTTTGAGAATTCAACGATAATTTGCATATTTCTAGACTTATGCTTAAAAACATGGCGTTAGAGGGGGAAAACTCGAAACAGCCCTCTAACGGCCCCGTGGGTGGCACCAACACCTACCACGGGACCAATGTAACTCATAGGAACTGACCCCACAGCCGCGGGAATCCCGATTTGAGAATACGATGATAATTTGCATATTTGTAGACTTAGGCTTAAAAATATGGCGTTAGAGGGTGAGAACAAGAAACAACCCCCGAACGTCCCCGAGGGTGGCATCAACACCTCCCACGAGACCAATGTAACTCGTAGGAACTGACCCCGCAGCCGCGGGACTCCCGGTTTGAGAATACGACGGAAATTTGCATATTTCTAGACTTAAGAAAAACATGGTGTTTGAGTGTGAAAACTCGAAATAGCCCCCGAACGGCCCCGTGGGTGGCACCAACACCTCCCGCGGGACCAATGTAACCCGTCGGAACTGACCCCGCAGCCGCGGGACTCCCGGTTTGAGAATACGACGATAATTTGCATATTTTTAGACTTAGGCTTAAAAACATGTCGTTAGAGGGTGAGAACTCGAAACAGCCCTCGAACGGCACTGTGGGTGGCACCAACACCTCCCACGGGACCAATGTAACTTGTAGGAACTGACCCCACAGCCGCGAGTCTCCCGGTTTGAGAATACGACGGTAATTTGCATATTTCTAGACTTATGCTTAAAAACATGGCGTTTGAGGGTGAAAACTCGAAATAGCCCCCGAACGGCCCCGTGGGTAGAACCAACACCTCCCACGGGACCAATGTAACTCGTAGGAACTGATCCCTGAGCTGCGGGACTCCCGGTTTGAGAATTCGACGATAATTTGCATATTTCTAGACTTACGCTTAAAAGCACGGCATTAGAGGGTAAAAATTCGAAACAACCCTCTAACGGCCCCGTGGGTGGCACCAACACCTCCCACGGGTCCAATGTAACTCGTAGGAACTGATCCCGCAGTCGCGGGACTCCCGATTCGAGAATACGACGGTAATTTGCATATTTCTAGACATAGGCTTAAAAACATGACGTTAGAGGGTGAGAACTCGAAACAGCCCTCTAACGGCCCCGTGGGTGGCACTAACACCTCCCACGGGACCAATGTAACTCGTAGGAACTGACCCCACAACAGCGGGTCTCCCGGTTTGAGAATACGATGGTAATTTGCATATTTCTAGACTTAGGCTAAAAAACATGGCGTTAGAGGGTGAAAACTCGAAACAGCCCTCTAACGGCCCCATGGGTGGCACCAACACCTCCCACGGGACCAATGTAACTCGTAGGAACTGACTCCACAGCCGCGGGACTCCCGGTTTGAGAATACGATGGTAATTTGCATATTTCTAGACTTAGGCTTAAAAACATGACGTTATAGGGTGAGAACTCGAAACAGCCCTCTAACGGCCCCGTGGGTGGCACCAACACCTCCCATGGGACCAATGTAACTCGTAGGAACTGACCCCACAGCCGCGGATCTCCCGGTTTGAGAATACGATGGTAATTTACATATTTCTAAACTTAGGCTTAAAAACATGACGTTAGAGGGTGAGAACTCGAAACGGCCTTCTAACGGCACCGTGGGTGGCACCAACACCTCCCACGGGACCAACGTAACTCGTTGGAACTAACCCCAAAGCCGTGGGTCTCCCGGCTTGAGAATACGACGGTAATTTGGATATTTCTGGACTTAGGCTTAAAAACATGGCGTTAGAGGGTGAAAACTCGAAACAGCCCCCGAACGGCCCCGTGGGTGGAACCAACACCTCCCACGGGACCAATGTAACTTGTAGGAATTGACCCCAGAGCCGCGGGACTCCCGGTTTGAGAATTCAACGATAATTTGCATATTTCTAGACTTATGCTTAAAAACATGGCGTTAGAGGCGGAAATCTCGAAACAGCCCTCTAACGGCCCCGTGGGTGGCACCAACACCTCCCACGGGACCAATGTAACTCGTAAGAACTAACCCCGCAGCCGCGGGACTCCCGGTTTGAGAATACAACGGTAATTTGCATATTTCTAGACTTAAGTAAAACATGGCGTTTGAGGGTGAAAACTCGAAATATCCCCCGAACGGCCCCGTGGGTGGCACCAACACCTCTCACGGGACCAATGTAACTCATTGGAACTGGCCCCGCAGCCGCGGGACTCCCGGTTTGAGAATACGATTATAATTTGTATATTTTTAGACTTAGGCTTAAAAAAATGGCGTTATAGGGTGAGAACTCGAAACAGCCCTCGAACGGCACAGTGGGTGGCACCAACACCTCCCACGGGACCAATGTAACTTGTAGGAACTGACCCCACAGCCACGAGTCTCCCGGTTTGAGAATACGACGGTAATTTGCATCTTTCTAGACTTACGCTTAAAAGCACGGCATTAGAGGGTGAAAATTCGAAACAACCCTCTAACGGCCCCGTGGGTGGCACCAACACCTCCCACGGGTCCAATGTAACTCGTGGGAACTGACCCCGCAGCCACGGGACTCCCGATTTGAGAATACGACGGTAATTTGCATATTTCTAGACTTAGGCTTAAAAACATGACGTTAGAGGGTGAGAACTCGAAACAACCCTCTAACGGCCCCGTGGGTGGCACTAACACCTCCCACGGGACCAATGTAACTCCTAGGAACTGACCCCACAACAGCGGGTCTCCCGGTTTGAGAATACGATGGTAATTTGCATATTTCTAGACTTAGGCTAAAAAACATGGCGTTAGAGGGTGAAAACTCGAAACAGCCCTCTAACGGCCGCATGGGTGGCACCAACACCTCCCACGGGACCAATGTAACTCGTAGGAACTGACTCCACAGCCGCGGGACTCCCGGTTTGAGAATACGATGGTAATTTGCATATTTCTAGACGTAGGCTTAAAAACATGGCGTTTGAGGGTGAAAACTCGAAATTGCCCCCGAACGGCCCCGTGGGTGGAACCAACACCTCCCACGGGACCAATGTAACTCGTAGGAACTGACCCCAGAGCCGCGGGACTCCCGGTTTGAGAATTCGACGATAATTTGCATATTTCTAGACTTACGCTTAAAAGCACGACATTAGAGGGTGAAAATTCGAAACAACCCTCTAACGGCCCCGTGGGTGGCACCAACACCTCCCACGGGTCCAATGTAACTCGTGGGAACTGACCCCGCAGCCACGAGACTCCCGATTTAAGAATACGACGGTAATTTGCATATTTCTAGACTTAGTCTTAAAAACATGACGTTAGAGGGGGAAATCTCGAAACAACCCTCTAACGGCCCCGTGGGTGGCACCAACACCTCCCACGGGACCAATGTAACTCGTAGGAACTGACCCCGCAGCCGCGGGACTCCCGGTTTGAGAATACGACGGTAATTTGCATATTTCTAGACTTAAGTAAAACATGGCGTTTGAGGGTGAAAACTCGAAATATCCCCCGAACGGGCCCGTGGGTGGCACCAACACCTCTCACGGGACCAATGTAACTCATTGGAACTGACCCCGCAGCCGCGGGACTCCCGGTTTGAGAATACGATTATATTTTGTATATTTTTAGACTTAGGCTTAAAAACATGGCGTTAGAGGGTTAGAACTCGAAACAGCCCTCGAACGGCACAGTGGGTGGCACCAACACCTCCCACGGGACCAATGTAACTTGTAGGAACTGACCCCACAGCCACGAGTCTCCCGGTTTGAGAATACGACGGTAATTTGCATCTTTCTAGACTTACGCTTAAAAGCACGGCATTAGAGGGTGAAAATTCGAAACAACCCTCTAACGGCCCCGTGGGTGGCACCAACACCTCCCACGGGTCCAATGTAACTCGTGGGAACTGACCCCGCAGCCACGGGACTCCCGATTTGAGAATACGACGGTAATTTGCATATTTCTAGACTTAGGCTTAAAAACATGACGTTAGAGGGTGAGAACTCGAAACAGCCCTCTAACGGCCCCGTGGGTGGCACTAACACCTCCCACGGGACCAATGTAACTCGTAGGAACTGACCCCACAACAGCGGGTCTCCCGGTTTGAGAATACGATGGTAATTTGCATATTTCTAGACTTAGGCTAAAAAACATGGCATTAGAGGGTGAAAACTCGAAACAACCCTCTAACGGCCCCATGGGTGGCACCAACACCTCCCACGGGACCAATGTAACTCGTAGGAACTGACTCCACCGCCGCGGGACTCCCGGTTTGAGAATACGATGGTAATTTGCATATTTCTAGACTTGGGCTTAAAAACATGACGTTATAGGGTGAGAACTCGAAACAGCCCTCTAACGGCCCCGTGGGTGGAACTAACACCTCCCACGGGACCAATGTAACTCGTAGGAACTGACCCCACAGCCGCGGATCTCCCGGTTTGAGAATACGATGGTAATTTACATATTTCTAAACTTAGGCTTAAAAACATGGCGTTAGAGAGGGAAAACTCGAAACAGCCCTCTAACGGCCCCGTGGGTGGCACCAACACCTCCCACGGGACCAATGTAACTCGTAGGAACTGACCCCGTAACCGCGGGACTCCCGGTTTGAGAATAAGATGATAATTTGCATATTTGTAGACTTAGGCTTAAAAATATGGCGTTAGAGGGTGAGACCAAGAAACAGCCCCCGAACGTCCCCGTGGGTGGCACCAACACCTCCCGCGGGACCAATGTAACTCGTATGAACTGACCCCGCAGCCGCGGGACTCCCGGTTTGAGAATACGACGGTAATTTGCATATTTCTAGACTTAAGTAAAACATGGCGTTTGAGGGTGAAAACTCGAAATATCCCCCGAACGGCCCCGTGGGTGGCACCAACACCTCTCACGGGACCAATGTAACTCATTGGAACTGACCCCGCAGCCGCGGGACTCCCGGTTTGAGAATACGATGATAATTTCTATATTTTTAGACTTAGGCTTAAAAACATGGCGTTAGAGGGTGAGAACTCGAAACAGCCCTCGAACGGCACAGTGGGTGGCACCAACACCTCCCACGGGACCAATGTAACTTGTAGGAACTGACCCCACAGCCACGAGTCTCCCGGTTTGAGAATACGACGGTAATTTGCATATTTTCTAGACTTAGGCTTAAAAACATGGCGTTTGAGGGTGAAAACTCGAAACAGCCCTCTAACGACCCCATGGGTGGCACCAATACCTCCCACGGGACCAATGTAACTCGTAGGAACTGACCTCAGAGCCGCGGGACTCCCGGTTTGAGAATTCGATGATAATTTGCATATTTCTAGACTTACGCTTAAAACCATGGCGTTAGAGGATGAAAACTCGAAACAACTCTCTAACGGCCCCGTGGGTGGCACCAACACCTCCCACGGGTCCAATCTAACTCGTAGGAACTGGCCCCGCAGCCGCGGGACTCCCGGTTTGAGAATAGGACGGTAATTTGCATATTTCTAGACTTAGGCTTAAAAACATGACGTTAGAGGGTGAGAACTCGAAACATCCCTCTAACGGCCCCGTGGGTGGCACTAACACCTCCCACGGGACCAATGTAACTCGTAGGAACTGACCCCACAACAGCGGGTCTCCCGGTTTGAGAATACGACGGTAATTTGCATATTTCTAGACTTGGGCTAAAAAACATGGCGTTAGAGGGTGAAAACTCGAAACAGCCCTCAAACGGCCCCGTGGGTGGCACCAACACCTCCCACGAGACCAATGTAACTCGTAGGAACTGACTCCACAGCCGCGGGACTTCCGGTTTGAGAATACGACGGTAATTTGCATATTTCAAGACTTAGGCTTAAAAACATGACGTTAGAGGGTGAGAACTCAAAACAGCCCTCTAACGGCCCCGTGGGTGGCACCAACACCTCCCACGGGAAAAATGTAACTCGTAGTAATTGACCCCGCAGCCGCGGGACTCTCGGTTTGAGAATAGGACGATAATTTGCATATTTCTAGACTTAGGCTTAAAAACATGACGTTAGAGGGTGAGAACTCGAAACATCCCTCTAACGGCCCCGTGGGTGGCACTAACACCTCCCACGGGACCAATGTAACTCGTAGGAACTGACCCCACAACAGCGGGTCTCCCGGTTTGAGAATAGGACGGTAATTTGCATATTTCTAGACTTAGGCTTAAAAACATGACGTTAGAGGGTGAGAACTCGAAACAACCCTCCAAGGGCCCCTGTGGGTTGTACTAACACCTCCCACGAGACCAATGTAACTCCTAGGAACTGACTCCACAGCCGCGGGACTCCCGGTTTGAGAATACGACGGTAATTTGCATATTTCTAGACTTAGGCTTAAAAACATGACGTTAGAGGGTGAGAACTCGAAACAGCCCTCTAACGGCCCCGTGGGTGGCACTAACACCACCCACGGGACCAACGTAACTCGTAGGAACTGACCCCACAATCGCGGGTCTCCCGGTTTGAGAATACGACGGTAATTTGCATATTTCTAGACTTAGGCTAAAAAACATGGCGTTAGAGGGTGAAAACACGAAACAGCCCTCTAACGGCCCCATGGGTGGCACCAACACCTCCCACGGGACCAATGTAACTCGTAGGAACTGACCCCACAACAGCGGGTCTCCCGGTTTGAGAATACGACGGTAATTTGCTTATTTCAAGACTTAGGCTTAAAAACATGACGTTAGAGGGTGAGAACTCGAAACAGCCCTCTAACGGCCCCGTGGGTGGCACCAACACCTCCCACGGGACCAATGTAACTCGTAGTGACTGACCCCGCAGCCGCGGGACTCCCAGTTTGAGAATACGACGATAATTTGCATATTTTTAGACTTAGGCTTGAAAACATGGCGTTAGAGGGTGAAAACTCGAAACAGCCCCCGAACGGCCCCGTGGGTGGAACCAACACCTCCCACGGGACCAATGTAACTTGTAGGAACTGACCCCAGAACCGCGGGACTCCCAGTTTGAGAATTCGACGATAATTTGCATATTTCTAGACTTAGGCTTAAAAACATGGCGTTAGAGGGTGAAAAGGCGAAACAACCCTCTAACGGCCCCGTGGGTGGCACCAACACCTACCACGGGACCAATGTAACTCATAGGAACTGACCCCGCAGCCGCGGGACTCCCGATTTGAGAATACGATGATAATTTGCATATTTGTAGACTTAGGCTTAAAAATATGGCGTTAGAGGGTGAGAACAAGAAACAACCCCCGAACGTCCCCGTGGGTGGCATCAACACCTCCCACGAGACCAATGTAACTCGTAGGAACTGACCCCGCAGCCGCGGGACTCCCGGTTTGAGAATACGACGGAAATTTTCATATTTCTAGACTTAAGAAAAACATGGTGTTTGAGTGTGAAAACTCGAAATAGCCCCCGAACGGCCCCGTGGGTGGCACCAACACCTCCCGCGGGACCAATGTAATCCGTCGGAACTGACCCCGCAGCCGCGGGACTCCCGATTTGAGAATACGACGATAATTTGCATATTTTTAGACTTAGGCTTAAAAACATGTCGTTAGAGGGTGAGAACTCGAAACAGCCCTCGAACGGCACCGTGGGTGGTACCAACACCTCCCACGGGACCAATGTAACTTGTAGGAACTGACCCCATAGCCGCGAGTCTCCCGGTTTTAGAATACGACGGTAATTTGCATATTTCTAGACTTATGCTTAAAAACATGGCGTTTGAGGGTGAAAACTCGAAATAGCCCCCGAACGGCCCCGTGGGTGGAACCAACACCTCCCACGGGACCAATGTAACTCGTAGGAACTGACCCCTGAGCTGCGGGACTCCCGGTTTGAGAATTCGACGATAATTTGCATATTTCTAGACTTACGCTTAAAAGCACGGCATTAGAGGGTAAAAATTCGAAACAACCCTCTAACGGCCCCGTGGGTGGCACCAACACCTCCCACGGGTTCAATGTAACTCGTAGGAACTGACCCCGCAGCCGCGGACTCCCGATTCGAGAATACGACGGTAATTTGCATATTTCTAGACTTAGGCTTAAAAACATGACGTTAGAGGGTGAGAACTCGAAACAGCCCTCTAACGGCCCCGTGGGTGGCACTAACACCTCCCACGGGACCAATGTAACTCGTAGGAACTGACCCCACAACAGCGGGTCTCCCGGTTTGAGAATACGACGGTAATTTGCATATTTCTAGACTTAGGCTAAAAAACATGGCGTTAGAGGGTGAAAACTCGAAACAGCCCTCTAACGGCCCCATGGGTGGTACCAACACCTCCCACGGGACCAATGTAACTCGTAGGAACTGACTCCACAGCCGCGGGACTCCCGGTTTGAGAATACGATGGTAATTTGCATATTTCTAGACTTAGGCTAAACAACATGACGTTATATGGTGAGAACTCGAAACAGCCCTCTAACGGCCCCGTGGGTGGCACCAACACCTCCCATGGGACCAATGTAACTCGTAGGAACTGACCCCACAGCCGCGGGTCTCCCGGTTTGAGAATACGATGGTAATTTACATATTTCTAAACTTAGGTTTAAAAACATGACGTTAGAGGGTGAGAACTCGAAACAGCCTTCTAACGGCACCGTGGGTGGCACCAACACCTCCCACGGGACCAACGTAACTCGTTGGAAATAACCCCAAAGCCGCGGGTCTCCCGGCTTGAGAATACGACGGTAATTTGGATATTTCTAGACTTAGGCTTAAAAACATGGCGTTAGAGGGTGAAAACTCGAAACAGCCCCCGAACGGCCCCGTGGGTGGAACCAACACCTCCCACGGGACCAATATAACTTGTAGGAATTTACCCCAGAGCCGCGGGACTCCCGGTTTGAGAATTCACCGATAATTTGCATATTTCTAGACTTATGCTTAAAAACATGGCGTTAGAGGGGGAAATCTCGAAACAGCCCTCTAACGGCCCCGTGGGTGGCACCAACACCTCCCACGGGACCAATGTAACTCGTAGGAACTGACCCCGCAGCCGCGGGACTCCCGGTTTGAGAATACGACGGTAATTTGCATATTTCTAGACTTAAGCAAAACATGGCGTTTGAGGGTGAAAACTCGAAATATCCCCCGAACGGCCCCGTGGGTGGCACCAACACCTCTCACGGGACCAATGTAACTCATTGGAACTGACCCCGCAGCCGCGGGACTCCCGATTTGAGAATACGATTATAATTTGTATATTTTTAGACTTAGGCTTAAAAACATGGCGTTAGAGGGTGAGAACTCGAAACAGCCCTCGAACGGCACAGTGGGTGGCACCAACACCTCCCACGGGACCAATGTAACTTGTAGGAACTGACCCCACAGCCACGAGTCTCCCGGTTTGAGAATACGACGGTAATTTGCATCTTTCTAGACTTAGACTTAAAAACATGGCGTTTGAGGGTGAAAACTCAAAACAGCCCTCTAACGGCACCGTGGGTGGCACCAACACCTCCCACGGGACCAACGTAACTCGTAGGAACTGACCCCACAGCCGCGGGTCTCCCGGTTTGAGAATTCGATGATAATCTGCATATTTCTAGACTTACGCTTAAAACCATGGCGTTAGAGGATGAAAACTCGAAACAACCCTCTAACGGCCCCGTGGGTGGCACCAACACCTCCCATGGGTCCAATCTAACTCGTAGGAACTGACCCCGCAGCCGCGGGACTCCCGGTTTGAGAATAGGACGGTAATTTGCATATTTCTAGACTTAGGCTTAAAAACATGACGTTAGAGGGTGAGAACTCGAAACATCCCTCTAACGGCCCCCTAGGGTGGCACTAACACCTCCCACGGGACCAATGTAACTCGTAGGAACTGACCCCACAACAGCGGGTCTCCCGATTTGAGAATACGACGGTAATTTGCATATTTCTAGACTTGGGCTAAAAAATATGGCGTTAGAGGGTGAAAACTCGAAACAACCCTCTAACGGCCCCTTGGGTGGCACCAACACCTCCCACGGGACCAATGTAACTCGTAGGAACTGACTCCACAACCGCGGGACTCCAGGTTTGAGAATACGATGGTAATTTGCATATTTCAAGACTTAGGTTTAAAAACATGACGTTATAGGGTGAGAACTCGAAACAACCCTCTAACGGCCCCGAGGGTGGCACCAACACCTCCCACGGGACCAATGTAACTCGTAGGAACTGACCCCACAGCCGCGGGACTCCCGGTTTGAGAATTCGACGATAATTTGCATATTTATAGTCTTATGCTTAAAAACATGGCGTTAGAGGGTGAAAACTCGAAACATCCCTCTAACGGCCCCGTGGGTGGCACGAACACCTCCCACGGGACCAATGTAACTCGTAGGAACTGACCCCACAACAGTGGGTCTCCCGGTTTGAGAATACGACGGTAATTTGCATAATTCTAGACATGGGCTAAAAAACATGGCGTTAGAGGGTGAGAACAAGAAACATCCGCCGAACATCCCTGTGGGTGGCACCAATACCTCCCGCGGGACCAATATAATTCGTAGGAACTGACCCTGCAGCCGCGGGTCTCCCGGTTTGAGAATACGATGGTAATTTGCATATTTCTAGACTTATGCTTAAAAACATGGCGTTAGAGGGTGAAAACTCGAAACATCCCTCTAACGGCCCCGTGGGAGGCACCAACACCTCCCACGGGACCAATGTAACTCGTAGGAACTGACCCCGCAGCCGCGGGACTCCCGGTTTGAGAATACGACGATAATTTGCATATTTGTAGACTTAGGCTTAAAAATATGGCGTTAGAGGGTGAAAACAAGAAACAGCCCCCGAACGTCCCTGTGGGTGGCACCAACACCTCCCGCGGGACCAATGTAATTCGTAGGAACTGACCCCGCAGCCGGAGGACTCCCGGTTTGAGAATACGATGGTAATTTGCATATTTCTAGACTTAAGTAAAACATGGCGTTTGAGGGTGAAAACTCGAAATATCCCCCGAACGGCCCCGTGGGTGGCACCAACACCTCTCACGGGACCAATGTAACTCATTGTAATTGACCCCGTAGCCGCGGGACTCCCGGTTTGAGAATACGATGATAATTTGCATATTTTAAGACTTAGGCTTAAAAACATGGCGTTATAGGGTGAGAACTCGAAACAGCCCTCGAACGGCACCGTGGGTGGCACCAATACCTCCCACGGGACCAATGTAACTTGTAGGAACTGACCCCACAGCCACGAGTCTCCCAGTTTGAGAATACGATGGTAATTTGCATATTTCTAGACTTAGGCTTAAAAACATGGCGTTTGAGGGTGAGAAATCGAAACAACCCTCTAACGGCACCGTGGGTGGCACCAACACCTCCCACGGGACAAACTTAACTCGTAGGAACTGACCCCACAATCGCGGGACTCCCGGTTTGAGAATACGACGGTAATTTGCATATTTCTAGACTTAGGCTTAAAAACATGACGTTAGAGGGTGAGAACTCGAAACAGCCCTCTAACGGCCCCGTGGGTGGCACTAACACCACCCACGGGACCAATGTAACTCGTAGGAACTGACCCCACAATCGCGGGTCTCCCGGTTTGAGAATACGACGGTAATTTGCATATTTCTAGACATAGGCTTAAAAACATGGCGTTAGAGGGTGAAAACTCGAAACAGCCCTCTAACGGCCCCGTGGGTGGCACCAACACCTTCCACGGGACCAATGTAACTCGTAGGAACTAACTCCACAGCCGTGGGACTTCCTGTTTGAGAATACGATGGTAGTTTGCATATTTCAAGACTTCAGCTTAAAAACATGACGTTAGAGGGTGAGAACTCGAAACAACCCTCTAACGGCCCCGTGGGTGGCACCAACACCTCCCACGGGACCAATGTTACTCGTAGTCACTGACCCCGCAGCCGCGGGACTCCCGGTTTGAGAATACGACGATAATTTGCATATTTTTAGACTTAGGCTTGAAAACATGGCGTTAGAGGGTGAGAACTCGAAACAGCCCTATAACGGCACCGTGGGTGGCACCAACACCTCCCACGGGACCAACGTAACTCGTAGGAACTGACCCCACAGCCGCGGGTCTCCCGGTTTGAGAATTCGATGATAATCTGCATATTTCTAGACTTACGCTTAAAACCATGGCGTTAGAGGATGAAAACTCGAAACAACCCTCTAACGGCCCCGTGGGTGGCACCAACACCTCCCACGGGTCCAATCTAACTCGTAGGAACTGACCCCGCAGCCGCGGGACTCCCGGTTTGAGAATAGGACGGTAATTTGCATATTTCTAGGCTTAGGCTTAAAAACATGACGTTAGAGGGTGAGAACTCGAAACATCCCTCTAACGGCCCCGTGGGTGGCACTAACACCTCCCACGGGACCAATGTAACTCGTAGGAACTGACCCCACAACAGCGGGTCTCCCGGTTTGAGAATACGATGGTAATTTGCATATTTCTAGACTTGGGCTAAAAAATATGGCGTTAGAGGGTGAAAACTCGAAACAACCCTCTAACGGCCCCTTGGGTGGCACCAACACCTCCCACGGGACCAATGTAACTCGTAGGAACTGACTCCACAGCCGCAGGACTCTCGGTTTGAGAATACGATGGTAATTTGCATATTTCAAGACTTAGGTTTAAAAACATGACGTTATAGGGTGAGAACTCGAAACAGCCCTCTAACGGCCCCGTGGGTTGCACCAACACCTCCCACGGGACCAATGTAACTCGTAGGAACTGACCCCACAGCCGCGGGACTCCCGGTTTGAGAATTCGACGATAATTTGCATATTTATAGACTTATGCTTAAAAACATGGCGTTAGAGGGTGAAAACTCGAAACATCCCTCTAACGGCCCCGTGGGTGGCACGAACACCTCCCACGGGACCAATGTAACTCGTAGGAACTGACCCCACAACAGTGGGTCTCCCGGTTTGAGAATACGACGGTAATTTGCATAATTCTAGACATGGGCTAAAAAACAAGGCGTTAGAGGGTGAGAACAAGAAACATCCCCCGAACGTCCCTGTGGGTGGCACCAACACCTCCCGCGGGACCAATATAATTCGTAGGATCTGACCCCGCAGCCGCGGGTCTCCCGGTTTGAGAATACGATGGTAATTTGCATATTTCTAGACTTATGCTTAAAAACATGGCGTTAGAGGGTGAAAACTCGAAACATCCCTCTAACGGCTCCGTGGGTGGCACCAACACCTCCCACGGGACCAATGTAACTCGTAGGAACTGACCCCGCAGCCGCGGGACTCCCGGTTTAAGAATACGACGATTATTTGCATATTTGTAGACTTAGGCTTAAAAATATGGCGTTAGAGGGTGAGAACAAGAAACAGCCCCCGAACGTCCCCGTGGGTGGCACCAACACCTCCCGCGGGACCAATATAATTCGTAGGAACTGACCCCGCAGCCGCAGGACTCCCGGTCTGAGAATACGACGGTAATTTGCATATTTCTAGACTTAAGTAAAACATGGCGTTTGAGGGTGAAAACTCGAAATATCCCCCGAACGGCCCCGTGGGTGGCACCAAGACCTCTCACGGGACCAATGTAACTCATTGTAACTGACCCCGTAGCCGGGGGACTCCCGGTTTGAGAATACGATGATAATTTGCATATTTTTAGACTTAGGCTTAAAAACATGGCGTTATAGGGTGAGAACTCGAAACAGCCCTCGAACGGCACCGTGGGTGGCACCAATACCTCCCACGGGACCAATGTAACTTGTAGGAACTGACCCCACAGCCACGAGTCTCCCGGTTTGAGAATACGATGGTAATTTGCATATTTCTAGACTTAGGCTTAAAAACATGGCGTTTGAGGGTGAGAAATCGAAACAACCCTCTAACGGCACCGTGGGTGGCACCAACACCTCCCACGGGACAAACTTAACTCGTAGGAACTAACCCCACAATCGCGGGACTCCCGGTTTGAGAATACGACGGTAATTTGCATATTTCAAGACTTAGGCTTAAAAACATGACGTTAGAGGGTGAGAACTCGAAACAGCCCTCTATCGGCCCCGTGGGTGGCACTAACACCACCCACGGGACCAATGTAACTCGTAGGAACTGACCCCACAATCGCGGGTCTCCCGGTTTGAGAATACGACGGTAATTTGCATATTTCTAGACATAGGCTTAAAAACATGGCGTTAGAGGGTGAAAACTCGAAACAGCCCTCTAACTGCCCCGTGGGTGGCACCAACACCTCCCACGGGACCAATGTAACTCGTAGGAACTAACTCCACAGCCGCGGGACTTCCGGTTTGAGAATACGATGGTAGTTTGCATATTTCAAGACTTCGGCTTAAAAACATGACGTTAGAGGGTGAGAACTCGAAACAACCCTCTAACGGCCCCGTGGGTGGCACCAACACCTCCCACGGGACCAATGTAACTCGTAGTCACTGACCCCGCAGCCGCGGGACTCCCGGTTTGAGAATACGACGATAATTTGCATATTTTTAGACTTAGGCTTGAAAACATGGCGTTAGAGGGTGAGAACTCAAAACAGCCCTATAACGGCACCGTGGGTGGCACTAACACCTCCCACGGGACCAACGTAACTCGTAGGAACTGACCCCACAGCCGCGGGTCTCCCGGCTTGAGAATACGACGGTTATTTGCATATTTCTAGACTTAGACTTAAAAACATGGCGTTAGAGGGTGAAAACTCGAAACAGCCCCCGAACGGCCCCGTGGGTGGAACCAACACCTCCCACGGGACCAATGTAACTTGTAGGAACTCACTCCACAGCCGCGGGACTTCCGGTTTGAGAATACGATGGTAGTTTCCATATTTCAAGACTTCGGCTTAAAAACATGACGTTAGAGGGTGAGAACTCGAAACAACCCTCTAACAGCCCCGTGGGTGGCACCAACACCTCCCCCGGGACCAATGTAACTCGTAGTCACTGACCCCGCAGCCGCGGGACTCCCGGTTTGAGAATACGACGATAATTTGCATATTTTTAGACTTAGGCTTGAAAACATGGCGTTAGAGGGTGAGAACTCGAAACAGCCCTATAACGGCACCGTGGGTGGCACCAACACCTCCCACGGGACCAACGTAACTCGTAGGAACTGACCCCACAGCCGCGGGTCTCCCGGTTTGAGAATTCGATGATAATCTGCATATTTCTAGACTTACGCTTAAAACCATGGCGTTAGAGGATGAAAACTCGAAACAACCCTCTAACGGCCCCGTGGGTGGCACCAACACCTCCCACGGGTCCAATCTAACTCGTAGGAACTGACCCCGCAGCCGCGGGACTCCCGGTTTGAGAATAGGACGGTAATTTGCATATTTCTAGACTTAGGCTTAAAAACATGACGTTAGAGGGTGAGAACTCGAAACATCCCTCTAACGGCCCCGTGGGTGGCACTAACACCTCCCACGGGACCAATGTAACTCGTAGGAACTGACCCCACAACAGCGGGTCTCCCGGTTTGAGAATACGACGGTAATTTGCATATTTCTAGACTTAGGCTAAAAAATATGGCGTTAGAGGGTGAAAACTCGAAACAACCCTCTAACGGCCCCTTGGGTGGAACCAACACCTCCCACGGGACCAATGTAACTCGTAGGAACTGACTCCACAGCCGCGGGACTCTCGGTTTGAGAATACGATGGTAATTTACATATTTCAAGACTTAGGTTTAAAAACATGACGTTATAGGGTGAGAACTCGAAACAACCCTCTAACGGCCCCGTGGGTGGCACCAACACCTCCCACGGGACCAATGTAACTCGTAGGAACTGACCCCACAGCCGCGGGACTCCCGGTTTGAAAATTCGACGATAATTTTCATATTTCTAGACTTATGCTTAAAACATGGCGTTAGAGGGTGAAAACTCGAAATATCCCTCTAACGGCCCCGTGGGTGGCACGAACACCTCCCACGGGACCAATGTAACTCGTAGGAACTGACCCCACAACAGTGGGTCTCCCGGTTTGAGAATACGACGGTAATTTGCATAATTCTAGACATGGGCTAAAAAACATGGCGTTAGAGGGTGAGAACAAGAAACATCCCCCGAACGTCCCTGTGGGTGGCACCAACACCTCCCGCGGGACCAATATAATCCGTAGGAACTGACCCCGCAGCCGCGGGTCTCCCGGTTTGAGAATACGATGGTAATTTGCATATTTCTAGACTTATGCTTAAAAACATGGCGTTAGAGGGTGAAAACTCGAAACATCCCTCTAACGGCCCCGTGGGTGGCACCAACACCTCCCACGGGACCAATGTAACTCGTAGGAACTGACCCCGCAGCCGCGGGACTCCCGGTTTGAGAATACGACGATAATTTGCATATTTGTAGACTTAGGCTTAAAAATATGGCGTTAGAGGGTGAGAACAAGAAACAGCCCCCGAACGTCCCCGTGGGTGGCACCAACACCTCCCGCGGGACCAATGTAATTCGTAGGAACTGACCCCGCAGCCGCAGGACTCCCGGTTTGAGAATACGACGGTAATTTGCATATTTCTAGACTTAAGTAAAACATGGCGTTTGAGGGTGAAAACTCGAAATATCCCCCGAACGGCCCCGTGGGTGGCACCAACACCTCTCACGGGACCAATGTAACTGACCCCGTAGCCGCGGGACTCCCGGTTTGAGAATACGATGATAATTTGCATATTTTTAGACTTAGGCTTAAAAACATGGCGTTATTGGGTGAGAACTCGAAACAGCCCTCGAACGGCACCGTGGGTGGCACCAATACCTCCCACGGGACCAATGTAAGTTGTAGGAACTGACCCCACAGCCACGAGTCTCCCGGTTTGAGAATACGATGGTAATTTGCATATTTCTAGACTTAGGCTTAAAAACATGGCGTTTGAGGGTGAGAAATCGAAACAACCCTCTAACGGCACCGTGGGTGGCACCAACACCTCCCACGGGACAAACTTAACTCGTAGGAACTGACCCCACAATCGCGGGACTCCCGGTTTGAGAATACGACGGTAATTTGCATATTTCTAGACTTAGGCTTAAAAACATGACGTTAGAGGGTGAGAACTCGAAACAGCCCTCTAACGGCCCCGTGGGTGGCACTAACACCACCCACGGGACCAATGTAACTCGTAGGAACTGACCCCACAATCGCGGGTCTCCCGGTTTGAGAATACGACGGTAATTTGCATATTTCTAGACATAGGCTTAAAAACATGGCGTTAGAGGGTGAAAACTCGAAACAGCCCTCTAACGGCCCCGTGGGTCGCACCAACACCTGCCACGGGACCAATGTAACTCGTAGGAACTAACTCCACAGCCGCGGGACTTCCGGTTTGAGAATACGATGGTAGTTTGCATATTTCAAGACTTCAGCTTAAAAACATGACGTTAGAGGGTGAGAACTCGAAACAACCCTCTAACGGCCCCGTGGGTGGCACCAACACCTCCCACGGGACCAATGTAACTCGTAGTCACTGACCCCGCAGCCGCCGGACTCCCAGTTTGAGAATACGACGATAATTTGCATATTTTTAGACTTAGGCTTGAAAACATGGCGTTAGAGGGTGAGAACTCGAAACAACCCTATAACGGCACCGTGGGTGGCACCAACACCTCCCACGGGACCAACGTAACTCGTAGGAACTGACCCCACAGCCGCGGGTCTCCCAGTTTGAGAATTCGATGATAATCTGCATATTTCTAGACTTACGCTTAAAACCATGGCGTTAGAGGATGAAAACTCGAAACAACCCTCTAACGGCCCCGTGGGTGGCACCAACACCTCCCACGGGTCCAATCTAACTCGTAGGAACTGACCTCGCAGCCGTGGGACTCCCGGTTTGAGAATAGGACGGTAATTTGCATATTTCTAGACTTAGGCTTAAAAACATGACGTTAGAGGGTGAGAACTCGAAACATCCCTCTAACGGCCCCGTGGGTGGCACTAACACCTCCCATGGGACCAATGTAACTCGTAGGAACCGACCCCACAATAGCGGGTCTCCCGGTTTGAGAATACGACGGTAATTTGCATATTTCTAGACTTGGGCTAAAAAATATGGCGTTAGAGGGTGAAAACTCGAAACAACCCTCTAACGGCCCCTTGGGTGGCACCAACACCTCCCACGGGACGAATGTAACTCGTAGGAACTGACTCCACAGCCGCGGGACTCTCGGTTTGAGAATACGATGGTAATTTGCATATTTCAAGACTTAGGTTTAAAAACATGACGTTATAGGGTGAGAACTCGAAACAGCCCTCTAACGGCCCCGTGGGTGGCACCAACACCTCCCACGGGACCAATGTAACTCGTAGGAACTGACCCCACAGCCGCGGGACTCCCGGTTTGAGAATTCGACGATAATTTGCATATTTCTAGGCTTATGCTTAAAAACATGGCGTTAGAGGGTGAAAACTCGAAACATCCCTCTAACGGCCCCGTGGGTGGCACGAACACCTCCCACGGGACCAATGTAACTCGTAGGAACTGACCCCACAACAGTGGGTCTCCCGGTTTGAGAATACGACGGTAATTTGCATAATTCTAGACATGGGCTAAAAAACATGGCGTTAGAGTGTGAGAACAAGAAACATCCCCCGAACGTCCCTGTGGGTGGCACCAACACCTCCCGTGGGACCAATATAATTCGTAGGAACTGACCCCGCAGCCGCGGGTCTCCCGGTTTGAGAATACGATGGTAATTTGCATATTTCTAAACTTATGCTTAAAAACATGGCGTTAGAGGGTGAAAACTCGAAACATCCCTCTAACGGCCCCGTGGGTGGCACCAACACCTCCCACGGGACCAATGTAACTCGTAGGAACTGACCCCGCAGCCGCGGGACTCCCGGTTTGAGAATACGACGATAATTTGCACATTTGTAGACTTAGGCTTAAAAATATGGCGTTAGAGGGTGAGAACAAGAAACAGCCCCCGAACGTCCCCGTGGGTGGCACTAACACCTCCCATGGGACCAATGTAACTCGTAGTAACTGACCCCACAACAGCGGGTCTCCCGGTTTGAGAATACGACGGTAATTTGCATATTTCTAGACTTAGGCTAAAAAACATGGCCTTAGAGGGTGAAAACTCGAAACATCCCTCTAACGACCCATGGGTGGCACCAACACCTCCCACGGGACCAATGTAACTCGTAGGAACTGTCTCCACAGCCGCGGGACTCCCGGTTTGAGAATACGATGGTAATTTGCATATTTCTAGACTTAGGCTTAAAAACATGACGTTATAGGGTGAGAACTCAAAACAACCCTCTAACGGCCCCGTGGGTGGCACCAACACCTCCCATGGGACCAATGTAACTCGTAGGAACTGACCCCACAGCCGCGGTTCTCCCGGTTTGAGAATATGACGGTAATTTAAAATTTTCTAAACTTAGGCTTAAAAACATGATGTTAGAGGGTGAGAACTCGAAACAGCCTTCTAACGGCACCGTGGGTGGCACCAACACCTCCCACGGGACCAACGTAACTCGTTGGAACTGACCCCAAATCCGCGGGGCTCACGGCTTGAGAATACGACGATAATTTGGATATTTCTAGACTTATGCTTAAAAACATGGCGTTAGAGGGTGAAAACTCGAAATAGCCCCCGAACGGCACCGTGGGTGGAACCAACACCTCCCACGGGACCAATGTAACTTGTAGGAACTGACCCAGAGCTGCGGGACTCCCGGTTTGAGAATTCAACGATAATTTGCATATTTCTAGACTTATGCTTAAAAACATGGCGTTAGAGGGGGAAAACTCGAAACAACCCTCTAACGGCCCCGTGGGTGGCACCAACACCTCCCACGGGACCAATGTAACTCGTAGGAACTCACCCCTCAACCGCGGGACTCCCGGTTTGAGAATACGACGATAATTTGCATATTTGTAGACTTAGGCTTAAAAATATGGCGTTAGAGGGTGAGAACAAGAAACAACCCCCGAACGTCCCAGTGGGTGGCACCAACACCTCCCGCGGGACCAATGTAACTCGTTGGAACTGACCCCGCAGCCGCGGGACTCCCGGTTTGAGAATACGACGGTAATTTGCATATTTCTAGACTTAAGTAAAACATGGCGTTTGAGGGTGAAAACTCGAAATATCTCCCGAACGGCCCCGTGGGTGGCACCAACACCTCTCACGGGACCAATGTAACTCATTGGAACTAACCCCGCAGCCGCGGGACTCCCGGTTTGAGAATACGATGATAATTTGTATATTTTTAGACTTAGGCTTAAAAACATGGCGTTAGAGGGTGAGAACTCGAAACAGCCCTCGAACGGCACAGTGGGTGGCACCAACACCTCCCACGGGACCAATGTAACTTGTAGGAACTGACCCCACAGCCACGAGTCTCCCGGTTTGAGAATACGACGGTAATTTGCATATTTTTAGACTTAGGCTTAATAACATGGCGTTTGAGGGTGAAAACTCGAAACAGCCCTCTAACGGCCCCATGGGTGGCACCAATACCTCCCACGGGACCAATGTAACTCGTAGGAACTGACCCCAGAGCCGCGAGACTCCCGGTTTGAGAATTCGATGATAATTTGCATATTTCTAGACTTACGCTTAAAACCATGGCGTTAGAGGATGAAAACTCGAAACAACCCTCTAACGGCCCCGTGGGTGGCACCAACACCTCCCACGGGTCCAATCTAACTCGTAGGAACTGATCCCGCAGCCGCGGGACTCCCGGTTTGAAAATAGGACGGTAATTTACATATTTCTAGACTTAGGCTTAAAAACATGACGTTAGAGGGTGAGAACTCGAAACATCCCTCTAACGGCCCCGTGGGTGGCACTAACACCTCCCACGGGACCAATGTAACTCGTAGGAACTGACCCCACAACAGCGGGTCTCCCGGTTTGAGAATACGACGGTAATTTGCATATTTCTAGACTTGGGCTAAAAAACATGGCGTTAGAGGGTGAAAACTCGAAACAACCCTCTAACGGCCCTATGGGTGGCACCAACACCTCCCACGGGACCAATGTAACTCGTAGGAACTGACTCCACAGCCGCGGGACTCCCGATTTGAGAATACGATGGTAATTTGCATATTTCAAGACTTAGGTTTAAAAACATGACGTTATAGGGTGAGAACTCCAAACAGCCCTCTCACGGCCCCGTGGGTGGCACCAACACCTCCCACGGGACCAATGTAACACGTAGGAACTGACCCCACAGCCGCGGGTCTCCCGGTTTGAGAATACGACGGTAATTTACATATTTCTAAACTTAGGCTAAAAAACATGATGTTAGAGGGTGAGAACTCGAAACAGCCTTCTAACGGCACCGTGGGTGGCACCAACACCTCCCACGGGACCAACGTAACTCGTCGGAACTGACTCCACTGCCGCGGGACTCCCGGTTTAAAAATACGACGGTAATTTGCATATCTCAAGACTTAGGCTTAAAAACATGACGTTAGAGGATGAGAACTCGAATTAGCCCCCGAACGGCCCCGTGGGTGGCACCAACACCTCCCGCGGGACCAATGTAACTCGTCGGAACTGACCCCGCAGCCGCGGGACTCCCGGTTTGAGAATACGATGACAATTTGCGTATGTTTAGACTTAGGCTTAAAACATGGCGTTAGAGGGTGAGAACTCGAAACAGGCCTCGAACGGCACCGTGGGTGGCACCAACACCTCCCACGGGACCAATGTAACTTGTAGGAACTGACCCCACAGCCGCGAGTCTCCCGGTTTGAGAATACGACGGTAATTTGCATATTTCTAGACTTATGCTTAAAAACATGGCGTTTGAGGGTGAAAACTCGAAACAGCCCCCGAACGTCCCCGTGGGTGGAACCAACACCTACCACGGGACCAATGTAACTCGTAGGAACTGACCCCAGAGCCGAGGGACTCCCGGTTTGAGAATTCGATAATAATTTGCATATTTCTAGATTTACGCTTAAAAGCACGGCATTAGAGGGTGAAAATTCGAAAGAACCCTCTAACGGCCCCGTGGGTGGCACCAACACCTCCCACGGGTCCAATGTAACTCGTAGGAACTGACCCCGCAGCCACGGGACTCCCGGTTTGAGAATACGACGGTAATTTGGATATTTTTAGACTTAGGCTTAAAAACATGATATTAGAGGGTGACAACTCGAAACAACCCTCTAACGGCCCCGTGGGTGGCACTAACACCTCCCACGGTACCAATGTAACTCGTAGGAACTGACCCCACAACAGCGGGTCTCCCGGTTTGAGAATACGACGGTAATTTGCATATTTCTAGACTTAGGCTTAAAAACATGGCGTTAGAGGGTGAAAAATCGAAACAGCCCTCTAATGGCCCCGTGGGTGGCACCAACACCTCCCACGGGACCAATGTAACTCGTAGGAACTGACTCCACAGCCGCGGGACTCCCGGTTTGAGAATACGAGGGTAATTTGCATATTTCTAGACTTAGGCGTAAAAACATGACGTTAGAGGGTGAGAACTCGAAACAACCCACTAACGGCCCCGTGGGTGGCACCAACACCTCCCACGGGACCAACGTAACTCGTAGGAACTGACTCCACAGCCGCGGGACTCCCGGTTTAAAAATACGATGGTAATTTGCATATTTCAAGACTTAGGCTTAAAAACATCACATTAGAGGATGAGAAATCGAAACAGCCCTCTAACGGCCCCGTGGGTGGCACCAACACCTCCCACGGGACCAATGTAACTCGTAGGAACTGACCCCGTAGCCGCGGGACTCCCAGTTTGAGAATACGATGATAATTTGCATATTTCTAGACTTAGGCTTAAAAACATGACGTTAGAGGGTGAGAACTCGAAACAACCCTCTAACGGCACCGTGGGTGGCACCAACACCTCCCACGGGACCAACATAACTCGTAGGAAATGACCCCACAGCCGCGGGTCTCCCGGCTTGAGAATACGATGGTAATTTGCATATTTCTAGACTTAGGATTAAAAACATGGCGTTAGAGGGTGAAAACTCGAAACAGCCCCAGAACGGCCCTGTGGGAGGAACCAACACCTCCCACGGGACCAATGTAACTTGTAGGAAGTGACCCCAGAGCCGCGGGACTCCCGGTTTGAAAATTCGATGATAATTTGCATATTTCTCGACTTAGGCTTAAAAACATGGCGTTAGAGGGTGAAAACTCGAAACAGTCCTCTAACGGCCCCGTGGGTGGCACCAACACCTACCACGGGACCAATGTAACTCGTAGGAACTGACCCCGCAGCCGCGGGACTCCCGGTTTTAGAATACGACGATAATTTTCATATTTGTAGACTTAGGCTTAAAAATATGGCGTTAGAGGGTGAGAACAAGAAACAACCCCCGAACGTCATCGTGGGTGGCTCCAACACCTCCCACGGGACCAATGTATTTCGTCGGAACTGACCCCGCAGCCGCGGCACTCTCGATTCGAGAATACGATGGTAATTTGCATATTTCTAGACTTAAGCAAAACATGGTGTTAGAGGGTGAGAACAAGAAACAGCCCCCGAACGGCCCCGTGGGTGGCACCAACAACTCCCACGGGACCAATGTAACTCGTTGGAACTGACCCCGCAGCCGCGGGACTCCCGGTTTGAGAATACGACGATAATTTGCATATTTTTAGACTTAGGCTTAAAAACATGGCGTTAGAGGGTGAGAACTCGAAACAGCCCTCGAACGACACCGTGGGTGGCACCAACACCTCCCACGGGACCAATGTAACCTGTAGGAACTGACCCCACAGCCGCGAGTCTCCCGGTTTGAGAATACGACGGTAATTTGCATATTTCTAGACTTATGCTTCAAAACATGGTGTTTGAGGGTGAAAACTCGAAATAGCCCCCGAATGGCCCCGTTGGTGGAACCAAAACCTCCCACGGGACCAATGTAACTCGTAGGAACTGACCCCAGAGCCGCGGGACACCCGGTTTGAGAATTCGATGATAATTTTCATATTTCTAGACTTACGCTTAAAAGCATGGCGTTAGAGGGTGAAAACTCGAAACAACCCTCTAACGGCCCCGTGGGTGGCACCAACACCTCCCACGGGTCCAATGTAACTCGTAGGAACTGACCCCGCAGCCGCGGGACTCCCGGTTTGAGAATACGATGGTAATTTGATTATTTCTAGACTTAGGCTTAAAAACATGACGTTAGAGGGTGAGAACTCGAAACAGCCCTCTAACGGCCCCGTGGGTGGCACTAACACCTCCCACGGGACCAATGTAACTCGTAGGAACTGACCCCACACCAGTGGGTCTCCCGGTTTGAGAATACGACGGTAATTTGCATATTTCTAGACTTAGGCTAAAAAACATGGCGTTAGAGGGTGAAAACTTGAAACAACCCTCTAACGGCCCCATGGGTGGCACCAACACCTCCCACGGGACCAACGTAACTCGTAGGAACTGACTCCACAGCCGCGGGACTCCCGGTTTGAGAATACGATGGTAATTTGCATATTTCTAGACTTAGGCTTAAAAACATGACGTTATAGGGTGAGAACTCGAAACAGCCCTCTAACGGCCTCGTGGGTGGCACCAACACCTCCCACGGGACTAATGTAACTCGTAGGAACTGACCCCACAGCCGCGGGTCTCCCGGTTTGAGAATATGACGGTAATTTACATATTTCTAAACTTAGGCTTAAAAACATGATGTTAGAGGGTGAGAACTCGAAACAGCCTTCTAATGGCACCGTGGGTGGCACCAACACCTCCCATGGGACCAATGTAACTCGTTGGAACTGACCCCAAAGCCGCGGGTCTCCCGGCTTGAGAATACGAGGGTAATTTGCATATTTCTAGACTTAGGCTTAAAAACATGGCGTTAGAGGGTGAAAACTAGAAACAGCCCCCGAACGGCCCCGTGGGTGGAACCAACACCTCCCACGGGACCAATGTAACTTGTAGGAACTGACCCCAGAGCCGCGGGACTCCCGATTTGAGAATTCGACGAAAATTTGCATATTTCTAGACTTATGCTTAAAAACATGGCATTAGAGGGGGAAAACTCGAAACAACCCTCTAACGGCCCCGTGGGTGGCACCAACACCTCCCACGGGACCATTGTAACTCGTAGGAACTGACCCCGCAACCGCGGGACTCCCGGTTTGAGAATACGACGATAATTTGCATATTTGTAGACTTAGGCTTAAAAATATGGCGTTAGAGGGTGAGAAAAGAAACAGCCCCCGAACGTCCCCGTGGGTGGCACCAACACCTCCTGCGGGACCAATGTAACTCGTAGGAACTGACCCCGCAGCCGCGGGACTCCCGGTTTGAGAATACAACGGTAATTTGCATATTTCTAGACTTAAGTAAAACATGGCGTTTGAGGGTGAAAACTCGATATATCCCCCGAACGGCCCCGTGGGTGGCACCAACACCTCTCACGGGACCAATGTAACTCATTGGAACTGACCCCGCAGCCGCGGGACTCCCGGTTTGAGAATACGATGATAATTTGCATATTTTTAGACTTAGGCTTAAAAACATGGCGTTAGAGGGTGAGAACTCGAAACAACCCTCGAACGGCACAATGGGTGGCACCAACACCTCCCACGGGACCAATGTAACTTGTAGGAACTGACCCCACAGCCACGAGTCTCTCGGTTTGAGAATACGACGGTAATTTGCATATTTCTAGACTTAGGCTTAAAAACATGGTGTTTGAGGGTAAAAACTCGAAACAGCCCTCTAACGGCCCCATGGGTGGCACCAATACCTCCCACAGGACCAATGTAACTCGTAGGAACTGACCCCAGAGCCGCGGGACTCCCGGTTTGAGAATTCAACGATAATTTGCATATTTCTAGACTTTCGCTTAAAAGCATGGCGTTAGAGGGTGAAAACTCGAAACAACCCTCTAACGGCCCCGTGGGTGGTACCAACACCTCCCACGGGTCCAATGTAACTCGTAGAAACTGACCCCGCAGCCGCGGGACTCCCGGTTTGAGAATAGGACGGTAATTTGCATATTTCTAGACTTAGTCTTAAAAACATGACGTTAGAGGGTGAGAACTCGAAACAGCCCTCTAACGGCCCCGTGGGTGGCACTAACACCTCCCACGGGACCAATGTAACTCATAGGAACTGACCCCACAACAGCGGGTCTCCCGGTTTGAGAATACGACGGTAATTTGCATATTTCTAGACTTGGGCTAAAAAACATGGCGTTAGCGGGTGAAAACTCGAAACAGCCCTCTAACGGCCCCATGGGTGGCACCAACACCTCCCACGGGACCAATGTAACTCGTAGGAACCGACTCCACAGCCGCGGGACTCCCGGTTTGAGAATACGATGGTAATTTTCATATTTCTAGACTTAGGCTTAAAAACATGACGTTATAGGGTGAGAACTCAAAACAGCCCTCTAACGGCCCCGTGGGTGGCACCAAAACCTCCCATGGGACCAATGTAACTCGAAGGAACTGACCCCACAGCCGCGGGTCTCCCGGTTTGAGAATACGACGGTAATTTACATATTTCTAAACTTAGGCTTAAAAACATGATGTCAGAGGGTGAGAACTCGAAACAGCCTTCTAACGGCACCGTGGGTGGCACCAACACCTCCCACGGGACCAACGTAACTCGTTGGAACTGACCCCACAGCCGCGGGTTTCCCGGCTTGAGAATAGGACAGTAATTTGCATATTTCTAGACATAGGCTTAAAAACATGGCGTTAGAGGGTGAAAACTCGAAACAGCACCCGAACGGCCCCGTGGGTGGAACCAACTCCTCCCACGGGACCATTGTAACTTGTAGGAACTGACCCCAGAGCCGCGGGACTCCCGGTTTGAGAATTCGACGATAATTTGCATATTTCTAGACTTATGCTTAAAAACATGGCGTTAGAGGGGGA
This sequence comes from Sambucus nigra, assembly GCA_949130495.1. NCBI lineage: Eukaryota > Viridiplantae > Streptophyta > Magnoliopsida > Dipsacales > Adoxaceae > Sambucus > Sambucus nigra. The sequence goes on along the minus strand of OX422218.1, from coordinate 444,513,300 downwards.
AAACTCGAAACATCCCTCTAACGGCCCCGTGGGTGGCACCAACACCTCCCATGGGACCAATGTAACTCGTAGGAACTGACCCCGCAGCCGCGGGACTCCCGGTTTGAGAATACGACGATAATATGCATATTTGTAGACTTAGGCTTAAAAATATGGCGTTAGAGGGTGAAAACAAGAAACAGCCCCCGAACGTCCCCGTGGGTGGCACCAACACCTCCCGCGGGACCAATGTAACTCGTAGGAAGTGACCCCGCAGCCACTGGACTCCCGGTTTGAGAATATGGCGGTAATTTGCATATTTCTAGACTTAAGTAAAACATGGCGTTTGAGGGTGAAAACTCGAAATATCCCCCGAATGGCCCCGTGGGTGGCACCAACACCTCACACGGGACCAATGTAACTCATTGTAACTGACACCGCAGCCGCGGGACTCCCGGTTTGAGAATACGGTGATAATTTGCTTATTTCTAGACTTAGGCTTAAAAACATGACGTTAGAGGGTGAGAACTCGAAACTTCCCTCTAACGGCCCCGTGGGTGGCACTAACACCTCCCACGGGACCAATGTAACTCATAGGAACTGACTCCACAGCCGCGGGACTCCCGGTTTGCGAATACGACTGTAATTTGCATATTTCTAGACTTAGGCTAAAAAACATGGCGTTAGAGGGTGAAAACTCGAAACAGCCCTCTAACGGCCCCATGGGTGGCACCAACACCTCCCACGGGACCAATGTAACTCGTAGAAACTGACTCCATAGCCGCGGGACTCCCGGTTTGAGAATACGATGGTAATTTGCATATTTCTAGACTTAGGCTTAAAAGCATGACGTTAAAGGGTGAGAACTCGAAACTGCCCTCTAACGGCCCCGTGGGTGGCACCAACACCTCCCACGGGACCAATGTAACTCGTAGGAACTGACCCCGCTGCCGGGGGACTCCCGGTTTGAGAATACGACGGTAATTTACATATTTATACACTTAGGCTTAAAAACATGACGTTAGAGGGTGAGAACTCGAAACAGCCTTCTAACGGCACCGTGGGTGGCACCTACACCTCTCACGGGACCAACATAACTCGTTGGAACTGACCCCACAGCCGCGGGTCTCCGGGCTTGAGAATACGACGATAATTTGCATATTTCAAGACTTAGGCTTGAAAACATGGCGTTAGATGGTGAAAACTCGAAACAGCCCCCGAACGGCCCCGTGGGTGGAACCAACACCTCCCACGGGACCAATGTAACTTGTAGGAACTGACCCCAGAGCCGCGGGACTCCCGGTTTGAGAATTCGACGATAATTTCCATATTTCTAGACTTATGCTTAAAAACATGGCGTTAGAGGGGGAAAACTCGAAACAGCCCTCTAACGGCCCCGTGGGTTGCACCAACACCTCCCACGGGACCAATGTAACTCGTAGGAACTGACCCCGCAGCCGCGGGACTCCCGGTTTGAGAATACGACGATAATTTGCATATTTGTAGACTTAGGCTTAAAAATATGGCGTTAGAGGGTGAGAACAAGAAACAGCCCCCGAACGTCCCCGTGGGTGGCACCAACACCTCCCGCGGGACCAATGTAACTCGTAGGAACTGACCCTGCAGCCGCGGGACTCCCGGTTTGAGAATACGACGGTAATTTGCATATTTCTAGACTTAAGCAAAACATGGTGTTAGAGGGTGAGAACAAGAAACAGCCACCGAACGGCACCGTGGGTGGCACCAACACCTCCCACGGGACCAATGTAACTTGTACGAACTGACCCCACAGCCACGAGTCTCCCGGTTTGAGAATACGACGGTAATTTGCATATTTCAAGACTTAGGCTTACAAACATGACGTTTGAGGGTGAAAACTCGAAACAGCCCTCTAACGGCCCCATGGGTGGCACCAACACCTCCCACGGGACCAATGTAACTCGTAGGAACTGACTCCACAGCCGCGGGACTCCCGGTTTGAGAATACGACGATAATTTGCATATTTCTAGACTTAGGCTTAAAAACATGACGTTAGAGGGTGAGAACTCGAAACAGCCCTCTAACGGCACCGTGGGTGGCACCAACACCTCCCACGGGACCAATGTAACTCGTAGGAACTGACCCCACAGCCTCGGGACTCCCGGTTTGAGAATACGACGATAATTTGCAAATTTTTAGACTTAAGCAAAACATTGCTTTTGAAGGTGAGAACTCGAAATATCCCCCGAACGGCCCCGTGGGAGTAACCAACACCTCCCACGGGACCAATGTAACTTGTAGGAACTGACCCCAGAGCCGCGGGACTCCCAGTTTGAGAATTGAACGATAATTTGCATATATCTAGACTTAAGCTTTAAAACCTGGCGTTAGAAGGTGAAAACTCGAAACATCCCTCTAACGGCCTCGTGGGTGGCACCAACACCTACCACGGGACCAATGTAACTCATAGGAACTGACCCCGCAGCCGCGGGACTCCCGATTTGAGAATACGACGATAATTTGCATATTTGTAAACTTAGGCTTGAAAATATGGCGTTAGAGGGTGAGAACAAGAAACAGCCCCCGAACGTCCCCGTGGGTGGCACCAACACCTCCCACGGGACCAATGTAACTCGTAGGAACTGACCCCGCAGCCGCGGGACACCCGGTTTGAGAATACGACGGTAATTTTCATATTTCTAGACTTAATCAAAACATGGCGTTTGAGTGTGAAAACTCGAAATAGCCACCGAACGGCCCCGTGGGTGGCACCAACATCTCCCGCGGGACCAATGTAACTCGTCGGAACTGACCCCGCCACCGCGGGACTCCCGGTTTGAGAATACGACGATAATTTGCATATTTTTAGACTTAGGCTTAAAAACATGGCGTTAGAGGGTGAGAACTCGAAACAACCCTCGAATGGCACCGTGGGTGGCACCAACAACTCCCACGGGACCAATGTAACTTGTAGGAACTGAACCCAGAGCTGCGAGTCTCCCGATTTGAGAATACGACGGTAATTTCCATATTTCTAGACTTATGCTTAAAAACATGGCGTTTGAGGGTGAAAACTCGAAAGAGCGCCCGAACGTCCCCGTGGGTGGAACCAACACCTCCCACGGGACCAATGTAACTCGTAGGAACTGACCCCAGAGCCGCGGGACTCCCGGCTTGAGAATTCGACGATAGTTTGAATATTTCTAGACTTACGCTTAAAAGCACGACGTTAGATGGTGAAAACTCGAAACAGCCCTCCAACGGCCCCGTGGGTGGCACCAACACCTCCCACGGGTCCAATGTAACTCGTAGGAACTGACCCCGCAGCCGCGGAACTCCCGGTTTGAGAATACGACGGTAATTTGCATATTTTTAGACTTAGACTTAAAAACATGACGTTAGAGGGTGAGAACTCGAAATAGCCCTCTAACGGCCCCGTGGGTGGCACTAACACCTCCCACGGGACCAATGTACCTCATAGGAACTGACCCCACAACAGCGGGTCTCCCGGTTTGAGAATACGACGGTAATTTGCATATTTTTAGACTTGGGCTAAAAAACATGGCGTTAGCGGGTGAAAACTCGAAACAGCCCTCTAACGGCCCCATGGGTGGCACCAACACCTCCCACGGGACCAATGTAACTCGTAGGAACCGACTCCACAGCCGCGGGACTCCCGGTTTGAGAATACGATGGTAATTTTCATATTTCTAGACTTAGGCTTAAAAACATGACGTTATAGGGTGAGAACTCAAAACAGCCCTCTAACGGCCCCGTGGGTGGCACCAAAACCTCCCATGGGACCAATGTAACTCGAAGGAACTGACCCCACAGCCGCGGGTCTCCCGGTTTGAGAATACGACGGTAATTTACATATTTCTAAACTTAGGCTTAAAAACATGATGTCAGAGGGTGAGAACTCGAAACAGCCTTCTAACGGCACCGTGGGTGGCACCAACACATCCCACGGGACCAACGTAACTCGTTGGAACTGACCCCACAGCCGCGGGTCTCCCGGCTTGAGAATAGGACAGTAATTTGCATATTTCTAGACATAGGCTTAAAAACATGGCGTTAGAGGGTGAAAACTCGAAACAGCACCCGAATGTCCCTGTGGTTGGCACCAACACCTCCCACGGGACCAATGTAACTCGTAGGAACTGACCCCGCAGCCGCGGGACTCCCGGTTTGAGAATACAACGATAATTTGCATATTTCTAGACTTAAGCAAAACATGGCGTTTGAGGGTGAGAACTCGAAACAGCCCCCGAACGGCCCCGTGGGTGGAACCAACACCTCCCACGGGACCAATGTAACTCGTAGGAAATGACCCCACAGCCGTGGGTCTCCCGGTTTGAGAATACGACGGGAATTTGCATATTTCTAGACTTAGGCTTAAAAACATGACGTTAGAGGGTGAGAACTGAAAACAACCCTCTAACGGCCCCGAGGGTGGCACCAACACCTCCCACGGGACCAATGTAACTCATAGGAACTGACCCCAGAGCCGCGGGACTCCCGGTTTGAGAATTCGACGATAATTTACATATTTCTAGACTTAGGCTTAAAAACATGGCATTAGAGGGTGAAAACTCAAAACAGCCCTCTAACGGCCTCGTGGGTGGCACCAACACCTCCCACGGGACCAATGTAACTCGTAGGAACTGACCCCAGAGCCGCGGGACTCCCAGTTTGAGAATTCGACGATAATTTGCATATTTCTTGACTTAGGCTTAAAAACATGGCGTTAGAGGGTGAAAACTCGAAACAACCCTCTAACGGCCCCGTGGGTGGCACCAACACCTCCCACGGGACCAATGTAACTTGTAGGAACTGACCCCAGAGCCGCGGGACTCCCGGTTTGAGAATACGACGATAATTTGCATATTTGTAGACGTAGGCTTAAAAATATGGCGTTAGAGGGTGAGAACAAGAAACAGCCCCCGAACGTCCCCGTGGGTGGCACCAACACCTCCACGGGACCAATGTAACTCGTAGGAACTGACCCCGCAGCCGCGGGACTTCCGGTTTGAGAATACGACGGTAATTTGCATATTTCTAGACTTAAGCAAAACATGGCGTTTGAGTCTGAAAACTCGAAATAGCCCCCGAACGGCCCCGTGGGTGGCACCAACACCTCCCGCGGGACCAATGTAACTCGTCGGAACTGACCCCGCAGCCGCGGGACTCCCGGTTTAAGAATACGACGATAATTTGCATATTTTTAGACTTAGGCTTAAAAACATGGCGTTAGAGGGTGAGAACTCGAAACAACCCTCGAACGGGACCGTGGGTGGCACCAACACCTCCCACGGGACCAATGTAACTCGTAGGAACTGACACCACAGCCGCGAGTCTCCCGTTTTGAGAATACGACGGTAATTTGCATATTTCTAGACTTATGCTTAAAAACATGGCGTTTGAGGGTGAAAACTCGAAACAGCCCTCTAACGGCCCCGTGGGTGGCACCAACACCTCCCACGGGACGAACGTAACTCGTAGGAACTGGCTCCACACCCGCGGGACTCCCGGTTTGAGAATACGACGGTAATTTGCATATTTCTAGACTTACGCTTAAAAGCACGGCGTTAGATGGTGAAAACTCGAAACAGCCCTCTAACGGCCCCGTGGGTGGCACACACACCTCCCACGGGTCCAATGTAACTCGTTGGAACTGACCCCGCAGCCGCGGGACTCTCGGTTTGAGAATACGACTTTAATTTGCATATTTTTAGACTTAGGGTTAAAAACATGACGTTAAAGGGTGAGAACTCAAAACATCCCTCTAACGGCCCCGTGGGTTGCACTCACACCTCCCATGGGACCAATGTAACTCGTAGGAACTGACTCCACAGCCGCGGGACTCCCGGTTTGAGAATACGACGATAATTTTCATATTTTTAGACTTAGGCTTAAAAACATGACGTTAGAGGGTGAGAACTCAAAACATCCCTCTAACGGCACTGTGGGTGGCACCAACACCTTCCACGGGACCAACATAACTCGTAGGAACTGACCCCACAGCCTCGGGTCTCCCGGTTTGAGAATACGACGATAATTTGCATATTTCTAGACTTAGGCTTAAAAACATGACGTTAGAGGGTGAGAACTCGAAACAGCCCTCTAACGGCCCCGTGGGTGGCACTCACACCTCCCACGGGACCAATGTAACTCGTAGGAACTGATTCCACAGCCGCGAGACTCCCGGTTTGAGAATACGACGGTAATTTGCATATTTCTAGACTTAGGCTTAAAAACATGACGTTAAAGGGGGAGAACTCGAAACAGACCTCTAACGGCCCCGTGGGTGGCACCAACACCTCCCACGGGACCAATGTAACTCGTAGGAACTGACCCCGCATCCGCGGGACTCCCGGTTTGAGAATACGACGATAATTTGTATATTTCTAGACTTAGGCTTAAAAACATGACGTTAGAGGGTGAGAACTCAAAATAGCCCTCTAACGGCACTGTGGGTGGCACCAACACCTTCCACGGGACCAACATAACTCGTAGGTACTGACCCCACAGCCTCGGGTCTCCGGGCTTGAGAATTCGATGGTAATTGGCATATTTCTAGACTTAGGCTTAAAAACATGGCATTAGAGGGTGAAAACTCGAAACAACCCCCGAACGGCCCCGTGGGTGGAACCAACACCTCCCACGGGACCAATGTAACTTGTAGGAACTGACCCCAGAGCCGCGGGACTCCGAGTTTGAGAATTCGACGATAATTTGCATATTTCTAGACTTAGGCTTAAAAACATGGTGTTAGAGGGTGAAAACTCGAAACAGCCCTCTAACGGCCCCGTGGGTGGCACCAACACCTACCACGGGACCAATGTAAGTCGTAGGAACTGACCCCGCAGCCGCGGGACACCGGATTTGAGAATACGACTATAATTTGCATATTTGTAGACTTAGGATTAAAAATATGGCGTTAGAGGGTGAGAACAAGAAACATCCCGTGAACGTCCCCGTGGGTGGTTCCAACACCTCCCACGGGACCAATGTAACTCGTAGGAACTGACCCCGCAGCCGCAGGACTCCCGGTTTGAGAATACGACGGTAATTTGCATATTTTTAGACTTAGTCATTAAAACATGGTGTTAGAGGGTGAGAACTCGAAACAGCCCTCGAACGGCACCGTGGGTGGCACCAACACCTCCCACGGGACCAATGTAACTCCTAGGAACTGACCCCACAGCCGCGAGTCTCCCGGTTTGAGAATACGACGGTAATTTGCATATTTCTAGACTTATGCTTAAAAACATGGCGTTTGAGGGTGAAAACTCGAAACAGCCCTCTAACGGCCTCGTGGGTGGCACCAACACCTCCCACGGGACCAATGTAACTCGTAGGAACTGACTCCACACCCGCGGGACTCCCGGTTTGAGAATACGACGGTAATTTGCATATTTCTAGACTTACGCTTAAAAGCACGTCGTTAGATGGTGAAAACTCGAAACAACCCTCTAACGGCCCCGTGGGTGGCACACACACCTCCCACGGGTCCAATGTAACTCGAAGGAACTGACCCCGCAGCCGCGGGACTCTCGGTTTGAGAATACGGGGGTAATTTGCATATTTTTAGACTTAGGCTTAAAAACATGACGTTAAAGGGTGAGAACTCGAAACAGCCCTCTAACGGCCCCGTGGGTGGCACTAACACCTCCCACGGGACCAATGTAACTCGTAGGAACTGACCCCACAGGTTTGAGAATACGACGGTGATTTGCATATTTCTAGACTTAGGCTTAAAAACATGGCGTTAGAGGGTGAAAACTCGAAACAACCCTCTAACGGCCCCGTGGGTGGCACCAACACCTCCCACGGGACCAATGTAACTCGTAGGAACTGACTCCATAGCCACGGGACTCCCGATTTGAGAATACGATGGTAATTTGCATATTTCTAGACTTAGGCTTAAAAACATGACGTTATAGGGTGAGAACTCGAAACAGCCCTCTAACGGCACCGTGGGTGGCAACAACACCTCCCACGGGACCAACGTAACTCGTAGGAACTGACTCCACAGCCGCGGGACTCCCGGTTTGAGAATACGACGGTAATTTGCATATTTCAAGACTTAGGCTTAAAAACATGACATTAGAGGGGGAGAACTCGAAACAGCCCTTTAACGGCCCCGTGGGTGGCACCAACACCTCCCACGGGACCAATGTAACTCGTAGGAACTGACCCCGCAGCCGCGGGACTCCCGGATTGAGAATACGACGATAATTTGCATATTTCTAGACTTAGGCTTAAAAACATGACGTTAGATGGTGAGAACTCGAAACAACCCTATAACGGCACCGTGGGTGGCACCAACACCTCCCACGGGACCAACATAACTCGTAGGAACTGACCCCACAGCCTCAGGTCTCCCGGCTTGAGAATACGACGGTAATTTGCATATTTATAGACTTAGGCTTAAAAACATGGCGTTAGAGGGTGAAAACTCGAAACAACCCCCGAACGGCCCCGTGGGTGGAACCAACACCTCCCACGGGACCAATGTAACTTGTAGGAACTGACCCCAGAGCCGCGGGACTCCCAATTTGAGAATTCAACGATAATTTGCATATTTCTAGACTTAGGCTTAAAAACATGACATTAGAGGGTGAGAACTCGAAACAGCCCTCTAACGGCCCCGTGGGTGGCACCAACACCTACCACGGGACCAATGTAAGTCGTAGGAACTGACCCCGCAGCCGCGGGACACCGGATTTGAGAATACGACGATAATTTGCATATTTGTAGACTTAGGATTAAAAATATGGCGTTAGAGGGTGAGAACAAGAAACAGCCCCCGAACGTCCCCGTGGGTGATTCCAACACCTCCCACGGGTCCAATGTAACTTGTAGGAACTGACCCCGCAGCCGCGAGACTCCCGGTTTGAGAATACGATGGTAATTTGCATATTTCTAGACTTAAGAAAAACATGACGTTTGAGTGTAAAAACTCGAAATAGCCCCCGAACGGCCCCGTGGGTGGCACCACCACCTCCCGCGGGACCAATGTAACTCGTCGGAACTGACCCCGCAGCCGCGGGACTCCCGGTTTGAGAATACGACGATAATTTTCATATTTTTAGACTTAGGCTTAAAAACATGGCGTTAGAGGGTGAGAACTCGAAACAGCCCTCGAACGGCACTGTGGGTGGCACCAAGACCTCCCACGAGACCAATGTAACTCGTAGGAACTGACCCCACAGCCGCGAGTCTCCCGGTTTGAGAATACGACGGTAATTTGCATATTTCTAGACTTATGCTTAAAAACATGGCGTTTAAGGGTGAAAACTCCAAACAGCCCTCTAACGGCCCCGTGGGTGGCACCAACACCTCCCACGGGACCAATGTAACTCGTAGGAACTGACTCCACACCCGCGGGACTCCCGGTTTGAGAATACGACGGTAATTTTCATATTTCTAGACTTACGCTTAAAAGCACGGCGTTAGATGGTGAAAACTCGAAATAGCCCTCTAACGGCCCCGTGGGTGGCACACACACCTCCCACGGGTCCAATGTAACTCGTAGGAACTGACCCCGCAGCCGCGGGAATCTCGGTTTGAGAATACGACCGTAATTTGCATATTTTTAGACTTAGGCTTAAAAACATGACGTTAAAGGGTGAGAACTCGAAACAACCCTCTAACGGCCCCGTGGGTGGCACTAACACCTCCCACGGGACCAATGTAACTCGTAGGAACTGACCCCACAACAGCGGGTCTCCCGGTTTGAGAATACGACGGTGATTTGCATATTTCTAGACTTAGGCTTAAAAACATGGCGTTAGAGGGTGAAAACTCGAAACAGCCCTCTAACGGCCCCGTGGGTGGCACCAACACCTCCCACGGGACCAATGTAACTCGTAGGAACTGACTCCACAGCCGCGGGACTCCCGGTTTGAGAATACGACGGTAATTTGCATATTTCTAGACCTAGGCTTAAAAACATGACGTTAGAGGGTGAGAACTCGAAACAGCCCTCTAACGGCCCCGTGGGTGGCACCAACACCTCCCACGGGACCAATGTCACTCGTAGGAACTGACCCCGAATCCGCGGGACTCCCGGTTTGAGAATACGACGATAATTTGTATATTTTTAGACTTAGGCTTAAAAACATGGCGTTAGAGGGTGAGAACTCAAAACAGCCCTCTAACGGCACCTTGGGTGGCACCAACACCTCCCACGGGACCAACGTATCTCGTAGGAACTGACTCCACAGCCGCGGGACTCCCGGTTTGAGAATACGGCGGTAATTTGCATATTTCAAGACTTAGGCTTAAAAACATGACATTAGAGGGTGAGAACTCGAAACAGCCCTCTAACGGCGCCGTGGGTGGCACCAACACCTCCCACGGGACCAATGTAACTCGTAGGAACTGACCCCGCAGTCGCGGGACTCCCGGTTTTAGAATACGACGATAATTTGCATATTTCTAGACTTAGGCTTAAAAACATGACGTTAGAGGGTGAGAACTCGAAACAGCCCTCTAACGGCACCATGGGTGGCACCAACACCTCCCACGGGACCAACATAACTCGTAGGAACTAATCCCACAGCCGCGGGTCTCCCGGCTTGAAAATACGACGGTAATTTGCATATTTCTAGACTTAGGCTTAAAAACATGGCGTTAGAGGGTGAAAACTCGAAACAGCCCCCGAACGGCCCCGTGGGTGGAACCAACACCTCCCACGGGAGCAATGTAACTTGTAGGAACTGACCCCAGAGCCGCGGGACTCCCAGTTTGAGAATTCGACGATAATTTGCATATTTCTAGACTTAGGCTTAAAAACATGGCGTTAGAGGGTGAAAACTCGAAACAGCCCTCTAACGGCCCCGTGGGTGGCACCAACACCTACCACGGGACCAATGTATCTCGTAGGAACTGACCCCGCATCCGCGGGACTCCCAATTTGAGAATACGATGATAATTTGCATATTGGTAGACTTAGGATTAAAAATATGGTGTTAGAGGGTGAGAACAAGAAACAACCCCCGAACGTCCCCGTGGGTGGCTCCAACACCTCCCACGGGACTAATGTAACTCGTAGGAACTGACCCCGCAGCCGCGGGACTCCAGGTTTGAGAGTACGATGGTAATTTTCATATTTCTAGACTTAAGCAAAACCTGACGTTTGAGTGTGAAAACTCGAAATAGCCCCCGAACGGCCCCGTGGGTGGCACCAACACCTCCCGCGGGACCAATGTAACTCGTCGGAACTGACCCCGCAGCCGCGGGACTCCCGGTTTGAGAATACGATGATAATTTGCATATTTTTAGACTTAGGCTTAAAAACATGGCGTTAGAGGGTGAGAACTCGAAACAGCCCTCGAACGGCACCGTGGGTCGCACCAACACCTCCCACGGGACCAATGTAACTAGTAGGAACTGACCCCACAGCCGCGAGTCTCCCGATTTGATAAGGCGACGGTAATTTGCATATTTCTAGACTTACGCTTAAAAACATGGCGTTTGAGGTTGAAAACTCGAAACAGCCCTCTAACGGCCCCGTGGGTGGCACCAACACCTCCCACTGGACCAATGTAACTCGTAGAAACTGACTCTACAGCCGCGGGACTCCCGGTTTGAGAATACGACGGTAATTTGCATATTTCTAGACTTAGGCTTAAAAACATGACGTTAGAGGGTGAGAACTCGAAACAGCCCTCTAACGGCCCCGTGGGTGGCACCAACACCTCCCACGGGACCAATGTAACTCGTAGAAACTGACCCCACAACCGCGGGACTCCCGGTTTGAGAATACGACGATAATTTGTATATTTTTAGACTTAGGCTTAAAAACATGGCGTTAGAGGGTGAGAACTCGAAACAACCCTCTAACGGCCCCGTGGGTGGCACCAACACCTCCCACGGGACCAACGTAACTCGCAGGAACTGACTCCACAGCCGCGGGACTCCCGGTTTGAGAATACGACGGTAATTTGCATATTTCAAGACTTAGGCTTAAAAACATGACGTTAGAGGGTGAGAACTCGAAACAGCCCTCTAACGGCCCCGTGGGTGGCACCAACACCTCCCATGGGACCAATGTAACTCGTAGGAACTAACCCCGCAGCCGCGGGACTCCCGGTTTGAGAATACGACGATAATTTTCATATTTCTAGACTTAGGCTTAAAAACATGACGTTAGAGGGTGAGAACTCGAAACAGCCCTCTAACGGCACCGTGGGTTGCACCAACACCTCCCACGGGACTAACATAACTCGTAGGAACTGACCCCACAGCCGCGGGTCTCCCGGCTCGAGAATACGACGGTAATTTGTATATTTCTAGACTTAAGCTTAAAAACATGGCGTTAGAGGGTGAAAACTCGAAACAGCCCTCGAACGGCCCCGTGGGTGGAACCAACACCTCCCACGGGACCAATGTAACTTGTAGGAACTGACCCCAGAGCCGCGGGAGTCCCGGTTTGAGAATTTTGCGATAATTTGCATATTTCTCAACTTAGGCTTAAAAACATGGCGTTAGAGGGTGAAAACTCGAAACAACCCTCTAACGGCCCCGTGGGTGGCACCAACACCTACCACGGGACCAATGTAACTCATAGGAACTGACCCCGCAGCCGCGGGACTCCCGGTTTGAGAATACGACGATAATTTGCATATTTGTAGACTTAGGATTAAAAATATGGCCTTAGAGGGTGAGAACAAGAAACAGCCCCCGAACGTCCTCGTGGGTGGCACCAACACCTCCCACGGGACCAATGTAACTCGTCGGTACTGACCCCGCAGCCGCGGGACTCTCGGTTCGAGAATACGACGGTAATTTGCATATTTCTAGACTTAAGCAAAACATGGTGTTAGAGGGTGAGAACAAGAAACAACCCCCGAACGGCCCCGTCGGTGGCACCAACACCTCCCACGGGACCAATGTAACTCGTTGGAACTGACCCCGCAGTCGCGGGACTACCGGTTTGAGAATTTGACGATAATTTGCATATTTTTAGACTTAGGCTTAAAAATATGGCGTTAGAGGGTGAGAACTCAAACAGCCCTCGAACGGCACCACAGCCGCGGGACTCCCGATTTGAGAATACGACGGTAATTTGCATATTTCTAGACTTAGGCTTAAAAACATGACGTTAGAGGGTGAGAACTCGAAACAGCCCTCTATAGGCCCCGTGGATGGCGCTACACCTCCCACGGGACCAATGTAACTCGTAGGAACTGACCCCACAACAGCGGGTCTCCCGGTTTGAGAATACGACGGTAATTTGCATATTTCTAGACTTAGGCTAAAAAACATGGCGTTAGAGGGTGAAAACTCGAAACAGCCCTCTAACGGCCCCATGGGTGGCACCAACACCTCCCACGGGACCAATGTAACTCGTAGGAACTGACTCCACAGCTGTGGGACTCCCGGTTTGAGAATACGATTGTAATTTGCATATTTCTAGAACTAGGCTTAAAAACTTGACGTTATAGGGTGAGAACTCAAAACATCCCTCTAACGGCCCCGTGGGTGGCACCAACACCTCCCACGGGACCAATGTAACTCGTAGGAACTGACCCCACAGCCACGGGTCTCCCGGTTTGAGAATACGACGGTAATTTACATATTTCTAAACTTAGGCTTAAAAACATGACGTTAGAGGGTGAGAACTCGAAACAGCCTTCTAACGGCACCGTGGGTGGCACCAACACCTCCCACGGAACCAACGTAACTCATTGGAACTGACCCCACAGCCGCGGGTCTCCCGGCTTGAGAATACGACGGTAATTTACATATTTCTAGACCTAGGCTTAAAAACATGGCGTTAGAGGGTGAAAACTCGAAACAGCCCCCGAACGGCCCCGTGGGTGGAACCAACACCTCCCACGGGACCAATGTAACTTGTAGGAACTGACCCCAGAGCCGCGGGACTCCCGATTTGAGAATTCGATGCTAATTTGCATATTTCTAGACTTAGGCCTAAAAACATGGCGTTAGAGGGGGAAAACTCGAAACAGCCCTCTAACGGCCCCGTGGGTGGCACCAACACCTCCCACGGGACCAATGTAACTCGTAGGAACTGACCCCACAGCCGCGGGACTCCCGGTTTGAGAATACGACGATAATTTTCATATTTGTAGACTTAGGCTTAACAATATGGCGTTAGAGGGTGAGAACAAGAAACAGCCCCCGAACGTCCCCGTGGGTGGCACCAACACCTCCCGCGGGACCAATGTAACTCGAAGGAACTGACCCCGCAGCCGCGGGACTCCCGGTTTGAGAATACGACGGTAATTTGCATATTTCTAGACTTAAGTAAAACATGGCATTTGAGGGTGAAAACTCGAAATATCCCCCGAACGGAACCGTGGGTGGCACCAACACCTCTCACGGGACCAATGTAACTCGTTGGAACTGACCCCGCAGCCGCGGGACTGCCGGTTTGAGAATACGATGATAATTTGCATATTTTTAGACTTAGGCTTAAAAACATGGCGTTAGAGGGTGAGAACTCGAAACAGCCGTCGAACGGCACCGTGGGTGGCACCAACACCTCCCACGGGACCAATGTAACTTGTAGGAACTGACCCCACAGCCACGAGTCTCCCGGTTTGAGAATATGACGATAATTTGCATATTTCTAGACTTAGGCTTAAAAACATGAAGTTTGAGGGTGAGAACTCGAAACAGCCCTCTAACGGCACCGTGGGTGGCACCAACACCTCCCACGGGACCAATGTAACTCGTAGGAACTGACCCCACAGCCGCGGGACTCCCGGTTTGAGAATACGATGATAATTTTCATATTTCTAGACTTATTCTTAAAAACATGGCGTTAGAGGGTGAAAACTCGAAACAGCCCTCTAACGGCCCCGTGGGTGGCACCAACACCTACCACGGGACCAATGTAACTCGTAGGAACTGACCCCGCAGCCGCGGGACTCCCGGTTTGAGAATACGACGATAATTTGCATATTTGTAGACTTAGGCTTAAAAATATGGCATTAGAGGGTGAGAACAAGAAACAACCCCCGAACGTCCTCGTGGGTGACACCAACACCTCCCATGGGACCAATGTAACTCGTCGGAACTGAACCCGTAGCCGCGGGACTCCCGGTTCGAGAATACGACGGTAATTTGCATATTTCTAAACTTAAGCAAAACATGGTGTTAGAGGGTGAGAACAAGAAACGGCCCCGTGGGTGGCACCAACACCTCCCACGGGACCAATGTAACTCGTTGGAACTGACCCCGCAGTCGCGGGACTCCCGGTTTGAGAATACGACGATAATCTACATATTTTTAGACTTAGGCTTAAAAACATGGCGTTAGAGGGTGAGAACTCGAAACAGCCCTCGAACGGCACCGTGGGTGGCACCAACACCTCCCACGGGACCAATGTAACTTGTAGGAACTGACCCCACAACCGCGAGTCTCCCGGTTTGAGAATACGACAGTAATTTGCATATTTCTAGACTTATGCTTAAAAACATGGTGTTTGAGGGTGAAAACTCGAAATAGCCCCCGAACGGCCCCGTGGGTGGAACCAACACCTCCCACGGGACCAATGTAACTCGTAGGAACTGACCCCAGAGCCGCAGGACTCCCGGTTTGAGAATTCGACGATAATTTGCATGTTTTTAGACTTACGCTTAAAAGCATGTCATTAGAGGGTGAAAACTCGAAACAACCCTCTAACGGCCCCGTGGGGGGCACCAACACCTCCCACGGGTCCAATGTAACTCGTAGGAACTGACCCCGCAGCCGCGGGACTCCCGGTTTGACAATACGACCGTAATTTGGATATTTCTAGACTTAGGCTTAAAAACATGACGTTAGAGGGTGAGAACTCGAAACAGCCCTCTAACGGCCCCGTGGGTGGCACTAACACCTCCCACGGGACCAATGTAAGCCGTAGGAACTGACCCCACAACAGCGGGTCTCCCGGTTTGAGAATACGACGGTAATTTTCATATTTCTAGACTTAGGCTAAAAAACTGGCGTTAGAGGGTGAAAACTCAAAACAGCCCTCTAACGGCCCCATGGGTGGCACCAACACCTCCCACGGGACCAATGTAACTCGTAGGAACTGACTCCACAGCCGCGGGACTCCCGGTTTGAGAATACGATGGTAATTTGCATATTTCTAGACTTAGGCTTAAAAACATGACGTTATAGGGTGAGAACTCGAAACAGCCCTCTAAAGGCCCCGTGGGTGGCACCAACACCTCCCACGGGACCAATGTAACTCGTAGGAACTGACACCACAGCCGCGGGTCTCCCGGTTTGAGAATATGACGGTAATTTACATATTTCTAAACTTAGGCTAAAAAACATGACGTTAGAGGGTGAGAACTCGAAACAGCCTTCTAACGGCACCGTGGGTGGCACCAACACCTCTCACGGGACCAACGTAACTCGTTGGAACTGACCCCACAGCCGTGGGTCTCCCGGCTTGAGAATACGACGGTAATTTTCATATTCCTAGACTTAGGCTTAAAGACATGGCGTTAGAGGGTGAAAACTCGAAACAGCCACCGAACGGCCCCGTGGGTGGAACCAACACCTCCCACGGGACCAATGTAACTTGTAGGAACTGACCCCAGAGCCGCGGGACTCCCGGTTTGAGAATTCGACGATAATTTGAATATTTCTTGACTTAGGCTTAATAACATGGCGTTAGAGGGGGAAAACTCGAAACAGCCCTCTAACGGCCCCGTGGGTGGCACCAACACCTCCCACGGGACCAATGTAACTCGTAGGAACTGACCCCGCAGCCGCGGTACTCCCGGTTTGAGAATACGACGATAATTAGCATATTTGTAGACTTAGGCTTAAGAATATGGCGTTAGAGGGTGAGAACAAGAAACAGCCTCCGAACGTCCCCGTGGGTGGCACCAACACCTTCCGCGGGACCAATGTAACTCGTAGGAACTGACCCCGCAGCCGCGGGACTCCCGGTTTGAGAATACGACGGTAATTTGCATATTTCTAGACTTAAGTAAAACATGGCATTTGAGGGCGAAAACTCGAAATATCCCCCGAACGGCCTCGTGGGTGGCACCAACACCTCTCACGGGACCAATGTAACTCGTTGGAACTGAACCCGCAGCCGCGGGACTCCCGATTTGAGAATACGATGATAATTTGCATATTTTTAGACTTAGGCTTAAAAACATGGCGTTAGAGGGTGAGAACTCGAAACAGCCCTCGGACGGCACCGTGGGTGGTATCAACACCTCCCACGGGACCAATGTAACTTGTAGGAACTAACCCCACAACCACGAGTCTACCGGTTTGAGAATACGACGGTAATTTGCATATTTCTAGACTTAGGCCAAAAAACATGGCGTTAGAGGGTGAAAACTCGAAACAGCCCTCTAACGGCCCCATGGGTGGCACCAACACCTCCCACGGGACCAATGTAACTCGTAGGAACTGACTCCACAGCTGCGGGACTCCCGATTTGAGAATACGATTATAATTTGCATATTTCTAGACTTAGGCTTAAAAACTTGACGTTATAGGGTGAGAACTCAAAAAAGCCCTCTAACGGCCCCGTGGGTGGCACCAACACCTCCCACGAGACCAATGTAACTCGTAGGAACTGACCCCACAACCACGGGTCTCCCGGTTTGAGAATACGACGGTAATTTACATATTTCTAAACTTAGGCTTAAAAACATGACGTTAGAGGGTGAGAACTCGAAACAGCCTTCTAACGGCACCGTGGGTGGCACCAACACCTCCCACGGAACCAACGTAACTCATTAGAACTGACCCCACAGCCGCGGGTCTCCCGGCTTGAGAATACGACGGTAATTTACATATTTCTAGACCTAGGCTTAAAAACATGGCGTTAGAGGGTGAAAACTCGAAACAGCCCCCGAACGGCCCCGTGGGTGGAACCAACACCTCCCACGGGACCAATGTAACTTGTATGAACTGACCCCAGAGCCGCGGGACTCCCGATTTGAGAATTCGACGATAATTTGCATATTTCTAGACTTAGGCTTAAAAACATGGCGTTAGAGGGGGAAAACTCGAAACAGCCCTCTAACGGCCCCGTGGGTGGCACCAACACCTCCCACGGGACCAATGTAACTCGTAGGAACTGACCCCACAGCCGCGGGACTCCCGGTTTGAGAATACGACGATAATTTTCATATTTGTAGACTTAGGCTTAACAATATGGCGTTAGAGGGTGAGAACAAGAAACAGCCCCCGAACGTCCCCGTGGGTGGCACCAACACCTCCCGCGGGACCAATGTAACTCGAAGGAACTGACCCCGCAGTCGCGGGACTCCCGGTTTGAGAATACGACGGTAATTTGCATATTTCTAGACTTAAGTAAAACATGGCATTTGAGGGTGAAAACTCGAAATATCCCCCGAACGGCCCCGTGGGTGGCACCAACACCTCTCACGGGACCAATGTAACTCGTTGAAACTGACCCCGCAGCCGCGGGACTGTCGGTTTGAGAATACGATGATAATTTGCATATTTTTAGACTTAGGCTTAAAAACATGGCGTTAGAGGGTGAGAACTCGAAACAGCCGTCGAACGGCACCGTGGGTGGCACCAACACCTCCCACGGGACCAATGTAACTTGTAGGAACTGACCCCACAGCCACGAGTCTCCCGGTTTGAGAATATGACGGTAATTTGAATATTTTTAGACTTAGGCTTAAAAACATGGCGTTTGAGGGTGAAAACTCGAAACAACCCTCTAACGTCCCCATGGGTGGCACCAACACCTCCCACGGGACCAATGTAACTCGTAGGAACTGACTTCACAGCCGCGGGACTCCCGATTTGAGAATACGACGATAATTTGCATATTTCTAGACTTAGGCTTAAAAACATGACGTTAGAGGGTGAGAACTCGAAACAGCCCTCTAACGGCACCGTGGGTGGCACCAACACCTCCCACGGGACCAATGTAACTCGTAGGAACTGACCCCACAGCCGCGGGACTCCCGGTTTGAGAATACGATGATAATTTTCATATTACTAGACTTATTCTTAAAAACATGGCGTTAGAGGGTGAAAACTCGAAACAACCCTCTAACGGCCCCGTGGGTGGCACCAACACCTACCACGGGACCAATGTAACTCGTAGGAACTGACCCCGTAGCCGCGGGACTCCCGGTTTGAGAATACGACGATAATTTGCATATTTGTAGACTTAGGCTTAAAAATATGGCATTAGAGGGTGAGAACAAGATACAGCCCCCGAACGTCCTCGTGGGTGACACCAACACCTCCCATGGGACCAATGTAACTTGTGGGAACTGACCCCGCAGCCGCGGGACTCCCGGTTCGAGAATACGACGGTAATTTGCATATTTCTAGACTTAAGCAAAACATGGTGTTAGAGGGTGAGAACAAGAAACGGCCCCCGAACGGCCCCGTGGGTGGCACCAACACCTCCCACGGGACCAATGTAACTCGTTGGAACTGACCCCGCAGTCGCGGGACTCCCGGTTTGAGAATACGACGATAATTTGCATATTTTTAGACTTAGGCTTAAAAACATGGCGTTACAGGGTGAGAACTCGAAACAGCCCTCGAACGGCACCGTGGGTGGCACCAACACCTCCCACGGGACCAATGTAACTTGTAGGAACTGACCCCACAGCCGCGAGTCTCCCGGTTTGAGAATACGACAGTAATTTGCATATTTCTAGACTAATGCTTAAAAACATGGTGTTTGAGGGTGAAAACTCGAAATAGCCCCCGAACGGCCCCGTGGGTGGAACCAACACCTCCCACGGGACCAATGTAACTCGTAGGAACTGACCCCAGAGCCGCAGGACTCCCGTTTTAAGAATTCGACGATAATTTGCATGTTTTTAGACTTACGCTTAAAAGCATGGCGTTAGAGGGTGAAAACTCGAAACAACCCTCTAACGGCCCCGTGGGGGGCACCAACACCTCCCACGGGTCCAATGTAACTCGTAGGAACTGACCCCGCAGCCGCGAGACTCCCGGTTTGACAATACGGCTGTAATTTGGATATTTCTAGACTTAGGCTTAAAAACATGACGTTAGAGGGTGAGAACTCGAAACATCCCTCTAGCGGCCCCGTGGGTGGCACTAACACCTCCCACGGGACCAATGTAACCCGTAGGAACTGACCCCACAACAGCGGGTCTCCCGATTTGAGAATACGACGGTAATTTTCATATTTCTAGACTTAGGCTAAAAAACTGGCGTTAGAGGGTGAAAACTCGAAACAGTCCTCTAACGGCCCCATGGGTGGCACCAACACCTCCCACGGGACCAATGAAACTCGTAGGAACTGACTCCACAGCCGCGGGACTCCCGGTTTGAGAATACGATGGGAATTTGCATATTTCTAGACTTAGGCTTAAAAACATGACGTTATAGGGTGAGAACTCGAAACAGCCCTCTAACGGCCCCGTGGGTGGCACCAACACCTCCCACGGGACCAATGTAACTCGTAGGAACTGACGCCACAGCCGCGGGTCTCCCGGTTTGAGAATACGACGGTAATTTACATATTTCTAAACTTAGGCTTAAAAACATGACGTTAGACGGTGAGAACTCGAAACAGCCTTCTAACGGCACCGTGGGTGGCACCAACACCTCCCACGGGACCAACGTAACTCGTTGGAACTGACCCCACAGCCGCGGGTCTCCCGGCCTGAGAATATGACGGTAATTTTCATATTTTTAGACTTAGGCTTAAAAACATGGCGTTAGAGGGTGAAAACTCGAAACAACCCCCGAACGGCCCCGTGGGTGGAACCAACTCCTCCCACGGGACCAATGTAACTTGTAGGAACTGACCCCAGAGCCGCGGGACTCCCGATTTGAGAATTCGACTATAATTTGAATATTTCTAGACTTAGGCTTAAAAACATGGCGTTAGAGGGGGAAAACTCGAAACAGCCCTCTAACGGCCCCGTGGGTGGCACCAACACCTCCCACGGGACCAATGTAACTCGTAGGAACTGACCCCACAACCGCGGTACTCCCGGTTTGAGAATACGATGATAATTTGCATATTTGTAGACTTAGGCTTAAAAATATGGCGTTAGAGGGTGAGAACAAGAAACAGACCCCGAACGTCCCCGTGGGTGGCACCAACACCTCCCGTGGGACCAATGTAACTCGTAGGAACTGACCCCGCTGCCGCGGGACTCCTGGTTTGAGAATACGACGATAATTTACATATTTCTAGACTTAAGCAAAATATGGCGTTTGAGGGTGAGAACTCGAAACAGCCCCGAACGGCCCCGTGGGTGGAACCAACACCTCCCACGGGACCAATGTAACTCGTAGGAACTGACCCCACAGCCGCGGGACTCCCGATTTGAGAATACGATGATAATGTGCATATTTTTAGACTTAGGCTTAAAAACATGGCGTTAGAGGGTGAGAACTCGAAACAGCCCTCGGCCGGCACCGTGGGTGGCACCAACACCTCCCACGGGACCAATGTAACTTGTAGGAACTGACCCCACAACCACGAGTCTCCCGGTTTGAGAATACGACGGTAATTTGCATATTTCTAGACTTAGGCTTAAGAACATGGCGTTTGAGGGTGAAAACTCGAAACAACCCTCTAACGGCCCCATGGGTGGCACCAACACCTCCCACGGGACCAATGTAACTCGTAGGAACTGACTCCACAACCGCGGGACTCCCGGTTTGAGAATACGACGATAATTTGCATATTTCTAGACTTAGGCTTAAAAACATGACGTTAGAGGGTGAGAACTCGAAACAACCCTCTAACGGCACCGTGGGTGGCACCAACACCTCCCACGGGACCAATGTAACTCGTAGTAACTGACCCCACAGCCACGTGACTCCCGGTTTGAGAATACGCCGATAATTTGCATATTTCTAGACTTAAGCAAAACATGGCGTTTGAGGGTGAGAACTCTAAACAACCCCCGAACGGCCCCGTGGGTGGAACCAACACCTCCCACGGGACCAATGTAACTTGTAGGAACTGACCCCAGAGCCGCGGGACTCCCAGTTTGAGAATTCGATGATAATTTGCATATTTCTAGACTTAGGCTTAAAAACCAGGCGTTAGAGGGTGAAAACTTGAAACAACCCTCTAACGGCCCCGTGGGTGGCACCAACACCTACCACGGGACGAATGTAACTCATAGGAACTGACCCCGCAGTCGCGGGACTCCCGATTTGAGAATACGACGATAATTTGCATATTTGTGGACTTAGGCTTAAAAATATGGCGTTAGAGGGTGAGAACAAGAAACAGCCCCCGAACGTCCCCGTGGGTGGAACCAACACCTCCCACGAGACCAATGTAACTCGTAGGAACTGACCCCGCAGCCGCGGGACTCCCGGTTTGAGAATACGACGGTAATTTGCATATTTCTAGACTTAATCAAAACATGGCGTTTGAGTGTGAAAACTCGAATTAGCCCCCGAATGGCCCCGTGGGTGGCACCAACACCTCCCACGGGACCAATGTAACTCGTAGGAACTGACCCCGCAGCCGCGGGACTCCCGATTTGATCATAGGACGGTAATTTGCATATTTCTAGACTTAATCAAAACATGGCGTTTGAGTGTGAAAACTCGAATTAGCCCCGGAACGGCCCCGTGGGTGGCACATACACCTCCCGCGGGACCAATGTAACTCGCCGGAACTGACCCCGCAGCCGCGGGAATCCCGGTTTGAGAATACGATGACTATTTGCATATTTTGAGACTTAGGCTTAAAACATGGCGTTACAGGGTGAGAACTCGAAACAACCCTCGAACGGCACCGTGGGTGGCACCAACACCTCCCACGGGACCAATGTAACTTGTAGGAACTGACCCCACAGCCGCGAGTCTCCCGGTTTGAGAATACGACGGTAATTTGCATATTTATAGACTTATGCATAAAAACATGGCGTTTGAGGGTGAAAACTCGAAACAGCCCCCGAACGGCCCCGTGGGTCGAACCAACACCTCCCCCGGGACCAATGTAACTCGTAGGAACTGACCCCAGAGCCGCGGGACTCCCGGTTTGAGAATTAGATGATCATTTGCATATTTCTAGACTTACGCTTAAAAGCACGGCGTTAGATGATGAAAACTCGAAACAGCCCTCTAACGGCCCCGTGGGTGGCACCAACACCTCCCACGGGTCCAATGTCACTCGTAGGAACTGACCACACAGTCGCGGAACTCCCGGTTTGAGAATACGACGGTAATTTGCAAATTTTTAGACTTAGGCTTAAAAACATGACGTTAGAGGGTGAGAACTCGAAACAGCCCTCTAACGACCCCGTGGGTGGCACTAACACCTCCCACGGGACCAATGTAACTCGTAGGAACTGACCCCACAATAGCGGGTCTCCCGGTTTGAGAATACGACGAAAATTTGCATATTTCTAGACTTAGGCTTAGAAACATGGCTTTAGAGGGTGAAAACTCGAAACATCCCTCTAACGGCCCCGTGGGTGGCACCAACACCTCCCACGGGACCAATGTAACTCGTAGAAACTAACTTCACAGCCGCGGGACTCCCGGTTTGAGAATACGACGGTAATTTGCATATTTCTAGGCTTAGGCTTAAAAACATGACGTTAGAGGGTGAGAACTCGAAACAACCCTCTAACGGCCCCATGGGTGGCACCAACACCTCCCACGGGACCAATGTAATTCGTTGGAACTGACCCTGCAGACGCGGGACTCTCGGTTTGAGAATACGACGATAATTTACATATTTGTAGACTTAGGCTTAAAAATATGGCGTTAGAGGGTGAGAACTAGAAACAGCGCCCGAGCGTCCCTGTGGGTGGCACCAACACCTCCCACGGGACCAATGTAACTCGTAGAAACTGAACCCGCAGCCGCGGGACTCCCGGTTTGAGAATACGCCGATAATTTGCATATTTCTAGACTTAAGCAAAATATGGCGTTTGAGGGTGAGAACTCGAAACAGCCCCGAACGGCCCCGTGGGTGGAACCAACACCTCCCACGGGACCAATGTAACTCGTAGGAACTGACCCCATAGCCGTGGGTCTCCCGGTTTGAGAATACGACGGTAATTTGCATATTTCTAGACTTAGGCTTAAAAACATGACGTTAGATGGTGAGAACTCAAAACAACCCTCTAACGGCCCCGAGGGTGGCACCAACACCTCCCACGGGACCAATGTAACTCGTAGGAACTGACCCCAGAGCCGCGGGACTCCCGGTTTGAGAATTCGATGATAATTTGCATATTTATAGACTTGGGCTTAAAAACATGGCGTTAGAGGGTGAAAACTCGAAACAGCCCTCTAACGGCCCCGTGGGTGGCACCAACACCTCCCACGGGACCAATGTAACTCGTAGGAACAGACTCCACAGCCACGGGACTCCCGATTTGAGAATACGACGGTAATTTGCATATTTCAAGACTTAGGCTTAAAAACATGACGTTAGAGGGTGAGAACTCGAAACAACCCTCTAACGGCCCCGTGGGTGGCACCAACACCTCCCACGGGACCAATGTAACTCGTAGGAACTGACTCCACAGCCGCGGGACTCCCGGTTTGAGAATACGACGGTAATTTGCATATTTCAAGACTTAGGCTTAAAAACATGACATTAGATGGTAAGAACTCGAAACAGCCCTCTAACGGCCCCGTGGGTGGCACCAACACCTCCCATGGGACCAATGTAACTCGTAGGAACTGACCCCGTAGCCGCGGGATTCCCGGTTTGAGAATACGACGATAATTTGCATATTTCTAGACTTAGGCTTAAAAACATGACGTTAGAGGGTGAGAACTCGAAACAACCCTCTAACGACACCGTAGGTGGCACCAACACCTCCCACGGGACCAACATAACTCGTAGAAAGTGACCCCACAGCCGCGGGTCTCCCGGCTTGAGAATACGACGGTAATTTGCATATTTCTAGACTTAGGGTTAAAAACATGGCGTTAGAGGGTGAAAACTCGAAACAGCCCACGAACGGCCCCGTGGGTGGAACCAACACCTCCCACGGGACCAATGTAACTTGTAGGAACTGACCAAAGAGCCGCGGGACTCCCAGTTTGAGAATTCGACGATAATTTGCATATTTCTAGACTTAGGCTTAAAAACATGGCGTTAGGGGGTGAAAACTCGAAACAGCCCTCTAACGGCCCCGTGGGTGGCACCAACACCTACCACGGGACCAATGTAACTCGTAGGAACTGACCCTGCAGCCGCGGGACTCCCGATTTGAGAATACGACGATAATTTGCATATTTGTAGACTTAGGATTAAAAATATGGCGTTAGAGGGTGAGAACAAGAAACAGTCCCCGAACGTCCCCGTGGGTGGTTCCAACACCTCCCACGGGACCAATGTAACTCGTAGGAACTGACCCTGCAGCCGCGGGGACTCCCGGTTTGAGAATACGATGGTAATTTGCATATTTCTAGACTTAAGCAAAACATGACGTTTGAGTGTGAAAACTCGAAATAGCCCCCGAACGGCTCCGTGGGTGGCACCAACACCTCCCGCGGGACCAATGTAACTCGTCGGAACTGACCCCGCCGCCACGGGACTCCCGATTTGAGAATACGATGATAATTTGCATATTTTTAGACTTAGGATTAAAAACATGGCGTTAGAGGGTGAGAACTCGAAACAACCCTCGAACGGCACCGTGGGTGGCACCAACACCTCCCACGGGACCAATGTAACTCGTAGGAACTGACCCCACAGCCGCGAGTCTCCCGGTTTGAGAATACGATGATAATTTGCATATTTCTAGACTTATGCTTAAAAACACGGCGTTTGAGGGTGAAAACTCGAAACAACCCTCTAACGGCCCCGTGGGTGGTACCAACACCTCCCACGGGACCAATGTATCTCGTAGGAACTGACTCCAGACCCTAGGGACTCCCGGTTTGAGAATACGACGGTAATTTGCATATTTCTAGACTTAGGCTTAAAAACATGACGTTAGAGGGTGAGAACTCACAACAACCCTCTAACGGCCCCGTGGGTGGCACCAACACCTCCCACGGGATCAATGTAACCCGTAGAAACTAACCCCGCAGCCGCGGGACTCCCGGTTTGAGAATACGACGATAATTTGTATATTTTTAGACTTAGGCTTAAAAACATGGCGTTAGAGGGTGAGAACTCGAAACAACCCTCTAACTGCCCCGTGGGTGGCACCAACATCTCCCACGGGACCAACGTAACTCGCAGGAACTGACTCCACAGCCACGGGACTCCCGGTTTGAGAATACGACGGTAATTTGCATATTTCAGGACTTAGGGTTAAAAACATGACGTTAGAGGGTGAGAACTCGAAACAGCCCTCTAACGGCCCCGTGGGTGGCACCAACACCTCCCATGGGACCAATGTAACTCGTAGGAACTGACCCCACAGCCGCGAGACTCCCGGTTTGAGAATACGACGATAATTTTCATATTTCTAGACTTAGGCTTAAAAACATGATGTTAGAGGGTGAAAACTCGAAACAGCCCTCTAACGGCACCGTGGGTGGCACCAACACCTCCCACGGGACTAACATAACTCGTAGGAACTGACCCCACAGCCGCGGGTCTCCCGGCTTGAGAATACGATGGTAATTTGCATATTTCTAGACTTAGGCTTAAAAACATGGCGTTAGAGGGTGAAAACTCGAAACAACCCTCGAACGGCCCCGTGGGTGGAACCAACACCTCCCACGGGACCAATGTAACTTGTAGGAACTGACCCCAGAGCCGCGGGACTCCCGATTTGAGAATTCGGCGATAATTTGCATATTTCTCGACTTAGGGTTAAAAACATGGTGTTAGAGGGTGAAAACTCGAAACAACCCTCTAACGGCCCCGTGGGTGGCACCAACACCTACCACGGGACCAATGTAACTCGAAGGAACTGACCCCGCAACCGCGGGACTCCCGGTTTGAGAATACGACGATAATTTGCATATTTGTAGACTTAGGCTTAAAAATATGGCGTTAGAGGGTGAGAACTCGAAACAGCCCCCGAACGTCCCCGTGGGTGGCACCAACACCTCCCGCGGGACCAATGTAACTCGAAGGAACTCACCCCGCAGCCGCGGGACTTCCGGTTTGAGAATACGACGGTAATTTTCATATTTCTAGACTTAGGCTTAAAAACATGGCATTAGAGGGTGAGAACTCGAAACAGCCCTCTAACGGCCCCGTGGGTG
This sequence comes from Sambucus nigra, assembly GCA_949130495.1. Classification (NCBI taxonomy): domain Eukaryota; kingdom Viridiplantae; phylum Streptophyta; class Magnoliopsida; order Dipsacales; family Adoxaceae; genus Sambucus; species Sambucus nigra. The sequence goes on along the minus strand of OX422218.1, from coordinate 444,486,203 downwards.
GCACCAACACCTCCCACGGGACCAATGTAACTCGTAGGAACTGACCCCGCATCCGCGGGACTCCCGGTTTGAGACTACGACGATAATTTGTATATTTTTAGACTTAGGCTTAAAAACATGGCGTTAGAGGGTGAGAACTCGAAACAGCCCTCTAACGGCACCGTGGGTGGCACCAACACCTCCCACGGGACCAACGTAACTCGTAGGAGCTGACCCCCGAGCCGGGGGACTCCCAGTTTGAGAATTCGACGATAATTTGCATATTTCTATACTTAGGCTTAAAAACATGGCGTTAGAGGGTGAAAACTCGAAACAGCCCTCGAACGGCCCCGTGGGTGGCACCAACACCTACCACGGGACCAATGTAACTCGTAGGAACTGACCCCGCAGCCGCGGGACTCCCGATTTGAGAATTCGATGATAATTTGCATATTTGTAGACTTAGGATTAAAAATATGGCGTTAGAGGGTGAGAACTCGAAACAACCCTCTAACTATCCCGTGGGTGGCACCAACACCTACCACGGGACCAATGTAACTCGTAGGAACGGATCCCGCAACCGCGGGACTCCCGATTTGAGAATACGATGATAATTTGCATATTTGTAGACTTAGGATTAAAAATATGGCGTTAGAGGGTGAGAACAAGAAATAGCCCCCGAACGTCCCCGTGGGTGGCTCCAACACCTCCCACGGAACCAATGTAACTCGTATGAACTGACCCCGCAGCCGCGGGACTCCCGGTTTGAGAATACGATGGTAATTTGCATATTTCTAAACTTAAGCAAAACATGACGTTTGCGTATGAAAACTCGAAATAGCCCCCGAACGGCCCCGTGGGTGGCACCAACACCTCCCGCGGGACCAATGTAACTCGTCGGAACTGACCCCGCAGCCGCGGGACTCCCGGTTTGAGAATACTACGATAATTTGCATAGTTTTAGACTTAGGCTTAAAAACATGGCGTTAGAGGGTGAGAACTCGAAACAGCCCTCGAACGGCACCGTGGGTGGCACCAACACCTCCCACGGGACCAATGTAACTCGTAGGAACTGACCCCACAGTCGCGAGTCTCCCGATTTGAGAATACGACGGTAATTTGCATATTTCTAGACTTATGCTTAAAAACATGGCGTTTGAGGGTGAAAACTCGAAACAGCCCTCTAACGGCCCCGTGGGTGGCACCAACACCTCCCACGGGACCGTTGTAACTCGTAGGAACTGGCTCCACAGCCGCGGGACTCCCGGTTTGTGAATACGACGATAATTTGCATATTTCTAGACTTAGGCTTAAAAACATGACGTTAGAGGGTGAGAACTCGAAAGAGCCCTCTAACGGCCCCGTGGGTGGCACCAACACCTCCCACGGGACCAATGTAACTCGTAGAAACTGACCCCGCAGCCGCGGGACTCCCGGTTTGAGAATACGACGATAATTTGTATATTTTTAAACTTAGGCTTAAAAACATGGCGTTAGAGGGTGAGAAATCGAAACAACCCTCTAACGGCCCCGTGGGTGGCACCAACACCTCCCACGGGACCAACGTAACTCGCAGGAACTGACTCCACAGCCCTGGGACTCCCGGTTTGAGAATACGACGATAATTTGCATATTTCTTGACTTAGGCTTAAAAACATGACGTTAGAGGGTGAAAACTCGAAACAGCCCTCTAACGTCCCCGTGGGTGGCACCAACACCTCCCATGGGACCAATGTAACTCGTAGGAACTGACCCCGCAGCCGCGGGACTCCCGGTTTGAGAATACGACGGTAATTTACATATTTTTAGACTTAGGCTTAAAAACATGACGTTAGAGGGTGAGAACTCGAAACAGCCCTCTAACGGCCCCGTGGGTGGCACTAACACCTCCCACGGGACAAATGTAACTCGTAGGAACTGACCCCAGAACGACGGGTCTCCCGGTTTGAGAATACGACGATAATTTGCATATTTGTAGACTTAGGCTTAAAAATATGGCGTTAGAGGGTGAGAACAAGAAACAGCCCCCGAACGTCCTCGTGGGTGGCACCAACACCTCCCACGGGACCAATGTAACTCGTCAGAACTGACCCCGCAGTCGCGGGACTCTCGGTTCGAGAATACAACGGTAATTTGCATATTTCTAGACTTAAGCAAAACATGGTGTGAGAGGGTGAGAACAAGAAACAGCCCCCGAACGGCCCCGTGGGTGGCACCAACACCTCCCACGGGACCAATGTAACTCGTTGGAACTGACCCCGCAGTCGCGGGACTCCCGGTTTGAGAATACGACGATAATTTGCATATTTTTAGACTTAGGCTTAAAAACATGGCGTTAGAGGGTGAGAACTCGAAACAGCCCTCGAACGGCACCGTGGGTGGCACCAACACCTCCCACGGGACCAATGTAACTTGTAGGAACTGACCCCACAACCGCGAGTCTCCCGATTTGAGAATACGACGGTAATTTGCATATTTCTAGACTTATGCTTAAAAACATGGTGTTTGAGGGTGAAAACTCGAAATAGCGCCCGAACGGCCCTGTGGGTGGCACCAACACCTCCCACGGGACCAATGTAACTCGTAGGAACTGACCCCAGAGCCGCGGGACTCCCGATTTGAGAATTCGACGATAATTTGCATATTTCTAGACTTACACTTAAAAGCATGGCGTTAGAGGGTGAAAACTCGAAACAACCCTTTAACGGCCCCGTGGGTTGCACCAACACCTCCCACGGGTCCAATGTAACTCGTAGGAACTGACCCCGCAGCCGCGGGACTCCCGGTTTGAGAATATGACGGTAATTTACATATTTTTAGACTTAGGCTTAAAAACATGACGTTAGAGGGTGAGAACTCGAAACAGCCCTCTAACGGCCCCGTGGGTGGCACTAACACCTCCCACGGGACCAATGTTACTCGTAGGAACTGACCCCACAGCAGCGGTTCTCCCGGTTTGATAATACGACGGTAATTTGCATATTTCTAGACTTAGGCTAAAAAACATGGCGTTAGAGGGTGAAAACTCGAAACAGCCCTCTAACGGCCCCATGGGTGGCACCAACACCTCCCACAGGACCAATGTAACCCGTAGAAACTAACCCCGCAGCCGCGGGACTCCCGGTTTGAGAACACGACGATAATTTGTATATTTTTAGACTTAGGCTTAAAAACATGACGTTAGTGGGTGAGAACTCGAAACAACCCTCGAACGGCACCGTGGGTGGCACCAACACCTCCCACGGGACCAATGTAACTTGTAGGAACTGACTCCACAGCCGCGAGTCTCCCGGTTTGAGAATACGACGATAATTTGCATATTTCTAGACTTATGCTTAAAAACACGGCGTTCGAGGGTGAAAACTCAAAACAGCCCTCTAACGGCCCCGTGGGTGGCACCAACACCTCCCACGGGACCAATGTATCTCGTAGGAACTGACTCCAGACCCTAGGGACTCCCAGTTTGAGAATACGACGGTAATTTGCATATTTCTAGACTTAGGCTTAAAAACATGACGTTAGAGGGTGAGAACTCAAAACAACCCTCTAACGGCCCCGTGGGTGGCACCAACACCTCCCACGGGATCAATGTAACCCGTAGAAACTAACCCCGCAGCCGCGGGACTTCCGGTTTGTGAATACGACGATAATTTGTATATTTTTAGACTTAGGCTTAAAAACATGGCGTTAGAGGGTGAGAACTCGAAACAACCCTCTAACTGCCCCGTGGGTGGCACCAATACCTCCCACGGGACCAACGTAATTCGCAGGAACTGACTCCACAGCCACGGGACTCCCGGTTTGAGAATACGACGGTAATTTGCATATTTCAAGACTTAGGGTTAAAAACATGACGTTAGAGGGTGAGAACTCGAAACAGCCCTCTAACGGCCCCGTGGGTGGCACCAACACCTCCCATGGGACCAATGTAACTCGTAGGAACTGACCCCGCAGCCGCGAGACTCCTGGTTTGAGAATACGACGATAATTTTCATATTTCTAGACTTAGGCTTAAAAACATGATGTTAGAGGGTGAGAACTCGAAACAGCCCTCTAACGGCACCGTGGGTGGCACCAACACCTCCCACGGGACTAACATAACTCGTAGGAACTGACCCCATAGCCGCGGGTCTCCCGGCTTGAGAATACGACGGTAATTTGCATATTTCTAGACTTAGGCTTAAAAACATGGCGATAGAGGGTGAAAACTCGAAACAACCCTCGAACGGCCCCGTGGGTGGAACCAACACCTCCCACGGGACCAATGTAACTTGTAGGAACTGACTCCAGAGCCGCGGGACTCCCGATTTGAGAATTCGGCGATAATTTGCATATTTCTCGACTTAGGGTTAAAAACATGGTGTTAGAGGGTGAAAACTCGAAACAACCCTCTAACGGCCCCGTGGGTGGCACCAACACCTACCACGGGACCAATGTAACAAGAAGGAACTGACCCCGCAACCGCGGGATTCCCGGTTTGAGAATACGACGATAATTTGCATATTTGTAGACTTAGGCTTAAAAATATGGCGTTAGAGGGTGAGAACTCGAGACAGCCCCCGAACGTCCCCGTGGGTGGCACCAACACCTCCCGCGGGACCAATGTAACTCGAAAGAACTCACCCCGCAGCCGCGGGACTTCCGGTTTGAGAATACGGCGGTAATTTTCATATTTCTAGACTTAGGCTTAAAAACATGGCATTAGAGGGTGAGAACTCGAAACAGCCCTCTAACGGCCCCGTGGGTGGCACCAACACCTCCCACGGGACCAATGTAACTCGTAGGAACTGACCCCGCATCCGCGGGACTCCTGGTTTGAGAATACGACGACAATTTGTATATTTTTAGACTTAGGCTTAAAAACATGGCGTTAGAGGGTGAGAACTCGACACAGCCCTCTAACGGCACCGTGGGTGGCACCAACACCTCCCACGGGACCAACGTAACTCGTAGGAACTGACCCCCGAGCCGCGGGACTCCCAGTTAGAGAATTCGACGATAATTTGCATATTTCTACACTTAGGCTTAAAAACATGGCGTTAGAGGGTGAAAACTCGAAACAGCCTTCGAACGGCCCCGTGGGTGGCACCAACACCTACCACGGGACCAATGTAACTCGTAGGAACTGACCCCGCAGCCGTGGGACTCCCGATTTGAGAATTCGATGATAATTTGCATATTTGTAGACTTAGGATTAAAAATATGGCGTTAGAGGGTGAGAACTCGAAACAACCCTCTAACTACCCCGTGGGTGGCACCAACACCTACCACGGGACCAATGTAACTCGTAGGAACTGACCCCGCAGCCGCGGGACTCCCGATTTGAGAATACGATGATAATTTTCATATTTGTAGACTTAGGATTAAAAATATGGCGTTAGAGGGTGAGAACTCGAAACAACCCTCTAACTACCCCGTGGGTGGCACCAACACCTACCACGGGACCAATGTAACTCGTAGGAACTGACCCCGCAGCCGCGGGACTCCCGATTTGAGAATACGATGATAATTTGCATATTTGTAGACTTAGGATTAAAAATATGGCGTTAGAGGGTGAGAACAAGAAACAGCCCCCGAATGTCCCCGTGGGTGGCTCCAACACCTCCCACGGAACCAATGTAACTCGTAGGAACTGACCCCGCAGCCGCGGGACTCCCGGTTTGAGAATACGATGGTAATTTGCATATTTCTAGACTTAAGCAAAACATGACGTTTGCGTGTGAAAACTCGAAATAGCCCCCGAACGGCCCCGTGGGTGGCACCAACACCTCCCGCGGGACCAATGTAACTCGTCGGAACTGACCCCGCAGCCGCGGGACTCCCGGTTTGAGAATACGACGATAATTTGCATATTTTTAGACTTAGGCTTAAAAACATGGCGTTAGAGGGTGAGAACTCGAAACAGCCCTCAAACGGCACCGTGGGTGGCACCAACACCTCCCACGGGACCAATGTCACTCGTAGGAACTGACCCCACAGTCGCGAGTCTCCTGATTTGAGAATACGACGGTAATTTGCATATTTCTAGACTTATGCTTAAAAACATGGCGTTTGAGGGTGAAAACTCGAAACAGCCCTCTAACGGCCCCGTGGGTGGCACCAACACCTCCCACGGGACCGATGTAACTCGTAGGAACTGGCTCCATAGCCGCGGGACTCCCGGTTTGAGAATACGATGATAATTTGCATATTTCTAGACTTAGGCTTAAAAACATGACGTTAGAGGGTGAGAACTCGAAAGAGCCCTCTAACGGCCCCCTGGGTGGCACCAACACCTCCCACGGGACCAATGTAACTCGTAGAAACTGACCCCGCAGCCGCGGGACTCCCGGTTTGAGAATACGACGATAATTTGTATATTTTTAAACTTAGGCTTAAAAACATGGCGTTAGAGGGTGAGAACTCGAAACAACCCTCTAACGGCCCTGTGGGTGGCACCAACACCTCCCACGGGACCAACGTAACTCGCAGGAACTGACTCCACAGCCACGGGACTCCCGGTTTGAGAATACAACGATAATTTGCATATTTCAAGACTTAGGCTTAAGAACATGACGTTAGAGGGTGAAAACTCGAAACAGCCCTCTAACGGCCCCGTGGGTGGCACCAACACCTCCCATGGGACCAATGTAACTCGTAGGAACTGACCCCGCAGCCGCGGGACTCCCGGTTTGAGAATACGACGATAATTTTCATATTTCTGGACTTAGGCTTAAAAACATGACGTTAGAGGGTGAGAACTCGAAACATCCCTCTAACGGCACCGTGGGTGGCACCAACACCTCCCACGGGACTAACATAACTCGTAGGAACTGACCCCACAGCCGCGGGTCTCCCGGCTTGAGAATACGACGATAATTTGCATATTTCTAGACTTAGGCTTAAAAACATGTCGTTAGAGGATGAAAACTCGAAACAGCCCCCGAACGGCCCCGTGGGTGGAACCAACACCTCCCACGGGACCAATGTAACTTGTAGGAATTGACCCCAGAGCCGCGGGACTCCCGGTTTGAGAATTCGACGATAATTTGCATATTTCTAGACTTACGCTTAAAAGCATAGCGTTAGAGGGTGAAAACTCGAAACAACCCTTTAACGGCCCCGTGGGTTGCACCAACACTTCCCACGGGTCCAATGTAACTCGTAGGAACTGACCCCGCAGCCGCGGGACTCCCGGTTTGAGAATACGACGGTAATTTACATATTTTTAGACTTAGGCTTAAAAACATGACGTTAGAGGGTGAGAACTCGAAACAGCCCTCTAACGGCCCCGTGGGTGGCCCTAACACCTCCCACGGGACAAATGTAACTCGTAGGAACTGACCCCACAACAGCGGGTCTCCCGATTTGAGAATACGACGATAATTTGCATATTTGTAGACTTAGGCTTAAAAATATGGCGTTAGAGGGTGAGAACAAGAAACAGCCCCCGAACGTCCTCGTGGGTGGCACCAACACCTCCCACGGGACCAATGTAACTCGTCAGAACTGACCCCGCAGTCGCGGGACTCTCGGTTCGAGAATACAACGGTAATTTGCATATTTCTAGACTTAAGCAAAACATGGTGTGAGAGGGTGAGAACAAAAAACAGCCCCCGAACGGCCCCGTGGGTGGCACCAACACCTCCCACGGGACTAATGTAACTTGTAGGAACTGACCCCACAGCCGCGAGTCTCCCGGTTTGAGAATACGACGGTAATTTGCATATTTCTAGACTTATGCTTAGAAACATGGTGTTTGTGGGTGAAAACTCGAAATAGCTCCCGAACGGCCCTGTGGGTGGCACCAACACCTCCCACGGGACCAATGTAACTCGTAGGAACTGACCCCAGAGCCGCGGGACTCCCGGTTTGAGAATTCGACGATAATTTGCATATTTCTAGACTTACACTTAAAAGCATGGCGTTAGAGGGTGAAAACTCGAAACAACCCTTTAACGGCTCCGTGGGTTGCACCAACACCTCCCACGGGTCCAATGTAACTCGTAGGAACTATACCCGCAGCCGCGGGACTCCCGGTTTGAGAATACGACGGTAATTTACATATTTTTAGACTTAGGCTTAAAAACATGACGTTAGAGAGTGAGAACTCGAAACAGCCCTCTAACGGCCCCGTGGGTGGCACTAACACCTCCCACGGGACCAATGTAACTCGTAGGAACTGACCCCACAACAGCGGGTCTCCCGGTTTGAGAATACGACGGTAATTTGTATATTTCTAGACTTAGGCTAAAAAACATGGCGTTAGAGGGTGAAAACTCGAAACAACCCTCTAACGGCCCCATGGGTGGCACCAACACCTCCCACGGGACCAATGTAACTCGTAGGAACTGACTCCACAGCCGCGGGACTCCCGATTTGAGAATACGATGGTAATTTGCATATTTCTAGACTTAGGCTTAAAAACATGACGTTATAGGGTGAGAACTCGAAACTGCCCTCTAACGGCCCCGTGGGTGGCACCAACACCTCCCACGGGACCAATGTAACTCGTAGGAACTGACACCACAGCCGCGGGTCTCCCGGTTCGAGAATACGATGGTAATTTACATATTTCTAAACTTAGGCTTAAAAATATGACGTTAGAGGGTGAGAACTCGAAACAGCCTTCTAACGGCACCGTGGGTGGCACCAACACCTCCCACGGGACCAGCGTAACTCGTTGGAACTGACCCCACAGTCGCGGGTCTCCCGGCTTGAGAATACGACGGTAATTTTCATATTTCTAGACTTAGGCTTAAAAACATGGCGTTAGAGGGTGAAAACTCGAAATAGCCCCCGAACGGCCCTGTGGGTGGAACCAACACCTCCCACGGGACCAATGTAACTTGTAGGAACTGACCCCAGAGCCGCGGGACTCCCGGTTTGAGAATTCGATGATAATTTTCATATTTCTAAACTTTGGCTTAAAAACATGGCGTTAGAGGGGGAAAACTCGAAACAGCCCTCTAACGGCCCCGTGGGTGGCACCAACACCTCCCACGGGACCAATGTAACTCGTAGGAACTGACCCCGCAGCCGCGGTACTCCCGGTTTGAGAATACGACGATAATTAGCATATTTGTAGACTTGGGCTTAAAAATATGGCGTTAGAGGGTGAGAACAAGAAACAGCCTCCGAACGTCCCCGTGGGTGGCACCAACACCTCCCACGGGACCAATGTAACTCGTAGGAACTGACCCCGCAGTCGCGGGACTCCCGGTTTGAGAATACGACGGTAATTTGCATATTTCTTGACTTAAGTAAAACATGGCGTTTGAGGGTGAAAACTCGAAATATCCCCCGAACGGCCCCGTGGGTGGCACCAACACCTCTCACGGGACCAATGTAACTCGTTGGAACTGAACCCGCAGCCGCGGGACTCCCGATTTGAGAATACGATGATAATTTGCATATTTTTAGACTTAGGCTTAAAATCATGGCGTTAGAGGGTGAGAACTCGAAACAGCCCTCGGACGGCACCGTGGGAGGCACCAACACCTCCCACGGGACCAATGTAACTTGTAGGAACTGACCCCACAGCCACGAGTCTCCCGGTTTGAGAATACGACGGTAATTTGCATATTTCTAGACTTAGGCTTAAAAACATGGCGTTTGAGGGTGAAAATTCGAAACAACCCTCTAACGGCTCCATGGGTGGCACCAACACCTCCCACGGGACCAATGTAACTCGTAGGAACTGACTCCACAGCCGCGGGACTCCCGATTTGAGAATACGACGATAATTTTCATATTTCTAGACTTAGGCTTAAAAACATGACGTTAGAGGGTGAGAACTCGAAACAGCCCTCTAACGGCACCGGGGGTGGCACCAACACCTCCCACGGGACCAATGTAACTCGTAGGAACTGACCCCACAGCCGCGGGACTCCCGGTTTGAGAATACGAGGATAATTTGCATATTTCTAGACTTAAGCAAAACATGGCGTTTGAGGGTGAGAACTCTAAACAGCCCCCGAATGGCCCCGTGGGTGGAACCAACACCTCCCACGGGACCAATGTAACTTCTAGGAACTGACCCCAGAGCCGCGGGACTCCCAATTTGAGAATTCAACGGTAATTTGCATATTTCTAGACTTAGGCTAAAAAACTGGCGTTTGAGGGTGAAAACTCGAAACAGCCCTCTAACGGCCCCATGTGTGGCACCAACACCTCCCACGGGACCAATGTAACTCGTAGGAACTGACTCCACAGCCGCGGGACTCCCGGTTTGAGAATACGATGGCAATTTGCATATTTCCAGACTTAGGCTTAAAAACATGACGTTATAGGATGAGAACTCGAAACATCCCTCTAACGGCCCCGTGGGTGGCACCAACACCTCCCACGGGACCAATGTAACTCGTAGGAACTGACACCACAGCCGCGGGTCTCCCGGTTTGAGAATACGATGGAAATTTGCATATTTCTAGACTTAGGCTTAAAAACATGGCGTTAGAGGGTGAGAACTCGAAACAGCCCCCGAACGGCCCCGTGGGTGGAACCAACACCTCCCACGGGACCAATGTAACTTGTAGGAACTGACCCCAGAGCCGCGGGACTCCCGGTTTGAGAATTCGACGATAATTTGCATAATTCTAGACTTAGGCTTAAAAACATGGCGTTAGAGGGGGAAAACTCGAAACAGCCCTCTAACGGCCCCGTGGGTGGCACCAACACCTACCACGGGACCAATGTAACTCGTAGGAACTGACCCCGCAACCGCGGTACTCCCGGTTTGAGAATATGATGATAATTTGCATATTTGTAGACTTAGGCTTAAAAATATGGCGTTAGAGGGTGAGAACAAGAAACAGCCCCCGAACGTCCCCGTGGGTGGCACCAACACCTCCCGCGGGACCAATGTTACTCGTAGGAACTGACCCCGCAGTCGCGGGACTCCCGGTTTGAGAATACGACGGTAATTTTCATATTTCTAGACTTAAGTAAAACATGGCGTTTGAGGGTGAAAACTCGAAATATCCCCCGAACGGCCCCTTGGGTGGCACGAACACCTCTCACGGGACCAATGTAACTCGTTGGAACTGACCCCGCAGCCGCGGGACTCCCGATTTAAGAATACGAGGATAATTTGCATATTTTCAGACTTAGGCTTAAAAACATGGCGTTAGAGGGTGAGAACTCGAAACAGCCCTCGGACGGCACCGTGGGTGGCACCAACACCTCCCACGGGACCAATGTAACTTGTAGGAACTGACCCCACACCCACGAGTCTCCCGGTTTGAGAATACGAAGGTAATTTGCATATTTCTAGACTTAGGCTTAAGAACATGGCGTTTGAGGGTGAAAACTCGAAACAGCCTTCTAACGGCCCCATGGGTGGCACCAACACCTCCCACGGGACCAATGTAACTCGTAGGAGCTGACTCCACAGCCGCGGGACTCCCAGTTTGAGAATACGACGATAATTTGCATATTTCTAGACTTAGGCTTAAAAACATGACGTTAGAGGGTGAGAACTCGAAACAACCCTCTAACGGCACCGTGGGTGGCACCAACACCTCCCACGGGACCAATGTAACTCGTTGGAACTGACCCCACAGCCGCGGGACTCCCAGTTTGAGAATATGAAGATAATTTGCATATTTCTAGACTTAAGCTAAACATGGCGTTTGAGGGTGAGAACTCTTAACAGCCCCCGAACGGTCCCGTGGGTGGAACCAACACCTCCTACGGGACCAATGTATCTTGTAGGAACTGACCCCAGAGCCGCGGGACTCCCAGTTTGAGAATTCGACGATAATTTGCATATTTCTAGACTTAGGCTTAAAAACCTGGCGTTAGAGGGTGAAAACTTGAAACAACCCTCTAACGGCCCCGTGGGTGGCACCAACACCTACCACGGGACCAATGTAACTCGTAGGAACTGACCCCACAGCCGCGGGACTCCCGGTTTGAGAATACGACGATAATTTGCATATTTCTAGACTTAAGCAAAACATGGCGTTTGAGGGTGAGAACTCTTAACAGCCCCCGAAGGGCCCCGTGGGTGGAACCAACACCTCCCACGGGACCAATGTAACTTGTAGGAACTGACCCCAGAGCCGCGGGACTCCCAGTTTGAGAATTCGACGATAATTTTCATATTTCTAGACTTAGGCTTAAAAACCTGGCGTTAGAGGGTGAAAACTTGAAACAACCCTCTAACGGCCTCGTGGGTAGCACCAACACCTACCACGGGACCAATGTAACTCCTAGAAACTGACCCCGCAGCCGCGGGACTCCCGATTTGAGAATACGACGATAATTTGCATATTTATAGACTTAGGCTTAAAAATATGGCGTTAGAGGGTGAGAACAAGAAACAACCCCCGAACGTCCCCGTGGGTGGAACCAACACCTCCCACGGGACCAATGTAACTCGTAGGAACTGACCCCGCAGCCGCGGGACTCCCGGTTTGAGAATACGACGGTAATTTGCATATTTCTAGACTTAATCAGAACATGGCGTTTGAGTGTGAAAACTCGAATTAGCCCCCGAACGGCCCCGTGGGTGGCACCAACACCTCCCGCGGGACAAATGTAACTTGTAGGAACTGACCCCACAGCCACGAGTCTCCCGGTTTGAGAATACGAGGGTAATTTGCATATTTCTAGACTTAGGCTTAAAAACATGACGTTAGAGGGTGAGAACTCAAAACAACCCTCTAACGGCCCCGATGGTGGCACCAACACCTCCCACGGGACCAATGTAACTCATAGGAACTGACCCCAGAGCCGCGGGACTCCCGGTTTGAGAATTCGACGATAATTTGCATATTTCTAGACTTAGGCTTAAAAACATGGCGTTAGAGGGTGAAAACTCGAAACAGCCCTCTAACGGCCCCGTGGGTGGCACCAACACCTCCCACGGGACCAATGTAACTCGTAGGAACTGACTCCACAGCCGCGAGACTCCCGATTTGAGAATACGACGGTAATTTGCATATTTCAAGACTTAGGCTTAAAAACATGACGTTAGAGGGTGAGAACTCGAAACAGCCCTCTAACGACCCCGTGGGTGGCACCAACACCTCCCACGGGACCAATGTAACTCGTAGGAACTGACCCCGCAGCCGCGGGACTCCCTGTTTGAGAATACGACGATAATTTGCATATTTTTAGACTTAGGCTTAGAAACATGGCGTTAGAGGGTGAGAACTCGAAACAGGCCTCTAACGGCACAGTGGGTGGCACCAGCACCTCCCACGGGACCAACGTAACTCGTAGGAACTGACCCCACAGCCGCGGGTCTCCCGGCTTGAGAATACGACGGTAATTTGCATATTTCTAGACTTAGGCTTAAAAATATGGCGTTAGAGGATGAAAACTCGAAACAACCCCCGAACGGCCCCGTGGGTGGAACCAACACCTCCCACGGGACCAATGTAACTTGTAGGAACTGACCCCAGAGCCGCGGGACTCCCAGTTTGAGAATTCGACGATAATTTGCATATTTCTAGACTTAGGCTTAAAAACATGGCGTTCGAGGGTGAAAACTCGAAATAGCCCTCTAACGGCCCCGTGGGTGGCACCAACACCTCCCACGGGACCAATGTAACTCATAGGAACTGACCCCGCAGCCGCGGGACTCCCGATTTGAGAATACGACGATAATTTGCATATTTGTAGACTTAGGCTTAAAAATATGGCGTTATAGGGTGATAACAAGAAACCGCCCCCGAACGTCCCCGTGGGTGGCACCAACACCTCCCCCGGGACCAATGTAACCCGTAGGAACTGACCCCGCAGCCGCGGGACTCCCGGTTTGAGAATACGACGGTAATTTGCATATTTCTAGACTTAAGCAAAACATGGCGTTTGAGTGTGAAAACTCGAAATATCCCCCGAATGGCCCCGTGGGTGGCACCAACACCGCCCGCGGGACCAATGTAACTCGTCGGAACTGACCCCGCAACCGCGGGACTCCCAGTTTGAGAATACGACGATAATTTGCATATTTTTATACTTAGGCTTAAAAACATGGCGTTAGAGGGTGAGAACTCGAAACAGCCCTCGAACGGCACCGTGGCTGGCAACAACACCTCCCACGGGACCAATGTAACTCGTAGGAACTGACCCCAGAGCCGCGGGACTCCCGGTTTGAGAATTCGACGATAATTTGCATATTTCTAGACTTACGCTTAAAAGCACGGCGTTTGATGGTGAAAACTCGAAACAACCCTCTAACGGCTCCGTGGGTGGCACCAACACCTCCCACGGGTCCAATGTAACTCGTAGGAACTGACCCCGCAGCCGCGGGACTCCCGGTTTGAGAATACGACGGTAATTCGCATATTTTTAGACTTAGGCTTAAAAACATGACGTTAGAGGGTGAGAACTCGAAACAGCCCTCTAACGGCCCCGTGGGTGGCACTAACACCTCCCACGGGACCAATGTAACTCGTATTAACTGACCCCACAACAGCGGGTCTCCCGGTTTGAGAATACGACGGTAATTTGCATATTACCAGACTTAGGCTTAAAAACATGACGTTAGAGGGTGAGAACTCGAAACAGCCCTCTAACGGTCCCGTGGGTGGCACCAACACCTCCCACGGGACCAATGTAACTCGTAGGAACTGACCCCACAGCCGCAGGACTCCCGGTTTGAGAATACGACGATAATATGTATATTTTTAGACTTAGGGTTAAAAACATGGCATTAGAGGGTGAGAACTCTAAACATCCCTCTAACGGCACCGTGGGTGGGACCAACACCTCCCACGGGACCAACGTAACTCGTAGGAACTGACTCCACAGCCGCGGGACTCCCAGTTTGAGAATACGATGGTAATTTGCATATTTCAAGACTTAGGCTTAAAAACATGACATTAGTGGGTGAGAACTCGAAACAACCCTCTAACGGCCCCGTGGGTGGCACCAACACCTCCCACGGAATCAATGTAACTCGTAGGAACTGACCCCGCAGCCGCGGGACTCCCGGTTTGAGAATACGACGATAATTTGCATATTTCTAGACTTAGGCTTAAAAACATGACGTTAGAGGGTGAGAACTCGAAACAACCCTCTAACGGCACCGTGGGTGGCACCAACACCTCCCACGGGACCAATGTAACTTGTAGGAACTGACCCCACAGCCGAGAGTCTCCCGGTTTGAGAATACGACGATAATTTGCATATTTCTAGACTTATGCTTAAAAACATGGCGTTTGAGAGTGAAAACTCGAAACAGCCCCCGAACGGCCCCGTGGGTGGAACCAACACCTCCCACGGGACCAATGTAACTCGTAGGAACTGACCCCAGAGCCGCGGGACTCCCGGTTTGAGAATTCGACGATACTTTGCATATTTCTAGACTTACGCTTAAAAGCACGGCGTTAGATGGTGAAAACTCGAAACAACACTCTAACGGCCCCGTGGGTGGCACCAACACCTCCCACGGGTCCAATGTAACTCGTAGGAACTGACCCCGCAGCCGCGGGACTCCCGGTTTGAGAATACGACGGTAATTTGCATATGTTTAGACTTAGGCTTAAAACCATGACGTTAGAGGGTGAGAACTCGAAACAGCCCTCTAACGGCCCCGTGGGTGGCACTAACACCTCCCACGGGACCAATGTAACTTGTAGGAACTGACCCCACAACAGAGGGTCTCCCGGTTTGAGAATACGACGGTAATTTGCATATTTCTAGACTTAGGCTTAAAAACATGGCGTTAGAGGGTGAAAACTCGAAACAGCCCTCTAACGGCCCCGTGGGTGGCACCAACACCTCCCACGGGACCAATGTAACTCGTAGGAACTGACTCCACAGCCGCGGGACTCCTGGCTTGAGAATACGACGGTAATTTGCATATTACTCGACTTAGGATTAAAAACATGACGTTAGAGGGTGAGAACTCGAAACAGCCCTCTAACGGCCCCGTAGGTGGCACCAACACCTCCCATGGGACCAATGTAACTCGTAGGAACTGACCCCGCAGCCGCGGGACTCCCGGTTTGAGAATACGACGATAATTTGTATATTTTTAGACTTAGGGTTAAAAACATGGCGTTAGAGGGTGAGAACTCGAAACATCCCTCTAACGGCACCGTGGGTGGGACCAACACCTCCCACGGGACCAACGTAACTCGTAGGAACTGACCCCGCAGCCGCGGGACTCCCGGTTTGAGAATACGACGACAATTTCCACATTTCTAGGCTTAGGCTTAAAAACATGACGTTAGAGGGTGAGAACTCGAAACAGCCCTCTAACGGCACCGTGGGTGGCACCAACACCTCCCACCGGACCAACATAACTCGTAGGAACTGACACCACAGCCGCGGGTCTCCCGGCTTGAGAATACGACGATAATTTGCATATTTCTAGACTTAGGCTTAAAAACGTGGCGTTAGAGGGTGAAAACTCGAAACAACCCCCGAACAGCCCCGTGGGTGGAACCAACTCCTCCCATTGGACCAATGTAACTTGTAGGAACTGACCCAAGAGCCGCGGGACTCCCGGTTTGAGAATTCGACGATAATTTGCATATTTCTAGACTTAGGCTTAAAAGCACGGCGTTAGATGGTGAAAACTCGAAACAGCCCTCTAACGGCCCCGTGGGTGGCACCAACACCTACCACGGGACCAATGAACTCGTAGGAACTGACCCCGCAGCCGCGGTACTCCCGGTTTGAGAATACGATGATAATTTGCATATTTGTAGACTTAGGCTTAAAAATATGGCGTTAGAGGGTGAGAACAAGAAACAGCCCCCGAACGGCCCCGTGGGTGGCACCAACACCTCCCACGGGACCAATGTAACTCGTCGGAACGGACCGCGCAGCCGCGGGACTCTCGTTTCGAGAATACGACGGTAATTTGCATATTTCTAGACTTAAGCAAAACATGGTATTAGAGGGTGAGAACAACAAACAGCCCCCGAACGGCCCCGTGGGTGGCACCAACACCTCCCACGGGACCAATGTAACTCGTTGGAACTGACCCCACAGTCGCGGGACTCCCGGTTTGAGTATACGACGATAATTTGCATATTTTTAGACTTAGCCTTAAAAACATGGCGTTAGAGGGTGAGAACTCGAAACAGCCGTCGAACGGCACCGTGGGTGGCACCAACACCTCCCACGGGCCCAATGTAACTTGTAGGAACTGACCCCACAGCCGCGAGTCTCCCGGTTTGCGAATACGACGGCAATTTGCATATTTCTAGACTTATGCTTAAAAAAATGGCGTTTGAGGGTGAAAACTCGAAATAGCCCCCGAACGGCCCCGTGGGTGGAACCAACACCTCCCACGGGACCAATGTAACTCGTAGGAACTGACCCTAGAGCCGCGGGACTCCCGGTTTGAGAATTCGATGATAATTTGCATATTTCTAGACTTACACTTAAAAGCATGGCGTTAGAGGGTGAAAACTCGAAACAACCCTCTAACGGCCCCGTGTGTGGCACCAACACCTCCCACGGGTCCAATGTAACTCGTAGGAACTGACCCCGCAGCCGCGGGACTCCCTGTTTGAGAATACGATGGTAATTTGCATATTTCTAGACTTAGGCTTAAAAACATGACGTTAGAGGGTGAGAACTCGAAACAGGCCTCTAACAGCCCCGTGGGTGGCACTAACACCTCCCACGGGACCATTGTAACTCGTAGGAACTGACCCCACAACAGCGGGTCTCCCGGTTTGAGAATACGATGGTAATTTGCATATTTCTAGACTTAGGCTAAAAAACATGGTGTTAGAGGGTGAAAACTCGAAACAACCCTCTAACGGCCCCATGGGTGGCACCAACACCTCCCACGGGACCAATGTAACTCGTAGGAACTGACTCCACCGCCGCGGGACTCCCGGTTTGAGAATACGATGGTAATTTGCATATTTCTAGACTTAGGCTTAAAAACATGACATTAGAGGGTGAGAACTCGAAACAGCCCTCTAACGGCCCCGTGGGTGGCACCAACACCTCCCACGGGACCAATGTAACTCGTAGGAACTGACCCCACTGTCGCGGGTCTCCCGGTTTGAGAATACGACGGTAATTTACATATTTATAGACTCAGGCTTAAAAACATGACGTTAGAGAGTGAGAACTCAAAACAGCCTTCTAACGGCATCGTGGGTGGAACCAACACCTCCCACGGGACCAACGTAACTCGTTGGAACTGACCCCACAGCCGCGTGTCTCCCGGCTTGAGAATACGACGGTAATTTGCATATTTCTAGACTTAGGCTTAAAAACATGGCGTTAGAGGGTGAAAACCCGAAATCGCCCCCGAACGGCCCCGTGGGTGGAACCAACACCTCCCACGGGACCAATGTAACTTGTAGGAACTGACCCCAGAGACGCGGGACTCCCGGTTTGAGAATTCGACGATAATTTGCATATTTCTAGACTTAGGCTTAAAAACATGGCGTTAGAGGGGGAAAACTCGAAACAGCCCTCTAACGGCCCCGTGGGTGGCACCAACACGTCCCACGGGACCAATGTAACTCGTAGGAACAGACCCCGCAGCCACGGGACTTACGGTGTGAGAATACGACGATAATTTGCATATTTGTAGACTTAGGCTTAAAAATATGGCGTTAGAGGGTGAGAACAAGAAACAGCCCCCGAACGTCCCCGTGGGTGGCATCAACACCTCTCGCGGGACCATTGTAACTCGTAGGAACTGACCCCGCAGCCGCGGGACTCCTGGTTTGAGAATACGACGATAATTTGCATATTTCTAGACTTAAGTAAAACATGGCGTTTGAGGGTGAAAACTCGAAATATCCCCCGAACGGCCCCGTGGGTGGCACCAACACCTCCCACGGGACCAATGTAACTCGCTGGAACTGACCCCGCAGCCGTGGGACTCTCGGTTTGAGAATATGATGATAATTTGCATATTTTTAGACTTAGGCTTAAAAACATGGCGTTAGAGGGTGAGAACTCGAAACAGCCCTCGAACGGCACCCGTGGGTGGCACCAACACCTCCCACGGGACCAATGTAACTTGTAGGAACTGACCCCAGAGACGTGGGAATTCCGGTTTGAGAATTCGACGATAATTTGCATATTTCTAGACTTAGGCTTAAAAACATGGCGTTAGAGGGGGAAAACTCCAAACAGCCCTCTAACGGCCCCGTGGGTGGCACCAACACCTCCCACGGGACCAATGTAACTCGTAGGAACTGACCCCAGACCCGCGGGACTCCCGGTTTGAGAATTCGATGATAATTTGCATATTTCTAGACTTAGGCTTAAAAACATGGCGTTAGAGGGGGAAAACTCGAAACAGCCCTCTAACGGCCCCGTGGGTGGCACCAAGACCTCCCACGGGACCAATGTAACTCGTAGGAACTGACCCCAGAGCCGCGAGACTCCCGGTTTGATAATTCGATGATAATTTTCATATTTCTAGACTTACGCTTAAAAGCATGGCGTTAGAGGGTGAAAACTCGAAACAACCCTCTAACGGCCCCGTGTGTGGCACCAACACCTCCAACGGGTCCAATGTAACTCGTAGGAACTGTCCCCGCAGCCGCGGGACTCCCGGTTTGAGAATCCGACGGTAATTTGCATATTTGTAGACTTAGGCTTAAAAACATGACGTTAGAGGGTGAGAACTCGAAACAGCCCTCTAACGGCCCCGTGGATGGCACTAACACCTCCCACGAGACCAATGTAACTCGTAGGAACTGACCCCACAACAGGGGGTCTCCCGGTTTGAGAATACGACGGAAATTTGCATATTTCTAGACTTAGGCTTAGAAACATGGCGTTAGAGGGTGAAAACTCAAAACAGCCCTCTAACGGCCCCATGGGTGGCACCAACACCTCCCACGGGACCAAGGTAACTCGTAGGAGCTGACTCCATAGCCGCGGGACTCTCCGTTAGAGAATACGATGGTAATTTGCATATTTATAGACTTAGGCTTAAAAACATTACGTTAGAGGGTGAGAACTCGAAACAACCCTCTAACGTCCCCGTGGGTGGCACCAACACCTCCCACGGGACAAATGTAACTCGTAGGAACTGACCCCACAGCCGCGGGTCTCCCGGTTTGAGAATACGACGGTAATTTACATATTTCTAGACTTAGGCTTAAAAACATGACATTAGAGGGTGAGAACTCGAAAAAGCCTTCTAACGGCACCGTGGGTGGAACCAACACCTCCCACGGGACCAACGTAACTAGTTGGAACTGACCCCACAGCCGCGCGTCTCTCGGCTTGAGAATACGACGGTAATTTGCATATTTCTAGACTTAGGCTTAAAAACATGGCGTTAGAGGGTGAAAACTCGAAATATCCCCCGAACGGCCCCGTGGGTGGAACCAACACCTCCCACGGGACCAATGTAACTTGTAGGAACTGAACCCAGAGCCGCGGGACTCCCGGTTTGAGAATTCGACGATAATTTGCATATTTCTAGACTTAGGCTTAAAAACATGGCGTTAGAGGGGGAAAACTCGAAACAACCCTCTAACGGCCCCGTGGGTGGCACCAACACCTCCCATAGGACCAATGTAACTCGTAGGAACTGACCACGCAGCCGCGGGACTCCCGGTTTGAGAATACGACGATAATTTTCATATTTGTAGACTTAGGCTTAAAAATATGGCGTTAAAGGGTGAGAGCAAGAAACAACCCCCGAACGTCCCCGTGGGTGGCACCAACACATCCCGCGGGACCAATGTAACTCGTAGGTACTGATGCCGGAGCCGCGGGACTCCCAGTTTGAGAATACGACGGTAATTTGCATATTTCTAGACTTAAGTAAAACATGGCGTTTGAGGGTGAAACCTCGAAATATCCCCCGAACGGCCCCGTGGGTGGCACCAACACCTCCCACGGGACCAATGTAACTCGTTGGAACTGATCCCGCAGCCGCGGGACTCTCAGTTTGAGAATACGATGATAATTTGCATATTTTTAGACTTAGGCTTAAAAACATGGCGTTAGAGGGTGAGAACTCGAAACAGCCCTCGAACGGCACCGTGGGTTGCACCAACACCTCCCACGGGACCAATGTAACTTGTTGGAACTGACCCCACAGCCACGAGTCTCCCGGTTTGAGAATACGACGATAATTTGCATATTTCTAGACTTAGGCTTAAAAACATGGCGTTAGAGGGGGGAAACTCGAAACAACCCTAAAACGGCCCCGTGGGTGGCACCAACACCTCCCACGGGACCAATGTAATTCGTAGGAACTGACCCCGCAGCCGCGGGACTCCCGGTTTGAGAATACGACGATAATTTACATATTTGTAGACTTAGGCTTAAAAATATGTCGTTAGAGGGTGAGAACAAGAAACTGCCCCCGAACGTCCCCGTGGGTGGCATCAACACCTCCCGCGGGACCATTATAACTCGTAGGAACTGACCCCGCAGCCGCGGGACTCCTGGTTTGAGAATACGATGGTAATTTGCATATTTCTAGACTTAAGTTAAACATGGCGTTTGAGGGTGAAAACTCGAAATAACCCCCGAACGGCCCCGTGGGTGGCACCAACACCTCCCACGGGACCAATGTAACTCGTTGGAACTGACCCCGCAGCCGCAGGACTCCCGGTTTGAGATTACGATGATAATTTGCATATTTTTAGACTTAGGCTTAAAAACATGGCGTTTGAGGGTGAAAACTCGAAATAGCCCCCGAACGGCCCCGTGGGTGGAACCAACACCTTCCTCGGGACCAATGTAACTTGTAGGAACTGACCCCAGAGCCGCGGGACTCCCGGTTTGAGAATTCGATGATAATTTGCATATTTCTAGACTTACGCTTAAAAGCATGGCGTTAGAGGGTGAAAACTCGAAACAACCCTCTAACGGCCCCGTGGGTGGCACCAACACCTCCCACGGGACCAATGTAATTCGTAGGAACTGAACCCTCAGCCGCGGGACTCCCGGTTTGAGAATACGACGATAATTTACATATTTGTAGACTTAGGCTTAAAAATATGTCGTTAGAGGGTGAGAACAAGAAACTGCCCCCGAACGTCCCCGTGGGTGGCATCAACACCTCCCGCGGGACCATTATAACTCGTAGGAACTGACCCCGCAGTCGCGGGACTCCTGGTTTGAGAATACGACGGTAATTTGCATATTTCTAGACTTAAGTTAAACATGGCGTTTGAGGGTGAAAACTCGAAATATCCCCCGAACGGCCCCGTGGGTGGCACCAACACCTCCCACGGGACCAATGTAACTCGTTGGAACTGACCCCGCAGCCGCAGGACTCCCGGTTTGAGATTACGATGATAATTTGCATATTTTTAGACTTAGGCTTAAAAACATGGCGTTTGAGGGTGAAAACTCGAAATAGCCCCCGAACGGCCCCGTGGGTGGCACCAACACCTCCCACGAGACAAATGTAACTCGTAGGAACTGACCCCACAGCCGCGGGTCTCCCGGTTTGAGAATACGACGGTAATTTACATATTCGTAGACTTAGGCTTAAAAACATGACATTAGAGGGTGAGATCTCGAAACAGCCTTCTAACGGCACCGTGGGTGGAACCAACACCTCCCACGAGACCAACGTAACTAGTTGGAACTGACCCCACAGCCGCGGGTCTCTCGGCTTGAGAATACGACGGTAATTTGCATATTTCTAGACTTAGGCTTAAAAACATGGCGTTAGAGGGTGAAAACTCGAAATATCCCCCGAACGGCCCCGTGGGTGGAACCAACACCTCCCACGGGACCAATGTAATTGTAGGAACTGACCCCAGAGCCGCGGGACTCCCGGTTTGAGAATTCGACGATAATTTGCATATTTCTAGACTTAGGCTTAAAAACATGGCGTTAGAGGGGAAAAACTAGAAACAACCCTCTAGCGGCCCCGTGGGTGGCACCAACACCTCCCATGGGACCAATGTAACTCGTAGGAACTGACCCCGCAGCCGCGGGACTCCCGGTTTGAGAATACGACGATAATTTGCATATTTGTAGACTTAGGCTTAAAAATATGGCGTTAGAGGGTGAGAGCAAGAAACAGCCCCTGAACGTCCCCGTGGGTGGCACCAACAGCTCCCGCGGGACCAATGTAACTCGTAGGTACTGACCCCGCAGCCGCGGGACTCCCGGTTTGAGAATACGACGGTAATTTGCATATTTCTAGACTTAAGTAAAACATGGCGTTTGAGGGTGAAAACTCGAAATATCCCCCGAACGGCCCCGTGGGTGGCACCAACACCTCCCACGGGACCAATGTAACTCGTTGGAACTGACCCCGCAGCCGCGGGACTCTCGGTTTGAGAATACGATGATAATTTGCATATTTTTAGACTTAGGCTTAAAAACATGGCGTTAGAGGGTGAGAACTCGAAACAGCCCTCGAACAGCACCGTGGGTGCCACCAACACCTCCCACGGGACCAATGTAACTTGTTGGAACTGACCCCACAGCCACGAGTCTCCCAGTTTGAGAATACGACGAATATTTTGTATATTTCTAGACTTAGGCTTAAAAACATGGCGTTAGAGGGGGAAAACTCGAAACAGTCCTCTAACGGCCCCGAGGGTGGCACCAACACCTCCCACGGGACCAATGTAATTCGTAGGAACTGACCCCGCAGCCGCGGGACTCCCGGTTTGAGAATACGACGATAATTTACATATTTGTAGACTTAGGCTTTAAAATATGTCGTTAGAGGGTGAGAATAAGAAACTGCCCCCGAACGTCCCCGTGGGTGGCATCAACACCTCCCGCGGGACCATTATAACTCGTAGGAACTGACCCCGCAGCCGCGGGACTCCTGGTTTGAGAATACGACGGTAATTTGCATATTTCTAGACTTAAGTTAAACATGGCGTTTGAGGGTGAAAACTCGAAATATCCCCCGAACGGCCCCGTGGGTGGCACGAACACCTCCCACGGGACCAATGTAACTCGTTGGAACTGACCCCGCAGCCGCAGGACTCCCGGTTTGAGATTACGATGATAATTTGCATATTTTTAGACTTAGGCTTAAAAACATGGCGTTTGAGGGTAAAAACTCGAAATAGACCCCGAACGGCCCCGTGGGTGGAACCAACACCTCCCTCGGGACCAATGTAACTCGTAGGAACTGACCCCAGAGCCGCGGGACTCCCGGTTTGAGAATTCGATGATAATTTGCATATTTCTAGACTTACGCTTAAAAGCATGGCGTTAGAGGGTGAAAATTCGAAACAACCCTCTAACAGCCCCGTGGGTGGCACCAACACCTCCCACGGGTCCAATTTAACTCGTAGGAACTGACCCCGCAGCCGCGGGACTCCCGATTTGAGAATACGATGGTAATTTGCATATTTCTAGACTTAGGCTTAAAAACATGACGTTAGAGGGTGAGAACTCGAAACAGCCCTCTAACGGCCCCGTGGATGGCACTAACACCTCCCACGGGACCAATGTAACTCGTAGGAACTGACCCCACAACAGCGGGTCTCCCGGTTTGAGAATACGACGGAAATTTTCATATTTCTAGACTTAGGCTTAGAAACATGGCGTTAGAGGGTGAAAACTCGAAACAGCCCTCTAACGGCCCCATGGGTGGCACCAACACCTCCCACGGGACCAATGTAACTCTTAGGAGCTGACTCCACAGCCGCGGGACTCCCGGTTAGAGAATACGATGGTAATTTGCATATTTCTAGAGTTAGGCTTAAAAACATTACGTTAGAGGGTGAGAACTCGAAACAGCCCTCTAACGGCCCCGTGGGTGGCACCAACACCTCCCACAGGACCAATGTAACTCGTAGGAACTGACCCCACAGCCGCGGGTCTCCCGGTTTGAGAATACGACGGTAATTTACATATTTCTAGACTTAGGCTTAAAAACATGACATTAGAGGGTGAGAACTCGAAACAACCTTCTAACGGCACCGTGGGTGGAGCCAACACCTCCCACGGGACCAACGTAACTCGTTGGAACTGACCCCACAGCCGCGGGTCTCTCGGCTAGAGAATACGACCGTAATTTGCATATTTCTAGACTTAGGCTTAAAAACATGGCGTTAGAGGGTGAAAACTCGAAATAGCCCTCGAACGGCCCTGTGGGTGGAACCAACACCTCCCATGGGACCAATGTAACTTGTAGGAACTGACCCCAGAGCCGCGGGACTGCCGGTTTGAGAATTCGATGATAATTTGCATATTTCTAGACTTAGGCTTAAAAACATGGCGTTAGAGGGGGAAAACTCGAAACAACCCTCTAACGGCCCCGTGGGTGGCACCAACACCTCCTATGGGACCAATGTAACTCGTAGGAACTGACCCCGAAGCCGCGGGACTCCCGGTTTGAGAATACGACGATAATTTGCATATTTGTAGACTTAGGCTTAAAAATATGGTGTTAGAGGGTGAGAACTCGAAACAGCCCTCGAACGGCACCGTGGGTGGCACCAACACCTCCCACGGGACCAATGTAACTTGTTGGAACTGACCCCACAGCCACGAGTCTCCCGGTTTGAGAATACGACGATAATTTGCATATTTCTAGACTTAGGCTTAAAAATATGACGTTAGAGGGTGACAACAAGAAACCTCCCCCGAACGTCCCCGTGGGTGGCACCAACACCTCCCACGGGACCAATGTAACCCATAGGAACTGACCCCGCAGCCGCGGGAATCCCGGTTTGAGAATACGACGGTAATTTGTATATTTCTAGACTTAAGCAAAACAAGGCGTTTGAGTGTGAAAACTCGAAATAGCCCCCGAATGGCCCCGTGGGTGGCACCAACACCGCCCGCGGGACCAATGTAACTCGTCGGAACTGACCCCGCAGCCGCGGGACTCCCGGTTTGAGAATACGACGATAATTTGCATATTTCTAGACTTATGCTTAAAAACATGGCGTTTGAGAGTGAAAACTCGAAACAGCCCCCGAACGGCCCCGTGGGTGGAACCAACACCTCCCTCGGGACCAATGTAACTCGTAGGAACTGACCCCAGAGCCGCGGGACTCCCGGTTTGAGAATTCGATGATAATTTGCATATTTCTAGACTTACGCTTAAAAGCATTGTGTTAGAGGGTGAAAACTCGAAACAACCCTCTAACGGCCCCGTGGATGGCACCAACACCTCCCACGGGTCCAATTTAGCTCGTAGGAACTGACCCCGCAGCCGCGGGACTCCCGGTTTGAGAATACGACGGTAATTTGCATAGTTCTAGACTTAGGCTTAAAAACATGACGTTAGAGGGTGAGAACTCGAAACAACCCTCTAACGGCCCCGTGGGTGGCACTAACACCTCCCACGGGACCAATGTAACACGTAGGAACTGACCCCACAACAGCGGGTCTCCCGATTTGAGAATACGACGGAAATTTGCATATTTCTAGACTTAGGCTTAAAAATATGTCGTTAGAGGGCGAGAACAAGAAACTTCCCCCGAACGTCCCCGTGGGTGGCATCAACACCTCCCGCGGGACCATTATAACTCGTAGGAACTGACCCCGCAGCCGCGGGACTCCTGGTTTGAGAATACGACGATAATTTCCATATTTCTAGACTTAAGTTAAACATGGCGTTTGAGGGTGAAAACTCGAAATATCCCCCGAACGGCCCCGTGGGTGGCACCAACACCTCCCACGGGACCAATGTAACTCGTTGGAACTGACCCCGCAGCCGCAGGACTCCCGGTTTGAGATTACGATGATAATTTGCATATTTTTAGACTTAGGCTTAAAAACATGGCGTTTGAGGGTGAAAACTCGAAATAGCCCCCGAACGGCCCCGTGGGTGGAACCAACACCTCCCTCGGGACCAATGTAACTCGTAGGAACTGACCCCAGAGCCGCGGGACTCCCGGTTTGAGAATTCGATGATAATTTGCTTATTTCTAGACTTACGCTTAAAAGCATGGCGTTAGAGGGTGAAAACTCGAAACAACCCTCTAACGGCCTCGTGGGTGGCACCAACACCTCCCACGGGTCCAATTTAACTCGTAGGAACTGACCCCGCAGCCGCGGGACTCCCGGTTTGAGAATACGACGGTAATTTGCATATTTCTAGACTTAGGCTTAAAAACATGACGTTAGAGGGTGAGAACTCAAAACAGCCCTCTAACGGCCCCGTGGGTGGCACCAACACTTCCCACGGGACCAACGTAACTCGTAGGAAATGACCCCGCAGCCGCGGGACTCCCGGTTTGAGAATACGATGATAATTTGCATATTTGTAGACTTAGGCTTAAAAATATGGTGTTAGAGGGTGAGAACAAGAAACAGCCCCCGAACGTCCCCGTGGGTGGCATCAACACCTCCCGCGGGACCATTATAACTCGTAGGAACTGACCCCGCAGCCGCAGGACTCCCGGTTTGAGATTACGATGATAATTTGCATATTTTTAGACTTAGGCTTAAAAACATGGCGTTTGAGGGTGAAAACTCGAAATAGCCCCCGAACGGCCCCGTGGGTGGAACCAACACCTCCCTCGGGACCAATGTAACTCGTAGGAACTGACCCCAGAGCCGCGGGACTCCCGGTTTGAGAATTCGATGATAATTTGCATATTTCTAGACTTACGCTTAAAAGCATTGCGTTAGAGGGTGAAAACTCGAAACAACCCTCTAACGGCCCCGTGGGTGGCACCAACACCTCCCACGGGTCCAATTTAGCTCGTAGGAACTGACCCCGCAGCCGCGGGACTCCCGGTTTGAGAATACGACGGTAATTTGCATAGTTCTAGACTTAGGCTTAAAAACATGACGTTAGAGGGTGAGAACTCGAAACAGCCCTCTAACGGCCCCGTGGGTGGCACTAACACCTCCCACGGGACCAATGTAACACGTAGGAACTGACCCCACAACAGCGGGTCTCCCGATTTGAGAATACGACGGAAATTTGCATATTTCTAGACTTAGGCTTAAAAATATGTCGTTAGAGGGTGAGAACAAGAAACTTCCCCCGAACGTCCCCGTGGGTGGCATCAACACCTCCCGCGGGACCATTATAACTCGTAGGAACTGACCCCGCAGCCGCGGGACTCCTGGTTTGAGAATACGACGATAATTTCCATATTTCTAGACTTAAGTTAAACATGGCGTTTGAGGGTGAAAACTCGAAATATCCCCCGAACGGCCCCGTGGGTGGCACCAACACCTCCCACGGGACCAATGTAACTCGTTGGAACTGACCCCGCAGCCGCAGGACTCCCGGTTTGAGATTACGATGATAATTTGCATATTTTTAGACTTAGGCTTAAAAACATGGCGTTTGAGGGTGAAAACTCGAAATAGCCCCCGAACGGCCCCGTGGGTGGAACCAACACCTCCCTCGGGACCAATGTAACTCGTAGGAACTGACCCCAGAGCCGCGGGACTCCCGGTTTGAGAATTCGATGATAATTTGCATATTTCTAGACTTACGCTTAAAAGCATGGCGTTAGAGGGTGAAAACTCGAAACAACCCTCTAACGGCCCCGTGGGTGGCACCAACACCTCCCACGGGTCCAATTTAACTCGTAGGAACTGACCCCGCAGCCGCGGGACTCCCGGTTTGAGAATACGACGGTAATTTGCATATTTCTAGACTTAGGCTTAAAAACATGACGTTAGAGGGTGAGAACTCAAAACAGCCCTCTAACGGCCCCGTGGGTGGCACCAACACTTCCCACGGGACCAACGTAACTCGTAGGAAATGACCCCGCAGCCGCGGTACTCCCGGTTTGAGAATACGATGATAATTTGCATATTTGTAGACTTAGGCTTAAAAATATGGTGTTAGAGGGTGAGAACAAGAAACAGCCCCCGAACGTCCCCGTGGGTGGCATCAACACCTCCCGCGGGACCATTATAACTCGTAGGAACTGACCCCGCAGCCGCAGGACTCCCGGTTTGAGATTACGATGATAATTTGCATATTTTTAGACTTAGGCTTAAAAACATGGCGTTTGAGGGTGAAAACTCGAAATAGCCCCCGAACGGCCCCGTGGGTGGAACCAACACCTCCCTCGGGACCAATGTAACTCGTAGGAACTGACCCCAGAGCCGCGGGACTCCCGGTTTGAGAATTCGATGATAATTTGCATATTTCTAGACTTACGCTTAAAAGCATGGCGTTAGAGGGTGAAAACTCGAAACAACCCTCTAACGGCCCCGTGGGTGGCACCAACACCTCCCACGGGTCCAATTTAACTCGTAGGAACTGACCCCGCAGCCGCGGGACTCCCGGTTTGAGAATACGACGGTAATTTGCATATTTCTAGACTTAGGCTTAAAAACATGACGTTAGAGGGTGAGAACTCAAAACAGCCCTCTAACGGCCCCGTGGATGGCACTAACACCTCCCACGGGACCAATGTAACTCGTAGGAACTGACCCCACAACAGCGGGTCTCCCGGTTTGAGAATACGACGGAAATTTGCATATTTCTAGACTTAGGCTTAGAAACATGGCGTTAGAGGGTGAAAACTCGAAACAGCCCTCTAACGGCCCCATGGGTGGCACCAACACCTCCCACGGGACCAATGTAACTCTTAGGAGCTGACTCCACAGCCGCGGGACTCCCGGTTAGAGAATACGATGGTAATTTGCATATTTCTAGAGTTAGGCTTAAAAACATTACGTTAGAGGGTGAGAACTCGAAACAGCCCTCTAACGGCCCCGTGGGTGGCACCAACACCTCCCACGGGACCAATGTAACTCGTAGGAACTGACCCCACAGCCGCGGGTCTCTCGGTTTGAGAATACGATGGTAATTTACATATTTCTAGACTTAGGCTTAAAAACATGACATTAGAGGGTGAGAACTCGAAACAGCCTTCTAACGGCACCGTGGGTGGAACCAACACCTCCCACGGGACCAACGTAACTCGTTGGAACTGACCCCACAGCCGCGGGTCTCTCGGCTTGAGAATACGACGGTAATTTGCATATTTCTAGACTTAGGCTTAAAAACATGGCGTTAGAGGGTGAAAACTCGAAATATCCCCCGAACGGCCCTGTGGGTGGAACCAACACCTCCCACGGGACAATGTAACTTGTAGGAACTGACCCCAGAGCCGCGGGACTCCCGGTTTGAGAATTCGACGATAATTTGCATATTTCTAGACTTAGGCTTAAAAACATGGCGTTAGAGGGGGAAAACTCGAAACAGCCCTCTAACGGCCCCGTGGGTGGCACCAACACCTCCCATGGGACCAATGTAACTCGTAGGAACTGACCCCGAAGCCGCGGGACTCCCGGTTTGAGAATACGACGATAATTTGCATATTTGTAGACTTAGGCTTAAAAATATGGTGTTAGAGGGTGAGAACTCGAAACAGCCCTCGAAAGGCACCTTGGGTGGCACCAACACCTCCCACGGGACCAATGTAACTTGTTGGAACTGACCCCACAGCCACGAGTCTCCCGGTTTGAGAATACGACGATAATTTGCATATTTCTAGACTTAGGCTTAAAAACATGGCGTTAGAGGGGGAAAACTCGAAACAGCCCTCTAACGGCCCCGTGGGTGGCACCAACACTTCCCACGGGACCAATGTAACTCGTAAGAAATGACCCCGCAGCCGCGGGACTCCCGGTTTGAGAATACGATGATAATTTGCATATTTGTAGACTTAGGCTTAAAAATATGGTGTTAGAGGGTGAGAACAAGAAACAGCCCCCGAACGTCCCCGTGGGTGGCATCAACACCTCCCGCGGGACCAATGTAACTCGTAGGAACTGACCCCGCCGCCGCAAGACTCCCGGTTTGAGAATACGACGGTAATTTGCATATTTCTAGACTTAAGTAAAACATGGCGTTTGAGGGTGAGAACTCAAAATATCCCCCGAACGGCCCCGTGGGTGGCACCAACACCTCCCACGGGACCAATGTAACTCGTTGGAACTGACCCCGCAGCCGCGGGACTCCCGGTTTGAGAATACGATGATAATTGGCATATTTTTAGACTTAGGCTTAAAAACATGGCGTTTGAGGGTGAAAACTCGAAATAGCACCCGAACGTCCCCGTGGGTGGAACCAATACCTCCCACGGGACCAATGTAACTCGTAGGAACTGACCCCAGAGCCCCGGGACTCCCGGTTTGAGAATTCGACGATAATTTGCATATTTCTAGACTTACGCTTAAAAGCATGGCGTTAGAGGGTGAAAACTCGAAACAACCCTCTAACGGCCCCGTGGGTGGCACCAATACCTCCCACGGGTCCAATGTAACTCGTAGGAACTGACCCCGCAGCCGCGGGACTCCCGGTTTGAGAATACGACGATAATTTGCATATTTGTAGACTTAGGCTTAAAAACATGACGTTAGAGGGTGAGAACTCGAAACAGCCCTCTAACGGCCCCGTGGGTGGCGCTAACACCTCCCACGGAACCAATGTAACTCATAGGAACTGACCCCACAACAGCGGGTCTCCCGTTTTGAGAATACGACGGTAATTTACATATTTCTAGACATAGGCTTAAAAACATGACGTTAGAGGGTGAGAATTCGAAACAACCTTCTAACGGCACCGTGGGTGGAACCAACACCTCCCACGGGACCATCGTAACTCGTTGGAACTGACCCCACAGCCGCGGGTCTCTCGGCTTGAGAATACGACGGTAATTTGCATATTTCTAGACTTAGGCTTAAAAACATGGCGTTAGAGGGTGAAAACTCGAAATAGCCCCCGAACGGCCCCGTGGGTGGAACCAACATTTCCCACGGGACCAATGTAACTTGTAGGAACTGACCCCAGAGCCGCGGACTCCCGGTGTGAGAATTCGACGATAATTTGCGTATTTCTAGACTTAGGCTTAAAAACATGGCGTTAGAGGGGGAAAACTCGAAACAGCCCTCTAACGGCCCCGTGGGTGGCACCAACACCTCCCACGGGACCAATGTAACTCGTAGGAACTGACCCCGAAGCCGCGGGACTCCCGGTTTGAGAATACGACGATAATTTGCATATTTGTAGACTTAGACTTAAAAATATGGTGTTAGAGGGTGAGAACTCGAAACAGCCCTCGAACGGCACCGTGGGTGGCACCAACACCTCCCACGGGACCAATGTAACTTGTTGGAACTGACCCCACAGACACGAGTCTCCCGGTTTGAGAATACGACGAGAATTTGCATATTTCTAGACTTAGGCTTAAAAATATGGCGTTAGAGGGTGACAACAAGAAACCTCCCCCGAACGTCCCCGTGGGTGGCACCAACACCTCCCACGGGACCAATGTAACCCATAGGAACTGACCCCGCAGCCGCGGGACTCCCGGTTTGAGAATACGACGGTAATTTGCATATTTCTAGACTTAAGCAAAACATGGCGTTTGAGTGTGAAAACTCAAAATAGCCCCCGAATGGCCCCGTGGGTGGCACCAACACCGCCCGCGGGACCAATGTAACTCGTCGGAACTGTCCCCGCAGCCGTGGGACTCCCGGTTTGAGAATACGACGATAATTTGCATATTTCTAGACTTATGCTTAAAAACATGGCGTTTGAGAGTGAAAACTCGAAACAGCCCCCGAACGACCCCGTGGGTGGAACCAACACCTCCCTCGGGACCAATGTAACTCGTAGGAACTGACCCCAGAGCCGCGGGACTCCCGGTTTGAGAATTCGATGATAATTTGCATATTTTTAGACTTACGCTTAAAAGCATGGCGTTAGAGGGTGAAAACTCGAAACAACCCTCTAACGGCCCCGTGGGTGGCACCAGCACCTCCCACGGGTCCAATTTAACTCGTAAGAACTGACCCCGCAGCCGCGGGACTCCCGGTTTGAGAATACGACGGTAATTTGCATATTTCTAGACTTAGGCTTAAAAACATGACGTTAGAGGGTGAGAACTCGAAACAGCCCTCTAACGGCCCCGTGGATGGCACTAACACCTCCCACGGGACCAATGTAACTCGTAGGAACTGACCCCACAGCCACGAGTCTCCCGGTTTGAGAATACGACGATAATTTGCATATTTCTAGACTTAGGCTTAAAAATATGGCGTTAGAGGGTGACAACAAGAAACCTCCCCCGAACGTCCCCGTGGGTGGCACCAACACCTCCCACGGGACCAATGTAACCCATAGGAACTGACCCCGCAACCGCGGGACTCCCGGTTTGAGAATACGACGGTAATTTGCATATTTCTAGACTTAAGCAAAACATGGCGTTTGAGTGTGAAAACTCGAAATAGCCCCCGGATGGCCCCGTGGGTGGCACCAACACCGCCCGCGAGACCAATGTAACTCGTCGGAACTGACCCCGCAGCCGCGGGACTCCCGGTTTTAGAATACGACGATAATTTGCATATTTCTAGACTTATGCTTAAAAACATGGCGTTTGAGAGTGAAAACTCGAAACAGCCCCCGAACGACCACGTGGGTGGAACCAACACCTCCCTCGGGACCAATGTAACTCGTAGGAACTGACCCCAGAGCCGCGGGACTCCCGGTTTGAGAATTCGATGATAATTTGCATATTTCTAGACTTACGCTTAAAAGCATGGCGTTAGAGGGTGAAAACTCGAAACAACCCTCTAACGGCCCCGTGGGTGGCACCAACACCTCCCACGGGTCCAATTTAACTCGTAGGAACTGACCCCGCAGCCGCGGGACTCCCGGTTTGAGAATACGACGGTAATTTGCATATTTCTAGACTTAGGCTTAAAAACATGACGTTAGAGGGCGAGAACTCGAAACAGCCCTCTAACGGCCCCGTGGATGGCACTAACACCTCCCACGGGACCAATGTAACTCGTAGGAACTGACCCCACAACAGCGGGTCTCCCGGTTTGAGAATACGACGGAAATTTGCATATTTCTAGACTTAGGCTTAAAAATATGTCGTTAGAGGGTGAGAACAAGAAACTTCCCCCGAACGTCCCCGTGGGTGGCATCAACACCTCCCGCGGGACCATTATAACTCATAGGAACTGACCCCGCAGCCGCGGGACTCCTGGTTTGAGAATACGACGGTAATTTGCATATTTCTAGACTTAAGTTAAACATGGCGTTTGAGGGTGAAAACTCGAAATATCCCCCGAACGGCCCCGTGGGTGGCACCAACACCTCCCACGGGACCAATGTAACTCGTTGGAACTGACCCCGCAGCCGCAGGACTCCCGGTTTGAGATTACGATGATAATTTGCATATTTTTAGACTTAGGCTTAAAAACATGGCGTTTGAGGGTGAAAACTAGAAATAGCCCGCGAACGGCCCCGTGGGTGGAACCAACACCTCCCTCGGAACCAATGTAACTCGTAGGAACTGACCCCAGAGCCGCGGGACTCCCGGTTTGAGAATTCGATGATAATTTGCATATTTCTAGACTTACGCTTAAAAGCATGGCGTTAGAGGGTGAAAACTCGAAACAACCCTCTAACGGCCCCGTGGGTGGCACCAACACCTCCCACGGGTCCAATTTAACTCGTAGGAATTGACCCCGCAGCCGCGGGACTCCCGGTTTGAGAATACGACTGTAATTTGCATATTTCTAGACTTAGGCTTAAAAACATGACGTTAGAGGGTGAGAACTCGAAACAGCCCTCTAACGGCCCCGTGGATGGAACTAACACCTCCCAGGGGACCAATGTAACTCGTAGGAACTGACCCCACAACAGCGGGTCTCCCGGTTTGAGAATACGACGGAAATTTGCATATTTCTAGACTTAGGCTTAGAAACATGGCGTTAGAGGGTGAAAACTCGAAACAGCCCTCTAACGGCCCCATGGGTGGCACCAACACCTCCCACGGGACCAATGTAACTCTTAGGAGCTGACTCCACAGCCGCGGGACTCCCGGTTAGAGAATACGATGGTAATTTGCATATTTCTAGAGTTAGGCTTAAAAACATTACGTTAGAGGGTGAGAACTGGAAACAGCCCTCTAACGGCCCCGTGGGTGGCACCAACACCTCCCACGGGACCAATGTAACTAGTAGGAACTGACCCCACAGCCGAGGGTCTCCCGGTTTGAGAATACGACGGTAATTTACATATTTCTAGACTTAGGTTTAAAAACATGACATTAGAGGGTGAGAACTCGAAACAGCCTTCTAACGGCACCGTGGGTGGAACCAACACCTCCCACGGGACCAACGTAACTCGTTGGAACTGACCCCACAGCCGCGGGTCTCTCGGCTTGAGAATACGACGGTAATTTGCATATTTCTAGACTTAGGCTTAAAAACATGGCGTTAGAGGGTGAAAACTCGAAATAGCCCCCGAAAGGCCCTGTGGGTGGAACCAACACCTCCCACAGGACAATGTAACTTGTAGGAACTGACCCCAGAGCCGCGGGACTCCCAGTTTGAGAATTCGACGATAATTTGCATATTTCTAGACTTAGGCTTAAAAACATGGCGTTAGAGGGGGAAAACTCGAAACAGCCCTCTAACGGCCCCGTGGGTGGCACCAACACCTCCCATGGGACCAATGTAACTCGTAGGAACTGACCCCGAAGCCGCGGGACTCCCGGTTTGAGAATACGACGATAATTTGCATATTTGTAGACTTAGGCTTAAAAATATGGTGTTAGAGGGTGAGAACTCGAAACAGCCCTCGAACGGCACCGTGGGTGGCACCAACACCTCCCACGGGACCAATGTAACGTGTTGGAACTGACCCCACAGCCACGAGTCTCCCGGTTTGAGAATACGACGATAATTTGCATATTTCTAGACTTAGGCTTAAAAACATGGCGTTAGAGGGGGAAAACTCGAAACAGCCCTCTAACGGCCCCGTGGGTGGCACCAACACTTCCCACGGGACATACGTAACTCGTAGGAAATGACCCCGCAGCCGCGGGACTCCCGGTTTGAGAATACGATGATAATTTGCATATTTGTAGACTTAGGCTTAAAAATATGGTGTTAGAGGGTGAGAACAAGAAACAGCCCCCGAACGTCCCCGTGGGTGGCATCAACACCTCCCGCGGGACCATTATAACTCGTAGGAACTGACCCCGCAGCCGCGGGACTCCTGGTTTGAGAATACGATGGTAATTTGCATATTTCTAGACTTAAGTTAAACATGGCGTTTGAGGGTGAAAACTCGAAATATCCCCCGAACGGCCCCGTGGGTGGCACCAACACCTCCCACGGGACCAATGTAACTCGTTGGAACTGACCCCGCAGCCGCAGGACTCCCGGTTTGAGATTACGATGATAATTTGCATATTTTTAGACTTAGGCTTAAAAACATGGCGTTTGAGGGTGAAAACTCGAAATAGCCCCCAAACGGCCCCGTGGGTGGAACCAACACCTCCCTCGGGACCAATGTAACTTGTAGGAACTGACCCCAGAGCCGCGGGACTCCCGGTTTGAGAATTCGATGATAATTTGCATATTTCTAGACTTACGCTTAAAAGCATGGCGTTAGAGGGTGAAAACTCGAAACAACCCTCTAACGGCCCCGTGGGTGGCACCAACACCTCCCACGGGTCCAATGTAACTCGTAGGAACTGACCCCGCAGCCGCATGACTCCCGGTTTGAGAATACGACGATAATTTGCATATTTGTAGACATAGGCTTAAAAACATGACGTTAGAGGGTGAGAACTCGAAACAGCCCTCTAACGGCCCCGTGGGTGGCGCTAACACCTCCCACGGAACCAACGTAACTCATAGGAACTGACCCCACAACAGCGGGTCTCCCGTTTTGAGAATACGACGGTAATTTTACATATTTCTAGACTTAGGCTTAAAAACATGACGTTAGAGGGTGAGAACTAGAAACAACCTTCTAACGGATCCGTGGGTGGAACCAACACCTCCCACGGGACCATCGTAACTCGTTGGAACTGACCCCACAGCCGCGGGTCTCTCGGCTTGAGAATACGACGGTAATTTGCATATTTCTAGACTTAGGCTTAAAAACATGGCGTTAGAGGGTGAAAACTCGAAATAGCCCCCGAACGGCCCCGTGGGTGGAACCAACATTTCCCACGGGACCAATGTAACTTGTAGGAACTGACCCCAGAGCCGCGGACTCCCGATGTGAGAATTCGACGATAATTTGCGTATTTCTAGACTTAGGCTTAAAAACATGGCGTTAGAGGGGGAAAACTCGAAACAGCCCTCTAACGGCCCCGTGGGTGGCACCAACACCTCCCACGGGACCAATGTAACTCGTAGGAACTGACCCCGCAGCCGCGGGACTCCCGGTTTGAGAATACGACGATAATTTGCATATTTGTAGACTTAGGCTTTAAAATATGGCGTTAGAGGGTGAGAGCAAGAAACAACCCCCGAACGTCCCCGTGGGTGGCACTAACACCTCCCGCGGGACCAATGTAACTCGTAGGAACTGACCCCGCAGCCGCGGGACTCCCGGTTTGAGAATACGATGGTAATTTGCATATTTCTAGACTTAAGTAAAACATGGCGTTTGAGGGTGAAAACTCAAAATATCCCCCGAACGGCCCCGTGGGTGGCACCAACACCTCCCACGGGACCAATGTAACTCGTTGGAACTGACCCCGCAGCCGCGGGACTCTGGGTTTGAGAATACGATGATAATTTGCATATTTTTAGACTTAGGCTTAAAAACATGGCGTTAGAGGGTGAGAACTCGAAACAACCCTCGAACGGCACCGTGGGTGGCACCAACACCTCCCACGGGACCAATGTAACTTGTTGGAACTGATCCCACAGCCACGAGTCTCCCGGTTTGAGAATACGACGATAATTTGCATATTTCTAGACTTAGGCTTAAAAACATGGCGTTAGAGGGGGAAAACTCGAAACAACCCTCTAACGGCCCCGTGGATGGCACCAACACCTCCCACAGGACCAATGTAACTCGTAGGAACTGACCCCGCAGCCGCGGGACTCCCGGTTTGAGAATACGACGATAATTTGCATATTTGTAGACTTAGGCTTAAAAATATGGCGTTAGAGGGTGAGAACAAGAAACAGCCCCCGAACGTCCCTGTGGGTGGCATCAACACCTCCCGCGGGACCAATGTAACTCGTAGGAACTGACCCCGCAGCCGCGGGACTCCCGGTTTGAGAATACGACGGTAATTTGCATATTTCTAGACTTAAGTAAAACTTGGCGTTTGAGGGTGAAAACTCGAAATATCCCCCGAACGGCCCCGTGGGTGGCACCAACACCTCGCACGGGACCAATGTAACTCGTTGGAACTGACCCCGCAGCCGCGGGACTCCCGGTTTGAGAATACGATGATAATTTGCATATTGTTAGACTTAGGCTTAAAAACATGGCGTTTTAGGGTGAAAACTCGAAACAACCCTCGAACGGATACATCCACCGATATCTAACGGATACATCCACCGATATCTAACTGATACATCCACCGATATCTAACGGATACATCCACCGATATCTCACTGGACCACAAAGAAGTGCCTCGTCGCATAGGTGTACCAACAAGTGAACACTTATGTCAAAGAATGCTGGGGGAAAGTACTTCTCCAATACACAAATCGCTTCGTTCACAGCCAATTTTGCGGCCACTATGTGTTCTCGATTCACTACCTTCTCACAAAAGAGGGAGAAGGTAATACTAATTTGCATAATAGCCCTACGCAAATCCTTGTGCTTGGAGAAACAGTGCTTAAACAATAAAGGAACCAATTGCATGATCACATGCCAATCGTGGGACTTACACTTATGTAAATCATGAGTAGCATAATTCACAATCCTTTGCAAGTTGGACGAAAAAGTAGATGGGCCCTTCAAATTATATATTGTGTCTAGAAGAACCTTCCTTTCCTCACTCGTCAAAGTAAACGCACCACGGGGAATTATTGTCCTTCCCCTACTATCTTCTTTCAACCATAGTTGTGGTTTAAGTTTTAACGTTTTAAGGTCTTTTCGTGCATTTTCTCCATCCTTCGAATGACTCCCCCCAAGGCAAGTACCCACAATATGTTCAGCGAAGTTCTTCTCTGCATGCATCACATCCAATACATGGCGCACCGGGTTTTTCTTCCAATAAGGCAAGTCAAATAAAATTGACCTCCGAGACCATGCCTTTCTTATCTCAGTTTCATTCCCAGTTGGGGTCTTCTTATGCTTGACATTCTTAAATTTGGGATTCTTACCTGGCATATTTGGGCCACATTGAGAAGATTTACTTTCAATTTCTGAACCCGAAAGTTGTCTCGGCGGTAGCCTATGTTCAACTCCGCCCAATAAAAAATTGGAAGCTTTCTCAAATCTGAAACTATGAGCTGGGGGTAAAAACCTCCTGTGGCAATGGTATACATTTTTTAAGCTGGAGGATAGACGAAGAGATTCAGTCTCCTCTCCACTAATAGGACACCCCAAATAACCATGTACTACACATCCGGATAATGTCCCATAAGCTGGAAAATCATGAATTGCCCACATCAACATAGCTTTCAGCGTAAACTCTTCTTTTCTAAAAGAGTCAAATGATTGCACACCATCTTCCCACAACTCATTTAATTCTTCTACCAAAGGAGCCAGGTAGATATCAATGTCTTCACTTGGTGCCTTTGGCCCAGGTATCAATAAAGCCATCATCGAAAATTCAGGTCTCATACACTGTGAAGGAGGGAGGTTGAGTGGGGCTAGGATCACTGGCCATACACTCTGATTGGATTGGTGCTTAGATTTCCAAATGGATTGAAACCATCTGTTGATATAGCCAAACGAATGTTGCGTTGTTCTCGAGCAAAATCGGGATACTCATAATTCATCCTCCGCCAGGCAGTAGAATCAATAGGATGACGCATGATATTACCCCCTACTTCTGCCCTAGCATGCCAAGTCATTGCCTCTGCAATCCATGGTACTGTGAAAAATCGCTTTAATCTAGGCCCAACGGGAAAATATTTCAATACTTTTTGAGGCACTTTTGAGCTTGTGCCTTCCTTACTAGTAGATTGGACATATCTAGGTTCATCGCATACCGGACAACGATCGAGATTTTCATACTCCTTTCGGTATAGTATGCAGTCATACACACAAGCATGAATCGATTTGTACTTCATTCCCAAACCTTTCAAACTGTTCTTCATAACAGGATAGCTATTTGGAAGTGTATTCACCTTGGGTAATAAGCCCTTCACCCATTTCAGAATTCCCGTCACGCTATTGCCAGACAAACCGTACTGCGTCTTCAAACTGTGCAAACCAACCATGGCATGTAAAGTTGTTTGATCTTTCTCACAGCCAGAGTATAACGGTTGGGTCGCCTTAAATTTTAAACTTTGGTAGTCATCGTCAAGTTTTATCGTGTTATCTTCACGAGCACTTGAATCTTCTACATCATCAGTAACCTCATTCTCCTCAGCTTCATAAACTCCATACGCATCATCAACTAAATCCTCTAACATATTATGATCTACGTCGTCCCCTTCTTCATCTATTCTACTTGTTGAAGGATGTTGTGAAGGTTGGTCAGGGACAAAAGGAACTTTCAATTCACCGTGAAAACTCCAAAATCGATAACTATCTTGCATACCCGATCTTAACAAATGTAGTTCAACTGTTTTCCACTCAAACACCTTACCATTCTTACACCTAGCACACGGACACGGAAACTCTTCATCATTACGACATCTCTTTGCATATTTCACAAATTCGTTAGCACCTCTGCGAAACACATCCCCCATTCTATTAGTCTCACCCATCCACTCTTTGTATTTCGGATATCCCATCACAGCTACCACAACTAAACACCTATTAAAGGTAAACAAAACTTAGATTTATAGTATGTTTTTTTTAATTATCCCATCATTTAATTATCCTATTAAAGGGTATGTGGTCCTATCCCATTCAAGAATGCATTTTTCTGTAATATACTTAACAGCTCATGCACATTGTTACGATTTGGAAAAAATTCGACAGCATATCCCCTTAGTTCTCCAAGTACACGACGTAGATTGGCAGGTGTGAGTGTTATTTCAATTGGTCAATTAAAATAACAGTCACACTTGTCAATCTAGTATGTACCCAGAGAACATTAAGATACGACTGCAGAACTTCCTCCAAAAGTAACAACTTTAAGCCAATAAGAATATTATACAAAAATTATACAGTCTCAAACTGTCCAAACGGGACAATTCGAGAGATCTCATTACAGGGGTAATGACTCTCGAACGGGTCTAAGGGTTATTGAATGCGTACGCATAAGAACTAGAATGCTAGTATCTATGCGCACTATATTTAATTTAAAGTATGTTTCATATAATGGGTTAATTCAAATACACAAATAAATTCATGGGATAATTCAAATACAAAAATAAATTCATGGGATAATTCAAATACAAAAAGAAATTCATGTATTGACCACATACACACACACACACACACTATCTAAGCTATTCTATAGGTATAAAAACAATTATTATCCAATTATTATCCAACTATTATCAATTATTTATTTGGAATGTAAATAATATTCAAAACCCCACCCACCCCCACCCCGTCAGATTAATTCAAGACATAAGACCCTAAAGGGAATCCAAATTATTTCTTGGACGTGAATTCCTCCAAATTATGATCTCATACCTATTCACACAATGATGGGGGAGGGGGTGGTGGAGGGGGGCAGGGGGTGGGGTGGGGTGGGGTGTGTGTGTGTCCGTAGGTGCGTAGGTGTGCGTGTGTGTGTGGCGTAGGTGTGCGTGTGTGCGTAGGGGCGTAGGTGTGCGTGTGTGTGTGGCGTAGGTGTGCGTGTGTGCGTAGGTGTGCCCACCCCACCCCACCCCCTCCCCCCCCTCCACTACCCCCTCCCCCACCCTGCCCCATCCCGCCCCACCCCCCCCCCCCCCCACACACACACCCACCCCACCCCACCCCACCCCCTCCCCCTGCCCCCCTCCCCCACCCCCTCCCCCACCACACACCACCACACACACACACACACACACCACTCTACCCCACCCCCTGCCCCCCTCCACCACCCCCTCCCCCAAATACCACCCACCCCACCCCACCCCCTCTCCCTGCCCCCCTCCACCACCCCCTCCCCCACCCCCTCCCCCACCACACACCACCACACACACACACACACACCACTCTACCCCACCCCCTGCCCCCCTCCACCACCCCCTCCCCCCCTCCCCCAAAACACACCACCACACACACACACACACTGCACCCCACCCCACCCCACCCCCTGCCCCCTCCACCGCCCCCTCCCCCACCCAGCCCCACCCCGCCCCACCCCCTGCCCCCCTCCACCACCCCCTCCCCCACCCTGCCCCATCCCGCCCCACCCCCCACACACGCACACACATACACACACACATATATATATACACATACACACATAAATATACAAACAAATATATATATAAATGGAAGAGAGAGAGAGAGAGAGAGAGAGAGAGAGAGAGAAATTGGACCTGAGAGAGAGAGAGAGAGAGAGAGCAGCGTCGAGTCGAGAGAGAGAGAGAGAGAGAGAGGGAGGGAACGGTGGGAGGGAAAAAAGAAGGGGGAAAGTCATTTTGCTGGAAAAGTTGTCACGGTCGTGTCAAGGTCTTTGACCGTGACACGAATTGTCACGGTCATTGACCGTGACACGACCGTGACAATTAAATTTGTCACGGGCTTGTCACGCTCAATGACCGTGACAATTTGTTGTCACGGTCGTGTCAAGGTCAATGACCGTGACATAAAACGCGTGTTTTTTTGTCACGGTCAATGACCTTGACAAGGCTGGCCGGCTGAAAGGTGACAATTTGCCCATTTTGGTGTAGTGGCCCCCGAACGGCCCCGTGGGTGGAACGAACACCTCCCACGGGACCAATGTAACTCGTAGGAACTGACCCCAGAGCCGCGGGACTCCCGGTTTGAGAATTCGACGATAATTTGCATATTTCTAGACTTACGCTTAAAAGCATTGTGTTAGAGGGTGAAAACTCGAAACAACCCTCTAACGGCCCCGTGGGTGGCACCAACACCTCCCACGGGTCCAATGTAACTCGTAGGAACTGACCCCGCAGCCACGGGACTCCCGGTTTGAGAATACGACGATAATTTGCATATTTCTAGACTTAGGCTAAAAAACTTAACGTTAGAGGGTGAGAACTCGAAACAGCCCTCTAACGGCCCCGTGGGTGGCACTAACACCTCCCACGGGACCAATGTAACTCGTAGGAACTGACCCCACAATAGCGGGTCTCCCGGTTTGAGAATACGACGATAATTTGCATATTTCTAGACTTAGGCTAAAAAACATGGCGTTAGAGGGTGAAAACTCCAAAACATCCCTCTAACGGCCCCATGGGTGGCACCAACACCTCCCACGGGACCAATGTAACTCGTAGGAACTGACTCCACAGCCGCGGGACTCCCGGTTTGAGAATACGATGGTAATTTGCATATTTCTAGACTTAGGCTTAAAAACATGACGTTAGAGGGTGAGAACTCGAAACAACCCTCTAACGGCCCTGTGGGTGGCACCAACACCTCCCACGGGACCAATGTAACTCGTAGGAACTGACCCCACAGCCGCGGGTCTCCCGGTTTGAGAATACGACGGTAATTTACATATTTCTAGACTTAGTCTTAAAAACATGACGTTAGAGGGTGAGAACTCGAAACAGCCTTCTAACGGC
Source organism: Sambucus nigra (assembly GCA_949130495.1). Lineage (NCBI taxonomy): Eukaryota > Viridiplantae > Streptophyta > Magnoliopsida > Dipsacales > Adoxaceae > Sambucus > Sambucus nigra. Next base: position 444,442,811 of record OX422218.1, on the reverse strand, counting down.
AGCGTGGGTGGAACCAACACCTCCCACGGGACCAACGTAACTCATTGGAACTGTCCCCACAGCCGCGGGTCTCTCGGCTTGAGAATACGACGGTAATTTGCATATTTCTAGACTTAGGCTTAAAAACATGGCGTTAGAGGGTGAAAACTCGAAACAGCCCCCGAACGGCCCCGTGGGTGGAACCAACACCTCCCACGGGACCAATGTAACTTGTAGGAACTGACCCCAGAGCCGCGGGACTCCCGGTTTGAGAATTCGACGATAATTTGCATATTTCTAGACTTAGGCTTAAAAACATGGCGTTAGAGGGGGAAAACTCTAAACGACCCTCTAACGGCCCCGTGAGTGGCATCAACACCTCCCACGGGACCAATGTAACTCGTAGGAACTGACCCCGCAGCCGCGGGACTCCCGGTTTGAGAATACGACGATAATTTGCATATTTGTAGACTTAGGCTTAAAAATATGGCGTTAGAGGGTGAGAGAAAGAAACAGCCCCCGAACGTCCCCGTGGGTGGCACCAACACCTCCCGCGGGACCAATGTAACTAGTAGGAACTGACCCCGCAGCCGCGGGACTCCCGGTTTGAGAATACGACCGTAATTTGCATATTTCTAGACTTAAGTAAAACATGGAGTTTGAGGGTGAAAACTCGAAATATCCCCCGAACGGCCCCGTGGGTGGCACCAACACCTCCCACGGGACCAATGTAACTCGTTGGAACTGAACCCGCAGCCGCGGGACTCTCGGTTTGAGAATACGATGATAATTTGCATATTTTTAGACTTAGGCTTAAAAACATGGCGTTATAGGGTGAGAACTCGAAACAGCCCTCGAACGTCACCGTGGGTGGCACCAACACCTCCCACGGGACCAATGTAACTTGTTGGAACTGACCCCACACCCTAGAGTCTCCCGGTTTGAGAATACGACGATAATTTGCATATTTCTAGACTTAGGCTTAAAAACATGGCGTTAGAGGGGGAAAACTCGAAACAGCCCTGCAATGGCCCCGTGGGTGGCACCAACACCTCCCACGGACCAATGTAACTCGTAGGAACTGACTCCGCAGCCGCGGGACTCCCGGTTTGAGAATACGACGATAATTTGCATATTTGTAGACTAAGGCTTAAAAATATGGCGTTAGTGGGTGAGAGCAAGAAACAGCCCCCGAACGTCCCCGTGGGTAGCACCAACACCTCCCGCGGGACCAATGTAACTCGTAGGAACTGATGCCGCAGCCGCGAGACTCCCGGTTTGAGAATACGACGGTAATTTGCATATTTCTAGACTTAAGTAAAACATGGCGTTTGAGGGTGAAAACTCGAAATATCCCCCGAACGGCCCCGTGGGTGGCACCAACACCTCCCACGGGACCAATGTAACTCGTTGGAACTGACCCCGCAGCCGCGGGACTCCCGGTTTGAGAATACGATGATAATTTACATATTGTTAGACTTAGGCTTAAAAACATGGCGTTTGAGGGTGAAAACTTGAAATAGCCCCCGAACGGCCCCGTGGGTGGAACGAACACCTCCCACGGGACCAATATAACTCGTAGGAACTGACCCCAGAGCCACGGGACTCCTGGTTTGAGAATTCGACGGTAATTTGCATATTTCTAGACTTACGCTTAAAAGCATTGTGTTAGAGGTTGAAAACTCGAAACAACCCTCTAACGGCCCCGTGGGTGGCACCAACACCTCCCACGGGTCCAATGTAACTCATAGGAACTGACCCCGCCGCCGCGGGACTCCCGGTTTGAGAATACGACCGTAATTTGCATATTTCTAGACTTAGGCTTAAAAACATGACGTTAGAGGGTGAGAACTCGAAACAACCCTCTAACGGCCCCGTGGGTGGCACTAACACCTCCCACGGGACCAATGTAACTCGTAGGAACTGACCCCACAATAGCGGGTCTCCCGGTTTGAGAATACGACGGTAATTTGCATATTTCTAGACTTAGGCTAAAATACATGGCGTTAGAGGGTGAAAACTCCAAAACAGCCCTCTAACGGTCCCATGGGTGGCACCAACACCTCCCACGGGACCAATGTAACTCGTAGGAACTGACTCCACAGCCGCGGGACTCCCGGTTTGAGAATACGATGGTAATTTGCATATTTCTAGACTTAGGCTTAAAAACATGACGTTAGAGGGTGAGAACTCGAAACAACACTCTAACGGCCCCGTGGGTGGCACCAACACCTCCCACGGGACCAATGTAACTCGTAGGAACTGACCCCACAGCCGCGGGTCTCCCGGTTTGAGAATACGATGGTAATTTACATATTTCTAGACTTAGGCTTAAAAACATGACGTTAGAGGGTGAGAACTCGAAACAGCCTTCTAACGGCACCGTGGGTGGAACCAACACCTCCCACGGGACCAAATTAATTCGTTGGAACTGTCCCCACAGCCGCGGGTCTCTCGGCTTGAGAATACGACGGTAATTTGCATATTTATAGACTTAGGCTTAAAAACATGGCGTTAGAGGGTGAAAACTCGAAACAGCCCCCGAACGGCCCCGTGGGTGGAACCAACACCTCCCACGGGACCAATGTAACTTGTAGGAACTGACCCCAGAGCCGCGGGACTCCCGGTTTGAGAATTCGACGATAATTTGCATATTTCTAGACTTAGGCTTAAAAACATGGCGTTAGAGGTGGAAAACTCTAAACGACCCTCTAACGGCCCCGTGGGTGGCACCAACAACTCCCACGGGACCAATGTAACTCGTAGGAACTGACCCCGCAGCCGCGGGACTCCCGGTTTGAGAATACGACGATAATTTGCATATTTGTAGACTTAGGCTTAAAAATATGGCGTTAGAGGGTGAGAGCAAGAAACAGCCCCCGAACGTCCCCGTGGGTGGCACCAACACCTCCCGCGGGACCAATGTAACTCGTAGGAACTGACCCCGCAGCCGCGGGACTCCCGGTTTGAGAATACGACGGTAATTTGCATATTTCTAGACTTAAGTAAAACATGGCGTTTGAGGGTGAAAACTCGAAATATCCCCCGAACGGCCCCGTGGGTGGCACCAACACCTCCCACGGGACCAATGTAACTCGTTGGAACTGACCCCGCAGCCGCGGGACTCTCAGTGTGAGAATACGATGATAATTTGCATATTTTTAGACTTAGGCTTAAAAACATGGCGTTAGAGGGTGAGAACTCGAAACAGCCCTCGAACGGCACCGTGGGTGGCACCAACACCTCCCACGGGACCAATGTAACTTGTTGGATCTGACCCCACAGTCATGAGTCTCCCGGTTTGAGAATACGACGATAATTTGCATATTTATAGACTTAGGCTTAAAAACATGGCGTTAGAGGGGGAAAACTCGAAACAACCCTCTAATGGCCCCGTGGGTGGCACCAACACCTCCCACGGACCAATGTAACTCGTAGGAACTGACTCCGCAGCCGCGGGACTCCCGGTTTGAGAATACGATGATAATTTGCATATTTGTAGACTTAGGCTTAAAAATATGGCGTTAGAGGGTGAGAACAAGAAACAGCCCCCGAACGTCCCCGTGGGTGGCATCAACACCTCCCGCGGGACCAATGTAACTCGTAGGAACTGACCCCGCAGCCGCGGGACTCCCGGTTTGAGAATACGACGGTAATTTGCATATTTCTAGACTTAAGTAAACATGGCGTTTGATTGTGAAAACTCGAAATATCCCCCGAACGGCCCCGTGGGTGGCACCAACACCTCCCACGGGACCAATGTAACTCGTTGGAACTGACCTCGCAACCGCGGGACTCCCGGTTTGAGAATACGATGATAATTTGCATATTTTTAGACTTAGGCTTAAAAACATGGCGTTTGAGGGTGAAAACTCGAAATAGCCCCTGAACGGCACCGTGGGTGGAACCAACACATCCCACGGGACCTATGTAACTCGTAGGAACTGACCCCAGAGCCGCGGGACTCCCGGTTTGAGAATTTGACGATAATTTGCATATTTCTAGACTTACGGTTAAAAGCATGGCGTTAGAGGGTGAAAACTCGAAACAACCCTCTAACGGCCCCGTGGGTGGCACCAATACCTCCCACGGGTCCAATGTAACTCGTAGGAACTGACCCCGCAGCCGCGGGACTACCGGTTTGAGAATACGACGGTAATTTGCATATTTCTAGACTTAGGCTTAAAAACATGACGTTAGAGGGTGAGAACTCGAAACAGCCCTCTAACGTCCCCGTGGGTGGCACTAACACCTCCCACGGGACCAATGTAACTCGTAGGAACTGACCCCACAACAGCGGGTCTCCCGGTTTGAGAATACGGCGGTAATTTGCATATTTCTAGAGTTAGGCTAAAAAACATGGCGTTAGAGGGTGAAAACTCGAAACAGCCCTCTAACGGCCCCATGGGTGGCACCAACACCTCCCACGGGACCAATGTAACTCATAGTAACTGACTCCACAGCCGTGGGACTCCCAGTTTGAGAATACGATGGTAATTTGCATATTTCTAGACTTAGGCTTAAAAACATGACGTTAGAGGGTGAGAACTCGAAACAGCCCTCTAACGGCCCCGTGGGTGGCACCAACACCTCCCATGGGACCAATGTAACTCATAGGAACTGACCCCACAGCCGCGGGTCTCCCGGTTTGAGAATACGACGGTAATTTACATATTTCTAGACTTAGGCTTAAAAACATGACGTTAGAGGGTGAGAACTCGAAACAGCCTTCTAACGGCACCGTGGGTGGAACCAACACCTCCCACGGGACCAATGTAACTCGTAGGAACTGACCCCGCAGACGCGGGACTCTCGGTTTGAGAATACGATGATAATTTGCATATTTGTAGACTTAGGCTTAAAAACATGGCGTTAGAGGGTGAGAACTAGAAACAGCTCCCGAACGGCCCCGTGGGTGGAACCAACACCTCCCACGGGACCAATGTAACTCGTAGGAACTGACCCCACAACCTCGGGACTCCCGGTTTGAGAATACGACGATAATTTGCATATTTGTAGACTTAGGCTTAAAAACATGGCGTTAGAGGGTGAAAACTCGAAAAAGCCCTCTAACGTCCCCGTGGGTGGCACCAACACCTCCCACGGGATCAATGTAACTCGTAGGAACTTACCCCGCAATCTCGGGACTCCCGATTTGACAATACGACGATAATTTGCATATTTCTAGTTGGTTACTGATAATTTTAACTCATATATGCAATTTTTCAACTTGATTAATTTTTTTGTAAAACTAGTTGTTTACTGATATTTTTTTTTATGTATCCTATCATTTGTAGCGTGGAACTAACGAAGGAGGCAATGGTCTACAGCACGAAGATTGTTTATATGTTGTGGATATTCAGGATTTTATTTTTTTTGTTACAGCCGTGCGTGCTTTTATTGTTTAGTTTTATGGCCGTGCGGGCTTTTATAATTTGATTGTTGAATTTTATGGCCGTGCGGGCTTTATAATAAGCAGGTTTTACATTTACAGGTTTTGGAATGTCAAGAAAATAGAGGAAACTCTGCCAAATTTTTTTTTGGTCTGTGAATTATTAAGACGTGTAATATTTATAAGTTTGTATATATATTTGTTTATTAACAACATTCTCGATTCGCAATTTGTGATTTTTTTTATTGTTTTGCCAATAATAAATATTTGTAACACCTCGTACGCGTCCAACGTTATACGTAGCAACCGACGGTGCACTGATAGGACCCCCAATTTTAGGATTGGACAAAAAAAAAATATATTTTTTAAATTATAGTTAAATATGGTCATGGACTTTGTCCATGACCATTTTTATTTTTTTCGTCGCGCATAAAAATGGTCGCGGACAAAGTCCGCGACCATTTTATTTTTATTTTTTTGTCACGTTTGTGGGTCGCGGACTTTGGCAGCGACCAATTTGTCACGGTTGTGGGTCACGGATGAGGGCCGCGACCAATTTTTTTTAATTTTTTTGTCACGGTCGTGGGTCGCGGACTTTGACCACGACCGATTTGTCACGGTGGTGGGTCACGAATTAGGGCCGCGACCAATTTTTTATTTTATTTTTTGTCACGGACGTGGGTCGCCGTCAAAATCCGCGACCAATTTGTCACGGTTATGGGTCACGGATGAAGGCCGCGACCAATTTTTTTTTAATTTTTTTGTCACGAACGTGGGTCGCGGACTTTCGCCGCGACCAATTTGTCACGGTTGTGGGTCACAGATGAGGGCCATAACCCGTCACGGTATGGGTCACGGCCCAAGTCTGCGACCATCTGCCGTGACCCCTCTCGGCCGTGACCATTTTTTGGTCACGGACTTGGGCCGCGACCCACGAAAATGGACGAAAATGGTCACGCCATAAATGGTGACGGCCCAAGTCCGCGACCCACAACTTTGGTCAGGGATTTTGGCCGTGACCAATCGCCAGTTTTGGTGTAGTGTGAGGTCGAAGATTGTACCACTAGGCCGCGTTCAGTGGTGGCACCATAATGTCGAGGAATCTACCTAGGAGCGCGAGGATGACATGCGTGAATGTTATCCAGAGTTATTCTTTCCAGGTATACTTTCATTTTCGAATTTCGGGACGAAATTCTGTTATTAGGGGGGAAGTATGTAATATCCCGTATTTTTGCGTATATTTATTTTATTGTGAAATTTGGAAAATTTGGATTAATTAATTTAAAGGGAGAAATTTAATTTATAATTAATCCGATTAAATGGAAATAATTACTAGCATGACGAGAGTTAGTAGTATGGAAATAATTACTAGCGTGACGAGAGTTAGTAGTTATAAAAAATAATCTTGTTCAATAATAATTATGTTGAATATTACATAGTGAGTAACGTAATAGATGGTTTCAGAAATAATAATATGGCAGGGGATGAGATACATGGCAATTGGAATATAATTATTACGGGACGCGCGTATGAGTCGCGTCAATATTTTATTTTGAGGGTTAGAATAGTAAATTATTTTTATATAATTCGAAGGGCAATTCTGAGTGCGTCAGTGTGTCCTGAAGGGTAGAAATAGTCAGAAAACACTACTCGGATGTTTTATTTGGAGTCCGAGACATTTTAGCCCAAAATAAGACCCCGGAGGGGTATTTTAGTCTTTTGGAAATTTTGAGTATTTAAATGGACGAAAATTAGGTTTAATTAATGGCATTGAGGGTTAGTGGTCTGTCAGTTGCAACTTACGTGATAAAGAGGGAGAAAGAAAGGGAGAACAAAGGAGGAAGGAGACGCATTGGAGAATAAAGCCAAAAGCTAAAGATTTCTTGCAAATAATTACACCAAAGTGTAGATCGCGATGAGAGGATCAACCACGTACCAAATTTAACGATAAATTCAGAAACCCATTCTAAGGCAAGTGGTTATCTTGCTCTTCTTTTAGCATATAGTATTCTTGTTAATTTATATTGTTAATTGAGAATTATTGAAATAAGGTTTGGGTTTAAATAGGATGAATTTGTGTAGAAATCTTAGAAATTGGAGAGGGGTATGGATGTAGAGGAAGTACCCAATTGTATGTTGATAAATCTGAAGGTTTTTATGTTCTAAAAACGAATTTAAATTAAGGGTTTGGAATAATAAAAGTTTCTGGGTTCTTATATGAGAATTTGTAGAGATTAAAGAAATTGATGGATCCCTTTTGAATATATATAAAGATTTGTACTTTATTTTGTGTTAGGAAGGTTCTTTTATGTTAGAAGTAGTTTAGATACATGAAATTCAAAGTTGGATGAAATTTGGGTTGAGTTTGAGGTTTGATATGTAGGAAAAATTGAATTTGGGGAAGAACTGGGCCTGTTCAGATTTTTCGTTAGAAGACAGCCCAGGTCGTTCAAACGACCTCATTCGAAGAAGCCTTCTAACGAGAAATCCAATGACCCTTCTAATGAAATATTGAAGTTCGTTCGAAGTGGAAACTTCGTTCGAACGAACTCGTTCGAATGACCTCATTTGAACGAGAATCCTAGAACTTCAAATGAGATTTCAGAACTTGATTTTTGGGCCCGATTTAGTTAAAATCCATCCTAAGTTTATCCAGACGAGTGTATGAACCTACGTGAGTAACGGGTGACTTAAATTCCAAAGTTTTAGGGGATTAAGGGTGTGATAATCCTCGTGGTATTTAACTTGTATGGAAACCTAGGAGAGAATGTGAGTCCTAGAGAGGTTATATAGAAATGGATATCGTGGAGAGTAGTAATGTTAAAATTTCTTACAAACTATAGGAATTGGGTTGCGTGAACACCATCAAGTTATATAAGTTGTGTGCATGCTTATTACATGGAATATTATGTGTATGACATACCTAGCTACTGGCTATCGAACAGACGTTAGTGCGCCATGGATGGACATATCTTGTGTGCCTTCGAGGGATTTTGAGTCGTACCACTAGAGCATGGAACCTCGGTACGGGATATCTGCGAGAACGATAGTGGTGACGGTCGTATGGGTGCGTAGGTATGTGCGTAGCCCATCGACTTGGTACTATGTTCTCCTCCATTATGTGTATATGTTTTATTAGTTCTTGAGAGATTGAAACTGTTATCCTTTATGCGTGAGCATTGCAATGGGACTAGATAGCCGAGTATGCCTAGCACCATAGGTTTCTTCACCATAGGTGCAATATTGATATATATGTATTAGTATGTATACATAGTGAGATTTTTATATGTATACTGACTTCATATTATGTGTTTCATGTTGGCTACTTTATTAAAGTTGATACTTATTGGGTCATCAGTTGAGAATTAAGAATGCTATGAGAATGAGTTAAAGCATATTTAAACCTATTCCTAAATAATAGAGATATATTTTCTTTGGGATATTTAGGTATTTTATTCGGCATAGGGGTTATACTACGTATAGTCAGGTAGCGTATTGTGACTAGTATGGGTAGTTAGGCTCGCTTGGTGTGCACATTAGATGAGAGGTGAGCATCCCAAGTGAGTACGCTAAGTTAACATGAATAATATTTGTGCTAATTAACCAATTTAAGCACTTGCTATATTTAAACTGTTTTCTACTCGAGCTCTGACCCGTTTTTTTTGGAAATCTCCTTTCCTGTTCTATTATTTTAGGTACTCAGCCACATGGACACCAGACTTAGGAGATTACATTCATTTGCCTAGCTGTAGCTGCTGTGGAAGCTACATGATATTGCTAGTAGATGTTTCTGAGCCTATTTCTCCTTATTTACCAGTTATTTATTTCAGTTGGATATGTCGTCCCTCCTATTTACATTCAGAGATTTAGAGCTATTTTATTATATTATTAGACTTTGATTTCATGTTATTGGATTATTGTATGGGATTTTGACTGGATGTATTTACTCTAGTTCTTTATTTAAATTCAGTAGTTCTTTCCTTATGCTATTGTGATGTATGGTGATGATTAGATATTTCCCTTTAAGGATGATGGTTAATAACAAGATAAAATTTTGACACCAACCTTTTTAAACATTAGGTGGTTAGTTTTTATTAAATTAAAATTTGAGTTTTTGACGGTGATGCATTTATCTAAACCAACTTGATATTCGAAAATTAATTAATTAAGGACTGATCACCCGGTAATTAATTAGGCGGGGTATCACAGTGAATTCTAAGGATTTACTTAAGATATTTTTACTTAAAACATATACTATGTGATTCAGTAATTATTTCATTTTATCCATTATACTACCTTTCAATACTTTTGAAAATTTGTATATTTAACTCTTCACAATTTAGTTAATCATCCAAAAATCCTGCCATTTCATTATTGGAACATTAAAAATATATTCTTTATCAAAATCTCAACTATGATTATTCAATCACATAGTTTATCAATCGGATTTATTCAACTCATTTATTATACACACACCTTGAATACTATTCATTATATTCACCTTTTATCAGCACATTTAAATAGTTACCATTAAGAATCTTTTCATAGTCTTTCTTCTAGTAAATTTTCTTCCGAATTAATAATCATATAATATAAAGTCTTTAATATTCAAGTATTATCTTCGATCTTTAATAATAAACAAAGCTAATAAGAATTTTAGAATATTACTATATTTCCTTCATTGTCTTCGGGTTTAAAATATAATCATGAATGGTAAATTTTGTGAGTAGTAAATACGCTATAATTACTCAAATTTCAAACACGATTTTTTTTAGTAAAAAATGTCGATTCTTGTTTACACAAATTTAAAAGAAATTATAAATCAAAACAAAATTTAAAGCCTCACAACATTATTTACATTTCAATTCATAAATATAGATATATACTTACTATATTTACATAAATATTTATAGAATTTAATTCTATTTTACATCTACGCATGGAGGTTTCAGTTTTAACAATTTATTTGATGCAATTACAAATATATTTAGCATATTATAAATTAAAGGAACAATTGTGACTCACCTTGAAATAATATCTATGTTATAATGAAGATGAATAATACTTTTGAAATAATCCAAGCTTCCCCCTTGAATAATCCTCTCATTTTTGGTATTTCTTCTTCTCCATCTTTCATCAACATCATCTTCTTCTTCTTCTTCTTCTTCACTTAAACGTGTAATATTTTTTTGTGTTTTTTTTGGTAGCTAATAAAATGAAGAGAGGGAAACCAACTTCCCTTCCTTTTATACAAAATTTTGTATCATTTCATCATCTCTCTTTCTTAACTTATTTTTATTTTATTTTCAATATTTAATACATAATTATTTATAACACAATCATACACACACCCATCATCTTCTCTTTTTTTTATTTCATTTTTCATACACATACCCATCAACTTCCTTTCTTTTTAATTTTTTTTATTACTTACCTACTCATACATTTACTCCACAACCCACACTCCTTTATATTTTTATTAAACAAACTATTCTTTATTTTATTCCACTCCCCACACACTCATTTCATTTACCATCATCTTTTATTCTCATCTTTACACACTCACCACACACACACTCCTCTCTCTCTCTCTCTCTCTCTCTCTCCCAACTTTTTTTAATTATTTTTTTTATTGTTTTCATTTTTTTTACAAAAATCATTGATTGGGTTTACTAAAACAAATTCGTATACTTAGAATTATTCTCAACTTATAATATATATATATATATATATATATATATATATATATATATATATATATATATATATATATATATATATATGTATGTATGTATGTATGCCACAAAATGACACAATTTACATAAGTGTCATGTTAAGAATAAGGTGACACGTGCGATACAAATAAAATTATACATCCGAATTCATTCAAGTTTTTTTATTCATAGACATAAATATATTGATTTATTTATTGTGTCTATATATATATATATATATATATATATGATCTCATGCAAAAATTTAAGGGCAACAAAATTGATAAAATGTAGTGAACAAAAGAAATATACTAGCGGTTCAAATTTATGATAAAAATACATGCGTGAAAATTGAGGTTGTTACATTGAACAAGGGTAATAACATACACATAAAGAAATATATGTACTAATATTGCACCACCAAACAAATTAAAACACATATAATGCACACGCCATGATTTTTAGCCATTACATCTCATACACAAGATTATAGATTATAAAAAGCCCAAAACATGGACACACACACACACACACACACATACACACACACACACACACATAAACAAAACCATGAAATACAATCTCAACTACTCCTAATTACAAACATGAGATACAACGATTGTCAGCTCTAGTTAATCATACTTGGACACAAGTTTTTCTTTGTTTGCTGATGTGGCTTGAGTGTATATATAAGGAAAACTTTGTTAATCAAGATATTCTCACTAGTGATACATCACTGTGTCAATTAGACAGTGTTAACCTATAATTAGTATTCTCACATATGCATGCAATAGTTCCAAATTATTGTATGAAAAGAAAATAAAAAAGCAAAGCCTCACGTTCTTTAAACAATTGATTTTATCATTGATATATTCTAAAACGTCCTTGCCAAACAACTTCGATGATGGTTCCCATACTTCGAAAAGGTCTTGAAAATTCGCGAGGAGGTTGATCAAAATACTTTTTGGCTAATTGGAAAAGGTAATGCCGAGTTCAGTTTGGACAACTAGACTAGGGAAGGTCATATTGCTCTTCAGGATGAGATGCAAATCAGGAGACACGATTTATCTCTCAATAGAACCTAATATGTCCCATATATGATTTTTATGGTTCATGTATATAATGTATTTTGTAAAATGCTTATGATCACTGTGATATGATGAAAAATCTGATTTTAAGTCTAATTAAGTGAAAACAGTGGTTCAGGGCAAAATAGTTTGTGGTAGAATTTTTTTCCCCACAGTGAATATTGTTTTTCAAAATTTTAGTGTTCGATTGACTTGAAACTTGGTGGGTTGACTGGAAACGTGCCGACGATCAAATTACACAATTTTGGTTAATAATATTAGGGCTTATTACTTTTGACAGAAAAATGATTTTAATGTTCCGCAAAAGGTTTTAGTTTTCTGGCATTATTTACTTCGATTCTATGGTGAAAACTCATATTGTCCATTTTGGGCAAAATTCATGATTTCTTGCATTTTTAAGTAGCTATTTTCATCACATGGGCTGTTATAGTTATATAATGTTCATATATGATTATGGTTGTTGCAACGCAATATATGATTAACATTAATTTATATTTATGAAGACTTATAAGTAAATATTCATTTAAGTCAAGTGGAAACCTAAACATAGGCTGAGACTATATGTGAGAATATTAAGCTTATAATCATTTAGTTAGTTCTAATGTTCGTTATAAAATTGGATTGAGGCAAAACACATGATAATATCTGGATTAAACAACGTTAGACCTTCTTTGAGAAAATTAAATAGTTGACATTAAGTTCATTTATCATGGTATGAAAATCTTTAGGCAACAAACACAAATGCCAATATTATGGGACCATGATAAATGAATTAAAGGGTAGCATATCTTTATAATCTGAATATTGTGTTATGACAAATACAAATTCCATAATATTTGGACTATGTAAGAAATCTGCCAAATTATATTAAGTCAACAATTCGATATTCGACCCTTGTAAATTATTGTTGTGTGTATTTTTTTAATAAATGAACATTGTTATTAATTATAATTCCCCTAAACCTCTATTCGCATGCTCAGTCCTATTCCAAATTTGATGGAACTAATTTATCTGAATGGAATGAGAAAATTGAGTTCAGCTTGGGGGTTCTTGACCTGGACATGACAATTATGTGTGATGAACCCGCTGCTGTTACTGAAAACCGTAGTGAGGATGATATTGCTGTCCATGAAGCATGGTCTCGATCCAACAGGATGACCTTTATGTTTATACGAATGTGCATGGATGTTAACATAAAGACCTCCCTTCCTAAAACTACAAAAGCAAAATAGTATTTAAATAACATAAAGGAACGATTTCTCTCTGCTGATAAAATCCTTGCCAGGAAATTAATTATTGACCAGACCACGATGAGGCTCGATGGCACTCGAACCATGAATGAACACATTATAGAGATAACCAATCTGGCTGCTAGACTTTGAGTTTTGGGCATGACAGTGGACGAGTATTTTCTCGTTCAATTCGTCCTAAACTCCCTACCTCACCTTTCCAAATCAATTACAACACTATTAAAGATAAGTGGGATGTAAATGATTTGCAAAGAATGTTAGTAAAGGAGGAAGGCAGACTCAAGAAACATAATGGTCATGTGTCTAAAGGACAGGTGGCAAATCTGATGACCAAATGAACTATTTTTAAGAAGAAGACTGGAAATGACATTAAGAAAGGTACTGGGCCACCTCATCAAGATATACCTTCATCTGTTTTGAAGAAAGAAAAGAACGATAAGTGCCATTTTTTAAGAAGAAGGGCCATTTACAAAAGGATTGTCATAAGTGAAAGGCTTGATTCGAGAAAAAGGGTAAGCCTTTAATTTTTGTTCATTTTGAATCAAACCTTATTTATATTCCTTCTAATACTTAGTGGATTGATTCTCGTTCTATGTGTCATGTTTCTAATTCGATGTAGGGATTCATTACGATCCGCAAAATAAATTCAAATGATCATTTTCTCTACATGACAATAAAGCAAAGGCTAAAGTAAAAGCCATTAAAGTTTTTCGTTTAATTTTAAGTTCTGGTTTTATTTTAGATTTGCAAGAAATTTTTATGTTACCTCTATTTCTAGGAATTTAATTTTAGTTTCCAAACTTGCTATAGATCGTTTTGCAGTTGAATTTAAGAATAATGGTTTTGGATTGATTAAATTTTTTATTAATGTTGGTTCTAGATTTTTATTGGATAGTTTATATCAATTAAATCTTGAAAAGAATTTTTCTGAGTCCCTCGTAACCCTTCATTATAATGTTTGTATGAATCTTACACTAAATAACGAAAAATTTGCTTATTAGTGGCATAAACGACTGGGGAACATATCCAGGCCAATAATTGAAAGACTTATTAAAGATGAAATTCTCCATAACTGGGATTGGGCCGATTATGATGTGTGTGTGGATTGTATTAAAGGAAAATAGACCAAACATACAAAGAAAGGAGCCATAAGAAGCACCAACTACTTGAAATATTACATATATATATGTGGACCTTTTGATGTTCCATCTATTGGTGCAGAAAAAACATTTCATCACTTTTATCGATGATTTTTTACGTTATTGCATGTTGTACTTATTGCACGATAAGTCTCAAATGTTATTGAAATATACATTAATGAGGTTGAGATACAACTAGACAAAAATGTGAAAATTATTAGGTTTGATAGAGGTGTTGAATTTTATGGTATATGTGATGAGTCAGGGAAACACCCTAGCCCTTGTGCTAAATTCTTAGAAAAATTGGGTATTTACGCCCAATACACAATTCCAGGATCATCTTGGTAGAATGATTAGCTGAAAGGTGTAACCATACCCTCATAGAGATGGTTAAAAATATGATACGTAAGTCTCAGTTTCCTATATTTTTTCGGACACATGCTCTAATGACCGCTGTACACATCTTAAATCGGGTTCCTAGTAAGTCAGTTTTAAAAACCCCTTTTGAACTTTGGAAAGGATGGAAACCCAATTTCAGATATTTACGTGTATAGGGGGGTTGCCCAGCGGAAGCTAGAATATATAACCCTCACTAAAAGAAATTGGATCCTAGTAAATTATCTTGTCATTTCATTGAGTATCTAGAAAAGTCTAAAGGATATAAATTCTACTATCATAATCATACAACTAGAATAATGGAAACTAAAAATGCTAAATTCATTGAAGATGGTGAAATCAGTGGGAGTGAAATAGAAAGGGAGGTAATCATTCAAGAAGTCAGGGTAAAAATTCCTATCCCCCGAGTTCATAATGTAATGTTGTTCCTAACATTGTCGTTGAACTAGTCATTGACCCAATCAATAACAATGAACAACAAGTGAATGATCAACTAACTGAACAACCACATAATGAGACTATGAACAATGGACCCGTTGAAGCACCACAAGAAGTGACATTAAGAAGATCTCAAAGGGAAAGGAGATCGGTAATTATGGATGATTATGTGGTATACCTTAAAGAGGCCAAATTTAATGTAAGAAATATTAATTATTCGATCTCTTATGAAAAATCTGTAAGTAGTGACGATTCTGATAAAAGAATTGATGACATGAATGAAAAAATAAAATATACGAATGATAATAAAGTTTGGGAATTGGTCGAATTTATAGAAGGAAAAAAATGAGTTGAAAATGGATCTTTAAGACCAAACTTGACTCAAAAGGAAATGTCAAACAACATAAAGCTAGACTTATTGCTAAAGGTTTTAATCAACGAGAAGGCATTGATTATAATGAGACCTTTTTTTCCAGTATCAAAGAAGGACTCATTAAGAATCATATTACCATTTGTGGCTCACTATGATTTAGAGTTGCACTAAATGGATGTAAAAATGGCTTTTCTGAATGGGAGTTTAGAAGAAGAAGTCTAGATGGAATATCCACAAGGCTTCATAAAGAAAAGAAAGGAAAACATGGTCTGTATGTTAAAGAAGTTGATATATGATCTAAAGCAAGCTTCTCGTCAATGGTATGTCAAGTTCCATGAGACCATTACATCCATTGGGTTTAAGGAAAACACTGTTGATCGATGTATATACCTGAAGATATATGGGCGTAAGTTTGTGTTTTTAGTACTATATGTTGACAACTTGCTTATCACCAACAGTGATCTTGGTTTATTACATAAAACCAAGAAATACATTTCTGAAAATATTAAAATAAAAGATTTAGTTGAAGCATCCTTTATGATAGGGATAGAAATATCTCGGGATAGATCACGAGGAACGTTAAGATTGTCTCAGAAAGTTTCCATTAGCAAAGCTTTAGAAAGATTTAGCATGCAAAGTTGTAATCTCGTTAATATTCCACTTCAGAATGGGGATAATTTTAGCTTAAGTCAATGCCCACGAAGTGATTTAGAAAGGGACCCCAACAAAGGCATGCCTTATACTTTTCTCATTGGGAGCTTATTATATGCACAAGTCTGTAGTAGGCTGACCATCAGTTTTGCCATTGGGATGTTGGGAAAATATCAAATCAATCCGGGGATTTACCATTGGAAAGCTGCAAAGAAAGTGATGAGGTACCTATAAGGGACTAAGGATTACATGCTCACATATAGGAAGATTGATCACCTTGATGTAGTTAGTTATTTAGGCTCAAGTTTTGGAGGATGCCTTAACAGTAGGAAGAGAACTTTAGGTTATGTTTTCTTTCTTTCTAGACGAGACGTTTCATGGAAAATTTCAAAGTAGGGCGTCATTTCATCATCTACTATGGAGGCTGAATTCATAGCTTGCTTCGAAGCTCTAAATCATGGATTAATGTTGCGAAACTTTATTTCAGGATTAAAATTATGGGTTTGATATCTAAGCTGCTGAAGATATAATGTAATAATGTTACAGGAGTTTTAATTTCGAAGAATAATAGGTATACTAAGGCCGCCAAGCATTTCGAGATGAAGTACCTATCAGTGAAAAAATACGTTCAGAAACAAAGAGTGTCGATTAATCACATTAGTACAAGTGATAGCATGACAGATCGTCTTACGAAAGGAAAATATCCGAAAACCTTCATGGAACATATCAAAGAGATGGGTCTCGATTATTTAGTCCATGATTAATATTTGGCTTAGTTATTTGACACTATTACTTGAATTTAATAAAAGTCTTTCTAATTTCTATTATTTCTGTCTCTTATGAATGCATGCATCTGATTATAATTTATTATTTGACAGAAATAGTCCTTTATTCAAAAGGACATTATGAGGCCATTATGACACCCAATATTAAAGGCCTAGTTGAATGAAACAATAATGTAGTAGTATATGGAAGGAACTATGGTCTATAATAGCATGGAACCACCATGACTCACATCCTGAATCATTTGATTTGGCAAAATATATTTATCACTTATTGTGCACCTAATTGTAACAACCCGCCTAATGGGATACCAGCCGATCACTCCTATATCAAATTATAATAGGAGTTACATACGGATCATTCTTAGCATAACTGTCGAAAATCCATTTAGTTACTAATATCCTATTAGGCGAGCGTTAAAAACTTTTACTTAACTACTCTTTTTAACGATTAAAATAAAACATCCACAATTTAATGCGTAATTGAAATAAAAAGGAAAATGAAATGAACTAAAATAACCGAACACTCGGTTCAAATTATACAACCATATCGAATATCGTGCAAAGAATAAATAAAATCAGTAGGATCATTGGCCCGAATGTTTGTACAATACCTCTTATCTAGAGTACAAGGAAAGAAGCGTCTACGGAGAACCCGCAAGTATCCACAGCTGCTGCAGCAGACGTCCGACTCGAAAGAATTTCCATCCAGGCGTCCCTGTGTCTGGACACCTATATATATAATATATATAGAAAGAAAGGAGAGTAGATAAACGGGTCAGAGCCTGAATTTTGAAAATATTTTGCAAGTGCATAAATGCTTTATTTTTAGAAAAATAGTTTTATCTCATATTTAAATTGGTATCGCACTCCCATGAGATACCCCTCACCTCTCCTCTAGTAGTGCACACCTAACGCATCCTAACAACATACCCTAGTCAAGCTGTCCCTGCCTAACTAGTCTAATTTACCCATGTACTATCTACCCAAGATAGTCCAAGTGCTAAGGGACAAACTTCCCTCCATTATCAACACTGCACTAAGTTCGTGCGTGGGGTGTCTTGCAAAGAGAAATCCAAACAAGGAACCCTCCCGATACACTACTACTTGGCAGGGTTAATGGTAGAGATCCATTGGGCCCGTAGCACGCATAAATGTATAATTACATATATATATATAGATACATCTACAATTACATCCGGATAATATCTCCTGGACTGAGGTTTACTTATCATCATCTTAATAATACTCATCCGGATCTACCTCCCGGACTGAGGTGTATTCTATACACAAAGTATTTATCATTTTTCTTTCAAAACTTTCCATTTCCCTTCTCATATCCAGGAAATGTATTTAAAAGCCAATTCATTAGCATGAATTGCTTTATCATAACATATACTTTTTAAAAGCCAGTTTTATTATCATAAAATGCTTTTCTGTTTCAAAATATCCTATTTCCCTTTTTATATTCAGGAAATGTATTTAAAAGCCATTTTTATTATCATAAAAATGCTTTTACCATATCATATGCTTCCACATCCCTTTTTCCATCCGGGAGTATTACCGAAGCTAAACATATAACCCATTTCCCTTTCTATATCCAGGAACTGTAGTTAAAGCCAATCCATTATCATGGATTGGTTTAATATAGCGCGTTCTAAGACCGCCCGTCCGGGTTTCCCCACTGTGTGCGCCCCTAAATGGCTATCATCTTCCAGGGCCTATCATCAAGACAACCTGGGATCCTACATCGCAAGACGTCGGGAAGCGGCCATGTGCCTGCGGGATAGTCAAGACCACACCTGGAATCTCCTAACCAGCGCAGAAAAATATATATCAACAAACGCTCACATGGCCTATAGGACTATATCCACCCTGCATTCATTAGCCAGGGGGATTCACCATACGTACGCAACTTCCCTTATGATAGAGATTTAGAGAGGTGTGTAATCCATATTTTATTAATAATGAAAAACATTTCTCTTTCCATTTTGAAAATATTCATTTTTATATTTTCAAAATCATTTCCATCATAACATATATATATATATATACCTAAATCACATAGTATATACATATCCTATATATTCCTCCTAGAATATATATATAATAACGGCCATAGTGGTCTATAGCATCTAGCGATAACCAATAATCCCAAAGATTCCCTCCAGGAATCATAATCATGCATTCATATAAGCATGATACTAAACCCAAAGTATTTCTTACTTTAATAATCACTATATATCTCAATCCTATCTAAGGATTTATTGGATATCTCCAATTATACCATTTCTCATTTAGCGAATATATAACTATACTTCCCAAATTTATTCTAATCCACTCATAGGATTCACTCAACCAAGATGAATATGATTATGTTATCTCTTTAGATCATAATCCTCTTTAATACTCAAATTTTAGAAAGCCCGCTTTAAACTCAAAGAGGAGAAGTAATAACAATCTCCAAAATCTTGGGCAGAAAACAGAGTACCGGTCGACCGGTCCTGGACCCCCGGTCGACCGCGGGTTGCAATTAAGCCTACGAAACAAAGCAGTAGGCCATTTCTTCTTGACGCGATCGACCGGTCACATTAGGTCCCCAAAACTAAATTCCTCAAATTCATTATCCAACAAACCAAATTTCATTATCGGGGTTTCTAGACTACCCCAAAAATCATCCAAAACATCTACACGATTAATCCTAGCCTTTATTTTTCCAATTCCTGATTTGATTTCCGAGTTGATGATTTCAACTCGGAACTGCCATCTTGTAAAAATCATATCAAATCGTGGAAAAATCAGAAAAATACGCGGTTGGCTCCCACGTGACCGTATCTAAAAGATCTACAACTTTCATGTTTTGGCCGAAAGCTAAATCAATTCTTTTCCTGGCCCAAATGGCCCCCTAAATTGACGGGTTACTATTCATCGTCTTCTCCGAGACGATTTCGGCCATTAAAGCTTCTCCCAAGCTTTTGTCGCCTCACCCGACGTCCTACAACCTCAACCAACTACAAATACACTTATAATACGGGTTCTAAACATTCTAGAACCCGGAATCACCAATTAATTTCAATTAAAACCTAAGTTTCTCCAATTTACCATTTTTAGGGGTTTATTCGTTTTAACTCCCAAAAACCCGTTTTATCCACGAATACCCAACCCAAAATCATTAGGGTTTGTTATACCAACAATGATATGAGATATTTATGCATAAAAATAAATAAAGCAAGTAAACACTTGCCTCGTGGATAAAATCCGGCGTCCTCGAGCCGAACCCCGCGGAGGCTGGCCGGGATCTCCCCCTTTTCCCTCTTTTCTTCCCCCTCTCTCTATCTCTCCTCTCTTCTTTCTTCTCTTTTCTCCCTTTCTCCCTCTTTATAAAGAAATAAAAAGGGTTTAATCCCTTAAAACCCAAAAACGACTCGTTTACCAAATTACGAGTTACTTTTACCTCTAAAATCACCCGAAACTTAATTTCGACAATCGGACACTCTTTTCTGACTATCTCGGACATTCCGAGACTCATGGTGCAGTCGAAATTTCCATCCGAGATACTTGACCGCAAATCACTATT
This sequence comes from Sambucus nigra, assembly GCA_949130495.1. NCBI lineage: Eukaryota > Viridiplantae > Streptophyta > Magnoliopsida > Dipsacales > Adoxaceae > Sambucus > Sambucus nigra. The sequence goes on along the minus strand of OX422218.1, from coordinate 444,422,032 downwards.
CTAACCCAAAATAATTATGTGCGGTCTTCTACTCAAAATCTTACCTCTTTTGTCGCTATACTCCACGGCGACATATAATTAAATTACTTCGACCTATATAGTCCCAAAATAATTTATAACACCCTTCGAAAATTATTAAATCCTTGAAAATCCCAAAAATTACTATTTCGAGAAATTCTCCAAATTCCAAATTATACTTAATCATGGAATTTAATTGTCTCCAAAAGGACAGGTTGTTACATACTACCCCCCTTACAACGGAATTTCGTCCTCGAAATTCAGATATATCTAGGATCACTACAAATACTAAACCTCAAGGGGAACGACACTAACCCAACGGTTCCCAACCAAGTACTACGCGGCTACCGCGATCATAAAGTGACTCTAATACGTCACTTAATACCCATCCTCTAAAATGCCTCTCGGCATGGATTTTCAACCTTACATACTACGCCCCATCCTATTTCGGGCGGTACATAAAACTATCTTACCAAGGGGCCCATGCACCTCTCTAACTTGTGCACATCTGCACAACCATAGCGAACGTTCGACACGTTACACTCTCTCCCAATAGGGATCTCCTTTCCTCGGTGTAATACTCATCTATGGGTCTTCCCGACCCAAGAAAGTCCAAACTCCTAACCTCGGCATCACTAACTCTATCGAACCTACATCCTACAATGCTACTATCTATGCGTTACCCTACCTAAGCGAAACGAGTATCCTAATTATATCCCTAGTGCCCAAGGGCTCTCTCAACTCCCGACATTTGCTTGGTTTCGTGCGTGGGACGTCTCGCCAAAGCGAAATCCAGACAAGGAACCCTCCCGTTACACTACTCCCTCGCGTGGTCGGTTATCGAGATATAACGACCTAAGTCACACCAGCGGGACGTCCTAAATCTTACTAAATTAACCTACAAACTCATTCCTACTATCTTATCCTTCCGCCCATGCAGAAGGAAACCTAACTAATCAAAGTGCCTACTCTCTGTAGGAACACCACTTACATCACACCGATCACAGATTTTCTCTAAATTTGCCTTCTTATAAAGGCCTGGCTATCATTCTCAAATCAATTTCTCTAAGTCCTACTCCACCCAACTACTTGTGGCGAGAGGACCACTTTAGTGCTTTTCCATAGCACAATATTTCCATAAGCGTACCATCATCACAGGGCTCATAGTCTATAGTGGTTCATCCACACGATAAGACTAACCCATATCCTTGCATCCCATAACAGCTCTCCATGCCCGACGCCATTAAGAGTCATGTGTGGAGTGTCTCACAAAGCGAAATCCAAACAAGGAACCCCTCCACACATTAACACTTGACTTCGTTGGTCACGGAGTCCCGTTATTTCAGATATGCAACCGGGATAATCCTATCCCTTCTCATCGAAAGGTGGTCTGAACTCCTATCTCTAACTAAGAGTCACACCACCCAGCCCTCGCACTATTTCTAAGTCCTTGCGCAAACCAGTACTGAGCTAAATCTTACAGCACAATAATGATCTTGTGGGCCTTAAATTTTATCTATAAGGTTGCCACATATACCAACCAAAATAAGGAAACCTATACTCATCGAGGTTCCATCAATCCATAATAACAAAGGTGTACTCAACCTGTATCCAGGTGAGACACCGCAACCACAATCTGTTCCCTCCAGGAACTATGGACACGATAGTCTTGCCATCATTAGCTTGCTATCACTCCGATCAACCAAATACATTATACGTATATATACAAAATATAATCACCCGCCTCTATAGCGAGTGAAAGAAAACAAAATTTCGCTATCGCGGAAAACACACAAGCCTACATTATTATGTTATCGATACCAAATACAAAGCTCAAATTACACACACGAGTCTAGGGCTATCGAACACCACAACTTCATCTAGCCACACCTCTTACTAGAATTTCTTAACTCTAGGCCCCATCTGGGAACCCTAATCTTGTCCTTTATTCCTACCGGAAAAAGGACTAATCGTGTGGCTCCGCACTCCACAATACCATTTACATCACTGGTCTTCCTGACCATAATGGAGTTCTGAACACAATCTGACTCTATAACCTCGCTCCTTACAATCACCTTATTCATCCTCTTAACTTCTTTGTTAAAAGGAAACTCCACCACCGGTTCCAACAATCCTATTTAAACAAATCTCCCCATGTGGATGTCCCCTCAGGGGCCCCTGAACACACCCAAATTCTCCCTACAAGTGAAAATCTTCCTTATATTTTCACATCTGGGTATTTCCATACCCTGCTCTAAGCCAAAGCTCCCGAGCCATCTGCATCCAATAGGTAGTGCCATGCTCACTTTGCGCTACCCCAACTTTAATATATGGTCCTTATCAAAGACCCTTTTTGAACCCTTATCTCCACGGGGTAGTTCAATTTAAGTACCACTTTATACCATAGCAGTACGTAGATGCTCCGAGCTACTATACTTTAGTAGTCGTTGCAACAATCCTTAATAATTGCCATAAGGAGATTGACCTCTACGGCGGTCCTCGTCCCCAACTTCTACCAGCTTCCCCAGCTAAGCTCCACCTCCTGCTGCCCTCCGAGCTCCGCACCCGATTCTCAACGAGCGCGTAAAAGATTTCTATAATCTTCTAATATGGAAGAAGAACGAAATCTCACAAGAGAAATCAACAATCCTAATCCCGGGGCTCTATAACAAATCGAGAGCAATGCTAAAAGCGTAGTACGCCCGCACAGATTCCTAAGGACACTAGAACCTGATGCTCTGATACCATCTGTAACAACCCACCTAATGGGATACCGGGCGATCACTCCTATCTCAAATTATAACAGGAGTTACATATGGATCATTCTTATCATCACTGTCGAAAATCCATTTAGTTACTAATATCCTATTAGGCGAGCGTTAAAAACTTTTACTTAACTACTCTTTTTAGCGATTAAAATAAAGCATCCACAATTTAATGCGTAAATGAAATAAAAAGGAAAATGAAATGAACTAAAATAACCGAACACTCGGTTCAAATTATACAACCATATCGAATATCGTGCAAAGAATAAATAAAATCAGTTGGACCATTGGCCCGAATGTTTGTACAATACCTCCTATCTAGAGTACAAGGAAAGAAGCATCTACCGAGAACCCGTAACCATCCACAGCTGCTGGAGCAGACGTCTGACTCGAAATAATTTCCATCCAGGCGTCCCTGTGTCTGGACACCTATATATATAATATATATAGAAAGAAAGGAGAGTAGATAAACGGGTCAGAGCCCGAATTTTGAAAATATTTTGCAAGTGCATAAATTCTTTATTTTTAGAAAAATAGTTTTATCTCATATTTAAATTGGTATCGCACTCCCATGAGATACCCCTCACCTCTCCTCTAGTAGTGCACACCTAACGCATCCTAAAAACATACCCTATTCAAGCTATCCCTGCCTAACTAGTCTAATTTACCCATCTACTATCTACCCTAGATAGTCCAAGTGCTAAGGGCCAAACTTCCCTCCATTCTCAACAATGCACTAAGTTCATGCGTGGGGTGTCTCGCAAAGCGAAATCCAAACAAGGAACCCCCCCGATACACTACTACTTGGCAGGGTTAATGGTAGAGATCCATTGGGCCCGTAGCACGTACAAATGTATAATTATATATATATATATATATATATATATACATCTACAATTACATCCGGATTATATCTCCCGGACTGCGGTTTACTTATCATCTTAATAATACTCATCCGGATCTACCTCCCGGACTGAGGTGTATTCTATACACAAAGTATTTATCATTTTTCTTTCAAAACTTTCCATTTCCCTTCCCATATCCAGGAAATGTATTTAAAAGCCAATTCATTAGCATGAATTGCTTTATCATAACATATACTTTTTAAAAGCCAGTTATATTATCATAAAATGCTTTTCTATTTAAAAATATCCCATTTCCCTTTTTATATTCAGGAAATGTATTTAAAAGCCATTTTTATTATCATAAAAATGCTTTTACCATATCATATGCTTCCACATCCCTTCTTCCATCCGGGAGTGTTACCGAAGCTAAACATATAACCCATTTCCCTTCCTATATCCAGGAAATGTAATTAAAGCCAATCCATTATCATGAATTGCTTTAATATAACGCGTTCTGAGACCGCCTGTCCGGGTTTCCCCACTGTGTGCGCCCCTAAATGGCTATCATCAAGACAACCTGAGATCCTACATTGCAAGACGTCGGGAAGCGGCCATGTGCCTGCGGGATAGTCAAGACCACACCCGGAATCTCCTAACCAGCGCAGAAAAATATATATCAACAAATGCTCACATGGCCTATAGGACTATATCCACCCTGCATTCATTAGCCAGGGGGCTTCACCATACGTACGCAACTTCCCTTATGATAGAGATTTAGAGAGGTGTGTAATCCATCTTTTATTAATTATGAAAAACATTTCTCTTTCCATTTTGAAAATATTCATTTTTATATTTTCAAAATCATTTCCATCATAACATATATATATATATACCTAAATCACACAGTATATACATATCCTATATATTACTCTTAGAATATATATATAATAACGGCCATAATGGCCTATAGCATCTAGCGATAACCAATAATCCCAAAGATTCCCTCCAGGAATCATAATCATGCATTCATATAAGCATGATACTAAACCCAAAGTATTTCTTACTTTAATAATCACTACATATCTCAATCCTATTTAGGGATTTATTGGATATCTCCAATTATACCATTTCTCATTTAGCGAATATATAACTATACTTCCCAAATTTATTCTAATCCACTCATAGGATTCACTCAACTAAGATCAATATGATTATGTTATCTCTTTAGATCATAATCCTCTTTAATACTCAAATTTTAGAAAGCCCGCTTTAAACTCAAAGAGGAGAAGTCATAACAATCTCCAAAATCTTGGGCTGAAAACAGAGTACCGGTCGACCGGTCCTGGACCCCCGGTTGACCGCGGGTTGCAATTAAGCCTACGAAACAAAGCAGTCGGCCATTTCTTCTTGACGCGGTCGACCGGCCGTAGCGGCGCGGTCGACCGGTCACACCAGGTCCCCAAAACTAAATTCCTCAAATTCATTATCCAACAACCCAAATTTCATTATCGGGGTTTTTAAAATACCCCAAAAATCATCCAAAACATCTACACGATTAATCCTAGCCTTTATTTTTCCAATTCCCAATTTGATTTCCGAGTTGATGATTTCAATCCGGAGCGGCCATCTTGTAAAAATCATATCAAATTGAAGAAAAATCAGAAAAATACGCGGTCAATGGCCACGCGACCGTATCGAAAAGATCTACAACTTTCGTGTTTTGGCCGAAAGCTAAATCAATTCTTTTCCTGGCCCAAATGGTCCCCTAAGGTGACGGGTTACTATTCATCGTCTTCTCCGAGACGATTTCGGCCATTAAAGTTTCTCCTAAGCTTTTGTCGCCTCACCCGACATCCTACAACCTCAACCAACTACAAATACACTTATAATACGGGTTCTAAACATCCTAGAACCCATAATCATCAATTAATTTCAATTAAAACCTAAGTTTCTCCAATTTACCATTTTTAGGGGTTTATTCGTTTTAACTCCCAAAAACCCGTTTTATCCACGAATACCCAACCCAAAATCATTAGGGTTTGTTATACCAACAATGATATGAGATATTTATGCATAAAAATAAATAAAGCAAGTAAACACTTGCCTCGTGGATAAAATCCGACGTCCTCGAGCCGAACCCCGCGGAGGCTGGCCGGGATCTCCCCCTTTTTCCTCTTTTCTTCCCTCTCTCTATCTCTCCTCTCTTCTTTCTTCTCTTTTCTCCCTCTCTCCCTCTTTATAAAGAAAGAAAAAGGGTTTAAACCCTTAAAACCCAAAACGACTCGTTTATACAATTACGAGTTACTTTTACCTCTAAAATCACCCAAAACTTAATTTATGACAATCGGACACTCTTTTCCCACTATCTCGGACATTCCGAGACTCATGGCGCAGTCGAAATTTCCATCCGAGGTACTTGGCCGCAAATCACTATTCTAACCCAAAATAATTAAGTGCGGTCTTCTACTCAAAATCTTACCTCTTTTGTCGCTATACTCCACGGCGACATATAATTAAATTACTTCGACCTATATAGTCCCAAAATAATTTATAACACCCTTCGAAAATTATTAAATCCTCGAAAATCCCAAAAATTACTATTTCGAGAAATTCTCCAAATTCCAAATTATACTTAATCATGGAATTTAATTGTCTCCAAAAGGACAGGTTGTTACACTAATGATACCTAATCTAATTATAAGGATATGATTACTAAGAGAAAGTGGGAGACTGTTGTAATTAATGATTAGAGTTGGAAATAAATTTTTTAATTTCATTTATATTAAATTCTAAAATTTTGAATTCGCCATTTATGTGGTCTTGATAAATATCAGATAATTAATTAAGCATGTGATAAATGCAAAAATTAAGGGACTGGGTTTGTTCCTATCTTTAAGCCACTTGATGGTTAGTGAAAGCCTTGAAAAGAGGTTTATTTTGACTATGATTTTTGTCCCTCTTACCCTAATATAAGGAGTAGCCTTTCACCATCTAAGGTGATCTTATAACACACAATTATCTAAGGTGGAAGAGAAAATTTAAAATCCACTTTTCCATATTTTCTCAAATTCTAGGCACATACAATCCATAATTCTTGGATGTTTTCAAGAGGTTATAAGGACAAATTTAAAGGAGAATTCAAGTCATCTTCCTCACACTAACGATGGAAAAAGGTTAGTGTTCGATCATGGTTATATAACATAATTAAAATCTGTAATTGCATAAAGATAAAATATCCTAGATTCATGAAAAAACTATTTATAAACTGATATAACATATAGGTTTATGTCTTTATTTTAATCACAAAATAGTCTTGCTTAACAGGGATTTGGAATTTTCCGAATCTTTAGAAGATAGTTCTCCATTCCATGGTGTTCCATATAGCTTGTATGAAAAGGCAGAATGTAGAAATTAATGATGATATGATTTGGGCCCCTGCTCAATTTGGAAAATTCATTGTTTCCTCTGCTTGGGATGAAGTGAGGCTGAATTATTTAATTTCTTATTCTTACAAATTTTCATGGCATCGTATGATCCCTCTCAAAATCTCAATTTCTCTAGGATATTAATTAGAGACATTCTTCCTTTAAATCATAATATTTCTAAAATTGGATTGAGAGGTCCCTCCAAATGCGCTTCCTTTAGATATATTACATCATGTTTTTGTTCGTTCTTACATTTTTCTTAACACTAGACTTTAATAAACAACACGATTTTTAACCTTTACATCTCATAAATAAGATTATAAACTTACATAATGCGCATATATTCTTATGTTAAATCGTTTTTGTTGGTTGTGTGTCTATTGAATGTGGGACACCTCCACCCTTCTCATATGAGTAATTATAGGCCGACACATTTACAAATATAGTTTGATAATAACCTGTTGTGGCACGAGTGTATGTATGAGGAAAACTTTGTTAATCAAGATCGTCTCACTAGTGAGACATCATTGTGTCAATTAAATGATGTCAATCAAGAATTAGTATTCTCATATACGTGCGCAGTAGTTCCGAATCATTGTAAGAAAAGAAAGAAAAAAAGCAAAGACTCATGTTCCTTCAATGTTTTATTTTTATTATATATCAATGATATATTCTACTAATTCTAAACAGTAATAAAACCATTATGTTTCTATTTTTGGAGGACAACCTCATATTCCCTTGATTCTTCTTGATGGTAATAAAACCACCATGTTTCGATTTTTGAAGGAAAACATACTTAATAGATAGATTATTGGAAAATTCCATTAGACCTTATATGTTGATAGTCTTTTTATTGCAATCTAATTCTGTTTTTATGTTCGAGACACTTACTGAATCACAACCATTTTTTATCAAATCTTTTGAAGTAGTTGAAATATTCTGGGGAGATAAGCTCAATACTTTCACACTTTCTTTATTATCCCATTGATGCTTAGGAGTGAGGGTAATAAGAGGTTTGGGTGAGGCCATATCCAAAATTCCATTTGGTAAAAGACACGTCTTTGGAAAAGCCTCACTAGTTTGATCAGAAATGCCATAAATACCTAAGTTCTACTCTTGCTCAATTGGCAAATAAGACAAAGTGTTCAGTTGAGGAAATACATAATTGACCAAGTCATGCATCTGAGCAGTGTCTACTAGGATCTTCTCAGAGAGCACAACACTGCCTGACCTCGATTTCTGCATATAATGCAAATAGATCATCTCAGACTGAGCCACATCGGATACGTCAGTTTCCATGTCACTCACTAGATTAGTGGCCATGAGAGGCTACTCACATTTTTGTTTGCAGCATTAATATGATCAAGAGAATGACAAATATGAAAAGAAGACACCTAGAATTGCCTCTATTAGGTCCATCTCATTGTTGTTTTTAAATTTCACCCTAAAAATTCCACTTTTAACCCCAACATCAACGTTTACTAGTAAATTTGGGAAAGATGAGTCTGATGAGGACACAAACACTTCATATAAATTACTTTTCTACATCTATGGATTTTCATGACTCTTTTTGGGCCACTCGATTGTTATTTTGAATTTTCACCCCTAAATCCCATTTTTAAGACCAAAAATGACCGTATACTAATCAACTTTGAAAACTAATAGTTTGATTTAGGCATGGTCGCTTCCTTTAAATTTCTTTGGTATCTTTTTGGTTATGCATTACTCTTTTCGACAGACTTTATTTTTATTTTTGCTTTTCGCACCCCAATGCCCACTTTTAACCCCAAAATGGATGTATACTTATCAATTTCTAGAACTGGGAGTCCGATGAGGACACTGGCACTTCCTACAAGTTACTTTTGTACCTCATAGGCTGTTTGTTGGTCTGTCTAGGACACTCGATTACTGTTTTAAGTTTTCACTCCCTTAATCCTATTTTAGCCCCTAAGCAAACACTTATTAGTTAATTTCAAAAACTAGGAGTCCGATGAGACATGCCACTTTCTACGAGTTACTTTGTAACTCTTGGAGGGGTGTACCTCTATCCGGGCCATATGATTGTTGCTTTGAGTTTTCCCGACCTACATACCATTTTCAATCCCAAAACAAATGTCTATAAGCCAGTTTTAAAAAATAGGGAGTCCGATGAGGACATAGACACTTACTATAAGTTACATTTATACCTCTTAGGTGTTTGTGCTTATCTCCGGAAAACTCCATTGATATTTTTATTTTTTGCCCCTCAAATCATATTTTAATCTAAAAATAAGCGTAAACTAATCAATTTAAAAAACCGAGCCCGGGGAGGGCACAATGACTTTTGTTATGTTACCTCGGTACCTTATGGGGTATCTGTGTCTTTGAACGGGATACTTCATTGTTGTTTTCAATTTTCACCCCCAAAAGTCCAGTTTAAACCCTAAAACGAATGTCTACTTACTCAATTAAAAAGTCACACATTCAATATTTTAAAAAGATATGTAAATAGAGAATGAATGAGGAAGAGAGATAGTGAATTATCAAATTTTAGATTCTTTAAAGATCGTGACATTACTTTTTTTGTTTACTAAATTTTTCTTAAAAGTGGAATTTTAACTAATGCCTGTCTTTTTATTTATTGATTTTGGGTACCACCTCATATGTTGGAGTTTGTGTCCCAACACTTAGTGAATTGAATGTTAAGATTTAACATTTGATATGGTGTTGGTTAACACCGGCGATTTTTTCAACAGTGATTCATGTTTTAATTAATTGGGTCCATCACATATATCACACACACAAAAAATCACAATCTAAAAGTAAACTCACACAAACAAGTATAAAAAATCAATAATTCAAACTTGAATTACATAAACTACTTGCAAAGGACATTAATTAATTAACATAAACAAACACATCAATAATTCTAACTAAAATTCACACAAATAACTATATAAATATTCTCTTCAATTAAACTTAAAAGTATACTTCAACAACCAATTGATAATACGGATTTTCAATTGGCTCACCCTCAACCTCCTATCACGGCTACAAATTAATCCAGTACAAAAACTAATGATATTAATCAATAACGTAGAAGTAAAATTACCTTCAATTCGTGTAAATTTGACGATGCTATAACTTCAATGCCCGGGATTAGATCAAATATTTAAACACCAATGAATCATGTCAAATACCCATCAATGCAAAACGTATGACTGCCATTGAAAGAACACAATTATGATATAAGGCAGAAAAAGTTATTATTATCAGATTATAAGTAATTTTTATTATAAACGAAAGTCCAACTATCCCAATAATATACCAATTATAATAACTAGACATCATATTACTTTTCGATTACCCTTTATTTCTTTTTAATAGCAACTGAACAAGGAGATTTACCATCAATATATAGCAAAAACAAATATTATATCTTCAACCATAAAACCCCGTTTTTAAAATAGATTATGTAATTTTAGGACTTAAAATAATATTGATTATTGATATAGGACAACAGACACTTCCTTTCCATTTTTAGTTCCTATTTTCAAATTAAAGGTACACGTGGCATGATGTGATTGATTGACATTTTATGAATATGGGTCCGTGCCAGCGGCTTTATTTAAAAATAGGAACTAAAACTATAAATAAAATGTTTGTTGTCCTATTTTCAAAATACATATTACAATTGGTCCTAAATTTACAAAATCCCTTTTTAAAACCCAACCTATCTAGCCACTGATTAGGCATAAATTCTTCCAAATTTATCCTTTTAATTTAGTTACTTTTAGCACCTCGAACAATGTAATCGATTTGATTTTGCCTCATAATCTTGCCACTGACTTATCCTAATGAGTACACCAAGTTTCTGGTATTTTGTACTAATTTTTCAGGTATTTAATGCCAATAACGAAAGAAAGAAACCGGAAGAATTAAGAAAGAAAAGGAAGACATGTCAAAATGTCAAAAGTGTAATTTCTACCCGGAATTCGGATGAGGCGCCTGAAGAGAAGTTGAAGATATCAAGTTCATGAGCACATAGGAAGAAACGACACCTCAATCGGAGTGCCGGTGTGAAAGATATTAGCAGTCAAAGTCTGAAGGGAAAAAGTCAAAGGGCAAACCGATCCGCAGGAGGACGAACCGGTCCGCATGGCCACATTCCAGAGAACCCTGGACCGAAGGTGGATCCAAACTGAAGAAAAATAAAAGAACCGGTCCGCCCCAGACCGATCCGCCAGAAAAATAAAAGAACCGGTCCGCATTCCAGGCAGGCCGATCCGCAGGAGCCCCGGACCGGTCCCGCTGTCGAGATTGAATTTTTTATCCTTCTCTAATGGAGAGTCCTAATGCAGCTAAAACTCCTGAAATTTTGTAGGGTATATAAACCCGAGTTATTATCATTTTTAAAACGGAGAATTAATATAATTTTCCAATTCTTTCTATAAAACCCTAGTTTTGAAGGTAGATTAAAATTTTAATTTCAAGAGTGAAGATTATTCAGATTTCTGTGATTACAAGTGTTCTTAATTACTGCTTTTGGTGCTTTGGTAAGATTATTAGTTAATTTCTTCAGTCCAATTACTTTCTACACCATTCTACAAATTTTCCTTAGTTTAATCATGATGTTCTGCAATTCAAAATTTGTTTTCATTAGTTTCAGCATGTTAGGCTAGATTTTCTAAGTTCGGGATACATGAACCCATCCTGATGTGATAGTTACATGTGTATAACATTAATCCTCTGAATTTAGTGATTCATTATGACCGTATTGCGTAGGAACGCGATAATTGTAGATCTTTGGATCTCGTTTGCTTCCGGGTAACCGGGATGCTTTAGAGTACAATTCGAGTGTAACTATTGCAATACCGATTTACTCATCCTCTGATTAAGTATAGTGCGGGCTTGAACCTCATATATGGAATGCTTAGGAGTACTAAATTCTGGGTCTAATTAATCATTTGAATTTATGATTAGTATTATACCTGCAATACACTAGGGTTGGGGGATTGTATTCCCGTCCTGTTTTTCTCGTCACATAGTTTAAAGTTTTAAATCAGTATTCATCAGTATTTTAGGTAATTTAGTATAATTGCATCTTTTCATAATTTCATAATTGCATCTAGTATAGTCATTCCACAAACCAAATCAATTTTCTTTTTCCTTTAGAGTTAGAGTTAGGATTTCCTTGTCTATCCAACGTCATCACAATTCCATTGTCCCATTTCACTGTGAATACGATCCCGACTTACCGGGTTTATTACAAACGCAACATGCTTACACTTGAGTCTAGAGTGAACGCACATTAGAGACACTCTCCGAGTCACGTCAAGTTTTTAGCGCCGTTGCTGGGGAATTAGGTAGACATAGGATTAGATCGAGTCAATCAAAAACTTTGACCAAAAATCTAAAAACATATAAAAAATTTCAAAAAAAACACAAAAAGATTCATCACCATCTCTCATAATCTATTAATGTAAAATTCTGAACTCACTCCAACTCCCCATAATACTCCAATCCACATTCATGAAAACCCAATTGTTGAGTACGATCCTGATAGCCCCCACACTCCTAACGCTCCACAATTCTGGGTTCCACCTCCCACACCGTCACACTCAATCTCAAATAACACGTCATTTTCCTTCTTAGGACACACTTCAAAGAGAACTCCAAGTATACCAAGTGAGGATACCGAATCTTTGAGAGAGAGATATGTCACAACATGGTAATGCAATTACCGACGAGGGAGAGGCCTCGTATCGCCCTTTGAGAGACGTCTTATATCCCGAGCGCACTGTCACTCCGGGATGCATTTTACTCCCGTACAATGCTGGGTAATTTCGCTTCAGAAATGGGATGATCCAAATACTTCCCACTTACCATGGACTAGATTCAGAAAAGCCATATACCCACATTAAGGAATTTGAGGAGGCGTGCGAGACGTCAGTGATCAAACTTGCACAAAAGATGCGCTCTGCCTCAAACTCTTACCATTATCGCTAAAGGATAAGGCTAAGACCTGACTATGGTCTTTACCTTCAAACTCGATTTCATCATGGAACGAGCTACAATCCAAATTTTTCAAGAAGTTCTTTCCTCCACATCGAACGAATTCCATCAAGGCTCAAATTCAAACATTCTGACAATTAGAAAATGAGTCATTCGAACGATGCTATGAGCATTTCAACGAGTTAATTGCCTCGTTCCCCCATCATGGTTTTGATAAAATGCAAATCATTTCCTTTATCCATAATGGGCTGAACATTAACTCCAAGCAACTCGTTGAGACCATGGGTAGTGGTCCGTTTGTCGACTTAGACGCCCATGATGCTGAGCTTCACCCGAGGTATATCGTCGAGACTACCCAATCTTAGGATACATCTGACCCTAACGCTCAGAATCGAAATCCTCAAGTGACAACTACTCCATCGGCGTTAGACCTATTTCATGTAGAAAATAATTCTATAGCGGACAGTCGACTCGATATGCTTGAGAAAGGACTGCGAGACGTACGTGAGGTATTGGGAAGAGGTCCAACTGGATCCATACCAAACCCCGTCGAGAAGGTGTGTGCGATTTGTGAGGCGAGTCATTCAACTGAGGAATGCCCGACTATACCCGCCTACAAAGTGATGCTTCAAGAACGAGTGAGTGGTATAGGAGGATTCAAGGGTGATTTTGGTGCACCCCACGGGAATTCTTACAACCCTTCGTGGAAAAACCATCCTGGTTTTAGCCATGGGCAACAACATGCTGCGATGAATCCTAATTCACATGTTGCCCCTCCTCCACCACAACACTTTCAACAAGCTCCACACATGTAAGGACATGTGCAAGCACCACCACCTCAAGGATCATATATCCCTCCACCGCGGAGAAGTCTCGAGGATACGATAAACCAAGTTATCAACAACCAGACTGCAACTAATGCTAGGAATGAGCACATGATCCATTACATGAATGCGAACATTTCACAGTTGCAATCATCATTGAGCATACAAGAGAAGGGAAAGTTTCCTGCCCAGGGCTAAAGACCTCCCCAAGGTCAAACTAGTGTAAGCTACACACCCCATGAGCATCCGGAGCAATGTAGCACGATTTCCACTCTACGCAGTTGGAGGGTAGTTGACTTGTCACCTCCCCCACATGATGCAACTAAAGACAAGGAGACTTCGCTCGGCAAGAAAGAGGCCAAAGATGTCCCTTTGAATGAGAGTGATAAAGAAAGCACTAGTGAGCTCGAGGTAGTAGTGAAACCTCCCACCGCTGCCTCATACCCTCAACGGTTGGTCCCGCACTCCAAAGTGACTTCTCGGGACGATGTTTTGGATGTCCTTAAACAAGTAAAGATTAATTTACCTTTTCTCGAAACCATACAAAAAATTCCCGCATACGCTAAGTTCATTAAGGACTTACTCATGGTGAAACGCAAGCTAAAGGTAAATAAGAATGTCTTTTTGGCCCAGAATGTCAGTTCAGTTTTATCGAGTGACCTTCCGTTAAAGTATAAAGATCCGGGTGCACACAACATTTCGTGCATTATGGGGAAGAACCGAATCGAAAGAGAACTAATAGATTTAGGAGCGAGTGTTAACATTCTACCCTATTCCATCTATAAGAAACTCGATTTGGGAGCCCTCAAGCCCACAAATATGACTCTCCAGCTCGCGAATTGTTCTGTGAAGATGCCTCGGGGAATCATTGAGGATGTGATCGTCCAAATAGACACTTTCTACTTCCCGGTGGACTTTGTCATTTGGGATGAGGATCCCTCCATTCTCCCTAGCAATCATGTTCCCATTATCCTTGGCCGCCCATTCTTAGCTACGGCTAATGCACTCATCAATACTCGGAGTGGGCGGATGCAATTAATATTTGGGAACATGACCCTCGATATAAATATTTTTAACAATATCAAGAACGAGGGTGACGAAGGAGAACCGCGAGAGACGTATCTTTCAGGAGAAGTACACGAGCACGAGAGGACCCACATGCGAGAGCCGATATGGGTATGCCTTATTACATCAAGTGAGAGCAAAAATTTAGAGGGCATATGGAGAAGTTCATATGAGTGCTTAGATGAGAGCGAATGGAAAGACACGATAGATATTTTTCTCCTTGAGTACTACCCACCCACCCACACCACCTAATAATTTTGAGATGGAGCGAGGAAGAAAGAATGTGGAAACAAAGCAAGAGAGAGAGCTAGAGGAGTTGAGCCTAACAGGAGTTGAGAGAGAATTCGAGCAGGTGGATGAGAGCCTTCACAACAAAGTCCAACCTCTGTTGGACTCATGTAGTCATTTAGGAGAGGGCGAGTGGAACGCTAAAACTGATGAGTTTCTAGGCAATGACCATCCACCCATACCATTTGATGTCCCGAAGGTGCTAGAGGAGAAAAGTTGTGTCTCGTCCGACTTAGAGCCCGACCCATGCATTCTAAAAATTGAAACAAAATTAGGTGTTCCCTCTGAGTCGGTGCACGCAAGCTATGCTTTGAGTAATCATCAGAGGGATCCTTTTCTGAGTAGTCACGATGAGTATCCCGATCTTTCCTTTATTTATGGGCAAGGTCCAATATTTTTCCGGTTGTTGGTATATGACAAGAAGACGGGAGTGAAAAGGAGATCATCGAACCCCATGAGTGGGGTCGGGTGAGTTTGTGGAGAGATGAGAGGTCATCGCACCCCCGACGCGTATGGGTGATTGTTGTTGTATTTTGAGTCATGCATGAGTGTCATATAGTGTCTTGTTGCATTTTAATAATTTGTTTGTTTTATTTTCTCGGACTTTTTATTCGCTTTGAGTTAGATTTTAGTCCTTTTTGCTTGAGGACAATGCAAAAGTCTAAGTTAGGGGGGGTCACAAGTGCGTATTTCTAAAACTTCACAAATTTTCAAAAATGCCCAAAAATCTCAAAAAAATCATAAAAATTTGAAAAATCCAAAAATATTTTTGTTCAAAATAAATAAAAATTGGAATTCAAAATTTTCAAAAATATCATTAAAAGTCGGTGTAAAGTCTCAAGTTGTAAAATTTAACATACACAAAGCCGAAATTGACTAAAGATGGAAATTGAGCGAAAATTGACAACTTAACGAATAAGTGTGGAGATTAACAAACCCGGTGAGATTCAAGCCTATCACTTTTTGCGAGTTTTTAAATCAATCCAAGTTAATTGTTAACTCAAACTTCTTTTTAGCACCTAAAAAGTCGTCGAGGATCTCAATCCTTTCATTTTGATCGGTTATGAAAAATGTGTGTGATATTGCTTTGAAAAACGTGCAAAAATTAATCTCTAAACTTAATTCATCTAGAAACATATATGGTAACGCAATTGGTATTTTGGACAATGAAGCAGGCCCTCGCTTGTCACCCAAAAATATTAGCCATAAAAAGATGTGAAAAATTATCCCTTTGATAACCCAAATTGAGCCGAATAACAGTTATCCTTTTCGTTTGGTACCCCAAAAAAATCAAGTAGTCTGGAATTGCGAAAAGGGAGTATTCAATAAAGTCCAAAAAGTGCATAAAAAGGGGCAAGAAAAAAAATAGATATGCTCAACAAAAATAGCAAGAAAAGAAAAGTGTGAAAAAAATAGAAAAAGAAAGAAGAAAAAAATGAGCAATAGCCCGAAAAAAGCACAAATGGACATCATAAATGACTTTTCCAATTCCAACCTTCCCTACCATTTTCATTTTACCCAATATACCGTAACACCCAAAAAAGTCCTAACGAGTCCGAATTGAAAAATTGGTTACCGTGTGGAGAGCTAATACACCACAAGATAATAAAAGATATAATGCGTGAATAAGAGGCAATGTTCCCGTTTTTAAAATCGTATTCCGTTGATGAGATCCTATCACTATGAAATTTCCATCTTTCTACTTGTGTGCGTGACTTTGCGTCTGTTATATTTACTCTTTATATCATGCATACCGAGAGAATAGCCACATTCCGAGTGATTCGTTTGAGAGAGCATTCCATGAGAATTTGAAATCAAAACGAATTTTCAGATAAGTAACGTAATGGTCAATCGGTGGAAATTCGCGGTTAAATTTTTGGTTTCGCACACACGCACTACGGTTTGAGACTTGTAAATATGACTTGATGATGATGACTATTTTCTAGGAAAGTTCGAGTTATACAATTTTTGCGTATTTTGAATTTTCTTTGAGTCGAATTTTGTGGGCATATTCTCTGCAAACCCTCATGAGACAACTCGTCCTACTAGGGTAACCTAGGGTTTAAAGGCTTGTTGCATACGCTAAATGAAATCGCTTGACCGCGAAAAAGGTATTCTATCCCAATAAAATGTTTTTCAAGAGTTGAGCCTTGCTAGGATTCTTTTACATTGCTCGGGATGCGCAAAGTTCTAAGTTAGGGGGAATTGAATAGGCATAAATTCTTTAATATTTATCCCTTTAATTTAGTTACTTTTAGCACCTCGAACAACGTAATCGATTTGATTTTGCCTCATAATCTTGCCACCGACTTATCCTAACGAGTACACCAAGTTTCTGGTATTTCGTACTAATTTTGTAGGTATTTAATGTCAATAACGAAAGAAAGAAAATGGAAGAATCAAACAAGAAAAGAAGGAAAGGTCAAAATGGAAAAAGTGTTATTTTTACCCAAAATTCGGATGAGGCGCCTAAAGAGAAGTTGAAGATATCAAGTTAATGAGCACATAGGAAGAAACGACACCTCAATCGGAGTCCTGATGTGAAAGATATGAGCAGTCAAAGTCTGAAGGGAAAAAGTCAAAGGGCAGATCGATCCGCAGGAGGATCGGACCAGTCTGCATGGCCAGATTCCAAAGAACCCCGGACCGAAGGAGAATCCAAACTGAAGAAAAATAAAAGAACCGATCCGCCCTGGACCGATCCACCTGAAAAATAAAAGAACTGGTCCGCATTCCAGGCAGACCAATCTGCAGAAGCCCCGGACCAGTCCGACTGTCGAGATTGAGTTTTTTATCCTTCTCTAATGGAGAGTCCTAGTGAAACTAAAACTCCTGAAATTTTGTAGGGTATATAAACTCGAGTTATTATCGTTTTTAAAACTGAGAATTAATATAATTTTCCAATTCTTTCTATAAAACCCTAGTTTTGAAGGTAGATTAAAATTTTAATTTCAAGAGTTAAGGTTATTCAGATTTCTGTGATTACAAGTGTTGTTAATTACTGCTTTTGGTGCTTTGGTAAGATTAGTAGTTAATTTCTTCAGTCCAATTCCTTTATACATAATTCTACAAATTTTCTTTAGTTTAATCATGGTGTTCTGCAATTCAAAATTTGTTTTCATTAGTTTCAGCATGCTAGGCTAGATTTTCTAAGGTCGGGATACATAAACCTAGCTTGACGTGATAGTTGCATGTGTATAACATTAATCCTCTGAATTTAGTGATTCATTATGACCGTATTGCGTAGGAATGCGACAATTGTAGATCTTTGGATCTCGTTTGCTTTCGAGTAACCGGGATGCTTTAGAGTGCAATTTGAGTGTAACTATTACAATACCGATTTACTCGCCCTCTGATTAAGTATGGTGCGGGATTGAACCTCATATACGTAATGCTTGGGTGTACTAAATTCTGGGTCTAATTAATCATTTGAATTTATGATTAGTATTATACCTGCAATACACTAGGGTTAGGGGATTGTATTCCCGTCCTGTTTTTCTCATCACATAATTTAAAGTTTTAAATCAGTATTCATCAGTATTTCAGGCAATTTATTATAATTGCATCTTTTCATAATTTCATAATTGCATCTAATATAATCATTCCACAAACCAAATCAATTTTCTTTTTCCTTTAGAGTTAGAGTTTAGATTTCCTTGTCTATCCAACATCGTCACAATTCCCTTATCTTATTTCCCTGTGGATACGATCCTGACTTACCGGGTTTATTACTAATGATATAGGCTTGCACTTGTGTCTAGAGTGAATGCACATTACAGACACTTTATGAGTCGCGTCAACCACCTACAACACCATAATCCCACCACAAAAAGAAGAAGAAAGAAAACTACTTACCCAATATTGTCAACTTAACAAACAACAAGGTCTTGGGAAAGGGATTAGGTGATCAAGGGAGCGGTAGGGAATGTAACTAGGGCGATGAGAGAGTGTGTGAGGTTTTTTTTCGGGTGAAGAAATGATGGGGTTGGGGGTTTTGGTTTCTTTTTTTTCCTTTTACTGTTTTCTTAAGCTAATAGAAGAAGCATGAGTACAAAGTATTAAAGAGGGATCCCAAATTGAGTTTTATCCATTTCAGAAGGTACACTATTTAGGATGGCTACTAATATGCAGTCCCATTAGTATTACTTTTTGGGACGGGTAACAAAAGTGATTTTAAATACTAGTAGTTTTTAAGACCACTAATTTACCCGTCCCAAAATGTGTGTTTCAGGGATTCAAATTTTAGCTGTCCCAAAAAGTCCAGTCTCAAAAAATTACTTTTTTTTGTAGTGACGTGTAATGAAGTGTCATGAATATTAGGATTTTTGGGGACCTTTGGGAAATAGCGACGATGATGGAGATAATGAGGCATGGCCTTATGGTAGTTAAGAAGAGTTTGTGAGGCTTTGTTGGTATGGGGTATGTTTGGGAGTAAGTGTTTATTTTAAGGTATGGATTTGGTAGGCTTATGTTGTTATAGGTGGATGGGTAGTTGATGAAGGTTTTAAGGATTTTTCTTCTCACTGATACTTTATGTAGTTGTCATTTTTAAAATAAAATAAATAAATGCAGATTTTTTCACATCTTGTAATTCTTTTGGAAGAATTACTTATTATTTGAACTATCTATACCGATAGCTATGGTATACATGATCTTTTTGTTCATTCAAATGAAAAGTGAGATTAGTGTTCCTTAGTGGAAGAAAAGAACATCATTTTATGAAAAAGAAAGGACCATGCCCAAAGTGACTATGGGTTGCCTATGTACCTCTATGGGGAAAGGAAAAATTATTCTCAATGTTTTGAAAAGATGATTCTGAGAGGATCAAGCCCCACGTAATTCTTGCAGAGGGAGAGGAAAATATTTTTTTAGAATAGAAGGGAGGTGAAGAGAGTCATAGCGCAGTGAGAATTAGATTAAAGATAAAATTTCTTGAGACGATCCATATTGACTGAACACGCCATTTCTTTTTCGTCAAGGTCTGTGAGCATAGCGGTGCCACCTGATAGAATTTTATTCACAAGGTATAGCCCATTCCTGTTGGGTTTGAATTTCCCTCTTGGGTCTCAAATGGGCTCCATTATATCCTTGAGAGTGAGGTTACCTTCTTTCAAGACTAGGTCTTTAACCTTTTTATTGAACGATCATGCAAGGCAGTGGTGGTACCCATGTATATGATATAGAGCTTTCAATATCCATTCATCCAAGCGCGTAAGTTCATTTTTACAACATTGTTTCCAATCGACTTCTCTGATTTGACTTCGAGTAAAACTCGTAGAGAAAGAATCAAGTAGTACCCTCTCCACGCCATATACAAAAGAATAGGGCGTAATCCTAGTGGGTGTTCTGACAAATGTGTGGTAGCCCAAAAGGCCATAAGGGATTTGATCAGCCTATTCGAGGAAACTTTCAGTCATCTTACTGATTATGTATTTGAGGATTTTGTTAGCATCGCCGATAACCCTATTAGTTTACGGTCGGTGGTGATAATATTTGTTTCTCTGAATCCTGTACTCATTGATTACTCCTGTAAATTTTACTTTCAAGTGGTGCCCATTATCTGATATCAGCTCATGCGAGACCTCGTAATGATAAATGTTATTCTTCCTGATTAACTTGGCTATTTTCTTCACGTTCAACATAACATATGACTTATCTTCAACGTAGTTGGTGAAATAATTGACGGTGATGAGGATGAACTCATGACCATTTGATGATTTGGGAGTAACTTTACTAATGATGTCAATTCCCCAGGTTAATAAAGGCCACGGTGGATTCATGTTGTATAGTTAATGGGTAGGTAAGTATTGTAGATTGAAAAATTATTGGCATTTGAGGCACCTTTTGACATAAGCAAAGCAGTCTTGGACCATAGCGATCTAGTAGTATCCCTAACGGATGATATTTTTTTCGAGCATATGATCATTTATGTGGGGTGCACATTCCCTGTTATAGATTTTCTGCATCATGTCTTTAATGTCGGCCCATGCTATACATTGCAAATAGGTTCCATTGAAGTTCCTTTTGAAAAGAGCCTTGTCACAGATAATGAACTGAGATGCAAGCTGAAGAAGAGTTACACGATCTTTCTTATCATTCCCTTGAGGATATCAGCCATGCTTGAGGAGGCACCAAATGTCATAATACCATAACTTGATTTTGTCTGAGCCCTCCTCTATTGCTAGCTCGATGTGGTAACAGTGAGTTGGAAGAGATTATTTCTGAATTTGAAAGGGGCTCATCTTTATTACCTCGAGTATATTAACTATGGAGGCTAAGGTTTCCAGAGCATAGATAAAATTGTTCCTTGAGAGGGAGAGGTAATGAAAGGCGACATCTTTGAATTGGTAGGCGACATCTTTGAGTTAGGAATGAAATGTAGGGAGTTTATCCATTCACCTTCCATTTTTGGAGGACCTGTCCTTCAATGATGATTGAGTCCCCATAGACATTGAGGTATCAGATTCCTTTCTCAAGGGTAGTCTTGAGACATACAGTGCATTCTTTATACTCCGTCATATTGTTGGTGCAAGGAAAGTATAGTTTAATGGAAATGGGAGTGTGAAAATCATTAGGGGAGATCAAGAGTATCCCAATGACAAATCCTATCTTGTTATTCACTCCATCAAAGAACATCTGCCATCGGATCTTTTCACAAGAACTAAAGAGAATATCCTTATCCGAGAACTTGGAAATCCACACATCGTCTTCTTCCATGTGATTATTGACTAGGTAGTCACATATGGATCATCCATTTATATCATTGTGCATAACACATGCGATGTCGAATTAGACTAGTAACAATAACCAATGGGCCATGCAGATGGATAAGGCATGATTTTCTAATAGGTATTTCATGGGATCCATTCGAGCCACCAACTTGATAGGGAACACAAATGAGTAGTGTCAGAGATTACGAGTGATCCAAACTAAGGCAACACAAGGCTGATCTAACACGGTGTAGTTTATATTATACCCTTAAATTTTTTTACAAGCGTAGTAGATTGCTCTCTCTTTGTGTGATTAATCAATGTGTTGGGCTAGCATAGCCCATGCTCATGTGTCCGTGATAGTAAGGTATAAAAGTAGGGGAAGATTGGGTTATGGTGGCATGGGTGCTAGAGATCAGGTGAGATACTTCTTGATTTTATCGAAGGAGTTTTGACATGCCTCATTCCATACTTTTGTTCAATCTTCTCGAAGGATGTTCAAGATGGGATTGCAAATAACATGAGTTGGTTGATGAATATGCTAATATATTGGAGTTTTCCCACGAAATCATGAACTTATTCTCTACTCGAGGAGGTGGGATTTTAAGGATGGCTTTGAGTTTAAGAGCATTTTCTTTGATTCCTCTTTCACTGACCATGAAGCTAAGGAGCTTGCCTCTTGTTACACCGAAGACACATTTTTGTAGATTAAGGTGCATCTTCTATTGTTGCAGTCATTCTAAGAATTTACTCAAGGTAGGGATGTGACCATCTTGAATTTTTGAATTAAAATAGACCTCGACCTCTTTGTGGAAAAAATCATGCAAAATAGTTGTAGCTGCACTCTAGTAAGGTATCTCCGACATTTTTAAGATCGAAAGGCATGATGGTGTAACAAAACGTACCCAATGGGTAGTGAAAGAAGTCTTCTCTTGGTGATCGGGATGGATCTTGATCTGATTGTACCTGACGAAAGCATCGACGAATGTCTTAAGGGCATAATTGGAAGTGTCATAAAAAATCATGTCAATGTTGGTCAAAGGGTAATCATCATTTGGATAATATTTGTTCGAATACCAGTAATAGATGCACATGCAGACTTTTCCACCTGACTTTGCTACAAGGACGATATTGGAGAGCCATGTCGGATATTCGACTAGGCGAATAAAACCCATGTTTAGCTGTTTAAGGACATCATCTTTGGTTTGAGAGACCTCTCGGGGTAGAGCTTTCTCAATTTTTTCTTGCTAGGCTTATAATCTGGGTAAGTAGGGATAGCATGTTGCACAATCTTTGATTCAATGCCAAGCATGTCTCCATAAGACCATTCCAAGACGTCCACTTATTATTACATAAGTTCCTCGAACTGTGATCACTCATGCTCATCAAGTATTGACCCTATAATCTCGCGCGAAGAGCTACTACAACCAAGATAAATAACAACAGTCTCATTATCATTAGTTTGAATGCTATTATTTAATCTTTTTCTTCTTGAGATCAGTTAAGAATTGTTCATTTATTATATCATCTTCATTAGTTATTTTATTAGAATCAATGCAATTAATATAAGGCACAAAAAGATGCTCAAAATCTCGATTCATTTCAATAAAATCATTTTCTGGAAATACAATGGTGAGAACCTCATCAAAGGTGGCCTTGGTTACATTCATATAAGTAACAAAAAAACAGTTGACAAAGTTAGATTCATTTTTGAGGAGGTAAATAATTAGGGTTCTGAATAGTTAGAGCTGGGTTGATAGGGACACTATGCCAGTTGAGAAGTGGTTTATTAACAGGGACGATATTTGAAGATGGGTCGGATGACTTGTCCTTGGTATGGATCATGTAGTTATTCAATCCTAGTGTGTGGAATCCAAATGATTCATTGATTCTTTCGTTCTCCGTACTTTTTGTGTTTCTGGTACTCTCAGTGTCAAAATAACTTGCGCTTGAGTCATCACCCCACCCGATGGCAACAATATTGTCTTTCCACGAGAAATCGATGCATTCTACGGCTTCAAATGCTTCGTCGTACAAATCTTTCCACTCAAAAAACAAGTGTTAGAAAGATGGAACTAATTATCCCTTGCATCTCAAGAAAGTGAGCAGTCTGGAAGCTGTACATATTTCTTTCTCCTTAACGAACTCATCCGACATGACTCATATAATACTATCTAGACTTATTCCTATGCTGACACAAAGTAATCATCCGATTACAGGGGCCCCTCTCGGGATTCCATCTATACATTACTGATCCTTTCACAACTAGTTTTTTTTATGGTCATCCCAAGTGGTCACTTCAACCCAAAATCTCTGAGTTAATCCAAAATAGCTGGTAGCTCCAAGCTCTACTTTTCTGAGTGATTTCAGAGAATGATACATGCCCTTATCATGAGGGATAAGGCTTTTTCGAGAGCTTTTTTAGGGTGCAAAAATAAAGATGACAATTTTTAAGGGGTTTGGGGAAACTAGCATATCAGGTGCATTAATGGGTCTAATTTTAGTGGAAGGAGAGAAATCAGGGTCTTCATTGTTGAGGATAGCATTTACACTAGTCTGGTGTATTGGTGAAGCATTTTAAGTAATATTGGGTTTAAGATTGGTTCTAGGAGTGACGAACCCCTTATTGATGAGGCCTAAAGTGGAATTTTTAGGTGGAAGCATTTATCAGTGGTATGCCCAATGATCTGAATTAAATCACAACGAGCGTCATGCTTAAAGTTCCTTGGAAGTGAGTTTAGCAATGGAAGGCTTGATGAGGTTCCTCAACATGAGGACTTTGTATACTTTTAAGAGAGGAGCATGGAGCTCAATAAATTACCTTTTAACTGTATAAGGGATGATCTTCTGATTCCCATGGTATAACAAGATGAGAAATGTTATTGATGGTTGAAATAATATTATTAGCTGGTTTGCGAGGAGTGAACCGCTCTATTGGCTTCTTCGACTCAGAATCAAAATTTTAATTGTTAACGTTATCTTTGATCTCAACCACCTCCTCCTAGAGGGATCTGAAATTTGGGTAGTATCGACTTGTTATTGAGGTTCAGATATATGGAGGAAAATTCTTCTTCTTGATGCTTACCTGTTCCCCCTCGAAAGATCAGTTTTTCATTGTAGCGAATTTTTCTCTGCACCTATTGATAATGCTGCTGATTAAATATCCAAGGTTATCCATAAGTAGTTTGAAGTCCTGATTTGTGTCTTCTAACTCCTTGTTATATTTGCATTGGGCCATGAATTCTCGAGCCACATCCTCCCAACTGTGGATTCAGGACTCTTATAGTGACCAAAACCATCGAAGAGATCTTTCTTTAAGAGTCTGCTAGAATATATGGGCCATTATCACCTTGGTAGCCCCAAATAGGCTCATAGAATGGTGATAGTTGTGAATATGCACGATTGGAGGTCAAATACCTCCAAACTATTTGATGTCCGACATTTTGAACATTTCTGCCAGCCTAACTTTCAGGTAAGGAGACATATAAGTGTAATCCATGTAGTTCCCATACATTTTGGCATGGTTGAACTTCTTGGATAATAATATGAGGTCTTTCTTAAACTTGTTAAATTCTTCTTCGTTGGGATCAATAGGAATATGCATCACCTGACTATGAAAGGTTTGACATTGATAACTGAGCTGATGGCATCCCATTAATAGGTTGGTCACGCGGGTTATGAGGAACTTGCTGTAACTATGAATACCATATATGTAATGATTCTTGTGGACCCATGGCACTAGGGAAGGAAATATTCTGTTTGGGAACCTCAGGCATCTGACCCCTATTTTATTGTATCTCTTAGATAACCAACTATAAACTACTGATCTTGGCTCTGAGCTAAGCAAGTATGACCATCAGGTCTGGCTAAACATTTGTGTTCTAATCAAGGTTCTCCATAAAGAATCTTGAGTAGGATCTTTCGATTTTCGCAAAAGATGATGAGGGCATGGAACTTTATGGTGGCTTGATAACAAATCTGATCAATAGGGAACCAAGCTAAGGAGTGCGATCGCACCTGAGAGGGGAATATTCTTTTTTATTTTTATTATCAAAAGAATATTTTTGATATTTTGAGAAAAGGAGAAGATATTTGTGGTATGTATATTAGTATTTTTGAAAAGGGAAGGAAATATTTTTGGTAATTTTGAAAAAGGAAGGAAGGAAAATTCCACAGTGTAGTTGTTGTGATTAGGTTTCACTTCTATTATGTTTAGCCTAGGGTGCAACTGAAATGACAGAGAGGACTCGAGTCTGAAAAAGGTTTTGGTACGCGATGTAAGACACGGTTTGACTTGTTTTCAGACTCATGAATAAGGACCTATTTTTAAAATAGGCAAAATAGCGCAAAATTTGGTCAGTAAGATGACCCAAAATTTCGACAGAGCTTCGTGGTGAAACCAAAAAACTAGGTATCAGTGTCCTAGGGTAGTTGCTTATATGAGGTTTACGCATTGGTGGGTTAGCGTAAGGGTTCAACCTTTGGCATGAATTCCACGATATACCTCTTGACTGTAAGGGAAATCATTCATCGATATGTGTGGAAAACCCATTTAATATACCTGAGTGTACATGAATTACCTCATGATATATCTCATGGTGATGGTATGTGTGAGAGCAAATTTGATATCTCGATGTACGTGAATGAGTTCCCTGATATATACCTCTCGTCATGAGTTCGGTCAAGCAGTACGATGCAGGAGGAACCGTTCGATATATGTCAAAGGTATTATTCCAATGAAAGTTAGGAATCATATCGCTTAGGTTAACCTCGCTCGCAGAATTGGCAACCCATCACGAAGTGACCCCCCAGTACGGGTTAAAATTTTGTTCAAAATGTACTGCTCATGTGGTGTAGTGCGCAAAATTCATGAGCCTTAATTAGTAATTTTATGCAAAGTTTTATGTATCCTAAGGGGAGTAGGTACTACCAAGCATGAAGTAAAGCATGGTAGTATGCATGGATGACATATGGAAAATATCTAAGTATACCAGAAGAGTAAAGGTAATCAAGTATGTAGAAGTAACATTTAGCATTGAGAATATATAAAGCATTATGATATATACAACATGTGAATATACACAAGTGGCACTACAAGAATAATCATCACCTATGTCAGTTGAAAACTGACATAAATAGTCATTTGTGTCACTTTTAAAAATTTTCAAAACAGTCATAACAAGTGATGACATAAATGTTCATACAATTATGATAAAAGAATTCTCATATATGTCAGTTTTTCAAAAGCATACATAAAACCTACAACGTTCAACTTCTATTTATTATACTTTCGAAAAAAATCGTGATTAACAAGCACATTTATCACAGTTTTAAATAATTTATATGAATTTTTTCACTACCGACACAAGTGTTTAAATATTAAAAATAAAAAAGGCTAGCATACGAACCCATATATTTGATTGGTGAAAAATTAACTCTTGAACAACAAATCTTTTTATTCAAATAGAAAATATCCACAATAAAAAAAATACCCAAAGCCAAACATTTATAAAATCGCTAACTTGTTACATCAAAATATCCACAACCAAAAACTTGTGATGATTTTAGTAATATCCAAATACTAAATAACATCCACAATCCCCAAATACCCAAGCTATCTAATATTGAGGACTAAACTTGTTGATGCAATGCCAAACTCAACGCACTAGCCTTGCCCTTGATATTATCTCCCAAACCGAATAGCTTACTGCACAACAGATACAAAAATGGGTAAAACATAACGAAATGTAATGAACAAATTTTTTATCAAAACACAATAAAATATAATCAACAAAATTTTCATCAAAACACAACCAAATATATGACATAGTTTGCCTTAATGAAGTTCCAAGAAGTGTTCGACCTTTTCCCATCAATGCTCAACGTGTTAATCCCACTATACATAAAAGGAATTCCACGGTGCTTATTAGAAGCTACGAACCGATCAAATATCAATTTATCATACTTGGTGATGACGATTTATTTTAGAATGGGGAAACACATACCCGTGATTGGTGATGATGAACTATTAGATATGTCTATGTCTACTTTTAACCTTCATGCAGGTCTCTATCTTTATAATAATTTGAACAATCATTCATTTTTTAGTCCTTTTAATCCGAACACAAAAGCCACCTCAGCCACTGGAAGGTGCACCATCATGTTCAATACCAATTCAAACCATCAGAAAATTAATTAAAGAAAATAATAAAAAAGAAATTATGTACTAAGTTTTTTCAAATAACTCTAAACTGCCTCACCTTCACCTCCCCATTCCACTAATACAATGAATGCAATGCAGGATCCAATGAATACCAACCTATAACAACAATCCAATGATTTCCTTATTCTACTAAATCGAGATCACCCACCTTTAATTTTGATTCTTCAGTGTATTTACCAGCTTCATCTCTAATGTGCAACCTGATTTCAATTCCACATCCAATTTGTTCATTCCATACATCCTTTGATACTGTGAAAGCCCTATCAACTTTCGACTCCCATACATGCCTAAAATCCATAGAAATTTGAGTATTTTCCATTGCATCAATATCCTTTCGTTTTCCACCATGAAACCAAAATATATT
Organism: Sambucus nigra; assembly: GCA_949130495.1. Taxonomy (NCBI): domain Eukaryota; kingdom Viridiplantae; phylum Streptophyta; class Magnoliopsida; order Dipsacales; family Adoxaceae; genus Sambucus; species Sambucus nigra. The sequence continues at coordinate 444,393,511 of OX422218.1, read as the reverse complement.
AATAAATCATCAATATATATTATAGGTCTAGAAATCTTATTGTTTGTCGTCATTGTGTTTGCTGATGACTCCTACTTAATCCACAATAAGATAGACCAAGTAAAACCCAACACCAAACAACCCAATAAGATTAAGGTCTCCACTTGTTAGGATTTTCTCAATAAAATCTTTATAGAAAAATTAGACCATATGTTCTAAATTTTGCAATAGTTCCCAAGTTTTTGATCATAACATCCTTCGTTATACCTTTATCCGTATTGAAAGAATTTTCTTTTCACTGTCTAATTTAATCTACATTGTCATCAGGTTCAAAAACATATCAACTTGTCAATTTTTGAAAATATAAACCAAAAAATATATAAGTTTCATGTTAAGAATATTAGAGACTACGACAATATGAGAAATTATAAATTATTATCCTAAATCTACGACCGTAAAAATTGAAACTCCAAAAAATATCAAATTACAGAAGAAAAATTCAGCAAATTTTTGGAACTTACACAAATAAAATGAGTTTGAAACCAAAGAAGAAAAATTGTATTTAAAACATAGGTACACCATCTAACTTTGGTGCTAAATCGGAAGCCATGTCAACAGAATGATAAAATAATCAGTGAAACCCAGTAACACAAATCCTGTAAGTAAACAGGGAGAAAAGATAAAAGTCTATCAATAAAAAAACAAAAGTACTAGCCACTAGGCAATCTTAGAATAAGTACTTCCAACAACCAAACGTTACAACATAATTATAAATTAGCATTTAACGAAAATTAAAAATTTGAGGTTTTACCTCGAGTGCAACTTGCCATTAAAATATAACACAAATTTCCAATATAAACAACACTTATTGATAGATAGGGTTGCCCAAAAATAAAATTACTTATTAAGAAAAATAATTTAAAAATTTTTAATTTAAATTTGCGGCTTCATTAAAGGAAATAATTAATAACACGTGTTTCTCTTTTCTAGAGTCTGAGTGTCTCACTTATTAACAATATGCTCGTAGTTTAAATAGGTTGACTGATTATTGATCAACTAACAGGTAAAAATTAAATGTAACTAAATTAAATAAAAAGATGGATCATATTAAAATTGAACGTAGCATAAGTAAGTCCCCCTAACTGCTTGGGAATATAAAAATAAACATTGAAGTTAAAATGCACGCTAATCAAGATACTATAGTTTTTTATAAGTAAAACACTACTATATTTAACATAGCAGTTACACTTTTCTAGAAAAGTTAAATGAGAAAAGAAAAAACTGAACAGAACATGGAATTACCAAAAAAATGTTTCAAAAGTTTGAGGATCAATATTAATGAATAGAGAATTTTATATTTAGAGTGCTGAAAAAACAACAAACTCTTGACTAAAGCTATGAAATTACCTCTAATGCATAAACATCACTAATGAATAACAAACACCCAAATCACTTTTCACTTTGCACTGCCACATGCCACTTCAACTAAACTCACAACACAATAGCACATTAAACAAAAACATTTGGCAACCCAGATAACACACAAATACAAACATGTTGAAATATAAACTTGTTTTATATTTAATTTCTAAGAAGCATCCTAAGTTAGGTAAGGTGTTAGGTAAGGTGTGTTTATTTATTCTTAGTGCTTCATAGTGGCTAAATAAGTGAAAGAAAATTGTGTGGCTTATAAATATATGTATTAATTTAATTTGAACCACATTGAGTGCATTTAATTTTCTTCTAGTATAAATGGCCATCATCCTTGAGTTCTTAGTATCATCAAACAACAAGGAAGATAATAAGAAAAGATTATTGGTTGTAATAGAGAGAAGTTAAGTTGTAAGAGTGTTTTCTTCTTTGTAATAATATTTGAGTGCTAAATACAAGATAGTTGGGTGAGTGTATTTGAAAGCTTATTTCCAACAAAGTGGTATCAGAGCAATTGAAAATTTGTTTCAACGTACACGCCATAACATATCAAATCGAAGCTCTGGACGAGACGAATCCAACGCCGCTAGATTCATCCCAATCGGAGGCCTGACGCTCTGCCACGTGTCACCAGAACGTTGCTTCCAGAAAGTGAGTTAACTCACCGAGTTAGCCAAATCATCCGAGTTGGAGCCAAGTTAATCGAGCCGTGAAGCCTATTGACCGAGCCGTGAAGCCTGTTTGAGCTGTTTGACCGAGCTGTCGAGTCTTAACCAAAGGCTGATTGTTGACCAGACGTTGACTTTGACCAAATTTTCATTTTTTTGGTACACATTCTTCTTAAGGTTTTTGGGCTTTCCGGATCCATCCGCGCAATCAAAATTTCCAAATTCTCACTAGAATTATGGAAAATGGTGGTATGGCATCCTTTCAAGTCCCGATACTCAACAACAACAACTATGATAATTGTAATATTAAGATGAGGGCACTTTTGGGTGCACACGATGTTTTGGAAGTCGTGGAGAGAGGTTACAGTGAGACAGAAAATGAAGCTATCTTAAACCAAACTCAGAAGGAGAGTTTGAAAGACTCAAGAATGAGAGACAAGAAAGATCTTTATTTCATTTATCAAGCATTAGATAATGATGGTTTCAAGAAGATTTCAAGTGCAATATCCTCTAAGAAAGAGTGGGAGAAACTGCAAACCTCTTACAAAGGAGCCGAACAACTACTTTCCCGACTTTGAAGAAGAGAATGGAGAAACCATGATAGAGCAAGAAGGAGAAGTTCAACAAGAGACCACTACTCCACCTACCTCACCAACATCAACAACTCATGGAGACTCATCACCATCGTCAAGTGAAAGTTTCAATGAAAGAGTTGTTCCTCGCACAAGAAGTCTACGGGATCTCTATGAGGTAACCGAAAGACATGATAATCTCATACTCTTCTGCCTCTTTACCGATTGTGAACTAGTAAACTTCCAAGAAGCTTCACAAGATAAGAAGTGGAGAGACGCGATTAACGAAGAAATAAGGGCCATTGAGAAGAATGACACTTGGGAACTCACTTCACTTCCAAAAGGTCAGAAGGCTATCGGTGTCAAATAGGTGTACAAAATGAAGAGGAATGCTATTGGAGAAATAGAAAGACACAAGGCGAGGCTAGTCGCAAAAGGATATAGTCAAAGAGCTGGCATTGACTATGATGAGGTATTTGCTCCTGTTGCCCGCTTAGAAACTTTGAGATTAATTATCTCTCTAGTAGCTCAAAACAGGTGGAAGATTCATCAGCTGGATGTGAAGTTTGCATTTCTAAATGGAATACTTGAAGAAGAAGTCTACATCGAGCAACCTTTGGGATATGTAGTGAAGGGACATGAAGACAAAGTTTCAAAGTTGAAGAAAGCTCTTTATGGGTTAAAGCAAGCACCAAGGGCGTGGAATAGTCGTATTGACAAGTACTTTCAAGAGAATGGTTTCAGCAAATGTCCATACGAGCACGCTTTATATATCAAGATCAAAGATGGATATATTTTGATCGTTCGCTTATATGTGGATGATTTGATTTTTTCCGGAAGCAACCCAAACATGTTCAATGACTTCAAAAAGTAATAGCAGAAGAGTTTGAGATGACAAATATTGGGCTAATGGCGTACTATCTTGGCATTGAAGTTAAACAACAAGAAGATGAAATTTTCATCTCACAGGAAGGCTACACAAAGGATATCCTCAAAAAGTTCAAGATGAATGACTGCAAGCCAATTAACACACCAGTGGAGTGCGGAGTTAAGCTATCAAAGAATGACGAAGGCGAAAGCGTAGATCCAACTTTCTTCAAGAGTTTGGTTGGAAGTTTGTGCTACCTAACTTGTACAAGACCTGACATCCCCTATGCAGTTGGGCTTGTAAGTCGATACATGAAAACCCCAACAACCTCGCATTTTAAGGCTGCAAAAAGAATTCTTCGCTATCTCAGAGGTACAATTGACTTTGGTGTGTTATACACTTTTTCTAATGATTACAAGCTTGTTGGTTATAGCGATAGCGATTGGGGTGGAGATACAGATGATAGAAAGAGCACCACAAGGTTTGTATTCTTCACGGGAGATACCGTTTTCACATGGATGTCAAAGAAGCAACCAATTGTCACACTCTCTACATGTGAAGCTGAATATGTAGCCGCTACATCATGTGTTTGTCATGCAATTTGCCTCAAAAATCTGCTGAAGGAACTGAGTTTGTCACAAGAGGAGCCAATAGAGATTTGTGTTGATAACAAGTTAGCGATAGCGCTGGCAAAGAATCTAGTTTTTCATGATCGAAGCAAGCATATCAATACTCGTTTTCATTACATAAGAGAATGTATTACAAGAAAAGATGTGAAACTGAGTTACGTAAAATCTCGAGACCACATTGTCGATATCTTTACCAAGCCACTGAAGTATGAGGACTTTTTTAGATTAAGAAATTCTCTTGGCATAACAAAACAAGTTTAAGAGGGGGTGTTGAAATATAAACTTGTTTTATATTTAATTTCTAAGAAGCATCCTAAGTTAGGTAAGGTGTGTTTATTTATTCATAGTGCTTCATAGTGGCTAAATAAGTGGAAGCAAATTGTGTGGCTTATGAATATGTGTATTAATTTAATTTGAACCACATTGAGTGCATTTGATTTTCTTCTAGTATAAATAGCCATCATCATTGAGTTCTTAGTATCATCAAACAACAAGGAAGATAATAAGCAAAGCGTATTAGTTGTAATAGAGAGAAGTTAAGTTGTAAGAGTGTTTTCTTCTTTGTAATAATATTTGAGTGCTAAATACAAGATAGTTGTGTGAGTGTCTTTGAAAGCTTATTTCCATCAAAACATTCCCAATCAAACATATATTGTTTTTTATTTTTTAAGGGGGAAAAGCCCAAAGACCCCAAAAGAATATATTGAAACGAAAAGAAAAATATAAGGCCAAATAATTGACCAATAGGAGGGGTATACCCCAGCATATAAATGAAACAAAAAATAAAACAGATGAAAAAAAAATCTTAGACAAATAATACTAACTAGAAAATTAAACACACCTCAAGGACAAACGATATAAATGCAGACATAACTGATCTTATTGAATACCTCATGAGCACTAGGGGAAAATCTGAATTGTACTACAAAATTTGAAAGCGTGTAAAAGAATGACCATGTTTGGAGAGAGTCTTTACAAAATTTTCTTGTCAATATACACGTTGAAGATATACCGTTGACGAGATTAGATTTTGAATTTTACGGATGTTATGAATATCTTATACCATGGACAATTAAGAGTGCTAGAGATAGCTTAAACGATTATCTTTAAATTAGCTTCATCGGTTCAATATTGACTTCATGTATATGACACAAGCTTAAATCGGATTACTGAGCTTTAGCCTCTGCAATTGTGTTTGATCCTACCCCAAAATTCGCTTAAAAAGCAAAAACCAAATAACAAGGTTTATCAAACTAATATTAATATTAACAGACTAATAGTGGAAATAACAAGCCTAAATGGACTAGGGCTAAGACTATAAAGTCAATCTTCGATGAGAAGCATTATCTAAAATAATAAAACACCCATGATAAAACAAATAAACAAAATACTTTAGATTTATGTTTAAAATAACATAAGACTTAGTAATTAACACTGACACTTTCTATTAGACCAATCGGACTTGTTAATTCTTATAAGAACCCATGGTCTTCAGTTTAGTATTCCAAATACTATTGTAACAGATAAGTCCACAGCCTGAGATGTGACGCTACAACTCCTCCCATCAACATATATGTAGATGTAATACTGTTTTGTACAAATATTGAACCTACACAGACTAAAAGGAAGATCCATACCATATGAACAACAACATTGTTATATTAGGAAGCAAAGAAAATCACAAAACTAAGGCCTTGTTTGATTTAGTGTGAAATAATTTTCACTTATTTAAAGTTTTTTATTCATGTAAAGATATAGCCAAGTCTACACACTATAATAGGGTCATTTAGGCAAATGTAATAACAAAACAATATAAGATAAAAAAATTAACTCACCATAAGTGAAAATACTTTTCATTAGGTAAATATATTTCACCCCAAACCAAAAGGGGCACAAGGATGAACTGTGGCGAAGCTAGGAATTCAACTTAAGGGGGGCCAATAAACATTATATTAGGAAAATTTGTAAAGAAAATGACTAGATTATATATCATAAATATTTAAGGGGTGAATTTTAAAAATATTCAAAAGTTAAAGTGGGGCCATGGCCCCCTCCAAAAAAAGGCTAGCTTCGTGGAGGCTTCTAATTATAATTGCAGTGGATTCAAATGGGCTATGCATCACATGTGACACATACCTGAGACCGGATTGACCATGCTCCTGTTCGAAGTGTTGAAATGCAATATTGTAAAATAGTGTCCAAAAACATTGCAGTTATTCCTATTGTAGCACTTATTCCACGTGCGATTCCAAAAGTGTGAAGGCAAAGTTTATAGGTTCGCGAGTTAAAGCCTAAAGTAAAGCCAATGAAATCCATATATTCTTCAGGACAAAAATATATTTTTGAAACATCTAATTATCCCCAAGTGAACAAACTCCTCATCGGGGAAAATTCTAACATGCAAAACAAGAGGTTATGAAAAACAAGTACAAGTGTGCCTTGATCTCTCTTGTGTGCAGATCATGAGGCAACACTCTTCAAGGTACTATCAATTACAAATAACTCCTTAAAAAAACTTAAAATGGGAAATCTAATGTATGTAATATGTTCTGAATTAGAGGAACGAAGTGCAATGACTAACCATTAAAATGGCAAAAGAGTCAAAATTGTAACCTGAATGTTTTCTTTATAATGAGGGATTTCAAAATCTCTCTGTGATAATGTTGAACAAACTATGAAGTGGAAACTTATGCCCACATCCTCCTTGAAAGCTACATCATAGTGGATATTCACACAATCTTGAGCAAAACAATAGTAGCTATGTATGTGTGTGTATCTGTGGGGGGTTTTAAAAAAGTTGAAAATAGTTCCCAGAGCTTAAAGCCCATACACAAGGATATTAAAACTCTTTAATTCATATGTGTATTAGGTTGATCCGTATCTATATCTTTAACAATCATTTTCCAAGCGAAGAGTGTGAGGAGATTGAATTCTAAGCTTCAAGCAAAATTTGAAAGCCAAAAGGGAATTGGAAAACAAATGTAATAATGTACTGTGGGACTAATCAAACTAAGAAATAACAATACAAGCATATTTTTCAATAACAAAACGGTAGTCTATTGCAAATTGTTTAGTATGAGTATCATCACCAAATTAATAGTCATGTATAAAGCATTAGCATTATCAATGAAGAGCACATATGGTGGATCCTTGATCAATATAATAAATGGAAGAAATTAGATTTCAACGATAGCAACAACAAGAGCATTGTATATAGACTTTTAACTAGACAAAGTTGTGGATTGCTTTTTGGAGCACATAAATATAATTCTTACCAAGAAATATAAAGTAGCCATCCATGTAGTGACAAGTGCCGATCCAATGTATTCAAGAGCAATAGAAGAGAACACTATATAACTGAAGACCAAGATAACTACTGCCTTTGATATACCAAGTATAAGCTTAAACTCTTTAAGATGTATAGGAGTAGATCCATGCAATAATGACACATAGTTAACTGTATAAATTAATTTCGGCTGTGTTTAGGTTAGGTAAAAGTGCTCCATTTGAGGAGCAAAATTTAGTAGCATCAACCCAATAATGAGTGGAAGCCAAGTGCTGAAGATACTTTGTACGCTAATTGCTTAAGTTTGCATTGAATTGCATGAGAGCATCTTTGTTTGAGTGAGCATCTTGGACGCATATGATTCTTGAAAAAAAAAGTAGGGACCGAAAGAGGTAAACTTGAATTCCATGAAACTAATGCAGTTATCCGAGATCTTTCATAGCAAATGCAGAATTTATTCTGGCAATAAATATATGAAGAATAAATGTGTCATTACAGAATAAATGTGTCATTACTAGTCACAAGAATATCGTCTATAGCAGCTGTAGTGAGCAAAATGAAAATATTATTTTGTTGGTGTTGTATTAATGTATTTTAAATATACAAGTGGGAGATCCACTAACCCACTTTTACTTAAATTTCGGTTAAAGAAAAAATCACCCACTAACCCCACTATTCTCTAACCTCTTTCAACCTTCTATAAAGAATTCTCTCCATCCGGCCAAAACAAATGAGCTTGAGAGAGTTTTAGAATTTGAGTTCGGTTCTTTGAAAAGAAAAGAAAAAATGAAATCAATTGAGGAGGGACTGCAGAATTTTTGAAAGAGAAAATTAAAGAGAAGAAAAATCACTCATTCTCTCCCTCTAAGAGTGAAAATATTTTTTTCACGAAAATATTTATTCCCCTAAATTTTTTTTGAACACTTTGTTCCTCCAAACTGAAATTTCGGATATTGAGCAATTAATTTGGAATGGGTGTTAGAAGACATAAAATTGCGGTGCATGGTTATATGATATACAGAGGTGATTTTGGGCTTGTTTTATCCTGGGACGACGTGACTGTAGACTTCCTGCACAAAGATGGTAGAGCCGCGAAACGTCTTAAAGTGAGCGACCTAGTCCGCGACTCAACCCAAGAATCGTCTACGACGAGTTTATAAACAATTGAGGTAATATTGTTTATTTTTATTGAGCAGTATTTATTTGGAATTCACGCATGAGGTTCATATTTGCGATAATCATATGAGGTAATAATTTAATTTTGAGCAGTAGACTTAAAATTAATTTATGATTTTATTTTTCGAGTTCTCCATAAAACTCTTTGGTGTGATTTTTTTAATCACAATAGATAAAGTGTACCAACAATTTTAAGACGTTTTATGTCTACCATGGAGACCGAAAAATAAATTTTATGAACATATATGATTATTTTTATGATGTCGAAATGAAAAAAGACCAACTAAGTTTCTATGTTTAGAAATTATAATTTTGACCTTGTACCTCTAGAAACGACCGTTTAGCCCCCAAACTTCCATAATATTATATATTGTGAAGTAGATACATAAATTTCAGTATTTTTGGTCAATTCGGAATCGATCAATAATTTCGTGAGAAATTAGAATTTGAATAAAAATGACCTCCTTCATGGAAATTTTTTAAATAGGTCAATCCTATTTTTTAGTTATGAATGTGAAATATTATTTCACATAAGATGTTATTGTTGGAAATGGAATTGCATAATATTTTTGGACAAGTCATTTTGAGCCACTTGTGGTTAAGAAAACAAATTAAAAAATTTGTTATATGAAATCAAATTAAAAAATTGATATTTGGAAACAAATGAAAATTTGTTATATGAAAAATAAATGTGAACATTTGTTATACGGATTCAAAGGGTAAGTTATAAACATTTGCGCCTTGCGCTATGTTTACTATATAAAAAAAAATTGTTCAAATATTTTTTGAAGTGTTTATGTGAAAGTGTAGTTGATATTTTTCAACCAAACTAAAGTGATCGATGATGAAAAAAAATAATCTGAAATTTTTGTTATGAATTTTGTTGGAATATCGTCTCGTTTTTTTTAATGATATATGGATTGAAATTTCGTGAATTTTGGCATGCATATAGTATGTTGAGATTATAAATTTTGGGCTTCAAAATTTCTAAAAAAAGAGTTGTATATCTTTTATGATGATTTTTACAAATGGGATGCGCAATGCTAAATTTTTTGGACAGCTTGAAGTAAAATAAGTTTATCTTCACTTGTACTTAATATTTTCGAATGATTCCAATTTTGGATAAGAGTAGACTCATAAAGGATGAATTCTGGAAAATTTTATAAATTTTCAATAAGCGGCTTGGTCGTGGTGAAATTTCAAACTTGAAGTTTTTCGGTTTGAACAAAGATTTTGGACAACATTGTCTTAGAAAAATGTATCATGTCGTGTTCCCAACGGATTCAAAATATTTTGAAGCCTTTATAAATTTCTTTTTCAAGGATTTATGAAGTACTTAGAAAAATTTGGACTCAAATTTATGGAAGATGAACTTCAAAGAAATTGTATAAGGACTTATGCAATATTTGAGTTTGAAGCGCAACCGCTAGAATTTTATATAAATAATTCTTTGTATTTATTCATTTATATGAGTTGGAAAATGTATAGAATAAAATTGTATTCTGCAATGTTGGAATTAATTTGGTGTGCTTCATACGCATGTAGAAATAATTTAGTTGGATAAAATTATTTTGACCGTATGCTTTGATTTGGAATAGAGGTTTAAACTCTAATACGCAGTATTATTTTATACATTGTGAAAAATTGTATATTATAATTTTTTATGAAATAGATTGTATAATCTATATGTGACTTTCAGACACATGAAAATCTGAATTTATGACTAAAATAAATGAACATGTATTTTTTGATTCGGCTATACATGATGAAATTAAGCATGCATTTATTTAAGAAATAAGATTAATTCTTATTTAATATTGAAACTCACAAGTTTAGATTTCATTTTATGAATTGAAGATATAGTGGGGGCACATTATATGTTGCTTCTCAATACTATACCTAGAGAATAGTGGGGAACTCAATCGAGTACCTCTCAACTATAATTAGAGAACATTTAATAGAATCTGAAACTTTGGTGTTCAAGAGAACTCTTAATTTTTTGAATAAATAAAAGCTTGCTTATGCTATTGAAAAAGGATTCGAAAAATCCTTAGAGAAGTCAAGTCATATATGATTGATTGAATTCCTTGAAATAAACTAGAAATTAGTTTATAATTGACTTATCTTATAACTTTAAGATAAAGAGGTGTATACACATCATTTGAAGGAATATTGAGACCATTATCATTTATGAATATGAGTTTTGTTTAATAGTTGAAATTCATCGATATAACTTAGTTATACATGATGCATGTTAAATTATTCTCATGAAAATGAAGAAGCTTCATTTAATTTGAATGCCATTGATATTATATATGACGTTGAGTTAAAAAATAAATATATATAATATTGTTTATCGAATGGTGACCTATGTAATGAAACTTACATGGACCAACTGGAAGTTGGAAAATTAATATGGAAGGCACCAATAAATGGCATGATATTTTGATAAATTATCAAATGAGAATGAATTGAGAATATTATGAATCGTGTTTATCACTAAGCATGTTGAAATATGAATGCACTCTTATTTATTATGGAAGAATGATTAGCTAATATTTGGTTATAATATTGTTACCTAGAAAACCAAATTCATGCTAAGTCAAAGTGTTAGCATAAAGAGTTTCAATGAAACAAGAATAGTACTTGTTAATATTACAAGGCTACATGGATGAATTAATTGATCGAGTACATTGAAATACAAGAATATCTATTTATTAGATATATGCTTATTATGAACCATCTTGTACTCCACATGAACCAAGTATAAGAACACTATATATAGTGATAATAAAAGATGAATATTCGAACATCTTAAGTAGTCTCAATTGAGCTACTAAATACAGTTGACTTGGAATAATTTTTTGTGGGAGTACTATGAAGGTTTATAATTAAAAAGTGCATTCTTATGCTATTGAGAAAGGTTACGTGTTTTGATAAAATCACAAACCTAGAATTGTTTCTGAATCAATAGTGGATATGTGTTTAACACATATTATGTTGCTATTTTTTGGAACTCCTAGAAATATTAATTATTGGCATAATTAATGATGGAGTATATGGTGATACCATTAGCTATGGCTAGTGAGTAAATGAAAGGTTAAAAGACCTATTATAAGATACCATTTATGGTAGAGATTGACACTATCATTTTATCCACAACAATAGAACCATGGCTATTGTAAAATTTTAGAGCCGTTATCATAACGAAAGAACGACAAATATGTTGTAAGCACAACATAGTTTGAGAATTTTAAAACTAATGAGTTGTGAGTGTGGATTATGTTCGGACTGATGAGAATAGAACTTGACTTATCCTTTGATGAAAGGACTAGTGCAGGAGATGGTGTTTAACACCCCCAATTGATATTGAATCATTTGTGGTGGTAACCCAACCTATAGACTGGAGATCCCAAGAAATAGGTTCAAAGGGTAATAACAAGTCACGGTGATATGGGTTGAATCATGATAGTAATTATTGTTCACGAGGTTTTACTCCGAGTCCATCCCTATGGATCATGATATCCTGAAGCATGTTGAGGTTGAGTTAATTATAACTCTTAATGAAGATCTATAGCTCTATTTTGAGTGGGGTACCTAGCTACAAGAGTATCCTTGATAGACTCACCTATGTGGATGTGAAAGTATGGCCCCTTCCTATGGTAATTTTGGGCAAATTCCCTTGAGCGTTCACATACTGGGATAAAAGCACATGGCCGTAACATGCTGGCTTGAGGACTACACCCAAGTAGGGTTGTGTGTGAGATGTTGTCAGAGATAGAGTTCAAAACTACGAGTTACTCTAGTATAATCTGAATCATCTTTACTACGTAAAGGTTCAAGTCGAAAGACACCTTTGCTTATGCACAATTCTATTAATAATTATTGCTCAATAATTTTTCAAAATTTTCAAGAGGAAGATTGTTACCGATGATTGTGTTTTTAAAATTCAAGTGGGGGATTGTTGTATAAATGTATTTTAAATACACATGTGGGAGAACCATTAACCCACTTTTCCTTAAATTTCGGCTAAAGAAAAATTCACCCACTAACCCCACTATTCTCTAACCTCTTTCAACCTTCTATAAAGAATTCTCTCCATCCGGCCAAAACAAATGAGCTTGAGAGAGTTTTAGAATTTGAGTTTGGTTCTTTGAAAAGAAAATAAAAAATGGAATAAAATGAGGAGGGACTGCAGAATTTTTGAAAGAGAAAATTAAAGAGAAGAAAAATCACTCCTTCTCTCCCTCTAAGACTGAAAATATTTTCTTTACGAAAATATTTATTCCCCTAAATATTTTTTGAACACTTTGTTCCCCCAAACTGAAATTTTGGATATTGAGCAATTAATTTAGAATGGGTGTTAGAAGACATAACTACGGTGCATGGTTATATGATACAGAGGTGATTTTGAGTTTGTTTTATCATGGGACGGCGTGACTGTAGACTACCTGTACAAAGATGGTAGAGCTGTGAAATGTCTTAAAGAGAGCGACCTAGTCCGCGACTCAACCCAAGAATCGTCTACGACGAATTTATAAACAATTGAGGTAATATTGTTTATTTTTATTGTACAGTATTTATTTGGAATTCACGCATGAGGTTCATATTTACGATAATCATATGAGGTAATAATTTAATTTTGAGCAGTAGACTTAAAATTCATTTATGATTTTATTTTTTGAGTTCTCCATAAAACTCTTTGGTGTGATTTTTTAATCACAATAGATAAAGTGTACCAACAGTTGATACTATTTTTTGCAAGTACTATATATATATATATATAGTGTTAACAAAAATCATAACAATTTCAGTTGCAACATAATAACTAGAATCTAACTTAAAATATTATAGAATTACTAATTGAACATTGCTATGGTTTCAGACCTTCAACCATAAAATTCTATATAATATTTGTTCCAATCATATCAACCACATCAATTAACTTGTATCTATATTGAAGAGTGCACCCTCATCTCATTATGGACAACATTGCATGCGCAAATGTATACTTCATCTTATCATAAATCATCATAGTACACACAACACATATAACAAATCCAAAAGTCCCTAAGGGATCAAATAATTTAACCAAAACAAAGCCGACTTTTGAAATAGAAATCAGTCAATAAAAAAAGTCTCTTACTCACAATAAATATCAACTAAATATCTTTGATCTTAATATTTGTTAAAAAAACATTATTTTACATAATGAAATAGAATAATATACAAATGATTTTGAATTTCATTATCCAGAAGAGAACAGATACGTTAAACATGTAACCAAAATATACTAACATATATCTATTTTCAGTGAACAATTAATACTTTTAATAGGTAATAAAACTCTTTTACCTATTCCATCTAGTCCACCTCTCTGATAAAGTGAAATTCTAATGCCAAGTTGTATTACAAAAGAGAAATAAGAAAATTTAGGAAAGTCTATGGGTAATAAAACAACAAGAAATTATATTTTAGTAAAAAAATAAACATCTAGAAATCGATAACCACCAAAACATTGCTCTTAGACGTCTATCCAACTCTAAGAAATTATATTTTAGCTCATCAACTTACTAAATCATAGAAAAATGACCTAGAAATGGGTTGTGAGCCCACATGGGTATGGGTCATTTGGTAGTTGCAAATAGTTACTCAAACACGAGGAGTGTATAATCATAGGAATTTGCTAATTATTTTGTAAACTCTCCGAAAATACTTATAAAAAATAATATGAATGCATTGATAATATACTAGTATCAAGTTAACATTTAAATATTGAATAAGAGAGGGAAATAGAGCAGTAGAGATAACTGTTGAATTCTTACTTCACTAACTAGATGACCAAATCTTTGCTTAACAAAGTTATCATCCTGTAAGGAGGAACTCATGTCCTTCGTCTTTAAATCATTGCAACAGTTGTAAAGTCTATCAAGAAAACATTATAAGAATTCATGAGCACTGATTAAATCTCCAGAAGCTAGATGAAAAATCTTGTATTTCACAGGTCAAGAATCACAAACATAATGTTTTATAGAATTAGTATATGAGGCATCTATTACATCCTGCTAAATAATGCAATGCAGATAAAAAATGCAAAATGCAAAATCATATAATAATATGACACACAAATCCACATATGCCACTATTACATTCTTGTATTTTAGATGAATTAGCTTCACATTATCACAAATCAATGAAGAAAGGCTACAGGATAAATTGTCAACAAGCTTCAAAGGGGAGTCAACCCTACCCGAGGAAGTTAGTGAAACTTCAATGTGGTCATGCAAAAAACGAAGTACATTGAACCCATCACTATTGTTACCTAAAAATAATGAACAACCATTGTTCAAAAACAAAATCAATGGAATAATAATAATAAATTTGAGTCCCTATTAAATAAAAGACATACACGATTCATATATGTATTAATCCACAATAGCACACCCACTGTGTGTGTGTGTGCTCAAAATCCACACTGCAAAATAGGACATAAACAATGAAATAAGACCAGCACCTCAAATCAATGTAGGAATAGAGAGTATGTGACATGAATTCACACAATTGTTAATCAAACTGTCCATCGTAGAATACCTATTCGTAAGTACTTTAGATTCAAAGAACAATTTGTAGATTATAATGCATTATGAACGGGCCGTAATACTATCCGACTAATGTAAGCCACATGTCACCAATTATTACCAAAAGTTCTATTTTGATAGTCTCTATCAATTAATACTTTTTTTTTTTAAAATCTGATTGTTTATACAACAATTGTTAATAAAACATTTAAACGAAGGACGCCATATATCTATTAATAATTACATTGTACTACAGAAAAATTGAGTAAAGGTAAATATCCACTACATGTATATTATTAAAATCCATTATACATTAGGAAAACAGTTTGCAAATTATCGCAAATCATTTGACAAACATAAAACACATTTTATCGTAAAAAAGAGGAATTGAGGATCTTACTATCACAAGGCATCGTGTGATTTCAAGATCGAAGATCAAGAACAAGTGACACCATGCGGGTGAAGCATTGCAAACTGCATTAAGAAAATAAATTTTTCACAGATTTGTAAGACCTGCAAACTGCCATTTCACATGTTTTATAAATCAAATAAATATTCCCTCAAATATAATATATATTTAAGTATACAGAAAAACATACCACAATTGAATTGGCCTCAGTTCCGCTTAGCCAGTGCAAATTTTCATCAGATACTCATAAATTTTTATTTACATTGCATTATTTAGTAGATACTCATATAAAATATACAACAATACAATTGGTCTGCTCTAATTGTCACTCCACAATTTATCAACTGACATCTCAATTGATCCCTATAAACCAACTCCCACCTCACCATAATCCTTGTATGACATAATCTTTGTTCAATTGATTTCAATTTAGTTGAGAATGACGTACCACTCAATCAAGTGTCATAGTTAAATAAATATCTTGGGTTATTGCTGTTGGAAAATTGGACAACTTAAAGCTGTCCAGATTTTTCTGGACAGAATTTTGAGCAACTTTGAGCTCAAATTTAGGTGGGACCCACACTACGATAATTTTGGGACCATATACGAACGCCTTCTCCTCCGCAAGGAGATTAACGT
This sequence comes from Sambucus nigra, assembly GCA_949130495.1. Classification (NCBI taxonomy): domain Eukaryota; kingdom Viridiplantae; phylum Streptophyta; class Magnoliopsida; order Dipsacales; family Adoxaceae; genus Sambucus; species Sambucus nigra. The sequence continues at coordinate 444,377,276 of OX422218.1, read as the reverse complement.
AGTATATTCATATGTCCAATTTCAATAAGTTATGAATGATAAATATGTCCCCAAAGTGACTCACAAAGCAATGAAAGTTAATGAATTGGGTATGTTTAATTCTTGTCCCACATTGGAAGAGTAGTGAAAAAATGATGAGTTAATAAAACCCAAATGATGGACTAAGGCTTGGATGCCTTGGGGTATCCCAACTCTTTGAAGGGGAGATGACCTAAGCTATGAACGGGTTGACTTTCGGTCAAAGGTCCACATGCGTGCACGCGCCTCCGTCCGTCCGGCCGACTCGGCTCGAGCTCGGGCTCGGGCTTCCAATCGCTGAATGGATTCGAAATTTCTTAGAGAATGTTCCAAATTGGTCTAAACCTGTGCCCGCAATATGTATACATTGTGATAGCCAATCAGCGATTGGAAGGGCACAAAATCACATATATAATGGAAAGTCACGACATATTCGTCGTCGACACAATACCATTAGACAACTTCTCTCAAATGGAATTATCTCAATTGACTATGTAAAGTCAAAAGATAATATATCGGATCCACTAACGAAAGGTTTAAACCGAGAGCAAGTTGAAAGATCATCGAGAGGAATGGGTCTAAAGCCTATAAATAAATAAGAATCAATATAGTGGCAACCCAACTTAGCTGACTGGAGATCCCAAGATCTAGGTTCAATGGGCAAACCGAACTACGATGTATTCAGTAAGCACTGGAGGATATTTAATCCTATCCATTCCAAAGATGAGATAGTGCACATCTGCCGCGAAATTAGGATAAGTTATGCTTTTAATGACATCTATATCTTAGTACGTCTAAGTGGGGTATTGCAGAATACTCTTTATGAAAGCCACCCACGTGAGTAAGAAGGGGGCCACTTCTATGAGAATAATGAAAGGCATGTTCTCTAAAATAATTACGGAACCAAGTGGTGTTCATGGCCAAAATGAACACAAACGTGAGAACCAACTGTGTTGAAGAATTATTGTGTGAATACTATTGTCTAGGTCTACAAAAACGGTTGACGATTCAAGGACGTGAAGTTTACTGATTAACCAAGTAAATCCGATAGTATATCACTAAGGAAAGTTCAAGGCCACTAGGCTAATTCTCCCGATGCAATAAATCTTCAGTTTTACTCAACATGTGTCTGCATCTACATTAGCATTTGTTCTGTTTTATTTATAGCGATATATCATTCATGTGGGGGATTGCTGGAAAATTGGACAACTTAAAGCTGTCCAGATTTTTCTGGACATAATTTTGAGCAACTTTGAGCTCAAATTTAGGTGGGACCCACACCAAGATAATTATTGGACCATATACGAACGCGTTCTCCTCCGCAAGGAGATTAACGTAGTATATTCATATGTCCAATTTCAATAAGTTATGAATGATAAATAAGTCCCCAAAGTGACTCACAAAGCAATGAAAGTTAATGAATTGGGTATGTTTAACTCTTGTCCCACATTGGAAGAGTAGTGGAAAAATGATGAGTTAATAAAACCCAAATGGTGGACTAAGGCTTGGATGCCTTGGGGTATCCCAACTCTTTGAAGGGGAGATGACCTAAGTTATGCACGGGTTAACTTTCGATCAAAGGTCCATGCGCGCGCGCGCGCGTCCTTCCGTCCGACCGGCTCGATTTGGCTCGGGCGTGGGCTTATAAAAACTCCTACATTTTTGGGTCGAATTAATTTAACTTTCTGGGCTTTAATTATTAATCAATTAATTAATTAATTAATTAATAAACTGTTGGCACTTATTGCCAAAAGTCAACAATTAATTTCGTTTAACTATTTTTTGTCAGTTATGGTTACTTTGCTATAAATACAGATGCCTCCCTCCGTTTTTAAAACAATGAAAAATTTCCCTCCTCCAATTACTTCCATATCTGTTCCAGAAAATTGGCAAAAGTGCTGTCATATCTGTTCCAGAAAATTCTTTTTCTGCATAACATCTATTGCATTATTGTTGAGTAAAAGACACAGAATTTGAGTTCGTTGTAATTAATTATTGTCGTTCTATAGAATTAATTGAAAAATCCGTTCTATCTTGGGAGACAATATTCATTAACCTCGGAGCACATTGAAGGGAATAAATTGTCTTAAGGACACTATGAAATTCACAGGGCTCGAATTATCTTTTTATTTCTATTATTATTTTTGCAAATTCAAGTAAGTTTTTATTCTCTGTAATTTCATTTTATTTCTGTAATTAGATTATAATTCGTAATTTTGTACTTTTGTATTTATTTAACAGTAGACATAACAATCTTAAGACAATTTATAAGTTTTACTGTTTTGTAGTGTACATAATTTTTTTATTACAGAAATTTATTTGTTGGAAATAAATCTGTTTTTACAGAAAAATTGAATTAATTTATTACTTTATTGCAAAAATTAGTAAAAACAGTTTTGGTACAAAAATTAATTTCTATACTTTTTTTATATTCTGTTTTACAAAATAAAATTTTATTTGTGTGTTCTTGTTAAAATATGTTTATGTAAAAATTTTTAATCTTTAAATTATAATTATGTTTTGTACGAAATTCTTTTTATTATTAAAAATTAGTGTGACACAGATTTTATAGTTTAATTCTATTTTGTACGGAATTCTGTTTATATTATAGTTTAATTCTGAATTTTATTTGGAATTCTTTTGGAATTCATTTATTGTGAATTATATTTTGAGGAAATTGGTGCACAGAATTTTGTATTCTGTTTTGATTAATTCATTATGTATGAATTTTATCATTGATAAAAATTCTGTTTTTGTAACAGAAATGGAATCAAAAAGTACGAACACTACTCCTACGAAACTGATTGTCACCAACACAAATGTGACTGCACCCGTATCTATGCCACACGGGGAGAAACCGAAAAAGTTCATTGGGGCTGACTTCAAACATTGGCAAGGACAAATGTACTTCTATCTCACTACCTGCCAATTGGGAAGGTTTGTATATGAAGATTGCCCCTCTATTCAAGAGGGAGATGACTCTGAAAATGTTGCTGCTGTCGATGCTTGGAAGCATTCGGACTACCTGTGCCGGAATTATATTCTGGCTTACTTGGATAAGACATTGTACCATGTCTACTGCACGATCAAAACATCCAAGGAATTATGGAATTCTTTGGAAAAAAAGTATAAAACTGAAGATGTTGGGATGAAGAAATTTATCGTTAGGCATTTTCTGGACTTCAAAATGGTTGATTCTAAATCTGTGATCTCACAAGTGCAAGAACTCCAAGTGATCCTCACGACATTCATGCTGAAGGAATGTCAATTAGTGAAACTTTCCAAGTTGCTAGAATTGTTGAAAAGTTGCCACCATCTTGGACTTTTCTCAAAAACTATCTCAAGCACAAGCGTAAGGAGATGAATGTGGAGGAGTTGGTGGTCAGGCTGAGAATCGAAGAAGATAACCGTGAGTCTCAAAAGAAAAGTGGGAAGAATCCGATGGAAATGAAGTTCCATGCTGTTGAAGGTCCTAAGAAGAACAAACGAAAGTATGATGGGGAAGGAACTTCCAAACAGAACAAGAAAAAGTTCAAAGGAAAATGCCAAAATTGTGGTAAACCTGGACACCGCTCAAGCGAGTGTCGTAAGCCTAAGAAGAAAAATAGAAATAACCCTCAAGCAAATGTAACTGAGGGTGAGAATATCGCCAATGATTTGGCGGATATGAATCTTTCTGCCGTGGTCTCTGAATGTAACTTGGTTGGAAATACCAAGGAATGGTGGGTGGACACTGGAGCCACACGACACATTTGTGCAAACAACTGGATGTTCACCACCTATAAGCCTTTGGAAAACGAGGAGAACCTCTTTATGGGAAATTCTTCCACTTCTAAGGTGGTGGGACAAGGAAAGATTGTTTTAAAAATGACTTCTGGAAAGGAACTTACTCTCAACAATGTTCTTCACGTGCCTGATATCCGAAAGAATCTGATTTATGGATCTCTCCTGACTAAAAATGGTTTCAAGCTTGTGTTTGTGTGTGATTGTTTTGTGTTGTCTAAGAATGACATGTATGTAGGAAAGGGCTACCTAAATTAGGGGATCTTTAAAGTCAATGTTCTTACTGTAACCCCAACAATATCTGTTTCAATGAATGAAATTGCTAGTTCTTCTTACTTGATTGAGTCATCTAATATTTGGCATGCTAGATTAGGACATGTTAGTTATGATACTTTGCGTAGATTAATTAACTTGGAATTTTTGCCAAATTTAATATTGATAAAAATCATAAATGTGAAATTTTTGTGGAATCTAAATTAGATAGATTACCTTTCCATTCTATTGAAAGGATAACTGAACCTTTAGATTTAATTCACACCGATATTTGTGATTTAAAATTTATTCAAACTAGAGGTGAGAAAAAGTATTTTATTACTTTTATTGACGATTGCACAAAATATTGCTATGTATATTTGTTACATAGTAAAGATGAGGCTATTAATGCATTTAAACAATATAAGAATGAAGTTGAGAATCAATTAAGCAAAACGATAAAGGCTATTAGGAGTGATAGAGGAGGTGAATATGAATATCCATTTGTGGAATTTTGTTCTGAAAATGGGATTATTCATCAAACAACCGCTCCTTATTCTCCTCAATCGAATGTTGTTACTGAACGCAAAAACCGTACTTTGAAAGAAATGATGAACTCAATGTTATTAAGTTAAAGAGCTCCACAAAATTTGTGGGGGGAAGCCTTAATTTATGCTAATTACATTCTCAATAAAGTACCTCACAAAAAGACTCACAAGACACCTTATGAATTATGGAAAGGTCGAAGACCTTCCTATAAATATTTACGAGTGTGGGGGTGCTTAGCCAAAGTGATGGTTCCTAAACCTAAAAAGGTAAGAATTGGGCCAAAAACCATGGATTGTGTATTCATCGGTTATGCTACTAATAGCAGTGCATATCAATTTGTAGTTTGTAAACATGAGATTTCGGATATTCATGTAAATACGGTTATTGAATCGAGGGACGCTTCATTTTTTGAAAATGAATTCTCGTATAACAAGACCCCAGAATTTGGTCTTTCTAAAAGGACAAATCAATCTACTATAAGTGGTACTCATCAACCTATTGAACCAATAGAGGATGAACCAAGACGTAGTAAAAGAGAAAAAACCTCAACTTCTTTCGGTCCGGATTTTCTAACATATTTGCTAGAAAATGAACCTCAATCGTATAAAGAAGCTATATCCTTACCCGATGCTTCCAATTTGAAAGAAGCAATTAATAGTGAAATTGAATCTATATTAAAAAATCATACATGGGAATAGTGGATCTTCCACCAGGTTCAAAACCGTTAGGTTATAAATGGATCTTCAAAAAGAAGTTGAAGGCCGATGGATCAATTGATAAATATAAAGCTATACTTGTAGCTAAAGGCTATAGGAAAAAGGAAGGGTTGGATCACTTCGACACATATTCACCGGTAACAAGAATAATGTCCATTCAGATGTTAATAGCAATAACTGCTATTAATGGACTTGAAATACGTCAAATGGATGTAAAATCCGCATTCTTAAATGGTGAACAGGACGGGAAAATTTATATGGAGCAATCTGAAGGGTTCAAGGCTCCCAGACAAGAAGGAAAAGTATTTAAGCTTGTTAAATCATTATATGGATTAAAACAAGCACCTAAGCAATGGCATGAAAAATTTGATAATGCAATGTTATCAAATGGTTTCAAAATTAATGAATGCGATAAATGTGTTTACTTTAAATACATTCATAATGGATATGTCATTGTATGCCTCTATGTTGATGATATGCTTATCATGGGTAGTAACTTGGAAATTGTCAAAACTACAAAACAAATGTTGAGTAGTATATTTGACATGAAAGATTTGGGAATCACCGATGTTATATTAGGAATCAAAATTTCTAGAACCTCGGATGGACTTATATTATCTCAATCTCATTACATAGAGAAAGTACTTGAAAAATTCAAGAAGTATGATATTAGTCCTACCAAGACACCTGTAGATGTAAATTTACATCTTGCAAGAAATAATGGTGAAAGCATATCTCAACTAGAATATTCTCGTATTATCGGTAGTTTAATGTATATCATGAACTGTACGCGACCAGACATAACATACTCAATAAGTAAGCTAAGTCGATTTACGAGTAATCCAGGAAGAGATCAATAGAAAGCAATATTGAGAGTTTTGGGTTATTTAAAATATACTCAAAACTATGGACTACACTACTCAAAATATCCAGCTGTTCTTGAAGGACATTGCGATGCAAATTGGATATCCGATACAAAAGACTCTAAGTCTACGAGTGGCTATGTGTTTACCCTCGGAGGTGCAGCTGTATCTTGGAAATCCTCAAAACAAACTTGAATTGCTAGATCGACAATGGAATCTGAATTCATTGCACTAGACAAAGCTGGAGAAGAAGCTGAATGGCTTCGAAATTTCTTAAAGGATGTTCCAAATTGGTCTAAACCTGTCCCCACAATATATATACATTGCGATAGCCAATCAACGATTGGAAGGGCACAAAATCACATGTATAATGAAAAGTCACGACATATTCGTCGTCGACACAATACCGTTAGACAAATTCTCTCAAATGGAATTATCTCAATTGACTATGTAAAGTCAAAAGATAATATATCGAATCCACTAACGAAATGTTTAAATCGAGAGCAAGTTGAAAGATCATCGAGAGGAATGGGTTTAAAGCCTATAAATAAATAAGAATCGATATAGTGTCAACCCAACCTAGCTGACTGGAGATCCCAAGATCTAGGTTCAATGGGCAAACTGAACTACGTTGTATTCAGTAAGAACTGGAGGATATTTAATCCTATCCATTCCAAAGATGAGACAGTGAACATCTGTCGCGAAATTAGGATAAGTTATGCTTTTAATGACATCTATATCTTAGTACGTCTAAGTGGGGTATTGCAGGATACTCTTTATGGAAGTCACCTACGTGAGTAAGAAGGAGGCCACTTCTATGAGAATAATGAAAGGCATGTTCTCTAAAATACTTACAGAACCAAGTGGTGTTCATGGCCAAAATGAACACAAACGTGAGAACCAACTGTGTTGAAGAATTATTGTGTGAATACAATTGTCTAGGTCTACAAAAACGATTGACGGTTCAAGGACATGAAGTCTACTGATTAACCAAGTAAATCCGATAGTATATCACTAAGGAAAGTTCAAGGCCACTAGGCTACTTCTCCCGGTGCAATAAATCTTCAGTTTTACTCAACATGTGTCTGCATCTGTATTAGCATCTGTTTTGTTTTATTTATAGCGATATATCATTCATGTGGGGGATTGTTGGAAAATTGGACAACTTAAAGCTGCCCAGATTTTTTTGGAGAGAATTTTGAGCAACTTTGAGCTCAAATTTAGGTGGGACCCACACTACGATAATTGTGGGACCATATACGAACGCGTTCTCCTCCGTAAGGAGACTAACGTAGTATATTCATATGTCCAATTTCAATAAGTTACGAATAATAAATATATCCCCAAAGTGACTCACAAAGCAATGAAAGTTAATGAATTGGGTATGTTTAATTCTTGTCCCACATTGGAAGAGTAGTGGGAAAATGATGAGTTAGTAAAACCCAAATGATGGACTAAGGCTTAGATGCCTTGGGGGTATCCCAACTCTTTGAAGGGGAGATGACCTAAGCTATGCACGGATTGACTTTCGGTCAAAGGTCCACATGCGCGCGTGCGTCCATCCGTCCGTCCGGCTCGGCTCGGTTCGGGCTTATAAAAATCTCCTACATTTTTGGGCCGAATTAATTTAACTTCCTAGGCTTTAATTATTAATTAATTACGAAATTAATTAATTAATTAATAAACTGTTGGCAGTTATTGCCAACAGTCAACAGTTAATTTAGTTTAACTGTTTTTTGTTAGTTATGGTTACTTTGCTATAAATACAGATGCCTCCCTCCGTTTTTAAAACAATGAAAAAATTTCCCTCCTCCAATTATTTCCATATCTGTTCTAGAAAATTGCCAAAAGTGCTGTCATATCTGTTCCAGAAAATTCTTTTTCTGCATAGCATCTATTGCATTGTTGTCGAGTAAAAGACACATAATTTGAGTTTGTTGTAATTAATTATTGTCGTGCTACATAATTAATTGAAAAATCCGTTCTATCTTGGGAGACAATATTCATCAACCTCGGAGCACATTGGAGGGAATAAATTGTCTTAAGGACACTGTGAAATTCACAGGGCTCGAATTATATTTTTATTTCTACTATTGTTTCTGCAAATTCAAGTAAGTTTTTACTCTCCGTAATTTCATTTTATTTCTGTAATTAGATTATAATTCGTAATTTTGTACTTATGTATTTATTTAACAGTAGACATAACAATTGCAACGACTTGCTTTGTTCATATAACACCAACCAACTAGCTTTTTGCGGAATCCATCCACGCAAAGCTACCACAAGTTTTCAATTTTCTCGTTTAACTATGTGGATCTTGGTTGTCCAAAGAAGCAAATTGTTAAACTCACAGTTTTGGTTACGATGATGATGTTATCGAGGAATACATTTTTTTTCTAGAATTTTAATTTTGGGGATTTCATAATGGGGAGGACATAAATTATGAGGTAAGGTGTTTCCCTTTTTGTGCTAAGAAATCAGATTTAGTTACGAGAACTTTAAATAAGTCATCAAGATTTTTAAGAGATAAAGTGGGCTAGTCTCCTAATAAGTCTAACTGTGATGGATGGTAGAGTTATAGTTTACATAGGAGATTCGGGTCCTCTCTCACTTTATATACATGAAGTTATTCTCCACCAAATAATTTGCATAAACAGACAATATATTGGGCAAGAGAGAAAATTTCGTAATTCCATTTAAGTGCAATTTTTTCAATAAGGGGAATTAATAGAGCAATTAATCAATATGATCAAAAGAGATTTATATAGAAAGATTGATCAATTCATTGGATCAAGGTAAGTATTATTTTCTATCGTTTAGGTATATTTTGTGATAATATGAAGATCTAAGATCCTTTTATTAAGAACAATTGTATGCTAAAATTTAATCATATTAATGTGTTCATGATTAATATTAGGGTGTTCTTAAGAATTGTTTTACATGTGGTATCAGAGATAAAGTTTAAGATCTCATGATTTTCCTTATTAATGTTTGTCTATAATGAAATCTACATTAAATAGCTTTTGTGTGCCTAAGACTTTCCGCGTCATTTTAATTTCTGTCATTAAATCTGCTTATGCCTGAGCTACCATTATCCACCAGTACTTGTGAAATCACCACTTCCTTAATTATCATCTTTATTACCAATGGGTCATAATGGGGATATAGTACACCTGCCAGGTTGTTCTTAGAGAAACTAATGACCAATTTGTCTTTATTCACCTTCCTCGGGCTATCATCTTCAGCCAAATTTATTCGTTGAATGTACGATCAAGCTTGAGCCTCATTAAGGTAAGGTTTTCTCTCCGCAGTCAGGTCTCCACCTCCTGCATCTCCACCTGTAATAACATTACATTCAAATGATCCAAAATGGACTGAAAACACCTCACGTTCTGGTTATCTTGGTCTTTTGGGGAGATCGGGTTCATCTTGGTCATCTTCTGGATCTTTTTCGTGACTTCTTTTCTTGTTTTCTTTTGATTGATGAGGAGACCTAGACCTTTGCCTTCCTTAGTCGTTGGCCTTTCCACCATTTTGGCGATCAACATACTTAGCCAGTTTTTCTCGTCTGATGAGTGCTTCAATTTCATTTTGGAGAGCTATGCAACTTTTAGTCGTATGACCATGATCTTCGTGGAATTTGCAATATTTGGTCTTGTCCCTTCTGTCCGGATCTTCCTTCATTTTCGCTGGCCAGGCTAGCTCCTCGCTGTTCTTGATCTCCTCTAGAATGTGATTTATATCTACCTTCAAAGGAGTATAACCTCCAAATTTCTTCATCTGCTCCAGTGCTTGCTTTCCTTTCGATTGCCTGTTTCCACCATTATTCTTCTGATCCTTCTTTTCGATTTACCATCTTCCACCTTGGTCTCCTTAGTGTCTGCATTCTTCTTCGCAGCCATAGCTTCCTCGGCATTCATGATTTTGGTTGCTTTTTCCATCAGCTCTGCCATGGTCCTAGGCGGATCTTTGGCTAAAGTGTAGTACAACTTATTTGGTAATAGTCCACTCATCAGAGCAGTAATTGCTGTTTTCTCCTCGTAATCAATTACTTCAAGTTTCTCGTTATTGAAATGAGTAATATAGTCCCTGGTGCTTTCACCAGCCTTTTATCTAACACTCAGTAAGTGTGCTACTCATTTGACTGGCTTCGCTCCAAAATAGAAGTTCCCGATAAAGGGCTCTGTCAGTTGAAAGAAAGTTTCAATTTTCCCCCGAGGAAGGTTATTGTACCATATCTGAGCTGATTCGGTAAGAGTTCCTGAAAATGCCCTGCATCTCATCTCGTCTGGAACTGCATGGATATCCGCAACAGCCTGGTATTATTCTATATGAAGGACAGGGTCAGTTTTTCCATCATATTTAGGCGTCACCATAGGATCTTTGAATTTTGATGGTGTGGGAAAATTCATAATTGCCTTGACAAATGGTGTCCCTTGGACAAAAGTTCTTTGTAGAGGATTCTTGGCCTTAGCCATTTCCCCTAATCTGTCCTCCAACCTTTGAATAGAGACCTTCCATTCATTTTTTCCCACCTCGGGCCTATTTATTCGAGGAACTGATCGCATTGAATTTTCCTCTTGGGATCGAGCTGCTGGTCGTAAATGGGCAGAGCCTTCCCTTAGATCGGACGGTCATGGAGAGTTCCTCGACACAATCCTAGGAGGACTTATATTCCTCTTAGGGCCCAATCGATCAAAAGGAGAAACTCTAATTAACCTTTCTAGAGCACTAGTATTTTTTGGAGTGAGAGTGACATTTCAATGGGACTCAGTAGCTCGTACTGATGAAGTCCAGCCTGGTTGATATGAAGGATCACTAGATCTTTCAGTACGATATGAGTCAGTACGTCTAGATTGAGAGACCTCTGAGAATAACGTTCGTCTAGTTCTTGAAGAAGGTAAATGGTAATTCTCTGAACACTTCGTTGTCCTGATTGGACCAGCACTCCACTTTGAACAGTTTGTATAAGTTGACGCATAGTTTCTTGCATGACCGTTTGCCCTTGGGCTAAATTAGCCATTATACTAGCCAGATCTTGAATATTTGGGGGAGTAGAATGGTTTGGAGGATTCCCAGTGTTTCGATTACTAGATTCCGGATTATCAGCCATTGATGATGAATTGTTTTGGTAAAAAATGCAAAGTATAGTCATTTCCCACAGACGGCGCCAATCTGTTGATGTAAAAAACTAGATTATCTATAATTAATTGATCACAAATAAATAAATTAATAAGATAGAATTTTTAAAGTGGTTGAGCCTGATGAAAATGGCCTACGTCCACTGTTTTTGTATTGCTGACTATTTATTTGGAATCTCGACGATAGGTTCACCTAGAGATCCAAAGTCCCCCTCTAATGAGGAGGTTACAATGTATTTATAGCCTTGAGTCTGTACATGTGAAAGGATAACGTGCTGTTATCCAGTAGATATATACATCTGTACGATAATAATGTGCATTTAATGCGTAGCTATTTTTTAATTCTCTTGATTTAGATGCTCTGCATGCTAAGTTGCTCGGACCGCCTGAGTTGCTCGGTAAGCTTAAGTTGCTCGGGGTGCTTGAGTTGCTCGGACCGCCTGAGTTGCTCGTTACGCTTAAGTTGCTCGTCTAAAGTATTTGTATTTGACAGGTAGATCTCCACGTGTCTTCAAGTGACTGGTCCACGTCAATAGACTAAATTTGGTATCAACAATATGTATTTTCTTAAAACAAATTAGAGATTAATTATGGAAAGTGGAAGACAAATCGAGACTGTTTTTATGAAAATTCCTAATATGACTGAAGACTCAAAACCTTGCATGTTAGGATAGAGATTTGGGTTTGGTATACTTTAAGGTGTATGCATGTAGGTTTTTCGTGGGGATGTCTTTTAATATATTGTATGATGTTAAATCTTGGTAATTTTGTGGATGTTGCGTGGTAGAAAATTCTTATTGTATAAATTTGATGACATGCATGTAATTAAAATTGAATAATTTGATAAGAAACTATGGATTAAGTAAAATCATGATTAAAGGAACATTAATGGATTAAGTAGTAATGCGTAAAATCATGATTAAAGGAACATTAATGGATTAAGTAGTAATGCGCGAATGAAATTGGTAGAATTATCGTGATAAATGGAAATTTAATCTTATGCCACTTATTTATTTTAATACATTCGATACCGCGGGAATGACGAGGTTATGGGATAAATAGGACTCTTACCTTTATTTGGTTTGCTTTATAGGTATGGGACTAATTAGTAGGCTTTTGAGTTGTTATAAATTTTTAGGTTTGGGACTAGATAGTGGTGCCAGTTTACGGATCAATATTCCAGAGTGGGGTTGATTTTTACGTTGTTCTGTGGTTTAGTGATCCTAGGAGTGAGGCTAAGTGCTGTTTGTTAATTCGTTTTCTTCTTAAGCGATATGCTGGGAAATACTTGAGACCTTTAGGTATGGGACTAAGGGTGTTTGATGATTTTATGTGGATAAAAAGGGTGGGTGTAATTTGAGATAAAAATGAGAATGTTAACGCGCAGAAGCTCCCAAATTTTAAATTCTTAGAATTAATGTGATGGTTCAATTACATTCCCAACTAATATTTCAATAAAACTTTTAAACAAAAACAAAAACAAAAACAAAAACAAACTTCAAATTTTAATTTCTTTAAAATTAAAATTAAATTAAACTTAAAGTGAAATTAAACTACGCAAACATATTAATTTCCACTTAAACAAAATTAATTCAACCTAAGTCCTAAAATTTGCCTAAGAGTAATTAATTCAATTTTTAGTAGAGGCCAAACCAAATTAAATTCTGGACTTGAATTAAATTAAACTTAAATTACCCAAACTTAAATTAATAACAAATTAAATTAGTGTGATGATTATATCAATTTTTATCTTATTTGTCCTAGTATGCATCTATGGTGATTTTTGCAAGAAAAAAATAAACACAATCACACTACACGACGATGTACGAGGAAAACCCAAATGAAAAAAACCTCGGATGACTCTTGCCTAACAAATCCACTAGGTACGGTATGTCTACAAAGATAATGATAAGAAGACTTATAACACTCGACTCGACTCCTTCAAGCCCTGATGCTTCCTTCGCACTTCAACCTTTGCCTTGTAGATAATTTCTGAGTCCACCGAAATCTTGGAGTCCACCAATGGAGCCACAACAACTGTTAACCACACATGGTGCCTTTCACCATGTGACAAATCCGCATCACAGACCAATCTTCCTTTTGGTGTAGTGAAGAAACTCAAACAATCTCCTTCAAATGATTGAGAAGAAAATAGGTGCCAAACAAAACTCTCCAAGAATATATATATATATATATATATATATATATATATATATATATGAAAGAAGTTGGATATAAACGCAAACCGATTTTGGATTTAAAAGTGTTCTTTGGCAAAGATTAAATCATGAGAATCAAACACACAAAGTTGGAACTTTTTCTCTAAAAAATGTTACTCTATTTTTTTCTTAGAGGGAATGAAAAAGTTACCAGAAAAAGTTACCAGAAAAAGTGTTTCCCGCACTTATTTAATCAGGAAAAAGAAGTGGGAAAACAAGTGGGAAAGTGGGAAGTTATTAAAAAAATTGTCAGAAAATTGCCCAGGTCATTCGAACGAGCTCGTTCGAATGGTTCGTTCGAACGATATTTCAGAGAAAATTGCCCCAAATTCGTTTGAAGTTCATTTGAAGTCTCGTTCGAACGACTTTCTTAATGAGAATTCAGAGATTATAAGTCAACGTCGTTGGAAAACTCATTCAATTTCTCGTTTGAACAACAATCTTGTTCGAACGACAATTCGAACGAAAATTCTAAAAATTTTATTTTTCACTTTTAAGCCCAAAAACTTTTGAAAAAAGTTTTAAAGAGATTTTATGAATATAAAAGTTCATAAATAATATTTTATGAAATACAACCAATAAAAGTTCCAAGCTCATATATATATATATAAAACGCATTCATACCTTTGGAGCCTTGGAATCCAATTGAAGTTGACGTAGAAACATGGCACTAAACTCGACAAGGATGAAGCTATAAATTCTGGGCCACTATGTCTTCAACTTCTTCAAACGTCATAGGCTCGATAGGAACAAACTACTATCCTATGACTCAAATGGTATTGTCCAAAATTAAGCCAAATTACATATGGACTCAATTGTAAATTTGTTTCCTTACAGAGAAAACTTGAGAAATTGAGAATTAATTCCCAAGATAACAAACGAGTATTAATATATATTGACGGCGTGAGTATATGAAGGCCTACCAGTTAAATGGGCCGACTGGCTATAGCGACATGGGTCTGTGAGATGATAATTAAATGGGCTGACGGGCTATAATGATGTGTCATGCGTGGAACCTAACGAGTGTGTGCAGAGCTGACAGTGAAAAAGGCTGACTCGCCATAGTGAGGGGAATGGGTGTGTTGTAGAACTTTTAGCGGGAGTACCGCAACTAAAATGATATAAGACTTTAAACTCGAGTCTCGCAATGGATATTAATGTTGGAAGAAAATAATTATCGGGTTAATGGAATTAAATTAAATAATTAGCTGTTGTTAAATGAAAAATATTTGGACTTGGACTTCGGGGATGACTTAGAAGTTTAAGATAGTAATTTATTCTTAGTCGCTTATTATTATATCTCGTTTAATTAAAAATATTTTACTGTCGTGTTTATTACGTATAATGCTATTGTTTGGGTTCAAGGACCCTATTTGAGAGGAGTAACTGGTATCCATGCGCTGGGCTCTGATCCATTGCGTTGATCAATATTTTAGGTGTAGTGGCGGAGTAGCTGCATATGATTTATTAGAGATCATTCTGGAGGTGCAGCTGGAGTTTCAATTATTTATTCTCTTTATTAGTATAGGTTTACAATACTAAGTCATTTTATATTATGAGACTTTATTATTCATTTTATTGGGCCTCTCAGTTCCAAATTTGTTTATGGATTCAATCAATCATTTTTGTTGGATTATTTCATTTGGAGTTTTAATAGTTTGGAGTTGGATTATAAATTTTGGAGTTAGCATGTTGATGGGTTTTATATTGCATGGATGGTTTTATAATGTTCATTTAAATTTATTTATTGTGAAGAAAATTTTATGTCTTATATCTCCCACATGCTAAGAATGATATTTAATTTAAAAATGCCCGACGTAGTCTTGGTGGCGGCCGACACCAGAATTGGGCGGGGTGTTACAGATGGTATCAGAGCATAGTCTTTGGTATCGTAGGTAGTGAGTCCGTTTAGTTTCCACGATAACGATCTTTGATCCCCTTTGTTGATTCGTACTCCTGAAGGTATTTGGGTCTAGCATGCATGTTAGCTGTGTTTCTCGGAGATATGGAGTTTTGTGTTAAGGACGTTGTATGCATTCCGGTTAGAACTAGTAATTTTGATGTGAAGATACTTAAAAGTGATTTTGGGTGACGAGATTTATTTTGGATATCGTTAGGGAAGATGTTGGGTATCTCTAGTATCAGTTTGGTGATGTGATTTGATCTGAGGACTTTAGTGTTTGATGATTTTTGGAGAGAGAATCGAGTGGTGATACTTAGGAGAGCGTAGCACGTCATTATTTTAATAGACATATTTATATATATAGTTGAGATATATGTTGTACTTTGTTCAAGGGGTAAGTGCGTGTGGTACTGGGTGTATGGGCGCCCAATTGTTATTTTCTATGGGTAGGCGTATGTAAGCCTCAAATTATTTGTGCGACTTTATGTTTGATGTTTATGCTTCGTCTAATTTTGAGAATGAAATTCCTGTGTTAGTGGGGAAGTAAGTAACATCCCGAGATTTTGGAGCCGCAAAAATGTTTGATAAATTAAAAATTTTGAAAAAAATAAATTTTTAAAGATTTATTTAATTGTGGTATGTAAAAATATTGGTTTTTATATATAAAAAGAAGTTTTTAAATGGAATTTAAATTGGGATTAAAATTTGATAATTATAACTTTTTCTATAAAATATGGGGACGATCCGACCTAAAAAAATATTCGACCGTTCGTTCGACCATAATTTTTTTGTGCAACTTCATATCGCCTTCATGTACTATGCCTCAAAATTTTAGCCAATTCCAACCGTCGGATTGTCCGTAATAAATATTTTAGTGTTTGTGTTTGAGTAGGAATCAAATTCTATTTCGTATATAAACATAAAGTGACGGGTTTATGAGTTATAAAGAACATTTTAGACTTCTAAAAAATTAGTAGCCTCTACTATTTTCATCCTTTTACATCTACAAAACCCTAGCCCCATTTAAACTAAGATTTCAGTATAAGATTTGAAGTCTTAGACCACATTTTTATAAGATAGTCCAAGTGAGGATTTTTGTCAACTTTTCACGAGGAACACATCCATATTTCTTCAACTAATCTCAGGCATAGTTACCTCTATTTCTTTCTCTTAGTATAATGCGCACTAATTTGGCCTACACACTAAATACATGTGTTTTCTTAAAACAAATTAAAGATTAATTAGGGAAAGTGGAAGACAAATCGAGACTGTTTTTATGAAAATTCCTAAAATGAATGAAGACTCAAAACCTTACATGTTAGGATAGAGATTTGGGTTCTGTAGACTTTAAGGTGTATGCATGTAGGTTTTTACATGGAGTTGTCTTTTAATATATTGTATGATGTTAAATCATGCCAATTTGTGAATGTTGAGTGGTAAAAATTTATTGTTTTATAAATTTAATAACATCCATGTAATTAAAATTGAATAATTTGATGAGAAAGTATGGATTAATTAAAATCAGGATTAAACGAACATTAATGAATTAAGTAGTAATGCGTGGATTAAATGGGTAGAATTATCGTGATAAATGAAAATTTAGTCTTATGCCACTTATTTATTTTAATACTTTCGATACCACGGGGATGACGGTGTTATGGGATAAATAGGACGCTTACCTTTATTTGGTTTTGTTTCTAGGTATGGGACTAGTTAGTAGGTTTTTGGGTTGTTATCGCTTTCTAGGTATTGGACTAGATAGTGGTGGGAATTTACAGATAAATATTCAAGAGTGGGGCTGATTTTTACGTTGTTCCGTGATTTAGTGCACCTAGGAGTGAGGCTAAGTGGTGTTTGCTAATTAGTTTTCTTCTTAAACGATATGCTAGGAAATACTTGAGACCTTTAGGTATGGGACTAAGGATGTTTGAGGATTTTATGTCGATAAAAAAGGTGGGCGTAATTTGAGATAAAATTGAGAAAGCTTGAGAAATTGAGAATTGATGCCTAAGATAACAAATGAGTATTAAAATAAATTGGCGGCGCGAGTATGTGCAGGGCTGACAGTTAAATGGGCTGACTGGCTATAGCGACGTGGGTGTGTAGGGCGTCACGAGTATGTGCGGGCTGGCAGTTAAATGGGCTGACGGGCTATAATGACATGTCATGTGTGGAACCTTACGAGTATGTGCAGAGCTGACAGTGAATCGGGCTAACTCGCCATAGTGAGGGGAATGGGCGTGGTGTAGAACTTTTAGCGGGAGTACCGTAACTAAAATGATATAAGACTTTAAGCGCAAGTCTCACAACGAATATTAATGTTGGAGGAAAATAATTATCAGGATAATGGAATTAAATTAAATAACTAGTTATTGTTAAGTGTAAATAATTGGATTTGGACCTCGGGGATGACTTACAAGTTTTTAGATAGTAATTTATCCTTACTCGCTGATTATTATATCTCGCAAAATTTAAAATATTCTACTGTCGTGTTTTATAAGTATAATGCTATTGTCTGGGTTCAAGGACCCTATTTGAGAGGAGTAACTGGTATCCATGTATTGGACTCTGATCCACTACGTTGATTAATATTTTAGGTGTAGTGCCGGAGTAGCTGCATAGGATTTATTGGAGATCATTATGGAGGTGCAACTCGAGTTTCAATTATTTATTCTCTTTATTCGTATAGGTTTACTTTACTAAGTCGTTTTACATTATGAGACTTCATTATGAATTTTATTGGGCCTCTCTATTCCAAAGTTGTTTATGGATTCAGTCAGTTATTTTTGTTGAATTATTTCATTTGGAGTTTGATTATAAATTTTGGAGTTAGCATATTGATGGGTTTTATATTACATGGATGATTTTATTATGTTGGTTTAAATTTATTTATTGCGGAGAAAACTCTATGTCTCATATCTTTCACATGCTAAGAATGATATTTAATTTAAAAATGCTCTTCTTAGTCTTGGTGGCGACCGATGCTAGTATTGGGCGGAGTGTTACAGATGGTATCAGAGCATGGTCTTAGGTCTCGTAGGTTGTGAGTCCGTTTAGCTTCCACGTTAACGATCTTTGATCCCATTTGTTGATTCGTAGTCTTTAAGGTATTTGGGTCTAGCATACGTGTTAGATGTGTTTGTTGGAGATATGGAGTTTTATGTTAAGGACGCTGTAGGCATTCGGGTTAGAACTAGTAATCTTGATGTGAAGATACTTAAAAGTGATTTTGGGTGAAGAGATTTGTTTTGGATATCATTAGGGAAGATGTTGGGTATCTCTAGTATCGTTTGATGATGTGATTTTATTTGAGGACTTTAGTGTTTGATGACATTTGGAGAGAGAATTGAGTGGCGATACGTTGGGGAGCATAGTACGTCGTTATTTTAATAGACATATTTATATATATAGTTGAGATATATGCTGTAATTTGTACAAGGGGTAAGTGTGTGTGGTATTGGGTGTATGAGCACCCAGTTGTGATATTCTATGGGTAAGAATATGTAAGCCTCATTTGATTTGCATAACTTTACGTTTGACGTTTACGCTTCGTCTAATTTTGAGAACGAAATTCCTATGCTAGTGGGGCAGTAAGTAATACCTCGAGATTTTTGAGCTGTAAAAATATTTGATAAATAAAAAATTTAGAAAAAATAAATTTTTGGGATTTTTTTAATTTTAATATAAAAAATATTGGTTTTTATATATAAAAAGAAGGTTTTAAGTGGAATATAAGTTGGGATTAAAATTTGAAAATTATAACTATTTTGTATAAAATATGGGGAGGATCCGAACTAAAAAATAATATTCGCCCGTCCAATCGACCAAATTATTTTTGTGCAACTTCGTCTCATCTTCATCTCTTTCGCCTCAAACTTTTAGCCAATTCCAATGGTCCGCTCGTCCGTAATAAATTTTTTAGTGTTTATGTTTGAGTAGGACTCAAATTCTTTTTGGTATATAAAAATAAAGTGATGGGTTTAGGACTTATAAAGCCCATTTTAACCTTCTAAAAAATTAGTAGCCCCCTATATTTTCATCTTCTTACATCTAAAAAACCCTACCCCATTTAAACAAAGATTTCAGTTCAAGATTTGACGGCTTAAACCAAATTTTTTCATGATAGTCCAAGAGAGGATTTTTGTCAACTTTTCGCGAGGAACCCGTACATACGTCCAAATTTCTTCAACTAATTGTGACAACCCACCTAATAAAATACCGGACGATCACTCCTATATCAAATTATAACAGGAGTCTCATATGGATCATTCGTAGCATCACTGTCAAAAAACCATTTAATTACTAATAACCTATTAGGCCGGTTTTAAAATTTTACTTAACTACTCTTTTTAAACCACTATAATTAAAACATCCACACAGTTTTTGCGTAAATTAAACTAAAATGAAATAAAATAATCGAACACTCGATCAAAATACACAACCATATCGAATGATGTACTAAAAAAAATAACTAAATGCAATTGGGCCGTTGGCCCGAATATTCATATAGTACCTCCTATCTAGAGTACAAGGATATAAGCGTCTATCGAGAACCTGCACGCATCCACAGCTGCTGCAGCCGACGTCTGACTCGAAAGATGTGTCATCCAGGCGTCCCTATGTCTGGACACCTACATATATATATATATATATATATATATATATATATATATATATATATATATATATATATATACATATAGCAAGAAAGGAAAAGTAGATAAACGGGTCAGAGCCCGAGTTTTGAAAATATTTAGCAAGTGCATAAATGCCTTATTTTTAGAAAAAGGTTTTATCTCATATTTAAATTCGGTACCGCAATCCCATGAGATACCCCCTAACCTCTCTTCTAACAGTGCACTCCTAGCGTATCCCTCTACACATCCTAGTCAAGCTGCCCTGCTAAACTAGTCTATCCCCCAACTACTATCAAGCCTACATAGTACAAGTATTGTACTAAGAGAAAAACTTCTCCCCAGTCTCAATACTAAGCCATGTTCGTGCGTGGGGTGTCTCCCAAAGCGAAATCCAAACAAGGAACCCCCCGATACACTACTATGCAGCAAGGTCGATCGTCGAGATTCGTCAGACCCTCAGTACAGAGTATATATATTTTCATACACCATATAAGAAATACTTATATTAGAACACTAAGGATCAAACTTCTCCCTAGTCTCAACACATTGCCATATTCGTGCGTGGGGTGTCTCGCAAAGTGAAATCCAAACAAGGAACCCCCCGATACACTACTTCGCGGCATGGTCGATCGTCGGGATCCATTAGACCCTCGACACTCAATCTATTTATATATATACATATTACCATATGCATCCGGATCTATCTCCCGAAATGAGAATTCATTTACCAATTCACTTTTCATTTATCTCAAAAATTTCCATTTCCTTTCTTATATCCAGGAAATGTATATAAAAGCCAATTCATTATCATGAATTGATTTAACATAACATTTAAATTTTTAAAAGCCAATTTTATAATCATAAAAATGCTTTTTCGTTTCATATGCTTCCACTTCCCTTCTTCCATCCGGGAAATGAAATTGAAGCAAAATAATTTATCCCATTTCCCTTCTTCCATCCAGGAAATGTAATTAAAGCCAATTTATTATCATAAATTGCTTTAACACCAATAATGTTCCACATTATTGAAAATAGTTATATATTCATATCATATAACGCGTTCTAAGATCGCCCGTCCGGGTTTCCCCAATGTGTGCGCCCCTAAATGGCTATCATCTTCCAGGGCCTATCATCAAGACAACCTGGGATCCTGCATAAAAATACGTCAGGAAGCGGCCATATGCCTACGGGATAGTCATGACCACACCCAGAATCACCTAACTAGCGTAGAAACATACAATAATCGCTCATATGGCATCGGGATATATCCAGATTGCATTCACTAGCCAGGGGGCTTCACCACACGCTTACAACTTCTCTTATGATAGGGATTTAGAGAGGTGTGTATCCATAAATTATTAATTATGAAAATCATTTCTTTTTCCATTTTGAAAACATTCATTTTTACATTTTCAAAAGTCATTTATCTCAAATCATATATATACTTTAATCACGTAGTATACATATACCATATATTCCTCCTCAAATATATATAAATGGCCATATTTGCCAATTACATCTAGTGATGACCAATAATGCCAAAGATTCTCTCAAAGAATCATAATCATGCATTCATATATGCATGATACTAAACCCAAAGTATTTTCTTACTTCAATAAGTAATACATACTGTAATCCCATATAAGGATTTTATTAGATATCTCCAATAATACCACTGTACAATCGATTATAATTATGCTTCCTATACGCATAATTATATGGGCCTAAATGCACACTAAAAATATCTTAGGGATTTATCTCTCCCGAACAACCTTAAATTTAATGGGTTATGGATTTCATTTCCATAAACCCAAGGACTACCTCTTGTCCATACTATCACTTAAAGGTCCCCACCATAATTTAGGAACCCTAAACCATTGAATTCTACCACTATTCTATCTTCCTCTAAAATATAACTTAAGGGTTATACATTTAAAACCCTCACCTTGCCCTCCTACATTTCCTCAATTGGAGGACTATATGCTCCTAAAAGGTCTCTTATGTTATCACATAATTAACCTCGAAGCAATATGAATTGGAACCTATCCCATCCAACTCATCCTAGAACAATTGCTAACTTTCAGCAGGGGTTGATCGATCGACCCATAGCTGTCGATCGATCGATGTATTCGATCTATCGAACCCCCATGATCGATCGATCGATCATGGCGGACAGCTTCTTCTCCGAGAAGCTGTTTCAGCCATGAAAGCTTCTCCTAAGATTTTGTCGCCTCACCCAAGGACCTACAACCTCAACCAACAATAACTACACATATAATACGGGTTCTAAACATCCTAGAACCCTAAATCACCAATTAATTTAGGTTAAAACTTAAGTTCCTCAAATTGAATTATTATCGGGGTTTATTTGTTTTAACTCCCGAAAACCCGTTTTTATCCACGAAAACCCAACCCAAAATCTTTAGGGTTTATTTATACGAAACTACTATATGAGATTTATGCTCAAAAGTAAATAAAGCAAGTAAACACTTTCCTCGTGGATATAATCCGACGATCTCGAGCCGAATCCCGCGAAGTTTGGCCGGAACCTCCCCTTTTCTCCTCTTTTCTCTCCTCCTCCTCCTCCTCCTCCTCCTCTCTCTCTCTCTCTCTCTCTCTCTCTCTCTCTCTCTCTCTCTCTCTCTCTCTTTTATTTCTTTCCTTTCTCTTTTCTCGTTCTCTCCCACTTTATAAAGAAAGAAAAAGGGTTTTAACCCTTAAAACCGCAAAACGACTCGTTTACTAAATTATGAGCCTGTTTAACTCCGAAATTCCCCAAAACTCAATTTCGACATTCAGACACTCTTTTCCAACTATCTCGGCTATTCCGAGACTCACGACGCAGTCGAAATTTCCATATGAGGTACTTGATCACAAGTCACTATTCTAACCCAATATAACTTAATGCAGGTTTTCTAACTAAAATCTTACCTTTTTTTCGCTTTACTCCACGTCGACGTATAATCAAAACACTTCGACCTATTTAGTCCCAAAAATAATTATAACACCCATCGAAAGTCATTAAATCCTCAAAAATCCCAAAAAACCCTATTTCGAGAAATTCTCCAAATTACCAATCTATACCCAAATGTGGAATTTAATTGTCTCCAAAAGGACAGGTTGTTACATACTCCCCCTTTACAACGGAATTTCATCCTCGAAATTCAGATGTGACCTACACCACTAATCCTAGGATCGCTCCAAACCCTAATGCCTCAAGGGCAACGACACTAACCCAATGGTTCCCAACCATATACCATACTGCTACCACGATTATGAAGTGACTCCAATAGCGTCACATAAAACTCATCATTTCTAGTGCCTCACGGCATAAACTTAAAATTTATATACTACGCTCCTTCTATTTCAGGCGGTATATAAACCAACTTACTAAGGTGCCCATACACCTTTCTAACCCGTGCACATATGCACATCCATAGTGAACGTTTGGCACGTAACACTCTCTCCCAATAAGGGTCTCCTTTCCTCGGTGTAATACTCACCTATGGGTCCTCCTAACCCAAGAAATTCCATTCTCCTCACCTCGGTGCCACTAACTCTACTAAACTTACATCCTAAAAATACTATGGTCTAAGCATTACCTACGCAAAATGAGTGTAATCCTAAGTATATCCCTAGTTCCCAAGGCCTCTCTCAACTTCCGACATTTGCTTGGTTTCATGCGTGGGACGTCTCGCCAAAGAGAAATCCAAACAAGGAACCCTCCCGTTACTCTACTCCCTCGCATTGTTGGTCATTGAGATATAACGACCTAAGGCACACCAGCGGGACATCCTAAATCCTACCACGCTAACCTATGAACACATTTTTACTATTCTATCCTTCCGCCCATACGAAAGGAAATCTAACTAATCGAAGTGCCTACTCTTTGTAGGAGCACTACGTACATCATACCCAACACATACCTTCTAAAAACTTACCCTTTTCATTAAGGCCTAACCATAATCCTCAAATCAATTCCTCTAAGTCCAACTCCACCCACCCACTTGTGGTGAAAGGACTACTTTAGTTCTTTTCCATAGCACAAGATTTCCATAAGTATATCATCATCATATGGCTCATAGTCTATAGTGGTTCATCCACACTATAAGACTTATCCACCACACTAACATCCTCGCATCTGATAACATCTTTCCACTCCCAAAGCTGTCAAGATTCATGTGTGGAGTGTCTCGCAAAATGAAATCCAAACAAGGAACCCTTCCACACACTCCCACTTAACTTTGTCGGTCATGGAGGTCCGTTATTTCAAACATGCAATCGGGATAACCTTATCCCCTTGTTTACAACAAAAGGTGGTCTGAACTCCTATCTCTAACTAAGAGTCAAACCACCCAGCGCTTGCACTAATTTTCAAGTCCTTGCACAATCAATAATAAGCTTAATCTTACAGCTCAACAATAATCCTGCGGCCTTAAATCATATCTATAAGGTTGCCACATACTTAAATCACGATAATGAAACCTATACTCATCGAAGTTCCATCCAACCATAACAATACAGGAGAACTCAATCTGTATCCAGGTGAGATATCGCAACAACAACCCATTCCACCCTGGAACTACGAACACGATAGTCTTGCCATCCTTAGCCTGCTATCGCTCCGATCAACTAATGACATTACATACTCACTATATATATATATATATATATATTCAATATATCAACACCCGCCTCTATGGAGAATGAAGGAAAATAAAACTCCGCTATCTCGGAAAACACACAAGCATACATAATATAGGGTTATCGAGACCGCCATAAAAATCAAATTACACACACGAGTCTAGGGCTAACGAACACTGCGACTTTATCTAGTCACACCATTGGGGTCCTCAAATGTACACATTCTCCATAAGTGTTAGCAACACTTATCCAATGAGCCTATCATTCCTCGAAAGGACTCATTTTTCATTATACCTACCTCACCTCGGTACAAGGTCCGCTCCTCCATAATACTCTTTATCCACTGTCGGCCTCTGGCCGATCCTTATGTGAATAATCCAAAACAACATTCTTCTCATTCATGCTGAATCATGGGGACTCACGGTTAAAACTATTCGTAAGATCCCTTTCAAACCCTTAGCTTCACAGAAAATTTAACTTTAGTACCACACTCTACTATGGTGGTACTACGATACTCATAACTAATATACTTTAGAAGTCGCCACCAAAATCCTTAGCTATTACCACAAGGAGAGCAACCCCTACTAAGGTCATCGTCCCCAACTTCTACCAGCTGCTCCAGCTAAGCCCCACCTCCTGCTACAATCCAAGCCCCGCACACGATTCTCAAACAACCGCGCAAAAGATCACTATAATTGTTGATACCAAAATTAATATGCTGATGTGGACGAATAATACGAAGACATGTGTCAATCTACGTGGCACAATAACAGCGAGGAAGTTCATTTCCCGACCAACCATGCTTCTTTCCGAGCAATGAGGATACACCGAGGAACTCTAGCACACCGAGGAACTCCAGCGCACCGAGGTACTCTGGCGCACCGAGGTACTCTAGTTCTCCGAGGAACTCCTGATCAGCGAGCAGCTATGGCGGTCCGAGCTGCATCTCGGTCGTACCATTAATTGCCAGATAATCAACAGTTCAGATATTCATTGAATGCTTATATTCTTGACGCACACGCTGCATTAAATGTATTACCCTTTCACATGTATATCATTTAATGTATCGAACCTTTCATGTACAGCCTCAAGGCTATAAATACCTTGTATCAAACCCATTTAGGGGGAAGGGAATTTCTTGAGAGAACTTGTAATCAAGAATTCTGCAAACACTCAGCAATAACATAACAGTGGACGTAGGCTTTATTCCTAGCTGAACCACTTTAAAAATCTCTGTCTTATTTATTTATCTATCTGTGATTGAATAATTAGAGCAATCTAATTTTTTACATCAACAGATTGGCGCCGTCTGTGGGAAACGACTGTTACTATCGTTTTTCGCAAAAATCATTTGTTATCAATGGCAGATAATCCAGAATCCAATAATCGAAATGCTGGAAATGCTGGAAATCCTCCAAATCCATTTGCAACTCTAGATCTGGCTGGAATTATGACAAATCTGGCTCAAGGACAAACCGCCATGCAAGAATCTATGAGGCAACTCATTCAAACTCTTCAAGGCGGTGCACCTACCTATTCAGGACAACGGAGTGATCATGGGCAATCACGATCCAGACGTACTGCGTCATATCGCAATGGGGAGTCTAATGATTCTTCTTATCAACCTGGGCGAACTTCATCGATATGGGCTACGGATACAAATCAACCTATATCTCTCTCTCCGGAGAGAACCAGCGCTTTGGAAAGATTAAGGAGGGAGTCTCCTTTCAGTCGATTAGGACCAAGGAGAAACATGAGTACACCTAGAGCTCCATCGAGAAGTGTTCGACCACCATCACGTTTGAGAGAAGGATCAGCACAATCACGACCAGCTACTCGTCAAGATAAATCTCAGGAAGCTACATCAGAGCGATCAATTGCTTAGACTAAGCGGCCTGAGGAAGGAAATGAAGCATGGAAAGGTTCTATTCAGCGGTTGGAAGATAGATTAGGAGAAATGGCTAAGGCAAGGAACCCCTTACAGAGAACTTTTGTTCAAGGGACACCTTTTGTGCAGTCCATTGTGGATTTTCCTACACCATCAAAATTTAAAGCACCTGTAGTGACTCCTAAGTACGATGGAAAAACAGATCCTGTACTCCATATAGAACAATATCAAGCTGCCGCCGACATATATGCCGTCCCCGACGAGATGAGGTGCAGAGCTTTCTCGGGAACTCTTACCGGATCTGCACAGATATGGTATAACAATCTTCCTCGGGGTAAGATTTCAACTTTTATTTAATTAGCCGAGTTGTTCATTGGCAATTTTTGTTTTGGGGCGAAGCCAGTAAAGCGAGTAGCACATTTGTTAAGTGTTAGACAAAAATCAGGTGAAAGTACTAGAGATTACATAACTCGTTTTAATAACGAAAAGTTAGAAGTCGTAGATTACGAAGAAAAGACAGCAATCACTGCTTTGATGAGTGGTTTGCTGCCTAATAAGATGTACTACACCTTGGCCAAAGATCCACCTAAAACTATGTCCGAGTTGATGGCAAAAGCAGCCAAAATTATGAATGCCGAGGAGGCTATGGCTGCGAAGAAGAATATGGATAAAGAAGTAAAAGTGGAGGTCGACAAGTCTAAGAAGAAAGATCAGAAAGGAAATGGTGGTGACAAGCATTACAGGAATAATAGGACAACGTTGGAAGTCCTAAAGAAGTACGATAATTATACCCCATTGAAAATGGGTATTAATCATGTTTTGGAATAAATCAAGAATAACGAGGAAATCAAGTGGCCAGAGAAACTGAAGACGAATCCCGATCTGAGGAATAAGGCCAAATATTGCGAGTTTCATAAAGATCATGGCCATATGACCAAAAATTGCATAGCCCTTCAGAACGAGATCGAAACACTCATCCGAAGAGGAAAATTGTCAAAGTATGTAGATCGCAGGAGTGAGAGGAAGAATGATGATAGAACTAGAGAGAGATCTAGATCTCCTCGTCGTGTAGAGGAGAAAAATAGGAGGGACCACGAAGATGATCCAGATGATGACCCTGATCTTCCCAAGAAGCCAAGGCAGCCTGAACGAGAGGTATTCTCCATACGTTTTGGGTCATTTGATTGTAATGTTATTACAGGAGGAGATGCAGGGGGAGGAGACCTTACTGCAGAAAGAAAAGCTTACCTCGGAGAAGCTCAAGCTTGTTCATATATTCAGCGAATAAATCTGGTCGAGGATGATCTTCCGAGGAAGGTAAATAAAGAGAAGCTAGTGATTGGTTTTTCAAAAAATGACCTGGCAGGTGTTCTTTACCCTCATGATGATCCTTTGGTGATCAAAATGAGGATGAAGGATGTGGTCATTTCAAGGGTGTTAGTAGACAATGGTAGTTCGGCAGACATCATGTACTATTCATGCTTTGATAGCTTGAATTTAAAATTATCTCAATTGGAACCTTATCACAGACCCCTTCTGGGTTTTGCTAGCGAGAAAGTTTTTCCACTTGGGACGATCAAGTTGGATATACTCATTGGAACTTGGCCTGCTTGTCGAACAGAAAGAATACGCTTTATTGTGATGGGATAAGAATGTGCAGTCAGCCTACAACATCATCATGGGAAGAGTTGGATTGAAGAAGTTCGAGGTAGTTCCATCTACAGTACATCAGTGTTTGAAATTCCCAACGAATTTTGGAGTTGGAATTATGAAAGGTGATCAAAAAGTAGCTCGGGAATGCTATTATTCGTCTGCCGAGCAAGAGGAACTTGAAGAGTCAAGGAAAAAGACTACTACTTACTAAGTGGAGAAAGGTACAAAAATTGAAACTCTTGACCCTAGGGATGAATCTCAACTCGTAAAAGGGCAGGTGGTGGAATCTACAGAAACTGTTATCCTGTATGACGAGCATCCTGAACGAGTAACTCAGATAGGATCGTCGTTGGATGTTTCAATAAAACAGGAGTTGATAACTTTCTTGAGAAACAGGAAGAATACTTTTGCTTGGAGTCATGAAGACATGCCAGGTATAGATCCAAACTTCTTATGTCATGAGCTCAATGTGAATAAGGAGATCAAACCTGTGAAGCAGAGAAGAAGAGTGTTTAGTCCCAAGAAGAACCAGGCCATACAAGAGGAGGTCGAGAAACTCCAGAAAGCCCAATTCATTGAAGATGTGAAATATCCAGATTGGTTGGCAAATGTGGTGATGGTAAAGAAGAAGAACAACAAATGGAGAATGTGTGTTGATTTCACTGATCTCAACAAGGCATGCCCAAAAGATCATTTTCCATTGCCCAGAATTGATCAACTAGTGGATGCTACCTCGGGACATGAGCTACTCAGCTTTATGGATGCTTATTCTGGCTACAATCAGATCAAAATGAAGCCAGAAGACAGGGAAAGTACTTCTTTTATTACCCCAAGGGGAACTTATTGTTATAATGTTATGCCTTTTGGTTTAAAAAATGCAGGTGCAACATATCAGTGGCTGATGAACAAGGTTTTTGCCGAACAAATCAGTTGCAATATGGAAGTCTATGTCGACGACATGCTCACCAAAAGCAAGAGAGCTACTGATCATCTAGTTGACTTAGGCCAAACCTTTGATCAACTGGACAAATACCAAATGAAGCTCAACCCGACGAAGTGTACCTTTGGAGTACGAGAAGGAATGTTCCTCGAATACATCGTCAATCAACGAGGTATTGAGGCAAATCCAAAAAAGATCAAAGCTCTTTTAGGGCTGCGATCCCCAACGACGAGGAAAGAAGTACAGAGTTTTACCGGACGAGTTGCAGCGCTCAACAGATTTGTATCCCGAGCAACTGATAAATGCCTCCCGTTCTTCAAAACACTGCGAAAAAGTTTTGAGTGGACTGATGAATGTGAGAAGGCCTTTCAAGATTTGAAGAAGTATTTGGGAGCCCCACCATTGTTGTCTAGGCCAATAACTGGAGAGAAGCTGTACTTGTATTTGGCAGTATCAGAGAATGCAGTTAGCTCAGCGTTGATCAGATTGGAGAATGGAGTCCAGAAGCCAATTTATTACACAAGTAAGGCCTTCCGAGGTGCAGAAATCAGATACCCAAAGTTAGAAAAATTGGCACTGGCATTAATTGAAGCAAGTAGAAGAATGAGGCCATACTTCCAAGCCCATACCATCATAGTGTATACCGACATGCCATTAAGACAAGCCCTTCACAAGCCAGAAAAATCAGGAAGATTGATGTACTGGGCAATAGAGCTCGGTGAATATGATATTGTGTACGAACCCAGATCATCATTAAAGGGGCAAGCTGTAGAGATTTTATAGCAGAGTTCACATACCCTGATACCCCCGAGGAGCAAAAGGTACTTGCTAACCTACCTGTGGACGATACAGTATCAACAGACACAAATCCAGACCAACTAAGGTTGGTAAAAGGACTTGTGGATGTAGAAAAATCATCATATTCAAACCCAGACCAACTAAGGTTGGTAAAAGGGTGCGAACAAATGACCGATGAGGAGCGAAAGATACCAGGGGATGATGGAAGAAAACAGCAGATATTTTACCGAGGAACTCTGACAGAAAAGAAATTTGAAGACGACGTACCTACATGGAGATTATATGTAGATGGATCATCATGCACAGCTGGATGTGGAGCAGGGATTGTTTTAAACACCCTAGATGATATTGACATGGAGTATGCCTTGAGATTCCAATTCAAAGCTTCCAATAATGAAGCTGAGTATGAGGCCATGATAGCAGGTTTTCATTTGGCGAAAGTTATGGAGGCACGACAAATAATTGTTTTCAGTGATTCTCAATTAATTGTGAATCAAATGATGGGGATATATGCAGTGAAGGGAGAGTTAATGGTGAAGTACCATGCGAAGGTGATGGAATTATTGACAGAATTTGATGCTATTCAATTGGTGAGGATACCGAGGATGGAGAATGCTAGAGAAGACGCATTAACCCGATTAGCGTCAGCTACGCGCACCGAGCTACGAAGAACGATACCAATAGAAGTATTAGAAAGTCGGAGCATAGAAGAAGACCTGATGGTAAATATAATAACCCTTGATTTAGGACCATCTTGGATGGATCCTATCAGGGCATACATTGAAGAAGGAGAATTACCGGAGGACAAACTAGCTGCCAAGAAATTGAAGTATAAAGTTGCTCGGTATGTGTTAACTAATGGTGTTTTGTATAGACGAGGAATTATGGCAGGTTTGCAGAGATGTGTGCATCCATCAGAAGTCAAAGAATTGATTGAAGAAATTCATGAAGGATCTTGTGGAGCTCATGTAGCAGGTCGGACACTTTTGTAAAGGGTAATGACACAGGGATATTACTGGCCGACGATGAGGGCTGATTGTATAGCCTATGCTAAGAAGTGTGACAAGTGCCAACGTTTTTCTTCCATCCGAAGAAATCCACAAGCATTGTTGACACCCATAACTTCACCTTGGCCATTTGCCATGTGGGGGGTTGATCTGGTTGGACCACTGTCGACGACCCGAGGAAGGTTCAAGTATCTCATCGTGGCAGTAGATTATTTTACTAAGTGGGTGGAAGCTGAACCACTAATTGATATGACGTACGAGAAAGTATATCAGTTTATTTGGAAAAACATCATTTGTCGATATGGTCTCCCCCATGCTTTCATTACAGACCATGGAACACAATTCGATAATGAAGAATTTGCTGCTTATTGTCATCAGTCAAACATTTTGAAGTATCATTCAGCACCAGGCCATCCCCAGAGCAATGGACAGACTGAAGTGATGAACAGAACATTACTAAATGGTTTGAAGAAGAGGTTAAGTGAAGCTAAAGCAAATTGGATTAATGAGCTCCAATCCGTACTATGGGCTTACCGAACAACTCCCCGAGCAACAACTGGAGAATCACCATATATGTTGGCATTTGGAAGTGAAGCTGTGATACCTGCCGAGTTGGGTCTCCCAACTCATAGAGTGATGAATTTCAACTCCCCGATCAGCGATTTGATGAGAAGACTGGATTTGGATATGCTCGAGGAGGTTAGAGAAGAGGCAGCCATTAGAAATGCTTCTTACCAACAACGTACATCTCTGTTTTACAACAAAAGGGTGAAGAAATGTGATTTAAAAGAAGGGGATTATGTGCTGAAGAAAGTCATTCAGAAGCAAAATAAGTTGGAAGCAAACTGGCATGGACCTTACCGAGTTACAGAGGTTGTTCGTCCAGGAACTTACAGAATAGCAACTCTAGAGGGAGAAGAATTTAAGAATGCGTGGAATGCTGAACATCTACGCAAGTATTATCAGTAATGTAAAATGTAAAAGCATTTCCTTCATTATGAATAAAGCGAGGATGTTTCGCCATTTTCTTTCTGGTTGAAAGTTTTTCGTGGAATACTAGTGTAATACACTATGCACAAAAAAGTGCTCTAAGGAGCCAAAAGTGCTCTAAGGAGCCAAAAAGTGCTCTAAGGAGCCAAAAGTGCTCTAAGGAGCCAAAAGCTCTAAGGAGCTAAAAAGTGCTCTAAGGAGCCAAAAGTGCTCTAAGGAGCCAAAAAGTGCTCTAAGGAGACAAAAGCTCTAAGGAGCTAAAAAGTGCTCTAAGGAGCCAAAAGTGCTCTAAGGAGCCAAAAGCTCTAAGGAGCTAAAAAGTGCTCTAAGGAGCCAAAAGTGCTCTAAGGAGCCAAAAAGTGCTCTAAGGAGCCAAAAGTGCTCTAAGGAGCCAAAAAGTGCTCTAAGGAGCCAAAAGTGCTCTAAGAAGCCAAAAGCTCTAAGGAGCCAAAAAATACTCCTTTGGTTAGGAGGCGCTCTAAGGAGCCAAAAGCTCTAAGGAGCCAAAAAGTTCGAAAGAACCATTACCACTCGTTTGGTTAGGAGGTGTACACCAGCATGATCAACTACGGTTGAAATATATTCTCACATTACAACTTATGTTAGTCGAAAGATAACATTATTACAAAAATTTCTTTGAAGAACAAAATATTCCAAAAGACACCAAGTATAGTTGGTCGGGGATAAAGACCCAATAACTGTAGTTGGTCGACGAGGACAGATTATTGACCTTAGTTGGTCGGACACATTTTTATATTCGAAATTGAACCAAGTATAGCTGGTCGGGGATAAAAACCCATCAACTGTAGTTGGTCGACAAACATTATTTATCCACCTTGGTTGGTTGGAAACAGTTTGAACAATTTATATTCATTACTTTATTATTAAGTGATTGATCAACCTTGATACTTGTAAATTTTTATTATTAAGTTGGTTGATGAACAGCACGATACTGTTATCTTTTTAACAAATACATAGATACATATGCACAAATATAAAGGTGTTTGATAAACACAAGACAATAGCAAAATTGGCAAACAGAAAATGAAAGTCTTTTCATTAAAAATCTAGAATAAATTACAAGTTACATAAATGTACTAACTGTTACATTGAAAACCTATTCTATTGGTTTCTTTCCTTTATTTTTTGAAACAGGCTCCTCGCCAGCAGGAGGATCCTCTAGACAAAGAGGAGAATTAATGAAATTAACATCCCTGAGCATTCTGACATTCATCACAGAAGGTGTATCCAAGAGATGCTCAGGACGAGACAATTCAACCTGAGAATGAAGGCTATAATCACCAAGGTACTTTGAAATCAAGCTACGAGGAATGGAACGAGCTGGGATCCATGCCATGTCCAATTTGAAAGGTGGTAGAGGCAGGTCTAATAATGATGGAGCATGATAATCCCATAAATAATGCCCTTGCTCCAATTTTAACACACCCAGTGCGTTCAACCATCCTTGCTTGTAACCTTCATTGTTGGCATGTTCAATACGAGCATCCAGGTGAACAAGGGCTTCATTGTATCCTGCCATCCAGAATTCCCTTGGCTGTTTATGGAATTGGAAGGTTAATCTATCCAATTGTTCATGAAGGCTTTTGGCAAAAAGATCCTTATTATGCAGAGCAGATTTCGTCGCTGTAAGTTGATCTTCCAAGGATAGATTCTTCTTGGACATTTCTGATAGGGCCCGATCTTTGACGTTTAACTGGAATGCTTGAGTTTCCAAAGTAGATTGGGTACGAGCCTCTTCAACATTGCGACTAAGAACTCTTGATCGGCTCCGGGAAGCGAATGGAGAGTTTTGCTCCTTGGCAACATTTTGAGCATCTCTTCCTCGCCCCCGAGAACCTCTTCCTCGTCCACGAGCAGTCCCAGAAACTGCAGATCTTCTTAAATCATCCAGTTCTTGCCTTAATTTGGCATTTTCGACCTCTAAGAAAGAGAAACCTTCATAAGTAACGGGCACTAGGGCAGTGGAAGATGATGCTGCAGATTCATATTGAGCCAACTTTTTCTGTAAATTGTTATTTTCTTGTTCCAGGATCTCGGCAATCTGCCTGCAAGCTTCAACTTCACCTTTTAAGGTCCTTTCCCTAATATCGTATCCAGCAATGATCTTCTTATGACCTGTTTCAGAAGAGAGTTGCTGGTATCTATTTTCATAATCCTCGTGCAACGAGGCCATTGTTGCATTGTGTTGGTTTTGAAGATCCTCTATGGAACCATGAAGTTCCTCGATCAGTTCGTAATACGCCACATTATTGACCACAGATCTATCAAGCAAATCCTTCAGATACTGGTAAGCCTCAACTGCTTGTTCTGAGGCATCGTGACCAAGGATGTCGACAATCTCTGATACACTTAGGTCTGTATGACCAGCTTTATAATATCCATTGCATTGTCGCATCAACTCAGTATCAGGAGCAGATATCAATTCCATTCTGGCCAAAAACTAATAAAGAAGAGGAAGCAGGAGTTAATAAATAAAAGCAGACAAAGTATCAATAAAGAAGAGGAACGAAGATGGATTTTATTAGATCATCAAAATGTTACATTGTTCGATTACAAGAATTGAAAAAAAGAAATGATACCGAACAACTTCACACCTTTTCCTTGTCCCCCAAGACTTTCTCGGGAGGTTGGGACGAGGAGCTCGGTTGCTCGGTGGTATCAACGGGTTGATCAGCAGGAATCTTCTCGGCAGGAGGAGGCATAGAAGAAACGTCCTTGACTACAGAGGGTTGAGAAGCAGAGACTGGGTCACCCATAGCCATAGAAGACTCATCTGAGGTAGGCTCATCTTCTTCTTCTTCCACAATTGGTGGAGGAGGACCAAGGAGATGTTGTTGGAATAGCTCAGAATCGTCTTGGACCTTCAGCTCTTGCAGAGCAGCGACCCAGCCATCGTGGAAGTATTTCAACTTCCCATATTGGACTTGGGATGTCATTGCAGCTATCCCTCTCTCCCATCCTTTCTCCCAACCAGCACTGAAATGTTTCTTGATTGCGACCTTTCTCCTCAACTTCTCCGAGGAGAGCTTCACCTCCAATTCCTCTTTTTTGACCTTGATATCTCGCAGGGTAGATAACTCTTCCTCTACCTTTTTCAGCTGGCCATCATATTCCTGATGTTTAACCTCTAAACCTTTTACTTTCTCCTCCAAATTCTTGGAGGTTTCAGCCATTTTCACCTTCTCAGCTTCAGCCACAGCTAATTTCTTCTCCCAAACAGCTTTTTCGTCAACATACTGTTGACGAGATTCCTTTAAAGACTGGGTCAAACCCAACAGAGCATCCTCTACGCCTGACGAGGATCTTGAAGCTTTAATAGCTTCATCCTTCTTCACAATATTATTAAAACAGTTCACCAACTGAAAGATGAGAAAAATAGCAAAGTCAATACAAAATGCAAGCTTTCAGAGAAAGAAAGAAAAATCAGAAGTATAAGAAATTTACTGAAGCAAGGTGACGAGCAGCTAAGGATGTCATCATATCCCTAGGAATTCTCTCATCAATACCATGGACCTCGGGTACGACCGAGCTCATTGCAGAACTTGGAAGAGTGATGTTTGGAACATCAATACCACCAGCAGGTAGGGAGGAGGCAGTTTCAGCCGGAGTAACTGAGGATGATTTCCTCAATCTCTTCAACGGGCGATCAGAGCCTTCAACCAAAGAGGTCTTGGTCGGAGAGATTGTAATTACATCTACAGGAGCAGTTTTCTTGCTCGGAACCACTGGGGGCTTCTCAGCAGCTTTAGAAGACCCAGCATCCACTTTTTTAGTCCCCTCTGGGGCATCAGTTTTACTTTTCTTGGCCCCAGCAACAGAAGTAACATCATCAAAGAGAGCGGGAGGAGCTCTTTTCTTACCCATCTTTTGACTTAAAGGAAGATAAGAATCTGAAGATGAACCTTCTGGAGTTGAAGCTGGTTCAACAGGGCGAGCAGTATAAGAGGTTGTGTAACTCTTATACTGTAGCAGATATGAGGCAGACCTGATGTGTTCGTCTGCAATGTTCTTGTGCAAACCCCAGATAAGTTTCAGATGCTTGATATTAACCTCTGATTCTTTTGGAGTTCTTCTTTTGCTATCAACTGCAAATAAACACATAACGAGATATCAATCGTACATTTTGTCAAACATGATGAAAGCATAATTTCATAAATAAAATAAAATGAAAAATAAACCTATCCCATTGCCATATGGGGGGCATCTGGGACCGTTGTATACTTCATCTCCAGTTAAAGGGGCATATTGCCAATTTTTTATAACCAACCCATGTTCAAAATAATCTCTATTTGAGTCAGGGAGGTTAACTACAAGAGCCCTATTCAGAAACCTAGTTTTTAAGTAATAAATATTATCCAGAGTGGCCCATTTAGAGCAGTACATAATCTCAGGGATCCCAATACGAGTCCCATGAGTTAGATTTAGTTTGTACACCCCATTAATTATTCTCCATGAATTGGGAGCTATTTTTGCAGGGACAAGATCAAAATATTGACAAAATTCGAGACACAATGGATTTGGTGGAAAGGAAAAACCACATTCAGCAACAAAAAGACTGGGGAACCAATGTCCCTCAGCCAATCAAAAGTAATCTAAAGGCTCAGAAAGAACCTCTAGAGTTACCCACGAAGGAATGGAAAAATCAGAACGAAATTTCTCAACAGACTCCACAATATAAACCATACTGAATAAAAGAGAAGAAAGGAAAAAGATCTTACAGGAAGGAAGGACGAATGTTGACAACGAACGAAAACAAGGATGAACGCACAAAAGAGAAGGAGAAAATAGAAAGCTTGAAGGCAGAAAATTGGAAAACGTAGAAGACGGTATGGTTACCTAAGAAGTTTAAATACTTTGCATTGGGAAGGGGCAAAAGAAATGATTACCAAAAAGAAACTACTGAACTTCCGGCGGCTAAAAGGACAAAAACTGCATGGAGATCGAAGCGCTTATAAAAAATTCAAAAAAAAGGCGGAAGCTGCGAAATGAGAAGGAAATTTGAACACAATGTTCCTGAAACCCAGGAAAAGTCATTTAATATTGCCATATACCGAGAAAGAATGTTCCATACTCCTCAAAGTTCAAAGTATGAAACATTGGGGGCTTCTGTTGATACCAAAATTAATATGCTGATGTGGACGAATAATACGAAGACACGTGTCAATCTACGTGGCACAATAGCAGCGAGGAAGTTCATTTCCCGACCAACCATGCTTCTTTCCGAGCAACGAGGATACACCGAGGAACTCTAGCACACCGAGGAACTCCAGCACACCGAGGTACTCTAGCGCACCGAGGTACTCTAGTTCTCCGAGGAACTCCTGATCAGCGAGCAGCTATTGCGGTCCGAGCTGCATCTCGGTCGTACCATTAATTGCCAGATAATCAACAGTTCAGATATTCATTGAATGCTTATATTCTTGACGCACACGCTGCATTAAATGTATTACCCTTTCACATGTATATCATTTAATGTATCGAACCTTTCATGTACAGCCTCAAGGCTATAAATACCTTGTATCAAACCCATTCAGGGGGAGGGGAATTTCTTGAGAGAACTTGTAATCAAGAATTCTGCAAACACTCAGCAATTACATAACAGTGGACGTAGGCTTTATTCCTAGCCGAACCACTTTAAAAATCTCTGTCTTATTTATTTATCTGTGATTGAATAATTAGAGCAATCTAATTTTTTACATCAACAATAATCTTATAATATGACAGGAGAACGAAATCTCAGTACGTCCGCACAGATTCCTAAGGACACTAGAACCTGATGCTCTAATACCATTTGTGACACCCCGCCTAATAAAATACCGGGCGATCACTCCTATATCAAATTATAACAGGAGTCTCATATGGATCATTCTTAGCATCACTGTCGAAAAACCATTTAATTACTAATAACCTACTAGGCCGGTGTCAAAATTTTACTTAACTACTCTTTTTAAACCACTATAATGAAAACATCCACACAGTTTATGTGTAAATGAAACTGAAATGAAAAAAAATAACCGAACACTCGGTCAAAATATACAACCATAACGAACGCTTTACTAAAAAAATAACTAAATGCAATTGGTCCATTGACCCAAATAGTCATACAGTACCTTCTATCTAGAGTACAAGGATATAAGCGTCTAACGAGAACCTGCACGCAACCACAGCTGCTGCAGCCGACATCTGACTCGAAAGATGTGTCATCCAGGTGTCCCTGTGTCTGGACACCTATATATATATATATATATATATATATATATATATATATATATATATATATATATATATATAATATAGCAAGAAAGGAAAAGTAAATAAACGAGTCAGAGCCCGAATTTTGAAAATATTTAGCAAGTGCATAAATGCCTTATTTTTAGAAAAAGGTTTTATCTCATATTTAAATTCGGTATCGTACTCGCATGAGATATCCCTCACCTCTCTACTAACAGTGCACTCCTAGCGTATCCCTCTACACATCCTAGTCAAGCTACCCTGCTAAACTAGTCTATCCCCCAACTAGTATCAACTCTAGATAGTCCAAGTCTTGTACTAAGGGATAAACTTCTCCCCAGTCTCAACACTAAGCCATGTTTATGCGTGGGGTGTCTCGCAAAGAGACATACAAACAAGGAACCCCCCGATACACTACTATGCGGCAAGGTCGATCGTCGAGATCCATCATACCCTCAGTACATAGTATATATATTTTCATACACCATATAAGAAATACTAATATTATAGCACTAAGGATCAAACTTCTCCCTAGTCTCAACACATTGCCATATTCGT
The DNA here is from genome assembly GCA_949130495.1 of Sambucus nigra. Taxonomy (NCBI): domain Eukaryota; kingdom Viridiplantae; phylum Streptophyta; class Magnoliopsida; order Dipsacales; family Adoxaceae; genus Sambucus; species Sambucus nigra. Next base: position 444,338,465 of record OX422218.1, on the reverse strand, counting down.
ACGTGGGGTGTCTTGCAAAGAGAAATCCAAACAAGGAACCCCCCCGATACACTACGTGGCAAGGTCGATCGTCGGGATCCATTAGACCGTTGGCACTCAATTTATTTATATATACACATATTACCATACGCATCCAGATCTATCTCCCGGAATGAGAATTCATTTACCAATTCACTTTTCATTTATCTCAAAACTTTCCATTTCCTTTCTTATATCCAGGAAATGTATGTAAAAGCCAATTCATTATCATGATTTGCTTTAACATAACATATAACTTTTTAAAAGCCAATTTTATGATCATAAAAATTCTTTTCTGTTTCATATGCTTCCACTTCCCTTCTTCCATCCGGGAAATGCAATTGAAGCCAAATCATTTATCCCATTTCCCTTCTTCCATCCAGGAAATGTAATTAAAGCCAATTTATTATCATAAATTTCTTTAATACCAATAATGTCCCACATTATTATCATATAACGCGCTCAAAGATCGCTCGTCCGGGCTTCTCCACTGTGCGCGCCCCTAAATGGCTATCATCTTCCAGGGCCTATCATTAAGACAACCTGGGATCCTACATCGCAAGACGTCGGGAAGCGGCGATATGCCTGCGGGATAGTCATGGCCACACCCAGAATCACCTAACCAACGCAGAAACATACAATAATCGCTCATATGGCCTAGGGATATATCCACCCTGCATTCACTAGGCAGGGGGCTTCACCACACGCACGCAACTTCCCTTATGATAGCGATTTAGAGAGGTGTGTATCCATAAATTATTAATTATGAAAATCATTTCTTTTTCCATTTTGAAAACAATTATTTTTACATTTTCAAAAGTCAATTATCTCAAATCATATATATACTTTAATCACGTAGTATACATATACCATATATTCCTCCTCGAATATATATAAATGGCCATATTTGCCAATTACATCTAGCGATGACCAATAATCCCAAAGATTCTCTCAAAGAATCATAATCATGCATTCATATATGCATGATACTAAACCCAAAGTATTTTTTTACTTTAATAAGTAATACATTCTTTAATCCCATCTAAGGATTTTATTGGATATCTCCAATTATACCACTCTACAATCAATTATAATTATGCTTCTGATACGCATAATTATATGGGCCTAAATACACACTAAAAATATCCTAGGGATTTATCTCTCCCGAACAACCTTAAATTTAATGGGTTATGGATTTCATTTCCATAAACCCAAGGACTACCTCTTGTCCATACTATCACTTAAAGGTCCCCACCATAATTTAGGAACCCTAAACCATTGAATTCTACCATTATTCTATCCTCCTCTAAAATATAACTTAAGGGTTATACATTTAAAACCCTCACCTTGCCCTCCTACATTTCCTCAATTGGAGGACTATATACTCCTAAAAGGTCTCTCATGTTATCACATAATTAACCTCGAAGCAATATGAATTGGAATCTATCCCATCCAACTCACCCTAGAACAATTGCTAACTTTCAGCAGGGGTTGATTGATCGACCCATAGCTGTCGATCAATCGATGGCTTCAATCGATCGAACCCCCATGATCGATCGATCGATTATGGCGGGAAGCTTCTTCTTTGAGAAGGTGTTTCAGCCATGAAAGCTTCTCCCAAGCTTTTGTTGCCTCACCCAAGGACCTACAACCTCAACCAACAATAACTACACATATAATACGGGTTCTAAACATCCTAGAACCCGAAATCACCAATTAATTTAGGTTAAAATCTAAGTTCCTCAAATTGAATTATTATTGGGGTTTATTTGTTTTAACTCCCGAAAACCCGTTTTTATCCACGAAAACCCAACCCAAAATCTTTAGGGTTTATTTATACCAAACTACGATATGAGATTTATGCTCAAAAGTAAATAAAGCAAGTAAACACTTGCCTCGTGAATATAATCCGACGACCTCGAGCCGAATCCCGCGGAGTTTGGTCGGAACCTCCCCTTTTCTCCTCTTTTCTCTCCTCTCTCTCTCTCTCTCTCTCTCTCTCTCTCTCTCTCTCTCTCTCTCTCCTTTCTCTTTTCTCCTTCTCTCCCACTTTATAAAGAAAAAAAAGGGTTTTAACCCTTAATACCCCAAAACGACTCGTTTACTAAATTACGAGCCCGTTTAACTCCAAAATTCCTCGAAACTCAATTTCAACAATCGGACATTCTTTTTCGACAATCTCGGCTATTCCGAGACTCATGGCGCAGTCGAAATTTCCATCCAAGGTACTTGACCGCAAATCACTATTCTAACCCAATGTAACTTAATGTGGGTTTTCTAATTAAAATCTTACCTTTTTGTCGATTTACTCCACGACGACGTATAATTAAAATACTTCGACCTATTTAGTCCCAAAAATAATTACAACACCCATCGAAAGTCATTAAATCCTCAAAAATCCCAAAAATCCCTATTTCGAGAAATTCTCCAAATTACCAATTTATACCCAAATATGGAATTTAATTGTCTCCAAAAGGACAGGTTGTTACACTAATCTTAGGAATGGTTACGTCTATTGCTTTCCCTTAGTATAATACGTAGTAATTATGGCCTATACACTAAGTACATATGTTATCTTATAACAAATTAGATTTTAATTAGGGAAAGTGGAAGACAAATCGGGACTGTCTTTTAGGAAAATTCCTAATATGAATGAAGACTCAAAACCATGCATGTTAGGATAGAGATTTTGGTTCCTTAGACTTTAGGGTGTATGCATGTAGTTTTTTACACGGGGATGTCTTTTAATATATTGTATGATGTTAAATCATGGTACTTTTGTTGATGTTGCGTGGTAGAAAATTCTTATTGTATAAATTCGATAACATGCATGTAATTAAAATTGAGTAATTTGATGAGAAAGTACGGATTAATTAAAATAATGATTAAACTAACATTAATGAATTAAGTATTAATGCGTGGATTAAATTGGTAGAATTATCGTGATAAATGAAAACTTAGTCTTATGCCACTTATTTATTTCAATACATTCTACACCACGGGGATGACGGGGTTATGGGATAAATAGGACTCTCACCTTTATTTGGTTTACTTTCTAGGTATGGGACTAGTTAGTAGGTTTTTGGGTTGTTATCTCTTTCTAGGTGTGGGACTAGATAGTGGTAACAGTTTACAGATAAATATTTAAGATTGGGGCTAATTTTTATGTTGTTCCGTGATTTAGTGAGCCTAGGAGTGAGGCTAAGTGGTGTTTGTTAATTAGTTTTCTTCTTAAATGATCTGCTAGGAAATACTTGAGACCTTTAGGTATGGGACTAATGGTGTTTGGGGATTTTATGTCGATAAAAAAGGTGGGTGTAATTTGAGATAAAATTGAGAAAACTTGAGAAATTGAGAATTAATGCCTAAGATAACAAATGGGTATTAAAAAATATTAGCGGTGCGAGTATGTGCAGGGCTGATAGTTAAACGGGTCAACTGGCTATAGCGACGTGGGTGTGTAGGGCATCACGAGTATATGCGGGCTGGCAGTTAAATGGGCCGACGGGCTATAATGACGTGTCATGCGTGGAACCTCACGAGTGTGTGTAGAGCTGACAATGAATGGGGCTGACTCACCATAGTGAGGGGAATGGGCGTGGTGTAGAACTTTTAGCGGGAGTACCACAACTAAAATGATATAAGACTTTAAGCGGGAGTCTCGTAATGGATATTAATGTTGGAGGAAAATAGTTATCGGGATAATGGAATTGAATTAAATAACTAGTTATTGTTAATTGTAAGTAATTGAATTTGGACCTCGGAGATGCCTTAGAAGTTTTTAGATTGTAATTTATTCTGACTCGCTGATTATTATATCTCGTTTAATTTAAAATATTCTACTTAACCCTATTTGGGAGGAGTAACTGGTATCCATGCATTGGGCTCTGATCCGTTGCATTAATTAATATTTTATGTGTAGTGCTAGCTGTATGGGATTTATTGGAGATCATTCTGGAGGTGAAACTAGAGTTTCAATTATTTATTCTCTTTATTATTATGGGTTTACGTTACTAAGTCATTTTTTATTATGAGACTTCATTATGGATTTTATTGGGCTTATCAGTTCCAAAGTTGTTTATGGATTCAGTTAGTCATTTTTGTTGGATTATTTCATTTGGAGTTGGATTATCAATTTTGGCGTTAGCATGTTGATGGGTTTTATATTGCATGAATGGTTTTATTACGTTGGTTTAAAAGTTATTTTTTGTGAAGAAATTTTTTTGTCTCAAATCTGTCACATGCTAAGAATGATATTTAATTTAAAAACGTGCGACATAGTCTTGGTGGCGACCGACGCCAGAATTGGGCGGGGTGTTACAGATGGTATGGGAGCATAGTCTTAGGTATCATAGGTTGTGAGTCCGTTTAGCTTTCACGTTAACGATATTTGATCCCCTCTATTGATTCATACTCCTTAAGGTATTTGGGTTTAGCATACGTGTTAGCTGTGTTTATTGGAGATATGGAGTTTTGTGTTAAGGATGTTGTAGGCATTCAAGTGAGAACTAGTAATCTTGATGTGAAGATACTTAGAAATGATTTTGGGTGACGAGATTTATTTTGGATATCGCTAGGGTAGATGTTGGGTATCTATAGTATCAATTTGGTGATGTGATTTAATCTGAGAACTTTTGTGTTCGATGACTTTTGGAGAGAGAATCGAGTGGCGATACGTGGGTAAGCATAATATGTCGTTATTTTAATAGACATGTTTATATATATAGTTGAGATATATGATGTACTTTGTTCAAGGGGTAAGTGGGTGTGGTATTGGGGGTATGGGCACCTAATTTTAATATCCTATGGGTAGGCATATGTAAGCCACATTTTATTTGCGCGACTTTACGTTTGAATTTTACGCTTCATCTAATTTCGAGGTTGAAATTCTTGTGCTAGTGGGGAAGTAAGTAACACCCCGATATTTTTGAGCCGTAAAAATCTTTGATAAATTAAAATTTTTGAATAAATAAATGTTTGGGATCTACTTAATTTTGGTATGTAAAAATATTTGTTTTTATATATATAATAAAGGTTTTAAATGGAATTTAAATTGGGATTAAAATTTGAAAATTATAACTTTTTGTATAAAAAATGAGGCGAATTCGACTTAAAAAAATATTCGACAGTCCGATCGACTAGAATGTTTTTGTGCAACTTCATCTCGCCTTCAGAAACTATGCCTCATAATTTTAGCCAATTCCAATGGTTCGATCGTCCGTAATAAATTTTTTAGTGTTTGTGTTTGAGTAAGACTCAAATTCTTTTTGGTATATAAACGTAAAGTTATGGGTTTCGGACTGTTAAAACACATTTTATCCGTCTAAAAAATTATTAGCCTCCTCTATTTTCATCTTCTTCCATCTACAAAACCCTAGCCCCATTTAAACCAAGATTTCCGTCAAAGATTTGAAGGCTTAAATCGGATTTTTTCAAGATAGACCAAGAGAGGATTTTTGTCAACTTTTTGTGAGGAACACATCCATACCTCCAAATTTCTCAACCAATCTCAGGCATGGTTACTTCTATTACTTTTATTTAGTATTATGCGTATTAATTATGGCCTACACATTAATTACATGTATTTTCTTAAAACAAATTAGAGATAATTAGGGAAAATGGAGGACAAATTAGGATTGTTTTTATGAAAATTTATAATATGAATGAAGACTCAAAACCTTGCATTTTAGGATAGAGATTTGGGTTTCGTATACTTTAAAGTGTATGCATGTAGGTTTTATGTGGGGATGTCTTTTAATATATTGTCTGATGTTAAATCATGGTAATTTTATGGATGGTGCGTGGTAAAAAATTCTTGTTGTATAAATTCGATAACGTGCATGTAATTAAAATTCAATAATTTGATGCGAAAGTATGGATTAATTAAAATCTTGATTAAACAAAAGTTAATGGATTAAGTAATAATGCGTGGATTAAATTGGTAGAATTATCGTGATAAATGAAAATTTAGTCTTATGCCACTTATTTATTTTAATACATTCGACACCGCGGGGACGATGGGGTTATGGGATAAATAGGACTCTCACCTTTATTTAGTTTGATTTCTAGGTATGGGTCTAATTAGTAGGCTTTTGGGTTGTTATCACTTTTTAGGTGTGGGACTAGTACTGGTGACGATTTACGAATAAATATTCTGGGGTGGAGCTGATTTGTACGTTGTTATGTGGTTTAGTGCACCTAGGAGTGAGGCTAAGTGGTGTTTGTTAATTACTTTTCTTCCTAAACGATATTCTAGGAAATACTTATGAATTGGAGACCTTTAGATATGGGATTAAGGGTGTTTGAGGATTTTATATCGATAAAAAGGGTGGGTATAATTTGAGATAAAAATGAGAAAGCTTGAGAAATTGAGAATTAATGCCTAAGATAATAAACGGGTATTAAAATATATTGGCGAAACGAGTATGTGAAGGGCTGATAGTTAAATATGCCGACTTGCTATAGCGATGTGGGTGTGTGTGGCGTCATGAGTATGTGCGGGCTAACAGTTAAACGGTCTGACATACAATAGTGATGTGTCGTGTGTGGAACCTCACGAGTGTGTGCAGAGCTGAAAATTGAACCTGACTGGTTGGCCATAGTGAGGGGAATGGGTGTAGTGTAGAACTTTTAGCGGGAGTACTGCAACTAAAATGATATAAGACTTTAAGCGGGAGTCCCGCAATGGATATTAATGTTGGAGGAAAATAATCATCGGGTTAGTCAAATTAAATTAAATAATTAGTTGTTATTAAATGTAAATAACTGGACTTGGACCTCGGTGATGACTTAGAAGTGTTTAGATAGTAATTTATTCTTACACGGTGATTATTATATCTTGTTTAATTAAAAACATTCTACCGTCGTGTTTATTACATATAATGCTATTGTCTGGGTTCAAGGACTTTATTTGAGAGGAGTAACTGATATCCATGCGCTGGGATTGGACCCATTACGTTGATTAATATTTTAGGTGTAGTAGTGGAGTTGCTCCGTAGGATTTATTGGAGATCATTCTATAGGTGTAGTTGGAGTTTCAATGATTTATTCGCTTTATTACTATAGGTTTACTTTACTCAGTCGTTTTATATTACCAGACTTCATTATGGATTTTATTGGGCCTCTCGGTTCCAAAGTTGTTTATGAATTCAGCCAGTTATTTTTGTTGAATTATTTCATTTGGGGTTTTAATAATTTTGAGTTGGATTATAAATTTTGGAGTTAGCATATTGATGGGTCTTATATTGCATGGATAGTTTTATTATATTGGTTTAAATTTATTTATTGTGGAGAAAATTATGTCTCATATCTGTCACATGCTAAGAATGTTATTTAATTTGTAAGCATATGGTGTAGTCTTGGTGGCGGCCGACGCCAGAATTGCGCACGGTGTTATAGATGATATTAGAGCATGGTCTTAGGTCTCTTTGGTTGTGAGTCCGTTTAGCTTTCGCGTTAACGATATTTGATCCCTTTGTTGATTCGTACTCCTTAAGGTATTTGGGTCTAGCATACGTGTTAGGTGTGTTTCTTGGAGATATGGAGATAAATATTGGTTGCCTACGCGTCTATTTAAGGTTTGGTGTTCATTAAAATGCTTCATTCCAGAAGATATAAATATTGGACTAATGCGTTCATATCATGCATATTTTGGTTGCCTATGGGTCCATGTATGATATTGATATTGAATTCTAGGATTTTGATACTTTATGTTGTTGCATACATATTATTATTTATTCAATCGTTGTGATTCGAAAACCTACAGACCCAATTACAATAATTGAGCAAAATGTAAGTGGTGATATGTATTTTGGGAAGGTAATAATGGTCATCAAAAATAGATGCCATAGTTTCTTTCATTATGGTATCACCAATTAAGTTTATGAAAAATATAAACATGAATAATTTAGTTCCTTGCTCATGAAATATTTAATGAACATAAGTGAAAAATTTATTGACTTGTGTATGTAAGTCTTTACGTAATCTATTATCCATATTATGAAATGTTTGATAGTCACCACAAACCCGACTAGAATAATAATGAATATTAAATGTAAAGATGATGGTAGTAGTAACTCATGATGCTTATAACTTTAAAGATATTAATGGAATATATTGAGTTTATTTACTCAAGCAAGGTTATTCCTTACAGGGAATTAATTTTGACTGATTGAATGAACATCAAAGATCACGTAGATTATTATAGTATGTGAAAATAAGTTGTTCACATATATCGTGTACATTTAATAAAATAACATTATCCCCAATAAGGTAATCTACAAGCATCATATAATCGATATTTCTCTGTTACTACTGAAGAAAACTCATGGTTATGCACTCAATGTATTATTATGTTATCGATGTCTGTGTTGTTAAATCAAAGCATTAATCAAGTGAGAAATTTATCTCATTATCTTATCATATTATTGTATCCCATTTTGTTTCTCTAAAATTTGATATCTCATCTATTTAATTCTCTCGAGACTAACTTCTTAAAATGAAGAAAATAGTTAAGTTTCAATAATTGTATTAGATTTTTATATGTAACTTTGAATTATGAACCCACTATGGGTGATGAGAAATGTTTGGAATACTACATATAAAGTTTGAAGATATTATATAAATTAAGTGTTATTTTAATGCAGATAATATTGCACAATCAGACTAATAATGCTAAAGATTAAATGCATATATGATCCATCATTTTCTCACTAGTAGGTACCTATCAGGATACATCTTCAATAACGTTAAGGTAGATTGTGTGAAACATAAGGTATTGTTCGAAAAGAATTTTATATATTTATATTGCGTATGTTTCAAATTAAACTAGGGTGCTACGAAATTATTTAAATTCGATGCAAGGATTCTTTACAAAACCAACTATATATAGTAATAAGATTAATTTTCTTTGTTCTTAGGGAATCAAATCTGTAGTTGTTTCATAAACCCTCATTTTTTTTTAATTTTCTTGGAAAATGTTTGTCTAGACTTGATCATAAGGGATGTGTTCTAAAGAATCTTTCGATGTATATTTTTTAAAGATTATGGTATTCCGTTGATGTTTTGTATAAAATAAAGTTTGGACATATTTCTTTTAAAGACAGTTTTGATCCTGCATTATAATCGTAGCATTATTAATGAAACTCTTTAATCTTGTGCCAAATTAAATCTATACTCCCTTTAAGAATTTTCATGGACAAGATTTTTATAATATCTTTTATAAATCTCAATAGGCGAGTTGTGCTCTTAAGGTATTACAATGTCTAATATCAGGATGACCTATGTGTCCCAACTGGAAGATTATGAGAAATTTCTGTTAAAGTGGACCTACATAGATCCTATAATTTTCATTTACACATACTTAATGCATTAAAGAAAATCAGATATGTCAAATTCATCATGAATGGTGAAATTAGTAGGAGTGGAAAATCATGAAATATGATTATAAAGGAAGGTAGTTTACTTATCCCATTACCGATAAATTTCTTGAATACTTGTTCTTTTAGTTGTTAGATTGTCTAAACAACAAAGAACAAATAAATGATCAACCACAAAATGATAGTATTGTCACCATTAGAGAAATGTATATAAAATCACAAGGAATAGTATTAAGAAGATCCTAAAATGTCTACTATCTTACATGATAATGTGGTGTATCTACATGAACATGAATTTATCACATGGATAAATAATAACCTAGTTTTATTTTCACAAGTCATAAGAAGTGAAATTAATGGACTACAACTAAGTTTAAAATCTCGTTGAATTACATAATGAAAGTCGGGTATGAGGGGGCCATTAATACTAAACACGGCACTAACGGTAATTAAACGATATAAAGCTAAATTGTAGTTAAATATTTTACCATTAATAAAGAAAAGGTTATAAATGAAACTTCTCAATTATATCCAAGGATATGGAGTTCGTATGACATTAATAGCTCATTATGATTGAGAGTTACATTAAGTGGATATGAAAATTACCTTTTGGAGTCTTTTTAACCATGTGTATATGTTTAAGAGATCATTGTATAAACATAAGTTTCCCGCATGACATAGTTTAAAAAATAATATCATTATTTTTTTAATCGTTGTATATTTGTTTACACCTTAATTTAAGTGGGAATAAGTTTATATATTTTCTCTATATACGAGCAAGGATTTAGAAAGTAGAGAATCAAAATAATTTTATGTAGGTTTAAGAGTTGTGTATGAAGTAATGAGATACTTAAAAAACTGTATGCTCACATTTATAATGCATGTGTTCATTTAAATATGAACAACTATTATGACTCAGATTTACTAGTTGTACGGATGGTATGAAGTTCACTTTTGCTTAAGTATGTTTTTTTTTTGTTTATCGACCAATATAATGAAGGAGTGCCACATAATCCATCCATTAACTATTGTGAAAGCTGAGTTTGTAGCATGATTTGATGATCTAACGTATGTATTTTGGTAGCATGACATCATATCAGAACTTGGAGTTATTGACACTATTATAAAGCTACTGGAATATTGTGATAATGTCGCTGCAATCTTCTTTATGAAGAAATGTTAGCTATTCCAAGAGTAACTAATCACATTTAATGTAAACACCTTTCAATTAAATAAGAAATTCTGAAACAACAAGTGTCGCTTGAACACATTAGTACGAGTGTTAACATAGCAAATCCACATAAATGGGCTATAACAAAAGACATTAATGAAGCATGCTTAATATATGGGTCTTAAGTGTAGCCAATAAAATTTTGATGTAGTGGATTGCTAATGCTTATTTTTGATACTATATTATGATATCGCTAAAGTGTTTCCAAATTTATCTTTCTATCTTTATTCTATACATGCATGTGAATGAATAAATGTGACAAAAATATTCTTTTTATAAAGAAATTATAGGAGCATTATTGACAATCCACATTTTAAGCCTAACTGAATACGACATTAGTGGCGTAGTACATGGAAGGAATCATGCTCTTAAATTAGTGTGGAACCGCCATGACTCACATTTAGTGGAGTATTTAATTGAGGTGAATAATTGTAAATGACTATTCTAAAGATTATTGTGCCCATATTCTCCTTTAATCAAATCATTATGAGAATTCTTATTAGGACCAAGTGGGAGACTGTTAGGAATATTTTATCCATTTAATAATTTGGGAATTATGAAATTTGGAATGAATTAATGGGTTAAATAAAAGAGTCCTACTTGATGTGGTCCAACTAAGAAATCCTATTTGGTTAGGAGACATTTAGATAAGTCACTAGGACTATTAAGAGATAAAGTGGGTTAGTCTCCTAATGCAAGCCTAACTGTGATGGATGATATAATTATAGTTTACATAGGAGATCTGGGTCCTCTATCCACCTCTATATAGTAGGTTATTCTCCATAAAATAGTTTTCATAAACACACAATATATTGGGCTAGAGAGATAAAATTCAAAAATTCCATTTAAGTGCAATTTTCCAAGAAGGGGGATTAATGGAGAAATTAATCAAGATAATTAAAAGAGATTTCTACAAAAAGATTGATCAATGCATTGGATCAAGGTAAGTCTTATTTTCAATCGTTTAGGCATATTTTTTGAAAACATGAAGATCCAAGATCCTTTTATTAAGAACAATTGTATGCTAAAGTTTAATCATATTAATGTGTTGGTGATTAATATTATGGTGTTCTTAAGAATGATTTTATAGTTTCTACTTCTAGGGTTTCCATTGAAAATAGAGTAATTAGGAGATGAGGATAAGGTATCTTCTGAGATTTGTTTCATGGAGAATGAGAAAGGTACTGGAATGGATTTAGAGACGAGGAGACAATTTGGTGAAGGGGTGGGGGGAATGAAAAATGAAAGAGCCCGCTATTTATGTCATCTTATGTTTGTCCGCATAATATGAATTTTAAAACTGGCGTAAATGATATTTTTTATTATAGGGTGAGACTAATATATTTGCAAAGTGAGAGTGACATGGAAATACGTGAGAGTGATAATAAAGTATCATGAAAGTGTGTTAAAGTGAGAATAATGTGAAAAGGTGTGCAAGTGAGAGTAATATGGATATATACACAAATGGCATGTGAAGAATGTAAGTATGTGAATATATACAAGTGGAAACAAGAATGGATATTTACAAGTGATAAGGAGCATGTGAAAAATGTGAATAAGGGAAATGCAACATGACAATTATATACCAGTGCGAATGAAATGTGTGAATACGACATGCGTATACAAAAGTGAATAAATCATGAAGCATGTGATAGAAAATGGGGTATATACATGTGATGAGAAAAAGGAGAACAGTGAAGAGAAAATTATACATGGATAGCATGATATGAGGAAGGAATATATACAACATGCAAGTATGAGTGTATGAAGAATATACAAGTGGAGATTTATAAACATGTAGAAAATAGAGAAAAAGAGAAATAAGAAAATTAAAACCATGTAAATAGAGTCAAGTTCTATAAAAATAAAGTCCATAATAGAATCTCCCCTGTGGCTATTCAGGATTCAACGCGTTCGCCTCGAGGAAAAGAATGGCGTGCTGGGATCAAGGAAGAAAATTCAATTTTGACACTCACGCGATATTTACGGGCTCTCACAGACATAAATTGGTTGTCGTCAGGGGTGTAAAAATATATTAAAAAAATGGATTCTCCAACCTATTTTTCTCAATATAGGCAAAAGATATTGCCAGTCTCGAAGAACCGACATCAAAGACAAACTGATACATACGAAACCAAATGAATCACAAGTCCAGGGACTAAGTTATGCAATGGAAATGTATTAGGCAACCATTCCGCCATTTTGGTCCCTTACAAGCTATGATAAAGTTCTCCTTTTTCTCAAAAATTCATTTTGTGTGTACTTTGTGTGTGGAGTGAAAGACAGGAGAAAAGAAATTGTTATAGAGACGAGTCACTCTATGGAGTATAAATAAAAAAGGAAAGATAATTAATCTGAAAAGTAGCTGAAATGTGAGAAGCACATCGGATCACAATCCATCCCTAAGAATGGAATACACGTGTCTGATGGTCCCACTAAAAATATAATAAATAGAAAAGGCTATGCTATATGCAATGCACATAAAAATCACAATCCATCCCTAAGAATGGAATACGCATGTCTGATAGGACAGTTAAAAATATAATAAACAGAAAAGGCTACGATATATTCAATGCACATAATTGTAATCCATTATAAGGAAATGGATATGCATGTCTGACAGGATTGCAAAAATGAAAGAGAACGAAAAATAGGAAAATATAATATAATATGAGAAACACACCAAATCATGATTCACTATGATGAAGTGAACATGCATATCTGACGGGATTTCTAGGCGCATATACAATAGTTTATAAATACACATATATGATATTAATAAAAGTGAGAATGAATAAAGTAAAAAAAGAAAGAAAAAAAGACTCAAATCCCGAGGAAAACTCGAGCTGCCTACGTAGCAAAAAATGCAATCAAAGTCCACGTATTTGGAAAACATATAAGGGTGGGATTTAACCTATGAACCCAAAACTAGATTTTTCTTATTTTGATTTGTTGAAAAATATGCACAAGTGATGTAAGTGTAGTAAAAATGGATGGAAAGTTCTAATTTGGAATTTAAGGATCACATCATATTTTTGAGTTTTTAAAATAAATTTGGTGAATGTATAAATAGTAAAAAGTTGATGAGGGTGAGGAAATGGAAACTAAATGGTAAGCAATAGAGTAGTAAGTGAAAAAGTGAGTAATATCACTAAATTATCTAGTTTCAATGAATAGAAATTGGACCTTCAATGAAGCTTGAATTCTCTCTTTGGTGGTGTAACACCCCGTAATTTTGAGGGTTTAATATTTAATTATTTTTGGGAGTTATAAAAATATTTAAATTGGAGAAACTTAAATTCATGAGTTGGAGAATTTAATTGAGTGAGCCGAATTATTTATAATTGGCGACTTTTAAGTTAATGATTCAAAATCTCGTGTGTCGCATTTTGAGGTCGAAATTTGGTGATGTCGAAAAGTATTTCAGATGGTAATTCCGAGTGCGCGGTTGCGTCCGGATGGGTCGAGATAGTCAGAAAAGAGTACCCCGGGGTAGTGATTGGGTCTCGGGGTATTTTTTGGCATAGCCGGGCCCATAAGGGGTGAGTTGGGCCACTTTAATTATGCCCATTAGGTGAAAAACGGGATTAAGGGTTTTTAACCTAATTGGGAGATTAAGGAATGACAACCAACCTAACTCTAAACCTAGGGTTTGAGAGGGGATTTGGAGGAAACCAAATCAAGAGAAAATTAGAGGTTATTGGAGTCAAATTAAGGGACATCAACAACGAATCAGACACTACGAACACTTACAGGCAAGTGGTTAACTATTGTGATTCTAAATTTATGATAATCAATTCATATCATGGTGATGTGTATATGAAAATTCGTTTTGGGTGTGTGACAAGAAATTTAAATTTGGTTTTTGGAATTTAATATACCTTAATGGGATTAAGGGTAGGATTTATTGTGTTTATGATTCTAGAACGTAGAGAATTGAATCAGATGTAAAAACCAGTAAGAGTAGATGGTTAATTACTGATAAAATGAATGAAATTCGTATTGGGGATTTGAAACCCGGATAATACCCAAATCGGGAAATAGTAGAAAATCGTGAGATTTGACTTCAGTTTGATGTTCCATAAGGTGCTTTGATCCTATTCCTATGTAGATATAGGGTTGATTGGGCTTGGGTTAGTCCAAGGAAAAGAATGAGAGTTGGATGTTTTCATTAATGGCAGAACTGCGTCTCGAAGAAGACGAAGTCAGGGACGATCGATCGATCGACTAAGGGGTTTCGATCGATCGATGATTCAGAATTCTGGACAGTTCGCCCAGTTTGTATATAAGGGGGAAATTAATTAGAAATTAAATTCCCATACATTAATTAGTGATAAATAATTATGAAACAAATATTCCTAGCAATTATGGGAGAAAGTAATTGGGACTAGGAGAATTTATATGGGGCACTTAATGGATGAATTTGAGAAATTTTATTCCAAAATAGTGAGATACGGATCAAGTGAGCGAATTCGGGTATATTGGTCAAGCGACCCCAAAGTAGTGAATTAAGTTTGGAGATAAACTAATTAATTTAGAGTCGGGATATAGACTCGGGAAAATATTTAATTTCGGGCCAACTGATCGAGTCCGGATATGTTGGTAATTATAGGTAAATATAATTGGGGAATTTATGAAGATAAATGTGTGGCATATTGTGGGCGAAAAATGTGGGAATGAAGTTTTGAGAGGTAAAATGGACCAAGTGAGCGAGTCCGGATATACTGGTTAAGTGACACCAAAGTATTTAATTTATTATTGAGAAAGAGTAATTAATTTATAGTCGGAATGTAGACTCGGGAAATATTAAGTTACGGGCCAAGTAAGTGTGTCCGGGGAATTGGTAAAGTAATTAATGTGTAAATTAATTATATTAGAGTCGGACCGCAGACTCGGATTTGTGTTGATTAATTAATGTGTAAATTAAATTAAATAAGAGTCGGATTGTAGACTCGGGTAAGTATTAAATTAATGGGTGTAATAATTAATTTAAATGGAGTCAGGGTTTAGACTCGGTTAGTTATTAAATTAATAGGTGTGTTAATTAATTTAATTAGAGTCGGATTGTAGACTCGGGGAGGTATTAAATTAAAATGTGTGTTAATTAAGTTAATTAGAGTTGGACGATAGACTCAGGGAGGTATTAAATTAATATGTGTGTTAGTTAATTTAATTAGAGTTGGGTGATAGACTCGAGAAGGTATTAAAATAAAACGTGTGTTAATTAATTTAATTAGAGTCGGACGATAGACTCGGGGAGGTATTAAATTAATAAGTGTGTTAATTAATTTAATTAGAGTCGGACGATAGACTCGGTGCGGTATTAAATTAATGGGTGAGTTAATTAATTTAATTAGAGTCGGACCATTGACTGGGGGAAAGTATTATATTATTTGAGGTGTGAATAAATTATTAGAGTCGGACCATAGACTCGGGAAGATGATAAATTATTAAATGAGAAAATTAATTACGTTGAGTCGGGCCACAGACTCAGGGGATTACAGGCAGTGTACGGGATTTGTAGTACACGGTAAAGCTGGGGTAATCCCCTGAAATAACATACATACAGCTTTACCGTGTACTACAAATCCCGTACACTGCCTGTAATCCCCTGAGTCTGTGGTTGTGTGTGTGATATTAAATTACAGGCAATGTACGGGATTTTGAGTACATGGTAAAGCCGGGGTTTATATTATATATATACGGTGAAGTGATAGTATATATATATGTGTATATATTGTGTGTGATATTAAATACCAGTGACTAGATATTTATTCAATTTATATACTCTAATGCTATCAAGGGAGGTTGCGCGATGTGGGTGAATCCCCTAGCTTCAGGAGTAGGGCGAGTATATCCCCAGGTCGTAGCGTCCGATATATATGGGTGAGGGATTTGTCTCACTTTCTGGGAAGGAATATGACCGCCTCCACTACGTTTATATTTTGGGCCAGGTTGGTGAGAGATTCCAACTTGGGGAACTAAGTCTTGTGAGCACACCTAGTGAGATAGCATTTTAGAGGGAATCATCCGACGGGGGTATACTCGAAGGGATAGATATATGTATGTTATATGTGTGGATTTTGTGGCAGAGGTACGTATATAATGGTAGTAAATATTATATACGGGTAATAATACAGTGTGTGATGTATTTACTTTATATAACTTGTGACACGGTTATATGCTACTATTTAAGAGGAATTAATTAAGTTAATTGTGAAATAACTTATAATTCAAGAATCATTATACTCGGGTTAGAGTAGTATGGCAAGGGAAGATTATACCAGGACTAGTTGGACGGGGTAGTACAACTAGGTGGGGTTAAGGTAACCGGTAGGTGTGCACAATAGTGGAGGGGTGAGAATGTCCACAAGGGAGTGCGACACTAACTTAAATATGAAGCGCATTCATGCATTTTAAATTACTGCAGTTAATTCACTTGCTAAATATTTTCAAAATATTTTGGGTTCTAACCCTTTCTATAAAACTATTTTCAAAACCTTTAGGTGTCCAGCCATAATTTATTCAGGTGTTGAATATTTGTATTGGATTATTTCTTTGGTGGCCGGTGATTTATTCGGCAAGTTGTGTAATTATAATTCAGTTTATGTTCATTCAGATGTGTGAATGGTTTATACTTTAATTCCACATGTACTGTTTTGTTTAATTAAAAAAGTTAAAATTGGCACCAACTTTTGGAATACTAGGTGGTTAGTAAGATTTAAAAAGTTTTCGACAGTGATGCTAAGGACGATCCAACTGGGATTCCTGTTTACATTTGGTATAGGACTGATCACCCGATATTTTATTAGGCGGGGTGTCACAGGTGGTAGTGTAATGGTGATAAAATGGTTAAGAAATGTGAGGTGTGTGGATGATGTAATAAAATGTAGGAGGAATGTTATGCAAGGTGTGTGTAAAAGGCTACACACTGATTTGGAGGAAAGGGGTTCTTGAGATCTGAAAAAGAAGGTCCCTTACAATGAAGTCAGGGCTTCCTCAAAGAGGGAATCTTTAGGGTTAAGGGGTCTGTCGATTAGGATAGACCTACATCTGTCTATTGATGTCCCCCCTGACTTGCAAGCTAAGTGAAGTAACCCTATGATGATAGGTAGAGGGATAAGGGTGCCTATAAGCAGTACACAATTGATTTTTTTAAAAAATGAGTATAAAATGCAAACCGTTACTTTGATTAATGCATGGATGAGACTGTTAGAAAGAGAATTCAATGGTATACATTAGTGAATTAAAAAACTCTTAGGTTCGAGAATTCAAAAGAATAAAACGAATATCAAAAGTTCCCGGTGATCTCTTTATTAGGGTTTCAAAGTAAAAAGGCAAGGAAATGTGAATCGTAAGGTATATTCATACATGATATATGCCGTTGAATAGGGTATTTAGTGACCTATGAAAGTGCATGAAGCTATTCTCAATTTTGAGAGTTGACTAAAGTCAAACATAGCCTGAAAGCTTCTAATGGCCTCTCATTTAAGGTTTTAAAGTAAAAAGGAAAATAAATGTGAATCGTAAAGCAGATTTGCACATGGTATGGACTAGTGGAAAAGATATTAAGATCCCCATAAAAGAGAATTGAGATACTCTCGATTACAAGAGTTGATCAAAGTCAAACGGAGCTCAAATGCATCTAGTGGCCTTTAGATTAGGGTTTTAGAGGGAAAAAGTAATTAAATATGAATCGTCAGGGATATTTGAGCACGGTATGGACCCTTAAAAAGGGTATTTAGAGACCTATGAAAGTCAATTGATATACCCTCGATTTCGAGAGTTAAACAAAGCCAAATGGAGCTCGGAGGCGCTAGGTGACCTATAGATTAGGGTTTCGTAGAGAAAAGGCAAGTAAATTGGAACCATAAGGAAAATTCATGCACGTTATGGACTATTAAAAATGGTATTTATATCCCTATGAAATTGCAATGAGATTCTCTCGATTTCAAGAGTTGACCAAAGTTTAATAGAGCCTAGAATCATCCAGTGGCCTCTAGATTAGGGTTTCAGAGGGAAAAGGCAAGTAAATGAAAATCATAAGGAATATTGATGCATGGTATAGATCATTCAAAAACGGTATTCAGAGACCTGAAAGTTCATTGAGGTACTCTCAATTTCGATAGTTGACTGATGTTAAACGGAGCACGAAAGTGTCCAGTAGACTCTATTTTAGGGTTTAAAGAGAAACACTGGTGTACGAGGGTTGAAGGAAAATTTTCTTAGGGACTATAAATGTGTATGAGGGGAACTAGAATGGGGTACTATAATTAGGTATCTAAAGACCTTATGAAGATGAAGGATATTAGGGATCATATTAAGCAACTATAAAGTAAGGTATTATTCGTTATAGCGCTTCCCCTTGGGTTGCATCAGTTATATTTGTGAACAAGAAGGATAGATCTTTAAGGTTATTTATTTATTACCACAAGTTGAAGAAGGTAGTAGTGAAGAATAAGTACCCACTACCAATGATTGATGATCTTTTCAATTAGTTAGAGGGAGATTCATTCTTTATAAAGATTGATTTGCGACTCGATTACCACCAGTCGAGGGTATAAGAGGAGGACATGCCCAAGATAACTTTTTGTCTCGTTATGGGCCTTATGAGTTTATAATGATGTTGTTTGGGTTGATGAATGCCCCAGAAGTATTCATAATCTTGATAAATCGGGTGTTCCAATCGTATTTGGACCAATTAATTATAGTTTTCATTGATTATATTTTGATTTACTCATGGAAAGAAGTGGAACAAACCAGGAATTTGCATGTTGCGTTATAGACATTGTGAGGGCATAAGATTTATGAAAAGTTCTCCAAGTGTGAGTTTTGGAAGAAGGAAATGAATTTTTTGGGGCATATAGTATTAGAAAATGGACTATCCATGGATTTGAGTAAGGTATCAACCGTGTTGGATTGGGGACATCCCATGACACCGACTGAAGTTTGCAGTTATTTAGGGTTCAATGGTTATTATAGAAGATTCATCAGTAGTTTCTTGAAGGTAGTTGTGCCGATTCTTTAGACAAATAAATGTTAGCAGGCGTTTAACAATCTAAAGGAGAAATTGACTTCTACACCGGTTATTGCCTTACTTAGGAGTGGAGTAAAGTTATTAGTTTACACAAACGCTTCTCCATAGGCATTAAGTGGGGTTTTGATGCCAGAGGATAGACTAATCTACTATGCCTATGGGGATACAAAGTCGCATAAGGTGCAGTATCTGACTCATAGCATGGAGTTAGTAGCCATTATATTTTTGTTACATGTGTGGAGGCACTATCTTTTGGGAGACAATTTTATGCTCTTCAGCAATGACAAGACCCTATAGCATCAGTTTATACATAAAGATCTGAATATAACGAAACACAAGTGGTTCAAATTCATCAAGGATTACCAGTTCACGATCCATTACCACTAGTGAAGGCCAACATACTTGAAATTGTATTGAGATGACAACCCAGTGGTAGCCTAACATCCCTCCAGTTGTTTGAGTGGGGTTCAATTTAGATGATTGGTGAGTTGACTAGGGCATTTATGGGCATGCACATAGTGACTCTAGAGATTGTGATACATGTGATCAAAGGGCAGTCATAAGATACAATGTTAAAGGAGAAGGTAAAAAAACTTCTCTCTACAATTACACCTTTGTTTTTAATGGTATCCGATGCCTAATTACTTTATAATGTTCGATCAGTGGTACCCTCAAATGATATTTTGAGACATGTAGTTATGGAGGATACGAATGGGTCTTATTTTATGGAACATCTGGGTGGGGATAAATGTACCAAGATATAAAGCGATAGTATTAGTGGGCTGGTATGAAGAGAGATATCGAAGAGTTGTATCTAGACGCATCACTTATCAGATGGTGAAGGAGGATCATCATAAGTAGATCGGTATGCTTCAGCCTCTACCCATTCACGACTGGAAGTGGAAAAATATCTAGATGGATTTCATTCAGGGGCTACCTTTGACGCCTCAACATTATGATTTCATTTTGGTAATAGTTGATCACCTCATAAAGGTGGCATATTTTTTTGCATCCTGTACCAATTATTCGATCGAGCATCTTGCACATTTGTATGTAACTGAGATTGTTTGATTTTATGGATTTTCGTTATTGATAGTTTCGAATAGGGGTCCTACATTCGTGGCACACTTTTAGGAATGTTTCCAGTAAGTGATGGGGACTCAGTTACACCTTACTACGACTTACAATCCATGGATGGATGGACAAATAAAGAGGGTCAATCAGGTGTTGCAGGAAATGTTACGTGCATATGTGATGGATTCAAAGGTAGTTAGGAGACACATTTGACTTTAGTGGAGTTTGCATATAATAAGAATTACTAGACGTCCATTTCCATGCAACCATATAAGGCAATTTATAATAAGCCCATGGAGTTTTAGTTAGGAGACAAGGTCCTACTCCGGGAATCCCCGATACAAAGAGTGATGGGATTTAGAAAGAATGGGAAGTTAACATCGCATTACATTAGACCTTTTATGATTATAGAGAAGGTGTGGAAATATGCTTACCGTTTAACACTCTTGTATCATCTAAATTGTGTGCATGATGTGTTTCACGTATATTTTACTTCGTAGATGTCTACATCATAGGGATGCCTATCAACATATCGATTTTGATGAGATTGAGTTAGACTCATTTTCTTTATATAGCGAGCAGTCGATAGGTATTTTGGATAGACGGATCCAGAAGTTGCATTCCAAGGAGATACCGTTAGTGCGTGTACTATGGAACCACCACAATGAGGAGTAGTCCATTTGGAAACGCGTGGATTTTATGAGAAAACAATACCCATATCTATCTTGAGTCAGGTACAAATTAAATTGCGAATTCTGAGGATGTAATTCCTTTCGTTAGGGGGAAGATTGTAATAGCCTAAAATTTATTAGTATTCAGTAAATAATTAAATACGAAAGTTTAATTAATTATTTAATTATTTTAGACAATATAATTGAAAACGATAAAGTTTTATATGTTGAATTAGAGTTGGTGTATGAATTATTGTAAGTATGAAAGTCATTATAATTATAGAACTTTATTTGATGAATTTTAAAATTTATCATGCAATATATAATTTATTTGGTGAATTAATAAAGTGTGTGGGAGTAATTATAAATAAATAAAAATATGGGATTTAATTATAATTATAGAAAGTATTTGAAAGGTTTGGAAGAAATGGAATTATGGTTTAAGTTAGTTGGTACTTTGGTAATAAGGTCGTTACTTTGAGAAAGGATTAGGGTTAGTAAAGAAAGAAAGAGAAATGAATTAAGGTGTAATTAAAGAAAAATATAAAAAATAAAAGAAAACCAAAATAAAAATGGGAGAATTTTTATTAAAAAAATTGAAGCGATACTTAATTCGTTTTATAAAGAGTTTTTCTCTTATTTTCCTCTACATATCAGTGCAAACAAAATCCAAATGAATTTCCATTTCAATACACAACTCAAGCCATAAATACAATGCATTTTACACCCAAAATAGACCATCCCAATCCTAAAAATGTAATGCCTTGACCCAAATTTTGGTATTACTCGTAGCTAACCCGATCTGACCCGAGCGTTAGATGTAAAGTGCAATGAAAAAACATAAATAATGTTGCTAGTCTAGTTTTATTTAATTACCTTTTTTTTGTTTAGCATGTAATTCCAATTTCAAGTCAAACTACGTGAGCGACCCATGGGAAGTACCTCGGAGTCCAAGCATAAAGAGATACTAACATAAAATAAAAGATAGTACTTACCTGTATAATGCTCTCAAAATACGAAATCGCACCCAAACTGCAGTAATAAAATGATCTACATTGACCATAATAAGACCACTTACACTCTACCAGGCCCAACCGCGCCATACCATGACATGGTACCAATCCGAGCTACCAAACATGTGAGAATACCGACCCCTAATTACCGAAATCGAAAGGGGGACACGGGAGTCAAAACGGATAAGTAACCATTTTGAGAAAATCCCCCGTACACGGTAGACTGTGATTTACTAAAAATAAACCTATGTTATATGCTTGAAGTCTTATCGTTCATCCCAGACATTCTCACTAGGTACTAATCTAGCCACATACCCTGGATGGAGTAACCAACCGTGATAAATCGAGTCACAACCATTCATCCTCACAAGCAGAAACCAACGTACGAACCTATCATTTTCTAGAAAGTCAAATGCCCGACCTCCCCTTCTTGGGAGTGATGCCCTTTCCCTCACATTATTTGAACACATGAACCACTCAGATTGGAGAATGCCTAACACCCTTGTCTCCACTGACCTTGTCCACTTATCGGTGATGATGTCACTAACCTACTACACTTAGGTTACTGTCTTCCTTATCATATCTTAATCGCAACCCTAAATCTCTTTAGGCAATACTCCATTCAAGAGGGGCATTCACCTCATTGTATCCTTTGACTATACGAGATTGTCACTAAGATTACTTCTTGTTTCTACCTAAACTGAACTCATGCAACGACCACACCTACCGCCATTGGCATTCTAAGGGTAGTAAGTACCACACATGGCTTCCTCTTCTAATCCATACCGACTTAGCATTTTGTGCTAAGAACTAATCCTTGCCTTGTTAAGGCTATCCTAGAACATTGTTGACGCACACCAACATTCTAACTATGCTTCGATATTGCCCCACCTTGGTTACCATTTCCAAGTCTCCACGTGGCATTATCAACCTAAGTCTCGAATGCATTTCCTAGTACACCTGAAAATCAAGTGTCACACCTCCACTACTAGTAATTCCATGACATCGGGCATCACGTCCATTAAATGACACGAGCTTCTAATTCCTCCTTGGAGGATACATCACCCATTTATGACAATTCAGGAAACCACACATGGCACGTATGTTGTTTGAATTTTCTAAACCTTGACCAACAACCCAAGATCATCACCTAAACCTCAACAAAATCACTACTAGGATGCTAATGCTTCTTCATACTGAAGTTATATGATCTCCTAATGAATCCAAACACATTATATGTAAAAGTCCTCAAAACTCAACAAGATTCCATCATCCATGACTTCCTCATGTAGGTGTGCTCTACTAACATTTTTATATCCACCACATCGTGATTATTAGGTTCTCCCAAAGACACTAGTCTATGCGCTTCTACAGATGGAGCACCTTATCCATTGATTACCTTAAGATGCCACAATATATCGATTTCTATTCCCGATGACGCCAGACACAATTTGTCCTATGGCACTCCAAAGTGCCCTTAAACCACACTCACACTAAAATTACCTCACACCTAACCATCACCTCGGTGGATAAAAAATCTGTGACACTTAAATAATAATCCTATCTCTCATCCAAATGGTTGTGACCAAAAGCCACGTACCACACCATAACTAATACTACTAATAAGGATTTTGGCAGGATATATGATGCCACCCACAACCTATAAACCTCCAGGTTTGCACTACCGACATCACTAAAGATCTTATTCCTCGAAAGCACATCATATTTTCTAAAACCCTGACATAGAAGACTACCTACAGTTCACTCTTAAGTCTCCTCAACCATCATTATTTCACACGTAATATACTTGCCTCGATTTGCCCGTAACTCTCGTCATACCCTATGTAGTATCACCTTCAATCAAAAATCGTCTGGACACTTACTTGTAACGATATATTTTACTGACTTAGATCGAGTACACATCCCAATTGTTGACCGATATGGTTCATCATTCCCACTAACTCATTGATATCTTCTCGATGTCATAATACCTCAAGGATTAAATTCACCTAATCACATCATTATTACTAACTACCCGAAAGTACCTAGTCAAAGAACTCAACGCATTTCGATTCACCAATAAACACTGTTTAGGTATGACACACTAGATCCCTAATCTCCATAATTGACTTTACAAAAGTCGTGTTTCTAGTTCAATAGAAATCATTCATTATTCTCCACAACTCAATTAGCTTCTCATATCAGTATGGATTGACACACAAGCACCTCAGACAAAAAATCACAGTGTTGCCACCACTGGATTGCATGGGCACTCGCAACTTATTAAGATATCTAAGTTAGAAGTGACTAACGATAACTAACTTAGTTACCTGGTACTTGGCAAAGAATTCACCCGTCATGCTAACCTCTTTAAGTTCACTGTTGAGGAAGCAAACTAACCCATCAACAGATTACTATAACCAACCCAAACCAATACCGACGTCAAAAGATCCAATACCGACCTCACCACGTCAGTCCCAGAAGGAACCTTGAAACTAGAGCTTTGATACCATTTGTTACACCCCGACCCAAATTTATAGGTTACCCGTAGCCAACCCGCTCAGACCCGAGCGTTAGGTGTGAAGTGTAATAAAATAACCTAAATAATGTTATTAGTCCGGTTTTATTTAATTACAATTTTACTTGTTTAGCATGCAATTCCAATTTCAAGTCAAACTACTTGAGGGACCCATGGGAAACACCCCGGAGTCCAGTCATAAAAGAGAGATTTACCTGTATAACGCTCTCAAAATATGAAATCGCATCTAACCTGTCGTAACAAAATGAGGGAATAAGTTGAATCCTTAGTGGAAAATATATAATAATGCAGTATAGAATCGAACGACAAAAAGGAGACTCTAACACGTTATGCCTACATGCACATACAACTACCTTGTATATATATATATATATATATATATATATATATATATATATATATATATATATATATATATGTATATATATACACACATACACACACACACATATATATACGTATACTTTATGCATGAAATAGTATTACTTTCGAAACCTTATTTATCCTTATTAGTTCACCTTAATCTTGTAAAAGACTTCCTTTTTCTCATTTTGACATTTTCCCTTTATTTAATACACATGGTTAAATATTTAGAATGACTCCACTTGGTTTGACCAAAAGCCATTTATTTACCGAAATCACCCTTTTCATTTTAACCAACCCACCACATTAGTGTTTTCATTAAAAATACCCCTTGTAATAACCCTCGCTTATGAGACCGTATTTTATAGTAATTACTTAGTATAGTAATTGGAGTCAAGTGTTGGGTTATGATTTGAATGTTAATTCAATGTAGAAAGCTGATATTTATTGTGAGTTTGCATACATATCATATCTATGGGTAAATATTGCTATGTCATGCTTATTAATATCATCTGAATTCAAAATGATATTTGTCTAAATTATGAGACCGGAAACTAAATTGAATTTTAAAATGTCCAGATGATAATTTGGAGGTTGCAGTTGATTTCAGAACGTGCGAAATAGTCAAATAATGTACCATATTGTATTTTGTAGTTTTGGGCATTTTTTTTGACTGGTTGTGCCTTAATTATGCAGTTGCGTATTATTTTATCGCACTATTAGTTAATTAAGAGGGACATTTGCCTTAAACCACGACTTAAGCCTATTAAGTCTTCTAATTACCCTAATTTCCTTCCAAAACAAAAGAGAGAAAGATAAGAGTAGAGAGAAAGATTTGGAGATTGAGAGGATTTGCTATTACACTAAGAAATCTGCAAAGTTGCTGAATCAAGGCAAGTTTTTACTTCCTATTTGTGTCTTGAGATAGATGATTTGCTATGATAATGATGTATTGATTTTGGTTTAGCAAACTTAGAGTTTTTCTCATGTATTTTTGGGTTTTGATTCATTCAAAGATGATTGGGATGATTTATGAGGTTTAAGATGGTCAATAGTATCATTGATGTTATCTTGATGTTGGTATATAAGTTTGGTTTGAAGAAATTTGAGTTGGGGTAGAAAATGGAGTCCAAGACTCCATAGCCAATTCTTGGCAAAATCACAGGCCCGAATCGATTCGAAATTCATCCGAATCGATTCGGCAGTTATGTAGAAACCCAAATTTTCTGGCCGAATCGATTCGGCCAAGGGTGCGAATCGATTCGGTAGCCCTGCACTTTTTCAAAATTTTCTTTTTCATTTTTAACCCCTTTTCTTTAGGATTAGTGATTAGGGACCTTCTTAAATGAAGTAAATATAGGGTTTAGAGTACTATTTGAGTTGGGTCGACATCCTAGACTCGAAAGGGTTCATCTAGGGTTCATTCAAGGGGGAATTTAAAGTGATGCTTGAGCATCACTTTCGTCTTGTAGTTTTATAAGGGTCTAGAATATGTTAAGGTCAATTTGGAGACTTTAGAATTCGACTCGAGTTAAATTTGACTTGAGGGTTTATATTAAAGCCTAAAAGAGGCTTTGTGAATAACTTTGGAGTCTGAATTTCTTATCGAGGATGTTATGACGGTACGTAACACGTATATAGTGTATAGTCCCGATTTAGCTTATACAATTATTAAAATGGGAAGTTGTTAAGGTAAATGATAATTTACTACATCATGTAATGGGAATTAATAAAATGGATGTTACACACCTCTCTAAATACCATCTTAAGGGAAGTCCGTGCGATAGGTGAAGCCCCCTGGCTAATGAATGCAGGGTGGATATAGTCCTAGGCCATATGAGCGCTTGTTTTATATTTTTCTGCGATGGGTAGGAGATTCTGGGTGTGGTCTTGACTACCCCGCGGGCATATGGCCGCTTCCCGACGATTTCGATAGGATCCCAGGTTGTCTTATGTTAGGCCCTGGAAGATGATGGTTATTTAGGGACACGCACAGTGGGGAAACCCGGACGGGCGGTCTTAGAATCGTTATATTTACATTTATGACTATTCTAATTATCGAGTTGGACTCGATGGAACATGAATGCCGTAAAGAGCAAATTTATGCCACAAAGAGCATGCTATTGAGATTAGTGCCATAAAGAGCACATGATGATACTTGTATTCCTGATAAGGAAAATCAAAGAAGATTAAAATTGAAATATGATGAATGATGATAAAGGCTCATAAGTACTTTTAATTCTGTTTTAATATGAATCTCACTCCATGTAGTCCTTTATCAGTTTTAGTTCCTTATATGATGTTACCATGCTAGACTATCATCCTTGCTTAACTGTACATCCTTGTCATACCTGTCATTTATCTATTGATCACATATAACCGGCCCTGACCGGTTTTCCTTTCTTGTTGTATATGTATATATATAATCCGTTCAGGTGTTCCGCCGCACGGTCGCCCGTAATGACCTTTCCTTCCACATGTTTTTGAGGAGCCGTGACATTGTGCGGGTTTCACGGGATGTTTGAGTAGTCGCCTCCGTTTATGTTTTCTAGCTATGATCAGTTTATTCGGGCATGTTGCCCAAACCGTTGTAATTGTATAATGAATCTATTATGTAACCCTTGGTACTATTTGCATGTTGTATGGTTACTCTTGACCGACGTTTCATTCGGTCCTTTTGTATCTTTTGGGTTTCTTATGTACGCTTGCGGGGGTTTCCACCCTCTATTTCTATTATGGGTTGTTGAAAATGTTTTCTTTTTATTTCAAAACCAAAGTTTTTGATAACCCGTTTTCTGGAATATAGTGTGGTTATTCCTTATGCTTTGTATATAGTTGTGATGCTGAGTATGATATTTATCCATGATTTCCTATTTTATCGAGGTATAGGGATGGCCACCCTCTATTTCGGATAGCGGGTTGTCACAGATGGTATCAGAGCATCAGGTTCTAGAGTCTTTAGGATCTATGTGGACTTGTCACGTTCTACCGTAGCGTTCTTTGATATAGAACTTAATGTTAGGATTGTTTTGCTGCCTATGTATGCGATCTTCTGCTAAATAGATTGTCTTATATTATGTTTTAACTCTATTTTGTCTTTATCTGAGATGCCGCCGAAGAGAGAACGTCCCGCTAGACGTAATAGGGTTGTTGAGGATGAGTTTGGTCCTCCACCGCAGCAGGGGAGTATCAGTGCCGCTGAAGTGGAAACTATTGTGGCCCAAGCTGTCAACGCCGCGATGACTGCAGTGGCCCAACAAATGCCACAAGATCAAGTGAGGGGACAAGAAGCACTAGTTCCTACGGGACCTTCTCAGTGGGAACGGGTAAGGGAGTCTTTCCTTAAGGGACATCCCCCGGAATTTGAGGGAGGTTCGGATGTTATCAAGGCGAACCAGTGGAAGAGAGATATGCAGCGCCATCTTAGGATGGTGGAATGTAGTGAGGAGAAAAAGCAAATTCTCGTTACTTTCAAGCTTGTCGGATCGGCCTTGCACTGGTGGGAGTCAATGACGACACCCGAACAAAGGGATACTATGTCCATCACAAATTTTTGGGCTTTGTTTGATGGAAATTATTTCCCTCCCGCAGTTCAGAGGGAAATGTAGAGGAAGCTTTGAGATTTGGTACAAGGGGAGAGATCGATTACCGAGTACGAGGAGGAGTTTACCCGATTAGCAAGCTTTATACCGGATGAAGTAACTCCAGAAGCGAAGAGGATCTCCAAGTTTGTGGGAGGTTTGCACTGGCGAATAAAACAACATTTGCTTGGAAATCCATCTCTGGTGACCTTTGGGGATGTGATGAATGCTGCTTTACTAACAAGAAGAAGGTTGTAGTTGCGGGGCAGGCTGTGAGACAGGGAGGAACTGGGAGCGGAGGGGGAACATCTTCTTCGTCCCAATCCTCGGGGAACACGCAGGTTGAGAGGGATCCTCAGCAGGGGGATTCGGTAAAGCGTCAACGTTTCGGTGGGTTTAATGCTGGTGGCAACAACTATAATAACAGGCAGGGTCAAGGCGGTCAGCAACCATAGGGTAGTAGAGGTGGAAATGGAGGTAGAGGCCAACACGGCCGAGGTGCGGGGCAATTCCAAAATAATCAAGGCAGGAATCAGGATAATGCGACAAATAAATGTTTCCAGTGT
Source organism: Sambucus nigra (assembly GCA_949130495.1). NCBI lineage: Eukaryota > Viridiplantae > Streptophyta > Magnoliopsida > Dipsacales > Adoxaceae > Sambucus > Sambucus nigra. The sequence goes on along the minus strand of OX422218.1, from coordinate 444,308,995 downwards.
GGGGAGCTGGGCCACTATAAAAGGGCGTGTCCTCAGTTGGTTGGAGGGCATCTTCCAAGGGCCCCACAGCAGCCGTATGTACAGTTTCCGCCCCAAGCGCCTAATCCGGTTGCTCCTCCTCAACAGGGGCAATTGCAGTACGGAAGGGTTTACCATATTCAGGAGGCTCTGCTCCCTCCAGCTCCTCCGGCACCACCAGCGATCGAGGGTAAGTTTCTCATTCATGGGCATATGGGTCGAATCCTATTTGATACGGGTGCTACACACTCCTTTATTTCTAGAAGTTTTGCTCAGACTACAGGTTTGATAAAATCTGCTGAAAGTACCTTCACTAGTGTTGAATCCTCTATGGGCGATGGTTCATTGATTTTCTTCGTATGTAAAAACGTAGGAATTAATCTTGGTGACTTGTGTTTTGAGGCCGATTTACTCGTCCTTGATATGGCCGGGTATGATGTAATTTTGGGTATGGATTGGCTAGTGAAGTACCGTGCTATAGTAAATTGTTTCGGGAAGAGTATAGTATTTGCGGTTCCGGGACAAGAGATGTTCCTGGTAGTTATGCCTTGTATGGAAGGGAGCACGAGTGCTTATCTATATTGTATTGCGGAAGATGCATCTATAGATGTCGTGGTTCCCCTAATTTCTCTTCCAATAGTTAGGGACTTTGAAGATATTTTTCGAGAAATACCGGGATTACCTCCAAGTCGGTAAATAGAGTTTGTGATTGACTTAATGCCGGGAACTCGACCGATCGCCAAAGCTCCTTACCGAATGGCTCCTATGGAGATGAGGGAGCTGAGAGATCAGATTCAGAAGCTACTGGAGCAGGGCTTTATTAGGCGTAGTACCTCACCGTGGGGCGCTCCGGTACTGTTTGTGAAGAAGAGAGACGGTTCTTTCCGGTTATGCGTGGACTATAGGGAGTTGAATAAAGTCACCATCCGGAATAAATACCCTTTACCTCGCATCGATGACTTGTTTGATCAACTTAGGGGAGCTTCCTACTTCTCCAAGATCGATTTGAGGACGGTGTATCACCAATTGAGGATACGAGAGCAAGATGTATCCAAAACGGCCTTTCTGACCCGTTATGGATCTTATGAATTCTTGGTTATGCCCTTTGGGATAACCAATGCCCCTGCAGTGTTTATGGACCTTATGAATAGGGTGTTTCGGGATTTCCTTGACCAGTTTGTCATTATATTTATTGATGACATCCTAGCCTATTCTCAGACAGAGTCGGATCACGCTGCCCACTTGCGATTGGTCCTGCAGAGATTGAGAGATCATCAATTGTATGAAAAGTTTGAGAAGTGTGGCTTCTGGTTGAAGGAAGTTTAGTTTCTGGGGGGCATGTGGTGTCATCCCAAGGTGTGTCTGTGGATCCGGGTAAGGTGATCGCGGTAAAGGAATGGGGTCAGCCCACGACGCCCACTGAAGTTCGTAGTTTTCTGGGCTGGGCAGGTTATTACCGTCGATTCATTAAGGGCTTTTCCAAGGTTGCTAGCCCATTGACGAATTTAACCCGGAAAGGAGTAAGATTTGTATGGGACAGTTCATGTCAAGAGGCTTTTGATGAGCTCAAGGATAGATTAACTTCGGCTCCAGTCCTGGCATTGTCAAAGCTGGGATTGGAATATCTTGTCTTCACTGATGCATCTCTTTTGGGGTTAGGAGGTGTTCTTCAACAAGAGAGACAACCCATTGCGTACGCTTCTCGTAAGTTAAAGCCTCACGAGAAGAACTATCCGGTACATGACTTGGAATTTGCCTCCGTTGTATTTGCCTTGAAGATATGGAGGCATTATCTCTTAGGGGAAAAGTTTAGTCTGTTCACCGACCACAAATCACTACAATACTTATTCTCCCAAAAGGATTTGAATATGCGCCAGCGTCGTTGGTTGGAGTTTGTGAAAGACTACCAATTTGATATTCATTATCACCCCGGAAAGGCGAATGTGGTAGCAGATGCCTTGAGTAGGAAGCCTGATGGAGACTTAGCTGAGGTGTGGAAAGCTAAGTGGAAGGAACTCAGCCTGGAGGATGCAGGGGTGAGAGCATTCCTTTCTGTGATGATGGTTACTCCCACGATTATAGCAAAGATTGTGGAAGCTCAGAAAGGAGATAAAGTTTGTCAAGACCATACACGCCAGCTGTTGTCTGAGGGAGCGGAGTCGTACTCAATTGGTTCTGAGGGTGGACTACGCTTTCATGGAAGACTTGTGGTTCCCGACGATGGAGATTTGAGACGTGCAGTAATGGCGGAATCCCACGGGTCCAAGTTCACGGTGCATCCAGGCGGGGACAAGATGTACCAAGATATGCGCCATTTGTATTGGTGGGCGGGTATGAAGAGGGATATCTCCGAGTTTGTGTCTCAGTGTACTACTTGTCAGTTGGTTAAAATTAACCACCAGCGACCGACAGGTTTGTTACAACCGCTCGAGATTCCCGTATGGAAATGGGAGAGCATTTCGATGGACTTTGTTACAGGCTTGCCTAGATCGCAAAAGGGTCACGACTCAATTTGGGTGATTATTGACCGTTTGACCAAGTCGGCACACTTCTTGCCCGTGCGCACCGACTATGATACCGCTCGTTATGCCCAGTTGTTCATTGAGGAGATCGTCAGACTCCACGGGGTACCTTTAAACATTGTCTCCGACCGAGATAAGATATTTGTGTCCCACTTTTGGCAGAGCTTCCAGGGAGCTATGGGGACCGAGTTGAAGTTAAGCTCTTCCTATCATCCTCAAACAGACGGTCAGACCGAAGGGGTAAACCAGATGTTGGAGGATATGCTTCGTATGTGCATACTCGATTTTAAGGGCAGTTGGGAACAATACCTTCCATTGTTTGAGTTTGCTTATAATAACTCTTAATAATTTACTATCAGAATGGCACCCTATGAAGCTCTGTATGGCAGGCCTTGTAGGTCACCCGCTTGTTGGTTGGAAGTGGGTGATAACAAGTTCCTTGGACCTGAAATGATCCAAGACACTTCTTCGAAGATTGAGCTTATTCGAAATCGCATACGGATAGCCCAAGAACGTCAAAAGAGCTACGCCGATGCGGGTAGGAGACATATGGAATTGGAGGTTGGAGACCAACTGTTGGTGCAAGTGTCCCCGATGAAGGGTATTAAATGTTTTGGGAAGAAAGGAAAGCTTGCACCACGCTTTGTTGGACCTTTCCCGGTAATTGCTAAGGTTGGTCCCGTAGCATACCAACTTGCCTTGCCGGAACCTTTACAATAAATCCATGATGTATTTCATGTCTCCTCTTTGAAGAAGTACAGAAGGTGTGAAGGTGCCCTTTGGCACATTCCTTTCGAAGATATCGATTTGCAGCCCGATGTTTCTTATGAAGAACAACCGGTTGCAATCCTTGAGTTTGGGGAGCAAAAGTTAAGATCTCGTGTGGTGCCCCTAGTGAGAGTTCATTGGAGTCATCATCATGCCAACGAATCAACTTGGGAACGTGAGGATGAGATGCGGGAGAAATATCCACATCTTTTCTTATGAGGTACGCCTGAATTTTGGGGGCAAAATTCCCTCATAAGGGGGGGAGTATGTAATAACCCTCACTTATGAGACCGTATTTTATAGTAATTACTTAGTATAGTAATTGGAGTCAAGTGTTGGGTTATGATTTGAATGTTAATTCAATGTAGAAAGCTGATATTTATTGTGAGTTTGCATACATATCATATCTATGGGTAAATATTGCTATGTCATGCTTATTAATATCATCTGAATTCAAAATGATATTTTGCTAAATTATGAGACCGGAAACTAAATTGAATTTTAAAATGTCCAGATGATAATTTGGAGGTTGCAGTTGATTTCGGAACGTGCGAAATAGTCAAATAATGTACCATATTGTATTTTGTAGTTTTGGGCATTTTTTTTGACTGGTTGTGCCTTAATTATGCAGTTGCGTATTATTTTATCGCACTATTAGTTAATTAAGTGGGACATTTGCCTTAAGCCACGACTTAAGCCTATTAAGTCTTCTAATTACCCTAATTTCCTTCCAAAACCAAAGAGAGAAAGAGAAGAGTAGAGAGAAAGATTTGGAGATTGAGAGGATTTGCTATTACACCAAGAAATCTGCAAAGTTGCTGAATCAAGGCAAGTTTTTACTTGCTATTTGTGTCTTGAGATAGATGATTTGCTATGATAATGATGTATTGATTTTGGTTTAGCAAACTTAGGGTTTTTCTCATGTATTTTTGGGTTTTGATTCATTCAAAGATGATTGGGATGATTTGTGGGGTTTAAGATGGTCAATAGTATCATTGATGTTATCTTGATGTTGGTATATAAGTTTGGTTTGAAGAAATTTGAGTTGGGGTAGAAAATGGAGTCCAAGACTCCATAGCCAATTCTTGGCAAAATCGCAGGCCCGAATCGATTCGGCCCCCTGGGCGAATCGATTCGGTTAAGTCTAGTGCCCAGGTCTTGTGAACCGAATCGATTCGAAATTCATCCGAATCGATTCGGCAGTTATGCAGAAACCCAAATTTTTTGGCCGAATCGATTCGGCCAAGGGGGCGAATCGATTCGGTAGCCCTGCACTTTTTCAAAATTTTCTTTTCATTTTTAACCCCTTTTCTTTAGGATTAGTGATTAGGGACCTTCTTAAATGAAGTAAATATAGGGTTTAGAGTACTATTTGAGTTGGGTCGACATCCTAGACTCGAAAGGGTTCATCTAGGGTTCATTCAAGGGGGAATTTAAAGTGATGCTTGAGCATCACTTTCGTCTTGTAGTTTTATAAGGGTCTAGAATATGTTAAGGTCAATTTGGAGACTTTAGAATTCGACTCGAGTTAAATTTGACTTGAGGGTTTATATTAAAGCCTAAAAGAGGCTTTTTGAATAACTTTGGAGTCTGAATTTCTTATCGAGGATGTTATGACGGTACGTAACACGTATATAGTGTATAGTCCCGATTTAACTTATACAATTATTAAAATGGGAAGTTGTTAAGGTAAATGATAATTTACTACATCATGTAATGGGAATTAATAAAATGGATGTTACACACCTCTCTAAATACCATCTTAAGGGAAGTCCGTGCGATAGGTGAAGCCCGCTGGCTAATGAATGCAGGGTGGATATAGTCCTAGGCCATATGAGCGCTTGTTTTATATTTTTCTGCGATGGGTAGGAGATTCTGGGTGTGGTCTTGACTACCCCGCAAGCATATGGCCGCTTCACGACGATTTCGATAGGATCCCAGGTTGTCTTATGTTAGGCTCTGGAAGATAATGGTTATTTAGGGACGCGCACAGTGGGGAAACCCGAACGGGTGGTCTTAGAATCGTTATATTTACATTAATTACTATTCTAATTATCGAGTTGGACTCGATGGAACATGAATGCCGTAAAGAGCAAATTTATGCCACAAAGAGCATGCTATTGAGATTAGTGCCATAAAGAGCACATGATGATACTTGTATTCCTGATAAGGAAAATCAAAGAAGATTAAAATTGAAATATGATGAATGATGATAAAGGCTCATAAGTACTTTTAATTCTGTTTTAATATGAATCTCACTCCATGTAGTCCTTTATCAGTTTTAGTTCCATATATGATGTTACCATGCTAGACTATCATCCTTGCTTAACTGTACATCCTTGTCATACCTGTCATTTATCTATTGATCACATATACCCGGCCCTGACCGGTTTTCCTTTCTTGTTATATATGTATATATATAATCCGTTCAGGTGTTCCACCGCACGGTCGCCCGTAATGACCTTTCCTTCCACATGTTTTTGAGGAGCCGTGACATTGTGCGGGTTTCACGGGATGTTTGCGTAGTCGCCTCCGTTTATGTTTTCTAGCTATGATCAGTTTATTCGGGCATGTTTCCCAAACCGTTGTAATTGTATAATGAATCTATTATGTAACCCTTGGTACTATTTGCATGTTGTATGGTTACTCTTGACCGACGTTTCATTCGGTCCTTTTGTATCTTTTGGGTTTCTTATGTACGCTTGCGGGGGTTTCCACCCTCTATTTCTATTATGGGTTGTTGAAAATGTTTTCTTTTTATTTCAAAACCAAAGTTTTTGATAACCCGTTTTCTGGAATATAGTGTGGTTATTCCTTATGCTTTGTATATAGTTGTGATGCTGAGGATGATATTTATCCATGATTTCCTATTTTATCGAGGTATAGGGCTGGCCACCCTCTATTTCGGATAGCGGGTTGTCACACCCCTTTCAAAATACGTAAACATCATGATAGGAAATACTTATTTAGCCTTTGAAAACCTTTCACAACGCACCCTTGTGTTATTTATGGATTGAACCACTTAGGTTACTTAACCACCCAATTTACCCACTTATTTTACCTTTTGCATTACCTTATGGACATTAATCAATCCACACATTTATTTGCCCATTTTACCTTTTGCCAGAACATTTATTAATTCATTTAAATTAGGTTGTGTTAACATATTTTCGCCACATAACCCATTTCTTGACATGTTCCTTATTCTTTATCGTTTCTTGGAATATTAAAATAATCGCATACTTTAACGGGCTCCACACTGCCGGCTATGCCCACCATGTGCTCTGGCTAGTGTTTTTAGGTCTTTCACCCCAGGGCTCTGGGTCGTCCTTAATTTATCCCGGTGTAATTGAAGTTCCTTTTTAATTTGTTTTAACATTTTTCAAATGTTCACATTATGCCACTTTTCCTTTTATCCGGCCGAAGTCAAACCCGGGTTCAACCATAAGTTGTGTTACACTTGAAATCATCTTTCACCCCAAGCCTTGATTTTATTCCAAAATCATGTTCATTAGGACTATCATGTGTAACACCCTCCTAATAAAAATGTTCCACTTTACGTAAAATTACTATTTTACTCATTTGTTTCCAAACTCACCTTTTATTCCATTTTCACACGTGTTAATTTTTCAAGACACCATTAAGTTATCTACACTAACCTCTTAAGTGTTTTTAACGTCTTAACACCTTTATAAACCTTTGGATTAATAGTCCTCTCAATTGAAAACATCTTTATTTCAATGCCTTTGGTTTCAAGAATCCTTAAATATGTAAGACTATTTTATAAGAAAATACCATTTCTTTTTATTAACACATGTAGTCTTACCAACTCACACTTATCACACCTATAATCCATTTTTCACACACTTTGAAGACTAGAGTTTCCACTTTTTTTTATTTCCCGTTTAAACCCAACAGAACCTTATCTTAAACTTGTTTTTATGCCCGTTATCAAACTATAAGTTTATATGTACGAGAAGATGGATTTTAAATCCTAAAATCCTAATAAATGAGTTAAACATATTTTTCATTCTAGAAGTTAATAATACTTCGCAAAAATACATTTCAAGACTCAAAGGACATTTGATTTCTTAAAAACTCAAACCAATGTCCCATTTTTATAAAAACTTCATTTTTGCAAGAGACTTTTGAATATTATTTCACCAAATATTTGCGCAAAATCAACATCCTTTTCAAATATTTTATTTCAGAAAATGTTTAACATCAAACTTCTAGAAAACGTACCATTTTTATAAAAATCCGAATCTTTTTTTTCAAGAAACTTTGAAACATGTTTTCTTCATTTACTCTTAACAAAATGACATTTTCCCAACATTTTTATTTCATACAAATATTTATTATTAATTTTACTTGAAAACCCATCATCAAGTTCATAAGCAGTATACTCTTAACAATCTTACAACAAGACTACGAATACACAAGATAGAGTCTTAATATAAGAGTAGATTCCACCTCAATGAAGCTCCAACAATGGAACCCATGGAAGATCTAAGAACATGGCAACCTCTCATCTCCTAAGGTGGCCTCAAGGAGGTTTTCCCACTCAAAAGAATGCTCCATTTAGCTTCCAAGAAAAATTCCTTCCAAACCCTCTTCAAAATCCGTGAAATCTCCATCTTCATCATCTCCAAAACCCCCTTACAACATCTCTACAAATTCGTAGCTATGCCCAATAATGGAGAAAATAGGTATATAGAGCTTGAATATGGTGAAGACTAGAAGAATATGATCATTTAAGGTTGATATATGGTGGTGGAGTGGTGGTTTGTGGTGGAGAGAATCTAAACAATGGTGGAAAACCATCTCTCTCTCTCTCTCTCTCTTTCCTCTCTCTCTCTTCTTCCAACTTAAAAATAAACCCAAACGAGCCAAACACTCCTTATAAAACACCACCAAACTTTTCAAATTCCATTTTTGTCCATCCAGGGTTACCAAATTTTGATAACTCAACAATCCAACGGATAAAAACGTGACAACGCAAAAGGGTAATTCAAACTAAATATTTACATGTAACCTCGTTCGAACGAGATTGCCCCTCATTCGAATGAGAGTGACTCTCGTTCGAACTTTCCTTCGAGCGACCTGGATTTGTTACACAGTGGGATCTCGTTCGAACCTCATCTGATCCCCATTTAGAATGACCTGATAATCTCGTTCGAACAACCTACACTTCATTCGAACGACCCTATTTTATATTTTCTCCAAATTTCCCATTTGAACCCATAATCTTCCAACAATTACCATAAAGTCTTCAAAGCAGTCAAATAAGAATATAAACTCAGCCATAATCATCCAAATCTCCACGCCTTTTTATTATTACTGTTAAAAAAATGTAATTATCCTTTTTAATTAATATTTAATTAGTTTAATTATAATTTATGTACATTTTAAATTAATCTAATATATTTATTTTGATGATTCCAAACATATATTTATTGAATATTAAGTAAATATTTTTCTATTTATATTATATATATAATTTTATTTTATTCATATACTATTAATAGTTTTGCAACTTTTAGTATAGTCATCATTATATATATATTTATTACTTATCATAATATTCATTTAGTCGTGCTATATATATTTAGATAGTTATATAGTTATATATATATATATATATATATTGTTGCCCAGATTATACTCAAGAGGGGGGGGGGGGGGGGGGTGAATTGAGTTTTTACAAACTTTAAAGTCAAATTAATATTTTAGAAAAATAGTAAATTTAAATCAGTTAAACAAATTTCAGATTAATAAAACTATAAAGAATAAATTCAACAATATCAAATAAATGCAACTAACTAATTTAAACAACTAGAGATGCAGATTTTAACACTCTAGAAATATTAAATTAATTTTTGTATTTAATATAAAGTGATATTCTGAAATTAATTATTTAATTAAAAAAAATAATTATTTTAATCTCAAAATTAATTTAGTGAAATTTCAGAATTAATTTATTTGCAAGATAGTGTGCTTAAAATATTAACTCAAGCAAGCATGTGCAAATAAATAAATAAAAGTGCGGAAAATAAATGACACCGAAATTTAACGTGGTTCGGCCAAATCCCGGCCTACGTCCACGCGCCTAGAGCCCCTGTCTCCTTTGCGCTTCACTAAACCTGATCCACTTGCGGGTAGGATCAAACCACCGCGTACAACTGTTTGCAAGCTAACTCCGAGCTTCAAACCCCGTGGCCCACTTGCGGGTAGGAACCAATTACCGGTACAAACCGAAGCTTCAACAAAGCTTCACAACAAATCTGAATTTTTGTAGTACAAGGTAAAATACTGAAACTCCTTAAAATACAATTTGTAATCTGAGTTTCTCCTTCTTGAATCAGACTTCAATAAATGATGTTGAAGTAAGCACAAGTCTTCTTCTTCAATGATTGAGCAGATGATAAAATTTATTGCTCTCTTGAATGTGTAGCTGAGTAGTAAAATAAGTGCTCTCAATAATATTTCAAGTCTGTCTCATATTTTCATTCTTGTTCTGCTGAATAAAAAAAATGCTCTCCAAGAAATCTGTGTAGTTCTTTCACATGAGCTGTGTCAATTTTCTCCTCTTCACAGCTTTAAATGAGTATGCAGATGACTAGCTGTTAGACACAACATATTGAGCATTAAATGCTCCTGATTTTCTGGGATGGTGTAGTCTGAAAATAATCTTTAAAACTGAAACGCAAATCTCCAGTTTGATAAAAAATATGTCCGGTTGGAAGATTGGGAATTTGGTCTGAGGCTGCATTAAATGCATCTGATTTTCTGAGATGAGAGAGGACAAAAAAATCTCCAAGATTGAACTGCAAAATCCTATATCTTTATTTTGCTTCTCAATAAAAATATGACTGTTGTAGCATAAGAATGGTATACTGAAAAATGTATGACTGAAAGAAGTCATTTCAAATATCTAACGTAGCTCTGCAAGAAGTTGTTAGTACAAGAGAGATATAATATCCAACAGATATGAAAGAATTAATGGACATTAGTGATAACTTGTAAATAAATATTGTGGAGAAAATCTGGTAGCACAATCTGTACACATGGAGTGTAATTATGATTAAAAAGGACAATGCTGACAAAACAGACCATTTATATATATGTATATAGATAAAAATATTTTCGAATATATATATATATATATATATATATATAAAGGAATTTTCTGACTTGATACGATATAAAAGATATTTTCGTAGAAATAAAAAAATTCGGATCAAAAAATTGATTCGGACCAAAAAATTAATTTGGACAGATATTTAAATTAGAAATTCGGTAAACCCAATGGCAGGTACAAGCAGATATGGTTTTTAAAAAATATCGTGGGCCAAAAGTTAAGAGAGGCACGCGCATTCAAAATGTCAAGTCGCCTTGGCAGTGGGCATTTGCAGTGAGCTAGACAAAGACTCCAATTAATTATCTCGGCCAGTGTTTACTTGTGGCAGTGGTAAAACTCACATACATACATGTAATATATAAATATATATATGTTTATGTATGTACGCGATATCATCTGTATATAAAAGAAAAGTATGGTGACGCACAGTTTGGTTCCCAAAACAAATTTTCGGTTTCTATATAATATATAAATATATAACAGTATCTATATATATATTTATAAAAAAAAACGTTAAAAAACCAATATAGACTTTTGCCCATAGTGTTGTCACAGATTGATGGACCAACATATCATACCAACTACTTCAGATATAAGCGTATATATAAATAAATGCAGAGACTTTGGAAACAAAAGATTAGCTGACAGGCTTTAAACGAGCAGGTATACGGTATGGCCAACTGGCGGTAATCCATTTGAGGAGTTATTGGCAGCCCATCCTTGGAAAAGAAACGCCAGCCATAAGGCTGTCAACAAGCCAAGGAACCAATTAAGTGTTCTCAGGCCAACAGGAAGTCTAGAGACCTACTAAGTCAAATCTGCAGAAGCTTTCAAAGGCTTAAGTTAACATGTAGTTATATTAATATTATATATAAAAACATATATATCTATATACACAATCGTACAAGACAAAGAAAATGGCCCAATAGCTTTAGGCATTTGCCAACCTTTCTAGCAAAAGTTAATAATATATTATATACACAAAAGCATTCATCTAGAAAGTAACACAAAGCCACAGAAAAAAAATAATTTCGAAAATACATTTCAGTAAAAAAAATTATTCCGAAATTTTTTTTTGAATAAGAAATTTATATTAAACAAAGTTGCACCAATTTTACAAAAAAAAATTCAATAAAAATAATATAATTTTTCTTTTAGAAAAAGTTTAGGCTCATAATTAATTACTCACACCATATAAATTTGTATCAAGATGTATGCATGTGTGTCTAATGTGTCAAGTGCAAAAGTGCAACATACGTGAATACCTTGACTCGAATATGTCGTTGTGTAAAGTCGAGGTATGTTCAGACGTGAATAAACAGGATAATACCATACAAAATAAATATATGTATATCATGGTATATAAAATAAATTTCTATAAAATAACCCAATAAAAATATGTTTGGAATCATCAAAATCAATATATTAAGTTAGACTAAAATGTACATTAATTAAACCAATTTAATTAATTAGGGATAAAATACATTTTCGTTAACAATCTCCCCCTTTTTGATGATGACAAACAATGATTCACAATTATTCATAAAATGAAATATTAAGCACAAATAGTGAATCATAAATATTTCTCCCCCTTTGACATTATCAAAAAGATATTTCTTATAAATTCAGTGTCACGGATAAAAAGGGCGAAGCTCCCCCTATCAAAAATAATTCGTGCATGGGATTCAACCAAAAATCTCAAAGGACATATAAATGACATGAAAATTTCCAATACGCACACAAGCCATCATAAATTTTTCATAGCATGTATTTGAATGTGTAGATAGACAATAATGTCATCAAATAATGCATAAGTCACAAAAATCATAAATGATGAATGATACCAATAGTTGTCTGATACCAATTGTTGTAGTCACACAAACCGTGCGTTGCACACAATAGTTCCTCAGAACAACTTTTTACGCATAAATAGGAATCACAACTCAATGTTCTCAAATAGTGTAATTATGAGAGATATATCAATGTGCATAAATTAATTCTAAAAAAAATTGCAACATAAATTTTCAATAGGCGCATATCAATTGATGTGTAAATCCTCATGATAGAATAAACTTATAAGCGCTCAACAAGAAACATTTCATAACTCGATGTTTTCAAATAATTTGGAATAAAGCGCACATGAGTTAGAAGATAGCGGCATAAATAAAAAAATTAATTATGTCATACTTTGTCGTTACCAAGATACAAGCATAAATTCTCGAAAATTCAATCATATTGCAATAAAAAATTATCAAGCATTTTTCTATGAATAATTTCCAATAAACATTTATCTCCCCCTAAGGGATACCAATTAAGGCAACTATGCATATAAAGAATTAAAGTGCATCTTTTCATGAAATAAAATAATTTCAGCATTTATTTCCATAAGATCAAAAAGTCTCACAAATGATATCAATTGTTGATCATGTGGTTTCTCAATTCAAACATACATAACACAAATGCTACTTAACCAAAAAAAATTTATCGTGAATGATACAAATATTCGAACAATGACATTAATCATGTAGAATGCAATAAAACTAACTCATAGAGATTAACATGTTCATATCATCAAAATCAAAAAGTGAATGTTACAATATTAACATGTATCACATATAACTAATATATTAAAGTGTACTCAAATGACATTTTCGTTTCAGATTTATATTCAATAAAATCATGAATTTATCCAATCTTATTATTCATAAAAAATATATCAAGATGTAAATAAAAAATTATGAATATTTACCAACGAAAAATTTATCATCAAACTCAAGTGTAAGTTCATATAACATAAAATCATCAAGAATAATAAATATACAAATTTACATGTGAAATCAATCAACGCGCTCATGTGTTATAACAAATATTCTATGTATGGAATATGTCAATTATGAAATAAATCATTAATAAACATATGATAATAATTTCAAGAAAGGTGTTCCTTACCACCTTACCAATACCAAAGATATATACAAGCAACTTCTTCCGAGTGTGGCATTTCCAACATTAGGCAATGATAATTGAAGTTCGTAATATGACCAAATCGTATGCCTTGAAAATCCACATCCCTTCTCAAAATGCAACCTACACAACTTTGAAATTTTTTTTCTTTTGGTACCCAAAATGTGTGAGGTCCATAGGGGTCAGTATACATCTTGGTTCCTTTAGGAATCCATGCCAAATTTCTTTTTCTAAATTTATATGGACACAAATCTGAAAAATGTGTGTGTCTACCACAATAAGAACATAAATAATTAGGTAGATTAGATGAGGCATCAAATTTCAATAAATTGGAATAAGTCTTTTTCTCATTTCCTTCATCATATCCGATACCATTATTATTAAATCGAATCCTTTGTGTCTCAACAATTTTATGAAAGTATTCATTTCATTTTGTAAAATTATCTAATGGTTTCTTTAAATATTCAATCTCCCTTTTTAACTCAATATTTTCAATTTCAAGAGGAGAAGTGACAATAACAGATTTTTCCTTTTTCAAAGAATTAATTTCATTTTTCAAAGATTCATTTTCTAATTTCAACTTATCAAAATCATTTGACATATAATCATATTTAGTTGAAACTAATGAATGAGACTTCTTAAGTTTAATATATTTATTTTTAAGTTCTTCAAAACTTTCACATAATTCATCAAAAAACGTTTTGTAAAACTTCATAATCATCAACTTCATCATTATCACTATCACTAGAGTTAGGGTTAGAATGTACCCCATTTTCCATAGCCATGTAACATAGATGAGCAACTTCATTTTCATTTGAATCTTCATCGGAAGAGCTTGTGTCGGAGTCACTCCATGTTGTAGCTTTCAATGCCTTCTTCCCTTTCTTATATTTTGGACAATTAGGCTTAATGTGTCCAACTTCATCACAATGATAGCATCTTGGTTCAGATTTGGATTGATGATCATCATTGAATTCTTTTGAAAAAAGTTTCTTTTTCCTTTCCTTGGCTTTCTTTTTAGAATTGAGATATTTTTTGAAATTTTTAGCCAATAAGGAAATATTATCATCATCATCATCATCATCATCATCATCTTCACTTTCTATATTTTTGCTTGAAAATTTGAGAGCAATAATTCTGTTTGCTTTTGGTTTCTCATCTTTAAAAAATTCCTTAAGTTCCATTTCATGGGTGATTAAGGAACCCAATAGCTCATCAAGAGAGATAGGTCTTTCTCTAATTGCTTCCTTGATAGCTAACTTTTTGGTCATCCAATTCGCCGGTAATGACCTGAGAATCTTATTCACTAATTCAGAGTCAGTATAAGATTTGCCAAGAGATTTAAGACCATTAATAATATTAGTGAACCTAGTGAACATATCAGAAATAGACTCATCAGACATCATCTTAAATAACTCATAATTATGAACAAACATACTAATTTTATCTTCTTTAACTTGACTAGTTCCTTCATAAGTAACTTCTAGTCTATCCCAAATATCTTTAGCAGATTCACAACAACAAATTCTGTTATACTCATTTACATCAAGTGCACAATGCATAATATTCATAGCTTTAGCATTTATTTGAATTTTTCTAATATCAACATCATTCCATTCATTTTCTTCTTTAGGGACAGAAGCATTATTTTCCATTTTAATAGGAATATAGGGACCATTCATGACAACTTTCCAAACTTCATAATCATGTGACTGAATAAAGTATTTAATTCTATTTTTCCAATAACTATAATCTTTTCCAGAAAATAGAGGAGGTTTAAAAATAGATTGACCTTCACCAAGTGATGTAGTAACATATGCCATTGATCTTTAACTCTAAGATTGTTAAATCTAAAAATAAATAAGAAGAGCACCAGCTCTGATACCAATTGTTGCCCAGATTATACTCAAGAGGGAGGGTGAATTGAGTTTTTACAAACTTTAAAGTCAAATTAATATTTTAGAAAAATAGTAAATTTAAATCACTTAAACAAATTTCAGATTAATAAAACTATAAAGAATAAATTCAACAATATCAAATAAATGCAACTAACTAATTTAAACAACTAGAGATGCAGATTTTAACACTCTAGAAATATTAAATTAATTTTTGTATTTAATATAAAGTGATATTCTGAAATTAATTATTTAATTAAAAAAAAAAATTATTTTAATCTCAAAATTAATTTAGTCAAATTTCAGAATTAATTTATTTGCAAGATAGTGTGCTGAAAATATTAACTCAAGCAAGCATGTGCAAATAAATAAATAAAAGTGCGAAAAATAAATGACACCGAAATTTAACGTGGTTCGGCCAAATCCCGGCCTACGTCCACGCGCCTAGAGCCCCTGTCTCCTTTGCGCTTCACTAAACCTGATCCACTTGCGGGTAGGATCAAACCACCGCGTACAACTGTTTGCAAGCTAACTCCGAGCTTCAAACCCCGTGGCCCACTTGCGGGTAGGAACCAATTACCGGTACAAACCGAAGCTTCAACAAAGCTTCACAACAAATCTGAATTTTTGTAGTACAAGGTAAAATACTGAAACTCCTTAAAATACAATTTGCAATCTGAGTTTCTCCTTCTTGAATCAGACTTCAATAAATGATGTTGAAGTAAGCACAAGTCTTCTTCTTCAATGATTGAGCGATGATAAAATTTATTGCCCTCTTGAATGTGTAGCTGAGTAGTAAAATAAGTGCTCTCAATAATATTTCAAGTCTGTCTCATATTTTCGTTCTTGTTCTGCTGAATAAAAAAAATGCTCTCCAAGAAATCTGTGTAGTTCTTTCACATGAGCTGTGTCAATTTTCTCCTCTTCACAGCTTTAAATGAGTATGCAGATGACTAGCTGTTAGACACAACATATTGGGCATTAAATGCTCCTGATTTTCTGGGATGGTGTAGTCTGAAAATAATCTTTAAAACTGAAACGCAAATCTCCAGTTTGATAAAAAATATGCCCGGTTGGAAGATTGGGAATTTGGTCTGAGGCTGCATTAAATGCATCTGATTTTCTGAGATGAGAGAGGACAAAAAAATATCCAAGATTGAACTGCAAATCCTATATCTTTATTTTGCTTCTCAATAAAAATATGACTGTTGTAGCATAAGAATGGTATACTGAAAAATGTGTGACTGAAAGAAGTCATTTCAAATATCTAACGTAGCTCTGCAAGAAGTTGTTAGTACAAGAGAGATATAATATCCAACAGATATGAAAGAATTAATGGACATTAGTGATAACTTGTAAATAAATATTGTGGAGAAAATCTGGTAGCACAATCTGTACACATGGAGTGTAATTATGATTAAAAAGGACAATGCTGACAAAACAGACCATTTATATATATGTATATATATAAAAATATTTTCGAATATATATATATATATATATAAAGGAATTTTCTGACTTGATACGATATAAAAGATATTTTCGTAGAAATAAAAAAATTCGGATAAAAAAATTGATTCGGACCGAAAAATTAATTTGGACAGATATTTAAATTAGAAATTCGGTAAACCCAATGGCAGGTACAAGCAGATATGGTTTTTAAAAAATATCGTGGGCCAAAAGTTAAGAGAGGCACGCGCATTCAAAATGTCAAGTCGCCTTGGCAGTGGGCATTTGCAGTGAGCTAGACAAAGACTCCAATTAATTATCTCGGCCAGTGTTTACTTGTGGCAGTGGTAAAACTCACATACATACATGTAATATATAAATATATATGTATATGTATGTACGCGATATCATCTGTATATAAAAGAAAAGTATGGTGACGCACAGTTTGGTTCCCAAAACAAATTTTCGGTTTCTATATAATATATAAATATATAACAGTATATATATATATATATTTATAAAAAAAAACGTTAAAAAACCAATATAGACTTTTGCCCATAGTGTTGTCACAGATTGATGGACCAACATATCATACCAACTACTTCAGATATAAGCGTATATATAAATAAATGCAGAGACTTTGGAAACAAAAGATTAGCTGACAGGCTTTAAACGAGCAGGTATACGGTATGGCCAACTGGCAGTAATCCATTTGAGGAGTTATTGGCAGTCCATCCTTGGAAAAGAAACACCAGCCATAAGGCTGTCAACAAGCCAAGGAACCAATTAAGTGTTCTCAGGCCAACAGGAAGTCTAGAGACCTACTAAGTCAAATCTGCATAAGCTTTCAAAGACTTAAGTTAACATGTAGATATATTAATATTATATATAAAAACATATATATCTATATACACAATCGTACAAGACAAAGAAAATGGCCCAATAGCTTTAGGCATTTGCCAATAAATCCTGGAGTTGTTTTGACTTCCAACTCTTCATTTCTTTGCCTTATTTAAAAGAGTCTTTTGGATTCCAACTTTTCATTTCTTTGCATTATAAAAAAAAGTCGTGGGTAAGACTTTTAACATACTTTTGGCACAAATTTTGGCAGCAAATATATTTTATATTCCTCTTCTTTTTATATACACATTGACCCTTGAGATTTGTGAGTTCCAACCTTAGATTAGAGGTGTTCTTGGGGCTATTTTGTTGGAGGTTCTTGAAGGAGCTTCTGTAGATCTTTTGTGTTGATCTTGAGGATGTGATCGTTGGTTTCTAACCATGGTTTGAGGTATGGGGTTTTACACAATATGCTCCTTAAATCTCGCGAGTGTCATTCTCTTTGATTTCTTATTAATTGAACTCATATTTGAATTGTTAAATTCATTGAAATCTGGAAAATAATTGTTGAAATTATTTTGATTCATGTGGTATCATTATATTGTTGATGAGCACGTTGTCATGATATTTTAAGATGACACGGATGTTGGGCACCCGCCAAAATTCATGTTTCCCGGGCTATGGCTTGATAAATTATATACAGAATAATATATTATATACACAAAAGCATTCATGTAGAAAGTAACACAAAGCCACACAAAAAAAATAATTTCGAAAATACATTTCAGTAAAAAAAATTATTCCGAAAATTTTTTTTGAATAAGAAATTTATATTAAACAAAGTTACACCAATTTTTCAAAAAAAATTTCAGTAAAAATAATATAATTTTTCTTTTAGAAAAAGTTTAGGCTCATAATTAATTAGTCACACCATATAAATTTGTATCAAGATGTATGCATGTGTGTCTAATGTGTCAAGTGCAAAAGTGCAACATACGTGAATACCTTGACTCGAATATGTCGTTGTGTAAAGTCGAGGTATGTTCAGACGTGAATAAACAGGATAATACCATACAGAATAAATATATGTATATCATGGTATATAAAATAAATTTCTATAAAATAACCCAATAAAAATATGTTTGGAATCATCAAAATCAATATATTAAGTTAGACTAAAATGTACATTAATTAAACCAATTTAATTAATTAGGGATAAAATACATTTTCGTTAACATATATATATATATATATACACACTAGTCTACTTTATTTTATTCTTAAATCTTGTCCCACGCACATAAGATTTGGTTGAATGACTTTGAAATACTACGAGTTTGTTTAACAGGTCATAATATTATATTGTTATATATATAAAGAAAGAAGTTGGTGTATGCATCCCATAACATTTTTTAATATACCTATTATACATACATGCCATGCTTTGGATATATATATATATATATATATATATATATATATATATTATTCTATTGTGTTCGGCCAATTATTCATATGTTTAGCAACAAAGATTTTATTCTTTTGCCCATACAAACTCTCATAATTTTTTATAGCCGATATATATTTATATTAGTAGTCATATCTTGGGCCCCGTGCTGGTACTACATATAAATTTGACAACCCAATCAATTGATATATTCACAGTGACTGTCCAAGTCAGACATATAATTTTTTGAACAGAAGTTTTATACATATTTAATTATAAATCATCAGAGAAAAAAGGTCAAATTCATTTGTACTCGTTAATAATACTTCTCTTGCTCTTGTGCTTATAAGTGTTACCTTTTGAAGAGTTAAAAATCTTTCCATATCTTTAATTTTGTTCAAAATAATTTTACAAAGTGGATCAAAGCTTAGTTTTCATCCGTCACTTATTTCTTGGAGTGCAGTGTGTAACAACCCGTCCTTTTGGGGACAATTAAATTCCATAATTGGGTGTAAATTGGAATTTTGGAGAATTTTCCCGTAATAGTAATTTTTGGGATTTTCAAGGATTTGATGATTTTCGCTGGATGATATATTTTCTTTCGGTGTTAAGTAAATATGTCAAAGTATTTTAATTATATGTCGTTGTTGAGCAAAGCGACAGAAGGTAAGATTTTTAGTAGAAATCCCGCATTAAGTTATATGGGTTAGAATAGTGATTTGTGATCAAGTACCTCAGATAGAAATTTTGATTGCGCCGTGAGTCTCAGAATGGCCGAGATAGTCGAAAAAGAGTGTCTGATTGTCGAAATTGAGTTTCGGGTAATTTGGAGTTAAAAGGGCTCGTAATTGAGTAAACGAGTCGTTTTTGGATTTTAAGGGGTTAAACCCTTTTTCTTTCTATATAAAGATGGAGAGAGGGATAAAATAGAAAGAAAGAAAGAAAAGAGAGAGAAGAGAGAGAGGAGGAGAAAAAAAAAGGAGAAAAGGGGAGGTTTCGACCAAACTCCGCGGGATTCGGCTCAAGGTCATCGAATTTTATCCACAAGGCAAGTGTTTACTTGCTTTATTTACTTTTAAGCATAAATCTCATAACGTAGTTTGGTATTAACAAACCCTAAAGGTTTGGGGTGGGGTTTTCGTGGATAAAACGGGTTTTCGGGTGTTAAAACGATTAAACCCATAAAATTTCATAATCGGAGAAACTTAGGTATTAACCTAAAGTAATTGGTGATTTTGGGTTCTAGGACGTTTAGAACCCGTATTATATGTGTAGTTATTGTTGGTTGATGTTGTGGGCCATTAGGTGAGGAGATGAAAGCTTGGGAGAAGCTTTCATGGCCGAAACAGCTTCTCAGAGAAGAAGCTGCCCGCCTTGATTGATCGATCGATCATGGGGGATCGATCGATCGAAGCCATCGATCGATCGACGGCCATGGGTCGATCGATCGACCCCAGCTGAAAGTAGGCAATTTTCTTAGGGTGAATTGGATGGGATGAATTCCAATTGTAATTGATTTGAAATTAATTATGGGATAACATAAGAGACCTTTTAGGAGTATAGAGTCCTCCAATTGAGGGAATCTAGGAGGGCAAGGTGAGGGTTTTTAATGTATAACCCCTAAACTATATTTTCGAGGAAAAATAGAATAATTATAGAATTTTATGGTTTAGGGTTCCTAAATTATGGTGGTACCTTTAAGTGATTATATGGACAAGATGTAGTCCTTGGGTTCATGGAAATGAAATAAATATCCCACTAAGTTTAAGGTTGTTCGGGAAAGATAAATCCCGAGGATATTTTTAGTAGGCATTTAGGCCTATATAATTATGCGTATAGAAAGCATAATTATATCGATTACTGTTGAGTGTATCCCATGAGATAATTAGGATAAAGTGGGAATATAGGTATATATTCGCTTAGTGAGAAATGGTATAATTGGAGATATCCAATAAATCCTTAGAAGGGATTAAGGTACGTATTACTTATCAAAGTAAGGAAATACTTTGGGTTTAGTATCATGCGTATATGAATGCATGATTATGATTCTTTGAGAGAATCTTTGGGATTATTGGTCATCGTTAGATGGTTTGGCAAATATGGCCATTTATATATATTCGAGGAGGAATATATGGTATATATATACTATATGATTAAAGTATATATGATATGATGTAAATGACTTTTGAAAATGTAAAAATGAATGTTTTCAAAATGGAAAAAGAAATGATTTTTATAAATAATAAATATGGATACACACCTCTCTAAATCGCTATAATAAGGGAAGTTGCGTACGTATGGTGAAGCCCCCTGGCTAATGAATGCATGGCGGATATATTCCTATAGGCCATATGAGCGATTATTGTATGTTTCTGCGCTGGTTAGGTGATTCTGGGTGTGGTCATGACTATCCCGCATGCATATGACCGCTTCCCGATGACTTGCGTTGTACGAACCCAGGTTGTCTTGATGATAGGCCCTGGAAGATGATAGCCATTTAGGGGCGCGCACAGTGGTGAAACCCGGACGGGCGATCTTAGAATGTGTCATATGATTTGTTAAAGCAATTTATGATAATAAATTGGCTTTAAATACATTTCCTGGATGGAAGAAGGGAAATGGGATAAATGAATTGGCTTCGGACACGTTTCCCGGATGAAAGAAGGGAAATGGAAGCATATGATATGAAAAGCATTTTTATGATAATAAAACTGGCTTTTAAAAAGTTATATGATATGTTGAAGCAATTAATGATAATGAATTGGCTTTTATATACATTTTCAAGATATAAAAAGGGAAATGGAAAGTTTTGAGAGAAAAATGAAAATGAATTCTCATTTCGGGAGATAGATCCAGATGTATATTGTATATATATATATATTATGTACTGAGGGTCTAATGTATCTCGACGATCTACCTTGCCGCGTAGTAGTGTATCGGGGGGGGGGGGGGGGGGTTTCTTATTTGGATTTCTCTTTGCGAGACACCCCACGCACGAACATGGCTTAGTGTTGAGACTGGGGAGAAGTTTAGCCTTTAGTACATTACTTGGACTATCTAGGGTTGATAGTAGTTGGGTGATAGACTAGTTTAGCATGGTACCTTGACTAGGATGTTTAGAGAGATGCGCTAGGAGTGAAGTATTAGAAGAGAGGTGAGGGGTATCTCATGGGAGTGCAATAGCAAATTTAAATATGAGATAAAATCTATTTTTCTAAAAATAAAGCATTTATGCACTTGCAAAATATTTTCAAACTCGGGATCTGACCCCTTTATCTACTTTTCCTCCCTTGTTATATATATATATATATAGGTGTCCAGACACAGAGACGCCTGGATGATACTTCTTCCGAGTCAGACGTCAGCTGCAGCAGCTATGGATGCGTGCAGAATTCTCGATAGATGCTTCCATTCTTGTAATCTATATAGGAGGTACTGTATAAGTATTCGGGCCAATGGTCCAATTGCATTTATTTATTATTTTAGTAGCGACATTCGATATGGTTGTATATTTTGACCGAGTGTTCGGTTATTTTATTTCATTTTAGTTCATTTACACAAAACTATGTGGTTGTTTTAATTGTAGTTGTTTAAAAAGAGTAGTTAAGTAAAATTTTGACACCGGCCTAATAGGTTATTAGTAATTAAATGGATTTTCGACAGTGATGCTAAGAATGATCCATATGAGACTCCTGTTTTAATTTGATATAAGAGTGATCGCCTAGTATTTTATTAGGCGGGGTGTCACAGATGGTATCAGAGCATCAGATTCTAGTGTTCTTAGGAATCTGTGCGGACGTACTACTGTTTCAGCGTTGCTCTCGATTTGTTATTGAGCCTCCGGATTAGGATTGTTGATTTATCTTGTGAGATTTCGTTCTCCTGCCATACTATAAGATTATAGTGATCTTTTGCACGCTCATTTGAAAATCGTGTGCGAGGCTTGGATGGCAGCAGGAGGTGGGGCTTAGCTGGTAGAAGTTGGGGACGAAGACCTTAGTAGAGGTCACTCTCCTTATGACAATTGCTAAGGATTTTGGTGGCGACTACTCAAGTATAGTAGTTATGAGTACCGTAGTACCGCTGTAGTAGAAAGTGGTACTAAATTTGAATTACCCATTGAAGTTAAAGGTTCGAAAGGGATCTTACAGACAGTTCTAACCTTGAGTCCCCATGATTCATCAGGAATGAGAAGAATGCTGTTTTTAATTATTCACATAAGGTTCGGCCAGAGGCTGACAGTGAATAAAGATTAAGACGGAGAAGTGAACCTTGTACCTATGTGAGGTAGGTAGAATGAATAATGAGTCCTTTCCAGGAAGGATAGGCTCACTATAGAAGTGTTACTAGCCCTTATTGAGAATATGTATGCTTGAGGACCCATTGGTGTACATCCACCAGGGGAATTTATTGAAATAGGGTTGAAGCTTGTAGTGGAGTTTACTTTTAACGAAGAAGTTTAAGACGACTAGTAAGATGATTGTAAGGAGCAGGGCAAGGATGTTGTTATGAGTTTCACCTTAGAAGGAAGAGGTGTAATTGGCGTGGCTAAGTAAAGTCACGGTGTTCATTAGCCCTAGACTCGTGTGTGTAATTTGAGTTTTGGGGCGATCTCGATAACATTATATAATGTAGGCTTTTATGTTTTTCTCACTAGCGGAGTTTTAATTTCCTTCATTCGCAATATAGGCGGGTGTTGATATTTTAAATACATATATATATTTGGCTTGTAATACTCGTTTATTATGTATTATACGAGTATGGTAATATTATGAGTATATAATGTTATGGTTGTTCAGAGCGATAGCAGGCTAATGATGGTAAGACTATCGTGTCCATAGTTCCAGGGTGGAATGGATTGTTGTTGTGATCCCTCACCTGGATACAGGTTGAGATCGCTTTATTTATTATGGGTAAATGCAACTTCGATGAGCAGAGGTTTGATTATCGTGATTTGAGTATGTGGTGACCTTATAGATATGATTTAAGGTATGCAAGGATTATTGTTGAGCTGTGAGTTTAAGCTCATTATTGATTGCGCAGAGACTGAGTGTAGTGTGAGCGCTTGGTGGTGTGGCTCCTAGATAGAGTTGGGAGTTCAGATCACACTTGGTTAGAAGAGGGGATAGGGTTATCCCAGTTGCATGTTTGAAATAACGGACCTCCATGACCGACGAAGTTAAGTGGTAGTGTGTGGAGGGGTTCCTTGTGTGGATTTCTCTTTGCGAGACGGTCCACGCATGAACCTTAACGTCGTCGGGAGTGGAGAGATGTTATAGGATGCAAGGATGTTGGTTTTGTGGAAAATTCATATAGTGTGGATGAAACACTATAGACTATGATCCACGTGATGATGGTATGCTTATGGAAATTTTGTGCTATGGAAAAGTACTAAAGTGGTCCTCTCACCACAAGTGGGTGGGTGAAGTAGGACTTAGAGAAATTGATTTGAGGATTATGGCTAAGCCTTAATGAAAAGGAAAATTTTGAGGAAGTATGTGTTGTGTATGATGTATGTAGTGCACTTACAGAGAGTGGGAACTTTGATTAGTTAGATTTTCCTTTTCGTATAGGTGGAGAGTTAGAATGGTAGAAATGCGTTTGTAGGTTAGCATGGTAGGATTTAGGACGTCCTCTTGGTGTGCCTTAGGTCGCTATATCTCGATGACCGACAACGCGAGGGAGTAATGTAACGAGAGGGTTCCTTATTTGGATTTCTCTTTTGCGAGACGTCCCACGCATGAAACCAAACAAATGTCAGAATTTGAGATAGGCCTTGGGCACTAGGGATTTACTCGGGATTATACTCGTTTCGAGTAGGTAGGGTAATGCTTAGATCGTAGTATTTTTAGGATGTAAGTTCAGTAGAGTTAATGGCACTGAGGTTAGGAGAATGAATTTCGTGGGTTGGAAGGACCCATGTGTGAGTATTACACCGAGGAAAGGAGACCCTTATTTAGAGAGAGTGTTACGTGTCAGGCGTTCACAATGGATGTGTAGATGTGCACGGGTTAGAAAGGTGTATGGAAAACTTAGTAAGTTGGTTTATATACCGCCTGAAATAGAAGGGCGTAGTACATAAAGTTGAAGCTTTGCGAGATGTAAAGCGGTAGTTATAGACTCGTTTCTCTTATTGGCAGCAGGTGAAGCCATATGAGTAATGCATAGATGTTGTGCATTAGTAGGTAGAACTTAGATGAGCTTATAGTGAAGCTAGTACTTTAGAGTACACCTTGAGGTAGGTGGAATATGGTAAAGGACTACCGTGTTAACACCTTTTGATTTTGGGGGTATTAAGACATAGTGGGGTTTGTGATCCTAGTTTGGTGATGTAGGTTGTATCCGAATTTCAAGGACAAAATTCCGTTGTAGGGGGGGGGGGAGAGTATGTAACAACCCGTCCTTTTGGGGACAATTAAATTCCATAATTGGGTGTAAATTGGAATTTTGGGGAATTTTCCCAGAATAGTAATTTTTGGGATTTTCAAGGATTTGATGATTTTCGTTGGCTGGTATATTTACTTTCGGTGTTAAGTAAATATGTCGAAGTATTTTAATTATATGTCGTTGTTGAGCAAAGCGACATAAGGTAAGATTTTTAGTAGAAAACCCGCATTAAGTTATATGGGTTAGAATAGTGATTTGAGATCAAGTAGCTCGGATAGAAATTTTGACAGCGCCGTGAGTCTCGAAATGGCCGAGATAGTCGAAAAAGAGTGTCCGATTGTCGAAATTGAGTTTCGGGTAATTTTGGAGTTAAAAGGGCTCGTAATTGAGTAAAGGGTTTTTGGGATTCAAGGGGTTAAACCCTTTTTCTTTCTATATAAAGAGGGAGAGAGGGAGAAAAGAGAAAGAAAGAAAGAAAAGAGAGAGAAGAGAGAGAGGAGGAGAAAAAAAACGAGAAAAGGGGAGGTTCCGGCCAAACTCCGTGGGATTCGGCTCGAGGACGTCGAATTTTATCCACAAGGCGAGTGTTTACTTGCTTTATTTACTTTTAAGCATAAATCTCATATCGTAGTTTGGTATTAACAAAGCCTAAAGATTTTGGGTGGGTTTTTCGTGGATAAAACGGGTTTTCGGGAGTTAAAACGAATAAACCCCTAAAATTTCATAATCGGAGAAACTTAGGTATTAACCTAAATTAATTGGTGATTTCGGGTTCTAGGACGTTTAGAACCAATATTATATGTCTAGTTATTTTTGGTTGAAGTTGTGGGCCGTTGGGTGAGGAGATGAAAGCTTGGGAGAAGCATTCATGGCCGAAACAGCTTATCGGAGAAGAAGCTGCCCGCCTTGATTGATCGATCGATCATGGGGGATCGATCGATCGAAGCCATCAATCGATCGACAGCCATGGGTCGATCGATCGACCCCTGCTGAAAGTAGGCTATTTTCTTAGGGTGAATTGGATATGATGAATTCCAATTCTAATTGATTTGAGGTTAATTATGTGATAACATAAGAGACCTTTTAGGACTATGGAGTCCTCCAATTGAGGGAATCTAGGAGGGCAAGGTAAGGGTTTTAAATGTATAACCCTTAAACTATATTTTCGAGGAAAAATAGAATAATTGTAGAATTTGATGGTTTAGGGTTCCTAAATTATGGTGGGACCTTTAAGTGATTAATTGGAAAATATGTAGTCCATGGGTTCATGGAAATGCAATCCATATCCCACTAAGTTTAAGGTTGTTCGGGAAAGATAAACCCCGAGGATATTTTTAGTAGGCATTTAGGCCTATATAATTATGCGCATAGAAAGCATAATTATATCGATTAATGTTGAGTGTGTCCCATGAGATAATTTGGATAAATTGGGAATATAGGTATATATTCGCTTAGTGAGAAATGGTATAATTGGAAATATCCAATAAATCCTTAGAGGGGATTAAGGTACGTATTACTTATCAAAGTAAGGAAATACTTTGGGTTTAGTATCATGCTTATATGGATGCATGATTATGATTCTTTGAGAGAATCTTTGGGATTATTGGTCATCGTTAGATGGTTTGGCAAATATGGCCATTTATATATATTCGAGGAGGAATATATGGTATATATATGCTATATGATTAAAGTATATATGATACAATGTCAATGACTTTTGAAAATGTAAAAATGAATGTTTTCAAGATGGAAAGAGAAATGATTTTTAAAAATAATAAATATGGATACACACCTCTCTAAATCGCTATAATAAGGGAAGTTGCGTACGTATGGTGAAGCCCCCTGGCTAATGAATGCAGGGTGGATATAGTCCTATAGGCCATATGAGCGATTATTGTATGTTTCTGCGCTGGTTAGGTGATTCTGGGTGTGGTCATGACTATCCCGCAGTTATATGGCCGCTTCCCGAAGTCTTGCGCTGTAGGATGCCAGGTTGTCTTGATGATATGCCCTGGAAGATGATAGCCATTTAGGGGCACGCATAGTGGGGAAACCCGGACGGGCGATCTTATAACGCGTTATATGATTTGTTAAAGCAATTTATGATAATAAATTAGCTTTAAATACATTTCCTGGATGGAAGAAGGGAAATGGGATAAATGAATTGGCTTCGGATACGTTTCCCGGATGGAAGAAGGAAAATGGAAGAATATGATATGAAATGCATTTTTATGGTAATAAAACTGGCTTTAAAAAGTTATATGATATGTTGAAGCAATTCATGATAATGAATTGGCTTTTATATACATTTTCGGGATATAAAAAAGGGAATTGGAAATTTTTGAGATAAAAATGAAAATGAATTCTCATTCCGGGAGATAGATCCGGATGTAAATTGTAATATCAAATATATATGGATAAATTGAGATTTATTATATGATGTGTAAATTAGCTTTAAATACATTTCCTGGATGGAAGAAGGGAAATGGGATAAATGAATTGGCTTCGGATACGTTTCCCGGATGGAAGAAGGAAAATGGAAGAATATGATATGAAATGCATTTTTATGGTAATAAAACTGGCTTTTAAAAAGTTATATGATATGTTGAAGCAATTCATGATAATGAATTGGCTTTTATATACATTTTCGGGATATAAAAAAGGGAATTGGAAATTTTTGAGATAAAAATGAAAATGAATTCTCATTCCGGGAGATAGATCCGGATGTATATTGTAATATGAAATATATATGGATAAATTGAGATTTATTATATGATGTGTGTATATATATAGCTTTTCGAGACACCCCACGCACGAACATGGCTTAGTGTTGAGACTTGGGAGAAGTTTAGCCCTTAGTACATTACTTGGACTATCTAGGGTTGATAGTAGTTGGGTGATAGACTAGTTTAGCATGGTAGCTTGACTAGGATGTTTAGAGGGATGCGCTAGGAGTGCACTATTAGAAAAGAGGTGAGGGGTATCTCATGGGAGTGCGATACCAAATTTTAATATGAGATAAAATCTATTTTTCTAAAAATAAAGCATTTATGCACTTGCAAAATATTTTCAAACTCGGGCTCTGACCCGTTTATCTACTTTTCCTCTCTTGTTATATATATATATATATATATATTACATAGGTGTCCAGACACAGGGACGTCTGAATGATACTTCTTCCGAGTCAGACGTCAGCTGCAGCAGCTGTGGATGCGTGCAGGATTCTCGGTAGACGCTTCCATTCTTGTAATCTAGATAAGAGGTACTGTATAAGTATTCGGGGCAATGGTCCAATTGAATTTATTTATTCTTTTAGTAGCGGCATTCGATATGGTTGTGTATTTTTACCGAGTGTTCGGTTATTTTATTTTATTTCAGTTCATTTACGCAAAACTATGTGGATGTTTTAATTGTAGTTGTTTAAAAAGGGTAGTTAAGTAAAATTTTGACACCGGCCTAATAGGTTATTAGTAATTAAATGGATTTTTGACAGTGATGCTAAGAATGATCCATATGAGACTCCTATTTTAATTTTATATAGGAGTGATCGCTGGGTATTTTATTAGGCGGGGTGTCATAGAGTGCTATGTCCGTTTTTTTTCTTCGTCTGATTTTTTTTAATAGTCAAATCTTTGTACAATTTGATATTTATTATCTAGGTCCATGCGTACCTTCTATACCATACTTACTAACCACGGGCAATGTAGTATACCTCGGGCCCGTGCCTTTACTATCTCGGACAATAGTTTTCATTTGATGTCATTTATTTTTGTCCATCAATTGTTAATGCCTCATATTATATATTACATTATATATTTCTTTGTTCGTATAAGCCTTTGTCCCATCATCTTTTAAAAAGAAACATGATTTTGCTATAGCTGCTGTCCAACACCTTGAACAATTTTATTAATATTAATATGTTGTTTTAAACGGACTTCTACCGTCAACAATTCTTTTGTTTGAGAGAAATTCATTTGTCAGCTTCTCTATCAAGGATGTGGCGTAAGAGCTCTTTGCAGACTTTATTAAAGATTTTTTTTGTGTCTCGTCCCATCTCTCCTTTTTTAAATAGGTATCTTGGACAATGTTACTTTTAATTTGTTATTTGTTAAAGATATAAATTGTTGGGTCGCACACTGTTTATTTAAAATGTAAAATTTTATGCGTTTTATTCATGTCCATTTTAAGTGATATCTATCTAATATTTTATTTCTTTTTACCACTGTCTTGAGGAGTTGATATATGTCACTAAGATTCTCATTTTAACAACTTTATATATAAGATTGTTTTGGTATTTCTCTCTCCGTTGGAATAATATTTTTGAAGAACCTATATGAGGTTAGCTACTAAAGCCACTTTCAATCACACATTATCAGATGACCATTCTCATATCTCAACAGCTATATTTTTCCTGAGAAGAAAAAATGAAGATTTGCAAGATCATTTTGAAGCTACTTCATCTCAGAAAATTAGAGCATTTAATGCACATAAGCATGTATCAAAGAGTTAGTTTTTGAAGACCTTTTAAATACTTAAGAGTTGAATTGAAGACACAAGAATGAGACTATGAGCAAGAACTAGAGATTTATTGAGAGCATTTGAATTTACTACTCAACTACTACATAATTCAAGAGAGGAATTAATTTTACATTCTGGTCAATCATTGAAGAAGAAGACTTCTGCCTACACTAACCTCATTTATTGAGGTCTAATTAAAGTAGAAGAAACTCAGTTTACAAATTGTATTTGTAAGGAGTTTCATTATTCAACCATGTATTAAAAAAATCAGATTTGTTTGAAGCTTTTTTAGAAGCTTGGATTGTATTGAGTAGCTCGATTTTAGCTACGGTGGTTGTTGTACCGGTGGTTGGTTCCTACCCACAAATTGAACTACGGAGTTTGAAGCTCAGAGTTAGCCTGCAAATGATTGTACACGGTGGTTTGATCCTACCCTTCAAGTGGATCACGGTAGTGAAGCAATAGGAGTCGGAAGCTCTAGGCACGTGGACGTAGGCCGAAATTTAGCCGAACCACGTTGTTGATACCAAATTTAGTCTGCTGACATGGCTCAATTGGGTGAAGACACGTGGCAATCTACATGGCAACAATAAACACTTACGAACAACACCTCGACTCCGAGGAACCATACTGCAACGAGGAACTCTACTTCCCCAATCAACTCAGATGCTCCAACCTACAAGAACTCTCCGAGGAACTTTTGAGTATCGAGGAACTTAGGCGGTCCGAGCAGCTCAGGAGGTCCGAGTTGCACCTCGAACAAAGAATTAATAGTAGGATAACCCAACAGTTTGATTGCGCATTAAATGCTTATTATCATACATATGTATACGCTTAAGGGGCATTTAATATATTACCCTTTCACATTACAGCCTTAGGGCTATAAATACATTGTATTATCCTCATTGTAAGGGAACGGGAATTTCTTGAGAAAACTTGTAATCGAGAATTCCTAAACAGTCAGCAATAACAGAAACAGTGGACGTAGACCATTCTTATAATGCTGAACCACTTTAAAAGTTCTTTGTCTCATTTTATTTATCTGTGATTAAATAATTAGATATAATCTATTTTTTTACATCAACACACGTTAAATTTCGGTGTCTATATTTTCCGCACTTTATTTTCTTATTTATTTGTGCTTGATTTAATTTATATTTTTCAGCACTTTATTTTCTTATTTAAATTTGTTAATATATTAATTCAAAAAATTGGTAAATTTGTTTTTAAGGTTAAAATAATTATTTTTGAATTAATTAATTTATTTAAGAATATTTTTTTATTAAATACGAAAATTAATTTAAATATTGGCTGAGAGTTAAAATATGCATTTTAACTTGTTTAAATTTATTTGGTTGCATTTATTTGATATTCTTATTATGTAACATTATACATTTATTAATCTGAAATTTGATTAAGTGATTTAAATTCAATATTTTCTTGAAATATAAATTTGATCCAGAAAGTTTGCAAATATTGAACTCAACCCCCCTCTTGAGTATAATCTGGGCAACAATTACAACTTATGCCGGGAATGTAAAAAAAATATTAGGGCAGGGTATTAAAAAAAATGTACCCTAAAATTCCCAATAACAATTGTAGTTTTTCTAGGCAATTGTAGGGCTTTTTCAACACAAATTTAAAAGCAATTATTCATAAAGTTATTTTACCATTGTCTTATATTTATTTTGTGGATTATCTTCATAGGGAAAGTTAACATTCCACTCCTCACCTTTTATGCTTCTAAATACTAATTTCTACCTCAATTAAAATTTAAAATAAATTAGAGATAACTAAGGTTATAATTTCCTCTACAAAATCTCATAATTTTAATAATATGATAATTTTATTTTTTAAATAATTAAAATTAATAAATTATAATTAGGGATTAATAATTGGTGATAAATGAGAATTTGATAATTTTCTATGTAAAAATCAAAATTATATAATTCACATGTCAATTTCAATTATGTGAACCTTTAAATAAAATAACTAGTTGGAATTATAAAACTTGATAAATTTTGTGTCATTCATATAACCTTTGAATTTAAATTCACATGCTTAAGAAGAATTAGTGAATTCATATATAATGGCCATTGGTGTATATTAAAAATTTGATTTCCCCATGCCATAGTTTGTTTAAGGACAACTCTTGGAATAAAAGACTAAAATAAAGATGCAAGTCCTACCTCCATTTAGTTTACACTTATATTTTTTACATAATCGATGCCCAACCAAACTTCCTTAAGATTTGGTGAATGTATAAAGAAATAGAAAAGTCAAAGGAACATAAATATAAAAGATGTTGAAATTTTTATTGACGTAAAGGGATAATTTAGTGGATTGTATCGAAGTGGAGATATATTCTTCTTCTTTGTATGACCCTACGCATGGAGCCATGGTTGTTTATATATTATTTGTTATGGAGATGATTGGGGTGTCTTTGGTGGAGGTGAAATTCCATATTCTTAGTGCACCAAATGGGGACTAGCGGCCAGACACGATTATGATGATATTATTGGCGATGTTTTGGGGTGTCTACGGTGGAGGTTGGACTTTGTTTATAATGGAAATTTATAAATGTTTTTATTTATTTTATGCCTGGTGGGACTCTAGTTACCTCCAGGGGGTATGGGATGCTAGGTATGTGCACAGTCTTAAATAATACTTTTGTAACACCCCGACCCGAATTTATGGATTACCCGTGATTAACTCGGTCTGACCCAAGAATTAGGTGTGAAGTGCAATGAAACAACCGACATAATGTTGTTAATTCAGTTTTATTTAACATTTTACTTTTTTAGCATGTGATTTTCATTTCCAATCAAGCTACGTAAGGGACTGTGGGAAGCGTCTCCGAAATCCAAGCATATAAAGCTACTAATGTAAAATAAAAGAATACTTACCTGTATAACTCCATCAAAATATGGAATCGGACCCAACCTGGTGTAACAAAGACGAGGGAATGAGCCAAATGCCCAGTGGAAAATTACAACAATGCAATATAGAATCGAACGATAGAAAGGAGACTCTAGCACGTTATATCTATGTATGCATGCAACTACCATATATATACTACACACACACATATACATATGTGCATGAAGTCGTTTTTATTCCAAAAATGTTGTTTACCCCTATTAATTTACCTTACCCTTATAAAGAATTCTATTCTTCTAAACTTGACAGTTATTTCATGATTTAACACACCCAGTTAAATAGTTTAAACAAATACACTTTGTTAAAAAAATTATTTTTTTCACCCAAATTACCCACTTTATTTACACCAATCCACGTTAGAATTTCCATTGGAAACCACTATTTTAACACACGCAAACTCATGCTAGAAAATACTTATTTTTCCTTTGAAAACCTTTCATAAATACACACTCGTGTTAATTACGGGCTAAACCTCCATAGGTTACTTAACTACCCATTTAGACACTTCACAATACCATTCCTTTACTTTATGGACATTAATCAATATTTCGCACTTACTTTTCCACTTTATCCTTTACCAGAAGATTTATTAGCTCATTCAAGTTAGTTTGTCTTTTAACATATTCAACACACAAGCCATTTCTTGAACTATTCTATTTTCATTATCTTTTCTTAGAATCTTTCAATATTTGTATACTTTAATGGGCTCCACACCGTCGACTATGCTACCATATGCTTTGGCCAGTGGTTTTGAATCTTTCACCCTAGGGATCTAGCTCCTCCTTAATCATCCTGATGTCATCTGACTTCTTATTAATATATTTTAACATTTTACAAATATCCAAATTGTTCCCCTTTTTCCTTTTTTCTGGTCGAAGCCAAAACCTAGAGTTCCACCCAAATTCGTGTTACACTTTAAAAATCATCATTTCATGTCCCTTTTACTCGAATATTGATTTTATCCCAAAATTATATTCATTTAGGACCATTTTGTGTAACACACTTTCCAACATTTTTGTTTCATAAAAATGTTCCACTTTACATAAAATTACCATTACCCATTTGTTTCCAAACTTGTCATTTTCTCCATTTTCACAAGTGTTATTTCACAAACGCCCCTAAGTTACTCACACTAACTTAAGTGTTTTTAACTCATTAGCACTTCTTTAATATTTTGGAATAACATTCCTTTCAAGTTGGAAACATCTTTATTTCATTACTTTTGTTTCCAAGAAATTATTGAACATATAAGACTACTTTAAGAATACTACCATTTTCTTTATTAATTCATGGAGTCTTAAAACCACACACTTATCACCTTTTCAACATTTTTTTCACACACCTTAAGGGTTGAAGTTTCTAATTTCTTTATTTCATGTTTAAACCCAATAAAAACCTTATTAAACTTGTTTATATGTTCGACTTCAAAATACTACAAGTTTATATGCATGAGAAATGGATTTTAAATCCAAAAATCCTATCAAATAGGTCTAGCATGTGATTTACTCTAGAAATTTCATAATATTGGCATAAACATGCTTCTTCAGCTAAAGACATTTTTATTTTCCAAAAATTTGAGTAAATGTCTATTTATACAAAAATCCCAATTTCTATATGAAACTTCAAAATATTTGCTCATAAAACATTCCAAACATTTTTATTTAGACATCAAGTTTTCTTGAAATATGCCATTTCTCTCAAAACCAACGAAACCCTTTGCAAACCCATTTTTACAAATCATAAGGAATGTCATTCTAAACTCATGAATGCATCCTACTCTTATAAACTCTAACCACATGACTAACACTATGTAAAAATAGAGTTTTTCTACTAAAGAGCATAGTTTTTCCACCTCAAATGTAGCTCCAAAATGGTGGATGAGGAAGAAGATGATGGAAATCCCCTCACTTATTAAGGTGGCCTCAAGGAGGTTTCCTAGATCCACAAAGCTTGCCTCCCTGAAAGATCCAAGAAAACCCACTTTCAAACTCCATTAATCTTCCATCTTCATCCGCTAGAACCCCCAACAAAACCTCCAAAATTCATAGCTCTACCCAACAATGGTGGAAATGAGTGTATAAGGTTCAAGTATGGCGGTGGCATGGTGAGAGAGAAGAAATATGATAATGGTAGGAGACCTACACATCCCCACTCTTTCTGTTCTCTACACTTGATTCGACCCACAATAACCCTAAACAAACCCTTATAAAACTCCCCCAAACCTCAAAATTCCATTTTTATCCAATCTGGGTTCACCTAAACTAGACACATCATCGAACCAATGACCCAAAACATGATAGCATACAAGTAGAACCCGATTTAAAATTCTTGGGCAACCTCATTCGAACGAAAATGAGACCTCGTTCAAATGAGAAAGGGGCCTTGTTTGAACGACCATCGAATGACCTTATAACGAATTCAGACAATGGCACCACGTTTGATCCTAGTTTGATCTATACTTTGAATGACCTTTGAACGACCTGGAACTCATTCGAACTACCCAACTTCGTTCGAACGAAACAATAATTTTGTTCAAAGGACCCTTAACTCGTTCTAACCACAATTTCCAATATCTCAAATTTTAACCCAAAAACTTCCAACAATATCATCAAGACTCTAAAACAGTCACATACAGATAAAAATCCAATTATAATGATCCAAATCCCGAGGTTTTCATATTACTATGACTTACGTGAGAAAATTTATAAATTATTAGGCACAGGTATTACATTCTTCCAACCTTAGGAAATTTTGCCCCCGAAATTATTGTTCTGCTAATTCCTCAAGTTCTTGGTATTTTCCAAATATTATTCTTAAATAAGAGGAATCCTCCAAGACAAAATCATCAAAGTCCTCAATGTCTAAAATCACATCACATGCTCTTACACAGGGTTGTCACCAAAAATTCGATATGCGACATGCTCTAATGCTCACCATCACGCCAACCATCAACGTCACACAACCATCTGACGTCTCTACTCACTTGATGATCACACGCAAAAAAGTTCTAGGACTACCATTTTTAATATCAAAAGCATACTAGCACCTATACCGGGCAACCATCTTTAGTGATTAACACTCACCCAAGTATTAATCATAATAAAAACCAATAATCGAATTCATCACCAAGAACTATTTCCACTATTAGGACTACATATTTTACATCCCCACAAGTTTTGGGTCATCCTGAATACAAAATTTCTCCAGACCTCGATACTAAACTTATATCATTTATTACTTACTCCGAAGAGTAATACACCAACAAAATCATCATCACACATTTAGCTGACACCTTTCGCTGAGTCACTCTGATGACCCTAGTATTACTCTAGGCATCTAACTTTGGATCACTCACTTGAGTATCGTATTAATCCATTCATTGTGGTAAAATAACACTGTGTGTTAATTTTTCTCGGGCTTTAACATTATAAAATGTCCTCAAGTCATCATTTCTCTCTTATCACTAGAGCCACTGA
The DNA here is from genome assembly GCA_949130495.1 of Sambucus nigra. NCBI lineage: Eukaryota > Viridiplantae > Streptophyta > Magnoliopsida > Dipsacales > Adoxaceae > Sambucus > Sambucus nigra. The sequence goes on along the minus strand of OX422218.1, from coordinate 444,272,630 downwards.
CTTCCATGTCTTCCAGTTATAAGGTCGATAATCCTATGGAAATAAATTACTGCGAGCAAACTGTGCAATCTAAAGCGCAGCCACCCGTACACTGAACTTTGTTTAATAGCAAGGACACCAGATAAGGGTGCACCCAATTTTTGAGTTGCATTGACCATACCTGTTCCCACCGCACTATAATATCACTAGAACTGAAGGGACACATAAGAATCAAATGAAGAAAAAACAGTTCTGAGAGAATCCCATTCATACACATCTGACTATGATTTATGAAAAGTGAACCTATGTTGTTTTCTTTTAAGTTTACGACTCGTCCCAGACGTTCTCATCGGTTACCGACCTAGCCACGCAACCTGGCTTGAGTTACCAGCCATGATGAATCGGATCATAAACCGTTTATACAAACCTATTGTCTTCTGGGAAATAAAATGCTGGACTTCCCTCCTTAGGAGTAAGGTTTCTCCTTACATCCTCTATTAACGTAAGTCATCCCGGTTGATGAACTCCAACTCTCTTGTCTACACCAATCTTATCCACATCTTTTGTGATGTCATGACTGACCTAACACACCTAGGTCATTATCATATCGTGATCACATCCCAACGTCTCTTTAATAACCCTTCTAATCAAAACATTCATCCTATAATTAACCTTTAACTACACAAGTTTGCCACTGAGCTTATCTCAGAGTTCTACCCAAACTGAATTTACGCGAAGGCCACCCCGGTCGTCATTGGCCTTCCAAGGGTAGTAAGTACCACACATGGCTATGTGTTCTAATTCATACCATCTTGGAAAGATATGAGAAGAACTAGTACCTTCCTTTCTAGGGTTATCCTAACTCATACTGTCGACACATGCCAACATTATAATCATGCTTTGATATTCCCCCTTGGGGTTCCATTTTCAAGTCTCCATATAACATCATCAATCTAAGTCCCCAATACATTTCCTAGTACTCCTGAAAATTAAGTGTCACACAGCCTACACTAGTCATTCCATGACACCCGAGCATCATGCCCATTCACAACACAAGTTTCCAATTTCTGTTAGAAGGCTACATCACTCATCTGTGCCAATTTGGATGGAAGCACCCAACACATACACTATTCGACTCCCTTAGACATTGAACAACAACCTGAAGTCATTACCTGACTTTCACCACGATCATCACTAGTCGGGTTTGGATATGATTTTTTCACATGATAAATGAGAGATTTAGTAATGTCAATAAATTAATGGGTCTACTTGGATTAAAAAATGAGATAATATTTCAACTTGTATACAATTCAAAATATTTCATTATCTTAATGGGTATTAGGGAGTGAACAAGACACGACACGACACGTTTAACATAACTAGTCGGGTTTGGATATGATTTTTTCACACGATAAAAAAGTCACCCGTTTAGACACAAACCCACTAAGACCTGAACACGATAAAAAATGACACGAACACGACTTGAGATGAGCCATTGACAGGTCTACGTAAAGGTCAAGATCTCATCATCCATGACTTTCTCGTCGTAGGTGCACTATACAAATTTCTTAATACCACCCACATCGTGATTACTAGGTGCTCATGAATCCAATCCTCTGCGAGCTTCTACATATGGCGCACCTTAACTATCGAACACCTTAAGATGTCACAATAGTCGATTTTTATTCCCAATGACGCCACACACAATTTATCCTACGAACACTCTAAGATGCCCTTAAACCACATTCACTCTAGTATTACCTCTCCACTAGCCATAAATTAAGCCACTAAATGGGCCCTGACACTTAGATAAAAAATCATATTTTCCCTTAAAAACAGTTGTGTCTATAAGCCACGTACCAAATCACAGACTGACACTAATAAGGATTTTGGCAGGATACATGACATCGCAAACAACCTTTAAACCTCTAAGTCTACCTTATCGACACCACTAAAGATCCTATCCCTTAAAATCGTATCATATCTCCTAAAACCCTGACATGGAAGACTATTTAGAGTTCACTCCCAAGTCTCCTCAACCATCATTGTTGCATACGTAACATATTTACCACAATTTTCTCGCAACCTTCTTCATACCTTGCGAGGTATAACTTTCAACCAACAACCATTATGACATTTACCAACAACCATAGCATCTTACCGACTCTAACTGAGTACACATCCCCATGTGTTGACTAATACATTTTCTCACATCTACTGAATCACCAATTGTCTTAAGACGTGATATTACCCCAAGGATCGAATTTGCTTAATTACATAATTGTTATCAATTGTCTAAAAGTATCTCACCCCGAAACTTAATGAATTCTTATAACAACTAACACCGCTTAGGCATGATGCTTTAGTTACCTAATCCCCACAGTTGACTTCACAAAATTCATGTCTCCAATTCAATGGATGTCATTGAACTCTATCAACATCTCAATAGACCTCTCATATCATCAAGGGTTAACACACAAGCACCTCACACTAAACCTGCGGTGCCATCACTATTGGATTTCACGGACACTCGTAACTTACTAACATGTCTAATCAGAAGCACAAAAGTGATAAACAACAACTAACTTAATCGTATGACACTTAGCGATGAGTTACCCATCGGGCACATCTCCTTGACTTTACCATCGAGAATACGAACTAATATCATCACCAATTTAGCGTGATTGTCTCAAAACCAACACTAATGTTGAAATATTTAATACTAACCTCACCATGTCCTTTTTGAAAAGAACCTTGAACCTAGAGCTTTTATACAATTTGTAATGCTCGACCCGAATTTATGGATTACCTGTGGTCAACCCGGTCCGACCTAAGCGTTAGGTGTGAGTGCAATGAAATGTCCTACATAATGTTGTTAGTTCAGTTTTATTTACTTAATATTTCATCTTTTTAGAATGCGATTTCCATTTTCAATCAGGCTTTGTGAGGGCCCGTGAGAAGCATCCTCGAAATCCAAGCATATAGATCTACTAATGTAAAATAAAAGAATACTTACTTGTATAATGCCCTTAAAATACGAAACCGCACCCAACCTGCCATAACAAAGACGAGGGAATGAGCTAAATGCCCGGTGGAAAATTACAACAATGCAATATACAATCAAACGAAAGAAAGGAGACTCTAGCACATTATATCTATGTGCACATGCAACTACCACGTATAGATGCATGAAGTTGTTTTTATTCAAAAAACGTTGTTTACCCTTATTAATTTACCTTAATCTTATAAAGAATCTCATTCTTCTTAATTTGATATTTATTCCATGATTTAACACACCCAGTTAAATCCTTTAAATAAATACACTTTGTTCAAGGAAAATCGTTTCTTTCATAAAAATTACCCACTTTATTTATACCAATCCACCTTAATATTTCCATTGAAAATCACCCTTTTAATGCACGAAAATCCGTGTTAAAAATACTTATTTTTCTATTAAAAACGTTTTATAAACACACTCTCATGTTAATTATGGCTTAAACCTCTTTTGGTCAGTTAACCACCCATTCAGCCACTTCATATTTCCATTCTTTTACTTTTTAAACATTAATCAATTTTCTCATTTATTTGTCAATTTTATCCTTTACCAAAACAATAATTAATTCTTTCAAGTTAGATTGTCTTTTCACATATTCAACACATAACCCATTTCTTGACCTGTTCCATTTTTATTATCTTTTTTCATAATCTTTCAATATTCGCATACATTAACGGGTTTCACATCGTCGACTATGCTACCATATGCCCTGACCAGTGGTTTTGGGTCTTTCATCCCAGGGCTCCGGGACCTCCTTAATTATTTTGGTGTCATCCGAGTTCTTATTAATGTGTTTTAATATTTTTCAAATGTTCATGTTTTTCCCCTTTTCCCTTTTTCCCAGCCGAAGCCAAAACCAGGGTTTCACCCCAATTCGCGTTACACTTTAAAAATCATAATTTCTTATCCCTTTCACTCTAACATTGATTTTATCCCCAAATCATGTTCATTTAGAACCATTTTGTGTAACACCCTTACCAACATTTTAATCTCATAAAAATATTCCATTTTAAGTAAAATTGTCATTTTCTCCATTTGTTTCCAAACTTGTCATTTTCTCCATTTTCACAAGTGTAATTTTCCAAACACCCTTGAGTTACCCACATCAACTTATTAAGTATTTTTAACTCATTAATACTTCTTTAACATTTTGGAATAATATTCTTTTCAAGATGCAAACATCTTTATTTCAGTACTTTATTTTCCAAGAAATCATTGAACATGTAAGACTTCTTTTTAAGAAAAATGTTATTTTTTTTATTAATTCATATAGTCTTAAAACCATACACTTATCACATTTTCAACACCTTTTTCACACTCCTTACGGGTTGAAGTTTTTAATTTCTTTATTTCATGTTTAAACCAACAAAACTCACATTAAACTTGTTTATAAGTTCAACCTCAAAATACTACAAGTTTTTGTGCATGAGATTATGAATTTTGAATCCAACAATCCTATCAAATGGGTCTAACATGTGACTTACTCTAGAAATTTCATAATATTGGCATAAACGTACTTTTCCAGATAAAGACATTTTTATTTCTCCCAAAATTTGAGTAAATTTCTATTCATACAAATCCCCAATTTTTATAAGAAGACTTGAAAATATTTACCCACAAAATACTTGTAATGCCTCGATTTGGATTTATAGGTTACCCATAGTTAAACCGGTCTGCCCCGAGCGTCAAGTGTGAAGTGCAATGAAATACCTTATATAATGTTGCTAATCCAGTTTTATTTTTAGATAATGTTTCACTTGTTTAGCATGAGAATCCAATTTCAACTCAACTATGTGAAGGATTGTGGGGAAGCACCCTGAAGTCCAATCATACAAAGATACTAATGTAAATAAGAGAGAATACTAACTTGTATAACACTCTAAAAATACGAAATCACACCCAACTGTCCGTAACAAAGCGAGGGAGTGAGCTAAATACTTAGTGGGAAATCTACAAATATAGTGTAGAAGCGAACGACAGAAAGAAGACTCTAACATGGTATACCTTGTACATATATATACATACACATACTTAATTTATGAAACCATTTTACTTCCAAAAATGTTGTTTATCCCGATTAATTTACCTTAATCTCATAAAGACTTCTTCTTTCTTAACTTGACTTTTACCCCTCTATTCAACGCACGTGGTTAAATGCTTTAAACCACTACATTCTGTTTTACGCAAATCATTTCTTTACCAAAATTACCCCTTTTCCAGTTAAGCAATGCATTTTAGTATTTTCATTTGAAAATAACCCTTTCAACACATGCGAACAATGTGTTAGATAATACTTATTTAGCCTTTGAAAAACCTTTCATAACATACCCTTATGCTAATTATGGATTTAACCATTTAGGTTGCTTAACCACCCATTTACCCACTTACTTTACCTTTCATCTACCTTATGGATATTAATCAATTTACGCATTTACTTATCAATTTTAACCTTTACTGGAATATTCATTAACTCATTCAAGTTAGGTTGTCTTAACACGTGTTCATCACACAACCCATTTCTTGACATGTTCCTTTTTTCTTTATCTTTTTCTCGGAATCTTCCAATAATCGTATACTTCAACGGGCTCCAATGCCGGCTATGTGCACCATATGCTCTGGCCAATTTTTTTGGGTCATCACATAAGGGCTCTAGGCCCTCTTTAATTATATCGTGTCATCCGATTTCCTTTTTATGTGTTTTAACATTTTACAAATGTCCATATTATTCAGTCTTTCCCTTTTTACCCGGCCAAAGCTAAACCCGGGGTTTCACCCCAACGTATCTTACACTTGAAATTATCATTTCATGTCCTTTTCACTTTAACTTTGATTTTTATTCTAAAAATCATATTAATTTAGGAGCAATTTGTGTAACACCATTTTCAACATTTTTATCTCATAAAAATGTTCCAATTTAAGTAAAACAACCATTTTACCCATTTTTTTTCAAACTCATTTTATAATACATCTCCACAAGTGTTAATTTTTTCAAAACATTATTAAGTTACTCATACTAACTTCTTAAGTGCTTTTAACACCTTAACACTTTTTTAACCTTGGAGTAATAATTTGCTTAATTTGAAACCTCTTTATTTCACTATTTCCTTTCCAATTTCTTACTTGTTAATCTTTTACAACATTATTAAGTTATACACACCAACTTTCCGAATTATACATTTCATTAATTTCTTTATTCAAGAGATCTAATTACACTTAAAGACTACTTTTATAAAAAAATACCATTTATTTTTATCAATTCAAGTAGTCTTACACTTTTTACTTATCACACTTTTTCACACACTTTGAATAGTTAAATCCAAAAATTCTATTAAATGGGTTAAACATGTTTTTCATTCTAGAAAGTTATAATACCTTGTAAAAAATGCATTTTCAAGTCACAAAAGATATTTTTTACTTCTTCCAAACTCAACAAATGTCCATCTTTATGAAATCTACATTTTTACAGAAACATGAAAACGTTATTTCATCAATGTTTTTGGAAATCACTTATAATTTTCTAACATTTTATTTCGTAAAATTTTTAACATCAATTTTCTATAAAATACCCCATTTTCATAAAATACCAACTTTAATTTTTCAAACTTTGAAATATTTGCTCTTAACTTTTTTTTTCATATTAATAATATTTTTATTCCATAAAAATGTTTATTATTTCCTACACCTGGATTTCATTATTTAAACAAATGCACCATAGTCATGTAATCTTACATAAGACTATAAATACACAATAGAATCTTAAAACTAAGAGTAATGTTTCCCACCTCTAAAGGCTCCAAATGCTGGTAAGAAGGTTGGTGTAGGAGGATCAACCCCCATCTCCAAAGGTGGCCTCAAGGGGTTACCAAACCAAAAGGCCATTCAAACTCCATGAAAGCTTCCATCAACTTCTCCATAAACTCCCTAACACTTCACTAAATTTCGTAGCTCCACTTCAACAATGATGGAAATGGGTGTTATAGGCTTGGACATGGGAGAATACTATAAGAAAATGGTGGTGGAATGGTGGAAGAACACTAAAAAATAGTGTAAGATCTCCATTCTCCCTCTCTCTCGCTTCTTGCATTTTCCCCCAACAAATAACCCAATCAAGCCTTACAAAAACCCCTTAAAGTCCAAAAATATCATTTTTCCCAATCTAGGCTCACTAGAGCTTGACAACTCAACGATTCACTGGTTAGAAATGCGACAAAGCACATGGCCAATCAGATTTAAACATTTTCGAGACACGTCATTTGAATGACATGAGCCTCATTCGAACGGCATGTCCATCTCGTTCGATGTATGGCGCCGCTCGATCGTCACACGACCTAGGACTGTAAGGTAGTGAGACCTCGCTTAAAGTTCATTCGAACCCTTGCTTTACGCGACATGGATCTCGCTTCTAACGATCCCTATATGTAATTCGAGCGACCCCATTTTTTTAATCCTTTATTTCCTTCAATTTGTGACCCAAAATTCCCAATAATTCTCATCAGACCTTACTCCATTACATTTTATACAACATTTAAATGAAATACTAGGTAAGGGTATTACAAACTTCCCTCTTTGTGGAATTTTATCTCCGAAATTATCGATCCGTTAATCCTTCATCTTATGGGGTTCACCAACTTATATTCTAAGCCATAGAAATCTTCCAAGACAAAATCATAGAAGTTTTGAATACTATGGTCACCCTACGTTCCCCCACATGGGTTTATCACCAAATAATCAACATGCGATATGCTCTAACGCCCACAATCTCGCTAACCATGAACATCACATAATTGACTCCAAGTCTCCACTCACTTGATGATTATCTCCAAATAATATCTAGTATTACCCAAGCTAGAACCCAAGTCATAATGGCACCTCCACGACCAGTCTCTCTAACGATCAACACTCACCCCATGTGAATCGTAGTACAACAAATCATTATACTCATCACCAAAGTCAATCCCATCTTAGGACTTTGCATCTTGCATCCCACAACTCTTTACGCTATTCTGACTACATACATCGCATGAGCTTGCTAATATACATACTAAGATAATTTCTAACTCCAAGAAGTAATATTCTTATCAAGTTATCACCGTGCATTTGGATTAGATCTTCTGCCGTGCCACTCTAATGACCTTAGTATTACTCTAGGCGTTTCACCTTTGATCACTCGCTAGAGCCTCGCTATAATCCACTCATCTTGGAAAAGCAACTCCGTATGCCAAGTTTTACTCGATCTCTAGCACTATACCATATCCTCAAGTTATCATCGTGCTCTTTTTGACCAGTGTCAATGACTGTTGGGCCGGACAATCGAAAGACTGCTAATCCTAAGAGAAGTCTCTACTACGAGCAAACCGTGTGGCTGAAAGCGCAACTATGCCTACACAGAAATTTATGCAATAGCAAGAATACGTCAGATAGGGCGAACCTAGTTACCGAGATGCATTGACTATACCCGATCCACCAAGCTCTACTAGTCTCAAATGGGTCATACCATGACAAGGCACCAATTCGAGTTATCACACATGTGAGGATACCAATTCTCGACCACCGAAACCAAAAGGAACACATAAGAGTCCTAAGGGATAAACAACCATCCCGAGGAATTTAGCCCATAAATGTCTGACTATGATTTGCAAAAATGAAGCTACGCCATATTCTAGAAGTCATGTCACTCTTTCCCGATGTTCTCACTAAGTACTAATCCTATCCACATACTTTGTTTTAGTCCACCAACAGTGACGAATCGAATCACAAACATTCACTCTAGTAACACGAAAGCAGTATACGAACCGATAGTCCTCGAGGAAGTCATTTCCCAACTCCCCTACTTGGAAGTAATGCCCTACCCCTGGCATCCTTAGAACACGTGAAATACTCGAATTGGAAAATTCCTAACACCTTTGTTCACATTGCACTAGTCCACTTATCGGTGGTGACGTTACCAACCTACTATGCCTAGGTTACTGTTTACCTTGCCACATCTTGATCCAAATCCCAAATTCCCATATGCATAACTTAGTTCAAGTTAGGCATTCTCCTTACCATGTCCTTTAACCACACGAGATTGCCACTATGATTACTTTCGGGTTTTACCCAAACAAAATTTACATGGATGATAGACCAATCGCCATTGGCATTATAAGGGTAGTAAGTATCACATAAGTCTACATCTTCTAATCCGTACCGTCTTGGCATGATGTGCCAAGAACTAGACCTTATCTTGCAAAGGCTATCCTAGCATATACCATCGATGCACGATAACATTCTATCATGATTCGATATTACCCACCTTGTTTGCCATTTCAAATCTCCATATGTTTTCATCGACCTAAGTCTCGAATACATTTCCTAATACACCTCAAAATTGAGCGTCACAACACCAATACTCTTCATCCATGACACCCGAGCATTATACCACAGGAACGACATAAGCTTCAAATTACTCATTGGAGGATACACCACCATTTGTGCCGATTCGGGAAATCGTACTCGGCCCATACACTATACAACTCTTCTAAACCTTGACCAATAATCCGACATTATCACCTCACCCTTAATATAATCGTTACTAGGATGCTAATACTTCTTCATACCGTACATAACTTGTCTCCTAAGAACACCGAACACATTTTATATAAGGGTTTCCAAGACGCGTCAAGATTCCATCATCCATACATTTACCATTGTAGGTGCACCCCGCATTGCGATTACTCGATGCTTGCAAATACACTAGTATATATGATTCTACCTATAGTGAACCTTAACCCTCAAACACCTCAAGGCGTCAGAACATTCAATTTCTAACCCCAATGATGCCACACATAATTAGTATTCTCGTGTATACCTTTAAGCCATACTCACACTAAAATTTTCTCTATCTTAGCCATTACTTCGACGGCTACCATGAGCCTTTAAAATAATATATTAATATTATCTTTGTTCCAAACAACTTTCAACATATGCCATGTACAAATCACAATTGACACTAATAAGGATTATGGCAGGGTATAGGACGTCGCCCACAACCTATAAACTTCAACGTCTGCCTCATATAATCTCCAATGAATGGTCAACCATGATAACTAAATTCCCTCACTATGTAAACATCATACCTTGTCCTAATCTTAAATTTAAGACAACTATATAGATCTTGGTAGGATATGGGACGTCGAGTATTACTTATAAATACCAAAGCCTACACCACAGATGCCACGGGGGATCCTACTCCTCAATACCAAATTATAATTAGGATATATTAAACCCAAGTCCTAAACCGAGGGACCCAATACGTTTTCACCAAATAATTGATACTTATGAACGCCACTCCGTCATCTAAACTCCATATATGGAACATACAACCTTTACAGTTAGGTCGCAACGAACACTACTCACTGTTTCCACTACCAAGTCTACTCTCATCATCAAAGATACCATACAATACATCTCACACAAAGGGTCACGATGCTTCCGTTATTAGCCTACACAACTTCATATGTTCATTAAACTACCATCAAGCGCGATATCCCCCCAAGGATTGAATTTACCTAGTTACATTATTGACATCAACTATCCATAAGCTCCACACCTAAGGGCTATATAATTTTTAATCACCAATCATTAGTGCTTAATCACGAAACCCTAACTATCAACCCTTACCGTTGATTGTATGCAATTAGTGCCACTTTCCTAATGGGCATCATCTCGTTATATTGACATCTAAAAAGATTTTATGCCATTACGGATTTAACACAAGAACCTCACACTAATAACCACAGTGTCACAACTATTGGCTTGCAATGACACCCGTAAATTACTAACATATAATCAGAAGCGCAAAAGCAATTAATAACTATCAACTAGATTGCGTACCACTTGGCACTAACTTACTTGTCGTGGTAACCCCTTGGAATTTACCGTCGAGGATATGAACTAAACCGTCACCAAACTAGTATGACTGGACCAACTCAACACTAATGTAGAAAGATCCAATACCTACCTCACCACGTCACTCCCGAAAGGAACCTTGTACCTAGAGCTTTGATACTATTAATAATGCCCCAACCCAAATTTATGGGTTACCCGTAGTCAACCCAGTGCGACCCGAGCGTTAGGTGTGAAGTGCAATGAAACAACTGATATAATGTTGCTAATCAAATTTTATATTTAGTTAGTTTTTCACTTATTTAGCATGCGAATCTAATTTCACGTAAACTACGAGAGGGACCATGGGCAAGCACCCCGAAGTTCAAGCATACAGAGCTAATAACGTAAATAAAAGGGACTACTTACCTGTATAACACTTTCAAAATACAAAACCGCACCCAAACTTCCATAACAAAGCGGGAGAGTGATCCCAATGCTCAGTGAAAAATATACAAATACAATATAGAAACAAACGACAATAAGAACACTCCCTACGTGCACATAAAACTAAATTGTACATATATATACATACACATACTTAATGCATGAAACCATTTTACTTTCAAAAATGTTATTTATCCCGATTAATTTACCGTAATCTCAGTAAGACTTCTTCTTTCTTAACTTGACTTTTAGTTTTGTATTCAACGTACGTGGTTAAATGCTTGAAATCACTATACTCTATTTAACGTAAATCATTACTTTATCAAAATTTCCCTTTTTCCAGTTAAGAAATGCATTTTAGTATTTTCATTTGAAAATCACCCTTTCAACACACGCGGACACCGTATTAGAAAATACTTATTTAGCGTTTGAAAAACCTTTCACAACATACCCTTATGCTAATTCTGGGTTTAACCACTTAGGTTGCTTAATCACCCATATACCCACTTACTTTACATTTCCTTTACCTTATGGACATTAATCAATTTACCCATTTACTTGTGCATTTTAACCTTAATTTTTTTGTCTTAACACATTTTCATCACACAACCCATTTATTGACATGTTCCTTTTTTCTTTATCTTTTTTTTGGAATCTTCCAATAATTACATACTTCAATAGGCTCCACACCGCCGACTATGTGCACCATATGCTCTAGCCAGTTAATAAGGGTCTTTCACCCCAGGGCTCCGGGCCCTCCTTAATTATTCCGGTGTCATCCGAGTTCCTTTTTATGTGTTTTCACATTTTACGAATGTCCACATTATTCCTTCTTTCCCTTTTTACCCGGCAAAATCCGTACTCGGGGTTTCACCCCAACTCATGTTACACTTATTAATTTAGGACCAATTTGTGTAAAACCCTTTTGAAGATTTTTATTTCGTAAAAAATTTTCCACTTTAAGTAAAATTACCATTTTACCCATTTGTTTCCAAACTCATTTATTGCTCCATTTCCACAAGTGTTAATTTTTCCAAAACACTATTAATTTACTCATACTAACTTCTTATGTTCTTTTAACACCTTAACACCTTTTTAACCCTGGATTAATATTCTTCTTGATTGAAAACATCTTTATTTCATTATTTCCTTTCCCATTTCACAAGTGTTAATATTTTACAACATTATTAAGTTATACACACCAACTTTCAAACTTAGACATTTCATTACATTCTTTATTCAAGAGATCTAATGTGACACCCCGCTTAAAATAATAACGGGTGGACAACCCTATACTAAAATAATCAGAAATCACAAGTGGATCATTCTCAGCATCTATTGACGATAACAATCTAAAAACGGCTAACTACCCAAAACTATAAGAAGTGGGTGCCAATTTTTTTTAAAACATACAAACCAATAACCAACTAACATCATAGCAACTACTGAACATGAAAAATGACACACATGCTATATATTAAGAGAGATGAGTACTAGATTACAAACAAATATACAAAAAGGAAATACCTGAATAAGCTGTCGGGTCACAAACAGTACAACAGTCTAAAGAAAGATTAATATAAACAAAATGCTACAACTACAACACTTGGGTGTAAACTCAATATACAAACTGAATCCTAATCTAGATACAAAAAGGATAGGAAATGTCTAAATCAAAATACCGCAACAGTTCGCTACTGCCACAACTCCACGAATACACTGGATGGATAACATCAATGGCGTCCTTGCGGAGGAACACCTAAAATAATACAATATATATAGCAAGAAGAAAATATAAACGGGTCAGAGCCCGAGGTGTAAACATTTTTAGCAAGTGAATTAAAATGCATAATAATTATAAATGCATTATAACATGCTTAAAGTGGAGTCGCACTCTCCAGAAAGTCCAACTCACCTCTCAACTAAAGCACGCACCTAAACGTTTGCACATGATCCTCAATAACTGCTCAATACGATCTAGGGGTAAAGTAATCTAACCTACTCCCAAATTTAAACTCATCTAAACTTCCATTTAAATCCTACCCTCAACTTATAATATTTCCATAATCTCAATATTCGTCAATTTACTTAACATATAAATATACATAAACATATACTCTTACTAGAATTTATCGAATTCTAGTTATTGACATAAATGAGTTAATAACATCTAAGTGCTAATGACTAAACTTCTCCCAATTCTCAATACTGCACTGTGTTTTGTGCGTGGGATGTCTCGCAAGCGAAACCCAAACAAGGAACCCCCCAATATACTACTCCTTGACAGTATTGATTATTGAGATTCATTATGCCCTAAATGCATATATAACACCAATTACTTAAATTTAATATATATAATTCAACTCTTCCCAACTCTCAACAGTGCACTGCATTTCGTGCATGGGACATCTCGCAAGCGAAATCCAAACAAGAAACCCCCTGATAGACTACTCCTGGGCACTATCGATTTTTGAGATTTACTAATATACAAATTTGAGTACTAAGGACTAAACTTCTCCCCACTCCCAACATTGCACTACGTTTCTTGTGTGGTATGTCTCGCAAGAGAAATTCAAATAAGGAACCCCCGATACACTACTCCTTGACAATGTTGGTAGTTGAGGTCCATTATGCCCTCGGTACCCACGTAATATATACTCGTATAGATCTTTTATGAATCATATTCACATTAATATACTCATCAAAATTTATGTCCGGATAAATTGTCCCGGAATGAGACTCAAAATTTATTCTTATATCTCTTTACACTAGAGACATATATATGATATCTCATAATCATACAGAGGTAATATACTACACGCACAAGTATAATAATAAATATCCAAGCGAGTTATAACTCGAGGACGCAGGTTCTCAATGCTATCATCTACTAGGGAATCGCTAACATATCATCTTGGGCACCAACGGTCGGAATCTCACACCGCCTTGGTAAAAACAAAATCACAACATATGGGAAAAGGTCATAGTTCCTCCCCGAAAGTGAGACAAAACATACCAACCATGTATCACCCTAATAAAAGTCCCATAATAACAATGGAAGCTATGACCTGGGGACTATACGCTCCCTGCTCCTCAAGCCATGGGCCTCACACACATCGCACAACTTTCCATGATTGCATAGAGGGGGTATGCTATATATATATATATATATATATATATATATATATATATATCACATTAGATATTAATGTATTCCATCACACAAGGTATATATATCATGACATATAAGTACACATACTCTTATTACGCTCTTAGGCGTAAATGAAAAAATTTCATTTATTAATATATTACTCTCGATATACCATTCATCACTAACTCAAGTAACTTCCCCACTTTGTATAGACGATATGATTTCTCACTTGAAACTCACCCATCACTTCTATGTGTATGAATAATCTCCCCATTTCAATTAATGTTGAGGATATTCTCTTTATCCGTATGCACATCGATCAACATTCACTGTTCCTCAAATATTAACCTCGTCACTAAGAGGATTTCCCACCAAATCGATACGATAACTTAATTTCGCACTGTCTCGAAATCAATCACTAATCCCCAAACCTTTACGTCCAATCATCTATTTATTTTTCTCTCATTTCCTAAATGAGAGAGGGAATACACACTAAATTTCATTATGAAATAGACCCCAAAAATCTACTCACTTTTCTAAGATCCTTAATCCCCTTACATAATCGCTTAACCCTCTAAGATACTTTAATTGAGGAGGTCCATTAATGTAAACCCAAAGGAAGGGGGATAAACTTAAAATCCCAACTTGAACCCAAAACAGAGCCCCGGTCGACCGGTCCCCTAACCGCGGTCGATCGTGCTTTTCAATTATGTCTATAAACGGAGACATTGTGCCTCATAATGGAGGCGCAATCGATCGCCCCCTAGTCGCGGTCGACCGACCCTACCAGGTACCTCGACCAAACTCCATTTTTACTCACTTCCAACTTCTCAAAAACTCCAAAATACTTACTTTCAACCACAAATCTTCAACCCAAACATATTCACAACATTAAAACTCATCAAATAACCAAACCCAACTAATTTACAACCTCAAATTCATCATATACATAACAAATTTAAGATTTAACCTAAAATCTAGGTTTTGACATATATAACCCAAAATTCATAAATTTATCCACAAATCATGAAATAAAAGACGCACAAGAATTATTTAGCAAGTTTAATCATTTGACTTAAAGGTATAGAGTCTAATTCGCCCTCGAAATCACGGATTTGCCGAAATTCCCAAGCTTTCCTTCTCTTTCTCTTCTTCCTTTCTCCTTCTCTCTCTTTCTAGGGCTTTATCTTAATCTCAAATGAGATTTGTTTCTCCCGTAGGCTTAATAAGCCTTATCTCACAAATTACACAACTTTAAATGATAATACACTATTTAAATGACTCGGTCACTTTAATTTGAGCCAAACGAACTTAAAATATTTCGAAGCCCAAAGAAGACCCAAGTACAGTCATTTCGACTATCTCGACCCTTTCGGAATCAACCGCACAC
This sequence comes from Sambucus nigra, assembly GCA_949130495.1. Taxonomy (NCBI): domain Eukaryota; kingdom Viridiplantae; phylum Streptophyta; class Magnoliopsida; order Dipsacales; family Adoxaceae; genus Sambucus; species Sambucus nigra. Next base: position 444,256,745 of record OX422218.1, on the reverse strand, counting down.
TCAGAATCATCATTCGAATTACTTTCTAACATCTTCAAATTTTGACCTCAAATGCCAATTTAATTATTCTCCAATTAAAATAATATTATTTCTCCGAAAAATAATTAATTTATTGTTAAAAAAATCTCGTGTTATTACAGACTTCCCCACTTACAATAATTTCGCCCTCGAAATCGAGCTAAGCCTAATACTTTAATCTTCAACTAGTTCCTACGACACCTATCCTCACGAACACTATACCTATTCCTCCCACTTCTCACGATGAATCATTTTAATTTATAAAACCAAATCTGCCAACTAGGGCTCCCATACACCCTGTACTCGAGCTCTAATCGTATAAACATAATTAGGCTTCACTTGCCTTCAATAGTACAATAACTCAAAATAAATTAAAATATACTTACATACTAATAATATAAAATTTTGAAAGGTCCAAAGATTTAACTCCTCTCAATTCCTGACGTTCTCTACTTTCATGCGGGGGAGGTCTCGCAGCGAAATCCAAACAAGGAACCCTCCCAATACATTACTATGTAGCTATGTCGGGGATTGAGAGTTAGTTAGATCGGACTAGAGTTTAAAAAAATATTTTTGTGTAAATCGTTTTGATATTGCCCAAAGGCCTATAAATTTTTTATTTTGAAAACAGTTTATTCTTAAAAATAGTTTATGTCTCTCTCCATTCAAATAAAATACCTTATGCCCAAGATAAGAGGTGCTAATAATTATCATACTCTTATTAACATATAGTTCTCAAAACTAGCATAACTATGAGGTAAATCCCTCGCTCAACAATAATCCACTAATCTCTGAAACCTTTGAGTAACAATAATCTCTTACCTCATAATAAAATATTTCCATTCACTAGGCTCTTCCATAACGGGAATATAACAAATATATAAGTCTAGCACAACTATAAAAATAAATAGGTTTACCATTACTACTCAACACATTTCAACAATTCTTACGTTCACAACAAAGTTATAGCTCTCTACTATCACATTACAAGATAATCTATTCTCCCAAAAGATAATCATATAAGAGCCTTACTTGCTCACTTCTCCCTTCCTGGTCATTCTACACATAATAAGGTTATAGCACCAACCACTCATATCAATCTTACATACGATACTCCCATAACCTCATAAAGCACAATACTAATCACAAAGGAAAGTAATTTCACATCATACCTCTCTAGTCCGACTGCATCTCTTCATTAATGGGTTCTCAAAGTCCCCTGGTCTAAAATGGCCTCGAACCTGCTGTAAGGGTTTCACATCCAAAACTTCCTCAAAACGGGGTCCTCTACCTCTTATTGGACAATCTCTCTTCCTATGACCTAATTCTTTATAAAAGAAACATCTACCCATAAATCTTCTCTACTTGTCCTGAGGAACAAAGCGCTGTTGCGACCCTCGATAATCCTGTTCATGCCATCCTGTCTCACTGGAATTAATCTCTCCCGACTTACTAGATGAACCCGAGTCTCTAAAGTTCTTACCCCTTGTGAATGAAGACAATTTTCATGACACTGTAACAGTGTCGCATTCACTACCTCGACGAAAGTCACTAACGCTGGGTTCCCTAACAAATGCTGCCTAATTCACCAATCTAAATCCCCTACGAACCTTGTTATTCATTTCTCCTCTATATTTACTTCATCGGGCAGTAAATTTTCCAATCGAGTAAATTCTTATTCGTACTCGGCCACCGTTCGATCACCTTGAAAAACATCCAACAATTTCCTCCTCATCTCTTTTCGGAGCGCGGAAGGAAAATACTTTCGGTCAAAGAGTTCCCAAAAATCTGATATGGGTAAGGTATCTCTCTATTCCAATGTGGTGACTGACTCCCACCATTGGAGAGCTACACCCTTCAACTTAAAGGTGGCGAGAACTTTCTTTTGCACCTCGCTACATTCAACCATACGAAGGTGACTCTGTATACTATTCTTCGAACGATTTGCAACCATGGCATCAGCTCCCACTGAAAATTTGGGAGGATTCCCCTTCCTAAAATCTTGTCGTACTCTTTCCCACGTAGACAACTCTGGGTGGGCTTGGGCTGCTTGAACTACAGGTTGATGTGCCATCGCAGAAATGGCAGCAGTTACTGTTTGTACCAAAATATTGGCATCTTCAGCTGTGGCCATAGTCCCTTGAGGCATTTAGGGTTCTATACTCTCAGCCCCTCTATTTGTCTTACCTGTACGTCCTCTCTTTGGTGGCATCTAAAATAAGAACAAGTGTATCAGAATGCCTTTCAAATGATTTCACATCGTAGAAGAAAATATAGACGTGTGAACACAATAGTCCCGATAATAGGGCTCTATATCAAGAATGCTAACGAAAGATCGCAGAAAACCCACACAGATCCTAAAGACACTAGAACCAGATGATCTGATACCATCTTTGACACCCCTCTTACAATAATAATGGGTGGCTAGCCCTATACTAAAATAATCAGGAATCAAAAGTGGATCATTCTCAGCATCTACTGACGATAACAAACTAAACACAACTAACTACCCAAAACTACAAGAAGAGGGTGCTAATTTTTTTTAAAAAAAACATACAAAGAAATAACCAACTAACATCATAACAACCACTGAATATGAAAAAGAACACACATATGCTATATATTAAGAGAGATGAGTACTAAAGTACAAATAAATATATAAAAAGGAAATACCCGAATAAGCTGTCGGGTCACAGACAATACGACAGTCTAAAGAAAGATTAATATAAAAAAATGCTACAACTACAATACTTGGATGTAAACCCGATATACAAACTTAATCTTAATCTAGATACACAAAAGATAGGGAACGACTATATCAAAATACCGCAACAGTCCGCTACTGCCACAGCTCCACAAATACACTGGATGGATAACATCAATGGCGTCCTTGCGGAGGAACACCTAAAATAATACAGTATATATAGCAACAAGAAAATATAAACGGTTCAGATCCCATGTAAACATTTTTAGCAAGTGAATTAAAAAGCATAATAATTATAAATGCATTATAATATGCTTAAAGTGGAGTCGCACTCTCCAGAAAGTCCAACTCACCTCTCAACTAAAGCGCACACCTAAACGTATGCACATGATCCTCAATAACTTCTCAACACGATCTAGGGGTAAAGTAATATAACCTACTCCCAAATGTAAACTCATCTAAACTTCCATTTAAATCCTACCCTCAACTTCTAATATTTCCATAATCTCAATATTCGTCAATTTACCTAACATATAAATATACTCTTACTAGAATTTCTAGGATTCTAGTTATTGACATAAATGATTTAATAGCATCTAAATGCTAAGGAATAAACTTCTCCCAATTCTCAATACTGCACTGTGTTTCATGCATGGGACGTCTCGCAAGCGAAATCCAAACAAAGAACCCCCCGATACACTACTCCTTTCCAGTGTTGATTATTGAGATTCATTATGCCCTCAATGCATGATGCATATAACCCCAATTACTTAAATTTAATATATATATATATATAATTTAACTATTCCCAACTCTCAACATTGCACTGCGTTTCGTGCGTGGGACATCTCGCAAGCAAAATCCAAACAAGGAACCCACCCGATAAACTACTCCTAGGCAGTGTTGATTGTCAAGATTTACTATTATATAAATCTGAGTACTAAGGACTAAACTTCTCCCCACTCCCAAAATTGCACTACGTTTCATACATGGGACGCCTCGCAAGTGAGATCCAAACAAGGAACCCCCCGAAACACAAATCCTTGACAATGTTGTTCGTTGAGGTCCATTATGCCCTCGGTAACCACGTAAAATATACTCATAGATGTTTTACGTATCATATTCACATTAATATACTCATCACAATTTACATCCGGATAAAATCTCCCCGAATGAGATTCAAACTTTATGCTTATATCTCTTTACACTAGAGACATATATATGATATCTCATGATCATACATAGGTAATATACTACACACACAAGTATAATAATAACCATCCAAGCGAGCAATAACTCGAGGATGAACGTTCTCAATGCTATCATCTACCAGGGAATAGCTCACATATCATCCTGGGTACCAATGGTCAGAATCTCACACCGCCTTGGTAAAAACAAAATCACAATGTATGGGAAGCGGTCATCGTTCCTCCCTGAAAGTGAGATGAAACATACCCACCACGTCTCACCCCTAATAAAAGTCGCACAATGACAATGGACGCTATGACCTGGGGACTATACGTTCCTTGCTCCTCAAGCTAGGGGCGTCACCCACATCACGCAACTTCCCATGATAGCATAGAGGGGGTATGCTTCACACACACACATACACACACACACACATATATATATATATATATGTGTATATATATATATATATATATATATATATATATATATATATATATATATATATATCATTCACATTAGATAAACATGTACCATCACATCATATAAATGTATACCATCACACAAAGTATATATATCACGCCATATAAGTATACATACTCTTATTACTCTCTTAGGTGTAAATGAAATAATTTCATTTATTAGTATATTACTCTCGATATACCATTTATCACTAACTCACATAACTTCCCCACTTTGTATACACTATACGATTTCTCACTTGAAACTCAGCCATCACTTCTATGTGTATGAATAATCTCCCCATTTCAATTAATGTTGAGGATATTCTCTATATCCGTATGCACATTGATCAACATTCATTATTCCTCAAATATTAACCTCGACACTAAGAGGATTTCCCACTAAATCGATACAAAAACTTAATTTCGCACTCTCTCGAAATCAATCACTAAAACCCCAAACCTTTATGTCTAATCATCTATTTATTTTTCTCTCATTTCCTAAATGAGAGAGGGAATACACACTAAATTTCATTATGAAATAGACCCAAACATTTACTCACTTTTCTAAGATCCTTAATCCCCTTACATAATCGCTTAACCCTCTAAGATACTTTAATTGAGAAGGTCCATTAATATAAACCCAAAGGAAGGGGGATAAACATAAAATCCCACACTTGAACCCAAAACAGAGAAGCGATCGACCGGTATCCTAACTGTGGTTGACCGCACTTTGCAATTATGTCTATAATTGGAGACAGTGTGCCTCATAATGTTGGCACGGTCGATCGACCCCCTAGCCGCGGTCGACCGGCCCTACCTAGTACCGTGGCCAAACTCTATTTTTACTCACTTCCAACTTTTCAAAAACTCCAAAATACTTACTTTCAACCACAAGTCTTCAACCCAAACATATTCACAACATTAAAACTCATCAAATAACTAAACCCAACTAATTTACAATCTCAAATTAATTATATACATAACAAATGTAAGATTTAACCCAAAATCTAGGTTTTGACATATTTAACCCAAAATTCATAAATTTATTCACAAATCATGAAATAAAAGATGCACAAGAATTATTTAGCAAGTTTAATCACTTGCCTCAAAGTTGTAGAGTCTGATTCGCCCTCGAAATCACGGATTTGTCGGAATTCCCAAGCTTTCCTTCTCTTTCTCTTCTTCCTTTATCCTTCTCTCTCTCTTTCTAGGGATTTATGTTAATATCAAATGAGATTTGTTTCTCCCGTAGGCTTAATAATCCTTATCTCACAAATTACACAACTTTAAACGATAATACACTCTTTAAATGACTCAGCCACTTTAATTCGAGCCAAACGAACTTAAAATATTTCGAAACCCAAATAAGACCCAAGTAAAGTCATTTCGACTATCTCGACCCTTTTGGAATCAACCGCACACTCAGAATCGTCATTCGAATTAGTTTCTAACATCTTCAAATTTTGACCTCAAATGCCAATTTAATTATTCTCCAATTAGAATAATATTATTTCTCCCAAAAATAATTAATTTATTGTCCTAAAAATCTCGGGGTATTACATCTAATTACACGTAAAGACTACTTTTATAAAAAAATACCATTTCCTTTTTATAAATTCAAGTTGTCTTACACTTTGTACTTATCACACTTTTAACCAATTTTCACACACTTTGAAGATTGGACTGACTACTTTTCTTATTTCTTATTTAAACCCACCAAAAAAATTCTTTAAACTTATTCACATATTTATTATCAAAATATTGCAAGTTTATATACACGAGAAGATGAATTTTAAATCCTAAAATACTATTAAATGGGTTAAACATGTTTGTCATTCTAGAAATTCATACCTTGCAAAAACCCGTTTATAAGTCACAAAAGATATTTTTTACTTCTTCCAAACTCAACAAATGTCCATTTTTATAAAATCTACATTTTTGCAAGAAACTTGAAAATATTATTTCATCAATATTTTAGCAAATCACTTATCATTTTCAAATATTTTATTTCATAAAATGTTTAACGTTAATTTTCTAGAAAATGCACCATTTTCATAAAATGCCAACTTTAATCTTTCAAACTTTGAAATATTTACTCTTCACATTATTTTTCATAAAAATAACATTTTTATTCCATAAAAATATTTATTATTTCCTACACATGAATTTCATTCTTTAACAAATTGTACCTTACTCATGTAATTTAAAATAAGACTATAAATACACAAATAGAGTCTTAATACTATGAATAAGGTTTTCCACCTCTAAAAGCTCCAAATGGTGGTTAATAATTTTGGTGTAGGAGAAGCAACCCCCACATCCAAAGGTGGACTCAAAGGGTCACCAAATGCATCCTCTAAAAATTATCTAAAAGCCCCTTCAAACTCCATGAAAGCTTTAATCATCTTTTTCAAAAATCCTCCAACACTTCACCAAATTTCGTAGCTCCACTTCAAAAATGGTGAAAATTGGTGTTATGGGCTTGAACATGGTGGAATACTATAAGAAAATAGTGGTTTATGGTGGTGGAATGGTGGAAGAACACCCAAAAATGTTGGAACACCCTTCTCTCTCTCTCTCTCTCTTATTGCATTTTTTCTAAACAAATGATCTAAACAAGCCTTATAAAAGTCCATTAAAGACCAAAAATCTCGTTTTGCCCAATCTAAACTCACTATATCTTGACAGCTCTACGATCCAATCGTAAAAAATGTGATAATGCATAATGGTTATCGGATTTAAACATTTTCGAGACACGTCGTGCGAACGACACGAGCCTCATTTGGACCACATATCCATCTCGTTTGATGTATGGCTTCACGCGACATAGATCTCACTTCTAACGACCATCGTATGTCGTTCAAACGACCCCCATACGTCGTTCGAACAACCCCCTTTGTTCTATTATTTTATTTCCTTCAATTTTTGACCCACAATTACCTATAATCCTCATTAGACCTTACTCCATTACATTTTATACAAAATTTAAATAAATACTAGGGCAGGGTATTACAACATTCCCAACATTTTTATTTCATAAAAATGTTTAAAAACCAAGTTTTCTTGAAATATGCCATTTTTCTCAAAACCATTGAGACCCTTTGTAAACCCATTTTTACAAAACATAAAAATATTATTCTAAACTCATGAATGCATCCGACTATTATAAACTATAACCACATGACTAAAACTATGTAAAAATAGAGTTTTTTTACTAAATAATAGAGTTCTTCCACCTCAAATGTAGCTCCAAAATAGTGGGCAAGGAAGAAGATGCTGGCAACCCCCACCACCTAAGGTGGCCTCAAGTAGGTTTCCTAGCTCCACAAAGCTTGTCTCCATGAAATATCTAAGAAAACTTCCTTTGAAACTCCATTAATCCTCCATCTCAATCTTCAAAATCCCCCAACAACACCTCCGAAATTTGCAACTCACTGGACAATGGTGGAAATGAGTGTACAAGGTTCAAGTATGGCGAAATACTAGAAGAAGATGGTGGCATAAGGTGGAGATATAGTAGTGTCATGGTGGGTTGTGGTGGTAAGAGTTATAGAGAGAGATAAGAAATTTGATAATGGTGGGAGACCCACACCCACACCCACAACCACACCCACTCTCTCTCTTTCCCCCTATCTCTTTTCTCTACACTTGATTCAACCCACAATAACCCCAAACAAATCCTTATAAAACTCCCCCAAACCTCAAAATCCCATTTTTGTCTAATCTAATTTCACCAAAATTTAACACATCATCGATCCCACGACCCAAAACATGACATCACACAAGGGCAACCTGATATAAAATTTCTAGGAAACCTCGTTCGAACAAAAATGAGACCTCATTCGAATGAGGAATGGGCCTCATTCTAACGTCCATCTAATGACCTTCTAACGAATTCAGACAGGGGCACCATGTTTGATCCTTATTCGATCTCTACGTCCAACGACCGGGAACTAGTTCGAACCATCTATCTTCGTTCGAATGGAATAGCAATTTTGTTTGAACGACCCTCAATTCGTTCGAACCGCAATTTCCAATATCTCCAATTTTTAACAAAGAACATCCAACAATATCAGCAAGACTCCAAAATAGTCACATACAGATATACATCCAATTATAATGATCCAAATTCGAAGGTTTTCATATTGCTAAAACTTACGAGGGGAAATAATAAAATATAAGTGACGGGTATTATAACTTTATTTAATAATTAAAAAATATATTGGTTATTTTTTTAAGGCATGTTATAGGATGTGATGAATAATTTATAAATGGTGGATTTATTATTTACTTGCATAATTGTTATTGGGTTTAATTTCTATTTTAGGTTTTGGTGGATTGATGATCGCTATTGAACCCCCCTTTCAAGTGTTTGTGACCATCAGGTTTAGCATTCCTTGTTCCTGCAGCCTGAAGTCTATCCCAATCTCCCCACCACTTGAGAATGTAGGTTTTCGATTTGGTTACTTTCTATTATCTACTTTTAAGAGATAAAAGATTTGTGTTTATAGTTTTAACACATACTCTATTCTAGTTTGTTGTTCGTATTTTACTAAAGTGTCATGTACTAGTAGAGTTTTATTTGGGATATTATTGTAGATCTTGGATCATCATTTTTATTTTATGATTAGTTGGTGGTGATGTCATTCCTATCATGTTATTTTTTGGGAGATTTTTCTTATCGTAATTGAGTTCCTCTATCTTTATAGTTTGCTTTCACTCATGCTGAGGATGGTATTTAAATTGAGTTGAAAACTATGATATTTAATAAATAGACTTGATCAACCTAATTATTAAAAATTACGGGTTGTCACAGTTTTGGACTCATCCAATGTCTTCCATTCTCACTTACCAAAATCTTCGTTAAAGTGGGAGATTTTTTTTCCTGATTCAATGGAACCACCGAGTAGAACTAGGATGTGTGGACATATCCCATGGTTGAAAACATATAGTAAAAAAGTTTAATTTCTCTTTAAAAACAAACAATTGTGTTTTTCAAGCTTGAAATAAGGCCATATTCAAGAACAAATAATATTTGGAGAACGATTTGTTGAAGCTTGATTGATACCAAAGTCTTACCATTAAGTATTCAAGAATGAATAAAAAAGATTGAAAATAATACAAGTGAGGAACTGTAGAGTGTAAAAACGCTCTGATACAACTTGTAAGGGGTGATGGTCCCCGAAATATCCAAATTTTAATTTCTCCAAAATTAAAATGAGATTAAACAAAATAAATATTTGGATTTTCACTTAAACACAAATTTAATCCAATTCAAGCTCTAAAATATGCCAAACAAACTAAAGAAAGAATTTTTCCAATTTATATATTTCAACATGAATTAAATTCAATTGAACTTACCCAAATTAAGTTAGCACCAAAATTACACTAAAGTTGCGATTAAACCAATTTTTATCTTTTTACTGCTATACATGCATCTAAGTGAGTTTTCAAAGTAAAAAGAAATCATAACACAAAATGCTGCTATGTACGAGGAAAACCCGCAACAGAAAAAATCTCGGATGACCCAACCTCAAATTCACTAGGCACGATTTTACATAAGACACGACAAAAGACTTACCTCAATAACTCGACTCTCTTTCAAGCCTTGGCGCTTCTTCGTTCTTCTACCTCTTCCTAGTCGATAACTCCGGAATCCACCACAGTTTTGAAATCCACCGATGGGGCGAATTAACTGCCAAAACATATGAACGCCTCTCCAACGTATGCACACCATGAATCTTATTAAAAACAGACTCCTTCATAGGAAACTTCTTTTTTTAGGATGATAAAAATACCCGGTGCCAACAATGGTGATCTCAAAGAAAATATATATTTAGAAGTTGGATCAAACTAAACATGGTTGTAAACTTTGTCTTTTTAGTAGAGATTAAACCATGAAAATACTAACACAAAAATGGGAATTTAGGAAAGGTTTTTCCTCTCAATGTCATAAAAAATTCTTCAAAAGTCTGTGGAAAAAGGTTGTTCCCTCAGATAATAAAAGTGGAAAAAGGTTGTTCCCTCACATAATAAAAGTGGAAAAAGGTTGTTCCCTCACATAATAAAAGTGAAAAAAGGTTACTGGGGAAAATGGGTGGTTAAAATAAAAACTGACAAAACTGCACAAAAAACCACCAGGTTGTTGGAACATTTGAATGTCGTTCGAAAGACTTGGTTGAAACGAGAAAACAGAGAAAAAAAGGAAAAACTCGTTAGATGAATCGTTAGATATCTTGTTCGAACGATGTCGTTCTAACGACTTATCAAACAAAAAATTAGAAAAAAATAATCAAGGTTCATTCGATATCTCGTTCAAACGACCTAGGCGTCTCGTTCGAACGAGATCCCAGTTTCGTTCGGACGACTTTACAGAAAATCCAAAAATGCATTTTAAGCCCAAAAACTTTTATGTAAAGAATGAAAATGATTTTCGGAGAAAAATAAAAAGCCGTTATGATAATTTTTTTTTTAAAATACACCCATAAAAAATATCCAAGACTATATATATTAAATACATTCATACCTTTCGAGACCTTGGAAATAATGAAATGTTCATGAAGTAAAATCTTGGCACATAAACCGACAAAGATGTAATCTTCAAACTCTTGGCCTCTACGTCTTCAATTGAAACATTATAGGCTTGAAAGGATATGGGAATGTACTATCTTATGACTCAATTAGTTTTGTTCGAAATTTAGCCAACACTACAAATAGATTCGATTGGAAATTTGCCCTTACAAATATCTCCCTTTGGCTATTCCGGAACAAAACCCAAAATAAAAAAAATCCTATGGGCCGTCAAGATCTTTTAAAAAGACATAAGCCCTCCTAAAATAAAAAATTACAGACGCTTGATAAGACACATGGGATGAAATGCTTTGCCTCTTTAAAAGGTTTCCACTGAAAATGAAAACCTGCACACTTAAACACACCATCAAACGCATAGATAATATAACAAGATAAATAACATAATTAAATACTCTTCCTTTGTCTAACATGACCTACTTAAAAAAACGATGTCTCCCCTAAGATAGATCTCCCAAGCTAAAAGGTTTAGATACCATTTCTCCCTTTTTTTTATTCATGAATAGACAAAGATAAAAATGCTTTAAATAACCTATTTTTTCCCAATTAAATAAAATACCCCCCTAAATGAAACAAGGGATAGGAAAAATGGAAAAATAAGTATATCATGAAAGGATGAATAAAATGACATGAATAATACAACACATGGCATGAGAAGAAACTAATCCAACACAGAGATTAATAAATACCATATATGATGCGATAGAAAAACTATACCAAATAGAATAATATGATATACGCAAGAGATATCAATCGAAACAAGCAGAATATCTATTTCAACATAAATCATACGTGGACTAGATAGCAAGGCAAAGACTCAAAAAAATAAATAAATGTCGTATACACACACACACACACACACACACATAAAAGATACCAATAATGCACACACACATAAAAGATACATATAAACACCACATACGGAATAAAAAAATTATGCTTTCCACACTCATATGACAAAAATGTGTCTAAATAACATATGGTAAACGGTAGTGAAGGGGTGTGAACTCATAACAAAAGAATTAAGTCCCAATCACTTAAACATGTTCATGGAGTACTAATTTGAATGAAAAACTTTATCAAACTTAAATATAACCTCATGTTACAAGATAAAGTTAACTCAAGGAACAAATAAGAACAATGCACATAAGCTTAGAATTTTGATGATTCTACAAACCAATAGAGTCATGACAAAAATAGCATAACTAGGATACATTGTCTTTATGAAAACCCATTGATATATCCATCCAAACTTCCTCATACATAATATTTCTTTTTCTTTTCTTTTGAATGTTCATATCAAACTCAACTACTTAGGCCTTGGCTAATTTTAACAATGCCGCATTTTTAGGCCATATTTCAATGGTGACTATTCACGCAATATAATTTTCTCTTTCGCAACCCGATTCAATTGATAAACAACTACACTGGATTAACATTTTCTATTTTTTAAATACGGGAAACAGTTCTTACATGCATAAATCCTCTATAGTCATAGCAACATGTAGATGACTAAATTGATAGGACAACATTTCACTTAGCTCAAATATACATGTGAAGTTAAAGATCAAATAAGCTCGTGCATGTGTGAATCGAGGCATATAAAAAGAGAATATATTAAGTCAAAGTCAAACTACTCCATGCCAGCATGATAAAGAACACTTTAAGGAGTGAAAATCTTAATCAAAAGTTCTAGCTACATGGAAGTGGGGATGATATTGGATTCAAACAAAAGTATATGCCACATAAAACTTGTAAAACTAAAATACACAAAAATAGAAAATCTTTTTGAGTTTTTAAATTTTTTTGATACAAATAACCAAAAGACAAACAAAAATCTTTTTGTATTTTCAACTAAGACACGACCAATAAAAAATAAATACAAAAGATATACAATTCATAATTCTAGCAACATATATATGATGAAGCAAGGACTAGAAAATGACAAACAAACATACAACTTGTAAGAATCTATCATGAAGAACAAAAGCCAGTGTACACTACACCAAAATGGGCAAATTGTCACCTTTCAGCCGGCCAGCCTTGTCAAGGTCATTGACCGTGACAAAAAAACACGCGTTTTATGTCACGGTCATTGACCTTGACACGACCGTGACAACTAATTGTCACGGTCATTGACCGTGACAAGTCTGTGATAAATTTAATTGTCACGATCTTGTCACGGTCATTGACCGTGACAATTCTTGTCACGGTCAATGACATTGACACGACCATGAAAACTTTTCCAGCAAAAACCCTTTCCCCCTTCTTTTTTCCCTCCCACCGTTCCCTCCCTCCCTCTCTCTCTCTCTCTCTCTCTCTCTCTCTCTCTCTCTCTCTCTCTCTCTCTCTCTCAGGTCCAATTTCTCTCTCTCTCTCTTCCATTTATATATATATTTGTGTGTATATTTATGTGTGTATGTGTATATATATATGTGTGTATGTGTGTGCGTGTGTGGGGGATGGGGCGGGGTGGGGCGGGGTGGGGCAGGGTGGGGGAGGGGGTGGTGGAGGGGGGTGCGGTGTGTGTGTGTGGTGTGTTTTGGGGGAGAGGGTGGTGGTGGGGGGCAGGGGGTGGGGTGCGGTGTGTGTGTGTGTGTGGTGGTGTGTTTTGGGGGAGGGGGTGGTGGAGGGGGCAGGGGGTGGGTGGGGTGGGGTGTGTGTGTGTGTGTGTGGTGTGTGGTGGGGGAGGGGGTGGTGGAGGTGGGCAGGGGGTGGGGTGGGGTTGTGTGTGTGTGTGTGTGGTGGTGGAGGGGGTGGTGGAGGGGGCAGGGGGTGGGGTGGGGTGAGGTGTGTGTGGTGTTGTATTTGTAGGAAATAAAAGCATGAATTAAGCATTTATAACACTAATATGCAAGTTGAATCAATAAACACGCAAACAATTATACACCTTAGCAAGAACACATAAACACCATAAATCACTAATGAAAAAACAAAAGGATGATTCATACCTATAAGTTATTAGATGGATATTTAAAATTCTTTGGGGGGAGAAATAAGGTTTTGTAATGCTAGAACTTAAGGAAGTCCCGAGATTTTGGGGAGAGTATGGGAGAAACGTTGTAAAAATGATGGGGAGGGGTAACTTAAGAGAGTCAAATTTAATGACTTAAAGGCGCAAGTCGATTCAATTCAAATTCGAATAATTTCACTTTGTCCCATCTTTCTTACTTCCTTGGTTTGAATCACTTCGAAAAAGGCCAAAATATATTCGGCACCTGTTAGATTTGGCACTGCTTTTTATTTTGGTAAAAATGGGAGGATTCATGGGATTTTGGGTTTGACCTACTCTATAATGCTTGTAACTGACCCAAAATCAATTCCCATTACAAATTTTTAACTCTAATGAATGCTTGTGGTTGTTCGGCATAAAAAGCAGGCCTGGGAAAACCAAAACAACTCCATATGAGATTTTCCATGTTTAATCAAGAACATCCTTAGACTTGTAGGGGGTGGGGTGGGGTGGGGTGTGTGTGTGTGTGTGTGTGGTGGTGTGTGGTGGGGGAGGGATAATTCACGGGCTTTATCTAAACTAGGGTTTTATAGAGTTTCGCTCCTACTACTTGGGCAATGACTATACTAGGGACCAAAGATAAATAAATAAATTGGATTCAAAGTAAATACTAGGAAATCCCAATTTATAACCGTCTAATTTATATCCTTTATTTATGTAATCACGTTTCATTCCACTAAATAATCATGATTGCACTCAAATTTAATTATTTATAAATCACTCGAAAGAATGTGTTCTTATTATTAAAGTTGATTACGGTATATTATGATTCCCCACGTTATGTTTTCGATACCCTCTTGGTTAAACAAATTTTCTACTAACCGATTTTAATGAATATCTGATCAATTCCTTGATTCTAAAACTTAATTCTATAGGATTATAAAATAGTTCATCGGTCGGGTAAACAAAACATATAAGTCTATCAAGGGGTATCACAATCCAAATTATTTCTTGGACGTGAATTCCTCCAAATTATGATCTCATACCTATTCACACAATGATTGACCAACTTGCGAGGATCTATTGTTCTAACATATAATTGAACTTCACCCATCGCAATCGAAGAAATAATTGTGAAAGAAATTTAATATCCATAACCCTAGGGATTAAGAATCTATGAACTTTTTGCAAACGATATGAGATTTCCCATGTTTAATCAAGAACATCCTTAGACTTGTAGGGGTGGGGTGGGGTGGGGTGTGTGTGTGTGTGTGGTGGTGTGTGGTGGGGGAGGGGGTGGTGGAGGGGGAAGGGGAAGGGGGTGGGGTGGGGTGTGTGTGTGTGTGTGTGATGTTCAATTTAGTTGGTGCACAAACTAACGGTCAAAGTAATAGTATATAATTCCAACAGTTCAAACTACTTGAACATCACAAATGGATACGAACTTAAAATATAAATTGAGATAACCTTAGAATCTAATTAGGGTAAAAATATAATGGCATCAACTAACATATATGTAGGGGTGGGGTGGGTAGGGGTGGGGGTGGGGTGGGGGTGTGTGTGTGTGTGCGTAGGTGCGTAGGTGTGCGTGTGTGTGTGGAGGTGGGGCACCCATTTAATGACTCTTTAAATATTTGGAAAAACATAATATTACAAAATTGAAACGAAATGGTATTGACGGAACTTACACATACATTATAATATAGATGGAACATTTTTTTTATCTATACTATTAATTCAATTAGGTAAAACGAAATGTGTACTATTAACATTTTTTTTTATCTGTACTAATAACATTTTTTTTACAGCAAAAATGTCTCCTTCAAATGTTAAGGCGAAGATGATGATGCTGTTTATGATGATGTCGTCTGGGTTCGGTGGTAGCGGAGGCGACGAGGGCTCCTCCGCCGCTAGTCTCCCCAAATATGGAAAATTTGGGATTACCGTCGAAAACAAGTCGGAGCTTTTAGCGAGATTATTCGAGCTGCTAAAGACGGTCATCGGCCTGGGGTTTATGACTTGGAAGGAGGTGCCGTATGAGCTCAAGTTAGCTGTTTGGGCGGCACTACAGGTAATATTTATATGAATATTTCAATTTATATTTATATTTATATTTATTCGCAACTAACATTGTATTTGTTGGACATGAACAATTCAACTTGGATTCAAAGCTACGTGATTCCGTCTTGGAACAGTTGAGGGAGCAACACAAGACGTGGAATAAAAATATGCGGACACGGTACTTTGGAAAAACACGAGAGTCCATTTTACAATGGCACAGATCCGTCCCGCCCAAGGAGCCGATCGCATTGGCACAATGGCAAAAGTTCATTAACAATGAGATCGAGGATCGACAATTGGCATCTCGCCAATCGGGCTAAAAAGACGGACGTACACTACTCCGGCCGGACCTCTTACGCTGAGGTGGAGCATAGGATGCAGGTAAGATTTAATTTATCTATAACTACAGAAATATATTATTGGATATTATTTTACTTTACGGGGCCGGTACTAATTTTACTTTACTCTATTTTATTTCAGGGGGTAGGGAGTGGGCCAGGGGGTAAGCCACATAGGCTCGATACTTATGTGGCTCTTCGGACGAAGAAGGGGAAGGACAAGGAGGTGTCCCCGAACGTCACAACCACGATTGTAAGTAATCCGACAGTTTAATTATTGTTAATTACGTTATAATTTTTTAGTTTACTTATTTTACTAATCATGTGATTTTTGTCGTTTCAGGCAGAGCTTAAGGAAGTGCATGCATCGCAGTCTGATGCCGACAAGGCATCTTTGTCCACAGACGCACTCAGCCAAGTGCTTGGCTCTGATCGCAAAGGGAGGACAAGGGGAGTGAGCTCGCGGGTGGCCAAATCTAGGATCATCGGATTGGAGACGAGCGACACCGGGTTGTCTCGAATGGTGGATTCACACGACGCGAAGCTGTCCCGTTTGGAGGCGACGGTCCAAGATATGTACGCATTCATGAAGCGTACATTGGGTGGAGACCGTAAAGGGAAAGGGAAAGGGAAGGAGAAGGCGGTGGAGGAGGAGGTGCGGGAGGACGAGGCGCAGGATGACGAGGATGTGGACCTCGCTGCTTCATCATAGACACGTTTGTACTTCGACGATCCACTTCCCTATTTGACGCCCTCTAACAGACCATTGTCGACAATTGGTTGACCGAGCGTGTTCATATTGGACGTATTTGATGGCCAACGGATAGGGCGGGGGTTGAGGGACCCGAATATCGTCGAGGGTGGAATAGTCCATGGATGTGTGCTTCAAGAGATGGAGTCCAGGGTGCTCGTCACGCATGTCATACCTGGTAAGGAGAACTCCCTATTGTGGTTGCGCGAACAATGCGGCACGACGTATATTAGTGGGTGCGTCAATTCGTATGTCGTGTGTCCTACTCACCTCCTCAGTTTTATCCAAGACATGTAGTAACATTATTTTTAAGTTTGTCCATTTTAATTAAATTTGGATTATATCATCATGTATATTGTTTTTACTTTGAATATTTGGATTATATCATCATGAATATATATTTGCATTCTCTTTAGTTTGTGTTGGATATATGATGTTTGGAATAGATACAACGTTGCTACAACATGTACAAATATACTTCTGGGCAGTGGAGGTGGCCATACTGCCCAGCAGATTTTTTTAAAATTCTGCCCAGAATTGTCACGGTCATTGACCGTGATAAGTCCGCGACAAATGTTGTCACGGACGTGTCACGGTCAATGACCGTGACAATTATGGTCACGGTTTTGTCACGGTTTAGAACCGTGACAAACGTGTCATGGTCATTGACCTTGACACGACCGTGACACAAAACGAGAGTTTTTTGTCAATGTCAATGACCGTGACACGACCGTGACAAAAAAAGTTGTCTCGGCTCGAAATGTCACGGTCATTGACCTTGACAAGGTGAATTTGTCAAGGTCAATGACCTTGACAAATGGGCAGATTTGTTGTAGTGGTATGTAAATATAACTAACACAATCAACCTTTGGATTTAGAAAGGGAGGAATCTTGTGAAATTAAATGAGAATCATAAATTCTATCACGTAAAGTCTCCAAGTCAGATCTCCTAACCCAAATTAGAGAAACATGACACTCTTGTGATTTTAGTGACCTTGGAAGCTCTACCCTTAAACTTTCTAGGATCATTTTTAAGATCAAAACAAAACTTCCAAAGGTTCCCCTTCTAACCATAATGTGTGCAAGTGAAAACACTACGTGAAGTATTACCTAAGGATTGATCTTTTCTAGTGTTCCTAGATGATTCTCTCAAAACTATGGTTTTGGCTTTATTAGCGAAAGTATCTTGAGTATCGAATCCAATACCACACTTGTCTTTGATTTGTATGGTCCCTAAGATTTTATCTTATTTCTCTGACCTACACTTCAAATGAAATTTGACCCGACTTGAGTCTTTCAATTTCTCTTCAAGTTTAAATATTCAAGACTTAAGTAAACACTTACTCTCTTTAAACTCGAGAAGATCTTTCTTCATAGCCTCCATTAAACCTCTATGGATATCTCTTTCATCTTCTACATACTTTAGCTTCTCACGGAGAGTTTTTTCTCGTGCCTAAAGATTTTCAACTAAAATAATCTCATCATTAGCCATGTCACGTTCTCTTATTTTAGATTATAACTTCAAGTTTGAACATTTTAATTCGAAAGACTCCTCATACAACTCACGGAAGGCTACTTGAATTTCACTCTCCTCCTCCTCCTATTGATTCTCACTCTCTCCACCACTCCCTTTACCATCAAATTCTTTGAATTCGCAAATAATGGCTTCGAAATTGCCATGTAAAGGAATATCTTCATAAGAAGATTCATTGTCAATGTTCACAAGACTTTCGAAAAACGCAGTGAAGTTACGCTCAATGGAGGAATCGTGTCCTTCTTTCGGTTCACTATCACTAAGGGTGGCATTATATGAAATTGGTTTCTTTCCCACCTCCCCTGGTTTAGTAGGACACTCGAATGCGTTATGGGCATAACCCTTGCAACCATAAAACCAATTTGACTCGTCCCTATTAAGATCCTCATTATGATTTTTAGGGAATTTCTCGGCTTTACTATACTTAGACTTATCAAACTTCTTAAAATCATTTTTAAGTTTCTCTTTATTAGTCTTGAGAAATTTTCTAAACTTCCTAGCAAACAAAGACATATCTTTCGAGTCAATCTCAAACTCATCATCCAAAATCGATGTTTCCTCCATTCGGAATTTCAAAGCTATCCCTTTATCTTTCTTCTTCTCATCCTTGGAGGGAATCATGTCAAGTTCATAAGTTTGTAGGTCACTTACAAGCTCTTCAAGTTTCGTAGAGTCTAAAGTGCCTAAAGAATTTAAAATGGTCCCCATGGGAATAAATCTATATGGTAATGCCCTTAAAATTTTCTTTATGACACGGTTGTCAGGTATCTTTTCTCCCAAATTAAAACATGAATTCATAGTATCTAAAAATCTCACATAGAACTCATCAAATGCCTCACTTTCTAACAACTTAATGGTTTCAAATTGAGTGGTGAGGTTTTGGAGTTTTGAATCTTTCACGACACTTGTTCCCTTAAGGGTGAGTTGTTGTATATCCCATGCCTCCTTTGAGAACATATTATATATTGACTTATTTGAGTCTGTATATATAGGAGTTCCAACTAGTTTGGATATACTGACAAAATATGTTAGATTATTTTGATAACTCCATTTCCTCAAAGGTTCAAAATCATTGAAGAAATCCAGCCCAAGAGAACCTTCAAGATCAACATAAAGGGAAGTTAATTCTAAACCTTAAAACCACAAATAGGACAGTTGCACTCCATCATACATATCACCTATTTGTTTTAATGTTTTTTCAACACTTCAAATATTTTTAAAATCAATCTAATTCAATACAAATCATTTTATATAATTCGAAATACTTTTCAAATGATTTGTGAATTGATTAAAAAATGGTTTTCAAAGTGTCGTGGGCATAAGTTGAATTTCATAAACTTATTTTCTATGCTAATTGTTTGCCTGGGTAGAATCCAAAAGCACTAGAGAATTGGAGGTGTGTTGTGTAATTATTTTCATACACGCGTTCTTGCCTTCATCCTATGCGCACACGTGTTTGTAACCTATCGAGTGGATTTATGTTTTTTGTTAGACACAAAATGCGTACACATCCTAATCCCTTGGATCATCTTAATCAACGTACTGCATGCGTTTTGACTCAATCCTTGTGAACCCAGCCTAAACCAATCAGTGTACATTTAACCCTCCGCTTGTGTTGAACCGTTGGATTAAAGTCAATCTCTCAAGACTAAATCCCAGCCATTGGATTGAGGTCGATGTTCTGGATCCTTCTACTTTTAGTATAAAAAGGACCCAAGCCTCAGCATTTCGAGACTTTTGCCATTTCCTTATTTCTGAGAGAAAAGAGAGAGTAGAGAGAAGAGAGATAAGGGAGAAAGAGAGGGAAAGAATAAGAGAGAGGTTAGAAGAAGAAACCCTATTTTTTATTCGTAGTTCACCCCCCTGAGTGTTTCTCCCAAACCAAATACCAAAACCCAAACAGTTCTAAACACCAGAAAACCCATTTCCAAGAGTTAGATTCATTTAGGGTTTCTGTGTTCTTGGTGTTGTGTTTTCATTTTAAAGACCTCTTCAAATATTTGATTCTCTCAGAACTCATCTATAAGAGAGGTTTAAGTTTCAATATTGAAACTGATTTTTTCTGAAAGAGAACATCACACGATTTTTTTGTTTCTCTTTTTAGATCTAGAATTTTAGATCTATTATGTTTTAACAAATTTTTAAATAAAAACTTTTAAGTTTTTAAAATATTTTTCAGATCTAGTGAGTTGTGTTAGTTTTTATTTCATATTTTTATGAAATACTAGTGTACAAAAATAAAAGGTACACAAATAACTCTTGCTAAAGTTTTAAGGCGTACAGATCTGAAAAAGAAGTTTTGTCACAAAAATTGTTGAATCAGTTTCTGCATGTTAAGTCTGAATCTGTTTTAATAAATTAGACTTCTAGTCCAGTTTGGATCTCAATTGGAGGTTTACAATTTCAAAAATATTTTCAAAACCCTAAAATTATTTAAGACCATGAACCATCTTCTGAGCAAGGTATCCTTGAGATCTGTGGATAAATAAACGATCAAGAAGTATTGGCTTGAAAAATTAAGATTCAGAAATAACTTTCATTTTAGAACTGTTGTAATTTGTTAGGAAAGTTTGTATAAATCTTGAGAGGATGAGTATCATGTTTGCATGTAGTATCACAAACACTATCTCACACGAACACTTAGACACTATCGTTCTGTATGAGAATCTTGAATTTGAAAGAGTTGCTGGAATCAGAATTCAAAGAGAAAAAGATCAATTAAAAGACAAAGAAGCAGCAAGAAAAGATCAAGTTCTAATTCATAATACTTTTGGAGTGGAGAATCTCATGTAGGTACATTCTGAACTTAGGATAGGATCTTTGTGGTTTCCTTAAGTGTTGTAACTTGATTTTTATTCTAGTGGATTTTTGTTTTGTGCCGTAGAGGGCACCGTGGATGTTTCCCTTGTTTAAGGGTTTTACCACGTTAAAATTCCCGTGTCTATTTCTTTGAATGTTCTTAACTGTTGTTGTGATTGGGGCTGCTTGGTAACATTTAGTTGATGTTTATTAAAATTTAAGAATTAAGGTAATCAGCTATCAAATTTAATTCATATATTCAGATAGTATTTCATAACACATCTTGTGTTTTTTGAAAAGAGTTTTGTCCAAAAGGTTTATTCAGAGTTTACACAACTTATAACCGTTTGGTATTAACCTCGTAAACAAAGGTTTTAGTATTAAAGCCTTTCTTCAACTGGTATCAGAGCGGGAACACCTTTTGTGATCCTGAAACTTGAGAAATTATTTTCGAAACTTCTTTCTGAAAATTTTTTGAGTATGGAAGAAAAATTTGAGAAGTTAGGTAACCTATCCAGATCACCACTCTTTGATGGAAATAATTTTTCCTACTGGAAAGTACAAATAAATGCTTTCATTCAAGGAACCCTAGGTAATGAAGTATGGGAAATGATTAAAACAGGGTTTGGACATCCTACTAAACCTACCTCTTCCACTGATCCAACACGGATTAAGAAACTTCTTAGTGAATTTACTAAGGAAGAGAAAACACTATCTCTTGATAATAAGAAAGGAAAGCATGCCATATTTATGTCCATTAACGAACATGAATTCAAAAGAATATCCATATATTCTACTTGTAAAGAGGCATGGGAGACTTTAGTCATTGCTCATGAGGGTGATGAACGTGTCAAAGCTGGAAAAACCCAAATGCTTATTCAACAATATAACACCCTGATTACGAATAACGATGAATCTTTTCATGATTTCTACATAAGGTTAACTGATATTTTTACAAAACTTCATGCAAATGGTATAACCTACAGTAGAAAGGAAATTGTGTTAAAGATTCTTAGGTCATTGCCATCTAAATTTCAGAACAAGAGATATGCTATTGAGGAAATGAATGACCCTAATATGACTCCTGAATTAATTAGCAGTAAAGTTAGGACTGTTGAATTGGAACTAGACTTTGAAAATCAATTAACCAGACAAACTAATAAAGCCTCTAGTTCAAATTTTGTGTTTTCATCTAAATTACCAGTGCCTAAATTGAACACTTTAGATTTTGACACTAACTGTCTTGAAAACTGTGATTTGAAAAACCTTGATAATGAAATAACTCTTATGAGTAAGCATTTCAAAAAGATTTTGAAATTCAGAAATACTGTAGACTCTAAACAAGGCAAATCTAATTATCAAGGAAATCAGTCTCTCAGACCTCATGACAGAGACAATACCAAACACACTTATGACAATAGGAGGAGTTATGACCCCAATAGACCTAAACCTGACATAAAAGATGTTAAGTGTCATCGTTGTGGTAAACTTGGTCACTATGCTAGCTAATGTCCAATTAGTTTTAACAACAATAACAAGGCCAATATGTGTAAGACATGGGATGACTCTAGTGATTCTGATGAGGATGAAACTGATTCAACCCAAATGAATGAGTACTACATGCCTTTATTTGCTAAGATAATATATAATGATTATGCATGCTTGCCTGCTCATGAACTTGATATTCCTGTTGATGCTATTAATAATCTTGCTGATAATTTCGTTCTTATTACTGTCGAAAGATTGTGTGTGATTTAAAGTGAGAATGTTGATGACTAATTGAACGTGTGCGTGAGTAAATAACCTATCAAAAACATAGGGGACAAATCACACGATGTACATAGTGAGTCTGATGATGATCTGCCTAATTTACATGAATTATACACTAAAAAGCTAAAGAAGAATGCTCGCCTAGAAAAGATGATAAAAACCTTAAATGAGCGTATCAATTTACTTAAACAAACCATTAGGAAGAACACTGAAGATTATACAGCCCAATGTGTTACTCATGAGACTGAGATTGAGAATTACAACTTGAGAATAAATTCTTTGATTCAAAAGAACCATGAATTTGAACAAAAATATAAGGCAACCCTTATTGAACTAGAAGAGTCAAAGCAAAAGTTTTCAAATGTATTTAAAAAAAGCCAACACTTTGAAACACAAACCAGGACTTATGAAAAAAAATTTACTGCAAGCAAATTTGACTCTGAAGATAAGTCTGGCCTAGGTTTTGGAGAAATAGTGCACATAAGTAAGACCAAACTTTCTCTTGAAAATGTTGCTTTTATAAAACAAGGCCAAACTTCTCAAAATGTTCAAAAAGGTGAACCTTGTATCAATGTCTCTCAATCAACACATAATCAGTATAATCAACAGTTGAAACCAAACAGTCAAACCAAATATAATTGTCCTTCTGCCAGAGACCAAAGATAAAAACCTAAATCTAATGATGATTGGACTCCTGTACCCAATAGATCCAAGCTAATTTTCAAAGACTTAAGTAAGAAAGTCAAGTCCTATACCCGTCATTACTATTCCTACTGTGATATTTTTTTCCATACTCT
The DNA here is from genome assembly GCA_949130495.1 of Sambucus nigra. Lineage (NCBI taxonomy): Eukaryota > Viridiplantae > Streptophyta > Magnoliopsida > Dipsacales > Adoxaceae > Sambucus > Sambucus nigra. Next base: position 444,232,780 of record OX422218.1, on the reverse strand, counting down.
TGATGAGTGTTTCCAGAAAAAGGACATACACTCCTACCTACCAGAACTTTAACTATTCTAGAAAATCCAGAAATACTTATATACTTCCTAGACAGGGCACAAACAACTTTAACTTTAAAAAGAAAAAGGGAGGGTCCAAGACTAAGAAAAAATCATTTAGAAATTCGCCTCACTACACCAAATCTGTCGAATTGTCACGGTCATTGACCTTGACAAGTTGGACTTGTCAAGGTCAATGACCGTGACAATTCTGGGGGTCACAAATTTTTTTATTACTGGCTTGTCACGGTCATTGACAGTGAAAAGTTCATTAGAATTATCACGATCATGTCACAGTCTATGACCTTGACAAGTTTTGTCACGGTCATAAACCATGACAAACTAGTGACACTTTTTAAAACATTGTCACGGTTAATGACCGTGACAATTCTAGGAAGAATTAAAAAAAATCTGTTGGGCAGTATGGTCACTGCCACTGCCCAGTAGTATATTTGTACTTGTTATAGAAATGTTGTACCTGTTCAAACATCATATATCCAAATAAAATAGAGATAATGTAAATATACATTCAAAACAATATGCATCATGATATAATCCAAATATAATTCAAATGTAACAACTTAAAACAATTCAATTCAAATAATGTCACTACATGTCTGGGGTAAGGTTAGCTCTGAGGAGGTGAGTTGGCCACATGATATTCAAATTGACACACCCAGAAATATACATCGTTTCTCATTGTTCGCGCAACCACAAGGGGGATTTCTCCTTCCCGGCTATCACATGCATGACGAGCACCTTGGACTCGATGTCTTGAGGCAAACGTCTATGAACTGGCATACCCTGGATGGTATTCGGGTCCCTCAACACCCTCCCTATCCGCTGGCCATAAAATATATCTAGCATAAACACGCTTGACCAACCAAGTGTCAACATCAGTTGGTTGAACGGAGCCAAATAGGTGAGTGGGTCATCAAAGTCCGCACGTGTCGACGATGAAGCAGCGAGGTCCACATCCTCGTCCTACTGCAACTCCTCCTCCACCACATTCTCCTTGCCTTTCCCCTTACGATTTCCACCCAATGAATTCTTCATGAATGAGAACATATATTGGACCGTCGCCTCCAAATGGGACAGCTTCACGTCATGCGAGTCCACTGTTCGAGCTAACTCGGTGTCGCTTATCTCCAATCCGATGATCCTAGATTTGGACACCCGTGAGCTCACCCCCATGTCCTCCCCTTGCGATCAGCGCCAAGCACTTGGCTGAGTGAATCTGTGGACAAAAATTCCTTGTCGGCATCAGACTGCGACTCATGCACTTCCTTAAGCTTTGCCTGAAACGAAAAACAACACATGATTAGTAAAATAAATAAATAAATAAATTATAACGTAATTAACAAAAAGTAAACTGACGGATTACTTACAATCGTGGTCGTGACGCTTAGGGACACCTCCTTATCCTTCCCCTTCTTCATTCAAATATCCACATAAGTATCGAGCCTATGTGGCCTGCCCCAGGGCCGCTCCCTGTCCCTTGAAATAAAATAAAGTAAAATTAGTATCGGCCCCGCAAAGTAAAATAATGCATAATGATATATTTTTGTAGTTATAGAAAAAATAAATCTTACATCCATCCTATGCTCCACCTCGAAGTGAGACGTTCGATCGAACTGGTGCACGTCCGTCTTTTTTGCCTGATTTTCCCTCCACGATTGGCGAGATGCCAATTATCGCTCCCCGATCTCATTGTTAATGAACTTTTGCCATTGTGCCAATGAGATCGGCTCCTTCGATGAGAAGGATTCACGCATTTTGATAACGGATTCTCAGGTCTTTCCAAAGTATCGGGTTCGCATATTTTTCTTCCACGTCTTGTGTTACTCCCTCAACTGCTCCAAGACGGAATCGAGTAGCTTTGGATCCAGGCTGAATTATTCCTGTCCAACAAATACAATGTTAGTTATGAATAAATATAAATATAAATGAAAATATAAATATAAAATTAAATGGAAATCGAAATCGAAATTGAAATTGAAATTGAAATATTCATAAAAATATAAATATAAATTCATTACCTGTAGTGCCACCGAAATATCTAACTTGAGCTCATTTGGCACCTCCCTCCAACTAGTGTACCTCGGGCCGATGATCGATGGATCTCGCTAATAGCCCCGTCTTGTTCTCGATGGCCATCCCTAATTTTCCATATTTGGGGAGCCTAGGGGGCGAGGAGCCCTCCTCGCCTCCGCTACCACCGAGCTCAGATGACATCATCACAATCGGCATTATCATCCTGCCTTAATACCCGAAGGAGACATTTGTTGTAAAAAAAATGTTCTTATTAGTACAAATCAAAATGAATTAGAAGAAGATATGAAAATATGTACAATTACTACAAATCCAAATGAATTGTTACTGTTTAACACCTCAATTCTGAATTCCAAAACAAAGCATCTACCTCATAATATGTACAATTACTAAAAATCTGAAACATCCCCACCCCCATTCCTACTGCCCACACACACGCACACTACACAAGAGTGAAAATGATAAAGTGCAAATCAATTAAAAGCATTAAAAATGGATTGATAAAGTACAAATTGGAATATTTATTACAAATTGAATTTTTTTTCAAATTCGGGTTATCATAAAAAAATGGATTGATATTCGGTAGGAGCAACCAAGTCATCTACACTACTATTTAGACGCTTTGGAGCATGTAGGACAATTGACCACGACTCGTTGTTGATATACTCCGAGTAAAACACTTGGTTAACCTTTTGAAATGCATAACCAAATGGCTCATCGCTCATGTGTCGTTTCTCTTCAACTTGGATAAGTCAACCATGATCAAATTGGTGATAGGATCAACTTTACAAGCATTTTTATCCTCAACTCATACCCAGTCACAGTAAAATACAACCTCTTTGAAGCTTATATAATCCAATTCAAATATATTTCGAATTACACCACAATAAGTCATTTCAGCTTCAGCGAGGTTTTTATCTTTTGCGCTTACTTGAAAGAAAGTAAGAGCCTTGTATGAAATGTCCGAGTTCTGTACATTTGTACTTTGCTTGTACACTTTTGCGCCGAATATGTAATCGTTCAATCGATACTTTTTGTACTCTTATGCCACGAACAAGGGTCCAGTGGCTAGACTAGCAAGCCTTGATGTCGCATCACCCATCTTTAAGATATGAGAATATAGATAAATTAATTAGATTAGTTGTAAAGTTTGAGTGTAATGTAACGTTATATAACGACCATTTTCATAATAATTACCTCGTGTGACAATCACAACCTAAATTCGTTGTTTGATTGTACCATCATTTTTCGTCTTTTATTGTTCTTACAGGCTTCATATTTTATACATATTACAAATTAAACTTACTAAAATATTCTAAAATAATGTTAAACATTAAAATAATGTTAAATATTAAAATAATTTAAAATTACTTTTTCCATTCTTTGACATCTTCATGTGTGTCAAATAGATAACGAGCTACTTATTCATGTTGCAAACTCGTTAATTTCACTCGTTTTCCCATAACATGACCACCATCATCGACAAACTCATCAGTGTCATCAACGCTAGTCGAGTCAGGCATATATTCCTGAGTATATATTGATGACTCCATGGTGATGTATTCCTCTGCAATTGATCCTGTAATGTATCACGTATTTTTGACGTAATCTTTAAAAACTTTCATCAATCCTTCAAACAGATATATCCACCGATATCTAACTGGACCACAAAGAAGTGCCTCGTCACATAGGTGTACCAACAAGTGAACATTTAGGTCAAAGAATGCCAGGGGAAAGTACTTCTCCAACACACAAATCGCTTCGGTCACCGCCAATTTTGCGGCCACTATGTGTTCTCGATTGACTACCTTCTCACACAAGAGTGAGAAGGTAATACTAATTTGCATAATATCCCTATGCAAATCCTTGTGTTTGGAGAAACAATGCTTAACCAATAGGGGAACCAATTTCATGATCACATGCCAATCGTGGGACTTACACTTATGTAAATCATGAGTAGCATAATTCACAATCATTTGCAATTTGGACAAAAAATTAAATGGGCCCTTCAAATTATATATTGTGTTTAAAAGCACCTTCCTTTCCCCACTCATCAAAGTAAACGCACCAAGAGGAATTATTGTGCTTCCCCTACTATCTTCTTTCAACCATAGTTGTGGCTTAAGTTTCAATGATTTAAGGTATTTTTGTGCATTTTCTCCATCCTTCGAATGACTCCCCCCAAGGCAAGTTCCCACAATATGTTCAAGGAAGTTCTTCTCTGCATGCATCACATCGAATACATGGTGCACCGGGCTATTCTTCCAATAAGGCAAGTCAAATAAAATTGACCTCCTAGACCATGCCTTTCTTATCTCAGTTTCATTCCCAGTTGGGGTCTTCTTATGCTTGACATTCTTAAATTTGGTATTCTTACCTGGCATATTAGGGCCATATTCAAAAGATTTACTTTCAATTTCTAAACCTGAAGGTTGTCACGACGGAAAGCTATGTTCAACCTTGTCCAATAAAAAATTAGAACCTTTCTCAAATCTGAAACTATGAGCCAGGGGTAAAAACCTCCTATGGAAATGGTATACATTTTTTGAGCTAAAGGATAGACGAAGAGATTCAGTCTTCTCTCCATAAATAGGACATCCCAAATAACCATGTACTACATAACCGGATAATGTCCCATAAGCCGAAAAATCATGAATTGTTCACATCAACATAGCTTTCATCATAAACTCTTATTTTCTAAAAGATTCAAATGATTGCACACCCTCTTCCCAGAACTCATTTAATTCTTCTACCAAAGGATCCAGGTACACGTCAATATCATCATTTGGCGCCTTTGTCCCAGGTATCAACAAAGACATCATTATAAATTCAGGTCTCAAATATTGTGAAGGAGGGAGGTTGAGTGGGGCTAGGATCACTGTACATACACTCTGATTGGTTCTTAGATTTTCAAATGGATTGAAACCATCCGTTGATATAGCCAAATGAATGTTACACTGTTCTCGAGAAAAATTGGGATACTCATAATTCATCCTCCTCCAAGCTGTAGAATCAATAGGATGACGCATGAGATTACCCCCTAATTCTTCCCTAGCATGCCAAGTTATTGCCTCTGCTATCCACGGTACTGTGAAAAATTTCTTTAATCTAGGCCCAACGGAAATTTTTTTTAACACTTTTTGAGGTACTTTTGAGCTTGTGCCTTCTTTACTAGTAGATTGGACATATCTAGGTTTATCGCAAACCGGAAAACGATCGAGATTTTCATACTCCATTCGGTATAGTATGAAGTCATACACACAAGCATGAATCGATTTATACTTCATTCCCAAACCTTTCAAACTGTTCTTCATAATAGGATAGCTATTTGAAAGCATATTCTCCTTGGGTAGTAACCCCTTCACCCACTTCAGAATTCCTATCACGCTATTTTTAGACAAATCGTACTGCATCTTCAAACTGGGTAAACCATCCATGTCATGTAAAGTTGTTTGATCTTTCTCATAGCCAAAGTATAACAGTTGGGTCGACTTAAATTTTAAACTTTGGTTGTCATCGTCAAGGTTTATCGTGATATCTTCACGAGCACTTGAACCTTGTACATAATCAATAACATCATTCTCCTCTGCTTCATAAACTCCATACACATCATCAACTAAATCCTCTAACATATTATGATCTACATCGTCCCCTTCTACATCTATCCTACTTGTTGAAGGTTGTTGTGAAAACTCTAAAATCGATAACGATCTTGCATACCTGATCTTAACAAATGTAGTTCAACTGTTTTCTACTCAAACACCTTACCATTCTTACACCTAGAACACGAACATGAAAACTCTTCATCATTATGACATCTCTTTGCGTATTTCATAAATTCATTAGCACCTCTGCGAAACACATCCCCCATTCTATTTGTCTCACCCATCCACTCTTTGTATTTCGGATATCCCATCACAGCTACCACAACTAATCACCTATTAAAGGTAAGAAACATATATTCATGGATTAGTATAAACAAAACTTAGATTTATAGTATGTTTCATATAATCATGTCTTATTTATATTCAATTTTTAAATTTCAAATTCAAATTCAATTTATAATAGAAATTTCTATTTCCTTTATCTCCTCGAAAGGGTGAGTGGTCCTATCCCATTCAAGACCGCATTTTTCTGTAATATACTTAACAACTCATGCACATTGTTACGATTTGAGAAAAATTCGACAGCATATCCCCGTAGTTATCCAAGTACACGACATAGATTGGCAAGTGTGAGTGTTATTTCAATTGATCAATTGAAAGAACAGTCACACTTGTCAATCTAGTATGTACCCAGAGAACATTAGGATATGACTTCAAAACTTCCTGAAAAAGTAACAACTTCAAGCCACTAAGAATATTATTATACAGAAATTATGCAGTCCCAAACTGTCCAAACGGGACAATTCAAGAGTTCTCATTACAGGGGTAATGAATCTCGAACGAGTCTAAGGCTATTGAATGCGTACGCATAAGAACTAGAAGGCTAGTATCTATGCGCACTATATGTAATTTTAAGTATGTTTCATTTAATTATCATACTATATATATATTGTTCATTATACAAAGTAATTTTAAAAAAAAGTTGAAAAATCCCACCCCCATATGGACAATAATCCAGTGGTCATGCCACTTTTAAAATTAACTAACCCAACATCGATCCACTATAATCTAACCGTAATGGCAACAACAAATGTGTATCCTGTACTCCTTCTAATTCATTTACTCAATTAATTCTTTTTATCAATTAAACTAACAATTAAAATATACAATTATTAATTTACTAATTTACAATGAGGGGTAATCCTACTTGCATATGAAAGGGGCACTAATTATTAATCTACAAAAAAATTAACAACCAATCAATATTAAATCAATCAATTCTTTTACAATGGTCACTACAATACGAGGGGAAATATCTAATAAACCAACAAAAATTTCATTAAAAACACACACACACGCACATATACACCCCCTGCCCCCCTCCCCCCGTTGCCCCTACCCACTCCCCCATGGCTGCCCATGCCCACCATCCGCACACACACACATATATACACATGCACATATACATACACACGCATATACACACACACACACACACACACACACACACACACACACACATACACCCCCTCCCCTCCCCTCCCCCAACCCTCCTGTCTTCCCCCCCCCCCCACCACCACCACATATATACACCACACACATGCACATTTACACACACATATATACACACACGCACATATACATACACATATACATAAATGGAGGGGAAATAGAGAGAGAAAACCTACCAAAGTTGTACATAGAGGGAGCAACCGCTAGAGAGATAGAGAGAGAAATAGAGGGAACAAAATCGTGGGAAAAAAAGAAGGGGAGGGTTTTTTTACTGACAGAATTGTCATGGACGTGTCACGGTCAATGATCGTGAAAACTTTATAAGATTGTCACAGTCATTGACCGTGACAAGCCTTTGTCACGGCCTTGTCATGGTCATTGACCGCGATAAAAAAAAACATTTTTTTTGTCACGATTAATGACCCTGACAAGGCTAAGCTCTTAAAGGGTGACAATTTGACCATTTGAGCGTATCGATTTCCTTAACCAAACCATTAGGAAGAACAAAGAAGATTATACTTCCCAATGTGTTGCTCATGAGACTGAGATTAAGAATTACAACTTGAGAATAAATTCTTTGATTCAAAAATAACCATGAATTTAAACAAAAATACAATGCAACCCTTATTGAACTAGAAGAGTCAAAGCAAAAGGTTTCAAATGTGTTTAAAAATGCCAACACTTTGAAACACAAACCAAGACTTATGAAAAAATTGTTACTGCAAGAAAATTTGACTACGAAGATAAGTTTGGCCTTGGTTTTGGAGAAATAGTGCATATAAGTAAGACCAAAGTTTCTCCTAAAAATGTTTCTTTTATAAAACAAGGCCAAACTTCTCAAAATTTTCAAAAAGGTGAACCTAGTCTCAATGTCTCTCAATCAACACATAATCAGTACAATCAACAGTTGAAACCAAACAGTCAAACCAAATATGTTTGTCCTTCTGCCAGATACCAAAGATAAAAACCTAAATCTAATGATGATTGGACTACAGTACCCAATAGATCCAAGCCAATTTTCAAAGACTTTAGTAAGAAAGTCAAGTCCCATACCCATCAGTACTGTTCCTATTGTGATATTTTTTTCCATTCTCTTGATGAGTGTTTCCAGAAAAGGATTTTCACTCCTACTTACCAGAACTATTCTAGGAAATCTAAAAATACTCATATACTTCCTAGATAGGCCACAAACAACTCTAACTTTAAAAAGAAAAAAGGGAGGGTCCAAGACTAAGAAAAAATCATTTAGAAATGCCCCTAAAATCTTTTCTAAATCAAAAGGCCATAATTTTTTTAAAACTAGGACTATTTGGATTAAAAAAGATGATTTACTACCCCAGCTCAAGTGCGACATTGTCATTTCTGCTTTAAAGGCACAAACCACTTCAATTGGATGGTATTTAGACTCCGGATGTTCTAAACATATGATCGGGGACGAAGCCAAATTGAAGAACAAGACAGAATTCCTTGGAGGTAGTGTCATGTTTAGATATGGTGTTTCTTCTCAGATCATTGGTAAATGAACATCGAGTGAGCAAGGGCTTCCTGAACTGACTAATGTTCTTTGAGTTAAAGGTCTTAAAGACAATTGCTTAATCATATACAATTTTGTGATTCCAATCACCCAGTTACCTTTTCTAAAGAAGATTGCAAAATTATTGATGAAAAAGGTAATTGTATCTTAACAGGAAATAGAACCCTGGAAAACTGTTACACAGTCTTCCCCAAATTTGAATCTTACAATGTTACCAGATTAAAGGATTTTGATATATGGCACAATAGATTGGGAAACAAAAATTATGATAACTTTAGAAGATTGAGTTCCCAAGAGATAGTTAGAGGTTTACCAAAAATTAAAAATTCTTTTACTCCTGTATGTGAACCTTATCAGGAAGGCAAAATAAGTAAATCCCCACATAATAAAGTTAAAGATGTTCTAACCACTAAGCATCTAGAACTTATCCACATGGACCGCGTGGGTCCTTCAAGAACTATTAGTTTCAGTGGAAACTCTTACATCCTAGTTATAGTTGACGACTATACGAGATATACATGGTTAGACTTTATGAAACATAAATCAGATACTTTCAATGAATTCTTAATAATCATCCTAAAAATTAAGAATGAGATGGATACCCAGATATGTCGAATTAGGAGCGATAGAGGTGGAGAGTTCAAGGACTTTGGAATTTCTTAGTATTGTGCCGCTAATGGCTATAAACATGAGTTTAGCGCTCCTAAAACTCCACAACAGAATGGTATAGCTGAACGTAAGAATAGGACTTTACAAGAAATGGCTAGGGTTATGTTACATGCTAAGAATTTTCCTAGATATTTTTGGGTAGAAACTGTCCAAACTGTATGTCACATTATTAATCGTATCTACCTCAGAAAAATTTCTAAAGAAACATCTTACGAGTTATGGTTCCAAAAAAAGACGGAATTAAAATATTTTAAAACCTTTGGTAGTATCTGCTATATCTGCAAAGATAGAGAACATCTTTCAAAATTTGATACCCGTGGAGAAAAGGGAATTTTTCTTGGCTATTCCCAAAATAGTATGGCTTTGCGTGTGTTTAAATACAAAATCAAAACTATTTTGGAATCAATTAATGTAATTGTGGATGACACAGGTGTTAGGAGTAGCGACAGTCAACTAGTAACATTTGATGAGGACGGACCTGTTTTATCCCCTGATCCTCAAGATGATACTAATTCACCAACACCTAAGAATCGCGTTGTACCCACTTGGGTTTCTAAAGATCATCCCACTGAAACCGTTGTCGGTAATCCTTCGGAACCAGTTAGAACTAGATCCCAACTTAGACAAGTGGCACAATTTTCTTATTTTGTTTCTCTTGAGGAACCTAAAAATGTTAATGATGCCCTTATTGACTCATTTTGGATAAATTCTATGCAAGAAGAGCTACTCCAATTTAAGAGTCACGATGTTTGGAATCTTATTCTTGGACCAAAAGATTCGAAGGTTATTGGCACAAGATGGATTTTTAGAAACAACCTGATGAAAATGGTGTGGTCATTAGAAATAAAGCTAGGTTGGTTGCTCAAGGATACTCCCAGATTGAGGGAATTGATTTCAATGAAAATTTTGCACTTGTTACTCGTCTGGAATCAGTTCGTCTCCTCCTTGAAATTTCTTCTCATATGCAATTCAAATTATTCCAAATGGATGTTAAATCCTCTTTCTTAAATGGAACTTTTTCTGAAGAAGTTTACGTAGAACAACCCAAAGGATTTGTAGATCCTGTACACTTCGACCACGTCTTTAAGCTTAAGTAAGCCTTATATGACTTGAAACAAGCTCCTAGATCTTGGTATGAGAGACTGTCTACCTTTTTAGTGTCTCATAATTTTGCCTGTGGCGGAAACGATCAAAAATTGTTTGTTAGAAAGGAAAATCAACATGTCTTAATCGCGCAAGTATATTTCAACGATATTATTTTCGGTTCCACCTGTCCTAAACAAGTAGAGAATGTTCTTGATATTATGCATACCGAATTTCATATGTCTTTAATGGGTGAACTACAATATTTTTTGGGTTTCAAGTAAAACAATGCAGTGATTGCCTTTTTATTTCTCAATCCAAGTATGTTGCAGATTTAGTTAAAAAATTCGGCTTAGAAAATGCGAAAACTTCTAAAACCCCCATGAGTACTTCAACTAAACTTTCTAAGGATGATAATGGGAATAGTGTTGATCCCACTCTATATAGAAGTATGATAGGGAGTTTTTTATATCTTATCGCGTCTCAACTCGACATATCCTTCGCCGTGTGTATTTGTGCTAGATATCAAAGTAACCAAAAAGAATCTCACTTATTAAGTGTAAAAAGAATTATTAAATATATTAAGGGTACTTTAAAATTTGGTATTTGGTACACAAATGATACAACTAGTTCCATTGTAGGATACACCAATGCCGATTGGGCTGGGTGTTCGGACAATAGTAAGAGCACTTCTTGTGCTTGCTACTACGTAGGAAATAATCTCGTAGGTTGGTCCTGTAAGAAACAGAAGTGCATTTCATTATCTAGAGCCGAATCTGGATATATAGTAGCTGGTAGTTGTTGTGCTCAATTACTATGGATTAGACAAATGCTTAGTGATTTTGGTCTCATAAAAAATAATTAACCATGTTTTGTGATAATCAAAGTGCAATTAATATTTCCAAAAATCCTGTACTGCACTCACGAACTAAGCATATTAAGATTAGACATCATTTTATCCGTGACCTTGTCGAATCCAAAGATCTCATTATTGAACATCTGAACACTCAAAAACAGCTCGTAGATATCTTTACAAAACCTTTAGATAACATTCACTTTGAGTATTTGCGAACAACTATAGGGATGATCACTCTCAATTAATCTATATTTTTTGTGATTTATACCCCTTGTAGATTTGAGAAAAATTGGGGGAGAAGATCTTGAGTATTGCTTAGCGATTTTTCTATCTATTTCTTATTCTAGCTCAATTAATATGCTAATTTAGTGTTTATCTTGTTACAGGCATATCAGACCCATTGTTTATCTTTTTGTAGGGTATTGGTCTGTATATAGTTGAGTGATGTATATTTTTATCTTATTTTTTGTTCTAGGATGGGAAAGGGAAGGAAGACTTTTTGTATAGGACAAATAGGATTTGTTTTCTTTTTGACCCACGAGTTTTGAATACTCAAGGGAGTTTGGTCTCTAATATCCAAAGGGGGAGATTGAGAACACACTATATATTGACTTACTTGAGTCTGTATATGTAGGAGTTCCAACTAGTTTAGATATCAAGACAAAATAGGTTAGATTGTTTTGAGAACTCCATCTCCTCAAAGGTTCAAAATCATTAAAGAAATCCAGCCCAAGAGAACCTTCAAGATCAACATAAAGGTAAGTTAATTTTAAACCTTAAAACCACAAATATGACACTTGCATTGCATCATACATATCACCTATTTGTTTTAACGGTTTTTCAACACTTCAAATCTTTTAAAAATTAATCTAATTCAATAAAAATCATTTTATATAATTTTAAATACTTTTCAAATGATTTTTGAATTGATTAAAAAATGGTTTTCAAAGTGTTGTGGGTATAAGTTGAATTTCAGAAACTTATTTTCTATGTTGATTGTTTGCGTGGGTAGAATCCAAAAGCGCTAGAGAATTGGAGGTGTACTGTGTAATTATTTTCATACACGCGTTCATGCCTTCATCCTGTGCGTACACGTGTCGGTAACCTAAAGAGTGGATTTATGTTTTTTGTTAGAGACAAAATGCGTACACATCCTTAGCCCTTGGATCATTTTAATCAACGTACTGCATGCATTTTGACTCAATCCTTGTGAACCCAGCCTAAACCAATCGGTGTGCATTTAACCCACCACTTGTTATAACACCTCACCTAATTAAATACCGGGTGGCCAGTCCCATACCAAATTAAAACAAAATATACAATTGGCTCATTCTTAGCATCACTATCGAAAACATTTACGACTCACCCAATACCCAATTAAGCTGGTGTTAAAAACATTCCAAATTTTAATTCAACAAAATCCATTTCTAGTTTAAGAATAACACAACACATTTTATTCTACAACACTGATAACCAAATCGATAACACAAAAGAATTTAAATGCATTTGGAATAAAAATTCCCAAATAATATAAATCCATTACAGAAATCCCAAGAATATAAAATGTATTAAAAGACCCGAATACAACAGTACTTGACCCCGATAGAAAAAGATAACTGAATCCTTTGGGATACAAGACCTAAGTAGAAGATCACTGTGAATCAAAAGAAGATAAGCATCTAAGAAACATTCCATAGCTCCATAGATCTTCAAGATCAACAAAGGTTGGAATCCCTTCTGCTGGACACCTGATATTAGAAGATACAATAGAAAAGAGAATATGCAAGGAAACAGGTCAGAGCCCGATTGTGAAAAATGATTTTTAAAGCAACAAGTATTTAACAAGTGCAATAAAGCATTTATTATGTACATGTTAGCTTCCCACTCTCACTTCTATTCTCAACTCTCAACTAGAGTGCACACTTAACGTTTCCTATTAACCTCCTAGTTAATGGTTCCTCTTTTCTAGTCTCCATATTATAATACCATTCCCATATCATAATCCCCGTATGTCCCATACCATACGTCACATTATTATACATTTACATTATTCATTTGTGAATTTAAGCTTTTCAATTCTTTAAGAATAAACATTCATTAACTTAGTTTCATTCTTTTTCTCAATCAACCGTTATCTACAATTATAACCGTAGATAGATTTAATCAGTATATAACCATTCATTCCTTTAATTCATTATATATATATATATATATATATATATATATATATATATATATATATATATATATATATATATATATATATATATATATATATATATATATATATATATATATATATACTACGGCACCCCGAGTCACAGCTGCGGTGCAATGCATTACTCTGCTATCAAGTCCCATCATCGCTGGTCGTCGAATAGGGGACTAAAGGTTCGGTAAGGATTCCTCGAACCACAAACAATAACATACAAATTGGAGGCAAACATAGTTCTCGTATACATGGGTCACGCACATACCGACGTACCCACAGTCAGCGGACTTATCAACTCACTGATAAATCTTTCATAGACCTATGTTCTTGAGCGACAAATCAAATATCCCATAGATTAATCTGGATATGATTGCCCTCACGCGAAAACCTCCCATCGATAGCAAGTAAGCTAGGTATGTCATACACATAATCATCAATCAATCAAATAGGCATTATCATACCTATAATATAATATGAATGAGGTACTCACATTACCCTTAGATTATTCCCATACGTTGCATTATATCTCATTAATTCTCACGTATTAAAATATCACAACTTTACTTCTTAATTTAATTAGCCCCGAGCCTCACTCAATACACAAGGTTTGAATAGGTTTTTCCTCAACATATATTTAGAAAGAAGTCACTTAAACCCTACTGGTCCATATCGTCATATCTCCCGAATTACTACGAATTAAACTTTCCCTTTAATTATGGTTAAAACCGATAGTTTCAAATCTCTTATAAACACATCTTTTTTCTCTTAGGATTAAACCCTCTTGTAAACTTAAGGATACCCAAGTGTTATAGTACATCAACCCTACTAGTCCTATCTTTAATACTCATGCATCCCAATTATAATCCAACAAATGAATCTAGCAACCGAAATTCCATTCAATATAATTATCATTATTTTAATCAATTGAATCCCAATCAAATTAATTCAAATCTTATCAAGGGCTTACTGATATTATCTAAGTCCCATAATATCCAATTAATAATCACCAAAGATCCACAAAAGGTTTGGGCTAAGAATAAACATTTAAAAGAAACAACTTTAGGAATTCTGAGGAGGTCGATCGATCGAAGGCAAGGAGTCGATCGTTTGATCACTCAGGTCACAACTTGGTTTTTCTGCATTTCTACAACTACGGGTTTAGCCATTTTTTATCATTAAAACCTTCATATTAACATCCCAAATGACTTATAATCTCTACTACATGATATATAAACATATATGAATGATTTCTATTGTTCTAAACATCCTAGTATCATCAAAAGATTGGATTAAAAGCATGATTATTTCTTCTTTTTCCAGAAAATTATCAACATATTATCTTCGAGAACACAACAATGGTTTCCAGAATTTCTTCAATAGATATATGATAATTTCGTGGATTATTATCAACTTAGAACATGAGGTTGATTCCTAAATCTTTTCAGTTTCCAGAAATCCATTTAACAACTCCATTATGTCTTCCAAACATGAAAAATCATCTCTTTTTAGAACTACTCTAACATTGACAATATAAAAACTTAGATTTCCATTATCAAACACTTGCCTCTACTGAAGCTCTAATCCTTTGGTGTAGTATATCTCAGGTGGTTCTCCCTTCTTCGATCAACCTCCGATGGTGATTGGTGGCGGTGACTCTTGGTTCTTAGTTCTTCTCCTTCCCAAGTAGGTTTTTCCCTTCCCAAGAAACCTTTCACTCTCTCTAGGAAGATGACTTCTTTATTTTGTGTAGAGGATAATAGGACACAATCCAAAATCACTATCCATCCCCTTGTAAAAATGACCAAAATGCCCTTTTGGGTTGTCTTTTCATTTCCAAATGACCCGAGACTCAAAATTAACGTCCCAGTAGACTCTTCTAACTATTTCAAACCTTCTGGACGCAACGACGCAGTCAAAATGACTATAAGATTGATAGAAAATAAATTTCCTTTTTTTAATCTCATAATTTAGTCCCGACACGTCCCATACCGCGTCCGACTAAAATTCAAATTACTGAATTAATAACACACTGCCATATCAATAGCATCTCATTCATATATTACCTAAATATCTTTAAGTAATATTCAGAATTATAAATTTTAATTTCCACCATTCGGATAAAACCAAAATGAATTAATTAATAATCAAATTCAATTAATCCATTAATTTAAAATATAACTCATTTTAAAAGTCATTAAAAATAACGGGGTATTACATATTTCCCCCCTTATAACAAAATTTCATCACGAAATTCAGGAATATAAATCATAACGGTAAGGTCAACTCCGAGTATAAATCTTACATCGCAAGAAATCTAAGACGTACCGCCCATACAGTTCATTATCAAAAGTCCCTATTGATGTTATACGCCCAACCTCACCATATAGTTCCAACTGAATCGAATATAAACTTTACCCAATCTTCCTTATACCATTCACGTATCCAAGTTCGAAAAATGATCCTTATAATTTCACAATTATGTAAACTACCACAATCCAACCATCCAGGGCGCCCATATACCCTATTGTACCACTTTCATTATAATATTTATCGTAAAGGTTATAAACTTATATCCCAAAGACCTAACTTATCTCGACTCCCAACGGTTATTAGTTTCATGCATGGGGTGTCTCGCAAGCGAAATCCAAACAAGGAACCCCCCGATACACTACTACCTAAAGTAGACGGTCATCGAAACTCCTCAGGTCCTTAGTCAATAGTATATAAAAATCAAGTTCATCGATTTTAAGAAAAAAATAGTTTTTTTTGTTGATTTCAAATAGAATCTACTCATCTACTCTCTTATAGAAGACAAGTTGCTGGATAGTAGTAGTACATATGCTCTCGTATACCACAAGTCAATTCACGTCGATAATCACATCATGCTCGAACATGCCTAACGTAAGTAATCCCATGATAAAAATATCCAACCCACATGATGTCATGAAAATATAGGTGTCCCACACCCCTCGGTGAGTCTACGTGAATAAAGATGCTATAGGCTAAGTTTAGCAACCCATTTTCCCACACAATATTAATTTCTACAAAAATCATTATACACCTCATAATTCCTTAGATATAAAACATACCCTCATTCGTGGGTGGTGGTTGTTGATTTGCTGCCTGATGGATGTTATATACACGCCCGTATTGACCTTCTTACGGGGGTGCTGCTGGAATGGGAGGTAGTGCTAGCACCGGAGCTGGAAGAGCAGCTGGTGTAAACACTGGTACCTGTGGCTCCTGTCGAGAATTTTATTGCTGAGGGAATTTGTCTTTCTTAGGAAAATCTTGGCGTTTATGGCCATACTTACCGCACAATAAACATTTTCCTGCAAACTTTCCAACACTTTGCCGCTGTTGACCCCGTCCCTACTGGCCATTACCTCCTTTCCCTTGGCCCTAATGAGCCTGTCTTTGGCCCTGATGTCCTTGCCTGTTACCTCTATCCTCAAATTGAGAATCTCCAGATCGCAAATGCTTAGCATAATCCCCTGTCTGGGAACCCTGCTCTCCCTGACGCTGATGACTCTGCCCTGACTGAGTCCCACTAGAACTGCCCCCCGTAGTCATGCCTTGCACGCTTGACCCAAACCCCCGCTTGACACCCTGAGTATGAAAGCGGTTATCGTGGCCGTGAAGCATTGCAACATTAAGAACCTCTACATACGTGCGTAGTGAAAGATTCCCCAATAAATGCTGACGAATCTTATAGTTCAACCCATCGGTGAACATTAGAATTCTCCTCTCCTCAGTGGGTACTTCTGTTGGTACAAAATTAAATAGTTGCGTGAATTCTTCCTCGTATTTTTCCACCGTCTTCTCGCCCTGCTTCAAATCAAGTAATTTCCACCTCATCTCTGTCTGGATGGTGGAAGGAAAATACTTCCCATCAAACCGTATCCAAAATTCTTGGATAGTCATTGTGTCTCTCTCCTCCATAGTGGTCGTAGCTTCCCACAATTGCAAAGATGCCCCTACTAGCTTGAATGTGGCTAGTATTTGACGTTGAACCTCAGTACATTCGATCATTCTCAAGTGCTGTTGGATATCTTTCTTCCATTGGCTAGCAGTCACAACATCTGATCCTCCCTGAAACTCAGGTGGGTGCGCCTTTTGAAAAGCATCCCTCGCTCGTTCCCATGCAGTAAGAAACACTTGCCCTTGTGCGGGTGGCACAATTGGTGCCGGTGCTGGAGCCTGCTGAACAACAGCTAGAGCTTCATTGACTGCTTGAGTGACAATTGTAGCAATTTCAGTCGCAATCATCGTACCCTGAGCAGGGGCAGGTTGAGGTGCATGTCGGGGAGGCATTTGAAACGAGAGAACACTATCAGTATCTGATATAAAAAAATAGATAAAGAGCGTAAGCTTACACATAAAATAATAATCCTACTCATAGGGCTCTACATGAAGGAACGCTAAGCTGAAAACACAATAAGTCGTACAGATCCTAAAGGACACTAGAACCTGATGCTCTGATACCACCTGTAATACCCCACCTAATTAAATACCGGGTGGCCAGTCCCATACCAAATTAAAACAGAATATACAGTTGGCTCATTCTTAGCGTCAACATTTACAACTCACCCAATACCCAATTAAGCTGGTGTTAAAAACATTCCAAATTTTAATTCAACAAAATCCATTTCCAGTTTAAGAATAACACAACACATTTTTTTCTACAACACTGATAACCAAATAGATAACAAAAAAGAATTTAAATGCATTTGGAATAAAAATTCCCAAATAATATATATCCATTACAGAAATCCCAAGAATATAAAATGTATTAAAAGACCCGAATAAAACAGTACTTGACCCCGATAGAAAAAGATAACTGAATCCTTTGGGTCACAAGCCCTAACTAGAAGATCACTGTAAATCAAAAGAAGATAAGCATCTAAGCAACATTCCATAGCTCCATAGCTCATTAAGATTAACTAAGGTTGGCGTCCCTTCTGCTGGACACCTGATATAGAAGATACAATAGAAAAGAGAATATGCAAGGAAACGGGTCAGAGCCCGATTGTGAAAAATGATTTTTAAAATAACAAGTATTTAACAAGTGCAATAAAGCATTTATTATGTACATGTTAACTTCCCACTCTCAGTTTATATTCTCACCTCTCAACTAGAGTTCACACTTAATGTTTCCTATTAACCTCCTAGTTAATGGTTCCTCTTTTCTAGTCTCCATATTATAATTCCATTCCCATATCATAATCCCTGTATGTCCCATACCATACGTCACATTATTATACATTTACATTATTCATTTGTGAATTTAAGCTTTTCAATTGTTTAAGAATAAACATTCATTAACTTAGTTTTATTCTTTATCTCAATCCACCGTTATCTATAATTATCACCGTAGATAGATTTAATCACTATATAACCATTCATTCCTTTAATTCATTATATATCTATATATTCGTATATACTACGGCATCCCGAGTCACAGCTGCCGTGCAATGCATTACTCTGTTGTCAAGTCCTATCATCGCTGGTCGCCGAATAGGGGACTAAAGTTTCGATAAGGATTCCTCGAGCCACAAATAATAACATACAAATTGGAGGCGAACATAGTTCTCGTATCCATAGGTCACACACATACCTACGTATCCACAGTCAGCGGACTTATCAACTACCCGATAAGTATTTCATAGACCTATGTTCTTGAGCGACAAATCTAAGATCCCATAGATTCATCAGGATATGACTGCCCTCACGCACAAACCTCCCGTCGATAGCAAGTAAGCTAGGTATGTCATACACATAATCATCAATCAATCAAATAGGCATTATCATACCTATAATATAATATGAACGAGGTACTCTCATTACCCTTAGATTATTCCCATACGTAGCGTTACATCTCATTAATTCTCACGTATTAAAATATCACAACTTTACTTCTTAATTTAATTAGCCCCGAGCCTCACTCAATACACAAGGTTTGAATTGGTTTTTCCTCAACATATATTCAGAAAGAAGTCACTTAAACCCTACTGGTCCATATCGTCATATCTCCCGAGTTACTACGAATTAAACTTTCCCTTTAATTAAGGTTAAAACCGATAGTTTCAAATCTCTTATGAACACATCTTCTTTCACTTAGGATTAAACCCTCTTATAAACTTAAGGATACCCTGGTGTTATAGTAAATCACCCCTACTGGTCCTATCTTTAATCCTCATGCATCCCAATTAGAATCCAACAAATGAATCTAGCAACCGAAATTCCATTCAATATAATTATCATTATTTTAATCAATTGAATCCCAATCAAATTAGTTTAAATCTTATCAAGGGCTTACTGATATTTTATAAGTCCCATAATATCCAATTAATAATCACTAAAGATCCACAAAATGTTTGGGATAAGAATCAACATTTAAAATAAATAACTTTAGTAATTTTGAGGAGGTCGATCGATCGATCACTCAGGTCACAGCCTGGTTTTTCTGCATTTTTGTAACTACGGGTTTAGCCATTTTTGATCATTAAAACCTTCATATTAACATCCCACATGACTTATAATCTCTACTACATGATATATCAACATTTATGAATGATTTCTATTGTTCTAAACATCCTAGAATCATCAAAAGATTGGATTAAAAGCATGATTATCTCTTCTTTTTCCAGAAAATTATTAACATATTATCTTCAAGAACACAAATTTCTAGAATTTCTTCAATAGATATATATGATTATTTCGTGGATTATTATCAACTTACAACATGAGGTTGATTCCTAAATCTTTTTAGTTTCCAGAAATCCATTTAACAACTCCATTATGTCTTCCAAACATGAAAAATCATCTATTTTTAGAACTACTCTAACATGGACAATCTACAAACTTAGATTGCCATTATCAAACACTTGCCTCTACTGAAGGTCTAATCCTTTGGTGTAGTATATCTTAGGTGGTTCTCCCTTCTCCGGTCAACCTCCGGTGGTGGTTGGTGGTGGTGACTCTTGGTTCTTAGTTCTTCTCCTTCCCAAGTAGGCTTTTCCCTTCCCAAGCAACCTTTCACTCTCTCTAGGAAGATGAATTCCCTATTTTGTGTAGAGGAAATGAATAACCCATGTACACTTAATCTACCAATACTTATAATAGGACAAAATCCAAAATCACTATTCATCCCCCTTGTAAAAATGACCAAAATGCCCTTTTGGGTTGTCTTTTCACTTCCAACTGACCCGAGACTCAAAAGTAACATTCCAATAGACATTTCTGACTATTTCAAACCTTCTGGACGCAATGACGCAGTCAAAATGATTATAAGGTTGATAAAAGATAAATTTCCTTTTTTTAATCTCATAATTTAGTCCCCACACTTCCCATACTGCGTCCGACTAAAAATTCATATTACTGAATTAATAACACATCGCCATATCAATAGAATCTCATTCATATATTACCTAAGTATCTTTAAGTAATATTCATAATTATACATTTTAATATCCACCATTCGGATAAAACCCAAATGAATTAATTAATAATCAAATTCAATTAATCCATTAATTTAAAATATAACTCATTTTAAAAGTCATTAAAAATCCCGGGGTATTACACTTGTGTTGAACCGTTGGATTAAAGTCAATCACTCAAGACTCAATCCCATCCATTGGATTGAGGTCAATATTCTGGATCCTTCTACTTTTAGTATAAAAAGGACCCAAGCCTCAGCATTTTGAGACTTTTCCCATTTCCCTTTTTCCAAGAGAAAAGAGAGAGTAGAGAGAAGAAAGAGAAGGGCGCAAGATAGGGAAATAATAAAAGAGATATTAGAAGATGAAACCCTAAGTTTTCTTCATAGTTCAACCCCCTGAGTGTTTCTCCCAAACCAAACACCAAAACCTAAACAGTTCCAAACGACAGAAAACCCATTTTCGATAGTTAGATCCATTTAGGGTTTATGTGTTCTTGGTCTTGTGTTTTCATTTTGAAGACCTCTTCAAATATTTGATTCTCTCAGAACTCATCTCTAAGAGAGACTTAAGTTTCATTATTGAAACTGAGTTTTGCTAAAAGATAACATCACACGATTTTTCAATTTCTCTTTTTAGATCTCGCATTTTAGATCTATTATGCTTCAACAAATTTTGAAATAAAAACTTTTAAGTTTTTAAAATATTTTTTAGATCTAGTGAGTTGTGTGTCTCTAGTTTTATTTCATTTTTTATGAAATACTGGTGTAAAAAAATAAAAGGAACACAAAAAACTCTTGCTAAAGGTCGAAGGCATACAGATCTGAAAAAGAAGTTTTATGACAAAAATTATTGAGTCAGTTTCTGCATGTTAAGTCTGAATCTGTTTTAATAAAGTGGGCTTCTAGTCTAGTTTGGATCTTAATTGGAGGTTAAAAATTTCAAAAATATTTTTAAAACCCTCTATTTGTTTAAGACCTTGAACCGTCTTCTGAGCAAAGTATCCTTGAGATCAGTGGGTAAATAAAAGATCAAGAAGTCTTGGCTTGAAAAATCAAGATTCAGAAATAACTTTCATTTTAGAACTGTTGTAATTTGTTAGGAAAGTCTTTATAAATCTTGAGAGGGTGAGTAACATGTTTGCATGTAGTAGCACATCACAAACACTATCTCACACGAACACTTAGACACTGTGGTTCTGTATGAGAATCTTGAATTTGAAAGATCTACTGGAATCAGAATTCAAAGAGAGGGAAATCAAGGAAACGACAAAGAAGTAGGAAGAAAAGATCAAGTTCCGATTCAGAAAACCTTTGGAGTGGAGAATATCGTGTAGGTACATTCTGAACTTAGTATAGGATCTTTGTGGTTTGCTTAAGTGTTGTAACTTAATTTTTATTCTAGTGGATTTTTGCTTTGTGCCGTCGAGGGAACTGTGGATGTTTCCCTTGTTTAAGGGTTTTACCACGTTAAAATTCCTGTGTCTATTTCTTTGAATGTTCTTAACTGTTGTTGTGATTGGGGATGCATGGTAACTTTAGTTTATGTTTATTAAAACTTAAAAAGTAAGGTAATCAACTATAAAATGTAATTCATATATTCAGAAAGTATTTTATAACACATCTTGTGCTTTTCGAAAAGAGTTTTGCCCAAAAATTTTATTCAGAGTTTACACAACTTATAACAGTTTGTTATTAACCTTGTAAACAAAGCTTTTAGTATTAAATCCTTTCTTCATCCTTAGATGTTTCACACGCCATAATTCGGTAGAACTCATCTGGTGTGACTGCACTAAAAAGTTTATTTAAACCACTGGAATTAAAATTAGCTAACTTAAGCATATTCTCACTCTATCTTTCTACAGATTTAGGTACGTAAACCTCTCTTTTTAGGCATGTTGGTGTGGTCCACCCTTTAACTACTGATAGACAAACTCACTCATATAAGGATTTAAGTACCGACCTCATACGCGATTTCCAATATGCATACTTGGAACCATAAAAAATAGGAAAAATTGCAAAAGGTAAATTTTCCAGTTTTAAAGCAAAATTTTGACGAAGGATCTTAACACGATAATTTAGCGTTCTTACTCTGATACCAATTTGAGAATGTAAAAACTCTCTGATACCACTTGTAAGGGGTGATGGTCCCCTAAATATCCAAATTTTAATTTTTCCAAAATTAAAATGATATTAAACAAAACAAACATTTGAATTTGCACTTAAACACAAATTTAATCCAATTAAAGCTCTAAATTATGCCAAACAAACTAAAGCAAGCACTTTGCTAATTTATATATTTCAACTTGAATTAAATTCAGTTAAACTTACCCAAATTAAGTTACCACCAAAATTACACTAAAGTTGTGATTAAACTAATTTTTATCTTTTTACTCCTACACATGCATCTAAGTGAGTTTTCAAGATAAAAAGAAATCACAACACACAGCGTTGCGATGTACGATGAAAACTCACAACGAAAAAAATCTCAAATGACCCAGCCTCAAATCCACTAGGTACGAATTTGAGAACGTGTGATAATTGATTAACTTCGCAAATTTCTAATATAGCACACTTATTTAATTTCAGCCCCTAAGCATGCATCTAAGGTGCGTGTGTCAACCCATAAATAAATAAAGCATGTGACACAAAAATATGCTAAGACACAGAATTCCGGAAAAAACCCCTTTCGGGTAAAACCTTTATTTCACTATGAATATACAAGCCGCAACTTACAATTACATAGAGAAATCTGCAATGGATTAACGCGCAGCCAACCCACAAAGACACGCAGTCTTCAACTCAACAAGAGAATACACGCAGCACCCTCCAAGGACTCGCAGCCCCAAACAACGAAGGAAGAACCGCAGCTCTCCTCAATGACACGCAACCATACAACTTTGTAGAGACTCCCTCAGCAATGACACGCAGCCCTCGGTTGCAAAGATCTCTTCACAATGATGAACAACAACAAAGTTTGTGTTCTAGGGTTCCAAAAGATTCACAAAAGTAATTGGGATTTTTGTGTGTGAATCAAAAAGATGTTTGGCACATCAAAAAGATGAAGACTTAGAGTATTTAGGACTCTGAAAATTGTGTATGTAAGTCTTAAAAATAACTCTCCCGAAGTTGGTATAAATAAGAAAACCGAGGAAAGAGTTTTCAAAAACTGGGACTGTCCGTAATTATCCCAGGCGGACCGGTCCGGATTGAGGGCGGATCGGTCCGATTTGACCGGATCGGTTCTTTTATTAAGAGGCGGATCGGTCCGGATGAGGACGGATCGGTTCGGGTATTTCTGCTTCATCGGTTTGCATTCGATTCAGGGTCTACTGGACTTCGAGCAAGGCGAATCGGTCCGGGTAGAGGGCGGACCGGTCCGATTTTCCCAGAAAAATAAAATCCTTTAAAAAGCCTCATTTTTCTTGAAAAAACTTACTTCTTATTTTTATAAAAAACATTTTATAAAAATTTCCCAATACTAAATATGAACTTTAAGGAACGTAAAAACAAAATTTTACCAAGTTCATTCTCGCAGAGGCTATGATGTTGAAGATGCTTTGATATTCGGATCCGTTGATGTAGATGCGATCTTGAGTTTCTTCAATGGTGTAACGGCGTACGACATACAAATTGATAATGGACAAAAATGTCCTTACAGATTTTATATAAGACACGACAAAAGACTTACCTTAACAACTCGACTCCCTTTCAAGCCATAGCGCTTCTTCGTTCTTCTACCTCGGCATAGTCGATAACTCCAAAATCCACTACAGTCTCAGAATCCATCGATGGGGCGAATTAACCATCAAAACATACAAAGGCCTCTCCAAGGTATGGACACCATGAATCTTCTTAAAAATGAACTCCTCTGTAGGAAACTTCTCTTATTAGGATGAGAAAAATGGCCGGTGCCAACAATGGTTATCTCAAAGCAAATATATATTTAGAACTTGGATCAAACTAAACATGGGTGAAAAATTTGTGTTTTTGGTAGAGATTAAATCATCACAATACTAACACAAAAATGGGACTTTTGGAAGAAAGGTTTTTGCTCTCAATGTTTTAGAAAGTCTCTCAAAAGTCTGTGGAAAAAGGTTGTTCCCACACATAGTAAAAGTGGAAAAAATTTAGTGGGGAAAATGAGTGGTTTAAATAAAAACTGACAAAACTGCAGAGAAAACCGCCAGGTCGTTCGAACGACATTTGAATGTTGTTCGAAATACTTGGTTCAAAATATTTTCTAATGAGAAAATAGAGAAATGCAAAATCTCGTTAGATGACTCGTTAGATATCTCGTTCGAACGATGTCGTTCTAACGACTTATATAACGAAAAATTAGAAAAAATAATCAAAGTTAGTTCGATGTCTCGTTCGATGTTCGTTCAAACAACCTGGGCATCTTGTTCGAATGAGATCTCAGTTTTGTTCGAATGACTTTACAGAAAATCCAAAAATATATCGTAAGCCCAAAATTTTTTATGTAAATAATGAAAATGATTTTCTGAGAAAAATAAAAAGTCGTTATGATAAAAGTTTTTATAAAATACACCCATAAAAAATATCCAAGACTCTCTATATATTAAATTAATTCATACCTTGAGAGACCTTGGAAATAATGAAATGTTGATGACGTAAAATCTTGGCACATAAACTGACAATGATGTAATCTTCAAACTCTTGGCCGCTCCATCTTCAACTCAAACGTCATAGGCTTGAAAGAATATGAAAAAGTAATATCATATGACTCAATTATTTTTGTCTGGAATTAAGTCAACATTACAAATAGACTCAATTGGAAATTTTCCCTTACAGGAACAAAGAAATATTCTAAATATTTTTCTTATTCTTGAAAGCTCTCTCTTGAAAATCAACAAGGAATAAGATGGCTTCCAAAAATATGTATAGTAATTACACATGAAGACAAGTGGGTAGACACTTAAGTGAAGAACTCTTATTGGATGAGAAATAATCTTTGTTGGATGGAAAAAACATTGTGTCTCGGTACAACT
Source organism: Sambucus nigra (assembly GCA_949130495.1). NCBI lineage: Eukaryota > Viridiplantae > Streptophyta > Magnoliopsida > Dipsacales > Adoxaceae > Sambucus > Sambucus nigra. Next base: position 444,206,768 of record OX422218.1, on the reverse strand, counting down.
TATAATGAAATCTTAGATAAAAGATATAAAAAAGTGAATTTGATAAGTATATCTCGCGGGCACCTTTGTTGTAGCGAAGCTTTTTTTTGCTGATGTGACGAGTCAGAGAACTAGGTCGTGGATGTAACGAGATATTTTGAACTATGGTTACCTAAGGTCGCGACTAGTGAGATGGGACCATTGCTGATGCAATACACTAATAAAGAAGGTCGCTAGTTATGCCAGACTCTTATACCAACTTAGTTTATGGTCACGACTAGCAAAGATTTTTTTTATGGGGCGCCCTATTTCACTTCAGCAAACATCTAGTGAGAAATGTCACACATGGAAGCATGATTTCACTATTTATCTACTTCCACAAAACAAAAAATTTTAACATGTTGAACCAAGGACAAGTAAAATTCTAAATACCAAGATTCATAAAAAGAATATGTATTTGTATATGAAGAATATAACATCTTTTAATTTAGCAATCTTAAGTCAAAATACCACAAGGTTAAAAAAGAAGGATTTTTTTAATTATAAAAGTATTTTAACCAAATATGGTTTTAAGTCTACTAGGAAAATACCGTTATCCTCGGTAATTAACTCGTGGAAAATGACATTATGATCTAATATGAGTTTGATGAATATTTTGGAGATCTCTTGAACTAGACTTAAGATGTATTATATAGCACACTATAAGACAATTCATAATGTCATGGGGCACATGGTATACTCTTACAATCTCCATATTTGTCTATTCCGAGGAAAAAGTATATAAAATAAAAATTACAAGAAACTAAATTAAATCTATTGCCTACAATATGACTTGCCCAGCCAAAGGCATAAGATAGATACAACTAAATAACAAGTAACCAAAGACAAGATGCTTCAATGAGATTCTTGTACTTATATCATGTCACACACTAGAAAACATTTGAAATACCAGTGTGTTAAGTTAAGACATATAGAAAGTATTGTGATGAGAAATGTCGATATAATCATGCAAACATCAAATTACTAAAGTAACTCCCCCTACCGATGCAATTCCTCTCAATAAACATGAACTAACATTCATACACCCTCTGTAATACAACATGATCAGTACTATGTATTAACCATATCTACAAACTTCTCACCCTTTGTCACATAATGAAAAAGGAAAGAACTAAATACATATGGAGATATGTAGAGTTAAGAAACTAACTACTGTAAACATGCTAGTCAAACTAAAAAAATGAGAGAGAAACATTTAATAAGTGAGCAATTGAAACAATAATCTAGGCTAGATATGAAATGTGTGATACACATGCCTCATATATATTACTATCAACTATACACGGAGATAAAAAATTTATCAAATCAAAGATATTGTGTTGCTATGGTCCCCAAACAGGACTTGAGAGAGCAATATAGAGGGCGATATGGCATGCCAATCTACACGTGTGTGTGTGTGTGTGTGTGTGTGTTAGCGTGATCCCTACGATGATGCGGTGGTTCTTGTCTCTCAGTCCTCTATTTCCCCACGAGGCCGAGTTTGTCTATGATTTATTGTGAAGTTGTTCCACACCATATCCAGTTTTGTTTCACCCCTCCATATAGGCCTATGCCTGATTCTTACGAGTGGGGATGGTATTAGGCACCTCACTTGTTCTTTATGCTTCCTTATGTATATGCTTACTATCAAATTTTACATTTAGGATTACTTTCAGTTTATTTTAGAACATGTTGAGAGACCTTAGTTTGAAAATCCCTTAAAATGTAGGTATGTGCTTAGGTAGGAAAAAATAATTTCGTGAGAGGTGAAAGAACGTTAAGAAACCGATTTGAGTACATAAGAGTATCTTTGTGAAAATATGTATTCAAGTAATGGGTGGATGTTCGTATATGTGTGAATGGGTGCAAGAAGGCTCGACTTGTGTAACAATAATAGGTTTTATATGTATATGTCGTGGCTTGAGAATTCTTGATATCTTGTTTGAGGTGTGAGATAGGTAAAATAGGTAGGGTATGAGAAGAAAGAGATTAAAGCATCGTCGTGGGGAAAAATATTTAGAGGTATATTGTTGAGGTTTTTGCTCACGAGAAAGACTCGATATAGCTCCTATGTACCCATGTATCCACAAGATAAATGATTGTGTGATGAGATACACAGAAACATTACAAAATGATATGTGTTAGAGTGTGAGGAGTTGGCTTGACAGGGGGAAAATCTATATGTGAGTCAGGTTGCTGGGTCAAGTGGGGATCAAAATGGGAGTGGACCCTAAGTCAATGACAATGATCTACATGTCTCACGATCGATCACTAAACTGAAAGTGTTGTTAAACCTTCATATTGGCTTGCAAATATAGAGGATGAAATGTGTAGACATACTCTATTTCCCGAGGGTACACGAATAAATAAGAGTTGGTTGTCCTACGAATGTCATGTTCTAGGGTCTAAAGGGTGATGTAAGCATGATACTTTAGAATTATAGTGGACCAAAAGTCCCCGATAGAGATTTTTATATCCCTTATCAAAATGGCTAAAATACATGAGGTGTTGTAGGCCCTCGGGCTAATTTGAAGTGATATAGATGATCACTTCATCAAAGAATAGGGGTTTGGAATAGAGATAGAGGCATCTATAATAGAAAACATACAAAGAGGTCTATTATAAGGCTTGGGCTTATGAGTGTTGCCTGGTAGTACGCCTAGGTACTTAAAAAGTTCTGGGATAAAAGACAATACATTATTAACTAACAAAGTATATTTATAGGTGTAGGCTATGGGATACCGGGTATAAATTATAAATTATTATGGAATTTATGGAGTCTAGTCTGTGGTCATCCCAGCTGGCATGAAGTTCGTTCCGTGGGGGGAGGGGGGGGGAGGGAGGAGGATCCCTCGAGGAAGAACTGTGTCGCTGTCTCGTACCCTTCTCTTCGAAAAGGTGCTTCGACCGTAGTCATGTGGGGTGAATATAAAGAGATAGAGTCGCCGGCTATTTTGAACAAAACAGGCACACGAACATGTTTCAACTTCGAGAGAGTGGCATTAAGGACAAACTGATGTGCATGAAACCAATAGATTAGAGGTCCAGGGGCTGAGTTACAGAATGGGAAGGTGTTAGGCATCCATCCCGCCCTTTCGGTCTCTCATGGGAAAATGTTAATATTTTTCTTGATCCCCATGAAGTGTGTGTATGTGTTTATATAATGGAGATTGGAATCGTTCGACCCATACCATGGAAACGATAGGGTGAGGTTATCCACGTGAATATTCCCAAAATAATAATAAATATAGAAGATAAAATACGAGCGTTCATCGCTATATTGATCGTTATTAGGAAATCATAATATGTGTTGAATGAAACGCGACTAAGCATATTAGTGTATATGTATGATAATTATGAAACTGAGGGATTTCGAGAAATTTGGAAAATAAGAGAAATTGGAAAATTAGAAAATTGGACTCAAGTCTCGAATTTTAATTCGAGATGCCTACGTATCCTAGAAAGGAATCAAAGTCCAAGTAATTCAAATGTAGAATAGGGGTGGGGTTTATCTCATCGATTCGAACGAAATTTTATTAGGTGTGTACGTGTAGAAAATGTGTTTTTGGTTTTGGAAAAAGTGTGGTGGACAACTCCGTTTGGAATTTACGGGTGTAACCCTCTTTTATTTGTTTTTGGGTTTTTTATGAAAAATAAAGTATGGGAAATATACTAATAAAAGCGTAGATGTTAATGTGTATGAACTAAAATGAAACTAGATTACGAAACTAAAATAATTGATGCAAAAAACAAGAGATTTAAAAGAGAGGGAGGAGGAATTGGACCTTTCTTGGAGCTTGAGCTTAGATCTTGGATGAACCCCTTTGAATGTTGATGGATGTTGATGAGAGAGAAGGATATTTGCCAAATTGGGTGTGAAACGCTGGGTATTTGGGCTTGAATGGAACTTCTTATATGGAACTTCGCTGACTTCGAGAGAATGTTGATAAGATCGCTGATGTTGATGGGTTTGCTGTGTGTCTTGGGAATGAGGTCATGGCCCTTATTTATAGGGAAAAAGGTGGGTGCCAATCATCCTACCCCAGGGGTGCCTATCGTCAGGTCACATATGACACTGTGCCGATAATCAGGTACAGGACGTATCAATTGGCAGTCTCGTGCAATTTTTTCTAAAAAAATGACTGTAGTGCACAAACAGTTGATTTGAATTCGCATGGGTCATATCATTAGAAATATATTTTAGAGGCGCTTGAGAGTCCCTTGGACTTCTCCTGAGTCCGGTAGTTAACTTTGGATCAAATTTGGCTCGGTGGTGCACATCGGTGCTATAGACGGGAGATCACCGGACGCAAACAGATCATTCGTCCGCATGGTAAGTCAGAATCGAGCATAGAGAGAACCTTTGGAAAGGTTAGGAGATGTAATTAGACATTACAAAGGGTTTAACTCGGTTAAAAAAGCTAACCTTGGTCAACCAGGGCCCGAAAGCGTCTGGTGACCTCTCAGAGTAAAACGGATCGTTCGTCCGTACCGTAAGTTAGAATCGCGCGTGTGACGAATAATTAGAAATGGTATGAAGTTCTCTTATGATATTCATTCAGTATTATTCGAGATAAAGAGTTAACTTTGGTCAAATGGAGTCCGAGAGCACCCGGTGGACTCCAGATCAATTTTCACAGGAAAATTGATCATTCGTCCGAACGGTCATGCTGTTTTGCGCACGGAGCAGACCGTTGGAAAGGGGTTTCAGTGATATTCAAATATTAAAAGATATTTCCTCTGACGATGGAATTAATTGGGGTCAATTTGGAACCCGGTAGTTTCCAATGGCCTCTAGATCGATACTCGTGGTGCGACCTAGGTTTGCGATGGAAAGGGAAGTGCTAGGGGTATAAGAAGAGACTTAGGAGGTTCTAAAATGTGGTGTCTATAGAGCCCCTTGATGGGTGATCTTGTAATAAGTGATGGCCATAGAATAGACACCACGTGATGGAGGGAGGTCAGTTCTGCGGACCTTATGGATGTGGATGACCGATTTAGAGGGTCGGGGTCAATTATGACCTAAGAGAGGTGATAATTCGAGATCGAAGTCAATTATGACCTAAAAGGGGTGATGATCGGGGATCGAGATCAATTCTGATCTAAGAGAGGTGATGACCAAGGATCGAGGTCAATTCCGACCCAACTGAGGTGACGATCCAAGACCGAGGTCAATTTTAACCTAACTGAGGTGACGATCCAAGACCGAGGTAAATTCTGACCTAAAAGAGGTGACAACCAAGCACTGAGGTCAATTATGACCTAACTGAGGTGACGATCCAAGATCGAGGTTAATTCTGACCTAAAATAGGTGAGATGACCGAGGACCAAGGTCAATTCTGACCTAACTGATGTGACGATCCAAAACAGAGGTTAATTCTAACTTAAAAGAGGTGATGATCGATGACTGAGATCAATTCTGACCTAACTAAGGTGAAGATCTAAGATCGAGGTCAATTATGACCTAAAAGAGGTGACGACCGAGGTCAATTCTGACCTAACTGAGCTGACGATCCAAGACCAAGGTCAATTCTATGTAAAAAAAGGTGACGACCGAGGATCGAGGTCAATTGTAACCTAACTAAGGTGATGATATAAGGCCGAAGTCAATTCTAACCTAGAAGAGTTGACGGTTGAGGATTAAGGTCAATTCTGACCTAACTAAGGTGACGATCCAAGACTGAGGTCAAGTCTGACCTAAAAGAGGTAAGGACCAAGGACCGAGGTAAATTCTGACCAAAAACCGGTAACGACCGAGGATCGCGGTCAATTTTGACCTAACTGTGGTGATGATCTAAGATCGAGGTCAATTTTGACATAATAAAGGTGACGACCGAGGACTGAGGTCAATTCTGACCTAACTAAGGTGATGATCTAAGACTGAGGTCAATTCCGACCTAGAAGAGGTGACGACCGAGGATAGAGGTCAATTTTGACCTAACTAAGTTGATGACCCAAGACCGAGGTCAATTCTGTTATGACCTAACTGAGGTGATGATCCAAGATTGAGTTTAATTCTGACCTAAAAGAGGTTACGATCGAGGACCGAGGTCAATTCTAACCTAACCTAGGTGAGAATCCAAGATTAAGGTCAATTCTTACCTAACTGAGGTGATGATCCAAGATCGAGATAAATTCTGACCTAAGAGAGGTAACGATCGAGGATCGATGTAATTTCTGACCTAACTGAGGTGAAAATATAAGACTGAGGTCAATTCTGACCTGAGAGAGCTAACGATCGAGGACCGAGGTAAATTTTGACCTAAAATAGGTGACAAATGAGGATCGAGGTCAATTTTGACCAAACCGAGGTGAGGATCCATGACCGAGGTCAATTATGACCTGAAAGAGGTGACGACCGAGGACTGTGGTCAATTCTGACCTAACTGAGGTGACGATCCCAGGCCAATGTCAATTCTGACCTAAGAGAGGTGACGAATAAGGATCGAGATCAATTCTGACCTAACTAAGGTGACAATCTAAGATAGAGGTCCATTCTAACCTAGAATAGGTGACGACAGAGGACCGAGGTCAATTTTGACCTAACTAAGGTGATGATCTAAGACCGAGGTCAATTTTGACCTAAGAGAGGTGATGACCGAGGATAGAGGTCAATTGTGACCTAACTAAGGTGAAAATCCAAGACCGATGTCAATTCTGACCTAAGAGAGGTTTACTTTTCCTTCAGGAAATATGGGATTCCACTCGGGATAAATATTGGATTTTAGGTTCCGTAGGGGAATAGTGAATGATTCGAGAATTTTGGTAGCTGGGGAAAATTTGGAGTATCCTTCAGAGACGTTGACGGGGAGAATGATTCTCAGGGATTCCGCTGGGGGTGTAAAAGATGTTTTCCTTAGTGAATAAGGTGCTATAATGGATTTGGCAATTTTAGGAATTTTTCTAGAATTATTCGGGATTTTTTGGACTTTTTGTACGAAATTTTAAACCGTGTGCCAATCGGCATGGATGGAGGTGTGCCAATTGGCATTAGCACAAACTTTCGGGGTGCCTCGAGCAGGTGAACGGCTCAGTGCCAATCGATGGGTGGAGGGGACTGCCGATCAGCATGACCCTTAACCTCCTATAAAAAGGGGGCGGGTTCTCCTCATTTTAAACATTTTCAGACTTCTTTTATTCTACTATAAACCTCTGAAAATTGTCCTAGCATCCGAAGTGGCTAACTTCTGAAGTAGTTCGACCCATATGGAATGGTTTAATGTCAATGACAGGGAAGAGTTAGACTGGGGGGCTAGGGTACCCCTCGCATTGGGCAACGAGAACTCTTTTGACTCATTTAAGCCGGTGGCGGATGATCAGACCCTTTTATGTGAGCCTTCGCATCATCTCTGTTCAAGGGTCGTGAACCCTGGTGGCTATGTAAGTATTGCATGACTCTTGGTATTCATTTCTTATTTTCTTGACGAGATTGTTTTATTTCTTGAATCTGACAAGGATTTCCTTCATTTCTTGACAGTCTCACGTCTCCATGTTGACTATTCATGCTCGTGGCACGACAGTGCCTAAAGATTGTTTGGAGCACCTTCCTTTTATGGTGCACTGAATGGTGTCCTCTACGGGTTTTGGGAGGCTAGCGTCGGCTTTAGATGAGATGCCCCACTCCACTGCGGTTCTATATGCTTTGAGAGAGAGGTGGTGGGACACTACCCACACCTTCCATTTTGGCTTCAAGGAGTTGACGGTGACTCCCATTGATATTTTGTAGATATTGGGGATGGATTGCGAGGGTACCGAGATTGAGGTGGACAGGACATTGAGGGTGACGCCGGAGGCGGTGACGGTAGCTCTGGGTGATGTGGAGAGCGTGGTTTCTGGAGATTCCCTCCGCTTGTCATCTTTGTGGGAGATTTTACTGAGGAGGAGCGTTGATGAGAATGATGGGTAATAGGTACATCAGATGGACCATTTGTTTATCTTGCTGGTGTTAGGGGATTTTTTGGTGGCGATGAGTGGCAACGTCATCCACTTGTGGTTTCTATCGTTTCTCAGGGTGTTTTCAAACATCCTCTTTTATGATTGGGGGAGCTTGACTTTGGCGACCCTTTACTATTCTTTGGATGCATTCATTCGGTGCTTCCGTTCGACTTTTACCAGGGCCAAGTATCTTCTGGAGGTATTATTTTGCGCATTTTCCTTTATTCATTCATATTTTCCATTCATGCACTTCTTTTTGATTTCTTGAATGCTGATCCTTGTCCTTTGTAAACGTGGTTCTATGAGGCGGTTAGGTTGAACACCCAAATGGTTTCTTTGAAGGATGACTCTTTGGGGGACTTCTGTCGGATGTTTTTATGGTGAAGGTCCCATTGGCAATCGAAGAAAAACCTTTCTCCGGAGGGAGTGCATCAGGTCTTGAATGGCCTAACGAGTGAGCGGGTAAGCTTTCTTTTATCGTTGAGACTGTTCTTTTCTTTTGGTGATATTTTATTGATACTGATCCCTCACTTTTATTGAGGATTTGCAAGGGACCTTTTATCCCTGGGGGATGTTTATTCAGAACACTGGGGTGACGAGTGGACATGAGCAAATACGGCACCTGCTGCCACATGAGTTCGGCTACTCCTGGTATCTTGAGGAGAGGGTATTCTGAAATATTGTGGAGGATGAGGTTACGATGCTACCGACGAGGCCCTCTAGGTTCATGAGGTGTGTGCGGGAGAAGTCTGATGATGCTCGGGTGGCTGTGATGATGGGAGAGCCATACTCCTTATACACTGACATAGCGGTGATGTACGACTATCTGGACTTCATCTCGAGTTGGATGATGCCTCCTAGTATATATGATGTGATGCCTCTCCCTAAGGCGGGCTTGAGTCGGCAAGTGGGGTCCTCTCATAGCGCAAGTGGTGCAACCATGTCAGCGGCTGCAGCTACGATGTCATGGCCTGCTTTTGTGCGAGTGCCTTCTCCTAGTTACAACCTTCGATGAGCTAATGGGGGATCAGTGCGTCTACAACATCGTCCTCATGTGATGTACCCAGAGGAGTTGGGCCTGACGGAGGAGGTCCTTCGCCCTTCGGTATGCCTTTTTTGATTTCCTTGATTTCCTTTTTTTCCTCATGCTTGACTGATTTGATCGTTTCTATTCTTCCTCGCAACATATCAGTGTTTTGACCACTTGGCTGAAGGACATCAGTGACTGGATATGTTCAGTGATTTCTCATATTCATGAGGTGATTTAGGTACCTTATTTCTTGGTGTTGTATGCCTCGTCCGAGGAAGGGTCTAGCTCTGTAAGTGGGGGCACATCATCTCGTCGCAGGGGGAAGAGGGCGTTCCATAGGGATGGGGGATCCTAGAGAGAGAGAGAAGAGAGAGAGGAGAGAGAGAGAGAGAGAGAGAGAGAGAGAGAGAGAGATATAATGAAAATTGGGTTCGGACTGAGTCCCGTTATATTTCTGCTTTTCCTACAAAATATCAATGTAAAACAGCAAAATATATGCAAATGAAGAATAAAGTTTTTTGTTAATTTTCTTGGTTTAGTGATTAATGCACATGCTTTTATTTTTATTTTTTTGTTGAGACCGTAAAAAGAATATTGAAAATTGATTTGAGAAGGATTTTATTTAAAATGAGAATTAGTAAAAGCATGAGTATAAAGAAAATCTGGAATTTCCTTAAGATAAAAATTATTTTTGTTTATTTTTTTTATTTTGACAAAAGAGAAAAAAAGGAATTTTCCCAAAATAGGGGGTTGCCAATCGGCATGACCCCTATCTTGCCTATCGGCATATCAGTCCAGTCCAATAAATCTAAGGCTTTGCTTGCACTTTCTTCAATTTCTTGGTACTTGGTCGGGCAAGTTTTTCTCCCATTTCTGTAAGGTTTCTTATCCTTTCTTGAGATTTTTCAAGTATAAATAAGGGTGTGAATGGGACTTTCCTCCTCACACTTTCACTTTCTTCCTTTTTCACATTCTTACATGCTTATTATCTCTTGGTCTTGCAAGATGGCTCTCCCTGGTAGCATTGAGTTCGCTAATTACCTCGAAGCCTTGGAATCAATGTGTTCTTACAATGTTGATTATGATGCCTTTCACATGCGGTGAGTCTCTTTGTGGCGCAACCAGCCCATTGATTGGAACATGCTAATGGTGGCTTTTGAGTTTTGGTATCCCAAAGATCATGTCTCTTTCTTTGGGTTGGATGATATTTTTACTACCTACAAGGAATTTCCTGCCATGCTGGGGATAAATCCCAGCGTTGCTGTAGCTCTGCCTAAAATTTCCCGTTCTCCCAGGGAATTGCATGTTGGACTTCTTTATATTTCGCCTTCGACATTCAGACCATTGGTTACGGGGGGAATGATTTCCCTTTCGACAAATTTGCAGTCCGTGCATTCGCAGCACGTGGGTGATGTTGGATATGCCGGGGCCGTCATCCTAGGCATTGATTCAAAAGTTTAGTTGGTGATTGGGGAGATGCTGGTGGATCCTCAACTGGCTGCTATCATTTCCTGGATGTCGTACCGTCGCAATCATGTGGCGATGATACTGGTGGAGACCCTGAATGGCCTAGATGCCTGGCGGGAGGGTCGTTCTGACTTTCTAAGGGTAGCCCTATAATATTATTTATGTGGATATCACAGAGGTTTTGTATGGTGGTCCCACCTGAGTATCCTTTTTCAGCGAAGCCAGATTTCTTCTCATGATATTTTATTACTATAGGAATGGTCATTGAAAGTTGGGAGAACTGGTATCTAGAGCACGAGTCTCAAGGTTTACCCTGGTCTGTGCCTTAGTGGGGTGAGATGCTGCCCATTTTAGAACTTGGGGAGTACCAATATGTCCGGTTATTAGGCCTCAGGCAGACCTCTTTCTACTTTCCCTGGCGACTGCTGTGCTAATTTGGTTGGGAGAAAATCGTGCCACTGCGGACACCGAACTTCTTTCCTATGGGGACCTGACAGAGCATTTATGCATGCGGATTGGTTCTTGGTTGATGAATCGTCATCCGTTGACCCGTCCTTCTCAGTCTACTGGGTGAGTCTGACATGTCCACATGGACTGCATGAAGTGGTTGTGGAAGAATGTAGTGGCCATGATGCTAGACGTGGATACTATTGAAAGGTGGTTTTCCATATCTGACACCATGGATGGAGGCATTATGGTCTACCCCAAGCTAGTCCGGGCTTATCACTCCATGAAGTGTCTGCGATACTCCATTCAGATAGGGGAGGTTTGGGGACCCTAGGATGCAGGTGATAATGGTGATGATTCCTCTGGAAGCTGCGGGTGGGGCTTTATGAAGTTTCTTGTGATAGGTGTGGTTTTGTGGTTTGTGGGAATAATTGGGGGTGATTTTCAGGAGTAGTGGGGCTTGTTATTATCTGGTTTTTTTTAGTAGCTTTAGTGCTGGCAAGGGAATTTGTTTGACTCCTTACCCCGATGTAATCGTATGAAAATTTTGGATAATGAAATAAATAAGTTTTTGATCATCTAGTTGGGCCTCTCGATGACTTTTTGTATTTTGAACTATCTATACTTATGCATAATATTTTTGTTCAAGTATATGTTAAAATGAACTGTCGTTCTTAGGGATAAGAAAAGAATAATGTTTTATGAAAAGAAGGGGGTCGTGCTCATGTAAACGAATGAATTGCCTACGTACCTATGAGGGTTTTAAAAAATTTCAAAATTCATTTTTTTGAAAATGTTTTAAGAGGATCAAGCCCACGTAGTTCTGGGTAGGGGGAAAAGAAGAGAGATTTTTTTTTTTGTTTTTAGAATAGAAGGGAGATGAGAAGAGTCGTAGCACACCGAGATTTAGCACTAGGGGTAGAATTTCTTGAGACAATCCAGGTGACTGAACATGCCATTTTTTCTTCTTCGAGGTCGATGAGCACAGCGACGCCGCCCGACATGATCTTCTTCACAATGTAGGGGCTGCTCCAATTGGGCTTGAATTTCTCGCTGGGGTTCCAGATGGGCTCTACTAATTCTTTGAGGGTTAGGTCCCTTTATCTGATACCGCGGTCCTTGAATCTCTTATTAAAGGATCACACTATACGACGATGGTACCCTTGTATGTGATATAGAGCTTTCAATCTCCCATCGTCCAAGAGGGACGACACGTCAAGACGGCTTTAGTGTTAGTCTTCCTCGATGACTTTTCTTTCAAGTATGACGCATAGTGAGGGTATTTCCAGCTCAATGGGTAGGAATGTTTCTATGTCGTAGACTAGAGAGTAAGGAGTAGCCCCAATAGAGGTTTGAACTCAAGTGCGGTAGCCCTAGAGGGTTCAAGGTATCCTGTCAACCCAATCATGATAACTCTCGATCATCTTGCTGATGATGGCTTTGAGATTATTATTGGCTACTTTAACTGCCCCGTTGGTTTGAGGTTGGTATGGATAGGATTTATGTCTTTTAATTCTATACTCGCCGACCACTTCCGTAACTTCTGCCTCAAAATGTAACGCCTTGTCTGATACTAGCTCGTGTGGGACCCCATATCGGAAGATGATGTTCTTCTTGATGAATTTAGCTATTTTCTTATCATTTAGAACTGCGTATGACTCGACTTCGACCCATTTAGTGAAGTAGTCAATAGAGACTAGGATGAACTCATGCCCATTGGATGCCTTTGGTGTAAATTTCCCTATGATATCGATACCTCATGTGTCAAATGACTAGGGAGAAGTCATGTTGTACAATTCTTGCGAAGGCAAGTTTTGTATGTTGGAGAACTGTCAGCATTTGAGACATCTTTAAACGTAGGCTGTGTAGTCCTAAACTATGGTAGTCCAGCAGTACCCCTGTCGAATGATCTTTTTGATGAGCATATGGCCGTTTATATGGGGTCCGTATTCCCCGTTGTGGATTTTCTGCATTATTTCTTCAATGTTAGCCCTTACGATACAATGTAAATGGGTTCCATTGAAGTTTCTATTAAATGGTGCTTTATCACAGATAATGTACTAGGAGGCCAGTTTAAGGAGAGTTTCTTGGTCTTTCTTGTTATCTCCCTAAGTATACCTACCGTGTTTGAGGAGGCACCAAATATCGTAGTACCAAAAGTTAGCTATTTCGGGTTCTTTCTCTGTGTTGAGCTCGATGTGGTAGCACTGGGTTGGTTTGCCTTATTTCTGGACAAGGAAGGGGGATATGGTTATTCCTTTGGGCATGTCAATCATGGAGGCTAAGGTGGAAAGGGCATCATCTAGGTTGTTCTTTGCTCGGGGTTGGTAGTGGAAGGTGATTTCTTAGAATTGGGAAGCTAGTTCTTCAAGGTGGGCATGGAAGGATAAGAGTTTCTCATCCTTGACTTTCCACTTTCTGAGTATTTAACTGATGATCAGGGTTGAATCCCCATAGACATTGAGGTACCAGATTCTTTTCTTAAGGGAAACCTTGATACCTACCGTGCATGCCTCGTATTTATTTATGTTTTTAGTGCAGGGGAAATCCAATTTGATGGCAATGGGGGTGTGGGAGTCATCAGGGGAAATTAGGAGGATTCCAATGACATATCCTTTTTTGTTACCAGCACCATCAAAGAACATTTTCCATCGAAGATCTTCTTAGTGGGGGCAAAGGATATTCTCGTTTGGGAACTTGAAAATCCAGACATCAGCTTCTTCCATAGGGTAGTCAACAAGGTAGTCAGAGATGACTCTTCCTTTTATGGATTTCTGTGTGACATAGGTGATATCAAACTTGGCTATAAGCATCAACCAACGGTCCATTTGGCAGGACACGACAGACTTATCGAGTAGGTACTTGATGGGATCCATCCGGGATACGAGTCTAATGGGGAAGGCGAGCATATAGTTCCTTAACTTTTAGGTAACCCAAATAAGAGAGACACATGCTTTTTCCAATGAGATGTAGTTAACTTCATAACCAATTTTTTTAACTGGCATAGTAGATGGCTTTTGCCTTACGAGTTTCTTCAAGGTATTGAGCTAGTAGAGCCCCGGCTGCAATATCGGTCACGGTTAGGTATAGGAGCAAGGGAATACTAGGTTGTGGTTGCATGATCATCGGATGTTAGGTTAGGTATTACTTGATTTGGTCGAAGTCTTCTTGGCAAACTTCATTCTAGACTTTGGTTTAATCCTTTCAGAGGAGTTTGAAGATGGGTTCACAGATGGAAGTCAATTGGCTGAAGAATTGACTGATGTACTGTAATTTCCCAAGGAAACCTCAGACTTCTTTCTTCTTTGGGGGATGTGGCATATCAAGTATGATTTTAAGCTTAGAAGGATCTTCTTCTATCCCTTTCTCACTGACCATGAATCCCAAGAGTTTTCCTTTGGTAATGTCGAAGACACATTTCTGTATGTTAAGCCGCATTTGGTACTGTCGTAGTCATTCAAAGAATTTTTGAAGAGAGGGAACATGACTTTATCTAGTCTTGGACTTTATAATCATGTCATCTACATAGACCTTGACTTCCTTATGTATTAGATCATACAGGATGGTGTGACAACCCTTTTATAGGTAGCCCATGCATTTTTTAGACCAAATGGCATGATAGTGTAGAAAAAGGTTCCTTAAGGGTTGACGAATGCAGTTTTCTCTTGATGATCAGGGTGCATCTTGATATGGTTATATCCAATAATATCATCAATAAATAACTTAAGAGCGTGACTGGCTCTATTGTCCATAATCATATCGATGTTGGGAAGCGGGTAATCATCCTTCGGAGAGGCCTTATTCAAGTCTTGATAGTCGACACACATGAAGATGTTTCCTCCTAATTTCGTCATGGGTACAATATTAACTATCTATGTGGGATACTCAATTACTCGAATGAATCCCACGTTCAATTGCTTGATTACTTCCTTTTTTACTTTGAGTGACTATTCGGTGCGGAGCTTTTGCAACTTCTGTTTGACTGGTTTACATTTCGGGAGAGTTGGAATCTCATGTTGTGCTATCTCCGGGTTAATGTCGGGCATATCATCATAGGACCATGCGAAGACATCCACGAATTCTTTTAGTATCTCTTCGAGTTACGTGCGCTCATGCTCAACAAGGGTAGACCCTATCCTAATCTCACGCATTTGGATACTAGACCGAGATTAATAACAATAGTTTCATCTTCATTGAATTGAATTCGGTTATGTTATTTATTATTAACCGTATTTAGATCAGTTAAGAATTATTCATTTGAAAAGTCACCATCATCAAGAGTTTGATTAGAATCAAGGCAGTTAATGTAAGGCACAACAAAATACTCAAAATCTTCATTTATTTCGTTGATAGGAAAAATATCATTGAGAACCTCATCAAAGGAGGTCTTGATTACATCATAGTGAGAGGAAATAACTAAAGGGGAAAGGGGATAAAAATCAGGGTTAGTTTGAATATCAGCTGGTGGCACAGGTTCAGTATGCCAGTTGAGAAGAGGTGTATCAGGATCTTTGATGAGGTAGGATGAATCAGATGATGTAGTCCTTGAGTGGATCATAGAGTGACATCCCCAATATCTACCAGTGGAAGGAATACTTGGAGTCGTTTTCCTCAGAGTCATCGATATCAGCTATGGTCTCCTTAGTGAATGGTTATTCACCGTGTTGGGAACTTTCAGCCCCCGGGTAGCTATCTTGAAAAAAGATCTCCATTTTTTATTTCATCTTCTTGTCTACAGGGTCATACCAAGGCTCAGTGAAGACATAATAGGGGAAATTTTCACCCTCTCTGATGAATCTTCCATTTAGGGAATCTCCTGATATAGTTCTAGTGCATTGTAACTTCCTCTTTAGTCGAGGCTGACGAATCAATCTGATTTTTTCTTCTGACGACTGATAGCATAAGCCACAGGGAGGAAAAGCCTTATCCCTTATTATTTTTGCCCTAGCCCCAGTCCGGGCATTAATTTCATGTTCTTGAACATTTGGATTACATTAACGCTTCCATGAGGATCATATGCTGGACAAACCTTATCTTTAAAGTCATCCCCTGCTGGGAGTAGGAGTGGTTAGACCTAGAAGCCTGATAGCAACATATCGTTCACCCCGTGTTGTATCTTAAGTACTGGATTACTAGTGCTCGCATCCTCGATTTTTTCACTATCTCCCAAGATGGTGATAACTTGTCCATTGGCAAAGAAATTCAATTTCTGATGAAGGGAAGAAGACACCCCTTTGATACTGTGGAGCCACGATCATCCGAGCAGCAGATTGAAACAGGCTGGGACATCGATGATTTGGAATTCAACAACAGGATTTATAGGGCCAACCCCTATTATAATCTTGATAGATCCCATTACTTCTCGATGTGTGTTATCGTAGGGACGTACAACAGTAAAGGTTGGATCAAGTTTGCTCACATTCAATCCCAGACAATTGAGGGTTCTTAACGGGCAAATATTCAGAGCCAATCCATCGTCGATGAGAGATAGGGGATTGATTTTACCCATAACTTCAACAGAGATATTATGAGCATGATTGTGGTTGGGACTAGTCTTAGGGTTTTCCTCTTCAGAAAAGGAGAGAATTCGAGTAGAGGTCAAGGATCCATCTAGGTTCACTAATTCTTATGGTGTGGTTGAGGGAGGAACTGTGGGTCCTGTGAGCAGCTTGATTAGGTCATTTTGATGTAGTTGGTAAGATATGAAAATTCCCCATCGAGTGATGTTTTCTTGGGTCTTCTTTTGTTGATCAAGGAACTTACATTCTTCAAGGGTCATTTGTATTATAGGTAGATTCTCAACACCTTTCCCTTTATCGCTTGCTGATGGTTGTAAGTTTCGATTCTGGAAATATCTCCCCGACCTAGACATGTGGTTCACGAAAGAGGGAAAAAATAAAAACCCAATTTCTCTATCGATATCGGGTTGATCATCTACCTGGTTGATCTCTCCTAAAAGCTCCTCAAATGATATCATTCCTCATAGGTTGGATATCAAATTAGTCTTTCCTGAATCTGTCTCTTCATCTGAATCCTCGAAATCGTATCCCCATCTGGTGGCAACGATATTATCTTTCCATGCAAAGTCAATACACTTTATAACTTCTATGGCCTCTTCGTATAATCCTTCCCATTTAAATGGGAAATGTAAGCCTAAAGGGACCAGGTGCCCTTGTAATTTCAAAGCGTCGAGTAACTCAGATATGATACATATATCACTAGTCTGTCGAAACAAACCTGCCATGATCTAAACTAGGTCAGCTAGACTGACTTTGTCGGCTGGCACTACCAAGTTATCTGACGTATGGGCCCACTTTTAAGTGTAATACCCCCTACTTTATGGATATTTAAATTACATAAATGGGTGTAATTTGGATATTTGAGGTGTTATTATGAATAATAATTTTTGGAATTTAAGAGTGTTAGATGATCTCGGACGTGTGTCACATTTACTTTGGGATTAGGTAAATGAGTTGGATAATTTTATTACATGTCGCAGTTGGGTAAAGTGACAAAGAATAATATTTTATTTGGAAAACCCACATTGAAATATATTGGGTTTAATTAGTGAATTGTATTTAAGTACCTTAGATGGAGATTTTGAGTGTGCGGTTGGTCTCATAATGGTCGAGTTAGTCAAAATAGAGTATCAGAGAGTAGTGTTTGAATTTCAAGAATTTTTGGACCAGTAGGGACTCGTAATTGAGTAAACGAGTTATTTTTGGGTTTAATAGGGATAAACCCTCTTTTCTTTCCCAATAAGACACGAGAGAGTGGGGGAAAGAAGAGAAAAATAAGAGGGGAAGAAAGAAAGAGAGAAAAGAGAGAAGAAAAGAGGATTTCCGACCAAACTCCACGGGATTCGACTCGAGGTCGTCCGATTTTATCCACGAGGCCAGTTTTTACTTTATTTATTCCCTTAATCATAAAATCTCATATTTTAGTTGGTATATAAAACCATAAAGATTTTTGGGTTGGGTTTTTTCGTGAACGAAAATGGATGTTTCGAAAGATTTAACGGATAAAACTCGGTTAACATTTGATGTGAGAAAATTAGAATAAATTGAAATTTATTGTTGGTTAATGGTTCTGGTATGATTAGAACCCCTTTTATACGTGTATATATAGTTGTTTAGGGTTATATGTTGGTGGGGAACGAAGATAAAAAGATTGGTGGGTTGTTAATAGCCAGAATAGACTCTATGGAGAAGAAGCAGAGCCGGCTGCCCTGTTTGATCGATAGATCGATGGCCAAGGGTCGATCGATTGACCCTACAGATATTTTGGAAATTTTTTCTTATGTTGTGTATATGGTATAAATTCCCAAATAATTTTTTTTATCTTGTTCATTTGAGTACATACATACCTAATTAGGGGAAATTATTCATAGCCACTTAAGGGAGTTAAGTGGGGTTAGGAAGGGGTAAAAATGGTGTCTTGCAAAAAGTATATTTTCGAGGAAAATAAATAAATTGAGTAATTAAGTAATTCGGGTTCCTAAAGATAGTATAAGGACCTATAAATTATTAATTGAGCGAAGTATAAACCCTGGGTTCGTTGAAAATGGAATCCATGACCTAGGTATTGAAGGGTGATTAGGACGAGTAACACTCGAGTTAGTATTTTCGACGGGAAATTATATTTATATAATTGTGCGCATAGAAAACGTAATTATATACCTATTATGCTTGAGTAAGTCCCATTAGGTGACTAGGATGGAACTTGTTGGTATATAGGCTTAGGATGATTGAGCGGTTATCCAATACATCTATTGACGACTGATAATATAGGAAATGCGATACCTATGGGACTCAAATAATTTTGAGAATATAAATAAATCCTTAAACGTGATTAAGGTGTGAGTCATATTTCAAGTGAGAGAATACTTATCGATTTAGTATTTTAAGTTTGCGAATAGTTCTATACTATTACGAATGGGAACATTCAGGATTATTGGCTATCGCTATGAGAGTTTGGCAATTATAGCCATATATATATATTGGGAAGCGATATTATAATTATATACGGAAGTTGTTAAAGTATATATATGTGATGATATGAATAAATATATATCTATGTGTAAATAATATATTTATGTGAAGCATACCCCCTCTAATGCTATCATGGGAAGTTGTGCGACGTGGGTGAAGCCCCTGGCTTGAGGAGCAGGGAGCGTATAGTCTCCAGGTCATAGCGGCCCTTTTATATTGTGTGATTTTTATTAGGGGTGAGACGTCGTGGGTATGTTTCGTGTCATTTCTAGGGAGGAACTATGACCGCTTCCCATACGTCGTGATTTGGTTTTTACCAAGTCGGTGTAAGAGTTCGACCGCTGGTACCCAGGACGGTATGTGAGTGATTCCCTGAAACATGATATCATTGGGAGAATGCATCCTTAAGTTATAGCTCGATGGGATGGTTATTATACTTGCGTGTATAGTATATTACCTGTGTATGAGGCCAAGGTATCATATTTCTCTAACTAGTGTAAAGAGAAAAATGAATAAGAATTTATTCTCATTCTGGGAGATTTTATCCGAACTTAAATTGTGATATGTATATTAAAGTGAGTTTTTTATATATGGATGTATATGGCTATATATATGCATTCAGTTCTAAGGGTCTAATGGATCTCGATGATCAACATTACCAAGTAGTAGTGTATCTGGAGGGGTTCCTTGTTTGAATTTAGCTTCACGAGACACCCCACGCACGAACGTAGCACATTGTTGGGAATGGGGAGAAGTTTATCCCTTAGTACTCAGGTTAATTAGGATTTTTAGAGATTGGATGTTATCGTTTAGTTAGGCACGTGTGACTCCTCACCAAATAAAATACCGGGTGAACAGTCCTATACCAAATTAAAACAAGAATCCCAGTTGGTTCATTCTTAGCATCACTCTCGAAAAACTTTTTAAAACTTACTAACCACCTAGTATTCCAAAAACACTGGTGCCAAATTTTACCGTTTTAATTAAACAATACAGTATATGCGGAAATAAATATAAACCATTCACATAACTAAATTAAATCAACTGAACAAATGATTTAACTACTTTCGGAATAAACCATCGGCCACTAAAATAAAATAGTCCAACAACAATCATCCAACAACTGAATAGATAAATCTGAACACTACAACTGAAAAGTCTGGGTGACATTCCCTAAGTAAACTGGAACTGATAGATGATTCATACTCTAGGACAGAATGAACGATGCGTCTAATCCAAGCTCCTGCTAGCATCCACATATGCTGCAACTCCGTGTCCCTGGAATAGAATATCAATCCTGGCATCCCTTTGGCTGGACACGTAAAAGGTTTTGAAAATAGTTTTATAGCAAGGGTTAGAACCCAAAACATTTTAAAAATATTTAGCAAGTGAATTAACTGCAGTAAATAAAATGTATGAATGCGTTTCATATTTAAGTTAGTGTCGCACTCTCTTGAGGACATTCTCACCCCTCCACTAATGTGCACACCTAACGGTTACCTTAACCCCACCTAGTTTCACTACCCCGTCCAACTAGTCCCAGTGTAATCTCCCCTTGACATACTACTCTAACCCGAGTATAATAATTCATGGGTTAGAGTTTATCTCACCAATTAACTTAATTAAGTCCTTTTAAATTGTATCATATAACTGTGACATAAGTTATATAAATTAAGTACATTACACACTGTATTATGATCCGCATATAATATTACATCTCATTATATATGCACCTTTACTAAAACATCCACACATAATTCATATGTGTATCCATCCCTTCGAGTATACCCTCACCGGATGATTCCTTCTAAAGTGCTATCTCACTAGGTTTGCTCACATAATTTTAGTTACCCAAGTTGGAATCGCTTACCAACCTGGCCCAAAATTATAAACATAGTGGAGGCGGTCATATTCCTTCCCTGAAAGTGAGATAAGACCCTCACCTATATACCAGATGCTATGACCTGGGGATATACTCACCCTACTCCTCAAGCATGGGGATTCACCCACATCGCGCAACCTCCCTTGATAGCACTAGAGTATATATAAATTCAATAAATGTCTAGTCACTGATATTTAATAGCACACATAATACACATAATACACACACACACACACACACACACACACTTATATAACCATATAATAAGCTAGCATTGTTTTTGAATTGACAAAAATGTAAAAGCACATTAACGTTCCAGATTTCTTGAGAGAAAATAAAGGGCCCTGATCATTTCCTCACTTTCATTATCCCGCCCAAAACTCTCTCTCCAACTTAGAACTTTTCCATGCCTTGGGAACCTCACTCTCCACCTCTCCTCTGCTCATAAACGACGACCGTGTAAGCCCCCAAATCCCATTTCTCATTCATTCGTTCGTCTCTCAAAGGTAAACGATGCTCTTCATCTTCATCACCATTAATCATTGTACATAATTTCGGTAGCCCTAACTTATTAGAGATTTGTTGAGTTTTATTTTTGGTTTTTTGCAATCAATGGTCCCAGATTTGAGCTTATATTTTTTTATTCGTTGTTGTATTTCATAATCAACCCTAAAACCAATGTTTTCTCTCACTCATCCATGGTAACATCTATTCTCCCTATTTTTATTCCTATCAAATATTGATTTTGAAATTTTTAGTATTATGCGTATTTTTCATTTTCAGAGGTATTTTTTCCTTCTTCTAATTTCAGAGGTGTTGAAATTTGATATCGTTTCTAATCTGACCCTAAAAACCCTAATAGTTGGTGGTTTACACATTGTATCTCTCTTTTCTCTGATTTTAACCTTTGGATTACAAATATTCTAGGGATTTTACTTTCGAATGTTAGGGTTTTAGGTCTTTTGTTTCTCTTTTTTTTTTCATTTTGGAAAATTTCGTCTCTACGATGCTTTCAGTTTTTTTTGTTTGCTTGATGTGTTTTGGTTAAGTGTTAGGAAGTTTTAGCAACTTCATTTTTTATTTTCTTGGGGGGTTTTGGGTTTTTACTTTGACTTGGGTTTGGGTTTGAGTATAAGTATTATTTTAAAGAGTATTCTTTTAAAGTCAGGGTGAATTAGTTTATACTAGACCCATATATTGTTTCACAACTATTTGATATTTGAACTATAGGTGGAGGTGAGATATCTTTTACAATTGCACAAAAAGTGGTAACTGACTTTTTATATCAATCTGAAAGAAAAAAGTGTTTTTACCTTTTACTAATATATGATTTATATCTTTCTAATTTTTTCAGGTTGTGAACTCAATAATGGGCATTGTAGTATACTTGCACGTGCTTTCTTCAAACATGCCAATTTCCTAAATGACATCTGAAAATGGATGGTTCTAAATTTTTAATTGTTGAAATGATTTCATCGCCTTTCCAAAAATCTTTGTTGGAAATTTAAGGTAAAATTGTGTTGAGAAGTTATGTGTCCATCCCATCCGATCTCGATCAAGTTTCTCCCATATAACCAATGCAGTTGTAAACACAAGACTCTATCTTTTCTCCTTGAAATATCAAAATGACCCCCCTCTCTCTTATAGCTTCCACTCTCTGTCGCAGTGCTCTCCATGCTCCCTCTTCTCCATACTCTCTCTCCATTCTCTCACGCATTTATGTTTGAATCTCACTATATTCACCAATTTTTTAGTTTTTTCTGTCGTTTCTTAAGTATTCTGGTGTTGTAGATTCAAATTTTAATTTGAAAATATTTTTTTTCGCAATTAGTTTTTTTTTCTTTAGCTTTTTCTGTTTATTTTCTAACAGATTTGCATACTTCTGTAATTTCTCTTCCCTTTCATACTTTGATGCTTGAACCATTATTCATGTTTTCTAGAAAATGGGCATAACTAGGCTTATTTAACTATTAGAAAGTACATCTTCATATAACAATTAAGAATTCTTCAATACATCAAGTGGTGACAATTGAGTTCTTTTTTTTTATTATTTGAATATGTTTTAGAATAATCACCATATTTATAAAAACATTGTATTAGTGATGCCAAATTTAATATTTGATGACACAAATTTGACTTATGACACAAATGCAATGACACAAATTAGACGTGATTAATAATATATCATGGGCGTTCTTTTCTGGAAACACTGAATATAAAATTGTCGCGTGCGATTTATTAGATTGTACCTACGATTGCATTGTTTGTTTTCAATCATATAGAAACAAGGTGATTACTATTGGAATTCATTTATATGTTCTTTATTCATGGATTTTTAGTCTATTTAATAATGACATTACAAGATAAACTCATATTAGTTTTCCCTTATTGGTTGAGATATTTCTTTCTCTGTTTTTTCGTTATTATTTTTTGTATGCTCACAAGGTGTTGTTAATTTAGCAGATGTTACTGGTTTTACACCCTTTCTCATTTCTTTCTATTTTTGTCCTATTCAATTTTTAGCAGCCTTGGAAAAAATAGGTACTGTAATTTTTTTTCGATGCAATTTTTAGCAGCCTTAACAAAAATAGGTACTCTAATCTTGATGCAATAGTAGCGGCCCTAATGCAACCGCAGCCCTGATTCATAGAAGTGCAGCAGCTGAGCAAACTCGGCCATATACAATAGCTTGGAGACTAACATTTTTTCGCATGATGTGAGATACTACAATAGAAGCCACTGATGCATAATACTTTGTAAAATAATATAGGGATACTACTATAGAAGCCACTCAAATTTTGGTTTTGGGATTTGTATATTGACTACAGTTTTTTGCATGCTTTGAGATATTTAATAGCAATGATTTCTTATACTTTTCCTATATCCCGTTTTGTTTCTTAGGAAACTAAACAGATTATTATTGTTAGACATCAGTTATGTCTTCTCTCTTAATAATCTTTATTTTCTATTGGTTCATTATCACTCATGTAAGATTCTAATATAGTTTTATTTTTATTTTTTTTATCATATTTGTGTTTCCATCTTTGGGTAGAAACTCTGTTGAAAGTCTGACTGACATAAGTGGTTCTGCCAAAATTATTCCTTTCAGTGCTTCAGGTGAGTTCCCCATGACTTGAAATCTTTGCTGGGGTGAGTTCCTTCATCAAAATTATCTTCATTTTTTTAGATATGAACGCTTATAATATGATTAGTTCATGGTTCTATTGATAACGAATTCCTAATTGCGGACTCTACAGGTGTTATCACAAAGTGCAAGTGTCATCACCATCCACGCATTTTATACTTCTTTCTCCTGCTCAACTCCTTCCAATTCTACTCTCTCTAGGTTGCAAGATACCTGGATTTAATTTTTATCATCATCAACAATAGCTTAATTTTTATCATGACTTACTCAACACCTGTTTGCATAATTCATCATGTGGGAGGTGATTAACCATCAGCCAACGATATTTCAAGTAGCTTGAGCTCTCCGAACAAGTATAGAAATCTGGGTTGTCAATTTAGAGCAGATCTGGGATGAGAGGTGGCCCTACCGAGCAAATCTGGAATGAAATATTTGTTTCCTACCTAATCTGGGACAAATATTTGTTGATGGTATTTGGATTTCAAGATATATTCAAACAAGTCCATTTATATAAAAATGTACACACCTCTCGATTTCTCGACCTTTATTTGGTTTAAACTATTTTACTCTCTCCCATTATGCCTCACCATATATTTTTCCCTCAAAAAACACCTCTTCAAGATTTTCTCACCAAGTTTGTATTTTGTATATATTTTGTTATTGATTCTTTGTTTCTTGGTTATCAGTGTTTTATGTATCATGGTGTGGCATTTTTTGCCTTTGCTTCAACCTGTCATGCTTTTTTTTTCCTGTTGTTGATATATAAATTCGTATAGCATGAAAGCTCCATGCTGGTAACTGATGTATTTCAGTTATAACCAAGGTTCATACCAATAATGTTTTTGTCTATAGGTATATGTATGTAAATTGATGGATGAAAACCTTATAAGAATTGACCTAATGCTCATGGACAAAAGTTTTAAAATATTTTTCTTATCTAATTATTTTTCAATCTAAATTTTGTGATCTGACTGTTACATGCACTTTAAGTTTTTTCCTAAAAATATTTGACTAAAGTAACTTTAAATGCATAGTTGACGATTTGTCTACTCTGCATTTTTATTTTGTTTACTGTCATTTATTTGTTTTCAAATATTCATGGGTATATTTAAAGTTGACTGCAATGAAAGATGTGCTTCCAATTAATAATGTATCTACAAAACAGATTGGACTCAGTAATGGTAAAATGACTTATAATTTCGTGTTAGTTCCTATCATGCCGAAGTGAGGTCACGAAGGTATCGTAGGGAACACGTTTTGAACACATTAGTTGTTTGGTAAGATTTATGGTTCCAATAGTTGTTTGGTAAGATTCGTGGTTCCATTAGTTCCATTAATCATATGTTCTTCCATTAGTTGTTTGGTAAGATTTCTTATTTAATTGTTATTAATTTGATTGAATTTGGTTTATTTTTTTTTGCATTTCACCTCTTATGAGAAGTTCATAGGTACTTAATCGACATATTGTTTGGTTTGGTAAAGATAGATCTTCACTATTACTAACTGAAGAATATTGAAGATGCATGAGCAAAGAAAAGCCCACATCTAAGGTTTCGATTGGAAATTTCCTTTAACAGTACCACTCTCGCTTCTTGAAAGGCAACTACATTCCTTTGGCATAACTAATCTATTTACATATTTTATGCATCCACATATTCCCATATCACTAACATGCTCAAAATTATTGTCAAACATTCCTTATTACATGCCACTATGTAGCTACATATTTTATGCATCCACATAATCAGTAGCAGTTCAGGTACCTTCCGCTGTGCAAATTCACAATGGTACCTGATGCTACATATTTTATCAAACATTCCTTGGTTATATTATCCCGAAGTCTATGTAAGTAGCAGTAGCAAGTACCTTTTGTTGTGCAGATTTACAAGGGTACCTGCCATTGTGCAAATTCAAACTATCCTAGTTTTGCCTTTAAACTATCCTTGGTTATATTCAACTTCTTTTCCTCTCTCTACTGTTTCTTCTATTCTTGATTCGGTTATATATCGGGAGCCATGAATCATGTCACTTCAGTCCTCTCAAATTTTTCGATTCATGACTTTTATTTTGGTTCGGATCAGGTAACGGTTGGAAATGGTTCGTCCTTACTGATTCAACACCCTGGCCACGATATTCTTTCTACATTTTTGAATATTATAGGCTATTTAGTTGAATATTTTTTGGCTATTTAGTTGTTTATGGTTGCTATAAATATTTTCATTTATACTAAATCTGGAATATACAGTCTATATATCTTGAAATTGATGCTTCTTTCCAGCAATGTGTTTGTGGATTTTGTTGGTCAAATTACAAATAATATACTGAATCATGGATCCACAAAGATTAAGTACTATAATTTTCCATAATTCAAAGCGTGTTTTGTTCGTAACATCTAAAATTTGATGCAGTTTGGCTGCCCTCTGTTGTTGCTGTCTTCTGGATGCATGCTTCTGAGTTGTGATGGATGGAGAAACTTTTTTGGGTTTTGGAAGCGGCGTATGTGCGGGATTGACTTCTGATTTCAAATGCAATCCAAACACGATCCAACCGCTACCACAAAGCAAAGACGCTGCATATCTTCTGCTTTGAGACCGCAAGAGCTGCTCTGCCCCAACTAGAATTGACCTTTTCTAATTTTCGGTTGAATGTAATGTTTAGGTAGGCTGTGTTTTCTTCCCCAAGTGGCTTTGTTCCATTACAAAATCTGATGCTATATGTTAAAAAAACACGATTGAAAAGTTTAATGAGTATTGGGGGGCCATAATTTACTGATGGATATAGCCGGAGTTTTGAATCCTCAATATAAAATTAAATTGATTGAATTTTTTTTTCTAAAATCTATTCAATTTTTATGTCGATGAGCATATTGAATTAGTTCGTTATTTTTTGTATGAACTTTAAAATGAATATGTTATTGCTCATTCTTAAATAATTTGTACCAATAATGATTCTCGATATGGATTTATTTTTTTCGATAGTATCATCCTTGGTGGTAGGGTGAAGAGTAAAACAAAGACTCATGCTAAATTTGATTCACGTGCACAACAGTTGGATACTACTGAACCTTTAAAGTCTGATTTGGGCATCTATCTAGAAGGTAGGTATGTATGTAAGGGCGATTCATAAGTATAATTCAACGCGTTAGATTGGTGGAAATCTTATCAAATATTTGTCGGGGATTCATCTACATAATTTTGGGGGGATTCCAATAAATAAATGATCAGGGTTAACTTACATGCTTTAATATTTGGGGGATTCATCTACTTAATTTTTTATTTATTTAATTTGTAGGTTGGTGGTTTCAATAGTGAGCTCTCATTGTTTTTGAATTTACCCACAGAAGTTATATTCTCTCTCTCCTTCTCTCAATTGGTTTATTTCTTATGTTTAATAGGTCGGTTTTAATTTTTTTATACATATATGTTTTATTATGGACTTATTTCAATCTTCTGTTCTAGGATTTTAAGTAAGTTTTAGAGTTAATAATTTGTTCTCTGTATGAATGTTTCATTCTGCACATTTGGAAATAGCTCCAAAGTTGGTTCTTTCAACTTAAATTTATATTTTTTGTGTTGGATATACAGTTGGTTATTTAATTAGTATTCAATTTTTGGGTTTTGAACTTATTTATCAAAGGTTAAATATTTGTAGGTAAATAAAATGAGTCTCACTTGAATCTTTGGACATAAACCGGTACATGACCCATTATATACTTAATAGGTTTGTTCTATGTTTGTAATTTTTTTGGGTGAAATATTTATATTGGTTGCCTAATATAATAACCTGTGCCATGTTTGTCATAGGCTTCATCTCCAGTTAAACCATTTTAGATCAATATGTTCATTTTGAATTTTTGTTTGGGATATGTTCTATTCAAGTTCATATGTTCGCAATGAACTACGACATTTTCATGTTTTTTAAAATATGATTATCGTCCCTTTCCAGGTTGATGAGTTTCTTCTCATTGATGAATAAAGAAAATTATAGGGTTATATTTTAGGTGTTCAAAACGTGGATGTTGTATATGAATTTTTTTTTTCTGTTTTTATCCTCACATTTGGATTTATTATAGTAAAAATCTAGGATCTGCGTTTCTTGCTTTTCATTGCATTTATTGCTTTGCATTTCTTTCTTTACAGGTATTTCTATTTTTCTTAGATGAAGAAATTCCCAAGTATAGTCATCAGTTATGCCCAAGGTATAGTCATCAGTTATGCCCAAGTTTTATTTCAGTTTCTTATTTTCATATTTTAGTCCTATTAATGGTCCATTTATCATCTACAAAGGTCAGTTGTGTCGATCATAGGCATAGAGACTTCAAATACACTCGATTATTGGATTCATTCAAGGAAGATATATTATTGGTATACGCATTTTGTGCCGATGAATGAGATAAGCGTGATGTGGGAGATACAAGCGGCATGGTGTAATATGCTTTGGTATGAGTTTTAAATTGTCTATTGTGATACGAGTTTTTTTCTAAGTTGAATAGTTGATGATATATGCGAGGTCCAAGATGGAATATTGTTATTATTGTTATGGTATTTTGAATTGTTTAAATAGGGTGGATAGTCATATAAATAAAAAAAAATTTGTCCAATTTTTATAAAATATTTGTATTATGAATGGAACTTGAGCAAAGTTTTATTAAGAATGGATCCTGAGCAAACTTCAATAAATAACACTCTGTCCAATTGATAATTTGACCATGAGTGACAGTTTTAATTTTTTTTTGTAGTTATACACTTCGAAAATTTTTATCGTTTCGCGATTACGTACGTTGGAAAATTTACGCCCAAAAAATTTCGTCGTGCCTTCAGGCGCGGGCATACCCTAGTGTATATATATATATATATATATACATACATACTATCACCACACCGTATATATATATAATATAACCCCCAACTTTCCTTTGTACTCAAAAAGTCGTAACACTAGCCTAAAACTTCCCGAGTCTCTGGCCAGACTCAACTTAATTAATTTTCTCACTTATTAATTTATCATTGTCCCGAGTCTATGGCCCGACTCTAATTTATCTAATTAACACATCAATTAATATAATATTTCCCCCGACTCTATGGTCCGGCTCTAATATAAATACTTTACACATTAATTAATATAATATTTGCCCGAATCTATGATTCGACTCTAATTTATTTAATTGACACATTAATTAATTATTACCTTGCGTCACTCAACCAACATACCCAGACTCGTTCACTCAATCCGTATATAAATAAATTTGAAATCCAATTCCTCAAATTTATCCATAAAGTGCCTCACGTAAATCCTCCTTAATCCCAATTACTTTCCCTTATAATTGTTAGGAGTAGGTGTTTCTAATTTATTTATCACTAAATAAAGCATAGGAATTAAATATTAATTTCCCCCTTATATATAAAACTGGGCGAACTGTAAAAAATCTAGGACCATCGATCGCTCGATCCTTTGCATCGATCAATCGATCGAGCAGGTATTCTTCTTCTCCGATTTTGTTTCAGCCATTAACGAAAATTCAAGCTTTCTTATCTCAAATTACTGTCCCAATACATCATACTCATCATCTTTTTACATATATTACGAACTCTAATCATCGTTTAAACCTTTTGGCATCAATGATTTTCACAAATCTTCACCCACTCAAGAATACAAACTCCTATGGTAAAATCCCAATTATCATTCACATATCTGATCCCACAATCTCAATAAATTTATCTATAACATTGGTGTTCTATTATGGTTCTAATGAAATCAATACTAAATACTTCTATAACATCAATTGGACTGTCAAATCACTCAACTGATTAAATTCATAAAAAACAAATTCGTGCAATAGCCCACCCAAAAACGAATTTAGGTTTTTACACCTCCCATAATATGAATTGAGTATCATCAAGAATAATTACAATAGTTAACCAATTGACTCTAATTGTCCATAGAGTCTGATCCGTTGGTGTAGAGAAAGTGTTGATGAAGAACACCCAATTTGTCCCTCGATATGACTTCGAAAGATCCCCAATTTTCTCTTGATTAACTTCCTTTGTTTCTCACTCAAAACCCAAATTTTAGAATTGCTAACTTACATTCAACACTTCCCTAATGAGATGAGAATCGAATCATATGAGAATACAAAAATCCTGGGCGGAATCTAAAATGAGAATCGAATCATATGAGTTCACCCTAAAATATAAAGTAATTGGTAGAAGAACATAAATGCGCATACATATGAGAATACAACAATCCTATGATAGGTTTCTACATCAAAGAATGCTAAGATGAAACGTGAAAAGACGCACAGATCCTAAGGACACTAGAACCTGATTCTCTGATACCATCTGTGACACCCTGCCTAATAAAATATCGAGTGATCAGTCATATACCAAATTAAAACAGGAATCCCAGTTGGTTGATTCTTAGCATCTCCGTCAAAAAACATTTTAAAACTTACTAACCACCTAGTATTCACAAAAATACTGGTGCTAAATTCTAACTTTTTAATTAAACAAAACAGTACACACGGAAACATATATAAACCATTCACACAACTGAATTAAATCAACTAAAAAAATAATTTAACTACGAGCCGAATAAACCATCGGCCACTAAAATAAAATAGTCCAACAACAATCATCCAACAACTGAATAGATAAATCTGAACACTACAACTAAAAAGTCTGGGCGACATGCCCTAAGTAAAATGAAATGGATAGATGATTACTACTCTAGGAAAGAATGAACGATGCGTCTAATCCAAGCTCCTGCTAGCATCCACAAATGCCGCATCTCCGTATCCCTAGAATAGAATATCAATTTTGGCATCCCTTTGGCTGGACACCTAAAAGGTTTTTAAAATAGTTTTATATCAAGGGTTAGAACCCAAAACATTTTGAAAATATTTAGCAAGTGAATTAACTGCAGTAAATAAAATGTATGAATGCACTTCATATTTAAGTTAGTGTCGCACTCTCTTGAGGACATACTCACCCCTCCACTAATTTGCACACGTAACAGTTACCTTAACCCCACCTAGTTGTATTACCCCGTCCAACTAGTCCTGGTGTAATCTCCCCTTGACATACTACTCTAACCCGAGTATAATAATTCATGGGTTATAATTTATCTCACCAATTAACTTAATTAATTCCTTTGAAATAATATTATATAACCGTGACATAAGTTATATAAAGTAAGTACATTACACACTATATTATGACCCGCATATAATATTATATCACATTATATATGTACCTTTACTAAAACATCCACAAATAATTCATATGTGTATCCATCCCTTCGAGTATACCCTCACCGGATGATTTCCTCTGAAGTGCTATCTCACTATGTGTGATCACATAACCTAGTTACCCAAGTTGGAATCGCTTACCATCCTGGCCCAAAAATATAAATGTAGTGGAGGTGGCTATATTCCTTCCCAGAAAGTGAGATAAATCCCTCACCCATATTCCGGACGCTATGACCTGGGGATATACTCACCCTACTCCTCAAGCTAGGGGATTCACCCACATCGCGCATCCTCCCTTGATAGCACTAGAGTATATAAATTAAATAAATATCTAGTCACTTATATTTAATAGCACACATAATACACACACACACACACATACACACACACACACACACACACACATATATATATATATATATATAGTCGGGCCAGAGACTCGGGAAATTTCAAGCTAGTGTTATGGGTTTTTAGTACACGGTAAAGATGGGGTACATATATATATATATATACCCCAGCTTTACCGTGTACTAAACACCCATAACACTAGCTTGAAATTTCCCGAGTCTCTGGCCCGACTCAACTTAATTAATTTTCTCACTTATTAATTTATCATCGTCCCGTGTCTATGGTCCGACTCTAATTTATCTAATTCACACATCAATTAATATAATATTTCCCCCGACTCTATGCTCCGACTTTAATATAAATACTTTACACATTAATTAATATAATATTTGCCCGAGTCTATGATTCGACTCTAACTTATTGAATTTACACATTAATTAATTATTACCTTGCGTCACTCAACCAACATACCGGGACTCGCTCACTAAATCCGTATATAAATAAATTTGAAATCTTATTCCCTAAATTTATCCATAAAGTGCCTCACGTAAATCCTCCATAATCCTAATTACTTTCCCTTATAATTGTTAGTAGTAGGTGTCTCTAATTTATTTATCACTAAATAAAGCATAGGAATTAAATATTAATTTCCCCCTTATATATAAAACTGGGCGAACTATAAAAAATCTGGGGCCATCGATCGATCGATCCTTTCCATCGATCGATCGATCGAGCAAGTATTCTTCTTCTCCGATTCTGTTTCAGGAGTTAACGAAAATTCAAGCTTTCTTATCTCAAATTACAGTTCCGATACATCATATTCATCACCTTTTTACATCTATTACGAACTCTAATCATCGTTTAAACCTTTTGGCATCAATGATTTTCACAAACCTTCACCCACTCAAGAATACAAATTCCTATGGTAAAATCCCAATTATCATTCACAAATCTGATCCCACAATCTCAATAAATTTATCTCTAACACTGGCGTTCTATTATGGTTCTAATGTCAATCAATATTGAATACTTATATAACATCAATTGGACTGTCAAATCACTCAACTGATTAAATTCATAAAAACCCATTTCATGCAATAGCCCACCCAAAAACGAATTTAGGTTTTTACACCTCCCATAATATGAATTGATTATCATCAAGAATAATTACAATAGTTAACCACTTGCCTCTAATTGTTCATAGAGTCTGATCCGTTGGTCTAGAAAAAGTGTAGTTGCAGAACACCCAATTTATCCCTCGATTTGACTCCGAAAGATCCCCAATTGGCTCTTGATTAGCTTCATTTGTTTCTCTCTCAAAGCCCAAAGTTTAGAATTGTTAACTTCCGTTCAACACTTCCCCAATTAGGTTTCCCTAATCCCATTTTTGGCCACAAGGGACTAATTAAAATGACCCGAATCACCCTGTGTGGGCCCGGCTATGCCCCAAGACTCGATTACTACCCCTGGGTACTCTTTTCTGACTATCTAGACCCATCCGGACTCACCCGTGCACTTAGAATTCTCATCCGAAATACTTTATAACATTTCCGAATTTCGACCTCAAAATGCGACACACATTAATTCGAACAATTTAACTTAAAGTCGCCAATTATAATTAATTCTTCCCACTCAAATAAATTTCCCAAATCATAAATTTAAGTTTCTTCCCTTTAAATATTTTTATTTCTCCCCAAAATAATTAAATACTAAATCCTCAAAATTACAGGGTGTTATAACAAGGTAGCGTAACTAGGTTGTTAAAATAATGCGATAGATGTGCACTACTAGAAGAGGGGTGAGGGGGATCTCATGGGAGTGCGATACCACTTTAAATATGAGATAAAACATATTTTTAAAATAAAGAATTTATGCACTTGAAAAATATTTTTACAACTCGGGCTCTGACCCGTTTCTCTTATTTCCCTCTCTTTTGATATATATATATATATATATATATATATATATATATATATATATATATAGGTGTCCAGACACAGAGATACCTGAATGATGATTTCTTCGAGTTAAACGATTCCTATAGCAGCTGTGGATGCATGCAGGTTTATCCCTAGTCGCTTCTATTCTTGTGATCTAGATAGGAAGCATTGCAGTACCATTCGGGTTAATAACCCAACTGTATTTATTTATTTATTTATTCTTTTACCGCCTTTTAGTGCGACATTCGATTGTGTTGTATTATGTTTTAACCGAGTATTCGGTTATTTTATTTCATCTCAGTTTCATTTATATTTAAACTTTGTGGATGATTTAAATTGTTTGGTATGTATAAAAGGACTAGTTAAATAAAATTTTGATGCCAGCCTAATAGGTTATTAGTAATTAATTTGGTTTTCAACAGTGATGCTAAGAATGAATCATATGAGACTCCAATTTTAATTTGGTATAGGATTGATTGCCCGGTATATTATTAGGCAGGGTATTACAGACGGTATCAGAGCATCAGTTTCTAGTGTCCTTAGGTATTTGTGCGGACGTACTACGCTTTCAACATTGCTCTCGATTTCATATAGAGCCTTAGGATTAGGAGTGTTGATTCCTCTTGTAAGAATTCGTTCTCCTTCCATTTCATAATATTAGAGTAAATCTTTTGCGTGCTCGTTCAAGACCCATGTGCTAATCGATGAAGGACGACCAAAGAAGGCCATTTCAAGGGCGGCAGGAGGTGGGGCTTATTTGGAGCTATAAGTTAAAATTAGAGACCAGGACCGCAGTCGAGGTCACTCTCCTTGTGGCATTTGTCAAGGATGGTTGCAATGACTACTAAAGTATAGTAGTTATGAGTATCCAAGTACCGCTGTAGTAGAGATTGATGCTAAACTTGAATTACCCAGTGAAGTAAATTGGGAAAAAGGTTTGAAAAGGTCTTTGATGAGGACCATAAGTCGAAGTTATGTTATACGGAGTAAGTGTATCATTACTCAGTGGAAGTAGAAGGCTCAGAAGATTTTTCTTAGAGCAGGGTATGGAAATACCCCTATGTGAAAATTTGAGGAAAATTTTTCACTCGTGGGAGCAATGTCGAAATGGTGGCAACGATGGTCACCATATACGGGGGAGAAGGATGTTTGGCTCATAAATGGATCTTAAGGATATTTTTAACCACGGGTTCCCATGATTTAGCAGGAATGAAAAGAATGCAATTTTGAATTATTTTCATAAGGATCGGTTAGACGCCGACAGTGAATAAAGAGTGATATGGAGAAGTGAACCTAATACCGAAGTAAGGTAGGTACAACTGAGAGAGATTCCTTCAGTGGTGCGATAGGCTCACTAGTAAGTGTTGCTAATACTTATGGAGATGTTGTATTCGTAACCCCATTGGTGGACATCCACCCGGGGAGTTCATTGAAACAGGGCTGTTGAGGCCAATAGTAGAGTTTCCTTTTGACGAAGAAGTTAAGGGGACTAAGAAGGCAATTTTTAGGATCGATACTATTAAGCATGAGATACTGATAAAATTAACATGGTCTGGGTGGAAAGAGACATAGAGTGTACAACCACACACTTTGATCTTGTCCGGTAGGAGTTCAAGGACAAGAATAGGGTGCGGAAGTTTTTGTTTCGGTGACGACAAGTGTATCACGTCTGGGAACCATCTAGAGTAGCTAGGGAGGTTGGCAAAGTTGTTGTTATGAGTTTCACCTCGGATGGAGGAGGTATATTTAGTGTGACTAGATAGAATATCGGTATTTCACTAGCCCTAGATTCGTGTGTGTAATTTGAGCTTTCTGGCGTTATCGGTAATATTACATAGTGTATGTCTATATGTTTTTCTGTAGTAGCGAGGTTCTATTTTGAATTGTATCTGGTTTAAACGGTATGTTTTGTATGTGTTATACGAGTATGGTATTATTTTGAGTACAATATGTTCTTCGTTGATCGGAGAGATATCAGGCTACTGATTGTAAGACTATCGTGTCTGCAGTTCTAGGATAAAACATGTTGTTGCGATATCTCACCTAGATAAAGGATGAGTTCGCCTTTATTATATGTATAGATGGAAATTTGGTGAGAAGATGTTTCATTATCATGATTCGAGTGCGTGGCGACCTTATAGATATGATTTAAGGTATGCAGGATTTATTGTTAGGCTGTGAGTTTAAGCTCATTGTTGTTTACATTAAGGACTTAGTGTTAGTAAAAGCGCTTGGTGGTGTGGCTCCTAGAAGGAAATGGGACTTCAGACCACATTTTGTCGATAGGTGGGATGGGATTATCCCAGTGGCATATTTAAATATAATGGACCTCCATGACCGACAAAGTTAAGTAGTAGTGTATAGGAGGGGTTCCTTATTTGGATTTATCTTAGGAGACACTCCACACATGAATCTTAACGACGTCGGGAGTGGAGAAATGTTATAGAAGGCAAGGAGGTAGGTTTTGATGATAAGTTATGTAGTGTGGAGAAAACACTATAGATCGAGAGCCGTGTGCTAATTGTATGTTTGTGGCGATAGAAGTGCTATGGAGAAGCCCTGAAATATTTCTCTCACCACAAGCAAGTGGGTGAGCTAAAGTAAAGGAAATAGATTGAAGGATTATGTCCAGGCCTTGTTCAAAAGGCAAATTTAGTGTAAATATGTCTTGAGTATATAGATTTTAAAAACCTTGTTGAGAGTAGGCATCCCGATTAGTTAGACTTTCCATTTCGCTAAGATGTAAGGACATAGTGGTAGAAGTACATTAGTAGGTTCGTAAGGTAGGATTTAGGATGTCCCGATGGTGTGCCTTAGGTCGTTATATCTTGATGACCGACTATGGGAGGAATTAGTGTAACGGGAGGGTTCCTTGTTTGGATTTTTCTTTGCGAGACGTCCCACGCATGACACCGAGCAAATTTTAGAAGTCGAGAGAGGTCTTGGGCACTAGGGATATAGTTAGTATAGTATTCATATTATGTGTGTAGGAAATATTTTGATCGTAGGATTATTAGGATGTAAGGCCAGAAGGACTAGTGGAGTCGATATAAGGAGATTGTGGTGAGCTAACCATGAGAAGATTCGTGGGAGGAAAGATTAGATTTTGAAGTATTCGGGTTATGGATACCTAGATGTTAGCACTGGGCCAAGAAGTAAGGCCCATTTTTAGAAAGAGTGTTACATGTATGACGTTTATAATGGTTGTGAGGATCGGCACGGTTCAAAAGGCGTATAGGCACCTTAGTAAGTTGGTTTTATATACCGTCTGAAATAGAACGGGCGTAATATATAAAGTTGAAGATTATTCCGCGAGGCAGTATAAGTGGAACTGGAATGGGTTGGATGGAACATCGTAGGAGTTATGTAAGGATCCAATTGTATAGGTGCAAAAAGAGTTTTCACACTTAAGCTAAGCGAGAAGACTGATGGGAGTAGTCAAGTGCTAAGGTAGTTACCCTTTCTGCAGGGAGATTCTAAGTCCAGATAGAGATGAGTGGATGCCTAGAGTAGCGAATCTCCGATAGGATTAATAAGTTAGAGCGACGATTATGGTCTCGTTTTGTGCGATTATAGAAGCACTAGGTGCGATGTGATGTTAGAGTCAACCTTACTACCGAGGTAACATGGTAAATTATGGAGATCTAAATGAGTTAGTAGTAGAGTACTGAACTAGTGTATGATTGAGTGCCATTGATTAGTACCATTCCACTTTTATGTGTTAGGATATGGAGTGATTCGTGATCCTAGGTTAGTATCAGTCGTATTTGAATTTCGAGGGCAAAATTCTATTGTAATGGGGGGGGGGGGGGGGGGCATGTAATACCCTGTACTTTTATGCATATTTAAATTACGTAAATGGGTGTAATTTGGAGATTTGAGGAATTATTGTAAATAATAATTTTTGGAATTTAAGGGTGTTAGATGATCTCGGAAGTGTGTCATGTTTACTTTGGCATTAAGTAAATGAGTTGGATACTTTTATTACATGTCGCAATTGGGTAAAGCGACAAAGAATAATATTTTATTTGGAAAACCTGCATTGAAATGTATTGGTTTTAATTAGTGAATTGTATATTTAAGTACCTTGGATGGAGATTTTGAGTGTGTGGTTGGTCTCAGAATGGCAGAGTTACTCAAAATAGAGTATACGGGAGTAGTTTTTGGATTCAAAGAAATTTTGGACCAGTAAGGACTCGTAATTGAGTAAACGAGTCATTTTTGGGTTTAATAGGGATAAACCCTATTTTCTTGCCCTATAAGACACGAGAGAGTGGGAGAAAAGAGAGAAAAAGAAGAGCAGAAGAAAGGAAGAAAGAAAAGAGAGAAGAAAAGAGGATTTTCGGCCAAACTCTGTGGGACTCGAGTAGAG
Source organism: Sambucus nigra (assembly GCA_949130495.1). Classification (NCBI taxonomy): domain Eukaryota; kingdom Viridiplantae; phylum Streptophyta; class Magnoliopsida; order Dipsacales; family Adoxaceae; genus Sambucus; species Sambucus nigra. The sequence goes on along the minus strand of OX422218.1, from coordinate 444,168,947 downwards.
GTTGTCAGATTTTATCCCCGAGGCAAGTGTTTACCTGATTTATTCCCTTAAGCATAAAATCTCATATTGTAGTTGGTATATAAAACTCTAAAGATTTTTGGGTTTGGTTTTTCGTGAACCAAAACGGGTGTTTCAAAAGATTTAACGGATAAAACCGGGTTAACATTCAATGTCAGAACTTAGAATAAATTAAAATTGATTGTTGGTAAATGGTTCTAGGATTATTAAAACCCCTTTTATACATGTATATATAGTTACTTGGGGTTATATGTTGGTGGGGAAAGAAGATAAAAATCTTAGTGGGTTGTTAATGGACGAAAGAGACTCTTTGGAGAAGAAGTAGATCCGGCTGCCCTGTTTGATCGATCAATCAATGGTCAAGGGTCGATCGATCGATCCTACAGATATTTTGGCAATTTTGTCTTATGTTGTGTATATGGGATAAATTCCCAAATAAATGGTTTTTCGCTTGTTCATTTGAAGATGTACATACGTAATTAGGGGAAATTATTCCTAGCCATTTAAGGGAGTTAAGTGGGGTTAGGAAGGGGTAAAAATGGTGTGCCGCTAAAAGTATATTTTCGAGGAAAATAAATAAATTGAGGAATTAAGTATTTGGGGTTCCTAAAGATAGTATGAGGACCTCTAAATTATTAATTGAGCGAAGTATAAACCTTGGGTTGGTGGAAAATGGAATCAATGACTTAGGTATTTAAGGGTGTTTAGGAAGAGTAACACTCGAGTTAGTATTTTCGACGGGTGATCATATTTATATAATTGTGCGCATAGAAAACATAATTATATACCGATTATAGTTGAGTAAATCCCATGAGGCGACTAGGATGGAACTTGGGTTATATGCTTAGGATGATTGAGCGATCATCCGATATGTCTATTAACAACTGTTAGTATAGGCTATCGCTATGAGAGTGTAACACCCTACTTAAAATAATAACGGGTGCCAGCCCTATACAATATTACTCAGGAGTCTCAGATGGCTCAGTCTCAACATCAACTGTCAGTACTACATAATATATGACTAACTACCCGATATCATATAAGCGAGATGTTAAAATTAAATAAAATATGCAATAGACAACAGACCAACACTATAAACTACTAGCAAAGAAAAGGAAGATGCATACTAGAATTATGATAAATGGAATGAATAACTACAAATGAATATGCCATAAGGAAATAAACCTGATTAAGCTATCGGGTTACAACCAATACAATAACTGAAATGGAATAAATATAAACATGTATATAAATATCCCCTGGGTACAAACCCGATATACAACATGAATCCTACCTAAATTTTTCAAGAAGTAGGAAGCGACTACGTTCTACATCCCGTAACAGTCCGCACCTGTCACGGCTCCCAAGACTCTGGATAGAAGGTCATCCGGCATCCATGCGGTAGGACACCTATATATATATATATAGGCAGGATAGAAAAGTAAACGGGTCAGAGCCCGATTTGTGAAAATATTTAGCAAGTGTGTTAACCGTGCATAATAAATATCGATGCACTTATTTCATAATTAAAGTGGAATCGCACTCTCGTGAAACCACAAACTCACCTCTCATCTAACGGCGCGCACCTATTCGCGTCCTGAGATTTTAGTTAAATTACCCCCACTATAAGGACAGCCTAACTTATCATAGGCCTAGCTTATACCCACGAGATCTGCCTTCCTATCATAACCCAAGAATCAACTCTTTCTAAACACACTTAAGTATTTTTACAAACATATATGCCATATTAGGCTTAAAGGATTCCGGTTTCTAATTTAATTAATTATAATTCTTAATATGTTACCAATATACATTAGGGATTGAATCATATGATTTTATTTCTAAATAACATGCATAAAAAATTATTATTGACAAAACATCTCTCCAATCTAAACATTGCACTACGTTTCGTGCGTGGGGTATCTCGCAAAGCGAAATCCAAACAAGGAACCGCCCCGTTACACTACTCCTTGACAAGGTCAATCCTAGAGATCCATCATGCCATACATACCATATTATACTACTACAACTACTGAATTTAAATTATCATATAAGAACAACTTAAAATCTCCACTAATATACTTGGGATGATGTAACCGAAAGATTCCTTAAATGCGATACATCAACCCCCAATCATCTAGTACACCATAATCATCCAAGATGTACTCCATAAAATTCCATATCCTTTCACCTATAGGATATATAAATATATATATAGGCATTTATTCAAACCATATATATATATATATATACTATCACCCATTCCCATGACCAAGTGTACATATCATATCTGATGTACAATGGCCATGCACATATAATATACCCGGCTATATATATCACCGATAAACTGCATCATGCTATCATCTTCCCAGTGCCCATATCACATAGCAATACTAGGGACCACATGGCGGGGCTAAATGACACCCATCCTCGTGATATACTCACGTACACGACGTCCCGGGAAACGGTCATAGCTCCTAATCGGCAATGAGACGAAACATACCCACCACGTCTCATCCCAAAAATATAAATCACATAATAACACACAGGACGACTATGACCTGGGGAATATCCACACTCTGCTCCTCGAGCCAGGGTGTTCACCCTCAACGTGCGCAACTTCCCAATGATAGCATGAGCGGGGTATGCTTAACCACATAAGTATATATATATCATTCACATGCACAATATATATACATCCATATGATCCCATCATATAAATAAACCATCACATATGGTTTAGACATTTACAACATTAGTATGCACACACACATATATATATATATATACACACTATCCCTCGTCTGTATGTATAAGATTTAGAACTCGGCTATAAGTATACATAATCCTCAATATACTGGCCATCGTCCCCAAACACATTCAATTTGCCTCGATATGAGAATACGATCCCTAAATTAAAGCATATTCATCCATTTATCCTATGATATAAATAATCTTCCAGCATAGATATATCTCCACATTAAGGTTATCACCTAAAGTTTTGTGTAGGAAACCATCGCTACACATCTTATCTATATCCGAAAGTATATCCATATTTCTAATACTAATTTCGACTATTGGTATACACATAACTAATAGCTTATAAATCGCAAGCTTATCTCAAGTCCATTTTAAGTATTGGAGTTCCAATTGTTACTCCCACACAATTATATGTCTAAACTATCCTGACTAGAATTTCACTACAACCTATCCTAATTGATAGTACGATCAAATTGTTCCCAATTTTGCCCATGGTTCAATTGCTCTTATGAACCCTTAATCCTATTGCATTACAATTTATTCCTTAATTTAAACATTACTAAGGATATGAGACCACTCTCTCTCATCGGTCCCCAATCTTATCCTAAATAGGATCCTATTACCATACGGATTCGGCACACACACCTTGACCTATGATTTCGAGTCATGCCCTCACCACTCTCTCTAAGATTTCCTAACCTCACATCATATCTACACTTACTTTTGATCTATCATTAGGATTTCCAACCCCAATGAGGTTTCCCCACAATATCTATACACAACTCCAATACATACATGGATATATTTTTCCCCAATTATTCCAAGGAGTCCCCAAAATCATAATATGTGAGAAACCCCTTATATGTCTCCAAAAACCTATCTCTTACATCATAAGAGAAGGCCCCAAAATAATAAACCCAACCAAAAAGGGTTAAAATTCACTATAGAGAAAATTTCTCAAAATGCCCTGTTTTTGAATTGATTCGGCCCCTTCGAATTGATTCGGCCCCAACAGCGAATCGATTCGGCCCATCCGAATAGATTCGATCCAAAGGGACCTGACAGTCTGCTACATACCGAATCGATTCTCTAGGGGCGAATCGATTCGTCCCTAAAGACCAGTGGCTTCTGCAACCTAGTGAATCGATTCGCTAGGGGCGAATCGATTCGGCTTGTGCCGCAAGCCACGAAATGGTGAAAATTTCCAAAACCCAAATTTTCCAAAATTCGATTTATACCTCTTCCAACCCTTAATCTTCAACCCCAACATTTTTTCAAACATCAAAACTCATCCTATATCTAATCTCATCAATTTATATCCCTTAAACCCAATTATAAACTTCAATTTCAAGATTTAAACCAAAAATTAGGTTTTGATCAATATACCCAAAAATCCAATTCTTATATCCACAAATTATGAAATGAAATACACAAATGACTTATTTTGCAATACTAAACACTTGCCTCAATTTTTTAGAGGTTGGATCGTCCTCGATGTCGCGTTTGGGCCGGGATCTCGAAGCTTTTCTTCCTCTCTCTCTTCTTTTCTTCTTCTTTCTCTTTCTCTAAATGAGATGGCTTAATCCGTAAGCCTCTTAAGCCTTTAAAACATAAGTCCCAATTTTAAATGTTAATACACACTTCAAATGACTCGTTTAATCCAATTCAAGTCAAATGACTTAAAAATAATTCGAAACCGAAATAAAACCCAATGACAGTCATTTTGACTATCTCGACCCGTCCGGAATCGATGGTACACTCAAAATCATCATCCGAAATACTTTAAAACGTTCTTTATTTTTGGTTCTCAGTTCCCAAATTTTAAAATTCTCCAATTCAATTCAATTTTTATTTTCCTAAAAATTTAATTTCTCAGTCTCTAAAGTCACGGGTTGTTACATACTTCCCCCCTTACAAAAAATTCGTCCGAGAAATTTAAGATATAACCAGGACCTCAATCTCATCTAGTCCTTACATCAACCCTCAAGATCACTAAACCGATCCTTCCTAGTTCTCACATCGAACCATATAGATTTTAAAAATCAAACTAACTACCCAGGGCGCCCATACACCCCGTACCCGAGCTCAACTCGTAGAATTATAATCAGGCTCCATTAGCCTCAAATCGTAATATAACTCTCACCAATATAATCTATAGCAACATATTAAAAATATAAAATTTTGAAAATTCCCAATGGTTGAACTCTTCTCAATTCCTGGCGCTTGCTACCTTCATGAGGGGGAGGTCTCTCAAGAGAAATCCAAACAAGGAACCCTCCCAATACACTACTATGTAGCTATGTCGGGGATTGAGATTAGTTGAACCAGGGTTAAGGTTTTGATAAAAGATTTTCGAGTTTTAGATATTGCCCGAAGGCCTATACAACAATATAATATAAATCAATTTCGCATCTTTCGACACGCCAAACAAACACCTTATGTTTAGGACATAAGGCTTCAACAAAAACAAGACTCTAACCAATACATAGTTCTCAAAACTAGCACAACCCTGAGATAAATGCTCCGCTCAAAAGAAATCTACCAAAATTTAAACCTCTAAGTTATACCATTCCTATACATTACACCAAAACATCGTTTCAAAGCTAGTCCTTCCCTCATTGGAACACTATAATTACACGCCTTAACCTACCCATAAGACAATAACCTTATAACCGCTACTCAACAAACCTTGACATTCTACACTTCCGGAACTCAATAGCACAACTCCCTGCTATCACTTTACGAGAAGGTGTATTATCTCAAAAGACGCCATACTTACTCACTTCTTCCTCTAAGGAAATTCTATAGACCCTAACGGTGTAGCGACTAACTACTTATCATACCTTACGTACGACGTTCCCGCCATCGCATAAAGCGTGACTCAAACCCAAAGAAAGGTATTCTACTTTATACTTCCATAATCCAATTGCTTCACCTCATCCTTGAATACCTATTCAAAGTCCTCCAGGACAATCATTCTTCCTAAACCTATTTCTCCACAAGAGAAACATCTTCCTAAAAATCCTTCCTAACCATTTTAAAGGACAAAACGCGATTGAGACTATCGAAAACTCCCTCAGTCCTACACAACGAACCTGAGTCTCCAATTTCATACTCCCTCTTCCCAGAAGGCGATACTCCCGATAATGGGATAACTCCACACACCTCACGTCGGAAAAAAGTCACCAACACTAGGTTTCCGAACAAAGGTTGACGGGTTTCTCAATCTAAACCTCCCAAAGACTACACTATATACCTCTCCTCAGACTTACCTTACTAAGTTCAAGATTCACCATTTGAGTAAATTTACCCTTCTTACTCAACCACCGATAGGTTACCCTGAACCACAACTAGAGTTCTCTTCCATATCTCCGCCGAAATTGGGAAAACAAATACCCCCGATCAAAGCGTACCCAAAATCTATTATGGGTATTGTATCTCTAATCTTGCCCTTTCCTAGACGACATATTCTAGGTGACGTCTGAAATGAGATCAACAGTTATCAGAACATCGATCAAGTGAATACACTTCACAGAAGAAGATAAGCGCAGTGAACACAATAGTCCTAATAGTAGGGCTTTATATGAAGAATGTTAACGGAAGAACGCAGAAAACTCGCACAGATCCTAACGACTCTAGAACCTGATGCTCTGATACCATCTGTAACAGCCTGCTTAAAATAATAACGGGTGGCCAGCCCTATACTATATTACTCAGGAGTCGCAGATGGCTCAGTCTCAACATCAACTGTAAGTACTACATAATATACGACTAACTACCCGATATCATACAAGCGAGATGTTAAAATTAAATAAAATATGCAATAGAAGACAAACCAACACTATAAACTACTAGCAAAGAAAAGGAAGATGCATACTAGAATTATGATAAATGGAATGAATAACTAAAAATGAATATGCCATAAGGAAATAAACGCGATTAAGCTGTCGGGTCACAGTCAATACAATAACTGAAATGGAATAAATATAAACATCTATATAAATATCCCCTGGGTACAGACCCGATATACAACATGAATCCTACCTAAATTTTTAAAGAAGTAGGAAGCGATTACGTTCTACATCCCATAACAGTCCGCCCCTGTCACGGCTCCCAAGACTCTGGATAGAAGGTCATCCGGCATCCATGCGGTAGGACACCTGTAGTAATATATATATATATATATACATATATATATACAGGCAGGAGAGAAAAGTAAACGGGTCAGAGCCCGATTTGTGAAAATATTTCGCAAGTGTGTTAACCGTGCATAATAAATATCGATGCACTTATTTAATAATTAAAGTGGAATCGCACTCTTGTGAAACCTCAAACTCACCTCTCATATAACGGTGCGTACCTATTCGTGTCCTGAAATTTTAGTTAAATTACCCCAACTATAAGGACAACCTAACTTATCATAGGCCTAGCCTATACCCACGAGATCTGCCTTCCTATCATAACCGAAGAATCCACTCTTTCTAAACACACTTAAGTATTTTTATAAACATATATGCCATATTAGGCTTACTGGATTCCGGTTTCTAATTTAATTAATTATAATTCTTAATACGTTACCCATATACATTGGGGATTGCATCGTATGATTTTTTTTTCTAAATAACATGCATACAAAATTATTATTGAAAAAACCTATCCGCAATCTCAACATTGCACAACGTTTCGTGCGCGGGGTGTCTTGAAAAGAGAAATCCAAACAAGGAACCGCCCCGTTACACTACTCCTTGACTATGTCGATCCTAGAGATCCATCATGCCATACATACCATATTATACTACTACAACTAGTGAATTTAAATTACCATATAGGAACAACTTAAAATCTCCACTAATATCCTTGGGATGATGTAACCGAAAGATTCCTTAAATGCGATACATTAACCCCCAATCATCTAGTACACCATAATCATCCAAGATGTACTCCATAAAATTCCATATTATTTCACCTATAGGATATATAAATATATATATAGGCATTTATTCTAACCATATATATATATATACATATACCATCATCCATTCCCATGACCAAGTGTACATATCATATCTGATGTACGATGGCCATGCACATATAATATACCCGTTTATATATATCGCCGATAAACTGCATCATGCTATCATCTTCCCAGTGCCCATCTCACGTAGCAATACTGGGGAGCACCTGGCGGGGCTAAACGACACCCATCCTTGTGATATACTCAAGCAAACGACGTCCCGGGAAGCGGTCATAGCTCCTAACTGGCAATGAGATGAAACATACCCACCACGTCTCATCCCAAAAATATAAATCACATAATAACACACTGGATGACTATGACTTGGGTAATATCAACAATCTACTCCTCGAGCCAGGGTGCTCACCCTCAACGCACGCAACTTCCCAATGATAACATGAGCGGGGTATTCTTAACCACATAAGTATATATATCATTCACATGCACAATATATATACATCCATATTATCCCATCCTATAAATAAACCATCACATACGGTTTAGACATTTACAACATTAGTATGCACATATATCCATATCTATACAATTATATATATATATCTACATATCCATATAATTATACACACTATCCCTCGTCCGTATGTATATGATTTACAACAAGGCTATAAGTACACATAATCCTCAATATACTAGCCATCGTCCCCAAACACATTCAATTTGCCTCGATATGAGAATACGATCCCTAACTTGAATCATATTCATCCATTTCTCCTATGATATAAATAATCTTCCAGCATAGATATATCTTCACATTAAGGTTATCAACCAAAGTTTTGTTTAGGAAACCATTGCCACACATCTTATCTATATCCGAAAGTACATCCATATTTCTAATACTAATTTCGACTATTGGTATACACATAACTAATAGCCTATAAACCTCAAGCTTATCTCAAGTCCATTTTAAGTATTGGAGTTCCAATTTTTACTCCCACACAATTATATGTATAAACTATCCTGACTAGAATTTCACTACAACCTATCCTAATTGATAGTACGATCCAATCGTTCCCAATTTCGCCTATGGTTCAATTGCTCTTATGAACCCTTAATCCTATTGCATTACAATTTAATCCTTAATTTAAATATTACTAAGGATATACGACCACTCTCTCTCGTCGGTCACCAATCTTATCCTAAATAGGATCCTATTACCATACGGATTCCCCACACACACATTGGCCTCAGATTTCGAGTCATGCCCTGACCACTATCTCTAAGAGTTCTTAACCTCACATCATATCTACACTTACTTTTGATCTATCATTAGGATTTCCAACCCCAATGAGGTTTCCCCATAATATCTATACACAACTCTAATACATACATGGATATATTTTTCCCCAATTATTCTAAGGAGTCCCCAAAATCATAATATGTGAGAAACCCCTTATATGTCTCCAAAAACATATCTATTACATCATGAGAGAAGGCCCCAAAATAATAAACCCAACCAAAAAGGGTTAAAATTCACTATAGAGAAAATTTCTAAAAAGGCCCTATTTTCGAATCGATTCGGCCCCTCCGAATCGATTCAGCCCCAACAACGAATCAATTCGGCCCATTCGAATCTATTCGGTCCAAAGGGACCTGACAGTCAGCTACATATCGAATCGATTTGCTAGGTGAGAATCGATTCGGCCCTAAAGACCCGTTGCTTCTGCAACCTGGTGAATCGATTCGCGAGGGGCGAATCGATTCGGCTTGTGCAGCAAGCCACAAAATGGTGAAAATTTCCAAAACCCAAATTTTCCAAAATTCGATTTATACGTTTTCCAACCCTTAATCTTCAACCCCAACATGTTTTCAAACATCAAAACTCATCCTATATCTAATCTCATCAATTTATATACCTTAAACCCAATTATAAACTTCAATTTCAAGATTTAAACCAAAAATTGGGTTTTGATAAATATACCCAAAAATCCAATTCTTATATCCACAAATTATGAAATGAAATACACAAATGACTTATTTTGCCAGATTAAACACTTGCCTCAATTTTTTAGAGGTTGGATCGTCCTCGATGTCGCGTTTGGGCCGGGATCTCAAAGCTTTTCTTCCTCTCTCTCTTCTTTTCTTCTTCTTTCTCTTTCTCTAAATGAGATGGCTTAATCCGTAAGCCTCTTAAGCCTTTAAAACATAATTCCCAATTTTAAATGTTAATACACACTTTAAATGACTCGTTTAATCCAATTCAAGTCAAACTGACTTAAAAATAATTCGAAACCGAAATAAAACCCAATGATAGTTATTTTGACTATCTCGACCCGTCCGAAATCGATGGTACACTCAAAATCATCATCCAGAATACTTTAAAACGTTCTCTATTTTTGGATCTCAGTTCCCAAATTTTAAAATTCTCCAATTCAATTAAATTTTTATTTTCCCAAAAATTTAATTTCTCAGTCTCCAAAGTCACGGGTTGTTACAGAGAGTTTGATAATTATAGCCATACATATATTGGGAAGAGATATTATAAATTTATATGAAAGTTGTTAAAGTATATATATATATGTGTGTGTGTGTGTGTGTGTGTGTGTGTGTGTGTGTGTGTGTGTGTGTGTGTGTGATGTTATCAATAAATATATATTTTTGTGTAAATAATATATTTATGTGAAGCATACCCCCTGTAAGGCTATCATGGGAAGTTGCGCGATGTGGGTGAGGCCCCTAGCTTGAGGAGCAGGGAGCGTATAATCCCCAGCTCGTAGAGTCCATTTTATATTATGTGATTTTTATTAGGGGTGAGACATGGTGGGTATGTTTGTAAGGACATATTTTTAATAAGTCTGTCACAATTAATTATGTGGTATACCGCTACAAGTCGTCGAAGAATTGTGAAGATTGCATCTACAAAAGACAGATCCGAATTACCAGTTGCCTTTAACATTCAAGCCCAATAATATGAACTTTGGTAAGATATTGTGTTAAAGTTTCATTTACATTTCATATTAAGAGTGTTGGGATATTTTTAAAAGGGTTTTAATAAAACTTTGTTATAAAAATTATTTTTATAAATGTTTTTTTTAAAGAGGTTTTATAAATGTTTGTGAAAAACTGCTACAGCAGTAAACGTACCGCGGTTTCGATGCCAAAGTCGTTCAAGCGAGATCTCAATCTCGTTCTAATGACATTGGATGTCACGCATAGTTGTTCAAATGACACGCTATCTCGTTTAAACGAGATGGGCTTCTCGTTCGAACGACCCTGCTTTTCGCTAACACGTCTAACTTCATCCTGATCCTTTGACCGACTTAATCTTCCTATAAAAGAGATATGACAGCCTTTGTATTTCTTGGAGAACAGTTTTAGCTTTAAAGTGTTTTATCTTTTTGAAACTTTTGTGTATCTGCCCAGTTTTAATTCAATACCTTTTGGCAGAAAGTTTTTCTTCAACAACTTTAAGGGTTCAAATACTTTATTTTTAATTCACAAAATCCCAATTACTTTTGTTTGAATTGTTTTGTGGAACCCAAGAACATATTTTACTTTTGTTCATACTTTGTGGGGAGAGCTCTACAACCGACAGTTGCGTGCTATTGTGGAAGGAATCCTTATAAAGTTCATATCTTGTGGAGAAGCCGTTTCTCTTCTTCACTGCTGCCCTCCTGAAAAGGGAAAGTTCCAGGTGAGACATCGGAACCGACACCTGCGGATATTTCGTATGTCACCTTATTTCATTGTAATCCATGTAAGCCATTTTCTTACAAAATTATAGTGAAATAAAAGGTTTTGCCCCTTCGGGAATTTTTCTTGAAATTATTTGTGTCACATGCTTTATTTATTTATGGGTTGACACACGCACTTTTATATGCATGTTTAGGGGCTGAATTAGTTTGGTTTAAAAATAGACTGTAATTAAATAAGAGTACCGAATTGGCAACTTGCGAATAAATTTAATCAATTATCACACAGTCTCACACTTTAAAAATTGGTATCAGAGCTTAGTTAAGCGATCTCCACTTTACAATGTTTCATCTCATTTTCGGGGAGGAACTATGACCACTTCCCGTACATTGTGATTTAGTTTTTACCAAGTCGGTGTGAGAGTCCGACCGCTGGTACCCAAAATGGTATGCGAGTGATTCCCCGAAAGATGATAGCATTGGGAGAATGCATCCTCAAGTTATAGCTCGATGGGATGGTTATTATACTTGTGTGTATAGTATATTACCTGTGTATGAGGTCAAGGTATCATATTTCTCTAACTAGTCTAAAGAGAAAAATGAATAAGAATTTATTCTCATTCCGGGAGATTTTATGTGAACTTAAATTGTGATTTGTATATTCAAGTGAGTTTTTTATGTATGAATGTATATGATTATATATATGCATTAAGTGTTGAGGATCTAATGGATCTCGATGATCAACATTACCAAGTGGTAGTGTATCGGGGGGGTTTCTTGTTTGGATTTAGCTTCACGATACACCCCACGCACGAACGTAATGCAGTGTTAGGAATGGGGAGAAGTTTAGCCCTTAGTACTATGGTTAATTAGGATTTTTAGAGATTGGGTGTTATGGTTTAGTTAGGCAGGGTAGCTTAACTAGGTTGTTAAAAGAATGCGATAGATGTGGACTACTAGAAGAGTGGTGAGGGGTATCTCATGGGAGTGCGATACCAATTTAAATATGAGATAAAACATATTTTTAAAGTAAAGCATTTATGCACATGCAAAATATTTTCACAACTTTGGCTCTGACCCGTTTATCTATTTTCCCTCTCTTTTACTATATATATATATATATATATATATATATATATATATATATATATATATATATATATATATATATTTATATGGGTTTGCATACAGAGGGATACCTGGATGATGATTCCTTCGAGTCAGACGATTGTTGTAGCAGTTTTGTATGCATGCAGGTTTATCTCTAGATACTTATATTCTTATGATCTAGATAGGAAGAATTGCAGTATCATTCGGGTTAATAAGCCAACTATATTTATTTATTCGTTTACCTCCTTTTAGTGCGACATTCGATTGGGTTGTATTATGTTTAAATCGAGTGTTCGGTTATTTTATTTCATCTCAGTTTCATTTATATTTAAATTGTGTGGATGATTTAAATTGTTTGGTTCATTTAAAAAGATTAGTTAAATAAAATTTTGATGCCAGCCTAATAGGGTATTAGTAATTAATTTGGTTTTCGACAGTGATGCTAAGAATGCACCATATGAGACTCTTGTTTTAATTTGGTACATGATTGATCGTCCGATATTTTATTTGGTGGGGTGTCACATCAAGCTTCTAACAACAACCCACTGAATCTCTGATAATCGATGGCCATCTAGAGGGAAATTTCAGCTTGAACTCTAGGAGTTGATTCAACACTTCTTATAATTCCATATCTTTACCTCCAGAACGGGTATGGACAACAATGTAGGCTCTGGTGATGAGTGATAAAGTTTGATTGGTAAGGTTAGTAGGGTGTAAGAGGAAATATGGGAATGTTTGGAGAGGTTTAGGAGAGTATATGGGTATGACTGATTATTTACTTGGCATGATTTGGGTAGATGGATCGCGTTTTGAGTCTTCTTCTAGGAAGATGGAATTTGCATGATTTGGGACTGGATTATGCGTAGTGTTTCGTTTAGGATTAACTGGTGGGGGTGATGATACCCCGATCAATCAGGATTTGGATTTTGTTTTGGATATGGACACATTGGTCGGTGGTATGGCCAGTAGTTTGGTGAAAGTCACAACGAGCATCAGGTTTGAAGTTTTTCGGAAGTGGATTTGGTAAAGGATGAGGGTCCAAGGGTTTGATCAGGTTTCAGTGTAAGAGATCCTAGTTGACTTTGGATAGAGGAGCGTGAAGCCCGGTATAATCCTTTCAGATTGGGTTTGGGTGACTTTCTGGTGCCCATGAAGCGACAAGTTGAGAGATGTTGTTGATAGTAAAGACTGGGGTACTGGTAGGCTTTTCAAACTTTCTAGGAACAAACTGTCCAGATATTTTCTTTTGTTTCACCTCTGTCTTGGCAAGACCTTCTTCTATTTTTAATCATGCTTCTCGAAGGGCTCGGAAGTGAGGGTAATATTTTCCTCCCATTGTTTCTCGAACATGGGATGGAAAGTTCTTCTTCATAATGCTGACTTGTTCTTCTTCAGAAGGCCGATTGGTCATGGTAGAAGCTTTTTCTCTTCATCTTACTATGAATTTTTGACTAATTCCCCACGATTCCGTTTAAGTAGCTCTAAGTCACGACGGGTAACCTCTAGCTCCTCGTTGTACTTGTACTGTGACAAGAACTCATGGGAAACATCTTCCCACTGCGAATTTCGAATTCTTTAAGGGATAAGAACCAACAGAGGGCGCTATCTTTCAAAGTCTGCTGGAACATCTGAGCCATTATTTCTTCGAAAACCTCTAGGAGAGTCATGGCTATATGATAGCTATGGAGATGAATGATCAGGGGTCCACTTCCTCCAAACGTTTCGATATTGGGCATCTTGAATTTTTTTTGTAACCTAGTTTTAGGATAGGGAGACATGTGGGTATAGTCCATGTAGTTCCGAGAGATTATGAATTGGTCTAATTTCTTGGTTAGCATATTGAGGTCTTCCTTGACCTTGTTTAGTTCTTACTCTTTCATATCAATAGTCACAAGTAAATTAGCCCCGGTCTGAGCAAGGTTTGGCATAGGAAGCTAGGCTGGTGGTGACCCATTAGCAGGAGGATTACGTGGAGCATTATTGTATTATTCAAGAACCCAGATAGGCTCGAGTGCAGGCGGACCCATGGCTCGAGGGAAAATGACCTCAGGATCTTCAGGGATAGGGACCCAGTTTCTTTGCATCTCAGGAACCTCAGTTCGAAGGTTGTCAATTTATGTAGTGAGCTGAGCCAGAACCGTCAATAAATCCGATCGTACATTCGGCACTTGATTCGTGTTCTCCATGGAAGGTGGGTGAGTCTAGAACTCGGAGGAAGTAAACGGAATAATATAACTTTAGGGTGGTTCGACTGAAGACCGATGCCAATAGCGATCTAGGCCAAGGGTATGTGATCGACCTGAGAAGGAGAAAAATTGGAATTTATTTTCGGGAAAGAAAAAAAAAGGGAATTTGTTATTTGTGGAAAAGGAGGAAAATATTTTTAACATTTTTGGAAAATATGAGAAAGATTTTTTTTTTTTTTTTTTTGTTTTGAGGGAAAAATGCCAAATAGGGAGCAAGGTACAACTACCAATAGTAAAGCTATACCAATCATGGATAAGTGATGTGTAACTATCTACAAATGAGCGTGTGATGAGTGAGAATGGGCATATACAAGTGGAGGTGTGTGTTAGTGACACCTAGGCATGGATTTCTAAGTGATGTGTGCAACATGTGGATATACGTGATCCTAGGTGTATGTGGTGTGAAGTGTACTTGGAGAATCTTCTACAAGTTTGTGAATAATAGCATAAGTATGAGATACATATTACTAATAAAGGGGAATATGAAAATAGGGGAATATACAAGAAAATAAAACACCCGTGTAAATAGAGTCTAGCCCTCTTAAAAATAATCCCCAACGGAATCGCCACTGTGGCCATCCCGGTCAACGCGATATTCGTTGGGGAGGGGGGGGGAGGAGGAGGATCCATCGAGGAAGAACTGTGTCGCGATCTCGTACCCTTGTCTTCAAAAAGGTGCTTCGTCTGTTGTCGGTGTGGGTTGAATTTAAAGAGATAGAGTCGTCAACCTATTTTTCATAAAACATGCAATAGAACATGTTGCCACTTTGAAAGAGTGGCATCAAGGAAAAATTGATGCATACGAAACCAATAGATCAGGGGTACGGGGGATAAGCTACGAAATGGGAAGGTTTTAGGTACCCATCCCTCCCTTTCGGTCTCTCATGGACAAATGATAATATTTTCCTTTATCCCCGTGAAGTGTGTGTATGTGTTTATATAATGGAGATTGGAATCGTTCGACCTATACCATGGAAAAGATAGGGTGAGGTCATCCACAAGAATATTCCCAAAATAATAATAAATGTAGAAGATGAAATATGAGCATTCATCGCGATATTGATAATTATTGGGAAGCAATAATATGTGTTGGATGAAACGCGACCAAGCATATTATATGTATATGTATGATAATTATGAAAATGAGGGATTCCGAGAAATTTGGAAAATAAGAGAAATTAGAAAATTAGAAAATTGGACTCGAGTCTAGGATTTTAATCCGAGACGCCTTCGTAGCCTAGAAAGGCGTCAAAGTCCACGTAGTTCGAATGTAGAATAGGGGTGGGGTTTTTCCCATGGATTCGAACGGAGTTTTATTAGGTGTGTACGTGTAGAAAATGTGTTTTTAGTTTTGGAAAAAGTGTGGTGGATAACTCCGTTCGGAATTTACGGGTGTAACCCTCTTTTATTTATTTTTGGGATTTTTATGAAAAATAAAGTATGTGCAATATACTAATAAAAGCGTGAATGTTAATGTGTATGAACTAAAATGAAACTAGATTACGAATCTAAAGTAATTTATGCAAAAAATAAGAGATTTAAAAGAGAGGGAGAAGGAATTGGACTTTCCTTAGAGCTTGAGTTTAGATCTTGGATGAAGTCCTTTAAATGTTGATGGATGTTGATGAGATAGAAGTATATTTGCCAAATTGGGTGTGAAAAGGATGGGTATTTAGGCTTGAATAGAACTTCTCATATGGAACTTCGCTGACTTCAAGAGAATGTTGCCGAGATCACTGATACTGATGGGTTTGCTATGTGTCTTGGGAATGAGGTTATGACCCTTATTTATAGAGAAAAAGGTGGGAGCCGATCGACCTATCCTAGGGGGTGCCTATTGGAAGTTCACCCTTGACACTGTGCCGATAGGCAGGTTCAGGTGTAACACCCGTATTTTGTGCATTTAATATTTAATTAATTCGGGAATTCTAAATTACTTGTGTGTCGTAATTTTAATTGAATTAATTATGGTAATATTTATTTAAATATAAATCGGGGAGTGAATGGTTAATATTTAGGGAAATTTAATTACTAAGTGGATAGTAATAATTTATTTATGCATTTCGGGTATTAATGATGGGGTATGTACTTATCTCAGCCGGGAGTCGGTATAGACTAATTTGGGTGTGAGAAAAGGATTTCTATAAATTAATTCGGATGCCAATTCTGAGTGTATGGTTGAGTCCAGATGGGTCGAGATATTCGGAATAGTGTACTCGAGGGTAGTAAATGGGTCGCATGATGTTTTTAGACATAGTCAGGTCCACGCGGGGGTATTTGGGTCACTTGGGCTTGGCCCATTAGGCAAAAAATGGGATTTAGCCTAATTACCTGATTAAAAGAAATGGAAAACGGCTGATTGAAGTTTAGAAAACACTTAGTGGGAGAGGAAAATCTAAGAGGAAGTTAAAGGCAAAGTGGGGGACAAAGGAAAGTGTCAAAAGAAGGGATTTCATCTTCAACCATGGGAATTCACAACTCCAGAACAGACCCTATGAATCATAGGGCAAGTGGTTAACTTGATGTAGCATTTAATTTGCTTTTCGTTTCATATTTATGTGATGTGAGAAATTAAAAATTCGTTTTGGGATTTAAAGGGTACAAACATAGGGTTTTTGTAAACAAATATTCTGATTGATAAATTGTGTAGAAATTGACGTATAATCTGAGATTTGTATATATATATATATATATATATATATGGTAAGATGTGTAAACCCAGACGAATTAGAAACGAATTGGAGATAAGGGTTTGATGTCGAAATGGGTTAATGATTAAAACGGATTTTCCCCAAATTTATGAAAACAATAGAGAACGAAAATTAAATGGTGTTTGTGGACTTTATGGGGTCCCTTATGAGGCTCTTGGTGTGTGATGTTGAAGAGAGGACTTGGGTTAGAGTGTAGAATAAGTTAGGGTTTTGGAGTTTTCGTCCATGTCTGAAACAGAAGGCTGGAGAGATGATGACCTGTATGACTGATCGATCGAGGGTTGGGGATCGATCGATCGATGGTCAGTAAATTCTAGCAGTTCGTCTAGTTTATATATATATATATATATATATATATATATATATATATATATATGGGGAATTTTCATTAAACTTCCTTCCTATACCTTATGTAACGAGAAAAAAACATAGGGATACAATCTAATTAGTTATGAAGGAAACTCAATTGGGATTTGAAGAAAATTTATGTGTGTCACACTACGATTAAATTTTGGAAAGAATATTTCTAAATAATTAAATACGGATCGAGTGGGCAAGTCCGGGTATATGGGTTGAGTGATACCAAGGCATTAAATTTATTTAGAGTGAAATCTAAATAATTTGGAGTCGTGAATTTAAACTCGGGTATTGTTTTATTTCGGGCCATGAGAGTAAGTCTGAATATATTGGTTGGGGCGACACCAAAATTAATTTAATTAATTAATGTGGGAATTATTTAATAATTAGATTTGGGCCATAAACTCATAATAATTTGAATAGGCTTGTGTTACGGACTTAGTACACGGTATAGCCGGGATAGTTTATTATATATATATATATATATATATATATATGGTGTGTGCATTAATATCAGTGACTAGATATTATTATTATATCGACTCTACTGCTATAGGAGCGAGGTTGCGCGTAGTGGATGAATCCCCTAGCTTGAGGAGTAGGGCGAGTATATTCCCAGGTCATAGCGTCTATTATATAGGTGAGGGGCATCTCACTTTCAGGGAAGGAATGTGACCGCCTCCAATTTTTATGTATTATCCAAGTTAATCAGCGATTCTGACTTGGGGTAACTAGGTTATGTGAATATTCCTTGTGAGATAGCACTTTAGAGAATTTACATCCGGTGAGTTATTACCTGGGAGGATGTTTAGTATTAATTATTATCTCAGCATGTTTGTGAATGTTGTAATATAACTATGCATATATAATGAGGTAAATAATTATATACGGGTAAATTAATATAGGCCGTGAATTATATATATATATATATATATATATATTGGGTGTGAAAGTTATATGAATTTAAAAAGGGAAATGATTAATTAAGTTAATGTTGATAATAACTTAGAAATCATAGTTATGGCACACTCGGTTAGAGTAGGGTGGTTGCAAGGGGATTATATCAGTTATTTAGTCATGAGATAAATAACTAGGTAAATTAATCAAGGTATTTGTAGTGCACATTAGAGGAGGGGTGAGGATGTCTTCAAGGGAGTGAGGCACTAACTAAAATATAGAGAGCATGCATATTTACTTATTACTGCAAGTTAATCATTTGCTAAATATTTTCCAAATGTTTTGGGTACTAACCCTTGCTATAAAAACTTTTAAAAATCTTTTAGGTGTCCATCCACAGGGACGCCAGGCTTGACTCATTCCAGGGATCCATTGCTGCAGCATCTGTGGATGTTGTGGGAGTTTGATAGGCATCTCGTTCTTTTCATTCTTAGTGTAGAGACTTCCTATCAGTTATTGAGCATGTTGCTCACAATTTTATTTCAGTACTTATGTTAGACCTGTTGAGATTTATTACTTGTCTTTACTTTTGTTGGATTTTGAATCAATGGTTTATTCGGCCAGTTAATTAATTGTGAATGGTTGATTTAAGTTAATTGTGATTATTTATATTATTTATGTTTTCACATGAGTATTTAATTTTAGCTAATGAAAGATAAAAAAAACTTGGCACCAGTCTAATTTTCTCACTTAGGTGGTTAATAATTAAAAAGGTGACAGTGATGCTAAGAATGAACCAACTGAGAAACATGTTCTAATTTAATTTAGAACTGATCATCCGGGGTTAATTAGGTGGGGTGTCACATCAGGACCTGTCTTTGACAGTATCGTGCGAACTTTTCTGAAAAAATGATTGTAGTGTACAAATCGTTGATCCAAATCGTGAACGAATCATACCATTAGAAAGATATTTTAGACGCCCTCTAGAGACCTTTAGAACGCTCCCGAGTTCGGGAGTTGACTTTGGGTTGAATGTGGCTCGAAAGTGCACGTCCATGTGACACCCCGCCTAATTAAATACCGGGCGATCACTCCTTTATTAAATTAAATCAAGGTGAACAGTTGGTTCATTCTTAGCATCACTGTCGAAAAAAAATAACTTTTCCAATTTAAACACCCTAATTAATTAAGCTAAGTGTCAAAACTATTTTTAGAAATTACTTTCCAAATTTTATTTTATAAACCAAGATTCAAATGTTTACAACAATTCAATATTAAATAATCACACCACAATTATCTTGGAACATATAATCCAAATAATTTAAACATTCAACAACTAAATCCCAACATTTAAAACATAAAGTAAAACATCCAAACAGTAATAAATCCAAAAGTGACAAAACAAGAAATAAATGAATCACAATGTCCAATAAAACAACTGAATAATGAAAAGGGCGACACATGCCCCACTAAATGAATATGCTAGGAGTGGAATCAAATAAAAGAAGTCGTCTAAGCAAGAGGCCTGCAACTCCCACCTAAGCTGCAGTGCATTCCTTCCAAAGGATCCTATGCAAGATGCCCCTGTGGCTGGGCACCTGTAATATATACATATATATAAAAGATAGAAAGAGAGATAGAAACGGGTCAGATCCCGATAGTTTAAATGATTTAAAATTTGTTTAGCAAGTATTTAAAATGTTTACAGGCCAATGCAATAACATATTAGTGCGACAATCTCTTGAGAAATTCTCACCTCTCTTCTAATGTGCACGCCTATCGCACTAACCTTCCCAACGGATTTTATTATCTTATATCGCACTAAACTTTCCAATGGTTTAACTTATCTTAGGTTACTCGTAAGATTTAAAACTGAACAATATAGTTGTTTAAAAGGAAGATTTCATTTAATAACAAAGCTCTCAATTTAACTTTATTTATTAATAAAGTTTCCCAGTGATATATTATACTTTTTCAAAACAAGTATTTCCAATTTGAATCATCATACATGTCTTACTTACCACATCACAGTAGGCAGTTCCAAATTTCAGAATCTCATATATATATAAAATACTCGTATAATATATATATATATATATTCTAACAACACCCCACATAAAAATTATGGTGCATGCATACTCTGCTATCCAATCCCCGTATCACTCGTACTAAGGGAAATACAAGTTCGGAATCACTCTCGAACTGTATTAACACATACACAAACAATATTGAGCCGAAGCATATATTCCAAGTCTCTAAGAGGATAGCACATGCCCCCACGTATCTTAGGACCGTCTGAACTATCGACTCGATAGCCTATACAAGGGATTTCTATCTTCTAGGGTACGAGTCAATATCCCCCATAAAGGTCCCATCGAGATAAGACTGTCCCAACGCGGTAACCTCAGGGATAGGAAGTAGCTCGGGCACGATTTTAACACATAGATAGTATAGGCATAAACACAGTCATATAACTATACTAGTATTACCATATCAAATTAGGTACATCTCTAATCCCGTAATTACGACATTTGTCCTTATTTCTCATTATTTAGTTCTCACGTATAACCGTTCATGTCTTACTTTAATTTGAGGGGTCATTCCATCTTATTGCGTAACACTCATGAACTCTATCCTCCAAAGTGTAGAATTCAGTAGGTACTCATCTAATTTCCAACGTAACTACCTACGCGTCTCTCCCCTTAATACATAATTTCATCGTCCCGTATGTAAATATCCTAAAAACATAACTCTCGTCTTACATTAGAGGTCCCATAATTATTTATAAGTCCTACTGGTCTTCTTTATCTCCCAAGTCATTTTAATAAGGGTGTCCAAGGATTATTTCTCATTAAATTGAACTCAACTAATTTATAAAGGGGAAATGTGAGTCTGCCAGAAGGGGTCGATCGATCGAGGTCTGGGGCTCGATCGATCGAACATTCGATCGATCGATCAAGCAGGTATGGAAATTTCTACAGGAAACCAGTTACGGATTCTATCACACAACCTCATCCAAATCCATATTTTTCACACCCAATACACCCATATTATTCATCTTCTACGTAAAGCATGTAATTTTATAACAATAACCATGGATTTATAGGCAAAAACTTCATAAAAATCTCAAGAACCCTAGAATTTCTTTAACATGGTTCTAATCAATCTTTTTCCAGAATTTTCTTCTTCTAAAACATCAAAATTTGTGGTTTAATCCTCTACATGTGAAGGGGTGTCCAGATTATCATTCAAATCATAACTACATGCGATTTCCTATCTCCAACTTGGGTTTTCTTTCATGAAACTCGTCCTAATCATCCCTAGACTAACATGAGTGATGCATTAACGAAAATAAGCAAGATAAACACTTGCCTAGGATTTTCAGAGTTCTAGTTTGATGACAAATTTGGTGTGGTTGCATTCCCCGTCGCACGATCTACGCGTTGGTGGTGGTGGCGGTGCAAACGGATGGATTTTGGGCTTTGGATTGCTTTGAAAGCTCTCTCCTTCCCTCTCCTATGGCCGTCACTTGTCTTTGGTTGTTTTAACCCTAGAAGGCAACCTTAGAAATCTTATATAACCCTTGAAATTTCGTGGGTTTAATTACCCAAAAATGTAAAATGTCCAAAATGCCCTCCCGGGGTGTTAAATAGGCCTAAAAATGCCCCGAGACCCAAACTAAACCCCCGGGTACACTTTTCTGACTATATTGACCCTTTCGGACACTTTAACGCACTCGAAATAACCATACGAGTGGCTTATAATATATTCACTTTTATTAATCAATATTTAGTCCCGATGCGACACGGGCGCGTCCCGACTCAAATTTCCAAAATTATCACTCTATTCACTCGTGACATTTAATATAACGAATATTATATATTACTTTTCTCATTAGTAATATTCAACATATCTCCCTTAATTACTAACTCTCATCACGTTTATAATTATAACATAATTAATTTCCGAATTTATATTAAATAATTAATTCACATTAAATTTAATAAATCCCCAAATTAATATAACATAGAATTACGGGGTATTACATACTTCCCCCTAATAACAAAATTTCATCCCGAAATTTGAAATATAAGGCATACCTGGTAAGATTAAATCTGGGTATCTCTCGCGCATATCTGCCTCGCGCTCCTAAGAGGATTCCTCCACATTATGATGCTCCCACTGGACCCGTACAAGTGGAACTACCTTCGACCTCAATCTCCTCTCGCTATGGTCTAGGATAGCCACCGGTCTCTCCTCATAAGAGATGTCAGGATGTAAGTCTATCTCATCTATCGCAATGTGGGTATGGGCCATATCATCCCAAAGATATCGTCGCAACGACGAGATGTGGAATACATCGTGAATGCGATGTAAATGCTCTGGTAGTCCCAATCTGTATGCTACCGGCCCAATCCTCTCGATAATGGGAAATGGTCCCATGTACCTCAGGGCCAATTTCCCTTTCTTCACGAACCTCATCACTCCTTTCATAGGAGATACATGTAGTAACACTTGGTCCCCCACATTAAACTCCTGAAAGAATCTTTTCGCATCGGTGTAGCTTTTCTGCCTGTCCTGGGCTACTCGAATGTGACTCCTAATCATCTCAATCCTCGCGGAGGTTTCCTGAATTACCTCTGGTCCTAGCAACTTGTTATCCCCCACCTCGAGCCAACAAGTTGGGGAACGACAAGGCCTGCCGTACAAAGCCTCGAATGGAGCCATGCCAATCGTGAACTGATAAGAGTTATTATAAGCGAACTCTACCAGTGGAAGGTTTGGCTCCCAACCTCCTCCAAAATCAAGAACACACATGCGTATCATATCCTCTAACATCTGATTAGTACGCTCTGTCTGTCCATCTGTCTGTGGGTGATAAGCTGAACTCAACCTCAACTCAGTACCCATAACCTCCTGAAAGATCTCCCAGAAATGCGATACGAAAATCTTGTCTCTATCTGACACAATATTCAGGGGCACCCCATGTAATCTTACAATCTCAGCAATGAACAACGTAGCATACTGACCCGTGGTATAGTCTGTCCGCACCGATAGAAAATGAGCCACCTTGGTCAAATGATCTACAATCACCCAGATAGATTCGTTGCCCCACTGTGATGTAGGTAACCCTGTAATAAAATCCATGAAAATACTCTCCCACTTCCACGCGGGTATTTCCAATGGCTGAAGAAACCCTGACAGTTTTTGATGGTCCACCTTTACCAGTTGGCAGGTAGAACACTTGGACACGAACTCAGCAATGTCCTTCTTCATCCCACTCCACCAGTATTGCCGCCTCATATCCTGGTACATTTTATCTCATCCAGGATGCACCGCAAATCGGGACCCGTGAGACTGGGTCATCACTTCATAACGTAATTCTGCTCCTTCTGGAACCACCAATCTCCCATTAAACCTCAAACCCCCATTAGAACTAACAGAATAGGACTTAGCACCCTCAGCTAAGAGTCGTACAATCTGCTCTTGGAAAAATAGGTCTGCGGTCTGTGCCTGCATCACCCTCATAACAATCTCGGGTGTCACTGTCATAACAGATATGAAGGAACGGGCTACTGCATTTTGGTGGCCTAACTCCTTCTACTTTGCTTTCCAGACGTCCGCTACATCGTCTACCGGTCTACGACTCAACGCATCAGCAACTACGTTGGCCTTCCCTGGATGGTACTGTATGTCGAACTGATAGTCCTTCACAAACTCTAATCATCTCCGCTGACACATATTCAGCTCTCGCTGAGTGAACAAGTATTGTAGTGACTTGTGGTCTGTGAACAATCCAAATTTCTCCCCCAATAAGTAGTGTCTCCATATCCTCAATGCAAAACGACCGCTGCTAACTCCAGGTCGTGGGTGGGGTAATTCTTCTCATGCATCTTAAGCTTGCAGGAGGCAAAAGCTATAGCCTTCTCTTCCTGCAGAAGTACTCCCCCAAGTCCCCGTAAGGAGGCATCGGTGTAAACCAGGTATTCCACACCCGGCTTAGGTAAAGCAAGAACTGGTGCTGAAGTAAGCTTGTCTTTCAGCTCGTCGAAAACCAATTGACATGCATCATCCCAAACATATGGTACCCCTTTGTGAGTCAAGTTCATCAATGGACCCGCTATTTTGGATAATCCCCGAATGAATCTCCTATAGTATTTTGCTAACCCCAAGAAACTACGCACTTCCGTCGGTGTCGTGGGTTGTCCACACTCCCTCACTTCTGACACTTTACTCGGGTCGACTGCTATCCCCTGCTCAGAAATAACATGCCCCAAGAACTGTACTTCTCGCAACCAGAATCCCCACTTCTCATACTTAGCATACAACTGATGCTCTCGTAGAGTCTGAAGAACTCGTCACAAGTGCTCGGCATGCTCCTCCTCGGAGTGTGAATATATCAAAATTTCATCAATGAAGACGATGACAAACTGATCCAAGAACTCTTTGAACACACGATTCATTAAGTCCATGAACACGGTTGGAGCATTTGTGAGGCCAAATGGCATCACCCTGAACTCATAGGACCCATATCTCATCAAGAAAGCAGTCTTTGAAACATCCTGATCCCTAATACGTAGCTGATGGTACCCCGACCTCAGATCTATCTTCGAAAAGAAAGTTGATCGCCCTAGCTGGTCGAACAGATCATTGATTCGAGGCAATGGATACTTATTCCGTGTCGTGACCTTGTTTAACTCCCGGTAGTCCACACATAGCCTCAGTGAACCATCTATTTTCTTTACAAACAAGACCGGAGCGCCCCAAGGTGAAGTACTCCTGCGAATGAAGCCCTGACCTAACAGCTGCTCTATCTGATCTCATAACTCTCGCATCTCTGTCGAAGCCATATGGTATGGAGCATGTGCTATAGGTCCAGTATCTGGTAATAAGTCTATGACAAAGTCTATCTCTCGACTGGGGGGGGGGGAGGGTAGGCCTAGTATCTCCTGAAATACATCGGAATACTCAAGAACAACTCTAATCGAGTCTAAGGGGATCACAACCTCCTTAGAGGTATCCTCCTCTATATAATACAAATGAGAAGTCGAGCCTCCCTCTTGGCGAGGCATCGCCACTACAAACATCTCTTGCCCCTGAATGGCAAAAATAATACTCCCTCCAAACTAATCTATCATGGCCCTGTAAGCAGCGAGCCAATCCATACCGATAATAACGTCATGCTCATGCATATCTAAGACTAACATGTCTGCAGGTAATACCAAGCTACCAATCTCTACCCCCATATCCCGGCATATAAAGAAAATAAGTTATCCACTCCCCAGTGGTGAGTCTACACACGTCACAGTGCTCTGTGCTGTGGTTAACAACCCCAAGGCCTTCACAAAATGCGTAGCTATAAAATAGTGCGTCGCCCCAGTATCAAATAAAACTCGACCCATAGTACCATGGATAGGAAACATACCCTCAATCGCAGGTGGTGCCTCTGGAGCTGCTGCCTGGTGGACGTTATAGACACGTCCATATTGTAACTTCCCCTGCTGCACTGGAGTTGCTGGAATGGCTGGTAGGGCTGGTACCTGGGCTGGTGCTGGGAGGGCAGCTGGAAAAAGTAGCCTCTATGGCTCATTACGGGAACCCTGCTGCTGTGGGGCCCTCTCTCCCTCTGGACAATCCTGTCACCTATGGCCATTCTTGCCGCACCCAAAACATCGGCCTTTGAAATTTCCTCCCCTTTGGCCCTGTTGGCCGTTACCACCCCGCCACTGGACCTGCTGGCCCTGATGAAAACGTTGTTGGCCTGGTTGGCCCTGTTGCTGACCCTGCTGATTAGGCTAGCCCCACTGGCCCTACCTATAACCCCCATATCCTTGTCTGGAATCACCTGAACGGAATCACTTAGCAGGGTCCCCCTGATGGGAACTCTGCTCGTGCTTACGAGTCTGTCCTTGAGATGTCGGTGCTCCACTAGCACTACTACCCCCGGTCCTGCCCTGCTGGCCGGACTCTCTTTCTCTCTTGCTTCCCTGCAGATGGAAGCGGTGATCTTAGCAATGTAGTAAGGCAGCATTGAGTACATTAGTTAAAGTACTCAGAGACAGATTTCCTATAAGGTGCTGACGGATCCTCCGAGCTAACCCGTCCACAAACAACATTATCTTCTTACCCTCGGTGGGTGCCTCATCTGGAACTATGGTGAGAAGTCTCGTGAACTCCTCCTCATACTCAGCAACGGTAGAATTCTCCTATTTCAAGTTCAATAATTTTTGCCTCATCTCAGTCTGCACGGCGGGTGGAAAGTACTTGTGGTCAAAACTCTCCCAGAACGACTGAATCAGGATCGTATCCCTCTCCTCCAAGGTGGTGGTGGACTCCCACCACTGCAAAGCGGCCCCCACTAGCTTAAAGGAAGCCAACCACTATTTATGTACGTCTGTGCACTCATACATACGAAGATGCCGCTGGATATCTTTCTTCCATTGGCTGACAATGACAATATCTGAACTACCAGAGAACTCAGGGGGATGCGCCTTCTGAAAGGCATCCCTAACCCGCTGCCATGCAGATGGAAGCTGTGCATGTACTGGTGCCACTGCCTGAATCTGGGGTGGAGCCTACTGTACTACCGTCAACGTGGCATTTACCGCCTGAGCAACAATAGCGGCTACCTCATTAGCATTCATTGTACCCTGTGCCGGAGCTGCTGGCTACTCGGCTTGGGCACGCCTATCCTTCGATGCACGTCTCGAACGCATCTAAAATGTGAAGAAATTTATTAGTTTACAATTATTATCAAATCTCAAATCGCTGAAGACTTAAACATGGAATCAAGAATACAACAATCCTAACATAGGGCTCTTTAGCAAAAATGTTAAGCTGAAAGCGAAATAAACCGTATAGATCCTAAGGACACTAGAACCTGATGCTCTGATACCACCTGTGACACCCCGCCTAATTAAATACCAGGCGATCACTCCTTTATTAAATTAAATCAAGGTGAACAGTTGGTTCATTCTTAGCATCACTGTTGAAAAAAAATAACTTTTCCAATTTAAACACCCTAATTAATGAAGCTAAGTGTCAAAAATATTTTTAGACATTACTTTCCAAATTTTATTTTATAAACCAAGATTCAAATGTTTACAACAATTCAAAATTAAAGAATCACACCACAATTATCCTGGAACATATAATCCAAATAATTTAAACATTCAACAACTAAATCCCAACATTTAAAACTTAAAGTAAAACATCCAGACAGTAATAAATCCCAAAGTGAAAAAACTAGAAATAACAATGTCCAATAAAACAACTGAATGATGGAAAGGGCGACACATGCCCCACTAAATGAATATGCTAGGAGTGGAATCAAATAAAAGAATTCGTCTAAGCAAGAGGCCTGCAACTCCCACCTAAGCTGTAGCGCGTTCCTTCCAAAGGATCCTACGCAAGACGCGCCTGTGGCTGGGCACCTGTACTATATACATATATATACAAGAGAGAAATATAAATAGAAACGGGTCAGAGCCCGA
This sequence comes from Sambucus nigra, assembly GCA_949130495.1. NCBI lineage: Eukaryota > Viridiplantae > Streptophyta > Magnoliopsida > Dipsacales > Adoxaceae > Sambucus > Sambucus nigra. Next base: position 444,140,690 of record OX422218.1, on the reverse strand, counting down.
TAGTGTAAATGATTTAAAATTTGTTAAGCAAGTATTTAAAATGTTTACAGGCCAATGCAACAACATATTAGTGCGACACTCTCTTGAGAAATTCTCACCTCTCTTCTAATGTGCAGGCCTATCGCACTGACCTTCCAAAAGTATTTTCTTATCTTATATCGCACTAAACTTCCCAATGGTTTAACTTATCTTAGGTTACTCGTAAAATTTAAAACTGAACAATATAGTTGTTTAAAAGGAAGATTTCATTTAATAACAAAGCTCTCATTCTAACTTTATTTATTAATAAAGTTTCCCAGTGATATATTATACTTTTTCAAAACAAGTATTTCCAATTTGAGTCATCATACATGTCTTACTTACCACATGACAGTAGGAAGTTCCAAATTTCAAAATTTCATATATATATTAAATACTCGTATAATATATATATATATATATTCTAATAGCACCCCACATAAAAATTATGGTGCGTGCATACTCTGCTATCCAATCCTCGTATCACTCGTACTAAGGGAAATACAAGTTCGGAATCACTCTCGAACTGTATTAACACATACACAAACAATATTGAGGCGAAGCATAGAATCCAAGTCTCTAAGAGGATAGCACATTCCCCCACGTCTCTTAGGACCGTTTGAACTATCGACTCGATAGCCTGTACTAAGGATTTCTTTCTTCTATGGTACGAGTCAATATCCCCCATAAAGGTCCCATCGAGATAAGACTGTCCCAACGCGGTAACCTTAGGGATAGCTAGTAGCGCGGGCACGAGTTTCACACATAGATAGTATAAGCATAAACACAGTCATATAACTATACTACTGTCACCATATCAAATTAGGTACATCTTTAATCCTGTAATTATGACATTTGTCCTTATTTCTCATTATTTAGTTCTCACGTATAACCGTTCATGTCTTACTTTAATTTGAGGGGTCATTCCATATTATTACGTAACACTCATGGACACTATCCTTCCAAGTGTAGAATTCAGTAGGTACTCATCTAATTTCCAACGTAACTATCCTATGCGTCTCTCCCCTTAATACATAATTTCATCGTCCCGTATGTAAATATCCCACAAACACAACTCTCGTCTTACATTAAAGGTCCCATAATTATTTATTAGTCCTACTGGTCTTCTTTATCTCCCAAGTCATTTTAATAAGGGTGTCCAAGGATTATTTCTCATTCAATTGAACTCAACTAATTTATAAAGGGGAAATGTGAGTCTACCAGAAGGAGTCGATCGATCGAGGTTTGGGGCTCGATCGATCGAACATTCGATCGATCGATCAAGCAGGTATGGCAATTTTTGCAGGAAACCAGTTACGGATTCTATCACACAACCTCATTTAAATCCATATTTTTCAAACCCAAACTTCCTAAAATTCGTACTAAAATCAGTATACACCCATATTATTCATTTTCTACGTAAAGCATGTAATTTTATAACAATAACCATGGATTTATAGGCAAAAACTTCATAAAAATCTCAAGAACCCTAGAATTTCTTTAACATGGTTCTAATCAATATTTTCCAGAACTTTCTTCTTCTAAAACATCAAAAATTCATGGTTTAATCCTCTACATGTGAAGGGGTGTCCAGATTATCATTCAAATCATAACTACATGCGATTTCCTATCTCCAACTTGGGTTTTCTTTCATGAAACTCGTCCTAATCATCCCTATACTAACATGAGTGATGCATTAACGAAAATAAGCAAGATAAACACTTGCATGGGATTTTCAGAGTTCTGGTTTGATGACGAATTTGGTGTGGTTGTGTTCCCCGTCGCGCGATCTACGCGTTGGTGGTGGTGGCGGTGCAAACGGATGGATTTTGGGCTTTGGATTGCTTTGAAAGGTCTCTCCTTCCCTCTCCTATGGCCATCACATGTCTTTGGTTGTTTTAACCCTAGAAGGAAACCTTAGACATCTGATATAACCCTAGAAATTTCGTGGGTTTAATTACCCAAAAATGTAAAATGTCCAAAATGCCCTCCCGGGGTGTTAAATAGGCCTAAAAATGCCCCGAGACCCAAACTAAACCCCCGAGTACACTTTTCGGACTATCTCGACCCTTTCGGACACTTTGACGCACTCGAAATGACCATACGGGTGACTTATAATATATTCACTTTTATTAATCAATATTTAGTCCTGACGCGACACGAGCGCGTCCCGACTCAAATTTCTAAAATTGTCATTCTGTTCACTCGTGACATTTAATATAACCAATATTATATATTACTTTGCTGATTTGTAATATTAAACAAATTTCCCATAATTACTAACTCTCATCACGTTTATTATTATAATATAAGTAATTTCCGAATTTATATTAAATAATTAATTCACATTAAATTTAATAAATCCCCAAATTAATATAGCATAAAAATATGGGGTATTACAGTCCATCCTTAGGACGGTAGATCGCCACACACAACCGGATCGTTCGTCTGCATGGTAAGTCAGAATAGCGCACAGGGTGGACCGTTGGAAAGGTTAGGAGATGTACTTAAACATTCCAAAGAGTTTTGCTCAGTTCAAAAGGTTGACCTTGGTTAATCAGGGCCTGGAAACGTCTGGTGACCTCTTAAAGTAAAATTGATCGTTCGTCCATACCATAAGTCAGGATCATGCATTGGGCGGATCATTATAAAGGGTATTTAATTACCTTCGGAGATTCATTCATCATTATTTGAGATGAAGAGTTGACTTTGGACAAACGGAGTTCGGGAGCGTCCGGTGGCCTTCGGATCAATTTTTTTGTGAAAAATTAATCATTCGTCCGAACGGTTATGTTATTTTGTGCATGGGGTGGACCATTGGAAAGGGATTTCAGTGCTCTTATAAGATTCAAAGATCTTTCGCTCTGACGGTGGAGTTGATTGGGGTCAATTCGGGGCACGAGAATATCTCCTGGCCTCTAGATCTGTTTTCAAAGTGCTACCAAGGCTTGCGGTAGAAAGGGGAAGTGCTAGGGGTCTAATAAGAGACTTAGGGGGTCCTATAATGTGGTTTTATGTAGTCCTTTATATGTCATATTTGATATGAGTTGGAGTTCATACTTATGTGTCAAAAATATGTAATCAAAGATAGGTGTTTGATAAGTATTCTAAGAAAACACGGGTTTGCAGGTGTTGCCGTTGAGACAAAAATGTTCAGTCAGAGAAGTGGTGAGGATTATTTTTATTTTAGACTTTAGCTTTATCAAAGTTTTGGAGTAACTTAGTTCACTGGCAATGGTTTTGAAAAGTATGTTTTTGTATAGTACTAAGTTGTACCGATTATTATTAGCATAACATATGAATATGTTATCCAGCTCAAGAAATAATGGTATTGGGTAAAAACTGGTATTTAAAACATAAACACTATAAAATCCATACCCAATCACCTAACGAGAGAAAAACCAAGTTATTTCAGGAAAGTATGTACATTTATATATCATAGTATGCATTTATGCTATTGGCCCGATTTTTGTTCAAAGTTTTTACCGTTATCGAATGAGATGGGGTTTTCTCGAGGGAGTATCCCTTATAAGGTTGAACGGTTGAATAGATCCGTTATGAAAGGCTCGTTTTTGCAAAATCCATTCAGAGGTCCTACTTTATTTGTGGGAGGAAGCAACTTTTTAAAAATTTAAGACTTCCCTCGGGATTTTGGACATAACTCTAGATTCTTAGATACATGGGGTTGAAGAATGTTAGAAAACTGAATCAATAGTAGATTTATCAACGTGGTGGTACCTTTATTTATAACCATCGGGTAAGGGGAATCAACCATGCGATTGGTGGTTCGAGAAAACGTGTGGTTGATGGTAAAGGACGCGCATCTAGATGGATAGGTTCGAATGAGATGAATGTATGTATAAATCCTTTTTGGGAGGGACAAATTTCCCTTGAAGAACCACGTCGTTTAAGCCACCAACCAACTGATTTATGGTGTAGATACTGTAATGATTGCTAACTGATCTTGAACCGTGTGGTTGATGCCCTTTACCGTGCTACTAATGAAAAACTCTAGTAGTTTTATTATTTTGACCCTTTTCATTTTGGGTGTTTATGATTGCTAAGTGTAAGTCTCGATTACGAATCAAGGTGTTCAAAAAAACCGACCGACTAAGTGTGTGCACTTGTAGATAACCTTCGTCAAAATTTGAACGATATGGGATTACCCATTTATGTGATTTTAACGTTTTTGGTGGCGTGGGTACCCAAAATTTAGAACCATGGGCCTGGACGAGTAGCCCAATCCTGGCGGCCCAAAGTCCGGGCCCCTCATCTCTTATATTGATCCGGTCTCCCCCACGTTTCCACAATTGGAAGTTATACGGGAGATGGAAGACGTGGAGAAACCCATCACCTCCACTTACCTACATGTACATGTATATATTAAACCCTAGGTCCGGGGTAAAAGGACAAGTTGTATTCTCTATAATTACTCTCCGGAGTGTATAAAAATAATATCGACTGCACCACCGTGGACGTAGGCACATCCTTGCCGAACCACGTACATCCTTTGTTGTGTGATTGGCATCTTATATTCTTTGTTCTTTCTTGATAATTGCTTCTCTCGTATTTATTTGTGTTGCATAATAATTTCCTCCACAATTGGCGCCGTCTGTGGGAAGCGTTCATCTTTCCCTGAGAAGAGCCCACGTCAAGAAAGGAGTTTAAGATGTCTTGTCACAGCAGCAATGCTCCCCAAGCAGGAGATATTCAAGAGCCATTTGCTCCTCGCAGGATTAGGTCTGAAGTCCGACGTTTAGATCAGAGAGCCCGCCTGAAAAGACCAGCCTCAGAAGAAAGTTAGGGACCAGTGAGGTCCACGCAGATATCCAGGTTGATTGATGCGTATGAGGCAAGGCTCCACGAGAAAAGGGAGTCTTTTCACAGATACGAGGCTGAGAATGCTCGCTTGAAAAGAAGACTGGAAAGACTAGAGAGGGACCTTCGTCCTGATAACAGGAGACGCCCATATCGTACTCCTAGCCCTCAGGCGACCAAATCTCGCAGCCGAGGAAGGAGCCCTAGGCGAGAATCTCAAAGGGACGAAGGAGGCGAGTTAGATGATGACTTCTGCGAACAGCTGTGAAGATCTCGCCGCTACCAGAGCCCTGCTCGCAGCGACGAGAACATAAGAAACATGGTCCGCATGGAGATGGACCAGCATCCCGCTCACCACGGAACAAGATCAACCAGAGAACTCGCGAGGCGAGCTCTCAAAACCCAGATGAAGTCACCTTTCACAAGAGAAATCGAAGAGGAGGAAGATTCCAAGAAATTTTCCATTCCAAAGTTCAAAATTTACGACGGAAAAACTGATCCATCGATCACGTCAGGCAATACCGACAGGCTATGACCCTATGGAGTCACCGAGATGCCCTGATGTGCCCCATTTTTCCCTCGAGCCTTCATGATGTAGCACATAAGTGGTTCAAAAGTCTCCCCGACCGGTCGATCAAGAATTTCAAATACCTGGCTGAACTTTTTACGACCAGATTCATTACCAGTAGCTCCCATCCCAAAAGGATGGATGCTCTGCTAACAATGAAGAAAATGCCTCAAGATACCCTCCGAGATTACGCGAAGAGGTACTGGGAGTCATTCAATGAGATCTAGGACTGCGCGGAGGAAGTGGCAATGACCTCCTTTAAAATTGGGCTCCCTAGTTCTTCCCTCCTCTACCAGTCCCTGACGAAGAAGGAATCTATGATTATTGACGACCTAATGGCCCGAATCGAGAAATACGCAAAGGTGGAAGATGTCACCCTCCCTAATACAGGAGAAAACGGTCGATCTAAGCTCACTACCATGGAAGGTGAGAAAACTGAGAACCAGAGGAAAGGAGGAAAGGAGGAAAGAACGGAGGCAAAAATGGCTCCAAGAACGGAGGGAACCATGACGCGTCGAAAGTATTCCAGGCAGTCAACACCATCTTCAAAGAACCAATTTATAAGATTCTCGTGAAGATAAAAGATGAGCCATTCATCAAATGGCCCAGGAAAATGGGAGGAGATCCCTCGAAGAGGAACAATGCGTTGAGATGCGCTTTTCACAAAGAGGGAGAACATAAGACCAAGCACTACAAAGCTCTTAAGTCTCACCTCGAGGAGTTGGCCCAGTCCGGGAATTTGAATGACTTTGTGGAAAAAAGGGTAGAAAAAGTGGCTGCCAATAGAGAGGCGAGACCCGACAACGTGCTGGAGGATGATCCTGGACACGAGTTCGCAGTAATCCACGGAGTATCTGACGTCAAGAAGATACAAGGGAACTCAGCTCGAATGGAAATGAAAAAACTTACAGCGGTAATGCAAGCTTTTCAAATAGATCCAGCAAAGTCACAGTCAGGAAAGCGTCAACGAACAGAGGACGTCAACTATAACAAGCATATTATTTTCACGGTGGAAGATTTGACGAGAGTAAGGACCCCACATCATGATGCCCTAGTCATTACACTCAGGATAGCCAACTTTGACATCGATAAGCTGCTCTTCGATCAAGGAAGTTCATCCGAAGTAATGTACCTCGACCTATTCAGGAAATTGAAGTTGAGCATCGCCGACCTAAAGGAAGCTACTATTCCATTAGTCGGCTTCGCTGGAAAAATGACCATGCCCCTAAGCAAGATAGTGCTACCAGTTCGTGCTGGGAACGTCTCCAAGATGATTGAGTTTTTGGTAGTTGACATTAAATCACCGTACCAGGCCATTCTCGACAGGGGATGGCTTCATGCGATGAAGGCGGTCTCCTCGACCTACCATCAGAAGCTCAAGTATGTAACCGAGCGAGGAGTAATGGAGATCCACGATGACCAAGCAATGGAGAGGAAGTGCTTCATAGCAGCCATCCGACCAAAGCCAGAGAAGAAGGATGGTCAACCCAGCGAGAAAGTTGAAGAGGGTGTGATACCTTCCAAGTAGCAATTAAAGTATGGAAGACCTGGAGTAGAGGAGACCGGGCTCCTCCCCTCCGAGCATGTCGTCGAGGACCTGGTAGAAGTTATAGCCGAAGTTGGTGACAGTAGCAAAGTCTTCTTGATTGGAGCATCTCTCACTGACCAAGAACAGAAGGAGTTGACGACCTTTCTGAGACACAACGTAGATGTTTTCACATGGGAACCATATGAGCTGCCTGGCATCGATCCGAATATGGTCTATCATCAGCTGCATGTCGACCCCACATTCAAGCCAGTCACACAGAAGGCACGGAGAACTGCACCCGAGAAGGCTAAAGCGGTCGAAAAGGAAGTCGAAAAACTTCTGGATGCAGGATCCATACGGTAAGTGCAATTCCCCAAGTGGTTGTCCAACCCAGTAGTAGTTCCGAAGAATAATGGGAAGTGGAGAGTTTGCATCGACTTCACTAACCTCAACAAAGCATGCCCTAAAGATAGTTTCCCCCTCCCAAAGATAGACCAACTAGTAGATGCCACTGCAGCTCACGAGCGAATGAGTTTCCTAGACGCATACTCTGGATATCACCAAATCCCCTTATATGCCCTAGACCAGGACAAAACGGCGTTCATCACGACAGTTGGGTTGTATTGCTACAAGGTCATGCCATTTGGGCTCAAGAATGCGGGGGCAACCTATTAGCGTCTGGTCACAAAAATGTTCAAGGACCAAATGGGAGACACAATGGAGGTCTACATCGATGACATGCTCGTTAAGAGCAAGAAGAAGGAAAATCACCTCTCAGACCTATCAAAGACCTTCGAAAGCCTCAGGAAGTACCGAATGAAGCTTAATGCGAGCAAATGTTCCTTCGGTGTCAAATCAGGAAAATTTCTTGGATACCTGGTCAATAAAAGAGGCATAGAAGCTAGTCCAGACCAGATCGATGCAATCAACAGGGTACAACCCCCTCGAACAATTCGGGACGTGAAGAAGCTCACTGGAATGCTCGCCGCCTTAAATCGCTTCATCTCCAAATCCTTCGAGAAGTGCAAACCTTTTTTCCAGCTTCTAAAGGGGAGTAAACTAATAGAATGGAGCCCAGACTGCTCGCGAGCTTTGGACGAGCTCAAGCCCTACTTAAGCTCTCCACCGCTGCTTGTCATACCATAGCAAACGGATTCTTTGTACCTGTACCTCTCGGTATCCAATCACGCTGTCAGCTCTGCGTTAATATGCGAGGTTGCAGGAATCCAATGCCCAGTTTACTACTCGAGTAAAACCTTAGTAGACACCGAGCAAAGATACCTGCTATTGGAGAAGCTCGCCTTTGCACTAGTAATAGCCTCGAGGAAGCTAAAGCATTATTTTGAAGCCCATACTGTAATCGTCCTTACATCGCATCCCCTTAAGGATGTCCTAAGGAAAGAGGACTTGTCGGGCAGACTGTCTAAGTGGTCAATCGAGCTCGGTCGATTTGACATCCAATTTTAACCAAGGACAGCTATCAAGGGTCAGATCCTTGCTGATTTCATAGACGAATTCACGGGCGAGGAACTCTCCGACCAACCTCAACCAACAAATCAAAAGAAGAACCAAGCAACAGAAAGAACCTGGAAACTCTTTGTTGATGGAGCCTCCAACTCAAAGGGGGCAGGGGTAGGCATTGTCCTCATCACTCTAGAAAACACAATCCTTGAACAAGGAATCAGGCTTGGATTTGCAGCTTCCAACAACGAAGAAGAAAACGAAGCCCTAATAGTCGGTCTCCAAAAGGCACAAACTCTAGGAGAAAAATGTTTACAGGTGTTCGGCGACTCTTAGCTAGTCTCCAATCAGATAAGTGGAGATTACAATGCAAAGGATGAAAGAATGGCAACCTACCTCGCCTTAGTGAGAGAATTAATGTCAAGCTTTGAAGAGATCAACATCCAGAAGTTTCCCAGGGGACAAAATAGTCACGTTGATGCCTTAGCAGCCTTGAGTTTGGCAGTTGACTCTGACCTTAAGAGGGTCATCCCCATCGATTTCCTCATTTGTTCGAGCATTAACCACAACAACAAGTTACCAAACGTGGAACAAGTACTCCAGGTGGGATCAACCCCTAGCTGGATGGACCCCTTAAGGGACTATTTAAAGGATGGCACGCTCCCAGATGACAAGAAAACTGCCCACTAGATAGGAGTCAAAGCTGCTCGCTTTCACTTATCCACAGGAGGCGACTTCTATAAGAAATCCTTCACCGGTCCCTACCTTATATCCGTCCACCTAGGTGATGTCGAGCAAGTGCTACACGAGCTTCACGAAGGAATCTGTGGATGTCATATCGAAGGAAGGTCTCTAGCCTTTTGAGAAATGAAGGAAGGCTATTGGTGGCCATACATGCAAAAGGACTCCGCAGTATATGTTCGCAAGTGCCTGAAATGCCAATTCCACGCTCCTATGGCCCACCAACCCACCAGCAATCTGAAGTCCCTGTCCAGCCCATGGCCCTTCACCCAATGGGGAATGGACATCGTGGGAACGCTGCCTACTGCCATCCACAATCGCAAATACCTGTTGGTTGCGATTGATTACTTCACCAAATGGATCGAGGCTGAATCCCTGGCGAACATCCGAGATGCTGATATGATAAGGTTCGTATGGAGAAATATAATCACTCGGTTTGGAATCCCAGAACCATCATCACCGACAATGGGATGCAGTTCAAAAGTGGCCCCTTTCAGAGCTTCTGTAACAAACACGGGATCAGACACCACTTCAGCTCGGTGGCCCACCCTTAGAGCAATGGCCAAGCTGAAGCTTCCAACAAAACTGTGATCGATGGATTGAAGAAGAGATTAGAGCGAGCCAAAGGCGCATGGGTAACAAAGCTACCCCATGTTCTATGAGCGTACCGAACCACTCCTCGGCGAGCAACAGGAGAAACCCCATTTTCGCTGACATATGGCATGGAAGCAGTCATCCCACTAGAGGAAGGTTTGCCAACAATGAGATCCAACCTTGTCGACCAAGGCCTGAATGATGAAGCATTGCTCGCCGAACTTGACCTAGCGGATCAGCGTAGATAGATGGCCCTGGTGAAGCTAGCGAACTATCAGTAACAGCTCGCGAAGCATTACAACAAAAGGGTTAGCCCGAGGACATTCCAAGTTGTTGACTATGTCCTAAGGAAAGTCCTGGGTAGCACAGTGAAGTCGTCAGATGGCAAGCTAGGCCCAAACTGGGAAGGACCCTTTAAAGTAACTAAAGATGATCTGCAAGGTGCTTATCACTTGGAAATGATGGAGGGCAGAGAAATACCACGAGCATCGAATGTAGCTAATCTCAAGAAATTCTATTTTTAGATCCTTTTCTTTTATTTCTTTTGTTATGAAAACAGAAGTTTATTTTCCTTATTACTAATGAAAGTTACTTAGTTGGTTACACTCTGATTGGTGGCAGCTGTATTCATTGCACATCTTTTTCAAATAATAAGCACATTGATCACTATAGTAGGGGAATACCCCTCCTCAGGTCATCGTCATAAAACACGAGAGACCTTTTAGCATTGCCTCTGGCAATATATAAAGCCCTACAGAGGATTCTTAGGCAATACGACTAAATCTTATACTGGTCATCAAACCTACTTCGGTTGAAAAAAACCCCGATCGGATGAAGACATCCAACACCAGGTGTGTCCTCCCCAACTGCCCTACTTAGGCCTAAGGGAGTGTGACGACACAACCTAAAAGGTAAGGTGGGGCACAATGGTACTTTGGTATTATACTGGACTGGGGGGACACTTGCATGACAAAACAGAAGAAATCATAAAGTAGCAAGGATACAAAAAGTAGGATATACACGTTTATTTGGAAAAATTGCCCAAAAACACAAACTTTTCATTAATCCATCTTACTTACAACAATGATAATACATGTTTAGTCGGCGAGCTTGCCCAAAGCATTTACATTATCAAAAATAAAAAATATATATATATATATAACAACTGGCAAAATCTCAAAGGGGTGGAAGAGTCGGATGCGAATGAGGTTGTGGAAGAGTCGGATGCGAATGAGGTTGTGGAAGAGTTTGATCCTGCTTCTTCCATCATCAGGAGCAGGAGAAAACTCTTCCACAACCTCATTCGCATCAGACTCCAATAATTACCGAGGAATAGCATCGATGGGGATCCATCGATCGTCCCTCCTGAATGGGTTGGGCACTAGAGTAGAGGAAGACATCTCATGACGATACCATAGCACCGCGTTCCTCGGTACTTGAAGCTCCTTCAAGGCACTTAGCCATCCCTTAATGAAAGAAAGCTCCTTGAACTCAGATAGCCTTATTGGAGCATCCGACCAGCCTTGATCATAATCGTCTTCCCACACTTGTCGAGGACCTTTCTTGAACAAGTGACGTAACCGGGTGACGTCCCTTTGAAGCCTAGCAGCGATTACATAGGCTCGTTGAACATCACCACGGAGTTCTTCCATTTCCCTATCGTGAAGTTCTTCTCCTTCCCTGCTTCTGATCCTGGTGCTCCTATTAGCTCATGGAAGGGGAGGGCGAGTGAAACTTCGCGACATAGGAGGGGTAATATTATCAGCTCCAGCTTGAGATGATGAGGAGCCTTATAATACTGCTCGAACAATGCTTGGCATATGCTCCCTGGGTCGTAAGACTTCTCGCCTCAAATCTTCATTCTCCTGCTGAAGAACCTCCCCTACTTGGTTGATCTCGGAGGCCTCTAATAGTTTTGTCTTCGGCACATTAATCTATTCTTGCACTGAAGCACCAATGTCCTCCATCTCCTGGAGCCTATCCTTCAGCTTGACCACGAGCTCAGACTGCTCCTTATACTTATGATTTCTAGACCTAAGGGACTTGCACAACTTAACGTAGGCCTGACGAACTTCAGGACTCGCATTGGGACCAAGGGTCCTACCAAACTGGGAAGTAGCAGGAATGTAATCATCCACATCAACTAACTACAAGCAAGAGAAAGAAAAAGAAGAGAAAGGGACAAATCAGTACAAGCAGAAATGAAGCCTTTTTCATTAATGAAGAATGAAGTTACATCGAACTGAAAAAAGAAAAGTTTACAGAACGGAAAAAACAAAAATACAGAGCAATCCTAGTCGATAACTAGTTGACAACCTCAGGCGGCCCAGAGGTCGATGGCCCCTTCCCCTTGTCAACATCAGCAGGAGCACCGCCCTCAGCAGGGATAATCTCTGTCCCCACAACCAGAGAAACATCAGCAAGGGTCGCTTGAGGAACATGATCAACACCTTCAACAGCTGGGGTAGGAACTTCATCCACGATTGGCTTCGGACCTGGGTCATGCTCGTCAAACAAGGGGGAATCGATGTCAACGCCAGCAGCCAAAAGGGCCTTGTTCCAGACTTTCTTGAAGTTGAGACGACTAATATAGTCTATCTGAACTTCAACATCCTCATATGCTGCAGACCAACCGAAATTGTATGAGTCCTCCCTAGCAGTGACAGCCTCGACTCTTTCTTCTTCAGCTCTGTAGATAGCATCCTATTGTCCTCAATAACCACTAGCTTGTTCGAGCAAACCAGGTCATAGGCCTGCTATAACTCCATCAAGTCCTTGACTGCTGCGCCCTTCTCCTTATTGGCAGTAGCAAGAGCCAGATCGGATGAAATCTGAGCAGCATCAATGACTTTAAAGCTAGCCTCGAGCTCTTTACCCTTCAGCTTCAGGGCAATATTTTCCTCCTCCAGCTCGCTGTTTCTCTTCACCAGCTCGTCGCGTGAATGATAGATCACGACAAAGTCAGTAACGAACTGCAGAAAAAAGAAGGGATCAGAAGAGAAAAATGAGGTAATTCAAAACAACATAGGAGGAAAAGGAAAAACCTTACCAGAGCACGCCTTTGATTGGCCTGAAGGCCCAAATGCTCTGACCCTACCGCCCTTTGGCGATCAGCCGGGAAAACAGCTCTCTCGAGTAGAGCTGGGGCCAACTGAGGAGAAATCATTACAGAAGCCCCCTCGGGAAGTGCAGACATCGGGACTAAGGCCTGCCCAGCCTTCGTCCTCGCTTATGCCCTCCTTCTCTCCTCCTCCTTCTCACTCTCCTTCCTCTTCCTCTCCTCCACCCTCCTCTTCTCTTCCATCTTCTTCCTCTCCTCTTCCTTTTTTTTCTCTCTCTGTCTCTCACCTGCTCCTCTTCCCTCATTCTCCTCTCCTGCTCCTGAGCGGAGGATCGGGAACCAGTAGCCACGGCCCCAGAAGTAGCTTTTTATTTCTTCTAGCTCTGTGCAAGGATCACGTGGTCCTCATCATCATCACCCCTAATCAAGTTCTTCCTCGGAGGAACCATGTCTTCACTTGAACTGCTAAAAGTGCTCAACGATCTTCGACCTTCAGAAACCTCCTCACAGTCAGAGGAACTGCTACTATCAAAGCTCCCTCCACCCAAATTGCTCACGGCTCCTGCAAGGTCACTCTCAGAGCTGCTCTCCTCCTCATCCAGCTGGATAGGCTATACAGCAGTATCTTCAAGAAAATAAACTCTGGTATACTATCCAGAGGCCTCGCTATGAAGCTGGAGCCAACGTTCTTATACTTGAGCAGGAAGGCAGCAGATCTGGGGTGCTCGCCGTCACTTAAGGGCTCCCTGATTTTCCAAGACTTTACCAATTCTGAAAGACGAACCTCGTTGAGTGCAGGTTCCAAGTTCTTTGACTTCGCTGCATAAGAAAAAGAAAAGAAGAGTTAAAAAGGTCACAAATCAACAAAATTTGAAACAACAGTACAACGTCTACCTATATATTCCTCCCGTAAAAAGGAATAGAGAACCTCTTAGACCTCGACCCTTCAAATTGGGGAGGGAATTTCCAATTCCTAACAAGGAAACCTTCTTGCCAGTAGTCCTTATGGGAATCAGGTAGATTTACTACTAATATCCTATCAAGGCTCCTAGCTTTGAGGTATAAGACACCTGAACTAGTTCGAGAAAAGGAGTAACAGAAGCAGACCTCGGCAAGTCCTAACCTAGTACCATACAATTAATTTATCCTATGGACACCATTTACTATTTTCCACACATTGGGCGAGCATTGCGCAGGAACAATATTGAAACAAAAAAAATTCAAGAACAAATCATTGGGAGGGAAAGTTAGTCCCACCTAGGAAAGCAACAGAACATGGATCCAGTGAGCATCATCTATATCCCTAACATTCCTAGGAGGGGAGGCACAACACTCAATATCTACCCACTCAGGAATGTTGTAAAACTTCCTAAATTCAGAGATTGACCTATTCCCAATCTTCGCCATTAGAAGACCTAATAAAAGCTACAAACCAAAGAGAAAGTACAAGGAAAGGGCACAGAAAACTTACAAAATAGAAGATCGGCTCAAGTGATGAAGAAGCACAAGCTCAGGCAACTAAGAAAAAATGGAAATGGAGATTGAGAGAAGAAGGTATGAGGCACTAGAGTTCTCAGAAGAAAGAAGAGTACTGGAAGGGCTGAAGCGACGGAAGAAAAAGTGGCTATCCCAATAAGCCTTTGATTCTAATCATAGCGCACAATAAGAGAAGCGGGTGCCGCCAAATCAACTTCACAGCTTTCGAAGAATCACAAATCAGCCATAATGGCTGATCATTTAAATCCATTGAGCCCATAAACATGGCCCAATAAATTTAGGGGCAATTGTGGGTACCCGAAATTTAGAACCATGGGCCCGGACGAGTAGCCCAGTCCTGGCGGCCCAAAGTCCGGGCCCCTCATCTCTTATATTGATTCGGTCTCCCCCACATTTCCACAATTGGAAGTTATACGGTAGATGAAAGACGTGGAGAAACCCATCACATTCACTTACCTACATGTACATGTATATATTAAACCCTAGGTCCGGGGCAAAAGGACAAGTTGTATTCTCTGTAATTACTCTCCGGAGTGTATAGAAATAATATCGACTGCACCACCATGGACGTAGGCACATCCTTGCCGAACCACGTACATCCTTTGTTGTGTGATTGGCATCTTATATTCTTTGTTCTTTCTTGATAATTTCTTCTCTCGTATTTATTTGTGTTGCATAATAATGGCCTCCACATGTGGGGTATGAATATTTACAAATATTAGGGGCGAATTCATGTTTCTGAAAAGCTGGAACAATAATTGTGCAACTGACTTGGAGAAAAAGTCTTGGACTGAAAAATCGTGTAGTTCTTTAAGACACCAATCGTGCAATCATTGGGGCATCAAATATGCAGTTAATCCTCCCATGGAGATTGGACAATAAAAGGGAACAATTCAAAATTTTGAAGGAATGTTATCTAATTGTCTTCAGCCAGGTTTTCTCCTATTTGAGGCTGAATATTTGATCTTTTACGATAATTCACTTTTTCTTGAGAAATGGAAATCGATAGTCGTGAAAATTTTGGCATGCATGAAACTCCATTTATTCTTTCCATTAGGGGAATGCTTCCAATGGGAGGGAAATTGTCCTCTTCTAAACTTTTGGTTCCGATCAATGTGGGGGAGGTTACCTCTTTATCCATTGGATGCTCCATGTCCTCCCCACCGACCATCTGAATTAATAATTTCTTCTCATCTGTGCTTCTCTAAACCTTTAATGTGGTTCTTCAATGCGAGATGCAAGTAATTCACATCCATCAATGTGGGTTTTCGTTCAAAATGGTGGTGTCGACTCTCAACTCGACCATATTCTCAAATGATATGAGTTCTTGGATGGCTTAGCTTTTTGTCGTATTTTGTCAATACTGATATTACATTTTAACATAATTATTTTTTGTGTTTCATTTTTCAGCAATTCGTGGTTGATGCGGCCTAACTTAGAGAGATTTGGACCCGCTCATCTTTTACACACCTAGTTTGTGTCAGTTGGTCACTGAGGTCTCTACGTACTAGGTCATAGATTACGTGGAGTTTTTTATAGGCCCAAGAAAAGGTGTTGCTGGTTCTTATCACCCTATGGGTATTTCTATATTTGGTGCGAGGGCAATGATAATGGGTCCAAGGAATATGGATGGAGCCCATATGGGATATCGTGCAGGGAAGATACCCGTATATGATGGGATTATGAGATAAATGTTTTAGGTTCCTTTTTGGGGTGAATCTTATGTACTCTCCCCAAAAAGCACATGTTTAGTTTTTCTTGGGTAGTTAAGGATAAAACTTGTTGCGGTATGTTCTCTTGGCAGGAACACGAGGAATCCTCCATACATTATTTGTAAGAGAATTCTCATATACCATTATGTACGTATAAATAACAGGTTTTCTATGATGGTTTATAAGAAATAATATTACATTTATGTATTATTTTTATGTCTTTATTTATTCCTCTTTTATTTACATACTTGATTTGTATTTTTTTGGAAGAAAAGGGATATAAGTTATTTGAAAATGATGAATTAAAAAATAGGTTTGGTGCTACTTCATTTACATAGTGAAGAACATTAAATATGCACAAGAACAGAGTGAGCCTAAGCTCTTTTATTAAAAATGGTGGAGACATACATGCATTATTTAAAACTAAAATGAGGTATATACACATAAAAATCAAAGTATCCCGTCCTTTTGAGATTATTCTTTTGAAGAAGGGAAATCTTCATCTTTTGCTTATGCATAGTTGTGGTGTGGGAACCTAATCGGAAAACAAGGCTTCCTTTCTTTATAGGAGATCCTTGATGTTATCTTGGATTCCAAATGTGTAAAAGTATTCACATATTGATTTGTGCACTCATAAGTAGTTGTCTTATTTCGATTTTCCAAGATACGCTGGGTTCTTGATTTACCTCTCCAAAAGGATTCATTAATATTCAAGATCTTGAAGCCTGTCTTTGATCATCATAGTTAGCACATATATCTCAATATTGGATGAAATATGCATTACAGAATTCTCGCACACACGTCATGTGTTGTAACAAGCTATTTATAAAAAAATCTTGGTAAAAACTTTTTGTGTGTAAAACTTATGGTATTTGCTTTCTTGATATTTTTTGTATAAAAATGTTTGAAAAGCCTAAAACAAAGCAAAAATTTGCATCCCTGAAGAGAAATTGAAAAGTATATTTGGCCAAATCAATATACATTGGCATCAACAGCTTCATTGTTGAAGCATCGCTGTAATGATGCTTTTTACCGCTGCGATACTTTCCTCTTCGTTGCCAAGTTCCCTAGAGGGCTTTGTCAGAAATATCTAAAAAAAATCCTGGCTCGATTCATAGTAGGTTCAATTTAGCGATGATCTTCCTCACTATATCACATCTCTAAATTCTCGTACAGATGCGCTAGACTGTCTTAAAGATTTTTAAGGATCGTCTAGATTTTTGTGCAAAATGCAAATTTTTGCCCACTAATTAGATTTTCTAGCCCCCACCACTCTATCACATATGATTTATGTAAGAGACATGTCCTTTAGCTTTTCTTGGTAATGGGTAAACCCATGTGTGTGGTTTTCCTTATTTAAGCCATCAATTCTCTTCATTTAAAAATAACTCTCATATCTTCAACAGCAAAATTCGTAGAGGGCCTTTTGCGTGCATTATTTTCTTCTTTCTTTTAAAGGATATGAGAATACAATTATGAAAAATAGTGAACCCATTTTAAAAATATAGTTTATCTTTTTCTCTTTCTCTTCTTTGCATCTAATCACCTCTTTTTTTTAGAGGTTGATTAATATCAAAGAAGACAAAACTTTTTAATAATGAACTCACTTTTATAAATAATTTTTTTATTAACTTTGGGTCTTTCTCCTAGAAAGAAGTATTGTGATATTTAAGGTTATTTTTACGGGTTCATATCATTTGCGATGTACCAAAAGACAAAGGTTTATGAAACATTTTTGACTCGTGTCTTGACATTAAGCTGCTGAGATCTTCTATCGATGGTGATAAATCTATATATCACAAAATCTTTGTGAGAACTCCTCGATGCCTGAATAATACTCATGTTCATGAGACATAAGTAGAATCATAAAAATTTCTCAATATTACCCCAATAAATAATGGTTTCCACCAAGGCAGCAACTAACCAACTGGTCTCATTCGGCTTAAGTGTAACAATTCACCCTAGTGGAACCATCAAAATGACAGTTCTTGCGGTGAACCTTCTGACCTCATATCTACAGTTGATTCTAGTAGAACTATCCTCGTCAACCCTATTATCATTGATCGTGGACTCACTGTCCATAATGACTTTGGATTTAATGGAAATGATAATTCTGATAGTCTTCTCCTAGAAACTCTTAGGGTTTGCTCTCTTTGTACGGTTCCTTATATTGGTGAGGGCCTAGTTGATATACCCGTATGTACCCTCGGCCAGCCCGAGGGTGCCCTGTAACCTCATCAGGCCCAGATGACCCTTCAAGGGGCCGACCCCTCATCAGGCCCAGATGACCCTCCTAGGGGTCGACCCCTCATCAGGCTCGGACGACTCTCCAGAGGGATGACCCCTCATCAGGCCCAGACGACCCTCTAGGGGGACGACCCCTCACCATGGCTCAGATGACCCTTCAAGGGGTCGACCCCTCATCGGGCCCAGATGACCCTTCAAGGGGCCCACCCCTCATCAGGGCCAGACGACCCTCTGAGGGGCCGACCCCACATCAGGCCCAGACGACCCTCCGAGGGTACGATAATATGAGGATCAAATTGGGCCACCGGAAGGAACTTTGCCCTCGACTTCGTATCATAGGCCGAGGGTGACATCATCACAACGCGTGGCTTGGGAGATGCGTGGAACAGTGCGCGTGAGGCTCACATGGCACGTGGAAGACCGTTATAACAAAATCACCCCCTCACGTGAGGGAATATTATGTCATCATTTGGCATCTACAGGTGTCAACAAGAGATTGGATAAATCATCATTCACATGCACCATGCATACTTGGGGGGATACACTACACCCCCTAAGACCTATATATACTTGTCACCTACAATCCTACAAAGGGATCAATAATTGAAAACCCTAGTTAAAACTCTGCTTGTATACACAGTAGAGAGAGAAAGTGAGCTTATGTGCATTGTATCCAAGGCCATTAGTGCCCATACTTAGTAGATCACACACTCATAGTGGATGTAGGACAAATTGGCTGAACCACTATACATCATTGTCTAATTCCTCTTATACTCACCTACTTCTATACACTTATACATACATATCTCTATGGTTGCCATGGTTACTATTGTTTGAGCTCATCATCACTTATTGGTGGTACTGAATCTCAGCATCATCAGTTTGGCACCGTCTGTGGGAACGAGAAGACATCTCTTCCTTTGTACAACTAGCACTCACTGGGCACTCTGGTGGTGAACAAGTTATCCCCCTGAGAGGAGAGGTTTCACCATTGAAAGAGACCCACTAAGGTTCTCAAGCTCATCGATCTTTTTTCCAGTTCAGCTTTTTATAGCTCAAACACATGGCACCAGAGATGCTACCACCACCACTCCCTCCACCGGATAGTGGAGTAGGACCCAGTTCTAGTCAGCCACCACCTCAGTTTGAGATGGATGATGTGGCGACAGCCTTAAAGTCTTTGGCAGCAAGCCAACAGATCATGCAGGAGCAGTTTACAGCTCTAAGCCAGAACATACTAAGACCACTAGGGGTCTCACCTGAGATGATTACTCCGGCAGTGGGTCCAGGGCAGCATGCGGCCAGGAAACCACCCTAGGCACCACGCAAAGACTTTCCACCACCACAGTGGCAGAGGGATGTTGTTGACCCCCGACGTCTACGCATGGGGAGGCAAGGAAACCCTTGCCCCGAGGACAGGTATGATGATATGGAGGGAGAGGAGGCCCCCATAGAATGCTGGGAGCCTTATAAGGTCTCCAATAATACTGTACAACCCCTCCAGGAGATCAGAGGGAAGTGTGGAAGGCAAAATCCTAACGATCATCAGAGATGCTCTGCTTTCGATCGCCTGAGCAGGGGGTCGTCCTTTGAGAAGCTGGGCCCAGTAAATGACCTACGGGAAAAATTGTCCAGATCAAGGAGTGCTGTGAGGTCCAGAAGGGAGGCAGCAGATGGCTGACCACACGGGGACCGACCCCAAGGACGGGATGATGACCAGGGCGAAGTAAATAACTGGCACAAGCCTTCCATACCAGAACACTCCGTCCATCTTAAAGAGGCAGCAGGGGATATCATAGTCCAACCCGTCCCTAAGAGGCCCTGGAATGACTCGATCCAGTGACTGGAGGATAAGATCGGTGATATAATGAAGAGTCAGGACCCTCTTCAGATAAGATACTCCATAGGCTCACCCTTTGTGGCGAAGATAGTCAACTTCCCTACGCCATCAAAGTTCAAGCCACCGGTGGTCACCCCAAGATATGACGGGAGTACCAACCCTATCCACCAAATTGAGATGTATCAAATCAGCGGAAGACATATACTCTATCTCAGATGAGATGAGGTGTCGTGCTTTCTCTGGCACTCTGACTGGGGCTGCACATGTCTAGTATATGTCTCTTCCAAAAAATTCCATTGAAAACTTTAAATAATTGGTAGATCGATTCATTCACAACTTTTTCTTTGGGGTTAGGCCACAGAAGAAGACCACACACCTGCTCTATGTTAAGTAGGGGAAGAATGAGAGTCTGAGTGATTACATAGCCAGATTCAATAAAGAAAAGTTAGAGGTGGAAGACTATGAGGAGAGCATAGCCATGACCGCCCTCATTGGAGGACTCTAGAAGGGGAAGCTTCTATGGAATCTTGCTGAAGACCCTCCAAGGATGATGGATGAATTGCTATCGGTAGCAGGGAAGGTGATGAACGCCGAAGAGGCGATGACCGCAAAGTACGAAGATGAAAAAGGAGTCACTAGTGGTGGTAAGTACCCCAAGAAGAACAAAAAGGGGAAGAAGAGGTCTATGTATGACAAATTCATTGAGTACACCCCTCTAACGATCATCCATGAACACATTCTCAATGATATAAAGAATGATCGATCCTTGAAGTGGACTGATAAGTTAAGGGCAACCCCCAACAAGAGGAACAAAAACTTATTGTGCGAATTTCACCAAGACCATGGCCACATGACAGAAAAATTCTTCGCTCTGAAGGACTAGATTGAAGGAATGTTAAAAGAGGGAAAGCTAAGGAAGTACATTGATAAGAGGGCCTTCAAGAGGGGCCGAGGGGATGACCCCAGAAAAAAGCGAGGTGATTCATCCCGACAAGACCCTCTAAAAAGAGGGTAAGACCCCACTAATGATGAGGAAGACCTTGACCTCCCTCCGAGAGACGACCACGGTCCTATTAAGAGACTTAATATAATCTCTCTCGGAGTGGGAATGATCTCCGAAGGACTGGTAGGAGGAGGGTCAGAGGTCACAGATAGGAAGGCCCATGTGGCTGAAGCCAAGGCAGTGACGAAGACAGTACACTCAACCTCTCTAGAGGTGAAGTCAAAAAAAAGTAAGAAGGTCGATATGGATACTATGATTATGGGGTTCTCAAGAATGGACGTCAAAGGCGTCTTAGCCCCACATGATGACCCTCTCATCATCACTACCAGGGTACATGGATGTGAGGTGCTTAGGATGTTGGTAGATGGGGGTAGCTCCGCAGATGTGATGTTTTTACCATGCTTCAAAGCCTTAGGTTTTAGTCGTGCTAGACTCGTCCCATTCCATCACCCATTGATTGGGTTCAGTGGAGAAAAGGTTCATCCCCTTGGAGTGTATGAGGTCAATGTCAGGATGGGGTACGAGTGGCCGAGATGGCTTACCAAGAAGGTCAGCTTCTTTGTGATGGATGAACATGTCTTTTCGGCCTACATATTATACTGGGGAGGGTAGCCCTTAAGGGTTTCAAAGCTGTGTCGTCTACGGTCCACCAGATGATTAAATTTCCAACTCCTTATGGGGTGGGGGAAGTTCAGGGAGACCAGACAACGGCACTAGAATGTTATTACAACTCTGCTGAAGAAAGAGAGGCACACAAGAAGGCTACAACCACTTATAATATTTATACCCTAGACCCCAGAGACGAGATGAAGCTGAAGAAAGGAGAGGCCGCGAAAGAGGTAGAATCCATCATCCTCAATGAGGATGACTCGAAAAAAACCGTCCAAGTCGGAAAGTATCTAAAGCCAAGTATCAAGGAAGACCTCATTAAAATTTTGAGGAGAAGACAGAGCGTCTTTGCATGGAGTCATGCAGATATGTAGGGGATCAACCCTAAAATTATGTGCCACAAGCTCAATGTGGCAGAGGGTGCAAAGCCGGTTAAGAAGAAGAGGAGAATTTACTCTAGAGAAAAGTATGAGGTCATGAGGAATGAGGTCAAAAAATTAGAAGATGCTGAATTTATCAGAGAGGTCATCTACCCTGAATGGTTGTCCAATGCAGTCATTGTCCCAAAGGCCAATGGGAAGTGGAGAATATGTGTGGACTTCACCGACCTCAACAAGCATTATCCCAAAGACAACTTCCCCTTCCACCGCATTGACCAGATGATAGACGTTATTGCAGGCTATGAGCTTATGAGCTTTATGGATGCCTATTTAGGGTACAACCATATCTTCATGGACCCTGAAGACTCAGAGAAAACAGCCTTCATTACCGACAAGGGGACATATTATTATAGGGTCATTCCCTTTGGCCTGAAGAATGCAGGGGCAACGTATCAGCGCCTTGTAAATAAAATGTTTGAGGACCAAATTGGGAAGTCCATGGAGGTCTATGTGGATGACATGCTGACTAAAAGTTTAAATGCAGAGGATCATGTGGCCGACCTTGAGAGGACCTTTAACACGATGGACAAGTACCGGATGAAGCTCAACCCGGTCAAGTACCGGACAAGTACAGGGGGTTGGAGCAGGAAAATTCTTGGGGTTTATCGTGAATCAAAGAGGCATTTAGGCCAACCTTGAGAAAATAAAGGACCTCCTAGAAATGAAGACCCCCAAAACCATTAAAGACGTTCATAGGCTCACGGGGCGAGTGGCTTCATTGAATATGTTCATATCCAGAGCCATGGACAAGTGTTTACCATTCTTCAAAATTCTCAAGAAGGCCTTAGAATGGAGTGAAGAGTGTGATGAGACTTTCAAGGAGTTAAATTCATACTCAGGGTCTCCCTTTTTGTTATCCCACCTAGTACAGGGCGAACAACTACATGTGTACTTAGCTGTCTCAGAATCAGCCATCAGCGCAACCATTGTGAGAGACGAAGATGGGGTACAGAAGCCTATGTACTTCAACAGTAAGGCACTCCAGGGGGCAGAGAAAAGATACCCAAGGATGGAGAAGTTAGATTATGCCTTGATCCATGCATCGAGCAAGATGACGCCATACTTCCAATCCCATGCAATGGTTATCCTCACTGACTCTCCTCTTAGGCAGGTCTTACACAAGATAGAAAAATTAGGAAGGTTAATTGCCCGGGCCATAGAGTTAGGGGAGTTTGACATTGTGTATCAACCTAGGAAGAACATCAAGGGGCAAGCATTGGCAGATTTCGTGGCTGAATAAACTTGGGAAGATGATGAAATTGAAGATGAGAGTCTAGGGAAGATAGATACCCTACAAGGCAGACTCACCGGCACACCTGCAGACAGGGCTGAGACCAGCACCGCTAGAAGAAAAGTGGCCAAAAATAAAGAGGGAAGATATCTCTTTAGACAGGGGTCCCTCACCGAGGGAAATTTTTCAGAAGATACTGTGTGGAGCCTCTTCGTCGACGGGTCCTCCTGTTATAGCGGAAGCGGAGCTGGACTTATAGTGTCAGCACCCGATGGCACAGACATTGAGTACGCACTTAGGTTCAACTTCAAAGTCTCCAACAACGAGTTTGAATATGAGGCTCTGATAGCAGGGCTCTCTTTGGCCAAGTCCCTTAGTGTCGGCCAGATTTTGGTCCATAGTGATTCAAGGCTAGTAGTGAATCAGATACTAGGAGCCTACGAGGCCAAGGATGAGAGGATGGCCAAGTACCTCGAGAAGCTGAGATCATTGCTAAAGAGATTAAGAGAAGTGAAATTAAAGAGGATACCTAGGCTCGATAATGGCCGTGCTGATGCCCTTACTAGGTTAGCCTCATGGATAAACCCTCTGATCAGATACATTAAAGAGGGGGAGATGCCAGAAGCAAGGCAAGAAAGGAAGAAGTTGAGATACAGGGCTGTAAAGTTCACTGTCATTGGGGACACCTTGTACAAAAAGGGGTTTTTTCTCCCCTTACTTAGGTGTGTACACCCATATGAAGTCCCACGCATTTTGCAAGACGTGCATGAGGGGTCGTGTTCAAGCCACATTGGGGGAAGGTCTTTAGCGAAGAGGGTGATCATCCAAGGGTACTGGTGGCCAACCTTGGGGAAAGATTCCACCGCATATGTAAAAAAGTGTGACAAATGTCAAAGATTCGCCACCATCCCACACCAGCCCCATCAGCCACTTACCTCCATTACATCCCCATGGTCATTTGCAATGTGGGGGATTGACCAAGTAGGCCCCTTGCCTAGGGCCATAAATAACTATCGGTTCGTCATCGTGGCCATTGACTATTTTTCAAAATGGGTGGAGGAAGAGTCGATGGTCACGATTACCGAGCAGAAGACCTTCCAGTTCATAAAAATATTATATGCAGATATGGCCTCACCAACACCCTCATCTCGGATAATGGGACTCAATTCAAAAATACATCTCTTGAGAAGTACTGTGAAAGGGTGAGTATCAAATAATTCTTCTCTACCCCAGGCCGACCTCAGGCTAATGGGAAAATGGAAGTCACAAACAGGACGATCCTAGACGGGATCAACAAGATACTTGAGATGGCAAAACGAAGATGGGTTGAGGAGTTATATGCTGTACTGTGGGCCTACAGGACGACGACAAAGACCTCTACCAGAGAGACCATATTCATTCTAGCTTATGGCTTAGAAGCCCTCATCCCCATCGAGATTGGGTTTCCTACTCATAGGGTCCAAATGTATGACCCCTAGAGAAATACGAAAGAGAGGAGACTTGACTTAGACCTGATTGAGGAAAGGAGGGAAGACACCGAGATAAGGCAAGACCCCTACCAGTAGAGGACTGCAGGGTTTTACAATCAGAGGGTGAAGCAAAGACCAATTGCAGTGGGGGACTTGATCCTCAAAAAGACTTGGCAGAAGCCTAATAAGCTCCATCCAAATTGGCATGGCCCATATAAGGTCATCGATGAAGTTGTCCCTGGGACCTATAGACTAGAAAACCTAGAAGGGGAACCCTTTTCCAACCCCTGGAATGCAGCTCATTTGAAGAAGTACTATCAGTAATTTTGTAAAGTCCTATCGGACAACAGTTGTAATGAATGTGTTGCTCCAACGGAACACTTGGAAAGTTAATGAGAATGTCACATTTGTCCCTCACTTTGTGTTCGAATTAAAGCAAGTGTTATTGGGATAGTGCTCGCTAAGAAACCCTCGGCTATAATGAGGGTCAATTGTGGGGACGACCCCACCTTTGCCCTCAAGAAAGACGAGGGAGGACTTAATTAAAAACCATTAATTTGGTAAAAGCAACCCTCGGCTATAATGAGGGCCAATGGTGGGGACGACCCAACCTTTGCCCTCAAGAAAGATGAGGGAGGACTTACTTAAAAACCATTAATTTGGTAAAAGCAACCCTCGGCTATAATGAGGGTCAATGGTGGGGACGAACCCACCTTTGCCCTCAAGAAAGACGAGGGAGGACTTAATTAAAAACTATTAATTTGCTAAAAGCAACCCTCGGCTATAATAATGTTCAATAGTGGGGACGACCCCACCTTTGCCCTTAAGAAAGACGAGGGAGGACTTAATTAAAAACCATTAATTTGGTAAAAGCAACCCTCGGCTATAATGAGGGTCAATGGTGGGGACGACCCCACCTTTGCCCTCAATAAAGACGAGGGAGGACTTGCTTAAAAACCATTAATTTGGTAAAAGCAACCCTCGGCTATAATGAGGTCCAATGGTGGGGACAACCCCACCTTTGCCCTAAAAAAGACGAGGGAGGACTTGAACATCAATCAAAATTGGTAAAAGAAACCCTCGGCTATGATAAGGGTCAGCGGAGGGGACGACCCCTCCTTTACCCTCAAGAAAGACGAGGGAGGGGCTAATGATATTGTTAATATAAAAAATTCACAATACAAATCACACAAGAAACGAGTATGGAAGACAACAAGAGAGATGATATTATAAATGAAATATTACAAAAGGACTTTTGTTTTACAAAAATAAGGTACATTCATAGGGTCAATAAAGAGGGTATTGGCTATAAACAGCCACCCTATTGAGCAGCATCAAAGGGCAGGGCCTCAACGTCGATAAGAGAAGTCTCCTCAATGGCCATGACAGGCTGATCTTTAGACGTGCCGATACCCTCGACGTGCACTTGAGACTCCACCTATGCCAAAGCCTCAGCAATCAAGGGGTCGTCCAGTGGGACTGCTTCGATAGAGGGGCGGACAGAAGATACTACGTCAGCAAACTTAAGGACGACCCACCGATAGGCCATCCTAATCCCCCTCTCTAAGTATTCAAGACCGAAGCCTTGAAACTCATCCGAGAGTTTATAGGCCTCCACAGCATTGGCCTCGGCTTTCTTCACAGCCACCTCAAGATTGGTCTTGAACTGAACCCCCAAGTTGGTCAAGGCCTCGTCCTTCTCTTTTATAAGCGTGTCCTTGGCCTGCAAGTCCGCATCGTGCTGCCTCGTCAGCTCATCCAATACCCTGGCATGTTTGGTCCTGGAACTCTCCAGTTCATCCCTTGCAGTCTCCAGCCCTGTTTGCAGATCAGCCTCGTGCTGAATGGACCTCTCGGCCTCATGAAATTTTTGTTGATTTTCATCCATCCACTTGGTGGCCGAAGTAAAGGCACATACACACTACACAGAAAAATGATAAATAGTTGTTAAGAGGCCGAGGAAACAGTTGGTGAAAAAATTCAATTAAGAAAAAGTATGAACAAGTACCTGGGCCAAAGTGTGCAGACCATAGTCATACACCTTCACCGGGGGCATCTTGGACAAGAACTCATAGTCGACAACCGAGGGGACAAAAAACATAGACGCCTTGTCCGCCCTCAGGTTGGAAATCAGAGAAGACTACTCGGCCTTCAAAAATGCCAAGTTTTGGAACCAGAAGGCCCCCAAACTGGAAGAAGAGGCGGTACCCTCAGACGCCTCCACCCTTGCCCTCATCCTAGAATCTGGCCGAGGGTCAATGGGGACTTCTGGCTCTTTCGTCTTTTGCTTGTCGGAGGTCAGCTCAACATCCATCGTCCCCACGGTCTTTGTCTTCCTCGGAGCTTTTTGAGGCTCCTTGCCTTTTTTCTTGCCTAGACTAGATAGTAAGCTCAGGGCAGTCATTTCCCAAAGATGGTCTGATATACCTGAAGGACGACCTGAAAAGAGGACAACACGTTAGAAAAATATAGTGGCAAAGATGAAACACTTAAAAAAAAAGCAAAGATTGTGCAAAAAATAATATAACTCACATAGCTCTATCAGGGGGCCGACCCTCATACCAGTTTCCTTGAGGAACCGATGGGTCATCAGATCTTCAAACTTCCCAAGTTCACCCCCTTTCCCTCGTTCCCTCAGATACTCAACTATGTCCTTATCATCTAGACTAAGTTCGAGATCTAACCTGGCCTTCATCAAGGCGGTAGACCATCTTCTTGGAACCCTCGGTCCATCGTCCAAATATTGAGCCTCGGCGAAAAATTCCCATTCTCCAGAAACGAAGAAAAATCTCTTCTTCCAATCGTGGTTTGAGGTTTGTGCCACGTGGAGAAGTATTTTATCAGACATCCTCGCCCTCAGGTTATAATACCCAGGCTGTTTGGATGAGGAAGTGATATTATAGCAGGCCAAAAACACCTCGGAGGAAGGCTCGTCAGTGAAGGCATTCTTCCACAAGGAGATGTAGCCAAGGATCGTCCTCCAGGAATTAGGAGGAAGTTAAGAGGGGGCAATGCCGAGGGCTGATAGTATGTTAAAAATGGCAGGGTGTAGAGGGAACCTAACACCGACCTCAAAGACCCTCTCAAACTCAGAGGGAACCCTCATACTTATGTTGGGGGGCACACCAAATGCATGCCTCCACGGGAGGAGGTCACAATCCCTGACTGAGTAAATATAGGATGAGGCATGAGAGGTGTCAACTGGGTTAGCATCTGAGTCCTCACCATCATCCTCAGTCCCCTCTCCCTTGGCCTCATCGTTTGTTAGAGGCCCAGGAGGAAAAGCCATCTGGAAAGCGTGGGGGGATAAAGTTGTCACAGGGACAGCCTTGAAAGGGACCACACCCTCGGCCTGTCGACTTGTGCTTAGATCAGACGTCTCTCTCCTCCCAGAAGGCCCAACGCCAATTGGTGATGACGCTCTCTCATCCATCTCTCCTGAATGACTCTCGGCTGGATGACCGGACGACCCACAAGACTCAGATGGTTTTATTATGGCTAGAGGAATGGGAAAAATGGGTCGTAGCCAATTAGGGTCAGCCCCTCGTCTTCTCTCCTCCTCTTCCTCTATTCGCCTAATTTCTATGAGGAACTTCTCTCTCAGGTATGGAAACTCCTCGGCTAAACTATAAAGCCTCCTAAGCATTAATGGGAAGACCCTACACTTAGATGAATTTGGCTAAGCCAATTGCAAACAATCTCACAGTTGACCAGTTTGGACTTTTTAATCAAAACCAAAGAATTAAAGGATTTTTATCAAGAACATTCAAGAACAAACCACTGGAGAATACGCCGGAAAAGTTATGAAACAACCTAAGGAATATCCAACCCTACGAGCCTAAAATAAGAAAGCAAATAGAAATAAAGATAAAGAGGGCATTAGGGCAGAAGGATTACCTGAGAAGAAATAGCGGGACTGCCAAACTCGAAATGTTAAAATTGCAGAAATGGCTAGAAAGCTGGTGAGAAGCTAGAGAGAGAGAGAGTTCAGATGCGAAGAAGAAGAAGGGAAATAAAACTTTAAAAATCTGTTTAAATACTTTGCCAATGAATGGGACCACTAACCAATGAAGAGCACAACCCACAAGGAGGACATCATTAGGGCCCAAAGTCCCAAGCAGTGTGCAGTCATCACATCTAGAAGACCGGAACGACATTGGATAAAAAATTGGCAGGTGTCATTCATCTAACTGACCATACACTCATCCAAAGGGAAACACTATCCCTCAACCATCTCAACAACATCGATGGCTAAGGGCTAGGGAGTGACTGATATACCCGTATGTACCCTCGGCTAGCCCGAGGGTTCCCTACAACCTCATCAGGCCTAGACGACCCTTCAAGGGGCCGACCCCTCATCAGTCCCAAACAACCCTCCGAGGGGCCGACCCTCATCAGGACTGGACGACCCTCCAAGGGGCTGACCCCTCATCAGGCCCAGACGACCCTCCAGGGGGACGACCCCTCACCATGGCTCAGACGACCCTTCAAGGGGTCGACACCTCATCAGGCCCAGACGACCCTTCAAGGGTACGATTGTACAAGGCTCAAATTGGGATAGACTCACTACCAAAAGGAAATTTTCCCTCGGCCTCGTATCATAGGCCGAGGGTGACATCATCAACGCGCGTGGCTTGGGAGATGCGAGGAACAGTGCGCGTGAGGCTCAAATGGCACGTGGAAGACCGCTATAAAAAAATCACCCCCTCACGTGAGGGAATATTATGTCATCATTTGACATCTACAGGTGTCAACAGAAGATTGGATAAATCATCATTCACATGCACCATGCATACTTGGGGGGGTACACTACACCCCCCAAGACCTATATATACTTGTCATTGAAAACCCTACAAAGGGATCGATAATTGAAAACCCTAGTTGAAACCCTGCTTTTATACATAGTAGAGAGAGAAAGTGAGCTTTTGTCCGTTGTATCCAAGGCCATTAGTGCCCGCACTTAGTGGATCACACACTCACAATGGATATAGGCCATATTTGCTGAACCACTATACATCATTGTCTAATTCCTCTTATACTCACCTCCTTCTATACACTTATACATACATATATCTATGGTTGTCATGGTTACTATTTTTTGAGCTCACCATCACTTATCTGGTGGTGCTGAATCCCAGCATCATCACTAGTTATGTAAAATTTATTGTTAAAGCAAAATATCTTCTAATATTGTTACTGATAACACAAATATCTTTCTTCGCTTATACATTAATCTCTTCTGGTGTTAAAAGAAAAATATAGCTGGACTCCCTTATTTCGGGTACCACGTGGATGCCCTGAAGAGTTCTCAGAAATTTCCTTATCATGTTGTTATAGATTGTGAGTTGAAAAACTTATCCTCAAACTCTATATTAAGAATATACTAAAGGTATTAAGTTCATTAGTCACTGTGTCTTTACTGAAAGCAACCACATGTGTGGGATGTCTCACAAAGGAAATCCAAAAAAGGAACCCTCCCGATGCACTTTGGTCTTATTCGAATGGTTTGTCTAGAACATTGCCGCAAAACCCCCTGAGTGGTCGTCGTTATAATGAGTATAATCCCTAAAAAGTAGATCTCTAAAGTAGTTAGCAAACATAATGCAAAAGAGTGACGTGCATACTCAAGACCCTAGGATACTAGAAGCTGGAATGCACTGATACTAATTATGTCATCCCATAAAATCCATAAATAGATTGATTAGGTCTAATATAAAAATCATGGGAAGAAAAAACATATGGTAACATTATAAGCATAACAAAATAAATAAAAATAAATAAGTAAATGAAATACAATAATATTACATGTTGAATAAAATAACTAATCTCTGGTACCAACCACTTACATGGAAATCAAATCCAACTCTAGAATAAATATCTCAACAGTACAATATCCACCTTGGAATACAAGTACATCACATACAATCTTTGACTCGAGAAAAATTTAAAATACGTACAACCGCTTGAACTGAAATATAATTAAACATAAGGATATGAAGAAGTGACACTACTAAATTCTTACACCATATTAATGGTGAATATGATGTCGCTAGATATACTCCACCAACGAATAACCCAAGTCTGGGACAATAACTGCGGTTTAGGACATGTGCAATACAGTACAATAATGAGGATTAAACCCAACAGTCTACAAAGAGTAATAATTTAACTAAAGTTGGGCCATAATAATAATAATACATCTTCCTCCCATTTGAAGTCATTTAAGTTTCCCAACCCAAACAACCTAAATAAACATGTGATTCTACTCTTAAATCCATATATACCCTAATGTGATATAATTCCATCATTAGTTAGGCATCTCCACTTTTAAAATTTTAAGTTTATATCTTAACTAAAGATGCTCGTACTCTACGATAAATTCATGCACTAATACTATCTCTATTACTAAATATTATTCTCTTGTTATAACTATATCAAGTTATCTTTCTAGATATGCACATCCATGATGTAATAGTTTATAACATTATTAAGTCATGATTCAATATATACACATCTAATATATCATTACCACAATGTTCCTGAGTCATAAACATATAATTACACATCACTAGTATAAGTTGTAAACTGGTACAACCATCAAAAGTAACGTACAAAGAATCACATAATCCAGAATATCGGTGAGTGTGTACAACCAACGTGAAATAAAATTACGGAGACATATCCATATTTCCTTAGGGGATCACTTATGCCTACTAGGTATAGTTATAGGGAATCCCAACCCTATAACCTCAAACCATCAACACGGGGGACATCACTACACCTTTACACCAAACATACGGTACTATTCATCCCACTCGGGATACAAGCACTTTAAATACTTAGGATTGGGGTAAATGGAACCTAGGAATATCCCATCGCATCACCAAAAATACCATGCACTATCAACACCATATGCGCCCCATCAAATCCCTCCTAGTACGCCCCAAAAGAACACACACACAATATCGATATGATCGCACATAAATAAAGTAAACAAGTATGACCCTATGCAATTAGAACAAACAAACAAGTACAAACCCTACTCAACTGGGTTAGATATAAAGCCTCTCATTATTATTAATTAATACACAGGTCAACTATAATCGATTATATATCACATTAGCCAGACCTCCCAAGGCTCCCCAAATCTAGGCATCGCCTCACACCTAACTTTACAAGAATTATTTTAATATAATAAATACCCCATTCAATGGGTTATAAAAACATTCCAAAATAATGTGTGATTTGCACAATCACTAAGCATCTAACGTTCTCAATACACCTACCAATACTCGGTCCTATAATTAAGGTCTTAAAGTAATTATACTAAAATCCAATCTACTCATGAGTTCCAAAAAGTGTATTGTAATCTAGATTAATTATCTCCGATTAATTTAGAACTAATCTACCCAAATATATAATAGTCAATTGAAACAAAACCCAACATATCGGATCAAAACCGTCTCACACTGTCCATCAAGGATTTCCTATAAATCCTCTACAACCATTGCCACATGAAAACCCGATAAACTAAAATTTTACCAATATCGTGTGCATGGGGAAAATACTATCTGTGCACACACTACATGTTCACATGAGATTTTTAAACCGTTCACATCCTTTTCATTCTCACGAGAGTATTTATCCATTTTCAGGACATATGTAACCAGAAAATTTTGAAAAGTGTATCTCTTCTTCCATTAACCCCCTTTTATGAATTCAACAACACTAATCCGCCATTAATGACATGACCTATGCTCCTAACCCCTCAAGAAAGCCCTATGATAACAAAAAAACTACACGAGACAATAAACAAACAATAACTACAAGTTTTGTGTGAATTTACATATTAATTTCAGAATACGATTCTTAGAGCCCTAGGTTCATAATTCGAGTCAATTCATCTCAAATTTGGTATAATTTAGGATTACATAATAGGGATTTTTTTTTTAAATCATTACAATGATTAAGAATATATCAATTATATTCAGATTTCGTGATCAAATACATAGGATTTAAGATCTAACCAATCTAAATAATTAACATGAGTTTTATCTTAATTTAACCATGAATCAAGTTTTTGAATAATTAAGGGTTGGATGATTAAAATTAAATTGTAGAAGTTTTAATCTAGATTCCAATAACTACTACTACTATAAAACAAACATGATTAAATTCATAATTGATGTGAACATGGATTTGACTGATTAAAAAATAAAAGTCCCTAAACTCCCAAATCCTCGTCAACCTAGTGTGACTCTTTTCTCTTTATCCTTATAGGGTTTCTCTAATGCCGATAAAAGTAAAATCTTGGAAAGTAGAATGGTATTAAATTGTTAATAATTGGAACATAAGGACCTAAAGGTTAAAAATGGTAAACATAGTATGGAACTTTGATAAATAAAATGACTTAAATAAATAGGTGCATTTAAATGTGTAATAAAGGTAACATGTTATCATTTACCTTGGGTATTGTCCATCGGGTGGGGTAACATGTTTAAATTAAAATAAAAGGGACATATATGTAAATGAAAGGAATGACGATATGCTAGGTTTTGTTATTAAAAAAATGGAGGTTAGAGCGCTAGTAAATTGACTTAATGTAAAGTGAAAGAGTTTTCACAAAGGGGTACTAGGAAAATTTATGAAGGCCTCAAAGCCCTAGGGTGCATCTTATGCGTAGACCCAAACTCACTCGCTAGGGAAGCAGTGACTGGGACATTTATAGCAGACAATGAAATCTTGTAAACATAAATGAGATACAGTTAACTTTAGGATGTAAAAGGGAATAAATTGAAATACATAGGATTGGTAAATTTCGAGGAAGAAAAACATTTAATAACAATATACATTGATGGTATTCTGGGTTTAAATGTCATGTAATGGAATTATGGGTAATTGTGAAATTTAGATAATCGGTAAACACATGGTATAACATACTAAAGAATGTAATGAGTTAAAGAGGTAATGCGTTTGTAAAGTTAAATGGAAAAAGGAAAGAAAACAATAAAATACCGTGATTAGGGCATTTGAATAACCTATAGTGGTTATAAGCCCAAATTGACATATAAGTGTAAATGAATATTTTATAAACTGGATGCATATCTTGAAGTTCATTTTTTATAAATGCTATGGAAGTAGCGGTTTAAAGATGAAACTAATGATTTCAATATAAACTGGATAAATGGAAAAGGAGTAACAAAGGAATTAGTTTTTCCACATTTCAATCATGTAGATTAATGCATTAAAGGAACGTTTTGGTATTAAAATGATAAAGTAAAAAACTTAAAGGTTAATAGGTTTTTTGGTATAAAACTTGGTTAATGCATACATTATGTAGTTATTGCATGTACATTCGAATTAATGTATAATGTTGTATGCTTTCCTTCTGCCGTTCGTTTCTATGTTGCATGATTTTTAGGAACCCCACTGGCATTATCTCTTGTTCTCTTTGTAATAAAATGTTAGCCGATGTTATGCCCTTTGATTGTGTTTTGAAGGTAATTACAAAAACCCTAGGGTATCACCTAAATGGGTTCCACACTTGTTATTATTTTATTTATATGAGTATAATAGAGAATTGGATTCTTACTTGGTGAATATAGTAAATTAAAATGGACTGAAAACACTATCCAGGTTCACATCACTCCACACTTAACGTAATCGAATCGTATCGGGTTGACACATAGGTGACCCTCAAATCTGGGTCAGGACGTTACAATAGTCATCAAATACCTTATGCTTCTCATGGTGATGATATCATGACTGAGGACAAACTACTTGGCCCCTTGAATGACACCGACATTTAAATTAACTTGCTACCTAGAATAATCGACACTGGGACTCTTCTCGCCATCCCCAATCTGAAAATATTTATGGTCCTGGCAGTGAACTAATGTAATGTTCACCACCTATGTATAATCATTAAAATATGGGTTCCCTAAAATATCCTATCGAATACACCATGTCAAACTGATTATGAACTTTTCCATCCGCTTTTCCTCCGTGTTTACCTCCTCTAGGGTTCCGCTACAGTGCGGTTCTCCTGCTTCAGATTAAAAAAGTCTCTTATTATCACCCCCAATGGCTGGTCGGGAGTACTTTTTATTAATTATTACCAAGTAGTCTCTAATATTCATTGTATCCCTATCCTTAATTGTGGTGATGATTCATACTACTTCAAAGCCTCTCTTACCAGCTTGAAGTTTGCTAATATTTGCTTTAGGACTCTGTGGACTCAATCATCCGTAACTTAATATGGATATCCTTACTCTAATAATGCATGACAAGAATGTTTGTACTCCCAAAAGACTCAGGTGGTTTGCCTTTAGGAAAGGCCTTATGCTATTTTTCCTAAACAGAAATTGAATGGGTACTACCACCTGCGGCTATAGCTGCAGATGCGTCTATGTTGATGGATGGTAGTGTTATAACATGGCATTCATCAATGTGACAGAAGATAAGTTTGTTAAAAATCCTACTGGTGGTGCTAGCAGTTGTTGTGGTTGTCGCTTTTGTTGAGCATACCTATTTGAAACTCTGTTACCCTCTACTATGCCTAGTGTTTACTATGTAAAAGTAAACAAGCTTCGTATTAGATAAAGATTCACATGTGAATACAAAAAAATCCTACTCATAAGGTTCTAATAAGTTAAATAACGTAATGGATAATGTAACGGAATCTCACAAAATATAAGACACTAGAATTGGGATGCTTTCATAACTACTGTGACAACCCCCTATTTTCCACATACTGGTTGGCCATTCCCGTGCATTAAACGATCTAAATCATTCTCAACATCAACATATAAAACAAAAATAACTTTAAATGAATTCAAATCCATCCACAACATGCGATAACTAAATGATAAATAAAAGCTGGGATAAATACTCAATCATCTAGCAGACAAAGTTCTGAAATAGTCTCAATTCCCCCAATAAACCAACTGAATAAAAATATAATTGGGAGACACGGTCCATAAAATCTTTGAAATAAATAAACTTTCTTAAGTACTCAAATGGAATAGAAACATATGTCAAGAATCAACTGACATGACTAGAAGTAAATGGAGCTAAAAGTCTGAATCTCCTCATCCCTCTGGATCATGTACATGAATGCGTGAAAAAACATTTTTATATGAATTGGTCCATGACTCTAAAGTTTCAACATAGATCTTCCATATTAACAGTAATAATCATGCGACTCATTTACGATAAACATGCCATCTCATTAACACTCATAGGCAATAAATACCTCGCATCTCATCATAAGAGAAATACAACGAGCATGTCCTAAACTAAGGCATAAACTATTCTAAATGTCTCTACCACAAGACTAATACACGAGCACAAAGTGATAAGATGCAACCATGGTGTAACTAACTAAACGTGTATGGAACATAACCCTAAATATCGCCATGTAATGTCATCTATAAATTAGGATAAACTCAATCTCGTATTAACAACATATAAATATAATATAAGGTTCATTTTAATTAAATTTTTGTCACTGGACTAAAATGTCTCCTTTAATAATCTTATTAAGATCACACAAAGCAACTACCATCTCGGAACTTCTTGTGCTTTTAGTGATAAATTCGTAAGAGTCTCTCACCTAACGAAATTAAATAAACACATAAATATAACAATAAGGAGATCATTACATAATATCACGATCAACTGGTCCCGTACCAAAACTCACTAGATGGATTAAGTAAATTAACTTCTCTCATCGCGAAGCAGTGACCATACTAAACGTATGATCAAAACATAATGATCTCAATAATGGCTTGCATCAACAACCAAGTGTGCAATACACGTCGTAACTTTAAAGTAACTCTGGTCGATATATCCCCCATGAGTAATAGTGTGTTCACACATACACACACATCTATCTAATAAGGAGTAGAATTTTGACACTATTCCATAAAGAGATAAGCTACGTAGAGGTTGTGATGGTGCCACCAAAGCAAGAATTGGATGGCTGAGATCATTTCCCCTTTCTTTATCTCACACGTCTGAAAATCTGCCCTCACATGGATCGAGAAATATTGGGAAGGAGATTTCATCTTTCACAATCCCACCAAATATCTCTCTCTCTCTCTCTGTATATATATATATATATATATATATATATATATATATATATGCTTTCACAATCCCAACCACTCACTCACAAATCCTAAAAACCATCCATCTCTTCTTGCTGCAAACTTCAATCTCTCTCTCTTTCACAATCCCACAAATTTCAATCTCTCTCTCTCTCCAAGGTGCGGTATTCATCTTCTTCATTTTTTTGAAGATTTATGGTGTTTGGAATATCTCTTTTTGGAGATTTTTAGGGATTACTACTTTTTATGTAGTTTAGGTTTATGCATATATTAATTTTAATTTTCTAACCATTTTCCTTTCGATTTCGTGCTTTTTTGTAGTATATTATTTTTGGGTTATTTGTTTTGTATAAGGCATACTCCAACCCTTTTATTTCTCGGTTATTTTGGAATTTCGAATTGTGAACGTGATCCATGACTTTCACGACCAAAGGTATGTGTTTTTCACACTCAGATCTAGGGTTTACAAAAATGATGTCAAGGTTTACTCTCACAACTCAAAGGTTGGCTATATTATAACTCAAATGTGGGTTTTATGAAGCGTAATCAAGATAGTTCTAGGTTTGTTGACATTATTTTTTATTTTTTCATTTTTGAAATTGGTGTTTTTATTTGATTAGTTTTCGATTTGTTTTGAGATCTTTGATAGTTATTTTGATTTTGATTTTGATTTTGTTTTCCTTTTTGTTGACCTTAAAATTTATGTTTTCCTTCAAGATAAAATTTCACGACTTCAAGATCAAATTTCACGAAATATTGCAGAATCAAAATACACAAATAAAATCTGAAAGCATAAATGGACATCCTAAAATATTAAATTGAGAGAAACTTTCACATGTAGTTGCCATCCTGAAACAAAAATATGGTTTAACACTTTATTGTATCTTGATAACATTTAAAATGATATTAATTTTGTAAGCAACTTTTTAAGATCCATTTGTGAGATTAAGATGAAAGTATCAAACTAAGAATCCACAGTGAAAGGAGCAATCATTTATAAGCACCTGTTTGAGAGTATGAACCTTGACATCAGTTGTGAGAGTAGAACACTCATAGTTGTGAGAACTTTTCAAGCTCCATCCTGAAAGAAACACTCAGTTAGAAACTCCAATTTGATCATTTTAGGAAAAGAAGAATAAAAAGGTTACTTCCAAAACTATTCATGACCTATTGAGAATCATCACCAACATCAACCTTGCCAATATATAGTCTAATATAATTACTTGCCAGTAGATTCCATATATATCCTAATTGAGTGACATGGGTACTTGGAAAAAAAACTTTGAACCCTTTAATCTTGTGCTCTGATTATATAGCCTAATATAGTTTCTAGATACTATGTTTTATAATTCCGTACAAATTATTTAGACTTAATGTCATTAAAGCACAACATTAACAAAGGTAAAATTTCATCGTTTTTGCAGTGTGCCACCATAAGCATAAGTGATTGAAAGACTCCTTTAGGAAAAAGGGGGTGCTAATGATCAGCGATCACCGGACATAACTGTGATATTTACCTGGAATGAAGAATTCTAGTGCCATCAAGGATCATTGGTGATAACTGTGATATCTAGAAAGAATGAAAAATTGTAGTGCCTAATATATTTGGTAACTCTACCGACTTGATCATTTTGTCATGGGGAGTAGTTCATTATATATTTTTAAAGTATTGGTTATCTTAAAAATTCATATGTTATGGTCATACAAATTTTATTATTGCTTGTGGTGTTTAAAAAAACTGGGTAGCTTGGGAATTGATGTTTTTAATATAATTATTTATGTATTATATGCTTAGTGACACTAAAATAGGAACTTTTTAGTGAGTCCTTAAGAAGGCTCATTCATGATAAGGTTATAAACAATTGATTATCTTATTAGATCTCAGCCACTATGATTGATTAGTGCTTTTTGTGTTTAAGATTTGGGATTTGGAAATATTTGGAGCTTTATTGTCAAATGATAAGGTGAGTTTAGATGTATAAATGGACCAAATTTTTTTTGCTACACTTGAATGCTTAAAACCCTCTTTTTTGTTTGGTTTTGGGACTTTTTAAGGTTTTTAGTTTTTCACTGAAGTTTGGAGCTGCCCTCGGGAGATATTAGTTATCTCCTGCATATAATGTACGTCTATCAATGGGTTCTTTATTATCAGTCTCTATCAAACACAATAAAACTCTCTTCATCTTACAAATATACTAATATTTGTACCTGCCTGTAGTTTCGAGTTTTCTGATTGTGTTTACAGTTTAGATGGCTGGAGGTGGCTCCACCAACTCCTCCGGCAATCCTATCATTGTTTTTACAGCTTTCTTATTCATACATGGTTTAATCCAAATCCTTTGAATTTATTTTTTTAGGATGGAGTTTCTTGATTAAGTTTTCGTAAGGAGTCACTGAGATTTACATATGATACTTTAATATTGAGAAGATTTCACTTTTAAATATTTTTTTTGTTAATGTTTTGTGTATTAAATGATATGATATGAATTGGTATTGATTTTGTAATACTTTTTATCCAGCTTAAGTATTTTTGTAACCCTCTTCCACCTGGACACCTTTTTTGTGCATTTAATTGTATAGATGACGTAAAGTTAGACATTGGATGAACTTTTTTTAGGCTTATCATTGTTAATATCATCTAACCTTGTTGATCTCTTATAGGTGAAGGACAAAATGATGGTTGATTTAGGTGAACAATGTTAATCAATGGAACGAATGTCTTCACCCCGTGATATGGAATGAGTTACGTACTCTTGACTGCAATTGAGTTTGTTTGAATTACAGCATTAAAAGGTTCTTCGATGACGATACTACGAAGCAGCAGTTCCATACTGCGATGATGATACCACGACATATGTAAACTGTTTTTGCCTCCGTTCTTCGTTACACGTATAGCCTTTCATAAGTTCTCAACGCATACACACAATTCTTTTCTCATCAATAAAGCACAAGTATCATGCATTTCATATTGATATCGCTCTTCTCAAGGTTATATAGTTTCCTCCATGATTAATTCTTGATTTAGTGGTTTGTGCTATACTTTTTTTTTTAATTTTTGTTGAATCTTTATGATTTTTTATTATCATTTTTTTTCTTTGTTTGTAGATAAAATTCAAAGGAGGAGGTGATTTACAGGCCAGTACGTAAACTTCTTTTTACTTCATTTTTTCTACATTCATCGATTTTGATTTGATAAGGAATTTATATTGGGGATTGAAATCTATGCACTAAATTACAGATTGCTTAAACTGTCCGTGAATTCCCCAGACTACGCAAGTCCCAACTTATGCAACTCATAACAAACAATAAGACAGGACCGCAACACACTCAAGTTTAATTTTTTCTATATTTGTTTAAATTTTCTCTTATCAATAGTTTGTATAAAAAAATAGAGCATTTAATCATTACTGTCACTTAATTTGGTTGCTTAAGTAAACAATGTGTTTTAAGGTTGTTAAGTTAGTTAATTGATTAAGTTATAATGGAGGTACTAAAAGTATTCTAACATAGGTACCTACAATTCTTTATCCATTGGGGCATAGTTATTTTTGTGCAGGTCTTAGAGTTAAATATACAAGGTGATTCTACCCCATGCCATCAAGCTCAAGAATTTGGAAGAAGGCCCTCCCGTCAAGCAGCTACAAAGGTTCGGTCCTACAAGGAAATTCCACTTAACGTGAAAATGCGCAGAGTCGAGTGAGTGAATTTTTTTTTCCATACAAACTCTATCTGAATATCTTTGATGCTTATCTTGTTCTCCTTTGCTTTGTTTTACTTTTTTGTTCAGTTAGTTTTTCGATGCGAGTATGTTAGGCTATATAATTTTATGGCAAGTCTTTTTTATCATTTTGTTCTGATTCTTCATTTTTAGTTTTAATCATGGGTTAGGCTGATAAATACCAATCATTATGGTTATGTCGTGTGATATTTCAAATGAAAGAAAAAAATGGCTACGAATGAGCATGTATCCATTTGTGTATTCATATGGTTATAATCTAAAAAATCCAATTTTTTTTTTGTTTAAGATGTAGGTCAGTTTATTATTTTGTTGAACTCTCATAACTTATTTAGAGCGAAAATCAATGTCGAATTATGTGGTTTAACACATGATTTCTTTTTTAGGGGCGTGGCTCTATGAATACACCTCTACAATCCGGTAAGTCATGTGAAAACTTTACAGTCAGGCGATTGTAAGTTTTTTCCCCCTTTTTCTATTAGAAGTAAAAGTTGCAAAAAGCCCCTGTGATAAGTCTATTACCCTGGAACACAATTTTGAGATTTAATAAAAGTGAAGACATGCAAAGTCATGGTTTAATTAATTTTTCTTAAAAGACACTTTTTGCATCACACTTATATTTGATAATCAATCTAAAAATGCATTTTCTTAGGTAGACACACACATGTGACGTACATGTATTATATTATATGTGAGAATAATACTTCATTTATGGAGTTGATTTATTCAATAATGAGAATGCATACGAAGATCTTCAACTTCTGAAGTACACTGCCTATTTTTTTGTTGAATGTGCGGAGGAGTTGGCGTCGTTCATAAGATCATATGTAGTGCCGGAAGGTTTCCTGATAGTGTTACTCCTTTTTTTGTACAGTTTCAGTTGCTTAAACAACAACAAATGATGAAAAAAACAACAGTACCAGCAGAAACAAGTGCAAAAAATGGTCCAGAACATGGCTAGGAACTATAATGGACATCCTTCGGGTTTATCTCGTTCTGCCTGGCCTACTCTTCAACAATCTCAATGAAATTTTCTCCTTTTAGAATTATTATGGGTCTCTCACTATGTATTGTATGAGTTTGAAACACAATTAGTTACTTTACATTGATGATTTTTTATGGCTGACTAACATATATTCATGACTATATCTAATTTATTTGTTTTTGAGCTTAAAAGAAACTGAAACAGTTACTTTTGTGATTACACAGTCAGTTTGTTATTAGTATTTAGGAAGTGAGAAAGATAGTAGCAAAGATAAGATACCTACCGGTGGTGCTAACTCAGTTCTCTATTCACATCAATTGAAACAAAAAAGGTTAAAACAATGTATTCTTTCATGCTTTAACTTCTTTTATTTCAGAATTTATTTTAGAGATGTGCAATACATGGAGGTTTGAATTTTTTTACAAGTTTTGAATTACAATAACTTCAAATCTTTTCAACTGTTTTCTTCCAGGTAAGAACCTAAAACATATCAGATGGGAGTTGGGGGGATGTTAGGTCCAACATTTGTAAAATCTCGATTCAGCAAAAATTGACTCAAGGAAAATCGAAGAAGCTAAAGTTGAATGAGTTGTAAAGGTTCTTGGAAACACAGGTGGATTTCTAAAGGAAAGACATTTTAAATTTAAATTATTACTTCTTATCTTCTAACATGCAAAACATTTTATATTTAAATTGTTTTATGTTCACCCATGGAGGATAATTAAATTTTATATTTATAATAACGTTGGGCTCTTTCCCATGGTTCGTTTATATTTATTATTGCATATATATCGTGTTCTTAATTTAAATTTCCCTTTACTACTCGATGATGATGGGCGTGATGATAGATTACATGATGTGAACTACACATTGTGTGTGTTGGATGCTTTAGGA
Organism: Sambucus nigra; assembly: GCA_949130495.1. Lineage (NCBI taxonomy): Eukaryota > Viridiplantae > Streptophyta > Magnoliopsida > Dipsacales > Adoxaceae > Sambucus > Sambucus nigra. The sequence continues at coordinate 444,098,128 of OX422218.1, read as the reverse complement.
ATGGTGTACGGATGTTTCATGGGGCCCATGACATGCGCATACATGGAATAAAATTATGATCGCGTCGATGGGTGAAGGAGCTAAGCAGGTCTTTCTGCAGAATTTAGTTTATATTAATTTATTAACTGGTGTACGATGAATACCCAACCCACTTTCTGTCCACTCCTATCCAAATCCAACCAGCAATGACCCTTGCCAAATACTACTAACCCGAAGATTAACACGACCCCCGCCGAGTGCATACCAAACGCAGCCGGACAGTGATCCATTAACCCGATTTAAGGCATTTACAACCCAAAGTGCGGGCCCCACTCTCCCAATCCTTTCTTCACCCTTCTTTCTTTTATTTGTGTCCGAGACAGTGCATCCTTCACCTTTATTTTGTTTTTTATACTTTTTTATATGACCATGTTTTACGTATTTGTGAAACGCATCACCTGCGAAACCCATTATGTTACTTCACTCTTAACGTGATTTTGAAAACTAGGATCAATGTGTATTATAGATTTTATATCCGAAATCCATGAAATAAATTGACAAACTAAAATTTGTAATAAAGTATCCATCAGTTTTCTTTCAAAATTGTGTATTAGTTTTGATACTTCAAGCTACAGATAAAACAGTAATCTTGAAGAAGTGGAAAGTGCATCGTGTAATAGTGAACTGTTATGCATTTTGTAGTGAATTGTTATATTATACTTCTTGGTAGATCTCTATGATTTGTCTTATCTCTTGATCTATCTCCTCTATTTATAATTTGTTATTTCATTTTCAAAAAAAATTTAGAGCTGAAAGGGTTGACCACCACCGACCACATTCCCGAAAATATACTCTATCACATGATTTTGGATTTTTCTTCAGTTTATTCGCATACTTTTGTTTAAGATAGGGTAAGCTTTAATGAATTTTGTGGTGACAATCAAATTCAACACAAATTAATGAGAAAGAACAATCATGAGAGGAAATAAAGAATATAAAAAAAGTCGATCACATAACACAGTATGTACGTGGTTCAGTAGGAATGCCTACGTCCACTGTGGTGCTCTCAGTGTTATTTCTATATACCCTGGGGAGTCTTTTACGAAGAATACATTACGTATCTTTTACCCCAGGTCAGGGGTTTGTTATATACATGTTTGTTCTCGGGGAGTGGGGGTGTTGGACTCCCCCACGTCAGTCCTTCACTTCCTAGAATATCTCTCTATGAGATTTTAGGAATAGAATAAGTCGTAATTAGTTCTAGTAGGGAAGAGAGGCCTCCAGACGTTGGGCCTTTTCAGGGCTACTCGTCTGGGCCTGTGGTGACAAATCGAGGTATCCATAATTGCCCCTAAAGTTATTGGGCCACAATTTGGGCTCAATAAATTTAAATGATTTGTCATAATGGCTCTCTTATAAATTGTGTAACTCTTCCCAAGATTAAAGTTCTCCTCTCAACTTGATTTTGGCAGCAACTTGCTTCGGGTCTCGTGCGATATGATTAGAGGTGTTTAAAAAGCCTTTTGAAGCACTATTTTTTTTTGCCATTTCAAACTTCTTCTCATTTTCCCATCTTTTCCAATCTCTCGCTGCTGCGCTCTCCGCTCCAGGTCCTCATTTTTTGCTTTCAATCTCCTTCAACATCTCGGTTTGTGACCTTTCATCGTCCTAAGCGAAACTTTCACTCCGTAAGTCCTTTTTTCTCTCTCTCTGTGATTTTTTTTATTGAGATTTCTTCGGATTCATAATTTTGGTTTATAAATGGCTAAGATAGGCAATAGATCAGTGTCTGAGTTTAGAAGGTTTTATAATATCCCAAACTGGGTAGATATTAAGTGCGCCTTTGTCCCTAAGAATGTCAGAGAGATAGAGGACGCTCATTGGATTCATGCCCTTTTATTGTCCCAAGGGGGCTTCACGTTCCCTCCAAGCAATTTGTTTCTAAACTTCTTTGGTTATTTCAACACCGTTCCTACACAGTGTTTGCCAAATGTTTGGAAGATAGTGAATGGTGTCCATATAATAAACCAGCTCTATGGCACCAATCTAGGGCTCGCTGAAATATGCTTCTGCTACTCTTTCTCGTGAATAAGTTCTCATCTTCTTTACCTCAAGGCCAGGAGTCCTGATATGGTATTGGTAGTAAATCTACCCGATTCCCATAAAGATTACTGGCGAGAGGTTTTTTTTGCTAGAAATTGGTAATTTCCTCCCCATACCGAGGGGTCGAGGTCTAAAAGATTCACGGTCCCCTTTTGTGGGGTGGAGTACATAGGTAGGATTAATTTTTGTTTTGCTCTTCGACCTTTTTATTAATATGTGATTTCTCTGATATTCTTCTCTCTTCTTTTCAGCGAGGACAAAGAATTTGGAACCTGCTCTTAGTGAAGTTTGAGCTGCCGTGCTGATCAAATCTTAGAACATCAGATAACCTTTGGCTGATGGTGAACATCCTCGGTCAGTTTCTTTTCTCCTCGAGTATAAAAATAGTGGGTCTAGTTTCATTGCATGACCTGTAGACAGTATCCCCGAGATTGATATCACTTAAGAAGTCACTACAGATCCTATCCAATTAGTCGAGGAAGAGAGCAGCTCTAGTGAGGATAGTGAGGGTGATAATAGGGGCGCTGCTAAAGGTGGTTCCAGTGTAGAGAGCTCTGGTGAAGATTCTTCCAGCTCAGAAGTGGTTTCAAAGGCTCGAGATTCTTCCAGCGAGTCGAGCAGTTCTAGTGAGGCAGAAATGTCTCCTCCCAGAAGAAATATGATCAGGGACGATGATGAGGATGATGTGCTTCTTTTCAGGAGGTCGAAGAAGAAAAAGTTAAGTAGTGGAGAAGTGGCCAGTAGCTCTCAGCTTGCTACTATCGAGTAGGAAAAGAAGAGGAAGGAGGAAGAATAGTTGAGACAGAAATAGGGAAGATGAGAGGAAGAGTAAGAGGGATGAAGAGAGAAAAAAGGCAAAAGAGAGAAGAGAGCTGAGAAGGAGAAGAAGGAGAGCAAAGAGGGAAGAGGAGAGAAGGAGAGAGGAAGTGATGATGAAGGCAAGGAAATCTTTGGTGCCTGTCTTCGCATTGCCTGAGGGGGCCTCTATCTCCATCTCTCCTCAGTTGGCTCCTGCGTTGCTCGAGGGAGCAATTTTGCCTGCTGATCGACATAAGGTAATGGAGACCGACCAGTTGGCTCTGCAAGTGACTCAGAGGCTAGCCTTGGTAAGTCTGCTTCCATTCTTCAATACTTGTAATATTGTGTTCAATGCTTTATTCTAATGCTCTCTCTTTTCTTGCAGTTCGTGACCGAATTCGCTATTCTCTACCGTACTCATGATGAGCTGGTGAGCAGGAATGCAGACTTGGATAAGGAGAACACTAAACTGAAGGGGAAAAGTATCGAGCTAGAGGCCAGTTTGAAGGTGGCCAGTGATGCCTAGAAGTCCTCCGATCTCGCCCTCACCGAAGCTAACAGAGCAAAGGAAGAGGTGATCAAGGAGCTGAATGAGTTGAGGCAGTTATATGATTTGGTTTGCATGAGCAAGCTTGCCATAGTCGAAGAGTATAAGGTGCTGGCAGAGAAGGCGAAGAAAGCGAAGTCCGAGGTTTTCACCATCAAGGAAATCTCATACAACTCTGGGTGGGCTATCGCATATGAGGATGCTAACATTTAGATAAGCTATACTAGCCGTCTGAACTTTAAGAAGGGCTGGAATAAGGCTTTTCTAGCTGCTGGGTGGATTTTGACTCACCCTTATTTGATGAGCATGATCTAGGCCCAAAGCCCATTGTAGATGATGCGCCTTCCCCCGCCGTTAATAGTGTAGTCCCTACAACCCACACTATTCCTATTGGTGCTCCTCCTATTTGGGGAACAACAGCTGTTCCTTCTGAGGGAGATATTGCTACTACTGCTAATAAGGGAAAGCAACTAGACACTTCTGGACAAACCGAGGTTTCCAACTAGCTTGATCTTAGGACCTATCTGTATTTTTGTTTTGTTTTCACTGTTCTTTTTGGTGTATTAATGTAATTTGGACCTCCATTAATGAAATGAAAACACTTTCCCTTCAGCATACTGATTTTTTTATTCTTTACTGCTTTTTATGGCTTGTAATCGATTGATGTAGATGAGTATATGCCTATCACTTATCAATTGGGAAGGATTATTGGTACTAATCTGAGCGATCAAGTTCGCCAAACCTTCGTAAGGATTTTTAAGTTGCTGTGATCGAGGAATAAGAGCTTTATAGACCAGTATGAGCTCGTCGTCAAACTGAAAAATAGACTTCAGGAGATGGAAGAGGTTGGTGCCTCTGTTCAAGAAGAAGTGAACACTCTGAGGTCTATACTCCTCGATGCCACTGAGATTAACCAAATCGAAGAAGTTATGCAATAGGAGAATGATACCCATAGGAGGGAAGTGTTGTGCCTCAGGGAGAATGCACCAAGTATTGCACTCTGAATTTTATGGGGATCCTCTTCATCAGCTGTTCCGCGAGCTGGCACAGGGCTGAGCGCCGCCCCCAAGTTTTGTGAGGTCCTACACCATTGGTTGGTCGGTGAGCTGGAACAGACGCAGGGGGTCTAACTAGGGAGATGGACGAGCTTCAAGAAGATATTCATCAAGCATACGTGATTATTTACGGGCTTCAAAGAGATGCCACACGACTGAGGCATTTATTCAAGAAAGGTCCTCGGCGAGTGTTGTATGATGGTTATAACCAAGGTTGGATAGATGCTCCGACGAGGTTGACAGAGTTTGAAGAGTTGTCCTTTATTAGGGGATGGTTGAGCTCCCTCAGGGAGCTACAAGTCCCCAGGAACTTAGTACTCTGGTACCGTCACGAGATATCTCCTTCAACTCTGAGGCCTAATCCTTTCAGGAGGGACGACTAGTGGATCCCTATAGATGTTATCCACAGGCATATGTTAGAGTCAGATGTGAATTAGGTCGAGGAGGAATTTTTTCCTCATCCGGACGATGTCCGAAGAGCACAAGTGGATGATTATCTTCTTCAGAGGCCTCATCCTCATTAGGTTTTTACCGAATGTAACTCATTGTACATGTACTGAAGTAATGTAATATTTATGTCTTGGGCGACTTTTTCGACTAAACATGCGTTGTATATTCACTACATCAAATCTGTCAAATTGTCACGATCATTGACCTTGACAAGTTGGACATGTAAAGGTCAATGACCTTGATAATTCGGGGGGACAACTTTTTTTGTCACAAACATGTCACGGTTATTGACCACAATAAGTTTGTTAGAATTGTCACAGTCGTGTCACGGACCATGACCATGACAAGTTAGTCACAATTAATAACCGTGACAAAGCCTTGACCCTATTTAAAAAAATTGTTACGGTCATTGACTGTGACATGTCCGTGACAACAGTTGTCACAGACTTGTCACGGTCAATGATCATGACAATTTTGGGCAAAATTTAAAAAAAGTCTATTGGGCAGTATGGCCACTGCCACTGCCCAGCAGTATATTTGTACCTGTTATAGCAACTTTGTACCTATTCAAATATCATATATTTAAATAAACTAGAGATAACGCAAATATACATTCAAAATAGAAACTATTTAAGAAGAAATAACATCACCATCAATTATCTCAAATCTACAAACTATTTAGTTGGAAAAGATATTTTGTACCGCGACGCTCGGGGACACCTCCTTATCCTTCCCTTCTCGTCTGAAGAGCCACATAAGTATCGAGCATATGTGGCCTACCCTCAGGGCCACTCCTTGTCCCCTGAAATAAAATAAAGTAAAATTATTATCCGCTCCGCAAATATAGATAAATATAAATCGAAATTGAAATCGAAATCAAAATTGACATATAAATATAAATACATTACCTGTAGTGTCACCCAAACAGCTAACTTGAGCTCATATGGAACCTCCTTCCAACTAATGTACCCCGGGTAATCGTGTCAAATATAATCCCCTTCATATATGAACACTAAGAAATGACATAATCCTATGGAGTTATGCGCTGCAAATTCCTTCCAACCGTTGTGTAGCCAAAAATCAGCAGTTGAAGTTGTCAATTCCACATTCCAATGGTCTCCCATGTTTTGCTAGAGGTTCCAAATGGTGGAATTGACAACTTCAACTGGTGATGTTTGGCTACATGACGGTTGGGAGGAATTTGCAGAGCATAACTCCATAGGATTATTGCATTTCTTAGTGTTCGGATAGATGAATAGATTCAGTCTCCTCTCGACAAATAGGACACCCCAAATAACTATGTATTAATCACCTATTAAAGGTAAGAAGCGTATATTCATGGATTAGTGTAAACAAAACTTAGATGTAGTTGGAATATTTATGTATCAATCTCCTCTCCACACACGCACACTACACAAGAGTGAAAATGATAAAGTGCAAATCAATTAAAAGCATTAAAAATGGATGTTTCGGTACAAATTGAAATATTTATTACAAATTGAAAAATTATTTCAAATTCGGGTTATCATAAAAAATGGATTGATATTCAGTAGGAGCAGCCAAGTCATCCACACTACTATTTAGACGCCTTGGAGCGTGTTGGAGCGTGTTGGACAATTGACCACGACTCGTTGTAGATATACTCTGAATAAAACACTTGCTTAACCTTTTGAAATGCACAAACAAACGGCTCATCGCTCACGTGGTCGTTGCTCTTCAACTTGGACAAGTCAACCATGATCAAATTGGTGACAGGATCAACTTTACAAGAATTTTTATCCTTAACTCTTACCCAGTAACAGTAAAAGACAACCTCTTTGAAGCTTATATAATCCAATTCAAATATATTTTGGATTACACCATAGTAAGTCATTTCAGCTTCAACGAGGTTTTTATCTTTTGCGCTCGCTCGAAAGATAGTAAAAGCCTTGTATGAAATTCCCGAGTTCTGTACATTTGTACTTTCCTCATACACTTTAGCGCTAAAAATGTAACCATTCAATCGATACTTTTTGTACTCTTGTACCACGAACAAGGGTCCAGTGGCTAGACGAACAAGCCTTGATGTCGCATCACCCGTCTTTAGGAGCTGAGAATATAGATAAATTAATTATATTAGTGGTAAAATTTGAGTGTAATGTAACATTATATGATGACTATTTTCATTATAATTACCTCTTGTGTCAACCACAGCCTAAATTCGTTGTCTGATTGTACCATTGTTTTTCGTCTTTTATTTTTCTCACATGCTTCATATTTTCTGCATATTATAAAATTAATCATGTATAAAATAATCTAAAAAAATGTTAAACAATATAATAATCGAAACTTACTTTTTCCATTCTTCGACATCTTCATGTGTGTCAAATAGATAATGAGCTACTTGTTCATGTTGCAAACTCGTTAATTTCACTCGTTTTCCCATCACATGTCGACGAATTCATCAGTGTCATCAACGCTGGTCGAGTCAGGCATATATTCCCGAGTATATATTGATGACTCCACGGTGATGTATTCCTCTCCAATTGATCCTGTAATGTATCGCGTATTCTTGACATAATCTTTAAAAACTTTCATCAATCTTTCAAATGGATACATCCACCGATATCTAACTGGACCACAAAGAAGTTCCTCATCACATAGGTGTCCCAACAAGTGAACACTTATGTCAAAGAATGCGGGGGAAAAGTACTTCTCCAATACACAAATCGCTTCGATCACAGCCAATTTTGTGGCCACTATGTGTTCTCGATTCACTACCTTCTCACACAAGAGGGAGAAGGTAATACTAATTTTCATAATATCCCTACGTAAATCCTTGTGCTTGGAGAAATGGTGCTTAAACAATTGAGGAACCAATTGCATGATCACATGCCAATCGTGGGACTTACACTTATGTAAATCATGATTAACATAATTCACAATCCTTTGCAAGTTGGACGAAAAAGTAGATGGGTCCTTCAAATTATATATTGTGTCTAGAAGCACCTTCCTTTCCCCACTCATCAAAGTAAACGCACCAGGGGAAATTATTGTCCTTCCCCTGCTATCTTCTTTTAACCATAGTTATGGCTTAATTTTTAACGATTTAAGGTCTTTTTATGCATTTTCTCCATCCTTCGAATGGCTCCCCCCAAGGCAAGTACCCACAATATGTTCAGCAAAGTTCTTCTCTGCATGCATCACATCCAATACATGGTGCACCGGGTTATTCTTCTAATAAGGCAAGTCAAATAAAATTGACCTCCGAGACCATGCCTTTCTTATCTCAGTTTCATTCCCAGTTAGGTTCTTCTAATGCTTGACGTTCTTAAATTTGGGATTCTTACCTGGCATATTAGGGCCACATTCAGAAGATTTACTTTCAATTTCTGAACCCAAAAGTTGTCTCGACGGAAGCTTATGTTCAACTCCGCCCAATAAAAAATTGGAACCTTTTTCAGATCTGAAACTATGAGTTGGGGGTAAAAACCTCCTGTGGTGATGGTATACATTTTTTAATTTAGAGGATAGACGAAGAGATTCAGTCTCCTCTCCACAAATAGGACACCCCAAATAACCATGTACTACACAACCGGATAATGTCCCATAAGCTGGAAAATCATGAATTGTCCACATCAACATAGCTTTCAGCGTAAACTCTTCTTTTCTAAAAGAGTCAAATGATTGCACACCCTCTTCCCACAACTCATTTAATTCTTCTACCAAAGGAGCCAGGTAGACGCCAATGTCATCACTTGGTGCCTTTGGCCCAGGTATCAACAAAGCCATCATCAAAAATTGAGGTCTCATACACTATGAAGGAGGGTGGTTAAGTGGGGCTAGGATCACTGGCCATACGCTCTGATTGGTGATTAGATTTCCAAATGGATTGAAAGCATCTCTTGATATAGCCAAACGAATATTGCATTGTTCTCGAGCAAAATCGGGATACTCAAAATTCATCATCCGCCAAGAAGTAGAATCAATAGGATGACGCATGATATTACCCCCTACTTCTTCCCTAGCATGCCAAGTCATTGCCTCTGCAATCCATGGTAGTGTGAAAAATCTCTTTAATCTAGGCCGAAAGGGAAAACATTTCAATACTTTTTGAGGCACTTTTGAGCTTGTGCCTTCCTTACTAGTAGATTGGACATATCTAGGTTCATCGAATACCGGACAACGATCGAGATTTTCGTACTCCTTTCGGTATAGTATGCAGTCATACACATAGGCATGAATCGATTTATACTTCATTCCCAAACCTTTCAAACTGGTCTTCATAACCGGATAGCTATTTGGAAGTGTATTCACCTTGGGTAATAAGCCCTTCACCCATTTCAGAATTCCCGTCACGCTATTGCCAGACAAACCGTACTGTATCTTCAAACTGTGCAAACCAACCATGGCATGTAAAGTTGTTTGATCTTTCTCCCAGCCAGAGTATAACGGTTTGGTCTCCTTAAATTTTAAACTTTAGTAGTCATCGTCAAGTTTTATCGTGTTATCTTCATGAGCACTTGAATCTTCTACATCATCAGTAACCTCATTCTCCTCTACTTCATAAACTCCGTACGCATCATCAACTAAATCCTCTAGCATATTATGATCTTCGTCGTCCCCTTCTACATCTATTCTACTTGTTGAAGGTTGTTTTGAAGGTTGGTTGGGGACAAAAGGAACTTTCAATTCACCATGAAAACTCCAAAATCGATAACTATCTTGCATACCCGATCTTAACAAATGTAGTTCAACTGTTTTCCACTCAAACACCTTACCATTCTTACACCTAGAACACGGACATGAAAACTCTTCATCATTATGACATCTCTTTGCATATTTCACAAATTCGTTAGCACCTCTGCGAAACACATCCCCCATTCTATTAGTCTCACCCATCCACTCTTTGTATTTTGGATATCCCATCACAGCTACCACAACTAAACACCCATTAAAGGTAAACAAAACTTAGATTTATAGTATCTTTTATTGAATTATACCATCATTTAATTATCCCATCATTTAATTATCATATTAAAGGGTGAGTGGTCCTATCCCATTCAAGACCGCATTTTTCTGTAATATACTTAACAGCTCATGCACATTGTCATGATTTGAAAAAAATTCGACAGCATATCCCCGTAGTTATCCAAGTACACGACGTAGATTGGCAGGTGTGAGTGTTATTTCAATTGATCAATTGAAATAACAGTCACACTTGTCAATCTAGTATGTACCCAGAGAACATTAAGATACGACTGCAGAACTTCCTCCAAAAGTAACAACTTTAAGTCAGTAAGAATATGATACAGTCTCAAACTGTCCAAACAGGACAATTCGAGAGATCTCATTACAGGGGTAATGACTCTCGAACGGGTCTAAGGGCTATTGAATGCGTACGCATAAGAACTAGAAGGCTAGTATTTATGCGCACTATATTTAATTTCAAGTATGTTTCATTTAATTATCATACTATACATATATTGTTCGATATACAAAGTAATTTTCAAAAAAAGTTGAAAATTCCCACCCCCATATGGACAATAATCCAATAGTCATGCCACTTTTAAAAGTAACCAACCAAACATTTACTAAACAAAATAATCCAACAGCAATGTCAACAACAAATGTGTATCCCGTACTCCTTCTAATTCATCTACTCAATTAATTCATTTCATCAATTAAACTAACAATTAACGTATACAATTATTAATTTACTAATTTACACTTAGGGGAAATCCTACTTTCATATGAAACAGGCACTAATTATTAATTTACTTTCATCTAGAACTGTTTCATTTATTAATTATATTTTAGTCGATGTAATTATAGAATATATGGATGGATTCAATTTAATCTTACTATGTGAATGTTTTTATCTACAATGAGTTAACCTTGAAACAATATATGTTATCCCATAGAATCATCAAAACACGATATTAAGAGAATTACAATGGTACCTTGCCTTACCCCCCTCCACACCCCCACCCACCACACACACACACAACAACCCCCCACCCTGCCCCACCCCCCACCAACCACACATATACACACACACATCCCCCCTGCCACCCTACCCACCCACCCCATCCACCACATACACACACACAATAGCCCCCCACCCTGCCCCACCCCCCTCCACACCCCCCACCCATCACAAATATACACACACACAACAGCCCCACCCTGCCCCACCCCCCACACACGCACATACACACACACACACACACACACACACACACATATATATATATATATATATATATATATATATATACACACAAACATATATATAAATGGAAGAGAGAGATGGAGAGAGAGAGAGAGAGAGAAATTAACCTGAAAGTAGAGAGAGAGAGAGAGAGAGAGAGAGAGAGTTCGAAAAAGGCGGGAATGGCGGGGGGGAAAGAAAGGGAAAGAGTTTTTGCTGCAGAAGTTGTCACGGTCGTATCAAGGTCCTTGACCGTGACAAGTCCGTGACAAGTAAATTTGTCACGGACTTGTCACGGTCAAGGACCGTGACAATTCTTTGTCAAGGTCGTGTCAAGGTCAATGACCGTGACACAAAACGTGTGTTTTTTATCACGGTCAATGACCTTGACAAGGGTGGCCAGCTGAAAGGTGATAATTTTGTCATTTTGGTGTAGTAATTTATTACTTCATTTATTTCCCACTTGATTATCTTGGGCCCTTCATAGCCGACTAGATTTGTAGGGTTGTTTCTTTGAGTGAGTATCCTCCCAGTCCAGTATTCTTTTGGGATACCGTTTTGCCTCACCTTGTCCTTTAGGTCGTGTCGTCAGACTACCTTAGGCCTAAGTGTGGCAATGGCGAGGACACACCTGATGTTGGATGTTCTTTCCGATCAGGTTTTCTGAACCAAACATAGTTTAGTGACCAATTCGATTTGGTCGATCAGCCTAAGGGTCCCCTGTAGGGCTTCATATATTGTCAGGGCAATACTATGAGGTTAATCGTGTTTCATAACAAAAACCTAAGGAGTGTAAGACCCTGCTTTTATGCTTTGAGTAAGGTGCAGTCTCTTAGGAAAGATGTGCAAGTTATAAAGTTCCTAATAAAGAATTAACACTTCATAAAATGCCATTGCCAAACAGTCTTTTATTAATCAAAATAAAAAATGAGTTTCCACTTCAAATATTGTAATAAAAGATAAATGAAGAAAATCTAGAAATAGAAGAAAAGCTAGAAATAGAATTTTTTCAGGTTGGCAGCATTCCAAGCTCGGGGTATCCCTTTGCCCTCCAACGTTTCTAAATGATAGGCTCCTTGTAGATCATCTCTTGTTACCTTGAATGGTCCCTCCCAGTTCGGTCCTAGATTACCATCTAATGGTTTTACTACGCTTCCAAGGACTTTCCTTTGGACATAGTCCCCAATCTGGAATGCTCTTGGATTGACCCTCTTGTTATAGTGTTTCGTGAGTTGTTGCTAATAGCTTGCTAGTCTCACTATGGCTAGTTCTCTGCGTTCATCATCTAGGTCAAGTTTAGCGAGTAATGCTTCATCATTTTGGCCCTGGTCGACCAGGTTGGACCTCGTGGTTGGCAGGCCAGCTTCCAAAGGGATGATTGCTTCCATTCTATACGTTAGTGAGAATGGAGTTTCCCCAGTTGCCCACCGTGAGGTGGGGCGGTAGGCCCACAGAATATGTGGCAGCTCGCTCACCCATGCACCTTTGGCTCGCTCTAGTCGTTTCTTCATCCCATTGATTACTATTTTTTTGGAAGCCTCGGCTTGACCGTTACTCTAGGGGTAGGCTACTGAGCTGAAATGGTGCCTTATCCCGTGTTGGTTGTAGAAGTTATGGAAGGGGCGGCTCTCGAACTGCGTTCCATTATCAGTGATGATGGTTCTGGGGATTCCAAAGCGGGTAATTATGTTTTTCCATATGAATCTCATCATATCTGCATCTCTGATGTTCGCCAGTGGCTCTGCCTCGATCCATTTGGTGAAGTAATCTGTTGCGACCAACAGATACTTGCGATTTTCGACAATGGTAGGAAGAGGGCCTATGATGTCCATTCCCCCATTTGGAAAAAGGCCAGGGGCTAGTAAGTGATTTTAGATCGCTGGCAGGTTGGTGGAACATAGGATCATGTAGTTGACACTTCTCGCACTTGGGAGCATATACGCCAGAATCTCTCTCCATATATGGCCACTAGTAGCCTTCCTTCATTGCTCGGAAATCTAATAACCTTCCTCTAATATGGCTTCCACATATTCCTTCATGAAGCTCGCAAAGAACGTTCTCAATGTCCTTTGGGTGAATGCATTGAAAGTAAGGGCCGGTGAATGATCTCTTGTATAGTCTTCCCTCACGAGATAAGTGAAAGCGGGCAGCTTTGACTCTTATCTAATGAACGACCTTCTTATCGTCTGAAAGTGCACCATCCTTCAAATAGTCCCTTAGAGGTTCCATCCAGATAGGTGATGACTTAATATGGAGCATATGTCCCATGTCTGGCAACTCTTCGCTCTGGTTGATGCTCGGATGGGCGAGGAAGTCGATGAAGATTGTTCTCTTTAAGTCAGAATTGATTGATGAACTCCGGGCTTGTAGGGCATCAGCATGGCTATTCTACCCTCTGGGAAATTATTGGGCACTGACTTCGTCAAAGCTGGACATTAACATCTTTGCCAAGGCGAGGTAGGCTTGCATTCTTTCATCTCTTACGTTAAAGTCCCCACTTATCTGATTGGAGACTAATTACGAGTCGCCGAACACCTGCAGCTGATTTGCACCCAACGCCCATGCCTTCTGTAGGCCAACTATCAGAGCCTCATATTCTGCCTCGTTGTTGGAGGCTTAAAATCCAAGTCTAATTCCCTTCTCGAGGATTGTATCTTCTGGAGTAATAAGTACAATGCCTACTCCTTCCCCCTTTGAGTCGGAGGCTCCATCAACAAACAATCGCCAAACTCCTTTTGATAAGTGATCTTCCCTTTGCTTCATGGGTTGAGGCTGGTCGCAAGGTTTCTCGCCCGTGAACTCCACGATGAAATCAGCGAGGACCTGCCCCTTGATTGCATTCCTAGGTTGAAATTGGATGTCAAATCGTCCAGGCTCGACTGACCACTTAGATAGTCTGCCAAACAGATCCGATTTCCGCAGGATTGCTTTAAGGGGGTGTGATGTAAGGATGATGATAATTTGATCTTCGAAGTAGTGCATCAGCTTCCTCGAATCTATAACTAGTTAAAGGCGAGTTTTTCCAGTGGTAGGTATCATTTATTGACATCCAATAAGGTCTTGCTAGTATAGTAGACTAGGTGCTGGATCCCTGCTTTTTCGCACACCAATGCAGAACTGATGGTGTGGCTAGATACGGTGAGGCATAAGTACAGGGAATCATTTTCCTGAGGTAGGATGAGAAAAGGCGGTGTACTGAGATAGGCCTTGAACTCTTCCAATACCCTCGAGCAATCTTGATTCCACTTTACTTTCTTGTTTCCTTTTAAGAGTTGGAAGAACGACTTGCACTTATCAAAGGACTTCAAGATGAAACAATTTAAAGTGGGGAGCATGATTGTGGGCTTTTATATGTCTCGTATCGTGCGAGGGGGCTATACCCTGTTGATCGCATCGATCTGGTCTGGGTTGGCCTCAATGCCTCTCTCGCTAACCAAATACCCAAGGAATTTTCCTGACTGAACATCGAAAGAACACTTGCTCGCATTGAGTTTCATTCGGTATTTTCGGAGGATCTAGAAGGTATTTGATAGGTCTGAGATATAGTCCTCTTTACGCTTACTCTTGACGAGCATATCGTCGATGTACACCTCCATAGTATCTCCCATTTGGTCTTTGAACATATTGGTGACTAGCCTCTGGTAAGTTGCTCCTTAATAGTACCATTAATTCCTTTTTTTTCTTGATCTATGAGAGAAGCTCTAATTAAGAACAACCTGTCTTCCTTGCTCCCACCGGTTGTGATCTCTTCCAGGTTTTCAATAACCCGCTTAGAGGGGAGGAGCCTAGTCTCCTCCACCCCGTATCTTCCATACTTTAGTTGCTATTTCGAAGGTACCAACCCTTCTTGCTCCTTAACCTTCTCCTTGGCCTTCTCAACCTTCTTCTCTAGTTTCAGGCAGATGGCTGCTATGAAACACCTTCTTGCCATTGCTTGATCTCCGTGGATCTCTATCACTCCTCGCTCAGTCACATACTAGAGTTTTTTATGGTAGGTCAACGAAAATGCCCTCGTTGCATGTAGCCACCAAAAACCGAGGATAGCCTGGTATGGTGAGTCAATGTCGATTACCAAAAACCGATCATCTTGGAGACACTTCCTACCCTTACTAGAAACACGATCTTTCCCAATGGGATAGTTACTATCCCAACAAAGCCAACAAGAGGGACAGTGGCCTCCTTTAGGTCGGCAACACTTATCTTTAATTTTTTGAATAGGTCGAGATATATCACTTAAATGAGCTCCCCTATTTGACGAGCAACTTGTCGACGTCATAATTGGCTATCCTGAGCGTAATGATCAAAGCATCATGATGCGGGGTTCTTACCCCCACTAAATCTTCTTTCGTAAACACGATGTGTTTGCTATAGTCGATATCACCTGCTCGTCGATGCTTTCCTGACTGTGTCTTTACTGGATCGATCTGAAAAGCTTGCATTACTGTTGTAAGCTTTTTCACTTCCATCCGAGCTGAATTCCCTTGAATGTGCTTTATATCAGATGCCCATGGATTACTACAAATTCATGGTCAGCATCGTCCTCGAGTACGTTGTCAGGCCTTGTGACTCCATTAGTAACCTTCTCTGCCTTCTTCTCCATAAAATCATTCAGATGCCCGGTCTGTGCCAACTCTTCAAGGTTAGACTTAAGAGCCTTAAAGTTCTCAGTCTTATGTCCTCCCTCTTTGTGAAAGGTGTATCTCAGCGTGTTATTTCTCTTTAAGGGATCTCCTCCCATATTTCTGGGCCATTTAATAAATGGCTCATCTTTGATTTTCACTAGGATCTTGTATATTGGTTCTTTAAAGACAATGTTTACTGCCTGAAAATATTTTGAGACATTATTCCTGCCTTTATTTTTGGAGCCACCCTTGCCCCCATTCCTGCCTTCTTTCTTCTGGTTCTCGGCCTTATCGTTGCCCTTAGCAACGAGCTTAGCCCGACCATTCTCCCCTGTATTGAAGCGGTTCACATCTTCCACCTTGGCATACTTCTAGATGCGAGCCATCAGGTCATCGATAGTTGTCGCCTCCTTATTCGTCAGGGATTGATGCAGGAGGCAAAATCTGGGTAGGCCAATCTTGAAAGAGGCCACTACTACCTATTTTGATTAGTCCTCAACCTCATTGAATAACTCCTAGTACCTCTTTGCGTAGTCCCGAAGACTCTCTTGAGGCATCTTCTTTATTATTAGCAAAGCATCCATCCTCTTTGGATGGGAGCTGCTGATAATGAAGCAAGTCATGAAGAGTTCGGCCATGGACTCAAAGCTACTGATGGACCTATGAGGGAGCCTATCGAACCACTTCTGGGCCATATTATGTAGGCTCAAGGGAAAAATACTGCACATTAGTGCATCCCTGTGGTTCCAGAGAGTCATAGCCCGCCTATACTGCCTAACATGATCGATAGGGTCAGTATTTCCATCATGGATCTTGAATCACGAAATAGAAAATTTCTTAGGGGGCTTCTTCTTCTTCTATCTCCCTTGAGAAAGGGGATTTCATTTGGGTCTTGAGAGCTCACCGAGCAAGTTCTCTGGTTGATCTGGCACCCCGATATGATGGGTGCTAGTCCATCTCTCTTCGGACCAAATTTCGTATATCCTCATTACCTCGAAATGGGTTCCTATAACGCTGAACTAGTCATTATTGTTCGAGCAAGTCATCATTCGACTCTTGCTTCTCACTTATTTGGGATCCGTGTCTAGGGCTCCTTCCTCAGCTACGATACTTGCTCGCCTGAGGTCTAGGAGTGCGGTATGGACATCGTCTAGTACTGCGATGGAGTTCTTTCTCCATACTCTCTAATCTCCTTTTGAGGAGAGAATTCTCAGCCTCTTACTTTCGAGCGGCCTCTCCTTACTCTTGGAGTCGTGCCTCATAGTCATCGACCAACCTGGAGATTTGTGTGAACTTCGTTGGTCCCTGAATTTCCTCTGAGGCCTACCGCTTTGGGCGAGCCCTCTGATCCGAACGTCGAACTTCATATCTGATCCTGTGAGAGGTGGGTTGTTCTTGGATATCCCCTTCTTGAGGGGCATTTCTACCGTGGTCAGACATTCTAGCTTCTTTGTTGGTGAGGGCTTTCTTAAGGGACACAAACGTTCCCACAGACGGCGCTAATTGTGGTGACAATCAAATTCAACACAAATTAATGAGAAAGCACAGTCACTAGAGGAAATAAAGAATATAAAAAATGTCAATCACATAACAAAGTATGTACGTGGTTCAACAAGAATGCCTACGTCCATGATGGTGCTCTCAGTGTTATTTCTATATACTTCGGGGAGTCTTTTACAGAGAATACATTACGTGTCTTTTGCCCCATGCCTAGGGTTTGTTATATACATGTTTGTTCTCAGGGAGTGGGGGTGTTGGACTCCCCCACGTCAGTCCTTAACTTCCTAGAATATCTCACCATGAGATTTTAGGAATAGACTAAGTCATAACTAGTTCTAGTAGGGAAGCGATGCCTCCAGACTTTGGGCCTTTTCTGGGCTACTCGTGAGGGCCCGTGGTGACAAATTGAGGTACCCATATATTGTATTATTTCTTTCCATTAAATTTTTTGGCCTAACTTTAAAACTTTACAATCACAGTGTTTGATATATTGTTAAATTGACCTGTCACATACAAAATCATATATGTTTTTTAACTTTTGAAAGGCGGATTTCGAGAAAAAGCAATTTTAAATTGTTGGTAGTAGTCAAGGACTACAGTTTAGAAGCCGAAATCAAAATCAAAAGACCACACTGTTATCTCTCGTTCTACCCGTATGGAGCCGTCTTCGCAGTTTTTGGCATGTAAAAAAGGGGTCACCACTACCCTTTTCTACGGCAGTTAGCAGTTCCAGATCGTCGTCCGGCCTTATACATCTGCCAGTGTCCGCCTTCTTGTACTCACTAAACCCTATTCTTCGCTTGTCTTATTTCCTTTTTATTTACAAGACAAGCTTGAAGGGTTGTTCGCCCATTAAAGCGGTATGTGAGCTGGGTTCAGAACGTCGTGAGACAGTTCGGTCCATATTCGGTGTGGGCGTTAGAGCATTGAGAGGACATTTCACGAGAAGGAGTTTACTATGGTCAGTGCAGTGAGATTTGTGGAACGAATCATGCCTTTACGCGTGCGCCCGAAAAGCAGCAGGCAGGCAAAGCAAGGGAAGAGATATGGACGAAAGCAATGCCCTTCGGAGCGCATTGCTTGGGCTAAGTCAAAGTTGCGGATCTCTTTTTCTTGTATTCTCTTCCTTGGGTAGCACACCTCCCACATCATCTGATGTCTATGCTTTTCATAAACTGTTCTCATAACTTTGGTTGGTTGGTATGTCGATGACGTTATCGCTGCTGCAATAATAACACAGTAGCTGCTGTTGGAACAACAACAAAGCACCTGTTGATGCAACAACAACACATCAAGATCTCAATTACGATGATGAGGTTATAAAAAATACATCAACAACACATCAACAAAGCACCTGTTGCTACCGAAAGTTTCGTATTTTCATTGTTGAATTTGGTTCGTGGAAGTTTTTGTCCCTTTTTTTACCTCTTTTGATTGCGTCATGTGGTAGTTGATTTTGTTAAATAGGGTGGACTATTTATTATTTGTCGAGGAATGTAATTTTTGCTGTTAAGGAGTTACATACGTTGTAAATTTTTATCGTTTAGCGATTACATACACTGTAGGATGCTCAAGTACATGATTTATCAAATGTTTGCCATGTTTATGTGGAACGAATAAGCTAAAGGCAACCTGATGGGATGGTAAATTTCTTTCCCCTTATTGCTCCATATCTTTTCTGATAATTACCTGCTTCATATATGATTTGGATATGTTTATCATTTTGAGTATGGATGGAAAAAGATAATGATTGTATAAGGACTGTTTGGGTAAGGTTTTGCTGATTGAAGACAATGGTTTTGGCCTTTGGGGGGGTATTTCAGAGGGTTTATAGGGATTAATGGATTGGTTTTCTAGGTTTAATAGCTGCTTTAAGCTTGAGAATCACAACTTTAAAACACCATTTGAAACCCCATTACGCGACTACTCTCTCCATTATCCAATTAAAGGTTATATAATATATAGAAGTTGGTATATCTGTTATAATTCTAAATTACTAGAAGGCAAAAATTGGGAAAACTTTGACTCTTTGACTATGGTTTTTCTTAATTGATTTCATTAATCATTTGTGTCTTCATTTGATCACTATATGATTTTATTGCCACTTTGGTTTCTCAATACATCAAACAACTTTTTTACTCTATTTGATATCAGTTTTGCTAACATATTTCAGTATACATTATGTAGGATTATGGTCAATGAAGTAAATGGCTTGATGAGGATAACATATTTCAGTATACATCATGGTTAATGCAGTAAACAAGTGGCTTGATGAGGATAACTAAGTGGACACGCCGGAGTTGGATGCTGGCAGAACAGGGTGCTACCTTACCGAACCGCAAGAGGACACCGGAGTTGGATACTGGCAGAACAGGGTGCTGCCTTACCATTTTTGAGTCAGCTGGAGAGCAGCTATCTTATCCACTGAACAATCTAGAAGCTATCGCTTCGGGACGAAGCATTAGAGGAGATCCATTCGAATAGTTCTATTTATTTTAGTTTTAATATATAAGATGGTACATCAAGAATAAAAGATGGTGTACCAAGAATAAAATTAGAGGAGATCCATTGGTGGTAAGACGTGTCTTCCTAACGTATGTATACCAAGTAAATGGAACCATATGATTGTTTTGAACTTATGATGTGAAATTACAGCTATTAAATTTTGGTTTTTGAGGTTTTTGCAATGGTTTAATGAAGTGTTGTTGTAGTATTTTTATTTCTTGTAAAGGTGAAAAGTTGCAAATAAAGGAATCCCCATCGAAATTATCCAATTTATTTACACTTAGTTGGGTTTAAAAGAACGTTTTCACTTAAATTATCGTCGATTAAATACTTTGGAAAAAATTTCACTTTTGGGTGGTGCCTACTGTACCATGGCAATCTGCTATGAGTATTATTTTTGTTGGAATATACATTTTTTATTTCTTAAACAGGGTAGAGTCATATAAACAAAGCAAACTTTTCTCAAATTTTCTAAATTGTTTACACGTTTGTGTGGTAAAAAACTGACTCAAATTATACACGATTCAATACTTTGGGGAATGAAATTTTTTTCATTTTGCAATTATGTACTTTGAAAATTTTCGCTGTGCCTTCAGGCACGGGCATTCCGCTAGTATATATATATATATATATATATATATATATATATAATAAAGGAGGAGGTTTTTTCTATCTCTCCCAACTAATGGTTCAGATTACATCTTAATGGTTTGGTCTTTATCAACTAGCGGCTGGGATTTAACCAACTAACGATACAGGTTAAGTATTGAGGGGTTGTATCTAATAGTGAAATAAAGATCCACGTGTACTCTGAAATTTGGCTATAGTTCCCACCCACCCCATTAGTTGTACCCCAATCCTTTCAATGTCACTGGTTATTCATACCTCGAGCCTCTTAATATCTAACCCACTCCACTACGGATACATAGAGGTTTAACAACCGTTATCTCTCTCTCTCTCCCTTTTCTTGAGATTTTACACTAGAGAGAGACGAGGTCCCTGACATGGGAGATTGATGTTTGCTCTCTCTCTCCATTTTCCATATGAACTCTCTCTTAGTCGCATCTGAGATTCATGTTTTCCGTTTGATTTTTGGGTAGTCACCCAACAAATCTGACATTTTCCGTATGAACTCCCTCTTAGTTGATTCGTGACATTTTTTCTCTCGTAGGCGCAGAAGTACTTCCATTTTTGGGTAATCACCCAACAGATCTGACATTTTTTCTCTAACGGATATGATCTCACACTCAATTATCAATAGGTTTAATTTTTATTTATTTCTAAGAGACTTTGTGTTCTTATCAACAGATCTGATCTCCTCTTTTTTATTTATATTTTTTTGGTTTGGTGAAACACCACGACCCTTCAGTCTCTTCTTTTTATGTTTTCTTATCAACGGGTTAAATTTTTACTAGTGTTATTGATGAAGATGAGGTTGGTACTTATCAACAGGTTCAATTTTCATTTATTTGTTAGACTTTGTGTTCTTATCAACATATCTGATCTCACCCAACAAGTTCAATTTTTATTTACAGTTTTTTAGTTTGGTGAAGCACCACGACTCTTCAGTCTCTTCTTTTTTTATTTTCTTATCAGCATGTTTAATTTTATTGTTGTCCAAAATCCAATTTCTTTAAAGTAATAGACTTTGGATTTTACATATACATTTTTCAGAGTGATTAGAGTGGAAAGAGAGAGTTTTTGTGAGTTGAGTGGGTGCATCGGATAAAGGGTCTCGGGTGATATGGGTTGAACAGAGAGACAGTTTTTTTGTAGTTTATGGATTTTTCTTATCTTGATACCTTCTTTGATTCTTTATGTCATCCTTATATCAAATGAAGAATTATTCTGTCAACACTCTTTCTTCATAGAAGTAAAAATAGGATGTGACACTATTTGATAAGTATTTTATATCTGTCTTCCTCCTACTTTTTTAATTGAAGTAGTTTTTTTGTTTGGTTGTATTTGCAGGTTTAAGTATTTTATATAGAGGTGCCTCCGGTTTTCAAACTCACGCCAGATTTTCTTGGCCTTCGCCGGCTCCGATGGGGGTGGGTTGCATATCAAGAGAGATCTGAAATCGGACATGCGATGGCTTTCAACTTTAGAGGTACCGATCAAACTCTAGTTGTTTAAATCGTTATAGTTTATGGTGTTTTGGTTTTGTGGTGACAGAAAAAAACCCAGCTCATAGGTAGGAGATGGCCATGGTTCGATGAGAAAATGCAGGCTGACTCGAGAAAGCCCAGTTTATTTCTATGGCTGGTAGCAGGTAGGAGATGGTTGTTGGGTTAGTTTCGGGTTATGGGTTGTGGTAAGTTGTTGGGTTAGTTTCGGGTTATTTCTGTGGGTTGTAACTCTCTCTCTCTCTCTCTCTAATATTTGTTTGTGTGTGTGCTTGCAGTTTCATATTATTTTGTAAAACTGAGGGGTAGTTGAAAATACTCTCTTGGTAAAAAGAGACAGAGTGACATCTGCTCAAACACCTGCAATTTTAATGCCACGACTCTGTTGCAAATTCACACATGGGTGTTTGTGTAAGAGTTTGAAATATAAATATTTATTATGTAATTGTTGAAAAAAGGAGAGTAAAGAAGTTCAGTATATTCCTGTGGATTCTCTCTTTATTGATATCCTAAAATGTTTAAAACTTCCTAAAAAAAATTTGTTTGTGTTGATGTTGTTGTTGTTGTTTATTTTTTTAGCAATATCCTAAAATGTGTAAAACTTCCTAAAAAAATTAAAATAAAAAAACATATATGCTTGCGTTGAATGAATACATATTGTGAACACAATACCTTTGGAATTACGTACTTTATTTGGGATGTATTAGTGTTAAATCAAAAAAATAAAATTTAGTGTCGTATTGCATTTAATTGGATCGTGATCATATTAGGAAAAAAAAGTGGCATGACACAATCTTATTACCACGGTTTAGAATTATAATTTTTATTATGAATTTGATTAACTAATTACTTTGACATGAGTCCATTGATACGACTAACACGAGTTGTAATATAATGTTTAGTACTTTTGTTTTCTTTTTTTAATTAATTCGCATTAACCTCATTCTCCATTTTTTTGGTTTTAACATATAATTTCTTTTTTGAGTTTTATATATAATTCCTTTTTGGGGTTTTATAAACATTAAATATTTT
The DNA here is from genome assembly GCA_949130495.1 of Sambucus nigra. Lineage (NCBI taxonomy): Eukaryota > Viridiplantae > Streptophyta > Magnoliopsida > Dipsacales > Adoxaceae > Sambucus > Sambucus nigra. The sequence continues at coordinate 444,075,218 of OX422218.1, read as the reverse complement.
TACTTTTACATAAATTTGCATTTTTATTAACTTATTTGGGAAAATATCCTAAGATATTCGAAAATAGATTAATTTTCTCATCCTTCAACACAAAATGAAAATTACTCTACAAACAATGTTATTTATCCTAAAGATTATATAGCATGTCCAAAGTTTGTTGATTCCATAACTAATCCACCAAAGTAAATTTAAATATTTTATTTTAATTTAGCCAATTAGAACATTCAATAATATCAACCTAGCTTTAAGTTATTGTTGTACTTTTATAGAATTGGGATTGCCACATTAAAGAATAAAAAAAGGACCAAAGTAAAAGGACATGTTTGTGGTGGGGTGGGGTGGGGTGGGGGGGGATGCAATTCATCATTTTCGGAGACGTTTCACACTTCATTATAGTGTAATCAATTTTAAATATAACACGTTGAAATAAAAGAGACTTACGGTATCGTGCGTGTTCTACAACCTCAAATACTCGGGAGAATTTATCCCCTTGCCATCGGTACGGGTATGAGTGTGCTATAACTGCAAATATTCGGGAGAAGATTTTTCACCGTGCCATCGACACGGGTACACCCGTAATAAAATCGTAACCATGTCGCAAGCATAGGATCAATATGATAACCGTTCCATCAACATGATGAGTAAGTGTACCATGGGATGATCAACATTATTTATATTTTCACTATTGGCGACACTTTTAAAATACAAAATATCACGGGAATAAATTTATCGTCGTGCCATCAGCACGGATACAAAGTATCTCGAGAACAAATTTGTCGCCGTGCCATCGGCACGGGTACCCTCTAGTATATATATATATATAAGGAGTAGAATAGTTTACTGTTTCATAAGATGATAAGACAATTAGGGGTGAGGATTGTGCCAACAAAGCTAGAAATGGAGGGTCAACATTATTTTGTTCCATTGTACTCTTTGGACCCTTTATTTTTTTAGTGTTCCCCTCTTTTGCCACAGTACTAATTGGTTTCACTCTCTTACTTTAATTCAAAGCAAGGTCTAAATTAGTAAGTTCATAAATACATAGCACAAACAGAAGCAAGTGCGATCTCATTGTTTCCCCTTCTTTTGACTCGTCTTTATCTCTCCCCCTTTTTCTATTGGCTTAAAAAAATTGAAGCAAGGGCGATCTAATCTTCATCTTTTCGGTTCTTTATATCCATCTTCCATGTATGCTTTCCATTTTTTTTTCATTTTGTGTTCTTCAGTTAAGATTTATTATTGTTTCATTTTGTGTTGTTGATTGAATCATTGGGTTTCATTTTGTCTTCTGCTTGTATTTCTTCTATTGTTGATTGAATTCTAGGTTCCTGAAAATACGCAGTTGATTGATTCATTGGCATAGCTTTTAGATCTATGTTTTTTTAATTTTTTGTTCTTAATGTTATGTTGTTTATTAATTCGTTTGATTCATATTTTTTCATTATTTTGTTCTTAATTTTGTGTTGTTGAGTAGAATATATTTGGAGTATCTTTTAGCCCTATGTTTTTTCATTTTTAGTTCTTAATTTTGTGTTTCTGATTGATTCGTTGAAGTAGCTTTTATCCCTCAGTATTTATGTTATTGATTAATTTCATCGAGAAGGTGAATTTTTTACCAATTGCCTCTCATATTTTTTCGGCTTAGGGTTTTTGGGAATTAAATGGTTCTGAATTTGGTTCAGCTAAGGTTATAGTTTTATGTTTCATGTTTGGTTCAACATATATTTAGTACATCTAGGGTTTTAGTTTTATGTTTGATGTTTGGTTCAACATATATTTCGTTTATCATATCTGGTCCAATTTTAGTTTTCATTCATTATGTTTTAGTTATTTCGTAAATGTGAGTGATGGAATTGGTTCAACATATATATTTGTTTCAACATATATATTTGGATCAATACATATGGTCCAACATGAATTTTAACTTTTATTGTTCTCTCTCTCCCTCAACCATTCAAGTATCCTCATAGAAATGTCTAAAATGAATTAGTATTCAGTAAGAAGTTTTGTGTATTTCAGTAATGTCTAAAATGAATTAGCATTTAGTAATATCCAACATTATATATAGTTTTACACCAATTCAGTATTTCTAAAGTTTTTTTTTAGAAGTAGTAAATCTATTAAAACTTCTTATTGAATACCGATTCAAATATAATAGGGGTATGGTTAAGCATTAAAATGTTTGCGTGCAATTTAAATGTCTAATTTCAAAGAGATGAGTTTACCACTGAAGCGATGTTAATGCTAACATGATTGTATGTTTTGTTCTATTATCATTTTGTAGGATCCTTTGGTTTGTTGACATTTTATTGTTTTCATGCTTTATTTCTTATGTAAAATATAACATTTTTAGTGGTTGATGTGTCTTTTATCCACTTCTTTCCATTTCTCATTGAATCTCACATCTTTTGGCCTTGGAAGTTTTGGGATGTCAATTTCGTAATTATTTTATTTTCTCATCTAGGTCTTTGTTAGATTATCTCGTATAGGTAATTGTAGGATTTTGCATCCTCTGATTTTAGCAAATTTGTATTTTTTGGTCATGAAAAGAGAACATTTATTAAAGGAGTTGTACTTATTCTATTTTAGTTTAATGTATTGGATGAGGCTGGTATGATTTTAAATGCAGTCTTTAATTAATTATCCTCTTGGACGCTTTATTAAATGAGTACTGATCCTAGGAAATTCCTTCCAATGAACTGATTGACCATTAATTCTTTATCAAAGACCAGAAAGGACGACTCCTTATGTTTGGAATTTCTTTCCTTTTGGAGGAACAAAATTCGTTGCTCCAATTATAGAATAGGTTATTCTTCCTTTACCGTTGTTAGAGTACACATTTGTAGCATCTTTCCTCTTGCTTTTATTTTGGGGAATTGCCCCTTTTTTCAAGGGTATTAGCATAAATTTAATAAGATAAGAAATATGTTAATGTAGAACGGAGCTCATGTTTTGTGCATAAGACTTTTTTTAGTCAAAGAAGAGAGCTGTGATGTCCTTCAACATACTATCTTAGTATGGTACGGGGTACATGTGATTTCGTGCTCATGTATATTATTTATAGGGATGAAGCAGAAAACTATTTCCTACTCGTATCTACTATTTGGAGTTTTCTTGGTATGGTATAGGGTACATGAGTAGGAATGTTAATACTTGATAGTCATATATGCAAATATTTCTCTTACTTTGCTCAACGTCAGGGTTTGATTTGTAGACATGTGATACAGGTTTATGTTAGCATGAAATATGGGATTTTGAATTTACTAAAAATTCGATGTGGTTAGATTTATATGTATATCTGATATGGATAACAAGAGATGATGTGGGGTTTGTTGAGGTACGGTGGGAAGAGGCCTAGAAGGAACACATTCAGAGGATCAAAGTCTGTTGAATCTATAACAATGAGAGTTGGTAGAGTGTATTGAGTGTGTTGAATGATATAGAACGGAGAGAGTTTAATACAAAAAATAAGATAAGGTGGGAAGCATTACATGTTAGATATAGAGATACTGGAACATTATTATTGATAGAGTTTAAAACATTATACATAGCCTGTAACATATCTAATGTGCCATGACTAAAATGGGAACTTCACCTCATTACTTGAGGACTTAGTTTTGGTTAATTTAATCTCTACATATCTAATGTGCCATTATTTTAATGGTAACTTCAACGCATTTTTATGCCCATGAAACTCAGAAAACCATTTAGTGAACAAATGAAATATTGAACCATATATATGCACTTCTACTATATATATATATATATATATATATATATATATATATATATATATATATATATATATATATATATATATATATATATATATATATATATATAATGATGTTCTACTATATACTATATATATGCATTTCTACTATATGCTAATGCTCTGAACATAAATTTTATCTCATGGTTTGATGAAAACAAAGGTAGGTTTACATAAATTTCATCTAATGGTTTAACATACTATATAATTATGATTGGTTCATTCATCTTGTTGAGAGTGTAGTGTAATATACTAGATAAAACCATTGTTATATTGCTTCTTGAGAACGTGTGTGCTCGCGTTCAAATGATCAAATTATATATAAAACCCTTTTAACACAAACAAACCCTAAACATGCAACAGTATGTGATTGAATAAATTGATAATCTACGCAAGAACATTCAAACACATGCAATTAAGGAAAAAATACCCCACAGGGGCAAAACCATTTATTTTCACTATAATTTGTAAGAAAACGGCTTACAATCGGATTACAATGAAAATACAAGTTGACTAAGAATTACCCTCAGGTAACGGATTCTGTAGTCGCGGCTGGAATTACCCCTTTCCAGTAGGGTTGCAATGGAGAAGAAGAACGGTCTCCTCCATAAGGGTTGAACTGCAAAACTGCGTTCCTGGGTTACCAAAAGGATTCACAAATGTATGGATTTTGTGTCAATCAAAATACCTAGAGTATTGGTACTCAATAGGTGAAGACTTGTGGCTTTCTCTACTCTGAAAATCGTGTGTAGAAGTCTTGGAAAAACCACTTCCCGTAGTGGGATTAAATAGGAGAACTTGAGCCCTAAAATTCGGAACATGATCTGAACACGATCTGTTTGAAATTATCCTCGTCGGATCGGTCCGGTCTGTTCCCTGATTCCTTTTCTGCCTTTGATAATCGGATTCCGTTGATGAGCGTATGATTCTGAAATATTCTCAACGGTGTAACGGCGTACGACATATAAAGTGCTCATGGACAAAAATGTCCTTACAAATCTCCCCCTATGTCTATGCCGGTACATACATAAAAACAAACATCCGAATTATCAATCATAAGAAATTGCCTATACAAATCTACCCTTCCATGAACCCAAAACTGAAAGAGTACAAGTGAATAAGACTGCATCGTTTGATCTTCAAATCTTCAGGAATCTCAATATTTTCTCATCAGGGTGTGTAATACAATGATAATCCATGTAGTACCTACACACATGAGAAAAAACAAAATACCACGTGACATATCGAGTTTGAAGTGAGATAAACATATATACCAATTTATGAAGAAACTCAAACTTTCAAAACTCCCCCATAATAAGATAATTCATTATAATCTCCCCCTTTTTATGATGTCCCCAAATAGACAAATGAGAGAAATAAATCAAATAAGCAAGAGCGGGGGTCACACGGAAAATATCACACCATGAATGAACACAAAGTAACCAAGTCAATGATAGCGTAAATGAAGTGGTGTGATCAAATTCGATAGGAAAATCAATGCATACAAACATGACATATGTGCACGATGAATATTGGATATTCCTAGCGAATGAACTCAAATGCTTCCTTTGGTGTAAAAGAATGACTTTATAAGATATTGACTTAATCAAATCAACAAATCAAAGCTCAAAATGATTTTCACACCAATAACGTCCAAAATGATTTTATGCTTTTTCAGGACTTTCAAGGAAGTGCAAACCCGTTTATATGCTCCAACCAAACTCCCTCAGATATTATTTTGAATAGAGGCATTCTAAATTCTCAAACTTTGGAGAATTGATGGTGAAACCTAAGTGGCCCAAATTTTGCATGTAGAGCTTTTTATTGCCTTTAAATTTTTTCGGGATCTTTTAACCTCTTAGGACCTCGGATATTAAAATTCCTCCATTTTTTAGGTCGTTTTTAACGGTGGCTTTTGCGCAAAGGATATATGATTACCTTTCGCAGCCCCTCCCCGTTATACAAAAACACACAGTCTCACCAAAACGGTTTTTACATGCATTCCAATCTTGTCAAGTTTTATTGCATATTGTACATTGTATAGACAGGATTGAGATGAAAACACGCAAGCCAACATGAGATAGATAAGTGAAATAATCAAATATAGCCGTGCATTTGTGCAATAAAGGATATAGGAGTCAAACATGTAGGAAGATATCACTAATTACATCTCAAAGACTCCAACCAATGTAAAGCACATGGATGAAATGATGTAGCCTCTCAAATCTCTATCAACCAGTCACGTGGATATATGGAATGAAGTTGTGACTTGGCTAACTTAAATTCTCATCCATAAAAGGTGCAAAAACAGAAAAATCTTTTTGGCCCTTTTCAAAAAAATATTATCAAAAAAATCTTTTTGTGCTTTTTCTCAAAATTTTTCTTAAAGGAAAATCTTTTTGTATTTTTCAAAAGAAATATGAAAAGCAACAAGAATAAAACAAAGCTGTACAACTAAGCAATGGTACATATAAAATAGACTAGCAATAGGAAGCATATGATATGAACATGAAGGAGCATCCTATTCTAGACATAGACCAACCCCTCAGTCAACTGTGCAAATCCCTAAAGATTTCCTAAGACTCTCAAATCTAAGGGCATCTAAAGGTTTCGTGAAAATATCGGCTAGCTGACGGTCGGTGGGAACAAACCTCAGGGATACGACTTTCTCTTCAACTAACTGACGTATAAAGTGCTCACGTATCCTGGTGTGTTTTGTGCGCGAATGCTGAACTGGATTGCGGGATATGTGTATCGCGCTCGTGTTATCACAGGAAATGGTCATGGTGTCCTGTGATATCCCATAATCCTCCAGCATTTGCTTCATCCACAAGAGTTGTGTGCAACAACTCCCGGCGGATATGTACTCAGCCTCTGCAGTGGACAAAGAGATGGAATTTTGCTTCTTGCTCAGCCAGGAGACAAGAGCAGAACCAAAATAGAAACACCCACCAGAAGTGCTCCTACATCCATCTACATCCCCAGCCCAATCGGCATCCAAATAGGCGGACAGACGGTCATCGGTATCAAAGGAATACCAAATCCCGTATGAGAGAGTCCCACTTACATATTTAATAATACGTTTTAGAGCAAGTAAATGTGACTCTTTTGGGGATGCCTGATATCGCGCACAGACTCCAACACTAAAGGCGATGTCGGGACGACTGGCAGTCAAGTAGAGAAGACTACCTATCATACTTCGATATAAGGTTTGCTCTACGTCCTTGCCTGAAGTGTCCTTACTAAGCTTGGTAGTGGTACTCATAGGTGTACGGGCATGCTTAGCGGAGTCTAAACCAAATTTCTTCACTAGGTCTCTAGCATACTTGGATTGGGAGATGAACATCACATCCTCTAGCTGACGAACTTGGAGACCAAGGAAGAATGTAAGCTCACCAACCACGCTCATTTCAAACTCACTTTTCATCTCCTCTTCAAAGTGATGAGCATGCTGGGAGCATGTGGATCCAAAGACTATGTCGTCCACATAGACCTGGACAACTAAAATAGCACCGTCATCTCTCCTGACGAACAACGTCATATCTACTCCCCCTCTCTTGAAGCCACGAGCTAAGAGATAGGAAGTAAGCCTCTCGTACCAAGCACGGGGTGCTTGCTTCAAACCATACAAGGCTTTCCTCAGATAGTAGACGTGCTCAGGGTGCTGAGGGTCTTCAAACCCTTTTAGTTGTTCCACATAAACCTCCTCCTGTAGAATGCCATTCAGAAAGGCACTCTTGACATCCATCTGATATACCTTAAAGTGGAGATGACATGCGATGGCGAGCAGAAGACGGACGGACTCAAGCCTCGCAACAGGAGCAAATGTCTCCCCAAAGTCTACATCCTCTATCTGTGTGTAGCCTTGAGCGACCAACCTAGCCTTATTTCGGATTATGGTACCATTTTCATCCATTTTGTTCTTAAAAATCCACCGAGTACCTATCACATTAATCTCACTAGGTCGGGGGACAAGTTCCCAGACATCATTCTTTTTAAACTGAAGCAACTCATCCTGCATAGAAGATATCCAGTGTTCATCCTTGAGTGCTTCTTTATGGTTCTTAGGCTCGACTTTGGACGTGTAGCAAAGATGGCTAACAACGTTCTCTAGCTGAGCACGAGTCTTGACCCCTAGAGTGGGATCACCAACAATGGCAGATGGGTCATGACTCTTGGGAACCCAAGTATGTGTGTCCCCTAACACAGGAGTAGGATCCACAGAGTGTGAGAGAGGAACAGGTAAATCACTGTCAGAACAATCCTCATCCTCACACTTAAGGTTGGGATCAATAACCGTCAAAGGTTCGTCATCTTGCACAGTAACGTTTATTCGTTCCATAACCTTAGATCTCTTCAGGTTAAAAACCCGGTATGCTATATTATTCGATGAATATCCTAGAAATATTCCCTCGTCGCTCCGGGAGTCGAACTTTCCTAATTGCTCTCTATCCCGTAGGATATAGCATTTACTCCCAAAAACACGGAAATATGCCAGGTTGGGCTTCTTGCCAGTCCACAACTCATAAGGAGTCTGAAGTCTGTGTGGACGCAAATAAACCCTATTCACCATGTGGCATGCAGTAGACACTGCCTCTGCCCAAAATCTCCTAGAAACTCTAGGACCTAGAAGCATAGATCTATCCATCTCTTGGATCGTTCTATTCTTTCTCTCAACAATCCCATTTTGCTGAGGAGTTCTCACAGCAGAAAACTCATGTTTGATTCCAAGGCTATCACAGTACAAATCCACCTTTGCTTCCTTAAATTCAGTGCCGTTATCACTACGTATTCTGTTAATAGTGACACCGTGTTGATTTTGCAGGACACGGCACTTAGTCGTTAAGAAATCTACAGCATCGGATTTCTCTCTCAGGAAACCTACAATGGAGTACCTGGAGAAATCATCTACCATCACGAGGATGTACCTCTTACAACCTAGACTCTCAGTACGAGTGGGACCCATAAGATCCATGTGAATCAACTCCAGAACGAGAGAGATGGTAATGGAATGCAACTTCCTATGAGGACTACGAATTTGTTTTCCCAACTGTTAGGATCCACAAACGGTTGAAGTTGACTTTCCAAGAGATGGTAAGCCACGTACTAGGTCCTTTTTAGATAAACGATTAAGATCTCTAACGTTCACGTGACCTAGACGTTGGTACCAGAGATCCATAGGAGTGATCGTGGCGCTGTTGCAGACAACTGAGGATGTGGGCTCAGTCCCATAGCAATTATCCTCGGTCCTCACCCCTTGCATCAATAGTTTACCTGTTTGATTGTAAACTTTACACGCATCTCGGTCAAACTTTACTGCAAGGTCAGTGTCTCACAACTGGCTAATGCTGAGAAGGTTTGCTTTCAAACCTTTGACGTACAAAACATTTTCTAGCTTGGGAAAACCAGGTAACTCGACAGTACCACGTCCTATAATGATAGACTTGCTCCCATCTCCAAGGTGACTCTGCCATCCTGATAGTCCTCAAGAGTCGTAAAAAATGAGGCATCACCTGTCATGTGTCTGGAGCACCCACTATCAAAATACAACTGTGAGGTATTATGTGCTTTGAGAGCAACATGAACAACAAAGGCCTTTTTATCTTTCTTAGGCACCCAAGAAGAGATGACCTTTTGTTTGCCTTTGTTGTTGTTGATTTTAGCTGGAATGTGAGAAGCATTCACTAACGGCGAAGACATCCGTCGGAATTCTTTCATCAAACTCTGAGTCGTGGCAGCTAAGAACTCAACTCGCTCTCTCAGACTAGAAAATTTATCAGTATGACGTGGTGGAGCAGTAGTACGTTGTGTTCGACCCATACTATAGCAAGATTCGCTAAGGTGGCCTTTTCTTTTGCAATAAGTACAAAAGAGCACAGTCAAAGGCGGACCTTGGTTTGCTTTTCTTGGTCGAACTCTCCTTCGAGGTTTTTTACGGTGACCATAAGGAGTTGTAGTAAACTCAGGAACTGGTCCAAGTGCAATTTGGGACGTGGAGGCACCATCATATCCAATTCCTTGACGATCACCAAAACCTAAAACGGGGCCGAGGAGCATCTTTCCCATCTTCCCAGATATGTCCTCGATTAGTACCTTGACTTCTCGTGCTTTCTCAAGATCATGAGTCAGCTGAGCAACAAGGGCTTCAAGTTTCTTCCGAGTCTCCACGGAGGAATGGAGATGACTCGTAAGACTAGCCACTTGCTTAAGCAAGTCCCCTCTCTCTTTCTCTAAAACACTCTCTCTCTCTCTAGACAAATTCTCATTCTCGACACATGTAGAATCTCTCTCTCTCAGGGCGGTGCAGGTGGAGAACTCTCTTTCTTTCGCTTTCTTTAAATCTTCCTCTAAGTAGGTGATCTTAAGAACTAACGCTTTATTACGCTTTTTAGTTTTAAAAGACTCATAATATAACTCAGCGTAGGCGCGTTGTATATCACTCTCGCTCTCACTTGTGTCATCCTCCCCCTCACTCACATCGATTTCACTGTCGAGGTGTCCCTGTGAAGCATCATCCTCAACGTCGTGAGGATAACTAGGAGTGCTCACTTGGCTGGCCATGAATGAGGTGAAGTTACACTCATGCGGTGACTCATCTCCTGAATTCACCGTCTCGACCTCACTGTCGTCACTAAGGGTAGCATTAAGGACAGCTTTCCCTTTCTCTCTATTCAGACGATTGGCACACTCAAAGGCTCTATGACCCCTACCATCACACTCAAAACATCTCTCACTTTCTTTCAGAGGAGGATTTTTGGAAACTTTTTCATTTTTCTTTTCAAACTTATTTTTCCCAAATTTCTTTTTATCTTTAAAATTGCCATTTTTCTTAAATTTGAGAATCCTCTTGAAGTTTTTTGCGAAAAGAGCCAAATCATCTAAATCAAAATCGCATTCAGAATCTGACGTGTCAGTCTCTCTCTTTCTAGATGACTCTACCCTCTTTCTAGCTGACCCCTCACTCCTTCTCTCTTGGGATTTAAGAGAAATTCCCTTATCTTTAGATTTAGCATTTTTAGGGAACATATCAATTTCATAAGTTTGCAAGTCTCCTACAAGTTCTTCCAATTTTAGCGTATTTAAATTACCCATAGAATTTAGCACAGTGACTTTAGGGATAAAACGCATAAGCAAAGAACGAAGAATCTTTTTAACAACTCTAGCATTCGGAATATGTTCACCAAGATTAAAACTAGTATTCACAATGTTAGAAAGTCTAGCATAAAATTCATCAAAGCATTCAGAATCATGCATGGTGATAGTTTCAAATTGAGTTGTCAAGTTTTGCAACTTAGATTCTTTCACAGCATTAGTTCCTTCACGGGTGAGTTGTAAAACATCCCATGCCTCTTTTGACGTGGTACACGTCATTATGCGTTTGAACTCGTCAGGTGTGACAGACCCAGAAATAGCATTTACACCCTTAGAATTAAAAGATGACCATTTAATTTCTTCATCAGTCCAAGAAATGTCAGGTTTCAAGTTGGTCACCTTATCAACAGTCACGGTGGGAGGAGTCCACCCTCGTTCAACCAAAATCCAGACACGTTCATCAATGGCTTTTAAAGCCGACCTCATACGGGCTTTCCAATAAGCATAATTTGTCCCGTCAAAAATAGGCATTTTATAATATGACTTCTCCATTTGAACACGCACTTTTTCAAAAATCAATTTTTTTAGAAAATTGATATCTTAGAAAAATTTTGCGGAAAAAGGAATCCACGATAGATTAGCGTAACCTGCTCTGATACCAATTTGAGAACGTGTGTGCTCGCGTTCAAATGATCAAATTATATATAAAACCCTTTTAACACAAACAAACCCAAAACATGCAGCAGTATGTGATTGAATAAATTGATAATCTACGCAAGAACATTCAAACACATGCAATTAAGGAAAAAATCCCCCATAGGGGCAAAACCATTTATTTTCACTATAATTTGTAAGAAAACGGCCTACAATCGGATTACAATGAAAATACAAGTTGACTAAGAATTACCCTCAGGTATCGGATTCTGTAGTCACGGCTGGAATTATCCCTTTCCAGTAGGGCTGCAATGGAGAAGAAGAACGGTCTCCTCCACAAGGGTTGAACTGCAAAACTGCGTTCCTGGGTTACCAAAAGGATTCACAAATGTATTTATTTTGTGTGAATCAAAATACCTAGAGTATTGGTACTCAATAGGTGAAGACTTGTGGCTTTCTCTACTCTGAAAATCGTGTGTAGAAGTCTTGGAAAAACCACTTCCCGTAGTGGGATTAAATAGGAGAACTTGAGCCCTAAAATTCGGAACATGATCTGAACACGATCTGTTTGAAATAATCCTCATCGGATCGGTCCGGTCTCTTTAGGCGGATCGGTCCGATGACATCGGATCGGTTCCTTTTTGAAGGCGGATCAATCCGGTTGGCATCGGATCGGTTCAGCTTTTTATCTTCATCGGTTCGCTATGGATCCGCGGTACACTGGCCTCACCTCAGCAGGCGGATCGGTCCGGAGGAACCGGATCGATTCTTTTATCTGGGCCGGATCGGTCCGGTCTGTTCCCTGATTCCTTTTCTGCCTTTGATATTCGGATTCCGTTGATGAGCGTATGATTCTGAAATATTCTCAACAGTGTAACGGCGTACGACATATAAAGTGCTCATGGACAAAAATGTCCTTACACTTCTAACTTTCTTTGAACTCGATTCTTAAAGATATAATGTTATCATATTTATCATAGTTGTCATGTGTATTCACACGATTTCTTAGCGAAAATGTGGATTATCTTTGAAAAGACAAGTTGGTTCATTATTTGTTGTCATGACTTATATTCATGTGTTTTCCTAAGTTGGTTCTCTTTGAAAATAAGTTTTGTTGATATTTGTGGGTTATATTACTGATGTCTTCCAATGGTTGTGTGGCTTGATAACAATTAGCCTTGATGTATAGTTTATGTTTCTAGAGTTTATCTAACAAATGTGCTGGTGATGGAAATTTTTGTTATTTTAGTAAAAGTATACTTTTCATGTTTTGAATATAATACTTGTGTTTTTTTCGCAGTTTCTACAATCTCTTGGAATATTGTATAGTCTCTATAATTATGGAATATTTTCTTGCTGCATAAGAGTAGTAGTATGAACATAATTTTAGCTTCGATTTCTATTTTCAGTTTAATCTTGGTTCTTTATATAATTTAATCTCTCTTCTATTTTTAGATTGTATAATTGAAGTGTAATAGTATGAACATGTTTGAATATAATGTAAGATGAGATTATGTATGAACATATTGTATGGTCATATTGTGTATAATGGTAGGGAATATACTACTACAATGAAAATAATGTATGGTAAATAGTTTAATTTCAATGAATAAGTTATCCATTTCTTTAGGTATAATAACTTATCCATCTTTTCATTTTCTAGTTCATAACTATCTTCTTTCTCCAAATAGAGGACCTTACTGTATTCAGCATCGTGCGTTACTTATAGTTCTTCATTTTGGGCCTTAATTTATGTCATTTTATAATTATTAACTACGTTCTTTATTCTTTTCATTTCTTAAAGGTTGGTGAAGATGCACTAAATGATGTAGCAACTACTTCCCTTTCCACTATTTATTCGTTTTGCAACTACATTTTTTTTCTTTTGCCTTTAAACATTGCCTTTTCAATCGCAGATTCAAAGGTTGCGGGAGAATAATGTTTGTGTGGTTATCCACGATGAATCTCTACTAAATGCTATTCGTTATGTGGCAACATAATGCAACTATTTAGTGTCTTCATACTTTTCAGTAGTTTCCTTCATTGTTAATTTATTGTCATTTTTCCTCTTTTCTTATTAGCACGTGCAACCTAATAATAACTCCATACCTTTCAAATGGCAGGGGAAGGAAAAAAGAAATATAGCACCCAATGTGGTTATAATTTCTTCTCATATCCATATTCATTTTAATCTATATGTATTACCAACATATGTTATTATATTGTTTCATCTGATTTTATATGCTTGACATTTTTGGGGATAAATGGAAAAGGAAGGATAAGGCATCTTCATAAGTGGTATGAACTTTCCCAAACTACTAATTGTTTTTAACACGATCCTATAAATTTTTATTATTTGCTTCAATGTTGCCTTCGTATTAATAGACTCAAAGGCCGCGTGGAAATAACAACGATATTATTATATGTGATGATATTAAACTTGATGCTACTTGGGTTGTGGTAACTAATTGCCTCTATATGTTTTATTCTTCATAATTTTTATAAACAAGTTCTTATCCATGCTTCATTAACGCTATCCACGTGATTTCATTTAAACAACCGCATATTAAAAATAACTATGCAAATGATAAAGGCAAGGGGGAAGAGAAAGGAAATGTGGTGCCTATCAAGGTAAATTTTCTCAAAAACATTCAACACTTTTCTTCTTCCAGTTAAAAAAATATGTTCCATATAATTCTTTCATCTCATTTTATATGCTTAAATTATTTCTATAGGCATCATGGATGGGTAAGGGTAATGTCTCATTTGGAGTGGTATGTTTCTAACATTACCCTATACGTTTTTATAATGCTCCAATACTTTTAGGGTCACATTTTGCATTTACCATGTTTTAGGATAATTAAAAAATATTTAGATTTTAAAATTACCATCATGCTTTATACCTTTCCATTTAAAATATTTACCTCCTTTTCATGTAACAACCCTCACTTTTGAGAACCTATTTTATATTTATTTGCTAGGTATAGTGATTAGATATAAAATGTGGGAATGTGGAGTAAGTATTAATTTAAGGAAGAAGAGTTAATATTTACTAAGATGTTGCATATTTACCTTAAGTGTAGGTGAATATCACCATGATGTGTTTTATTGTGTCATAAGATTTAAAATGACATATTGGATTAAAATGAAACCGGAACTTAAAATGAGTTATAAAATTTCCAAATAATAATTTGGAGGGCGTAGTTAGTTCCAGAAGGTGCGAGATAGTCAAATTATGTGTCGTGTTGTATTTTGAGGTTTTGGGCACTTTTGACTGGTTTTAGTTTAAATGTGTAGTTGCGTGTTATTTTATCTTGGTATTTATTATTTATGATGGTAATTATATACTAAGGCACGATTTATGTCTTGAAATCCATTTATTCCTCTTAAGTGTATTTAGTGACCTAGAGAGAGAGAGAAGAAGAAAAAAACTTAAGGAGAAAAAGAGAGATTGAAGGTTTCGAGATTGATCTTGCCTACATCTTCATCAAATCTGAATTTCCAAGCTTGAGGCAAGTTTTCTACTTGCTATTATACGATTTAAGTTGAATAATTAGTGTTGATAGTTGTGGGTTAATTATGGTTTAAGAAAGTTAGGGTTTTTATTGGAATTATGGGCTTTAAATCTTTGGAGGTTGATTTGATTTGATATTGGTGTAAATTATGGTTGTTTGATGCATTTATAATTAGTTGGTGGTAATAAATGATAAAGGTTTTGTTGTTGGAAGAAGAAAGGGTCCTAGGTCTGCTATGACCGGTCGACCGGGCCTTCGGGGGAGGGCACACTACTTTCCCACCAAAGTCTAAATTTTGGTGTGCGGTCGACCGAGGTCCATTGACCGGTCTACTGGCCCCCTCATACCTATACTTTCTGCTTTTCTTCGTAGGCCAATCTTTGAGACGCGTTCGACCGTGGTCTCAGGACCGGTCGACCAATCCCCTGTTTTCCACCCGTACGCCTTATTTTTGTTTCCTAGGTTTCTTCTTCTCAATAGGGACTAGGAATCTTCTTGTATGAAGTAAACTTAGAGTCCTAGAGTTTTAGTTGAGTTTGGTCGTTAACCTAGAGTTGAATGGGTTCACTTGGGTTTCATTCCATGGGTACAAAAAGTGACGTTTAGGCATTTCTTTTCATTTCATAAATTATTAGGAATTAAGCATTATAAGTCCATACTTGGAGATTTTAAGGGCTCTATGAGGTATATAACACCTTGGGACTTGTAATATTTTGGTGATCACTTGGAGAATCATTCGGTACTTAATATATGTTGAATATTAATGAGAAATATTCAAGGATTATGGTTTCAAATAAAATGAAACATACACGTGATTAATGAAATGATAATGAGATTTTATTGGTAAATGTTAATTTACTTAAACACACCTCTCGAAATGCTATCATAAGGGAAGCTCGTGCATGAGGTGATGTCCCCTGGCTAGTGAATGCAGGGAGATTATAGTCCTCGACCATATGCGGGATTTTTATATGTTTTCTGTGATAGTGAGGTAATTCCGGGTGTGGTTATGAATCACTCGCAGGCATATGGCCACTTCTCGGCGTGCGTTAGGTGCCCAGGTTGTCTTGTATAGATAGGCCCTAGAAGATGATAGTCATTTAGGGGTGCGCCCAGTGGGGAAACTCGGAGGGGCGGTCTTAGAATCGTTATATGTATAAGAATATAACCTTTCTAAATCAAGTGGGAGTTGATAAATGTGAATTGCCATAAGAAAATGTGATGGTAATATATTCCTGTTAAGGAATGGAAAATGAAAGATATGAGGAATAATGATGTTTAATTTTATTCTCTTATATAAGTTAACTACTGTAGAATCATTGAAATTGTCTTATCGTGCTTTGTAATTAGGTTGTTAGATTTTCATCTACTTCATTCTTGAATAATTGTCCATATCTATCATGCTTCTTGTTCATCTAGTAATCATATATAAACCGGGCCCTGACCCGTTCATTTTCCATGTTGTGCATGTTATTGTATCCGCTCAGGTGCTCCTCTACAAGGGCGCCCGTTGTGATATTCCTATTCCAAATTGTTTTGAGGAGCTGTGAGAATTTGCGGATATTACAGGATGCTTTGTTAGACGCTTTCACTTTTGAATTCTAGATATGATCGGGTCTTTCATTCGAGCGTGTGGCCCAAACTTTTGTAATTGTTTAATGAATGTATTATGTAAATTATTGAATTGATGTAATATGTTGATGTAACTGTTGACCGACAAATTATTTGGTCCTCTTATTGTATGGTTATTTTAGTAGTAATATAAGTTTCTTTGGAATTCCGCTTTCTTATCAGATTGGGTTGTTTAAATTATTTCCTTAACTTGTAATTAAACTAAAATTTTGGCAACCCGTTTTCTGATTTATTGGGTGGTTTTCCCATATACTTATTTTATTGTTATGATGCTGAGAATGATTTCAATCCATGATTCCGTTATATTAAGGTATCGTGCTGGCCAACCCTTATTTCGGATTACGGGTTTTCATAGATAGTATCAGAGCATCAGATTCTAGAGTCTTTAGGATCTATGTGGACTTGTCACGTTCTACTGTAGTGTTCTTTGATATAGAGCCTAATGTTATGACTACTTTATTTCTTATGTCTATGATCTTTTGCAAGATAGATTGTTTTATATAGTATTCTAACTCTATTGTTTCTCCATCTCAGATGCCGCCTAAGAGAGGTCGCCCAGCGAGGCGTAATAGGGTTGTAAAAGAGGAGGTTGGTCCTCCACCGTCGCCACAAGGAACAATTAATGCTGATGATGTAGCGAACATAGTGGCCTAAGCAGTTAATGCGGCTATGACGGCAGTGGCTCAACAAATGCCACAAGCTCAACGCTAGCGTAAGATGCCCAAGATCCTACGGGACCTTCTCCATGGGAAAGAGTTAGGGAGTCTTTTCTAAAGGGCCAGCCCCCGGAACATGATGGAGGATCGAATGTCATAAGGGTAAATCAGTAGAAGAAAGATATGCAATGCTATCTACGTATGGTGGAATGTAGTGATGAGAAGAAGCAAGTCCTTGCTACTTTTAAACTAGTTGGGGCCACATTGCATTGGTGGGAGTCTATGACTACACCAGAACAAAGAGACACTACGACGATCACCGATTTCTGGGTCATGTTTGACCAAAAGTACTTTCCTCCTGCAGTTCAAAGGGAGATGAGAAGGAGGCTTCAAGACGTTGTACAAGGAGAGAGATCTGTGGCTGAATATGAAGAGGAGTTCACCCGGTTCGCAAGTTTTGTGCCGGATGAGGTGACTCTCGAAGCAAGGAAGGTTTCAAAGTTTATGAAAGGTTTGAACTGGAGGATCCGACAGCATTTTCTGGGTAATCCGGCCTTGCAAACCTTTGGTGAGGTAATGGATGCAGCACTACTTCATTACGAAGAGCATAGATTGTTTGTGAAAAATAGCAAGAAAGCTACCGTAGTGGGGCCAGTGGGAAGCCCTGGAGGTAGTGGGATTAGAGGAGGAGTCTTTACCTCGTCCCAATCTTCGGGTATTAAGCAGAAAGAAAGGGATCCCCAGCAGGGGGACTTGTCAAAGAGGCAACGTTCTAGTGGGTTCAATTCGGGGATCCATAATAATAGGCACGGTCAGGGTACCCCGCAACAACAAGAAGACCGGGATGGTAAAGGAGGTAGAGGCCATCAGGGCCAAGGTGTTAATCAGATTAGAAATAACCGGGGTCAAAATGCAGAGAATATATTGGGTCAGTGTTTCCAATGCGGTGAGCGGGTCATTATAAAAAGGAGTGTCCTCAGTTGATTGGGGGTCAACTTCCTAGAGCACCACAGCAGTCATATGTCCAGTTTCCTCTATAGGTACCTAACCCGGTTGTTCCTCCATAGTAGGGTCAGTTACAGTATGGGAGAGTTTATCATATTCAGGACACTATGCTTCCTCCGGCTCATCCGGCACCGCCAGCCATTGAGGGTAAGTTCCTTATTCAGGGACATATGGTTCGCATTTGATTTGATACAAGTGCGACACATTCATTCATTTTTAGGACTTTTGCTCAGACCGCAGAGTTGATTAAAACTGCTAAGAGTACTTTTACTAGCGTCGAGTCCTCTATGGGTGATGGTTCACTCATTTTCCTTATTTGTAAACATATGGGAATTACTCTTGGTAATTTATTCTTTGAGGCCGATTTACTCATCCTGGACATGGTCGGGTATGATGTGATTTTGGGCATGGATTGGCTTATAAAATATCATGCGATAGTTAATTGTTACGGGAATAGTATAGTCTTTGCCATTCCGGGACAAGAAATGTTCTTGGTAGTTTTACCTCGTTTCGAGGGAAGTACTAGTACTTATCTGTATTGTATTATAGAGGAGACTTCTAGCTATGTAGTTGTTCCCTTGGATTCTATTCCGATTGTGAGAGATTTTGAGGATATCTTTCGAGAAATACCGGGTTTGTCTCCTAGCCAAGAGATTGAGTTTGTGATCGATTTAGCATCGGGAACTCGACCGATCACGAGGTCTCCATATCGAATGGATCCTATGGAAATGAGGGAGTTCAGAGATCAAATCCAGCAGTTATTGGAGCAGGGATTCATTAGGCGTATCAGGTCGTCCTAGGGTGCTCTAGTGTTGTTTGTAAAGAAGACGGTTCTCTCGAGTTATGTGTTGATTATAGAGAGTTGAACAAAGTCACCAATTGTATGCTAAGTTCGAGAAGTGTGGATTTTAGTTACAGGAGGTACAGTTTCTGGGTCATGTGGTGATGTCCGAAGGTATATCGGTGGATCCGAGTAAGGTGGTTACGGTGAGGGAGTGGGGTCAGCCCACGACACCTACCGAAGTTCGTAGTTTTCTGGGTTTGGCGAGTTATTACTGTCGATTTATCAAGGGTTTCTTTAAAATCTCTAGCCCTTTGACAAATTTTACCTAGAAGGGGGTGAGATTTGCTTGGGATAATTCTTGTCAGGCTTCTTTTGATGAGCTCAATGATAGGTTGACTTCGGCTCCAGTCCTTGCATTGCCAAAACCGGGATTGGAATATCTAGTCCTCACCGATGCATCTCTTCAAGGATTAGGAAGTGTACTTCTATAAGAGAGACGGGCTATCTCTTGTGCTTCCAGCAAGCTAAAGCCCCATGAAAGAAACTATCCGGTGCATGACTTAGAACTTGTCGCGGTTGTCTTTGCCTTGAAGATATGGAGGCAGTATCTCTTAGGGGAGAAGTTCAGTCTTTTCACAGACCATAAATCGCTGCAATATTTATTTTCACAGAAATATTTGAATATGCGACAGCGCCGATGGTTGGAGTTCGTGAAAGATTATCAATTTGATATCCATTATTATCCGGGAAAGGTGAACGTTGTGGTGGATGCCTTGATTAGGAAGCCTGAGGGAGAGTTAGCTGATGTTTGGAAAGATAAGTGGAAAGAGATCAGTCAAGAGGATGCGGTGGTGAGAGCGTTCATGTCGGTAATGACCGTTACTCCTACCATTGTGGCAAGAATTATAGAAGCCCAAGAAAGGGATATGGGTTGTCAAGACCATATACGCTGATTACTGTCCGAGGGAGCGAAGTCCTACTCAATTATTTCTGAGGGTGGACTATGCTTCCATGGGAGACTCATTGTTCAGGAGGAGGGAGATTTGAGACGGGCGGTGATGGCCGAATCTTACGGATATAAATTTATGGTACATATAATTGGGGATAAGATGTATCAAGACGTGCGCCGTCAGTATTGGTGGCCAGGCATGAAGCGAGATATTTCTGAGTCCGTGTCCCAATGCACTACTTGTCAATTAGTCAAGATAGATCACCAGCGGCCGACAGATTTGTTGCAACCGTTAGAGATTCCGATATGGAAATGGGAAAGCATATCGATGGATTTTATTACGGGCTTGCCAAGGTCACAAAGTCGGTGTGATTCTATTTGGGTGATTATCGACCGCTTGACTAAGTCGGCACACTTCCTACCCGTGCAAACTGATTTTGACACTACTCGCTATGCCCGATTATTCATCGAGGAGGTTGTTAGACTCTGTGGGGTGCCATTAAATATAGTTTCTGACCGAGATAAGATCTTTGTTTCCCACTTTTGGCGAAGTTTTCAAGAGTCTTTGGGGACCGAATTGAAGTTAAGCACTTCTTATCATCCTCAAACAGATGTCCAGACTGAAAGAGTAAACCAAATGTTGGAGGATATGCTTCATATGTGTATTCTTGACTTCAAAGATGTTTGGGAACAATATCTTCCATTGGTTGATTTTTCTTATAACAACTCATACCAATTTACTATTGGAATGGCGCCTTATGAAGATTTGTATGGAAGAACTTGTAGATCACCCGCTTGTTGGTTAGAAGTGGGCGATAATAAATTCCTTGGACCTGAAATGATCCAAGATACTTCTTTTAAAATTGAACGTATTCAGAGTCGCATTCGGATAGCCCAAGACTGCAAAAAGAGCTATGCCGATGCGAGTAGAAGGCACTTGGAATTAGAGATTAGGGACCAAGTCATGGTTCGAGTGTCACAGATGAAAAGCATCAAGCATTTCGGGAAGCAGGGGAAGCTTGCGCCACGTTTTGTTGGTCCTTTTCCAGTTATAGTGAAGGTGGGTCCAGTGGAGTATCAACTTGCCTTACCGGAACCATTGCAACAAATTCACGATGTATTCCACGTTTCCTCTCTAAAGAAGTATAATAGGTGCGAAGGTGCACTTTGGCATATCCCTTTCGAGGATATTGACTTGCAACCCGACATTTCCTATGAAGAACAACCAGTTGCTATCCTAGAGCATGGGGAGCGTAGGTTGAGGTCTCGAGTGTTGCCCTTGGGGCGAGTCCAATGGAGTCACCATAACGCCAAGGAATCAACATAGGAACGCGAAGACAATATGCGGGAAAAGTATTCGCATCTCTTTATACAAGGTACGCTTGAATTTTGGGGACAAAATTCCCTCATAAGGGGGGGAGTATGTAACAACCCTCGCTTTTGAGAACCTATTTTATATTTATTTGCTAGGTATAGTGATTAGATATAAAATGTGGGAATGTGGAGTAAGTATTAATTTAAGGAAAAAGAGTTAATATTTACTAAGATGTTGCATATTTACCTTAAGTGTAGGTGAATATCACCATGATGTGTTTTATTGTGTCATAAGATTTAAAATGACATTTTGGCCTTAAACCAAATCGGAACTTAAAATGAGTTATAAAATTTCCAAATAATAATTTGGAGGGCGTAGTTAGTTCCGGAAGGTGCGAGATAGTCAAATTATGTGCCATGTTGTATTTTGAGATTTTGGGCACTTTTGACTGGTTTTAGTTTAAATGTGTAGTTGCATGTTATTTTATCGCGGTATTTATTATTTAAGTTAGTAATTATAGACTAAGGCACGATTTATGTCTTGAAATCCATTTATTCCTCTTAAGTGTATTTAATGACCTAGAGAGAGAGAGAAAAGAAAAAAACTTAAGGAGAAAAAGAGAGATTGAAGGTTTGGAGATTAATCTTGCCTACAACTTCATCAAATCTGAATTTGCAAGCTTGAGGCAAGTTTTCTACTTGCTATTATACGATTTAAGTTGAATAATTAGTGTTGATAGTTGTGGGTTAATAATGGTTTAAGAAAGTTAGGGTTTTTATTGGATTTATGGGCTTTAAATCTTTGGAGGTTGATTTGATTTGATATTGGTGTAAATTATGGTTGTTTGATTCATTTATAATCAGTTGGTGGTAATAAATGATAAGGGTTTTGCTTTTGGAAGAAGAAAGGGTCCTAGGTCTGCTATGACCGGTCGACCGGGCCTTCGGGGGAGGGCACACTGCTTTCCCACCAAGGTCTAAATTTTAGTGTGCGGTCGATCGAGGTACATTGACCGGTCGACCGGCCCCCTTCTACCTAGACTTTCCACTTTTCTTCGTTGGCCAAACTTTGAGACGCGGTCGATCACGGTCTCAGGATCGGTCGATCGGTCCCCTATTTTCCGCCCGTAAACCTTATTTTTGTTTCCTAGGTTTCTTCTTTTCAATAAGGAGTAGTAACCTTCTTGTATGAAGTAAACTTAGAGTCCTAGAATTTTAGTTGAGTTTGGTCGTTACCCTAGAGTTGAATGGGTTCACTTGGGGTTCATTCCACGGGTACAAAAAGTGACATTTAGGCATTTCTTTTCATTTCACAAATTATTAGGAATTAAGCATTATAAGCCCATACTTGGAGATTTTAGGGGCTCTATTGAGGTATATAACACCTTGGGACTTGTAAGATTTTGGTGATCACTTGAAGAATCATTTGGTACTTAATATATGTTGAATATTAATGAGAAATATTCAAGGATTATGGTTTCAAATAAAATGAAACATACATGTGATTAATGAAATTATAATGAGACTTAATTGGTAAATGTTAATTTACTTAAACACACCTCTCTAAATTCTATCATAGGGGAAGCTCGCGCATGAGGTGATGTCCCCTGGCAAGTGAATGCAGGGAGTCTATAGTCCTCAGCCATATGCGGGATTTGTATATGTTTTCTGCGCTAGTGAGGTAATTACGGGTGTGGTTATGACTCACTCGCAGGCATATGGCCACTTCCCGGCGTGCGTTAGGTGCCCAGGTTGTCTTGTATAGATAGGCCCTAGAAGATGATAGTCATTTAGGGGCACGCCCAGTGGGGAAACTCGGAGGGGCGGTCTTAGAATCGTTATATGTATAAGAATATAACCTTTCTAAATCAAGTGGGACTTGATAAATGTGAATTGCCATAAGAAAATATGATGGTAATTATATTCCTGTTAAGGAAGGGAAAATGAACGATATGAGGAATAATGATGTTTAATTAAATTCTCTTGTATAAGTTAACAACTGTTAGAATCATTTAAATTGTCTTATCATGCTTTGTAATTAGTTTGTTAGATTTTTATCTACTTCATTCTTGATTAACTGTCCATATCTATCATGATTCTTGTTCATCTGGTAATTATATATAAACCGGGCCCTGACCCGTTCATTTTCCATGTTGTGCATGTTATTGTATCCGCTTAGGTGCTCCTCCGTAAGGGCGCCCGTTGTGATATTCCTATTCCAAATAGTTTTGAGGAGCTGTGAGAATTTGTGGGTATTACAAGATGCTTTGTTAGACGCTTTCATTTTTGAATTCTAGATATGATCGGGTCTTTCATTCGGGTGTGTGGTCCAAACTTTTGTAATTGTTTAATGAATGTATTATGTAAATTATTGAACTGATGTAATATATTGATGTAACTGTTGACCGACAAATTATTCGGTCCTCTTATTGTATGGTTGTTTTAGTAGTAAT
Source organism: Sambucus nigra (assembly GCA_949130495.1). Lineage (NCBI taxonomy): Eukaryota > Viridiplantae > Streptophyta > Magnoliopsida > Dipsacales > Adoxaceae > Sambucus > Sambucus nigra. Next base: position 444,051,392 of record OX422218.1, on the reverse strand, counting down.
ATAAGTTTCTTTGGAATACCGTTTTCTTATCAGATTGGATTGTTTAAATTATTTCCTTAACTTGTAATTAAACTAATATTTTGGCAACCCTTTTTCTGATTTATTGGGTTGTTTTCTTGTATACTTATTTTATTGTTATGATGCTGAGAATGATTTCCATCCATGATTCCGTTATATTGAGGTATCGGGCTGGCCACCCCTTATTTCGGATTACGGGTTGTAACATTTCAATACGCAACTATTACTATTTTCCCTTCCTAATATTACTATAGTTATACCATCATACAATACGACTTCACTATTGTCACTTTAAGTGTTGATAATCTTTTTCCTTCTTTAGGCATCCTATGAAACCTCAATCTCAAATGGTTCCCAGGGGCAACGAATGCGATAAGAATGAGAAAGATTTATTCCTTCGACAGATACAAATGAAGTATAGTTGCCACCATAATCTCCCCTATCCACTGAACATTTAACACTCTTTGATAACGTAATCTCAATTCTTGTTTAGGCTCAATGACAATGGCGAGACAGGGAAAGACTATTTCTCTTTCAATTTTTGAGTGATGTTATGACTCCCCAACCTACATATGATGGTCCATTTCCCCCTGCACTACAATCCCTCACGAGTGTTGAAAATATAGTACCACGTGCTAGATTAAACTCCAAACGTGCGTTTGCCCAACGAAAATAACGTGATCGGGAAAGAGCACTTAAGTACAAAAAATCCAAACAATAACTATCTCCTCTAGATCCCAATATTCACAAGTGAATGGCTCTACCTACCCTTGCTAGCACGAAACATTTTCCTAAGAGAGCAAGGGTCTCTTAAACGTCCTTTGTTGATGTCATGGTTGAACTCCCTTCAATAATAACTGAAAAATTTATACAACTAGGAACCCATGATCAATCAAACTTTCCACTATAAAGACTTAGTTGACTAAGTCTTTATAGCGCGGGTCACGACCTAGAGCCATGATCATTGATTATCCTCGCCTAATTTTGTCACGGCCCAAAGCCCTGACAACTAGTGTGTATGAGTCACAGTATGTGTTCACGACCATATACCATGACCCTCAGGTCTGTGACCCCCCTCACCCATTGGGAAAGGATTTTGGCTGTGACCCATGGAAATGGTCACGCCCGAGATGGTCACGACCATTGGTCGCAATCCACATTCATGGTCAGGGAAAAATTCCATGACCATTCACCAGTTTTGGTGTAGTGGTCCTTTAACTGATAGTTTACTAATCCTGCATGACCAAATTTATAACCCCCTAATATTTTTGCCCCAAAACCTTTTCCAAGATTTTAACCAAATTGACCTCGACACATTTGTTAATCACGACGTCCGTGTAAACCACATGATAATATAGCTGAACCTCTTCAAAATTTACCTGTCACTGATACGTTAGGCGTTAAACGTCTCCCACAAATTGAGGATAATCACCCTAGGTAAATATTTTATGTATATTTTATTATTTATCATTTATCTAATGACATTTGCTATATTACTTAACACCTTATTTTCATTTTATACATAAATCCACTCTACCATGCGTCAGTAATGTTGTAAGTATGAGTAGGTCTTGAGAATCATATGTCGACTTTAGTAGACCTTTTCTTAGCCCCATGACTATTTTATGATCTTATTGTCTCTCTTTACATTGGACGGATGGAAGGTCATCAGGCTCATCAAAAGTGCGGCCCTTATTTGGAAAGTGTTACAAATAGGGACAAGTTTGTCTATTGCATATCATCGAACCTCCACCTGAAATTAGGTAGTTATTTGATGGTAATAATGTTCAGCGCAAGCCTTTTTAGAATCATATTCGAGAATATACTGATGCTAACACATTTACGATTTTAGGTCCAGGTGGATGATAGATTCCTCATAGGCAGGGGTCCTATATATTTCACTATTTATGCTAAGCTACGTCATCATACTGGGGCCTTATTAATGGAACCAAGACTTGAAGATGAAGATGCATACGCATAACTATAGATATATGATCTAGATGTCGCATTGAGTACTGAGGAACGTAAAAATCATCATTTACGAAGTGATGTACTTAAAATAATTCAAGGTGCGTTGGAGGCTAATAATCCGTTTTCTATATAAATACCGTCAGGCATTTGCAGTTTTAGATGAATCCATTCAATCCGGCCAAAACATTCCAGAATGCCTTCATTAGAATACTGCAATAGATCCTAGAAGGTATAATTTGTCATCGACCAATGAGATTGTTGTTATTTTGCCTGACGATGGCTACAATTCCTCTGCAATAAGAAATATTGTTGTTCATCTAGATAGATGAAATCAATTGATGCAAGCCAGTGAATTTCACTAGGCATACCTTCCTTTAAATTATTCACTTTTATACCCTCGTGGTCAACTTGGTTAGGAGCCTAAAAAGAAGTTATGGGATGCTATGACTAGTGTCAAGAAAGATCATCAGCTTTCTCAGTTGCATTATTATGATTATCATTTGATTCAAGACATCCCTGAGTACTCTATAATTTGGAGAGGAGGTAAACTTTTTCATGAGTTTATTATGTATGACTTGGCTTAAACAAAACAAAATTGTTTAACTTATTTCAAACTTAATCAGAAAATCCTTCGTTTGGAATTATAGAAAGATCTTACTGATTGTATGTCCGAGGGTGTTAAGCCATTCCAAATTGGAAGATGAATGAACTTTCCCTCTTCATTCACTAGTAGTGCATGAAATATTTTTGAGATCTACTAAGATTCGATGGACATAAAATTATTCCGTCAACACCTATATATTTTTCTCATAATTACTGCAATTCCTAAATGGCCTAAAATCACTAAGGAACTATTACCATACTAGAATGTAGTCAATCATCCTGACTTGGTCGCATATGTATTTGAACTAAAAATAAAAGCGTTAATGAAGGAGAATAGAGATAAAAAAGTGTTTGGTTAGAAATTTTCCCATATTTTTATGATTGAATTTAAAAAATGAGGTTTAACATACATGCACACTCTTCGTTTCCTTGATAGTCAAAGCAAGATTAAAACATGTGCCAAGGTAGATAACATCATTTGTGCAGAGTTTCCAGGCCCCACTAACGATCCAATGCTTTTCCAGACCATTCTGGGTTATATGGAACATGGTCCCTGCGGCTCCCTGAATCTTCTCCTTGCATGGAAAATGGTAGGTGCACGAAGAAATATCCATGAGCATTTGTTGATGCCACTTCAATGGATAATAACGAATATCCAATCTATCACCTTCGTAATGATGGTAGGGAATAGACTACTTCCAGAGGGAAAAAGGTACAAAACAATGATGTTGTGTCGTATAATCCATAATTATCCTGGCTAGCCACATTAATATTAAGGTTTGTGCTAGTTTAAGATGCGTTAAATATATTAACAAGTACATATATAAAGGTTATGATCGACCATCATTTTGGGAGGTGATGATGAAATCCAAAAAAATTTAGATGCAAGGTATCTTGAATCCCCAAAAGTTGTTTAAAGACTTTTTGGTGATCACATGCATAAGGAGAAACCACATGTTACGTGATTATATTTATATTTACTTGGAATGCATCATGTTGTGTTCAATCTTATGAAATCTCCAACTACGATTTCTGAAAGATCAAGGTTAAAATGAGTTTGTTAATTGGATTTTTTACATTCTGTGCATCGAATGTTTCTATACGAGCTTACACCTATCAAAAGTTTCCAAAACATTATGTATGGAACACTACAACAAAAGTCTAGACTCTAAGCAAAACACCCGACATTCCAATTGGTCGAATGTACTATGCTAGCCCCAATTCTGGTGAAAGATTTTATTTGTGATTGCTTTTTATTGTTGTCAAATGAACTAATCCTTTTTGTTCTTATGCATAGTCAACAATGTAGTACACGATACTTTTATGTCGACGATAATGAATGGGTTCAATGTTTGTAAGAGGCATCAATCATGGGAACTGGATATCAACTAATACGCGTTTTTAGTGTTATAATTACATAAGGTTTCCCTTTGCATCTGTATTTATTATGAAATTAATTTGCCATTCATATATGTGATGATCTGATGCATAAGTTGTAACAACCCGGATTTTTTAAATGGGAATTTTTAAATTAATTTTGGAAATCAGAGAAAAATGAAAATTTGGATTTTATAAAATTTAAAATTTAAAGTGTTGGTTTTTATATTTGAAAAATAAACTTTCAAACGGAATTGGAATCGGAATTAAAATGGAGTTTTAATTGAATTTTTAATATATAGAAGAGTCCTCGAAACATAAAACTCTCTAAGAGTCCTCAACACATAAAATTCTCTAGCAAAAAAAAAATATTTAAAAATATTGAACTGTCTGATCGAGCTGAAATGCTTTGGACAACTTCCTTCATCTTCAGCTAATTCTCTATAAAATTTCATCCAATTCCAACGGTCCGATCATCCGAAATAAAGTTTTTAGTGTTTGTATCTGATTAGAACTCTTTTCTTAATCAAACTCTTAATCCTTTATATATCAACAAATTCATGGCTTGGCTTTTCAAATCACTTTTTCTCAAACTTTTCAACCAGAAAACCTCTCCAAAATTACTCCCTTTCATATACAAACCATGGCCCCAAACTTATTCAAGATTCCAGCCTTAGATTAGAAGGCTTATTCGGTGTTTTCTCGAGTTTGGGCTAGAACGAGATTTGATTATTTTTGTGAGAGGAACGTGATAGTGTGTTTAGATTTTGTGGCTGAAATTATGTGATGATTCATGTAATGATTTTGAGGTATGGGGTTTTACACAATATGCTCCTTAATCTCACGAGTATTGTTCTCGTTGTTTTTTTGTGATTATTGACTCATATTTGAATTGATAAATTCATTTGGAAATATGGAAATATTTGTTGGAATCTAATTTCGATTCACGTGGTATTATATTTGGTGTTGAGCATGTTGTCATGAGATTTTAATATGGCATTGAGGTTGGGCACCCACCAATATATTCTTTTTTCCGGATATGCTTAAAAATGCATAGGCGCGGTACGGTGGTGAGGCCTGGTGACCCGATTAATGTGTTGTTGAGAAATTATATTGGTATAATTGCTTATGAAATTCACTTTTAATTTGAATATTCGTATTTGTATTGTGACGTTTTATTCACCGCTAATATTTGTTGAGCATATTTCCTGTCGTATTGTGTACTTCCCCATATTTTCTTTTAGTGGAAGGTTAGCAAGGATTTTGGGTGCTTGGGATTTCTTGGAGATGGATTTTAGCGTGGATTATTTTTGCGAAGATTTTTAATACAAGAGAGAAGATTGTATTATTTTGATGTATAGAGCATTGGAGATTTGTATTTTATTTTCGAGTTAGTTGTATGTAATTCGAGAGACTTGGTATTTGTTTGATGAGAATGGGATTAGTGGTTTTCTCTTTTTTGTTGTCAGATTTAGATGCTCTATACCTTATTATTTGTGTAATTGATTTATTTTATCGATAGTAATGTGTCGCTCGCTCTCCCCGGACGGGCGGGGTGTTACATATTTTGTATACACTATTTGCCATTCCAAATCCAAGGGACATCCAGGTTCAATATTAAGGTTTGTTTATTATAAATGAGGTGCTTTTAGTGTCTGGTAAGAGCTTACATGACTTTCCTCCAATGCATGTACCAAGTCCTAATTGGGGTATTATGGGAGGGGATAAATTAGTTTGGGAACATCGGTATTTACAATCGTTAGAAGATCATGGTGATGCAAAACTTGACGTTATTCTACTTAATGAGGAGTATCATATGGATTACACAGACCTAACTTCATTTGTTTTTGAAAATAAAGGAACTACTTACTTCTTGAATGGGAGCGCTGGCACTGGCAAAACATTTGTGTACAGTACAATTGCAACCTTTTATCGTAGTTCAGGCCATATGGTTATTATTGTCGCATCATTATGGATTGCTTCTTTATTGTTGGTTGGCAGTCGAACTACACATTCAATATTTTTCATTCCATTAGACATTATTGAAAATTCCAATCGTGGATTTACAAAGCATCCAATCCATGCAAAGTTATTTAAATTGGATAAACTTATCATATATGATGAAGTCCCCATGGAGCATAGGCATTGTGTTAAGGCTTTTGATCGGATTCTTTAAGATATCTGTAACTTTAAAAACCCTTTTGGGGGAATAACAGTTATTCTAGGAGGGGATTTTAGACAAATCTTACCCGTTATCCCGAGAGGACTTCTTGAGGGAATTATAGCTACATCATTGAGGCGATTCGTTCATTGGAAATATATCCATGTTTTGACCTTATATCTAAACATGCGACTCAACCATTTGGAGTCTGAAACTATGAAGTCTTTAACATTCTTGAAACAGGTATCACCTTTTATTTTATAGATATGTTCAATATTCTTGATTATACTTGCAATGGCCGTTTGAATTTTTCCCCTTTTCATTAGATTAAGTCTAACCCACTCGAAAATGTACCGTTACCTTTAACAATATACAAGTGTAATGATGATGAAGATTTAATTTTCATGATGTATCCATTGTTGAAAGTAGATGGTACTGTTACTCTAAGCTTCCTCACTAAAAGAACAATTCTTTCTACATGGAATGATGACATGAATGCTATAAATAATTTAGCCTTAAATATTTTCCTGGGTCACACAAAAACATATTTCGGTGGAGAAAAATTGTGTAACAATGAATCGGAGGCATACATAATTAATATCTAAATGAGTTTTTACACTCTCTTAATCCTCCTGGTTTACCCCTATTTAGTTGGACCTGAAAGTAAGGTGTGTAATTATGTTGTTGAGAAATATTGGACCAAAAGATGACCTTTGCAACGACACAAAATTTGTCATTACAAAGTTTGCAGAGCATATCATTGAGGCCCAAATATTAACCAGGGGACAATTGTGGAAATATAGTCTTTATTTCAAGAGTATATTTAACTCCTTCATTTTCGAAAATTCCTACCAAAATGACAAGACGTCAATTTCCAATTCGACTTGCATATGCTATCATAATTAACAAATTGCAGGGTCAATAAGTAAAGTTTGTGGGAATTAACTTACGAACACCGATTTTCAGTTATGGCCAATTATATGTTGCGCTATCTCGATACACTAGTGCAAATCGAATAAGAATCCTCATTCTCGACGATGGTTTACTTTCCACGACAAACATTATCTACCCAAAAGTACTTATATAAACATCAATGAGATGTATGTCATTATTTTTCTTATTTGCAATATCTTTTATACACATGTGACGCTTCTATATTTACCTCTAACAATTTTACAACCTTTCTTAGGATTAGGAGCGGATGCTCAAGCATCAAAAGTGGATATATAACTGTGGATTGTATAAATGGGGTTCGCACAATAAGGTATATTGTTTATATATCATCTATATATCTTTTTTTCATTTCATGTATTTTTTTAGTCAATACTAATTATTAATGTTTCTTATAAATTGTCGTGTACAACCTTAATTATCATTAGAAATACGTCGAGCTCGATACGTGGACATTTCGTAGAGTGATTAAAAGAATATATCCCGAGAATCCAATGTTATTGCCTATCAATGGGATATTCTTTTTTATGCCTAGCAATATTACTTTTTATAAAATTTATCCTCCGAGTTTTTTTGATTTACTATGACTCTGGGATGACTTTGATATATTTTTTTCTATAGTATCTTCTATGCTTTTGTTTTACCTTACATAATCTGTATGTTTTTTTTGTAAGTATAAACTAGCAAAATTCGTTTTGTGACTTTTGGTTTCATACATTTTAAAGAATGGCATAATTGTAAAATGGCCCAATCATGTCTTTTATCTCACTAGTGCTTCAACTTCTTAATTTTTATTATTTATTTTTGGTGGAGACATTAGACTTCCAATTGTTGTAATTCCAGGTGTACTATCTCGTCCACATCCCATTTGTGTCATTATTTTAATATTTATATTTTAAGCAGAGCTTCCCGCAGGATATTTTTTTAAGCATACAAATTATGTTTTTGATTATTTGACTATTTGTTTATTTTGTCTAGTGTCCCAGTTGTGGTAGAACTTGTAATGCTTGATGTTGTCGCCTAGCTAAAACTCCCTCGGACCCTTGGAAGAAAATGTTGATTATAAAATTAGTGATATTTTCTCATAATTCTATAATTGTGATATTATTATTTTTGTTTTGGACTATTAATATTATTATTGTGTACTAGTTTTATTTCTTAACACGGTGGATAACCCTATAAACAAAGAAAATCTGTCCAAATTTTCTAAAATGTTTCCACTTTTGTGTTGTAAAAGAACTTTATAACTTAAATTTATATTTGATGGTTATGATGTTTATGTGAGAGCCAATAAGAACTACTACTATTGTTGTTGTGAACTATTTTTATTTCTTCACAGGGTGGATAGTCCAATAAACAAAGAAAATCCTGCCCAAAAATTTTAAATTATTTTCACATTTTTTTTGTAAAAAAAACTCTGGGACTTAAATTGTTTACACACTCAATATTTTGAAAAAACAATTGTGGCTTCAGGCACAGGCATTCGACTAGTATATATATATATATATATCCACACACACACACACACAATATATGTACATAACTATAGGATGTCGCTTCACTCACGTGCATATCCAAAATCGTTCTAATCCCCAATGTCGAATTATACTTAGTTAAATAAAGGTTAATGATTCTCAAACCTAGATTAAAGTTTTTTCTCATAATTCTATAGTTTAAACATCGTCTTAAATTGTCTTATAAGTGCATAACGATTAACCAAATCGAAATGCCCATGGCTAGCCAAAAAATCAAATCATCAAATTGTCCATTCTCTATTGAACCTAAGTTATATAAATACAATACACATATGTATTAGCCAACTTTAATCAGAATTATAGGTTAAATTCATCAAACTTAATCAAACCCTTAATTCATAAATCACCGTTAATGGAGTCAAATACACAAGCGATTTGAGATCCAAATAAAAAATTAACATAGAAATTCATCTCATCTATGAAAATCAATCCTAATCATGACTTATAACCACATAATGATATTACAAAACCATCTAATTTAAGATTTATATATATAAATCTTAAATCTTTCAAGTCCAATTAGTTCATTAACTGAACATGATTAAGATATCAAATCACAATCCTAAACATGCATCTAAAACTCATAATGAACTATATAACATGAATAATAAACAAGTTACGAATTGTTCGTGATAAAATAAGAGATTTATTGCCTGAGTGTGTGAACGGTGAATCTCAACATATTGATCCTTGTCCGTTCTTTTCCTAAATTCTTCTAAGCTCTCCCAAAATTTTAAGGCTTCCAGGGTTTATTTCTCTAGTGTAAAGTATTAGATTAATGTGGTATAATTATCCTATTGAATCCTTAAATTTGCATGCCCATATTAGGTCTATTTTTTGGCCTCCAAATGAGCTCAAAATACTTTCCAAAATAGTCCAAAAATTAATCTAAGGGTATGACTACCCCCTGGGCCCAACTTAGAACAATGAAAACACAAATCCGGGATCCTCTCCAAATAATAGTACATCATAACTTACGGTAATACCTCATAACGTAAAATAAAATACACATACTTATTTTACGCGTAACCGCATATAGTCCAACTTAATTAATTACACCGATTAATTAAATATAACACGAAGTACTAATAAATAACATATGAAAATTTAACTATCATCTAAATATACATTTTTATTATTACCAGTTCACTCATGAAATAATTAATTGGATCAAATACCAAAAAGTCCCTCAAACATTTTTTAATACACACTTACTCCAAGCCTCTTATTTTGTATCAAAAAGTCTCTTATTCTCTTATCTTTAAAGGTCCACGCCAGCGGCATGGTAAAGCCTCTTTGTCATGGTGAAGAACTTTTTTGTGCAAAATAAAAAGTCTTGGACTAAACGTGTATTAAGAAAAGTTCGAGGGACTATTTGATATATGCCCCTAATTAATTCCTATTTATAAATTAATTTTCGTCATAAATAAATACATGATATAACATTATAACCCGCATTAGGCATCTAATTCAACATAAACATGAATTTTAGAATCAATGTGAACAAACAAAACAACCCCGTAGTGGAAAAATACATAATATTTGAAAAAATCTTAATTTTTGTCAAAAATAGAAAATTTGAGCTAGCACCTTAGGGATGTAGAAAATCACTCTAGTATCTCAAAATAATTTGCGGAATTTAAAAATCAATTTTCAATAGTGAAATATTGACATTAACATTATAACAAAAATGTGCAAAAACATAATTTTAACGCCCTAAACAGCGTCAAAACGCAAAAGTAAGGTGATGCTTGTTATTTCTAATGAGTTTTGTTTATTTCAACGTTTTTAGTCGACCATGTGAGTTTCGTAAAATTTCGAGCAAGTTTAGACTTTTCATTCCAACCAGTTAGCATCAGTAACAAAAGAAAATGTCGTAGAAAGTCTCAATCATACATAATTGTTTGAGAAAATTTAATGATATATAGAAAAAAAGTAGCAGATTGTCCGAGGCACACAAAAACAATATAATGTAGTTTTCATTATAGGCAAGCATTAATAATGAAAGATCGTGAGATGTTATCATTTATCTCTGATAACACATGTAAAACCATTATTAAGAACACCGCGATATTAATCAAGAATCTATAAACGATTAAACTTCAACATAAAATGGATGTTAATTGAAAGAGTCTTAAATTTCCATGTTTTCACAATATATGCTTAAACGATAGAAAAGAAGACTTACCTCGATCCAATGCATTGATAAGTTTGTTGGAGAAATCCTTTAAATCATTTTAATAATTCTTCCAGCATAACCTTCATCAATTTGTCTAGATAATATCGAAATTGAGGAATTTTCTCTCTCCTAACTGATATATTGTGTGTTCTGTAGATTATTGATGAAATATAATCTACTATATTTAGAGTGAGAGATTATGGAAAGATGAAAAAACAACTTTGAGATGTTATTAACTGGAGATAATAGGAATAAATTAGATATAGAGAAACTTAGGGAGAATCGAGACAATATATTTTTTCGCAGAATTAGGACAACAGGGGTCAAGATTGCTCTAAAAAGGATGAAAACAGGAAAAGCTTTAGGACCAGATGGTATCCCTATTAAGGTTTGGAAGTTATTAGGATAAGATGGAGTATCATGGCTTACAAAATTATTTAATAGAATTTTAATGACTAATAGGATACCCGATGAATGGAGAAAATGTGTTTTAGTACCTATATATAGAAATAAAGGGGACATAAAAAGTTATTCAAATTATCATGGTATTAAGTTAATGAGCCATACAATGAAACTTTGGGAGAGAGTGATTGAATATAAATTAAGATTAAAGACAACAGTATTAGAGAATCAATTTGAGCTTATGCCTGGAAGGTCAACAATGGAAGCAATCTATTTATTGAGGATACTAATGAAGCGGTATATGGAGGAAAATAAGGATCTTCATATGATTTTTCTAGATTTGGAGAAGGCGTACGATAGGACACGCAAAGATATTATATGGTGGGTTCTACATAAAATATGAGTGACTCGCAAATATATTTATGTGATCAAGGATATGTATGATGGGGTCCTGATTATAGTAAGAACATCAGCCAAATAAAGTAGTGAAGTTTCAATTATTGTAGGTCTATACCAAGGTTCAACAGAAAGTCCTCATCTCTTCGCTCCTGTTAGGGATGATTTAACGGGTCAAATACAAGATGAGGTGCCATGGTTGATGATGCCGGAATTAGCAACACCAGATAAGGTGTTTTCAAGCTCAATCTAAGAACAACAATGGCAGCATAGTTATGTAAAAGGTAAGAGAATGAGGTGAGGGGAAGAGGAGAGAGGACCAGAATATAAGTGGTTCAGCCTAGATTAGCCTACGTCCACTGTGTGTGTGTGTGTGAGAGAATAACCTCACTGCAATAAGGCACTAATGGCCATTGATACAATCTCTCAAGATTTCTCTCTCTACTGTGTATCTAGATAGGGTTTTGGCTAGGGTTGAATATCTGGGGATCCTCCTGCAAGGTAGAGGATGGACTCTATATATAGTACCTAGGGGGTGTAATGTACCGTCCATGCATGCAATGAGAATGTGTGTGTTTGCCTCACCAATATGGGAGTGCCATCTGTCACTGTCACATGTAGAGAATGATGATGCCATACTACCCCCACGTGTGGGGAATAATATTTGTTGTAACTGATTTGTGTCCACGTGTCCTTATCCAAATGTCAGCAGATGCTCGGCTATCGTGTCTGGTGTATGACCTCGGCCTTGGGGAGGCCGAGGTTGGTGAGTCTTGGTACCTGTTCAGTCCGAGTATTCCATGGAGGTCTCGGCCTAACCCCAGCCGAGACAATGGACAAGGTCGGCCGGAGACGAGGTTGAGCTGGAGTGTTTGGAGTATCGACTAATGTCTGGATGAGGTTGCTGGTGGCTTCTTGCGACCTCGACCTGTGCCTGGTCGAGGTTGCCATTCCAAGGCATACTTGAATGGAGAGGCTCACGGTAGTGTCGGCCTGGGCCGACCTTGATATGGCCGAGGGGTGATATCGCGTGTCCAAGACATGCCCAACGTCGGCCACAATATCGACCGAGGTTGGTGTCTCTAGGTCGAGGTCACACTTGGGGAATATCAATCACCCCTAGCCCTTAGTCATATGTGAGAGCAAGTGACTAGGGGATTACCACACCTCTGAGGCCTGTCTATTACAAGCCAATACTTTATTAACACTTGTCCAATGCTGGAACATGCTTGCTTGGCAGGCGTGTGCTGTCAGCCGCCCTTTGGGGCTCCCAAGGCAATGATAGGCCTTGGGAATCGTGCCTGCTTATTTATAAGGGTTTTGAACCCTCATTTCTTCTTCCTTCTTCAATTCCCTCTCCTGCGAACGCTTTCTCCCTCTAAAAGGCATTTCGAACAAGATTCTACTGCAGAGGTCTTTGTTGGTGGTTTTTTCTGAATTTTCATCACTTCCCCTTGTCGTTTCATTTCCAGGTATCTTCCCCCCTTCATTTTCTTTGCTTTTTCTTTCTGGTTTGCATTTTCCAGCGAGTTTCTGAGTTCTCCGGTGAGCTTCTGAGTTTTCCGACGAGTTTCTGAGTTTTTTGGCAAATTGTGTTTGCTTTGAATTTCTTGGTTTGATCTTTAGATTCCTTTGTTTTATCAACCAGTTTTGTTTGGAACTTTTGGAGTTTAGGAAATTCCCCTAGTGTAGTGTCGTCTTCTGATGCTCAGACCCTTATATCAGCTTTTTGAGGAGTTCCCCTCTCTTAGAGAGAAGACCTTAGAAAAGATTAGGCAAATAGAAAGAGCACAGGAGAAGGCTCGTAGATCACAAGAGTTTCCCATTAGACCCATATTTCCACCACCTCTGAAGGTGATATATCCTGACCCCCCAGAGTTTTTCTATCAAACAGAGGTTCCTGCTGATCCCATACCGATGTCTGAGTCGGAATCTTCTACCTCAGACCCCATGTCTGTGGATTCCTTTCAGGAGGCCATGGACTTCACACCTCGACATGATCAGGCCCCTGATCAGGCTGAGGTATCCAGCCGAGCTTCATCCCATAATTTCTCAAGCACCTCATCCTCTTCCTCTGAGGTTAAGATTCTTAAGCCGAGTGTGGCCATTCCACCACCACTTGACGCCATCCTCTATCGACCGTCACCGGGGCAGAGTTTACTCAGAGGTTCCCGAGTAACCCATCAACATCTGCTCCGACCAACGTTGAGTTGGATGATGATGAGGTTGAGAGCGATGTCGACGTTTTTGAGGCGGCCGAGATCGAGAGTACTATTACTGAGGTAGACCTTCTCTGCTTTAGATATCTGTATTCTATCAGCACCTCAATAAAGCTTAGGAGATCTCTGAGGGAAGAGAGGGCTTATCATGGCCGAGACGGCGAGATCTTCCTATACGAGCAGATGTTCAAGTTGAGGTTATGTCTGTCCATTCACCCCATTATCAATTCCATCCTTTCATATATTAATTTTTCCCCCTCTCAACTCTCTCCTAATGCCTGGAGATTCCTAATAGGGGCCATAGTGTTATGGAAGGCTGTCCACCACTCAGACCTTCCTGTTCAGGTCTTCGTAGGTTTCTACGTCCCTTCCTCGGCCAAAAATCATCTGAGATACTACCATTTTGTATCTCGGAAGCCTGAGAAGAAAATGCTTCAGGTGACTCAGACTTCCAACCATAATTGGAAGCCTCGGTACTTCTTTTCTTCAGGTCCATGGGAGTTTGTCCCATGTGTTCCCTCGTCTAATCTGGATCAGAGGATGCCCCTGAGGTGGGGTAAGGTCACCATGTCTGCTAGGGTCGACCCTGGCCTAAGTCTACAAAACCTCCAGAAGGTGAAAGCCCTTCAAGATCAGGGGGTACATGGTCTATTTGTCAGGTTCGAACACTTGATGACTCCCCACTACCTCTCTGGGACAGGTTTAGGTGGAAGTCCCTTTGCCGAGCTTGGTAAGCATTTTTGGTTTTAAAGTTTAACCTCTGAGTTTACTCATATCTGCTTATCTAACTCAGATCTACTAACTTTTTGCAAAGCAACCAAAGGATATTCTAGACGAGCTTTGGGAGATGGCTGCACCAAGATTGACGAGACTCACCAAGAAAGCAGGACTTAACGCTCCTCCACTAGCTCCCTCTGCCTCTAAGCCCCCATCCATAAAGAAGAGGGCTCCAGGGGGTCATGCCCCTGAGGATCAGAGGCCGGAGAAGAAGACTGCCGACGCTGCCATTCCCATCTCTTCAGTTGACGCTCTGTCGGCTCGTCTGGATTAGTTGAAGTTAACCAATAGTGTAGTCGGCCACAGCCTTCAGGCCCTAGATGCCGTCGGCTCTGTAATGATCGAGGCTGACAAACGCTTCTTCAGGTCTCTAGACACCCCATTGCTGGTTGAGTTCGGCCTTCACAGAGCCATTCAAGTATGATTTGATCCTTCTTTAGAAATTCTTCTAAGTGTAACATCTGATTTTTCTTCAGCTTATTAATGATCACTAAATGTGCAGGGCTTGACAGCCATGCACCATTTGTCCAACCGGACCCTGAGGAAGTTGCCCCTCATCCAAAAGGGGCAAGAGGCCGAGAAAGTCCAGAGTACTCTGAACGCAGAGATTGAGCGCCTCAATTTTGAGCTGAAAAACTCTGAGAAGGAGGTGAAGGGGTTGGAGAAAGACATCTCCTAGCTCGGCAAGGATCATGTTGCTGCACTGAAGGCTAAGGACGACATTCTGCAGCCGAAATTTAACTCAGCTGTCAGGGCCGCCCTTGATGGCGCCTCTGAGAAGATAATTACTGACTACAAGGCCTATGATGAGTTCATGGGCTTCGGCTTTGAATACCTTGAAAGAGGTATCAAATCCACTATTAAATGGGCAGGCATCAGGGAGAGAGAGGCCGTCACTTTGAAGGCCTCTGGTTTTGTTGGTCTCGGCTTTGATGATCCTCAATTCGCCCAGGCTCTTCAGGAGGTTGAGGAAGAGACTGCCGCTGTTGCCGAGACTGCTACATTGGAGGTCACCGAGGTTGGAGGGGCAGACCATCGTGATGATGCGGCCGAGGTGACTAATCAAGCCGAGGATGTCAACACTCCCCTTTCAAACCCTTAGGATTTTTTTATCATTGTTTACAACTCATTGTATTATGGAGTTTCTGTAATCATTGAACATATTATTTCTGAATATATATCAACCTCTGATGAGGACCATTTTCACTTTCTTTTCATTGAATGTCATGTGATGCTTTTCATTCTTAGCTCATTAATTTTCATTCTTAGTTTCGTTGCAATGATGTCTGCTAAAAAAAATTTGTAATGAGCTTCAACCTCTAAAGCCCTCTTTCTAAGCTTATCTCTTTACAATGGTCTTATTTAAACTCAACCAATCATCCTGAGCCCAGACCTCGTCACCACTGAATGGTGTTAAGAGGGTCTGAGGTCATCACCTAAGATGTTATCCCCATAATAAATCTTCACCAAATTAATGATGTTATGTGTCTGAGGTCATCTAATTTATAGTGTCTGACCTCAGACCTCATCACCACTGAATGGTGTTATGAAGGTCTGAGGTCATAACCTAAGATGTTATCCTCATTAATGAATCTCACCAAATTAATGATGTTAAGAGTCTGAGGTCATCTCATTTATAGTGTCTGACCTCAGACCTCGTCTACTGAATGGTGTTATGAAGGGTTGAGGTTATCACCTAAGATGTTATCATCATTAATGAATCTCACCAAATTAATGATGTTAATGAAAAAGGATAACCCCCGGATAGTAATAATCGCAAATTAAAATATTTAATTTCCTTTTTAAATCAATGAATGCGGAAGCGTTGAATACAAGCGATGGTTCAACAAAACAACACAAGGCCGGGTTTTAATATCATGAGAAACAAATTAAAACAACATAATTCAAGTCCTAGAATTTGCCTAAGTCATCATTAACAATTATTCAAAGTTAGGCGAAACCATATTAATGCAAGTGACTTGAATAAACCAAATTTAATCCAATATTAAATTAAAGTCCCAATTTAAATTAGTGTGAATGTAAAACCAAATTTTATCTTGAAATTATCCTAAGCATGCGTTCTAAATTATTGTGCAAGATAAAATAAACAAGGTCACACTACACCGCGATATACGAGGAAAAACCCACTAACGGGAAAAAACCTCGGGACGGCCCTAGCCTCAAATCCACTAAAAACGGTATTACAAAATACAAGACAAATGACTTACTTCCTAAACTCGAACCCTCTCAAGCCGTGATGCTCCTTCTTGTATCAACCTCCAATTAGCAGATAACCAACGGAGCTCCACCGTGGTCTCGGAATACACCGATAGGACTTTAAACGGTCACCGTCACCCAAGCATGGAGCCTTTCTCCTTTTGGGTAAAATCTCAACAAAGGTCTTCTTTGTGATGGGGTGTAGAAGCAAACCCTAAACGTCTCTTGAATTCGGTAGAGAAAACCGGTGCCAAAAACTCCAAGTAAGGATATGTATATATAGAACTTGGAATAAACAAAAATGGGTGTAAATTAGAGTGTGTATGAATTTTCCATTAAAGATTAACACTCAAAAACATGAACATTTTCCCTAATTAAATTTGCTCTCAAACTCTCTCTAAGAGTTGGATATGGAATGGAAAAGTTGTCTTGGAAAATGTGTTTCCCGCACATAATATTGCATGAAAAAAGTTGGTTGAAAACCAAGTGGAAGAGTGGGGAAAAAGTGCAAAAAACTGCCAAATAACTGTTCCCGCTGGAAGTTCGTTCGAACGAACGTGATTCTCGTTCGAACGAGACTTCTAACGAGTGACCAGCCTAGGCTCGTTAGAGGTTCGTTAGATACCTCGTTAGAACGAACCTTCGTTCGAACGACATATCGAACGACATATCTAACGACTGTCCAGTTAGGGTCGTTGGCAAAACTCGTTCGAACGAACATGGTTCGAACGACAAAACTCGTTCGAACGAAATCTGGTTCGAACGAAAAAACTCGTTCGAACGACATTTCAAACGAACAAACAGAAAGATTGAAAATTTTGATTTTGGCCCAGAAACTTTTATAAACTTTTATATACTTATTTTTTAAGTTTCTAATTTGATTCTTTCTGAAAAATAAAATGCAGTTTTAATTCACCTAACACCCAATACAAATTGTTCCAAGCTCCTATATACATATAAATACATTCATACCTTGGGAGCATGGAACCTAAGTTGATGACGTACAAACGAGGCACATAAACTACGGCATGTTGATGATGCTTTATACTCTTTGCCGCTACGTCTTCAACAAACACTTCATAGGTCTTGAATATTACAATTAAATAAAATCCTATGAAAAAATGTTTTTGTCCGGAATTGAGCCAAAACTATATATGGACTCAATTGGAAATTTGTGTCCTTACAAATCTCCCCCTTTGGCTATTCCGGGACAAAAACCAGACAAAAAATCCTAAAGGGCCGTCAAGCTCACTAGACTCAAAACATAACCCGCCCAATCTTGACTCAACCTAAGGATTAAACTCTTTGCCATAGAAAGATGCCGCTTTAGAATAATTCCTGCACACTTAAGCAAACTCATCAAACGCATAGGGAATATCAAAATATTAAATGCAATTAATTAATTACTCCCCCTAAATTAATTCTCCCTTTAAACACATGACCTACTTAGAAAGACGTCTCCCCCTAAGATAAATCTCCCTCAAACGAAGATACGATAATAATAGGATTAGATACCATTTCTCCCCCTATCATCATTCTCCCCCTTTTTATTCGTGAATAGGCAAAGGATAAAGAACTAATAAACAGCATGTGAAAGCTTAAAGTGATAAGACATGAAAGCATATGGGCAATTGAAAGCAAGGCAAAGACAAACAAATATCATATATATATATATATGCTAGAAATATATCAATGAAGCACTTGCATATATATATAGATATAAACACACACATGACACAAAATACAATAAGATTGCACACTCGTATGGAAAAAATGTGTCATATGGAAACGGAAGTGTAGGGGTGTGAACTAGCAACAATTAAATTTAGACCCAAACACTTAAGAAACGTTCACGGAGTTCTCATTTGATTGCAAACTTCATCACAGTTAAATATAACCTCATGTGACAATATAAAGATTGAACTCAATGAACAAACATACACAATGCATACAAGCCTAGCATGATGATGATTCTACAAACCAAATAGAGTCATGACATTAAAGACAACTAGGATAAACAGACATTGTGCAAACCGTTGATATACCATCCAATTCTCCCTCAATGAGCATATATATATTCTTTTGTTTTTGAATGAATATATCATACAAACATAGGCCTTGGCAATTGCTTTTTGATTAATGCCAAATATTCTGTTTTTAGGCCTTTGGATCACGTATTTCTTTTAGATCCAATCAACGGTGGCTTACTATCGCAACGGATTTAATTCATCCTTTCGGAGCCCTTCCCCGTGCATATATTAATTTATCATGTTTTCATTTTCACACAAATCTCACATGCAACGGATTTTGACATGCACTAGTCCTCCTAGGTCATAGATATGTAGATGACTAGATTGATAGGAGAACACCTCAAAAAGCTCAAATATAACATGTGACATTAAGATTTCAAAAGAGCTCGTGCATGTGTGAATAGAGGCATATGAAAATAGAATCCATTTAATCAATACAAAATCCAACTACGCCATATAAAATATGGTAAAGAACATTTTAGGATTGAAAATCTAAACCAAAAGTTCTAGCCACGAGGAAGCGTAAACGATAGGATTCAAACACAAATATATGCCACATAAAGTGTGTCAAACAAAAATACACACAAAACAAAATCTTTTTGAGTTTTTAACATTTTTAATCAAAAATAAATATTTACTCAAAAGGACAACCAAAAATCATTTGTATTTTTCATTAAGCTTAAATGAAATAAATAAAACACAAATGATAAACAAAAATCTTTTTATATTATGCAGTCGATTCAAACACAAAATATAATACAAAAAGATAAACAAGTCATACTTTCTAGCATGTGATATGAAATTAGGCAATGACTAGAAAATGACTAAACAAGCATACATTTAGCATATGAATATAGCATGAACTACAAACGCTAAAGTATGCAAACGCTAACACATTTATCCTTTAGATTTAGCAAGGGAGGAAGCATGTGAAAGTGAATGAGAATCAAAATCCCTATTTTGTAAGGCAACCAAGTCGGATTTCCTAACCCACATTAATGAAGAATTACTATCTTGGGGTGTAGGAACATTAGCTATCGTGGTTACTTTACCATGGGATTTTCTAAGAATTCGTTTAAGATCTAAACAAAATTTCCTAAGATGACCTTGTCGACCACAATGTGTACAAGTAAGAACATGTCGAAAAGATTTATCTAAGGAGTGATCATTAAATGCATTCCTAGAAGATTCTCCTAAAACATTGGTTTTGACTTTAGGGTTAAAATCATTACAAGAATTGAAGCCTAAACCAAAAGTGTCATTTTTAATTTGGACCGTTCCTAACATTTTATCAAGTTTTTCCGAACGACATTCCAAATCAAATTTGACATTACTAGAATCTTTTAATTTATTTTCCAAATCTAAAATTTTAGATTCTAGTAAAACATTTCGCTCTTCAAAACCAAGAATCTCCTTTTTCAAGGATTCCATTAAACCCCTAAGGCTATCTCTCTCGCCTTCTACATAGTTAAGCTTCTCTTGAAGAGTTCTCTCACGTGTCCTAAGGTCTTCTATTAAGGCACTTTCATCAATGACCTTGACACTCTCTCTTAAACTCGCTTCTAACTTCAAATTAGCTCTTTTCAATTTAATAGATTCTTTATATAATTCATGAAAAGCATTTTGAAGTTCACTCATATCAACCTCTTCTTCATTTTCACTCTCTTCTTCTTCTTCTTCACTCTCACTATCATCAAAAATAAGAGAATCATGTACAATGACCTTGGAAGTGGCATGTGCTATAATTTCATCATCCGATGAGTTCTCATTATCACTCACATGTGCCATAAAAGCCACAAAATTTTTCTTAGTGGGGGATTCGGGCTTCTCTTCCTTATCACTATCACTAAGGGTCGCATTATATGAAATGGGTCGTTTACCCTCTTTCCTTAGTTTAGTGGGGCACTCAAAAGCCCTATGGCCATAACCTTCACAACCAAAACATTTATTAGACTCGTCCCTATCATATTTTCATTACTAGGTTTAGGGATCTTATCGGTTTTAGAAATCTTCCCGTTTTTATCATGTTTAGAAGATTCAAATTTCTTAAAATCATTTTTAACTTTATCTTTGTTAAATTTAAGAAATTTTCTAAATTTACGAGCAAACAAAGCCATATCTTCCGAGTCACTATCACTATCGCTCTCTACTACTTGTTTAACCTCTTTGCGGGCTTTTAAAGCAACGCCCTTTTCGATTTTCTTTTCAGTTTTAGAGGGAAACATATCTAGTTCATAGGTTTGTAAATCACCTACAAGCTCTTTTAATTTCGTAGAGGCTAAAGTGGGTAAAGAATTTAAAACGGTCACCTTTGGAATAAAATCTATCGGGTAGGGACCTTAAAATTTTCTTTACTACATGGTCGTCAGGTATTTTCTCTCCCAAGTTAAAGGATGAATTAACAATATCAGAAAGTCTAGCATAAAATTTATCAAAAGTTTATTTTTCATCCATTTTGATAGTTTCAAATTGAGTGGTGAGGTTTTGGAGTTTTGAAGCTTTAACGACACTCGTTCCTTCATGAGTTAATTGTAAAATATCCCAAGCTTCTTTAGCGGTTTCACACGTCATAATACGTCGGAATTCATCCGGTGCGACAGCACTAAATAAGGCATTTAAACCACGGTAATTAAAATTTGCTAGCTTAAACTCATTTTCAGTCCATCTATCAACGGGTTTGGGAACATGTACATTTTCAATTAAATGTGTTGGTGGGGTCCAACCGTTAACAACAGACATCCAAACACGTTCATCGATAGATTTAAGTGCCGATTTTATTCGCGCTTTCCAATACGCGTAGTTAGAACCATCAAAAATAGGATATTTTGAAAATGGGGAAAAATCCATATTTAGCCAAAAAGTAAAGGATCTTTACCGAAATAATTTATCATTTTTGGCTCTGATACCAATTTGAAAAAGGATAACCCCCGGATAGTAATAATCACAAATTAAAATATTCAATTTCCTTTTTAAATCAATGAATGCGGAAGCGTTGAATACAAGTGATGGTTCAACAAAACAACACAAGGCCGGGTTTTAATATCATGAGAAACAAATTAAAACAACATAATTCAAGTCCTAGAATTTGCCTAAGTCATCATTAACAATTATTCAAAGTTAGGCGAAACCATATTAATGCAAGTGACTTGAATAAACCAAATTTAATCCAATATTAAATTAAAGTTCCAATTTAAATTAGTGTGAATGTAAAACCAAATTTTATCTTGAAATTATCCTAAGCATGCGTTCTAAATTATTGTGCAAGATAAAATAAACAAGGTCACACTACACCGCGATATAAGAGGAAAAACCCACTAACGGGAAAAAACCTCGGGACGGCCCTAGCCTCAAATCCACTAAAAACGGTATTACAAAATACAAGACAAAAGACTTACTTCCTAAACTCGAACCCTCTCAAGCCGTGATGCTCCTTCTTGTATCAACCTCCAATTAGCGGATAACCAACGGAGCTCCACCGTGGTCTCGGAATACACCGATAGGACTTTAAACGGTCACCGTCACCCAAACATGGAGCCTTTCTCCTTTTGGGTAAAATCTCAACAAAGGTCTTCTTTGTGATGGGGTGTAGAAGCAAACCCGAAACGTCTCTTGAATTTGGTAGAGAAAACCGGTGCCAAAAACTCCAAGTAAGGATATGTATATATAGAACTTGGAATAAACAACAATGGGTGTAAACTAGAGTGTGTATGAATTTTCCATTAAAGATTAACACTCAAAAACATGAACATTTTCCCTAATTAAATTTGCTCTCAAACTCTCTCTAAGAGTTGGATATGGAATGGAAACGTTGTCTTGGAAAATGTGTTTCCCGCACATAATATTGCATGAAAAAAGTTGGTTGAAAACCAAGTGGAAGAGTGGGGAAAAACTGCAAAAAAACTGCCAAATAACTGTTCCCGCTGGAAGTTCGTTCGAACGAACGTGATTCTCGTTCGAACGAGACTTCTAACGACTGACCAGCCTGGGCTCGTTAGAGGATCGTTAGATACCTCGTTAGAACGAACCTTCGTTCGAACGACATATCGAATGACTGTCCAGTTAGGGTCGTTGGCAAAACTCGTTCGAACGAACATGGTTCGAACGACAAAACTCGTTCGAACGAAATCTGGTTCGAACGAAAAAACTCGTTCGAACGACATTTCAAACGAACAAACAGAAAGATTGAAAAATTTGATTTTGGCCCAGAAACTTTTATAAACTTTTATATACTTATTTTTTAAGTTTCTAATTTGATTCTTTCTGAAAAATAAAATGCAGTTTTAATTCACCTGACACCCAATACAAATTGTTCCAAGCTCCTATATACATATAAATACATTCATACCTTGGGAGCATGGAACCTAAGTTGATGACGTACAAACGAGGCACATAAACTACGGCATGTTGATGATGCTTTATACTCTTTGCCGCTACGTCTTCAACAAACACTTCATAGGTCTTGAATATTACAATTAAATAAAATCCTATGAAAAAATGTTTTTGTCCGGAATTGAGCCAAAACTATATATGGACTCAATTGGAAATTTGTGTCCTTACAGTTAAGGGTCTGAGGTCATCTCATTATGGTGTCTGACCTCAGACCTCATCACCACTGAATGGTGTTATGAGGGTCTGAGGTCATCACCTAAGATGTTGGCCCCATCAATTAATCTCTGATCTAAGTATGAAGCAAGAACTGTCATGGGAACTGATATTTATTAATAACCTCTTCATAATGAGATGGTACATTTACATAAAACTCTATGCAACATCATATGTAGTATCTCTTTAGGTGATCAGCATTCCATGGGTTGGTGAAAGGTTCTCCTTCTAGGTTTTCTAGCCTGTAAGTGCCAGGCACAACCTCTTCTGTCACTTTGTAGGGGCCATGCCAGTTTGGGTGAAGCTTGTTTGCTTTCTGTAGGGTCTTCTTTAGCACTAGGTCTCCCACTGCAATGGGTCTTGACTTCACCCTCTGGTTGTCGAATTTCACTGCCCTCTGTCGGTAGGCTGCTTGTCTGACCTCTGCGTCCTCTCTTCTTTCTTTAATGAGATCTAGGTCTAGCCTCCTCCCTTACCCATTATTGTCAGGGTCATAGGTCTGAATCCTATGAGTTGGGAGCCCTATCTCCGTTGGTATGACGGCCTCTGAGCCATGTGCCAATATGAACGGGGTTTCACCTATTGGTGTCCTTGCAGTGGTTCTGTAGGCCCATAACACAGCGTAGACCTCTTCAGCCCATCTTCCCTTCGCATCCTCTAATCTCTTCTTGATCCCATCCAGGATAGTTCTATTTGTCACCTCGGTCTGGCCATTTGCCTGAGGTCGACCAGGAGATGAGAAGAATTACTTTATTCCTACTCTTAGGCAATACTTTTCTAAAGAGGAGTTCTTGAACTGGGTCCCATTGTCTGATATGAGAGTGTTTGGGAGGCCATATCTGCATATGATATTCCTCCAAATGAACTGGAAGGTCTTTTACTCTGTGATTGTTATCATCGGCTCTGCTTCCACCCACTTTGAGAAGTAGTCAATGGCAACGATCAAGAATCTATAGTTATTGACAGCTCTTGGCAAGGGTCTCACTAAATAAATTCCCTATACCGCAAATGGCCATGGAGAAGAGATTGACATTATAGGCTAATGGGGTTGATGAGGGATAGTGGCGAACCTTTGACATTTGTCACACCTCTTCACATAGTCTGCAGCGTCCTTGGACAAGGTAGGCCACCAGTACCCCTGAGTGATGATCCTCTTGGCTAAGGGCCTTCCCCCTATGTGTCTAGAGCAAGAACCCTCATGGGCTTCCTGTAAGACCCTGGAAACTTCCGTGGGATGCACGCACCTAAAGAGAGGCAATATAAATCCCTTTTTGTACAAGACGTCTCCTATCATCGAGAACTTGTCAGCTCTATGTCTTAATTTTCTCCTCTCTAATTTGGACTCGGGAAGCTCTCCCTCTTTTATGTACCTGACGAGCGGGTCGATCCATGAATCTCCTAGGCTCAAATTGTGACAAGGGTTACATACCTCTTCTTCCTCAATGGTTTCCTTTCCTAAGACCTCGATCGAAACGTTCCTTCTAACATCTGTCTTTGTTGCCGAGGCCAACCTTGCCAATGCATCTGCGTGGCTGTTACTTTTTCGAGGCACTCTCTTCAGTTTTTCCTCTTCAAAATATTCCAACATTTTTCTAACTCTTTCCAAGTACTTCGCCAGCCTTTCATTCTTGGCCTCATAGACTCCCAGCACTTGATTTACAACTAACCTTAAGTCTCTGTGGAGTAGGAGTCATCTTACACGAAGAGTCTTTGCCAATAAGAGACCCGCTATCATGGCCTCATACTCACACTCGTTGTTTGAGGCCTGGAAGTTGAATCTCAATGCGTATTTAATGTTAGCGCCATCTGGACTTGAGAGTATTAGCCCCGCACCACTTCCACTATCACAGGAAGAGCCATCAATAAAGAGGCTCCATACGTCTGTATCTGATGAGAAGACCCCTTCTTTCATAACTCCTTGCTTGAAGAGGTATCGATCCTCTTTGTTCTCTTCTATTCTGCTTCGGGTTTGGCCTGAGATGACCTCTTCCCGATCTCGGAAGACATTTGGCGTCGTCTCTTCCGAGTTTCAGAAGACACTACGGTTTGTCTCTTCGGCGTCCTTTAGGCCTTTCTCTGTCTCGGCCTCTTCCCAGGTGAATTCTGCAACAAAGTCCGCGAGGGCCTGCCCTTTGATGGCTGTCCTAGGCTGGTAGGTAAGATCATATTCTCCCAACTCGGTGTCCCAAGTCATCAATCTCCCAGACTTCTCCGGTTTATGCAGGACCTGCCTTAGTGGGGAGTCAGTAAGGACTACCATGAAGTGAGCTTGGAAGAAAGGATTCATTTTTCTTGAGGCATATATTAGGGCGTAAGCCAACTTTTCCATACGGGGATAATTTTGTTCAGACCCTTGAAGGGCCTTACTGTTGAAGTATACAGGCCTTTAGATCCCATCCTCTTCCCGTATGATGGCCGCGCTGATGGCTGATTCAGAGACTGCCAGATACACAAATAACCTTTCTCCTTCCATGGACCTAGACAGCAATAAGGGAGACCCTAAGTAGGACTTGAGTAGGTTGAAGGCTTTTTCACACTCTTCGCCCCATTGGAAGGCCTTTCTTAAGACTTTAAAGAATGGGAGACACTTATCCGCCGCCCTAGAGACGAATCTGTTAAGCGAAACCACTCTCCCCGTGAGTCTTTGGACATCCTTGATACTCCTAGGAGTCTTCATGTAAAGCAACGCCTTAATTTTTTCAGGGTTCGCTTCGATTCCTCTCTGGTTGACGATGAATCCCAGGAACTTCCCGGCGCCTACTCCGAAGACACATTTCGCTGGGTTGAGTTTCATCTTGTATGAGTCCATTACATCTAAGGTCTTCTCAAGGTCTGCTACATGAGTGCAAGCTTTCAAGATTTTTGTCAGCATATCATCTACATACACTTACATGGTCTTACCTATTTTCTCTTCGAACATCTTATTGATAAGACGTTGGTATGTTGCCCCTGCATTTTTCAGATCGAAGGGCATCACTTTGTAGCAGTACGTCCCCTTGTCGGTAATGAAGGCTGTCTTCTCTGAGTCTTCGGCATCCATGAAGATTTGGTTATAGCCTGAATACGCATCCATGAAGCTCATGAGCTCATGTCCTGCTGTAGCATCCACCATCTGATCTATCCGAGGTAAGGGGTAGTTGTCTTTTGGGCAAGACCTGTTTAGGTCAGTGAAATCGACACACATTCTCCACTTCCCATTGGCCTTGGGCATGATGACCGCATTTGATAGCCACTTCGGATAGGTAACTTCTCTTATAAACTCAGCCTCTTCTAACTTTTTCACCTCATCACGGATGACGTTTTATTTTTCCCTAGAGTAGATTCTTCGTCTCTGCTTGATAGGCCTGGCATCTTTGGTTACGTTGAGCTTGTGACTCATCACCTTAGGATTGATGCCAGGCATGTCTGCGTGACTCCATGCGAAGACACTCTGCCTCTTCCTGAGGAAGTTTATCAGCGCTTCCTTATTTTCAGGATTAAGGGCTTTGCTGACCTGGATGGTTTTTTCCGGCTCGTCCTCATTGAGGACGATGGATTCTACCTCTTCCGTGACCTCTCTCTTCTTCAATTTTGTTTCATCTCTTGGATCAAGAGTGCCAATGCTTTAAGTGGTGGTGGCCCTCTTATGGGCTTCTCTCTCTTCGGCCAAGTTGAAGTAACATTCTCTCGCTGTGGTGGGGTCACCTTGCACTTCCCCTACTCCATAAGGAGTCGGGAATTTTAGCATCTGATGGACCGTTGACGGCACAGCCTCGAACTCCCTAAGGGCCACCCTTCCTATGATGAGGTTATAGGACGAGAAGACACTTTCGTCCATCACAAAGAAATTAATCCTCCTGGTTAACCTCTTAGGCCATTCGTCACCCATCCGTACGTCCATCTCATACATGCCCAAGGGGTGAACCTTTTCACCACTGAAGCCTATCAGGGGGTGGTGATAGGGGACCAGTCTTGCTTTTCTAAGGCCTAAGCTCTTGAAGCAAGGACAAAACATCACATCTGCCGAGCTCCCCCCATCCACGAGGATCCTCTGCACCTCATATCCATGCACCCTTGTTGTTATGACCAAAGGGTCATCATGGGGGGCTAAGATACCTCTGAAGTCGAGTCTGGAGAACCCAACTACGAGGGTGTTCATGTCTACTTTCTTCCTCTTCTGTACTGTATCGGAAGATGTTAGATTTACAACTTCAAGCTTGGCCACTGATTTGGCCTCGGCTACATGAGCCTTCCTATCAGCTACTTCAGATCCACCACCTGCAAATCCTCCGCATATTATGCCAACACCGAAAGAGATCATACCAACCCTCTTTACCGGGGTGTTGTCATCCTTTGGTGGGAGATCCAGATCATCTTAATCATCACCTTCTGAATCATCGTCTCTTCGGGCTGGGACGTTGTCACGGCATCTGTCATTCCTCCTTTTCTTATGGTCATTGTAATACCCCGTATTTTTATGCTATATTTAATTTGGGGATTTATTAAATTTAATGTAATGGAAATCCGAAAATTAATTATGTTATAATTATTAACGTGACGAGAGTTAGTAATTATGAGAAACTTGTTGAATATTACTAATGATCATAGTAATATATTATATTGGTTACATTGAATGTCATAAGTGAATTAAATGAATATTTCGGAAATTTAAGTCGGGACGTGCCCGTGTCAGGTCGGGACTAATTTTGTTAAATAAAAAGTGAATATTTTATAAGTTGTCTGTATGGTCGTTTTGAGTGCGCCAACGCGTCCGGAAGGGTCGAGATAGTCAGAAAAGTATACCCGAGGGGTTAGTTTGGGCCTCGGGACATTTTTAGGCCTAATTAGTGACCCGGGAGGGCATTTTGGTCATTTTACAAAATAGGATAATTAAACCCACGAATTTTAGCAGCCTTTATCAGCTGGTTAGGTTAGCCATTTAGGGTTAGAACATTCAGAACCCTAGAACGGCCATTGGAGAGGAGAGGAGAGAACTTTCAAGGAGATTCAAGGCCAAAAACACCACCGTTTGCACCGCCGTCACCACCAACGCGTAGATCGTGAGGAGGGGACCGCAACCACACCATAATCAACGGGAAATCAGACTTCTAAAAATCCCAGGCAAGTGTTTAACTTGCGTATTACGTTAGTGCAATGTTCATATTAGTTTAGGATTAATTAGGAATGTAATCCATGTAAGAAAACCCCAAATTTTGATAGGAAATTGCATGTAGAGAAGATTAAAACCTTATACTGGAAACTTTTGATGATATAGATGTATTACCCACGAATTTTGATATTAGGAAGAAATTCTGGAGAAAAACTGAATTGAATCATAGTTATGAAAACTTTAGGATTGTTGATGATTAGATGAGATTTTGGGTTGTTTAACCAAGTTTAATGATGAATATACGCATGCTGAACGTTAAAAATATCTGGAATTATGTTATTATGTTAGTAGTTGAATTTGTGGGTCGATTAGTGTTGAAAAATATGGAATTTGATGAAGAATAGTGGTAGAACCCGTAACTGCAATTCTGCAGAATTTTACCCAGACCTGCTTGATCGATCGATCGAACATAGAGCATCGATCGATCGAAGGTTCGATCGATCGAGCCCCAAGCTTCGATCGATCGACCCCTTCTGGCAGACTCTTATTCCCCTTGTTTAATTAGTTAAATTAAGTTTATCGTGAAATAATTCTTGGTCATTCTTGATAAATCGATTTGGGAGACATTGAGGACCAGTAGGGTATATGAATGAATGTTGGAACCTTTAAGATTCATCGAAAATGGTATTTTTGGGATATTTACTTTAGGTTGGTAAATTTACGAATTTAAAGGGGGAGGTGCGTAAGAGAGTTACGTTGGAATCTAATAAAGTCACGTACGGAATTTTAGATTTGGGAAGATATAATCCATGAGTGTTAGGTAATAAGTGAGGAAACCCTTCGAGATAAGGTTAGGAATGAAACCTTATGCGTAATTCTTTAAATGCGAAATTAAGAATAAACGGCAAAATTACGGGTGATGAGAAGAACCTATATTAATATGAAATTGGTATATTTATATGATTGTGTGTACATAGATTATATACATGTGAAAATCATACCCACGCTACTTGCTATCCCTGAGGTTTCCGCGCTGGGACAAGTCTTATCTCGATGGGACCTTTATGGGGGATATTGACTTGTACCCTAGAAGATAGATGTCCTTGGTACAGGATATCGATGTGATAGTTCAGACGGTCCTAAGAGACGCCGGTATGTGCCACCCTCTTAGAGACTTGGAATCTATGCTTCGCCTCAATATTGTTTGTGTATTTATGTTAATACAATTCGAGAGTGATTCCGAATGTATTCCCCTTAAAATGAGTGATATGGGGCTTTGGATAGTGGAAGTATGCACGCACCATAGTTTTATTCGGGGTGATGTTATATATATATATATATATATATTATATGAGTAGTTAATATATATATGAGATTATGATATTTAAAACTGTCTACTGAGATTTGATAAGTAGAACCTAGTTATTGACTCATATTATTAAATACTTGTTTTGAAAAAAAAATATAATATGTCACTGAAAAACTTTATGGATTTTATAAAGTAAAAATGGAGGACTTTGATTATTGTTTGGAACATTCTTTTAAAAATGAAATCGTGAATTGTAAATCTTGCGAGTAATCTTAGATAGATTAAACCTTTTAGAAAGTCAAGGGCGATATATTGATAAGAACAAACCAATGGGAAGGTTAGTGCGATAGGTGTGCACATTAGAGGAGAGGTGAGTATTTCTCAAGAGAGCGACGCACTAATATGTTATTGCATTGGCCTGTATCAAATTAAATACTTGCTAAACGTATTCTAAAATCAAACACACTTTCGGGCTCTGACCCGTTTCTTTTTCTCTCTCTCTCTTGTATATATATGTATATTTTCAGGTGCCCAGCCACAGGGGCGTCTTGCTTAAGATCACTTGAGAAGAACGAGCTGCAGCTTAGGTGGGAGTTGCAGGTCACTTGAGTAGACGACTTATGTTATTGACTCCACTCCTATTACTCTCATTTATTGGGCACGTGTCGCCCCTTTTCATCATTTCATTTGTTGTTGGGACATTTACATTTAAGTTATTTCCAGTATTGTTCTAGGGGATTTATTCAGGATGGATTTGTGGTTTTAGTTCCATTTGTTGACATTCGATTGACGAATGTATTATGTTATTTGGTTTATTGTGGTGTGATTCTATATTATAGAAATGTTGTTTTTAATTAAAATAAATCTTTTTCTTTAATTAAAATTTGGAAAGTTTGTATGAAAAATGTTTTTGACACTTAGCTTAATTATTTAGGGTGTTAAATTGGAAAATTTATTTTTATCGACAGTGATGCTGAGAATGAACCAACTGTTAACCTTAATTTAATTTAATAAATGAGTGATCGCCCGGTATTTAATTAGGCGGGGTGTCACAGGTTATTTCACGATAAACTTAATTTAACTAATTAAACAAGGGAAATAAGAGTTTGCCAGAAGGGGTCGATCGATCGAAGCTTGGGGCTCGATCGATCGAACCTTCATATGTATGAGTGCACTGACATGCAAAAGCAACTATTGGCTTCCTTTAAATTGGTGGGAGCCGCATTACAGTGGTGTGAGTCCACTACTACTTTGGAGGAGAGGACACGATCCCTATTCAGTTATTCTGGGAGCGGTTTGACCGCAAGTATTTTCCACCCGCAGTGCAGACTGAGATGAGGAGGAAATTACTAAATCTGAAGCAGGAGAACATTACTGTAGCTGAGTATGAGGAGGAGTTCACGAGACTTCTCACTATTGTGCCGGATGAGGCACCCACTGAGGGCAAGAAGATTTTGCTGTTTGTCGACGGGTTAGCTTGGAGGATCCGTCAACACCTTATTGGAAATCTATTCCTGAGCACTTTCACTGACGTACTCAATGCAGCGTTACTACATTGCCAGGATCACCGCTTCCATCTTCAGGGAAGCAAGAAAGCAGGAGAGTCCAGCCAGCATGGTAGGACCGGGGGTAATAGTGCCGGTGGGGCACCAACTCATGGACAGACTCATCAGCACGAGCAGAGTTCCCATCAGGGGGACCCTGCTAAGCGATTCCGTTCAGGTGAGTTTAGGCAGGGATTCAAGGGTTTCAGGCAGGGCCATCAGGGCCAGCCTAATCAGCAGGGCCAACACCGACCACAGAGACAGCAGCAGGGCCAGCAAAGCCAACAGCGTGCACATCAGGGCCAACAGGGCCAGTGGCGTGGAGGTAACGGCCAGCAGGGCCGTGGACAGCAGGTTTAGAGGGGCGGTAACTTCAAAGGCAGATGCTTTGGGTGCGGTAAACATGGCCATAGGCGCCAGGATTGCCCAGAGGGCGATAGGGCCCCACAGCAGCAGGGAGCCCGTAATGAGCCGGAGAGACCACTTTTCCCACCTGCCCTCCCAGCTCCAGCCCAGGTGCCAGCCCTACCAGCCATTCCAGCAGCTCCAATGCCGCAGGGGCAATTGCAGTATGGACGTGTCTATAACGTCCACCAGGCAGCAGCTCCACAGGCACCACCCGCGATTGAGGGTATGTTTCCTATCCATGGTACTATGGGTCGAGTTTTGTTTGATACGGGGGCAACGCATTGTTTTATAGCTACGCATTTTGCGAAGTCCTTAGGGTTGTTAGCCACAGCAGAGAGCACCGTGACGTGTGTCGACTCACCACTGGGGAGTGGGTCACTTATATTCTTTATATGCCAGGGAGTAGGGGTAAAGATTGGTAGCTTGGTATTACCTGCAGACATGCTAGTCTTAGACATGCACGAGCATGATGTGATTATTGGTATGGATTGGCTCGCATCTTATAGATCCATGATTGATTGCTTCGGTGGGAGCATTGTTTTTGCCATTCCAGGGCAAGAGATATTTGTAGTGGCGATGCCTCGCCCAGAGGGAGGTTCGACCGCTCATTTATATTACATTGAGGAGGATACCTCTAAGGAGGTTGTGATTCCTATGGATTCGATCCCAGTTATTAGGGAGTATTCCGATGTGTTTCAGGAGATACCAGGCCTACCGCCCAGTCGTGAGATAGACTTCGTTATAGATTTATTTCCGGATACGAGACCTATAGCATGCGCACCGTATCGTATGGCTCCAGCAGAGATGCGAGAGCTACGAGATCAGATAGAGAAGCTATTAGGTCAGGGCTTCATTCGTAGGAGTACCTCACCTTGGGGAGTTCCAGTCTTGTTTGTAAAGAAGAGAGATGGTTCACTGAGATTGTGTGTGGACTACCGGGAGTTGAACAAGGTCACGATACGGAATAAGTATCCGTTGCCTCGAATCGATGATCTATTCGACTAGTTGAGGGGACCAACTTTCTTTTCGAAGATAGATCTGAGGTCGGGGTACCATCAGTTACGTATTAGAGAGCATGATGTTTCAAAGACTGCCTTCTTGTCGAGATATGGGTCCTATGAGTTCAGGGTGATGCCGTTCGGACTCACAAATGCCCCAGCCGTTTTCATGGACTTAATGAATCAAGTATTCAGAGAGTTCTTGGATCAATTTGTCATCGTCTTCATAGATGACATCTTGATATATTCACACTCCGAGGAGGAGCATGCCGAGCACTTGAGGCAGGTTCTTCAGACTCTACGAGAGCATTAGTTGTATGCTAAGTACGAGAAGTGTGGATTCTGGTTGCGAGAGGTACAATTCTTGGGCCATGTTGTTTCTGAACAGGGAATTGCAGTTGACCCGAGCAAAGTGTCAGCGGTGAGGGAGTGGGGACAGCCCACGACACCGACAGAAGTGCGTAGTTTCTTGGGGTTAGCCGGATACTACAGGAGATTCATTCCGGGATTCTCCAAAATAGCGGGTCCATTGACGAATCTGACTCGCAAGGGGGTACCATATGTTTGGGATGACGCCTGTCAGTTGGCTTTCGATGTGCTGAAGGAAAAGCTTACTTCAGCACCAGTCCTTGCTTTACCGAAGTCGGGTGTAGAGTACCTGGTTTACACCGATACGTCCTTACGGGGACTTGGGGGAGTACTTCAGCAGGAGGAGAAGGCTATAGCTTTTGCTTCCCGCAAGCTTAAGACACATGAAAAGAATTACCCCACCCACGACCTGGAGTTAGCAGCGGTCGTTTTTGCATTGAGAATTTGGAGGCACTACTTATTGGGCGAGAAATTCCGTTCGTTCACAGACCATAAGTCACTGCAGTACCTGTTTACTCAGTGAGAGCTGAATATGCATCGACGCAGGTGGTTAGAGTTTGTGAAAGATTACCAGTTCGATATACAGTATCATCCGGGGAAGGCCAACGTAGTTGCTGATGCGTTGAGCCGTAGACCGGTAGACGATGTAGCGGACATCTCGAAAGCAAAGTGGAAGGAGTTGGGTCACCAGGACGCAGTAGCACGTTCTTTCATATTCGTGATGACAGTCACACCCGAGATTGTTACGAGGGTGATACAGGCACAGACCACAGACCCGTTTTTTCAGGAGCAGATTGTGCGACTTCTAGCCGAGGGTGCTGAGTTCTATTCTGTTAGTTCTGATGGAGGGTAGTGGTTTAATGGGAGATTAGTGGTTCCAGAAGGAGCGGAGCTATGTCATGAAGTGATGACTCATTCTCATGGGTCCCGATTTGCAGTACATTCGGGAGGCGATATGATGTACCAGGACATGAGACGACAGTACTGATGGAGTGGGATAAAGAAGGACATCGCTGAGTTTGTGTCCAAGTGTTCTACTTGCCAGCTAGTGAAGGTGGACCACCAGAAACCGTCAGGATTACTTCAGCCGTTGGAAGTACCCGCGTGGAAGTGGGAAAGTATTTCCATGGATTTCATTACAGGGTTTCCTACATCACAGCGGGGCCATGATTCTATCTGGGTGATTGTAGAACGTTTGACCAAGGTGGCTCATTTTCTGCCAGTGAGGACAGATTATACCACGGGTCAGTATGCCCAGTTGTTCATCGCTGAGATTGTCAGACTACATGGGGTGCCCCTGAATATCGTGTCAGATAGAGACAAGATTTTTGTGTCACGTTCCTGGGAAAGCTTTCAGGAGGCCATGGGTACAGAGTTGAGACTGAGTTCAGCTTACCACCCACAGACAGATGGACAGACAGAGCGTACTAATCAGATGTTGGAAGATATGCTACGCATGTGTGTTCTCGATTTTGGAGGAGGTTGGGAGCCACACCTTCCACTGGTAGAGTTTGCTTATAATAACTCCTATCAGTTTACGATTGGCATGGCTCCATTTGAAGCTTTGTATGGCAGGCCTTGTCGTTCTCCAACTTGTTGGCTCGAGGTGGGGGACAACAAGTTGCTAGGACCAGAAGTGATTCAGGAGACCTCCGCGAGGATTGAGATAATCAGGAGTCGTATTCGGGTAGCCCAAGACAGGCAGAAGAGCTACGCCGATGCGAAACGGTTCTTCCTGGAGCTTAATGTGGGAAATCAAGTGTTGTTGCGTGTATCTCCTATAAAGGGAGTGATGAGGTTCGGGAAGAAGGGGAAGTTGGCTCCGAGGTACGTAGGACCATTTCCCATCATCGAGAGGATTGGGCCGGTAGCATACAGGTTGGGATTGCCAGAACATTTACATCGCATTCCACATCTCGTCGTTGAGATGATATCTTCGGGATGATATGGCCCATACTCACATTGCGATATATGAGAATGACTTATAGTCTGATAGCTCCTACGAGGAGAGACCAGTGGCTATTCTAGACTATAGTGAGAGGACATTGAGGTCAAAAATAGTTCCACTTGTGCGAGTCCAGTGGGAGCATCATAATGTGGAGGAATCCACTTGGGAGCGTGAGGCAGATATGCGCAAGAGATATCCAGAGTTATTTTTACCAGGTATGCCTTATTTTCTGAATTTCGGGACGAAATTCCGTTATTAAGGGGGAAGTATGTAATACCCCGTATTTTTATGCTATATTTAATTTGGGGATTTATTAAATTTAATGTAATGGAAATCCGGAAATTAATTATGTTATAATTATTAACGTGACGAGAGTTAGTAATTATGAGAAACTTGTTGAATATTACTAATGATCATAGTAATATATTATATTGGTTACATTGAATGTCATAAGTGAATTAAATGACTATTTCAGAAATTTAAGTTGAGACGTACCCGTGTCACGTCGGGACTAATTTTGTTAAATAAAAAGTGAATATTTTATAAGTTGTCCATATGGTCGTTTTGAGTCCGCCAACGTGTCCGGAAGGGTTGAGATAGTCAGAAAAGTATACCCGGGGGGTTAGTTTGGGCCTTGGGGCATTTTTAGGACTAATTAGTGACCCGGGAGGGCATTTTGGTCATTTTACAAAATAGGGTAATTAAACCCACGAATTTAAGCAGCCTTTATCAGCTGGTTAGGTTAGCCATTTAGGGTTAGAACATTCAGAACCCTAGAACGGCCATTGGAGAGGAGAGGAGAGACCTTTCAAGGAGATTCAAGGCCAAAAACACCACTGTTTGCACCGCCGTCACCACCAACGCGTAGATCGCGAGGAGGGGAATGCAACCACACCATAATCAATGGGAAATCAGACTTCTAAAAATCCCAGGCAAGTGTTTAACTTGCGTATTTCGTTAGTGCAATGTTCATATTAGTTTAGGATTAATTAGGAATGTAATCCATGTAAGAAAACCCCAAATTTTGATAGGAAATTGCATGTAGAGAAGATTAAAACCTTATGCTGGAAACTTTTGATGATATAGATGTATTACCCACGAATTTTGATGTTATATTAGGAAGAAATTCTAGAGAAAAACTGAATTGAATCATAGTTATGAAAACTTTAGGGTTCTTGATGATTAGATGAGATTTTGGGTTGTTTAACCAAGTTTAATGATGAATATACGCATGCTGAACGTTAAAAATTTCTGGAATTATGTTATTATGTTAGTAGTTGAATTTGTGGGTCGATTAGTGTTGAAAAATATGGAATTTGATGAAGAATAGTGGTAGAACCCGTAACTGCAATTCACAAGAATTTTACCCAGACCTGCTTGATCGATCGATCGAACATAGAGCATCGATCGATCGAAGGTTCGATCGATCGAGCCCCAAGCTTCGATCGATCGACCCCTTCTGGCAGACTCTTATTTCCCTTGTTTAATTAGTTAAATTAAGTTTATCGTGAAATAATTCTTGGTCATTCTTGATAAATTGATTTGGGAGACATTGAGGACCAGCAGGGTATATGAATAAATGTTGGAACCTTCAAGATTCATCGAAAATAGTATTTTTGGGATATTTACTTTAGGTTGGTAAATTTATGAATTTAAAGGGGGAGGTGCGTAAGAGAGTTACGTTGGAATCTAATAAAGTCACGTACTGAATTTCAGAATTGGGAAGATATAATCCATGAGTGTTAGGTAATAAGTGAGGAAACCCTTCGAGATAAGGTTAGGAATGAAACCTTATGAGTAATTCTTTAAATGGGAAATTAAGCATAAACGGTATAATTATGGGTGATGAGAAGAACATATATTAATATGAAATTGGTATATTTATATGATTGTGTGTACATATATTATATGCATGTGAAAATCATACCCACGCTATTTGCTATCCCTGAGGTTTCCGCGCTGGGATAAGTCTTATCTCGATGGGACCTTTATGGGAGATATTGACTTGTACCCTAGAAGATAGATGTCCTTGGTACAGGCTATCGATGTGATAGTTCAGACGGTCCTAAGAGACGCCGATATGTGCCACCCTCTTAGAGACTTGGAATCTATGCTTCGCCTCAATATTGTTTGTGTATTTATGTTAATACAATTCGAGAGTGATTCTAAATGTATTCCCCTTAAAATGAGTGATATGGGGCTTTGGATAGTGGAAGTATGCACGCACCATAGTTTTATTCGGGGTGCTGTTATATATATATATATTATATGAGTAGTTAATATATATATGAGATTATGATATTTAAAACTGTCTACTGAGATTTGATAAGTAGAACCTAGTTATTGATTCATATTATTAAATACTTGTTTTGAAAAAAAAATATAATATGTCACTGAAAAACTTTATGGATTTTATGAAGTAAAAATGGAGGACTTTGATTATTGTTTGGAACATTCTTTTAAAAATGAAATCGTAAATTGTAAATCTTGCGAGTAATCTTAGATAGATTAAACCTTTTAGAAAGTCAAGGGCGATATATTGATAAGAACAAACCAATGGGAAGGTTAGTGCGATAGGTGTGCACATTAGAAGAGAGGTGAGTATTTCTCAAGAGAGCGACGCACTAAAATGTAATTGCATTGGCCTGTATCAAATTAAATACTTGCTAAACGTATTCTAAAATCAAACACACTTTCGGGCTCTGACCCGTTTCTTTTTTTCTCTCTCTCTTGTATATATATGTATATTTTCAGGTGCCCAGCCACAGGGGCGTTTTGCTTAGGATCCCTTGAGAAGAACGAGCTGCAGCTTAGGTGGGAGTTGCAGGTCACTTGAGTAGACGGCTTCTGTTATTGACTCCACTCCTATTACTCTCATTTATTGGGCACGTGTCGCCCCTTTTCATCATTTCATTTGTTGTTGGGACATTTACATTTCAGTTATTTCCAGTATTGTTCTAGGGGATTTATTCAGGATGGATTTGTGGTTTTAGTTCCATTTGTTGACATTCGATTGACGAATGTATTATGTTATTTGGTTTATTGTGGTGTGATTCTATATTGTAGAAATGTTGTTTTTAATTAAAATAAATCTTTTTCTTTAATTAAAATTTGGAAAGTTTGTATGAAAAATGTTTTTGACACTTAGCTTAATTATTTAGGGTGTTAAATTGGAAAATTTATTTTTATCGACAGTGATGCTGAGAATGAACCAACTGTTAACCTTGATTTAATTTAATAAAGGAGTGATCGCCTGGTATTTAATTAGGCGGGGTGTCACAGTCGTCTCTTCCACTCTTAGGAGCCTTACCGTCTACATATTTTCTCAATTTCCCAGATTTTAACATCTTCTCAATCTCATCCTTCAAAGCGAAGCATCTATCTGTGACGTGACCATGATCTTGGTGGAACTCACACCATAGGTTTTTGTTCCTCTTATGTGGTGGAGCTTTTAGCTTCTCTGACCATCTCAGAGCCCTGTCATTATTAATCTCATTGAGGATGTGCTCACAGCTCACAGTCAGAGGAGTATAGCGAGTGAACTTGTCATCACCCGATCTCTTTTTCCCATCTTTCTTGCTTTGGAACTTTCCAATGCCACCGCGGTTCTCATCCTCATACTTGGCGGCCATTGCCTCTTCCGCATTCATTACTTTTCCTGCGGTTGCCAGCAGCTCCGCCATAGACCTAGGGGGCTCTTCCGCCAGTTTCCACAATAGTTTCCCCTTCTGGAGACCTCCTATAAGGGCGATCATGGCTATGTTCTCTTTATAATCTTTGACCTCCATCTTTGCTTTGTTGAATCTTGCAATGTAGTCTCTTAGGCTCTCACCCTTGGCCTGCCTGACATACAGCAGGTGGGTAGTCTTCTTTTGAGGCCTCACCCCAAAGCAGAAGTTGTGGATGAACTGCTCAGCCAAGCCTTTGAAGTTCTCAATTGAGTTCTTCGGAAGGGAGGTAAACCAACTGTGTGCAACCCCTGTTAATGTCCCAGAGAAGGCTCTACACTTCATCTCATCAGGTATCGAGTAGATGTTTGCTGCCGATTGATACATCTCGATATGATGCACAGGGTTAGTGCTGCCATTATACTTGGGAGACACCGTAGGAGGCTTGAACTTAGCTGGGGTTGGGAACGCCACTATCCTAGCCACAAATGGGGAGCCCTCTGAGTAACCCCTTTGTAATGGGTCCCTGCTTTTAATGAGGTCTCCTATCTTCTCCTCAAGGCGTTGGATAGAATCATTCCATGGTCTTCGGCCATCGACTTGGCCGAGGTTATCCCCTGCCATCTCCCTGGGATGGATCGAGGGTTCCCCTGCCAAGACACGTTGGTTATTGACCTTTTCCTGTTCCCTGCCTCTTCTTTCACAGTGTCGGCCTTGGTCTGGCCGACCCTGCCTGCTCCCTATTTGAGAGCCTGCAGCGTTCCTTACTCTCGATAGTCTCTGTCTTAGGTCATTTATCGGGCCTAGTCTCTCGAAGGCCGACCCTCTTCTCAACCTATCAAAGGCTGACCCTCTTTGTTGGGCCTCTTCACCTCTTCGACCGACACAACCTTGACTTTGCCTAAGAGGCCGTACAGTGTTATTCGGCACCTCATAGGGCTCCCAGCAGTCTTCCAGGGCTTCTTCCGCCTCAAGATCATCATACCTGTACTCTGGGCAAGGGTTTCCCTGCCTCCCCAAGCGCAAGCGCCTAGGGTCAGCAACGTCCCTTCTCCGCGAGGGTGCAGGCTGGTCCTTCATTGGTGCCTGGGGTGGTCCCCTGGCGTCAGGATGAGGCTGAATTTCCGCCGGAGTGATCATGTACGGTGAGGCTCCAGGTGGCCTCATCATAGTTTGGCTGAGCTGTGCAAATTGCTCTTGCATGGCTGCTTGTATTGCAGCTAAAGATCTCAAGGCTGCAGCTACCTCCGCCATTTCGGACTGGGGGGTGCCTGACTGGAACTAGGCCCCCCGCCCCCGAGCGGCGAAAGAGGCAGTGGTAAGTCTGGTGCCATATGTTAGCACTATAGAGCTTGAGTAGCTGATGAACTTAGTACCTTACAAGACCTTTTTCAATGGTGAAACAGCTCCGCGCTAGGGGGAGGCCTGGTTCACCACCAGAGTCTCCGGTGAGTTTAATCAGAAAAAGAGGAAGAGATAGCTTCTCGTTCCCACAGACGGCACCAAAATGATGATGCCGAAATCAGCACCACCAGATTAGGTGTTTTCAAGCTCAATCTAAGAACAACGATGGCAGCATAGTTATGTAAAAGGTAAGAGAATGAGATGAGGGGAAGAGCAGAGAGGACCAGAATATAAGTTGTTCAGCCTAGATTGGCATACGTCCACTGTGTGTGTGTGCAAATAACCTCACTACAATAAGGCACTAATGGCCATGGATACAATCTCTCAAGCTTTCTCTCTCTACTGTGTATCTAGACAGGGTTTTGGCTAGGGTTGAATATCTGGGGATCCTCCTGCAAGGTAGAGGATGGCCTTTATATATAGTACCTAGGGGTGTAACGCACCCTCCATGCATGCAATGAGCATGTGTGTGTTTGCCTCACCAATATGGGAGTGCCATCTATCACTGTCACATGTAGAGAATGATGATGCCATACTCCCCCCACGTGTGGGGAATAATCTGTGTTGTAACTGATTTGTGTCTACGTGTCCTTATCCAAATGTCAACAGATGCTCGGCTATCGCGTCTGGTGTATGACCTCGGCCTTGGGGAGGCTGAGGTTGGTGAGTCTTGGTACCTGTTCAGTCCGAGTATTCCATGGAGGTCTCGGCCTAACCCCAGCCGAGACAATGGACAAGGTCGGCCGGAGACGAGGTTGAGCTGGAGTGTTTGGATTATCGACTAATGTCTGGATGAGGTTGCTGGTGGCTTCTTGCTACCTCGACATGTGCCTGGCCGAGATTGCCATTCCAAGGCATACGTGAATGTAGAGGCTCAAGGTAGTGTCGGCGTGGGCCGACCTTGATATGGCCGAGGGGTGATATCGCGTGTCCAAGACATGCCCAACGTCAGCCACAATATCGACCGAGGTTGGTGTCTCTAGGTCGATGTCACACTTGGG
Organism: Sambucus nigra; assembly: GCA_949130495.1. Taxonomy (NCBI): domain Eukaryota; kingdom Viridiplantae; phylum Streptophyta; class Magnoliopsida; order Dipsacales; family Adoxaceae; genus Sambucus; species Sambucus nigra. The sequence goes on along the minus strand of OX422218.1, from coordinate 444,010,216 downwards.
GCATATCAATGGTGTATACTAATTACGGATGATATTATTTTATTGGATGAGACTAAGGCAGGAATTAATTCTAGGTTGGAATTGTGAGAGAAACTCTAGAAACAAGATAATTTAAAATAAGCACAATTAAAACAGAATATGTGGAGTACAATTTTAGTAGTAATAGGAAGGCAAATGGAAATGTGGTGAAATTTGAGGGTCAAGTGATATCTAGAAATTATCATTTTTGTTATTTTGGCTCGATTCTTAAAAAAGAAGGAGATGTTAGTGATGATGTTACTCATAAGATTAGAGCAGGTTGAGTTAAGTGGAGAAGTGCTACCGGCATTTTGTGTGATAGGCGTATACCTTTGAAGTTGAAAGAAAAATTTTATAGGACGATCATTAGACCCGCCATGTTATATGGGACAGAGTGTTTGGCAATCAAGAAACAAAATGTACAGAAAATGAGTGTGGCAGAGATGCGAATGCTAAGATGAATTTGTGGTAAAACTTGAAAGGATAAAATTAGAAATGAACAAATTCATGAAATGGTCAAAGTAGCTCCTATAGAAGATAAATTGAGAAAAAATTTACTTAGATGGTTTGGACACGTCAAGCGTAGACCAATGGATACTCCTATAAGGAAGAATGATTTAGTTAGTATCGATGGTAATACAAGGGGTAGAAGTAGGGCTAAATTGACTTGGTGTGATATTATAAAAAAAGACATGATGTCATGTGGTTTAACCAAAGATATTGCGCGGGACAAAATGAAATGAAAAAATAGGATTCATATAACCGATCCCAAATAATTGAAAAACGAGTTTACTAAGTTGAGTTGTACATAGAAAGTGAGAGATATCCAATTTTCAAGTTAGATTAGAATTTTAACATCCATCACAATTGAGTTTGATTAGGAAACTAATCCACCATCATTATTCTTGGAATTTAGATGACTTTCCTAAAAAAGTCTTATCAAATTCAAATACATATTTAATTAAATAATTAATTTTAAATTATTTTAATTTCAAAATTAAATTATTATTAAATATTATGAACAATTTTGCCAAAGAAATTTATTTGAGACACTGTAATAATTGAAACCGACAAAATTAAGAAGCCAATCTAAAACAACATGAAAACTAAAAGTCAAATCAATGTGCAGTCAATGGTGCAAATACAGACATAAGGGGGAAGTTGCCTAGGACCCAGTAGCTTGACTCAATGGTGCACTACTTTGTGCAACCCTTTTGTTCTTGTAGAGCGAAATATATTATACATAAAAAAAATCTGTGAAAATTGCATTCCTATATTTAAGGAATTTATTATTATGATCTTTCTAACATGGTAAATAATTGATTTATTATTAAATTTTTTGAAATTGATCTTTCTGATAAGGATACAATCCTCCAAAAATTTAATAGAAATAGAAGTTTCAAAGATAAGATTCAATTTCAAATGTGTATGCCCAGTTTTAGATACTGAAAAGTTTATTTGAATTTCCACATTGTAATGAGTCATTTCTCTTTTATTAAATTGAAAGATACTTTTCCCATCAAATTTCCTAAGAGAACTCAATCATTTAACTATGAAGTTGGAAGTCTGCAAATAACTCGAAGGAATGATACCAGGTGGAGAGCTATGGGCGCAGAATTCCATCAAAGCAATCTTAAAATATAATTAAAAAAAAAAAATACTTTTACGCTAAAAGTTCCCTTCAGGGATGATTGAGTCTTTTTTGAACCGGAAAAACAACTTGTAATTGTATAAGTGATCTTATTTCTTTATACATGTTACCGCCAAAAAAAAAATACTCATAAATTATGTTCCCAGAGTTTTCTTGTATATAAATATAGTTTTTTGCGTTTAAATCTGTTTTCAAAGTTTTATTAGACTCTCACTTCATATATTTTTTAAAGGGTGATTTTATTTCAACTTATTTATTTTTTCTAACCACCGTAATTTTATTATATCCCTATGATTGGAATGACTTTTTATTTACCCACTCCATTCTATGTGGTGATTTAAAAGAAAATCAAAATATACTTCAAACTTACATGCAAACACTCTGAATGACTTTATTTTTTTCTTTTATTTTATATTTTTTTCTTCATTTTTGATACTTTTTACTTTTTCAAAAAACTTTCTTTCTTTTTCTCTTTTCATTTTTTGTTTCATCTTGATTTCGTTTTTATTTTTTTTATTATTTCTAAGTAAATTTTCCTTTGCTCTTCCTTTTTTTTTGGGCTCCATTATCCACCATACAGACGTACAATACACAAAAAAATATAGCTTAAAAGAAAAAATATATTTGCTGTTAACATTTTACGAGATAATAATGACGTAATGACGAAAAATGTAACCATTAAATTCTTAAAAAAAGGTACTACCATTCAAAAAATTAATTTTTATAGACTAGTAAAAAGAATAATGTCTGAAACAACTAAATAACTGCTTACTATAAAATCATCCAAAATACGATGTCCTGATAATCTTCATGCTTGCTTTCTTGCAAAACCAAAAAAAAAAAAAAGAGTTGCATTTGTTAGTTATATATTGGATGTTTAGTTCATAAAGTAATGCAGTGGTTATGGCATGAATGCTTTTCTAGGAGGATGACGAGGCTTAATTGGTTTCAGGTTTCAACGATTGGGTGTTAAGATTTTATTAATCCAGGATCCGGGGTGGCATAATTAGAATAAGAGTCCTATTCCATTTAGAGTATCTCAAATCTAAAGTTATCCTAATTGAGGTGGTTAGATACGCATATCGGGTGGATATAAAACCATCATTTTTAAATTATATTAAATTTCATAATCATCCAAAATCATTTCCAACCCTTTGTAATCGTATCTTTCTTTTTGTAAAGAAGGATACTTATTTCATAATTGTGAGAACATGATCAATAATTAAAAATACAAAAATATGAGAGTAATTACAAATGAATCTTTAACGTGATTCCATATAAATATGTGATTACGTGAATTATATTAAAATTTTATTAAGTATCTAAGTTTTTTTTTTCTAGAAGACGTTTGTGATTGTTCATTTGAACATCTTTCTAACTCATAAAAATGTTTGTTTGAACTTCTGAAGTATTTAAATATTACAAAACCATCACGATCTTGCAATACTCTTGTCTAAACCCTATTATAAGGATGAAGAATCTGAACATGTTTTTTTAGGTATAACTGAACGTGGGTTGCTGGAGAAGAATACGAAGTTGCATGCATAGTATTTGAATGTTGAAACTCCACGTCTATATCAGCTTATATTCCAAAACAGCAAAAGGGCATCCTATGCACCTTGTATGTATACGGCCAAGGAGGAGAGAGCTATGATGTGACAGGTTAAGATAACGCCACTACGGCCCGCGACATACGGTGGACATAGTTAACGGGATTGAAAGTGGCTAAAAGCACTGCATGTGTTACACAATTCACAAGATTGGGAGATACAAAAGTGTTGTTAACCAATTCACATGTCTCCTCTTTATTCTCCTATGTCCTGCTTTTGCAAGACTGCACATTTAGTTGGATCCGGATATTAACTAATAAGGAATAAGTTACGACACATCAATTATTTATACTTTTAGATTCTAATTTTCTATTACCTAACATTTTTGAATATGAAAATTTTAGGTTGTTTCGGTAAAAAATGAAAAGCATCTCCACGTTTTTACAGAAAAAATGAGAGTAAAACATTCAGTGTTTTTAGTTGTTTTTATCTCTAATATCTTCGACATGACTGAAATAGTTATAAAAAAACAGACATGACTGAAATTGTTGGATTATGTTTAGAAAACTAAGATATACGGTGTAGGTGTTTTGTGTCCTTAGGAAATAGAAAAATGATAGGCACATCAAGATAATTCTGTTTTTTGTGTTTAAATACAATTTTGATAAAAATTTGTATTTGACAACCTGTTTTTAAACACTGAATTATAATATTTTTGTGTTTTAATCATGTTTTTCAGAAAACAGCAAAAGGGTGTTTTATAACTTATGTTTTTTATTTTTCAACTAAGAATTATTCATTCTTAATATTTTAATGCATTTATACATTAATATATAATATACATACACAATACATTAATATATGTGCAATTCTTATAAATAAAAAATATATATGTATACGTACACAAAATTATGTATATTTATGTTATTAAATTATATAATATACTAAGATTCATATGTTAAATAATAATATGAATAGATACATGATACTTTATGTTAAATAATAATATGAATAGATACATGATACTTCTATATAGTTTTATACATGTATTATTAATGTATTGAATAATATAAAATATATATATACTACATATGTATTAAAAAATATTATCAATGCATGTATGTATATAATTTTATTGTGAAGTATACATGCAATATCATTATATATATATACACACACACACACACACACACACATGTGTGTGTGTGTGTATGGTTAAACTTCTCAACATATCTCATTAAATATACATAAAAATACATGATATTAAATGTACATGTATATAATTTATGATGTATGTGTATGTATGTATGTGTATATGTATACTTTCATGTATCATGTATGTATGAAAGTTTTATGTATGTGTTTATATATACACACATATATGTATAATATAAATATACATGTTTACCAATTTTATCAAATTTTCAAAAAATTGTATTTAAAAACATGTTTACCAAACGCACACCAATAATTATAACACAAAAAATTGAATTTAAAACTGTATTTAAAAACAACGTTTAAATCGAGTTTTATAATAGAGAACCAAACAGGCCCTTAGTACCCATATTACTTCATTTGTTTGTACTATAACATAGTTCTGTCAGCATTAATAGCACAATATTTCATATAACTCGTTAAAATAGGAGCTACCACCATCAAGACTTCAATACTTACAACTACGAAATAAGGAGGATCTCCCGGCTACAATGCAACATTATCTCGACTTTTTGGAGGAGTTTGTTAGCGGGAGTATTTACTTTTGTTGGGTTAGGAGTTTTGTCTCTCCTCTTCTCTTTTTTCTTTGGGCTTTTACGATGTAATTCTTGTACTAATAATTTTAAATAAAAAATTAGACCCAATAAATTTTGGGGCATATATTAAATAGACTCTCAAATTTGTTTTAATACACGTTTAGTCCAAGTGTTTTTATTTTGCACCAAAAGTCCTTCACCATGCCAAAAAGGCTTTTCCATGCCGTTGACGCGGACCTTTAAAGATAAGAGAATAAGGGACTTTTTGGTACAAAATAAAAGGCTTGGACTAAATGTGTATTAAAAAATATTTGAGGGACTTTTTGGTATTTGATCCATAAATTTTAGGGGCATATATCAAATAGTCCCTCAAATATTTTTTAATACACTTTTAATTCAAGCCTTTTTATTTATTTCAAAAAGTCCCCCAACATGGCTCTAGTGCGGATTTTTAAAAATAAGAGAATGTTGGTTAAATGGGTGTTTGAGGGACTTTTTTGAACAAAATAAAAAGGGTTGAACTAGATGTGTATTAAAAAATATTTGAGGAACTTTTTGATAGTTGATCCTTAATTTTAAACGATTAGGTTTAACATATAAATATCCTCGAATTAAAATAACCACACACTTCACAGAAATTGAAGCGCCAAAAACTATGTATTGTCTCTTCGATCAAAACCCCAAAATAATTTTCACTCTCAATCAAATATTGATCTAACAACAACATATAAATACCACTGAATTCCAAAACAAACACACTTCATAGAAATTCAAGCTATCAAAACCCTAATCATGGAAGTTCTAAAAATATTTCACATTCTCAATTAAATTCTTTCAAACAACACTAACAAGTATGTATACATAGTCATATATATGTATTTGATGTAATATATTGTGAATTAAATGTAATATTGTGTTATTAAGTTTTGTTCTTAAGATTATAGCACACACTCGGTATATGTTGTGTTCTTAGTATTTTGTTTCTGATATCACTAGTTTGTCCTTATTTTTTGAGTGTTATGTTGTGTATTCCATGTACTATTTTTGTGTCCTTAGGTTTTCTATAACGTTTTTCTTATTTTATTATGTATTTTGTGTTCTCATATGTATAAATTTGCAGACATTATACATAGACTGACGAAATAACATTATTCTTGTTCATGATATGAAAAAATATATTTATTGCCCCAATTTTAAATACAAAACACACTTTTTACGTGTTGAGGGCTGCACATTTATGTATTTCATCATTGTACATTCCCTCTTGTATACATCATTTATTGAGGACTGAGAATATATACATGATTGAATATGTATATACTCTTTGTATTTGTATAGGTCCTATATTAATTGTGGTCCGCGCCAGCGGCATATATTTAGGACTACGTGTACTTTGTGAATTTAGGTCTTGTATTTGTATAAGTCTTGTATTATGTGCGTGTAGTTTATAAATTTGTGTGTACTTTCAAATATTGCACGCAAAATCATAAAGTAAACGGACATTGAAATTGATTGGTTCAATCCAATGTGCATGTACTTTTATATACTATGCATGTACTCTATATAATATATATGTCATCTCCACATTTAATCAGTCCTACATACTCTATGTATTTGTATAGGCCGTATAAAAATTGTGGTATGCGCCAGCGGTATTTATTTAGGACTGCATATACTTTATAAATTTATAAATCATGTATTATGTGCGTGTACTTTATGAATTCGCGTGTACTTTCAAACAGTACACGCAAATTCATAAAGTACAAGCACATTGAAATTGATTTGGTTCAATCCAATATGCGTGTACTTTTATGTACTATGCGTGTACTCTATACAATATATATGTCATCTCCATATATAATCAATCCTATGTTATTGTGGTCCGCGCCAGAGACTTTTGAATAATATTTCATAAGTTCGTAAGAAGATTTATTATTGTGTTATTGTTTTGGAATCATACTATCAAGCATGTTCAACTACAAAATTATTGCTTGCACCTTTGAAGATCTTAACAATATGAAACATGTCACATTGACAGTCAACACTACTTATGAAAACGAAATTCATTTTCTGCTTTGCATCAATGATAGAGAGAAAAGGTTACTCAGTTTTTTCTACTACTTTGAAGATATTAAGTGCACTTTTGATGTACAAAAGGTTCAAGTAATTGAATCGAAAGTGAAGGATTTAGAAAAACGAATACCGCAGTATTGCTTAAGAGGTTTTAAAAATGTTGACACATATAGCATGTAGCTATTGTATCACTTATTTTTGAATATGTAAGGAACAAAGAATCTTGGTTCGTAACTTGTCAAATAACATGTATCAGGTATTACCACGTAACGGACGATGGGTATTACCGCGATTAACATGTATTTGGTTGAGATTTCTATGAAGTGTTTATGAGAATACTACATGTACTTTTGTTAAATATGTATGTACTTATTGTTTGAGTCTATATTTTATTCAAATTCGTATGTATTTAATTTTTTGTACATGTAATTTATATTTTATGTATTTATATTATTACAATTGGTGAGAAGACGAGGGCAAAAAAAGGAAAGAACAGCAAGAAGAGAAAATCTGAAGAAAGTTTTTCAAGCAGTGAAGTGGAATCTACACGCGGTGTGAATAAACACAACGAGTATATATCTAATGTTATTAGCTTTTATCGTGATTTTTCTGCTATTAAAAATAAAATAAATGATAGGCATATTTAACTAATTAAGAGGACTCCATTCTGGGAGATTTTCAATCTTTACTATAGAGAGGAAGTGGTAGAAATGCAGTGCAAAAAAATGATAAAAATATTCATCAAGCTCTACAAAATGAAAAGAGGGAGTTTTGAGATGAAGAGCCGTGCCAAAATTGTAATACCCCATAATTTTATTGATTATATTTAATGGGATTAACTAAATTAAATGGGTTAATTAATTGGAAATTAATCCGGATTTATATACTAGCGAGATGAGAGATGATATTTAATCATGATAATAATGTTGAATATTACTAGGTGAATATGGTAATATATTTTAACGACCCCGACTTTTGAGTGGCTAATTTATATTATTTTGCCTGATGGGCTAATTTTATAAAATAGAAGGAGTTGAGGTAAAATATTATTTCGAGTAAGTTATGGGATAATATTTACCATGTTTTACCTATTTACCATTATGAAAAGGTAAATAGCATTATGTTGTATTTTATTGCGTCGTTATGCTTTACACGACAGTTATGACTTATATTTAAATTTGAGTATAATTCATGAATAAAAATGACATTGGACCCTAAAATATTATAAGTTACTCCGGATGCCAATTTAGGGGGCGCCGTTAGTTTTAAAATAGTCGAGATAGTCAAAATAAGTGTCAAGTTGTATTTTTGAGTTTCGGGCAGTTTTGACAGGTTATGACTCAATTATGTAGTTACGAGTCATTTTAATGGTGTATCAACCATTAAATGAGGGGAATTCATGTTTAAGACCCGTATAAGTCTTCCAACCCTTTTATTTTATCATTCTTAAGTTATAAGACAAGAGAGAGAGAGAGAGAGAGAGAGAGAGAGAGAGAGAGAGAGAATTGGGAGAAAATGGAGAAAAGAGAGAGAAATGAAGATTTGAAGCCGGAAATCATTACTTCGGGAAGAGAATCCGAGACTACAAACTTGAGGCAAGTTTCTTACTTGCTAGATCATGATTTAATGTGATAAATTGCATGTATAGTTAGTTTATGGAGATTTAAACCATAAATGGGTTTTGGGGATTTTTGGTGTTTAAACCCTTAATCTTGTAGTTTAATTTGATTTGAGGAAAATAAATTAGTTAGTTGATGTGTAGAAATTATTTCGTAGAATTAGATGTTGTTGATGTTGGAGAAAATGGAAGATTTGGTATTTTGGGATTTTAGGATTCATACAACCCGTAACCCAAATTGGGCAATTCTGCAGGGACGAATCGATTCGTCGTCCAAGCGAATCGATTCGGAAATAGGGAAGGACACAGGTCTGGGTAAACCGAATTGATTCGGGTTAAGGCCGAATCGATTCGGCTGGGACAGTATGTTGATTTTCCTCACCGAATCGATTCGTTTTTAGGCAAATCGATTCGCAATCAGGGGCGAATCGATTCGCAATCAGGGGTGAAGCGATTCGGCCCTGGGCAAATCGATTCGGATGCCCTGTTTTTGTGAGATTTTTCTAGTTTTGTTTTTAGCCTTTTTCTTTTAGATTCAAGGTTTAGGAACCTTCCTTTGGGAAGTAATAAAGGATATTATAGGTTTTTGTTATGGAGTCGAATATCCTAGACTAGCATGGGGTTAATTGGGCTTCTCCTAAGGTTAGTTGAGAGAGGTTAATGTTCCGTATGATATAGGAAGTTAACCTAGAATTAATAGAAGGTAGAATGAATATGTTTGAGACTTTTGGGGAGACTAGTATTATGAGAAATTGCCTTTGATGAAATAAGGTATTATTTTGGGACTCTTGGAGACTAGTGTGAGGATGATTACCCTTCGGGTCCTAGGTCATTAATAAAACATGACTATGAGAATAAGAAATGCACATTCTAAAATTGGTATTTAATCATTGAGAATAAATGGTTTTAAGAATGTAAAATGTGAATGTTTTCAAAGATGGAAAAATGATTTTCGTAAATGATAATTTACGTAAACACACCTCTCTAAATCGCTATCATAAGGGAAGTACGCGCATGAGGTGAAGTCCCCAGGCTAGTGAATGCAGGGTGAATATAGTCCTCTGCCATATGACCGGTTATTATATTATATGTTTATTTTGCGAAGTGATGTAATTCTGGGTGTGGTTATGACTCATCGCCTCAGGTATATGGCGCTTCCCGACGTCTCAAGCTGTAGGATGCCCAGGTTGTCTTGTTGGATAGGCCCTGGAAGATGATATCCATTTAGGGGTGTGCACTGTGGGGAAACCCGGACGGGCGGTCTTAGAATAGTTATATGATATGATATATAACTATTCATAATAATGTGGGACATTATTGATGTTAAAGCATTTTATGATAATAAACTCACTTTAAATACATTTCCTGGATGGAAGGAGGGAAATGCGACGTTATGAGATGAAATTTAATTGGTAAAATATTTTGTGAAATGAATTGATTCACATATATGTTTCCTAAAGAGAAAAAGGAATTGTGCATTTAAATTGTGAATAATTGAAATGAAGTCTCATTGAGAAAGTAGATGAGTTCTCCGATGATTATATGAACATTGACCATTATCATTGATAATGCGCTAGGTTGTGCTTTCTAGATTGAGAGGTGAGAAAGTTTATGATTAATTGCGAGAGAAGTTAAATTCATGTTGATGATTAGAGATTCATAACAGTCATGCATTTTAGTCACATGGTAATCAGAACAAACCGGGCCCTAACCCATCTATATCTCTTTGTTTTGCATGTATTCCTTGTCGTTCAGGTGCTCTATCGCAAGGACACCCTTATTGACCTTTCCATTCCAGTGGTCCCGGAGCTATAACATTTTGAGAATGTTGTAGGATATTAGTTATAGACGCTTCTATACTTTGTACACTAGCTATGTTCAGTTTATTTATTCGGCCGTTTTGCCCATGCCTTGTACTCATTTATTATAATGTGATATCAAAATTGTAATATTCGGTATAACCTGTTTGTTTAACCGATAGCTTATTCGGTTATTACTTTATGCATATTGTTATTATATTACTCGTTGATTTTTGGTATCCACCTTCTTTCCAAATTGGATTGTCTAAGTGCTTTCTTTTAACTTATAAAATTTTATTTGACAATCCGTTTTCTAAAATAATCGGTGGTTATCTCGTACTATTATTTTAACGACAGTGATGATAAGAATGGACCATCTATGATTCCTGTGTTAATTGGAGTATCGAGTTGGCCACCTCTTATTTTAGTAGGCGGGTTGTCACAGATGGTATCAGAGCATCAGATTCTAATGTCCTTAGGAATATGTGAGGACGTACTACGCCTTCTGCGTTACTTTTGATTTGATATAGTGCCTTAGGATTAAGATTGTTGATTTCTCTTTTGAGATTTTATTCTTCCGCCGTAATGTAAGACTTCAGAAAATCTTTTGCGCATTCGTTCGAGACCCGTAGGTTGAAGGGAGTCTGGGACGGCTGTTATGAAGGCATCATGAGATGGGATTAGTAACAACTGCAAGTTGTAGTTGGGGATAAAGGACACTTTGGAGGTCGCTCCCTCCGTAGCATTCTTTTATATTTCTACCGTGACTACTAAGTTCAGTAGATATAGTTCTCCAAGTACCGCTACAAGCAGAGAGTGGTACTAAGATTGGGATTCCAAGCGGCATTAAATGGAAGTTGAGAAGTCCTTGATAAGGGCCACATGTTGAAGTAAGTCAGATGGAGGAAGTGTAACCTCACTAGGTGGAGGTATAAGGATTGGGAGCTTTGGCCTAGATAGGGGTATAGGAATGCCCAGATGTGAGAAACTGAGGAAAATTTTTCACCCATTGGAGTAATGTTGAAATGACGGGAACGGTAGTCATCACATTTGGAGATCAGGAAGTTTTGCTCATGGAGAAACCTGGTAGATGTTTTCAACGACGAGTTTCTATGGAATAACAGGAATGATGAGAAGGTGGATTCTGAAATATTCACACGAGGATCATTCAGAGGCCGACAGTGAATAAAGAGTTACCCGGTTACAGAAAACCGTGCACCGAATTAAGGTAGATACAAGGAAGGGAGAGCCTTCAATGGAACGATAGGCCCACGAGTAATCTTTGCCCACACTTATAGAGAAGTAGTGTTCATGAAACCCCATTAGAGGACATTCATCCGGGGAAGAAGTATTGAAATTAGGCAGGGGAGGCCCATAGCATGTTCTCTTTTGTTGAGGGAGTTAATGGAACTACGCGGGAAATCGTCAGGGTGGCTAGAGATGGAGAAACGGTTATGACGTGGAATATAGAACCACATGTTTGATCTTGTCGATTGGAGAAACAGAGCAAGAATAGAATGCCTAGTAAGGGCATAGATGAAAATAGTTGATTCACTTAAGACTAGAATAATGTATCGTGAACCATTGGTAGTGGCCAGAGAATTGGCAAGAACGTTGGCGGGAATTCCACCTTGGTTGAGGGTGGTGCATTTTGTGTGATAAGATGGAGTAGTATTATATTAACCCTAGACTCGGGCGTGTAATTTGAGCTCGTGGTGGTATCGATGCTAAAATAAATAGTGTATTTATATTATTCCCGCAGTAGGGAGGTTTTATTTTCCTTCGTTCGCTAAAGCGAGTGATGATATATTAAAAGTAGATGTGGTTTGTGATACTTGTATCATATATGTTATTCGAGTTGAAATATTCCGGTTGAGTCGGAGCGATAGCAAGCAAATGATTGCGAGGCTATCCTATTTCTGTATCTAGAGAAGAACTAGTTGTTCTATAATATCTCACCCGAATACGGATCGAGACTTTATAGAGGTGGTTTAAGGTATGTAAGAATTTTCTTTATTTGTTTTGTTTGTTCTGTTTGATTGTGTGTTTGTTTTGTTTGTGTTTATTGTTGTCTAAGGACATTTTTGTCCATTGTCAATATGTATGTCGTACACCGTTACACCGTTAAAGAAATTCAAGATTGCATCAACATCAACGGATCTGAATATCAAAGCGTCTTCAACATCATAACCTCTGCGATAATGAACTTGGTAAAGTTTTGTTTTTAAGTCCCTTAAAGTTTCATACTTAGTATTGAGAAATTTTTATAAAATGATTTGTTTTTTTAAATAAGAAGTAAGTTTTTTCAAGAAAAATGAGGCTTTTAAAAGTTTTTTTATTTTCTGGTAAACCGGACCGGTCCGCCCATTTTAAAAACGAACCGATCCACCTCCGGACCGGTCCGCCTCAAGTCAGACCGATCCGCTATTGCCTCAAACCAGTATACCCCGGATCGATTGCAAACCAAAGAGGCCCTGTTCGAAAACCAACCGATCTGCCTGAGATAAAATCGCACATTTCTTCTTGAGATTTTTTCGGGCTAGGTTTCCTTATTTAAACCAACTTCGAGGAGTTATTTTTTTAAGTCTTTGAGAAAACGTTTCTAAGAGTTAAAATACAACAAGACTTCATTTTTTGATGTGCCAAACATCTTTTTGATTCACACACAAAAATCCCGATTACTTTTGTGAATCTTTGGAACCCTAGAACACAAGCTTTGCTACTGTTCAACCTTTGTGGGGAGATCTTTGCAACCGAGGGCTACGTGTCATTGCTGAGGGAGTCTCTACAAAGTGTTATGACTGCGTGTCATTGAGGAGAGCTGTGGTTCTTCTTTTGTTGTTTGGGCTGTGAGGCCTTGGAGGGTGCTGCGTGTATTCTCTTGTTGAGTCCAAGACTGCGTGTATTTGTGGGTTGGGTGCATGTTGATCCATTGCAGATTTCTCTATGTAATTGTAAGTTGCGGTTTATATATTCATATTGAAATAAAGGTTTTACCCGAAAGGGTTTTTTTCCTGAAATCTCAGCATATTTTTGTGTCACATGCTTTATTTATTTATGGGTTGACACATGCTCCTTAGATGCATTTTTAGGGGCTGAATTAAATAAAGGTTGATTGAAAAATTACGAATTTAATTTAATCAATTATCACACTGCCGGTATTCGGTCTTTAAAAATTGGTATCAGAGCAGGTTGCGCTAACTTATTGCGTATTCCTATTTTCTTAAAAATTGTGTGATATTGATTTTTTTTAAAAATTAGTTTTGTAAAAAATCACAATTTTTCAATGGAACAACCATTTAATGAGGAGCCTATTTTTGAAAAAGTTCACGACCATGCTGAAAATTTAAAAAGTTTGAATTTGAAACTTTGCAAAAGAATTAAAGTTTTGGAAAAAGAAAATTCTCTCTTTAAAAGTAAGATTGAATATTTGCAAGCGTTTCAAACTCAAAGTGATATTTATCTTGAGCACTTTGATAATTTGTGTATTGATTTTGATTCTTTGAAAATTGCCAAAAAGAAGAGTGATGAGAAAGTTCTAGTTTTAAAGAAGGAATTGGAGGACTTAAAAAATTCTAGGGTTCCCATTTGTGCCGTCGAGGATAAAAAATTAATCAATGATTTTACAGCACGTGAAAAGACTCTTAGGGATAAGTTTGTTTTAATTGAGGGAGAGCGTGATAAGCTGTTAAGTTTAATTGAAAATTTGAAAAATAAATTTGTGTCTTTGGAAGAGTCTAATTCTTTGCTTGAGTCAAAAATGTTGAAGTTAAAAAATAAATTGACAGACTCAAGTAGGTTTGATAGTGATGGTAAGGGCTCATCGTGTTCACATGCTTCTAATGCTAAATCTAAAATCATTATTTGTTTTAGAGGGTCAACTATTTTCAAGGCTATTAGAAAAGATCACACTTTAGGGTCGTTCCACCCGTTTACACATGTTCACATTGTGGTAGGAAATGTCACCTTAGTTGTTTCTCTTTTGATCTTGGAAGATGTCCTAGGAAGTTTATGCCTAGTGTTCCATTGGTTCCTATATCCCCCACACGACGTTTCATGTCGATTTGGGTTAGGAAATCACTTTTAAAGACACTAGATTTTAGACAAGTTGATTCCCGTTTGCTTGCACATGATTCTTCTCTTGCCATATCATATAGATGATTGTGTTTGCATGTTTGTCATACACTAGTTGTGGTTTCATGATTTATATTTGTTTGCTAGTTTTATGACATGTGTACTTCTTGTATGCTTTATTTTTTTTTGGAAATATTTTGAAAAATACAAAAAGATTTTATTTTGATAAAATTTTTGAAAAATCCACAAAGATTTTTATATTTTGTTTGCACCGTTTATAGACGGACACTTAGAATGACCGAGTCACAACATCATTACATTATTTTCATGTGACTATTAGATAGTGTTTTGAGACAATAGGTCAATTCATCCTTGTGCTTTATAATGTTTGGAGTCATTAAGATATAATTAAGTGTTACTTCCTACATGTTTGACTCATGTTTCCTTTATTGCACACATGCACAGATTTGTTTGATTATTGTGCTTGTCTTATCACATGTTGGTTGGGTGTTTTCACTTCAATCCTATCCTTAAAACGAACCAAGCGCAATAAATTTTGATAAGGAAATTGTGCATACAAAAACTGTTTTGTGAGTTTGTGTATTTTGTTTGAAAATGGGGAAGGGCTGCGAAAGATTCATTTTGCCTTTGCGAATAGTAAGTCACCGTTAAATTGGACCTAAAAATGGAGGAATTTTTATTATTCGAGGTCCAAAGAGGTTTAAAAGAGCCCAAAAAAATTGAAAGGCAATAAAAAGATATCCATGCCAAAAAGGGGCCATTTAGGTTTTTGCACCAATTCTCCAAAGTTTGAGAATTTAGTTTTTATACCTCTAAAAGAAAATATATATGAGGGAGTTTGGTTGGAGAATTTAAAATGGGTTTGCACGTCCTTTATATGCTTGAAAATGCGTTACATAGTTTTGGACGTTATTGGTGTGGAAATCACTTTGACTTTGATTTGTTGATTCGCATAAGACGATGTTATCTAAATTCAACAATCTTTTACACCTAAGGATACTTTTGATGCTCATTTGTTAGGGGTACACATATGCATCGTGCACATATGATTGATTGAGTTGATTTACCTATCAAATGTGTTCACACCCATTAATTCCATTTCCATGACTTGGTTGTTTGAGTCTAAATCCGTGGTGTGATTTTTGTAGCATATTTTTTCTCAAATGGTATCTTATTTTTGTATAAAAAAATTGAAAAATCAAAAATAGTTTGTGCATTTATTTTTTAGCATCTCCTTGCAAGAGCACGTTTACCATATTGTTTGATGCCCTGTTTTGTGTACTGTGACACTCCGATTTTGCTTATTTGATTTATTCTTGTCATTTGTCTATTTGGGGACATCATAAAAAGGGGGAGAAAGAATTATCATATTATCATAGAGTTTGAATTTTGGGGGAGTTTTTGAGATTTAACTTATGTTTTTATCATAAATTGGTATCTATGTTTATCTCATTTCAAACTTGATATGTCACGCGGTATTTTCTTTGTCTCATGTGTGTAGGTACGAAGCTTGAAGATCAATATGTTACACACCCTAATGAGAAAAGCTTTGAGCTTTGATGATTGTTGAAGATTGAAGAGCAAATGATGAAGACTTATTCATTTGTACCTTTTCAGTTTTGGGTTCATGGAAGGGTAGATTTGTATAGGCAAATTTGTTAATTGATAATTCGAATTTTTTTATGTATGTACCGGCATAGACATAGGGGGAGATTTGTAAGGACATTTTTGTCCATGGTCAATATGTATGTCGTATGCCGTTACACCGTTGAAGAAATTAAAGATTGCATCTACATCAACGGATCCGAATATCAAAGCGTCTTCAACATCATAACCTCTGCGAGAATGAAGTTGGTAAAGTTTTATTTTTAAATCCCTTAAAGTTTCATACTTAGTATTGGGAAATTTTTATAAAATGATTTTTTAAAAAAAATAAAAAGTAAGTTTTTTCAAGAAAAATGAGGCTTTTAAAAGTTTTTTTATTTTCTGGTATACCGGACCGGTCCGCCCATTTTAAAAACGAACCGATCCACCTCCAGACCGGTCCGCCTCAAGTCAGACCGATCCGCTATTGCCTCAAACCAGTATACCCCGGATCGATTGCAAACCGAAGAGGCCCTATTCTAAAATGAACCGATCCGCCTGAGATAAAATCGCATAGATCTGTTTGAGTTTTTTTCAGGCCGGGTTTCCTTATTTAAACCAACTTCGGGGAGTTATTTTTTTAATTCTTTGAGAAAACGTTTCTAAGAGTTAAAATACAACAAGACTTCATTTTTTGATGTGCCAAACATCTTTTTGATTCACACACAAAAATCCCAATTACTTTTGTGAATCTTTAAAACCCTAGAACACAAACTTTGCTATTGTTCAACCTTTGTGGGGAGATCTTTGCAACCGAGGGCTGCGTGTCATTGCTGAGGGAGTCTCTACAAAGTATTATGACTGCGTGTCATCGAGGAGAGCTACGATTCTTCCTTTGTTGTTTGAGCTGCGAGTCCTTGGAGGGTGCTGCGTGTATTCTCTTGCTGAGTTCAAGACTGCGTGTCTTTGTGGGTTGGATGCATGTTGATCCATTGCAGATTTCTTTATGTAATTGTAAGTTACGATTTATATATTCATGGTGAAATAAAGGTTTTACTCGAAAGGCTTTTTTTCCTGCAATCTCAGCATATTTTTGTGTCACATGCTTTATTTACTTATGGGTTGACACACGCACCTTAGATGCATTTTTAGGGGCTGAATTAAATAAAGGTTGATTGGAAAATTGCGAATTTAATTTAATCAATTATCACACCACCGGTATTCGGTCTTTACATATTGCCTTATCTCCAGGACCAACAAAGTTAAGTAGTAGTGTATTGGAGGGGTTCCTTATTTGGATTTCGCTTTGCGAGACGCTCCACGCATGAACCTTAACGACGTTGGAAGTGGAGAGATACTATTTTATTTTTATGTTACTTTATATTAAGATGTTGGTTTTGAGGGGTTGTAGCCGAAAATCACGTGATTGAGTGATTAAGGGGTTAATAAAGAGTTAATGTGCGGAATAGAAGCACGTTAATAGTTCTTTTCTCTGATCGATGTGAGGAAGACTAAGATGAGAAAGTCAGATTGAGACTTATGGTTATACCTTGATGAGAAGGCCATTTAAAAAATGTATGTATGTATATTGGGATAAAGCATTAGTAATACTTTACAGAAAGTAAGCGCCCTATTAGTTAAATTTTCATTTCGTCAATAGTAAGACATAGAAGTAGAAGCACCTTACTAGGGTTACGAGTTAGAATTTTAGCATTCCCGATCATGTGTCTTAGGACGTTATATCTTGATGACCGACGATGCAAGGTAGTAGTGTAACGGGAGGGTTCCTTGTCTGAATTTAACTTTACGAGACGTCCCACGCATGAACCCGAGCGAATGTCGAAAATTGAGAAAGGTCTTGGGCACTAGGGATATAAGTAGTATAATACTTATACGACTTAAATAGGATATATATATATCGACTTAAATAGGATATATATATATCGACCTTAGGATTTTTAGGATGTAAGGCCCTTGGGGGTATGTGACGTTGTCGTAGGAAGGCGGTAGAGAGTTGACCACGAGTAGGTTTGCGGGTTAACTCTAAGAAGGATTTGGTCCCCAGAGATGAGAAGTATGGGATCTCGAATAATTCGGGATAGGAGGCCCCTCTTAGAAAGAGCGTTACGTCGGTAACCTAGCTTTCGGGGATCTAAAGGATAAGTTGATTTTTACTCCTGCACTCATGTTATCGAGATCGAGAGTAGATTTCTCGGTATTAATGGACGAGTTTTTACTAGGATTGGGAGGTATTAATAATGGAACATGGAACCATTATTGATGCATCTCATAAACTTAAACCCCGTGAGAAGTATTATCCCACGCTTGATTTTTAAGTTCCTAGCGGTAGTATTCGCCTTAAAGAAATAGAGGCACTACCTTCTGGCAGGAAATTTAGTCTTCTTGGGAACCACAAGTTACTGCAATATGTTATTGGGGGAGACAGAGTTGGTGTTTGGAGTTCGTAAGAGACTTTCAATTGGATATTCACTTTAACCAAGGGAATGTGAATAGGGTATCAGCTAAGCCGGGCAGAAAACCCGTGGGGGAGATTAGCGAAGGAGTGGAAAGTCAAGTAGAACGAGTTAACTAGGAGGGCATCGTAGTAAGAGAAATTATGCTCGTGATTGACTATTTCACCTAGTAGTGTGAAGAAAATAGTAGTAGAACAAGAAAGGGTATATCCATGGACATTTTCATCGAATTGCTGGCATCGCAACGGTTATGATCCTATTTGAGAAAATTATTGATCGTTTGACCAAATCGCCACTTTTTCAGCCAACATGGGCGGACTAATTATGGAGGAGTACGCCCAGCTCTTTATGGTGGAGTATGGAACTGTAGGAGGTGCCTATTATTATAGAGTTGGACCGAGACTAGACTTTCGTGTCAAAGTTTTTGGAAAAGTTTCCAGTAAGTAGTGGGAACCGAATTGAAGTTGGTAACAATCTACCATCCGTAGATGGATTAATGAATGGAGAAGTTAACTAAATGTCGTAAGGCATACCTCGAATATGTGTGGTTGGCTTAAAGGAAATATGGGGCAGTAGCTTTTAGGAATCGAAGTTTCCTACGATAATTCGTATCATTTCACTATGGGTATGGCACCATATGTGACCCTGTGTTATTGGTTGAGTAGTTCACCTGCTCGTTGGGTATAAACGACTAGCGATAATCTCTTTGGACTTGGAATAGTCAAGGAATACCTCTTTGATGATGGAGTTCACTGAGTCGCATACCTTATAAAACTATGTTGACGCGAAGAGAGGTCTTGTAGTATTGGAGATAGGGGGTCAAGTTTTAGTGTAGTTATTCCCAAGGAAGAGTATAACGTGGCTCAGGAGGAAAGACAACTTGTTCCGAGTTAGGTACGTATTTTCTTCCGTTATGAAAAGGGTAGACTCGATAGTTCGTGAGGAACGACTAGGTGCTATTTTAGGAGCATGAAGAATGTAAACTAAGATTAAGTGGAAGTTAGACTAAGTCCCGTAAGGGACACCGAAATGTTTAGAATGTTTTAAAGATGAAAGAACGATAGTTCAAAATAGTGCACCCTTGATCGTATTATATGGTACGCCTGAATTTTGAGGGCAAAATTCCCTTGTATGGGGGGGGGGGGGGGGGAGGGGGGGTGTAACAACCCCGACTTTTGAGTGACTATTTTATATTATTTTGCCTGATGGACTAATTTTATAAAATAGAGAGAGTTGAGGTAAATAATATTTCGAGTAAGTTATGGGATAATATTTACCACGTTTTACCTATTTACCGTTATGAAAAGGTAAATAGCATTATGTTGTGTTTTATTGCGTTGTTGTGCTTTATACGACGATTGTGACTTATATTTAAATTTGAGTATAATTCATGAATAAAAATGACATTAGACCCTAAAATATTATAAGTTACTCCGAATGCCAATTTAGAGGGCGCGGTTAGTTTTGAAATAGTCGAGATGGTCAAAACAAGTGTCAAGTTGTATTTTTGAGTTTCGGGCACTTTTGACATGTTATGACTCAATTATGTAGTCACGAATCATTTTAATGGTGTATCAATAATTAAATGTGGGGAATTTATGTTTAAGACCCGTATAAGTCTTCCAACCCTTTTATTTTATCATTCTTATGTTATAAGCCGAGAGAGAGAGAGAGAGAGAGAGAGAGAGAAGAGAGAATTGGGAGAAAATGGAGAAAAGAGAGAGAAATGAAGATTTAAAGCCGAAAATTGTTGCTTCGGGAAGAGAATCCGAGCCTACAAACTTGAGGCAAGTTTCTTACTTGCTAGATCACGATTTAATGTGATAAATTGCATGTAGAGTTAGTTTTTGGAGATTTAAACCATAAATGGGTTTGGGGGATTTTTGATGTTTAAACCCTTAATCTTGTAGTTTAATTTAATTTGAGGAAAATAAATTAGTTAGTTGATGTGTGGAAATGATTTGGTAGAATTAGACGTTGTTGATGTTGGAGAAAATGGAAGATTTGGGATTTTGGGGTTCATACAACCAGTAACCCAAATTGGGCAATTCTGTCGGGCCGAATCGATTCGCCCTCCAAGAAAATCGATTCGGAGATAGGGAAGGACACAGGTCTGGGTAAACCGAATCGATTCGGCTTAAGGCCGAATCGATTCGGATGGGACAGTATGTTGATTTTCCTCACCGGATCAATTCGTTTTTGGGCGAATCGATTCGCAATCAGGGGCGAATCGATTCGGCCCTAGGCGAATCAATTCGGATGCCCTGTTTTTGTGAGATTTTTCTAGTTTTGTTTCTATCCCCTTTCTTTTAAATTCAAGGTTTAGGAACCTTCCTTTGGGAAGTAATAAAGGGTATTATAGGTTTTTTGTTAGGGAGTCGAATATCCTAGACTCGCATAGGGTTAATTGTGCTTCTCCTAAGGTTAGTTGAGAGAGGTTAATGTTCTATATGATATAGGAAGTTAACCTAGAATTAATAGAAGGTATAATGAATATGTTTGAGACTTTTGGGGAGACTAGTATTGTGAGAAATTGCCTTTGATGAAATAAGGTATTATTTTAGGACTCTTGGAGACTAGTGTGAGGATGATTACACTTAGGGTCCTAGGTCATTAATAAAACATGACTATGAGAATAAGAAATGCACATTTTAAAATTGGTATTTAATCATTGAGAATAAATGGTTTTGAGAATGTAAAATGTGAATGTTTTCAAAGATGGAAAAATGATTTTCGTAAATGATAATTTACGTAAACACACCTCTCTAAATCACTATCATAAGGAAAGTACACACATGAGGTGAAGTCCTCTGGCTAGTGAATGCAGGGTGAATATAGTCTTCTGTCATATGGCCGGTTATTATAATATATGTTTATTTTGCGAAGTGAGGTAATTCTGGGTGTGGTTATGACTCACTGTCGCAGGTATATGGCGCTTCTCGACGTCTAGCGTGGTAGGATGCCCAGGTTGTCTTGTTTGATAGGCCCTGGAAGATGATAGCCATTTAGGAGCGCGCACAGTGGGGAAACCCGAACGGGCGGTCTTAGAATAGTTATATGATATGATATATAACTATTCATAATAATGTGGGACATTATTGATGTTAAAGCATTTTATGATAATAAACTCACTTTAAATACATTTCCTGGATGGAAGAAGGGAAATGCGACGTTATGAGATGAAATTTAATTGGTAAAATATTTTGTGAAATAAATTGATTCACATATATGTTTCCTAAAGAGAAAAAGGAACTGTGCATTTAAATTGTGAATAATTGAAATGAAGTATTATTGAGAAAGTAGATGAGTTCTCCCATGTTTATATGAACATTGACCATTATCATTGATAATGCGCTAGATTGTGCTTTTTAGATTGAGAGATGAGAAAGTTTATATGATTAATTGCGAGAGAAGTTAAGTTCATGTTAATGATTAGAGATTCATAACTGTCATGCATTTTAGTCACACGGTAATCATATCAAACTGGGGCCCGACCCGTCTATATCTCTCTTTTTTTCATGTATTCCTTGTCGTTCAGGTGCTCTATCGCAAGGACGCTCGTATTGACCTTTCCATTCCAGTGGTCCCGGAGCTATAACATATTGCGGATGTTGTAGGATATTAGTTATAGATGCTTCTATCCTTTGTACTCTAGCTATGTTCAGTTTATTTATTCGGGCATTTTGCCCATGCCTTGTACTCATTTATTATAATGTGATATCAAAATTGTAATATTTGATATAACCCGTTTGTTTAACCGACAGCTTATTCGGTTATTACTTTATGCATATTGTTATTATATTACTCGTTGATTTTTGGTATCCACCTTCTTTTCAAATTGGATTGTCTAAGTCCTTTCTTTTAACTTATAAAATTTTATTTGATAGTCCATTTTCTAAATAATCGGCTGTTATCTCGTACTATTATTTTAACGACAGTGATGCTAAGAATGGACCATCTATGATTCCTGTGATTATTGGAGTATCGGGCTGGCCACCTCTTATTTTATTAGGAGGGTTGTCACATATATGATTATTGAAGTTATTAATATTGTCTCGAGTCATAAATACGATAATTCATGAAATTAAGTTGGGGCACGCGTGTCAGTCGCGTCAGGAATCGTCTTAATGAATTTAAAATTAAATTATAATTTTATCATCCGTATGGTCATTTTGAGTGAGCCAGCATGTCCGGAATGGTCAAAATAGTCAGAAAACACTAGCCGGGAGTTTAGTTTAGGTCCCGAGAATTTTTTATGCCAAATCGGCAACCCGGGAGGGTATTTTAGTCATTTTAATTTTTAAGGGATTTTGACACACGAATTTTAGGCTTTATTTATTAGCCAATATTAGGGCTATTGGGGCCATTATCTATCAAAACGCAAGGAGTGGGCAACGTGAGAAAAAGGAGAAGTTACAAGAAGGTTGCAAGGCCATAACCACCGCACACCATCAGTATTTGCCGGAATTGTGATCGGAGAGAGGAAGAAAACCAATCCTTAACATCATCGACGGATCTATACATCAAATTTCTAGGCAAGTGATTTGATTGATTAAGTTTTAGCGAATAATTTATCCATGATGGTGTAGGATTTGATGATAGTCATGAACAATGATTGAAACTCATGAAACTTGGAGATGAAACTCAAATTCTGGATAGGATTTGCATGTAGTTTGATTCTGGAAGTATTTCATTAACAAAATCAAAACCCCTGATGAATTAAAAACGATTTTAGGAAGAGAAGTATGATAATTCTGGAAGAAAATAGAAAAATAGGTTTTTTCATGAAAATAGGAGGATTTGATCCAAGAAAAGTCTAATTGATGATGATTTAAGAGTTATGGAATGTTAAGAATCATGTAATTATGTAGTATAATGACCCTATATGCTTACTTTAGGATTTAACATCTTGTAATGAAGATTTGGGAAAAAATTGGGACTGAAAACGAAGAAAACCCGTAGCCTGCACATGCTTGATCGATCGATCGACATTCATAATTGATAGATCGACTGGGCTTGATCGATCGACTGCTTAGGTCGATCGATGGAACTCCCCAGATATTGCGAACTTTTCCCCCTTTTTGAATTTAAGTGTTGTCGTTCATCGAACATTGTAGTTGGGGATTATGTGAATATATTAGGACTTGAGGGAGAACAATAGGGATATATTTGAAGCTCAGAACATATTAGAATTTGGTTGGAAGGTAGTGATAAATTTACGAGGGTCCGATGAGTAATTTCCTAATTTTAATGGGAGAACATGATTTAAATTCTTAGGAGTGATAATTTAGAATTTAGGACATAAATAAGGACCTCAGAGTACTGAATTGATATGTGGGAAAAATAGGAGACTTAGTAACCTCTTCAGTTAGGTTTTAAGTACTCGAAACTATACCACGTGAGACGTATCGGCGAAATATATTATATATCATCCGGAATAATAATAGTGTACGAATTAGAGTAATGGTATATGGCTGAAAATATATCTTTAATAATATAATAAGTTACCTAAGTTATGTGAATGCTTAGTATACGGATTATTATGTGTATGACATACCTATCATACGTGCTATAACAGGAGGTCAGCATTCAGAATAGGACCATCTAATCTTTGTGTGCCTACGGGGGGATTTTGATTAGTAACTTAAGGGCATATGGCTGTGAATGGCTTAGTTGTAAGTTAATAAGTCTACTAACCATGGGAACGTAGGTATGTACGTGACCCATAGGTATGTGAACTATGTTCACCTCCAATATGTGTGATTTTATTTATTAAAACAGTTCCTGAGCAATTCGAAACGCGTAGTCCATATGTACATGATGTACCGGGATTCGATAGCAGAGTATGCGTGCACCACAGCTTAGCCTAGGGGTGCCATATTTGTATATTTATGATGATAATGATATAATTGTACTTATAACTGGATTATTACTAAATTGTGAATACGAATATTTGAGATATTTGAATGGAATTAAAAATGTGATAATTCATATCATAATTGATGTAATAATTCTGATTAATGAAAAGGTGAGTTACACGCATAATATATTAGAATGATACGAATATACCCCTATATTATAATGTGAAGACAAGAAATGGTACAAACTAGTTAGTAACAACATAATTAGGACGGATTAAGGATATACATTAAGCGTGCACATTAGTTGAGGGGTGAGGAACTCATGTGAGAGCACATAACTAACATGTATATAATATTCACTGTTTAATGCAATTAAACACTTGCTATATTTTTAAACTATTTTCAAATCGGGCTCTGACCCGTTTGCTTTCAAATATATTTTTCTTGTAAAACCTTTTTAGGTGCCCAGACATAGGGACGCCAAGCATAGGAGTTCCATTACATTGACGTGCTATAGCTGTTGTGGAAGTTACAGGATCTCGATATTAGAAGCCTCCACATTCTGCATTTGATTCTATTCTGGGTCATTCATCAGTTAGGGCATGTCGCCCTTTTCCATTTAGAGACAACTTTCTCAGACTTTCAGTTTCATTTCAGTTTTGGATTTATTTATTTATTCAGACTTTGTATAGGGATTTATTCAGTATTTGGATTATTCAAGGGAGTGTTACTCCAGACTCATTTTATTATTCCATTATTATTCTATTGTGATTGTGATATGGATGTGGTGCAGTTATCTTATAATTTAATTGGTTGCATGTTAATTTAATTTAATAAAATTTGGCAACTCACTTTTTAAATATTAGGTGGCTAGTAATTGTTTAAAAATGTTTTCGACAGTGATGCTATGAACTGAACCAACTTGACATTTTTTATTAATTTGAATAAAGGAGTAGCTACCTGGTATTTAATTAGTCGGGGTGTCATAGGTGGTATCAGAGCATCAGGTTCTAGAGTCCTTAGGATCTGTACGACTTATTATGCTTTTCGTGTAGCGTCCTTTGATATAGAGCCCTATTATTAGGACTGTTGCACTCTTTGTTACGTTTTGGAGAATACGTACTTCTTCTACAATGTTGTGTATGGTCGATGGACTTATATAATTCATGTGAATTTCAGATGTCCCTCTGGAGGAAGATACAAACTAACACCGCTGAAGAAGCAAATGCAGGACAAGACCAACAAGTACCTCAAGTACACCAAGAAAGTGCGGAAATCACTGAGATAGCAAATATCGTGCCACAAGCAGTGACTACATCAATATTGCAGTACTAAAATCCCATGTATAACTTACAGGGAACAAAAGGACAAGAGAAGTTAATAAATACGACATTGCTAAGGTTAGCAACAACGGGAAGATACCGTCGCCATAGCGATAAGTGCCTCACAGTCGTCAAGACCAAGAGGATAATAGAAATGGCGGGAAGAGCCAAACCCGCCAGAGCCAACAAAGCCAAGGGAAGAGGGCTACCACCAAGAGGTGTTTTAAGTTTGGAAGAAATGGCCACAAAATGCCAAGTTTTCCCGCAAAAAGATGGAGTACGGACTCAGCTAACACATCAAAGTCAGCTAGACCATTGGGGCCAATAGCGTGCTCAGCAGGGCCAGCAGAGTAGAAACTGTGTTCATAAAGTGTTTTATATGCGACGAATGGGGCCACTACTATCGAGATTTCCCTAGGAAGGGAAGGAACCCACAACAGTCATTGGGTGTCAACCTGAACCCACGGAATAATCAACTTGCGGAAGCGGGGATATTCACCCCAGTAACGCAGACTTCACAGTAACAACAAGTAGTACAGTATGTACGCATCTATAATGCCTGATATGCAATTATGCCACCACTACAACAACTACCACCCACGTTAGGAGGTATGATACTTTATCATTTATAGTGATTTCTTTTTAGCTTCAGGGAAAATCTTGAATAACCTGTGTGCGTCACAACTTACTAGTACTACTTGATAAACATGAGTGAAGAATGTATTCGCATCTCGAATTCGAACTAGTTAATTAAAGTTTGAGTGGTGATAGACCATTAGAGTTATTTTAGGTGTTCATTATTCCTGGTTATAAAACAATTTGTGCTAAGTGCCATCCGAGAGGAAATGGAGCCACTTGTATATATATAAGTATTGAACCGTATAGAGACTTGCGGAGTATGTCGTCGGATTATACCAAATCCTAGTGGGTAGGGATGTTTACTCAAGTGATTCTGGATAGAACGGAATAGTTCTGGGCATGGGAATAATTTTGTGATAAATTGAAGAGCCTAACGCCAAGTTAGTAGGAGTAACGTGATGAATATTTCGTTCGTAACATGAGAATAGATGTGCTAATTTTAGCAGGAAGCAGGGATGTTGGGTATGAGTTAAATACTGAGGACTACAATTTTTGTTGACCGATAATATTAGTTAGTAGTGTATCGGGGGGCTTCTTTGTTTGGATTTCTCTTTGCGAGACATCCCACACATGAAATCTAGCAAACGTCGGGAGCCGAGGTTGGTTGGTCTTTAGTACGCGAGTTTGGTACCCTGGTTGTCATCCACAAGGGAAACCACATCTTTAACTTTAATTGTATTCCTATACACGGTCAGTAGAACCGTACAATGTGACGTAAGAAGTGATATTGAATGTTTTACATCGGTAATAAATCGGTGTAATAAGAGAAGATGATATCGTCGTGACACAGAATAAGTATTCATTGCCCCAAATCAATGACTTATTTTATTAGTTGAGGAGAACTACTTTCTCCTCAAATATTGACTTGGGATCGGGATACCATAAGCTGTGTATCAGGGAGTAGGAGGTGCCGAAGACTATTTCTTGAAAAGATATGAATCCTATGAGTTAAGAGTCATGCCATTTGGGATGACAAATACCCCCGCCGTATTCATGGACTTGATGAACCAAGTGTTCAGGGAGTTCTTGGATCAGTTTGTCATGGCCTTCATAGATGACATCCTAATTTATTCACAGACTGAGGAGGAGCATGCCGAGCACTTGAGGAAGGTTTTGCAGACACTATCCCAGAACGATTTTTATACAAAATATGAGAAGTGTGGGTTTTGGATGAATGAGGTTCAGTTTTGGGGGCATATAATTTCAGAAAAGGGGATATCTATTGATCCGGGGAAGGTATCAGCGGTGAGGGAGTGGGGACAACCCACGACACCGATAGAAATACGTAGTTTCTGGGCCTAGCAGCATACTACAGGAGGTTTATTCGGGGGTTCTCGAAGATAGCAAGTCCTTTGACACATCTGAATCACAATGGAGTGCCATTTATCTAGAGTGATGCCTGCTAGTTGGAAGTAAAGTGGAAGGAGTTAGGACACCAGGACGCAGTGGCCCAATCATTCATGTCTGTGATAGTAGTCACTTTATTTTATATAAGTTCATATAATCATTTTTCTTGATATGTTAACTGTGTTGTAGTCCTATTAGAAATATTTATTTTCTTTCAAAGTAATGAGATATGTTATATTTGAAATTTTATTGTGATTCAATAATAAATGATATGTACCTATATGTAAGCAAATATTTAAACAAGCATGTTTGGGTTAGTCTTTTGAAATGCTGGTGGTGAAAACGCATATTACAATATGTTCAATTTAAAAAATTGACATTGAGCTAATGAGTAGATTTCGATTTTATTCAAGTAGAGTGTTTTCTGTGAGGACAGTGTTAGTGTTATTTTGGGGGATAACTTCGATTTGAAAATTTTCTATGGAAACAATGAAAGGTGAATTTAGTTAGTAAGAAGCATGATGTATGTTTCCATATTTCTTAAGAAAGTGAGTTATGGTTTCATGTTTCATAAGATTGTCTTTTAAATAAAAAATCCAATATTCCTTTTGGCAAGGTTCTAAAAAATGCAGCGCGTGATCGAGGCGTGGAGGTCAAGCCTTAAGCCTTAGAAGCCTAGGCGGGCCTTATGCGTAAAATTGCGTGAAAAGGAGGTAAGGTCTTTTTAAATATATTTTAACATTTTTAACTATAACAAGACTATTAAAAATGTAAAAATGGTACATAGCTTAAAATATGTCAGAATATATGCAAACTAAAGTCCTAGTTTTTTAAATTATAACAAAAAACCAAAAAGAAAAAAGAAAAAACGCTTATTTTTTTGGACGAGAGGTAGAGAGGTTTAGGATACCATTTGTCTTTTGATTGTTTTGAATGAGACATTGGTCCGGTTTTAAAAAAAAGTCTGTAAAAAGCGATATAATTTTACTAAAGCATTTTTGTTTTAAAAAAAAAGTGCGCCTTAAACCTTTTACCAAGAATAAAGCGCAAAAAACTTAAGACCGGACGTTTTTCCCAAGCCTCAAGCCTAGGCGTGTCTTTTAGAACTCTGCTTTTTGGGGTTTTTTTCTTTTCATTTTGTTACTGCGAAATCATTTTTGTGCTTTGATATAATGTTTGATATTTTTATTTTGATTTATTTATGTGTACCCTTTTATACAAAATATAGCATTTATGCTTTATGTTCTTAAAACACAACATCTAATTGTTTGTTATTTATATGTTCCGTCTATCGAGTCTACGACACTAAGTCGTTATAAGTGTCTGAGTAAAATATTTTGAAAGATATGATTGTAATTATTATAATTTTATATGCTTAATGACGGAGTATCCTTTCCCCCTATCAATTATTAATACTTATTTAATGTGCCAAATGGACATAAAAATATAATTATATCTTAAATAAAAAGTCTCTCGGGGTTTACCGGTAAACTAATCAAAGATCAACTATTTCTACTAAAAAAATATAATTGTTTAGTTAATTTGTAATTTTAAATAGAGGCGTGTTCTTATGTCACAAATATTTTACTCATTTTCTCCATTTCAAATTAATATTAGTTTAAATGTAAGAATAAAATTATGCGTGTCGCTTATGCTTTACAAATAAAGCTATAACACAACCGCGTAATATATTTTTGCACTAAATCAATTGCTATAGCCCCGAATTGATTCTCCATAGGCAAAATGTCTTGTGACTATTTATCCCATTAACTTAAAGATTTTCTAACTTTTAATTATACTTTCTTATCCCGAATTAAGAGTTTATTATTATTATTATTATTATTATTTTTATCATCCTAAATTAGGAGTTCATTTTTTTAACATAATTAAAAAAATTAAATTTCACGATAGTAAATCATTATTAATCTTGACTGTTAAGTGACAGTATCTTTAATTTATATATAAAAAAAAAAGATACAAGCTCTTAATTTAGAAAAAAGGAAGTGATTCAAAATTAAACAAAAAAAAGAGCATTTTATTACATTTATATTTTTTTTATTCTCGTTGTAAATTGACCCCACCACTTGTTAGTTGAACTGTCCAATTTCATTCCATAAACTATGAGACGATGCATATAGCATATTAACTTCTAACAAATAAAAATAAGAAGATACTACACATATCATGATGTCATATAAGAAAATTTGGGTGAACGTGAACCATATGATTTTCTTGTAAATCAATAGTTGACTACTATAGGCTGTAACACTGTATTGTGAAAAGATTATGATTAAAGGAAAAAATGGAAAACAAATAAAGCCATGAAACCTACGTAATAGTAGAAAATGAAAGAAGACAAAATAAGGAGCCGAGAAGATAGTTTTCAGTAGATAAGAACTATATACAATAAAATTTCTCTCTCGCTCTCTTCACCCTCTCTCTTTCCATTTTAGCAATTGTGACTAGTTCACCTCCATGTCTGAAGAACAAATTTTAAAGGAGAGTTTGATACAAGATGATAAAAAAAGTGATCAGCTAGAAAGTGACTACAAAGATTGTCAAACGCCAAATTCCGTTGATCACAAGATCCCAACAATTAAAAGCTGCCCACCTGCAAGACCTAGAAAACAGGAATCCATGCATAAGAGAAAATTGTCTGATTTACATTTCTTTGAAGTCATGGGACGAGAAGAGGTAGAGTCGTTCTTTCGATCATTTGTTGAGCTTCCTAGGGTTGCAAAGAAAAGGCATATATAAGTTGTGATATCATTAATCTCTGGACTTTTTTCATATAAATTAGATATATTTACGGATGCTTTATTGTGTATGTTGTTTAGTTTATGTATACTATGATGGTACTAGGTGATTTATTTGTTCACTATAAGTCAAGGTTTTAGGTTCTATTATTTTTGTTTCTTCAGTTAACTTGTTCTTTTAGAAGCTTGAATAATTTTATTTCTACAAGCCATGCGCTTTTATGTCGTATGCTTATTCATCAATTTCAAAGTTTCTCTATGATCTAAGAAAATAAATAAAAGGAAAATTTCAAATTAACACCCCCCCTTCCACACACACAGAGACCATTTTGTATGAAAAAATGGGGAAAAATGGATAGAGTTGTCAACTGACACTATTGATTATTCCCTTTTTTTTATATATAAACAAATATTATATGAAAATCAACAGCTGAAAGAGTCGAATCCATATAGATGAAGTATACAAAACAACTAAGACATAACCTCCCGAATGAAAGCAACCACCAAAAGAAAAACCAGGATTACATCTCTATGCAGTTCAATCACAAACTCTTAAAAACTACCCCTATTGATGATTCTAAGTGATCAATATATGAAGCTGTCATAAACTTTAACATAGCTTCAATTGTTCACTGAAAATCGTTTTTCATTTTATTTTTATTTTGAACTTATTTTAAATCAATAAAAGACCGTGTATATTTGAGAATGTAAAACAAAATTTTCTAAATGACCCACAGTGTATACTCAATTAGTTTTCAAGATTTTTTGGAATTATTTTGCAAAGCTTATTTGGATATGAAGGAATATGCAAACGGAAGTTTTTGATTGTTTCCGTGTTATTTTGGTGTTTTAAATTTCAACTTGTTCAAACCCCATCATTCAGTTTTGGAACAGTTTATGGGGTTATCATACATATTCGTAGAGGGCCTTGGCTATAAGATTACTTCAGCCAAAAAAATAAATATTCCATCACCAAGATGACTTTCAACACCTACATTTGGTACAATGATCTACTTAAAATTTAGTGTGAGCAAGTCCTGTTATGATAAAAGTAGATGGGACATTTACAAAACTCATATCAAAGTTTGGGTTTAGCAAAAATGATTTAAATCCCAGGGTGCTTCAAATTCTGAATACATACCAGATTATTTTTGTTGAATGGCAATAATAGATTCGATCTCTCCTTTCGAATAGCAGGGATGGAAAATTCCTCTCTCTCTCTCTCTCTCTCTCTCTCACACACACATATTTATATTTACACACTTCAAGTTTGTGATTTAACTCTTTAATCGTGTTTATATAATAATATGAAATTATTAGTGTAATTTGAGATTTTTCTAAATGTATCATAATATTTTGTGAGTACATAAACTATAAACATTAGGTTCACTAGAGTGTGTGCATGTGTACAATAACAAGTTACACTACACTATTATTTCTCATAAATAAACATCTAGAAAGAGCGTATATCATGACCAACATTAATAATATGGGTAATATAACAATATTTGAAACGCCATTGACATCAAATAGTATAAGAAACTAGTAACTTAAAGAAGTTACCACCATAGCCTATGGTGCAAAATAACCACAAATCCACCACTCTATATTTATATATATGTAGAATTAACCCATTTATTATCTTTGAAAAGTAAATTTTCTATAAAGCTACATTGATAATGCTTTAGCTATGGAAATTGAAGGAAATAATGAATTACTAAATTCAAACACCAATCATGAAATGAATGTAAAAACTAAAGGAAGTTAAGCCCATATAAATGAAAAAGAGTTATGATCACTATATGCATATGTGAGGAGTATATGTTTCCTGTTTTATTGGTATTCCTATTTCCTAAAACATGAGAATGAAAGGAGTGTACAATTGTCAGAACAACCTATGAAGATCTTGTTAAAGGAAACAACATGGAAGAGCATTGTATGGAAGTGAAGGGTGGGATGGAAAATTCATTACATATGAATTTAGAATTAAACCTATGTGTTGTCCTTGGAAAAAATAGCGCTTCTTTGAAGCTACTAGGATAATACTTTAATAATTTAGATGCTTCAAACTTCACTTTTGAAAACAATGTGAAACTTGAGATGAAGTGAAGCGCACAAAATTGGCAGACAAGAAATCTCACTACAACTGCATGTAAGGTGTTTAAATGTATGCTGTATTATATATGTTCGTGTGCCTTACAAATGAGAAGGACAAAATAACCTCAGAATATTTTGGAAAAACAAATAATATAGGATCCAATTTATGCTGTCAGTCCTTTATAGTTTGCTATAATGACATAAGAATATTTGAGACACTCCTATAACCTACTAACAATATGTGGAGGGGTAAAGATAATGCATTTTATCTAGACTGAAAAAGAAATAGGCACATGTAATCATTTGTTTTTTATATGTACCAAACATAGAAGAGATCTTGGTAAATCTTAATTACCATTTACTTGAATTTTAAATAACTAGTGCCAAAAAAATGAAGCTGCTTGTGAGATATGGTCGAACATTGCCTGGTGAATAAGGAACTGTAGTAGCATTGTATGCTAGTCTTGAAATTCGATGCTCATATTAGCTCTAGAAGAATATTCCAAAGCCCAAAACGGTATCCTATGCAGATAGTGTACGTATATGGACAAGTAACAGAGTTTTAGAAATGACAGGATGAGAGAGAAGATAAGGCCACTGTCCCACTAAGATCCGGAATATGCACCCTGAGAAGTTGGCAAAAACAACCACTTGGGCGGTGATATCACATTCAAACTTACAGCAATATAAAAACACAACGTAATTATTATCTAAATGCTTGAAGAGTGAGTAAACTGCAAAAAATCCCCTAAGCTATACATATTTGGCATGATAGTCTTTAAATTAGTTTTAATAGGAGAAACACCCATGAACTAAGTATTTGTTGCAGAATTCCCACCCCCTTATGTGTCTCTTGCCAAGTCTCCAACAAAGTAAATAGTTCATGGGTTATTTGAACATTATTGACTTAGTTACTATTAGAATACCACATTGCAATTGCAACGACTAATTGTTTTTTTCTTTTCTGAGTTTGAGGTATATGATAATATGTTATTTGCCCCTGCTCAAAAAATTAAATTTCCTAACTGGTTTCTTGAAGTATGGAGAAGAATAGTTAGAAGTTTAGAGGATTCCCACAGAAAACTTTCTGTGTAGCTAATAATAATGAAGTATTGAGAAGGAAGAGATTTTTTGAAATTAATGAAAAGTCAGATTTCGCATCCTTTTATACTCAAAATGTTGCTTGTTGGTGAACATTTACTGATCCAATTGTCACTTAACAGTAGTCGTCCAATTGCAATTGTCTGAATTTTGACAGTCCAAATTGATCCTAAACTGACGTTAACAGCATCGGTGCCAACAAATTCAACGATCAATCCACGTGTTGCGCCATATTTTTTTGTAGTTAATCAAAATCAAAGATTTCAAGTGTTACTCATCGGTCATGTCCAAACATTAAAATATACTAATTATTAAAATAATTAAAATATCATTATCAATATGGGATAATGTGCAGGTACAAATAAAATAGATATGATAAAGATAACAATGCCATATGATAAATTTCAAATGTATACTAAATCTTCAGCGGTCAATACTAACCGAAAATAAAATGTCCCATCATTTACAATAGTCAACATCAACCCATAAAACAGCTCACATCAACTGCAAGTAAAAATAGACATCCACTTAGAAGAGCTTATATCTGAACAGCTGGGTGAGGAACATAAATGGGAGGAAAGAATATTTCATGCTCGATGGAATGGAACTACTCACGATGTCCAGTCCTAAAACTTAAAATGTTCAACGATAATAAGAGGCCCCGAGCCCAACACGTTACCCAAATTAGGCAACTCCAAAACAATTATATTTATAAAACGAAACCTCACAATAAATTTTAATTAAACATTTTGTTTCATAATTAATATATCTCTTAATTAATCCAACCTCTAACCCTAATCTGCCACCCTCTCCCAACCTCCACAAATAAACGAAGTGGTACGCACCACATAATCCTATCACATCATCCAGGCGCCACCATTGCTAGCATGAGCCCATTGAGAACGAGTGACATTAACAAAATTGCCTCTCAATCTAGAGCCACCATTCCCTAGCATGGGTGCATCGCTCACTCAAGACGCACACATAAAACTTTGTTCCATCTTGTGAAATCTGACTATTATCAAGGGCACATAACATATAAGGGGTCCTCTCTTGATATACACCCATATAACCATATCAATCCATTAATTTCGAGTGATCATTAACATCATTATCATTATACCATCACACAATCCTCATTTTCGATCAAAGGCCGAGGGTTCGAAACCCCTCAAAGGATACCAGATATTAAGCAGGACGTGTAAGAGGGTGGCTCTGGCACAACATCTCCCCTGTTTAGTTCGCAAGAGAGAGTTCAAATGGCTCGTTCGTGTGTATGTTAAATGTTGGGAAAAAACAAAAAAACTAATGTCAACATATTCATTTTACTCCACTCGTCGTGCAATATAAAACCATTTCCAATTATAACTTACTTTAGCTTATTATCTTATAATGGGATTTATATCAACTACACATGTGAATCTAATTAACATGGGGGTTTTCCAACATATCTACGACCTTCATTAAAGGAGAAAAGTTAATTAAATGAGTTGTAAGATACCCACTCCTAACCTTTGCTAGATTTCATACTTGAAATGTCTCATAAATGAAATCCCCAAAATGGAACCGCCTCCTCCCCCCTCGATACGCTTTTGTCTTGATTAGGTAGTCGTCGAGACACTATATCAATTGGATAATTTACGAGATGAATTTTTTGAGAGTTCAACAATTTAAATTCCAAATCCCAAGCCAATAACAGAAAACCCACCATGTGAAGCAATCTTATATTCCCATCCACATTTTGAATCCAACTACTTACTCAAATAATTCCAACAATTTGTGAGAGAGAATTAAGGGCTTAATTTAGTTGTGTCTAATTAAAGTCTTAAATCCAATTCTGAACTAATTAATCAAGTAATGGAATTCCAATTAGAATACTATTTTAAAATCATTGGGTGATCTCAATTATTTATCTACAAATGAAATTAACAACGAATTACTAATCGTTATGTAACAATATCTATTATTTACGCATTTCTACATAAAAGTACAAGTTACAATGCTAGGTGCACAAGCTTATATAACATTTAATTACCTTTTAAAGATAACCTAGACTACAAGAAAAAATGCTTTCCACGACATATGTTTTATGACACTTTATAAAAATGTGACGTGGAAAGTAGATAAATAGGATACTTTATAAAAATGTGTCGTGGAAAATAGATAAAGGCGACATAATTTTCCAAAGTGTTGTAAATAATTCAATTATAATAAAGATCACGATGTATAAAGTACACATGTCCTGATTTTTTTAAAGACGACGTATTATTAGGTGTCATAAATTTCTTTTCACGACTTTTCGAGAGACGTATCATGATTGTTAGGAAAAAGTAAATTGGGGCCACTTTGGGCCCTAGAATTATTAGTCGCCTATCCAAAAAAAAGAATATTTTGGGTAGTATCTCAACCACCTTTCCACAAAATCCCATGAAAAAATCCATATCTACCGTTTGGAACTCCAGTGCCTCCAGCCATCGAAAACTTCCATTGAATAAAAAAACCTCCATTAAAGCAGAGTCGCTCCTCCATTGAAGCAATGATACACCTTCATTAATGTAAGGTACTCTTTCTCTATCCAGATCCAACTAATTTTAATTCTTCCATATCATCATTTAAATCTTAGCAAAGAGATAATTGCACCTTTATTTCACCTCAAACCATCCTTCTCCTTTTCTTCTACACTAAAGAAATTATATCCTCTGTTAAACGTCTCGTTCGATTTAATCTGCTTTTGCCCTTTTTATTATCCTTAATCTACACTAAAGAGGTGGGTGTGGAGGTTGATAATACGTAGGGAATTTTACCTGATCGGTAATTAGAAGTTGATTCAGACGGACATTGCCCATAAAGCATTTTTAATGGCGTATGCAAAAAAGGATAGCATCAATTTTTAATCCTTTATTTATTGAATTGCTAAAGTTGAAAACCACAAATTCCAGATTTTTTTTCTCTTTTATTATTAGGTTGTTTGAATCATTGAAGACATTATTCCCACACATAATGTTTGGAAGCATTTAACATTCTCACTAGGTAAAGATGAGAGATGATAAAGAGTGAAGTGAAAGATAAGTTCAATATTTTAATTATTGATTAATGGTTCATTACTTGTAATTTTGTCGCTGGAGTTGATGTTGTCAATTTCAACAGTCTTTATCTTTTGATTAAATTATTGGAGACGTTGTGCAACAATAAAAAATAACTTAGGGCAATTGAAAAGGTTGGGAATAGATCATTTATTTTTAAGTTAGTTTCATCATACTCCCCGAATTAATAGTCATTTTTTCCTATGTAGTCATCCCAAAATAATAACTGTGTTTCAGGTAAGCTAGAGTTGGATTGACAATTTAGGAGCTTTAAAAAAAACTAAGGGGTAAATTTTCTAACCGTGGATAGTTAGTTTAACACATCTTTATGGATAGTATAAATAAGAATTTCGTGAACTAAATGAACATGGACAAATATTTTTAACCTTTATGGATAGTATAAATAAGAAATTGTCTTAACTAAACATTCTTTTGCACCTTTTTAGTAGAGTTCAAGTTGTTCATTATGACCTTCTCAATGCACTGACTGAAATTTTAAGATAATAAATAAATATTTATATTAGATTCATCAAACTTTAATGTTTTAACCAATAGAGTAAATGGGCCACCATGACCCACTTAAGTGGGTCAACGAACTTGAACTTATTTTAGCATGCATAATGCCATGTTTGTTTAGATATGGCCTAATATAGAAAACAAAAAAGATATAAGAAAACGAAGCAGAGAATAATACATCCACGATTTATAAATTAAACAAATTTGTGCTGAATGAATGTCATTTCAGGGAATATTTAGAACGTAATGAAGAAAATAAAAAAAATTATGGGTTTGCAAATTTTATCCCTCTAAGGTTTTTGGTTGGTAAACTAACCAAGACAATTATCAGGATTTTTGTGAAAAAATGTGAATGAATAAATGTTTGAGAATTATAAAGATATATGTTGTCTTTATTACTTTATGGCGTGGAGTCATAAGACTAGATCTGAGATGGTCACACCATTTTAACTTATTGTATCATATGATTTGCGGAGATGGTCAGAACAGAAGTCTTCAATAGAGAGGACAATGACGAAAATGATGAATACTAGTAATATTGAGTTTTTATTAATTGAGGGTGGTGTTGTATCATTTGATGACTGGTTCAATAAATTCAATAAATGAATAGAATAGATTGGACAACTTAAAAGAAATGTTGTCTTTAGAGAGTGGGTGAGGGGGAGAGTGAAAGAGAAGTGGGGAAAAATATTGCATAATTATGGTACATTTTTGCCATTAGAAGTGGTTATTTGGAGAAGTTTATTTATTGCTCTAAATATGAAACTAAATTAAAGAAAAAATGACCATTTAACAAGAATAAGCCCGTAATTTATTTTTACAATAAATTTTAATGTAAAGAACTTTTTCAAAAAGAAATTAGTATCTAGAGTGACATTAACTCGGTGAAACTGGACATTCACATCCATCGAGTTCTTATTTTTGTCTCTTTCTTGAGATTGTGTATTGCCGCCCACATTTGGGATATGGAAATCAAATTTGGTTAAAGAACATCAATGCTTGAGATTGGCCTGGGTGAAAGCAAATCTGATGAAAGTGGATAATTTAACTGTTGGTGTTGATTATTTGGGATGGGTAATTTGATTACTTTGTTGATTTGGATAAATTGTTATTGGTTCAATTGTTGTTGTTTATTATTTGGGATCAAATAAACAAATATAATCAC
The DNA here is from genome assembly GCA_949130495.1 of Sambucus nigra. Taxonomy (NCBI): domain Eukaryota; kingdom Viridiplantae; phylum Streptophyta; class Magnoliopsida; order Dipsacales; family Adoxaceae; genus Sambucus; species Sambucus nigra. The sequence goes on along the minus strand of OX422218.1, from coordinate 443,971,716 downwards.
ACAAATTGATTTTAACATATGCACGTATGATGTTTGGTAAAAGGTTGCAATACAAATTATTTTGCCCTTCCCACCTCTTAAGACTTCCCAATATGGTAACTCTTTACCCACTCCCACATCCTTTCCATTTAGAACTCAAAATTGATAGAATAGACTAATAACTATACTATTTAAAATATAGTACTTTGAAATTATAATGTTATGGTTACTTCTCGAACTTACGATATTTTTTCCAAATAAAGAGAACGTGTAATATCATTTTTTAATTTTTGGCTATTTTTTGTAGGTTAAAGTGATTTTTGGTTATTTATTTAGATGGTATCAAGATATTAGATTTTTCGAATGGTTTGGAATGCAAATAAAATAAAAGTGTATATTTCTTATTACTGTGTATATAGTTATTGTTAGTTTTCTAGTGTGCATATAAAATTGAAACAGAATGAAGCAGAGCAAGATTGTATGCTAATATATAAGGCATGCTTTATTGGAAAAAGGTTCATAATCTATTTAGAATTGAAATAGAACATGATTTTGTATAAATTTTTTGTTTTGTTTTAAAAAGTAGATATTATTAAGTTATTTATGAATCAAAACAGACTTGATTGAAATCAAATTCAGAATTTATTTATTTATTAGTTCTATTTTCTTCAAGTTTTGGCCTATGACTTTGTTACTTTTTTACTACAGACACGTAATCTTGCACCTAATGATATTTTGATGCCATATTTTTAGATGTGAAAGTTTATTAGCTCTTAGTTCATGAAAATAGAAATTTTCTGGATCCTAAACAACTTTTTCACTCTTTGACATTGGATATATAGTGCGAAATCTGACAACTTTTGTGTTATTTTTCTTTTCTTTCTTAACTGGGCCATGTGAGTTTTATTTATTTCATCGACTTTTGGGTTAATTCTTTTTTTTTTCGGGCAACCTCATTAGTACTAAATCTGATGTTTTCATTTTCAATATTTCATTGTTCGATTTTGCAGGTAATTGTTCTGGGCAGTATTCAGACACTGCAAATCAGATCCAATATATGTATCATTGTCTTGCTTCATTTGTGTGTATCTCTTACTTCAAAATTATTAAATGTATATACCCACATTGATATTTCTAAACATATGTATATTACTATAGGTCAACTTTATTTAAGTGTATTAATATGTACTGTTGAGTGTGGGTGTTTATATTAGTTCTATGCTCAAGGAAACCGTGAATAAGACAAAAATGACTATAGTCCATTTGTGTTAATTTGTAGCCTCGATGATCCAACTATATATCTATTTCAATCTACCTATATAGATAGCGACTGATCTAATAAGATTTAGTAGAATGTGACTAATCTAATGAGATCTTGTAGAATGTAACTATCACTACACCAAAATGATAAAATTGTCATCTTTCAGCCAGCCACCCTTGCAAGGTCATTGATCGTGACAAAAAATACGCATTTTGTGTCACGATAATTGACCTTGACACGACTGTGACAAAAAATTATCACGTTCATTGACCGTGACAAGTCCGTGATAAATTCACTTGTCACGGTCGTGTCACGATCATTGACCGTGACAATTCTTTAAATATTTGTCACGGTCAAGGACCTTGACACGACCGTGACAACTTATGCAGTAAAAAAAGCCCTAGGCTTCTTTTTTCCCACCCTTTTTTGATTTCCCCCCCCCCCTCTCTTTCTCTCTCTCTCTAAACTTTTTCTGCTCTCTCTCTCTCTAAGGTATGTTTTCTTTCCTCTCTTTCTCTTTCATTTCTATATGTGTGTATGTGTATGTGTGTATATATATGTGTGTATATGTATGTGTACATGTGTGTGTGTATGTGGGTGTATATATGTGTGTGGTGGTGTGTGGTGGGGGAGGGGGGAAGGGGGTAGTGGGGGTGGGGTGTTGTGTGGGGAGGGGGGGGGGGAAGGGTGGGGTGGGGGGAGTGTGAGTGTGTGTGTGTAGGTGTGTGCGTGTATGTGTGGCGGGGGGAGGGGGCAAGGGGTGTGGTGGTGGTGGTGGAGGTGGGGGTGGGGTGGAGGTGGGGTGTGTGTGTGCATGTAGGTGTGTGGCGGGGGGAGGGGGCAAGGAGTGTGGTGGTGGTGTGGGGGCGGGGGGCGGGGGGTGGGGGATGTTAACAATTGTATAGCTTTAATTAATAAATTGTATAGGTTTAATTGTAGTTTTAATTGTATAGTTTTAGATGAAAGTAAATTAATAATTAGTGCCAATTTCATATGAAAGTAGGATTGCCCCTCATTGTAAATTAGTAAATTAATAATTGCAGACTTTAATTGTTAGTTTAATTGATGAAATGAATTAATTGAGTAGATGAATTAGAAGGAGTACGGGTTACACATTTGTTGTTGAAATTGCTGTTGGATTATTTTGTTTAGTAAATATTGGGTTGGTTAGTTTTAAAAGTGGCATGACCACTGGATTATTATCCATATGGGGGTGAGATTTTTTAACTTTTTTTGAAAATTACTTTGTATATCGAACAATATATACAAAGTATGATAATTAAATAAAACATACTTGAAATTAAATATGTGTATATGTGTGTGTATATATGTGTGTGGTGGTGTGTGGTGGGGGAGGGGGCAGGGGGTGTGGTGGGGGGAGGGGTGGGGTGTGTGTGTGTGTGTGTGCGTAGGTGTGTGCATGTGTGTGTGGCGGGGGGAGGGGGCAAGGGGTGTGGTGGTGGTGGTGGGGTGGGGATGGGGGTGAAAGTAAATTAATAATTAGTGCCAATTTCATATGAAATTAGGATTGCCCCTCATTGTAAATTAGTAAATTAATAATTGTATACTTTAATTGTTAGTTTAATTGATGAAATGAATTAATTGAGTAGATGAATTAGAAGGAGTACGGGTTACACATTTGTTGTTGAAATTGTTGTTGGATTATTTTGTTTAGTAAATGTTGGGTTGGTTAATTTTAAAAGTGGCATGACCACTGGATTATTGTCCATATGGGGGTGGAATTTTTCAACTTTTTTCGAAAATTACTTTGTATATCGAACAATATATACAATGTATGATAATTAAATGAAACATACTTGAAATTAAATATGTGTGTGTATGTGTGTGTATATATGTGTGTGGTGGTGTGTGGTGGGGGAGGGGGGTAGGGGGTGTGGTGGGGGAGGGGTGGGGTGTGTGTGTGTGTGCATATGTTTGTACGTGTGTGTGTGGCGGGGGGAAGGGGGCAAGGGGTGTGGTGGTGGGGGTGGTGGTGAAAGTAAATTAATAATTAGTGCCAATTTCATATGAAAGTAGGATTACCCCTCATTGTAAATTAGTAAATTAATAATTGTATACTTTAATTGTTAGTTTAATTGATGAAATGAATTAATTGAGTAGATGAATTAGAAGGAGTACGGGTTACACATTTGTTGTTGAAATTGCTGTTGGATTATTTTGTTTAGTAAATTTTGGGTTGGTTAGTTTTAAAAGTGGCATGACCACTGGATTATTGTCCATATGGGGGTGGGATTTTTCAACTTTTTTTGAAAATTACTTTGTATATCGAACAATATATACAAAGTATGATAATTAAATGAAACATACTTGAAATTAAATATGTGTATATGTGTGTGTATATATGTGTGTGGTGGTGTGTGGTGGGGGAGGGGGGCAGGGGGTGTGGTGGGGAGAGGGGTGGTGTGTGTGTGAGTGCGTAGGTAATGTCAATTTCTATTTCAATTTCGATTTCATTTTATATTTATATTTATATTTATATTTATTTTCATATTTATATTTATTCGCAACTAACATTGAATTTGTTGGACAGGAACAATTCAACTTGGATCCAAAGCTACGTGATTCCGTCTTGGAGCAGTTGAGGGAGAAACACAAGACGTGGAAGAAAAATATGCGGACATGGTACTTTGGGAAAACACGAGAGTCCATTATACAATGGCGTGGATCCGTCCCGCCCAAGGAGCCGATCTCATTGGCATAATTGCAAAATTTCATTGACAATGAGATCGAGGATCGAAAATTGGCATCTCGTCAATCGAGGAGGGAAAATCGGGCAAAAAAGACGGAAGTGCACTACTCCGACCGGACCTCTTATGCCGAGGTGGAGCATAGGATGAAGGTAAGATTTAATTTTTTTATAACTACAAAAATATATTATTCTTCATCATTTTACTTTGCAGGGCCGATACTAATTTTACTTTATTTTATTTCAGGGGGTAAGGAGTGGGCCAGGGGTAAGCGACATAGGCTCGATACTTATGTGGCTCTTCAGACGAAGAAGGGGAAGGACAAGGAGGTGTCCCCGAGTGTCGCGACCACGATTGTAAGTAATCCGAAAGTTTAATTTTTGTTAATTACGTTATAATTTTTTAGTTTACTTATTTTACTAATCATGTGCTTTTTGTCGTTTCAGGCAAAGCTTAAGGAAGTGCATGAGTCGCAGTCTGATGCCGACAAGGCGTCTTTGTCCACAGACGCACACAGCCAAGTGCTTGGCTCTGATCGCAAGGGGAGGACAACGGGGTGAGCTCACGGGTGGTCAAATCTAGGATCATCGGATTGGAGACGAGCGACACCGGGTTGGCTCGAACGGTGGATTCACACAACGAGAAGCTGTCTCGTTTGGAGGCGACAGTCCAAGATATATACGCATTCATAAAGCGTACGTTGGGCGGAGACCGTAAGGGGAAGGTGAAGGGGAAAGGGAAGGAGAAGGCGGTAGAGGAGGAGGATGTGCGGGAGAATGAGGCGCAGGTGGATGAGGATGTGGACCTCACTGCTTCTTCACCATCACGTGCGTATTTCGATGATCCAGTTCCTTATTTGGCTCCCTTCCCCAGACCATTGTCGACACTTGGTTGGACGAGCGTGTTCATATTGGATGTATTTGATGGCCAGCAGATAGGGCGGGGGTTGTGGGACCCGAATATCGTCGAGGGTGGAATAGTTCATGGACGTGAGCTTCAAGGGATCGAGTCCAAAGTGCTCGTCATTCATGTGATACCCGGGAAGGAGAACTTCCTATTGTGGTTGCGCAAACAATGCGACACGCTGTATATTAGTGGGTGTGTCAATTCGTATATCGTGTGTCCAACTCACCTCCTCACATTTACCCAAGACATGTAGTAACATTATTTTTAAGGTTGTCCATTTTAATTATATTTGGATTCTATCGTCATGTATATTATTTCTATTTTGAATATTTAGATTATATCGTCATGAATATATATTTGCACTATCTTTAGCTTATTTGGATATATGATGTTTGAATAAGTACAACCAACGTTGTTATAACAGGTACAAATATACTACTGGGCAGTGGCAGTGGCCATACTGCCCAGCAGAATTTTTTTAAATTCTGCCCAGAATTGTCACGGTCAATGACCGTGACAATTTTTTTAAATATTGTCACGGGTTTGTCACGGTTATTAACCGTGACTAAACTTGTCACGGTCCATGACCTTGACATGACCGTGAGAATTATAACGAACTTGTCAAGGTCAATGACCGTGACACGTTCATGACAAAAAAATTTGTCTCGCTCCGAATTGTCACGGTCATTGACCTTGACAAGTCCAACTTGTCAAGGTCAATGACCGTGACAATAGTGCAGATTTGGTGTAGTGTATAGTTGAAAAGAACATAAAATTTTATCCGTTTATTGTTGACATTTTACCTTTTTTTCAATATTAGTGTTTGCTAGTGTAAATAGACTAGACTAGCAAGTGGGAAACTCAATATGGAAAAAGATTGGTTGAGATTTTCAAGATTTTTTTTATTATTACACGCATGCATATACATTTATATATATTAGAAAACCTAAAGTATTTTTCTTCATGAACACTGTTCAAAAATTGAGAAGTGATTATGATTTCATGCTTTTTTTTATCTGTAGATATACCGAGGAGTACCAAGATGGCGTGTACAAATTTATTGAATTTGCCAAGAAAACTGATAGAGATCCTTATATGATAATAAGTCCCTGTAGAAAATGTAAAAACCTTAGTTAGTAAGATGAGGAAGAACTATTTGAACACCTAGTCATTCATGGCTTCGATCCAATGTACAAAAAGTGGGTATTTCACAGAGAACATTCGACTTCTTCATACTCTAATGATATTGATATTATATTGTTTGATTTAAATAGGATGTTGTTGATGTAAAAAACTAGATGCAATCTAATTAATCAATCAGAAATAAAAAATGAATAAATAAGACAATGGGACAAAGAGATCCAAAAGTCCCCCTCTTATGACTGGGTTATAATGTATTTATAGCCTCGAGGTTGTACATATGAAAAGGTAATGAGCCGTTATCTGGTAGACATATACATCTGTACAATAATAATACGCATTAAATCTAACGTTCATTGAATGCGTAGTTACCTGTTGGTTTTCTTGGTTAGATGCTCTGTATGCTAAGTAGCTCGGACCGCCGGAGTTGTTCAGTACGCTCGAGTAACTCGGGACTCTTGTGTAGCTCGGTGAAAGTATATATTTGCCATGTAGATTGACACATGCCTTCAGGTAATTGGCCCATGTCAGCTGACTAATTTCTGCATCAATAGAAGCCCCCAATGTTTCACAGTTAAAGTTTAAATAAGAAAGTGTGGAACCTTTTCCCCAAAAGATGCTCGGATTACAGATCTCCAACATTTAGGACATTTTTATCATATTTCTTTCCGTTTGAGCGCGTAATGGCAAACTTGTAAATATTTTGAATTTTTAGCAGTCGCTTCGATATTTGCTCCTTTCTCATGATTTAACCGCTGGGAATGCAAAGGTCTTTCCCGGTAATCATTTCTTTTCTCTTTTCCTGATGCAATGTATTTAAAAGCGACAGAAATCAAATCGTCTACTACTTTTACCATCCCAATTTCTGAACTCTTTATTTTCTCTCTCTATTTCGCATTATTGTTCTTCCGTCGTCCATCATTAGCAGATTTCTCCGTTCTCTGTAAGATTTTCTTCCTTCATCTTTCTTTGCTTTAGTCATCATGGTTTACCTAATTGAATCTTTAGATAAATTCTATACTGATTTTCCAATCCCCTCTTGGGTTATTTTGGAGGAGCCTTCATGTCCTTACGATCTATTTTCTCTGGCGGAGGGACATTGGTTTCCCTCCCTTTTCGTAGCAGAGTGTGGCTTTTCTTTCCCGCCAAATCCCATGTGTTTGGAGTTTTGCCAATATTTCGATATTGTACCTGCAAGACCATCTCCAAATACATGGAGGGTAGTTAATGACGTATATAGGTTGAATCAAATTCATGGAACTAATTTGGGAATTCAAGAAATTATTTATTGTTATAAATGGGTTACCAGAGATACTACTTTTTATTTGAAAACTAGGTTTTCGAATAGAGCTTTAGTTGTCAATCTTCCTGATGCCAACAGGGACTCTTTTGATCATGGGGTTGTAATGAAAAATTGGCAACACCCCCCATTAAATGGAAATAATGTGTACCAAGGTCCCAGATGTACGCTTTATGGCAATGGGATAGGTTGTTTTTAATTTTTGAATTTATCTTTCTTTATGTTTGACAAAATGCTTCACTGACATTAATTTTACTTGTTACAGTTGACAGTAAAAGGAAGCCCCCAAAAGAGATTGACGTTAATATAAAAGATTTAAAACTTATCTGGGGCTTGCATCAATCAGTTGCTGGGGAGCACATTATAGCTTCTTCTTATTTATTGAGGTACAAAAACACCACCTTGTCTTTTATTGCCCGTCCTATTGCACCTCCTGCAGTAATCGATCTTGATCAACCGCGAACATCTCGAGCAAGTGTGAGAGAATCCTCATTTGATTTGGATACTTCCATTATCGATTTGATGATGAAGAAAAGGACGAGGATGCCCGAGTTCTTTATCAAAGATGCCCCTGGTGTTGATGGGTCAAAGAAAAGTAAAGGGGATGTCCCAGCTGAGGGGACAAAGGAAATGGACATTTGTCCAACTAAGGGAGCAATTACAACTATGAAGGAGGTGGGTAAAAAGCCCCCAGTTGTTCCAAAAGAGGCAGCACCTCTGATTGAAGGTGATATCACACAAGGAGAGGTAGCACCTCTGATTGAAGGTGATCCTCTAAAGAGATTAAGAAGAGGTCTCTCTGAAAGACCTACAGAAGTTGTTACTCAACCTTCTGATGTTGGGGGGTCCTTTGAGAGCTACTGTTCCAGCTCTCACCACTTCGAGTTCGGTCAAAGGTTTGATCTAATCTTGGGTCATTCCCGAATATCAAGTTGCTGAGGATTCCATTTCTCGGTAGAACATTACTGACTTAGCCGCCCAATATATTGCTTCAGTAAGTATCATCATCCTTACTTCTTTATTTCTAAATCTATTGTATTCATATTCTGAGTTGAGCTTTTTATTTTTCAGTTTATAACATGATTTAATAGAATCTTGAAGAAAGATGAAGCTATCAGGGCTTCAACTTCCTCGAATGGGGTGGAAGAAGCTTTCCCTAGTTTAACCCGTTCTTTGAATGGATCTCGTCAGAAGTAAGAGGAACATAAAACTGCTTCGGAGAAGGAACTTTCATCTATCAAGACAGCTCGAGATCAAGCTATAAGTGACTCCACAGAGTTGACGAACAAATTGAAAGATGTTGGTAGAAAGCTTGAAGAAGATGAACGACGTAAGAAAGATCTTGAGGGTAAGCTGTCATCTGCCGATGAGGTTGAGTCCAAGCTTAAAGATGTTGAACGACGTAAGAAAGAGCTAGAAGAAAAGGTGAAACTTGCCAAAGTATGCGCCTCCTCGAAGAAAATAAAAAGGAAAACTGCTGTGAAGGAGTCTTTTAGCTCTGGCCGGGATAAAGGATGGAACAAGTCCTTAACTGCCATTACTTATCAGATGGAATATGCCAGCTTAAAGTATTTTAGAGATGGATGGGTTATAGCATTGAAAGAATTGAAGATTGTCGATGATTCTGAATTATTTCAGAAATATACTCTTGGCCCTCCTCCTGTCATTAGCGAAGAAGAAGAAGATAAAGCCCCATTTGATGAGTCTTCTGTGATAGTAGTAGAAAAAGTCCCATTGCTATTGTTCCCCAACCTTCCGAATAAGTTTAACAAGCCAGCACTTCTTCCAAACAACCAGCACTGCATTTCGAGTAATCTGCTCTGCCCTCTGAAGATATTGTAGGGAATAAGGAGATGGTGTAAAGGTGTTTGGTTCTTATGTTATTTTCTTTTTTTCTCGGTTGTAACTTGGAATGTATTTTCCATTTGTACAATGAATAAGAATGAACATTTGTTGTTTATCTCGCGTATTTCTTTGACCTGTCTTGTATCATTGTTGGTGCCTTTTATTTTCTCCTTGCTAGTTTGTGGCCAGGATGGAACTCTTATCATCTAATGATACAGAGTTGATGAAGAAATGCAACGATTATTTCAAAGCTGGTCATGTAGACTTTACTGAGGCCTAAATAATTGACATCCTCAAATCCGACGCCTCTGAACGAGCAATTGATGCTTATCAGTACTTGAAGTGTCTACTTGATCGTGATGTGGCCAACAATGTGTTTTATTACAAAATGATTGAAGATCTTCAAAGAACGATTGAGGAACTTCAACAGCAGTTCAAAGAGTCCGGAAAACTCCTACATAAAGGTTACGAGAAAAAGTACCAACAACTGAGCGTTGATCGGGGTTACGATAAATATCTCTCTGCTCATAAGAGAAGAGAAAATGTCCTAAGTCATGAGGTTGAAGAACATAGGCACATTTCCAAGCTGTTGGAAGAAGAGAATGTTACGCTGCAAGAGGATCTAAAATGACTTAAAACTGTGGCCTCTTCTTCCTCGGGAGTCTTGGTTCCGGTCAACGATGAGGGTTATTCCTTTTTAGAGATTGAAAATGCCGCCTTGAGAGAAGAGCTGAAGACTTTGAAATGATCCAAACCGATATCCTCCTCAAGGGGTAGAGGTAGAGTTATTCGAAAAAGTGTTAAAGAGATGAGGACTGACCAAACTTTAATAAATCAAGCCACTCAAATAAAATTGAAAACTCAAGCCTTGGTCGAAATGTCTCAAAAAATGCAAGTTCCTACCGACCAACTCTCCAACCAAAAGTCTGCATTGGAAAATAAGGATATTTTGGTAAAAAATCTCCACGAGAAGCTTGATAGATTGACTTATCAATTTCACAAACAACCCAGGGAATTTTGGATGGATGGGTATAGTGAAGCTTTGTATCATCTTGATGCTCGGTTGCAGCAGCCAAATTATGAGGGGTACAAGCACGGATGGTTGAATGCTATGTACGTGCTGAAACTGGAACAAGGACACGGGATTATTATGATCCTGGAGTACTTGATTTGCCCGTGCCTACCTTTAAACTTGATCTTAGGTGGATTCCAGCTCGTGCTATTCCTCGGTGCCTGATCTCCAAGTATCTTGGTGATTATAGTCTTCATTCATATTTTGAGATATCTTGTCCTAAACATTTTCTTGATCGACCATCCATAATTAACGTCAGGATGCTGCGAGATATGAATTTTATAAACTCTCCTTATGCATTAGATGATCCTCCAGTTGGGGTGGAACCTGTTTCAAAAGCAGAGGGAAAGAAACCCATAGAAATGGACATTTGTATATAATGAATCAAATTTCATTTCGTATGCAACCTGCTTGGTTTTAATAAAGAAAGATTTAGTCTCTGTACAATTTCATTTCCTTGGAAATATTTTATATAATGTCTTTGTTATTCGTTGGTGAGTATATATATATATATATATATATATATATATATATATATATATATATATATATATATATATATATATATATATATATATATATATATATATATATATATATATGTAGAAGGACAAAACAACCTTGTTCTATAATGACTTATCAGTCTTTGGGCCTCAGCAATGGAATTATTTTCATCCCATATTTCTGCTTAGTTGTAGTAATCTTGCCAGGATTACCTTGTTGCTTAGACAGTAGATTCCCCGGGAGGTCACCCGTCTTCTTGCCTAGTTTGGGGTGTCCCTTGAGTTCACCCGTGATCAAACAGGCTTTTGCCTTGTATGATTTTTATTTACCAACCAACCGAAGTTGGTGGTTGTTGAATTGCCGACCAACCGGAGTTGGTGGTTGTTGAATTGCCGACCAACCAGAGTTGGTGGTTATTAAATTACCGACCAATCGGAGTTGGTGGTTATTGAATTTTCGACCAACAGGAGTTGGTGGTTACTGAATTATCGACTAACTGGAGTTGGTGGTTATTGAATTGCCGACCAACCGGAGTTGGTGGTTGCTGATCTGAATTTGTGTTTGTGTAGTGTGTAGCACTAATACTCCGAAAAAAAATTCAACAAAAAGGAAATAGGGGCGAAACATCACTTTTATTCATACTGAAAGAAATTTGTTACATATGAATTTTTATTACTGATAATACTTTCGCAAATGTTCTGCGTTCCACGCGTTTTTGAATTCTTCTCCCTCCAAAATTTCAATTATGTAAGTCCCGGGACAAACAACTTCAGTTACTCTGTAAGGTCCATGCCAGTTAGCCTCTAGTTTATTGTTCTTCTGGATCACTTTCTTTAGCACATAATCCCCCTCTTTCAAGTCGCACTTCTTCACCCTTTTGTTGTAGAACAAGGTTGTTCGTTGTTGGTAGGCTACATTCCCGATCGCCGCCTCTTCCCTAACTTCTTCGAGCATATCCAGGTCTAATCGTCTCATCAAGTAGCTTACAGGGTAATTGAAATGAAGCACCATATGTGTGGGTAGACCCAACTCAGCAGGTATGACGTCTTCACTTTCGAAGGTTAACATGCACGAAGACTCCCCAGTTGTTGTTCGTGGTGTAGTGCGATAAGCCCACAACACAGAGTGTAGCTCGTTAATCCAGTTTCCCTTTGCATTATCCAAACTTTTTTCAAACCATTCAGTAGGGTCCTGTTTGTCACTTCAGTTTGCCCATTGCTCTGGGGATGGCCTGGCGCAAAGTGGATCTTCTGTACATTGGATTGGTGATAATATGCAGTGAGCTCTTCGTTGTCAAATTAGGTTCCATGGTCAGTAATGAATGCATGTGGGAGACCATACTTGCAATTAATACTCTTCCAAATAAACTGATAGAACCTTTCATATGTCATATCAATGAGAGGTTCAGCTTCGACCCATTTGGTAAAATAATCTACAGCAACTACGAGGTATTTGAATCTCCCTTGGTCATTAGAAGTGGCCCGACCAAGTCTATCCCCCATATGGAAAATGGCCAAGGGGACGTAATGGGTTTTAACAATGCTTGGGGAGTTCTTAGGATGCAAGAGAAACGTTGGCATTTATCGCACTTCTTAGCACAAGCTGCGCAGTCAGCTCTCATCGTTGGCTAGTAATACCCATGTGCTGTTATTCTCTACAAAAGCGTCCGACCTGCTACATGAGCTCCGCAAGAGATTTTGTGGACCTCTTCAATCAAATTTTTAACTTCGGAGGGATGGACACATCTCTGTAGTCCTGCTATAAAGCCTCTTCTATACAAAATGCCACTGGTCAGTATGTAACGAGCAACTTTAAACTTTAATTTCTTGGCTGCGAGTTTGTCTGTTGACACATCCCCCTCTTCGATATAGGCCCTGATAGGGCCCATCCAGGATGGTCCCAAGTCGAGGGAAATGAAGTTCACCATCAAACCTTCGTCTATGATCCGATCTGGCAGGATTTCTATTGGGATTATTCTTTGTAGCTCGGTGCGTGTTGCTGAAGCCAGCCGAGCTAGTGCGTCAACTCTTGTATTCTCCAATCTCGGTATTTTGATCAACTGAACTGTGATAAAAGTTGATACAACCTCCATAGCTTTTGCATGATACTTGCACATTAATTCTCCCTTCATTGCAAATAACCCGAGAATATTTACAATGAGTTGTGAATCACTGAATACAATAACCTGCTCTGCATTGATGATTTTGGCCAAACTTAGTCCCACGATCATAGCTTTGTATTCAGCTTCATTATTGGAAGCCTTAAATTGAAAATGTAGAGCGTACTCAATGTCAACTCCATCAGGACTGTTTAAGATTATTCCTGCTCCACTGCCCGTAGCACACGAAGAGTCATCCACATATAAATTCCATACAGGTACATCATTATGAAACTCTTGGTCTAACAGAGTTCCTCGATGGATTATTTGATACTTCCTTTTGTCCTCCCTCCCCACTGGGAAATTACCCGACACTTCTCGCTGCTCGTTGTTTATTTCCTCCCACCCATCTACTAATGGAAGTTGGTCAGGTGTTATCTTCGATGATCCTATAACATCCACGAGTTGGTCTGCATTAAGATCCTGCTCTTTGGATGCGTCAGAGTGAGTAAAATCCGCTACTGCCTGCCCCTTAAGTGATGACCTAGGCTCATAAATTATGTCATATTCACCAAGTTCTACTGCCCAGTGCATCAATCTTCTCGATTTTTCTGGTTTGTGAAGAGCTTGTCTTAATGGCATATCAGTATACACTACTATAGTATGGGCTTGGAAGTATGGCCTCATCCTTCTGCTTACTTTGATTAGTGCTGGTGCTAACTTATCCAGTCTTGGATATCTGATCTCCACTCCTCGGAAGGCCTTGCTGGTGTAATAGACTGGTTTTTGCACTCCGTCCTCCACTCTTATCAACGTCGAGCTAACTGCGCTATCTGAAACCGCCAGATACAAGTATAGCCTTTCTCCCATCACTGGTCTTGATAACAATGGAGGTGTCCCCAGATATTTCTTCAACTCTTGAAAGGCCTCCTCGCATTCATCATTCCACTCAAAAGTTTTTCGAAGTGTTTTGAAGAATGGGAGGCATCTGTCTGTTGCTCGTGACACAAATCTGTTAAGTGCTACAACTCGCCCTGTGAGACTTTGCACCTCCTTCTTCATAGCTGAAGGTCGTAGTTCCAGTAGGGCCTTGATCTTTTCAAGGTTCGCCTCGAAGCCTCGTTGGTTAACAATATATCTGAGAAACATGCCTTTTCGTATTCCAAATATACATTTAGTGGGATTCAACTTCATTTGATATTTCTCTAGCTGATCAAAAGTCTGGCCCAGGTAAACTAAATGATCAGCAACTTTATTGTTTTTTGTCAGCATATCGTCAACATAAACCACCATGTTATGATCGATTTGCTCTGCAAACACTTTATTCATCAACCGCTGGTATGTCGAACAGGAATTTTTAAGTCCGAAAAGTTTAACATTATAGCAATAAGTTCCCCTTGGGGTGATAAAAGAGGTACTTTCCCTGTCCTCTGGTTTCATTTTAATCTGGTTGTAACCAGAATAAGCTTCCATAAAGCTCAACAATTCATGCCCCGATGTAGCATCCACCAGCTGATCGATTCGGGGCAAAGGAAAATGATCCTTTGGGCAGGCTTTGTTAAGATCAGTGATGTCCACACACATCCTCTACCTATTATTTTTCTTCTTTACCATCACCACATTTGCTAGCCAATCAGGATACTTGACGTCCTCAATAAAAAAGGCTTAATGCAGTTTCTCTACTCCTTCCTGTATGGCTTGGTTCTTCTCTGTGCTGAACACTCTTCTTCGCTGCTTTATCGGTTTAACCTCCTTGTTAACGTTGAGCTCGTGGCACAGGAAACTCAGGTCTATCCCTGGCATGTCTTCATGACTCTATGCAAAAGTCTATTTTTTGTGCCTTAGAAACGCTACCAGTTCCTACTTTATCGATACGTCCAATGACGCACCAATTTGGGTTATTCATTATGGGCGTTCATCGTCCAGAATGATATTCTCCATAGCTTCCATGACCTGGCCCTTCATGAGCCGAGACTCGTCTCTAGGGTCTAATGTTTCAATCTCTGGATCTTCTGTTTTATCCACTTGATATGTAATAGTCTTCTTCTTGAATTCTTCTAGTTCTTCCTGTTCGGCAGATGAATAGTAACATTCCCGAGCTACTTTCTAGTCACCTTTCATAACTCCCACTCCGAAATTGGTTGGGAACTTTAAACATTGATGTACCGTAGATGGCACTGCCTCGAACTTCTTCAGACCTACCCTCCCCATGATGATGTTGTTGGCTGATTGGACATTTTTGTCCATTACGAAAAATCATACTCTTTGTGTTTGACAAGCATGCCATGTACTAATAAGCATGTCCAACTTGATCGTCCCAAGTGGAAAAACCTTTTCGCCAGCAAAACTAAGGAAGGGCCTATGATATAGTTCCAACTGGGCTAACTTTAGATTCAAGCTGTTGAATCATGGGTAGAACATGATATCTGCAGAGCTACCATTATCCACCAGTACCCGTGAAATCACCACATCCTTCATTCTCATCTTGATCACCAAGGGGTCTCCATGAGGATATAGTACACCTGCCAGGTCGTTCTTAGAAAAGTCGATGATCAGTTTTTCCCTATTCACTTTCCTCGGGCGATCATCTTCAACCAAGTTTATGCGCCGTATGTAAGATCAAGCTTGGGCCTCATTGAGGTAAGCTTTTCTCTCTGTAGTAAGATCTCCACTTCCTGCATCTCCACCTGTAATGACATTACATTCAAATGTTCCAGAATGGATTGAAAATACCTCGCGCTCGGGCGGTCTTGGCCTTTTGGGGAGATCGGGATCATCTATTGGATCATCTTCGTGATCTCTTTTCTTGTCATCTTTTGCTCGGTGAGGAGATTTAGATCTTTGCCTTCCTCTATCTCTGGTTTTTCCACCAATTTGGCGATCAACGTACTAAGTCAATTTTCCTCGCCTGATGAGTGCTTTGATTTCATTCTGGAGAGCTATGCATCGTTGTCGTGTGACCATGGTCTTTGTTGAACTCACAATATTTGGACTGGTCCCTTTTATCAGGATCTGCCTTCATTTTCTTTGGCCAAGTTAGCTCCTCGCTGTTCTTGATCTCCTCCAGAAGGTTATTTATATCTACCTTTAAGGGAGTATAATTTCCATACTTCTTTATTTATTCCAGCGTTTGTTTGCCTTTTGACTGCTTGCTGCCACCATTGTTCTTCTAATCCTTTTTCTCAGTCTTACTACCCTCAACCTTGGTCTCCTTAGTGTCAGTATTCTTCTTCGCAACCATGGCTTCCTCGGCGTTCATGATCTTGGTTGCCCTCGCCATCAATTATGCTATGGTCCTAAGTGGATCCTTGACCAAAGTAAAGTACAACTTGTTCGGTAACAGACCACTCATCAGAGCAGTAATTATTGTCTTATCCTCATAATCAATCACCTCAAGTTTCTCGTTATTAAAACGAGTAATACAGTCCCTGATGATTTCTTCTATCTTTTGTCTAACGCTTAGTAATATGCTACTCTTTAATTGGCTTCGCTCCAAGACAGAAATTCCCTATGAAAATCTCTGCTAGCTGATGGAAAGTCACAATCTTCCCCCGAGGAAGGTTGTTGTACCAAATCTGAGCTGACCCGGTGAGAGTTCCACCAAATCTGAGCTGACCCGGTGAGAGTTCCTGAAAACGCCCTACATCTCATCTCATCTGGAACCGCATAGATATCGACATCAACTTAGTATTTCTCTATATGGAGGACATGATCAGTTTTTCCATCATATTTAGGTGTCACCATAGGAGCTTTGAATTTTGATGGTGTGGGAAAATCCATAATTGCCTGCACGAAGGGTGTCCTTTGGACAAAAGTTCTTTATAGAGGGTTCTTGGCCTTAGCCATTTCCCCTAAACTGTCTTCCAACCTTTGAATAGAACCTTTCCATGCTCCATTTCCAGCCACAGACCTATTTATCCGAGCAACTGATCGCTCTGAGTTTTCCTCTTGGGACCTTTCATTATGGGCTATCAGTCGTGATTGGGCAGAACTTTCCCTTAGATCGGATGGTCATTGAGAATTCCTCGATGCAATCCTAGGAGGGTTTCTATTCATCTTAGGGCCCAATCGATCAAAAGGAGAGACTCTACTCAATATTTCCAGAGCACTAGTCCGTTCTGGAGTTAGGGTGACATTCCGTTGAGAATCTTTAGCTCGTACTAAAGAAGTCCGGCCAGGTTGATACGAAGGATTATTAAATTTCTCAGTACGATATGAACCAGTATGTCTGGATTGATAAATCTCTGGGAACAACGTCCGTCTAGTTCTTGAAGTTGGCAAAAGGGTATTTCTCTGAATGCTTTGTTGTCCTGACTGGGCAGGCACTCAATCTCGAACAGTTTGTATAAATTAACGCATGGTTTCTTACATGGCCATTTGCCCTTGGGATAAATTAGCCATTATGCCAGCCAGATCTTGAATATTTCATGGAGTAGAGGGGTTTTGTGGTACCCCAACAGTGTTTCGATTACTGGATTCTGGAATCTCAACCATAGATGATGAATTTTTGTGGTGAAAAACACTAAATATAGTCGTTTCCCATAGACGACGCCAATCTGTTGATGTAAAAAACTAGATGCAATCTAATTAATCAATCACAGATAAAAAATGAATAAATAAGACAATGGGTTTTTAAAGTGGTTTGGCTATCAAAATGGCCTACGTCCACTGTTGTTGTATTGCTGAGTGTTTGCCTCGAATCTCGATGATAGGTTTACAAAGAGATCCAAAAGTCCCCCTCTTATGACTGGGTTACAATGTATTTATAGCCTTGAGGTTGTACATATGAAAAGGTAATGATCTGCTATCTAGTAGAAATATACATCTGTACAATAATAATGCGCATTAAATCTGACGTTCATTGAATGCGTAGTTGCCTGTTGGTTTTCTTGGTTAGATGCTCTGCATGCTAAGTAGCTCGGACCGACTGAGTTGCTCGGTACGCTCGAGTATCTCGGGACTCTTGTGTAGCTTGCTGAAAGTATATATTTGCCATGTAGATTGAAACATGCCTTCAGCTAATTGGCCCATGTCAGCTGACTAATTTCTGCATCAACCGATGTATTGAGATGCTTATATTCAAGATGCAGTTTTTTCCCAAGATAGTTTTGAATGTTTTGATGAAAGTTTTAAACAAAAGTTGAAAGATGCCGAGACTCCTTTATATCTCGGGTGTGCACAGTATATAAAGATGTTAGAAATTCACTACAAGAAAACCTGGCTTTAACGACGTTTTTTAAACGTCGAAGTAAACTCTAAAAACGTCGGGAATAGCAATCCCGACGTTTAGGCAACGTTTTCAAAAAACGTCGGCATATCGACAGTCGGGAAAAAGCGTCGTTTGTTAAAAACGTCGGGCAAAAATTTCTCGATGGTTGTAGCTACGTTTATAAACCGTTAGTAATTTTCCTTGCCTTGTGGTATAAATGCGACTTTTTTAAAAAAAAAAAAACGATTTTTTGCAACGTTTTCCCAAAAGCATCGGGAATGTTAGCTGACTTTTTCCATACTATCTTCCAACATTTTTTTGTAAAGCGTGAATATTTAAGTGTCGTATAATATCCAAGTGAACATCATTAATATTATAATGGATCCCTCAAAGAAATTTTCAATCAAACAAAGAAAAACGATATATAATAATATCTAATAATCCCAAAACAAAAAAGAAAGTGTATCTTCAAACATCCCAAAGTTTTCTACTAATAAGCCAAAAATTTGTAGCCAAATATTCCAAACAAAATACGAAACATATTTTATCACCCAAAAAATGCTAGAGTAATGTTCAAAACAATCAATACGATGTCTCCGCGACCATGGGCGTGACAGAACCACCTATAAAAAGAAAGAAAATAAGTATTAAAAAGTAAATAAGTAAATGTAAAAGTGATGCACAAAAGAAAATTGAAAGGTGATTAAAGACTTACTTCCCCATTCAAACTTTTCAATTATTTGGTATTCTTTGCCTTCTTTATCCGCTCCTAAAATTTTAACAAAAAAATAATTGGAAGAGGGATAGTAATTAGCTTCAATGTTTTCAAATCAACAACGTATGGAGTAATAATGAAAACTTACAACAACTTGTACGATAAAACTAAAAAATAGTGATGTATATAACTTTAAAATATATTTTCAAATATAAAAGAACCAAAATAATGTAATACGCTAGAAAATAATATTTTAAATATATATTTTAAAGTTGGGGACCTGGCCTAAATAAACCATAAGCCACATAATCTAGGTCTGGTAACATTTTTTATTTCCAAGTTAAAAGATTAATTTTCAAAAGGGATCCCTAAAGTTTTAACATTTTTTATGACAAATTGTGATCAACGCATTATTATAAGATTTATAAAAATAGAC
Source organism: Sambucus nigra (assembly GCA_949130495.1). Lineage (NCBI taxonomy): Eukaryota > Viridiplantae > Streptophyta > Magnoliopsida > Dipsacales > Adoxaceae > Sambucus > Sambucus nigra. Next base: position 443,952,543 of record OX422218.1, on the reverse strand, counting down.
ACAATATTTTGTAAATTACTTTTTTTTGTTGTTGGCTACTATAATATATACTTATTTTTTTATGCATTCGAATAAGTGAAGTGATAAAAACATGTGGATGTTGATAAAGTAAATAGTTATATAGAAACAAAGCATGTTTAACACGCTTACTATTTAAAAAAAATCGGCAAAGTTTCCTTTGTTTATTCAAGAAAACCAACCTGTTTTAACATTTAAAATTAACTCAACAATAGCAACAACCACCAAATTAAACCAAAAATAAATCCCTTACGCCAATTTCAAATAATTGCCATTGGAACGAGTATAACTATCACATATATAAAATGGATTTTGTATGCATCAAACAATGAAAATATTAACGCTCTTGCTTTAAAATGTGTCATGAATAATTTTAGAGGCAAAAATACTAACCCCACAATAGTTACGAATTTGAGTTCGCGATATGATTTGTGGTGGTGCCTTCATTGAGGATTGAGATCGACGTTGCGATTGAACCTCAGATGTTAACGGTTGCAACTATGGTGAGGCTACAGGAACAACGTTGGCGTTGACATGAACCTAGCAATTAGAATATAAAAAATATTAGATTTAATGCATAAAATTAAGAAATTGTACTCATACATCCAATGATTAATAAAAGTTGACATGTGTAGCGCCTAAAGAAACATCTCTCTTAGATTGGATAAAATCACCCATAGAATGCATACGAGACTCCATAAAATCCCGTATATGAGCTTCCACCCATTCATTCATCCGAGATTCCATTATTTTCTTGCATTTGAGATTCCAGTTTCTCTTTTATTTCAGTTTGTTTCCTCTCATATTCTGCCTCTATCTTACATCGCATCCTCTCATATTCAACCTCCATCTCACGTCGCATCCTTTCTAGTTCTTGCCTATGTCGTGTCTCAATATCTCTCAACTCCGATTGGGATTGATTATATGATGGTCCAAATATCATACTCGGAGACACACCGAGTCCAAACGTGCGCACACCTCCCTATCTTTCGGGTCCCATAACTTGCCCAAATAAATCATCCCACGCAACACCGGTCTCCGTTGTCTCTGGATGTTGTAATTCTATATCATCCATCTCTTGCAACAAAAATCAACCCCAGTTCTTATACAAACTTCAAATTATATCATGGACATGTAATAATCCCATAGAATAGAATAGATTTGGGCGTAAAACCCACAAATGTAATAAATGATTGTAATGCAAGACTGTCATACAAAGAATGAAATTAAAAGTTTTTTATATGATTTTTTTTTTTCAAACATGAACTCCTAATTTCGAAATGATAGGGTTCCTTGTAAGATTTTGAATCTAATGCTAGGAACATGTTAAAACTGTGGTTCCAGAGCTCTAAACTATGTTGGATTGCCTAAAAAATGATATGTGAGATAGTGTTAACAATAAAAAAAATCTGACTTCCCATAATGACGTGTCTCTCACCTAATGGGCTTCGCGTTTAGGATGCGGCAGACATTTGGCATTACCACGAAGAATAAAAATGCATGTTTGTATTTTGCCAGTAGGTCATAACAAACAATGCTCCTAATGGGAAGACATTAGGAGCATCCTGGGAAGATATTAAAAAAATAAGGGCATAAACTGCCCAAACCGCCCGAGGCATCAAAATAAAGATACTGGGATTCTTTTGAGTCTTTTTGGATTCAAAATCGTTGGCTTCTTTGAATTTTTGTTTTGTAGAAATCTCAGTGGTCTTAAGATGGTTGAGTTCACTTAGCTAACCTTGTACTGTTGGCGATATTCATCTTAATGGAGGGGTGGGAGACGAGAAGAGATTGAATTTTCGACCCTAGACCGTAGTTAAAAAGATGATTGGCCATTACAAAGAGCACTAAAGGTAATGATGACAACTGTAGTGCCTCAACCTCCTATGCTCTCTCCCCTACGATAGCCTACTTAGTTAACCCATAAATAAGGGACGTATCCAACTTTTCCAATGGCGGAGCTAGCCCTGGGCAGACCAGGGTTGTAGCCCAGGGAAAAAGCTTTAGAACATGAAGTGGGAAAAAATTAATAACATGATGTATAGCCTATCCCATGAAAGACTTACTCACTGTAGGTTACAGATGTATGTGAAAGAGCCACTAAGAATATTAAACCATTGAGTTAGCATGATGTTCTTTTACTTATAAGTCATCTGGGGCTTTCTAATTCACCATGTGAGCGTGTAACTTAACATGAAAGCTTTCTTATATACACTATGACATTTTAATTCCCCATATGAGTGTAGAAACTTTTTAATTCCCCTCTTAAGAACTATGGCTACGCCCTTGAACTTTTCCCATCCATCCTAATATCTATTGCATTGTTGATTTATGAAGCTTTTCCCTCCGATTTTTTTTTTTTGTGTGTGTGTTTAATTCCGCCGCATTTATATCATGCACACAAACAGAGTTACACATATAAAGAGGAAGGGTTACAGACGTGATTACAAAACAGAGTTTAATTATATGAAAACAAGCCGAATTCACAAAACAAAGCTAGTCTTTGATAAAAAAAAAGATAATAGAATTTTATTTAAAAGGAGAAATAAAGAAAAACACATAAAGCATAAACAAATCAATCTGATTATTCCTCTTACCAGTAGCTAATATTAAAGTGTAACAAAAAGGTAGGAATACAAAAGAAAAGGGATAAAAAAAACCAGTAGAGAGCTAACAATCTTGCAATAGATACTGCCAATCATCATTTCTTGCTCATTCAAAATATCTGGATGAAACATCATCAATTTTTTTGTGGTAAATTCTCCTATGTTCTACATTTACATAGACTATACTTTTGGAATTCCACACAAATGACCTCAGGGTAACAGAGTTTGAATTTGGAATTCCTTTAGGATATTCACCAAGTCTTTCTTAGTACTCCTTAAAGAAATTTATATCACAATAGACTATACTTGTGTTTATTAAACCGATGATTTTTTCAAAAAAGGCTCACACTGGTGTGAATAAGTAGAAAGATTAAAAGTATAGTGTGTTGTCATTATCAATACAATTCATCTGGTCTTTCAAGGCTATAATTATGTACATGGGTGAGTTTGTTTTCTCATTTCGTTTTGGTCAATCAAGTGAATACCTTTGAATTTTTTAGTATGTTCTTCTCATTTATGAACTGGAAAATAATTTTGGTGTGTCCCCATTATTGTCAGGATGAATATTGGGAGATATGATTTTGTTTATTTGGGTATGGTCAACTAGTTGGTTGGTACGTGTTTCCTTTGGATATGAACCTGTAGATAACTATCTGATAGACTGTGGATCCTCCACAAATAAATCAGGGTTCAATCGCGTGTTTGTGGCTGATAATTCAGATCCCACTATTCTTTCAACCCAGCAAAACATATCTATGAGTTCATCATCTCCTGATTTAGATTTCTATCAAACTGCTAGAATTCTACTTGGAACTTCTTCAGTGCTAAAGAATGTTACCAGTTTTCATAGGGCTGTTAGCCCAAACGCCAGAGACCTGGACAGACATCGATGTCTCGTCCCAGTTTGGCCTGAGTTAAGACTTAGATATTATACCTCTGTATGGAGACTCACGTTACAAAAACCTCTCAAATTGAAGACTTAGTAGATTGAGAGAATGAGTGATTCAGTATTTAGGCAAGAGAATTGTGGGATGCAATAAATGAAACCTACTGTTATTTAGGCAACTCAGTGCAAGTATATGAGATCAAGAAGAAGATTCGAGAGACCAAGAAAGAAAATCAAAATGTCAACAAGTACTATAGCATTAGAAAAGGTTTATGGCATGAACTAGGCATGTTTTATGATCTTGAGTGGAGTTGTGCCACTGATAGTGCTCAGTTTAAGAAGATGCTCAAGAAAGAAAGAGTAATTTAATTTCTTGCAAGTTTGAATAAATAATTGGATGAGGATCGTGGACGTGTACTTGGTAAATAACCTCCTACTTCTACAAGAGTGACATACTATTCATACACCCTACATGGAGTTGAAAGTTTTATTCTTTTGAAACTGCACACACTGAACTCATGTAATTCTGGTAAAATAGAGAACTAAATTTAACCTCAAATGAGTGTTATTTTTCACCCAAGTAAATGGATTTTGCCCTCTACAAGTAAAAACTAGACAGTTGAATCCTAAAGCCTTACATTATGAAGAGTAGGCCCCTATGTTGGTGAAAACATTTGGCAAAAGTTACCTATCAGTTTGGCAAAAGCCGACCATTATACATACATCTAGAATTTTTCATGAAACGCAGCATCTACGCCTAGAATTTTTCATTCTTTTATTTCAGAATTTTTCATGAAAAGCACAAATAATATGGCTTTACATGTATTATTAATAGTTTGTTACTTTGATGATCACTCCTATGAAAGTTCAACAATTTTTTGTCATTCACCTCGTCATAATCAACCAACTTCACCTTTTCAGTTTGATTGTCCTTTTCTATTGGCATGTGCTCATTTGTCATTTGAACCTATTCAGATTTTTTTAGTCCTTTTTATTCTACGCTTAAATACCACTCTCCTTCGTAATTATATTATCCTTATTCCATGAATATTCATTTTTACTCTTTTTTATTGGCTAATAGAGATATTAATCTTAACATCTTTTCGTCTTCCTTTAATATGACCAAACATTTAACGATCAGAGCATATTAGAGGTCTCCATGGGTATTTTACCATGAATTGGGATGGGCCCTCATCACTCTTTCCATTATCTACCATAATATACTTAGGGACTTCCTAATATGTGGAATTAAGGACTTGAACTGCGTCAAAAGTAATTCTCCATGAGCTAGTATGTATTCCTAACTTTAACATGAGCTTAGTTATATAAAAACTATTAACGAAGAGGCTATGTATAGTTATCTAAAAAAATATCACAGCACAAAAGATACATACAATCACTCAGGCAGTTACTTCATTAACAGGCCCCTTCCCTTTGGTTACATGCGTCTCCTTGTACACCATCCAACGAGTTGGTTTGAATCCCATCGCTTTAGTCCTCTACAAGTACAATATAATAAGTGTCAAAGCATAACATAACAATAAAATACAATAATAACAATGAATTAGTAAGTATAAAAAAAATTTTACTTGAATTAGTAAGTATAACAATGAATTACCGCGTGTTTAACTTGAGCATGAGATTTTCTACCAGATGTGTGCGGCATTTGCAAACGCGTACGGATGGATTTGTTCTTCGCACTTTTGGCCTAATACAATGGAAATACAGTTAGTCATATAACAAATTTTGATTAAATCACGGTGGGGCCGACGGCTGTTGAGCCGACTGCTGACAGTCACAAAAGGAAAGAGCCTGAAGCTCTTGCTGACCCTCGGCCGGACTCAAGGACGAGGACGAGGGTAGAGTCGTCCGAGGGGGCTGGTTCCTCTTCCAGCATGGGGGCCTTCTGGTCCAAGAATTTGACGCTTCTGAAGGCCGAGACATCCTCCCTCATCGCGAACCTGAGGGCAGCCAAGGCATCCATGTTTTCAGCCCCCTCGGCTGCTGATTATGAATTTCTGTCAAAGATGCCTCCAGCAAAAGTGTATGACTATGGTCTGCATGCCATAGCTTAGGTATTTGTTCTCTGTTCATTCCCTTAGTTGAATTCTTTCACTAACTATTTTCTCAGCCTCTTGATAACTGTTTATTATTTCTGTGCAGTCTGTATGTGCCTTTATCTCGGCTACTAAATGGATGGCTGAGAACCAACAAAAATTCCATGAAGTCGAAAGAGCCATCCAGCACGAGGCCTATTTACAGACAGAGCTGGAGACTCCAAGGGCTGAGCTAGAGAGTGCCAGAATTGAACACGCAAGGGTTCTGGACGAGCTGACGAGGTAGCATGATGCAGACATGACGACCAAGGACTTCCTTATTAAGGAGAGGGACGAGGCCTTGACCAACATGGGGGTTCAGAAAAAGATTGAGCTATCTAAGGTAGTGAAGAAGGCAGAGGTAAATGCTGTGGAGGCCTACAAACTCTCATATGAGTTCCAAGGCTTCGGTCTTGAGTACTTAGAGAGGGGGATTAGGACGGCCTGTCGGTGGGTCGTCCTTAAGTTTACTGACGCAGTATCGTCCGTCCGCCCCTCTCTTGAGGCAGTTCTACTGGACGATCCACTTATTGCTGAAGCCCTATCCCAAGTGGAATCTCATCATGTCGAAGGCACGGGCACGTCTGAGGCTTGGCCTGTCATGGTCATAGAAGAATCCCCAATAGATGTTGAATCCTTGCCCTCTGACATTGCTCAATAGGGTGGCTGTCTGTAGCCCATACCCTCTTCGTGTAATTCATATTTTTGTACTCTTTATCAGACGAACATCTTCATTTTGTAATGTAATATAATGCCTCTTTGTCTTCTATTTTTGTCTCTCGTATGACTTTCATTATGATATTTCTAACAATATCACTGACCCCTCCTTCGTCTTTATTGAGGGAAATGGTGGGGTCGTCCCCTCCATTGGCCCTCATTATAGGCCGAGGGTTATAATTACCAAATTAATGGTTTTTAACAAAGTCTCCCCTCGTCTTTCTTGAGGGCAATGGTGGGGTCGTCCCCTCCATTGGCCCTCATTATAGGCCGAGGGTTATAATTACCAAATTAATGATTTTTAACAGTCTTCCCTCATCTTTCTTGAGGACAATGGTGGGGTCGTCCCCTCCATTGGCCCTCATTATAGGCCGAGGGTTATAATTACCAAATTAATGGTTTTAACAAAGTCTTCCCTCGTCTTTCTTGAGGACAATGGTGGGGTCGTCCCCTCTATTGGCCCTCATTATAGGCCAAGGGTTATAATTACCAAATTAATGGTTTTTAACAAAGTCTTCCCTCGTCTTTCTTGAGGACAATGGTGGGGTCGTCCCCTCCATTGGCCCTCATTATAGGCCGAGGGTTATAATTACCAAATTAATGTTTTTTAACAAAGTCTCCCCTTGTCTTTCTTGAGGACAATGGTGGGGTCGTTCCCTCCATTGGCCCTCATTATAGGCCGAGGGTTATAATTACAAAATTAATGGTTTTTAACAAAGTCTTCCATCGTCTTTCTTTAGGACAATGGTGGGGTCGTCCCCTCCATTGGCCCTCATTATAGGCCGAGGGTTATAATTACCAAATTAATGGTTTTTAACCAAGTCTTCACTCGTCTTTCTTGAGGATAATGGTGGGGTCGTCCCCTCCATTGCCCTCATTATAGGCCGAGGGTTATAATTACCAAATTAATGGTTTTTAACAAAGTCTTCCCTCGTCTTTCTTGAGGACAATGGTGGGGTCGTCCCCTCCATTGGCCCTCATTATAGGTCGAGGGTTATAATTACCAAATTAATGGTTTTTAACAAAGTCTTCCCTCGTCTTTCTTAAGGATAATGGTGGGGTCATCCCCTCCATTGACCCTCATTATAGGCCGAGGGTCATCCTCTGAAGATGTTTCCAAGCGTACTAGAACTGACAAACACAAGATGAGAGGAAACACTGATATTTCTCATTAATTTTCCAAGTGTTCTATCGGAGAAACACCTATTACAACTGTCATTCGATAGGACTTTACAAAACTACTGATAGTATTTCTTCAAATGATCTGCATTCCAGGGGTTAGAAAAGGGTTCCCCCTCTAGGTTTTCTAGTCTATAAGTCCCAGGGACGACTTCATCGATGACCCTATATGGGCCATGCCAATTAGGATGGATCTTGTTGGGCTTCTGCCAAGTCTTTTTGAGGACCAAGTCCCCCACCGCAATTGGTCTCTGTTTCACCCTCTGATTGTAAAAACTTGCAGTCCTTTGCTGGTAGGCGTCCTGCCTTATCTCGGCATCTTCCCTCCTTTCCTCAATCAGGTATAAGTCTCCTCTTCTCTCTTTTGTATTTCTGTGGGGGTCATACATTTGGACCCTATGAGTAGGAAACCCAATCTCGGTGGGGATGACAGCTTCTGAGCCATAAGCTAGCATGAATGGGGTCTCTCCGGTAGAGGTCCTCGTTGTTGTCCTGTAGGCCCACAGCATGGCATATAATTCTTCAGCCCATCTTTCTTTTGCCTCCTCAAGTCTCTTCTTGATCCTGTCTAGGATTTTCCTGTTTGTGACTTATGTTTGCCCATTAGCCTGAGGTCGGCCTGGGGTAGAAAAGAATTGTTTGATACTCACCCTTTCACAGTACTTCTGTAGAGATGTATTCTTGAATTGAGTCCCGTTATCCGAGATGAGGGTGTTTAGGAGACCATATCTACATATAATGTTTTTCCATATAAACTGGAAGGTCTTCTGCTCTGTGATCGTTACCATCGGCTCCGCCTCCACCCATTTTGAAAAATAGTCAATGGCCATGATGAGGAACTGATAGTTATTGATGGCCCTGGGTAAGGGTCCTATTAGGTCAATCCCCCATACTGCAAATGGCCACGGGGATGTAATGGAAGTAAGAGGCTGATGGGGGTTGGTGATGGATGGTGGAAAATATTTGGCATTTGTCACACTTTTTTACATATGCCGCGGCATCTTTCCCCAAGGTCGGCCACCAGTACCCTTGGGTGATCACCCTCTTCGCTAAGGACCTGCCCCCAATGTGGCTTCAGATGGGTGCACACACCTAAGTAAGGGGAGTAAAAATACCTTTTTGTACAAGGTGTCCCCAATGACAGTGAACTTTGGAGCCCTGTATCTCAACTTCTTCCTTTCCTTCCTTGCTTCTGGCATATCCCCCTCTTTAATGTATCTGATCAGAGGGTCCATCCATGAAGCTTCCTTAGCAATATTCAGGCAAGTGCCAAGTGTTCCCTCAGCCTCTTCAATAGTTGGTCGAAGCAAAATTTCCACTAGGATTGTCCTCCTGATGTCTGTCCTAGTCGCCGAGGCTAACCTAGCAAGGGCATCGGCACGGCCATTATCGAACCTAGCAGTGAGGATGACCATTGTATGGGACTGAAAGTATGGCTTCATCTTTCTCGATGCATGGATCAAGGCATAGGCCAACTTCTCCATCCTTGGATATCTTTGTTCTTCCCCTTGGAGTGGCTTGCTGTTAAAATACACGGGCTTTTGTACCCCATCTTCGTCTCTCACAATGGCTGCACTAATGGCTGACTCTGAGACGGCGAGGTACACATAAAGTCGTTCACCCTGCACGGGCCGTGACAACAGCAAGGGAGACCCCATGTACGATTTTAACTCCTTGAAAGCCTCATCACACTCTTCACTCCATTCGAAGGCTTTTTTGAGAATTTTGAAGAATGGTAGACACATGTCTGTGGGCCTAGACACGAACCTGTTTAAGGCAGCAACTCTCCCTGTGAACGTCTTTAATGGACTTGGGGGTCTTCATCTCAACAAGGGCCTTTATCTTTTCAGGATTGGCCTCGATGCCTCTTTGGTTGATAATGAACCCTGTGGTGACAATTATTATGCAACACAAATAAATATGAAAGAGGTAACAATCAAGAAAAAATAAATAAAATGCCAATCACACAACAACGGGTATACGTGGTTCAACAAAGATGTGCGTACGTCCACGGTGGTTCAGTCAGTGTTATTTCTCTATATTCTGAAGAATAAGTACAGAGAATACAACTTGTCCTTTACCCCGAACTTAGGGTTTAATTTATACATGTATATGTTGGAGTAGTAGGGGTGATGGGTTCCTCCTTATCAGCCATCTCCTCTACATGGGATCGCGCTCCCTTACCACTTCTCTTCATGGGATCGTGGGGTAATCGAATGAGTACAAGAGGTGATGGGCCTGGGCTTTGGGCCGCTAAGGGGAGGCTACTCGTCCAGGCCTTATGGTGCTAAATTCAGGGTACCCACAATTGCCCCTAAATTTGTTGGGCCATTTCTACAGGTCCAATGAATTTAAATAATCAGCTATGATGGTTGATTTCTTTAAAAATTGTGAAGTTGCTTTGGCGGCACCCGCTTCGCTATCCGTGCGTTATGATTAGACTTGAAGGCTTGTTGGAATAAGACACATTTTCTCTTCGTCGCTTCAGCTTTTCCAGCAATCTTCTATCTTCTGAGAACTCTTAAGCTTTGTACCTTCTATTTTCGGTCTCCACTCTCGTCGCTTCTTCGCCATTTGACCTGATCTTCTGTCTTATAAGTCTCTCGTGCCCTTTTCTCGAGTTTATAGTTTTTCTTATATTTTTCCAATGGCGAAGATTGGAAATAGGTCAGTAACTGAGTTTAGAAAATTCTACAGTATTCCTGAGTGGGTAGAGATTGAGTGTTGTGCCTCGCCGCCTAGGAACGTTAGGGATATAGAGGATGCCCATTGGATTCACGTCATGTTGCTCTCCGAGGGGGGTCTTACCTTTCCCCCTAATGGTCTGTTTCTGCACTTCTTTAGCTATTTTGGTATTGTGCCTGCACAATGTTCGCCCAACGTATGGAAAATAGTGAACGACGTGCATAGGATAAATCAATTGTACGACACAAGGTTAGGGCTTGCCGAGGTCTGCCTTTGTTATTCCTTTTCTCGAACGAGTTCAGGTGTCTTGTACCTTAAGGCTAGGAGTCCTGATAGGGTATTGGTTGTAAATTTACCTGATTCCCATAAGGACTACTGGCAAGAAGGTTTTTTTGTTAGGAATTGGCAATTCTCCCCCCAATTTGAAGGGTCGAGGTCTGAGAGGTTCACTGTTCCCTTTTATGGGGAAGAATATATAGGTAGATGTTGTATTATTGTTTCAACCTTTGCTGATCTTGTGATTTTTCTAACCTCTTCTTTCTTTCTCTTTTACAGCGAGGACAAAGAACTTGGAGCCTGCTCTCAGCGAGGTTCGTATCTCGGAACTGGTGAAAGCTTGGAACATCAGGGAACCTCTGGGTGACGGCGAGCATCCTAGGTCTGCTGCTTTTCTGCTTGAATACAAGAATACAGGCTCCATCTTCATAGCCCGACCTGTGGATAGTGTTTCGGACTTTGACTCTTCCGAAGAGATTTCTGCTGAGCCCATCCAATTAGACGAAGAGGAGAGCAGCTCGGAGAGTGAGCCTGCAGGTGTTAGTAATTTGGGTGCAGGCAGTGTTGACGGTAGCAGTTCTTCGAGCACTACCAGCAGTTCTGGTGAAGAGATGCCTCCCAGGAAGAATTTAATCAGAGATGATGATGATGATGATGATGATGTGCTTCTTGCCCAGAGGTCCAAGAAGTTGAAGACTGCCTCCGGGGCCATAGCTACTGGTTCTCGGCCTTCTTCTCAGGAACAAGAGAAGAAGAAGAGATAGGAGGAGCAGGCGAGAGAGAGAGAGAGAGAAGAAAAAGGAGGAGGAGAGGAAGAAGGTGGAAGAGAGAAAGAGAAGGGAGAGAGAAAAGGAGGAGGAGAGGAGGAAGATGGAACTGAGGACAAAAACTGGTCAAGCCCTGGTTCCAGTGTCTGCTTTGCCTGAGGGGGCTTCGGTAGCCACCTCTCCTCAGCTTGCCCCTGCGCTGCTCGAGAGAGCAGTCCTCCCTGCAGATCGTGAGAGGGCGTCGGGGTCCGATCAACTGGCTTTGCAAGCTAGCCAGAGGCTTGCCTTGGTAAGGTTCCTCTTCTAATTCTCAATTTCCTTTAATCCGTTTTGATGGTTTCTTCTTTCTGATCCTTCCCTCATTTTTTGCAGTTCGTGACTGACTTTGCTGTGCTCTATCGCTCTCGCGACGAGCTGTTGAAAAGGAATAGCGACCTGGAGCAGCAGAAGTCTACTCTGGTAGCCCGGGGTTCTAAGCTGGAGGCCGATCTGAAGGCTACTGATGCAGCTCGAGCCTCATCTGCCTCTGCCCTTGCTGATTCTGCTCGCGAGAGAGATGACGCTGTCAGGTAGCTTGGCGAGCTGAGGGAGGCGTACGACCTGGTGTGCTCGAGCAAGCTAGACCTTGCAGAGAAGAACAGGGACCTGGCCGAGCAGCTGGAGGCGGAGAAAGCCCAGGCGGCCACTCTCAAGGAAGATTCGTACAACTATGGCTGGGCTGCAGCGTATGAGGACGCCGAGGTTCAGATAGGCTATATCAGCCGTCAGAACTTCAAGAAAGGGTGGAACAAGGCCCTCGTGGCTGCTGGGGTGGACGTTGCATCCCCACTCTTTGACGAGCATGATCCAGGGCCAAAGCCGATCGTGGATGAGGACCCAGCCCCAACTGCTGAAGGCACCAATCCTGTTTCTCAAGCGACTCCTGCTGATGCTCCCTTGGTCGAGGGGGCAGTGGATACCCCTGCAGAGGGTAATGTCCCTGTTGATGCTGATAAGGACAAGGGTCCATCCACCGAGGTTGCCAATTGATAGGGCTTCTTTGTAACTTTTTTTTTCTTTTTTGATCTGATGTAACCTCGTTCATTATCAATGAAAAGACTTCATTTTTGTTTATGTTGATCTCTTTCTTTTCTCTTTCTTTTACTTGTAGTTGGTTGATGTGGATGACTATATTCCTGTTACCTCTCAACTAGGTAGGACTCTGGGTCCTAATGCAAGCCCTGCAGTTCGCCAGGCCTTTGCTAGGCTTTGCAGGTTTGCTAAGTCAAAGAACCAGAAATATAAGGATCAGTCCGAGCTGGTGGCCAATTTGAAGGACAGGCTTCAGGAAATGGAAGAGATCGGTGCTTCAGTGCAAGAAGAAGTTAGCGATCTGAGAGCAAAGTTACTGGAGGCCACCGAGATCAACCAAGCCATGGAGTTCCTTCAGCGGGAGAATGAAGACCTGAGGCGGGAGGTCTCGAAGCTTAAGGAGCATTCGCCGAGCACCGCTTCGGCAGTCCTAGAAGGCTCTTCCTCATTGCGAGCTGCTCGGCCTCCCCTCCTGCGTTCTGGTAGGAGTACAAGGGGTAGGAATAGGGAAGTCGAGGAGCAGCGTGAGAGGGAAATGGAGGAGCTGCGCGGCGATGCTCGCCGAGCTTACGTGACTGCTGCTGGGCTCCAGAGGTACGTCACCCGACTGGGCATCTATTCAAGAAGGGCCCTCACCAAGTGTGGACTGATGGATATGATCAGAGCTGGCTGGATGCTCCCATAAGATTATCAGATTTCGAGGAGCTTTCCTTCATCAGGGGGTGGTTGAGTGCTCTCAAAGAGCTGCAGGTCCCGAGGAACTCAATATTGTGGTATCGGCACGAGATGTCCCCCTCTACTCTGATGCCCAATCCATTCAGGCGAGATGATCGATGGATCCCCATCGATGCTATTCCCCGGCGACTATTGGAGTTGGACGCAAATGAGGTCGTGGAGGAGTTCGATCCTGCTCCTGATGATGGGAGGAGAGCTAAAGTTGCTGACTACCTTGCTCGGAGGCTTCCACCTTCTTGATATTTTGTTTTTTTAATAATTGTAAATGCTTTGGGCGAGCTTCGCCGACTAAACATGTACTATTATTGTTTGTAAATATAAAAGATTAATGGAAAGTTTGAGTTTTGGGCGATTTTGCCGACTAAGCGTGTTTATCCAATCTTTTTATATTTTTGCAGCTTCACAATCCTTTTTATCTTGTCATGTGAGTGTCCACCCAGTCCAGTATTAAGAATACCATTGTGCCCTTCCTTTACCTTTTAGGTCGTGTCGTCACACTCCCTTAGGCCTAAGTAGGGCAATTGGCGAGGACACACATGTTATTGGATGTCTTTATCCGGTCAAGATTTTGTTTAACCAAAGTAGGTTTGATGCCTAAGAATACTCTGTAGGGCTTCATATATTGCCATGGGCAATGTTAAGAGGTCTGTCGTGCTTCATGACGATGACCTGAGGGGGGTATTCCCCTGCTATGCCAACCATTATACCTGTGATTTGAAAAGGATGTGCAATAAGATATAATTGTTACTTTTTAGAGAGTGATCAACTGAGAGATTTTCATTGGTGAATTGAGAAATAAACTGTCTTTTCCCATAATGAGTACAATAAAAAATCTAACAATAGAACACCTAAAAATAGAATTTCTTAAGATTAGTTGCGTTCCATGCTCGTGGTATCTCTCTGCCCTCCATCGTTTTCAAATAATAGGCACCTTGCAGATCGTTTCTAATTATCTCATAAGGTCCTTCCCAGTTCGGGCCCAGTTTACCGTCTGATGGCTTCACTGTGTTGCCCAGGACCTTTCTTAGAACATAGTCCCCAATTTAGAATTTCCTCGGATTGACCCTTTTGCTGTAGTGCTTTGCGAGCTGTTGCTGATAGTTCGCTAGTTTTACTAGGGCAAGTTCCCTGCGCTCGTCAGCCAAATCGAGTTCAGCGAGCAAAGCCTGATCGTTCTGACCCTGCTCGACGAGGTCGGATCTCATTGTAGGCAATCCTGCTTCTAGTGGGATGACTGCCTCCATACCATATGCTAGTGAGAATGGCGTTTCTCCTGTGGCTCGCCTAGGAGTTGTTCTGTACGCCCATAGGATATGCGGTAGCTCGGTTGTCCACACGCCTTTGGCTTGTTCTAACCGCTTCTACAATCTAGCGATCACTGTCTTGTTGGAAGCCTCAGCTTGTCCGTTGCTTTGAGGGTAAGCCACCGAGCTGAAGTGGTTCCTGATCCCGTGTTGGTCGCAGAAGTCCTGAAAAGGGCCACTCTCGAACTGTGTTCCATTGTCAGTGATGATGGTTCTGGGGATCCCGAATCGAGTGATTATATTTCTCCATATGAACCTCATCATGTCAGCATCTCGGATGTTCTCCAGTGGTTCTGCCTCGATCCACTTGGTAAAGTAATCAGTTGCGACCAACAGGTATTTGAGATTGCCGGCAGCGGTGGGCAGTGGTCCCACGATGTCCATTCCCCACTGGGCGAAAGGCCAGGGGCTGGTCAGGGATTTTAACTCGCTGGCGGGCTGGTGGACCATGGGGGCGTGAAGCTGGCATTTTAGGCATCTGCGGACATATGCTGCGGAGTCCTTTTGCATATATGGCCACCAATAACCTTCCTTCATTGCTCGGAAGGCTAGAGACCTTCCTCCGACGTGACTCCCGCAGATTCCTTCGTGAAGTTCGTGAAGCACTGTCTTGACATCGCATGGGTGGACGCATCTAAGGTAGGGTCCGAAGAAAGATCTTTTATACAAGTCGCCTCCTGTGGATAAGTGAAAGCGAGCAGCTTTGACTCTTATCTGGTGGGCAGTCCTCTTATCCTCTAGGAGCATTCCGTTCTTCAAATAGTCTCTCAAGGGATCCATCCAGCTGGGGTCTGGTTCCAATTGGAGTATTGGTTTCGCTTTGGTCAGCTCGCAGTTGGGGTAAATGCTCGGGCAGCTGAGGAAATCGATAGGGATGATCCTTTTAAGGCTGGAATCAACTGCCGAGCTAAGGCCTGCTAAGGCGTCAGCGTGGCTGTTCTGCCCCCGGGAAACTGTTGGATGTTGATTTCTTCAAAGTTCGTCATAAAGTTTTTTACCAGGGAGAGGTAGGCTGCCATCCTCTCATCCTTCGCGTTATAGTCTCCACTTATCTGATTGGAAACTAGTTGCGAGTCTCCGAATACCTGTAAATGCTTTGCTCCCAGAGTTTGCGCCCTTTGGAGACCTGCTATTAAGGCTTCGTATTCTGCTTCGTTGTTGGAGGCTGCAAATCCCAGCCTAATTCCTTGCTCGAGGATTGTGTTTTCTGGAGTGATGAGAACAATTCCTACTCCTGCCCCCTTTGAGTTGGAGGCTCCATCAACGAATAGTTTCCAGCTTTCCCCTGTAGCCTGGTTGTTTTGTTCTCTTGGCTTAGGCTGGTCGAAGGGTTCTTCGCCTGTGAATTCAGCTATGAAGTCAGCAAGGATTTGACCCTTGATAGCTGTCCTTGGTTGAAATTGGATGTCAAACTGGCCGAGCTCGACTGACCATTTAGACAGTCTACCCGACAAATCCGCCTTCCTTAGGACAACCTTAAGGGGGTGTGATGTAAGGACAATGATCGTATGAGCTTCGAAGTAATGCTTTAGTTTCCTCGAGGACATTACTAGGGCGAAAACGAGATTTTCCAATGGCAGGTAGCGTTGCTCGGCGTCTAGTAAGTTTTTGCTCGCGTAATAGACTTGATGTTGGATCCCTGTAACTTCACACATTAGCGCTGAGCTGACAGTATGGCTGGATACAGAGAGGTAGAGGTACAGAGAGTCCATTTGCTGTGGTATGACAAGCAGTGGTGGGGAGCTTAGGTAGGACTTGAGCTCGTCTAATGCTTGTGAGCAACCTGGGGTCCATTCTACTGTTTTGCTGCCTTTTAATAGTTGGAAGAAGGGCTTGCATCTCTCGGAGGATTTAGAAATGAAACGATTTAGAGCAGCGAGAATTCCAGTGAGCTTCTATACATCGCGGATTGTACGAGGAGGTTTCACTCTTTTGATTGCATCAATTTGGTCCGGATTAGCCTCTATGCCACGCTTGCTGACCAAATACCCAAGAAACTTTCCTGACTGGACACTGAAGGAACACTTGCTCGCGTTGAGTTTCATTCGGTACTTCCTGAGGATTTCGAAGGTACTTGACAGGTCCGAGAGATGATTTTCCTTCTCCTTGCTCTTGACGAGCATGTTGTCGATGTAGACCTCCATTGTGTCGCCCATCTGATTCTTGAACATTTTAGTAACCAGCCGCTGATAGGTTGCCCCTGCATTTTTTAGCCCAAAAGGCATGACCTTGTAACAGTATAAACCAACCGTCGTGATAAATGCCATTTTGTCCTGATCTGGGGCATATAGGGGAATCTGGTGATAGCCTGAGTATGCGTCCAGGAAACTCATTCGTTCGTGATCTGCAGTGGCGTCTACTAGTTGGTCTATTTTCGGAAGAGGGAAGCTATCCTTGGGGCAGGCTTTATTGAGGTCAGTGAAGTCTATGCATACTCTCCACTTCCCATTGCTTTTTGGAACTACCACTGGGTTGGATAACCATTTGGGGAATTACACTTCCCGTATGGACCCTGCATCCAGCAGTTTTTCGACTTCTTTTTCTATTGCTCTGGCCTTATCGGGAGCAGTTCGTCTTGCCTTCTGCGCTATCGGCTTGAATGTGGGATTGACGTGCAACCGATGGCAGACCATATTGGGATCGATTCCTGGCAGCTCATAGGGTTCCCAAGAGAAAACATCTATGTTGCTTCTGAGTAAGGTTAACAAATCCTTTTGATCTTGGTCAGTGAATGAGGTCCCGATCAGGAAGACTCTGCTGTTGTCGCCTTCTTTAGCAATTACTTCTACCAGGTCCTCTACAACACGCTCGGAGGGGAGGAGCCTGGTCTCTTCCACTCCGGGCCTTCCATATTTTAATTGCTATTTGGAAGGGATTGCACCTTCCTCCACTTTCTCGCTGGTTTGAACGGCTTTTTTCTCTGGCTTTGGTCGGATGTCCTCTATGAAGCAGTTTCTCTCCATCGCCTGGTCGCCATGTATCTCCATCACTCCCCGCTCGGTGACATATTTGAGTTTCTGGTGGAAGGTCGAGGAGGCTGCCTTCATTGCATGAAGCCATCCCCTGCCGAGGATGGCTTGATATGGTGAATCGATGTCGACCACCAAGAATTCAATCATTTTTGAAACATTTCCAGTGAGCACTGGTAGTACAATCTTGCCGAGAGGCATGGTCATTTTCCCAGCGAAGCCGACCAGAGGAACAGTTGTTCCCTTTAGGTCGGTGATGTTCAACTTTAATTTTCTGAACAGGTCGATGTACATTACTTCGGATGAGCTCCCTTGATCGACGAGCAGCCTGTCGATATCAAAGTTGGATATCCTGAGTGTAATGACTAAGGCATCGTGGTGTGGGGTGCTCACTCCCACAAGATCTTCATCCGTGAAAACAATATGCTTGTTGTAGTTGATGTCCTCTGCTCACCGACGTTTTCCTGCCTGTGATTTTGCTGGATCAATCTGAAAATCTTGCATTACTGTTGTCAGCTTCTTTACCTCCATTCGAGCTGAGTTACCCTAGATTTGCTTAACATCGGATACTCCATGGATTACTGCGAATTCGTGTCCGGTGTCGTCTTCCAATACGTTGTCGAGTTTTGCCTCCTTGTGGACAGTCACTCTCTCTACCTTCCTTTCCACAAATTCATTCAAATGTCCGGATTGGGCCAGCTCCTCGAGGTGGGACTTAAGAGCCTTGTAGTGCTCGGTCTTATGCCCTCCCTCTTTGTGGAAGGTGCATCTCAGTGCATTGTTTCTTTTCGATGGGTCTCCTCCCATTTTCCGGGGACATTTGATGAACGGCTCATCCTTGATCTTCGCGAGAATTTTGTAAATTGGTTCTTTGAAGACGGTGTTGACCGCCTGGAACGACTTTGCAACGTCAGGGTTCCCCCCGTTCTTGGAGCCATTCTTACTCCCATTCTTTCCTCCTTTTTTCTGGTTTTCAACTTTCTCACTTCCCTTGGTAGCGAGCTTGGCTCGACCGTTTTCTCCTACATTGAGGCGGGTGACATCTTCCACCTTTGCGTATTTCTCAATCCGGGCCATCAGGTCATCAATGGTGGTTGCTTCCTTCTTTGTCAAGGACTGGTAAAGGAGGGAAGATCTAGGTAGCCCAATTTTGAATGAAGCCACTGCCACCTCTTCCGCGCAGTCCTCGACTTCGTTGAATAACTCCCAGTACCTCTTCGCGTAGTCTCGGAGTGTCTCCTAAGGCGTTTTCTTCATGGTTAATAGAGCATCCATCCTTTTGGGATGGGAGCTGCTGGTGATGAATCGGGCCGTGAAGAGCTCGGCCAGGGATTTGAAATTTCTGATGGATCGGTGAGGGAGTTTCTCGAACCATTTCTGGGCCACATCATAAAGGCTCGAGGGAAAAATACGGCACATCAGTGCATCTCGGTGATTCCAGAGGGTCATAGCTTGCCGGTACTGCCTGACATGATCAATGGGATCAGTCTTTCTGTCGTAAATCTTGAACCTTGGAATAGAAAACTTTTTGGGAGCTTCTTCTTCTTCAATTTCCCTCATGAAGGGAGATTTCATCTGGGTCTTGAGGGCTCTCCTGGAGATTTCTCTGGTCGACCTGGTGCCGCGGTGAGCTGGATGTTGGTCCATTTCTCTGCGAACTAAGTTCCGTATGTTGTCGTCGCTGCGGGCAGGGCTCTGATAGCGGCGAGCTTTTCTCAGTTGCTCGCGGAGGTCGTCGTCTGAGTCGCCACCTTCGAACCCTTGATATTGCCGCCTAGGGCTCCTTCCTCGGCTGCGAGATTTTCTCGCCTGAGGGCTAGGAGTGCGATAGGGGCGTCTCCTGGTATCAGGGCGTAGTTCTTCCTCCAGTTTTTCCAAGTCATGATGGGATTTTAAGTTATCCTTCCCATTTCGATCAACATTTAATAATGTCCAAAGCACATTATCACACATATTCTTCTCAATATGCATTATATCAAGATTGTGGCGTAACAAATTGTCCTTCCAATAATCTAACTCGAAAAATATACTTTTTTTCTTCCAATTATGTGTTAAGGTTTCATCTCTTTCATTAACCCTTTTCCTCTTACCTCGTACCTCAGGATCCTTCCCAAAATTATTATTGAAATTTTTTACCTCATCATTTGCTTCAGCTCCAGATAATCGAGTGGGCTTTGTACCAAACTCAGCTGTACCATCAAAGGAGTTTTTATTTGTTCTAAATTTATTCCCTTCAGGCAACCATCGACAATGACCCAAGTAGCAATGCTTACCTCCCTTAAACAACCAACGGGATCGAGTGTATTTATAACAACAGGGACATGCCAATCTACCTTTTGTGCTCTACCCCGATAAATTTGCATAAGCTGGAAAATCACTAATTGTCCATAACAACGATGCACGCATTTCAAACATATGATTACAAGATGCATCACAAGTGTTTACACCAACCCATAATTCCTTTAATTCATCAATTAAAAGGCTCAAATGTACATCAATGTCATTTCTAGGGTTGCGAGGACCATCAATAATTATTGGTAATATCATATATGGTTGTTTCATACACAACCATGGAGGCAAGTTATATATTCTTACAATTACGGGCCACGTGCTATGGACAATACTCATGCTCCTGAATGGGTGGAACCCATCACTGGATAATCCAAGTCTAACATTTCGCAGTTCTAGTGCAAAATTTGGATAAATACCATCAAATGTTTTCCAAGCAAGAGAATCAGTTGGATGCCTTACATTTTCATCATCAACACGCTCATCGGCATGCCATCTCATCTGTGATGCGGTCTTTGATGACATAAAGAGATTTTGAAGTCTTGGTATTAAAGGGAAGTATCGTACCACCTTTGAAGGAATTTTTTGATTTATAATGGCATCAACATCTGATTGACCATTTACTTGTTTGTACCTTGGGGTATGACACTTCCGGCATTCATTCTCTCGCTCTGTCACATTCCAATAGAGCATGTAATTGTTAGGGCATGCATGTATCTTCTTGTAATCTAGCCCTAAGTTTGCAATCAACTTCCTTGCATCGTAAAAAAACTTTGGCAATGTTTCACCATCAGGAAATGAATCTTTTAATAATTCAAGCAACATTGTGAATGTCTTGTCACTCCACCCACCAAGGCACTTTAAATGCAATAATCGGATAAAAAACGAGAGAGTTGTATACTTCTTACAATCTGGGTGAAACTCTCTTTCAGATGCTTTTATCAAATTGAAGAATTTGTTGGCCTGTTCATTGGGGCCATCCATATGTTGATGCGCATCACCACCACCCATAAAGTTACGTGGACTTGTAGGAGGAATTCCAAAAGAATCATGTATCCTCTCTCGCATTTCATCACCAATAATCGAATCAGGAGAAGGAACCAAAGATGATGTAGATTCCCTTTGATAAGTCCAATATGTGTAGCTATCTAAAAATTGATTTAGCAATATATGTTCTACAACATCATCTTTCTTCACATATAGCATATTGCGGAATTTCTTACATGGACACAATATTCTTTCAGCATTCGGTTTATTATCAGAGGCAAACTTTACGAATTCTTCTGCTCCTTTCTCGTACAAAGGATGACCTCTATGTGTTATATTAATCCAACTCTTATCCATCAGTATGAATCGATTAACCCGATGAAATGAATAAGTTAACACATCAAAATTTTATCAATTGGCAAGTTCAACACAAAGGTAACAAAAAAGTAACATGCAACATGACTTTTGTTTCTTACCAAACATCATGGTCTAAGGTTATCTAATATAAAAAGTAGAGAGCAAAAATAAATGGTCGACTTAATATTTTTTTAAATTTGTTTTAAGACAACATAATAAGATGCAAAAAATAAAATATTACACAACTTGTCAAATGCAACAGAAATATATATAATCTACTATTGAGATGAAATTTACAAAATTGGACACGACTTACGACAACAGGATTATCTACCGAAACATCACTTCGTCCACACAACAAAAATAATCCAACATTTGAAATTAATTCAATCCCTCCGATAAAACACACCTTGATGGCCTAAAAAAATTATTTTCCTTTACAAATAAGAAATCTTACACAGTTTCTAACTTTTGAGTGCTCTTGATATCATTGATTCACCTTCCAATTTGCATTGATGTATTATTAGTCAATTCACATTTTAAAGATGCTTGTGATATTATGTATTCATTACTATTTCATTGGATGCAGTCGTAGAAGTGAAAATGATACCTGAACGAGAGAGGATTTCTATAGGCCGATATTAGAAAGAGCTCGAGATAACCGGTTTGATACGCCTATTGATATCCGGGTCACGTTTGCTTCAGTAAAGAACACGACAATATAAGAAACATAATTTTATTCTATCAAATTCAATATACCATACCCATATCTTTGTTGTTGAAAGGTAATTTTATTATTAGTTGACTCAAAAACAATTTATTTAACTTGTCTTCATTCTACTTGTTATGTTGAACTGAATTAGGTATTTGGTTATCATTAAAGTTATGTATGTACATGTGGATTCCTTAATTTGTTGTTGAAAGTTGTACGTTGTCCACATAAACGTTTTTATGGTAATAGGCGGTAGAGTGGTTGTCATGAGAAGAAACAGAGCTTTTTTAATGATACCATCAGAGTTTTTTAATTAAAATGAAAATATAATTGTTTTCAGACCTTTTATTTTCCTATTCGATTTAAATAAATATTGAAAAAATTGAATGGGAATAATTTTGTAATTGTTAATTACACTTGGGTCCTTGAACTTTACCCTCCTTATCACTTCACCAACCGAACTTTCAGTTTTTATACCTAACCCTTTGAACTTCCAACATGAATTCAAGTAACCTCGTACCATTAATTTTTGAATGGGAAAAAGGGTCATGTGTCGGTCACGTGTCATTTTAGAAGAGTATTTTGATATTTAACCTCATTTATATGTTTAAAAAGTAAAAAATAATAATTATGGTAATCAATGATTTAAAGAAATTATGAGGTTACTTTTATAGCCATAACTCTCTGCCTCCCCTCCACCCCCTACCATGGCTGCTGCCCCTCCCCTACCCTCTTGATTTAATCTCTGTCTTTATCACTCACTTCTCTTACACGCGCGCGCACACACACACGCACACATAAAATTCATGTCTCTGTCTTTATCACTCACGTCTCTTCCATGGAAATTTGATTAAAATGAAATAGGGGCGATTTCTTAGAATTGATACCATCAGAATCTTTTTAATTAAAATTAAAAAAGCATGTTAGGATACCATGTGAATCACAAATTGATACCATTAGAGATTTTTTTATGGTAATCAATGATTTACGAGCATTTTTAATTAAAATCAAGCAGGGGCAATTCAAAATTTCATTCAGATATTTCATCAGAGCCATATGTCTCGATTTTAATTCAAGATAAAATCGCTAATGAGAGAGTAAATGACGAAGATTAAGAAGATTCAAGATTTACCCGTGACAACCCGCTCACCAAAATAAGGGGTGGCTAGCCCAATACTCCAATATAATAGGAATCATGGATGGAATCATTCTCAGCATCACAACAATATAAAAGTATCCAGGATAACCACCCAATATTTCAGAAAACGGGTTGCCAAAAATTTTGTTTTAAAGTTAAAGAAAGAATTTAAACAACCCACTACTGAAAAGAAAATGGAAACCACAAGAATATATATATTACAATAACAACAAATATACAATAAAAGGACCGAATATGCTGTCGGTCAACAGACTCTACAACAATATTAAACAAATTAAATAAATTATATAATACATTACATTGGACAATTACAAAAGCTTGGGCCTCACGCCCGAGTAAAAAACATGATCTTAACTAGAGTACAAGAATGACGGCGTCTATTAAAATATGTCCTGTAATACCCGCAAAGCATCACGGCTCGCCAAAATTCACCGAAATAGGAAAGTCAGAACAGGCGTCCTTGCGACGGAGTATCTGAGAGGATACAAGATGCATGCACAACAAGAAATATGAACGAGTCAGGGCCTGGTTTTATATGATCACTAGATGAATAAAAAGTATGACAGTTATGAGTAGATAATCATGTTAGAAAAAGAGATAAAAATCTACCTACACAGTTTTAAAGTTTGAACTAAGGGAATCAGATGATCATAAATTTAAATTTAATTATACACAAGAATATGATTAACATTAATTAAAAAACCACCATCATTTTATACCGTTCCATTTCATTCTTATGTTACTTATCAGGAACTCATAATCACAAATTTTATGCTCTTTCTAGCATTCCATTCCTTATCAGGAATATAATCATCCTCAAATGCTCTTTATGGCATTTCATTGTGCTCTTTATGGCACTAATAATCCATCAAGTCCCACTTGATTAAGAATAGTTATAATCATATATATATATATATATATATATATATATATATATATATATATATATATATGATTCTAAGATCGCCCGTCCAGGTTTCCCCACTGTGCGCGCACCTAAATGACCATCATCTTCCAGGGCCTATCAATTACGACACCTGGGCACCTACAACGCAAGACGTCGGGAAGCTACCATGTGCCTATGGGGTAGTCATAACCACATTCGGAATTACCTACCCATCGCAGAAAAATATACAACAACAAATGCTCACATGGCCTAGTACTATATCCACCCTACATTCACTAGCCAAGGGGATTCACCGTACGCGCGAACTTCCCTTATGATGGCATTTAGAGAGGGTGTGTTTCAAAAAAAAAAATATTTACCATATTCATAATTTAGTAAATTATCATTTACCATATTCACTTCCGATTCCATTTTCCATTTTTTTATATAAATATGTTTCGTTTTTATCAGAAACCAAAATCATTTACCTCATCAAAGCCATTTCCATTTCATTTTCATTTCCATTTTACATTGTATGTTTCATTTTATCCGAAACCATAATTATTTACATTTTGTAAATAATTTACATTTCATCCGGAGCCATACAAATTCATATCGTGACTTCAACCTCAAACGATAAGTGAACTCCCAATTCAATTCTCCCAACACCCTTTTTGCGGTGTTATACTATTAAACATCAAGACTAACATAGCTCAATTGAGCTTCTAAAGTCTCCCAAACATAACACTATAACTCCTAGTTTCATAATAATCAGCTAGAAGAAAGAATGCCCTAACATCAATTGGCATATCCCCGAAAAAACCCCTTATGCTTCATTTCTATTCTAGGGTAGTTACCCAACTCATCTAGGACTCTAGAACTCTAAGTTTACTTCATACAAGAAGGTTCCTAGGTCCTAAGCCTAAAGAAAAAGAATAAAAATTGAGTTAGAAAAACAACTATAAATTAGCCTGATTCCGAATCGATTCGCCCACACAACGAATCGATTCGGACTTCAAGACCTAGCACTCTGCAAACTGCTGAATCGATTCGTCTTGGCCGAATTGATTCGGTCCAAACAGATCTTCGAACTAACCCCTTAGCGAATCGATTGCCGAATCGATTCGCTCCTGCGATTTTACCAAGAATGGCTTACGAGTTATAAACCCTAGTATTCCCAAAACTCAAATATATTCAAATTTTTTCACATCCAACATCATAATCTACCGAAAATCATCCTACATGATTATTAACAACTATAACCCACAATTTCATCATCAAAAACTAAGATTAGGGTTAAAACCCCATAAAATCCATTTTTGATCCGTAAATGTTAATACATAACTATCATACAAATTACTCATCTTAAACCATAAATTAGCAAGTAGAAAACTTTCCTTAAAGTTGAAATCTCAGATTTCTTTGTGGTAGAAGCAATCCCAATCTTCAATCTCCAAAACTCTCTCTTTTTTCTCCACTTTTCTCTTCCTCTCTCGCTCTCCTTTTCTCTCTATGTTTAAGACATATAATAGGGAAATTAGGGGATTTAGAAGACTAAAATCGGGGCTTAAGTCTAAAGTTCCCAACTTAAATGGTTAATACCACATTAAAATGACTCCCAAATAAGCATTTAAGTTAAAACCAGTCAAAAGTGCCCAGAACCTAAAAATACAATATGTCACTTATTTTGACTATCTCGCACATTTCGGGACTGATTATGCCCTCTAAAATGGCATCCGGTAATTTTTTATAATCCATTTCAAGTTCTGAGTTCATTTAAACCACAGTGTCATTTAAAACACGTGACACTATAAAACATACAACGGAATGATATTTACTTTCTCATGAAGTAAATATGAAACAATCCAGTAAATATTAACATTCAACTCATTAAATTAATATTTACTCTAGTTCCAACATTTTATATAATTACCTTATGCGGTAAATTAATATAAAATTATCCTCCTAAAAGTGAAAATTGTTACAGACCCCTCCTTATGAAGGAATTTTTCCCTCAAAATTCAAGCGTACCCTAACCATATAAAGGGTATAATATCCTAAACTATCATTCTATCACCCTTAATATACCCCTCGTTATTGTGGGGTCCCAATTGGGCTCAGACTGAGGCCATCCCTATCGATCTCAGTCTACATTCTTTGTGCTCTTGCATAACAGCAAATTGTTCATCACAAACTGTCGATCCCAACTTCCTACGGCGGAAGACGATGCCCACATGACTCGGTGCAATTTACCTTGCCTATTGAATCACGTTACATCTCTCCTCAGGGATACTCACACCAACGCTGAATGGCTTAACCCTAACTGTACTCAACTTCTCTTCGCATAGGCGTATCCCTTCAAAGTATATGACTCAAAATACAAATCCTTAAAGAAATGTTCCAAAACTATTCCAAGTCCAAGGAACATATGATCCGCTGGTTCCATCCAACGAGTATGCGAATTTCTCAACCGGCTACACTAGGCCACTCACGGTGCCATAGCATAGGAAAGATTCAAATTATTGTACGAAAATGTCCCTCTATACAGCTATTGCTCCCCTCTGTCTATATAGCCTAAGGCATACATTCGAGGTATGCATTTCGGCATTAGGTTAGCTACCTCCGTTCATCCATCTACTTTAGGGTGGTAAGATATACTCCATTTCCATACGATTCCCATTTCTTCACGTAAACTTTACCCAACCTTCGACATGAATATCTAGTCTCGGTCCACCATCAGTGATAGTCACCTCATACGGTTTACCATTCTTTCATAAAGAATGGGGCGTACTCCTCAACATATAGTCTTCCCATAACGATCGAAAAAGTAATGATTTGGTCGAACGATCAACAATTTTCTCAAATAGGATCATGACCAGTTCGGTACCGGTAGTTCCATGAAGACGTCTATGAATATACCCTTCTTCGTTCCACAACTACTCCTCTTCATACGAGTATGTGAAATGGTCAGTCATAAACATGAATGCTCTTGCTAAAAAGTCCTCCGAGTTATGCTCGTTCGACTTGGCTTTCCATACCTTCCCTAATATCTCTGATGGGCTTCTTACTCGATGCATTTACAACCCCAGTCGCATTCCCTTAGTGAAAGGAAATTTCAAATCGATAGTACTTTATGAGCTTCGTACACTAACTCAATTCCTCCCACTACACATTGCAAGAACTTGTTGCTCGCGAGAAAGACCAAATTTTCTTCCCAGGAAGTAGTGCCTCATTTATTTAAGGTGATCACTACCGTAATAAATTTTAAATAAGCGTGGAATAATAATTCCCACAAAGTTTAAGCTTGTGAGACTCACAAACAATGGGTCCATGCTCCAGTATTATTACTCCCCATTCCTGGCAGCAATTTATTCATTAAATCCACCCTCGAACTTTACAACATGGGCTCCAGAGTAAAAGTCAACTCATCCTTTTAACTCCCCGAATGTTAAGTTACCAACGTAACACTCAATCTAAGAAAGGCCTCATCTCCTTCGGCCTAACCTTCCAAACCTCTCGATTCCATACTTCTCGTTCCTAGGGACCTAATCCCTCCTAGAGTTAACCCACAACCTATTCGTGGTCATCTCCCTACTGCATTCCTAGATCAAGTCACATGCCGTAAAGTCCTTACGTCCTAATAATCCTAAGGTCGATCATATATATCCTATCTAAGTCGTATACGTATGATACTAAGTATATCCCTAGTGCCTAAGACCTTTCTCAACTCCCGACATTCACTCGTTTTCATGCGTGGGACGTCTTGCCGAAGCAAAATCCAAATAAGGAACCCTCCCGTTACACTACTACCTCGCATCGTCGGTCATCAAGATATAGCGGTCTAAGACACTTGATCGGGACCGATAAAATTCTAACTCACAACCCTACTAAAAAGATTCTACTTCTATGTATTACCATTCTAATAATTTAGGAGATCAATAAATCGGACATTTACTTTATGTAAAGCCTTACAAATATTTATCCCACTATATACACATCTTACTAAATAGCCTACTCATCAAGTCATAACCAGAAGTATCAATTCGACTTCATATCTCAGTCTCCCTCACATTGATCAGAGGAGAGAACTATACACAGTGCTTCTATCTTGCACTTTAATAGCCCTTAATCACTCAACTACGTGATTTTTGGCTAAAACTTTCAACCCAACTCTCAATCAACAAAATAAAATAAAATTAGAGAAAGGAAAAGTGGCATCTCTCCACTCCCAACGCCGTTAAGGTTCACGTGTGGAGCGTCCCGTAAAAGAGGAATCCAAACAAGGAACCCCTCCCATGCATTAGTACTTAACCTTGTTGGTCGTGGAGATAAGGCATAACAACCACATACAATGCAAACAAACAACCAAAGACTCAAACATGGTAACACATACTACACATATACATTTAACATATTATCACTCATCTCATAACGAGTGAAGAAAACATAAAACTTCCCTACCACAGAAGTCATATAATTACCCTTTCTATAATAGTGTCGATACTATTACAAGCTCGATATACACACCCGAATCTAGAGTAAACACAATGGTACTCTATCTTACCATGGGGGATGCACCACCCACTACTAAGGTGGAATTCCCACCAACATTCTTGCTAATCACCTCGGGTTAATACTAATGGTTCTCAGACACCATATTAGAGTCTTATCTGAACTAATATTACTTCCGTCCACTACCCAACTAGGCACTTTATCTTTGCCCTTGTTCTCCAAATCAACAGAATCAAAATGAGTTGTCCTACACTCCATGTCATAGCCATTGTTCCGACCCTGGATGTCAAACAATTATCCACGCAGTCCCTTTTTCTTCTTCAACAAAAGAGAGCACGATATCGGCCTCCCCTTCTTTAGTTCAATGAACCCTCCCCGGGCGGATATCCACCATTTGGGTTCATGAACACTATTCCTTCAGGAGTGTTAACAACACTGATTCGGGAGCCTATCATTCTACTGAAGGGCTCTTTCTCTTATATCTACGGCCTTACTTACCATAACTCTTTATTCACTATCGGCCTCTGACCGAACCTCGTGTGAACGTTTAAGAATCCACCTTCTTCTCAATCCTATTATCCCAGAGAAACTCGCTGTTGCAAGTGTCCATCGAGCTTCTTCAGGGGAAAACTTCCTGCACCCACAATTATTGTGACTACGTTCCCACCATTTTGACACTACTCCTATGGGTGAAGGATTTTCCTCTATCCTTTTCATCTGGTCACTTCTATCCCGTCTACAGGCCAAATCTCTTGGACCTCATGCATCCACCAAATGAGGACGCATCTCTTCCATCTTACTTCAACATGTAACCCTTCTCGTGAGCTCTTCTCCACTTCAATTTTAAAGTTTCTTGGTATCCTAAGCTTAGTACCACCCTTTTCTTCTAGCGGTACCTGGAAAACTATGCCTACTATATTTAGTAGTTGCAGTAGCAAGATAAGAAAATGCTACAAAAGGGAGTGACCTCCAAAGCAGTCCTCATCCCCGACCACAATTTACTGTTCTTAGTAACCCTTCCCATGACGCCTTTGCGATGACCTTCTCTGGCGTCCTTCTTCAATCGATCTAAGAATCTCACATGAATACGCAAGAGATTTTATAGGTTCTACCTCATGGCAGGAGAACAAAATCTCACAAGAGAAATCAACGATCTTAATCCAAAGGCTCTATGTCAAATCAAAAGCAATGCTGAAAACAAAAGGCGTCGACACAGATTCCTAGGGACTCTAGAACCTGATGCTCTGATACCATCTGTGACAATCCGCTTACCAAAATAAGGGGTGGCCAGACCAATACTCCAATATAACATGAATCATGGATGAAATCATTATCAACATCACAATAATATAAAAAGTATCCTGGATAACCACCCAATATTTCATAAAATGGGTTGCCAAAAATTTGGTATTAAAGTTAAAGAAATAATTTAAACAACCCAATACTGAAAAGAAAGTGTAAACCACAAGAATATATATATATTATAATAACAAAAAATATACAATAAAAGAACCAAATATGCTGTCGGTCAACAGACTCTACAACAGTAGTAAACAAATTCAATAAATTATATAATACATTACATTAGACAATTACAAAATCTTGGGCCTCACGCCCGAGTAAAAGACTTGATCTTAACTAGAGTACACGAATGACGGCGTCTATTGCAATATGTCCCGTAATACTCGCAAAGCATCACGGCTCGCCAAAATTCACCGGAATAGGAAAGTCAGAATAGGCGTCCTTACGACGGAGTTCCTGAGCGGATACAAGATGCATGAACAATAAGAAATATGAACGGGTCAGGGCCCGATTTTATATGATCACCAAATGAATAAAAAGTATGACAGTTATGAATAGATAATCATGCTAGAAAAAGAGATAAAAATATACCTACACAGTTTTAAAGTATGAACTAAGGGAATCAGATGATCATAAACTTAAATTTAATTATACACAAGAATATGATTAACATTAATTAAAAAATCTCCATCATTTTATACTGTTCCATTTCATTGGTATGTTCCTCATTAGGAACTCATAATCACAAATTTAATGCTCTCTCTAGCATTCCATTCCTTATCAGGAATATAATCATCCTCAAATGCTCTTTGTGGCATTTCATTGTGCTCTTTATGGCACTTGTAGTCCATCAAGTCCCACTTGATTAAGAATAGTTATAACCATATATATATAACGATTCTAAGACTGCCCGTCCGGATTTTCCCACTGTGCGCGCCCCTAAATGATCATCATCTTCCAGGGCTTATCAATTACGACACCTGGGCACCTACAACGCAAGACGTCGGGAAGCGGCCATGTGCTTGCGGGGTAGTCATAACCACATTCAGAATTACCTACCCATCGCAGAAAAATATACAACAACAAATGCTCACATGGCCTAGGACTATATCCACCCTGCATTCACTAGCCAGGGGACTTCACCTTATGAGCAAACTTCCCTTATGATGGCATTTAGAGAGGGTGTGTTTCAGAAAAAAAAATAACAGTTACCATATTCATAATTTAGTAAATTATCATTTACCATATTCACTTCCGATTCCATTTTCCATTTTCTATATAAATAGGTTTTGTTTTTATCAGAAACCAATCATTTACCCATCAATGACATTTCCATTTCATTTTCATTTCCATTTTACATTGTATGTTTCGTTTTATCCGAAACCATAATTATTTACATTTCATCCGGAGCCATACGAATTCATATCGTCACTTCAACCTTAAAGGATAAGTGAGCTACCAATTCAATTCTCCCAACACCCTTTTTGCGGTGTTATACTATTAACCATCAAGACTAACATAGCTCAATTGAGCTTCTAAAGTCTCCTAGATGTAACACTACAACTCCTAGTTTCATAATAATCAACTAGAAGAAAGAATGCCCTAACATCAATTGGCATATCCCCGAAAAAACCCCTTATACTTCATTTCTATTCTTAGGGTAGTTACCCAACTCATCTAGGACTCTAGAACTCTAAGTTTACTTCATACAAGAAGGTTCGTAGGTCCTAAGCCTAAAGAAAAAGAATAAAAATTGAGTTAAAAAAACAACTCAAAAATAGCCTGATTCCGAATCGATTCGCCCTAGCGAATCGATTCGCCCAAACAGCGAATCAGTTCGGACTTCAAGACCTGGCACTCTACAAATTGCCAAATTGATTCATCTTGGACGAATAGATTCGGTCCAAATAGACCTGCAAACTGACCCCTTAGCGAATCGATTCGCCCTAGGGCCGAATCGATTCGCCCTTGCGATTTTTCCAAGAATAGCTTACGGGTTATAAACCCTAGTTTTCCCAAAACTCAAATCTCTTCAAATTCTTGCACACATCCAACAGCATTAATCTACCCTAAATCATCCTACATGATTATTAACAACTATAACCCACAATTTCATCATCAAAAACTAAGAATAGGGTTAAAACCCCATAAAATCCATTTTTGATCCATAAAGGTTAATACACAACAATCATACAAATTACTCATCTTAAACCATAAATTACCAAGTAGAAAACTTGCCTTGAAGTTGAAATCTCAGATTTCTTTGTGGTAGAAGCAATCCCAATCTTCAATCTCCAAACCTCTCTCTTATTTCTCCACTTTTCTCTTCCTCTTTCTTTCTCTCCTTTTCTATCTATGTTTAAGACATATAATAGGGAAATTAGGGGATTTAGAAGACTAAAATCGGGGCTTAAGTCTAAAGTTCCCAACTTAAATGGTTAATACCACATTAAAATGACTCCCAAATTCGCATTTAAGTTAAAACCAGTCAAAAGTTCCCGGAACCTAAAAATACAATATGGCACTTATTTTGACTGTCTCGCATATTCCAGGACTGATTACGCCCTCTAAAATGGCATCCGATAATTTTTTATAATCTATTTCAAGTTTCGGTATCATTTAAACCATAGTGTCATTTAAAACACGTGACACTATAAAACTTACAACGGAATGATATTTACTTTCTCATGCAGTAAATATGCAACAATCTAGTAAATATTAACCTTCAACTCATTTAATTAAGATTTACTCTAGTTCCAATATTTTATATAATTACCTTATGCGGTAAATTAATATAAAATTATCCTCCTAAAAGCGAGGGTTGTTACATTACCTTGAGAAGCAGTGACTATATTCATCAATTCAAGAAGTAGTTTGAAAAATAAAGACCCGTATGAGAATACAATTGAGGGAAGCATAAAAAACAGAGACCCCTATGAGAATACAATTGAGGGAAACTTCAAGAAGCAATGCCGAATTTAAAAAGCAGCGCCGAACATTCAAGGTTAGGGCAACATAAAAAAACAGAGTCCCGTATGCGAATACAATTGAGGAAAAGCAGCGGTTTGTTGGAGGGAAATAAAAAATTAGAGGGAGCAGCTGAAAGGGTTGCGCGGTTAAAAATAATTAGGGACCCGACATTTTTATCCAAAAATGATGGGAAACATCCCATGTTTTTTTAGAAAACGTCATTCTTTTTTCATGTTTCTACTAAAACGCCATTAATATTTCGACACCTATACAAAACGTCCATAAATAACCCACGTTGTTAAATAAACGTCGGCATATATACTATATCCCGACATTTTCATAAGCGTTGCAAAAAAAGTCGTCATATCCACTTTTCTTTTAGTGATTACAACTTTAAACAAGCATAAAGCTACACAGACTATCTGATAAAGGATTTAATGAACTTCTTGAGTCTATATATGAAATGTTGCTCGAGGATAACGTTCTTCCTAAATCTTTGTATGCAATGAAAAAGTTTCTAAAAGAATTTGATCTTGGCTATGAGAAGATAGATGCATGCATTAATGATTGTTATATATTTAGAAAATAGTATGAACATTTGGATAGATGCCTTAAATTTGGATCCTCACGATAGAAAGTCGATGAATGCACAAAGAAGGTTAATAAGTGAGTATCTGTAAAAGTATTGCGGTACTTTCCAATAACTCCAAGATTTCAAAGGATGTTTTTATCATCAGATAAAGCAGAGAAGTTGCAGTCGCACTCAAATCACATAATCCAAGATGGAAAGATTTGACATCGAGTTAATGAACTTGCATTAGATGGATTTAATCCCTTTAATAATCTTAGATTGAGCTATAGTTATTGGCCCATAATTCTAACTCTGTACAATCTTCTCCCATGGTTATGCATGTTGTAGGAAAATTGAATGTTGACTTTGCTTATCCTGAGGCTAAAGAAACAAGGAAATGACATAGATGTATATATGCAACAACTTATAGATGACTTAATCGAGTTTTAGAACAATGGAGTGGAGATATACGATGCATCTAGTTAATCTACTTTTAATTTGAAAGTTATTTTGACGTGGACAATAAATGACTTTCCCACATATTAAAGAGTATGAAATCGGTCTATAGGCCATGGACGTTTTCTTCTAATGAACCATCCATAGAGGGCCAAAAAGATTTGGTTTGACGAATTTAAAGAATTGAGGAGGCCACTAAAACCTTTGAATGTAGATGATATACCCATATATATCCTCGGCCACGCCGAGGGTGCCCTGCACTTCATCAAGCTCCGGACAACCCCGCAGGAGGCCGACCCATCATTAGGCTCCGGACGACCCCTCAAGGGGCCGACCCTTCATTAGGCTCCGGAAGACCCCTCCGGACGACCCCTCAAGGGGCCGACCCTTCATCAGGCTTCGGACGACCCCTCGAGGGGACGACCCTTCATCAGGCTCCGGACGACCCCTCAAGGGGCCGACCCTTCATCGGGTTTCGGACAGCCCCTCAGGGGGCCGACCCTTCATCAGGCTCCGAACGACCCCTCGAGGGGCCGACCCTTCATCAAGATCCAAATGACCCCTCGGGAGGCCGACCATTCAGCAGGGTCCGGACGACCCCTCAGGGGGCCGACCCTACGGTAGGCTCCGGACGACCCTCTGAGGGTACGACAGTACAAGGCCAGAATTAGGCTAGGCTCACCACACGAAGGACCTTTTCCCTTGGCCTCGTCTCATAGGCCGAGGGTGACATCATCACAGCGCGTGGTTTGGGAGACGCATGGAAGAGTGCGCGTGAGGCTCACATGGCACATGGGAGACCGTTATAACAAAATCACACCCTCACGTGAGGGAATATTATGTCATCATTTGGCATCTACATGTGTCAACAGGGGATTGTCTAGATCATCATTCACATGCACCATGCATACTTGGGGGGTACACTACACCCCCCAAGACCTATATATACTTGTCACCTACAACCCTATAGGGGATCGATCAATTATATTGTAACCCTAGCTAAAACTCTGCTTGTACACACAGTAGAGAGAGAAAGTGAGTTTATGTGCATTGTATCCAAGGCCATTAGTGCCCATACTTAGTGGATCACACACTCACAGTGGATGTAGGCCAAATTGGCTGAACCACT
This sequence comes from Sambucus nigra, assembly GCA_949130495.1. Lineage (NCBI taxonomy): Eukaryota > Viridiplantae > Streptophyta > Magnoliopsida > Dipsacales > Adoxaceae > Sambucus > Sambucus nigra. The sequence goes on along the minus strand of OX422218.1, from coordinate 443,917,904 downwards.
ATACATCATTGTCTTATTTCCTCTTATACTCATCCCCTTCCACATACTTATACACTTATATATCTCTATGGCTGCCATGGTTACTATTGTTTGAGCTCATTATCACTTATCCGGTGGTGCTAAATCTTAGCATCATTAGTTTGGCGCCGTCTGTGGGAATTAGAAGACATCTCTTCCTTTGTACAGCTTGACCTCACTGGGCACTCTGGTGGTGAGCCAGCACTCCCCCTGAGAGGAGGTGTTTCACCATTGAAAGAGACCCACTAAGGTTCCCAAGCTCACCAGTCTTTTATTCAGTTCATCTTTTCATAGCTCAAACACATGGCACCTAAAATACCACCGCCACCGCTTCCCCCGTCGGATGATGGGGGAAGACCCAGTTCCAGTTAGCCGCCACCTCTCTCTGAGATGACTGATGTGGCGGCAGCCTTAAAGTCTCTGGCAGCAAGCCAGCGGATGATGCAGGAGCAGTTCACAGCTCTAAGCCAGAACATACTAAGACCACCAGGGGTTTCACCTGAGATGATTACTCCGGCAGCAGTTCCAGGATAGCATGAGGCCAGGGGACCACCCCAGGCACCACGCAAAGACCTGCCACCCCCTCAGCGGCGTAGGGATGTTGCTGACCCCTGGCGTCTACGCCTGGGGAGGCAAGGAAACCTTTTCCTTGAGGACAGGTATGACGATCTGGAGGGAGAGGAGGACCCAATAGACTGCTGGGAACCGTATGAGGTCTCCAATAATACTGTACGACCTCTACAGTATAGTAGAGGAAAGTGCGGGAGACCAAATCCTGATGATCGCCCGAGAGACTCTGCTTTTGATCGCTTGAGCAGGGGGTCAGCCTTTGAGAGGCTAGGCCCAGTAAATGACCTGCGGAAAAAATTGTCCACGTTAAGAAGTGTTGTGAGGTCCATGAGGGAGGCAGCAGATGGACGACCCCAAGGACGTGATGATGGCCAAAGGGAAGTAAACAGCCGATACAGGCCTGCCGCAGCAGAACCCTCAGTCCACCTTAAAGAGGCGGCAGGGGATAACATCGGCCAAGCCGACCCTGTGAGGCCCTGGAATGACTCAATCCAGCGAATAGAGGATAAGATCGGTGATATACTGAAGAGTCGGGACCCTCTTCAGAAGGGATACACCATAGGCTCACCCTTTGTGGCGAAGATAGTCAACTTCCCTACGCCATCAAGGTTCAAGCCACCTGGGGTCACCCCAAGATACGACGGGAGCACCAACCCTGTCCACCATGTTGAGATGTATCAATCAGCAGCAGACATATACTCTATCTCAGATGAGATGAGGTGTCGTGCCTTTTCTGGTACCCTGACAGGGGCTGCAAAAAATTCCATTGAAAACTTTAAGTAGTTGGCAGACCTGTTCATCCACAACTTTTTCTTTGGGGTGAGGCCACATAAGAAAACCATCCACCTGCTCTATGTTAAGCAGGGGAAGAGTGAGATCCTGAGGGACTACATATCCAGATTCAATAAGGATAAGCTGGAGGTGGAAGACTGTGAGGAGAGCATAACTATGACAGCCCTGATTGGAGGACTCCAAAAGGGGAAACTGTTATGGGATCTTACTGAAGACCCTCCGAGGATGATGGATGAATTGCTGTCGATAGCAGTGAAGGTGATGAACGCCGAAGAGGCGATGTCCGCAAAATATGAAGACGAAAAAGGAGGTGCTAGTGGGGGTAAATACCCTAAGAAGAACAAAGAGGAGAAGAAGAGGTCTACGGATGACAAGTTCGCTGGTTACACCCCTCTAACGGTCAGCTGTGAACAGATTCTCAATGAGATAAAGAGTGACCGGTCCCTGAAGTGGCCTGAGAAGCTGAGGGCAGCCCCCAGCAAGAGGAATAAGAACCTGTGGTGTGAATTTCACCAAGACCACGGCCACATAACAGACAAATGCTTTGCTCTAAAAGATGAGATTGAGAAGATGCTGAAAGAAGGGAAGCTCAGAAAGTACGTGGACAAAGGTGCCTTCTAGAAGGGCCGAGGGGATGACCCCAGAAAGAAGCGAGGCGATGCATGTAGAGAAGGACCTCAAAAAAGAGGGGACGAACCATCTGATGATGAGGACGACCCTGACCTCCCACCGAGAGATGACCAATGTCCTGTCAAGAGGCTTAATATGATCTCGCTCGGAGTGGGAATGATCTCTGGGGGTCTAGCAGGAGGAGGGTCTGAGGTCACTGACAGGAAGGCCCATGTGGCTGAGGCCAAGGCAGTGACGGAGATGGTACCCTCAACCTCTCTGGAAGTCAAGTCAGAAAAGAGGAAGAAGGTTGATATGGACACTCTGATAGTGGGATTTTCAAGAATGGACTTCAAAGGCCTCTTAACCCACATGATGACCCTCTCGTCATCACTACCAGGGTGCACGGGTTCGAGGTGCCGATGATCCTAGTACATGGGGGCTCATCTGCAGACGTGATGTTTTGGCCGTGCTTCAAAGCCTTAGGTCTCAGTCGTGCTAGACTCGTCCCGTACCATCATCCATTGATTGGGTTCAGTGGGGAAAAAGTTCATCCCCTTGGAGTGTATGAGGCTGATGTCAGGATGGGGGACGAATGGCCGAGATGGCTCACCAAGAAGGTCAGTTTCTTTGTGATGGATGAGCATGTGTTTTCGGCCTACAACATCATACTGGGGCGTGTGGCCCTTAAGGGGTTTGAAGCTGTGCCGTCTATGGTCCATCAGATGATCAAATTTCCTACCCCTTACGGGGTGGGGGAAGTTCAGGGAGACCACACAACAGCGCGAGAATGTTACTACAACTCCGCTAAAGAAAGGGAGGCACACAAGAGGGCTACGACCACTTACAATATTGATACCCTAGACCCCAGGGACGAGACAAAGCTCAAGAAAGGAGAGGCCGCGGAAGAGGTAGAATCCATCATCCTCGATGAGGATGACACGAAAAAAACCGTCCAAGTCGGCAAGTCTCTGAAGCCCAATATCAAGAAAGACCTCATTAAACTGTTGAGGAGAAGATGAAGCATATTCTCATGGATTCATGTAGATATGCCAGGGATCGACCCTGAAATCATGTGCCACAAGCTCAATGTGGTAGAAGGAGTGAGGCCAGTAAAGTAGAAGAGGAGAATTTACTCAGAGAAAAGTATGAGGTCATTAGGGATGAGGTCAAAAAATTAGAAGACGCTGAGTTTATCAGAGAGGTCATCTACCCAGAATGGCTGTCCAATGCGATCATTGTTCCAAAGGCCAATGGGAAGTGGAGAATGTGTGTGGACTTCACAGACCTCAACAAGCACTATCCCAAAGACAGCTTCCCTCTCCCCCGCATTGACTAGATGGTAGACGCTACCGCAGGCCATGAGCTCATGAGCTTCATGGACGCCTATTCAGGGTATAACCAGATCTTCATGAACCCTGAAGACTCGGAGAAGACATCCTTCATCACTGACAAGGGGACATATTGTTATAGGGTCATGCCCTTTGGCCTAAAAAATATGGGGACAACGTATCGGCGCCTCGTAAATAAAATGTTCGAAGACCAAATTGGGAAGTCTATGGAGGTCTATGTAGATGACATGCTGACTAAGAGTTTTAAGGCAGAGGATCATGTGGCAGACCTGGAGAGGACCTTTAATACGATGGACAAATACCAGATGAAGCTTAACCTGGCAAAGTGTGTCTTCGGGGTCGAAGCAAGGAAGTTCTTGGGGTTCATTATCAACCAAAGAGGCATCGAGGCCAATCCTAAAAAGATAAAGGCCCTTGTTGAGATGAAGACCCCCAAGTCCATTAAAGACGTTCAGAGACTCACAAGGAGAGTTGCTGCCTTGAACAGGTTCGTGTCTAGGGCCACAGACAAGTGTTTGCCATTCTTTAAGATCCTTAGGAAGGCCTTCGAATGGAGTGAGAGTGTGATGAGGATTTCAGGGATCTAAAGTCATACTTGGGGTCTCCCTTGCTGCTGTCACGACCCGTGCAGGGTGAACGACTTTATGTGTACCTCGTCGTCTCAGAGTCGGCCATCAGTGCAACCATTATGAGAGATGAAGATGGAATACAGAAGCCTGTGTATTTTAACAGCAAGGCACTCTAGGGGGCAGAGCAAAGATACCCGAGGATGGATAAGTTGGCCTACGCCTTGATCCATGCCTCGAGTAAGATGAAGCCGTACTTTCAGTCGCATATAATGATCATCCTCACTGAATCTCCTCTTAGGCAGGTCCTACACAAGCCAGAAAAATTAGGTAGGTTAATGGCCTGGGCTATAGAGCTGGGGGAGTTTGACATTGTGTATTAGCCTAGGACGGCCATTAAGGGGCAAGTATTGGAAGACTTTGTGGCTGAGTTTACTTGGGAAGATGATGAAGTCGAGGATGAGGGCCTCAGGAAGATAGATAATAGACAGGGTGAGCTCACCGACACACCTACAGATAAGGCTGAGACGAGCACCGCTAGAAGGAAAGTGGTTGAAAACGAAGAGGGAAGATATCTATTTAGACAGGGGTCACTCACCGAGGGAAGTTTCTCAGAAGAACACACCGTATGGAGTCTCTTCATTGACAGGTCCTCTTGCGAAAGCGGGAGTGGAGCTGGGTTAATAGTATCAGCACCCGACGATACAGACATGGAGTACGCCCTGAGGTTCAACTTTAAGGCCTCCAACAATGAGGCCGAGTATGAGGCCTTGATAGCAGGCCTCTCCTTGGACAGATCACTTAGTATCGGCCAGATTTAGGTTCACAGTGATTCGAGGCTAGTAGTGAATCAGATACTAGGAGCCTACGAGGCTAAGGACGAAAGGATGGGTAGGTACCTTGAGAAAGTGAGGTCGTTACTTAAGGGCTTCAGAGAAGTGAAATTAAAGAGGATACCTAGGCTCGATAATGGCCGTGCTGATGCCCTTGCTAGGTTGGCCTCGGCAACGAGGACAGACATTAGGAGGACGGTCCCAGTAGAAATCTTTCTTCGTCCAACTATTGAAGACACTGAGGAAACACTTGGCAATTGCCTAAATGTTTCTCAGGAAGCTTCGTGGATGGACCCTCTGATCAGGTACATTAAAGAGGGGGAGATTCCAGAAGCAAGGCAAGAAAGGAAGAAGTTGAGATACAGTGCTGCAAAGTTCACTATCATTGGGGACACCTTGTACAAAAAGGGGTTTTTGCTCCCCTTACTTAGGTTTGTGCATCCCTCAAAAGTCCTTTCCATTGTTCAAGATGTGCACGAAGGATCGTGCTCAAGCCACATCGGGGGCAGATCCCTAGCGAAGAGGGTGATCACCCAAGGGTACTAGTAGCCGACCTTGGGGAAGGATGCCACAGCATATGTAAAAAAGTGTGACAAATGTCAAAGATTTGCCACCATCCCTCACCAACCCCATCAACCTCTTACTTCCATTACATCCCCATGGCCATTTTTAATGTGGGGAGTTGACCTAGTAGGACCCTTGCCTAAGGCCCTTAATAACTACAGGTTCCTCATCGTAGCCATTGACTATTTTTCAAAGTGGGTGGAAGCGGAGCCGATGGTGACGATCACAGAGTAGAAGACCTTCCAGTTCATCTGGAAAAATATTATATGCAGATATGGTCTCCCCAACACCCTCGTCTCGGATAACGGGACTCAGTTCAAGAATACCTCTCTATAGAAGTACTGGGAAAGGGTGAGTATCAAACAATTTTTCTCCACCCCAGGCCGACCTCAAGCCAATGGGCAAACAAAAGTTATAAATAGGAAAATCCTAGATGGAATCAAGAAAAGGCTTGAGGAGGCAAAAGGAAGATAGGTCGATGAGTTATATGCCGTGCTGTGGGAATACAGGACGACAGTGAGGACCTCTACCGGAGAAACCCCATTCATGCTAGCTTTTGGCTCAGAAGCCGTCATCCCCACCGAGATTGAGTTTCCTACTAATAGGGTCCAAATGTATGACCCCCAGAGAAATGCGAAAGAGAGGAGGGAGGACGCTGAGATAAGGCAGGCAGCCTACCTGATTGAGGAAAGGAGGGAGGACGCTGAGATAAGGCAGGCAACCTACCAGCAGAGGACCGCAAGGTTTTACAATCAGAGGGTGAAACAGAGGCCTATCGCAGTGGGGGACTTGGTCCTCAAGAAGACTTGGAAAAAGCCCAACAAGCTCCATCCTAATTGGCATGGCCCATATAGGGTCATCGATGAAGTCATCCCTGGGACCTATAGACTAGAAAACCTAGAAAGGGAACCCTTTTCTAACCCCTGGAATGCAGATCATTTGAAGAAATACTATCAGTAGTGTTGTAAGATCTTGATAGACCATAATTGTAATAAGAGTTGCTCCAACATAACACTTGCAAAATTAATGAGAAATATCAGTGTTTCCCCTCATCCTGGGGTTATCAGTTCTAGTACGCATGGAAACATCTACAGAGAACCACCCTCGGCTATAATGAGGGTCAGTGGAGGGGACGACCCCACCACTGTCCTCAAGAAAGACGAGGGAAAACTTTGTTAAAAACCATTAATTTGGTAAGTTGAACCCTCGGCTATAACGAGGGTCCGTGGAGGGGACGACCCCACCACTGTCCTCAAGAAAGACGAGGGAAAACTTTGTTAAAAACCATTAATTTGGTAAGTTGAACCCTCGGCTATAATGAGGGTCAGTGGAGGGGACGACCCCACCACTGTCCTCAAGAAAGACGAGGGAAAGCTTTGTTAAAAACCATTAATTTGGTAAGTTGAACCCTCGGCTATAATGAGGGTCAGTGGAGGGGACGACCCCACCACTGTCCTCAAGAAAGACGAGGGAAAACTTTGTTAAAAACTATTAATTTGGTAAGTTGAACCCTCGGTTATAATGAGGGTCAGTGGAGGGGACGACCCCACCACTGTCCTCAAGAAAGACAAGGGAAAACTTTGTTAAAAACCATTAATTTGGTAAGTTGAACCCTCGGCTATAATGAGGGTCAGTGGAGGGGACGACCCCACCACTTTCCTCAACAAAGACGAGGGAAAACTTTGTTAAAAACCATTAATTTGGTAAGTTGAACCCTCGGCTATAACGAGGGTTAGTGGAGGGGACGACCCCACCACTATCCTCAAGAAAGACGAGGGAAAACTTTGTTAAAAACCATTAATTTGGTAAGTTGAACCCTCGGCTATAACTAGGGTCAGTGGAGGGGACGACCCCACCACTGTCCTCAAGAAAGACGAGGGAAAACTTTGTTAAAAACCATTAATTTGGTAAGTCAATCCTCGGCTATAATGAGGGTCAGTGGAGGGGACGACCCCACCACTGTCCTCAAGAAAGACGAGGGAAAACTTCGTTAAAAACCATTAATTTGGTAAGTTGAACCCTCGGCTATAATGAGGGTCAGTGGAGGGGACGACCTCACCACTGTCCTCATGAAAGACGAGGGAAAACTTTGTTAAAAACCATTAATTTGGTAAGTTGAACCCTCGGATCTGATGAGGGCCAGTGGAGGGGACGACCCCACCACTGACCTCAAGAAAGACGAGGGAATAGTTGTTTAAAACCATTAATTTGGTTATTAATCCTCGGCTATGATGAGGGCCAGTGTGTGGGGGGGGGGGGGGGGGACGACCCCACCACTGACCTCAAGAAAGACGAGGGAATACTTTGTTTAAAACCGTTAATTTAGTGGTTAATCCTCGCCTATAATGAGGGCCGACGCAGGGGATGACCCCTCGTTCACCCTCAAGAGAGACGAGGGAGGGGTTAGTGGCATTAACAAAGATTCACAACACAAATAATGCAAAAGACAAAACATGGAAGACAGCAAAGGAGACGATAGTATAAATGAAATATCAAGTGTCATACAAGATAGAGTACAAAAATGTTAATTACATCAAGAGGGTATGGTCTACAGACAGCCACCCTATGCAACAATATCAGAGGGAAGGGCCTCAACATCCACAAGAGGGGCTTCCTCAATGACCACAACGGGCTGGTCTTCAGACGTGACGACCCCCTCGACTTGCACCTGTGATTCAACCTGAGTTAGAGCATTGGCAATCAGGGGGTCGTCCAGTTGAACGACCTCAAGAGACGGACGGACGGAAGAGACGACGTCGCCGAACTTGAGGATGACCCACCGACAAGCCGTCTTTATCCCTCTCTCCAAGTACTCAAGGCCGAAGCCTTAGAACTCGTCGGAGAGTTTATAGGCTTCCACAAAGTCGGCCTCGTCTTTCTTCACAGCCTCAGACAGCTCAATCTTAAACTGGGCCTCCCGGTGGGTCATGGCTTCATCCTTCTCCTTCAGAAGCAAGTCTCTGGCCTTCAGATCCTCATCATGCTGCCTCGTTAGCTCTCCCATAATTCGTGCATGTTCGGTTCTGGAACTCTCTAGCTCAGCCCTTGCAGTATCTAAGTCGGCCTGGAGGTCGGCCTTATGCTGGATGGCCCTCTCGGCTTCATGGAATTTCTCTTGATTCTCAGCCATCCATTTAGTTGCCGAAGTAAAGGCGCATACAGACTGCACAGAAAAATAAACAAATGTCTAGAAGCCGAGGAAACAGTTGGTGAAAGAATGCAATTGAAGAAATGAATCAAGACCGATACCTGGGCTAGAGCGTGCAGACCATAGTCATACACTTTGGCTGGAGGAATCTTTGACAGGAAATTATAATCAGCAGCCGAGGGAGTAGAAAATATTGATGCCTTGGCTGCCCTCAAATTTGCAATTAGCGATGATGGCTCGGCCCTCAGATGTGCTAAGTTCTGGGACCAGAAGGCCCCCATGCTGGATGAAGAAGCAGTCCCTTCAGATGCTTCGACCCTGGCCCTCGTCCGAGAATCCGGCTGAGGGTCAACAGGAATCTCAGGTTCTTTTCTTTTCTGGCGATCCGCTGTCGGCTCAACAACCATCGGCCCCACGGCCTTCGTCTTCCTCGGAGCCTGCTGAGGCTCCATACCCTTCTTCTTTGCCAAGCCTGATAGTAAACTGGGAGCATTCATTTCCCAGAAGTAGTCTGATATACCAGCAGGATGACCTAAAAAGGGTCCGACACATGAGAAAAATGTAGAGATAAAAAGGAAACACTTGAAAAAAAAGTAAAGAAAAGTACAACTCACATAGTATTGTAAGGGGGCCGACCTTCAGACCAGCTTCCTTAAGGAACCGAGGGGTCATCAGATCTTCAAACTTTGGAAGTTCACCCCCTTTCCCTCGTCCTCTCAGATATTCAACAATATATTTCTCTTCCAGGCTAAGTCCGGGGTCTGACCTGGCCTTCATCGATGGGTTAGACCATCTTCGGGGAACCATCGGACCATCGGCTACAGGAGATGCCTCGGCGGGGAATTCCCACTCCCCAGAGATGAAGAAGAATCTCTTCTTCCAATCGTGGTTGGAGGTTTGTGCCACGTGGAGAAGTTTTTTCTCAGACCTCCTCGCCCCTAGATGATAGTACCCAGGCTGTTTGGACGAAGAGGTGGTATTGTAGCAGGCCAGGAATATGTCATCCGAGGGCTCATCAGTGAAAGAATTCTTCCACAGGGAGATGTAACCTAGTATTGTCCTCCAGGAGTTGGGAGGAAGCTGAGAGGGGGCAATACTGAGGGCTGATAGGATATCTACGATAGCAGGATGCAGAGGGAACCTGACGCCAACCTTAAACATTTGTTCATACACTGAAACCTCGCCCTCTTCACCCTCAAAAACCCTCTCAGACTCAGAGGGGACCCTCATGGTTATGCGGGGGGCACTCCATATGCATGTCTCCACAATAAGAGGTTGCGATCCCTAACGGAGGAGATATAGGACGAGGCATGGGAGGTATCAACTTGGTCATCTGAATCATCGCCCTCGCCCTCAGTCCCCTCTCCCTCGACCTCATCATCTTCCAGACGACCATGGGGAAAGGCCATCTGGAAGTCATGAGGAGATAGGGTTGTCACAGGGACAGCCTCAGAATCAACTGTACCCTCGGCCTCTCGGCCTGGGCTTAGATCAGATGTCTCCATTCTACCAGAAGGTCCAGCGCCAGTGGGCGAGGAGGCTCTCTCGTCCATCTCACTTGAATGAAACTCGTCTGGACGATGGGACGACCCACAAGACTCAGATGGCTCAAATGGTTTTATTGTGGCTAGAGGAATAGGAAAGATGGGTCGTACCCAATTAGGGTCGGCCCCTCGTCTCCTCTCCTCCTCTTCCTCTATTCATCTGATGTCAACAAATAATTTCTCTCTCAGGGAAGGGAACTCCTCATCTAAGCTATAAAGCCTCCTAAGCATCAAGGGGGAGACCCTACACTTGGAGGAATTTGGGGGAACTTAACCACAAACAAGTTTGCAATTGACCAAATTGGACTTTTGGATTAAAATAAAGGGAATCGATGGGTTTGACTCAAGAACACTCAAAAACCAGTCGTCGAAAAAGCTGTAAAATAGCCTAAATTAAGCCCTACAAGCCTAAAACAGATAAGCAAAAAGAGAAATGAAAGTAAAGAGGGCGTTGGTGGTTAAATATTACCTGAAGGGAAAGGGCGAAGCTGCTAAGTTGAAGGTTCGAAAGCTGCAGAAATGGCAAGAAGGCTGGAAACTAGAAAGAGAGAAAACTTAGGCGCGAAGAAGAAGAAAAGAGTGAAAGGTTTCAAAAATCTCTTAAATACCTTAGTAATGAGTGGTCCCATTAACCAAGGCACATCCCACGAGGAGGACATCATTAGGGCACAAAGCCCCAAGTAGCATGCAGCCGCCGTGCCTTGAAAACTTGAACGACATTGGATAAAAATTTGACAGCTGTCAAATCAGTTTGACAGTTGTCACTCACCAAACAGACCATACACTTAGTCTCAAAAGCAACATTATCCCTCATCCATCTCAGCATCATCTATGGCTAAGGGCTGGGGGGGTGATTGATATACCCATATATATCCTCGGCCACGCCGAGGGCGCCCTGCACTTCATCAATCTCCGGACGACCCCTCAAGAGGCCGACCCTTCATCAGGCTCCGGACGACCCCTCAAGGGGCCGACCTTTCATCGGGTTTTGGATAGTCCCTCAGGCGGCTGACCCTTCATCAGGCTCCGGACGACCCCTCAAGGGGCCGACCCTTCATCAGGCTCCGGACGACCCCTCAAGGGGCCGACCCTTCATCAGGCTCCAGACGACCCCTCGGGAGGCCGACCATTCAGTAGGGTCCGAACGACCCCTCAGGGGGCCAACCCTAAGTCAGGCTTCGGACGACCCTCCGAGGGTACCATAGTACGAGGCCAGAATTAGGCCAGACTCACCACATGAAGGAACTTTTCCCTCGGCCTCGGCTCATAGGCCGAGGGTGACATCATCATAGCACGTGGTTTGGGAGATGCGTGGAACAGTGCGCGTGAGGCTCACATGGCACATGGGAGACCGTTATAACAAAATCACACCCTCATGTGAGGGAATATTATGTCATCATTTGGCATCTACAGGTGTCAACAGGGGATTGGCTAGATCATCATTCACATGCACCATGCACACTTGGGGGGTACACTACACCCCCCCAAGACCTATATATACTTGTCACCTACAACCCTACAGGGGATCGATCAATTATATTGTAACCTTAGCTAAAACTCTGCTTGTACACACAGTAGAGAGAGAAAGGGAGTTTATGTGCATTGTATACAAGGCTATTAGTGCCCATACTTAGTGGATCACACACTCACAGTGGATGTAGGCCAAATTGGCTGAACCACTATACATCATTGTCTTATTTCCTCTTATACTCATCCCCTTCTACATAATTATACACTTATACATCTCTATGGATGCCATGGTTACTATTGTTTGAGATCATTATCACTTATCCGGTGGTGCTAAATCTTAGCATCATCAGTAGATGAAATTTCAGATGCTCTGAAAGGTGTTGAAAATGATTTCGATAAAAGGAACAAGCGTAAGAGATAGAAAGACTTATTAAAAAAGAAATCAATATTATTTTATCTACCGTATTGGTATGTTGTGACACCCCGCCTAATTAAATACCGGACGATCACTCCTTTATTAAATTAAAATCAAGGTGAATAGTTGGATCATTCTTAGCATCACTGTCGTAAAAATAACTTTTCAAATTTAAACACCCTAATTAATTAAGCTAAGTGTCAAAACCATTTTAGCCATTGCTTTCCAAATTCTATTTATAACCAATGATTTAAAACTTTACGAAATTCAATATTAAAGAATCACACCACAAATTAACCTGGAACATATAATCCAAATAATTTAAACATTCAACTAATTGAATTCAACATTTAATACATTAAATGAAAACATCCTGGCATTAATAATCCCAAAGTGCAAATACTGGAAATAAACGAATTACAATATCCAATAAAACAACTGAGTAATGGAAACGGGCAACACATGCCCAACTGAATAAATATGCTAGGAGTGGAATCAAATAAATAAAGTCGTCTAAGCAAGAGGGCTGCAACTCCCACCTAAGCTGCAGCGCGTTCCTTCCAAAGGACCCTATGCAAGACACCCCTATGGCTGGGCACTTATAATACATACATATATAAACAAGAGAGAAAAGAAAATGGAAACGGGTCAGATCCCGATTGTAGAAATGATTTAAAATTTATTTAGCAAGTATTTAAAATGTTTACAGGACAATGCAACAACATATTAGTGCGACACTCCCTTAAGAAATTCTCACCTCTCTTTTAATGTGCACACCTATCGCACTAAAATTCCCAACGGTCTAATTTATCTTATCTTAGGTTACTCGTAAGATTTAAATTGATAATTTCAACTGGTTAAGAAGTAAATTTCCATTTAACACCAAAGTTCTCATTTAAGCTTTATTTGCTAATAAAGTTTTTCAATAACATATTGTACTTTTCAAAACACGTATTTCCCAATTGAAATCATTATTCATTTCTTACTTACCATAAACACAGTAGGTAGTTTCCACATTTCAGAAGTTAATACATATATTAACTACTCATGTAATATATATATTCTAACAGCACCCCACATAATAATTATGGTGCGGGCATACTCTGCTATCCAGTCCCCATATCTCTCGTACTAAGGGAAATACAAGTTCAGAATCACTCTCGAATTGTATTAAACAAAACATAAACAATATTGAGGCGAAGCATAGTTTCCAAGTCCAAGAGGTCAGTACATACCCTCAAGTCTCTTAGGACTATCGATCCGATAGCCGGTACCAAGGATTCCTATCTTCTAGGGTATGAGTCAATATCCCTCATGAAGGCCCATTCGAGATAAGACTGTCCCAGCATGGTAACCTCAGGGATAGCAAGTAGCATGGGCATGATTTTTACACGTATATAGTATATGCATAATCACAGTCATTTAAATATACTACTATTAGCATATCAACTTTAGGTACATCTCATAACCCATAATTATGACATTTATCCTTATTATTCGTTATTTAATTGTCACTTATAATGGTTCACCTCTTACTTTAATTGTTGGAATTATCCCAACTTATTAAGTGACACCCGTGGATTTCTCTCCTCCCACGTGTAATTTCAGTAGGTACTCATTTATTTTTTAATGTAACTACCTTACGCATTTCCCTCTTTAATACATAGTTCGATCGGTACTTATATGTAAACATTCTCAAAAATGTAAATCTCGTCATACATTAAAGGTCTCATAATCATTAATAAGTCCTACTGGTCATCTTTATCTCCCAAATTTTTTTAATAAGGATGTCTAAGGAGTATTATTCATTTAGAATTAATTCAACTATTTAAAAAGGGGGAAATATAAGTCTGCCAAAAGGGGTCGATCGATCGAGGACAGGGGCTCGATCGATCGAACCTTCGATCGATCGAAGCTCTTGGCTCGATCGATCGATCAAGTAGGTATGGCGAATTCTGTCGAAAACCAGTTTCGAGTTCTATCATACAACCTCATCTAAATCCAGATTTTTCATTCCCAATCGCCCAAAAATTTGTACTACTAACAGTATAAACCCATATTATACATCTTCCACGTAAAGCATGCAAATTTTCATCAATAACAATGGATTAATAGGCCAAAAACTCATATTAATATCAAGAACCCTAGAATTTCTTTAACCTTGTTCTAATCAATCTTTTTCCATAATTTCTTCTTCTAAAACATCATAAATCCGTGCTTCAACCTCTACATATAAAGGGGGATTTCCAGATTTCCATTTATATCATTACTACATGCAATTTCCTATCTCCAACTTGGGTTTTCTTCCATGAAACTCATCCTAATCAACCCTAGACTAACATGAGTGAAGAATTAACGAACATAAGCAAGATAAACACTTGCTTGGAAATTTCAGACTTCTGATTTGTGGATGATTTTGGTGTGGTTACGTTCCCCATCGCGCGATCTACGTATTGGTGGTGGTGCAATCGGATGACTTTTTGGGCTTGGATTGCTTGGAAAGATTTCCCCTTCCCTCTCCTATGGCTGTTCTAAAGTTTTGAGTCTGATAACCCTAAAGGACTATTCCACATGGCTGATATAGCCTAATAATTTTCGTGGGTTTAATTATCCAAAAATGCAAATGTCCAAAATGCCCTCCTGGGGTGTTAAATAGGCCTAAAAATGCCCCGAGACCCAAACTAAACCCTCGAGTACACTTTTCTGACTATCTCGTCCCTTCCGAACATGTTGGCGCAGTCAAAAAGACCATACGGATAACTTAAAAATATTTCATTTTTATTAATCAACATTTATTCCCGACGCGACACAGGCGCGTCCCGACTTAAATTTCCAAAATTGTCATTCTATTCACTTATGACATTTAATAGAACCAATATTATATATTACTTTGCTCATTAGTAATATTCAACAAATTTCCCATAATTACTAACTCTCATCACATTAATAATTATAACATAATTAATTTCCGGATTTATATTTAATAATTAACTCACAATAAATTTAATAAATCCCCAAATTTATAAAGCATAAAAATACGGGGTATTACATACTCCCCCCCTAATAACTGAATTTCATCCCAAAATTCGAAAATAAGGCATACCTGGTAAGAATAAATCTGGATATCTCTCGCGCATATCTGCCTCGCGCTCCCAAGTGGATTCCTCCACATTATGATGCTCCCACTGGACCCGTACAAGTGGAACTACCTTCGACCTCAATCTCCTCTCGCTATGGTCTAGGATAGCCACCAGTCTCTCTTCGTAAGAGCTTTCAGGCTGTAAGTGCATCTCCTCCATCGCGATGTGGGTGTGAGCCATGTCATCCTGAAGATATCGTCTCAGCGACGAGATGTGGAATACATCGTGAATGCGATGTAAATGCTCTGGCAGTCCCAATCTGTATGCCACCAGCCCAATCCTCTCGATAATGGGAAATGGTCCCACATACCTCGGGGACAATTTTCCTTTCTTCCCGAACCTCATCACTCCTTTCATAGGAGATACTCGCAATAATACTTGGTCCCCCACATTAAACTCTCGGAAGAACCGTTTCGCATCGGCGTAACTTTTTTGCCTGTCTTGGGCTACTCGGATACGACCCCTGGTCATTTCAATCCTCGCGGAGGTTTCCTGAATCACCTATGGTCCTAGCAAATTGTTATCCCCCACCTCTAGCCAACAAGTTGGGGAACGACAAGGTCTTCCATACAAAGCCTCGAAGGGAGCCATGCCAATCGTGAACTGATAAGAGTTATTATAAGCGAACTCTACCAGTGGAAGATGTGGCTCCTAACCTCCTCTAAAATCAAGAACACACATGCGTAGCATATCCTTAAGCATATGATTAGTACGCGCTGGTTGCCCATCTGTCTGTGGGTGATAAGCTGAACTCAACCTCAACTCTGTACACATAGCCTCCTGAAAGCTCTCTCAAAAACGTGACACGAAAATCTTGTCCCTATCTGACACAATATTCAGGGGCACCCCATGTAATCTGACAATCTCAGTAATGAACAACTGACCATACTGACCCGTGGTATAGTCTGTCCGTACCGGTAGAAAATGAGCCACCTTGGTCAAACGGTCTACAATCACCCAGATAGAGTCATGGCCCCGCTGTGATGTAGGCAACCCTATAATAAAGTCCATGGAAATACTCTCTCACTTCCACGCGGGTATTTCCAATGGCTGAAGCAACCCTGATGGTCTCTGATGGTCCACCTTTACCAGCTGGCAGGTAGAACACTTGGACATGAACTCAGCAATGTCCTTCTTCATCCCACTCCACCAGTATTGCCGCCTCATATCCTGGTACATCTTATCTCCTCTAGGATGTACCGCAAATCGGGACCCGTGAGACTAGGTCATCACTGCATGACGTAATTCTGATCCTTCTGGGACCACCAATCTCCCATTAAACCTCAAACCCCCATCAGATCTAACAGAATAAGACTCAGCACCCTCAGCTAAAAGTGGTACAATCTGCTCCTGGCAAAACGGGTCTGCGGTCTGCGCCTATATCACCCTCGAAATAATCTCGGGTGTCACTGTCATGACAGATACGAAAGAACATGCTACCGCGTCCTGGTGACCCAGCTCTTTCCACTTTTCTTTCTAGATGTCCGCTACATCGTCTACCGGTCTACGTCTCAACACATCAGCAACTACGTTGTCCTTCCCCGAATGGTATTGTATGTCGAACTGATAGTCCTTCACAAACTCTAGCCATCTACGCTGACGCATATTCAGCTCTCGCTGAATGAACAGGTACTGCAGTGACTTATGGTCTGTGAATAAGCGAAACCTCTCTCCCAATAAATAGTGTCTCCATATCCTCAATGCAAAAAGGACCGCTGCTAACTCCAGGTCGTGGGTGGGGTAATTATTCTCATACGGCTTTAGCTTGCAGGAGGCAAAAGCTATAGCCTTATCCTCCTGTTGAAGTACTCCCCCAAGTCCCCGTAAAGAGGCATCAGTGTAAACAAGGTGCTCCACACCCGACTTAGGTAAATCAATGACTGGTGCTGAAGTAAGCTTTTCTTTCAGCTCGTCGAAAGTCAATTGACAAGCATCATCCCAAACATATGGTACCCCTTTGTGAGTCAGGTTCGTCAATGGACCCGCTATTTTGGAGAATCCCCGAATGAATCTCCTGTAGTATCCGGCTAACCCCAAGAAACTACGCACTTCCATCAGTGTCGTGGTATGTCCCCACTCCCTCACCAATGACACTTTGATCGGGTCAACTGCTATCCCCTGCTCAGAAACAACATGGCCCAAGAACTGTACTTCTCGCAACCAGAATCCGCACTTCTCATACTTAGCATATAGCTGATGCTCTCGTAGAGTCTGAAGAACCTACCTCAAGTTCTCGGCATGCTCCTCCTCGGAGTGTGAATATATCAAAATGTCATCTATGAAGACGATGACAAACTGATCCAAGAACTCTATGAATACTAGGTTCATTAAGTCTATGAACACGGCTGGAGCATTTGTGAGGCCAAATGGCATCACTCTGAACTCATAGGACCCATATCTCATCAAGAAAGCAGTCTTTGAAACATCCTTCTCCCTAATATGTAGCTGATGGTACCCCGACCTCAGATCTATGTTCGAAAAGAAAGTTAATCCCCTCAGTTGGTCGAACAGATCATCGATTCGAGGTAACGGATACTTGTTTCGTATCATGACCTTGTTCAACTGCTGGTAGTCCACACATAGCCTCAATGAACCATCTCTCTTCTTCACAAACAATACTGGTGCACCCCAAGGTGAGGTACTCCTGCGAATGAAGCCCTGACCTAACAGCTGCTCTATCTGATCCCGTAACTCTCGCATCTCCGTCGGAGCCATACGGTATGGAGCGCATGGTATCGGTCTAGTATCCGGTAATAAATCTATGACAAAGTCTATCTCTTGACTGGGGGGTAGGCCTTGTATCTCTTTAAATACATCGGAATACTCACGAACAACTGGGATCGAGTCTAAGGGAATCACAACCTCCTTAGAGGTATCCTCCTCTATGTAATACAAATGAGCGGTCGAGCCTCCCTCTGGGAGAGGCATCGCAACTATAAACATCTCTTGCCCCGGAATGGCAAAAACAATACTCCCACTAAAACAATCTATCATGGTCCTATAAGCAGTGAGCCAATCCATACCGATAATAACGTCATGCTCATGCATATCTAAGACTAACATGTCTGCAGGTAATACCAAACTACCAATCTCTACCCCCACACCTCGGCATATAAAAAAAATAAGCAAACCATTTCCCAGTGATGAGTCTACACACGTCACAGTGCTCTCTACTATGGCTAATAATCCTAAGGCCTTCGCAAAATGGGTAGCTATAAAACAGTGGGTCACCCAAGTATCAAATAAAACTCGACCCATAGTACCGTGGATAGGAAACATACCCTTAATCGCGAGTGATGCCTGTGGAGCTGTTGCCTGGTGGATGTTATAGACACCTCCATACTGTAAATGCCCTTGCTGCACTGAAGTTGCTTGAATAGCTGGTAGGGCTGGTACCTGGGCTATTGCTAGGAGGGAGGCTGGAAAAAGTGGCCTTTGTGGCTCATTACGGGCACCCTGCTGCTGTGGGGCCCTATCACCCTTTGGGCAATCCTGGCACTTATGGCCATGCTTGTCACACACAAAACATCGGCCTCTGAAGTTACCTCCCCTCTGACCCTGCTGACCACGGCCCTGCTTGTCGTTACCACCCCGCCACTGGCCCTATTGGCCCTGATGAAAATGTTGTTGGCCCTGTTACTGACCTGCTGCTGACGGTGTTGGCCTTGCTGGCCCTGCTGATTAGGTTGGCCCTGCTGACCCTGCCTATAACCCCCAAATCCCTGCCTGGAATCACTTGATCGGAAGCGCTTGGCAGGTCCCCCTGATGGGAATTCTGCTCATGCTGACGAGTCTGTCCCTGGGATGTCGATGCTCCACCAGCGCCACTACCCCCTATCCTGCCCTGCTGGTCGGACTCTCCTGCTCGCTTGCTTCCCTGCAGATAGAAGCAGTGATCGTGGCAGTGTAGGAAAGAAGCATTGAGTACATCTATGAAAGTACTCAGAGACAGATTCCCTATAAGGTGCTGACAGATCCTCCAAGCTAACCAGTCCACAAACAACATTATCTTCTTACCCTCACTAGGTGCCTCATCTGGCACTATGGTGAGAAGTCTCGTGAACTCCTCCTCATACTCAGCAATGGTATAATTCTCCTGCTTCAAGTTTAGTAATTTTCGCCTCATCTCAGTCTGCATGGCGAGTTGAAAGTACTTGCGATCAAACCGCTCCCAGAATACCTGAATCGGAATAGTATCCCTCTCCTTCAAGGTGGTGGTGGACTCCCACCACTGCAAAGCGGCCCCCACTAGCTTAAAGGAAGCCAATAACTGTCTCTGCACGTCTGTGCACTCATACCTACGAAGATGCCTCTTCATATCTTTCTTCTATTGGTTGATGATGATGACGTCTGAACTACCCGAGAACTTAGAGGGATGCGCCTTCTGAAAGGCATCCCTAACCTGCTCCCATGCAGATGGAAGTTGTGTAGGTACTGGCGCCACAACCTGAAACTGGGGTGGAGCCTGCTGTACTACTGCTAACGCGACATTCACCACCTGAGCAACAATAGCGGCTACCTCATTAGCATTCATCCTTCCCTGAGCCGGAGCTGCTGGCTGCTCGGCTTGGGCACGCCTATCCTTTGGGGAACGTCTCAGAGGCATCTGAAACGTGAAGAAATTTATTAGACTATAGTTATTATCAAATCTTAAATAGCTGAAGACATAATCGTAAAAGTAAGAATACAAAAATCCTAAAATAGGGCTCTATAGCAAAAATGCTTAGCTGAAAGCGAAATAAGCCGTACAGATCAAAAGGACACTAGAACCTGATGGTCTGATACCACCTGTGACACCCTGCCTAATTAAAGGCGATCACTCCTTTATTAAATTAAAATCAAGGTGAACAATTGGTTCATTCTTAGCATCACTGTCGTAAAAATAACTTTTCAAATTTAAACACCCTAATTAATTAAGCTAAGTGTCAAAACCATTTTAGACATTACTTTCCAAATTCTATTTATAACCAATGATTAAAACTTTACGAAATTCAATATTAAAGAATCACACCACAAATTAACCTGGAACATATAATCCAAATAATTTAAACATTCAACTAATTGAATTCAACATTTAATACTTTAAATAAAAACATCTTGGCATTAATAATCCCAAAGTGCAAATACTGGAAATAAACGGATTACAATATCCAATAAAATAACTGAGTAATGGAAACGGGCGACACATGCCCAACTGAATAAATATGCTAGGAGTGGAATTAAATAAATGAAGTCGTCTAAGCAAGAGGGCTGCAACTCCCACCTAAGCTGCAGGGCGTTCCTTCCAAAGGACCCTATGCAAGACACCCCTATGGCTGGGCACTTATAATACATACATATATAAACAAGAGAGAAAAGAAAATGGAAACGGGTCAGATCCCGATTGTAGAAATGATTTAAAATTTATTTAGCAAGTATTTAAAATGTTTACAGGCCAATGCAACAACATATTAGTGCGACACTCCCTTGAGAAATTCTCACCTTTCTTCTAATGTGCACACCTATCGCACTAAACTTCCCAATGGTCTAACTTATCTTATCTTAGGTTACTCGTAAGATTTATATTGATAATTTTAACTGGTTAAGAAGTAAATTTCCATTTAACACCAAAGTTCTCATTTAAGCTTTATTTGCTAATAAAGTTTCTCAATAACATATTGTACTTTTCAAAACACGTATTTCCCAATTGAAATCATTATTCATTTCTTACTTACCATAAACACAGTAGGTAGTTTCCACATTTCAGAAGTTAATATATATATTAACTACTCATGTAATATATATATTCTAACAGCACCCCGCATAATAATTATGGTGCTGGCATACTCTGCTATCCAGTCCCCGTATCTCTCGTACTAAGGGAAATACAAGTTCGGAATCACTCTCGAACTGTATTAAACAAAACATAAACAATATTGAGGCGAATCATAGTTTCCAAGTCCAAGAGGTTAGTACACACCCTCACGTCTCTTAGGACCGTCCAACTATCGATCTGATAGTCCGTACCTAGGATTCCTATCTTCTAGGGTACGAGTCAATATCCCCCATGAAGGCTCATTCGAGATAAGACTGTCCTAGCGCGGTAACCTTATGGATAGCAAGTAGCGTGGGCATGATTTTTACACGTATATAGTATATGCATAATCACAGTCATATAAATATACTACTATTAGCATATCAACTTTAGGTACATCTCATAACCCATAATTATGACATTTGTCCTTATTATTCGTTATTTAATTATCACTTATAACGGTTCACCTCTTACTTTAATTTGTGGAATTATCCCAACTTATTAAGTGACACCCGTGGATTTCTCTCCTCCCACGTGTAATTTCAATAGGTACTCATTTATTTTCCAACGTAACTACCTTACGCGTCTCCCTCTTTAATACATAGTTCCATCGTTACTTATATGTAAACATTCTCAGAAATGTAAACATTAAAGGTCTCATAATCATTAATAAGTCCTACCGGTCATCTTTATCTCCCAAAATATTTTAATAAGGATGTCTAAGGAGTATTATTCATTTAGAATTAATTCAACTATTTAAAAAGGGGAAAATATAAGTCTGCCAGAAGGGGTCGATCGATCGAGGACAGGGGCTCGATCGATCGAAGCTCTTGGCTCGATCGATCGATGAAGTAGGTATGGCGAATTCTGCAGGAAACCAGTTACGGGTTCTATTATACAACCTCATCCAAATCTAGATTTTTCATTTCCAATCGCCCAGAAATTTGTACTACTAACAGTATAAACCCATATTATACATCTTCTATGTAAAGCATGCAAATTTTCATCAATAACAATGGATTAATAGGCCAAAAACTCATATTAATCTCAAGAACCCTAGAATTTCTTTAACCTTGTTATAATCAATCTTTTTCCATAATTTCTTCTTCTAAAACATTATAAATCCGTGGTTCAACCTCTACATATGAAGTAGGATTTCCAGATTTCCATTTATATCATTACTAGATGCAATTCCCTATCTCCAACTTGGGTTTTCTTCCATGAAACTCATCCTAATCAACCCTAGACTAACATGAGTGATGCATTAACGAAAAGAATCAAGATAAACACTTGCCTGGAAATTTTAGAATTATGATTTGTGGATGATTTTGGTGTGGTTGAGTTCCCCTTCGCGCGATCTACGCGTTGGTGGTGGTGGCGGTGCAATCGGATGACCTTTTGGCCTTGGATTGCTTGGAAAGCTTTCTCCTTCCCTCTCTTATGGACGTTCTAATGTTTTGAGTCTGATAACCCTAAAGGAATATTCCAAATCGCTAATATAGCCTAATAATTTTCGTGGGTTTAATTACCCAAGAATGCAAAATGTCCAAAATGCCCTCCCGGGTTGTTAAATAGGCCTAAAAACGCCTCGAGACCCAAACTAAACCCCCAAGTACACTTTTCTGACTATCTCGACCCTTCGGGACACGTTGCCATACTCAAAACGACCATATGGATAACTTAAAAATATTTCACTTTTATTAATCAATATTTATTCCCGACGCGACACAGGCGCGTCCCGACTTTAATTTCCAAAATTATCATTCTATTCACTTGTGACATTTAATAGAACCAATATTATATATTACTTTGCTCATTAGAAATATTCAACAAATTTCCCACAATTACTAACTCTCATCACGTTAATAATTATAACATAATTAATTTTCGGATTTATATTAAATAATTAACTCACATTAAATTTATTAAATCTCCAAATTTTTAAAGCATAAAAATACGGGGTATTACATATGTATGTGTATGCTAACTCATAATCTAATCCACTAACTTAATGCAATTCTATTAAAAGTTTTAGGACATTTATGTTTCATATTAATCCTCCGTCATTTTTTTTCTCTAAGCATTATATTTACGTCACAATTTGAACATAATGCACATTGAGAATTATATAAGTGAGAGCCTTATTTTCACATTGTTAGATGTAAAGGAAAAACCAAAACATGGCCTTGAGTCTCATAAAGATTTGCAAGAATTTGACATTAGTAAAGAATTACGTACTCAACCAAAAGGGAATACATTTTACCTACCCACAGCACCTTACACACTCTCAAAGAAAGATTTTTTTTAAAGATTATATGATTTGAAGTTACCAGATGGTTATAGCTTCAAAATTAGTCATTTTGTTTCACTAGAAGAATGTAAGTTATTGGGACTGAAATCCCATAATTATCATATTTTAATGCAACAACTATTGTCAGTTGTTATACGGGGACTACTACCAAATGGGCCAAGATAACTGATTTTTCGCTCATCTACATTTTTTAATGAGTTATGTCAAAAAGTTATCGATAAAAGGATATTGGAAAAATTAGAGGAAGATATCGTAGAGATTATATGCATGTTGGAGAGGTACTTCTCTCCTTTTTTTGACATTATGGTTCACTTGTCAATTCACTTAACTCGAGAAGCTCAAATATGTGGGCCAGTATAATTTGGATGGATGTACAAGCATTAGATTTACGTCACCATTTGAACGTGATGCACATTGAGAATTATATAAGTGAGATCCTCATTACCACATTGCTATATGTAAAGGAAAAAATCAAAAGATGGCCTTGAGTCTCATAAAGATTTGCAAGAATTGGGCATTAGAAAAGAATTGCATACTCAAACAAAAGGGAATAAATTTTACCTACCCACAGCACCTTACACACCCTCAAAGAAAGATTTGTTTTTTTCAAAGACTATATGATTTGAAGTTACCAGATGATTATAGCTTCAAAATTAGTCATTTGGTTTCATTGGAAGAATGTAAGTTATTAGGACTGAAATCCCATAATTATCATATTTTAATGCAACAATTGTTGTCAGTTGTTATACGGGGACTACTACTAAATGGGCTAAGACAACTGATTTTTCGCTCATCTACATTTTTTAATGAGTTATGTCAAAAAGTTATCGATAAAAGGATAATGGAAAAATTAGAGGAAGATATCATAGAGATTATATGCATGTTGGAGAGGTACTTCTCTCCCTTTTTTTGACATTCTGGTTCACTTGCCAATTCACTTAACTCGAGAAGCTCAATTATGCGAGCCAGCATAATTTCGATGGATGTACCCATTTGAGAGGTAATTTAGAATATATTTAACTATTTTCTTATTAATAATTTATATATGTAGTAAATAAATGTTATATTCGTATTCTTTTGCTATGGTTTGTCATTAGGTTTATAAAGCTACTCAAGGATTATGTTAGGAATCGTGCACAACATGAAGGATTCATATAAGAAAATTATTTGGCTGATGAGTGTGTAAGGTTTTGTGGCATGTATCTAAAAGAAACAGCAAAAATAAGTGTTCCACAATCTAAAAATGAAGAGTTCAAAGTTGAGACAATTGAAGACACATTGAGACATTAGTATTCATTTTAATAGGTGCTCAAATGCATTCTAATAGGTGTTCATCTACATTCAAATTAGGATGAATTTGAGCAATCTAAAGCATTCCAATCGAAGCTTATCTCGACATGAGACCATACTAGTAAAAAGACACATTGAGACATTCGCTCCGTGGTTTATGAACAAGGTAGAGAAATTTTTACAATGTGCATTATAAGAGTGTAATGTCGTTATATATATATATAAATTCATATAATTTCATTTGCGATCTTTTAAACAGATTAAGGTTCAATCAAACAACACTGAAGTACCAACAATCCTAAAGTGCCTAGCGGTTCATCCACGACATTATGCTATGTCATGTTCAGACTACATAATAAATGAAAAACTATTTCACATATCAATGGTTGAAAAGTCCACCCAAGATAGTGGAGTTTTTCTTGAGGTGGAGACTATTTATAGATCTAGTGCAAGGGATGCCACACATGTCGTTGCTAAGGTTTCATATAATGGGATTATACGAGATATAATTTGTTCGACTTTCACAAATTTTGAATGACTATATTTCAATGTGATTGGGCCAACATTTCCAATGGTGTTAAATTTGATAATGGATTCACTTTGGTTAACCTCCACCAAGAACAAAATCAGCTAAAAAAAGATCCTTTTATTTTAGCATCACAAGAAAGAAAAGTATTTTATTTGAGATAAAGTGTAACATCAAATTGGTATGTGGTTCTCAAGTCACTGCCACGAGATTTTCATGAACTAGAGACGTATGATGAGAGTGATTCCACATCATATTTGTCGACGGATGTTTTAAAACTTAACAATAATGAGAGAAATGGTGACGAGCCTCATGTGACGATTGATTGTGAGGGTTTTATTATTTTATTTTATTATTTTAGTATGTGGAAATTAAGCTTGTTTGATGAATATAAGCGTTGATACTGTAATAACCCATACTTTTATGGATATTTAAATTACAAAAGTGAGTGTAATTTAATAACTTGTGAATTTGAAGTGAAAGAAAATTTGAAGTGAATGGATTAATATTAATTGGTGAGTTTTGGATTATTATCGATGTGTTCTATATTTACTTACAACAATAAGTAAATGAAGATGGACTGTTTTTTATTATGCCTCGGTTGGGGAAAGAGACAAGTAATAATATTTTAATTGGAAAATACGCGTGGAGTTGTATTAAATTTAAAAAGGTGAATTTTTGATAAGTGACTCGGATGGAGATTTCGAGTGCACGGTTGGTCTCAGATGGGATGAAATAGTCAAAATAGAGTACTCAGGTGTAATGTTTGGTTACCAGAGACTTGTTGGACTAGTAGGGACTCACATTTGAGTGTATGAGTCAATTTTGGGTTTAATAAGGGGAGAGCCCTTATTTCTCTCCTATAATCCATCATAGAAAGAGAAAAAGGAAGGAAATAAAGAAGAAAGAGAAAGGAAGAAGAAAAGGGAGAAAAAGAGGAGATTTCGGCCAAGCTCCGACGGATTCTGGCACGAGGTCGTCAGATTTATCAAACGAGACATGTGTTTATCTTGCTTTAATTATTTATGTGTGTTTATAATTCATATTAAAGTTGGTGAAAACAATATGAATTTCGGATTGGGATTCTTGAATCGAAATGGGATTTTTAGAAACGATTTCATATAAATTGATGTGATAATTACTCCATATGAAATCTAAGCTTGAATCCATGTTAATAGTGTAATTTTTAGTGATAAATTGGAAGAGATGAATAAAATTGAGGGTTTAATGAAGTTAGAGTTTAAAACTTAGTTAAATTGAGGAATCCCAAGAATAAATTGATGTGTTGGTTAAAAATAAGTGTGTAGATGTTTGTAGTCATGGTTGTTGATGTAAAAACCATAGATTTTGGAGTTGAAGAAGATGATGAACTCCCAAAATTGTACGTGTCAAATTGATTGATTGCGGTTTGATTTGGGTTACCGGACCGATTCATTTTTAGGGTCATCGGTTCGATTCGGTTATGATAGAAAAATTGAGAAATTTTCTTGGACTTAAAGGATTGGATAAGAGTCCCTTTCTGGATATGTATAATAGGGGACCCTAAATAGAGTGTGAGGTTCTCTAAAAGATGTGATGAGTGATATATATAAACCTCGGGTTAGTGGGAATAAAATATGGGTTACAAATTTTAGGAGTGTTTGGGAGGAACGACACTCGGGAAAATCATTTCGGCGGGTATATATACATTTATGCATGTATAATGTATGTGCCAATTGTATATTAGTGAATCCGAATGTGCGAGTAGGAGGAAATTTGAATAATAGCTTGCTAATATTCAGAAGGAATAAATGTGATAATTGTATCATAAGTGAGTACATACTAATGGGATTGAAATAATTTGTGTGTATACTTTAGAATTAATACGAATTCGTATATTCGGGATTATAGGCTAATGCGAGTGAGATAGGCAGGAATAGCTGAATTTCTATATATATATATATATATATATATATATATATATATATAATAATGATAATAATAATAATAATAATAATAATAATAATAATAATAATAATAATAATAATAATAATGCTCATGTCCGGACTAGTTCGCATTTTAAGAGTGCGGCCCGGACACGCATCACTGGCGGTGAGCCTATAAATTATCGCCTAAATTATTGGAACTTTCTCCCTCTTTTCTTGGTCCACCGCCAGGTGACACGTGTCCGGTCTGCACTCTTAAAATGTGGACTGGTCCGCACAAGAGCACTACTGTATATATATATATATATATATATATATATATATATATATATATATATATATATATTGTAAGGACATTTTTGTCCATTAGCATTTTATATGTCGTACGCCGTTACACCGTTGAGAAAATTCAAGAATCATACGCTCATCAACGGAATCCGAATATCAAAGGCAAAAAAGGAATCAGGGATCAGACCGGACCGATCTCGCCCAAATAAAAGAACCGATCCGGTTCCTCCGGACCGATCCGCCTAAAGAGATCAGACTGATCCGCCTGCTGAGGTGAGGCCAGTGTACCCCGGATCCATAGCGAACCGATGAAGCTAAAAAGCCAAACCGATCCGATGCCAACCGGATTGATCCGCCTTCAAAAAGGAACTGATCCGATGTCACCGGACCGATCCGCCTAAAGAGACCGAACCGATCCGAGGAGGATAATTTCAAACAGATCGTGTTCAGATCATGTTTCGAATTTTAGGGCTCAAGTTCTCCTATTTAATCCCACTACGGGAAGTGGTTTTTCTAAGGCTTCTATACACGATTTTCAGAGTAGAGAAAGACCTAAGTCTTCACCTATTGAGTACCAATACTCTAGGTATTTTGATTCACACAAAATCCATACATTTATGAATCCTTTTGGTAACCCAGGAACGCAGTTTTGCAGTTCAACCCTTGTGGAGGGGATCGTTTTTCTTCTCCATTGCAGCCCTACTGGAAAGGGATAATTCCAGCCGCGACTACAGAATCTGATACCTGAGGGTAATTCTTAGTCAACTTGTATTTTCATTGTAATCCGATTGTAAGCCGTTTTCTTACAAATTATAGTGAAAATAAATGGTTTTGCCCTTGTGGGGGATTTTTCCTCAATTATGTGTGTTTGAATAACTCTTGCATGATTTCATATTGTTTCAATCACACCTAGTTGCATGTTTAGGGTTTGTTTGGGTTAAAAGGTGTTTTAAATATAATTTGATCATTTGATCGCGAGCACACACATTCTCAAATTGGTATCAGAGCAGGTTACGCTAATCTATCGCGTATTCCTTTTTCCGCAAAATTTTTCTAAGATATCAATTTTCTAAAAAAAAAAAAATTTGATTTTTGAAAAAGTACGTGTTCAAATGGAGAAGTCATATTATAAAATGTCTGTTTTTGACGGGACAAATTATGCTTATTGGAAAGCCCGTATGAGGTCGTCTTTAAAAGGCATTGATGAACGTGTCTGGATTTTGGTTGAACGAGGGTGGACTCCTCCCACCGTGACTTTTGATAATGCGACCAACTTGAAACCTGACACTTCTTGGACTGATGAAGAATTTAAATGGTCTTCTTTTAATTCTAAGGGTCTTAGTGCTATTTCTGGGTCTGTCACACCTGATGAGTTCAAACGCATAATGACGTGCACCACGTCAAAAGAGGCATGGGATGTTTTACAACTTACCCATGAAGGAACTAATGCTGTGAAAGAGTCTAAGTTGCAAAATTTGACAACTCAATTTGAAACTATCACCGTGCATGAATCTGAATGCTTTGATGAATTTTATGCTAGACTTTCTGACATTGTGAATACTAGCTTTAATCTTGGTGAACATATTCCTAATGCTAGAGTTGTTAAAAAGATTCTTTGTTCTTTGCCTAAGTGTTTTATCCCTAAAGTCACTGTGCTAAATTCTATGGGTAATTTAAATACGCTAAAATTAGAAGAACTTGTAGGAGATTTGCAAACTTATGAAATTGATATGTTCCCTAAAACTGCTAAATCTAAAGATAAGGGAATTGCACTTAAAGCCCAAGAGAGAAGGAGTGAGGGGTCGGTTAGAAAAAGGGTAGAGTCGTCTAGAAAGAGAGAGACTGACACGTCAGATTCTGAGTGTGATTTTGACCTAGATGATTTGGCTATTTTTGCAAAAAATTTCAAAAGGATTCTCAAATTTAAGAAAAATGGCAATTTTAAAGATAAAAAGAAATTTGAAAAAAATAAGTTTGAAAAGAAAAATGAAAAAGATTTCAAAAAACCTCCTCTCAAAGAAAGTGAGAGATGTTTTGAGTGCGATGGTAAGGGTCATAGAGCCTTTGAGTGTGCCAATCGTCTTAATAGAGAGAAAGGGAAAGCTGTCCTTAATGCTACTCTTAGTGACGACAGTGAGGTCGAGACGGTGGATTCAGGAGATGAGTCACCGCATGAGTGTAACTTCACCGCATTCATGGCCAGCCAAGTGAGCACTCCTAGTTATCCTCACGACGTTGAGGATGATGCTTCACAGGGACACCTCGACAGTGAGATCGATGAGAGTGAGGGGGAGGATGACTCAAGTGAGAGCGAGAGTGATATTCAATGCGCCTACGCTGAGTTATATTCTGAGTCGTTTAAAACTAAAAAAACGTAACAAAGCGTTAGTTCTTAAGATCACCGGATTAGAGGGTGATTTAAGAAAGGAGAGAGAAAGAGAGTCCTACACCTGCACCGCCCTTAGAGAGAGAGAATTTTCTTGTGTCAAGAAAGAGATTCTGTTTAAAGAGAGAGAGAGTATTTTAGAGAAAGAGAGAGGGGACTTGATTAAACAAGTGGATAGTCTTACGAGTAAGCTCCATTCCTCCGTGGAGACTCGGAAGAAACTTGAAGCCCTTGTTGCCTAGCTGACTCATGATCTTGAGAAAGCACGGGAAGTCAAGGTTCAAATCGAAGACAGATCTGGGAAGATGGGAAAGATGCTCCTCGGCCTCGCTTTAGGTTTTGGTGATGGTCAAGGAATTGGTTATGATGGTGCCTCCACGTCCCAAATTTCACCTGGACCAGTTCCCGAGTTTAC
This sequence comes from Sambucus nigra, assembly GCA_949130495.1. NCBI lineage: Eukaryota > Viridiplantae > Streptophyta > Magnoliopsida > Dipsacales > Adoxaceae > Sambucus > Sambucus nigra. The sequence continues at coordinate 443,887,948 of OX422218.1, read as the reverse complement.
TATAACTCCTTATGGTCACCGTCAAAAACCTCGAAGGAGAGTTCGACCAAGAAAAGCAAACCAAGGTCCGCCTTTGACTGTGCTCTTTTGTACTTATTGCAAAAGAAAAGGCCACCTTAGGGAATCTTGCTATAGCATGGGTCGAACACGACGTACTACTACTCCACGATGTCATACTAATAAATTTTCTAGTCTCAGAGAGCGAGTTGAGTTCTTAGCTGCCACGACTCAGAGTTTGATGAAAGAATTCCGACGGATGTCTTCGTCGTTAGTGAATGCATCTCACATTCCAGCTAAAACCAACAACAACAAAGTCAAACATAAGGTCATCTCTACTTGGGTACCTAAGAAAGATAAAAAGGCTTTTGTTGTTCATGTTTCTCTCAAAGCACATAATACCTCACAGTGGTACTTTGATAGTGGGTGCTCCAGACATATGACAGGCGATGCATAATTTTTTACGACTCTTGAGGATTATCAGGATAGCAGAGTCACCTTTGGATATGGGAGCAAGTCTAGCGTTATAGGACGTGGTACTATCGAGTTACCTGGATTTCCTAAGCTAGAAAATGTTTTGTACGTCAAAGGTTTGAAAGCAAACCTTCTCAGCATCAACCAACTGTGCGACACTGACCTGGCAGTAAAGTTTGACCGGGACGCGTGTAAAGTCTACAATCAAGCCGGTAAGCTTTTGATGCAAGGTGTGAGGACCGAGGATAATTGCTATGGGACTGAGCCACATCCTCACTTATCTGTAACAGCGCCACGATCACTCCTATGGATCTGTGGCACCAACGTCTAGGTCACGTGAACTTGAGAGATCTCAACCGCTTAGCTAAAAATGACCTAGTACGTGGCTTACCATCTCTTGGAAAGTCAACTACGACCGTTTGTGGACCCTGTCAGTTGGGAAAACAAATCCGTAGTCCCAAAGGAAGTTGCATTCCATTACCACCTCTCGTGTTCTTGAGTTGATTCACATGGATCTTATGGGTCCTACTAGTATTGAGAGTCTAGGTGGTAAGAGGTACATCCTCGTGATGGTAGATGATTTCTCCAGGTACTCCATTGTAGCTTTTCTGAGAGAGAAATCCGAAGCTGTAGAATTTTTAATGACCAAGTTCCGTGTTTTACAAAATCAACATGGTGTCACTATTAACAGGATGCGTAGTGACAATGGCACTGAATTCACAGAAGCAAAGGTAGACGTGTACTGTGGTAGCCTCGGGATCAAACATGAGTTTTCTGCTGTGAGAACTCCTCAGCAAAATGGGATTGTTAAGAGAAAGAATAGAATGATACAAGAGATGGCTAGATCTATGCTTCTAGGCCATAAAGTTTCTAGGAGATTTTGGGCAGAGGCAGTGTCTACTGCATGCCACATGGTGAATAGGGTTTATTTGCGTCCACACAGACTTCAGACTCCTTATGAGTTGTGGACTGGCAAGAAGCCCAACCTGGCATATTTCCGTGTTTTGGGGAGTAAATGCTACATCCTACGGGATAGAGAGCAATTAGGAAAGTTCGACTCCCGGAGCGACGAGGGAATATTTCTAAGATATTCATCGACTAGCAGAGCGTACCGGGTTTTTAACCTGAAGAGCTCTAAGGTTATGGAATTAATAAACGTCACTGTGCAAGATGACGAACCTTCGACGGTTATTGATCCTAACCTTCAGTGTGAGGATGAAAATTGTTCTGACAGTGATTTACCTGTTCCTCTCTCACACTCTGTGGACCCTACTCCTGCGCTAGGGGACACACCTGCTTGGGTTCGCAAGAGTCATGACCCTTCTTCCATTGTTGGTGATCCCACACTTGGGTTTAAGACTCGTGCTCAGCTAGAGAACGTTGTTAGCCATCTTTGCTACACGTCCAAAGTCGAGCCCAAGAACCATAAAGAAGCACTCAAGGATGAACACTGGATATCTACTATGCAGGATGAGTTGCTTCAGTTTAAAAAGAATGATGTCTGGGAACTTGTCCCCCGACCTAGTGAGATTAATGTGATAGGTACCCGGTGGATTTTTAAGAACAAAATGGATGAAAATGTTACCATAATCCGAAATAAGGCTAGGTTGGTCGCTCAAGGCTACACACAGATAGAGGGTGTAGACTTTGGGGAGACATTTGCTCCTGTTGTGAGGCTTGAGTCCATCCGTCTTCTGCTCGCCATCGCATGTCATCTGCGCTTCAAGGTGTATCAGATGGATGTCAAGAGTACCTTTCTGAATGGCATTCTACAGGAGGAGGTTTATGTGGAACAACCAAAAGGGTCTGAAGACCCTTAGCACCCTGAGCACGTCTACTATCTGAGGAAAGACTTGTATTGTTTGAAGCAAGCACCCCGTGCTTGGTACGAGAGTCTTACTTCCTATCTCTTAGCTCAAGGCTTCAAGAGAGGGGTAGTAGATATGACGTTGTTCGTCAGGAGAGATGACAGTGCTATTTTGGTTGCCCAGGTCTATGTGGACGACATAGTCTTTGGATCCACATGCTCACCATTTTGAGGAGGAGATGAAAAGTGAGTTTGAAATGAGCATGGTTGATGAGCTTACATTCTTCCTTTGTCTCCAGGTTCATTAGCTAGAGGATGGGATGTTCATCTCCCAATCCAAGTATGCTAGAGACCTAGTGAAGAAATTTGGTTTAGACTCCGCTAAGCATGCACGTACACCTATGAATACCACTACCAAGCTTAGTAAGGACACTTCAAGCAAGGATGTAGAGCAAACCTTATATCGGAGTATGATAGGTAGTCTTCTCTACTTGACTGCCAGTCGTCCCGACATCGCCTTTAGTGTTGGAGTCTGTGCGCGATATCAGGCGTCCCCGAAAGAGTCACATTTACTTGCTCTAAAACGTATTATTAAATACGTGAGTGAGACTCTATCATACGGTATTTGGTATTCCTTTGATACCGATGACCGTTTGTCCTCCTATTCGGATGCCGATTGGGCTGGGGATGTAGATGGTTGTAGGAGCACTTCTGGTGGGTGTTTCTATTTTGGTTTTCCTCTTGTCTCCTGGCTGAGCAAGAAGTAAAATTCCATCTCTTTGTCCACTGCGGAGGCTGAGTACATTGCCGCCGGGAGTTTTTGCACACAACTCTTGTGGATGAAGCAAATGTTGGAGGATTATGGGATTTCACAAGACACCATGATCATTTCTTGTGATAACACGAGCGCGATACACATATCTCGTAATCCCGTCCAGCATTCGCGCACAAAACACATCAGGATACGTGAGCACTTTATTCGTCAGTTAGTTGAGGAGAACACTGTATCCCTGAGTTTTGTTCCCACCGACCGTCAGTTAGCCGACATTTTCACGAAACCTTTAGATGCCCTTAGATTTGATAATCTTAGGAAATCTTTGGGGATTTGCACAGTTGACTGAGGGGTTGGTCTATGTCTAGAATAGGATGCTTCTTCATGTTCATATCATATGCTTCCTATTGCTAGTCCGTTTTATATGTACCATTGCTTAGTTGTACAGCTTTTTCTTTTTTCTCTTTATTTTTTTAAAAATACACAAAGATTTTCCTTTAAGAAAATTTTTGAAAAGCACAAAAAGATTTTATTTTGATAATTTTTTTTTGAAAAAGGACAAAAAGATTTTTCTGTTTTTACTCCTTTTGTGGATGAGCATTTAAGATAGCCAAGTCACAACTTCATTCCATATCTCCATGTGACTGTTTGATAGAGTTTTGAGAGGCTACATCATTTCATCCATGTGCTTTACATTGTATGGAGTCTTTGAGATGTAATTAGTGATATCTTCCTACATGTTTGACTCCTATATCCTTTATAGCACACATGCACGGATATATTTGATTGTTTCACTTGTCAATCTCATGTTGGCTTGAGTGTTTCCATCTCAATCCTGTCTATACAATGTATAAAATGCGATAAAACTTGACAAGATTGGAATGCATGTAAAAACCGTTTTGGTGAGACTGTGTGTTTTTGAATAACGGGGAGGGGCTGCGAAAGGTCATTATCTATCCTTTGCGCAAAAGCCACCGTTAAAAAGGACCTAAAAAATGGAGGAATTTTAATATCCGAGGTCCAAAGAGGTTAAAAGAGCCCGAAAAAATTTAAAGGCAATAAAAAGAAATTCATGCCAAATATGGGCCTCTTAGGTTTCACTATCAATTCTCCAAAGTTTGAGAATTTAGAATGCCTCTATTCAAAATAATATCTGAGGGAGTTTGGTTGGAGAATATAAACGGATTTGCACTTCCTTGAAAGTCCTGAAAAAGCATAAAATCATTTTGGACGTTATTGGTGTGAAAATCATTTTGAGCTTTGATTTGTTGATTTAATTGAGTCAATATCTTATATTGTCATTCTTTTACACCAAAGGAAGCATTTGAGTTCATTCGCTAGGAATATCCAATATTCATCGTGCACATATGTCATGTTTTATGCATTGTTTTTCCTATCGAATTTGATCACACAACTTCATTTACGCTATCTTCGACTTGGTTGCTTTGTGTTCATTCATGGTGTGGTTTTATCCCAGTGACACCCCGCTCTTGCTTATTTTATTTATTTCTCTCATTTGTCTATTTGGGGACATCATAAAAAGGGGGAGAATGAATTATCTTATTATGGGGGAGTTTTGAAAGTTTGAGTTTGTTCATAAATTAAGTTTGTTCATAAATTGGTATATATGTTTATCTCACTTCAAACTCGATATGTCACGTGGTATTTTGCTTTTTCTCATGTGTGTAGGTATTACATGGATTATCATTGTATTTCACACCCTGATGAGAAAAGCGCTGAGGTTCCTGAAGATTCGAAGATCAAACGATGCAGTCTTATTCACTTGTACTCTTTCAGTTTTGGGTTCATGGAAGGGTAGATTTGTATAGACAATTTTTTATGATTGATAATTCGGATGTTTGTTTTTATGTATGTATCGGCATAGACATAGGGGGAGATTTTTAAGGACATTTTTGTCCATTAGCATTTTATATGTCGTACGCCGTTACACCGTTGAGAAAATTCAAGAATCATACGCTCATGAACGGAATCCGAATATCAAAGGCAGAAAAGGAATCAGGGATCAGACCGGACCGATCTCGCCCAAATAAAAGAACCGATCCGGTTCCTCCGGACCGATCGGCCTAAAGAGACCGGACCGATCCGCCTGCTGAGGTGAGGCCAGTGTACCCCGGATCCATAGCGAACCGATGAAGCTAAAAAGTCGAACCGATCCGATGCCAACCGGATTGATCCGCCTTCAAAAAGGAACCGATCCGATGTCACCGGACCGATCCGCCTAAAGAGCCTGGACCGATCCGACGAGGATAATTTCAAACAGATTGTGTTCAGATCATGTTCCGAATTTTAGGGCTCAAGTTCTCCTATTTAATCCCACTACGGGAAGTGGTTTTTCTAAGACTTCTATACACGATTTTCAGAGTAGAGAAAGCCCTAAGTCTTCACCTATTGAGTACCAATACTCTAGGTATTTTGATTCACACAAAATCCATACATTTGTGAATCCTTTTGGTAACCCAGGAACGCAGTTTTGCAGTTCAACCCTTGTGGAGGAGACCGTTTTTCTTCTCCATTGCAGCCCTACTGGAAAGGGATAATTCCAGCCGCGACTACAGAATCCGATACCTGAGAGTAATTCTTAATCAACTTGTATTTTCATTGTAATCCGATTGTAAGCTGTTTTCTTACAAAGTATAGTGAAAATAAATGGTTTTGCCCCTGTGGGGGATTTTTCCTCAATTATGTGTGTTTGAATAACTCTTGCATGATTTCATATTGTTTCAATCACACCTAGTTGCATGTTTAGGGTTTGTTTGGGTTAAAAGGTGTTTTAAATATAATTTGATCATTTGAAAGCGAGCACACACGTTCCCATATATATATATATATATATATATATATATATATATATATAGAGAGAGAGAGAGAGAGAGAGAGAGAATATATATAAGATATGATTTTAAATATATCTGTGTGTAAATGATATATTTATGTGAAACATACCCCTCTAGTGATATTATGGGAAGTTGCGTGATGTGGGTGAATCCTTTAGCTTGAGGAGAAGGGTGAATATAGTTACCTGGTCATTGCGTCCAATTATTTAAGCAGTCTGGCTCTCTATCATGAGTGAGATGTCCTGGGTATGATTCGGTCTCACTTTTAGGTGAGGAACTATGACTGCTTCCCCTACGCTTGTGTTATGTTTTATCAGGTTGGTGTGAGATCCCGACCAGTGGTACCTAGGATGATATATGTATTCCCTGGAAGATGATGGCATTCTAGAGATTGCATCCATTGAGTATCTATGAGGGATGGTTATTATACTTATATAGTGTGTGATATATAAGTATGGATATACTTGATGTGTATAGTATATTGTATATATATATGAAAATGTGAAAAGATGTACATATATATATATATATATATATATATATATATATATATATATATATATATATATATATATAGAGAGAGAGAGAGAGAGAGAGAGAGAGAGAGAGAGAGGGAGGGAGAGAGGCAGGCTCTTGTGCACACTAAGTTTGCACAGTGCTCGCGCACATCAATTTTTTTAAAGCATTAAAAAAAATTGAGTTGATTTTTATGTGATATTTAAACATTTCAACGGACCCATGTAAAAAACTCATCTCAAAAAAACATTTTTTGCTATTTTTAAAAAATCGGTCAAACTTTCGCAGCTTTTAAAGTGCTTAAAAGCAGTGAAAGTTTGATCGATGTTTTAAAAATTGCAAAAAAGTTTCTTTTAGCTGATTTTTTTTCACATGGGTCCGTTGAATTGTTTAAATATCACACAAAAACAATCAACTCAAAAATATTTTTTTTACTATTTTAAAAAAATGGTGTGCAGACTTAGTGTGCACATGAGCCTCTCTCTCTCTCTCTCTCTCTCTCTCTCTCTCTCTCTCTCTCTATATATATATATATATATATATATATATATATATATATATATATATATATATAGAGAGAGAGAGAGAGAGAGAGAGAGAGAGAGAGAGAGATAAAATAAGAATAAAGTGAGAAGTAAATTGTTATATTTGGGAGAATAAAATTCAGAATATAATGTGATATACATATGTAAAGATGAGAATATTATATACGGGATTAATGACACTAAAATGTGAATAGTGTATAATAACTAGTGAAAGTTATTTATTATGAACAGATAAATTATAAGTGATAATATTAATGCATAAGCTGGTGCGAAAGCTTAGGATATTACATACGCGGGGTATGAGATAGCGTATGGGTGTTTAGAAGTTTTGTGAGAAGTTAGTTAGGCTGGGTAGCATAACTAGGGTGTTTAAAATACATGCGTTAGGTGTGCACTGTTAGATGAGAGGTTAGGGGTATATCATGTGAGTGCGACACCAGTTTAAATATGGAGAATATCATATTATAAATGTTAAAGTATTTTATACACTTTCTAAATATTTTTAAAATATTTTGGGCTCTAACCCTCTTGAAAATATTTGAAAAACATTTTAGGTATCTAGACACAAGGATGCCTAGATGATATTATTTCTTCGAGTCAAACGATGTTGTAGCAGCTGTGGGTGCTAGCAGGGATTGTTTAGACACTTCTATCCTCGTGATCTAGATAGGAGGTATTATGAGTTATATTCGGGCATGTTACCCAACTGTTGTCATTTATTTTATTTTCCGCTTCTTTGTTTACGCATATCCGATATGGTTGTATTAATGTTTTACCGAGAGTTATCAATTATTATTTTATTCAATTCAATTAATGTGTATTTTTAATTATGTGGATGGATTTATTGTGTGTTTAAGTTAACAAGATTATAAAGTTTAAAATTTAACACCGGGCCTAATAGGTTATTAGTAATCCTAATTTGGTTTTCGACAGTTATGCTGAGAATGATTTATATGAGAAATCCTGTTTTATTTTGATAAAGGATTGATCAATCGAGATCAAAATAGGCGGGGTGTCACAGATGGTATCAGAGCATCAGGTTCTAGTGTCCTTAGGAATCTGTGTGAACGTACTACGTTTTCAGCGCTGCTTTCTATTTGATATAGAGCCATACGTTTTGGATTGTTGATTCCTATAGTGAGATTTCGTTATCCTACTATAGTGTATAATTATAGTGAATCTTATATGCGTTTGGGTGTGCTTCGTATGTAGACACGCAAAGGACGACCAATGAGGGCCGTTAGGAGAAGAGAGCAGGAGGCGGGGCTCCGTTGGAGTTGTAAAATATTTCTGGGACGATGACCGTAGTTGAGGTCACCCATATTCTTGCTCAAGAAGATAAGGCTGTAAGGACTGCTAGGTTATAGTATATATTTTTTAGTACCGTTGTAGTAGAAAATGGTGCCAAACTAGACTCATCCTGTGTGGTTAGAGTGGGAGGCATTAGAGGGGTCTTTGAATATGACCACCCGATGTAATTTTAAAAAATGCGAAGATTGTGTATGTTAGCCCATGGACGTAAGATACCTAGAGGCTTTGGCATATAGAAGAGTGTAGTCTACCCGGAAGTGAAATTTTTTTTAGCTCTGCGAGTAGTGTTGTAATTAGGGCTGTGTTTTTTTTTCCAAACTTTTCGATTATTTCATTTCCCATATCCCACATCGGTTGGGAGAGGGAGAGGGATCCAAAATATGCTCTATAAAAGGAGAGTATCCTACTAACTTCTACATAAATGAAATAAATGAGCCAAATCCTCATGTATTTACATGTTGGGTTAAGCCATTTTCTTTGTTTCTTTAAAACGAGAATTTCGAGTAATCAAAAAATCTATAATTTATTTTTTATAAATTTTGGAATTTTCAAAATTTCTGGATTTTTAATATATTTTGGGAATTTTCGATTTTTCTGATATTTGCCTATTTTTCCGAATTTGGATTTTTTTTTTTAATTTTTGAAAAAATCGGATCGAAAATCTTAACAGTTATTTTATTTTCGAAAAAATCAGAATTTTTTTCGAAGAGGCATTTTTCGATCTAATCCGTCCGAAACACAGCCCTAGTTGTAATGGTGGGAGTCAATCACTACATTGGAGAAGTGAAATATTATGCTAATGGAAGGATCTTAGGTATTGTTATACTGCAAGTTCCTTCATTTGTTGTATCGAAGGAGATGCACATGATGTTCTAAACTTATCACAGCAAGACTAGGACCGGGCAACGAACTTATCTAATGAATCTTGTACCTAATAAGATAGGTACAATGGAGAAAATAGTCTCTGAGTGGGTGATGGACTCACGAGAGAAGTCTCCAGCACTTAAGGGAAATTATGCTTGGATAATCGGTGCAGGTGGAGAAAACGTTATGCTTTTGATAGTGATGATATTAATGCTTCTTTGTGAAGGGAGCTAAAGAATTAGAGAATTTAGTTATCGAGTAAGACTGAATGTAAAGGTACTAGAGAAACACCGCAATGAGGAGACCCATCAAGGGACCCATTTAAATTATTCAAATATGAAAATTTCTACCGAGTGACGGTGGATTTATTCGGGACTAGTAAGGACAATAATGTGTTCCTTAGGGCCAACGGAGTTAAGGGAACAATGGGGTTATCCATCAGGGTCGAGGTTACCAAGGTCCGAGAGAAAGACAACCCTAATACGACCAGCGTAGCTGGAGATAAACATATTATATAGAGAGATATTTTTATGTGGAGAGTAATGTGACACCACGACTAATTAAATACCAGGTAGCTACTCCTTTATTAAACTAATACAGAATATCAAGTTAGTTCAGTCTTAGCATCACTATCAAAAACATTTAGTTATTTACTAGCCACCTAATATTTAACATAGAGAGATGCCAAATTTTATTAATTAAATTAACAATAACCAAGTAATTAAATCATTAACCATCAATCACATAAACAATCTCATATGAATAACCAACAAAATGAAATAAACTAGGTCCGGAGTAAACACTCCAATAATAATTCCAAAGTAAAATAAAATCCCATTACAAGAGTCTGAATAAACAAACCAACATCTGAAATAAAACTGAAAGTCTGAGAATACTATCTCTATATGGAAATGGGCGACATGCCCTAACAGATGAGTAACCTTGAATAGAATCAAGTGCATAATGTGAAGGCATCTAATACCGAGATCATGTAACTTCCACAGCAGCTACATCACGTCAATGTAATGGAACTCCTATGCTTGACGTCCCTATGGATGGGCACCTAAAATGTTTCTACAAATAAAATAGATTTGGAGAAAAACGGGTCAGAGCCCGAGGTGAAAACAGTTTAAAAATATAGCAAGTGTTAAAATTACGATTAAACAACACATACTATAAACATGTTAGTTGCGTACTCTCACATGAGCTTCTCACCTCTCCACTAATGTGCACACTTAACATATACCTTTAACCCATCCTAGTTATGCCACTATCTAACTAGTCCGTAGTAACCCCTACTATCACATTCTAATATAATGTGTCTACTCGTATTACAAAAACAAGTTATATTTATAACTCACATCCATATTCAGTAAATTACTTATCACAAGTGTTATTTAAATTCTCATATTCGTAGCCCATTCAAATATATTAGTTATTCACATCTACTAAGCAATAGTGAACCAGTCACAAGTGTATATATAAATCACTCTCAATATATATATATATGGCACCCAAAGGCTAAGATACAGTGCACACATACTCTACTATCAAATCCCGATACATCACGTATATATAGACTACGTGTTTCGAATCACTCAGGAACCGTTTCAATAAACAAGATCACACATATTGGAGGTGAACATAGTTCACATACCCATGGGTCATTAACATACCTACGCTCCCATGGTCAGCTGACTTATCAAGTCATAAATAAGTCATTCACAGTCCTATGTCCTTAAGGTATGAATCTAAATCCCCCCCGTAGGCACACAAAGATCAGATGGTCTTTTTTAGAAAGCCAACCTCGCGTGATAGCAAGTATGGTAGGTATGTCATACACGTAAGAAATCCATACACTAGGCATTCACACAACCCAAGTAATCATGCATTAATATAGGTATCCACACATTCCATCTTAGAAGTCTCATACGTAGTAAGTTTATCCCGAACATCCTATGTAATATATATTTAGCTTGATAACTCTTTTGTCGTATCAATTTGAGTACCTAACCCTATCCCAAAAGGTTACTAGGTCTCCTATTAGTTTCAAATGTTATCTCAGTAACTTAAAGTCCCTCTATTACTATTCTTATCCTTACATCATCATTCATTATCATTATAGTTTCAATTCAAACGATTTCTAACCGTACCTCACTCGGTAGACCCTCGTAAGTAATAACATTCAATTCCATAAGGTAAACCATTTTTCCGAGCATCAACTAAGACCCTACTGACCTTAACTAAGTCCCACAATATTATATTAATCACCCTAAGAATCATTATCGGATTTGGGATTTTCATTAAACCTTAAAGAAAAACAATTACCAAAAATCATAAGAGGTCGATCGATCGATCAGTCGATCGATCGACATTCTTGAGTCAATTGATCGATCAAGCATGTATTTGCCCAGAATTTCCTTAAAAAGTTACGGGTTTCCTCTTTTTACACCTATAATTCTTCATCATAACGTCCCAAACTCCTAACCAAGTATACTAATCATCATACCAACATGTTTAAATAATTTCTAATGTTATTAGAATCATTAAATCATCCTCAATTAACAGTTTCTTGGATCAAAAGTCATAATTATTCCTCTAAACCTAGTTCTTCCTAATTTCTTCAAGAACATCCAAAATCCTGATTAAATTTCGTACTTCCCTACACATGAAACATGATTTCATATATAATATATGGCCATAAGTTTTAACTACATGCAACCCTACCCAGATTCAATGTTTAATACTTCGATTTCATAATTTATTTCATTGTTCATGATGAATCTTCAAATCTACACTATCATGTAAAATATATTCTTTGAATCTTTGCAAGATAAATCACTTGCCTCTATTTAGAAGTTATGATCTATTCATGACAATATTCTTTTCTTCTCCCTCTCTTTCCGGTCACAAATCCGGCGATGGTGGTGGTGTGTGGTGGTAATTTTGCCTTGGTAACCCTTGGAGTTCTCCTGAAACCCTTTCTTTCTTCTCATGTTACTCTCTCTTGTGTTTGACAAATAATGGCCCTAATAACCATAAGTGTTAGCTGATAAATAAAACCTAAATTTCGTAGGTCACTATTTACCAAAAATAGGAATGACTAAAATACCCTCTCGGGTTTCCGATTAGGCCTAAAAATGCCCCGGGACCCAAACCCCGGCTAGTGTTTTCTAACTTTTTCAACCCTTCTGGGCTCGTTGGCACACTCAAAATGATCATACAGATGATACAAATGTAATTTAATTTTAAATTCATTCAAATTGATTGTAGACACGACTGACACGTGCATCCCAACTTAATTACCGAAACTGCCGTATTTTTAACTCATGACAATTTTAATAAATTCAATAGTCATATATTACCATATTCACTCAGTAATATTCAACATTATTATCATAATCAAGTACCAACTCTCCTCTCACTAGTATTTAAATCCAGATTAACTTCTAATTAATTATCTCAAATTAATTTAATTAATCCCATAATTAAAAGCAATTTTATTTAATTAAACTCATAATTAAAAGTCATAAAAATATGGGGTATTACATGTAAGACCACGTATATTGATTTTTCCTAGAGAGAGTAAAGGGACAAGAGTGTGGTGCCTATTGGGGGCCATGATTAAGATAGTTTGGTTCGGTTCGGACAAGCATGTTATGTCCGGGAACCATTTGAGCAGCCAAAGCTATTGACAATGTATAAATATAAGTTTTAACCTCGGGTGAATGAGGTATGATTTATAGGACACGAGTGAGTCACAGTATTTTTTTAGCACTAGAATAGTGTGTGAGATGATTTTAATGGTTTTATCGATGACATTATTATGTTTTTGTATTTTCCGTGGTATAACAAGGTTATCTTTGGTTTCATCCATAGGGGAAGCGGGTGTAGTCATAGAGGTATATATTTTATTGGAATTACTCATTTTAGTGACGTGTTATATGAGTATGATATTATCCTGAGTATAAAATGGTTAGAACGATAGTGGGATGACATTGCAAGGCTATCATGTTTGGTATTCCAGGGTAGGATGTGTTGTTTTTGCGATGCCTCACCTGAAAGATGGTTGAGCTTGCCTCTATATTATAATATGATGGAGACTTCGAAGAGCATAAAAGTCATATTATAGCTGAGCACGGTGTGTAGGGACTTTACCGATATGATTCGAGGTACATTGGGTTTACTATCGAGTGGAGAGATTTTACTTGTTATTATGTTTAGCGCTCAGGACTTGGTGATAGGGAGAGAGCTTTGTGATATCACGTCTTTAGATACATGGGAGTTGAGATTTATATTTATATGTTTGGGGATATATTTATGAGAGTCCCGGTTATGTGTTTGAAGTTTATGAAAATTGATTACCACCAATGTTGAGTGATAGTGCATTGGGAAAGTTCCTTATCTGAACGTTATTGCGGGATAAAATACGCATGGACCTTGATAAACGTAGTGAGTAGAGAGATGTTAATGGATGCTAGGGCAACAGTTTGAAATGTTAAACAATGAAAGTGTAGAGCAAACACTCTCAGCGGAGAGCTATTATATAGTATAAGGCCAGTGGAGCCGGTAGTGTCGTGAGAGAGCATTGAAAATCTTTATTCTCACCATGAGTTGAAGGGTGGGTGGAACGATGTTAAGGAGAATTAAATTCCAATTTGTGGGGGTGATTAAGAATACCCATGTGCTATAGTCACATTGAGAATGCTAGGCCAATTTTAAGAAAAGTGTTTTAAGTGTGTGACGTTTTCAATGTTGTGCAAATATGCACGGATTATATGGTATATGGGCGCCCTGGTTAGTTTGATTTTCAAATAATCCGAGATAGGAGGACATGGGAATAAATGTGTGGAATATATGCATTTTGGGAAGTTATATACAACTTCGGAATGACATGATGGATTGAACGTCATATGAGGAGGATGATGATCTAAGTATATGTGTGCAATGAGAGTAGCACACCCGAGATAAGTTGAAAGGATATGGGAAGCCATTTAAAAGGATATCTCTTGAGCAGAGGAAAATCCAACTATTGTGGGAAGTAGATCGGAGTCCTACTAAGTTTAGTGTTGAGGGTGACTTGCGCGTAAATAACATGTTGATGTCTATAAGGTAAAAAAGACCCAGAAGTGCTCATTGTGGCAAAGAGTGCACGATCCATGATTTTTAGTATACCCTGGGGAAAGAAGGGGGTATATAGTACCACTTAATCCTAGATGTTGTAATAGGAATTGGTGTTAGGTGAGACACGGTGACATTATCTCTATATGCACCACTTATAGATGGAATTCGAGATGATCAACCAGAAATTTAGCATCCAGCCGATGATTCCAGTGAAAAAATAGGTAGACAGGCTAGTAAAGAAGGATTACACAAGTACAAGGTGTATCCAAATATTGTTGTGAATCAGGATGAGATCCTTGAAACCCACCTCTGATAGGGATTTTCGAGAATCCTTGTGGATGACATTTTGTTTTGGACAAGTTGTGTCACCTATAACCGATGAGTATACGTGAGGTGATTTACACTTTTGGATAATGCGAATGGTGAGCATTATAAACTGTACCATAATTGGGAAGGGAAATTAGCGATTGCTAGAGTTGTGTGTAATAACTCGTACCGGTTTATTATGGACAAGGTGCCATTTGAGGTTTTGCGTGGAAAGGCAGTCCGTTGTCAAGAGGGGCATTAACCACAAACTGTATTGGGGTGACTTTTGAGTGTCGTAAGAGTTACGTCGCCATGAACTGAGATTTGAAGGACCGACAAGAGTGGCCAGATGTTCTTATGGTTTCTCTCGAATGGGAGTTTTATGTTGGGCTGGATACGGGAAGCTGGCACTTAGTGATGTGAGGCCTTCCAATTGTATTAAGGCGGGAGATCTAGTGATGTATAGGCTCGCCTTATTTGGATGTCGTTGGTAGAAGCACAATGTGTGAAATGTTGTTATTGAGGTGAGAGCTAAAGAATTGAACAATCTTTCCGTGAAGCTGGGGCTATAGTGATTAAGCCTGTAGACATGTGGGTACCACTAGCGGGTGTATAGCGAAGTAACCCTTATGTTACTTTGAGATTGATATTGAGTACTAGAGGATGTTTTGTAGTTATGGATCCTGAATTTTAGTACCCGTTGTATCTGAATTTCGAGGACGAAATTCCCTTTGGGGGAGGGGGGGGGGGGGGAGGAGTATGTAATACCCTATACTTTTATGGATATTTAAATTACAAAAATGGGTGTAATTTAATAATTTGAGAATTTTATGGGGAAAAAATTGAAGTGAATGGATAAATATTAATTGACGAGTTTTTGATTATTATCGATGTGTGCTATATTTACTTACGAGAGTAAGTAAATGAAGATGAATTATTTTATATCATGTTCCGGTTGGGGAAAAGTGAGAAATAATAATATTTTAATTAGAAAATACGTGAGTTGTATTGGATTTGAAAAGGTGAATTTTTGATAAGTGACTCAGATGGGATTTCGAGTGCACGGTTGGTCTCGGATGGGCTGAAACAGTGAAAATAGAGTACTCGGGGGTAGTGTTTAGGTTTCGGGGAATTTTTGGACTAGTAGGGACTCACATGTGAGTTATACCTATAAATCGGGTTGAGTGATCCGGGCTTGAGGTTGTTCAGGCTCGACCCGAACTACCTTACCCAGGCTTAAGCCCGAACTAAAATTTTCTACTTAAGCCTGAACTCGACTCATTAATATTTTGGGCTTCTGGCCCGATTTCATTTTTTTTGTTGTTGAAAAAAGTTTGAATTGGTGTTTTTTTCTTGTGTTTCCATTATGGAGAAAATTTATAAACCAAAATCTAATTGATATTTCACAAAATGAAGTATATAATTATGAAATATATTAAACTAAAACAAGGGAGGTAAGAATGAAAACCTCCAAAGACTAATTATATTTCATACATATAAAATTAGTTAACATAAATATGTTATATTTTATTAAATAATTTAGTTATTTATTTATATATTCAAAGATCAAGCTTTGGCACCAATTCGGGCTTGGAAAAGTTTGGCTAAAGCTCGACCCAAAATTCCTTCGGGCTTGAAATTTTGGCTTAGTCTCAGCTCGGCTCGGCTCAAACTCAAATAAAGCTCGGGCTGAACGGGCGAGCGGGCTTTGGGCTTGTCCGACTCAATTTACAGGTCTAATGTGAGTATACGAGTCAATTTTGGTTTTAATAAGGGGAGAACCCTTATTTCTATCTTATAAGCCATTTAAGAAGGAGAAAAAGTAAGTAAGAGAAAGAAAGAATAAAGAGGAAGAAGAACAGGGAGAAGAAGAGGAGATTCCTACCAAGCTCCGACAGATTCTGGCATGAGGTCGTCAGATTTATCCAACGAGGCAAGTGTTTAACTTTCTTTAATTATTTATGTGTGTTTATAATTCATATTAATGTTGGTGAAAACAATATGAATTTGGGGTTTGGGACTCTTGAATCAAAATGGGGGTTTTTGGAAAAGATTCCATATAAATTGATGTGATAATTACTCCATATGAAATCTTAGCTTGAATCAAAGTGAATTGTGTAATGTTTGGTGAGAAATTGGAAGAGATGAATAACATTAAGGGTTTAAACCTTAGTTAAATTGAGGAATCCCAAGAATAAATTGATGTGTTGGTTAAAAATAAGTGTGTAGATGTTTGTAGTGATGGTTGTTGATGTAAAAACCATAAAATTTTGGAGTTGAAGAAGATGATGAACTCCCAAAACTCTATACATCAAACTGGTCAATTGAGGTTCGGTTTAGGTCACCGATTTGGTTCATTTTTAGGGTCATTGGTTCGATTCGATTATGACAGAAAAATTTGAGAATTTTGTTTGTACTTAAAGGATTGAAGAAGAGTCCCTTTCTGGAGATATATAATAGGGACCTTAAATAGAGTGTGAGGTCCTCTAAAAGATGTAAGGTGTGATAAATATAAACCTCGGGTTAGCGGGAATAAAATTCGGGTTATAAACTTTAGGAGTGTTTTGGACAAACGACACTTGGTAAAATCATTTCGGCGGGTATATGTACATTTATGCGTGTAGAATGTATGTACAGGTAGTATATGAATGAATCCGAACGTGCGAGTAGGATGAAATTTGAATAATAGCTAGACGTGATAAGCTAATATTTGAAATGAATAAATGTGATAATTGTATCATAAGTGAGCAAATACTCATGGGATTAAAATAAGTTGTGTGTATACTTATGAATTAATATGAATTGGTATATTTGGGATTATAGGCTAATGCTAGTGAGATAGGCAGAAGTAGTCGGATTTGATGATATATATATATATATATATATATATATATATATATATATATATGGGTATAGAGAAAGTATATATGATATGAATTTAAATATACATGTGTGTGAATGATGTATTTATGTGAAACATATCCCTCTAGTACTATCATGGGAAGTTGCGCGATGTGGGTGAATCCCCTGGCTTGAGGAGTAGGGTGAGTATAGTCCCCTAGTCATAGAATCCACTTATTTAAGTTGTGTGGCTCTTTATCATGGGGGTGACGTCTTGGGTATGATTCGATCTCACTTTCATGTGATGAACTATGACCGCTTTCCCTATGCTTGTGTTATGTTTTATCAAGTCGGTGTGAGATGTCGACTGGTGGTACCCGGGATGATGCCCTACGTATGTAATATCCCAAGCTTTCGCACGAGCTTATGCATTAATATTCTCACTTATAATTTATCAGTTCATAATAAATAACTTTCAATATTTATTATACACTATTCTCTTTAGTGTCATTAATCCCGTATGTAATATTCTCATCTTTATATACGTATATCAAATTTTATTCTCTCGGATGTAACAATTTACTTCTCACTTTATTATATATTTTTTCGTATATATATATATATATACACATCAAGTGTGTGATATATAAGTATGGATATACTTGATGTATATAGTATATTGTATATATATCACACACTATATAAGTATAATAACTATCCCTCAGAGCTATAACCCAATGGATGTAGTCTCTATAACGCTATCATCATATACTTGATGTGTATAGTATATTGTATATATATATATATATATATATATATATATATATATATATATATATATATATACGAAAAAATATAGAATAAAGTGAGAAGTAAATTGTTACATCCGAGAGAATAAAATTTGATATACGTATATAAAGATGAGAATATTACATACGGGATTAATGACACTAAAGCGAATAGTGTATAATAAATATTGAAAGTTATTTATTATGAACGGATAAATTATAAGTGAGAATATTAATGCATAAGCTCGTGCGAAAGCTTGGGATATTACATACGTAGGGTATGAGAGAGTGTATGGGTGTTTAGATGTTTGGTGAGATGCTAGTTAGGATGGGTAGCATAACTAGGGTGTTTAAAATACAAGCATTAGGTGTGCATTGTTAGATGAGACGTGAGGGGTATCTCGTGTGAGTGTGACACCAGTTTAAATATGGAGAATATCATATTCTAAATGTTAAAGTATTTTAAACACTTGCTAAATATTTTCAAAACATTTTGGGCTCTGACTTGCTTGAAAATATTTTTAAAACCTTTTAGGTGTCCACACACAGGGACGCCTGGATGATATTATTCCTTTGAGTCAGACAATGCTGCAACAAGTGTGGATGCTAGCAGAGATTGTTTAGACGCTTCTATCCTTATGATATAGATAAGAGGTAGTGTGAGTAATATTCAGGCATGTTGCCCAACTTCTGTCATTTATTTTATTTGCCGCTTTTTCATTTACACATAGTCGATATGGTTGTAATAATGTTTTACTGAGAGTAATCGATTATTGTTTTATTCAATTCGATTAATGTGTATTTTTAATTGCGTGGATAGATTTATTATGTGTTCAAGTTAAAAAGATTAGAAAGTTTAAAATTTGACACAGAGCCTAATAGGTTATTACTAATTAATTTTGTTTTCGACAGTGATGCTGAGAACGATCTATATAAGAAATCCTGCTTTATTTTGATAAAGGATTGATCAGTCGAGATTAAAATAGGCGGGGTGTCACAGGTATGTTTATGGTAAATTCAACAGTGGATAATTAATAGAAATTTTTTCTTTGTGATGCATATATATTTCCTTTTCTATTCTGGGTTGTGTGTTTAACAATATTTTCATCACATATAAGTGTACTAAGCTCCGAAACATAGTTCAATTCTCAAGCGAAAATACATCTTGAGAGAGTTTTTTCATTTATATCTCTTTGAATACAATCAAAATACAGAGCTAACAAAAGTTAGAAAATAGTCATAATGATGTAATACCTCATATTTTTATTGTCTTTTAAAAAGGATTAATTAGAATTAATTGTGATATAATTAGAAATTAATCTGAATTTAAATATTACTCGAGAATAAAGTAATATGTGATTTATGTTTAATATTACGTAGTGATAAAAGTAATATATATGATTATGATTTTACAATTGATTATGACTTTATAAAATTGTCGCGAATTAGGTGTACGACAATTATGAAAATTAAGTCGGGACGCACATTTGAGTCGTGTCGGGATTATAATTTAATGAAATAAAAGTGAATTATTTTTATGTCATCCAAATGCTCGTTTTGACTGCGCCAAAGTGTCCATAAAGGTTCAAATAGTCGAAAAGTCTAGTTGGGTGTTTGATTTGGGTCTCGGGGCACTTTGGAACCGAAAAGACACCCCAAAGAGGTATTTCAGTCATTTTACAAGGGAGGTGAATAGTATGCACGAATTAGGGGAGATTATTTATAAGTCTAAAGGGTTTGGATTATTTATTCATTCTACAAACTTAGAGAAAAAGAAATTGAGAGAGAGTGAGGAGTTTCTCTAGGGAAAAGGAAGAGTTATTATGGGAGAAGAAGAGACTTTTATAGGAAATCAAAGGACAACCACCTTGCAGCACCAAGAGCCACCACCACCACTACCAGAAGTTGGTCGAAAAAAGAGAGGACCGCCAGTAGAGTATCATCCCCAATGGATCAAACCTACAATATAAAGTCAAGTGATTAATTATTGCAATCTTAGCTTATATATTGTCCGTGTTAGGATAGTTAGGAAAATTCTGAAAAGTTGTATGGATAAAGATAAATTTGTGATAATTTTTAAATGGATATTTGAAATGGATAATATCTAGGAGTGATCTCTTTTTATTATAGAATAAACTCCATGAATTGTATATTATCTTGTGAAGAAATCTGGGATTTACACTCTTATTGATGATAAAGTCAAAAATTAGAGTTCTTGAGAATAAAATGGAATTTGAGTAAATTGATTCATGTTAATGATGTTTAAATAATTTTGGTTACGTTAGAACTTATCCATATATAATGTCATATGATCTATATTTCATGAGATTAAATTTTGAATCATTTGGTATAGAAAAATTGGAGTTTATATGATGTTCATGGATAATTATACAAATATGAGTTTTCTGGAAATGGTATGTTTTAAATCCAACCTTCTTGATGAATTTAGGTGGTTTGATTAATAGAAATCATATATATATCTTGGTATATCATATGGAATGAATATTGGGGAGTTTGGTATTATTTGATAAATTGTTTTATGATAAACAAGTATAAAACCCATAGGAAAAACAATGCAGAATCTGGGTTGATATCTGGGTGATCGATCGATCGACCCAGTATCATCGATCGATTGACCTCCCCAGAAAAGATGAAGTTGTTTCTTTTTAATTCTTGATTTAATCCCAAGATTTTTAGGAATCTTTTATGATGATTATTTGAACCTAATGGGACTTAGGGAAGGGCAGTAGGTTATATATAAGACCCATAAATGTATTATTAAATGGGATTTAAATGGGGAGATTTGCGTATGTTAATTGAATGAATTGTGGTAGAGAAATATAAGATTTGGGTTTTAAATCATATACTTGATGATTTAAGGTTAGGACCAGTAATAAGGTGAACATTTAAATACTGGGAAAACCTTAGGTATAAGGAACTAATCCAAGAAGATGTAATAAATGATTACAATGGGAATAGGAATTATCGAAGAATAACCCTAATTAAAGTGAATTTAATTCATAGAGATTCAGAAGTCGTGATGACATGGTTTAGTAGGAAGTGATGTTTACCTACTGAATTTATTTGAGGATAAATGATACCTTTAAATTGATGAGAAAATCTCGAAAATAAAATATTAAGGATTAAAGTCATAATCGACAAATACGTAGGATATCCGGGATATAATTATACTATGTATGGAATTTATTATATGGGTTGTGCGTATGCCTATGGATATATATATATATATATATATATATATATATATATATACCTATTGTTATTATATATATAAGTGAGATGAATACCTATTGTTATCATATGGTTGTGTGAATACATTATTCATGTTATATTTATATAGTTGTATGAATACATTATGAATACATTATTGTTATATTTATATAGGTGTGATGAATATATATATTATTATTTGTATGTATGACATACCTATGCTGCATGCTATCGGGTTGGAGGTTTCGCGTTGTGGACGTTCTTTTCCTTGTGCGCCCAATTGGGAGGGATTTTAGATTCGTACCCTAAGCATAAGACCTTGGACACGTGTTATCGGTGTATATGATAGTTTCAACAGTTGAATGGGAGAGTAGGTATGTGCATGATCCATTTGGCTGGGGAGTATGCTCACCTCCAATATATTTGTGTTATGATATGATTTATGAGAGACGCCGAATCAATAGTCCTTTATACAGTGGCATTATGTACCAGGACATGATAACAGAGTTTGCATGCACTGCAGCTGTGACTGGGGAGGTGCTGTATTAGTATATATATAATTAGTGTGTTAGTATATATATAAACAGTGATGTAATCTACTGCGTGACATTGTAGATATAGAGATGTAATCTTCTATGTGAAATTATAGATTAAAAATATAAACTGTGATTTAATCTACTGTGTAATGTTGTAGATTGAAGTAAATAATGAAATCTAAATTTAATTAAGTAAGTGAACACTTAATTTCAAGGTTGTAACAAGACTAGTTCATATAGAAGAGAAATGAATACGAATAATTATATGACGTATGGTATGGGACATACGGGGTTTGACATGGGTTAGAATTATGTTGCGGGAACTAGTTAGGAGGGAACCTTAGCTATGAAGTTACCGAGATACGATAGGTGTGCACTCTAGATGAGAGGTGAGAATTCTTAAGAGAGATCCCGAGAAAGTAACATGAATATAATAAATGCTTAATTGTAATTGTTAAGAACTTGCTATTTTTAAAATCTTTTTCAATCGGATATTCTCTTCTCTACTATATCTTACATATTCCCTTCTCTACTATATTTCGTACATCAGGTATCCAGCAGCAGGGATACCCAACATAGATTATGGATGTTCCAATGTATTATAACTACTAATAGAGATGAGGATTTTGTTTAGACGCTTCCTTTCTGTTTATTCCCTCGTCTGTAGCGTCTACTCCATTTAGAGATTATCGCCCAGGAATTTAGATGTTGTAATTATTTATGTAAGCATTGTGGATATAAGTTTTGTTTGGTGTAAAGGTTATAATTTCACTGGAGAGTTATATCGTGTCGTGGAATGGTTTTAATTAAATTGAAAATGGAAATTTTTTTTTACACTTAGCTTAATTAACTATTAGGAAATTGATAAATAAATTATTTTCGACAGTGATGCTGAGAATAAACCAACTAGATATTCTGATTTAATTAAATGAAGGACTGATCAGTCGATATTTAATTAGGCGGGCTGTTACAAATGATATCACATTCCAATCTCGTCAATAAATAAATAATGTGGAATAAGTGAAAGAAATGTCAAAATTGATCCCCATGCAAAGAACTATTAAAATTGATCTACAACGATACGATACATATCTGATACTCCAAATAAGTTTCCATTTGTTAAATTGTTAGTTTTGATTTCTTAATACGATATGGATGTCTTGGATATGACATGAATATAGCTATGTCTATTTTGCATATTTTTATACTTAAAGAATAGGGATTTTATTGGGAATTTTAAAATTTTAATATAGTTCAGTCTCTAGTTACAAGACCATTCATTTGTTGTCATGTATATCATCTATTGATTAAAAGAAATACATATATCTCATATTTTCTTTTCAAGCGAATCTAGTTGTTTAATTCTTCTACTTCTATGTCACACATGCTATAATTTATTCCAGAATTATTTGAGCATGGTGCTCTATCTCTGTTTGTGTTCCTCTAATTAAACGTAGTCCCGCGTTACTCAGATGGCCATCTTTTGGGATAAGTGATGACTCACCGAAATAGGTCCTATCAAATGCTTTTTGGAAAACATTACATAGTACATACAATTAAATTTTTATTTTTTTTATGTTCTAAGAATGAGCATGGTATTGGCTTAATACAATCTTTTTTTACATAAAAAGTAGATCAATAATGAAATAAAATTATCACTTTGTACGAAAAATTATAACTGCTTCCTTCTGCTAGTTTTTTTTTTGGTGAAAAGGGAAATATATTAACTAATTAACCAAACAAACCATGATAGTACAAATAGTCCGACATACATCCATAATACCAAAGCATAAACCTAACAGTAATTACACTTAGTTTGATCTAGACAACCTGAAACTTATTTTTATCTTCATCGATAATTGCTTTGAGTTGGTCCGGGGGGTCCATCAAAGTGAAAAAGTCTTTCGCCTGAGACTTGGCGTACTTGGCTAACCAGTCTGCACACCGCTTGGCTTCTCTTGGGATGAACTTGACAATAATGCTCAGCTCGGTCTTCAGATCTCTGCAGTCAAGAGTAATAGCTGAATGTGGGTGATTTATCCACACCACCTCATTGATCGTGTCCACTGCCACTTTGCAATCCGACTCAACGTTGATTTTCTTCCTTCTGCTAGTGAGTGCAGGTGGCACTCTGTAAGTACATGAGACATTTGTCAAAAAATCTTTCGCTTGGATATATAATTTATAGGGTTAGCGATAAGATTTCATTTCACGAGTCAATCCTATTAAGAGTCAACTCAAACCTTCCAACTTAGTGTGATATATATATATATATACTAGGGTATACCCGTGCCTGAAGACATGACGAAATTTTCCAAAGTACATAATCGCAAAACGGCAACAATTTTTCAAAGTACGTAATAGCGAAACGCAAAAATTTCAAAGTGTAATTTTAAAACAAACAACAAATAGTCCAATAGCATTCAAATTGTCTAGATTCATCAAATAAATCCACATAAAAAATGAAATATTCAATATTAATCAATCTAATTCACTGTCTCAAAAAAAACAAAGTGTCGATTTAAAAAAAAAATGGACATAGTCTCATTTGTTTATTGGACTATCCACCCTATTTAAGGGGTAATAACAAATCCAACAATAAAAAAAATCCCAAATTCGGATATGGGACCTAGAAGGTCGGGAAAGGAGAATATGAATTTATTCTTTCTATGGGACTTCCTCAAAATGTATGTGACGTGGTGTTTGACCACCATCTTGGATGGGGTGAGAGAAACTGAGCAGGCCTTTGTGGGAGCATCAGAGAGCATATTTTTGGAAACTCATTAGCTTATGGATTAGGTGCTACTACTGCTGTCTTCCCATCCTTCTTCCCACCTCTCGCCATTATCACCCTCTCCCTCTCGGTTTTCTATACGATTTGACATACAATAAACATAATTTATCAGTTTCTCAAACAAAGAAACAATCACATAAGTAAATATACAATCAGTAACATACGCACTGAACAAAAAGCATCCATCAAACCTGCCTTACATTAGTGAACAAAACTCAATACAACTGATTTCTCACCATTAAAAGCATGGGAAGAATTCAATGTCCTAGCATAAGGGTGGTGGTAATATACGCAATAAAATACTCACAGGCATGAGTATACCAATGTACACCAAAAGAAAAAAAAATTATACCAAAGAGAAAAAAGTTTTCTTTAATACATAAGGGTGGTGGTAATGACTAAACAGCTAGAGAAAAAACTATTTAAAACATGAAAAGGAAGTGTTTCATATCCATTTTAGCAAGAGCATTTCTTTCAAGCAGTTTTTTTCTCTCTATCTTCATTCAATCAATAGAAAGGTTTAACTCTTTTACATTCTTCTCAGCTCTAACAAATTGTGTCTCCTCACTTTGAAGTTGACCGAATGTATGAGAAAATAAAAACCTTCTAGGGCCTCACTTAAGGAGGTCAACTAACAATAATTTCACCTGACACAGCTGAGTAATACCCACTGCTAACTGGTTAATTAAAAATTTAGTTCAAATTTTCAAAATTTAAAACTAAGTTTCATGAAATTCATATAATATCCATACATTTATCATTCGATAAACTAACATAGAATCCACATAGTTTGGTCCAAAATAAATCAATCAACTAACACAACTCCAAAAAAGTAAATATAACACCCTAAACATTAAATAGTGAGATCTTACATTCATCAGAATTACAATTTTATGGACCTTCAAGCCAATTGATTTTATAGTGTGTAATATGCAAACTTAATATTTAGATCCATCATACCTGATTCAGGAGTTTCATAAGAATTCTCCGAACCTATGTATCAGCTGTACCAGTTGCAATAACATCTCTTCATTTATAAAGATGATTGCAGGAGTATTCTCTTTTGTGAGGTGAAAAACATCACGGACTATTCAAGGACCCCGTGTATCAGCCAGAACCATTACCATCACTCCACCATCCAGTCTATATTACCCCAACTATAAAATCCCATGTAGTCCAATCGATGTATATACAGACATATCAGATCAATTAAGTAGTAGCAACAGCTTCAGTGGTCTTTGATTCTTCTGGCTTTGCTTGTTCTGCTTCGGCTGGTGCGCGTGCTAGTGCGTCTTCTGCTTCCCAATAAGCAATTTTTTCCCAATCTTAGAAACACTTTGAAAAACTGCTTCTGGCACGACATTGCCTTTAACCATCACATTTTGCTCGTTTAAATCAATGTCAGAAGATTTCAACCTTCATAATAGAAGTATAACTATTTCTGCGACATGATGAAACAGTTTACGACGTGATGAAAATCTGCGACATGATGAAGTATAACTGTCTGTCTGCAACATGATGGACAGTAGCAACAGCTTCAGTTTGTGACATGAAGAAAATGGGAAGGGGGACAACCAAACACATCTTAATTTGTAGAAAATCTTGATTTGTACATAAAGATAAAAGCAAATATAAAAATAATAGCTTATTTACACTGCATAATGAGATAATAATTAGATCACCATTTTCTTGTATAAATATATCAAAGGACATGTCCATGTATAAAATGTAAAAGATAAAGCAAAGATTGTATGAATTTATATAGAAGTATAACTGCACCAAAGGACAAATGCATCTTAATGAAAAAAACAACTTCTAAACCCCAAATCTTATTTTTTTACCACAGTTTATAAGAGAATGCCTAAAAATATCGCAAGAAACGACCTTGATCATGTAATGCAAGAAACCTCAAAATTTATATGGGCAAAAATGCAGAGTTCAGGGTTATTGAACATTTAATGATTTATATTCCTCAAATTCTTTCCACTATTTTACTTTTGACACCAAGTAAGAACACAAAACCAATTCACCACAAACCAAATAATGAGCCAAAAAGTAAATTTTCCAGAAATGCAATCGCACGCACCGTTAACACCTTGTTATTCACACTCCTCGTCAATGTTAATATGTCCAACGAAACGATGGTCTGACTGGATATCGAATACGACAAAGGAGGTAACTGGTATACCTTATTGAAGCTCCCAATTTACAGCACATCATGATTCCTGTAACGATAATGATAGAGAAAAATAATTAATAGAATTAGAAAACCATATGATTCTTTTGAACACAAATTCAAAGTGTTAGAATTAGAAAGGAATTAGTTGTGAAGGAATAGTAACTTTTTTTGGAGAAAGTAATATTTGGTGGTTCACTTCGATCAATGCAAGGCAACCGTATGATGGGTTTCTCAGTGAACAAAATAAAGAAGAAAAAAAGAAGCTATTATTAGATAAAACTCTTTGTTTAGGTTACAACAAAAGAAGCTACCATATTGAGATACCCACGGAATTTCTAAGAGAAAAAATTGAATTGAGACACTGACACCTTGATTAACACAACCATGGTCCTCACCTACTTAAAAACATAAGAAAACAGATTAAAGAAGGAAAAAATACATATGTACAAAAAATACCTGTAGAAAATTCAAACATGTAGAGAGCACCCACATTTTTAGCAAGTTTATCCACACATATACCACGATAATTAAAGATATAGATATAGAGAGCACCCACATTCAAACATGTGAAACTATGTCTTAGTTAAAAAAATATTACACAATAATTAACGATATAAAGAGATGTATAATGGCT
Source organism: Sambucus nigra (assembly GCA_949130495.1). Classification (NCBI taxonomy): domain Eukaryota; kingdom Viridiplantae; phylum Streptophyta; class Magnoliopsida; order Dipsacales; family Adoxaceae; genus Sambucus; species Sambucus nigra. Next base: position 443,860,374 of record OX422218.1, on the reverse strand, counting down.
CTAGTCATTGAATGGATGGTAGCATCACTTACATAGTGGTATAGTCTCGAAATAGGGGGAAGTGGCATCTAAATAAAATTGTTTCAAAAAACATTTATTATTGAGATACTCAATTCAACACAACATAACAATATAGTAAGAAAATATATGGTGTTGTGGAACGAAAAAGGAAAGTAAATGTCAGTGAATCTTGCACAGGTCATGTATGATTTCAAAACATTCAAATAACTAACACCCACAACTACAATTCATGACAAAATGAATCTTGGAAAAAGGTACAAGAAAAATGAAAATTAAGCTCGCTTGTCCACTTACGTTTGTTCGAATCTTTAATTAGGTTTTGATCTGCACTTTCATAGTTCGAGTGTGTGTATATAGTGTCTAACAATTTGGTTCGTGATATTTTTGCCTTCTATATCAACTATGCACGGTTCACGTTGCATCACTTTACACGAATAGCAAAAATGATGAAGAAAAGAGAAATTTGAAGACCTAACGAACAGGAGCTTGGCTTCGACTCTGAAAGTGGCTTCGTTCTAACACTTTACACGAATGTGCCGCACAAATTTGTGTATCGTGATGTAGATAAGGATTAGCCCCTTATCAAAACATATACATAAAGCAACATGCTTGAATATAACTATTCAGGTCATTCACACACACACACACCCCAAGAAAAATATTGGACTCATAATTTTCTAAACAAAAAGACAAACACAACTATGAGTTGAAAACCAACATAAGAAATACAAGAACAAAGTATACCAGATTTGACCCATAGATATCTGAGTCAGACACCATTATTTGATACAAATACTTCTGTCTGACATATCAAGTTAACTCAAAGATCGATGACATACCTTTAATCCATGGGTGTGCTTGAAACTGTAATACGTCTGGCCAAAGTTCTCATTGTAGCTGAATTGATTTCCGGTCAAAATTACGGTTGTTCCCCAATTTTGAGTAGGAATAACAGTCCTTGTCTTCACTGAAGTGAGACATGCGCAATCCAAATAGTCTCAAAGATATAGGAAGTTCAACTTTTAGTAGCTTCGAAGCATGCTTAAGTAGACGACTTGAATGAGAATATTCCCTCTTCATCCAAAACAACTTGCTGCAATTATTTGCTCAACTTCACATACGTTTACAACATCGATTGACAGAAAATGACCTTGGCATCAAAGTAGACGAACCTTGCATCATCTGCAATTTTGGACAAAATATAATCTTCAGAACATATAAATATTAAATCAATTTGGACCATTAGTCCCCAACAATCAGTATGTACCATGTTTTGTAGACTAAAAAATATAAGAAAACTAATCTAGTATCTATGATGTCAAAAACCACCATCGATCCAAATGGCTGCCGCTTTAAATCCTCTTGCATCGTAAACCAAATAACTACCGCTTTAAATCCTCTTGCATCGTATCATTGTTGCATACAAAGATGTATCCACCAAGAACCTCATTTCTCGGGAGCGTCTCTACTGCATGAAAGATCTTAAACCTTTAATCAACACCCAAATTAGCATTTTCAAATGCCAAAAACCCAGAAATTGACAGAAAAAAATAACAGTCAGTGAATCCCATGGTTGTATACGTGGAGAGAGAGTATAATCCATTGTCGATATTAACTCACGGGAGCTTGGGTCCGGTGCCAATTTCATCTGATCTTGCCGCCATTCTTGGCGCCTAAGCCAAAAATAACTTTCTTGCTGTCATAATGGAAACACAAAATGGATAATAAAACATCAAGTAATTCTAGTCCCAAAGCACGCAATGACCACCAAGCCACATTCATTGATGTTTTCAAGCAGCTTAAAGAATCTCTTGCTGCTTGATTGGGGCGTGAAATGTTTCTTCCATCGCTTATAAGTGGTCATTGAAGTCCCCGGCTAGAACAATTGATCGGAAAGCAAAATTCAGAAATCCTGAATTGATCGGAAAGAAAAATTCAGAAATTACCTAAAATTTGTAGAGTATTATAACTCCAATAAACTGAAACATTAAAGAATGTAAAATTAGCACAATTAAAAGAAGTGGGTGCAAAATTTACTCTGTAAATTTTCACACTCCGACAATACTTATCATAATAACCCTCATTACTGGATTTAAAAGTAAGTGCACTGCGGATAGTTCCGATTTTACAAAAATGGAATAAAACATACATATAGATAGTTACATGTAACACACTTTTGTTTAACACTGGGTACAGTAATAGATGTGCCAAAAAATAAAAGGAAAAAACATCAAAAAGAAAAAAGAAGGGAAGAGAAAAAATGTTTGTTTCATGTGTGCAATCTGAAACTCATATCTGATCCATAACTCAGATCTGAAAAAAAAACCTCTCATATTATATATCTAATCCATAACTCAAATCTGAAAAAAAAAAACAAAAAAAGAGTCTTTGAGTGTGTGCGATTCAAAAAAGGAGTTGAAAAAAGAGAGGTAAAGAGAGTAATACCTGTACTGTCGGTAGTTCTCGGAGGCGACAGGGTGTTTTACCGTCGACAATGACAAATGAGAAGGAGAAAATGAAGGAGTATGCAATTTGTTCATGGAGATAGACAAATAATAACCTGCAAATAAGGGGAAAAAGACAGTCATTAAGTTTTAATATAGTATAATAAAAATCAAAGCTCAACTTAGTTTAAAAATTGAAAACTAAGGTCAGAAAAATGAATAGTTTGAAAGTCCCAGATTTAAGAATGTTAAACTCTGAGAACAATAGCTAAAAAGTGCTTGAAATTTGTTCGCAAAAGAAAAACTAATTGTGTTCAACAACAATAGATAAAAAGTGAAATTATAATAGAAATCCAGCAACCCAGGTTCACAAAAGAACAAAATTCCAAAATACATGTTTGACACCAATAAATGAACTCAAATTTGAACCCAATATCACAAATCCTTTGTTTGAGAAAAAATAAACAAAACAAATCCAGTATTAGTATCATGCATGTGGGGGCAATAGGAGGAATTTATTTATAAAGCTTACTTTTTCAAGTGTTGCAAATTCTTTAAATTTCGTGTTGGTATTTCACTTGCTTTCGTCATCCACATATAGGTGAGAGTATCTCATCCATAGTTGTTCCCTGCAATAAAATCAAAGCAGAACCAATTATGAATGAAAAAAACTATGGAGACAGAGCTAGCAAGTGTAAAAATCACATGAAAAAGACGAATAAATATGAAAGAACACTTAAAGATGATTTAAGTCTATATGTTTGCACTTGATAATCGAGAATAAACCAATTCAACCAAGTCACGATAAACCAAGGACATTAAACAACAAAATGAATCCAGCAATTATTTTTAGCCAAAATCTAGAAATATAAATTCAGTTTACACTACATAATAAACTAACAGAGAAAAATATACCAACATCAGATCTGGGAAAAAGCATTTAACCCTCTTCACCACATCATAAAATATGCAAACCCTAGATAAAAACACAAAAAACCCAAATCAAAGAACCAAATTAAAGATTAGGGTCTATAAAACTTTAATTTGAACAAAAAAACACAAAATCTCAATGCAAGAGAGAGGGAGAGGGAGAGAGAGAGAGAGAGAGAAGGTTTACCAGATGTGGATCTGAAAAAAATGTAAAAAAATGGATATAGTTAAACCTGCAGAAAACATAAAAAAAGTTGTCAAAAACCATAATTCCCATCCAAATCGAACCCACAGTTCAAATGTGTGTAATGTAAGCTCAAATCGAAACCTAATTGAAACCTTAACCCCTTAAAATCCTAAACACACAAATAAAGAGGGAGGCAGCGTAAGTGGTTACTTGAGGGTTACCGGAGAGAGGCAGCGTGAGGTGTGACATGTGAGGTGTGAGGTTAGGGCATGAGGGGGGAGGTCCTAAATAAGGGGGCAAAGAAGAGAGAGAGACGAAATGAAGAAAATAGGGAGATTGTCGTTTTAGGTTCGTGTTAGGGTTAGTGTTAAGGTTAGGGTTAGGGTTCGCGTGTGTGAGTGTGTGCGGCAGTGGAGGCATAGGTCGACGGTCCAGGAGTAGGGCGGCGGTGGAGGGAGGAGATGGGGAGGGTTAGTGTTTAGAGGATTTGTGTTGAAAGGGGGAGAGAGCAGAAATGAGTGAGGGAAGGGAATGAGCTAGTCAGGGGTGGGTTTGGGGATCAAGAGAGCATTGTCTCATTTTCCATGTCATAATCCTCTTCATTTGACATGGCACAATGTAAGACAGTTAAATCGCGCCAGGAGAAGAAATCACACCCGTTAGACCGTTTCACTATTCAAACACCCCTCTCCCATATATATATATATATATATTTAGGGGTAAATCCACACCGGGCGACAAATGGGGATAATGACCTCCTCCAAGATTTTTAAGTATCCCCAAATAGAACGAAAGCCCTATTAAATACTATCAAGAGCTGATGAGAAAATGTACAGAGCTCTACTACATGGCCCTTGTGAGAAATCATGCGGAACATTACCTTTGATAATTTCGTATTGGGTTTGAGTTAAATTTTTCATGAATCCTTTAAGTGATACAGGGCTAAAATAGAAAATGTATCAATCATTCATTTTGAAACCAAACGATTTTTTATGATTGTACTCATTTTTGCTATGGGTTTGATTAACATAAATGATTACTAATTGACAACCTCTTTTTTTTTTCCAGGAGTGTTATTGACTTAACACGACAAATGGCACACGAGAGCGCCAAATACAAAAAGTCTCATTCTCAGTAAAATATCAACTGCAGGTACATAGATGATCAACTCATTGTCTTGTTTCTTAGTGTCTCTATGTCACAGTTCCTTATAGTCCAACGATTTACCCAGGTATGTTGAAATAGTATTCATATGTTTATCTTTTTTATTCCCTGGTTCGTGTGTAGATCTTATGTTTTTATTCTGTTCTCATTAGTGTGTCAAGTCACATATGTTGTCCAACATTACCTGCAATGTTTTTATTTAGTTCTCATTGGCAATAGATCTCAGGTTTTTATTCAGTTCTCGTTATTTTTTTAATTTAATTCTGATAGGGGTAGTAATGTTTCAGGTGGACTAAGATTACATGAAATGTGATGGACAATAAAAAATCATGGTATGTGACACGGGAAAGCAAGAATCGATGAAATTTTACTAATTTGATATTTTAAATGATTTTTGTCTTTATAAAGAATTTTGATAGTAGAGTAGTAGCAAAGCTCTTACTTGACGATGCTACTACACTTACTTAATGGTCTAATCAATATTTTAAACTCTTGACATGTTCTAAAAAATGTAAGTGGTCTATTTCTTCCCCTATTTCACTCATTACTTCCTTGTAGATGTAAGTGGTCTACTGCTTCTACAGTCCAATTAGTAGTTATAGTAATCGAATAAGAAGCACCAAGGATTATTTAGATTTTTTGGACTCTTTAATCTTTAATTGTTCGTCTTCGCTTCACGTGTATATTAGTTACTAATTTCTATGTACATCAGTTACTAATTTTTGTGTAAATCAATTAGTAATTTATGGTTCGTGTGTAAATCTTATATTTTTATTATGTTCCTGTTAGTGTGTCAAGTCACATGTGTTGACTAAGATTACCAGCAATATTTTTATTCGGTTCCCGTTGGGAGTAAATCTTATGTTTTTATAGGGTTCTCGTTATGTTTTGAATTTAATTCCAATAGGGGTGGCAATGTCTCAGGTGGACTAAGATTACCAGCAATGTGATGGACAATAAACATTCATTGTGACTGACACGGGAAAGCAAGAATCGATGAAATTTTAGTAATTTTATATTTTAAAAGATTTTTCTCTTTATGAAGAATTTTGATGGTCGAGTAGTAGAAAAGCTCCCATTTGATGCTACTACTACACTTACTTAATGGTACATAATATATTCATTAGTCACTAAGCAATGTTTTAAACTCTTGAAATGTTTTAGAAAATTTAATTGGTCTACCACTTCCCCTATTCCACTCACTACTTCCATGTAGATGTAATTGGTTTACTACTTATGTAGTCTAGTTAGTAGTTATAGTAATCGAATATGAAGCACCAAGGATTATTTAGCTTTTTTGGACTCCTTAATCTTTAATTGTTCATCTTTCCTTCATTTTATCTCGCAAGTAATTTATGTATATATCAGTTAGTAATTTCTATGTACATCAATTAGTAATTGTTGTGTACAAAAAACCAAAATGTTATCTCCAAAAAAAAAACAAGCCCTCTTCATCTCATCACTCATAATCCTCTGGTACTCATCTAACATTAGAGTCCTCATGCTCAACAAATTTCTCCCCTCCAATTACGGATTCACATTCCCCAGCTTCCTCGTAATGTGCCACATGCCAGCCTGTACTGTCCTCAGCTACATCTCCATTGTATTCTTAAAGGTCGTCCCCTTTCAGAGGATCAAATCTAGGTCGCAATTCTTCAAAATTTCCACTCTCAGTGTTGTCTTTTGTGCCTCCATTGTGGGTGGTAATATTTACCTTAGGTACCTACTAGTTTCATTTAATCAGGCTGTGGGTGCAAGAACACCATTTTTTACGATTATGTTTGTTAAAATTAATGCATAGCTGTTATAGGGATAATTAATGTGTGCCTAACTGGTTCTAAAGTTTAGTTGTTGTACCTACTTTGTAGGGAAATTAATGCGTCTAGTTAGTAGAAAAATCTGAGCACATAAATGTAACCCATCACTCATGTTTTAGAATGTACTCTGCTGAAAAAAAAAACACTTATCTCTTTAAGCACACATTTGTCTTCTCCAACTTATCTCTAATTTTTCTTCACTTCCTCACTTCTTCTAAAAAAACCATATAGATCTCATTAAGTTCCAAAAATATGGTATCATAGACCTGTTCAGATCAAGAGCTGGGTGTATTTTCTTTACTGGCCGGAAAACAAATCCGACGAAAAGCGATAAAAAATTTATGGCAAGTTCTAGCAACCAAATGGGTACCCAATGACCCTTCATTCCAATTTTTGATGGAGAGAACTACGATTTCTGGTCTGTAAAAATGAAAACCATTTTCCTTTCATTTGATTTATGGGAGTATATTGAAGATGGGTTTGATGAACCAGAGGATATCACAACTTTTCCGGAAGATCAAAAGCAAAAGTTGAAGGAACATAAGAAGAAAGATGCAAAAGCTTTAAGCCTAATCCTATAGGGGTTAGTTGAAACAATATTTCCAAGAATCATCAATGCAAACAAAGCAAAGGAGGCTTGGGATATTTTAAAAAATGAATTTAGAGGTACTTTGAAGGTAAGGGCTATTAAAATTCAGTCCTTAAGAAGAGATTTTGAGAATATAAAGATAAAGGATGTGGAAATATTGAAAGATTATTTCTCTAGATTAATGGAGATTGTGAACCAAATGAAAACATATGGGGAACAAATTTTTGATAAAAGGATTGTTGAAATTTTTTTGATTAGTTTGCCAGAAAAGTATGACCCTATTGTTGCCATTGTTGAAAAAACTAAAGAATTAACCTCTTTGAGTGTTGAAGAATTGATGGGTTCCATTAAAACAGATAAACAAAGGTTGATTAGACACTCTAAAAAATTTGTTGAGAGTGCCTTTCAATCTAATCTCAATGTTGGGGCCAAACCATTTTTTGATCAACCCAAAGGTAGATCTTCAAGAGGTGGAAGACATGGAAGAGGAAGAGGAAGAAACACTCGAGGAAGAGGTAGAAATAATTTTGAAAGAAGAGAAAGTAATGAAAGTTTTAAGCAACAAAATTGTAGTATTTGCAAGAGAAGTAGCCATATTGATAAAGATTGTTGGTTCCGGGAAAACCACCATGTCACAATTGCAAGAAATTTGGGCATGTTCAAAAAGATTATCGACCCAAGAAAAACCAACAAGCTAACTTCACTGAAGAACAAGAATAAGAGGGGAATATGTTTTTTGCTTGTCAAAGTGCATCGGAGCAAAGAAATGATTTGTGGTTTCTTGATAGTGGGTGTAGTAATCACATAATCGGAGATCAAAATATTTTTACCTCTATGGATACTTCTGCTAATTCTCAAGTGAAGATGGGTAATGGTACCTTAGTCCGAACAAAGGGTAAGGTTACTATATCCATTGAAACGGAGAAGGGAACAAAGTATATTTGAGATGTGTTACTAGTTCCGGATTTAGAGCAGCATTAGTTGAGTGTTGGGAAACTTGCGAAACATGGGTACACTATTCTCTTTAAAGAAGACTCATGCAGAATCTTTAACAAAGGGGGGAGAAGCCAAGTTGTTGCAAAAATTAAGATGGAAAAGAATAAAAGTTTTCCTCTCACTTTTCGATACTCAAAGAATGTGGCCTTGAAGATGAATGAGGTTGATGACATATGGCTATGGCATAGAAGATATGGGAACTTTAATTTTCAAAGCATGAAGAATTTGTATCATAAGATCATGGTTTACGGGCTGCCAAGCATCCAAGAAGTAAATGGAGTTTGTGAAGGATGCACTCTTAGAAAGCACCATCGAGAGCCTTTTCCAAAGGAGAAAGCATGGAGAGCTAAATCACCATTGAAGCTTGTTCATACCGATGTGTGTGGGCCAATGAAGAACATTTCTCATGCCGGTAATAAATACTTCATTACCTTTATTGATGATTTTACAAGAATGACTTGGGTGTATTTTATGCGGTAAAAATCAGATGTTTATGCCATTTTTAGAAAATTTTACAAATTAGTTGAAAAATAATGTGGTCACTACGTGAAAATTTTGGGAAGTGATAGAGGTGGAGAATATAACTCTAAGGAGTTTGATAAATTTTGTGATGATATTGGCATGGAAAGATAACTAAAGGTTGGGTATACTCCACAACAAAATGGAGTCGCAGAAAGGAAGAATAGAACTGTTAAGGAAATGGAAAAATCCATGTTACATGAAAAAGGGATGCCATAAACTTTTTGGACCGAAGCGGTGTATACGGCGGTTTATTTGATAAATAGATGCCCTACAAAGGCTGTAGAAAACCGAACTCCATTTGAGGCATGGAGTGGAAGAAAACCATCAGTGAATCACTTGAGGTTGTTTAGTTGTATTTTCTTTGCTCATATCCCTAAATAAGTGAGACAAAGGTTGATGAAAGTAGTGAAAAAATGCATCTTTGTTGGGTATAGCTCAAAATCAAAGGGCTATAAACTCTTTATCTTGAAGAGGAACAAAGTGATTATTGTAGATATGTGATTTTTGATGAGAAACCCTTTTGGGATTGGAAAGAAAAAAAAATCCCAAAATCAAGTTATCACCCTTAATGAAGAATCACAAAGTGTTAAAGAAGATGAAAAGGAAGATGTAGAAGCTCCTCAAATGTCTCTAAACGCAAGTCCACAATCATCCTCAAGTTATCCATCAAGCTCAAACTCTTCATCTCCAAGCTCAACTCCAAGAAGAATAAGAAGTCTAAATGATGTGTATGTTGGATGTAATTTTTTTGTAGATGAATCGGAGACCTTTGAAGATGATAAAAATGAAAAAATATGACAACTTGCAATGGAAGAAGAAATTCAGGTTATTGAGAAGAACAAGACTTGGGAATTGGTGGAGAGGCCTAAAAATAAAGAGGTCGTTGGTGTGAAGTGGATTTACAAAAGCAAGGTTAATCCGGATGGCTCAATCCAAAATAAAAAAGAAAGACTTATAGAAAAGGGCTATTCTCAATAACCCGAAATTGATTTTCAAGAGACATTTTTACCCATGGTGAGGCTTGAGATAATTAGAGCACTTGTTGCCATGGATACTCAAAAAGGTTGGTTTTTGTATCAACCTGATGTAAATTATGCATTCTTTAATGATGTGTTGAATGAAGCGGTGTACGTTGACCAACCTTAAGGATTCGTGATGAAAGGTGAGGAAGAGAAGGTATCGAAGCTAAAAAAGGCCTTGTATGGCTTGAAGAAAGCTCCCCGAGCATGGTATAGTGAAATTGATGCATAATTCAATGAAAGAAGCTTTCAAAGAAGTAAAAGTGAGCCAACCTTTTACATCAAAAGAAACGGGGCAACAGGTATTCTTATTGTCTCTCTTTACGTTGATGACTTGGTGTTTACCGGTAGTGATGCAAAAATGATTGAAGATTTCAAAAGTGACATGATGAAAAAATATGAAATGAGTGATTTGGGTCTTCTAAATTACTTCTTGGGCATTGAAATTTATCAACAAAAAGATGGTATTTTTATTTTCCAAAATAAGTATGCTAAAACCCTTCTTGAAAAATTCAAAATGATGAATTGCAAATTGGTGGCTATGCCTTTGGTGGTTAATGAAAAATTATTAAAAGAAGATGGAAGAAAAGGCGTTGATTCATCTATTTATAGAAGTTTGGTTGGAAGTTTATTGTACTTAATGGCTATGAGGTCGAATATCATGTATGCTACTAGTTTATTGTCTCGGTACATGCACAAGTTGAGTCAAACTCATTTTGGGGTTGTAAAACGAGTGTTGAGGTACATCCAAGGAACTTATGATTTTGGCATCATGTATAAGAAGAATGTTGAGATAAATTTACTTGGACTTAATGATAGTTATTGGGCTGGTTCTATTGATGACATGAGAAGTACTTTCGGGTATGTATTTTCTCTTGACTCCGGAGCAGTTTCATGGACATCAAAGAAGTAACAAACGGTAGCACAATCATCCGCCGAGGCCGAATATGTGTCGGCATCATTGGCAACTTCACAAGAGATGTGGCTAAGAAGAATTTTGGAGGATGTTGGTGAAAAGCAAGGAGATTCTACTCCAATACTTTGTGACAACCAATCCGCGATTGCCATGACAAAGAATCCCGTCTACTATAGTCGCACCAAGAACATTACAATCAAGCATCATTTCATTAGAGAGGCCATGGAGGGTGAAGATCTTCAACTCAAATATATCAAGACCAAAGATCAAGTTGCGGATATCTCGACCAAAGCTCTACCCAAGGACAACGTTCAATTTCTAGGAGAAATGGTGGGTGTTCAACAAATGCATTAAGGGGGAGTGTTAAAATTAATGCATAGCTGCTTAGGGGCTGCTGTAGGGGCTACTTAAGGGATGCTGTAGGGGTTGCTATAGGGATAATTAATGTGTGTATAAGTGGTCCTAAAGTCTAGTTTTTGTACCTACTTTGTAGGGAAATTAATGTGTTTAGTTAGTAGAAAAATCTGAGCACATAAAGGTAACCCGTCACTCATGTTTTAGAATGTACTCTGCTGAAGAAAAAAAACAACACTTCTCTCTTTAAGAACAAGTTTGTCTTCTCCAACTTATCTCTAATTTTTCTTCACTTCTTCTAATACAACCATATAGTTCTCATTAAATTCCAACAATGTTTACATATTTGATCACTCTTAAGATGGAAGCTTGGGTTTCTTATGCTCAGGAATATAGTCACTAAGGCACGAGTGGGGGCTTAAGCCCCCACATATATTTTTTTTAATAGAAAATACTCACCATAGAAGGTTTAAAATACAAATTATTGTTCCTTTTACAACCAGATAGAGACCATGAACTAATGAGAATCGAATAAAGGGGATGGAAAGTCCTCAAATGAAATGGTGCTAGAGTGCTTGTATTCTTGCCAAGTTGAGAGCTATCAATATATTTTCTCTTTTGAATGTCCTCTGATCCATTTCCATAAGCTTGGGTGTCTAGTCTTATTATAAACTTACTGCATCTATCATATTTTATTTTACCAAAAACTCATTATTAAGCAAATCTTAAGTCAATTTTTTTCAAATCATTTTTTACTTGTTGTTCAAATTTCGAAGGTTAATTTTAGGGTTCATATTATAGATTAATTAATGATTAAAATGTTAACATTTATGTTTATTGTGTTATAATTTGATGAAATATTAATTTATAAATTAAAATTTTAAATACTGATGAAATTAAAACAATTACTGTATGGATAAGTATATTGAGATTTGGCAAAAATGTTACCAAGTGAATGAATACAAAATAAATCTTTTGAATTTGGGTTTAATGTATTGTGATTTATTTTAATTGTATATTTATCTGATTGCTGAATATTTTCATAATTGTTTACCATAAATTCAGATATAACCTACAAAAATTATCTTGGGGGCTCCCGCCCTAGAAACCCCATTGTTTTTTATTAACTTCACCCCCACCAACTACAATTCCTCTCTCCGTCCTTGCTTATGCTTCTTTTGTGCCTGTTGTTGATGGGGTCGTCATTGCTAGTGGGGTGAGCCAAGCTTCAACTTGTATGGATTTATTATGTGCAGTAGTGCAAATGCTGTAAGGGCCTTCAAGTCTGTTCTTCAAGGCATCTTGATTTCTTGAGAAGGGGAAAAGTTGAACTCTATGAATTTGCTACTTTATATGTCACCAATCGCTGTTCCAGTTTGATGGCCGACAACACTTGTAATGGAGTCCGACGTGTTAGGTATAACTATTTTGCTTGCTATGAAACATAGATTTATGTGGGTACTTCTTTTGGCTGATTCAGCTATGGCCTAGTTAGCCAACTTGACAAACTTCTTGGTCACCAGGCATACAAGTGCACTCACACTTCAGTCTTTAGGTGTTAGTAAATGCAAAAAGTGTTGTGGGTGTTGTCATATCAATAGTACCGTTCTGGAATCCTATTACTTTTATAGGTATAGCGCGTATTCGATGACAATTATGGGGGGTGTTGCTTATGGAGAAGCTAAGAGAATATAGAAATGATCATCTTCCACAAGCCCATTTTTTCATTTTTTTTTTCCGTTTATAATTGTGCAGTGTAGTAATTCAATGGAGATAGATCTTGATTTTGGTATTGCAACTGAGTCAATAACTTGGTAAGGGTAGAGAGAGAGAGATTTTATTATAGTGTATTTATTTCTAGGCATTCAAAGATGTACTTTGCTTATGTTTTGACATTGGTCATTTATTCAAGACTAGTATAATATTGGCGTTCTCCCATATCTTTGACATTTATTTAGGACTAATATATTATTGGGAAACTTAAGGCTTCTTAAAAATGACGAATAGTCCAAACTCTCTCTCCCCTTCCTCTGCTCTCCTTCATCAACTCCCCCCCTCCAAACCTCCCAACCCTAGCCCCCTCACTCTATCGCACTCGGACACAAACATGAAGGCTCTCGACTTCTGTGTAATCACATCCACTGTCATGACACCGATTTCTTATAAGGACACATTGCTTCACACACCCTCTAACTCGTTTTCAACCCCAAATCTTCCGACCTCTATGGATAAACCCCTTTTGCAAGCTGCCTCAAAAACACCCTATTTTTCAATCTTGGAACATGAGCCTTTACAAAGATGAATATGATTCAGAAGATGAAGCTGAAACTGCGTGAAAATAATCCGATAACATGTTGACCATTGATATTTATGCCAAACACCTATTCCAAGGCCGCAAAAAATGGAAACACTCACTTATAAAAACGGAAATGGAAATGGCTCTCTCTCTCTTGTCTGCCGCTCCTCTGTTTCAGAGTTTGAAACATGAGAAACTTTTTAGGTTTTTTAACATTTATAAATATAGGCCCCAATACTTTTTTATTTCAATTTTTACCCCAAATATTTTATATACCTACATTTCTAAAAAAAATTAAAATTCCTCCGTGGGGGCTCGAGCCCCTGCTGGGCCCCATGTAGCTCCGTCCCTGTATCCTTGGTTATTTTGGGAGTCATTATTCCAGTTAGGGCATGTTGCCCATTCTATTAAGTGACAACAGTTTTAGACTTTCAGTTAGTTTAGTCTTGGGATTTATTTATTTCATTCAGATATTTGTATTGGGTTTATTTACATTGTTATTAATATTGGAGTGTTTACTCCAGACATTAGTTATTCTTTCTATTGATTACTTTATGAGTTTGTTCATGTGATAGTTGAATGATGATTTAGATTACTTTGTTGTTGGTTAACTAAAATAATAAAATTTGGCAATTCACTATTTTAAATATTAGGTGGCTAGTAATTAATTTAAATAATTTTCGACAATGATGCTATGAACTGAACCAACTTGACATTTTGTATTAATTTAAATAAAGGAGTAGTTACCCGGTATTTAATTAGTCGGGGTGTCACATGTGATATCAGAGCATCAGGTTATAGTGTCCTTTAGGATCTGTGAGGCTTATTGCATTTTTCGCTTAGCGTCTTTGATATAGAGCCGTACTATTAGGACGGTTGCATCCTTGTTTCCTGTTATAGATTACGTACTTTTTCTACAATGTTATGAATAGTCGGGGGTCTTATGAGTTTCACTTAAATTTCAGATGTCACTTATATGGGTGAGACAATCTAACACCGTCGAGGAAGCAAATGCGGGACAAGACCAACAAATACCTCAGGTACACCAGGAAAGAGAGTAAATCACTGAGATAGCGAACATCGTGGCACAAGCAATGACTACCGCAATATTGCAGTACCAAAATCACAACATGCAGCTTATAAGGGAAAAAAGAACAAGAGAAGTTTATCAATATGACATTTTGAGGAACAAAAACAATGGGAAAATATTATCGCAATAGCGAAAAGTTCCTCAGAGTCACCAAGACTATTAAGACTATGAGAATCGTGGGAAGAGCCAAACCCGCCAGGGCCAACAAGGGCAAGGACATAAATCTATCACAAAGAGGTGTTTGAAATGTGGAATAAATGGCCATAAATGCCAAGTTTGCCCGCAAAGAGCTGGAGGACAGCCTCGACCAACTCAGCAAAGTCAGTTAGACCATCAGGGCCAGCAGCATGCTCAGCAGGACCAGCAGAGTAGAAATTGTGTTCGTAAGTGTTTTATATTCGGCGAACGGGGCCACTACCATCAAGATTGCCCTAGGAACGGCAGGAACCCACAACATTCATTGGGTGTCCACCCGAACCCATAGAATACCCAACTCGGGGAAGCGGGGATATCCACCCCAGTAACACAGACTTCATAGGAGTAGCGAGTAGTACATTATGGACGCATCTATAATGCCCGATATGCAGTTATGCCACTACTACCGCAACTACCACCCAAGTTTGGAGGTATGATACTTTATCATTTATAGTGTTTTCTTTTTAGGTACATGGAAAATCATGAATAACATGTGTGCATTACAGATCACTTGTACTACTTAAGAAACATGAGCGTAGAATGTATTAGTATCCCGATTTCGAATTGGATAATTAAAGTTTGAGTGATGATAGACCATTAGAGTAATATTAGGTCTTCATTAGTACTGAATATAAAACAATTTGTGCTAAGTGTCATCCGAGAGGAAACATAGCCACTTGTATAAATATAGGTTTTAAATCCAACTGAGACTTGCGGAGTATGTCGTCGGATTATACCAAATCCCAGTGGGTAGGGATGTTCACTCAAGTGATTCTGGATAGAACGAAATAGTTCTGGGCTTGGGAACAATTTTGTGGTAAATTGAAGAGCCTAACGCAAAGTTAGTAGGAGTAATGTGATGAATATTTCATTCATAACATGGGAATAGATGCGCTAATTTTAGCAGGAAGCAAGGATGTGGGGGTACGAGTCAAATGTTGAGGACCATAATTTTCGTTGACCGACAATGTTAATTAGTATTGTATCGGGGGGTTCCTTGTTTGTATTTCTCTTTTCTAGATATCCCACTCATGAAATATAGCGAACGTCGGGAGCTGGGGATGGTTGGTCTTTAGTACGTGAGTTTGGTACCCTGGTTGTCATCCGCAAGGGAAACCATATCTTTAACTTTAATTTTATTCCTATTCACGCTCAGTAGAACTGTAAAATGTGATTTAGGAAGTGATATTGAATGTTTTACATTGGTAATAAATTGGTTTAATAAGATAAGATGATAACGTGAAGACACAGAATAGTTATTCATTGCCCCGAATCGAGGACTTATTCGATTAGTTGAGGAGAGATACTTTCTCCTCAAAGATTGACTTGGGATTGGGTTACCATAAGCTGTGTATCGGGGAGTAGTAGGTGTCGAAGACTATTTCTTAACAAGATATGGATCCTATGAGTTCAGATTCATGCCATTTGGGTTGTCAAATGCTCTCGCCGTATTCATGGACTTGATGAATCGAGTGTTCAGAGAGTTCTTGGATCAGTTTATCATCGCCTTCATATATGACATCCTAATTTATTCACGAACTGAGAAGGAGCATGCCGAGAACTTGAGGTAGGTTTTGCAGACACTACGTCAGCATGAGTTGTATGAAAAATATGAGAATTATGGGTTTTGGCTGAAGGAGGATCAGTTTTTAGGGAACATCATTTCTGACAGGGGGATATTATTTGATCCGGGGAAGGTATCAATGGTGAGGGAATGGGAAAAACCAATGACACTGACAAAGATTCATAGTTTCTTGGTCCTAGCAGGATACTACAAGGTTTATTCTGGGGTTCTCAAAGATAGGGGATTCATTGATGCATCTGACTCGCAAGGGAGTGCCATTTATCTAGAGTGATGCCTGGCAGTTAGCTTTCGATGACTTGAAAGACAAGTTGACCTCAACACTAGTTTTCGCATTGCCCAGGCTGGGAGTGGAGTATCTAGTCTACACTGATGCGTCCTTACTAGGACTTGGGGGTATACTACAGTAGGAGAGTCAGGGTATTGCTTGTGCTTCTAGTAAGCTTAAGCCTCACGAAAATAATTACCCACCCATGACTTGGAGTTAGGGACAGTCGTATTTGCACTTCATATTTGGAGACACTATCTCCTTGGGAAGAAATTTCACTTATTCACAAACCATAAATCCCTACAGTACCTCTTCACGCAGAAGGAGCTAAATATGCATTAACGTCGGTGGCTCGAGTTTGTGAGGGATTATTAGTTTGATATCCAATACCACCCAGGGAAGGCTAACGTGGTAGAACACGCATTAAGCTGTAGGCCAGTAGGTGAGGTGGCCGAAGTGTGAAAAGAGAAGTGGAAGGAGATGGGACACTAGGACGGAGTGTCCTGATCATTCATGTCTGTGATGACAATTAAGCCCCAGATCTTTATAAGAGTGATACAGTCCCAGGCAGCAGACCCGTTCTGTCAAGAGAAGATAGTATGATTACTAGCAGAGGGGGTCGAATCTGATACCGTTAGTTCTAACGGGGGCTTACGCTTTAATGGGAGGTTAGTTGTTCCTGAGGGGGAAGACTTGCGATACGAGGTGATGTCAGAGTCGCAAGGTTCGTGGTACATCCTAATGGGATAAGATATACCAGGATATGAGGTGAAAATACTGGTGGAGCGGGATAAAGAGGGAAATTATCGAGTTCATTTCGAAATACGCCACTTATCAGCTCGTAACAATGGACCATCAAAGACCGATAAGACTTCTACAACCATTAGAGGTTCCTATGTGGAAATGGGAGAGCATTTGCATGGACTTCATCACATAATTACTTACATCGCAGAAGGGTCACGATTCAATATGGGTGACTGTGGATCGGTTGATCAAGCTTGCTCACATTCTGCTAGCCCGAAAAGACTACACTACGGGAGAGTACACCCAGATCTTCATAGCTGAGATAGTGAGACTCCACGGGGTACCTTTCAATATCGTGTCTGATAGGGACAAGATATTTATGTCCTAGTTTTTGGAGAGTTTTTATGAAAATATGGGAACGGAGTTGCGATTGAGTACAACCTATCACCCACAGACTAATGGGCAAACCGAGAGGACGAATAAAATATTAGAGGACATGTTACGTATGTGCATCCTCAACTTTGGAGGGGGTTGGGAGCAGTATCTTCCATAGGTGGAGTTTGCCTACAATAACTCCTACTAGTTCACTATCGGTATGGCTCCATTTGAGGCATTATACTGTAGGCCTTGTCGTTCCACAACATGTTGGCTAGAGGTGGGGGACAACAAGATACTTGGGCTAGAGGTGATTCAGGATACTTCGATGAGGATAGAGATGATACAAATTCGTATTTGGGTTGCTTAGGATCGATAAAAGAGTTACACAGATGCTAAGAGGTCCTTTAAAGAGTTCAATGTTGGGGACCAGGTACTGATCAGAGTATCTCCTATGAAGGGGATTATGCATTTTGGTAAAAAGGAAAAGTTGGCGCCTAGATATGAGGGGTCATTCCCTATCATCGAGCGGATTGGGCCAGTTTCGTATAGACTTGGGTTACCGGAACAATTGCATAGGGTCCATGACGTGTTCCACATTTCCTCACTGAGATATCTTCGAGATGATTTGACCCATACTCACATTGCTTTAGAGGATATTGATCTACAATCTGATAGTTCCTATGAGGAGGGGCCAGTTGCTATCCTGGCCATAGCGAGAGGAAATTGAGGTCGAAGATAGCACTGTTAGTGCGTGTTCAGTGGCGGCATCATAATGTCTATGACTCTACCTGAGAGCGTGAGGATGAGATGCGCAAGAGTTATCCAGAATTATTTTTGCCATGTATATTTTATTTCTGAATTTCGGGACAAAATTATGTTATTAGGGGGGAAGTATTTAATACCCCGCAATTTTATTGATTTTATTTAATGGTATTAATTAAATTAAATTGGATAATTATTTAGAGATTAATCCGGATGTTGATGTAAAAAACTAGATTATCTCTAATTCATTAATCACGGATAAATAAGGTAATAAATAAATAAGACAAAGGATTTTTAAAGTGGTTTAGTTGTATGAGAATGACCTATGTCCACTAATTTTGTATTACTGACTGTTTGCCTGGAATTCTCGATAAGTGGTTTACCAAGAGATCCGGAGTCCCCTTCTTATGAGGAGGTTATAATGTATTTATAGCCTTGAGGCTGTACATATGAAAAGGATAATACACTGTTATCCAGTAGACATATATATTTATTCGATAATAATGCGCATTTAATGCCCAGCTGTCTTTTCATTCTGATGCTCTGCATGCTAAGTAGGTCGGACCGACTAAGTTGTTCGGTACGCTTAAGTTCCTCGGGGTGCCTGAGTTGCTAGGTACTCTTGATTTGCTCGGCACGCTTGAGTTTCTCGGTACGCTTGAGTTCCTCGGGGAGCCTGCGTTGCTCGTCTAAAGTATTTGTATTTGACACGTAGGACGCCACATGTCTTTAAGTGATTGGTTCACGTTAGCAGACTAAATTTGATATCAACAAAATCCCCCAGTGTTTCACAGTTGAGGTTGAAGGAGTGTGTGGAACATTTTGCTTGAAAACTGCTTGGATTACAAATCTTCATGGATTTTAGGAAAATTTTATATTCCTTTTTGAGCACATAATATCAGACTTCATAAATATTTTGAATTTTCACGATCACTTCGATATTTGTGCACTTTTCTTCTTTTAGCCGTCAGAAATGCAAACGTCTTTCCTTATAATCATTGTTTTTCTCTATTTCCTAGGTAAAGTATTTAAGTGCGACAGAAATCCTATCGTTTTTCACTTTTCAAATATGTATCTCTGAACTCTTCATCTTCTCTCTATCTTGTACCTTCTTTTTTTCCATCGTTCATTGACAACTGGTCTCTATTTCCTATGTATGATTTTCTTCCTTCTTCTTTATTTTTTTTCTTCACCA
This sequence comes from Sambucus nigra, assembly GCA_949130495.1. Classification (NCBI taxonomy): domain Eukaryota; kingdom Viridiplantae; phylum Streptophyta; class Magnoliopsida; order Dipsacales; family Adoxaceae; genus Sambucus; species Sambucus nigra. The sequence goes on along the minus strand of OX422218.1, from coordinate 443,840,905 downwards.
TGGTTTATCTTGTTGAATCGTTAGACAAATTTCAAGCTGATTTTTCAATCCCTTCGTGGGTTATCTTGGAAGAGATTTATGGTCCTTCTGATTATTTTTCTTTGGCTGAGGGACATTGGTTCCCAAGTCTTTTTGTAACAGAATGTGGCTTTGCTTTCCCGCCAATCCCCTGTGTTTAGAGTTTTGCCAATATTTCGATATTGTACCTGCAAGAGTAGCTCCAAATACATGGAGGATAGTTAATGGCGTACATAGGTTGAATCAACTTCATGGAACTTGTTTAGGGATTCCATAGATTATGTATTGCTACAGATGGGTTACCAGTGACAGTACTTTCTATTTAAAAACTAGGTTTTGAATAGAGCATTAGTTGTCAATCTTCCCAATGCCAATAGGGATTATTTTGATCATGATATTGTGATGAAAAATTGGTAACACCTTCCATTAAATGGAGATGATGTATACCAAGGTCCCAGGTGTCCAATTTTTGGCAATGGGATAGGTTGTTTTTATTGTTGAAATCTTGTTTTCTTTGTATTTGATAAAATGCATCACTGACATTTGATTTTGTTTGTTACAGTTGATAGTAAAAGGAAACCTCCAAAAGAAACCGAGGTTAATATAATGCATTTAAAACTTATCTGGGGCTTGCATCAATCTATTGCTAAGGAGCACGTTAGATCTGCTTCTTATTTACTGCAAAACAGAAGTTACACTTCGTCTTTTACTGCTTGTCTTATGGTGGTTGATCTTGACCAAGTACCATCCTCTGAAACCAGTGTGGAAGGTTCTTCGTCTGACTTAAGCATTCCCATCACTGATCTGATGAAGAGAAGAAGAGATCCTCACTTTTTTTGACAAGTCTGCCTCTGCCACTGTGGAGGCAAAGAAAAGTAAACAAAATGTCCCAGAAGAAGGGACAAAGACTATAGATATATCCCCTCCCACTGCTACCAAGGAAGCTGATAAGAAGTCCCCTGTGGCTCTGAGTAAGACCGTTGCTATCTCTCCTTCAAGTGATGTTGTTGTCATTTCACTAATAAAGACAACATCTTTAGTTGAACACGCTCCTGCTCCTCTGAGGAGACTGAAGAGAAGTTTTATTGAGAAACTTGCTGAACCTATCTCTCAACCTTCAAATGTTGAAGGTAGTGTTCCAGTTTTTGTTATTCCGAGCTCTGCTGTGAGCTTGTTAAGATCCTGGACTGTTCCAGAAGTTCAAGGTGTTGAAGACACCTTTTCTCGCGAGAAACTTACTACCCTGGATGCTCAATACATTTCTTCATTAAGTATCTTTAACTTAACCCCTTTATTTTTTAATACTATATTCATGTATTGACTTAAAGTTCTTCCTTTTTTTTAGCTTGTGACGTGTTTCAACAGTATTTTGAAGAAGGATGAAGCTATCAGAGCTTCAAGCTCCTCGGTTGGGGTAGAAGAAGCTTTTACTGGATTGACCCAGTCTTTGAAGGAATCTCGTCATAAGTATGAGGAGGACAAAGGTGCTTGGGAGAAGCAATTGAAGTCTGTTGAAGCAACTCGAGACTAGGTTGTGACTGCCTCCAAAGAGTTGGAGAATAAATTGAGGGAGGCTGAGCAGAGTAACAAGGAGCTTGAGATCAAGCTCAAGTCTGCTGAGGAGAATATTACAAAGCTTTAGGATGTTGAGCGACAGAAGACGGAGGTGGAACAAAAATTGAAGTCTGCAGAAGAGCTCCTTAGGGAGAGGACCTCCTCGGAGAAGGCAAAGAGGAAAGATGTAGTTAAAAAATCCTTCAGTGCTGGTTGGGACAATGGATGAAATAAGGGCCTGGCTACCATGTCTTCTTAAATGGAATATGCTAGTCTCAAATAGTTTAGAGATGGATGGGTAGCATACTTGAAGGAGTTGAAGGTTGCTGAAAACTTTGAACTGTTTCAAGAGTACACTCATGGCCCTCCTCCCTCTCCTAGAGAAGAAGAAGAAGAAGATAAAGCTGCTTTAGATGAATCTTCTTTTATGCTGGAGATCAGGTCCCTACTGTTCCTGTTGTTCAACCTTTCGAGCAACTCTAACCAACCAGCACTTCTGTCGAGCAGCTACCATTGTCCTCCGAGGAACCAACTACTTCATCCCAACCGTCTAACGAAGTAGTAGGGAATGAGGAGAAGGTGTAAAGTTGTTTGGGTCTTTTGTTTGATTGCTTTCTTGAATGTAACCTGGAATTATGATGAATAAAATTTTAACTTTGGTTGTTCGTCTTGAATTTCTCTTTTACTCGCTTTGTCTGCATCATTATTGATTCTTTTTATTTCTTCTCTTTGCTTGTTTATGGCCAGGATGGAGCTCTTATTAGTTCACGACACAGAATTGATGACGAAATGCAATGACTATTATAAAGATGGTCATCCAGATCTTAATAAGGTCCAGATAATTGACATCCTCGGATCAGGTGCTTCTGATCGAGCAGTTGAAGATTACTAATACTTAAAGTGCTTGCTCGATCATACTGTTACCAATAATGTGGCCTGCTATGAGATGATTAAAGATCTCCAAGGAACGATCGAGGAACTTTAGCAGCAGTACAAAGAGTCCTCCACACTTTTACATCAAGGTTATGAGAGGAAGTACCAGCAATTGAGTGCTGATAAGAGATATGATAAGTTCATCTCTGCTTATGAGAAGAAGGAGAGTGTTCTGAATCTTGAAATTAAAGAGCATAGGCATATCTCCAAGTTGTTGTAGCAAGAGAACATTGCTTTGCAGGAGGAAATAAAGAAACTCAAATCTGTTGCCTATACCTCGGGAGCGTTGATCCCCATTAATGATGAAGGCTTTTCTTTCTTGGAGGTAGAAAATGCTAACTTACGAGATGAGTTAGAAACTTTAAAATGAGTTGGACCCTCCACATCTACTCGTGGACGAGCACGATCTTCTCATGGACGAGTAAGGGTTGGTCGGGTCCCCATTAAAGAAGTGAGAACGAAGTCGACTTTAGAGAATCAAGCCATTCAGTTGATGGCGAAGAACCAAACCTTGGCAGAAATGTCTAAGAAGATTCTGAACTTCACCAAAAAACTCTCTAATCAAAGATCTGCTCTGGAAAGTAAAGAAATTCTAATGAAGAAATTCCACAAGCAACTTGAGAGGTTAACTTATCAGTTCCACAAGCAACCCAGGGAATTTTGTATGGTTGGGTATAATGAAGATCTGTACCATCTCGATGCTCGGTTGCAGCAGTCAAATAATGAGGGATATAAGCAGGGGTGGTTGAATGCCTTGTGTGTGCTAAAATTTGAGCAGGGGCACAATTTATGCGATTATTATGAGCCTGGAGTGCTCGATTTTCCCGTGCCTCCTTTTAAGCTTGATATTAGTTGGATTCCTTCTCGCGCAATTCCTCAATGCCTGATTTCCATGAATCTCGGTGATTACAGTCTTCATGCAAACTTTGAGATATCTCGCCCAGAGTGCTTTCTTGATCGGCCCTCCATAATGAATGTTCGAATGCTGTGAGATGTAAACTTTATAAATTCTCCTTACGCATTAGATGATCCTCCCGCCAGGGTAGAACCTGTTACAAAAGCAGAGGGGAAGAAACCCATAGAGTAGGATATTTTATGTAATGAATCAGACTTTTACATTATATGTAATTTTACTTGATTTGAATTAAGAAATTTTTTAGTCTTTTGCCACTTTATTTTCTTCGAAACAATTTGTAGAATGTCCTTCATTCATTTGTGAATATATGATTATAGTGACTTGTCACTCGTTGGTCCTAGGCAATAGAATGATTTCCATCCCATGTTCCTGCTTAGTTATAGTAATCTCCTGTGGATTACCTTATTGCCTAGACAGTGGATGCCCCGGGAGGTCGTCCAGCCTCTTGCCTAGTTTGGAACCAACCAACCGGAGTTGCTTGTAATGAGTTCCGGACCAACCGGAGTTGGTGGTAATTGATTTGCCGACCAATCGGAATTGGTGGTGATGAGTTCCCGACCAACCAGAGTTGGTGGAAATTGATTTGTCGACCAACCGGAGTTGGTGGTAATGAGTTCCCGACCAAGTGGAGTTGGTGGTAATTGATTTTTCGACCAACCGGAGTTGGTGGTGATGAGTTCCCGACCAATCGGAGTAAGTTTTAATTGATTTGTCGACCAATCAGAGTTGGTGGTAATGAGTTCCCGACCAACCAGAGTTGGTGGTAATTTCTCTTAATTTGGGCGGGTTTGTGTAGTGTGTAGCACTAGTATTCGGAAAAAAACTTCAACAAAAAGGAAATGGGGGTGAAACATCACTTTATTCATTTTGAAAAACTGTGTTACATAGGAGTTTTAACTACTGATAATACTCGCGCAGATGCTCTGCATTCCAGGCATTCTTGAATTCTTCTTCTTCTAAGATTTCAATCATGTATGTCCCTGGACGAATAACTTATGTTACTATGTAGGGTCCATGCCAGTTGGCTTCCAGTTTGTTATGTTTTTGGATCACTTTTTTTAGCACATAATCCCCTTCCTTCAAATCGCACTTCTTCACTCTTTTGTTGTAGAACAAAGTTGTTCGTTGTTGATATGCTGCATTCCTGATTGCTGCTTCTTCCCTAACTTCTTCGAGCATATCCAGGTCTAATCTTCTCATTAAGTCACTGACAGGAGAATTGAAATTAAGGACCCTATGCGTGGGTAGGCCCAATTCAGCAGGTATGACAGTCTCACTCCCAAATGCCAGCATGTATGGAGACTCTCCTGTTGCTGTTCATGGTGTGGTACGATAGGCCCACAACACAGATTGTAGCTCGTTAATCCAATTTCCCTTTGCATCATCGAGTCATTTTTTCAAACCATTCACTAGCGTTATGTTTGTCACTTCAGTTTGCCCATTTCTTTTGGGATGGCCTAGTGCAGAGTGAATCTTCAGTACATTGGATTGATGATAATATGCAGCAAACTTCTCGTTATCAAACTGGGTTTCATGGACAGTAATGAATGCATGTAGGAGACCATATCTGCAAATAATATTCTTCCAAATAAATTGATAGACTTTGTCGTATGTCATATCAATGAGAGGCTCAACTTCCACCCATTTAGTAAAATAATCCACCGCAACCACAAGGTATTTGAATCTTCCCCTGGTCGTTGGAAGTGGCTCGACCAAGTCTATCCCCCACATGGCGAATCCAAGGGGTCATGATGGATGTTAACGATGCTTTGGGAGTTCTTCGGATAGAGGAGAAACATTGGCATTTATCACACTTCTTAGCATAAGCTACGCAATCAGTTCTTATCGTTGGCCAGTAATACCCCTGCATTATTATTCTTTGCAAAAGCGTCCGACCTGCTACATGGGCTCCATAAGACCCTTCGTGAACCTCTTCGACCAAATATTTCACTTAGGAGGGATGGACGCATCTTTTTAGCCCTGCTATAACTCCTCATCTATACAAAATGCCATTGGTCAATACATAATGAGCATCTTTAGACTTTAGTTTCTTAACTGCGAGTTTATCCGGTGGTAGAATCCCTTCTTCGATATAAGCCCTGATGGGGCCATCCAGGATGGTCCCAAGTCGAGAGTAATAATGTTCATCATTAAATCTTCGGCTATGCTCCGACTAGCCTGGATTTCTATTGGGATTGTTCTTCGTAGCTCGGTGCATGTGGTTGACGCTAGCCGAGCTAGGGCATCTGCTCTTACATTATTCAATCTCGGTATTCTAATCAGCTGAACTGCAGTAAAACTTGATACAACCTCTATTGCTTTTGCATGATACTTGACCATTAATTCTCCTTTTGCTGCATACACCCCCAAAATTTGATTTACGATTAATTGGGAATCACTGAATATAACGACCTACTCTGCCTTCATGGTTTTAGCTAGATTTAAACCTAAGATCATACCTTCATATTTGGCCTCATTATTAAAAGCTTTAAATTGAAAGCGCGGAGCATACTCCATATCAATCTCATCCGGACTGTTTAACATAATTCCTGCTCCACTGCCTGTAGTGCATGAAGATCCATCCACATACAAATTCCATAGAGGTACTTCATTATCAAACTCCTAATCAAACAGAGTTCCTCGATGGAATATTTGATGTTTCCTTTTGTCCTCCTTCGGCACTTCTCGTTGCTCTTTGATTATCTTCTTTTGATCCTCCAGGTTTGAAAGTTGGTCGGGGTTAAATTTAACGATCCCATATCATCCACGAGTTGTTCTGCATTAAGCTTCTTCTCTTCGATAGTATCATAATGGGTGAACTCTGCGATAAAATCTGCTACTGCCTTCCCCTTAAGCGACGATCCAGGCTCATACACTATATCATATTCACCAAGTTCTACTGCCCAGTAAATGAATATTCCCAATTTCTCCGGTTTATATTGAGCTTGCCTTAATGGCATATCAGTATACACAACTATAGTATGAGCTTGGAAGTATGGCCTCATCCTTTTGCTTGCTTCGATCAGCGCTAGTGCCAGCTTCTCCAACCTTGGATATCTGATCTCTGCTCCTCGGAAGGCCTTGCTGGTATAATAGATTAGTTTTTGCACTCCGTCCTCTAATTTTATCAACGCCGAGCTAACTGCATTCTTTGAAACTGCCAGATACAAATATAATCTTTCTCCCATCACTGGTCTAGATAACAATGGAGGTGTCCCAAGATATTTCTTCAATTCTTGAAAGGCCTCCTCGCATTCATCATTCCACTCAAAAGTTTTTCGAAGTGTTTTGATGAATGGGAGGCATCTGTCAGTTGCTCGTGAGACAAATCTATTATGTGTTGTAACTCGCCTTGCGAGACTTTGCACTTCCTTCTTCGTAGTTGGAGATCATATCTCCAATAGGGCTTTGATCTTTTTGGGGTTCGCCTCAATACCTCATTGATTAATTATGTATCCGAGAAGCATACCTTCTCACACCCCAATATGCACTTGGTGGGATTTAACTTCATTTGATATTTCTCAAGTTGATCAAAGGTCCGTCCTAAGTCAACTAGATGATCATCAGATTTCTTACTCTTCTTCAGCATATCGTCAACATAAACCTCCACGTTATGACTGATTTTCTTTCTAAACACCTTGTTCATCAGTCGCAGATATGTTGCACCTGTATTTTTTAGTCCAAAAGGCATAACATTATAGCAATAAGTTCCCATTGGGGTGATAAAAGAGGTATTTTCCCTGTCCTCAGGCTTCATTTTGATCTGGTTGTACCCAGAATAAGCATCCATGAAACTCAACAATTCATGCCTCGAGGTAGCATCCACTAGTTGATCGATTTAGGGCAAAGGAAAATGATCCTTTGGACATGCCTTATTAAGGTCAGTGAAGTCCACACACATCCTCCACTTGTTGTTTTTCTTCTTTACCATCACCACATTTGCTAGCCAATTAGGATATTTGACATCCTCAATAAAAAAGGCTTTTGTAGCTTCTCTACTTCTTCCTGTATATCTTGGTTCTTTTTAGGACTGAACATTCTTCTTCGCTGCTTCACTGACTTGATTTCCTTGTTCACGTTGAGCTCGTGAAACAGGAAACTCGGGTCTATCCCTGGCATGTCTTCATGAATCCATGCAAAAGTTTGTTTTCTGCTCCTTAGAAATGCTATCAGTTCCTATTTTATCGATACATCCAATGACGCACCAATTTGGGTTGTTCGTTCTGGGTGCTCGTCGTCCAGAATGATACTTTCGCTAGCCTCCATGACCTGGCCCTTCACGAGCTGCGACTCATCTCTAGGGTCTAACATTTCAATCTCTGCATCTTTTATTTCATCCACTTGATAGGTAGTAGTCTTCTTCCTGGATTCTTCACGTTCCTTCAGTTCCGTAGATGAATAGTAATATTCCCGAGCTACTTTCTGGTCGCCATTCATAACTCCCTCTCCAAGATTGGTTGGGAATTTTAAACATTGATGTACAGTAGATGGTACTGCCTCGAACTTCTTCAGACCTACCCTTCCCATGATGATATTATAAGATGATTTGACATTTTTATCCATTATGAAAAAGCGTACTCTTTCTGTTCGACAAGGAGGCCATGTACCGATAAGCATATCCAACTTGATCTTCCCAAGTGGAAAAACCTTTTATCCAGTAAAATCGAGGAGGGGTCTATGATAGGGCTCCAACTGGGCTAACTTCAGATTCAAACTATCAAAGCATGGGTAGAACATGATGTCTGTCGAGCTACTATTATCCACCAGTACTCGTGAAATCACCACCTCTTTCATTCTCATCTTGATCACCAATGGGTCATCATGAGGATATAATACTCATGTCTGGTCGTTCTTAGAGAAACCAATGACTAGTTTGTATTTATTCACTTTCCTCGGGTGATCATCTTCTGCCAATTTTATTCGTTGTATGTACGAGCAGGCTTGAGCCTCATTGAGGTAAGATTTTCTCTATGCAGTAAGATCTCCACCTCCTGCATCTCCACCTATAATAACATTACATTCAAATAACCCAAAATGGATTGAAAATACCTCACGCTCTGGATGTCTTGGTCTTCTGGGGAGATCGGGGTCATCTTTTGGATCATCTTCATGGTCTCTCTTTTTGTCTTCTTTTGCTCGATGAGGAGATTTAGATCTTTGCCTTCCTTAGTCGTTGGTCTTTCCACCATTTTAGCGATCAACATACTTAGCCAATTTTCCTCATCTGATGAGTGCTTCAATTTTATTCTGGAGATCTATGCAATGTTTAGTCGTATGACCATGGTCTTTATGGAATTCTCAATATTTGGACTTGTCCTTTATGTCAGGATCTGCCTTCATTTTTGCTATCCAGGCTAGCTCCTCGCAGTTCTTGATCTCCCCGAGAATGTGATTTATATCTACCTTCAAAGGAGTATAATTTCCAAATTTCTTCATCTTCTCCAGTGCTTGTTTTCCTTTCAACTACCTGTTGCCACCATTGTTCTTCTAATCCTTTTTTCAGTTTTACCATCTTCCACCTTGGTCTCCTTAGTGTCTGCATTCTTCTTCACAGCCATAGCTTCCTCGGCATTCATGATTTTGGCTTCTTTTGCCATCAGTTCTGCCGTGGTCCTAGGCAAATCTTTGGCTAAAGTTTAGTACAACTTATCTGGCAACAGTCCACTCATTAGAGCAGTAATTGCTATTTTCTCCTCGTAATTAATTACTTCAAGTTTCTCGTTATTGAAACGGGTAATATAGTCCCTGGTGCTTTCACCTGCCTTTCGTTTAACACTTAGCAAGTGTACTACTCGTTTGACTGGCTTCGCTCTAAAATAGAAGTTTCCGATAAAGAGATGTGCCAATTAAAAGAATGTCGTAATTTTCCCTCGAGAAAGGCTATTGTACCATATCTGAGCTGATCCGGTAAGAGTTCCTGAAAATTCCCTGCATCTCATGTCGTTTGGAACTGCATAGATATCGACGGCAGCTTGGTATTGTTCTATATGAAGTACATGTCAGTTTTTCAATCATATTTATGCGTCACTATATGAGCTTTGAATTTTGATGGTGTAGGAAAATCCACAATTGCCTGTACAAATGGTGTCCCTTGGACAAAAGTTCTTTGTAGAGGATTCTTGGCCTTAGCCATTTCCCCTAATTTGTCCTCCAACCTTTGAATAGAGCCTTTTCCATGCATCATTTCCCACCTTGGGCCTATTTGTTCTAGCAACTGATCGCATCGAATTTTCCTCTTGGGATCGAGCTGCTGGTCGTGATTGGGCAGAGACTTACCTTAGATCGGATGGTCATGGAGAGTTCCTCAACGCAATCCTAGGAGGACTTCTATTCCTCCTAGGGCCCAAACGATCAAAAGGAGAGACTCTACTTAACCTTTCTAGAGAACTAGTCCCTTCTGGAGATAGAGTGACGTTTCGTTAAGAATTTGTAGCTCGTACTGATAAAATTCGACCAGGTTAATAAGAAGGATCATTAGATCTATCAGTACGATATGATTTGATTCGTCTGGATTAAGATACCTCCGAGAATAGTGTTCGCCTAGTTCGTGAAGATGGTAGACGGGTATTTCTCTGAACACTTCGTTGTCCGGATTAGGTCGGCACTCCGCCTTGAATTGTTTGTATAAGTCGACGCATAGTTTCCTGCATGGCCGTTTGCCCCTGAGCTAAATTAGCCATTATACCAGCCAGATCTTGAATATTTGGGGGAGTAGAGGGGTTAGGGTTCCTAGTGTTTAGATTACTGGATTTCGTATTATCAGCCATAGATGATGAATTGTTTTGGTGAAAAACACTAAGTACAGTCATTTCCCACAGACGGCGCCACTCTGTTGATGTAAAAAACTAGATTATCTCTAATTCATTAATCACAGATAAATAAGGTAATAAATAAATAAGACAAAGGATTTTTAAAGTGGTTCAGCCATATGAGAATGGCCTACGTCCACTATTTTTATATTGCTGACTATTTGCCTGGAATTCTTAATAAGTGGTTTACCAAGAGATCCAGAGTCCCCTTCTTATGAGGAGGTTACAATGTATTTATAGCCTTGAGGCTGTACATATGAAAGGATAATGCGTTGTTATCCAGTAGACATATACATCTGTACGATAATAATGCGCATTTAATGTGCAACTGTCTTTTTATTCTGATGCTCTTCACGCTAAGTAGCTCGGACCGACAGAGTTGCTCGGTACGCTTAAGTTGCTCGGGGTGCCTGAGTTGCTCAGTACGCTTGAGTTGCTCAGCACGCTTGAGTTGCTCGGTACGCTTGAGTCGCTCGGGGATCCTGAGTTTCTCATCTTAAGTATTTGTATTTTACACGTAGGCCGCCACATGTCTTCAAGTGATTGGTTCACGTCAGCAGACTAAATTTGGTATCAACACCGGATTTAAATACTAGCGAGACGAGAGTTGGTATTTGATTATGATAATAATGTTGAATATTACTGAGTAATTGTGGTAATATATGATTATTGAATTTATTAATATTATCGCAAGTTATAAATACGATAATTCAGAAATTAAGTTGGGATGCAGGTGTCAGTCGCGCCAGGAATCATTTTAAATGCATTTAAAAGTGGATTATAATTGCATCATCCGTATGATCATTTCGAGTGTGCAAACTTACCCGGAAGGGTCTAGATAGTCAAAAAATACTAGTCGGGGGTTTAGTTTTGGTCTCAGGGAACTTTTAGGCCAAATCGCCAACACAACAGGGTATTTTACTCATTTTAAATTTTGATGAATAGTGACCTACAAAAATTAGGTTTTGTTTATCGTCCAACCTTAGGGCCATTGGGGCCATTATCTGTCAAAACTAATTAGTGGGAAACGTGAGAAGAGAGGAGAAGTTCCAAGTGTTTCCAAGGCCATAACCACCACTATCCCCGAAGTTGTGACCGAAAAGAGAAAGAGAACCAACCTTTATTGTCATCAAAGGATCAGAACATGGAATTTCTAGGAAAGTGATTTAATTCATTAAGATTCAACAAATAATTTGTCCATGATAGTTTAGGATTTGAAAATTTATGTAGATGTTGAAACTCATGAAATTTGGAGATGAAACCTTAATTCTGGGTAGGATTTATATGTAGTTTTGATTCCGGAAGTATCTCATTAATGAAATTATAACCCGTGCATAGGTAACTATGAATTGATGAGAAGATTTATGATGATTCTTGAAGAAAATAGAAAAATAGGGTTTTTCATGATAATAGGATAATTTGATCCAAGATCGGTATAAATGATTATGAGTTAAGAATTCTGGAATGTTAAGAATCATGTATTTAGGTTGTATGATTGCCCAAGACGTTTACTTTATAATTTAAGAACTTGTAATGAAAATTTGGGACAAAACTAGGACTGAAAATGCTGAAATTCGAGACCTTTACCTGCTTGAGCGATCAATCGACATTCATAGGTCGATCGATCGACTGGGCTCGATCGATCGACATTCTTGGGTCGGTAGATCGACCTCCCTAGAGACTGTGACTTTTTTTCCCTTTTCGAATTTAAGTGATTCCGACAAGTGAAAGTTGTAGGTGGAGACTATGTGAATACATTACGACTTAAAGGAGACTAGTAGGGATATAATTGAAACCCGAAACATATTAAAATTTGTTGGGAACATAGTGTTGAATTTACGAGTGTCCGAAGAGTAATTTTCTATTATAAGTTGCGAGAGCATGAATTAAATTCTTATGAGGGATAACTTAGGATTAGAGACAGAAATGTGGACCTCAAAGTATAGAATTGAGATTTGGGATACGTGGGAGACTTACTAACCTTTTCGGGATAGGTTTAGTACTCGAAACTATATGACATGAGATTTATCGGCAAAACTTATTATTTATGAGTTGGGATGATAATAGAGTACTAATAATACTGATGATATAGGGTTGAAAATGTACGTTAAATAATGGGATAATTACCTAAGTTGTGTGAATGTTTAGTGTATGGACTATTGTGTGTATGACATACCTACCACACTTGCTATCACGAGAGGTTGGCTTTCGAAAAAGGACCATCTAATCTTTGTGTGCCTACGGGGGGGATTCATATTGGTACCTTAAAGACATAGGGTTGTGAATGACTTATTTGTGATTTAATAAGTCAACTGACCATCGGAGCGTAGGTATGTGCATGACCCAAGGGTATGTGAACTATGTTCGCCTCCAATATGTGTGATTTTGTTTATTGAAACAGTTCCTGAGTGATTCGAAGCGCGTAGTCCTTATATACGTGATGTACTGAGATTTGATAGCCGAGTATGCATGCACCACAACTTAGCCTAGGGGTGCCATATTTATATATATAAGCAGAGAATGATATACTTATACTTGTAACTGGCTCACTATTAAATTGCAAATGCGAATAATCAAGATATTGAAATGGATCAAAGTGTGAGAATCCATATTGTAATTGATTTTAATAATTTGATTAATGTAAAGGTAAGTTATATGCATAATATTTTAGAATGATACGAATACACCCCTATATTATAATGTGAAGTCAGGAATTGGTACAGACTAGTTAGTTAGCGGCATAACTAGGTTGGGTTAAGGGTATACGTTTGGCGTGCACATTAGTTGAGGGGTGAAGAACTCATGTGAGAGCACGTAACTAACATGTATATAATATTTACTGTTTAATGCGATTAAACACTTGCTATATTTTTAAACTATTTTCACCTCGAGCTCTGACCCATTTGCTTCCAAATCTATTTTTCTTGTAAAACATTTTTAGGTGTGCAGCTACAGGGACGCCAAGCTTAGGAATTCCATTCCATTTATGTGTTGTAACTGCTGTGGAAGTTAGATGATCTCATAACTAGACGCCTCCACGTCTATCCTTGCTTATTTTGGGAGTCATTATTCCAGTTAGGGCCTGTTTCCCATTCTATTTAGTGACAACAGTTTTAGACTTTCAGTTAGTTTAGTCTTGGGATCTATTTATTTCATTCAGATATTTGTATTGGGTTTATTTACTTTGCTATTAATATTGGAGTGTTTACTCTAGACATCAGTTATTCTTTCTATTGATGACCTTATGAGTTTTTTCATGTGATGGTTGAATGATGATTTAGATTACTTTATTGTTGGTTAAATAAAATAATAAAATTTGGCACTTCACTATTTTAAATATTAGGTGGTTAGTAATTAATTTAAATGTTTTTCGACAGTGATGCTATGAACTAAACCAACTTGGCATTTTTTATTAATTTAAATAAAGGAGAGCTACCCGATATTTAATTAGTCGGGTTGTCACACCTAGTAACTCCCGATAACTTACGATCAAATAGACATGTCACTGGATGAACTATGATGTTATTCACCAGTACACACCATCTCTTCCATGGAATTGGCTTTGGCACTGTCACCTCCCGCCTAAACTGAAAACCTTTCTTTGGTTCTTAATCCATCAGGGTCAGCCCTCTGCGGATTTGCTGCACTATTTTCACAAGCTCCCAAAGGCTGACTATCATATATGTGAGCTTGCGGATACCAATAGTCACATCTTCATCGTTTGCCCATCTTTTTCTCAGCTCCATCTCTCTTTAGATATCATGCCACCCCTTTATCCATTCTCCTCAACCTCACCTCTTCTAACAGGACATCTCACCCATCAATTCTAAATGTCTTCCCCTTTTTCTTGCTCCGATCCTTATGGTTGCACGGATTGAGGCGTTATTCTAGCACAAACCCATTCTTAAATCTTTAATCCAGCATACAGTCTCAGATCAGATAGTCCAATTTCATCGAACTGTCACTTCCCTTCATCCTCCCTTTCAACCCCAGCCCATTCAATTTTTTATTACTTGGAGCCCACCTTCTCAGTCATTTTTTAAATGTAATACAAAGAGTGCCAAATCACATGTCACTAGCCTTGCTTCTACTTATGGGCTTATCAGGAATTCTCAGGGCTAGTTTTTCCTTGGATTTAGTCATAATATTGGATATGTGTCATCATTGACTGTTGAACTTTAAGCAATTTACACTACACATAACCTAGCTTTTAATGCGAGACTGAAATGTATTGAAATAGAAATAGATTTCCAAACTGAATTCTACCAGCTTACCAGGTATTCAGCCTGGGCTCCATCTCATAAGGATCTGACCAGCGTTATACTTAAAGGCCCCCCGCAGTTTCACCATATCACTCTCAGCCTCTATTTTAGACAAGCCAACTCATGTTCTGATATTTTAGTTGCTAAGTCTATGACTAGTCCGTCTTGTTTTCAAGTCTTTTCATTAGTCCTGCACTTTTTACTTCTAGTTTAGGTTTTGACCAGAGTCACGTTGGTGTAATTAGGTCTGCAACTCAAAACATGTAAAATACTGTTGTTTTAATGTTAGTTTCTGTTTTGTGAAAAAAAAAATATATTATTGGTGTTTCCCCCCCAAAAAAATTTGTGTACATAAGTTAGTAATTTCTATGTACATATTTTTCTGCTTAGAGAATTCCTCGGATACCTCTTCCCGTTTATTATTATTATTATTATTATTATTATTATTATTATTATTATTATTATTTATTATTATTATTATTATTATTATTATTATTATTATTTTAATTATTATTATTATTATTATTTTAATTATTATTATTATTATTTTAATTATTTTTAACACGAAACACTTACATAAAACTAAAACAAAATTATTGGTAAATGTATAAATCAACCAATATACATTATAACACAACACGTACAAAAACCTGACACGATACAAATCCGACTAGAAAACTCCATTGTGAACGTGACGAACATTATGGTTGTGTGAGTTTTGCTTGGCATACCAAAAGTACAAGACTACCCATCAAGAGTGTTTCTTTTTTCGTTTCGAAATTATCATAAGTAAGTACATGTACACACAAACTTATTCACTACAAAATATAATAAAACTCAAATTTCAATCAAAGTTCATCTTGAGTATCAGCGCCTTTATCTGAAAATCATTCCTTCACTTTCATTGTTGTCTTGTGTATGGTATCTCCTACCATATTAGAATTTAGCAGACTCCTTAACTACTGATTTTCCCTTCCCTCGGCTCTTTATAACTGCTTTTTTTACCTTTTCTCATGCACCTACACTTTCTTCGCCTCCTTTTGTTTAATCACCCCCTCCAAATTTGGAGGAAATAGATAAACTTGTGCTTGGATGATCTTGTTATTCAACTTCATCCAATAAGAAGAAGGAATTTTATTTTCTTTAACCCCCTCCATTTTGTGCTCTTCTTCATTTCCAACTCCAACTACACAGATGGCAAACAAACACAAAACAAATGTAACTGATGCTATTTTATTTTTAGCCATTTGAAACTAAGTTTGGGAGAAGATAATTTATTGTCCTATCCCCATTTATTTACTTTCTTTTTCATTGCAGAATCTTCAATTCCATCATTTTCACATTCACCGACATTAGATAAACTTTCAACGTCCAGACCATTTGCTAGATCTTCCAATTTGTAACCCCGAATAATATTTGTTATAATGTGGGCACTAGATATGACTTTCATATACAACCATCCAAACACAGGATTACTAATAGTTGGATTTTTTGCACCACAATTGCTACATTGTTTATTTTTTGTCTTTAGAAATTTATTCAAAACTAACATTGGCTCAATAAATTGAAGAGAGGTCCAAGCTTGTTGCTTGTGATGCTCAGGGCTGAATTCTCTGCATCAGAGTGTACTATAGAACATAAAACATGGTTGATTCACTGGTTAAGTCTTCATCCAATCTTTTGGCCCCAATAATGTCACCCCTTGCTATCATTTCCAATTTAGAAGTACATTTATCAACCATGCTTCTATTTTCTCTAAAATGAAGGCAGAAGAAACATGTCCACTGTAGAAGATTATAAAATGTATCAAATAACAACGAATTATAATATGGTTAAACCAGATCAATATGACCATAATGACCTGTACACTAATACGAATGTTGACCACATAGTTTACAAGGTGTCTGGCCCCTCTACACCATCGAGAAAAATGGGGTTTGTAGTCTGCACAAGGTTATGCTTCCTGACATCTTCATGTGTCATGAAACTAAACCTAACAAATTCCAAATTATCAGACACATCCTCTGTTGTCATATCCATCTTCCTTACTTGGACTGCTTTGATTGAAAAAACTCAAAAAAATTTGAGTTGTTACTCTTCCTGGGCTTAATAGGTTCCGCATAAGAGAAGTGGAGAGAAAACACATATGTCAACCTTATTGTATATCTTATAATTTATGAAATATAAAAACTTTACAGATGTATATTAGAAAAAATATGTATACAATATAATATTATAAGCATACATTACAAATTAATGTATATCTTACTAATAATATTACTCTATTTGGACTGAGTTGTACTAACTTTTCTAATTTTTGGCTTGTCAAATAGAGTGAATAGAAAAAAATCTGCTTTTTGAGAATATGGCGGATGTGTTTAAAGAGGCAAGTTATGATGTTCATTATCTCTTCAATTTAAAATTTCTAATAAATATTATTGAAGCCATATAATTTCCATAACATTCCATGTATATTGTGTGTATGAAATATAGGTTGTTAGGGGTAATAGATCAAAAGGAGCTACATGAAATGAGAATGGGGGTGTAAGAATATCATGTGAATTCTCTAACTCATAGGCGGCGAAAAAAATGCAGATGAAGTACCCAACATTGATTCTGTTGATAAAGGCAAAAAAAGAAGCGGGGGCCATTAAGATTGAATGTAATTGCAGTTGGGATAAAATACCATACAGAGGTAGAATTCAATGAGTTTGGGAAAAAAATTAAACTCGATTCCATCCAGATTAGTTCTATGGTTGGGACTTTAGCATAAGAATGCATGTCGGTGACACATAAAAGTTGGGATAGGGTGAAAAGTGACATCAATGATCAAATATAGAAATTTTTTACTGTCAGTATTTTATTTCTCTACCCTTTGCACTATTATGTAATATTTTGAAAGTAACTTTGTACATATTGAGTTGTAACTAATATAGTGTATTTGTTATGTATGATGTAACAAAAATATAGCCGTGAAAAATGCCAAAAGGACATTGTTTTGGGTCAGACGGACAGAGATTGGAAAGATTAGAAGTCAAAATTATCAATACAGATACGAGAAGACGCTAAATGACCAAATTTCACTCGCCATCTTGCATTACTCTAGCCCCCTAGAATGAAGTCAATGAATGGGATGAATTTTTTAAATCTCGTTTGTCACCTGAATTTGATGTAAGTGAATTTGATTATTTATTTTTTCTTTTTATTATTAGACTAAAGTCCACTTTCAGTATTCTCATATGTCTTGCAATTATATAAAAGCAAATCAATCCACGTACAACTAATCGTAGAGGCTATGGAAGACTTAAGGAAAACATGGTATGTTTTCCCTTTAAACTTTCATAATTCATAAATAGCCTACATTATTTCGTAATTCTATCTTTTAAAATTTTGTAAAAAGCCAAAGACCGAAATAAAATTATACGGCTTGTTGATGTTTGGATAAGGGGACATAGGAGACAAAATGGCGATCTGATTTATCAAGTTGTTGGTGAAGCAATAGTAACAATTTAAACACTTACACAACAGTTTACAAAAAAATTTAAAGCTATAATGTGTTTATTATATTTTTTAATATGTTTAATTCTTATATTTATTTTAGGAAAAATGGAAAAAATTTCAAACTCATGACTCAACATAGTTGAGAGATGATACAATTGTAAAGGTACTTGGTCCTTAGCATCCAAGTCATGTCTGAGGTCTTGGATTTAGGGTGATTCCTGCGAAGGTAGATGCATCATGACATAGCAATGCAAGGGTAACGACTCTTGAAAATCAAATTTAAAAACTTTTGGAATTAAAGATGTACATGGAAAGTCGAACGACACAAGGAATTGAATGAAACATTGTATTTTTCAAAATTTAATATGATTTAATACATATAGTTTACCCTTATTTTGTTTTCATATACTTCACTTGCAATTTCTATAGAGTCAACATCAGGGTGGTGGGGACGCCATGCATAATCATCACATACTCTACAGGTTATTGTTAATGAATTATCTAAGTCTAAATTGTTTTACTACTTGCATTAATAATTATTTGTGAATTGTTTCCTTTACACTATTCATTAGTAAAATCGAGAAAGTGCACGTGGACAAAGTGCTCCACAAAGTAATTCTGCCTGCAAATTGTTACATTGGTTGGGGACTGGAGAGAAGTGGCAAGCACATAACTTGATTCTACAGACGCGAAGTCACTATTGCACCACCAAATCCTTATGTTTGATTACTATAAAGTATGGGTTGTCAAAATTTTAGTTCCCAAAGTGCTAGTTTTTTGGTACTCGGATGCGTTTTCCACTCTTAATGATTCAAAAGGAAGTACCATAACATGGCCACACCAATATATTCATTTTGACAAATTATGTGAGTGGAATAGTTATAGTTCTTGAATTTTATTCTAAGAATTCTTCTTTGATTATTTTTCATATTTATTTCAGAAAAATTATAAGAATGGTGTTTCTTCGTTGCTTCTTGGATTGAAGGTGTGTTTTGATGTGTAATTTTTTTATTACAAGTGTGTTGTTAAGTTATGAGAGTATTTAGTAAAATTATTTTCTGAATAGCTACTCATTTTTGGAAGATGTTGAAGACATGTTGGGAGGAATGTTTTTGAAGGATGCTAGTAATTATTTTTTGGAGGTAGATTACATTTTAACTTGTTAGAGTATGTTCGTTCCATCCTAATCCCATGTTTTTATGTGCCTTGTAACACCTAAATGCTTATTAATTACATTTTTTGGGAATGACTTTGATAGTATGTTATGAGTACATATTATGAGTCCTTAATTATATAAGTTTCCTTCAAATTTTAAGAATTTTGGAATTTTCAATTATGATACAATTCATATACATGGATATCTTAATGTTAGTATAAATACCAGGTATTTAAGAAACTATTTTTTTTTTAAATCATACAACTTTAACGACATGTTTTATGCATCGTAAAATTATAATTATGACTCGTATATTTAGTCGTGTATAATATTAATGACACATGGCATAAGTCATAATACGTATCCACGACAGATAATATGTCGTCTTGGAAGAGTTTTTTGGGTAATGACTTTTACGACTGGTAACTAAATGTCATGGAAAAGTGCTTCAATGAAACTTTGAAGGTGTCGTGAAATTTTTTATGACGGCCCAAAGATGTCGGGGTAGAGGGTGACTTGTTACGACACCTCCTTTCATCGACTATAGCAAATGTGTCGTGGAAATGATTTCATGACACATATCAGGTGTCGTGGAAAATACTTTTTCTTGTAGTGCTAGTTCTAACATAGGATAAGTATCAATTTAACATTCTAAATGAATATTAATCAATGTCTATTAGACAAAACCCTAATATGCAATCTAATTCAAATTTATATGAATTTAGCAAGTATTATATCAATCAGACCTTGATCACAGATTTAATCATGTAAATACTATCTCAATTTCAACATATAAGGAATATTAGATAAGGGTTATGAAACCCTGATTATTTATACTCATCTTAACACTAATAATTAGGTTTAGGTGAATGTATATATATATATATATATATATATATATATATATATATATATATATATATATATATATATATATATATATATATATATAATATGGGAGCTTGGTTTTTGAAAATGTACACATTTTCAACAGTCTAGATCGATGCCACCTCCTTACATATTTTTACACATTTTAATGGTTTAGATCACATCCCATTCCTTTTTACAAATCTAGCCCTCACTTTTTTGGTTTCCCCCCATTTTTTTCTTTATCAAACTCACCCTAAAATTCAAAAATTGGGGTAATATGGTAATCTTCTCCCAATTGACACACATTGGGCCATATCTCTCTCTCGATTGAGCTCATTTCACAAAAGGATTACACAAGCAGCTCCCTACTCTCTTTCTCTCTCTCACGACCTCATTTCCCAAAACCACACGCACGCCGGCAACTCAATGCAGAACCACGCCGGCTGATTTTTGACACGCAGTGACACATCTCTCTCTTAGATCTGGTTATTTTAGTTTTAGTTTTTCCATTTCTAATTTTTCTTCTCATATCTAACTTGACACATATATGTTTTTTTTGCAGAAACCCATTTCGGAAGCTTTGTAGATCTGAGATTGTTATGACCCAATTGGGAACAAATGTACACGCTCCCTCTAGATTTGGTTTGTTTTGGGGTTTATATATTTGGTTTGTTTTTAATGGTTTTGTACCAATTAGCTTCAGGATGTTGTGAAAACATCGCCATGTGTGGACTTTGGTGCATCTGGCACTAAAAGAGGCAATTATTTATGGTTATACCTAATAATGGTATTGATGTTTGACTTCACAATAAAATTTATTGATGTTTATTTTTGCAGGTATTAATTTAATGTTAATATTTATCGGTATTAATTTAATGTTTATTTTTGTTTTGTTGGTACTCATTTCATGTTTATTTTATTTTGTAGATATTAATTTGATGTTTTTCTAGCCTTTCTCTCAAGTATATCCTCAGAATTTTGTGGGCTTTTTTCTTTTGTTCATATTGTTATTTCATCTTTCTTTTATTTTGTAGGTCGCAAAATCAGGTATTCCATTCTCTATTGTGTATCAAACTCAGTTTGTATGCTTGGTTAATAGATTATAATGTATATTTGGTTCATATGTATACATGTATATTTGGAATTTGAACTTATTTCTTAGCTTGGGAGTTTTTTGGTTAAAATATTTTTGGTGTCACAGGTACACTATCTCTCTTGAGAAAATAATCAGAGCTTTAATTTTGGTTCGATTTAATTTGGTTTTATTTGTTCATAAACAAAGCTTTAAATGTATATTTGGTTTGATTTAGTAATAAATAGAGCTTTAATTTGTTTTATATATAGTTATACCTGTATATTTGGTTCAATTTGTTCATATTGGTTCGATTTGTTCATATATAGCTATATATATTCGGTTCAGTTTGTTCATATTGGTTCGAGTTGTTCATATATAGCTACATATGTAGAGCAAAGCTTTAATTCATATATTTATTCTCTTATAATCAAGTGGTCTCGAGCTATATTTTGAGCGGTCTGAGAGCCTCTCATGCACGAGATGGACAAAATCGTTGGCTTTAATTTGGTTTATATTGTGGTATACCTATATATTTTGTTCACTTTGTTCATATTTGTTCGGTTTGTTCATATATAATTATATATGTAGAGCAGAGCTTTAATTTGGTTCGTATTATAGAGCTGAGATTGCAGTTTGTTCATGAGATTTAGTTCATATATTTATTCTCTACTAATATGGTGGTCTCGAGCAATGTTTTGAGCGATCAAGGAGCCTTTAATTAAGTTCGTATTTGGTTCAATTTGTTCTTAAGCGTAGCTTTATTTTGGTTTACATATAGTTATACCTTTATAATTGGTTCATTTTGTCCATTTGGTCCATTCCTATCTTTTGATGCCATCGAAGTAATACATGTTCAGTATACTGCAACTATGACTGACCTGAGCATATTGCATACCCTAATAACTATATGCTCAAATTCACTTTGCGAATTGAGTTTAATCAGGTACCTTAAGGTATGCTCAAGTGCATTTGTTTAATCTGCTAAGTGCATTTGACCATTTGAGAATATTTAACATTTCAACATGTTGCAATAGTCCCCTCGCCTTAAAGCTGATGTGATTCAACAATTGAGGTATTTAATACACATTTTCCGCCTCTTAACTAGCTATCATCTTTTATAGGTATTACTTTGGGCATTGAATTTATTTTATGATGAAGTTTTATATTAAATAAATAATTGGCCAACATATGTTTCATGTTTGTAGTTTGTTCATCATGCCTTTCAAATTTGTCTAATCATCAAGATATTCAAATGTGCATACAAAGACTACCATCACATCTCCCTATGCTCTGATTTATGCGAACCACACTCACCAAAAATTTCTACTGATTGGTAATGCAGGAGGTGAGAGTGGGATGATGATGTGTTAAATAAACCATCAAAAAGAAGGGGCATGAGATCCACTAAGTATTACTCCAGGATGTGGCAACTATGCTGCCTAGATCACTTATGAATAGAAAATCACTAGAAAATCACTAATGCATATTCCTTTCTAATTGTATTTTTTTGTTAGTTTGTCATTGTTGAAGGTTTGTACATTGTTGCTTCTTTTACATCCCATGCTTCAAGAGAAAGGAAAGAAAAACAACATGAATTTTATGCCTTTTAGAACAGATCTGCAGTTGAGCGAACGAGCATCTTTAATTCATTCTTGAAATTTGGAATCTTTTCTAAACACTGAAATCGAACAGATCCGCAGTTGAATGCAGTGGACTGTAACAGATCTGCAATGGGTTGTAACAGATGCGCAACATGAATTTGACGCCTTTCATGAATTTGTAATTTCTAATTCATCCTTTTAAGAACGAATAGATCTGCAGTTGCATCAAAATTTGGATACTCTTTGAAAGCTACTGACCACGTTAGTTACATGAAAATTTGCAGTCTCTTTGAAATTTACTGATCACTTTCATGCATAATGATTCAATTCTTGAATCACTTCTTGGAGCAATAATGACATTACTGACATTATTTACCCTAAGCATCATACATCTTTTGAATCATACTTTTGGAAATTTCTATACCCTTCAATTTCTTTACTTGATTTCTATTTTGTAGGGCGTGTGCGGGTCGCATTAGGTCCATTTGAGTTCTGCCTAAATCAACTCTGATTGCCTTTCGGGATTCAGACACATCTGACGAGATTAGTAAGTGTTCACTTGCTTCTTTCAATATTTTTTCAGACGGTTTCGCATTAGTAAGTGTTCAGTTGATTCTCGAATGGTTTAGATTGTCTTCTTTCAATTTGTCCAATTTGCCTAGAACACATTGATATATCATATTTGCCCAATTTGAAAACATAACACCCCTAAACACTTACACTTTTGGGGCTATTTGGGGTTCTTTTTGGTTTTTGGATGTATTATTTATGTTCTAATTCTATGTATTAGGCATGTCGAGAAAAGTGTGTGATGTATCCAATTTTGGGTTTGTTTTGTTTATGAAATAAACAAAACTTTATTTAAGTAATTGTACTAATTGAGGGTGTCATAGGTTAGTAGTTCCCTCATTCGGTAAATTCCATCCCTTTGAATATGGGATCTCTAAACAAGGGTTGTATATCGTTTTATGTTTAGGGTGTCATAGGTTAGTAGTTCACTCATAGGTATGCATATGTCGTGTATAAACTCATACACCCATCGTGTGCCAATTTCAAAACCATCGTTCATCTACTGATTAATATATAGTTTATGGCCCCATAATTTGCATAACACATGTTCGGTAACTAATGAAGGTTCTCAGAAACAAAGTGGCAGTGCCACCTATGGGAAGGCTGTGGCCCTATAATTTGCATAACACAGTGGCAGTTCCACATGTTCTGTAAGTGAGGGGAAAACTTTAAAGATGCCAACGAGATCGGTGCCAGAGCCAAGATCCTATAAATGTCATTTTCTTGGCACACATTCATGTCTGAGAATTTTTTCTAAGTTTATACATATAATACCATCAACATTAACATGATATATACCATGTCTTCGTGCACCAAATCTCTGCCCGCATACCCTATA
The DNA here is from genome assembly GCA_949130495.1 of Sambucus nigra. NCBI lineage: Eukaryota > Viridiplantae > Streptophyta > Magnoliopsida > Dipsacales > Adoxaceae > Sambucus > Sambucus nigra. The sequence continues at coordinate 443,816,802 of OX422218.1, read as the reverse complement.
TTACTGAATTGTTGTCCGCACCTGCGCCCTCATTTGTACCCAACCACACCTGTACGCCATAATAGAAAAGTAAAAATTCTAATAACACATGATATATACCATATCATTTGTAATTTTTACTGGAGTTTAGTGAACATGTCATATTATAGTGAACATAGTAGTAATCTATATAGTTGTTATGTAGTGAACATATTATAGTGAACAAATTAGTAAGCTATATAGTTGCTATAGCTGCTATATACCAACTATAGCTGCTATATAGATGCTATAACTTCTATATACCAGCTATATGATGCATAGGATGGACTTTTATAGCTGCTATACCGTCTTGATTGGAGATTGGACTTTTAACATGCATAGGATGCTCGAATAAGTTTACATTTGCTACTAAGCATTATAATTTTCAGCATTATAAATTGTAGACAAGGTGTTTTTCAGTTTGTCAAATTTGGGAAAATTCATATGAGATAATTGTGAATGTTAGTGTATTAATTTTTCAAGATATTTCATAGAAGATATTGTTGCCTACATAGATAAATTTTCACGATAGATGTTTGACAAATGGTCAAGTTATTGTTTAAAGTTGAATGGCCAAGTGAAATTAATTTATGCTACGTCTGTGCTTAGTGTTTTAGTTGTTATTACTGATAGTGAACAAGTGATATTATACTGAACATGTGATATTTTAATTATTCTTACTAATTAGGTCTTTATGGCTTCTAGATTGAACATTCCAGGAGCATGGCAAACTGCCTCAGGGGGAATTGAATATGGTGAAGAGACAAAATCTGCATCAATAATGGAATTGCAAGAGGAAACTGGAATATTGTCTGCTGAAATAATAGCCGAGGTTCCGAGGTGGCTGACTTACAACTTCCCACCTGCTGTGAAAGCCAAACTGAATTTCCTGTTGGGTGGTGAATGGCATGGACAGGCACATAAGTGGTTCCTCATGAGATTTATGAAATATGAAAACGAGATCAACTTAGTAGGTTGCAAAGTATACCCATAATTCTCTTAGTGGAAATGGGCAAACTCTGAAGAAGTTATTGAGTAGGCCGTGGACTACAAGAGTCCAACATATGAGGAAGTGATGTTTAATTGCTGTTGAAAAATAATAAGGGTAAGACAAGAAATTCAATTACATCAATTTAATTGTGTTGAAAAATTTATATTAATAATTAGGGTATAATGAAAATTTACCCTTGAAATTCCATATCCATAGTTTTATAATGTTTAAACTCAAGTTCAATTAGGTTCCATAGTACGCGATTATTTGGTTCAGAGTTCTATTGCTTTCCCGGGGTACTACTACATTCGTAAAGCATGCGTAGTATAACATTGATTTGGTCCACTCAAGTTTTTGATTGACTGTTTTTCTCGAATATATTAGTCCTACATTCGTAAAGCATCCTGTTAAGCTTCGCAGATGTCATGAATGTCTTTGCATAAGTTCTTTTTTTCTTTTCTTTTTTATTTCTTTCTCCCTATGTAGGACTAATTTTAGTTTTAAGTAGTGGTTTGCTGTCTATGTGAAACTGGCATGGCCTTTATGATGGAGTTTACTGCTTTATACAACCATGGACCAACTGGTGGTGGTGGTGGTGGTATCAGCGCTGGACACAAAAAGGAGATTATTCTGCAAAAAGCATTAATTTCCCATGAGCATGTTAACTGGCATATTGAGGCCAAGACGAATTATGTTCGTTGGATCATTTCATTGATGAACTTTGCATCAACATAAGTAGGGTCTAGATTTTTATTTTTAGATTACCCCTACCCCCACCCACCCCAAACTAGGCGTTATCGGAAAGAAATTGCATTTATTTATTTTTTTAGCATTACATTGGTCATATATTTCAATTTCAATATTTTCTTGGTGTTTTCTTTTAATTTTGTTGCCCCGACTTTCAATTTTTCATTTTTATTTCTTTACACACACACCCCTCACTTCCTACACCATTGCTCAATTTATCTCAACATTGAGAATTTGTTTTTGTTCTCTTTCAGGCCGAATCTGTACTGAGACTCTGAAACATCCAAACCAGCGGCAACCATGGTAAGTCGACAATCTTACTTACAAATCCTTAATCTATTCTACAACAATTTGTGTTTTTATTATTAAAATGGCAAAAATATTCTTATTTATCATCTTACACTCATCACGTACAGACCAACAAATATAAATACACAATGATCTCTTTTAATTAATATTGGCAGAATGTTTACTTTTATGAAACTCGATGAATGATTTCATCCATTTTTCTTAACTGCTAATTATTTCCCTAGATAAATTTGTTAATAATCATTACAACTAAGCTTAAGATGAAAAAAAGATTACTATAAATTTTCTTTTCCTTGGATGCAAGTAAGAGTAGGATGAAAAAAGCTCATGTATGTTACTGATTGTATATTTACTTATGTGATTGTATCTTTGTTTGAGAAACTGATTAACTATGTTTATTGTTTGTCAAATCGTACAGAAAATCGAGAGGGAGAGAGTGATAATGGGGAGAGGTGGGAAGAAGGATGGGAAGATAGCAGTAGTAGCACCTAATCTAGAAGCAAATGAGTGTAAAAGACTTAAAAGAATTGCAATTTCCAAAAATATGCTCTCCGATGCTCCGCAAAGGCCTGCTCCGACATTTTGAGGAAGTCCCACAGAAAGAATAAATTCATATTCTCCTTTCCCGGCCTTCTAGCTCCCATATCCGAATTTGAGATTTTTTTAATATTTTTGGATTTTTTGTTACCCCTTAAATAGGGTGGATAGTTCAATAAACAAAGGAGACTATGCCCAATTTTTTAAAAAAATTGACACTTTGTTTTTTTGAGACACAGTGAATTTGATTGATGAATATTGTATATTTTATTTTATATGTGAATTTGTTTGATGAATTTAGACAATTTGAATGTTATTGGATTATTTATTGTTTTTTACGCATGGTGAATAGTCCTATAAATAAAGGATATTATGGCCAATTGTTTTAAAATGACATTTCGAAATTTTTGCGTTTCGCTATTACGTACTTTGAAAAATTATCGTCGTTTCGCGATTACGTAGTTTGGAAAATTTCATCGTGCCTTCAGGCACGGGCATACGCTAGTGTATATATATATATATATATATATATATATATATATATATAAGGAGGAATGTATAATGATAACTTGTCTCTAATTTCTCAAAGATTGAGATAATTTGTTTGATTGTCGAACCCTTGAAAAACAGTCTTGATCTGCTTTAAAAACCCTCAACTGGTTGAATTTTTATTCTTCCTATTTACTTCTATATTGATTCTTGTATTTAGAAATCATATGTTTTGATAATGTGTTTGGGTTGTTTTGGAAAGGGGTTATGAACATAGTAGTGTTTTGTATAAGAGAGGGAGATGGTTTGAGAGAGTTTGTGAGAAAAATGAACCAAATCCGTGCATAAAAGACTTTTAGAAGAAACCATCACATAACCCTATATGATATACCCATAACCAAACACTCCCATGATCGCATGGTGTTTAGTCACTGTCGCGAGAGTAAACCCTGCTATTGCAGTGGTTTTAGCCGTGATCGTGGATCAAATCGCGACTTGGGATTCCTTTGGCAGTTGACTTAAAATAAATTCTTCCCACTTTTTTAATTCTCTAAAATCCTAAACTTGACCTACAAGAAAAGGTCAAAAGATATCGATACGACCTTAGGGTTCTACCCAAAAACTTTACGACTATTCTAAGGTATTCTACTCTCATACATGCAAAGACCAAGCCCAAAATTTTTAATCTTGATTCAAAGTGCATAAGAACTACACCAAATCCTGTGAATGGTCACCCCCAAGGGGTCACGGCCCAAAGCCGTGACGACATAAAATTTAGCATGACCATATCCATGAACCAGTATGGCCATGGATCCTCTTAGAAGTGGTCATAGACCAAATTCCTAACCAATATGGGTTACGACCATAGACAATGACCAGGTCATGACCATCTTAGTGACAAATTCATGCCAAAGTTCCCTCCACGATTAGTCACGGTAGGTTCACAGCCTTCAGCCGTGACCAAGGCCACAACGCACACCTAATGGGTCACGACTTTGGGCTGTGACCATACCAATTTGATCACGTGCGTGGGTTACGACTTAGGGCTGTGACCACATGGTTACCTATGCACTGATGGGGAAAAAAATTATGGGTCACGGCTCTAGGACGTGACCAGGTTCCTTATATTAAAAACCCCCCGCCTTCATTTCATTTCTTCTCGCATCTCTCTCTCTCTCTCTCTCTCTCTCTCTCTCTTTCTTTCATCGATTTGCATTATCAAACCCTAATTTTGGCGATTACATTCTCAATATCAATCTCTCTCTCAATCTTAAAGGTAAACCCTAATTCTTTTTATTTATATGTTAAACCCTAATGTATAAATGTCTGAATGTGTGTGTTTGTGTATATATGTGTCTATATATTTGTGTGAATGTGTGTATATATATGTATGTGTGTCTGTGTGTGTATATCTATTTATATGTGTGTGTATATTTATGTGTGTATATGTGTGTATATCTATATAAGTGTGTGTATGTGTGTGAATATGTGTGTATATGTGTGCGTATGTGTGTATACTTTTTTTCCCAAAAAAGGTACGTGTCATTATTTATTGCATTATTTATTGAGTATTGTTAACATTGACTGGGAATTGTTATTTAGAGTTTGAAATTAATTGCATTATTTAAGGTTATTGCCATTATTAGTATCGACTGAATGTGGTTACTTAGGGATTAAAATAAATTGCGACACATAAGGGTATTGTCATTTAGGGCTTGAAATTTATTTAGAGTTTCAAATTAATTGAGTATTATTAGTATTGACTAAATGTGGTTACTTAGGGAATAAAATAAATTGCATTATTTAAGGGTATTATCATTTAGAGCTCGGTATTCATTTAGAGTTTGAAATTCATTGAGTATTTTAGGTTCCGCACCTAAATCAAACTAATATACTCAAAATTTTTTCCATTCTCAAAACCTTAATCAAACTAATATACACTAATATACCCTTATTCATCAACCTTATGACTCATATTCACGCCCTTATATATTTTTCCCAAGAAAAATAAGGTACGGTGATAATTACTGGCAACAAGAGTTAGAGAGGTTCCAATTGGTTCGCACACGTTAATCTTTTGTTAGTGAGTGTAGTCACCTATGCGCCGGTCATTTTGAATTCTTCTCACCTTCTCTATACAAAAACTTAAATTATGACTACACTTAACGGGTGAGTATAGCGGTAAATCAGGTATCAAAAATCCACAGAGACGAATTGCTAGAATATTATTTATTTTAGTACTTCAGAATAAAAGTGTAAAAGATGATTATACACAGAAAGGAAAAGATGCACAAAAGGGAAAGATTAATATAGGCGTGGGAAAATAAATCTAGACTAATAAAAGTGTTAAAACTTTAGGATGCGTCGAATATCCCTCATCCGAGTTAATTAGTATAAAATGGTTACATGGGTCGACGATTTATTACGAATGCGTCTCGTTTCGACAGTTAATTAAATCAAGGGTTGTCGCACCCCTAAATTCGCATAAAAGCCTAATATGATTTTAGCGTCAATAAATACTCCAAAAATTACGAATGCAATGTCGTAAGCACAGAGCATACATGATATACCCCGTCAAATATCCTAGGCATAATAACTAGGACAACGCACACGAAATAGACTTGTAAAATCCATCACCAAAGCAAAGACACGCCAACCCGAGGTGAGTTCAATCCGACAAAACCTAGACTAACTTAGCTAGAAAGCACAATAAAAACGTGGTAAATGAAAGCGGTAAGTAAGCGCAATAAAACTAAACTAGAAATAAATAAATGAAAGCATGTAAACCTAATTAGGAAAGCATGTAAATTAACTACAAAGCAAGAAAATAAGGAAATACAACTATATTAATGGAGAGGGAAGATGAAAGTCAACTTACACACCCAAATGGGTGTCAAACCAAGTAGAAATGAAGAAGAACTCTCCATACCCCCCAAACCCTAAGCTATTCTAACCTAAAACGAATTATATCTATCTATCTCTGATTATTAAAACAAAAAACCTTTATATAGTAAGTTGGAATTAAATTACAAAAGAAAAGGAAAAATATTATAAAAGGGAAAATATCTGCAGAAAATAGGGGATTGATCGATCGATCCCTTTGATCAATCGATCGATCAATCAGATATGACCCCACTACTTCCCACGAGGAATGAAAATTGGAGGTATCGATCGATTGATCCCTTTGATCGATCGATCGATCAAGCAGGTCTGCATCAATCTTCCTCCTATTTTGGTTCACTTGGTTTTCTCTTCTGCTAAAATCGCCGTAACTTCTTCGTTAGGGATCAAATTCGCGCACCGTTCACGGCTCCATGAAACTTTCATGGAGGGTTACAACTTTCGTGAGATTTTGGGCCTGGTGCCCAAATTGTGAATTGACTAAAATGCCCTTGAGCGTGCGATTGCATACGAAAATTAGCTGGACTGCGTCCAAACTTCACACTTAGCATCCAAATACCTATAAAATCTCAATTAACCCCTGCAAATCATGTTAATATAGAAATTCGAGGTTGTCTAGTTAACGAGAAAAAATATAGGGAGTAAGATACCCGAGGGGGCTAAAATGCGTAAATTCGAGGGATGAAATACGCAATATTTGCGTATTATCACACCCCTAAACTTACATATTATTAGTCCATAGCAATGAAATAGGATGCAATAAGAACTACAAGCAAACAAAAAGCAGGATACAAGTACAAAAATATGGTATAAAAGCATAAGGCCACTTTCGCGGGTGATTCGATTGCATTTAGCGTATGCAATAAGCCATTAAACCCCTAGGTTACCCTAGTGGACGAGTTTCATCTCGTGAGGGTTTTCAGGGATGAAACCCACAAACATCATATGGTTTCCTCAAAATATGCCCAACCCAACATGCGACAAGCCCAACAACAACGAAAAATATTTCATACGCATTATTAGCACAATGGACGAATTCAAACAAAAGTCCGAATCATTAACATTATAGAATGCACCTCATAGAATTGAAACCTTAAAATGTGGTAGGGAGTGAGCAAATTCAAAGCGTGATTTGGCAAAAAATGAAATAAATAAGATACTAAATAAAGCAAGAATAAATTCAATCCTCATGGGCATTACACTCATCAAGTGAATTCACTCGAAATAGGGAGGCAACACACGGGACACGCGGGCATAAGGAGTAAATGTAAGTGGAAACTAGGTCGCACACATGTCATAAATGAAGAACGCTATATATATATAATGAAAAAAATGTAATCTCAATGAAAGATACCGCTCATTAAAGGAGGCAAAATGTATTTTCACAGATTATAAAAACTATTTAAACCTTTGAATTACATCTACTTAAGATCACATAGGACTTTAATAGGGTTGTAATGTAGGTTAGGCTCGGGTACAAAATGAAGGATATGTATATACGGGTTTAAAGTGTTTGAAAATGAAAATTCGGGATAATGGAAGAATGCGGGCAATAACAAAAATTGGAAAACAAGTTCCAAGCAAGCATTGGATATAGCATTTGGAGAGCAATCAAAGTTTATTGAACACTATACACAACATATACAAATTTCTCTGTCTTTTCTTTTCTTCTTTTTCTCATTTTTTTCTTTTCTTTTGTTTTCTTTTTCTTTTTCTTTTTTCTTTTTCTCTTTTTTCACTACTTTTTTTTCTTTACTTTTCTCACTCTCACATGCCTAAATTTCAACCACAACACAACAACATCATTCAATCCCAAGTAATATTCCAAACAAAGGTATGGAAGGTAATATGTATGGTTTAAAACTCAAATTTAGAGTTGGTTATGGGATTTGGGATTCAGAAATGAAAGGCAAGTATTTAGGCTCAAAGGGGTTGACGAGGGGAAACACATAAGGTGAGGTCAAAGTCAATATGGGTGATATGACAAATATGGCCTATGATCATTGCCTAAAGTTTACGCAATTCTCGAGTCAAAACAATCTTGAAAATCATGATCAAGTAACACATTTCAAGATATAAACTCAATTAATGAACGATTAAATGAAAGAATAGTGAGATTACCAACGACTATAATGTTTTTAAAGAGGAAAGAATAGTGTATACACTCACAAACGACAAAATGTATAAAGCTTACTCGGCGTAAGTATATAGAATGAAACAAAATATTACCGAGTTATAAAAATCTTAAACCAAATCAATAAAGCAAGAATGGTGCATGTGCTCATGGGGTTAAAGTTTAATTCATGAAGTTATTCATAATATCAACAAATGAGGACTAAAGTCTAATAGCTTTTAAAATCGAGAACATGCATCATTAAGTTGTCTATTCGATCGGAAAATTTTTAAAATTTATCATCGGAAACAATGGAAAAATGCCCAATGAAGGAGAAAAAAGAAAGAAAATCTTTTTGAAATTTTTGAATTTTTTTAAGAAAAGCTTACTACGTAACTAACATGTGAGAAAAAACATTGACTAAATAAAGAAATGGATAGAATATCCCACACCCCCTAACTTAAAACCTGACATTGTCCTCAATATGAACTGAGAACCAAATTAAATAGGGAAAAGAGCGATATTACCCAAAACTGGAGCGATCCCCATAAGAACAAGTCCAAAGAATCTATAAAAACAAGTTAATACAAAGCATATCAAAAACAAATAACAAAAAGTTAACTAATTACACTAGACTAAATTAAAAAGGAAAGAAAAGATAAAAAGAAAGAAAGAATAAAAAGCTAACTATATACAACCTACTATTTAGGCTTCACACTAACTGTATACTAAAAGTCTAAATAGTTGAGGGTCCACCGTGAAAAATATTTGACTTTGGAGGGTGACCAGTGTATCCTCATACTCAAGCATGACTTTCAAAAAATATGAATTCCGTTTGAACAACGGAAGGCATGTATAAGACGGAACATATGAACCATCGTCAATTAAAAGTTTTGGAGGGATGATGGGGGATTTGGATTGAACGGGTGAAAAAAACATGTGGGGGCTGAGAAAAGAAGAATATCCTCCCAAGGATTTTGAAATTGGAATAGGAGGTGGTGCACATGAAGGCAAAGACGCAATCGTGGAAGGCAACTCGAGAAAGTACTCCTCATCGGCGAAAAGGTTTAACACATTAAAGTTTGAAACCGATTCATCGAGTATTTGTGACGGTGTGATAACAGAAAATGAAAATGGGGAGGAAAGAAATTCAAACTCAAGAGATGAGTCATCATCGCTTGAAGATTGAGTTTCGAAGGAAATAAGATCATTTTCAATGAAATGTTCTTCTTTGGGGGTTAAAGAAGAAATCATTTCATTGCAAATGAATATTAATTCATTTTCATCCTCACTTTCAATATCTATTAAGAAATGGGCAAAGTCGACAAAGATTTGTTACAAAGTAGGCGCAAAGTCCTCATTTGGTTCAAAACATTCCTCGACTTCAAAAGCCTCGGAAGAAAAATCGTCGTCGGATTCAAATAATAAATCCAATTAATGTTCCCACAAATGATTTTCTTCCCGATAATGATTTTCAAATTTCTCATTTTCAAGCATGCGCAAACCCTCACCGAAAGTCATAGGTCGAGGAGCTGATACTTGAAAATGCGAACTTTGAAAATCACCATTGGATTTGAACTTAAACTCATTATTATAAGAATTCGGAAAACTATTGCAATTCATTTCAAAATTCCTATTATAAGGAATTAGAGGCCCAAAATCATTATCATCATCATCAAAATTCCAATAACCCAAGTTTTGACTTTCGTTATACTCGCCCAAAGTCATTTGTGAATTTCTATTTTTTGGGACTCTGAGTAATGACCGAAAGTCAACGGATTTGGGAATTTTGAGAATTATAATAATGATTAACGAAAGAATTGGATTAAGACATGTTTACCCCAAAAATGGCTCGAAGTGGCGAATTCCACAAAGTAGATGCACGCTGGAAATTCAAGCGTTTCTTGGTGCTCAAATGTAGAAATCCTGCAAAAAGGTTAGCCAAAAAATACAAATAGAAAGAAAATACTACGAAATACTAAATCAAATAAATTCTAAAACAAACTCATCCCCGAAAACGACACCATTTTGATAGGCAGGGTTTCGCTGTGGAAAGAGAGTCACCTACGCGCCAGTCGTTTTGAATTTGGCTCACCTGCTCTATATAAAAACCTAAATTACGACTACACTCAATGGGTGACTATAGCGGTAAGTCGGGTATCAAAAATCCACAGAGATGAGTTGATAAAATATTATTTGGTTGAGTACTTCAGAATAAAAGTGTAAAAGATGATTATACACAGAAAGGATAAGATGCACAAAAGGGAAAGATTAATCTAGGAGTAGGAAAATAAATCTAGAATAATAAAAACGGTAAAAACTATAGGTTGCATCGAATATCCCTCACCTGAGTTAATTAGTATAAAATGGTTACATGGATCGACGAGTTATTACGAATGCATCTCGTTTGGACAGTTAATTAAATCAAGAGTTGTCACACCCCTAAATTTGCATAAAAGCCTAATATGATTTTGGCATCAACGAATACCCCAAAAATTACGCACGTAAAGTTGTAAGCACTGAGCATACATGATATGCCCCGTTAAATCTTCTAGGCGTAATAACTAGGACAACACACCCAAAATAGACCCGTAAAATCCATCACCAAAGCAAAGCAACACATCAACCCGAGGTGAGTTGAATTCGACACAACCTAGACTAACTTAGCTAGAAAGCATGATAAAAATGTGGTAAATGAAAGTGGTAAATAAATGCAATAAAACTACATAAGAAAGCAATAAATGAAAGCATGTAAACCTAATTATGGAAGCATGTAAATTAACTACAAAGCAAGAAAATAAGAAATCACAACTATATTAATGGAGAGGGAAGATGAAAGTCAACTTACAAACCCAAATGGGTGTCAAACCCAGTAGAAATGAAGAAGAACTCTCTAAACCCCCCCAAACCCTAATCTATTCAAACCTAAAACGAATTATATCTATGTATCTATGATTATTACAACAAAAAACTATTATATAGTAAATTGGAATTAAATTAGAAAAGAAAAGGAAAAAGAAAATAAAAGGGAAAATATCTACAGAAAATAAGGGATCGATCGATCGATCCCTTTGATCGATCGATCGATTGATCGACCAGATATGAGCCCACTGCTTCCCACGATGAATTAAAATTGGAGGGATCGATCGATCGATCCCTTTGATCGATGGATCGATCAAGCAAGTCTACATCAATCTTCCTCCTATTTTGGTTCACTTGGTTTTCTCTTCCGCTAAAATTGTCGTAATTTCTTCGTTAGGGATCATATTTGCGCACCATTCATAGCCACGCAAAGCTTGCGAGGAGGCATACAACTTTCGTGAGATGTTAGGCCAGGTGACCAAACTATGAATTGACTAAAATTCCCTTAAACGTTCAATTGCGTACGAAAATTAGCCGGAATGCATCCAAACTTCACACTTAGCATCCATAAAAGCTCAATTAACCCCTGCAAAGCTTATTATCATGGAAATCCGAGGTTGTCTAGTTAACGAGCATAAATATAAGGAATAAGATACCCAAGGGGCTAAAATGCATAGGTTCGAGGGATGAAATACGCAATATTTGCTTATTATCAAAAGGGTAAACCTATTTATAGGTATGGAAATAAAAAAGATCGAACGATTTAACTACCTTGTAAATTGTGGAGTTAATCTCCAATAATATTACCTGTTCGATCATATTCTATTTTTCCTACTAGGAAACTGGGATGTTTTTATACAAAAATATGTTTCACACACAAAATCCCGACGTAGCCCTGACCTTAGTTACGTTGTTAGAGAATGCAAAAAAAATCCGCCCGTTATGGGTACAACTGCGTACATATAGCAGTGACACAGACTGTGATGTCTCATGCCATATGCACGCTAAATTGAATCTCTCCGACAAGATGAAAATGACGGGATTCCGAGTTCATGTAACGGATATCTACACATTAATCATTGATACCCTTCCTCCTAGTTGGCCACGTGCAAAAAATCATAGGTTCTTAAAAACTAATACCGAATGAATGGAAATTAGGCACATTGAACATATTCTAAAGTCTTACTTTGAAAATCTATATATATATATAGTTATAAGCTTCATTGATTAATTATAATTTTTTAGTCAATTATGGTTTTATAGATAATGTTGGGAGGAAACAACCCAAAGGAATAAAGTGTCGACGGGACACCTCAACAAAGTTCACCATCTCCTGCACAACCATAATTCTCAACACCAATTGGTGAGCAATACAAAACTCCACGAAGGGTTCTCTCCTCACCAAGTCCAACTACACCTGCTTCAGTGCCTTCATCCAACACTCCCATTGCTCCACCGCCCACATCCAACGTTGTCTATGCCTCCTGCTCAACCCCAAAGAATCCCATTGGGTTCTCCATTCTTGGAAATAACTTGACAGGTGATAGGAATGACGTGCTAAACTTTAAAGCCAGGTGTTTGGATTTGGAAAAAATGAATGTGGGGGTTGGTTGACTAAACAAGTGGAACCTGGTTGATCAAGTCGCCAAAGATGACATATACGATCAACTTTGCAAGTATTTCTCATTTCCTGATCGTTCCAAGAACAAGGTTCTATCTCGATTTGATGAATCATTGAGGACATACAGAAGAAACCCTCGAAATAAACATTTCTCGAAGGAGTCAGTAACCTAAGGTACTTTATCTTCGAAAGAGGGAGTGCCTACCAATATTGAAATTTTGGTGGAGCAGTGAAATGAGTTTTTAGAGAATAAGGCGACGGAGAAAAATGGTCCAAAGGGAGCAAAAAAAAAATAGGGAATAATAAACTGATATCCACCGGTTGGGATCCAAATCCTAAGAGGATTTGAAGAATAAGTGGGCGAGTAGGACAAAGGATAGTCTAGATGCGAGTAAAAAACAAAATTAGTCCAACTTATTTCTTCATTCTCGACGGGACAAAGATAATGAGTTCCCAATGCACTTGGCTGAGACGCTAGAATCAATAGAGGCCATCAGTAGTCATTCAGGTTCGACCCCTATTAATGACTTTGACCTTGAAAATGATATTCTGGCCTAGACCTTTGGAAATGAAAAAAGGGGAGGACGAGAGGTGTTGGCTCGCATATGTCAAAAATAAAATTTCAACAGACCGCACCTCTCGCGGATGATTTTTTTTATCAATTATTATTTTTTGTCCAATGAGGAATGACAATTCAAGATCGATGGGGATGTAGAGGATATCAAAAATATCTAGAGAATGTTGACAAATCCAATTGGGAAACTTGTATCCGTTTTCTAAAATTTTGGGATCCCAATGCTGCCTCCGCAAGGTTACCCTTACTCGCACCCTCCTCCTCGAGGTTTTCCCTATCCTCCCCCTTAAAATTTCCCTTCCCAAATGCCGCCTCATCCAACATGCCCGTTTAAAATGTCGCCTCATCTAAAATTTCGCTCCCAAATGATGCCTTATCCAACATTCCAATTCCACGTGCCTCCGTCTATCACGGGACTTGGATCATTATCCACAACTCATGGTGACTATGGAAAAAAGTAATATTTTGAAGACCTGAGCAATAAGAGGGTTGTTGGGGTGTGCACACTCATCTCCGTGGTTGCCAAAACTCGAGCACCAAACCAACCTTTGGAGACAGTTGAGTCTCAAATATCGCTCGATGAATTATACAACGACTGCGAAGATGTACCTGTGCTCGCTGCAGGCGAGGATGGACTAGAATTGAGGAATTATGCAGACTATTTTCTTACTTAGCCAATTTATCTATTGGAATGTGACACCCCTCCTAATTAATCCCGGGTGATCAGTCCTAAATCATGTTAGAACAGGTTTATCATTTGGTCCATTCTTAGCATAACTGTCGTCTTATTAAATTACTAACCACCTAAGTGAGAAAAATAGACTGGTGCCAATTTTTATCTTTCATTATTTAAACAAAAACCCATGCGGATAATAAAACAATATAAGAATCACAGATAACTGAAATAATCATCCACACGTAAAAGTAATTAACCGAATAAACCATTGGTCCAAATAATAAATCCCGTAAAGACAAGAATGAACTCCCAACAAGTCTACTACAAATAAATGGAATGTGAGCAACATGCTCGAATAACTAATCATGAATTTCTACATTAAGAATGAAGGATGAGGCATCTATTAAAGCCCCGCAACATCCACATATGCTACAGCAACGGATCCCTGGAATTGAGTCAAGGCTGGTGTCCCTGTGGCTGGACACCTAAAAGGGTTTTTAAAAGTTTTTATAGCAAGGGTTAGTACCCAAAAACATTTTAAAAACATTTAACAAATGATTAACTTGCAGTAATAAATAAATATGCATGCTCTTCATATTTTAGTTAGTATCGCACTCTCTTGAGGACTTCCTTACCCCTCCTCTAATGTACGCTACTAACGCTTTAATTAAATTACCTAGTTATTCATCTCATGACTAGATAATTAACAAAGTTCCTTTATACCCACCCTACTCTAACTGAGTATGTAGTGTTTATGATTTTTAAGTTATTAGTAACATCAACTTAACTAAATCATTTAAATTCATATAACTTCTACACTTGTTATGCATGTGAAATAACTCATATTTTTCATTAATAACCCATATATAATTAATTATCCTATTATATACTTAATATCATATTTCAGCATTCACAATCATACTGTAATATATTTAACAACTTGCATTCACCCGAGTAAAATACTAACAGAATGTAAATTCTATAAAGTGCTATCCCACTAGGTACAATCACATAGCCTAGTTATCCCAAGTCAGAATTTCACACCAACTTGATAAAAATAAATGATTGGAGGCGGTCATATTCCTTTCCTGAAAGTGAGATGTCCCTCACCCATATAATGGACGCTATGACCTCGGGAATATACTCACCCTACTCCTCAAGCTAGGGGATTCATCCACTACACGCAACCTCCCCTATAGCACTATAGTATAAAATATCTAATCACTGATATTAATGTACACCCCATATATATATACTATCACATCCGTATAAATATAAAAGTCCCGACTATACCGTGCGGTAAATCCGTAACATAAGCCTATTAAATTTATCAAGAGTTTATGGTCCAACTCTAAATATTAATTAAATTGCACCTTAATTAATTAAGTTACTTTTGGTGTTGCCCCCACCATAAATTTGGACTTACTCTCGTAGCCCAAAATAAATTTACCCGAGTCAAAATCCCCGAATCTAATTTATTAGCCTCTGTCTAATTAAATTATTACATTTCGGTTTCGCTCAACCAAATTTTCTGCCTCAAAACCTAATTAATTTACCTACAATTAATTAGATTAAACTCGTGTATTTAATTTCTCAATAACTAATTACATAAGATTTTTATATGAATTTCCCCTTTTATATAATTAACTGGCGAAACTGCCAAGTTCTACCGACCGTCGATCGATTGACCCCAGACCGTCGATCGATCGATCAAACAGGTCTTCGTCTTCTTCGCGAAGACAGGGCAGCCATGGACGGATTTTCTTAAACCCTAATTTCTTCTAACATGAATTACAAACCTTCTTATCACAAGTACATATTAGAAACCTTATTAGGATCCCCCAGAAAGTCCACAACAATCATCAATTCGTCCATAAACTACTGATTCATAATTTTGGGGAAAAATCTATCTTTATCCTTAAACACATTTACACCCAAATTACTTCATCAAACTCGTTCTAATTTATCCGGATATCATTCTAAAAGATACACATCAATATTCCAGTATCAGATTTTTACATAAATCCTCATAAACTTTGTCAAATCAGATTAATATCTTCTTTTGTTTTTTTTTAAACCCCATGTTTATGCCATGAAACCCCAAAACGAATTTAATTCATTACATCACACATATATGAATTGAAAGAGAGATTTAATACTATTGCAAGTTATTCACTTGCCTTAGGTTTCGTAGTGTCTGAATTTGAGAATGGATTCCAAGGTTGAAGATGACCTTTGCTGGCTCTTTTGAGATCCCCAAATTGCTTTGGCTGCTGGTAGGGTTTTTTTTAACCCTTTAATTCTTCTCTCTAATTAAGCTCAGCCATGCCCTTATTTCTTTTTATTAGGTTAATTTCCCTAATCCCGTTTTTTGACTAATGGGCCAAGCCCAAGTGACCTAAATGCCCCCGAGTGGGCCCGACTATGTCTAAAAACGTTCCATGACCCGTTTACTACCCCCGGATACACTTTTCCGACTATCTCAGCCCATCCGGACTCAACTGTACACTCAGAATTTGCATCCGAATTAATTTATAAAAATACTTATCCCCCACCCAATATAGTTTATACCGACTTCCGGATGTGATAAGTACATACCTCGTCATTAATACTCGAAACGGCGTAATTACATTATTACTATTCACTTAGTAAATAAATTTCCCTAAATATTAACCATTCAATCCCAGATTAATATTTATATATTATTTTACCATAATTAATTCATTAAATTACAACACACTAGTAATTTAGAATTTCCGAATTAATTAAATTTTAAATGTGCCAAAAATACGGGGTGTTACAAACTTCCCCCCCCTTACAAAGGAATTTCGTCCCCGAAATTAGATCGTACCTGCGGTGAAAAGCTTTGGATATTGTTCCCGCATATCCTCCTCCCGCTCCTAGGTAGACTCGTCAACATTGTGATGACCCCACTATACTCTAACCAATGGAACGACCTTGGATCGCAATTTCCGCTCACTATGATCCAGAATAGCTACCGGCCTCTCCTCATACGAGATGTCTGGCTGTAAGTCGATCTCCTCGAGTGGAATGTGACAAAAGGCTCTCTCGCTCCTTTGATATTTCTTCAGCGATGCCACATGGAATACATCGTGTATCCGCTGAAGATGTTCTGGTAATCCAAGCTTATACGCCACCGGTACCACCCTCTCAATAATAGGGAAAGGTCCTACGTACCACGGTGCTAACTTACCCTTCTTGCCGAACCTCATCACCCCTTTCATAGGGGATACCCGGACTAAAACCTGGTCCCCAACTTCTAGCTCCACATGTCTTCGAGAAGCATCAGCATAACTCTTCTGCCTGTCCTGAGCTATCCGAATCCTTCCTCGAATCAACTCTATCTTGGCAGATGTCTCCTGGACAATCTCCGGCCCCAAGAGTTTGTTGTCCCCCACCTCTAACCAACAAGCGGGTGAACGACAAGGTCTCCCGTACAGTGCCTCAAACGGTGCCATGCCAATCGTGAATTGGTAAGAGTTGTTATACGCAAACTCTACCAAAGGAAGATATTTCTCCCATCCTCCCCCGAAGTCCAAAATGCACATTCTGAGCATGTCTTCCAGCATCTGATTAACTCTCTCAGTCTGTCCGTCAGTCTATGGGTGATACGCTGTACTCAAGCGTAACTTCGTGCCCATTGCCTCCTAAAAGCTCTGCCAAAAGTGGGCGACAAAGATTTTGTCTCGGTCGGATACAATATTTATTGGTACCCCATGCAGCTTAACAATCTCTGCTATGAATAGCTATGCATAACGCATCGTCTCAAAGTCTGTGCGTACCGGTAAAAAGTGGGCCACCTTAGTCAACCGATCCACAATAACCCATATGGAGTCGTGACCCCTCTGCGATACCGGTAACCCTGTGATGAAGTCCATGGAGATGTTCTCCCACTTCCACACGGGAATTTCTAACGGTTGTAGCATCCCTGATGGTCTCTGGTGGTCAACCTTCACAAGCTGACACGTGGCACATTTCGAAACAAACTCCGCTATGTCCCGTTTCATCCCTGTCCACCAATACTGCCTCCTCATATCTTGGTACATTTTATCCCCACCGGGATGTATCGCAAATTTCGAACCATGGGATTCTGTCATAACAGCGTGCCTCAAATCCTCATCCTCTGGCACCATTAACCTCCCATTAAAGCGTAGGCCTCCTTCTGAGCTAATTGAGTAACCCTCTGCTCCCTCAGCTAACAATTGGCCCACCCTATCCCGGCAAATCTGATCCTCTGCCTGAGCCTTCATAACTCGCATAATGATATCGGGTGTGATGGATAATGCTGACATGTAAGCCTTGGCTACGTCATCCTCATATCGAAGCTCTCTCCACTTCGCTTTCCATACCTCCGATATCTCCCCAGTCGGCCTTCGACTCAATGCGTCTGCTACCACATTGGCCTTACCAGGATGATATTGAATATCAAACTGGTAGTCCTTCACGAATTCTAGCCACCGCCTCTGCCTCATATTCAGATCCTTCTGTGTGAAGAGATACTGAAGTGACTTGTGATCCGTGAATAGAGTAAACTGCTCTCCTAGAAGATAATGCCTCCATATCCTCAAAGCAAAAACGACCGCTGCCAACTCTAAGTCGTGAGTGGGGTAATTCCTCTCGTGGGGCTTTAGCTTCCTGGAAGCATAAGCTATAGCCCTTTCCTCCTGCTGGATCACACCCCCAAGACCTCGTAAGGATGCGTCTGTGTAAACCCGATACTCTAGCCCTCCCTTTGGCAATGCAAGCACGGGTGCAGATGTCAACTTGTCCTTTAGCTCGTCGAACGCTAATTGACAATTATCATCCCACTTGAAAGGTACCCCTTTCCGAATCAAATTCGTCAAAGGTCCTGCAATCTTAGAGAATCCCTTAATGAATCGCCTATAGTAACTGGCCAAACCTAGAAAGCTACGCACCTCGGTCGGTGTCGTGGGCTGTCCCCACTCCCTCATCGCCGACACCTTATTCGGATCTACTTCAATACCCTGATCTGACACGATGTGACCAAGGAACTGTACCTCCCGTAGCCAGAATCCACACTTCCCTAATTTGGCGTAGAGCTGATGATCCCTTAGTGTCTGTAAAACCATGCGCAGATGCTCTGCGTGCTCCTCCTCGGTGCGCGAGTAGATTAGGTTGTCATCAATGAACACGATGACAAACTGATCTAGGTACTCCCTGAAAACCCTGTTCATGAGATCCATGAACACTGCAGGTGCATTGGTGAACCCGAAGGGCATCACCCTGAACTCATATGATCCATACCGCGACAAGAAAGCGGTCTTAGGAACATCCCCCTCTCAGATACGCAGTTGATGATACCCTGACCTCAAGTCGACCTTGGAGGAGTAAGACGCCCCTCTCAATTGGTCAAATAAATCATCAATCCGAGGAAACGGATATTTATTCCGTATCGTCACCTTGTTCAGCTCCCTATAATCCACGCACAAGCGGAGTGAACCATCTCGCTTCTTTACAAACAACACCGGCGCACCCCACGGCGATGTACTCCGCCGAATAAAACCCTGACCCAGTAGTTGCTGAATCTGTTCCCTCAATTCCCGCATCTCTGAAGGGGCCATACGGTAAGGTGCCCGAGCAATCGGCCTCGTCTCCGGTGCCAAATCGCTGACAAATTCGATTTCTCTGCTGGGTGGTAATCCTGGTATCTCCTGGAATACATTCTCAAAGTCCCTCACTACAGGAATAGAGTCTAAAGGGACTACCACCTCCTGTGAGGTTTCCTCCTCAATGTAATATAAGTGAGTGCGCGACCCTCCCTCAGGAAGCGGCATTGCTATCAGGAACATCTCCTGTCCCGGAATGGAGAACACGATTGTCCTCTCATAACAATCCACCGTAGCCCGGTAACCTGCCAACCAATCCATGCCCAAGATGACATCATACCCCTTCATATCTAATACTAAGAGGTCTGCTGCTAAACTAAGCCTCCCAATCAAAATGTCTACTCCTCGACAAATCGAGCGAATCAAAGCCCCGTTGCCTACTGGCGACTCTACACTCATACGGAGGCTACCCGCTGTCTCTAATAACCCAACCCGTTTAGCAAAATTAGATTTAATGAATGAATGTGATGCTCCCGTGTCAAAAAGAATCCTACCCTCATGCCCATGAATGAAAAACATACCCTCAACCGCTGGCGGCGCCTGCTGTGCTGGAGGATTGGGAACATCCCAAACATTATACACACGTCCGTAGTGCATCTGCCCCTGCTGCTGTGGGGCGGGTGGAGCTGGTGCTGCTGGCGGCATCTGACTCTGTTGCCCTTGCTGGGCACCCTGCTGATGGCCTCTGCCCCTCTGCGGGCACTCCCTCTTGAAGTGTCCTGGCTGGCCACAGGCGAAACAACGTTTCTGGTCGTCACCCTGTCGTTGGCCCTGCTGGCCCTGACGTTGCTGGCCCTGTTGGCCTCCCCCGTTGTTCCCTTGGCCCTGACGGCCCTGAGGAACCTGCTGTTGCTGATTAGGGCCTGGTTGCCCCTGCCTGAACCCCTGTCCTCCCGGTCAGAACCCACCAGGCTTAAACTTCTTAGCCTGATTCCCTTGCTGAATGATAACATGCTGTTGTGTGCCACTTGTCTCACTACTAGTAACCACCTTGCCCTGCTGGCTCGGCTCACCTGCCTTCTTGTTCCCCTTAGCATGGAAACGATGATCCTGTCAATGTACAAGTGCGGCATTAACGACATCTGTATAAGTCACTAACGCCGGATTTCCAATCAAGTGCTGCCTGATTCTCCAAGCTAAGCCATCCATGAACTTTGACTTCTTCCGCTCCTCATCGCTCGCCTCATTTGGCACAAAGTTTGCCAAACGGGTGAACTCCTCCTCATATTCTGCCACTGACCTGTCACCCTATACCAACTCGCTGAATTTCTTTCTCATCTCAGACTCTACTGCTGGAGGGAAGTACTTGAGGTCAAACCGCACCCAGAATTCAGAAATCGGCATCAAATCCCGCTCCTCAGCGGTGGTAACGGACTCCCACCATTGTAAGGCTGCCCTCGACAGACGAAAGGTAGCCAGCATCTATTTCTGCACCTCTGTACCCTCTAACATGCGCAGATGGCGCTGAATGTTCTTCTTCCAGTCACAAGCCTCAACCACATTGGTGCTACCTCGAAACTCAGGTGGGTGACCCTTCTGAAAGGTCTCCCTCACTCGCTACCAACATGGTGGCCCCACTGGAGCCTGAACTGTTGGAGCCATTGGAGGCGGTGCCTGGGGCTGTGGAAAATGAGCTGCCATAGCTCGCATCGCTGTCTCGATCGCTTGGGCCACTATCACTGCCACCTGAGTGGTAGAAATCAACTCGGGTGGGGGTGGTGGTGGCGGTATCTGTGGCTCCTGGCGAGCCTCCCTCACCTCATCTCTAGCCTCAGCCCTCTCCGCTATCTGTCTCCTTGGTGGCATCTGAAATAGATTGAATTGTATAAGTACACAATTTATACAAAAACTACTAGCAGGATTACGATATCTCACAAGCGGAAAATATAATCAACAGTCCTAATAATAGGGCTCTATAACAACCGAACGCTACGCTAAAACGTAGAAAGCCGCACAGATCCTAAGGACACTAGAACCTGATGCTCTGATACCATCTGTGACACCCCGCCTAATTAATCCCGGGTGATGAGTCCTAAATCAAGTTAGAACAGGTTTCTCATTTGGTCCATTCTTAGCATCATTGTCGTCTTATTAAATTACTAACCACCTAAGTGAGAAAAATAGACTGGTGCCAATTTTTATCTTTCATTATTTAAACAAAAACCCATGCGGATAATAATATAATATAACAATCACAGATAACTAAAATAATCATCCACAAGTAAAAGTAATTAACCGAATAAACCATCGGTCCAAATAATAAATCCCGTAAAGACAAGAATGAACTCCCAACAAGTCTACTACAAATAAATGGAATGTGAGCAACATGCTCGAATAACTAATCATGAATTTCTACATTAAGAATGAAGCATGAGGCATCTATCAAAGCCCCGCAACATCCACATATGCTGCAGCAACGGATCCCTGGAATTGAGGCAAGGCTGGCGTCCCTGTGGATGGACACCTAAAAGGGTTTTTAAAAGTTTTTATAGCAAGGGTTAGTACCCAAAAAACATTTGAAAAACATTTAACAAATGATTAACTTGCAGTAATAAATAAATATGCATGCTCTTCATATTTTAGTTAGTATCGCACTCTCTTGAGGACTTCCTTACCCCTCCTATAATGTACGCTACTAACGCTTTAATTAAATTACCTAGTTATTCATCTCATGACTAGATAATAAACAAAGTTCCTTTATACCCACCCTACTCTAACTGAGTATGTAGTGTTTATGATTTTTAAGTTATTAGTAACATCAACTTAACTAAATCATTTAAATTCATATAACTTCTACACTTGTTATACATGTGAAGTAACTCATATTTTTCATTAATAACCCGTATATAATTAATTATCCAATTATATACTTAATATCATATTTCAGCATTCACAATCATACTGTAATATATTTAACAACTTGCATTCACCCGAGTAAAATACTCACAGAATGTAAATTCTATAAAGTGCTATCCCACTAGGTACAATCACATAGCCTAGTTATCCCAAGTCAGAATTTCAATCCAACTTGATTAAAATAAATGATTGGAGGCGGTCATATTCCTTACCTGAAAGTGAGATGTCCCCCACCCATATAATGGACGCTATGACCTCGGGAATATACTCACCCTACTCCTCAAGCTAGGGGATTCATCCACTATGCGCAACCTCCCCCTATAGCACTATAGTATAAAATATCTAATCACTGATATTAATGTACACACCATATATATATACTATCACATCCGTATAAATATAAAAGTCCCGGCTATACCGTGCGGTAAATCCGTAACATAAGCCTATTAAATTTATCAAGAGTTTATGGTCCAACTCTAAATATTAATTAAATTGCACCTTAATTAATTAAGTTACTTTTGGTGTCGCCCCCACCATAAATTTGGACTTACTCTTGTAGCCCAAAATAAATTTACCCGAGTCAAAATCCCCGACTCTAATTTATTAGGCTCTGTCTAATTAAATTATTACATTTCGGTTTCGCTCAACCAAATTTTCCGCCTCAAACCCTAATTCATTTACCTACAATTAATTAGATTAAACTCATGTATTTAATTTCTCAATAATTAATTACATAAGATTTTTATATGAATTTCCCCTTTTATATAATTAACTGGCGAAACTGCCAAGTTCTACCGACCGTCGATCGATCGACCCCAGACCGTCGATCGATCGATCGAACAGGTCTTCGTCTTCTTCGCGAAGACAGGGCAGCCATGGACGGATTTTCTTAAACCCTAATTTCTTCTCACATGAATTACAAACCTTCTTATCACAAGTACATATTAGAAACCTTATTAGGATCCCCCAGAAAGTCCACAACAATCATCAATTCGTCCATAAACTACTGATTCATAATTTTGGAGATAAATCTATCTTTATCCTTAAAGACATTTACACCCAAAATTTTTCATCAAACTCGTTCTAATTTATCCGGATATCATTCTAACAGATACACATCAATATTCCAGTATCAGATTTTTACATAAATCCTCATAAACTTTGGCAAATCAGATTAATATCTTCTTTTGTTTTTTTCAAAACCCCATGTTTATGCCATGAAACCCCAAAACGAATTTAATTCATTACATCACACAGATATGAATTGAAAGACATATTTAATACTATTGCAAGTTATTCACTTTCCTTAGGTTTCGTAGTGTCTGAATTTGAGAATGGATTCCAAGGTTGAAGATGACCTTTGCTGGCTCTTTTGAGATCCCCAAATGGCTTTGGCTGCTGCTAGGGTTTTATTTTAACCCTTTAATTCTTCTCTCTAATTAAGCTCAGCCATGCCCTTATTTCTTTTTATTAGGTTAATTTCCCTAATCCCGTTTTTTGACTAATGGGCCAAGCCCAAGTGACCTAAATGCGCCCGAGTGGGCCCGACTATGTCTAAAAACGTCCCGTGACCCGTTTACTACCCCCGGGTACACTTTTTTGACTATCTCGGCCCATCCGGACTCAACTGTACACTCAGAATTTGCATCCGAATTAATTTATAAAAATACTTATCCCCCACCCAATATAGTCTATACCGACTTCCGGATGTGATAAGTACATACCTCGTCATTAATACTCGAAACGACATAATTACATTATTACTATTCACTTAGTAAATAAATTTCCCTAAATATTAACCATTCAATCCCTGATTAATATTTATATATTATTTTACCATAATTAATTCATTAAATTACAACACACTAGTAATTTAGAATTTCCGAATTAATTAAATTTTAAATGTGCCAAAAATACGGGGTGTTACATGGAAAAGGTCAAATAATATTTTATTTTGTTTTAGTTGTAATAACATTTTTTTGTTTCAGTTATAATAATATTGTTTTTGTTTCAGTTGTTAGAATATTGGTTTTGTTTCAATTT
This sequence comes from Sambucus nigra, assembly GCA_949130495.1. Taxonomy (NCBI): domain Eukaryota; kingdom Viridiplantae; phylum Streptophyta; class Magnoliopsida; order Dipsacales; family Adoxaceae; genus Sambucus; species Sambucus nigra. Next base: position 443,792,417 of record OX422218.1, on the reverse strand, counting down.
AAGAATATCAGTTTTGTTTTTGTTTTAATAATATGTTTTTATTGCTTCAGTTGTAACAATATTATTTTTGTTTCACTTGTAAAAATATTTTTTTACCTATGGCACAGGAGTAAAATCTGAAGATTATTGCATGAAATTTGAAGATTACTTTTTAAACAAATTTCAATTAGATTGTATAACTCCAAAACCAATTTTAAATTTAAATTCACATAAAATTATCAACCAATAATCACATTTAAAGTATTATTTATATCATTAAAATCTATTTTACATTTTATTAAATCGATTATTTAATTCCTGTAAAATTTAAACCAATTATTTAATTCCTTTTAAATATACGGGATATTACAGTTACGGTGTATACGTATGAAGTGTTCAATGCTTCTCTAAAATGCCTAATTACACTTTCCTAGAGACGCACATGTGCATGAACATTCTATGCTTTGCACAATCCTTAGTTTTAGGGTGAAAATTACTCCCATCTTCTTTAGCACACATAAATGAATTCATATGAAAAACATGTATTTATTAACCAACTAAAATCCTTTTCCTATGTTGGGCTTTGCTTTTATACTTCAAATTTGGCTTTGCGATTCATTCTTTACTCTACGGTTATCTACACATTACAATACAAACTTACAAGAATATTCATTAGATACACTAAACCAAAACGTGCTATCAGTACTGGTAATTTCCCGTTACAAAAATATTTTCTTACAAAAAAATTTCATTAGAAAATATAAGGGGGAAAATATCAGTGATGGTTGTTTACTATTACAAAATTTTTATTTACAAACGCATTTTTACCGTTACCAAACCAGAAAATTGCTGATACAATTACTCCAATACTAATGGATTTTTTCCATTACTAATTTTTTGTAATGGACTTTTTACTTTTACAACACATAAATTGTGGCAGTTTAGAATCTTAGTAACTAAATACGTTTGTTAGTAACTAGAGTCAAATATTTTAGAAGATAATATTTCTAATGGTATAAATATGTTAGTAATATTAATACACATTTTAATTAATTTTATATATATATATATATATATATATATATATTCTTTTCTTTTTGTTTCTCATAACCTATCGAACCTCATTAATCATGCAGTTTGTAATATGCTCAAAGTTCAAGCTACATATTGTTGTTATCAAATGTATCCGGATCTAAAAAATAAAGGGTGCATTGATTTGGTGTTGGCATTAATATGAATGAAATCTATTATTTTGGTTTTCCATTTATGTAAGATGATATCATGGCATAACATTTTTGTTGTTATGAAATAACTAAAGGTTAATTATACTTATTCCTGAACTTTACCCCATTTCCAATTCACAAATTAAACTTTTACTTTGTAGCTTAAGGCACAAGACATCAATAATGATTTCATATAAATCCCTAACACTAATACCATTAATTATTTTAATCGAAAATCAGTCATGTGCATGACATATGTGGGCATTTTCGTCCTAACAAAGATACTATTAAAAAAATAAGGAAAATTATAGTAAAATCATTTAAAAATTAGAAAAATATTAATGAAAAATATCAAAAATCTAGAAATTCCTAGAAAAAGATTATGAATACAAAAAATACTTAAAAATGTATAAAACATTTGGAAATTTCAAACAATAAATATAGAAATTATGAAATTATAGAAAAAACTTTTCAAAAATCTGAAAGATAGTGTGAAAACATTTTTTAAAATATGAAAATTATAAAAAATATGTTTAGAAATTATGAAATTAGAAAAACATATTTCAAATAGTGAAATTACAAGAAAATATTAAAAAACAATAGGGGAAATGCTACAAAATTGTATAAAAATCTTAAATGAAAAAAATATTCATAACATTTGATATAAAAATATTTCAAAATACTAAAACTATTTAAAAATTGAAAAAATCTTTGAAAAAGAATTTAAAAATAACAAAAAATAGATAAAATACTTTAGTTGTTTAAAAAATATGGAAAAATACAAAAAATATTTAAAAATCTAGAAATTAAGAAATTTTGAAATGTTTGTCAACACTATTATTCAAACTAAATAATATTTAAGAATTTTTTTTTTTTTTGGTTACATTTTTAAAGTTTAAAAAATACATTTATACAATTTTTTCTTCAAAAAACTGTAAAAATCAAGAAATTTTTTTAGGATAGCTAAAAATATTTGAAAATTTGGAAAAAAAATCATAAAATTACTCTCATCACCTTTGTAGGGGATATTATCCCACAATAAAAGTAAAAATTAAAGAATGGCCCCTAAACAATTATGAATATAGGGAAGGAACAAAGAACACGACATGCACTTGGTTTATTAGATAGATATGCCTATGTCCACAAAAAAGGGAGGGAGATTGGTGTATTACTCAAGAAGAACAATGGCGATTGGAGTGCTAGGATTGTTAGTTGAGAGTCCAAATCACCACGTGTATGTTATAATCAATGCCCTCAAATTGAGTGAGGTCACCCTTATTTATAAGCTTCAGGATCGTATTAATCTAGGCCTCTTGATTTTAATCTTAATTTTAAGTTATAAAGTCTTATAAGGACTATTCTCAACATGATGTTTTAAGATTCGCATTTATCTCCCTACATATTTGTGATCTTCCAAGTTAAATCGCGTAAGATCCACGTGACACAAGCCTTTGATTTGTCACATCACGTCCTTCATTAATGTCGCCATGCTTCTAGCAGGTTAGGCAGTTTCTTGCCAAAATATAATATCCCATGCATTTAATACAACATCTTGGATATTAATGCAATGGTACTTCAACATTCACCGATTAATCACATTCAATGCCATCAAGGTTACTCGAGTAACATTTCCTTCATATAAATAGTTCAAACGAATAGTTTATGAGGACGACACTCTTGATACCAAAGTGCTATTGGATTTCCCACATACACGAGAGCTACTATGAGAGAAAATTTATTGTCAAAACATTATCCTTACACCTATTAATACCCATATATCATTGAGCATTAACTAAACTTGAAGTTCCTTGCTTTCCGTTATTGTTCCTGGAGTGCTTGCTCTTTCTCCTTCTGACTAAGTTTCTTGCGGGTTCCATTTATTTATTGTGTTACAGAGTATTTATGGTGTAAAGATGTTATTTAATAATAGCTTGAGTATTGAATGTTGTTGTCTCTTTCTCGCCTATATTTATTATCAATATTAAATACGATCCTATGCACTAATACCAATCTTGATCAGGGATTATGCGTCGCTTGATACTAATTGTATTCTAAGAACCCACATCTTACAATTGGCGACTCTGCTAGGGAGGTATTCTTTTTTGAAAAGATGCCAGAAGAAAATACTGCCAGGATCATTGACTTTGATGCCATACAACATGAGGAAGAGGAGGATCTCGCTGCATTACCTGAAGGAGTGAGAATGACGGGAATGGAGCCTAGCACATTCTCTACTGGTGTGACGAAGACGACAGGCACACAGGCAGGAATCTTCTTAGAGCAAGTGGTGGGGCTCATGGGGTTGTTCAAGGTGTTTATCAAAACCCCAGTAGCCCAGGCAATGCTAGGAATTACTGGAGGAGTGAATTCGTTCACGACGCCACTAACGGGGATTCCACCTCCCTTTGTTTTTGGTGGAGTTACAGCTTCTTCTTTCAACATTGTTCCTCCTGCTACTCCACCTAATTTTGGTAATGTACCTCTCACCGGCCCACCTCTCGTTATTCCACCTGTACGGTAGGACTGACATCTCAAGGTCAGGGAATGGCCTCAATGGCATATACAATAGCTGGAGCCGCAGGGAAGAGCACATCAGCTCCGGCAGCTATATAAGATGTCCTGATAACACCGCCATATAGCTCCCCACCATCTAGAATGGAAGATATGAAGAAAGAGATGTTAAAGTTTACAGTAGTGTCTAAAGCTAGAGATAGTTCCTCGGGGTACGATGACTTTCTCACTCCATACCCAGACGAATATAACAATGCCCAGAAGGGTATATTCCACGAATATTCAAAAAGTACATGGGGAAGGGAACAAACCCTAAGGATAATGTGAAAAGGTTCATTGAGAGTCTTGGGGCCCACTGCAACGACAAAAAACTAAGGCTAAGGGAGTTTTCAAAATCCGTGACGGAGAAATCCTACACGTGGTACTCCCACCTGACATTAGGTAGTATGGCCACTTGGAAAGATTTGCACGTTTTGTTTATACAAAAGTTCTTTTTGGCTAAAAATGAGTTCACACTTACACAACTGACACGTGAGAATTAAAAGTCGGGGATGATGTTATTGCCTACATTAGGAGGTTTCGCGAGCACTCCCTGGATATAAGGGAGGAAACAAGAAAAGATAAGATCTTACAAGTGTGTGAAGAAGGGTTATTGCCAGAATACGTCTGCCATCTGATTAATGAAATGTGAGAGGTTACATTCGTGGTATTTTTGAAAGCGGCAAGGACTATCTCCTTAGTGATAAACCCCTTGCCACCCCTTTCCTTCTCAAGTTTGTTTCTAAGGCCATCAGATACCTTGGAGAGGGGAATACCCTCGAGGGAAAATTATGCAGACGATAGAGGTAGATGAGAAGGCACTGGTAGCTGAGGAAGAAGAGGCTGAGGCAATAAGAGAAGGTTCAAAGGCGCGAAGGATCCTCCCAAAATGCCATATTCGATGGACCAAGCTCTGAACCTGTATGACCTCATGGTTTGGGATAAATTTTATAGACCAGTTAATGTCAGTACATCATAATTTTCTTGAGAGGATAAATAGAATCCAAAATATTAAGCACTTCAAAACAGGGTAAATAACTCTATCAGAGTATTTTTTTCGCTAAGGCGGTTGATAGATCACCACGTGAAGAAGGGAGACATTGAAGTGCCCCAAGGTAATGTGAACGATAACCCCCCCCCCCCCCCCCCCAGGCCCATGGAGAACACATGGTCAGTGCCTTCAACAAAGACCTTGAATAGCTATTAAGGGAGCAGTGGTGCCTCAATAAAGACTTTGAGAAGTCTTTGGAAGGATACACTCGCAACATAGCTCAACTGGAACTGGAAGATAAGTAAGATGATGAACATAAAGATGACCCCATCTAGAGTCTTATCAGACAAATGGGGACCTATTATTTGGAGATAGTAAACGTTGTGATAGCCTACGATGAGGATGCTTACAGTGACATAGAGGAGGTATACTAGATCGAGGAGGAACAAACCAAGACTTGGGTCAAATGCATAGCAGATGTTCAGTTGGTTCTTCGATCAGGTTAGGTTGCCTGAGGACTCACGACTGGAGGTCACTCGATCCATCCTGGAAATTACTAAGAAATATATGGCGCCACACCTGAAATGGAAAGGGCCTATGGCCAAGCTGGTGAAGAGGTATCTATCCGAGGTAACGTTCTCGGAGACAGACATGTTATTGTACAAAATCTATGAATAATTATGTCTTCTAGCATGTCTTGATGGATGGAGGAGCGTCTATTAACATAATGCCCATTCGGTCCTTTTACGCTACTATTTTGTCTGAAATGAGAATAGCACCACGCCCATTGGCAATTTCGTGGTACGATAACCAGTCATCTAAGTTTGTGGAATATGTTAGCGTGGGAATTACAATGGGAAATATTACTTCTCACATTAAATTCCACATCATGGATTACGAACGATCATACCAATTGGTGGTAGGAAGGGTATAGATGCATAACGATAGGTTAGTGCCCTTCACTTACCACCAGGGTGCCAAGGCAAACATAAAGGGCAAAGAGGTGGTGATTCGAGCATCTAAGAAACCCTTAACGAAAGAAGAGGCACACTTGGTGGACATTACCTTATATATCGAGTTGTTCATGGAAGCCACGATAGTAATCGAGTATAACGGAGGACTAAGGATTCCAAGCACTCGAGAGAGGGTGTGTGCACCCTCTCGATTAGTGGTGATCTATGAAGAAGTATGTGAACAAGTTCTAGTAAGGGCTCCAAGTTTTTTAAAGAAACTACGTGATCTAATGAAACCACGCATTGATCCAATCGAACACCAAGTCTAGACCCCGAGCATCCTCAGTAGACATTCTGCGAGAAAATTGAAAGAAAATAATCGAAATAGGCCTCATAGGGAGGAAGGTTCTCGATAATTCAAGATAGTGGTATTTCCTAACGGAAGAATCATTTATGAATTATGAAGGTGTGAGCGAGCACTGAAGACTTGGACGATGAAGCTGACTCGATCTATAAATTTTTCTTGGTAGACAACCAAGGATAACACATGGTGATTGACAACTCCAACATCCAAGAATTTATAGAAGAGGTAGAAGAAGAGCCCGAGTGCATGAACGAAAGACTCGGCTATAAATTCAAGAATTGGAGAAGATATACTTGGCTAAGGAGTGCGATGACCCTAGTACCATCTTTATCTCAAAATAACTTAAAGGAGCACCTTGATAAGAGCTAATCAAGCTGCTCCAGGAATTCAAATATGTATTTGCGTGGAAGTATAATGAGATGCATGGGGTAAACAAAGAGGTGAGCTACCACAAGTTGAATGTTTTCCATCGGCCATTCCATTAAAGCAAGCCACTCGAACATACAAGGCATAATTAAATCTGAAGATCAAAGAAGAGGTTCAAAGGTTTCTTACATATGGCATTATTATCCTCACACAACACTCGATTTGGTTGTCTAGCATCGTCCCTATGGGAAATAAAGAAAAGAGCTAGATCTGAATATGTGTGGAAGGATTTGAATCAAGATTGACTAAAAGATGAGTTCCCATTGCCTTCCATAGATAGCCTGATTGATGCAAATGCAGGACATAAAATGTATAGCTTTATGGACGGTTATGTGGGGTATAAGCAGATCAAGATAGAACCAGCTGATGTTAAGAAGATCACTTTTCGAATGCCTTTGGGAAACTTCATGTGCACCATCATGCCCTTTCATTTGAAGAATGCAGGAGCCACCTACTAGAGGACCATGATGTCTATCTTCTATGACCTCTTTCACAAGCTAGTGGAATTTTACGTCGATGACTTGATACTCAAGTCCAAAAAGGAAACTTCTCACTTGGATGATTTTAGGAAGGTATTCACCCGATGCAAAAAGTATAAGTTGAAGATGAACCCTCTTAAATGTGCGTTTGGGGTGACAAGTGGAAAGTTCCTTGGGTTTGTGGTGAATCGACAAGGCATTTAGATGGACTTAGATAAGAAATGGTCCATTCTCGATATGCCAAGGCCAAAATCAGTGAGGGAGTTAAAGAGTTTCTTGGGGAAGGTCTCCTATTTGTGGAGGTTTGTACCAGGGCTGGACGAAGTGACACATTCACTAATGGATCTTATAAGAAAAGGCTCCAAGTTTGCACGGAAGAAGATGCACCAGGATGCCATGGACAAGCTGAAAGCATTCCTTACATCCCCTCAGATGATGATTCCCCCGAAGGAAGGTATTCTTTTACGTCTATATCTCAGATCCACTGAGCGACCTATTAGGGTGTTGCTAACCCAAGAGATAGACGGTGCTAAGAAACATGTCTATTACTTGAGTAGGATTATACATAGGCCAGAGTCCAGATGCACTAGCATTAAGAAGAATTCTTTAGCCCTTGCATTTGTAACACAAAAAATTAGGTATTATTTACTATCGTTCACATTCCATATTGTAACTAGGTGTGATCCTATAATGTTTTTTCTTGCTAGAATTGTACTAATAGGTAGGGAAAACCAGTGGTTCTTAATCCTCTTAGAATATGATCTTAAATTCATAGTCCCTCCATCCATGAAGAGCCAATATTATCCTCTCCAGTCATTGCCCACTAACGATAGCAATGGATGCAGAGGAAAAATCTGAAAGTAGTTGCAAATAGGTGAGCCCCAATTGAGTTTAGTTGATCTTGCACACTATTTCATTCACTACACCAAATCCTGCGAATGGTCACGCCCAGTGGGTCACGGCCCAAGTCCGCGACCAGCTGGTCGCGGACTTGGGCCGTGACCCACTCAATATTTGGCGTGACCATGTTTATTATCACACTAAATTATCTATGTTCTGGAAGTGGTCACGGCCCAAGTCCGCGACCACTGTGGTCGCGGACTTGGGCCGTGACCAGGTCGTGACCATCTTGGCGCCAAACTCGCGCCAAAATTCCCTCCAAGCTTGGTCGCGGATGGGTCACGGCCCAAGTCCGTGACCCATGGCATGACAAAGAAGAAAGTACACACATTGAGGGTCACGGCTTAGGGCCGTGACCATTTCTGGGTGTGGGTCACGGCTACGATCCGTGACCATCCCTCATTCAAACACTAGTGTTGATAAAAAGGGTCGCGCATCACAGATTGAGGGTCACGACTATGGGCCGTGACCATTTCTTGGTTTGGGTCACGGCTATGGGCCGTGACCAATAGGCAGTACACATCCCACTTAGCTTCATTAATGGGACGCGGTGGGTGGGTCACGGCTCTAGGCCGTGACCAGTGTGAATCCTAAAACAACTTCAAGTGCCTCATCTTTTTCATTTCCCCGCTCATTTCTTTTTTTTTTCTTCCCAAAATGTTGGTACTAGGTCGGGATTAGTTATGGAGAAGTTGCGTATGGAGTAAGAAACGGTGGGTAGCAGGTGCGGTGGGTTGAAGGTGCGGTGGGTAGCAGGTGCGGTGGGTTGAAGGTGCGGTGGGTAGCAGGTGCGGTGGGTTGAAGGTGCGGTGGGTTTCTTCCCCAAATGCTGGTAGCATTCATGGAGATTTCTTCCCCAATCTGTATGGAGGTTTAATTCTATGGAGGTTTAATGCTATTGAGCCTTTAACTATGGACGACATAGTTCCAATCAAAACTGGTAAGGTTTGCTTCAAAAGTGTCGCCACCTCGTCCAACAGTATATGGACTCCACCCGCGGCATCGGATGGGGCAAGGACGGTCCCAACAACACGATCCCTCCCATTTTCTCCTTTTCTCTTTCTTACATTTTATTTATTATTACCCTCTTTTCTCATTCTAGGCTTTCTTCATCACAGCTCCCATGCTTGCCGAGGTCCAAGACTAAAATTATTCCTGGTACGCTCACTGATTTTCTTTACCATTTATAGTGGCCTGTCGAAGTTATCGTTAATTTAATTTAACTTTATTGGAGAATTTGAGTTTTGGTGGTTTGGGAAAGAAGGTGAATGGAGTGCATATTTATCCAAAAACACATGAGAGCGTATGTTTAATTAAAAAAATATGATTTCTTCAGCAGATGTGGGTGTTAAGAAAATCAGGTCCTGGATTTTTATTTAAAGGTTGGATGAGGTTCAATATTGAAAGGGAGGATTTACCACTTTTACCTTTTTTTTAATACAGTGTATTTTAGTCAGAATATGGGCTCAATTAGTAATCATATAAAAATTTATCCAACTTGTTTTGGAGAAAATAAATAAATAAATGTTACTCTCATTATCATATACCATTTTCTTTTGAAATAATTTTGGTTTTGAATCTCAATTACCATGTTGATATATAATTTGCTATTAACTATGATTCTTCTTATGGACTTGTCGAGTAAATAGTGTCTCGCCTAATTTTATATTCACCTCCATAATAACTGAAAATTAACATTTTTGATATTTCTGATTTTGTAGAAATTGTGAAAATGAAGAAAATTGTGTTCATCTCTTCTTTGGAGATCAAGGGAATATATTGACCAAGCCTTTCTTAGATGTTTGCAAGCTAACATTTCCTATTCTAGGTGCGGTGGGTAGCATTCGTGGGTAGCAGGTGCGATGGAGGAAAACGAAAAAAAAAAACGAGGTGCGATGTTCATATATAAGCCTGATTCATCAATCAAGCCCCTACAATTATTGATAAGTTTGTATTTATGCCTTTTTTGTAATGTTTTTACTAGATTTTGATAATTTTGGGGGTTTTCTCTTTGCCTTGAGGTATCTTTAATCATTTTTTGTATCTAGATTATTGGAGTATTTTTTTGTGTTTGGAATGTGTATTTTTCTTCTAATTAGTTCTATTTTGTAGGTGTACACCCTTGGTGTCCTCTCGCTCAAACAGTTTGATTTGGCTTTCTCCGTATTTGAGAGGTATCGAATTTTTTATTTTTTTGTATCCGAGTTTGGGTTCTAATCTACAGTCATTTGTTTCTCGCTGGCATCACTGTCAAGATTGATATTTCATTTATTATTTATTCAGAATGTATGAATTTTACATTTGGTGTGAAAAATGGTTTGATCTTTTAGTCTTGCTAACTTTATTCAGTTCATTCACTATTTTTCGGTTCATGGTTTGCTTTTTGGCAAAAAGAATATAATTTATTCAATTCATTCACTATTTTTCAGCTCAAACAATTTATGTTGTTTTTGTTCATTTAGTTTCTATGGCTCATTACCCTAGAAATGATTTAAGTGTATAAGAGTTATATTGGCTCAATGATTCAAGTGCATACAAGTTATATTGGCCGTTCGGTGGCTGTTTCAAGTTATAGTTTCATAACACATTGTTTACGTATTGCAGATCTAACTAATTGGATACCAGTTCTTCATTACATACCAGTACTTTATTACACACCAGGTACTCTGTACATTAACTAAAGTAGTTATATAATTGATATGCATTTTCTATTAAATCTTTTAGATGATAGAAGGAGTACGAGATAGTTATTGGTTTTGTTTGGTTTGGCTGTTGGATAATTATTGGTTATTGGAATGTTGTTGGATAGTATTTTAGAAGGAGTATGGGATAATTAGAAGGAGTACGGGATAATGATTGGTTTCACTGTTGGATAATATGTTGAAACTATTTTAAACTCCCGGTTTCAGAATACGATGATAGGATAACTTGCAAATGTCGAGACTTAAACTTAAAAACATGGCACCAACACCTCACACGGGACCAATGAATCTCGTACGAACTGACCGCGAGATCACGGGACCCCCGGTTTGAAAATACGACGATAATTAAAAAATATTAGGACTTAAGCTTAAAAACAAGGCGTTAGATAGCAAAAACACGAAATAACCCTCGTACGGACCCGTGAGAGGCACCAACACCTCTCATGGGACCAATGTAACATATAGTAATAGACTGCGTAATCACGGGACTCTCGATTTGAGAATAGGACGATAATTTTAAAATATGAGGCCTTAAGCTTAAAAACAAGGCGTTAGAGGGTGAAAACTGGAAACAGAGCCCGAACGGCCCCGTGAGAGGCACCAACACCTCCCACGGGACCAATGTAACTCGTAGGACCTGACCCCGCAGCCGCAGGACTTCCGGTTTGAGAATACGACGATAATTTGTGAATTTTTAGACTTAGGCTTAAAAACATGTCGTTAGAGGGTGGGAACTCGAAACAGCCCCCGAACGGCCCCGTGGGTGGCACCAACACCTCCCACGGGACCAATGTAACTTGTAGGAACTGACCCCATAGCCGCGGGTCTCCCGATTTGAGCGTACGACGTTAATTTGCATATTTCTAGACTTAATCAAAACATGGCGTTAGAGGGTGAGAACTCGAAACAGCCCCCGAACGGCCCCGTGGGTGGCACCAACCCTCCCACGGGACCAATGTAACTCGTAGGAACTGACCCCACAGCCGTGGGACTCCCGATTTGAGAATACGATGATAATTTGCATATTTCTTGACTTAGGCTTAAAAACATGGCATTAGAGGATGAAAAAGGTCCTGTGGGTGGCACCAACACCTCCCACGGGACCAATGTAACTCGTAGGAACTGATCCCGCAGCCGCGGGTCTCCCGGTTTGAGAGTACGACGGTAATTTGCTTATTTCCACAATTAGGTTTAAAAACATGACGTTAGAGGGTGAGAACTCGAAACAGCCTCCGAACGGCCCCGTGGGTAGCACCAACACCTCCCACGGGACCAACGTAACTCGTAGGAACTGACCCCGCAGCCGCGGGTCTCCCGATTTGAGAGTACGACGGTAATTTGCTTAGTTCCACACTTAGGCTTAAAAACATGGCGTTAGAGGGTGAGAACTCGAAACAGCCCCCGAACGGCCCCGTGGGCGGCACCAACACCTCCCACGGGACCAACGTAACTCGTAGGAATTGACCCCGCAGCCGCGGGTCTCCCAGTTTGAGAGTTCGACTGTAGTTTTCTTATTTCCACACTTAGGCTTGAAAACATGGCGTTAGAGGGTGAGAACTCGAAACAGCCCCCGAACGGCCCCGTGGGTGGCACCAACGCCTCCCACGGGACCAACGTAACTCGTAGGAACAGACCCCGCAGCCGCGGGTCTCCCGGTTTGAGAGTACGACGATAATTTGCTTATTTCCACACTTAGGGTTAAAACCATGGCATTAGAGGGTGAGAACTCGAAACAGCCCCCGAACGGCCCCGTGGGTGGCACCAACGCCTCCCACGGGATCAACGTAACTCGTAGGAATGGACCCCGCAGCCGCGGGTCTCCCGGTTTGAGAGTACTACGATAATTTGCTTATTTCCACACTTAGGCTTAAAAACATAGCGTTAGAGGGTGAGAACTCGAAACAACCCCCGAACGGCCCCGTGGGTGGCACCAACGCCTCCCACGGGACCAACGTAACTCGTAGGAACCGACCTCGCAGCCGCGGGTCTCCTGGTTTGAGAGTACGACGGTAATTTGTGTATTTCTACACTTAAGCAAAACATGGCGTTAGAGGGTGAGAACTCAAAACAGCCCCCGAACGGCCCCGTGGGTGGCACCAACTCCTCACACGGGACCAACGAAACTCGTAGGAACCGACCCCGCAGCCGCGAGTCTCCCGGTTTGAGAGTACGACGGTAATTTGCGTATTTCCACACTTAGGCTTGAAAACATGGCGTTAAAGGGTGAGAACTCGAAACAGCCCCCGAACGGCCCCGTGGGTGGCACCAACGCCTCCCACGGGACCAACGTAACTCGTAGGAACCGACCCCGCAGACGCGGGTCTCCCGGTTTGAGAGTACGATGATAATTTACTTATTTCAACACTTAGGCTTAAAAACATGGCGTTAGAGGGTGAGAACTCGAAACAGCCCCCGAACGGCCCCGTGGGTGGCACCAACACCTCCCACGGGACCAACGTAACTCGTGGGAACGGACCCCGCAGCCGCGGGTCTCCCGGTTTGACATTACGACGGTAGTTTGCTTATTTCCACACTTAGGCTTGAAAACGTGGCGTTAGAGGGTGAGAACTCGAAACAGCCCCCGAACGGCCCCGTGGGTGGCACCAATGCCTCCCACGGGACCAACGTAACTCGTAGGAACCGACCCCGCTTCCGCGGGTCTCCCGGTTTGATAGTACGACGATAATTTGCTTATTTCCACACTTAGGCTTAAAAACATGGCGTTAGAGGGTGAGAACCCCGAACGGCCCTGTGGGTGGCACCAACACCTCCCACGGGACCAACGTAACTCATGGGAACGGACCCCGCAGCCGCGGGTCTCCCGGTTTGAGAGTACGACGGTAGTTTGCTTATTTTCACATTTAGGCTTGAAAACATGGCGTTAGAGGGTGAGAACTCGAAACAGCCCCCGAACGGCCCCGTGGGTGGCACCATCGCCTCCCACGGGACCAACGTAACTCGTAGGAACCGACCCCGCAGCCGCGGGTCTCCCGGTTTGAGAGTACGACGGTAATTTGTGTATATCTACACTTAAGCAAAACATGGCGTTAGAGGGTGAGAACTCAAAACAGCCCCCGAACGGCCCCGTGGGTGGCACCAACTCCTCACACGGGACCAACGAAACTCGTAGGAACCGACCCCGCAGCCGCGGGTCTCCCGGTTTGAGAGTACGACGGTAATTTGCGTATTTCCACACTTAGGCTTGAAAACATGGCGTTAGAGGGTGAGAACTTGAAACAGCCCCCGAACGGCCCCGTGGGTGGCACCAACGCCTCCCACGGGACCAACGTAACTCGTGGGAACGGACCCCGCAGCCGCGGGTCTCTCGGTTTGAGTGTACGACGATAATTTGCTTATTTCCACACTTAGGCTTGAAAACATGGCGTTAGAGGGTGAGAACTCGAAACAGCCCCCGAACGGCCCCGTGGGTGGCACCAACGCCTCCCACGGGACCAACGTAACTCGTAGGAACCGACCCCGCAGCCGCGGGTCTCCCGGTTTGAGAGTACGACGATAATTTACTTATTTCAACACTTAGGCTTAAAAACATGGCGTTAGAGGGTGAGAACTCGAAACAGCCCCCGAACGGTCCCGTGGGTGGCACCAACACCTCCCACGGGACCAACGTAACTCATAGGAACCGACCCCGCAGCCGCGGGTCTCCCGGTTTGAGAGTACGACGGTAGTTTGCTTATTTCCACACTTAGGCTTGAAAACATGGCGTTAGAGGGTGAGAACTCGAAACATTCCCCGAGCGGCCCCGTGGGTGGCACCAACGCCTCCCACGAGACCAACGTAACTCGTAGGAACCGACCCCGCAGCCGCGGGTCTCCCGATTTGAGAGTACGACGATAATTTGCTTATTTCCACACTTAGGCTTAAAAACATGGCGTTAGAGGGTGAGGACTCGAAACAGCCCCCGAACGGCACCGTGGGTGGCACCAACGCCTCCCACGGGACCAACGTAACTCGTGGGAATGGACCCCGTTGCCGCGGGTCTCCCGATTTGAGAGTACGACGGTAGTTTGCTTAGTTCCACACTTAGGCTTGAAAACATGGCGTTAGAGGGTGAAAACTCGAAACAGCCCCCGAACGGCCCCGTGGGTGGCACCAACGCCTCCCACGGGACCAACGTAACTCGTGGGAAGGGACCCCGTGACCGCGGGTCTCCCGGTTTGAGAGTACGACGGTAGTTTGCTTATTTGCACACTTAGGCTTGAAAACATGGCGTTAGAGGGTGAGAACTCGAAACAGCCCCCGAACGGCCCCGTGGGTGGCACCAACGCCTCCCACGGGACCAACGTAACTCGTAGGAACCGACCCCGCAGCCGCGGGTCTTTCGGTTTGAGAGTACGACGATAATTTGCTTATTTCTATACTTAATTTTCATATTTCTACTTGGTTACTGATAATTTTAACTCATATATGCAATTTTTCAGCTTGATTAATTTTTTTGTAAAACAGCTTGGTTACTGATATTTTTGTTTTTTGTATCCTATCATTTGTAGGATTTTTACACGTGGATCAAATGAAGGAGGCAATGGTTTACAACATGATGATTATTTATATGTTGTGGACATTCAGGATAATGTTTTTTTTGTGTTATAGCCGTGCAGGCTTTTGTTGTTTAGTTTTATGGCCGTGCGGGCTTTTATAATTTGATTGTTGAATTTTATAGCCGTGCGGGCTTTATAATAAGCATGTTTTTCATTTACAGGTTTTGGAATGTCAAGAAAATAGAGGAAACTCTGCCCAATTTTTTTTTGGTCTGTGAATTATTAAGACGTGTAATATTTTTAACTTTGTATATATATTTGTTTATTAACAACATTCTCAATTCGCAATTTGCGATTTTTTTTTATTGTTTTGCCTATAATACATATTTGTAACACCTCGTAGCAACCGACGATGCACTCACAGGAACCCCTATTTTAGGATAGGACAAAAAAAATACATTTTTTTAAAATTATAGATAAATATGGTCATGGACTTTGTCCATGACCATTTTTATTTTTTTTTGTCGCGCTTAAAAATGGTCTCGGCCAAAGTCCGCGACCATTTTTTTTATTTTTTGTCACGGTAATGGGTCGCGGACTAGGGCCGCGATCAATTTTTTTAATTTTTTTTTTGTCACGCACATGGGTCGTGGCCAAAGTCCGCGACCAATTTGTCACGGTTATCAGTCATGGATAAAGGCCGCGACCAATTTTTTTAATTTTTTTTTGTCACGCACATGGGTCGCAGCCGAACGGGCCCATGGGTGGCACCAACGCCTCCCACGGGACCAATGTAACTCGTAGGAACCGACCCCGCAACCGCGGGTCTCCCGATTTGAGTGTACGACGGTAATTTGCGTATTTCTACACTTAAGAAAAACATGGCGTTAGAGGGTGAAAACTCGAAACAGCCCCCGAACGGCCCCGTGGGTGGAACCAACACCTCCCACGGGACCAACGTAACTTGTGGGAACGGTCCCCGCACCTGCGGGTCTCCCGGTTTGAGAGTACGATGATAATTTGCTTATTTCCACACTTAGGCTTGAAAACATGGCGTTAGAGGGTGAGAACTCGAAACAGCCCCCGAACGGCCCCGTGGGTGGCACCAACGCCTCCCACGGGACCAACGTATCTCGTGGGAACGGACCCCGCAGCCGCCGGTCTCCCGGTTTGAGAGTACGACGGTAGTTTGCTTATTTCCACACTTAGGCTTAAAAACATGGAGTTAGAGGCTGAGAACTCGAAACAGCCCCCGAACGGCCCCATGGGTGGCACCAACGCCTCCCACGGGACCAACGTAACTCGTAGTAACCGACCCCGCAGCCGCGGGTCTCCCGATTTGAGTGTACGACGGTAATTTGCGTATTTCTACACTTAAGAAAAACATGGCGTTAGAGGGTGAAAACTCGAAACAGCCCCCGAACGACCCCGTGTGTGGAACCAACACCTACCACGGGACCAACGTAACTTGTGGGAACGGTCCCCGCAGCCGCGGGTCTCCCGGTTTGAGAGTACGATGACAATTTGCTTATTTTCACACTTAGGCTTGAAAACATGGCGTTAGAGGGTGAGAACTCAAAACAGCCCCCGAACGGCCCCGTGGGTGGCACCAACGCCTCCCACGGGACCAACGTAACTTGTGGGAACGGACCCCGCAGCCGCCGGTCTCCCGGTTTGAGAGTACGACGGTAGTTTGCTTATTTCCACACTTAGGCTTAAAAACATGGCGTTCGAGGGTGAGAACTCAAAACAGCCCCCGAACGGCCCCGTGGGTGGCACCAACGCCTCCCACGGGACCAACGTAACTCGTAGGAACTGACCCCGCAGCCGCGGGTCTCCCGGTTTGAGAGTACGACGGTAATTTGCGTATTTCTACACTTAAGAAAAACATGGTGTTAGAGGGTGAAAACTCGAAACAGCCCCCGAACGGCCCCATGGGTGGCACCAACGCCTCCCACGGGACCAACGTAACTCGTAGGAACCGACCCCGCAGCCGCGGGTCTCCCGATTTGAGTGTACGACGGTAATTTGCGTATTTTCCACTTAAGAAAAACATGGCGTTAGAGAGTGAAAACTCGAAACATCCCCCGAACGGCCCCGTGGGTGGAACCAACACCTCCCACGGGACCAACGTAACTTGTGGGAACGGTCCCCGCAGCCGCGGGTCTCCCGGTTTGAGAGTGTAGAGTACGACGATAATTTGCTTATTTCCACACTTAGGCTTAAAAACATGGCGTTAGAGGGTGAGAACTCGAAACATTCCCCGAACGGCCCCGTGGGTGGCACCAACGCCTCCCACGGGACCAACGTAACTCGTAGGAACCGACCCCACAACCGCGGGTCTCCCGGTTTGAGAGTACGACGATAATTTGCTTATTTCCACACTTAGGCTTAAAAACAAGGCGTTAGAGGGTGACAACTCGAAACAGCCCCCGAACGGCCCCGTGGGTGGCACCAACACCTCCCACGGGACCGACGTAACTCGTAGGAACTGACCCCGCAGCCGCGGGTCTCCCGGTTTCAGAGTACGACGGTAATTTGCGTATTTCTACACTTAAGCAAAACTTGGCGTTAGAGGGTGAAAACTCGAAACAGCCCCCGAACGGCCCCGTGGGTGGCACCAACACCTCCCACGGGACCAACATAACTCGTAGGAACCGACCCCGCAGCCGCGGGTCTCCCGGTTTGAGAGTACGACGATAATTTTCTTATTTCCACACTTAGGCTAGAAAACATGGCGTTAGAGCGTGAGAACTCGAAACAGCCACCGAACGGCCCCGTGGGTGGCACCAACGCCTCCCACGGGACCAACGTAACTCGTGGGAATGGACCCCGCAGCCGCGGGTCTCTCGGTTTGAGAGTACGACGATAATTTGCTTATTTCCACACTTAGGCTTGAAAACATGGCGTTAGAGGGTGAGAACTCGAAACAGCCCCCGAACGGCCCCGTGGGTGGCACCAACGCCTCCCACGGGACCAACGTAACTCGTAGGAACCGACCCCACAGCCGCGGGTCTCCCGGTTTGAGAGTACGACGATAATTTGCTTATTTCAACACTTAGGCTTAAAAACATGGCGTTAGAGGGTGAGAACTCGAAACAGCCCCCGAACGGCCCCGTGGGTGGCACCAACACCTCCCACGGGACCAACGTAACTCATAGGAACCGACCCCGCAGCCGCGGGTCTCCCGGTTTGAGAGTACGACGGTAGTTTGCTTATTTCCACACTTATGCTTGAAAACATGGCGTTAGAGGGTGAGAACTCGAAACAGCCCCCGAACGGCCCCGTGGGTGGCACCAACGCCTCCCACGAGACCAACGTAACTCGTAGGAACCGACCCCGCAGGCGCGGGTCTCCCGATTTGAGAGTACGACGATAATTTGCTTATTTCCACACTTAGGCTTAAAAACATGGCGTTAGAGGGTGAGAACTCGAAACAGCCCCCGAACGGCTCCGTGGATGGCACCAACGCCTCACACGGGACCAACGAAACTCGTGGGAACTGACCCCGCAGCCGCGGGTCTCCCGGTTTGAGAGTACGATGGTAATTTGCGTATTTCCACACTTAGGCTTGAAAACATGGCGTTAGAGGGTGAGAACTCGAAACTGCCCACGAACGGCCCCGTGGGTGGCACCAACGCCTCCCACGGGACCAACGTAACTCGTAGGAATCGACCCCGCAGCCGCGGGTCTCCCGGTTTGAGAGTACGACGATAATTTGCTTATTTCAACACTTAGGCTTAAAAACATGGCGTTAGAGGGTGAGAACTCGAAACAGCCCCCGAACGGCCCCGTTGGTGGCACCAACACCTCCCACGGGACCAACGTAACTCATAGGAACCGACCCCGTAGCCGCGGGTCTCCCGATTTGAGAGTACGACGGTAGTTTGCTTATTTCCCCACTTAGGCTTGAAAACATGGCGTTAGAGGGTGAGAACTCGAAACAGCCCCCGAACGGCCCCGTGGGTGGCACCAACACCTCCCACGCGACCAACGTAACTCGTTGGAACCGACCCCGTAGCCGCGGGTCTCCCGATTTGAGAGTACGATGATAATTTGCTTATTTCCACACTTAGGCTTTAAAACATGGCGTTAGAGGGTGAGAACTCAAAACAGCCCCCGAACGGCTCCGTGGGTGGCACCAACGCCTCCCACGGGACCAACGTAACTCGTGGGAATGGACCCCGCAGCCGCGGGTCTCCCGATTTGAGAGTACGATGGTAGTTTCCTTAGTTCCACACTTAGGCTTGAAAACATGGCGTTAGAGGGTGAGAACTCGAAACAGCCCCCGAACGGCCCCGTGGGTGGCACCAACGCCTCCCACGGGACCAACGTAACTCGTAGGAACCGACCCCGCACCAGCGGGTCTCCCAGTTTGAGAGTACGACGGTAATTTGCTTATTTCCACACTTAGGCTTAAAAACATGGCGTTAGAGGGTGAGAACTCGAAACATTCCCCGAACGGCCCCGTGGGTGGCACCAACGCCTCCCACGGGACCAACGTAACTCGTAGGAACCGACCCCGCAGCTGCGGGTCTCCCGGTTTGAGAGTACGATGATAATTTGCTTATTTCCACACTTAGGCTTAAAAAAATGGCGTTAGAGGGTGAGAACTCGAAACAGCCCCCGAATGGACCCGTGGGTGGCACCAACGCCTCCCACGGGACCAACGTAACTTGTAGGAACCGACCCCGCAGCCGCGGGTCTCCCGGTTTGAGAGTACGACGGTAATTTGCGTATTTCTACACTTAAGCAAAACATGGCGTTTGAGGGTAAAAACTCGAAATAGCCCCCGAACGGCCCCGTGGGTGGCACCAACACCTCCCACGGGACCAACGTAACTCGTGGGAACGGACCCCGCAGCCGCGGGTCTGCCGGTTTGAGAGTACGATGGCAGTTTGCTTATTTCCACAATTAGGCTTGAAAACATGGCGTTAGAGGGTGAGAACTCGAAACAGCCACCGAACGGCCCCATGGGTGGCACCGACGCCTCCCACGGGACCAACGTAACTCGTAGGAACCGACCCCGCAGCCGCGGGTCTCCTGGTTTGAGATTACGACGATAATTTGCTTATTTCCACACTTAGGCTTAAAAACTTGGCGTTAGAGGGTGAAAACTCGAAACATCCCTCGAACGGCCCCGTGGGTGGCACCAACGCCTCCCACGGGACCAACGTAACTTGTAGGAACCGACCCCACAGCCGCGGGTCTCCCGATTTGAGAGTACGATGATAATTTGGTTATTTCCACACTTAGGCTTAAAAACATGGCGTTAGGGGGTGAAAACTCGAAACAGCCCCCGAATTACCCCGTGGGTGGCACCAACGCCTCCCACGGGACCAACGTAACTCGTAGGAACCGACCTCGCAGCCGTGGGTCTCCCGGTTTGAGAGTACGAAGATAATTTGTTTATTTCCACACCTAGGCTTAAAAACATGGCGTTAGGGGGTGAAAACTCGAAACAGCCCCCGAACGGCCCCGTGGGTGGCACCAACGCCTCCCACGGGACAAACGTAACTCCTGGGAACGGATCCCGCAGCCGCGGGTCTCCCGGTTTGAGAGTACGACGGTATTTTGCTTATTTCCAAACTTAGGCTTAAAAACATGGCGTTAGAGGGTGAGAACTCGAAACAGCCCCCGAACGGCCCTGTGGGGGGCACCAATACCTCCCACGGGACCAACGTAACTCGTAGGAACCGACCCCGCAGCCGCGGGTCACTTGGTTTGAGAGTACGATGATAATTTGCTTATTTCCACACTTAGGCTTAAAAACATTGCGTTAGAGGGTGAGAGCTCGAAACAGCCCCCGAATGGCCCGGTGGGTGGACCAACGCCTCCCACGGGACCAACGTAACTCGTAGGAACCGACCTCGCAGCCGCGGGTCTCCCGGTTTGAGAGTACGACGGTAATTTGTGTATTTCCACACTTAGGCTTGAAAACATGGCGTTAGAGGGTGAGAACTCAAAACAGCCCTCGAACGGCCCCGTGGGTGGCACCAACGCCTCCCACGAGACCAACGTAACTCGTTGGAACCGACCCCGCAGCCGCGGGTCTCCCGATTTCAGAGTACGACGATAATTTGCTTATTTCCACACTTAGGCTTAAAAACATGGCGTTAGAGGGTGAGAACTCAAAACAGCCCCCGAACGGCTCCGTGGGTGGCACCAACGCCTCTCACGGGACCAACGTAACTCGTGGGAATGGACCCCGCAGTCGCGGGTCTCCCGATTTGAGAGTACGATAGTAGTTTCCTTAGTTCCACACTTAGGCTTGAAAACATGGCGTTAGAGGGTGAGAACTCGAAACAGCCCCCGAACGGTCCCGTGGGTGGCACCAACGCCTCCCACGGGACCAACGTAACTCGTAGGAACCGACCCCGCAGCAGCGGGTCTCCCAGTTTGAGAGTACGACGATAATTTGCTTATTTCCACACTTAGGCTTAAAAACATGGCGTTAGAGGGTGAGAACTCGAAACATTCCCCGAACAGCCCCGTGGGTGGCACCAACGCCTCCCACGGGACCAACGTAACTCTTAGGAACCGACCCCGCAGCCGCGGGTCTCCCTATTTGAGAGTACGACAATAATTTACTTATTTCCACACTTAGGCTTAAAAACATGGCGTTAGAGGGTGAGAACTCGAAACAGCCCCCGAACGGCCCCGTGGGTGGCACCAACGCCTCCCACGGGACAAACGTAACTTGTAGGAACCGACCCCGCAGCCGCGGGTCTCCCGGTTTGAGAGTACGACGATAATTTGCGTATTTCTACACTTAAGCAAAACATGGCGTTTGAGGGTAAAAACTCGAAATAGCCCCCGAACGGCCCCATGGGTGGCACCAACACCTCCCACAGGACCAACGTAACTCGTGGGAACGGACCCCGCAGCCGCGGGTCTGCCGGTTTGAGAGTACGATGGCAGTTTGCTTATTTCCACAATTAGGCTTGAAAACATGCCGTTAGAGGGTGAGAACTCGAAACAGCCACCGAACGGCCCCGTGGGTGGCACCAACGCCTCCCACGGGACCAACGTAACTCGTAGGAACCGACCCCGCAGCCGCGGGTCTCCTGGTTTAAGATTACGACGATAATTTGCTTATTTCCACACTTAGGCTTAAAAACTTGGCGTTAGAGGGTGAAAACTCGAAACAGCCCTCGAACGGCCCCGTGGGTGGCACCAACGCCTCCCACGGGACCAACGTAACTCGTAGGAACCGACCCCGCAGCCGTGGGTCTCCCGATTTGAGAGTACGATGATAATTTGGTTATTTCCACACTTAGGCTTAAAAACATGGCGTTAGGGGGTGAAAACTCGAAACAGCCCCCGAACGGCCCCGTGGGTGGCACCAACGCCTCCCACAGGACCAACGAAACTCGTAGGAACCGACCTCGTAGCCGTAGGTCTCCCGGTTTGAGAGTACGACGATAATTTGGTTATTTCCACACTTAGGCTTAAAAACATGGCGTTAGGGGGTGAAAACTCGAAACAGCCCCCGAACGGCCCCGTGGGTGGCACCAACGCCTCCCACGGGACAAACGTAACTCGTGGGAACGGACCCCGTACCGCGGGTCTCCCGGTTTGAGAGTACGACGGTAGTTTGCTTATTTCCAAACTTAGGCTTAAAAACATGGCGTTAGAGGGTGATAACTCGAAACAGCCCCCGAACGGCCCTGTGGGGGGCACCAACACCTCCCACGGGACCAACGTAACTCGTAGGAACCGACCCCGCAGCCGCGGGTCTCCCGATTTGAGAGTACGACGATAATTTTCTTATTTCCACACTTAGGCTTAAAAACATGGCGTTAGAGGGTGAGAACTCGAAACAGCCCCCGAATGGCCCGGTGGGTGGACCAACGCCTCCCACGGGACCATCGTAACTCATAGGAACCGACCCCGGAGCCGCAGGTCTCCCGGTTTGAGAGTACGACGGTAATTTGCGTATTTCTACACTTAACCAAAACATGGCGTTAGTGGGTGAAAACTCGAAACATCCCCCGAATGGCCCTGTGGGTCGCACCAACACCTCCCACGGGACCAACGTAACTCGTGGGAATAGACCCCGCAGCCGCGGGTCTCCCGATTTGAGTGTACGATGGTAATTTGCGTATTTCTACACTTAGGCTTAAAAACATGGCGTTAGAGGGTGAGAACTCGAAACAGCCCCCGAACGGCCCCATGCGTGGCACCAACGCCTCCCACGGGACCAACGTAACTCGTAGGAACCGACCCCGCAGCCGCGGGTCTCCCGATTTGAGTGTACGATGGTAATTTGCGTATTTCTACACTTAAGAAAAACTTGGCGTTAGAGGGTGAAAACTCGAAACAGCCCCCGAACGGCCCCGTGGGTGGAACCAACACCTGCCACGGGACCAACGTAACTTGTGGGAACGGTCCCCGCAGCCGCGGGTCTCCCGGTTTGAGAGTACGATGATAATTTGCTTATTTCCACACTCAGGCTTGAAAACATGGCGTTAGAGGGTGAGAACTCGAAACAGCCCCCGAACGGCCCCGTGGGTGGCACCAACGCCTCCCACGGGACCAACGTAACTCGTGGGAACGGACCCCGCAGCCGCCGGTCTCCCGGTTTGAGAGTACGACGGTAGTTTGCTTATTTCCACACTTAGGCTTAAAAACATGGCGTTAGAGGGTGAGAACTCGAAACAGCCCCCGAACGGCCCCGTGGGTGGTACCAACGCCTCCCACGGGACCAACGTAACTCGTAGGAACCGACCCCGCAGCCGCGGGTCTCCCAGTTTGAGAGTACGACGGTAATTTGCGTATTTCTACACTTAAGCAAAACATGGTGTTAGAGGGTGAAAACTCGAAACAGCCCCCGAACGGCCCCATGGGTGGCACCAACGCCTCCCACGGGACCAACGTAACTCGTAGGAACCGACCCCGCAGCCGCGGGTCTCCCGATTTGAGTGTACGACGGTAATTTGCGTATTTTATACTTAAGAAAAACATGGCGTTAGAGGGTGAAAACTCGAAACAGCCCTCAAACGGCCCCGTATGTGGAACCAACACCTCCCACGGGACCAACGTAACTTGTGGGAACGGTCCCCGCAGCTGCCGGTCTCCCGGTTTGAGAGTGTAGAGTACGACGATAATTTGCTTATTTCCACACTTAGGCTTAAAAACATGGCGTTAGAGGGTGAGAACTCAAAACATTCCCCGAACGGCCCCGTGGGTGGCACCAACGCCTCCCACGGGAGCAACGTAACTCGTAGGAACCGACCCCGCAGCCGCGGGTCTCCTGGTTTGAGAGTACGACGATAATTTGCTTATTTCCACACTTAGGCTTAAAAACATGGCGTTAGAGGGTGAGAACTCGAAACAGCCCCCGAACAGCACCGTTGGTGGCACCAACGCCTCCCACGGGACCAACGTAACTTGTAGGAACCGAACCCGCAGCCGCGGGTCTCCCGATTTGAGAGTACGATGGTAGTTGGCTTAGTTCCACCCTTAGGCTTGAAAACATGGCGTTTGAGGGTAAAAACTCGAAATAGACCCCGAACGGCCCCGTGGGTGGCACCAACACCTCCCACGGGACCAACGTAACTCGTGGGAACGGACCCCGCAGCCGCGGGTCTCCCAATTTGAGAGTACGACGGTAGTTTGCTTAGTTCCACACTTAGGCTTGAAAACATGGCGTTTGAGGGTAAAAACTCGAAATAGCCCCCGAACGGCCCCGTGGGTGGCACCAACACCTCCCACGGGACCAACGTAACTCGTGGGAACAGACCCCGCAGCCGCGGGTCTGCCGGATTCTGAGTACGATGGCAGTTTGCTTATTTCCACAATTAGGCTTGAAAACATTGCGTTAGAGGGTGAGAACTCGAAACAGCCACCGAACGGCCCCGTGGGTGGCACCGACGCCTCCCACGGGACCAACGTAACTCGTAGGAACCGACCCCGCAGCCGCGGGTCTCCCGGTTTGAGGGTACGACGGTAAATTGCGTATTTCTACACTTAGGCTTGAAAACTTGGCGTTAGAGGGTGACAACTCGAAACAGCCCCTGAACGGCCCCGTGGGTGGCACCAACACCTCCCACGGGACCAACTTAACTCGTGGGAACGGACCCCGCAGCCGCGGGTCTCCCGGTTTGAGAGTACGACGCTAGTTTGCTTATTTCCACACTTAGGCTTGAAAACATGGCGTTAGAGGGTGAGAACTCGAAACAGCCCCCGAACGGCCCCGTGGGTGGCACCAACGCCTCCCACGGGACCAACGTGACTCATAGGAACCGACCCCGCAACCGCGGGTCTCCCGATTTGAGAGTACGACGATAATTTTCTTATTTCCACACTTAGGCTTAAAAACATGGCATTAGAGGGTGAGAACTCGAAACAGCCCCCGAACGGCCCCGTGGGTGGAACCAACACCTCCCACGGGACAAACGTAACTCGTAGGAACCGACCCCACAACCGCGGGTCTCCCGGTTTGAGAGTATGACGATAATTTGCTTATTTCCACACTTAGGCTTAAAAACAAGGCGTTAGAGGGTGAGAACTCGAAACAGCCCCCGAACGGCCCCGTGGGTGGATCCAACACCTCCCACGGGACCAACGTAACTCGTAGGAACTGACCCCGCAGCCGCGGGTCTCCCGGTTTCAGAGTACGACGGTAATTTGCGTATTTCTACACTTAAGCAAAACATGGCGTTAGAGGGTGAAAACTCGAAACAGCCCCCGAACGGCCCCGTGGGTGGCACCAACACCTCCCACGGGACCAACGTAACTCGTAGGAACCGACCCCGCAGCCGCGGGTCTCCCGGTTTGAGAGTACGACGATAATTTTCTTATTTCCACACTTAGGCTAGAAAACATGGCGTTAGAGCGTGAGAACTCAAAACAGCCACCGAACGGCCCCGTGGGTGGCACCAACGCCTCCCACGGGACCAACGTAACACATGGGAATGGACCCCGCAGCCGCGGGTCTCTCGGTTTGAGAGTACGACGATAATTTGCTTATTACCACAGTTAGGCTTGAAAACATGGCGTTAGAGGGTGAGAACTCGAAACAGCCCCCGAACGGCCCCGTGGGTGGCACCAACGCCTCCCACGGGACCAACGTAACTCGTAGGAACCGACCCCGCAGCCGCGGGTCTCCCGGTTTGAGAGTACGACGATAATTTGCTTATTTCAACACTTAGGCTTAAAAACATGGCGTTAGAGGGTGAGAACTCGAAACAGCCCCCAAATGGCCCCGTGGGTGGCACCAACACCTCCCACGGGACCAACGTAACTCATAGGAACCGACCCCGCAGCCGCGGGTCTCCCGGTTTGAGAGTACGACGGTAGTTTGCTTATTTCCACACTTATGCTTGAAAACTTGGCGTTAGAGGGTGAGAACTCGAAACAGCCCCCGAACGGCCCCGTGGGTGGCACCAACGCCTCCCACGAGACCAACGTAACTCGTAGGAACCGACCCCGCAGGCGCGGGTCTCCCGATTTGAGAGTACGACGATAATTTGCTTATTTCCACACTTAGGCTTAAAAACATGGCGTTAGAGGGTGAGAACTCGAAACATCCCCCGAACGGCTCCGTGGGTGGCACCAACGCCTCACACAGGACCAACGAAACTCGTAGGAACCGACCCCGCAGCCGCGGGTCTCCTGGCTTGAGAGTACGACGATAATTTGCTTATTTACACACT
Source organism: Sambucus nigra (assembly GCA_949130495.1). Classification (NCBI taxonomy): domain Eukaryota; kingdom Viridiplantae; phylum Streptophyta; class Magnoliopsida; order Dipsacales; family Adoxaceae; genus Sambucus; species Sambucus nigra. The sequence goes on along the minus strand of OX422218.1, from coordinate 443,765,694 downwards.
TAGGCTCAAAAACATGGCGTTAGAGGGTGAGAACTCGAAACAGCCACCGAACGGCCCCGTGGGTGGCACCAACGCCTCCCACGGGACCAACGTAACTCGTAGGAACCGACCCCAGCCGCGGGTCTCCTGGTTTAAGATTACGATGATAATTTGCTTATTTCCACACTTAGGCTTAAAAACTTGGCGTTAGAGGGTGAAAACTCGAAACAACCCTCGAACGGCCCCGTGGGTGGCACCAACGCCTCCCACAGAACCAACGTAACTCGTAGGAACCGACCCCGCAGCCGTGGGTCTCCCGATTTGAGAGTACGATGATAATTTGGTTATTTCCACACTTAGGCTTAAAAACATGGCGTTAGGGGGTGAAAACTCGAAACATCCCCCGAACGGCCCCGTGGGTGGCACCAACGCCTCCCACAGGACCAACGAAACTCGTAGGAACCGACCTCGCAGCCGTGGGTCTCCCGGTTTGAGAGTACGACGATAATTTGGTTATTTCCACACTTAGGCTTAGAAACATGGCGTTAGGGGGTGAAAACTCGAAACAGCCCCCGAACGGCCCCGTGGGTGGCACCAACGCCTCCCACGGAACAAACGTAACTCGTGGGAACGGACCCCGCAGCCGCGGGTCTCCCAGTTTGAGAGTACGACGGTAGTTTGCTTATTTCCAAACTTAGGCTTAAAAACATGGCGTTAGAGGGTGAGAACTCGAAACAGCCCCCGAACGGCCCTGTGGGGGGCACCAACACCTCCCACGGGACCAAGGTAACTCGTAGGAACCGACCCCGCAGCCGCGGGTCTCCCGGTTTGAGAGTACGACGATAATTTTCTTATTTCCACACTTAGGCTTAAAAACATGGCGTTAGAGGGTGAGAACTCGAAACAGCCCCCGAATGGCCCGGTGGGTGGACCAACGCCTCCCACGGGACCATCGTAACTCATAGGAACCGACCCCGCAGCCGCGGGTCTCCCGGTTTGAGAGTACGACGGTAATTTGCGTATTTCTACACTTAAGCAAAACATGGCGTTTGAGGGTAAAAACTCGAAATAGCCCCCGAACGGCCCCATGGGTGGCACCAACACCTCCCACAGGACCAACGTAACTCGTGGGAACGGACCCCGCAGCCGCGGGTCTGCCGGTTTGAGAGTACGATGGCAGTTTGCTTATTTCCACAATTAGGCTTGAAAACATGCCGTTAGAGGGTGAGAACTCGAAACAGCCACCGAACGGCCCCGTGGGTGGCACCAACGCCTCCCACGGGACCAACGTAACTCGTAGGAACCGACCCCGCAGCCGCGGGTCTCCTGGTTTAAGATTACGACGATAATTTGCTTATTTCCACACTTAGGCTTAAAAACTTGGCGTTAGAGGGTGAAAACTCGAAACAGCCCTCGAACGGCCCCGTGGGTGGCACCAACGCCTCCCACGGGACCAACGTAACTCGTAGGAACCGACCCCGCAGCCGTGGGTCTCCCGATTTGAGAGTACGATGATAATTTGGTTATTTCCACACTTAGGCTTAAAAACATGGCGTTAGGGGGTGAAAACTCGAAACAGCCCCCGAACGGCCCCGTGGGTGGCACCAACGCCTCCCACAGGACCAACGAAACTCGTAGGAACCGACCTCGTAGCCGTAGGTCTCCCGGTTTGAGAGTACGACGATAATTTGGTTATTTCCACACTTAGGCTTAAAAACATGGCGTTAGGGGGTGAAAACTCGAAACAGCCCCCGAACGGCCCCGTGGGTGGCACCAACGCCTCCCACGGGACAAACGTAACTCGTGGGAACGGACCCCGTACCGCGGGTCTCCCGGTTTGAGAGTACGACGGTAGTTTGCTTATTTCCAAACTTAGGCTTAAAAACATGGCGTTAGAGGGTGATAACTCGAAACAGCCCCCGAACGGCCCTGTGGGGGGCACCAACACCTCCCACGGGACCAACGTAACTCGTAGGAACCGACCCCGCAGCCGCGGGTCTCCCGATTTGAGAGTACGACGATAATTTTCTTATTTCCACACTTAGGCTTAAAAACATGGCGTTAGAGGGTGAGAACTCGAAACAGCCCCCGAATGGCCCGGTGGGTGGACCAACGCCTCCCACGGGACCATCGTAACTCATAGGAACCGACCCCGGAGCCGCAGGTCTCCCGGTTTGAGAGTACGACGGTAATTTGCGTATTTCTACACTTAACCAAAACATGGCGTTAGTGGGTGAAAACTCGAAACATCCCCCGAATGGCCCTGTGGGTCGCACCAACACCTCCCACGGGACCAACGTAACTCGTGGGAATAGACCCCGCAGCCGCGGGTCTCCCGATTTGAGTGTACGATGGTAATTTGCGTATTTCTACACTTAGGCTTAAAAACATGGCGTTAGAGGGTGAGAACTCGAAACAGCCCCCGAACGGCCCCATGCGTGGCACCAACGCCTCCCACGGGACCAACGTAACTCGTAGGAACCGACCCCGCAGCCGCGGGTCTCCCGATTTGAGTGTACGATGGTAATTTGCGTATTTCTACACTTAAGAAAAACTTGGCGTTAGAGGGTGAAAACTCGAAACAGCCCCCGAACGGCCCCGTGGGTGGAACCAACACCTGCCACGGGACCAACGTAACTTGTGGGAACGGTCCCCGCAGCCGCGGGTCTCCCGGTTTGAGAGTACGATGATAATTTGCTTATTTCCACACTCAGGCTTGAAAACATGGCGTTAGAGGGTGAGAACTCGAAACAGCCCCCGAACGGCCCCGTGGGTGGCACCAACGCCTCCCACGGGACCAACGTAACTCGTGGGAACGGACCCCGCAGCCGCCGGTCTCCCGGTTTGAGAGTACGACGGTAGTTTGCTTATTTCCACACTTAGGCTTAAAAACATGGCGTTAGAGGGTGAGAACTCGAAACAGCCCCCGAACGGCCCCGTGGGTGGTACCAACGCCTCCCACGGGACCAACGTAACTCGTAGGAACCGACCCCGCAGCCGCGGGTCTCCCAGTTTGAGAGTACGACGGTAATTTGCGTATTTCTACACTTAAGCAAAACATGGTGTTAGAGGGTGAAAACTCGAAACAGCCCCCGAACGGCCCCATGGGTGGCACCAACGCCTCCCACGGGACCAACGTAACTCGTAGGAACCGACCCCGCAGCCGCGGGTCTCCCGATTTGAGTGTACGACGGTAATTTGCGTATTTTATACTTAAGAAAAACATGGCGTTAGAGGGTGAAAACTCGAAACAGCCCTCAAACGGCCCCGTATGTGGAACCAACACCTCCCACGGGACCAACGTAACTTGTGGGAACGGTCCCCGCAGCTGCCGGTCTCCCGGTTTGAGAGTGTAGAGTACGACGATAATTTGCTTATTTCCACACTTAGGCTTAAAAACATGGCGTTAGAGGGTGAGAACTCAAAACATTCCCCGAACGGCCCCGTGGGTGGCACCAACGCCTCCCACGGGAGCAACGTAACTCGTAGGAACCGACCCCGCAGCCGCGGGTCTCCTGGTTTGAGAGTACGACGATAATTTGCTTATTTCCACACTTAGGCTTAAAAACATGGCGTTAGAGGGTGAGAACTCGAAACAGCCCCCGAACAGCACCGTTGGTGGCACCAACGCCTCCCACGGGACCAACGTAACTTGTAGGAACCGAACCCGCAGCCGCGGGTCTCCCGATTTGAGAGTACGATGGTAGTTGGCTTAGTTCCACCCTTAGGCTTGAAAACATGGCGTTTGAGGGTAAAAACTCGAAATAGACCCCGAACGGCCCCGTGGGTGGCACCAACACCTCCCACGGGACCAACGTAACTCGTGGGAACGGACCCCGCAGCCGCGGGTCTCCCAATTTGAGAGTACGACGGTAGTTTGCTTAGTTCCACACTTAGGCTTGAAAACATGGCGTTTGAGGGTAAAAACTCGAAATAGCCCCCGAACGGCCCCGTGGGTGGCACCAACACCTCCCACGGGACCAACGTAACTCGTGGGAACAGACCCCGCAGCCGCGGGTCTGCCGGATTCTGAGTACGATGGCAGTTTGCTTATTTCCACAATTAGGCTTGAAAACATTGCGTTAGAGGGTGAGAACTCGAAACAGTCACCGAACGGCCCCGTGGGTGGCACCGACGCCTCCCACGGGACCAACGTAACTCGTAGGAACCGACCCCGCAGCCGCGGGTCTCCCGGTTTGAGGGTACGACGGTAAATTGCGTATTTCTACACTTAGGCTTGAAAACTTGGCGTTAGAGGGTGACAACTCGAAACAGCCCCTGAACGGCCCCGTGGGTGGCACCAACACCTCCCACGGGACCAACTTAACTCGTGGGAACGGACCCCGCAGCCGCGGGTCTCCCGGTTTGAGAGTACGACGCTAGTTTGCTTATTTCCACACTTAGGCTTGAAAACATGGCGTTAGAGGGTGAGAACTCGAAACAGCCCCCGAACGGCCCCGTGGGTGGCACCAACGCCTCCCACGGGACCAACGTGACTCATAGGAACCGACCCCGCAACCGCGGGTCTCCCGATTTGAGAGTACGACGATAATTTTCTTATTTCCACACTTAGGCTTAAAAACATGGCATTAGAGGGTGAGAACTCGAAACAGCCCCCGAACGGCCCCGTGGGTGGAACCAACACCTCCCACGGGACAAACGTAACTCGTAGGAACCGACCCCACAACCGCGGGTCTCCCGGTTTGAGAGTATGACGATAATTTGCTTATTTCCACACTTAGGCTTAAAAACAAGGCGTTAGAGGGTGAGAACTCGAAACAGCCCCCGAACGGCCCCGTGGGTGGATCCAACACCTCCCACGGGACCAACGTAACTCGTAGGAACTGACCCCGCAGCCGCGGGTCTCCCGGTTTCAGAGTACGACGGTAATTTGCGTATTTCTACACTTAAGCAAAACATGGCGTTAGAGGGTGAAAACTCGAAACAGCCCCCGAACGGCCCCGTGGGTGGCACCAACACCTCCCACGGGACCAACGTAACTCGTAGGAACCGACCCCGCAGCCGCGGGTCTCCCGGTTTGAGAGTACGACGATAATTTTCTTATTTCCACACTTAGGCTAGAAAACATGGCGTTAGAGCGTGAGAACTCAAAACAGCCACCGAACGGCCCCGTGGGTGGCACCAACGCCTCCCACGGGACCAACGTAACACATGGGAATGGACCCCGCAGCCGCGGGTCTCTCGGTTTGAGAGTACGACGATAATTTGCTTATTACCACAGTTAGGCTTGAAAACATGGCGTTAGAGGGTGAGAACTCGAAACAGCCCCCGAACGGCCCCGTGGGTGGCACCAACGCCTCCCACGGGACCAACGTAACTCGTAGGAACCGACCCCGCAGCCGCGGGTCTCCCGGTTTGAGAGTACGACGATAATTTGCTTATTTCAACACTTAGGCTTAAAAACATGGCGTTAGAGGGTGAGAACTCGAAACAGCCCCCAAATGGCCCCGTGGGTGGCACCAACACCTCCCACGGGACCAACGTAACTCATAGGAACCGACCCCGCAGCCGCGGGTCTCCCGGTTTGAGAGTACGACGGTAGTTTGCTTATTTCCACACTTATGCTTGAAAACTTGGCGTTAGAGGGTGAGAACTCGAAACAGCCCCCGAACGGCCCCGTGGGTGGCACCAACGCCTCCCACGAGACCAACGTAACTCGTAGGAACCGACCCCGCAGGCGCGGGTCTCCCGATTTGAGAGTACGACGATAATTTGCTTATTTCCACACTTAGGCTTAAAAACATGGCGTTAGAGGGTGAGAACTCGAAACATCCCCCGAACGGCTCCGTGGGTGGCACCAACGCCTCACACAGGACCAACGAAACTCGTAGGAACCGACCCCGCAGCCGCGGGTCTCCTGGCTTGAGAGTACGACGATAATTTGCTTATTTACACACTTAGGCTCAAAAACATGGCGTTAGAGGGTGAGAACTCGAAACAGCCACCGAACGGCCCCGTGGGTGGCACCAACGCCTCCCACGGGACCAACGTAACTCGTAGGAACCGACCCCAGCCGCGGGTCTCCTGGTTTAAGATTACGATGATAATTTGCTTATTTCCACACTTAGGCTTAAAAACTTGGCGTTAGAGGGTGAAAACTCGAAACAACCCTCGAACGGCCCCGTGGGTGGCACCAACGCCTCCCACAGAACCAACGTAACTCGTAGGAACCGACCCCGCAGCCGTGGGTCTCCCGATTTGAGAGTACGATGATAATTTGGTTATTTCCACACTTAGGCTTAAAAACATGGCGTTAGGGGGTGAAAACTCGAAACATCCCCCGAACGGCCCCGTGGGTGGCACCAACGCCTCCCACAGGACCAACGAAACTCGTAGGAACCGACCTCGCAGCCGTGGGTCTCCCGGTTTGAGAGTACGACGATAATTTGGTTATTTCCACACTTAGGCTTAGAAACATGGCGTTAGGGGGTGAAAACTCGAAACAGCCCCCGAACGGCCCCGTGGGTGGCACCAACGCCTCCCACGGAACAAACGTAACTCGTGGGAACGGACCCCGCAGCCGCGGGTCTCCCCGTTTGAGAGTACGACGGTAGTTTGCTTATTTCCAAACTTAGGCTTAAAAACATGGCGTTAGAGGGTGAGAACTCGAAACAGCCCCCGAACGGCCCTGTGGGGGGCACCAACACCTCCCACGGGACCAAGGTAACTCGTAGGAACCGACCCCGCAGCCGCGGGTCTCCCGGTTTGAGAGTACGACGATAATTTTCTTATTTCCACACTTAGGCTTAAAAACATGGCGTTAGAGGGTGAGAACTCGAAACAGCCCCCGAATGGCCCGGTGGGTGGACCAACGCCTCCCACGGGACCATCGTAACTCATAGGAACCGACCCCGCAGCCGCGGGTCTCCCGGTTTGAGAGTACGACGGTAATTTGCGTATTTCTACACTTAACCAAAACATGGCGTTAGTGGGTGAAAACTCGAAACAGCCCCCGAATGGCCCTGTGGGTGGCACCAACACCTCCCACGGGACCAACGTAACTCGTAGGAACCGACCCCGCAGCCGCGGGTCTCCCGGTTTGAGAGTACGACGATAATTTGCTTATTTCAACACTTAGGCTTAAAAACATGGCGTTAGAGGGTGAGAACTCGAAACAGCCCCCGAATGGCCCCGTGGGTGGCACCAACACCTCCCACGGGACCAACGTAACTCATAGGAACCGACCCCGCAGCCGCGGGTCTCCCGGTTTGAGAGTACGACGGTAGTTTGCTTATTTCCACACTTATGCTTGAAAACTTGGCGTTAGAGGGTGAGAACTCGAAACAGCCCCCGAACGGCCCCGTGGGTGGCACCAACGCCTCCCACGAGACCAACGTAACTCGTAGGAACCGACCCCGCAGGCGCGGGTCTCCCGATTTGAGAGTACGATGATAATTTGCTTATTTCCACACTTAGGCTTAAAAACATGGCGTTAGAGGGTGAGAACTCGAAACAGCCCCCGAACGGCTCCGTGGGTGGCACCAACGCCTCCCACGGGACCAACGAAACTCGTAGGAACCGACCTCGCAGCCGCGGGTCTCCTGGCTTGAGAGTACGACGATAATTTGCTTATTTCCACACTTAGGCTCAAAAACATGGCGTTAGAGGGTGAGAACTCGAAACAGCCCCCGAACGGCACCGTGGGTGGCACCAACGCCTCCCACGGGACCAACGTAACTTGTAGGAACCGATCCCGCAGCCGCGGGTCTCCCGATTTGAGAGTACGATGGTAGTTGGCTTAGTTCCACCCTTAGGCTTGAAAACTTGGCGTTTGAGGGTAAAAACTCGAAATAGCCCCCGAACGGCCCCGTGGGTGGCACCAACACCTCCCACGGGACCAACGTAACTCGTGGGAACAGACCCCGCAGCCGCGGGTCTGCCGGATTCAGAGTACGATGGCAGTTTGCTTATTTCCACAATTTGGCTTGAAAACATGGCGTTAGAGGGTGAGAACTCGAAACAGCCACCGAACGGCCCCGTGGGTGGCACCAACGCCTCCCACGGGACCAACGTAACTCGTAGGAACCGACCCCGCAGCCGCGGGTCTCCCGGTTTGAGGGTACGACGGTAAATTGCGTATTTCTACACTTAGGCTTGAAAACTTGGCGTTAGAGGGTGACAACTCGAAACAGCCCCCGAACGGCCCCGTGGGTGGCACCAACACCTCCCACGGGACCAACTTAACTCGTGGGAACGGACCCCGCAGCCGCGGGTCTCCCGGTTTGAGAGTACGACGATAATTTGCTTATTTCAACACATAGGCTTAAAAACATGGCGTTAGAGGGTGAGAACTCGAAACAGCCCCCAAATGGCCCCGTGGGTGGCACCAACACCTCCCACGGGACCAACGTAACTCATAGGAACCGACCCCGCAGCCGCGGGTCTCCCGGTTTGAGAGTACGACGGTAGTTTGCTTATTTCCACACTTATGCTTGAAAACTTGGCGTTAGAGGGTGAGAACTCGAAACAGCCCCCGAACGGCCCCGTGGGTGGCACCAACGCCTCCCACGAGACCAACGTAACTCGTAGGAACCGACCCCGCAGGCGCGGGTCTCCCGATTTGAGAGTACGACGATAATTTGCTTATTTCCACACTTAGGCTTAAAAACATGGCGTTAGAGGGTGAGAACTCGAAACATCCCCCGAACGGCTCCGTGGGTGGCACCAACGCCTCACACGGGACCAACGAAACTCGTAGGAACCGACCCCGCAGCCGCGGGTCTCCTGGCTTGAGAGTACGACGATAATTTGCTTATTTACACACTTAGGCTCAAAAACATGGCGTTAGAGGGTGAGAACTCGAAACAGCCACCGAACGGCCCCGTGGGTGGCACCAACGCCTCCCACGGGACCAACGTAACTCGTAGGAACCGACCCCAGCCGCGGGTCTCCTGGTTTAAGATTACGATGATAATTTGCTTATTTCCACACTTAGGCTTAAAAACTTGGCGTTAGAGGGTGAAAACTCGAAACAACCCTCGAACGGCCCCGTGGGTGGCACCAACGCCTCCCACAGAACCAACGTAACTCGTAGGAACCGACCCCGCAGCCGTGGGTCTCCCGATTTGAGAGTACGATGATAATTTGGTTATTTCCACACTTAGGCTTAAAAACATGGCGTTAGGGGTTGAAAACTCGAAACATCCCCCGAACGGCCCCGTGGGTGGCACCAACGCCTCCCACAGGACCAACGAAACTCGTAGGAACCGACCTCGCAGCCGTGGGTCTCCCGGTTTGAGAGTATGACGATAATTTGGTTATTTCCACACTTAGGCTTAAAAACATGGCGTTAGGGGGTGAAAACTCGAAACAGCCCCCGAACGGCCCCGTGGGTGGCACCAACGCCTCCCACGGGACAAACGTAACTCGTGGGAACGGACCCCGCAGCCGCGGGTCTCCCGGTTTGAGAGTACGACGGTAGTTTGCTTATTTCCAAACTTAGGCTTAAAAACATGGCGTTAGAGGGTGAGAACTCGAAACAGCCCCCGAACGGCCCTGTGGGGGGCACCAACACCTCCCACGGGACCAAGGTAACTCGTAGGAACCGACCCCGCAGCCGCGGGTCTCCCGGTTTGAGAGTACGACGATAATTTTCTTATTTCCACACTTAGGCTTAAAAACATGGCGTTAGAGGGTGAGAACTCGAAACAGCCCCCGAATGGCCCGGTGGGTGGACCAACGCCTCCCACGGGACCATCGTAACTCATAGGAACCGACCCCGCAGCCGCGGGTCTCCCGGTTTGAGAGTACGACGGTAATTTGCGTATTTCTACACTTAACCAAAACATGGCGTTAGTGGGTGAAAACTCGAAACAGCCCCCGAATGGCCCTGTGGGTGGCACCAACACCTCCCACGGGACCAACGTAACTCGTAGGAACCGACCCCGCAGCCGCGGGTCTCCCGGTTTGAGAGTACGACGGTAATTTGCTTATTTCAACACTTAGGCTTAAAAACATGGCGTTAGAGGGTGAGAACTCGAAACAGCCCCCGAATGGCCCCGTGGGTGGCACCAACACCTCCCACGGGACCAACGTAACTCATAGGAACCGACCCCGCAGCCGCGGGTCTCCCGGTTTGAGAGTACGACGGTAGTTTGCTTATTTCCACACTTATGCTTGAAAACTTGGCGTTAGAGGGTGAGAACTCGAAACAGCCCCCGAACGGCCCCGTGGGTGGCACCAACGCCTCCCACGAGACCAACGTAACTCGTAGGAACCGACCCCGCAGGCGCGGGTCTCCCGATTTGAGAGTACGATGATAATTTCCTTATTTCCACACTTAGGCTTAAAAACATGGCGTTAGAGGGTGAGAACTCGAAACAGCCCCCGAACGGCTCCGTGGGTGGCACCAACGCCTCCCACGGGACCAACGAAACTCGTAGGAACCGACCCAGCAGCCGCGGGTCTCCTGGCTTGAGAGTACGACGATAATTTGCTTATTTCCACACTTAGGCTCAAAAACATGGCGTTAGAGGGTGAGAACTCGAAACAGCCCCCGAACGGCACCGTGGGTGGCACCAACGCCTCCCACGGGACCAACGTAACTTGTAGGAACCGATCCCGCAGCCGCGGGTCTCCCGATTTGAGAGTACGATGGTAGTTGGCTTAGTTCCACCCTTAGGCTTGAAAACTTGGCGTTTGAGGGTAAAAACTCGAAATAGCCCCCGAACGGCCCCGTGGGTGGCACCAACACCTCCCACGGGACCAACGTAACTCGTGGTAACAGACCCCGCAGCCGCGGGTCTGCCGGATTCAGAGTACGATGGCAGTTTGGTTATTTCCACAATTAGGCTTGAAAACATGGCGTTAGAGGGTGAGAACTCGAAACAGCAACCGAACGGCCCCGTGGGTGGCACCAACGCCTCCCACGGGACCAACGTAACTCGTAGGAACCGACCCCGCAGTCGCGGGTCTCCCGGTTTGAGGGTACGACGGTAAATTGCGTATTTCTACACTTAGGCTTGAAAACTTGGCGTTAGAGGGTGACAACTCGAAACAGCCCCCGAACGGCCCCGTGGGTGGCACCAACACCTCCCACGGGACCAACTTAACTCGTGGGAACGGACCCCGCAGCCGCGGGTCTCCCGGTTTGAGAGTACGACGCTAGTTTGCTTATTTCCACACTTAGGCTTGAAAACATGGCGTTAGAGGGTGAGAACCCGAAACAGCCCCCGAACGGCCCCGTGGGTGGCACCAACGCCTCCCACGGGACAAACGTGACTCATAGGAACCGACCCCGCAACCGCGGGTCTCCCGATTTGAGAGTACGACGATAATTTGTTTATTTCCACACTTAGGCTTAAAAACATGGCGTTAGAGGGTGAGAACTCGAAACAGCCCCCGAACGGCCCCGTGGGGGGAACCAACACCTCCCAAGGGACAAACGTAACTCGTAGGAACTGACCCCACAACCGCGGGTCTCCCGGTTTGAGAGTACGATGATAATTTGCTTATTTCCACACTTAGGCTTAAAAACAAGGCGTTAGAGGGTGAGAACTCGAAACTGCCCCCGAACGGCCGCGTGGGTGGCACCAACACCTCCCACGGGACCAACGAAACTCGTAGGAACTGACCCCGCAGCCGCGGGTCTCCCGGTTTGAGAGTACGACGGTAATTTGCGTATTTCCACACTTAGGCTTGAAAACATGGCGTTAGAGGGTGAGAACTCGAAACTGCCCCCGAACGGCCCCGTGGGTGGCCCCAACGCCTCCCACGGGACCAACGTAACTCGTAGGAACCGACCCCGCAGCCGCGGGTCTCCCGGTTTGAGAGTACGACGATAATTTTCTTATTTCAACACTTAGGCTTAAAAACATGGCGTTAGAGGGTGAGAACTCGAAACAGCCCCCGAACGGCCCCGTTGGTGGCACCAACACCTCCCACGGGACCAACGTAACTCATAGGAACTGACCCCGCAGCCGCGGGTCTCCCGATTTGAGAGTACGATGGTAGTTTGCTTATTTCCCCACTTAGGCTTGAAAACATGGCGTTAGAGGGTGAGAACTCGAAACAGCCCCCGAACGGCCCGTGGGTGGCACCAACACCTCCCACGCGACCAACGTAACTCGTTGGAACCGACCCCGCAGCCGCGGGTCTCCCGATTTGAGAGTACGACGATAATTTGCTTATTTCCACACTTAGGCTTCAAAACATGGCGTTAGAGGGTGAGAACTCAAAACAGCCCCCGAACGGCTCCGTGGGTGGCACCAACGCCTCCCACGGGACCAACGTAACTCGTGGGAATGGACCCCGCAGCCGCGGGTCTCCCGATTTGAGAGTACGATGGTAGTTTCCTTAGTTCCACACTTAGGCTTGAAAACATGGCGTTAGAGGGTGAGAACTCGAAACAGCCCCCGAACGGCCCCGTGGGTGGCACCAACGCCTCCCACGGGACCAACGTAACTCGTAGGAACCGACCCCGCAGCAGCGGGTCTCCCAGGTTGAGAGTACGACGATAATTTGCTTGTTTCCACACTTAGGCTTAAAAACATGGCGTTAGAGGGTGAGAACTCGAAACATTCCCCGAACGGCCCCGTGGGTGGCACCAACGCCTCCCACGGGACCAACGTAACTCGTAGGAACCGACCCCGCAGCCGCGGGTCTCCCGGTTTGAGAGTACGATGCTAATTTGCTTATTTACACACTTAGGCTTAAAAAAATGGCGTTAGAGGGTGAGAACTCAAAACAGCCCCCGAATGGACCCGTGGGTGGCACCAACGCCTCCCACGGGACCAACGTAACTTGTAGGAACCGACCCCGCAGCCGCGGGTCTCCCGGTTTGAGAGTACGACGGTAATTTGCGTATTTCTACACTTAAGCAAAACATGGCGTTTGAGGGTAAAAACTCGAAATAGCCCCCGAACGGCCCCGTGGGTGGCACCAACACCTCCCACGGGACCAACGTAACTCGTGGGAATGGGCCCCGCAGCCGCGGGTCTGCCGGTTTGAGAGTACGATGGCAGTTTGCTTATTTCCACAATTAGGCTTGAAAACATGGCGTTAGAGGGTGAGAACTCGAAACAGCCACCGAACGGCCCCATGGGTGGCACCAACGCCTCTCACGGGACCAACGTAACTCGTAGGAACCGACCCCGCAGCCGCGGGTCTCCTGGTTTGAGATTACGACGATAATTTGCTTATTTCCACACTTAGGCTTAAAAACTTGGCGTTAGAGGGTGAAAACTCGAAACATCCCTCGAACGGCCCCGTGGGTGGCACCAACGCCTCCCACGGGACCAACGTAACTCGTAGGAACCGACCTCGCAGCCGCGGGTCTCCCGATTTGAGAGTACGATGATAATTTGGTTATTTCCACACTTAGGCTTAAAAACATGGCGTTAGGGGGTGAAAACTCGAAACAGCCCCCGAATTACCCCGTGGGTGGCACCAACGCCTCCCACGGGACCAACGTAACTCGTAGGAACCGACCTCGCAGCCATGGGTCTCCCGGTTTGAGAGTACGACGATAATTTGGTTATTTCCACACTTAGGCTTAAAAACATGGCGTTAGGGGGTGAAAACTCGAAACAGCCCCCGAACGGCCCCGTGGGTGGCACCAACGCCTCCCACGGGACAAACGTAACTCGTGGGATCGGACCCCGCAGCCGCGGGTCTCCCGGTTTGAGAGTACGACGATATTTTGCTTATTTCCAAACTTAGGCTTAAAAACATGGCGTTAGAGGGTGAGAACTCGAAACAGCCCCCGAACGGCCCCGTGGGTTGCACCAACACCTCCCACGCGACCAACGTAACTCGTTGGAACCGACCCCGCAGCCGCGGGTCTCCCGATTTGAGAGTACGACGATAATTTGCTTATTTCCACACTTAGGCTTCAAAACATGGCGTTAGAGGGTGAGAACTCAAAACAGCCCCCGAACGGCTCCGTGGGTGGCACCAACGCCTCCCACGGGACCAACGTAACTCGTGGGAATGGACCCCGCAGCCGCGGGTCTCCCGATTTGAGAGTACGATGGTAGTTTCCTTAGTTCCACACTTAGGCTTGAAAACATGGCGTTAGAGGGTGAGAACTCGAAACAGCCCCCGAACGGCCCCGTGGGTGGCACCAACGCCTCCCACGGGACCAACGTAACTCGTAGGAACCGACCCCGCAGCAGCGGGTCTCCCAGGTTGAGAGTACGACGATAATTTGCTTGTTTCCACACTTAGGCTTAAAAACATGGCGTTAGAGGGTGAGAACTCGAAACATTCCCCGAACGGCCCCGTGGGTGGCACCAACGCCTCCCACGGGACCAACGTAACTCGTAGGAACCGACCCCGCAGCCGCGAATCTCCCGGTTTGAGAGTACGATGATAATTTGCTTATTTCCACACTTAGGCTTAAAAAAATGGCGTTACAGGGTGAGAACTCGAAACAGCCCCCGAATGGACCCGTGGGTGGCACCAACGCCTCCCACAGGACCAACGTAACTTGTAGGAACCGACCCCGCAGCCGCGGGTCTCCCGGTTTGAGAGTACGACGGTAATTTGCGTATTTCTACACTTAAGCAAAACATGGCGTTTGAGGGTAAAAACTCGAAATAGCCCCCGAACGGCCCCGTGGGTGGCACCAACACCTCCCACGGGACCAACGTAACTCGTGGGAACGGACCCCGCAGCCGTGGGTCTGCCGGTTTGAGAGTACGATGGCAGTTTGCTTATTTCCACAATTAGGCTTGAAAACATGGCGTTAGAGGGTGAGAACTCGAAACAGCCACCGAACGGCCCCATGGGTGGCACCAACGCCTCCCACGGGACCAACGTAACTCGTAGGAACCGACCCCGCAGCCGCGGGTCTCCTGGTTTGAGATTATGACGATAATTTGCTTATTTCCACACTTAGGCTTAAAAACTTGGCGTTAGAGGGTGAAAACTCGAAACATCCCTCGAACGGCCCCGTGGGTGGCACCAACGCCTCCCACGGGACCAACGTAACTCGTAGGAACCGACCTCGCAGCCGTGGGTCTCCCGGTTTGAGAGTACGATGATAATTTGGTTATTTCCACACTTAGGCTTAAAAACATGGCGTTAGGGGGTGAAAACTCGAAACAGCCCCCGAACGGCCCCGTGGGTGGCACCACCGCCTCCCACGGGACAAACGTAACACGTGGGAACGGACCCCGCAGTCGCGGGTCTCCCGGTTTGAGAGTACGACGGTATTTTGATTATTTCCAAACTTAGGCTTAAAAACATGGCGTTAGAGGGTGAGAACTCGAAACAGCCCCCGAACGGCCCTGTGGGGGGCACCAATACCTCCCACGGGACCAACGTAACTCGTAGGAACCAACCCCGCAGCCGCGGGTCTCCCGATTTGAGAGTACGATGATAATTTGGTTATTTCCACACTTAGGCTTAAAAACATGGCGTTAGGGGGTGAAAACTCGAAACAGCCCCCGAATTACCCCGTGGGTGGCACCAACGCCTCCCACGGGACCAACGTAACTCGTAGGAACCGACCCCGCAGCCGCGGGTCTCCCGATTTGAGAGTACGACGATAATTTGCTTATTTCCACACTTAGGCTTAAAAACATGGCGTTAGAGGGTGAGAACTCAAAACAGCCCCCGAACGGCTCCGTGGGTGGCACCAACGCCTCCCACGGGACCAACGTAACTCGTGGGAATGGACCCCGCAGTCGCGGGTCTCCCGATTTGAGAGTACGATGGTAGTTTCCTTAGTTCCACACTTAGGCTTGAAAACATGGCGTTAGAGGGTGAGAACTCGAAACAGCCCCCGAACGGCCCCGTGGGTGGCACCAACGCCTCCCACGGGACCAACGTAACTCGTAGGAACCGACCCCGCAGCAGCGGGTCTCCCAGTTTGAGAGTACGACGATAATTTGCTTATTTCCACACTTAGGCTTAAAAACATGGCGTTAGAGGGTGAGAACTCGAAACATTCCCCGAACGGCCCCGTGGGTGGCACCAACGCCTCCCACGGGACCAACGTAACTCGTAGGAACTGACCCCGCAGCCGCGGGTCTCCCGATTTGAGAGTACGACGATAATTTACTTATTTCCACACTTAGGCTTAAAAACATGGCGTTAGAGGGTGAGAACTCGAAACAGCCCCCGAACGGCCCCGTGGGTGGCACCAACGCCTCCCACGGGACCAACGTAACTTGTAGGAACCGACCCCGCAGCCGCGGGTCTCCCGGTTTGAGAGTACGACGATAATTTGCGTATTTCTACACTTAAGAAAAACATGGCGTTTGAGGGTAAAAACTCGAAATGGCCCCCGAACGGCCCCATGGGTGGCACCAACACCTCCCACGGGACCAACGTAACTCGTGGGAACGGACCCCGCAGTCGCGGGTCTGCCGGTTTGAGAGTACGATGGCAGTTTGCTTATTTCCACAATTAGGCTTGAAAACATGGCGTTAGAGGGTGAGAACTCGAAACAGCCACCGAACGGCCCCGTGGGTGGCACCAACGCCTCCCACGGGACCAACGTAACTCGTAGGAACCGACCCCAGCCGCGGGTCTCCTGGTTTAAGATTACGATGATAATTTGCTTATTTCCACACTTAGGCTTAAAAACTTGGCGTTAGAGGGTGAAAACTCGAAACAACCCTCGAACGGCCCCGTGGGTGGCACCAACGCCTCCCACGGAACCAACGTAACTCGTAGGAACCGACCCCGCAGCCGTGGGTCTCCCGATTTGAGAGTACGATGATAATTTGGTTATTTCCACACTTAGGCTTAAAAACATGGCGTTAGGGGGTGAAAACTCGAAACATCCCCCGAACGGCCCCGTGGGTGGCACCAACGCCTCCCACAGGACCAACGAAACTCGTAGGAACCGACCTCGCAGCCGTGGGTCTCCCGGTTTGAGAGTACGACGATAATTTGGTTATTTCCACACTTAGGCTTAAAAACATGGCGTTAGGGGGTGAAAACTCGAAACAGCCCCCGAACGGCCCCGTGGGTGGCACCAACGCCTCCCACGGGACAAACGTAACTCGTGGGAACGGACCCCGCAGCCGCGGGTCTCCCGGTTTGAGAGTACGACGGTAGTTTGCTTATTTCCAAACTTAGGCTTAAAAACATGGCGTTAGAGGGTGAGAACTCGAAACAGCCCCGGAACGGCCCTGTGGGGGGCACCAACACCTCCCACGGGACCAAGGTAACTCGTAGGAACCGACCCCGCAGCCGCGGGTCTCCCGGTTTGAGAGTACGACGATAATTTTCTTATTTCCACACTTAGGCTTAAAAACATGGCGTTAGAGGGTGAGAACTCGAAACAGCCCCCGAATGGCCCGGTGGGTGGACCAACGCCTCCCACGGGACCATCGTAACTCATAGGAACCGACCCCGCAGCCGCGGGTCTCCCGGTTTGAGAGTACGACGGTAATTTGCGTATTTCTACACTTAACCAAAACATGGCGTTAGTGGGTGAAAACTAGAAACAGCCCCCGAATGGCCCTGTGGCTGGCACCAACACCTCCCACGGGACCAACGTAACTCGTGGGAACGGACCCCGCAGCCGCGGGTCTCCCGATATGAGAGTACGATGGTAGTTTGCTTATTTCCACACTTAGGCTTGAAAACATGGCGTTAGAGGGTGAGAACTCGAAACAGCCCCCGAACGGCCCCGTGGGTGGCACCAACGCCTCCCACGGGACTAACGTAACTCGTAGTAACCGACCCCGCAGCCGCGGGTCTCCTGGTTTGAGAGTGCGACGATAATTTGCTTATTTCCACACTTAGGATTGAAAACATGGCGTTAGAGGGTGAGAACTCGAAACAGCCCCCGAACGGCCTCGTGGGTGGCACCAACGCCTCCCACGGGACCAACGTAACTCGTAGGAACCGACCCCGCAGCCGCGGGTCTCCCGGTTTGAGAGTACGACGATAATTTGCTTATTTCCACACTTAGGCTTAAAAACATGGCGTTAGAGGGTGAAAACTCGAAACAGCCCCCGAACGGCCCTGTGGCTGGAACCAACGCCTCCCATGGGACCAACGTAACTCGTAGGAACCGACCCCGCAGCCGCGGGTCTCCTGGTTTGAGAGTACGACGATAATTTGCTTATTTCCACACTTAGGCTTAAAAACTTGGTGTTAGAGGGTGAAAACTCGAAACAGCCCCTGAACGGCCCCATGGGTGGCACCAACGTCTCCCACGGGACCAACGTAACTCGTGGGAACGGACCCCGCAGCCTCGGGTCTCCCAGTTTGAGAGTACGACGGTAGTTTTCTTATTTCCACACTTAGGCTTGAAAACATGGCGTTAGAGGGTGTGAAGTCGAAACAGCCCCCGAACGGCCCCGTGGGTGGCACCAACGCCTCCCACGGGACCAACGTAACTCGTAGGAACCGACCCGACAGCCGCGGGTCTCCCGGTTTGAGAGTACGACGATAATTTTCTTATTTATACACTTAAGCAAAACATGGCGTTAGAGGGTGAAAACTCGAAACAGCCCCCGAACGGCCCCGTGGGTGGCACCAACACCTCCCACGGGACCAACGTAACTCGTGGGAATGGACCCCGCAGCTGCGGGTCTCCCGGTTTGAGAGTACGACGGTAGTTTGCTTATTTCCACACTTGGGCTTGAAAACATGGTGTTAGAGGGTGAGAACTCGAAACAGCCCCCGAACGGCCCCGTGGGTGGCACCAATGCCTCCCACCGGACCAACGTAACTCGTAGGAACCGACCATGCAGTCGCGGGACTCCCGGTTTGAGAGTACGACGATAATTTGCTTATTTCTACACTAGAGCAAAACATAGCGTTAGAGGGTGAAAACTCGAAACAGCCCCCGAACGGCCCCGTGGGTGGCACCAACACCTCCCACGGGACCAACGTAACTCATGGGAACGGACCCCGCAGCCGCGGGTCTCCCGGTTTGACATTACGACGGTAGTTTGCTTATTTCCACGCTTAGGCTTGAAAACGTGGCGTTAGAGGGTGAGAACTCGAAACAGCCCCCGAACGGCCCCGTGGGTGGCACCAATGCCTCCCACGGGACCAACGTAACTCGTAGGAACCGACCCCGCATCCTCGGGTCTCCCGGTTTGATAGTACCACGATAATTTGCTTATTTCCACACTTAGGCTTAAAAACATGGCGTTAGAGGGTGAGAACCCCGAACGGCCCCGTGGGTGGCACCAACACCTCCCACGGGACCAACGTAACTCGTGGGAACGGACCCCGCAGCCGCGGGTCTCCCGATTTGAGAGTACGATGGCAGTTTGCTTATTTGCACACTTAGGCTTGAAAACATGGCGTTAGAGGGTGAGAACTCGAAACAGCCCCCGAACGGCCCCGTGGGTGGCACCAACGCCTCCCACGGGACCAACGTAACTCGTAGGAACCGACCCCGCAGCCGCGGGTCTTTTGGTTTGAGAGTACGACGATAATTTGCTTATTTCTATACTTAATTTTCATATTTCTACTTGGTTACTGATAATTTTAACTCATATATGCAATTTTTCAGCTTGATTAATTTTTTTGTAAAACAGCTTGGTTACTGATATTTTTGTTTTTTGTATCCTATCATTTGTAGGATTTTTGCACGTGGATCAAATGAAGGAGGCAATGGTTTACAACATGATGATTATTTATATGTTGTGGACATTCAGGATAATGTTTTTTTTTTTGTGTTATAGCCGTGCAGGCTTTTGTTGTTTAGTTTTATGGCCGTGCGGGCTTTTATAATTTGATTGTTGAATTTTATAGCCGTGCGGGCTTTATAATAAGCAGGTTTTTCATTTACAGGTTTTGGAATGTCAAGAAAATAGAGGAAACTCTGCCCAATTTTTTTTTGGTCTGTGAATTATTAAGAAGTGTAATATTTTTAACTTTGTATATATATTTGTTTACTAACAACATTCTCAATTCGCAATTTGTGATTTTTTTTATTGTTTTGCCTATAATACATATTTGTAACACCTCGTAGCAACCGACGATGCACTCAGAGGAACCCCTATTTTAGGATTGGACAAAAAAAATACATTTTTTTAAAATTATAGATAAATATGGTCATGGACTTTGTCCATGACCATTTTTATTTTTATTTTGTCGCTCTTAAAAATGGTCGCGGCCAAAGTCCGCGACCATTTTTTTTATTTTTTGTCACGGTAATGGGTCGCGGACTAGGGCCGCGACCAATTTTTTTAATTTTTTTTTGTCACGCACATGGGTCGTGGCCAAAGTCCGCGACCAATTTGTCACGGTTATCAGTCATGGACAAAGGCCGCGACCAATTTTTTTAATTTTTTTTGTCACGCACATGGGTCGTAGCCAAAGTCCGCGACCAATTTGTCACGGTTATGGGTCATGGACAAGGGCCGCGACCAATTTTTTCAATTTTTTTTTGTCACGCACATGGGTCGCGGCCAATGGCCGCGACCAATTGGTCACGGTTATAGGTCACGGATTAAAGCCGCGACCCGTCACGGCATGGGTCACGGTCAAAGTCCGCGACCATCTGCCGTGACCCCTCTTGGCCGTGACCAAAAAATGGTCACGGACTTGGGCCGCGACCCACGAAAATGGTCACGCCAGAAATGGTCACGGCCCAAGTCCGCGACCCACAGTTTTGGTCAGGGATTTTGGCCGTGACCAATCGCCAGTTTTGGTGTAGTGATTGCCAGGGGTAATTTATACTACATAAATAAAGGAGGTAGGATATCTACATGTGTAGACCCTAAGGAGGCTAAAAGGAGATTGATTAAAGTGCACGAAGACAGCTGTGAGACCACCAAGGTTCCCTTGTACAGTACGGTCGAAAGAACGAGTTATTTATGTCCCTCGATGTGGAAAGATGCTAAAATAGTACATAGAGATTGTGGGAAATGCTGATTGTTCTATCATGAAGAAGAATGCAACTTCATCCATCAACCTCAAGACAGGAGGCAACGATACATGGACTTATTGATAGATGGAGTAATGCCAGCAAACAAAGATGATGCTACAAATTTGAAGAGACGGGAACACAAATATTATGTCCAAGAAGGGAAGTTGCATTGATGAGGCTATTATGACAGGCCCCTGAGGTACATCAGGGGGAAGAAGCCAAAGAAGTGCTGAAACAAGTCCATGAGCTAGGACACATTTGCGGCGCCAAACTTTATCACCAACGTATGAAGTTGGGGTATTAATGGCATATTATGGGGAAAGACTGAGTGGAATTTATACATAAATGCAAAGCTTATCAGCTGCATGGGAACATGATCCATACTCCTTCGGTGGACTTACATTCTCTCTCCATGCCCTTCCCATTTCACACTTGGGCATTCAATCTAGTAGGGGCAATAAATCCCTCCTCAAGAGTAAAGATTTGGATATTCGTGGACACTGAATTTTTAACCAAATGGGCAGAATCCATACCGCTAAAAAAGTCATAATAGGGGTGGTAGCACGATTCATGAAGGAATATACCATTTTTCAGTTTGGCATCCCGAGCATTTTGCTACCAGACAATGGTACTCCTTTCGTGAATAGAGAAGTAAGTTTACTGACAGATAAGTACTCCATCATTCTCCACAAGTTGATTGTGGTATACCCGAAGTGCAATGGGCAAGCATAACCTACTATTAAGACATTGGTGAAAATCTTAGCTAAAATGCTAGAATATTTCTTGAGCATATGCGATGATAAGATACATGAGGTTCTGTGGGCTTATTGAATAATAAAAAGGAAACCAATGGGGTATACCCCATTTTCCTTAGTCTTTGGGGATGAAGTTATTTTTCAGTAGAACACAAAGTACCTTCTTCCCTATACAACTTGCAAAGCACCATGCTTCCCCGTAGTCGGCATGTGAAGCTTAAAGCACTAGAAGAACATAGAGACAATGATGTGAGGTACTTGGAGATCTACATAAAGTAGTTATGTAGATCCTATGATCAAATGGTGAAGCCAAGGAAATTTAAGGAAGGAGAACTGGTCTTGAAGGTTTGTGCGAGGCACATTCGGGGGTTGTCATTGCCTAAGTTTAAGGCCAACTGGAAAGGACCCTACATCATTCGAACAACCCATGATTGGGGCTACTGCGAGATATCCAAAGTGGAAGACGACGTTACTTTCAAACTAAACAACAAGTGGCTCAAAACCTATTATTTGTTAATGTACTAGATTCACACCTAACACTTCTATCTTTTTTATTTATATTTTATTATATACTTAGTTGGGAGAATGTTCCTTGTAACCATTGAATTTAATATGGTATGAAGTCTTTTTAGTCTGAAAGATGTTGAGTTGTTTATTTAAATTGCTTTGATATATTAACTCGACCAATATTTAAACCAGGAAAAAAGGAAGAGAACCAAATGCCAAGATTTTCGTTTATACGAAGATATACTATGATTACATACAACATAGATTCCAGACTTAAAAAAATAGTGGATACCAAACAAAAAAGGGAGCTAAAACAAAATCTTCTAAGGGTGTCCATTATAAAGCGTAGACTGGCCGAGCCATGAAGCCAATGAAGTTTTTGCTCAAGGATGCTTTGGTCAGAAATTAGATCAGCCAAGTCTTGCTGGAGGCGCTCCCTTCTTTATTACACATTATCCAAATTCTGCTCATATTTGACGAATTCAACGCACGCATTCTCCACCTTTTGTTCAGATACAGCCAACTCAGTCTCTAAGCTTACTAATTCCTCCGAATTGGCTACCTGCGAGAGATGATAAGTTAGTGGCCAGTGATAAAGGGAAAGAAAGTCCGCTTTTTTGAAGTCAAGCAACATCTTCACCAACTAGGATAGCGAAAACCCATCATTGATAAGCATGTTAACCTTTCCCAATAAATCCTTGATTATATTAAGGCTTAAAGACTCTAGGGGCGTGTTGAGAATTTCATCCAAAATGGGGGCCAGGCGAAGCATTCTACAAGCCATCATCACGGGTATGGATTGAATGATATAAGGGAAAAATATTGAAGGAAATCGAGCCAATAGCTGCTCAATCAATGCACGAGGACTATCAGTCAAGATATGGGGGAAATCAAGCAAAGTCTGCATCACGACCACTTAAGGGTCTACCTCCGGAGGATGCACACTAAAAACACTGTCGCTCGTAGAAGGGTGTCACGTGTGCGAAGCATTATCACTTTCTTACACTCCAGAAATAACCACCTCGGTAACCCCACTAACACTTGGTCCCATTTTTAGATCTTGTAAACCTAGGTTGTTTCCCAGTGTTGCTAAACCAGCCACCATCCTCACTTGTGCAATTTTATGTACAACACCTTCAAATATTGGGGGGCGTGCAGCCGACTGCTCAACTTTAACATAAAACACAAGAAATTATCAAGTAAAAAAATACACACAAACTAGCCTGCCTGAGCCTCGATTATGGGAGATTTTAAGTCCAATATAACTTGGCCCGCCTGACCCTCGGTTATGGGAGATTCTATGTCCAATATAACTTGGACCGCATGACCGTCGGTTATGGGAGATTCAAAGTCTTATCTATTAGGCAATGCTAAAAACATTTAAATACAGGAGTTACATAAAAGAGGAGCATACCTCTCTCTGTTGATAATAAGCAAATTAGAGCATGGCCATATGTATAAAATATTCTTCTTCATGTAAATTCCTTACATCCACCAAGAGACGCTTCTCTGAGTGAAAAACAACATTGTTTCCCACTTCAGCAACCTCCTCTTATTGCCATCCTACCTGACCCACATCAGTAACCTCAACCCCTCTAGATGGAGGATAGGACTAGTGGGCCTAAAGAGAGTAATAAGGACCTGGCCATTAGAGGGGGAAGGGACTAGTGGGGAATTTTGTTCAGGAAGCGAAACCAGTGAAGCACAACAGAAAGCAAGTTAAGAACAACAAAATCAAGGCAAAAAGAGACCAAAAAATGAAAATAAATTCGTACTATAATTGAGGGTATAACAATAGTGGGGGATGTGTCAACTGACTTAATAGGATCAGGAGCACCTGCCTCGAGACCAGCCTGGTCACGCAAGAAGGGAGATTCAAGCGAATAGCCACTAGTTGATTCAATAGAACAAAGTGATATAACTTCCCCTAGGGGAAATTTGTAATTACCTGCGAGGATTTAGGGGAAGCTATACCCTTAGGTGAAACTTCCTCGAAGCAGGAAAAACCTAAGTTTCCTTCTCCAACAGGCCACTGCCTTCAACATCATTGTGCATATCACCTCGAACATCAACCTAAAAAAGATAAAGAGGAGTCAATGTTACAAAGGAAAAGAGGAAAAGTTAAAAACTTAAAAGGGAGAGTAGTAAGAACACCTCTTCTTCTAAAACATCCTCTAAAACTTCATAATCTTAAGGAGATTAAGAAGTATTAGAAGGAGAAACCATTATCCTCAACCTACGTCTCCGAATAAGAAGAGACTCGTCTTCCTCCTCCCCCTCCTCTTATTCCTCAACTCTTTTTTATTCTTCTCCTTCCTCATTATCATACTCTTCATCACCTACCAACTCCTCACCAATAGTTTCTTCCTCTTCCTCATAATTCCCCTCCTCGCTCATGTCACCCATTTCTTCCAACGCAATCTTTATAGGGCTAACTAACTTCCTCTTTTTGCTGCCTCCAATAGTTGAGGGAGCAAAGGAAAACCCTCTCGAGGATATTTAGGCGGATATGAAAGCCCTATAATATTTAAAAAAGTTATCCTAAGTTTGTTTAATTTGTTCGAACAATAGTATGACTTGTTGTGAAACTTTAGAATCAGGAGTAAAATTTTGAGGGACCTCTGGGGTAGCCTTAAGCTTCTTTTTTGGGGCCATCCTGGTATCCCTCATAGCTGCTCCAGTCAAAACATCCAGGGGAGTATCACCGTGTTCAATTAACCTCTAGGGAGCAGGAGTAATGGAAGTTGCTTCAACTAGAAGGGAAGATGGGATCGCTTTCTTCCTTTTTACCACAGCCTGATCCATAAGAGCCAACGGAGGTAACTCAGAAGGGAAAAAAAATGTTTGTAGTGCTGAGAGGGAACAGAGAGCTTGAAGTAGTGTAATTCCTCAAGCCCAACTCTGTCGGAGGGTACCTCTCCACATTAGCGAGGCTCCTTGAAAAGATTACTTTGGAAATGACCCAGTTAATTCGGCCAAAACACTATTAGGTACATTGCAGAGCTGACATCTTGAGATTCCCTGCTCGGAATAACAGAGTTGGTGGGGTAGTTGCAATAAAGATTCACAACAATGAAAGTGAGAAAGTTATTGTATCCAAAGGAAAAGTTGGTGGGTTTCTCTCGGGTCAAGTGTCTTAACATGGGATTTCCTTGATCATAGCCAAATTGCATGACTATACGGTGCGGGACGTAAATGGAGTAAAAATAAGACCACTATGTATAATAAGGTGGGTAAGAGGGGATCCATAGCAAAGGAATATTTTTTACTGGGAAATTCCTAGCCAGTGTTTCCCCAATGGGAGCAATGAATTTCTCCACATCTATAAATAAGTGATTCAAGAAAAACTGATCAACCCCGACATAAGGGCGAGGTACAAATTTTTCAACCTTGTCAATTAAAGACATGAACGGTTTCTTATAACTCTTGTGATTCTAATAACAAATGTGAGGGACTCTGATGGGATGAGAGTTGGGATAACTACTTGCTGGGGCATACTCCAAAAAGTTAGCGTATAAAAAGGCTGTAAGCAACACATGATTCGCATAATTAGAGACAACAAACCTACCAATACTCCAAGTTGAGTCAACTTTCACACGATCTAACCAAGCATATAGTGAGACGAGAGTAATGATAGACTGGGGAAGCTTGACACCATTGGACAGGCCATGCGAACGGCCATATTGATTAGATCTTTCCCAGGGAAATCATGAGGTTTGCCTTGGAGAAATATCTTCGATAGCAGAACCCAAATGTACCCCATAAGCTCCACCTTCCAATTAAACCCATTTCGAGCTGGCAGGTAGTCAAATACTTGTTTCCCTTTTTGGTTCTCTTTGATCGCCTCGCGCGCCCTAATCATAAATTTATCTTAGATGAAGAAGAAATAACTTATCAACTCTGAGTAAGTGCATTTATTATATGTCACTATATAATCCTTCATAACTGCCTCCAGCTTCGCTCAGGTAGCCTTCTCGTCACTAGAGACCACCTCCTCAAAGAAGGTGTCAAAACCTGCTGCTTCCAAACCTAGGAACTCAAAGACATCATCAAGGGTAATGGTGAACTCTCTCCAAGAGGCAATTAAGGTATGTGACATGTGGATCTAGAAAGATACAAGTAACTAGAGAGTGTTATTATTCTTCGCAAGGGTGATATCACCCAACCAACTAGTAGACGATAAACCAATCATTGATAACTGAATATAATACTTGGAGTGGATGCAGTCAGTCCAACGACCTAATCCCTTGTAAGTGCCTAAAGTGAATTCAAACTCTACCTTAGTAAAGGGATAATCACCTTGTTCGATACGAAATTGTGTAACAGTGGTAGTTGGGTGTAGGCGAAGTCCTCAACATTATCACTTCCCTCCATCAACAAGTTTGTAGGTTCCACCTGCAAAAGATCACCGGGTAAATGTTTAGCCATCGACGAGAAGCTGTCGAACTCACCAAAGTATGGTTCGCATCGATAGCGTGCCCACTAGTTCTGACATGCCTGAGTACAAGGAGAATCTACTCTAGCAGATTGAATTCTCTTCAAGATGGGTGCCATAGGAACAGAGAAGGAAGTGTGTGATTAGGGTTAAAGAGAAAGTAGGGGATAAAAACTGGATTTTATTTATCTCAAAAAACCACGATGGCAAGTAAAGCCAAGGGTGAAGGCTTAGGAAGGAAAATATGCCCTTTATAAGGGAATTATAAACCCCCAAAGGTGGAAAATGGAAGCGCTTTGGGCAACATAATGACGATAAACTTACCCCGCATAGCTTCTAGGCGTTCATAAGGGCAAGATTTCAAAGGTCATAATGATTACGCTTCATGAAATGACGTGGTGATACTTTTGGGTGGGAAAAATACAAGAGCCCAAAGCCTTTACGTGTAAAGAACAGAAGTACAAGAGACATCCTCATTAAATGAGATACGACTAGAGAAACAAATGGGGCATTCTTGGAGTCTTTTCAACTTAGGGGATATGAAGACATTTGGGAAAAATTTGAATAAAACCTCTTCATATCCCCTAAGACAGCTATTACACACAATCACAAATGTCCCATCAAGAATTGGCGATCTCAAAAATCTTAACGCATTTTAAAGAAAGAAGTAGTTCAAAAAGGACAAGATGAGTTACTTGCACACACTTTTCTTTAAATAAACAACCTAATATTTATTATGATTTGTGTATGGATATTAGTTATTCTTGCCAAAAATTTTGAAGATCAACTAAGTATTTCGTACAGATATTTCTTCATGCAATAAAAAAATATCTTTACGAAGGGGAAAATGTAGGGGGTGTTCCCACCAAAGTTTGATTAGCCAAATTTATTTTATACTTGGCAAATAAGGAAGGAAGACAATGGTCACTCGAGGGAGCTCCTATGAAGACCTTTCGCAGACATTCCTAGAAGGGCCCCTCTCGAAGGACAAAGTTATTTGAATAATGCTATCTTGTAATGTAGAGAATAATGTATTTGTTTACATGCTACACTTATAAGCAAGATTTCTTTGTAATATGGGAGAGGTGGCTCGGTAGCCTCGAAGGACTATGCCTGGCAGGGCATAGGAGAGCTTACATGCTCTATTGAATGACCTCCTCTTAGGAACCTCATAGGGACATGGTTTGGAGGATTGAGAGCAAGCCAACATTAGGAATTCAATAACCAACCCTATTAGCATACTTGGGAAAAACTTTATCCACTAACCAACCCTCTTAGCCACTTATAGCCGAGATACCATGATTCAAACCTACTCGGGGAAACCTCCTCGAGGAACCCAAATTTTGTATCTTTGACCTAAAAAATAACTCTTGGCCAATAAATAACATACTAAATTCCTCGAGCCACCTGTAAATCGAGACACCTCAAGTTATACATCATCATCCCAATTGAAGTAACTACACGTCTAGTGGAGTCATTGTTCACCCACTTTGTGACGTTATATCATCTAACATTGAAGAAATCAAAATCTTAGCACTCAATTAAGATTATCCTTGGGACGACAGACCTAAGCCACCAAAACTTCTTCCATAGCCGTTTTGAGGCGAGCCTTTCAATTGTCACGTCACGTCCTTCATTAATGTTGCCATGCTTATAGAAGGTTAGGCAATTTCTCGCCAAAATATAATATCCCATGCATTTAATGAAGTATCTTGGATATTAATGCAATGGTACTTCAGCATTTAAGACTAGTCAATCACATTCAATGCCATAAAGGTTACTCGAGTAACATTTGCTTCATATAAATAGTTCAAACGAATAGTTTATGAGGACGGCACTCTTGATACCATAGTGCTATTGGATTTCCCTCATACAAGAGAGCTACTATGAGAGAACATTTATTGTCAAAACATTTTCCTTACACCCAATAATACCCATATCATTCAGCATTAACTAATCTTGAAATTCCTTGATTTCCTTTATTGTGCCTGGAGTGCTTGTTCTTTCTCCTTCTGACCAAGTTTCTTGCGGGTCTCATTTATTTATTGTGTTACAGAGCATTTATGGTGTAAAGATCTTATTTAACAATAGCTTGAGTATTGAATGTCGTTGTCTCTTTCTCGCCTATATTTATCATCAATATTAAATATGGTCCTATGCATTAATCCCGATCTTGATAAGGGGTTACACCTCGCTTGATAATAATTGTATTCCAAGAACCCACATCTTACACATTTAATCACCTCTCTTTCTTGCGGTTGATTGATATCAAAGAAGACGAAGATTTTACTAAGTTCAGATTTTCAAAGATCACATTTCCATACATTTTAGCTCCTTTCTCCCAACATAGTATGGTTATATTTGAGGATCTTTTTTGAGTTCAAGTCATTTTTGAACTCTTACTTTGAAGAACAAGGATTTTGTAATATTGCTGACATGTGTCAAGACATAAGAGATGTTGAGAAATTCTATCGACATATAGAGATCTTTGGATTTTTACTAATTGGTGGAAAAAGTATGAGGTGTGAGTTAGTTTGAAAAGAGTGTCAGTCGTTAGTCCCCTCAAAAAGTATTTAGGAAATTTTTAGTGAGATTATTGCATTGACTCGAGGTTTTTCCAGTTAGTGGATTTTTCTCCTCATATATCCAGTGTTATATTTGCATTTATTTTTTCTGCATATTTTATCATCCACGTGATTAAACAAGATTAAAACTTGATATTTGATAAAAAAAAAATGGCGAATATTGGAATATAGGATTTTAGGCATGCAAATTGTTTTTAGGGTCTTCATTTTGATACACAATACGAACTCTCAACTGGTATTACAGCTTTGTCCTCTTTTGATAAGGTTGAAAACCCTAAGGGAAGATCATGCGTTTGTGTTAATATAGAGAACAATGTTACGTTGGAGGTATGGATATTTTTTAGCACATTGTTTAACCTAGCCATATTTTTGGATTATTTGATGGAGTTTCATCAGGTGATAAAGAGTTATGTTAATCTTCATCTGTTAATGATAAATGATTTACTAAGATTAATACTTTCTCTTATTTCGATTATTCGTGTGATGATTATATTAATAGAGAATATGGTGGAATTTAACATTCTTATGATAAACTATTTTTTTTAAAATGCTCGACTTAAGAAAATCTTATTAAGAACTTCCATTAAACTAAGAAATGCGAAAAAGAAAATGCTTCTTTGAAATTGGAAAGGTACCTTTTGAGCAATGTGAAAGCTCAACTATCCACTCTTAGCACACGTATCCTTTTGGCGGAGATTGACAAATTTTTGCAAGAAATTTTAAATGTTTTACAATGCGAGTTCGAATAATGTAAAATTTCTTATGACTCCTTGAATGAGAAAATAACCTCTCTTGAAAATGAGTTAATTTCCGCTAAGGATGTCAAAGTTACCATATAAAACAGATCAAAGGAATTAGGAAAATGATTTTATCTCAGTAAAAGATTAGTTTTTGTTAGGGTGTTTATTGATAAACTATGGTGTAACCTACTTTAATGGTCATAAAACAATAATAAGAGTACTCTTAATGGTAAGAAATAAACTCTAGCAAATAAGCAATAAATATAACCATTTAGATAATAAATGAACCTCTGGTGGATGTTTGTTATAGGGAGAGATAAACAAGCACTCTAATTACATGAAGAGTAGGTAGGTAAACACCAAAATGTGGATGAAATATTGTTTAAAGGTTACTAATAGCTTGAGTTCTTAGTAAGAACTTGGACAAGCGTATTAATGGAGGAGAGTGGAAACTCTAGTTTGTAATAAATATCTCAAATTGAACTCATGGCCAAAAGATTTGATGGTTGTCAAAGGATAAATAAGGTATATATATGCTCACACTGCACGGGAGGAAACTTAGGTGCATTAATGTTGGGTCAGATAACCATACCTAACATATCATTAGCATTAAATGTTGATTAGAATTCTCAAGTGACTAGTCATTATGTCAGGTGGCTTCATAGGCATGTCAACACCTTTTATGGATAATTGATCACCAATTTAACACTGTACTGAGGTAAGTTTTATTTGGCATGTGTTAGGTATCGTATGACATCACACATATCGTTTATAAAAAATATACGATTTTGGCGCCAAAACTCTATAGTAGATAAATGAGTCTAGCTATGGTTGCTTAAGTAATGCTCAATCGGATTAAACTAGGTGTTTTACCTAGTGTATTTAAAATGGTAAAGTCATGCCTTAATGATTACTTGCTTTATATTCTCCTAACCAATTCCCTAAGAAGTTCTTAATTAAGTTTCCTCGATAAATCATGCTCTATCATGCCGTCCTAGACCGGGTCCATCGCTGGTACCGAGTAACCTCAGCAATATTACCATACAGCTGATAATTATATAAAAATTGACAAAGTACATTGTGGATCAACTAGCTTCTTTTGGAAGGCTTCCCTAGTCTTTGACTAAGCTCTACTTTGTCTAAATCTATCATTGGTCTCTTAATAAGGAGGTTTATCTATGTATAATGGTTTATCTATAAGCCCCTTATATATTTTTTCCCTCGTAGAGAAAGTTAATTGTGTAAATAAGAAGTTTTTTTAAAAAACACCTTCAACCGACATGCCATAATTTAAAACATGTTTGTCTGACCCATATCAAATCGACACAACTTGATTATGTGCATCTCAGCCAAATCTTCATATATCTCTAGCATTAAATGTTGATGTCCCATCACCTATTCAGTCTGTTTCTTTTTTACACGTGGCACCTTGGAGCGAACTCTTAATTGCCTTAATTCACGCAACTATTATTTTTTCTCCAATTTTTAAAATATCCCTTGAATAATGAATCATCAAGAAGCCTCGACGGTTGTCTTTCCTAACCTTTTAAATATCCTTTCGCCTTTTTGTTTCAAACTTCTTACTACTTCTGACATTAAATAACTCTTAGTTTTTATTATCTAGAGAGAGAAAGTGTCAACTGTTGAACCTACACTTCCTTCAAAATCTATTTTATTATCGTTTTCATCGGTAATTTTTCAACATCATTTCCATACCATTCTTATTACCTTTTCACCATTAAAACTCTTTTCAATTGAAATGTACTTCTTTACTAGTAAGTCCAACACGATTTTCGATAAGAATTCCATCATTTAGTTGGCTGAGCGCCAGATTTGTACAGTTTCTAACGTTATTATCCCTTCTATGGGAAAGAAGATAAATTTGAGGGAAAAAATGAATCTCCTGATGGATTTTCCTCTTGGTCAAGATATACTTATAATAAATACAAGGATGAGCTGACCAAGGTTGGTCTTGGTTGTAGAAATCCTTTCTTTGGTGGTTTCATGTTATCCAAGAACAACCGCGTCCTTCATATGTTGGTATCACAGTGGAGTATGATTTCTCACACATTCATGGAAGTTTTAGGGGAGTTTATTATAACGCCCCACAAAATTCATAAATAGATAGATCAGGCCTAATATAAAAATCAGAAGAACCAAAATTTTTGGTAACAATATTAGCATAAGAAAATAACTAAAACCAAACAAGAAATAACAAAATAAACATATATTAAATTAACACAAAACCAACTCTAATACCAATCATAACCAATACAACACAGTCCATCTTTAGAATATTAAATATATCCATACAAAAGTCCAACTCTGAAAATAAATATACATGTACAACCTAACTAAAAAATGAAAGAGTATAATTGAAGAATGAGCTACACTTACTCGACTCCTACAATCCTAGGAGTAAGAAATGAAATGTTGCTAGATATGCTCCTCTAACGAACCTGCCTCTATAGGAATGACTGTAACAAAGACCTATAAAAATAACTTTTAAAACAAAACTTAATTGACAAGTTTATGTAGAATGGGGTTATAATTGAATCTGGACTATGTTATAACTACACAATTTCCTCCCGCGTTATATTATATTTTATGTTACTAGTTTAGTTACTCAACACAACAACCAAAAATATCATGTGATTCTAAATCCCGAGCACATATGGAACCCGTGTGATTATATTCTTTTCACATCATTCTTTGATCTTAGTTTCTCATCTTTAATTTATCTCTTTCTTTATAAAACATAAGTTATATGGTAGTCTTTAACCTACGGTACGCCTCATCAGATAACCAACATACCAATAACATGCTTATAACTCAAGCCTATACACATTTGACTATCCCATGCCAATAATAAAATATACACATCTTTAGTATATATAATACATGAATCCGAAACATAAGTATGTAGGTGGATATACCTACTTTAATTTATATGCATCTCTAATATAACACACAAATCGCTACCCCTAAATCTATTACCGCCACACAATAATCAAATATAGTTGGAGAAAGGCCCCCTCACATCTAAAATCCATAAAAAGGCACAAACCCCAACATGTACAAATAGATGTGCTGTTCTCATACTTGCACATAATGAGGGTATATCCCTATTACCTTTGGGGATGACTCCATCGTACTAGGTATAGTCTCAGGTTGTCCCAACCCTAATACCTCATCATAATCAAAGGATTAATCAATACGTCTACCCACCATCCATATGGCCCACCATAATGATACGACGCAAACATTACGTATATCACCCGTTAACGTAAGCATTATTAGCCCCCTCGAGTATCTTAATCCATATATTTATGCTCGTTAACCAGAAAACCTCATATTTCTATGTTAACATGTTTTACAGGGGTCAATTGAGATTTTTTAGGTATTTGGATGCTTAGTATGAAGTCTGGATGCATTCCGGCGAAGTTTCGTACACAACCGGACGTGCAAGGGCATTTTATTCATTTCAAAATTTGGCAACTGGCCCAATGTCTTCACGGAAGTTAAAGCCCTCTGAACCAGCTTCGTGTGGCCATAAACGGTACATGAATCTGATCCCTAACGAAGAAGTTATGGAAGTTCAAGTGAAAGAGAAAGACATCTTAACCAAAACAGGAGAAAGAAGGCAAAACCCGGGGAGCGAATCGATTCACCCTTGTTGAATTGATTCGCTATACTTAAAGTGTCAGGTCTTCAACTGCTCAATCGATTCATACCATGCAAATTGATTCACCCCGATACATTAGCAACATTTCCATTCAACGAATCGATTCGAACTATGTGAATCGATTCACCCCTTTTGCAGCTTCGAAGATATTTATCAACGAATCGATTCGCACCATGCGAATTGATTCGGCTCTACTATTTTTCTTCTTCTTTCTATTTACAAGTTTTCCATTGGGATATTTTTGTATAAATACCAACTTCCTCTCATTTTAAGATATATACGTATTCATACTCAGATAGCTTAGTTTACGGTTTCGTTTTTGGAGAGCTCTTCTTCCCCATTTGGTTTGACAACTTTTGTTTGTTGTAAGTTGGATTTTTCATTACCCCTACCATTAATATAGTTAATTATTTTTTTTATTTCCATTGATGTCATTCATATTTCTTGCCTAGATAATCTTTCTTTCTTGTTATTTATTGCTTTTATAGTTTAATTAGATGTTAATTAGTTATTTCATACTTAGCCCTTAGATAAATAGGGTCGGGATTTCGTTTGGCCATTTATGGTTTTGGACCTCAAAAGTTAGGGTTTTGTGTAAAATTGCATTTTATTGAAACCTCACGTATTAAAGTCAGATTATTATGCGTTTAACTTTCTTTGTCACGCAACGTTAGTGTTTATAGCGATATTTCGAATTTAATCCGCGTGTGATTATTTTCCGTTAAATGTTTAATCTCGCAACTTTGGGTTAAATTCCTTATTGTGTGATGTTTATACTTAATTGAAAATGCTCGATTAAATTTCTTTCGAGCCGAAATCTTGATTAGTAGTTGTTTCAATCCGTGTGGTAGGAAGCGATCCCGATCCTCGCTTTACTTTTATGTAGCGTAACTTATTCTCTTCTTTTTCCACCATTCCTAACCATTACCTTTTCTTTTATTTATTTTATACTTTTATTCCTGAAGTAATTAAAGCAATTAAAATATAAAATTCAATCACTCCCTATGGATTTCTTCCGATACCCAACTTACCGATGTCCTTGCTTGTCAAGTATAGGTGTAGTTTAGGTTTTTGCGTGTTGAGTGGGATCCTAAATCAACAATAGTGTCCCTACAAGAATACTCGGTTCCCCTCGCATGAAAATGGCATCATTGTCGAGGAGTGTGTTTGAGATTGTAATTATTTTATTGTTTCGTTATATTTCTTTCATTCATATTTGTATTGTTTATTTTCTCCTTTCGTTTTGACTTGTGCTAGATTGTTTCGAGAAATGGAAATCTTGGTGCTTGTCGCTTTATTGAATAGATTATTTTGAAATGTCTTGCTATAACTCTTTAGATAACTTTAATTCTTCTCTGAATAGTAGTGGGGATTCCATTAGCTATGAGCAAACCATACAAGAAGATGATATGTCTTCATGTTCGTTTGAAAATGAGTTAATGATAAAGGAAATTAATGACCGATCTGAAAGTTCTTAAGCTTGGTTTCTAGAAAATGATGCCATGCTCGATGATATTATTTCTTTATAAAATCGGGTCGAGGTTCAAACTTGCGTTTCATCTCCACCCCTTTTTGTTGAAGAAATAATTGAGAGTGATCCAAGCTTTAGCACTTTCGATTTTCAACCTCTTATTAATTCTTTCGATTGTATTTAGGTTGTTGGTCCTTGCTTTCCTTTACGCCCTACTATTAGCGAACCATTAAATTTATCACAAGAGTCGGTTAAAAGTCTTGAGAACTTTAACCCGATTCTTAAACGGGAATATTATTTTGAGATGGTTCATCTCATGGGATATTCACTTGCACTAGCCCCACCTCCCCTTCCAATTGAAGAACCTTGGGGATCTGATTTCCATTTTCCCTAGATCAATTTGGTCTTGTCCCCCGTTTTATCCAAATCCCCCATATTCCCTCTCAAATTTTTAATTGACGATGGTTCATTTTTTACGCCTTACACATGCCTTCCGTTTTTCAAACGAGCTTCCTATTTTTCGGGAGGCATGTTCGCTTTGTAGGGTCCACCATTGATCTTTCAAAGTCAAATCCCTTTTTGGGTGGACCCTCAACTATTTAGACTTCTAGTGTATAGTTAGTGTGAAGTCTAAATATTAGGTTGTAAATAGTTATATTTTTAATTTTCTTTCTTTAATATTTTATCTTTCCTTTTAATTTAGTTTAGTGTAATTAGTTAACTTTTTGTTATTTGTTTTTTCTATGCTCAGTAAAAACTTGTTTTGTAGATTTGTTTGAACTTGTGCTTATGGAGATCGCTCTAGTTTTGGGTAATATCGTTTTTTCCTCCCTTTGTGTTGTGTTCTTAATGCGCATTGAGGACAATGCAACATTTAAGTTAGGGGGTGTAGGATATTATATCCATTTCATGTGTAGTCCACTAATTTGCTCACTTGTTGGTTACTAAGTATGCCTTTTTATAAAAAAAATTGAAAATTTTCAAAAATATTTTCTTTCGTTTTTCTCCTTTGTTGGGCCTTTTGCCTTGTTTCCGATGATACGATTTAATAATTGCCCATTCCAATAGACAACTCAATGATGCATGTTCTCGATTTTAGAAGTTATTAGACTTTTGTCCTCAAATCGTTGATAATGTGAATAACTTCATGAATTAAACTTTATCCCATGAGCAGATGTGCATTTCCTGTTGTATTGATTTGGCTTCAGATTTTATAACTCGGTAATCTTTTGTTGCATTGTATATACTTACACCGAGTAAGCTTTGTACTTTTCTTCATTTTTGAGTCTTATACATTATTCTTTCTTCTTTGAAAATGTTACTTTCGTTGGTAATCTCACTATTCTTTCATTGATCGTTCATTAATTGAGTTCATTCATGAAATGGGTTACTTGAGCATGATTTTCATATATTGTTTTGACTCGAGAATTTCATAAACTTTATGAAATGATCATAGGAAATCTTTGTTATATTACCCATATTAGCCTTGACCTCACCTTATGCTTTCCTTAGTCAAACCCTTTGAGCCAAATATTATCCTTTCATTTCATTACCCAAAATTCCATAACCAACTCCAAATTGGAGTTATACACCATGCATATTACCTTACATACATTTGTTTGTAATGTTGCTTGGGATTGAATGATGTTGTGTAGTGTGGTTGCAATTTGAGCATGTGAGAGTGAGAAAAGAAGAAAGTGTAGTGAAAAAGAAAAGAAAACGCAAAAAGAAAAAAGAAAAGAAAAGAAAACATGAGCAAAAGAAGAAAAGAAAAGAAAGAGAATGTTGTATATGTTGTGTGTATTGTTCAATAATCCTTGTTACTCTCCCATTGCACATTTAATGCTTGTTCGGAAGTTACTTTCCATTTTATATATTTCCCGCATTCTTCCCATTATTCCAAGTTTTTATCTGCAAACGCTTTGAATCTGTACATATATCCTTCGTTTCATACCATAGCCTATCTTACATTATAACCCTATCAAGTCCTATGTGATCTTAGGGTGCATTTAGTTTAAAAGTTGAAATAGTTTTGATAATCTGTGAAAATGCATTTAGCCTCTTTTAATGTGCGATATCTTTCATTTCAAAAATTGTTAATAAAGCCATTTAATACAAGATTAAACTATTTAAGTAACTCCGAATTATTTTTTGAGGAAACTCTTTTCTTTAAATCAAATCAGTTTAATCACAAGATGTGTTTATTAAAACATGCACGAGATCAGCTCAAGATTTGTTAACAAATTTTGAAAACAAAACTATGGTAGTTTAAATTAGCACACTGTTTAGAATGAGATGAGGAGATGTAGAAAGATTAATGACAAGAGATTTTTAACATGGTAAAACCTCACCCAACTGAGGAAACATCCACGGTGACTTCTAAGTCACAAACCAAAAATCCACTAAAATAAAATATATCAGTTACAAACTATATAACACACATGCACACAAATCAGTCCTGTACAAGTTTAGGAATGTACCCACTTCTTTCCTTCTAACTTATCTGCAGTTCTGATTGTTGATGTGGCTCTCCCAGTTTTCTAACTTCCACTTTGTTCCAGCCTTTACATCGACTCTTGTTTCAAGATCTTATTACCAACCCTTTCAGTGATGTGGTGTGTAAGTGTTTGTGATGGTGCTCTAACACATGCATGCACACATTCACGCTTATTTATACAAACAACCCTATCAAATTACAGTTAAGATCTATATGCTTTGATTTTGAGTTTCTCTCTTCTTAGCAAACAAAAACCTTATTTGAGATTTAAAATGATCCAAGAATCCACGGTAATCTTGCTCGGAAGATGATTTAAGATCTTAATCAATTTCAGGGTTTTGAAAATACTTTTGAAATTGAAAACCACCAAGTGTGATTCTTAACTAGGTCAAAGGTCTTTTTCAAAAGAACTAGAAATAGAAAATGATTTTGTTGATTTTGAAGTTAAAAACATTTACAGAAAATAATCAACAAAAGATTTCTCAAGATGAGAAACTAAGAATTCAGATTTAAGTGTAATATAACATAAAAAAATGCCAGATCTATGATTTTTATGAAACAGAAATACAGATCTAACCTAATGTCTAAGTTGGACACAAGATCTTAAAACCAAGAGGTTAAACCACGAAACAACTTTCAAACCAACACCGAAATAACTCTCAAACACTCAGGGTTGGTGTTTGGGTAAAAGGTTTTTAGGAAATGAGTTAGGGCTTGAAACTGTGTATGGACGTATTAGGGTTTCTAACTCTCTGTCTCTCTGGTTTCTCTCTCTTCCCTCTCTTCTCTACTTTAGATGAAGTGGAAAAAGTACTTCAAAGACTGAGGGTAAGGCTCCTTATATAGAGGGTTGAGAAGGATCGAGAAGCCTATTCAAAATCAAGGGTAGAGATTTGGTCTTCCCAAATTGACTTTGATCCAACGGCGAGATAAGAACGGTTGGTTAAATAGCTTCTGATTGGTTGAGAAGGGTATCACATGGATAGGCCTCAAACACATGCAGAACGATGATAAAATCAATCCAATGGCTGAGATTGGACAAAAGTTATGAGTCTTTAAAGAAGCATAAATCCAACCGGTATAAGGGAGACAGGTGTAGGGTTGAGATCAAGCCTCACACGCGCATCTTAAAATAGTTACACAGCTACCTTAAAGTCTCTGGCGCTTTCGGATCCTACCCAAATG
This sequence comes from Sambucus nigra, assembly GCA_949130495.1. Taxonomy (NCBI): domain Eukaryota; kingdom Viridiplantae; phylum Streptophyta; class Magnoliopsida; order Dipsacales; family Adoxaceae; genus Sambucus; species Sambucus nigra. Next base: position 443,727,040 of record OX422218.1, on the reverse strand, counting down.
GATTTTTGGGCATAAAACCAGTATTTACAGATTAACCCTAAAAGATTTTTAATCCAATTTTAATTTAGAAATAATCATTTGAAAAACCATTAAAAATTCCTAAAAAATTATTAAAAATTATTTTAAGGGAAATTAACACACACAACACACACATAAAAAATTTTATGCAAAATATGAATAATTGTATGCAATCCTAAGTGTGTGAGTGTTTGTGAATATACCTTCAACCAATTAAACAAGAGGGATGAAGAGTAGAGTAGAGTCCGAGGTTTTTTTGGTTTCTAGGGAATGGTAACAATTTTGTCACTATTTCCAAACTAGATGAGCACTTACACAATGTAGACGCAAGTGAGTCAAGATATAAGGTGCTTCAATCTCCCCCGTTGGAAATATGACACAAAATCTCCTTTGAGTCACCTAGCACTCATAGGGCAACAAATAAATAAGGAAAAACGTATTCCTATACAAAAATTCTATCTACCCATTTCCTAGAAACGAAAATTACATAACTCAACTATTTACAAATCAATAATCTATTTGATCAATGGAACAAATTCCTTGAAAGAATACTAAGATCAAGTATTTTAGAAATATGTACAAAAAAATGAACTCATAAGACTCAAATCTCTCCCCTGTTTTGACTCAAATTGACAAAGGGAAAAACTATGCAAGTCAAGGAGTTTATTCAGCACAAACCATTCCTATTGATTTACGCAAAGCAATACATCTATTATAATACAAAGGTTTTGTAAACATATCTGCGAGTTGCAAATCAATAGGAAGATAATTGATTTCTAATTCCTTAGTTTCAACTAATTCGCGTATAAAGTGATGTCTAATTTTTATATGTTTAGTTCGCGAGTGTTGAACATGATTTTTAGAGATATTGACCGCGCTTTGATTATCACAATAGATATGTAATTGTTCTTCTTAAATACCATAATCACTTAGAATTTTCTTAAGCCAAAGTAATTGGGCACATCAACTTCCAGCGGCTATGTATTTAGATTCAGTTGTTGATAAAGATGTGCAGTTTTGTTTCTTACTACTCTAACCTACCAAATTATTACCTATATAGTAACATGATCCTGATGTGCTCTTACTATCATCAGTACACCCTACCCAATCGGTATCAGTGTAACCTATTATAGTGCTAGGTGTATCATTGGTGTACCAAAGTTCTAAATTTAGAGTTCCTTTTATGTATTTTATGATTCTTTTAACACAAACTAAATGTCTCTCTTTAGGATTGTTTTGATAATGAGCACATACGCAAACAGCATACGTAATATCAGGACGCGAGGCAGTAAGATAAAGTAAGGTTCCTACCATACTACAATATAGGGTTGGATCTATGGATTTAGCAGTCTCATCCTTAGATAATTTGACCGTAGTACTCATTGGACTTTTAGCATATTTAGCATTCTCAAGGCCGAATTTTTTAACAATCTCTAAATCATATTTTGATTGGGAAACAAATAATCTTTTTGAATTATGTTTAACTTGAAGACCTAAGAAAAATTTCAACTCCCCCATAAGAGACATTTGAAACTCTTTATGCATAATTTTAGAAAAGGATTTAACTTCTGAGGGAGATGTTGATCCAAATATGATATCGTCAACATAAACTTAAGCTATAATGATATGTTTGTCAAAATGTCTGACAAAAAGGGTTTGATCATTTCCACCTCTCTTAAAACCTTTGTCTAAGAGAAAATTGGAAAGGCGCTCATACCAGGCTCTTGGCGCTTGTTTTAGGACGTACAAAGACTTTTTAAGACGAAATACATGATTTGGATATTGAGGGTCAATGTACACTTTTGGTTGTTTTATATAGGTCTCCTCAGTCAATATTCGATTAAGGAAGGAGGATTTGACATCCATTTGGTAAAGCGTAAAATGTAAGTAACAAGATATGGCAAAGAGAAGACGAACAAATTATAATCGAGTAACGAGAGCAAAAGTCTTGTTAAAATTTATCCCTTCAATTTGAGAGTATCCTCGAGAAACAAATCTGGCTTTGTTTCTAATGATTATCCCACTTTCATAAGATTTATTTTTAAATATCCAACGTATGCCAATACCCTTTTTGTGATCAGGCCTAGGTACAAGATACCAAACATCATGAATGAAAAATTGAAGAAGTTCATCCTGCATTGCAGAAATCCAATGAGGATCATTCAATCCATCATTTATATTATTTGGTTACTCAAGGAAACAAAACATGTCTAATGATCAAGGTTTTTTAATTGAGATCTTGTACGTACTTGCTCACTAGGGTTACCAACAACGTTATCTATGGTATGGTCTTTAGAAACCCAATTAGGTACTTCAGGTGCCTCAATTGGTAAAGAATCATCTATTTCTGGAGAGTCATTTCCTAAAACATTTTCAGACTCTTCCACAATAGATGGTTCTCCATTCTTACTCTCTACAGTAGTGCCACTCACAATAACGTTTATGGATTCCATTAAGGTCTTAGTGCGAAGATTATAGACACGGTATGCTCTACTGTTAGGAGAATATCCTAGAAAGATAGCTTTATCCCCATGAGTCTCAAATTTCGATAAGTGTTATCTGTTTTTGCATACATAACACGTACTACAAAAGGTTATAAGGTACTTAAGATTGGGCTTTTTCCCATACCATAGTTGGTAAGGTGTTTGTTTAAAATTCTTTCTAAGATAAACCCTATTGATAATGTGATACGCAGTACAAATAGATTCAACCCAAAAATATTTAGGTAAAGTCTTGGCATGAATCATAACACGTGCCATCTCTTGAAGGGTTTAATTCTTTCTTTCAGCAATACCATTTTGTTGAGGAGTCTTAGGAGCACTAAATTCATGTTTGTAACCATTATAGTCACAATACTCTATAACACCAGTATCTAAGAATTCTCCACCTCTATTACTAAGAATTCTATTTACTTGAGTGTCTTTCTCATTTTTAATTCGAAGTAAAATCTTCAAAAAAGTTCGGAAAGTATCATACTTTTTTTTAAAAAAAACTACCCAAGTAAATATGGTGAAGTCATCAACCATAACAAGAATGTAATTGTGTCCACGGAGACTAACAGCTCGAGAAGGACCCATTAGGTCCATATGGATGAGATCCAAGGGTTTAGAGGTAATAATATCTTTAACTATCTTATGAGGTGCCTTAGCAATGTTTCCTTCCTGACATGATCCACAGACAATATTAGAAATACGTTTGATCTTAGGAATACCTCTAACTATTTCTTGTGAAGACAATCCACTAAGATTTTCGTAATTTATGTGACCCATTCGATTATGCCATATCTCATTGTCATCCGTTCTGATAATGTTACAGGCCTCAGTACTATTCTGGACAGTATAACAATTTTCAGGAGTCCTGAGTCCCGTAATTATGCGCTCACCTTTTTCATTTAAAATTTTATAATTATTCTTTGAAAAGGTGACAGTATAATTTGAGTCACAAAATTGCGAGATACTAAGAATATTAACCTTAATACCTTTTACTAGAAGAAAATTTTCAAGTAAAGGTAATCCTTCTTCTTGGAGTGTTCCTTTACCAATGACTTGAGATGATACACCATCACCAAAAATAAATTTTCCTCCAGCAAAGCTAGTTTTGTTTAAAAGTTTGGTATTATCTCCAGTCATGTGCTTTGAACATCCAGAGTCTAAATACCAACTAGAGGGAGTGTTTTCAACTTTTAAAGAAATAATCATAATGTTACACTTCATCTGGGGTAATAGCTCATCTTTTCTAACCCAAATAGCTCTTGTTTTCATTTTGTGCTTATTTTCTCTCATTTCATAAAATTTGCGAGCATTAGATTCCTGTTGGAAAATGTTTTACGCATGAGGTTGAATTTTATGGAAAGTATAAGCATTTGGTTTAGAAAAGTGTCTAGGAAACCTTCTTGAAAATGATCTTTTAGGTTTAGTCTTTCTTTTTCTATAGTTAGAGTTTTTGTCTGGTTGTCTAGGCTGAACATAATTGTTACGAGTTCTCCTAGAATAGTTAATGTTTTGGAACACGGGAGTACTATAGACAGGGTTTACTAAACGTCTAGAATAGCAACCATCGAATGAATGACCGGACAAGTCACAGTATGAGCAATATAAGTTGCTTGAAGAGGGAATCTCCTTAGGAAAGTCTTTAAACATAGGTTTCATGGAATTTTGGGGTTGAACCTTATTCATAGGGAGAACAGTTTGAAAAGTAGAATCACTCTTCCTAATCGGGGGGCAGACATATTTATCCTTAGGTAAAGTTTCACACTTAGAGTTACTTGATTCCCCAATGTCAAACTTTGATTGTTTTTCATCAAACTCATTTTTCAAAGAATGAAAATCTGGGCAAGTTTCTATAGGTCTTTTGCCTCCTGACACAAACTTAATTGGTTCAAATTCTTTAGTTTGTGTCTTCAAATTTGGGAAAAATCCTATTCCAGTTCGATCATCAGAATTGGTTTTTGAATCAGCAATAAAACCATCAAAACAGTTTGAATTATTTTCAAATTTTGCAAATTTTTTGAAAATTGTTGCTCTCTTCTCTTTGGATTGTTCCAACTCTAATAATGTCCCTTTATATTTTTTTCTCCACAGTTCCATTTTCTTCAATCAAATTCTTCAAATTTTGATAAAAAAAATTGACTTCATTTTCATGGGTTAGACATTGGGTAGTATACTCTTCATCATTAAGTTTAACAATCAGACTTAGGTCTTCTAGTTTCTTAGCGAGATATTTCACTATGTTTTCTAGTCTAGTGCTTTTCTTGAGAGTTTTTGCGTAAAGTGTGTGAATATCAAGGAGGTCTTCAGTGTCCAAATCACTAAGTGTAGTGTGTGAAGTGTCCCTTAAGGATTCATTTTTTTAACTCACACACACATTGACATCGTCATTATCGCTTTCCCTTTGACTCACACACCCCGTGATATAACTAGCAATGTCCTCAGAAATTAAAGCATCTAAGCCAGTGGCAGCATGATTCATAACAGCAGACGTAGAGCTATTATCATCATTCTCATACATATGCATATCATCATTATATATTATCTTGGCAAAGAAAGACATGTGAGGATAAAAAACATCAGATGATTCAGGTTCCACATTTTCAGAATCACTTAAATCATCCCATGTTTTACAAATGTTGGCCCTAGTATGTTTAATAATAGTGTCCAGTTTAACTCTACATTCTTGTGATATATGTCCCAATTTTCCACATCTAAAACACTCAATGTTATTGAAGTCTTTGTTAGGTCTCATGTCCTTGGGATGTTTGGATTGACCTTTCTCACGGGGTTTGTAATTAGATTGAGATGGATAATTTGTCTTGTCTTGTCTGTTTGCCATTTTATTTCTAAATTTGACAATTTTCTTAAACTGTTTTGACATCAAGGAAATTTGATTATCCATAATATCTATATCACATTCCTCATCAGAGTCATCAGTGGGAATAGTAAACTCGGGTTTCATCAGCTCAGAGGAAAAACTCAAATTGGAACTAATCTGTTTCCTATGGGACTTGGTCATTTATTTCTTAAATTCTAATTCCATTTCCATAGTTCTTAGTTTACTACTGAGTAATTCAGGAGTGAGATTTTGGTCACACATTTCCTCAATATTATATCTTTTATTGTCAAATTTCTGTGGTAATGATCTTAGAATTTTAGATACAATTTCATGTCTGTCACATGTAATCCCATTAGCATGCAATTTGGTCACAATGTCAGTCAATTTCATTTAAAAGTCATCAAACGATTCAGAGTCTGATATAATTAGAGAGTTATACTGCTGGACTAACATCTGTATTTTAGCAGCCTTAACTCTAGTATCACCTTCATGTGCAGTGATCATTGTATCCTAAGCTTCCTTAAAAGTGGCACAAGATGAGATCCTTTTGTACTCATGTTCATTTATGGACATAAATATCGCATTCTTTCCTTTATTCTTGTTTCTATAAGTTTGCTTCTCTTTTTGTGTGAATTCACTTAATGCTTTATTAATCATCTCATTACTTCCTTCAGTGGATGGTTTAGGAGGATAAGTATGTCCATTTTCAATAATATCCAAGACATTATCTCCCAAGGTTCCTTGTATGAAAACAATTATTCTTACCTTCCAGTAAGCAAAGTTATTTCCATCAAAGAGAGGGGGTCTGATCAAGTTGCCAAATCTTTCATTTTTATCGTCCATTGTTTTGATTTTAAGAAAATAATTTCAAAAACACAAGATCTTTTTAAAAGATTTCCAAAGCTTTGATACCAATTGAAAAACTGTTACTAAATCCGTTTAATACAAGATTAAACTATTTAAGTAATTTTGAACTATTTTTTTAGGAAACTCTTTTCTTTAAATCAAATCAGTTTAATAAAACATGCACGAGATCAGTTCAAGATTTGTTAACAAGTTTTGAAAACAAAACTATAGCAGTTTAAATCAACACATTATTTAGAATGAGATGAAGATATGTATAAAGATTAATGACAAGAGATTTTTAACGTGGTAAAACCTCACCCAACTGTGGAAACATCCACGGTGACTTCTAAGTCACAAACCAAAAACCCACTAAAACAAAATTTATCAGTTACAAACTATATAACACACATGCACACAAATCAGTCCTATATAAGTTTAGAAATGTACCCACTTCTTTCCTTCTAACTTCTCTGCAGTTATGATTGTTGATGTGGCTCTCCGAGTTTGCTAACTTCCACTTTGTTCCAATATCTGCGTCGAATCTTATTTCAAGATCTTATTACCAACACTTTCAGTGTTATGGTGTGTAAGTGTTTGTGATGGTGCTCTAACACATGCATGCATACACTCACGCTTATTTGTACAAACAGTCCTATCAAATTATAGTTAAGATCTATATGCTGTGATTTTTAGTTTCTCTTTTCTTAGGAAACAAAAGAGTTATTTGACCTTTAAAAATGATCGAAGAATCAACGGTAATCTTGCTCGGAAGACGATTCAAGATCTTAATCAATTTCTGGGTTTTGAAAATACTTTTGAAATTGAAAACCACCAAGTGTGATTCTTAACTAGGTCAAAGGTCTTGTTTCAAAAGAACTAGAAGCAGAAAATGATTTTGTTGATTTTGAAGTTAAAAATATTTACAGAAAATAATCAACAAAATATTTATCAAGAAAAGAAACTAAAAATACAGATTTAAGTGTAATGTAACATAAAAAATGCCTGATCTATGATTTCTAAGAAACAGAAATACAGATCTAACCTAATGTTTAAGTTGGACACAAGATCTTAAAACCAAGAGGTTAAACCATGAAACAACTTTCAAACCAACACAAAAATTACTCTCAAACACTCAGGGTTGGTGTTTGGGTAAAAGGTTTTTAGGAAATGAGTTAGGGTTTGAAATTGTGTATGGACGTATTAGGGTTTCTAACTCTCTCTCTCTAGTTTCTCTTTCTTCTCTCTCTTCTCTCTTCTCTCTCTACTTTAGATGAAGTGTCAAAAGTTCCTCAAAGTCTGAGGGTAGGGCTCCTTATATAGGGGGCTGAGAAGGATCGAAAAACCTATTAAAAATCAAGGGCGGTGATTTAGTCTTCCTAAATTGACTTTGATCCAATGGCGAGATAACAGCGGTTGGTTAAATAGCTTCTGATTGGTTGAGAAGGGTTTCACATGGATAGGCTTAAAACGCATGCAGAACGGTGATAAAATCAATCCAAGGGCTGAGATTGGACAAAAGTTATGAGTCTTTAAAAAAGCACAAATCCAACCGGTATAAGGGAGACAGGTGTACAGTTGATATCAAGCCTCACACGCGCGTCTTAAAATAATTACACAACTACCTTAAAGTCTCTAGCGCTTTCGGATCCTACCCAAATGAATTTTTAGGCATAAAACTAGTATTTACAAATTGACCCCAAAAGCTTTTTAATCCAATTTTAATTTAGAAAAAATCATTTTAAAAATCATTAAAAATTCCAAAAAAATTATTAATTTTTTTAAGAGAAATTAACACACACACAAACAATTTTGTGCAAAATATGAGCAATTGTATGCAATCATAAGTGTGTGAGTGTTTGTGAATATACCTTCAACCAATTAAACAAGAGGAGTGAAGAGTAGAGTAGAGTCTGAGGTTTTTTTGGTTTTTAGAGAATGGACACAATTTTGTCATTATTTCCAAACTAGATGAGCACTTATACAATGTGGACTCAAGTGAGTCAGGAGTATAAGATGCTTCATCTTTGAGATTACAAATTTTTCATTTTATATATTGCGTTCTTCATTTGTGACATGTGCGCAGCTTAGTTTCCATTTACATTTACTCTTTATGCCCGCATGTTCCGTGTGCTAACTCCCTGTTTCGAGTGAATTCACTTGATGAGTGTAATGCCTGTGATGATTGAATATATGTTTGCTTTAATGTTTATTCTCTTTATATAAGTTTTTTCCAATTCACACTTTTGATGTTCTTGCTCCCCTCACACATTTTAAGGTTTTGATTCTATGAGGTGCATTCTCTAATGTCAATGATTTGGACTTTTTTTTGAATTCGTTCATTTTGCTAATAATGCGAGTGAATTATTTTTCACTATTGTTTGGCTTGTCGCATGTTGGGTTGGGCATATTTTGAGGAAACTATATGATGTTTGTGGGTTTCATCCCTGAAAATCCTCACGAGACGACACTCTTCCACTAGGGTAACCTAGGGGTTTAACGGCATATTGTATATGCTAAATGCAATCGTTCGCCTGCGAAAGTGGCCGTATCTTTTTATTACTTTTTTCCCCATTTGGTACTTGTATCCCGCTTTTGGTTTGTTTGAAGTTCTTGTCGTATCCTATTTCATTGCTAGGGACTAGCAATGTGTAAGTTAGGGGGTGCGATACGACGCAAATATTGCGTGTTTCACCCGTTAACCTATGTGTTATTAGCCCCCTCGGGTATCTTAATCCCTATATTTATGCTCGTTAAACAAAAAAACTCGTATTTCTATGTTAACATGTTTTCCAGGGGTTAATTGAGCTTTTGTAGGTATTTGGATGCTTAGTATGAAGTTTAGATGCATTCTGATGATGTTCCGTACACAATCACATGTCCAAGGGCATTTTAGTCAATTCATAATTTGGTCAACTGGCCCAATGTCTTCACGAAAGTTGAAACCCTCTAAAAGAACTTCGTGTGGCCATAAATGGTGCATGAATCCGATCCCTAACGAAGAAGTTACCGAAGTTCAAGCGGAAGAGAAAGACATACCAACCAAAACAGGAGAAAGAAGGCAAAAACAGGGGAGGGAATCGATTCTCTATAGTGAAAGTGTCAGGTCTCCAACTATCGAATCGATTCACACCATACGAATTGATTCACCTCGAGACAGTATCAACATTTCCATCAGCGAATCAATTCGGACTATGCGAATCGATTCGCTCCTTTTGCAGTTTCGAAGATATTTATCAGCGAATCGATTTGTCTCTACAGTTTTTCTTCTTCTTTCTATTTACAAGTTTTCCATTGGGATATTTTTGTATCAATACCAACTTCCTCTCATTTTGAGATATATACATATTCATACTTAGATATCTTAGTTTAGGGTTTGGTTTTTGAAGAGCTCTTCTTCTTCCCCATTTGGTTTAACAACTTTTGGGTGTTTTAAGTTGGATTTTTCATTACCCCTACCATTAATATAGTTGATTATTTACTTTATTTCCATTGATGTCATTTATATTTCTTGCCTAGATAATATTTATTTCTTGTTATTTATTGCTTTTATAGTTTATATAGATGTTAATTAGTTATTTCATGCTTAGCCCTTAGATAAATAGGGTCGGGATTTCGTTCGGCCATTTACGGGTTTGGACCTCGAAAGTTAGGGTTTCGTTTAAAATTGCATTTAATTGAAACCTCGCATATTATAGTCGGATTATTATGCATTTAACTTTCTTTGCCACGCAACGTTAGTGTTTATAGCGATATTCCGAATTTAATCCGCATGTGATCATTTTTCGTTAAATGTTTAATCCCGCAACTTTGGGTTAAATTCCTTATTTTGTGATGTTTATGCTTAATTGAAAATGCTCGATTAAATTGCTTTCGAGCCGGAATCTTGATTAGTAGTTGTTTCAATCCGTGTGGGATCCTCGCTTTACTTTTGTGTAGCGTAATTTATTCTTTTATTTTTCCACCATTACCAACCATTACCTTTTCTTTTATTTATTTTACACTTTTATTCCTGAAGTAATTAAAGAAATTAAAATATAAAATTCAATCACTCCCTGTGGATTTCTTATGATACCCGACTTATCGCTATGCTTGCTTGTCATGTGTAGTTGTAGTTTAGGTTTTTGCATTGAGTCGCCAAACCGATAACAACGATTTGCTTATTACACGACGCACGGTTTGAGATCGATAACATAGCAAAGACCATACTATGAATTCCCTCCTCGAACCCTTTCAGTACACAGATACCTAGACATAGGACCCTAGGGTAAAATGACTATGGAAAAACTCTTCTACTCACCGAGGCACCATCGTGTTCCATATCGTACGTGCCCCAAAAATAGAATCCTTCCCTATACATTATTGTGAGTATTTACAAATGGAATGTATAGAACATATAATATCCATTTAAATATAACCCTCATTAATGGTTTGAATCACATAAACATATAAACATGTCTAACAAATGCTACCGGATTTCTTTTACTACCCTCACTACAGGGATAAACCAACAAATCATACACAACCTTTACTAACAGGTTAAAATCATATACACATTTCGACCCAATGCTACCGGATAAAATTAAGCATATCCATTGATAAAAAGGTATAACACATCAATAGCCTTATACTTATTCCACGGGTGCCTAAATCTAAGTATAGTCTGAACCTACCATACACTAAAGCATGCACATCAACTATATTAAACCTAAATTATCTCTATTCTAATCTCCCAAGGCATCGCACCTAGGTATGATCCCATACCTAATTTAAATGAAATCACAAGACATAGTAACTGCCTCACTCTAGGAAATTATAACCCAAATCTAATCTCATGCAAAGGATATGCACACCACTCATACAAACAAATTACTCAAATCAATCCATACAGCAAGCATAATCCTCAAATATTATAAATTCCCAATCCAGGAACCCATTTTACACTAGTATTTACCATAAAATGCCAAATCATCAATTTAACCCCTTTAAATAAATGATTTTTTCGAATAACCAAATACCTCAAATATCAATCTCCAACAATTCAAATCATAAAAATATATATTTATTATATTCGTACATGAAAACTATAGGCCAACTATACCAAGACCTAGGCCCCCAAACCAAAATTCCTAAAAAATTACACCAATGCCCAAAATAGACCATATATAATACCATCGGTCGATCGGCCAACACAGAAACCCTAAAATTACCATTTATTACGGGGTTCACCATCTTCAAACGCCGTTTTCTCTTTCCAACCTCCATTAATGAACCCAAAAATTTCATCCAAGCACCCAACCAACATCCAAATGATAAAAACACGTCATCCATACAATTGGAACCTATTCCCATCAACAAATCCCAAATCTACCACAAGATTTGAAGGAAAACCCCAATTTTTATTCATGAACCCTAAATCTTTCCAATTTTAAGAATTTTCTTGGATTAATTCTATTAAACATAGGGTTTTTATATGATTATCAATATAAAATAAATATGAATAATTATCTACTAGTTTTAGTCCAAGTTCATGAAGAAATCAATCATTATAAAGGGGAAATCTTCCAAATTAACATCTAGATTAGGTTAATCATGAAAATTAACTAAATAATTATCTAAAATTAGATTTACAATATAATTTGATTTAGATTTGAAATGAATAGATAAAATATTGACACACTTATAATCATAATCATATTCTATATAAATTTGCTTTATAGATCTTTAGAGAAAACCAAGCCAAATCTTTAAATTTCCCATCTTCTCTTCATGCTCCTTTTTTATACTCCCAATTCATTCCCAATTGTGGTTTGTGATAAATGAGATCCCCAATAACCCCTCAAACCCCTTTAAATTTGAAATTAGGTTTGGGCCCAAAATGGGCATCACCTAAAAGCAACCTAAAATAACTCTAAATGACTCACCTTCCCTGAGACTTATAATAACCGCATAAGCCTTTAAACCATCATTTTAAAATAAAAATGGACATTCTACGCATCGCAAAAGTTAATTACCAAATGTAACCAAAATCAATAACCAACAACTCAAATAATTACCTAATACGAGTTCAAATACTAACTAATTTAATTAATGAATTATTGTGTCTTAAATCGAATTTCAAAACCAAATTAATAACACACAAAATGTAAATAGTGACATCTCACATCACAATCAAGCACACGTAATGAATTTCCATAATTTAATTAATTAAATAATGTCCATAAAAATACGGAGTATTACATTTCTCTCCCCTTACATAGGGAATTTCATCCTCGAATTTTAATTCAATAAATTTCTTCTCAAAAGTCTAAGAATATCTCTCCCTTATCATCCTCATTCTATTGTAAAAATATATACACAATCTATGGCCTAGCAAACTCTATGGTCTCTCTCCTTGTAAATTATGTTTGACTATACTCTCAACCAAGCTAGTCGAATGATTAAGATACCAACTTGACACTCAAGGACACCTTATGTCATGTCCCTATAGGAACGCATCGTGCACCGTGATGGTGATAAGGTACGATCAAATGGCATCGACCTCGCCCCACCTAAACCTTCTAAAAGAAACTTCCCACCGAATTGCGTACTCCCTATTGGAACCCTAACTCCACCATTCCCACAGTATAGAGATCTTTAAAAATGCTTACGTTTTCACCTGATGCTCTAACCCACGTTTTTGCTTCTCCTTAGTTTCCCTAGCTTATTTCAACAAATGTCAAACACTTTTCTTTAAACACCTTATTCTCAAGATTTCTCGAAACATGACCTAACATAAATAACTTGCTACTCATACCTTTAATTTATTTGGTCAAATTAACTCAAATAAACACAAATGTTCCCATTTCCTCTTTGGAACTCCCGATTCCCATCAAAATAAATTGGCCAACTCTCCCAATTCTCAATTCGGATTTCAAACCTTGTAATTTTTCAAATGTTTTTGTGTTGCACCGTATCGACTGGGAGGAACATCTTGACAAAAATCATACTAATAATTACTTTATCGTGCCAACTATATAGGCTCCCCGGTTACTGTACAAACAATTACTAATGGAGTGTATAACATATCACAACATACACGCCTTGGTAAAAACTACTTCTCGTAGTTTGGGACCCCCTAATAAAAACAAATTCTTTGAAAAGTATTATGATATGTCTATGTTTTAAATTATAGCATCATAAATATTAGAGTTTAATATGCCACTACCCAAATCAAAACTCAACCCAAAATGGCATATGAAATCCTACCCCTAGTAGTCGGTATAATTTAAAACATAGACATATCCATAAGATTACTAATTATATGATGATATATCATCAAAAAGTCAACAAAGTAGCTGGAACCAAGTCGACCAAACAAACTACTACGTCTCTATAATAATGACCTAAAGTATCCCCCTCCTGGATGAGGTTAACCACAAGTACATAAATCACAAATGCAATTTATATAACCCATAATCATCTTACAAAAACATAATAGTAATAAATAATCACAAATACTCGATGTTTAAGCTAATTTAATGCCCGTGAGCCATATACGTACCCATAAATTTGGTTTCCACTAAGGCATCTAACAACTAGATGACCTCACTTACCAGACGTCTAATATCTTCCTTTAAAGAAACTATTGAAAAAGCGTCCCCACAGGCATACCTTACTTCTTTGGTCGATTCTGTCAAAATTTTCCTCGTTTGCACTGCTCTCATATGCTATGGCTCCATTGGCCATAATTTCCCGACCTTAATCAGTAAAATGATCACACTGTCTACTCTTGATTACATCTTAGGGTCAACTCCCCCTATTTGGTTCTTTCTTTTGTAAGGTCCCTTACTCTTGTCCACACTACACCCTCTCTAATCATTGGGCTTACTTTGGCCTCGGTCTTCCCAATCTTAGGAAATTTATCCTCATAATGGTTATAGTGTTTCCACTGCTATAGGAGGGTAACCTCAACCACCTGAGCACAAGGTAAAAACCTGGTTACAGAGTAACACGAGCCAAATATTTCACCAAGGTTTCTACCAACGCTAAATTTTTTATCTTGCACTATAACTGATAATGCAAACACCCTTTCTTCTCTTCCATATCAATCTCCCCCGATGTAGAGAGAGAAAGATATCTAAACTCCTCCTCACATTGTCCACTACATGGTTGCACATACGAGGCCTTCACAAACATACTTCTAATGTCGTTATAAATGGTGAGTAAAAACATTTCCCCTCAAGACGTAGGTTAAGAACTTACTAAAGATATCATGTCCAAAAGCCCTTAATTGTCGACTAAAATGGACACCATGCATGGGATGTCTCATAAGTGAAATCTAAGTAAGGAACCCTCCAGATACACTTAGGCTATCTGAGTTATTAATATTGAAAAAATGTCACGAAACCCCCTAAATTGTCATCGATATAGAGAGTAAAAATCCTAAATGGTACAGCTTAATAGTGATCAAAGAACGCAATGAAAAAATCAACAAACACATTCAATATCCCTAAGACACTAGAACCTCGAATGCTATGATACCAAATGTGACACCTCACAAAATCCATAAGCAGATTGATCAGGTTAAATATAAAATCATGGGAATAAAAACCTTTTGGTAACATTATTAGCATAAGAAAATAACTAAAACCGAGAAAGCAATAAAAAAATAAACATATATTGAATTAACACAAAACCAACTCTGAGACCAATCACTACCAATACAATATAATCTATCTCTAAAATATAAAATATATCTATACAAAAGTTTAACTCAGAAAATAAGTATACATCTACAACCTGACTGAAATAAAAGACTATAATAAAATAATGATATACACTTGTTATACTCCTAGAATCCTTGGGGTAAGAAATGGGGCGTTGCTAGAATTGCTCCTCCAATGAACCCGTGTTTATAGGAACTACCGCAATAAATACCTATAAGACAGTTTTGAAAAGTAAATGTAAACAACAAGTCTTGGTACAATATGATTATAATTATATTTGGCCCACATTATAAATACACATTGTCCTCTCATGTGTTATCATATTTTAAGTTATTAGTTACCCAACCCAACAACCTAAAATATCACGCAGTTCTAAATCTCTACTCCATATGGAGCCCATGTGATTGAAGTCTTACAACATCATTCTTTAATCTTAGTTTCTTATCTTTAAGTTTATCTCTTTCATTATAAAACATAAGTTGAGAGGTAGTATCGAACCTACGATATGTATCACTAAGTACTAATATACTAATAATATTCTTATAATTCAAGTCTATCCACATTTGACTATATCATGCCAATAATACAATATACACATCTCTGGTATATGTAACACAAATCCAAAAGAAAGTAAGTAGGTGGACATCCTTACTATAAGTTATATACATATTTGATATATCACATCAGCTGTTATCCCTAACTCTAGTATCGCCAAACTATAATCACACATGGTAGGAAAAAGTCTCTCACACGTCTAACATCCACACAAAGGCATATCTCACGGCATGTACAAATGAATGGGCTATTCTCACGCTCGCAAATAATGAAGGTCTGTCTCTATTACCTTCGAGGATCAATCACTCGTATTAAGTATTGTCTCAGATTGTACAAACTCTAAGACTTTATCATGACGGCCCACAATACAAAAGACCATACTATGAAATCTGTCCATGAACTCTCTCAATACACAGATACCTAGACATAGGACCCTGGGGTAAAATGACCATGGAAAAACTCGTCAACTCACTGATACACCATCGTGGAATGCGTTGTAGGTGGCCTAAAATGGAATCCCTCCTAGTACGTCACCGTGTGTATTTACAAATGGTATGTAGAACATATAAAACATCCATTTAAATATAACCCTAATTAATAGGTTTGATGAAATAAACATATAAACTTATCGAGTCAATGATACTAGATTTTGTTTACAACCCTCACAAATGGGATAAATCAATATGGCATACATAACCTTTACTAACAGTTTAGATACATAAGATATATATTCTAACCCAATGTTACTTGGTCACAATAAGCATCTCTATTTATAAAAGGGTATAACACATCTATGACCTTATAATCATTCCAAGATACATTAACCCTAACACTCCAGGTTCCCAAATCTGAGTATAGTCTCACCCTACAATACAGTAAAGCAAGCACATTAACTATATTGAATCTAAATTATCTCTATTTTTATCTCCCAAGGAATCGCGTCTAAGTATAATCCCTTACCTAATTTAAATGAAATCACGAGACATAGTAACTACTACACTCTCGGAAGCTATAGCCCAAATCTAATCTCACGCAATGGACATGCACCCCACTCGTCTAACAGAATTACTCAAATCAATTCGAACAACGAGCCTAATTCTTAAATCTTACAAATTTTGAATCCGTGAACCCATTCTACAGTCGTATTCACCATAAAATGACAAATCTTCAATTTAACCCGTTTAAATTAATGATTTTACCGAATAAGCAAATACCCCAAATATCAACATCTAATAATTTGAATCATAATAATATATATCTATTCCATGTGTACAAAATTTCCAAAAAATTACACTAAAGCCCAAACTAGACCATAGCTGATACCATTAGTCGATCAGTAGCCTGGGATCGGTCAATTATTCAACACATAAAACCCAAAATTTCCCTTTGCTATGGGATTCACCATCTTCAAACCCTATTTTCTCTCTCCAACTTCCATTAATGAATCCAAAAATTTCATCGAAGCACCCAAAAAATATTCAAATGATAAAAACACATCATCAACGCAATTGGAACCTATTTCCATTATCAAATTCCAAATCTGCCACACGAGTTAAAGGAAACCCCCAATTTTTATTCAAGAACCCTAGATCTATCCAGTTCTACAAATTTTCATGGGTTGCGTCAATTAAACATAGGTTTTTTACATGAATATCAATATAAAATAGATTAAAATTACTGTCCATTAGTTTTAATCCAAGTTCGTGTGGAAATCAATTACTATAAAAGGGAAGTCAAACTAATTAACATCGAGATTAGTTTGATTATAAAAATTAACTAATTTATCATGTAAAGTCATATTTATAATGTAATTTGATTTAGATTCAAATTAATAGATAGAATATTGACACGCATACAACCATAATCTTATTTTATATTAACTTGCCTCGGAGATTTATGGAGAAAACCAAGCCAAATCTCATAATTTCTCATCTTCTCTTCAAGCTCCTGCTCTATAGTACCTCTTACCAATTGTGATTTATGATAAATGAGATCCCTAATAGCCCCTCAAACCCTTTTAACCCCAAAATTTGGTTTGGCCACCAAATAGGCCTCACCTACAAGAGCCCCAAAATAACTCCAAATGACATAAAACCTTTTCTAATCCTTATACTAACCACATAGACCTCTAAACCATCGTTTTAGACTAAAAACGAACATTCTACATGTCACAAAGGTCAATTTCCAAATGTACCCAAAAAAAAGTAACAACTCTGTTATTTAATAATTACCTGCTACGAGTAGAAATATTAATTAATTTAATTAATGAATTACCGTGTCTTAAATTCAATTTTAAAACAAAATTAATTAACACACAAAATGTAAATTGTGACATCTTACGTCACAATCAAACACATGTAATTATTATGTATAATTTAATTAATTAAATAATATGGATAAATATACGTGTATTAAATTTACCATCACACTTAAAGATGGGTGTGAGTTATTTAGCTTAGAGTCATGTGGCCATCTTCCTTATGATGCATTCCACTCAATGAAACTAAATCCAAGGAATGACATGAGTTGGAAAGGCTTGTTTAGGAGTCCGTGGGTGATGCTAAGGAGGCCACTTTTAGCCCATACATCAAGTATTTCAATATGCCGGATGTGAATCCCACTCGAGAGCAGAAATACCATGGGTTTGAGCTAGATGTGACTTTTGGTGAAGGTTATGGCACTTTATTTGAACTAGATACATATGTCCTTTGACTAATTTCATTACTTTTTATCCCTGGAAAATCCAATGATCAACATCGTAGGGACTTAATCAAACTGTCTGCCAGATTGGCCCATGCAGTCAATATTCCTCTAGCAGCTATTACTCTTAGGTTATTGTAAACTTGGATAGATACGTGTTATATTGATATGGCATACTAAGTCAGACATTTTGATGTATCCAAGTTTGCCAACACCAATCTGTTACCTCTATGACAGGTTCCCCCAACTTGCACCTAAAGTTTATACCATTAAACCCCTTCTTCTAATAGGTACACTCATAACACACTGGAATAAAAAGCAATGAAAAAGATAATTCTTGCCTTTAATCTATGGAATTGATTACTTTGGGTTTCATCCATATGCTGCCAACTATCAAACTTGGTGGTTCTTCAAAAAGAAAGCTTTACTTATGAAGATTCTTCTTCAAGATGAGCAGTCTATTATGAAAGATCTATCACTAGCCATGGGTCTTCTGATTATGCCTAGTCATCTTACACTCCTACCAAATGGGAGGTTGAGCGTGAAGACTACAACCCTAACTGGTATGCGAGACAGTTTGGTTATGACCAAAGAATACCCAAAAATATTTGTGGGTTAAATAAGGTAGATGAATCATTTTTATCTACCAACCTTGACTTCACAAGGAACATCTTGGGAATTAGATGTGCAGAGCATCAAAATATTATCCTTCCTAGTGAGGACAACATAGGAGATGCTTCTTTGAGCTGGTATTGCCATGATTCGTCGATGCAACTCAAAGTCTTTGAGAATTTTGCACAAGCTAAGCCCAAATACCCTATTATATAGAGATTTGGTCCCCTTGAAAGTGTACTGAAGAATCTCTCAACTAAATATATGGAATTTCCTTTAACTCTTATAAAAAAAACTTTATCCTAAGGAGTTTCCTCTCCTAGCGCAAACTGTTGAGGTTTATCCTGTGGAATCTAAAGAGAAGAAGTAAGGTCCCTCGATTACTAGTGGAACGAAGAGGAATGCTTTTTCTTTTGTTGGTTCATCTTGGGAGGGGGGGGGGGTCTCCCAAGGCTGCCAAAAAATGTAAGGCCACTGATCGAGCAGTAAAAGTGTGTTCGTGTGAGGACACAATCGTCGTGTGTTTCGCCGCCGCGATACAAAAGATAAAACCTAAGCTACTACTACACTTGACAAGCAAGCACAGCGGTAAGTCGGGTATCGTAAGAAATCCACAGGGAGTGATTAAATTTTAGATGTTAATTGTTTTAAAACTTCAAGAATAAAAGTGTAAAAGATGATAGGTTGGTTATGGTGATAAAAGAAAAGAGAAGTTAACGCTAAATTAAAGGAAAGCGAGGATCGGGATCGCATTCCACCACACGGGCTAAACGACTACTAATCAAGATTCCGGCTCGAAAGCAATTTAATCGAGCATTTACAATTAAGCATAAAGATCACGCAAGAAGGAATTTAACCCAAAGTTGCGAGATAAAACATTTAACTGAAAAATGGTCACACGCGGATTAAATTCGGATTGTTGCTATAAACACTAAAGTTGCGTGACAAATTAAGTTAAACGCATAACAATCCAACTTTAATACACGCGATTTCAATTAAATGCAATTTTACACGAAACCCTAACTTTCGAGGTCCAAACCCGAAAATGGCGGAAACACAATCCCGTCCCTATTTATCTAAGGGTACATAATGAATTAACTAAATTAAACTAGAAAAGCAATAAATAAACACAATAAACCTAATTAGAAAGCATGAAACTAATCTACAAAGCAAGAATAAAGGAAATACACACTATATAAATGGAGAGGGAAGATGAATAGTCAACATACAATCCACATGGGGTGTCAAACCAAGAGAAATTGAAGAAGAACCAAGCAAAACCCCAAAACCCCAACTAAAACTAACCTAAAATCGTGCCTCTACTGATCTATATTGCTCTCAAATGACAGAGAATTGGGTTTATACAAAATATCCCATGGCAAACTTGTAATAAAAGGGAAGAAAACCAAAAATCTGGAGGGCCGAATCGATTCGGAAATGGTCCGAATCGATTCGGAAACAGGGGAAGTTCGAACTGCAATTCTGCAGCAGTTCCGAATCGATTCGGTTTTGGGCCGAATCGATTCGCAACCTACAGGTCTGAATTCTGCAGCTTTGTCCTGTTTTACGGAAAATGCCGCCATTTCTTCGTTATAGCTCGGAATGAGGCACGGTCGGAGGCTACGCGAAGATAACTCAGAGGAATACAACATCCAAGAAGACATTAGGATAAAAAACCAAAATATGAAATGACTAAAATGCCCTTGAATGTGACCTTGAGTGTACATTTGAAGTAAAAACCATCCTAAAAATGCCATAACTCCATCGTTACAACTCGGAATCATGCACCGTCAGTGGCCACGCGAAGAGAAATCAAAGGTCTTCAACTTCCGTGAAGAGCTCGGGATTCAAACCCGAATGCTGAAATTACTAAAATGCCCCCGAAGCTGCAAAAGTCGACGAAACATTTTCGGAAAGCGTCCGAACTTCATACTAAGCATCCAAATACCTACAAAAGCTCAATTAACCCCTGCAAAACATGTTAACATAGAAATTCGAGGTTGTCTAGTTAACGAGCATAAGTATAGGGATTAAGATACCCAAGGGGGCTAATAAGGCGTAGGTTAACGGGTGAAATACGCAATATTTGCGTCGTATCACACCCCTTAACTTTCACATTGCTAGTCCCTAGCAATGAAATAAGAAACTACAAGAACTACAAGCAGACCAAAAGTTGGAGAAGTACAAAAGTATGGTATAAAAGAAAAAGGCCACTTTCGCGGGCGATTCGATTGCATTTAGCGTATGCAATAAGCCGTTAAACCCCTAGGTTACCCTAGTGGACGAGTGTCGTCTCGTGAGGGTTTTCAGGGATGAAACCCACAAACATCATAAAGTTTCCTCAAAATATGCCCAATCAAACATGCGACAAGCCCAATAATGGCGAAAAGGATTTCATACGCATTATTAGCAAAGTGAATGAATTCACACAAAAATCCAAATCATTAACATTATAGAATGCACCTCATAGAATTGAAACCTTAAAATGTGGGAGGGGAGTGAGAAAATGCAAAATATGATTTGGCAAAAACTTAAATAAATCGGATAAACATAAAAGCATGCATACATTCAATCCTCACGGGCATTACGCTCGACAAATGAAATCACTCGGAATGGGAGGTAATACACGGGACATGTGGGCATAAAGAGTAAATGTAAATGGAAACTAGGCCGCACACATGTCACAGAAGAAGAACGCTATATATAAAATGAAAAACTGTAATCTCAATGAAAGGATACCGCACACTAAAAGAGGGGAAATGCATTTTCACAGATTATCAAAACTATTTAAAC
Source organism: Sambucus nigra (assembly GCA_949130495.1). NCBI lineage: Eukaryota > Viridiplantae > Streptophyta > Magnoliopsida > Dipsacales > Adoxaceae > Sambucus > Sambucus nigra. The sequence continues at coordinate 443,705,483 of OX422218.1, read as the reverse complement.
TTTTGAATTACATCAACTTAAGATCACATAGGACTTGAATAAGGTTATAATGTAGGTTTGGGGTTAAGGTACGAAATGAAGGATATATGTACGGATTCAAAGTGTTCGGGATGAAAACTCGGGATAATGGAAAAATGTGTGCAATAACAAACCTGGAAAAACAAGTTCCAAAACGGCATTAGATATATCATCGGGGAAAGTAATCAAAGCTTATTGAACACAATATACAGAACATATACAACTTTCTCTTTCTTTTCTTTTCTTCTTTTTCTCATTTTTCTCTTTTGTTTTCTTTTGCTTTTTGCTTTCTCTTTTTCTTCACTTTTTTCACTACTTTCTTTTCTTTGCTTATCAAACTCTCATATGCCTAAAATTGCAACCGCAATACAACAACAGCATTCAATCCCAAGTAACATTCCAAACAAAGGTATGGAAAGTGTATGTATGGTTTATAACTCCAATTTAGAGTTGGTTATGGGATTTTGGGTAATGAAAAGAAAGGCTATATTTTGGCTCAAAGGGGTTAACGAGGGTAAACATATAAGGGTGAGGTCAAGGCTAATATGGGTGATATATCAAAGATGGCCTATGATCATTTCCAAAAGTTTACGCAATTCTCGAATCAAAACAATATATGAAAATCATGCTCAAGTAACACATTTCAAGTATGAACTCAATTAATGAACGGTCAAATGAAAGAATAGAGAGATTACCAACGAATTCAACGTTTTCAATGAGAAAAGAATAGTGTATAACACTCACAAACGACTAAAGGTACAAAGCTTACTCGGTGTAAGTATATACAATGCAACAAAAGATTACCGAGTTATAAAAATCTTAAACCAAATCAATATGACAAGGAAAGTGCATATGCTCATGGGATAAAGTTTAATTCATGAAGTTATTCACAATATCAATGATTTGAGGACTAAAGTCCAATAACTTCTAAAATCGAGAACATGCATCATTGAGTTGTCTATTGGATCGGGCAATTATTGAAATTTATCACTGGAAACAAGGCAAAATGCCCAACAAAGGAGAAAAAAGAAAGAAAATATTTTTGAAAATTTTCAAATTTTTCACAAAAAGGCATACTTAGTAACTAACAAGTAAGCAAATCCATGGACTACACATGAAATGGATAGAATATCCTACACCCCCTAACTTAAATGTTGCATTGTCCTCAATGCGCATTAAGAACACAACACAAAGAGAGGAAAAGAACGATATTACCCAGATTTGGAGCGATATCCATAAGCGCGAGTCCAAAGGAATCTACAAAACAAGTTAGTACCGAGCATAGCAAAAAACAAATAACAAAAAGTTAACTAATTACACTTGACTAAATTAAAAGGAAAGAAAAATAGGAAAGAAAGAAAATTAAAAAGCTAATTATTTACAACCTACTATTTAGGCTTCACACTAACTATACACTAGAAGTCTAAATAGTTGAGGGTCCACCCAAAAAGGGATTTGACTTTGAAAGATCAACGGTGGACCCTCCAAAGCGAACATGCCTCCCGGAAGATATGAATTCTGTTTGAACAACGGAAGGCATGTGGGTGGTGAAAAAAGTGAACCATCGCCAATTTGAAATTTTGGGTGGACGATGGGGGATTTGGATAATAAGGGGGAAAGGTATACTTGAGGTCCAAGAAAAGTTAACTCCTCTCCCAAAGGTTTTTCAAATGGAATGGGAGATGGTTCACACGTCGGGATAACATCCATCGAAAACAAGTCCGGTAAAGAGTCCTCGTCGACAAAAAGTGTAGAAGTTGTAAAAGTTTCTACCGACTCATAGGAATCAACCGGTAATTCTAATGGTTCAATGACGGAAAACGAATATGGTGATGAAACAAATTCAATCTTAATCGACATATCGTCGGAAGGAGATTGAATTTCGGGGGAGAGAGATTCACACTCGATGAGAAATTCTTTGAAAAAGTGAGGTGAAACACAAGTTTCCACCTCCTCGTTGTTTTGTGCAAAAGAATTCATCTCATCGCAAAGTGAACCAAGTCTCATTCCAGCATCATTTAGGCTTTCCAAACCTTGGGAGTAAAGAAGAAAAGTCTCTTCCAAAGTAGGCTTCCTCGGCTCTAGATCCTCGGATTCCTCATTTGGTTGAAATTCGTCTTCAAAAGTAATGAAATGAGAATCGTCATTGGATTCGAATAATGAATCCAACTCTAGCTCCCAATAACGATTTTCATTCCGATAAATGTTTTTAAGTCTTTCATTTTCAAGAAAATCTTGAAAATGAAAAACTTGAAAACTATCCCCAAAGTAAGAATCATTAGAATGACCGTAATAACTATAATAGTAGGACATGATTACCGAATTATTTGTAGATGGAGAATCCAAGAAATAAAGTGAGCAACCGCAAATCAAAGTTTCTTAGCGCTCAAGTATGCTATCCTGCAAAAAAGGTTAAAACAAAGAATACAAATACAAAAGGAAAAATACTACGAAATAATAAAACAATTACTATCTAAAACACACTCCCCGGCAACGGCGCCATTTTGATCGAGCAGTAAAAGTGTGTTCGTGTGAGGACACAATCGTCGTGTGTTTCGCCGCCGCGATACAAAAGATAAAACCTAAGCTACTACTACACTTGACAAGCAAGCACAGCGGTAAGTCGGGTATCGTAAGAAATCCACAGGGAGTGATTAAATTTTAGATGTTAATTGTTTTAAAACTTCAAGAATAAAAGTGTAAAAGATGATAGGTTGGTTATGGTGATAAAAGAAAAGAGAAGTTAACGCTAAATTAAAGGAAAGCGAGGATCGGGATCGCATTCCACCACACGGGCTAAACGACTACTAATCAAGATTCCGGCTCGAAAGCAATTTAATCGAGCATTTACAATTAAGCATAAACATCACGCAAGAAGGAATTTAACCCAAAGTTGCGAGATAAAACATTTAACTGAAAAATGGTCACACGCGGATTAAATTCGGATTGTCGCTATAAACACTAAAGTTGCGTGACAAATTAAGTTAAACGCATAACAATCCAACTTTAATACACGCGATTTCAATTAAATGCAATTTTACACGAAACCCTAACTTTCGAGGTCCAAACCCGAAAATGGCGAAAACACAATCCCGTCCCTATTTATCTAAGGGTACATAATGAATTAACTAAATTAAACTAGAAAAGCAATAAATAAACACAATAAACCTAATTAGAAAGCATGAAACTAATCTACAAAGCAAGAATAAAGGAAATACACACTATATAAATGGAGAGGGAAGATGAATAGTCAACATACAATCCACATGGGGTGTCAAACCAAGAGAAATTGAAGAAGAACCAAGCAAAACCCCAAAACCCCAACTAAAACTAACCTAAAATCGTGCCTCTACTGATCTATATTGCTCTCAAATGACAGAGAATTGGGTTTATACAAAATATCCCATGGCAAACTTGTAATAAAAGGGAAGAAAACCAAAAATTTGGAGGGCCGAATCGATTCGGAAATGGTCCGAATCGATTCGGAAACAGGGGAAGTTCGAACTGCAATTCTGCAACAGTTCCGAATCGATTCGGTTTTGGGCCGAATCGATTCGCAACCTACAGGTCTGAATTCTGCAGCTTTGTCCTGTTTTACGGAAAATGCCGCCATTTCTTCGTTATAGCTCGGAATGAGGCACGGTCGGAGGCTACGCGAAGATAACTCAGAGGAATACAACTTATAAGAAGACATTAGGCTAAAAAACCAAAATATGAAATGACTAAAATGCCCTTTAATGTGACCTTGAGTGTACATTTCAAGTAAAAACCATCCTAAAAATGCCATAACTCCATCGTTACAACTCGGAATCATGCACCGTCAGTGGCCACGCGAAGAGAAATCAAAGGTCTTCAACTTCCGTGAAGAGCTCGGGATTCAAACCCGAATGATGAAATTACTGAAATGCCCCCGAAGCTGCAAAAGTCGACGAAACATTTTCGGAAAGCGTCCGAACTTCATACTAAGCATCCAAATACCTACAAAAGCTCAATTAACCCCTGCAAAACATGTTAACATAGAAATTCGAGGTTGTCTAGTTAACGAGCATAAGTATAGGGATTAAGATACCCAAGGGGGCTAATAAGGCGTAGGTTAACGGGTGAAATACGCAATATTTGCGTCGTATCAGCCACTAAAGTTTCATCCAATCTTATTAATTCTCCTCTTCTAAATTTAGAATTAGTAGGGAAAGAGAAATCCCTAGATTATAAAGTTATTTCTAGGATGATGTCTATTGTCTTGATTGCAGATGCGATTATAGTTGGTTTGTAAAGACACTATACCTTTTACAATTTTCCGGTTGTTCAGTCTAGTAATACGAAGGTTGCCCTTTGTGGTGCAGTTGGAGCAGGTTCCTCCCACTATTTTAATTCCTCAATTTAAGAAGAAATGTGTGGCAAAAACTTCTAAGATTGCTCCAATGACAGCTAAAGATAAGAAGGAAGGTTCCTCGACTACTGGTGGAAAGAAGAGGAAAGCTTATTCAATTGATGGTTCATTTAAGGGGGAGGTTGCTCCCAAGGCTACCAAAAAACCCAAGGCCACTAAAGTTTACTATATCCCTTTTAGTGCTCCTCCTTAAAAACCAGAGTTGGTAAAGAAAGAAAAATACTTATTTTCTGAAGTTAATTCTAGGATGAAGTCTACTTATTAATTGTAGATGATATTATAGTTGGTTTTGAAAGACACCATCCAACTAATGATTTTATTCCTCTTCAGTTTCGTAATAAGAGGGTTACCTAGGTGGGGCATGTGGATCAGGTTCCTCCCACTTTTGTAACTCCTCAACATAAGAAGAGGTTTACTAAGAAGCTTACTGGAAAATGTGTGGCTAGAACTCCCACACCTTCAGTTTTTTCGGAGAACACTTTTGATGATCTTAATAATGTAGACATGGTGAATACCTTTTCTATAGTAATAGAATTCTTACATCCTCAAGCATTTCAATAGGTACCTATTTTGTTCTTTTTCAAAGTTAGCAACAAATTTTCTTTAAGTGATGAGTTGTTTTTTTATTGACAAATTTCTTTCTAACATTGCTAATCTCCAAGTATTGAGTTGTGCCTATCCCCAATGACACTCCTCCTACGAGCGGCTCTTTGACTTCTATTGTAGTAAAAAATATCCTTCTAACTCTTTATTTTTCCCCATCTTTAATGATTGTACAAGCCTCTTAGAGACGTGCTTCTTCTAAGTGCGCTGCAATGGTGGCAAGGAAGGTACCAATGAATAAAGAAGTTGTGGGGGACTCAGGTGGAACTCTAGCAACTCTAATTATTCCTCTAGTTACACCTTAGTTACCATTCCTTCAGCTCAGGTAATTTAAACTTAACTTTGACTTGGTTCACTTAGGTATTCTCAATATTTATGATTTTTCAGACTTGGTTGTATTTTGCGTATGTAGAAAACTGAAGACATTCCAAACTTTACTCCCTCCGTGGATGTGTTGGACCTCATAAAGTCCATCAATGAGGAAATCCTTCCTCATAAACTTGCGATTCTAGTTAAAAATTTTGGACCTCTTACTTATAATATCCGCTTCTATAATATCTCTGGATGTCTTTCCCCATTTTCATCCAGCTATTGTTGGGGTATATTCCTTGTAAAAAATATTTAACTTCTACTTCTCTTTTTCATCTTCACCTTCATGATAAACTTCCTTTATTTGTGGTGTTTTAACCTCTCATTAGTTAATAAAGAGAGAAAATAACTCCTCAAATTGGGGTAGATCTACCCTCAGTGGATAGTGCTCCTTCTTCTACGGAGGTTCGTCATTATTCAACGAAGCCTATTATTTTCGGACTAGAGGACACTCCAACAGAGTCGTGGTATTAGATTTGATAAACTTCATGTACAATCTAAATATAAAGACAAAGTCATTTGTGTAAAATCTTATCAAAAGTGTCACATGGCTAAATAATCTTCTTCATCACTTAAGAAGAAACATGTTTCAAAGCTTTTAAATAATTTCGACAATTGTTTTCTGTATTATTGCACATTTTGTAATCGCGATGGTCATATGAATGATTTTTTTCTATAGGCTTAATAAAAATTCCAAGGTGACTAAGAAATCTCATTTAGATGATGTTTTTTCTTCTAAGCGTGATTTTAGTTCCCTTTTGTGAAGTCAAAAACCAGTTTGTCCCAAATTGAAAAGGTTTTAAAATATAAATGTACTGAAATTAGTTCAAAATATTTGGGGAAGGAAATATAGACTAAAGCAATTTATTCAAAAACGGAAAAATGACTTGTTATTCACATCCTTTTTTGCCCAAGATAACTCAGAGTGGTATTTTGACAGTGGGTATTCTAGGCATATGAAAATGAAGCTTTATTTTATGATATTGTTAAAAAAGAATTCAGTTCAGTCCCGTTTGGTAATGGGGAAAAATCTAACATCATAGGGAAAGGTAATATAGAGGATGATGGTTTCTTAGATTACCTAATGTTTTGAGGGATAACTTTCTTTGCATGAGTCAAATGTGCGATGATCATCACAATGTGATTTGTACCTATAAGGGATGTAAAGTTCTTGATCCTAAATATATTTTCATTTTATAGGGCACTAGAACCACAAAGAATTGTTACATCATCAATATCTCTTCGTGTGTTCTTTACGATAGTGTTAAAAAGATGTGGCATATATGTGGCATAAGTGATGAGGTCACCTAAACTTTAGAGATCTTAGTAGACTTTCTAGGAATGAAATTGTTGATAATTTACCCCTTTTGAGTCAATTTCTTCTCATGTGTGCGAAATTTGTCAAATAAACAAACAAATTAGCAACCCATGTAGCAAATTGAATGTTGTTACTTCCTCGTGTTTGCTATAACTTTTCCACATAAATCTTATGGGTCCATTGTGTACGGAGAATATAGGTGGTAGACATTATGCCCCTTTAATTTTATATGGCTTCTATAGATTCACTTTTGGAGGATTTTTACATAGTAAGTCCGAAGCTAAGGACTTGTTTATTACCAAGTGAAAATAACTTCAAAATAAAAAAACACAATTTTTATAATTCTTAGTGATCATGAAATGGAATTTGATGGAAAATTATGCCGGAGTGGTGTATTTAAGGTTGACTACATCATGATTTTTTGGTTCCCAAGACGCCTCAAAAAAATGGAATAGTAGAAAGAAGGAATCAAAATATCCAAGAGATGGCTAGATCCATTTTGATTGGCAAAAGTGTTACTAAGTGATTTTGGGCGGAAGATTTTCACACATCTTATCACACCGCTAACCGAGTCTATGGACATACGTTACCAACTAAATTCCGAATGAGCTTTGGAAAGGGGAAAATCCCATGCTCAAGAACTCTAGAGTTTTTGAAGAAAATTTTACATACTCGAGGATAGAGAATACTTGACTAAACTTGACTCTAGAAGCGATGTAGGCATTTCTTGGCTATTCCATTAATACTCGTGCCTATTGTGTATATAATTGCATTTTGCACAAAATTATGGAGTCCGTTAAGGTCATCATCGATGATAATGATTCATATAACTTAAATGAGAACGATGAAAAGTCGACTTTGAAATAAGCGGATGCTCGTGAAGAATTGATTGAACTACCTAGTGATGTTATGAATGTGGGAGACACACCTCCTTGGGTTTGGAAAGACCATGATGTTACCAAAATCATTGGTAGTCCTAATGTTGGATTAAATACTTTATCTCAACTCGAAAAAAAATTAAAATTTCTTTGTTACACTTTCACCATTAAACCCAAGAACGTGAAGCATGCATTGTTAAATGAATAATTAGGTAAATGCCTTGCACCATTAAACCCAGTACTAAGTGAATCTTAAAAAATAAATGTGATGAAGATGGTGCCATCTTGAGGAATAAGGGAAGGCTAGTGGGTCAAGGTTTACACAAGTTGAACATTTAGACTTTGATGAGTCTTTTCCCCCATTTTTAGGCTAGTGTCAAATCATTTAACCATGGTTATAGCATGTGCCTCAGACTTCAAGATTCATCAAATGGATGTGAAAAGTTCTTTTCTTAATGGAAATCTTCAAGAGGAATTCTATGTGTCACAACTTAAGGGAGTCTAGGATCACAAAATCCCAACACATGTTTATTGCTTTGTATGGCCTTAGTCAATCACCTAGAGCTTTTTATGATAAACGTACCTCATATCTTGTGGGGAAAGGCTTCAAAAAAGCAAGTGTGGACAAGATCTTGTTTTTACAATCTTGTGGGAAAGACATTGTTTTAGCCCAAATGTACATTGCGAATATTGTGTTTTGCTCAACAATAAAGAAATATGCTCAAGACTTTGACTTGGTAATGCAAAAAGAATTTGAGATGAGCATGATTAGGGAACAAACTTTCTTTTTTGGTCTCCAAGTGCGTCAAATGGATGGTGTAATTTTTATTTCGCAATCTAAACATGTAAAGTACCTTGTGAACAAGTTTGACATTAAATATTCTAAGCCTACACGTATACCAATGGGTGATTCCATTCATCTTGGAATGATGTCAATGGAAAGATGCTAACAAGACACTTTATCGTAGCATAATCGATAATTTTATATATCATATGACTAGTCATCCTGACACATCCTTAGTGTAAGAGTGTGTGCTCTTTACTAATCTTGTCTTAAAGCGTCCGATTAGAAAGTCGTTAAGAATATTATCAAGTATGATAATGGGATTACAGACATTTGTATTTGGTATCCTAGGAATAGTAATACATCCTTGATAGCCTATTTCGATATCGATTGGGTAGGTAATGTTGATGGGGGAAAGATTACATCCAACATGATCTTTAATCTTGGAAGTTCTTTAGTCTCTTGTCACGCCAAGAAGAAAAATTTTGTTTCACTTTCCATAACTGAAGCGGAGTGTATTGCAGAAAAATGTTGTTAAGCTCAACTTTTATAAATGAAACAAATGTTAAAAGATTATAGTAATAGTCAAGAATGCATGACTATTTATTGTGACAATAATAGTGTTATTGTTATATCCAAGCATCCCATCCAATATTCTGGAACTAAGCTTATAGACATACGACGTCATTTCATTAGAGAACTTGTTGAAGAAAAAGTTGGGTCTTTAAGATATGTTCCTACTAATCTTTAATTAGCGGATATTTTAACAAAACCTCTCGATTGGACTAGATTTTAGCTTCTTATATCATCATTGGGTATTTCCATCTTTGATTGAAAGGTTTGATAAAATGTTTAGGATTTCTACTTATTTGATTTGTTAAATTTTTATATCATATGCGATGTTGTCTTTTTCAATAAGAGTTGATCGTATTCTTTATCATAATTTTTTTTTAAAATACAATTATTAATATGATATTTAAATGATATACTCCTTTCCATATTTTGCATATCAAATGATTATTTTTATTACCTTTTCCTTTTGTTTAGATAATGTGATCTTGTTCATCATAAGAGAAACTTATATTTTCTTTTAAACTCTTATAAACTTTGAGGAACTTTTTATTGAGAACACATGCTAATATCTTATTTCACTTTAAACCTCACTAAGCATTGTATAGATGTTACTTTATGAAGAATGACAAAGTAGTATGATCTTTTATAAACGGATCAAAGCTTTGAATATTTGTGAAAGAGAGTCCATTATCCTAAAAATGTGTATGTGTAAGATTTGTTCATGATTTGAAGGAGTTGAAAAAGACAGATGTTCCATACAAATCATGAGAGATGATTTGGTTGGGGCTACAAAGTTAATTAAATGATGCTACCTTTGAAAAATGAAAATCTTATCCCATCTTAGTAATGAATGAATATAATCCACAACATGTAAAAATAATTTTGAACAAAATGATGTTTTAAAGATTTATATATATTTAAAATTGAGTAACATAAAGGTTGTGAAATCAAAGGTTTTAAAAAAATTGCACATTCAGGAAGAAAGAAATGATAGTTGAAAATATCTCACCTTGTGTTGGAAATTTTCACCTCTATTATAGCTTTGAGTCATTTGCTCTTGAGTATTTATTCTTAATCGAACTTGAGCTTGGTTTTTAATCTTTCAATGGTGTTCTTTGTTTTTGTTTTTCACATATGAGATATGATATGTTATTAGTTGATAAAACTTATCATGTTATTAGCCATTGAGAAAATCTTTTCTTGATTATGAACACTTGTATTGCACATCTATTTTGTAACTAGGAAATCTTGATCTATATTTTCCTTATCCAAGTCAAGGTTTTGGAGTTTCATTCACATGTATTGCACATCTATTTGTGAATGAGAAAATATTTTTATTGAGTATGCTACCTTGAATCTATCTTATTAACTTCATGTGCTCCTTATTAATATCATGTTCTCTTGTACTTGTTACTTTTCTTTGTCTACTTCCTTCAAAAAGGGGGAGAAGTTCTTGTAAAAAGGGGGATTTTTTGTATTTAGGGGGAGACTTAAAAATATATTCATATGCTAGTTAGAATAGAAATGTGACCTTTGCATATATATATATATATATATATATATATATATATATATATATATATATATATATATATATATATATATATATATATATATCACTTATTGCTAACTATTACATATTGTGAATTTCATCACATATTGGTAATTTTATGAGTTCACTACTGTGTTTCACGAAATCATGCTCCGAGAACTTAATACGAAGTCTTTGAAGAAGTATCTTCTAGTCTTGGGGCTGTAAGTATTTTTAATTTCTATCTTATTATTCCATTAGTCGGGCCTTGTGTCATAATTGATAGGAATTAATGTTTGATTGGTTGTAATCAAGTGTTGTTGTGTTTTGTCAACGGAATCGACAAAGGGGGAGATTGTAAGAGTATTCAAATATTCATTTGTTCCCTCATATGTAGTTGTCTTATTAGGTTTGTCCAAAGAACTTTGGGTTGTTGATTTAACTATCTAGAATGATTCATAACCGTTTAATACCTTGAAGCCAATTTCGTCATCCTCATGACTCATTGTTCACAAATTAGATGAAAGGTATATTAGAGAAGACCTATACTCACCTCACCTATATTTACAAAACTTTTAAATCTTAGTAAAACTTTTGTGTATGTTGAACTTGTGGTTTTACTTCCTTAACTTTGATTATTTAAAAATCTTTGAAAATACAAAATATAAGAAATATTGAGTGGAATCTAGGATCTTCATTGCATCGAAGGGATCCTTTCGCATGAAGCGAGTTGAAGATTTTCCTTTAACAAAAACCAAGTCTGAAGGTGTGAGCAACTTCACTGAAGCATTACCGCTATGAGGGCCTTCTTTTTAGCCATGCCTTGACTCTCTGGTCAAACTTTCACGTAAAGCACTTGTAAAAAAAACTTTAGACATTGAAGTGAATATGTTTTGATACAAGTTCTCTACGACGAATAGTTTTCTCGCTGTAGTGACCGAAACAGAGACTCATATAAAGGTGAGCATATTTTTTTTTGCAATCCTTGAGGATCTTTTTGATTTATATGTAAAAAGTCACGTTTTGGGTGCCGATTGGACATTGGAAGACCCAACTACTCTCTCACATATGATTTGTGTAAGAGATGTGACTTTGTATCTTGACATGATAATCGGTACCCCACTAGGATGATTTTTCTTCTTTAAACCATTATTTCTATTTATTTCAATATATCTCCCAAATTATTTGAAGAGAAAAATATGAAGAGAGATTTTATGTGCTATTTATCTTATTATTTTCATAGAAGATAAGAACACATTTTTAAAGTAGAGGGAAGCCATTTTCTAAATTTAATTAATCTTTTTCCTTCTTCTCTTCTTTGCATTGAATCACCTTTATTTCTTAAGATTGAATAATATCAAAGAAGATGAAGATTTTAATGAGAGCACACTTTAGGGTCTTTCTCCCAATAAGATTATCATGATCTTTGAGGATCTTTTTTGGGTTCAAATCATTTGTGAAATCCCAATTTGAAGATGAAAGACTATGCAACATTGTTCATGATTAGTAACGAATATTGTATATTTACAGTCGTTATCTTTATGCATTCAAGCATAATTGTGTCCGTTAATTTTTGTATTTATGCTCGTTAACCAGACAAACTCTATTATGAATGTTTATATGCTTTACGAGGTATAATTGAGTTTTTGTAGGTATTGGAATGCTTAACGGTGCAATTGGTGCTTTTGGGAAAGTTTTCAATGTAGAACGCAACTTCAGGGGCATTTTAGTCATTTCAGCGTTTGATCTTTGTGCCCGAACTCTTCACGGAAGTTTTATCCCTTCGAGTCAGCTTCGCATGGCCTCCGACAGTTCATCAATCTGGTTCGTAACGGACACGTTATGAACATTTTCCCGAGGAGCTCCTTCTTCATTTTTAGGATAAATCATTTTCTTTTCTTTAATCTTTATTTATTTTTTCACTTATTACATTAATGGGTGTTTTGTGTATTTGAAGACATATATTCATATAATCGACTTTTCATCTTCTTCATAGGATTTTTTGAGAGCTTAGGTTAGGTTAGAAGGTTTTGGAGGGGATTTTAGGTTTTGCTTTTCTCTCTCTTAGGGTTTTACCCAGTTTTGTTTGTAATAGCACTATTCATCATCTTTTACCTTTATCCAAGATTCCATTGTTGTTTTTCAATCTTTGTTAATTAGTTTACTTTCTTTGTATCCTATATTTAATTGCTTTCATTTAATTTCTTGCATTTAATTAATGTCATTTAACATGCTTTGTAGGTAATTTAATTTAGGTTGAGATTGTTAAACTGGCAAGGGTTAATTAGTTGCTTTGCTATGGTATGATGAGTCTAGGGTAGTTTTAATGAGTTAGGTTTTCTTTGTATAACACTCAGGTGATTTAACGATGTATATCACGTATTCGCCATTTTTACGACCTTTCATGTGTAATTACGAGAATATTCTTTAACACCGAACTCAAATTAAGCTTTTATGAGGATTTTGAGGGTGAAAACTTTAGGTTTAATTAATTGTCCAAATGTGATTAATCTCGTTATCACTTTTATGTTCATGTAACCATTTATGCTATTTAGTCCGTGTGAGGGAGATGATTCTCAACCTATAGTTTTACTCGTTTTATTTAATCTAAGTTTAAATACATGAATAGGTTAATGATTTACTCACATATCATCTTTTAATACTTTTATTCGTGAAGTATTAAATTAATAGAATTCTAACAACTAGTCTCTGTGGATTCGATCCTTACTTGTCACTGCACTCCATAGTTAGTGCGCCAAGTCTAGGTATTTATTTGTGTAGAGGCGTAAACGTCCAACGACATATTTTACACACAGTTTACATCGACTATCAAAATGGCGATGTTGTTGGGGATTGTTTTGTTATACATTGTAATTGTCTTATTATTTCGTAGTATTTTTTCTTTTGTATTTGTATTCTTTGTTTTAAACTTTTTTGCAGGATTTCTACATTTGAGCGCCTAGAAACTCTTGAATTTTGTCGTGCGCACATGAACTTTGTGGAAATAGCCATTTTGAGACATCTTTGGGGTAAGCATGTATTATTCCAATAATTTCAGTAATCATTGTGATAATTCTCAAAATCCCTGTACTCCTTTGACTTTTGGTCAATACTTAGAGTCCCAAAAAATTGCAAATTCAAAAATGACTTTGGGCGAGTATTACAAAAGTCAACCTTTGGAGTGCGTATATTTTGACGATGATGATAACGATTTTGGGCCTCTAATTCCTTATAATAAGAATGTTGAAACTAAAAGCTATAGCTTTCAAAATTCTTATAATAATGAGTTTGAGTATAGTTCCGATAATAATTTTCAAACTTCTCATTTCCAAGAATCCGCACCTCGACCTATAACTTTCGATGAGGGTTTGATAATGCTTGATAATGAGAGGTATGAAGACCGTTATCGGGAAGAAAATCATTTGTGGGAACACGAATTGGATTTATTATTTGAATCTGACGACGATTTTTCTTTCGAAACTTTTGAAGTCGAGGAATGTTTTGAACCAAATGAGGATTTTATGCCTACTTTGGAACAAACCATTCTTGTCTTGGCCCATGGTTTAACCGAGAATGTAAGTGAGGATGAAATGGATGTAGTATCCATTTGCAATGAAATGATTTCGTCTTTGGATCCCAAAGAAGAAAGTTTCATTGAAAAGGATCATATCTCACTCGAAATTCCAACTTTGAGTGATGATAACTCATCTCTTGAGTTTGAATTTCTCCCCCCCCCCCCCCCTCTTTCATTCTCCGTTATCACACCGTCTCAAGTACCCGATGAATCGGTACCGTACTTTAAAATGTTCAACCCTTTCACCAACGAGGATTACTTGCCCCAGTTGCTCTCCGTGAAGGCATCTTTACCTCCATAAGCGCCCCCTCCCATTCTAATTGAAAAATATTCGTGAGAAAATTCTTTTTTTTTGTCCCCTTGTGTATTTGTCACCCGTCCTATCCAAATCACCCATCCTCCCTCCCAAATTTTCAATTGGGGATGGTTCACCTATTCCATCGCCCACATGTCTTCTGTTGTTTGAACGGAATTCCTATTTTTCGGGAGGCATGCATGAAAGGGAGGGTCCTCCATGGATCTTTCAAAGTCAAATCATCTTTTGGGTGGACCCTCAAAATTTTGGACTTCTAGTGTATTGTTAGTTAGGAGTCTAAATTATAGGTTGTACATAGTTAGCTTTTTATTCTTTCTTTCTTTTTAATTTTTCTTTCCTTTTAGTTTAATCTAGTGTATTTAGTTAAACTTTTTGTTATTTATTTTTTGTTATGCATTGGCATGAACATATTTTGTAAAGTCATTGGACTTGTACTTTTCAGAGATCGCTCCATTTTGGGTAATATCATTATTTTCCTTGTTTAACTTGGTTCTTAATTAACATTGAGGACAATATCGGGTTTTAAGTTAGGGGGTGTGGGATATTCTATCCATTCAATGGTAGTATCCATGATTTTGATTATATGTTATTTTCAAGCATTGTTTTCTTAAAAAAATCAAAAATTTCAAAAAGATTTTATTTCTTTTTTCTCTTTCTTGGGCCTTTTGCCATAATTTCCTATGATAAATTGAATAATTTCCCTATCCAATTTCTAAATCAATGATTTATTTTCTATTTTTTTATGTTATTAAACTTTAATCCTCAAATTATTCAATATTGAGAATAAATGCATGAATTAAACCTTGAAAACCCATGAACACTTGAGCATATTTTCTAAAATCATTCGGTAGGACAATTATAGCTTGGTATCTTTTTGTTGCTATGTGTACACTAAAAAACTAGAGAGCTTCGTGCTTTTCTTCATTTTCGAGTGCTTATACATTACTCTTTCTCTTTATTGAATAACGTATCTTGTTGGCGATATCATTTTCTTTTCATTGATTGCATATTAATTGAATTATCACTTGAACATGATTTTCAATGGTGTTGAGTCCCGAGAATCACATAAAATTTTAGGAAAGGCTCTTAGGACCTCTTTGTTGTTTAACCCATATGACCTTAACCATACCCTTATACATGTCCCTAGTCAACTCCATTGATCCCTATTATGACCTTTCTTTTCATCCCAAATCCCTTAACCAACTCCACATTGGAGTTTTACACCATACAATTTACCTTTCTTACCTATGTTTGGAATAATATTTGGGATTGAATGATGGTGTGTAGTGTGGTTACAATTTAATCATGAAAAGAGTGAGAAAAGAAGAAAGTGTAGTGAAAGGGAAGAAAAAGAGAAAGTTGAAAACAAAAGAGAAGAAAAGAAAAGAGTGAGAAAAAGAAAGAGAAAATTTGTATATATTGTTTATAGTGATTCAATAATCCTTGTTACTCTCTCGATTGATATATTTAATGCGTGTTTCGAAATTATTTTCCAATTTTGAAATTGCTCGCTATTTTCCATTATCCCAAGTTTTTCAACTCCAAATATCTTTGAATCCATACATATTTCCTTCATTTCATACCCCTAACCCCAAGCCTACATTATAACCCATAAAGTCCTATTTGATTCTAGGGTAATGTGATTCAAAGGTCGAACATTAGCGATAATCAGTTTAAATGCATTTCATTTCGGTTAATATGCGATATCCTTTCATGAGATTGTGTTTTGCACTTTTATATATCATTATTCATTAATGACATGTGTGCGGCCTAGTTTCCATTTACATTTACTCTTTATGCCCACATATCCCGTGTGTTACACACCATTCCGAGTTCTTTGATTTTTTAAGTGTAATATCCGGAGAGGATTGAGTGGAAGCATGCTTTAATTGTTATCCAGGCTATAAGCATTTTTTATCAAATCAAAGCTTTTTGCATGTGCATGCACACCACTCACATTTGATGTTTCAATTCCATGTAGTTATTCTTTCAATTTTAATAGTTTTGGATTATTGAGCAAATTTCTCTTTTGCTTTGTTAATAATACGTTGTAATATTTAGTTGTTGTTGATCTTGGCATATTGGTTGGTTGGGCATATTTTGAGGAAACTTGATGTTTGTGGGTTTCATCCCTGAAAATCCTCACGAGACGACACTTGTCGACTAGGGTAACCTAGGGGTTTAACGGCTTATTGCATATGCTAAATACAATCGTTCGCCCGCGAAACTGACATTTGTTTATTGTATGTTTATATACATTTTTCATCGCCATCTGTTGGAATGATTTTGGTTTGTTTTATCACTAGGGACTAGTAAAGTGTAAGTTAGGGGGTGTGATTAGTAACGAATATTTTATATTTACACCCGCTATGTTTATGCATTCTAGCATAATTGTGTCCGTTAATTCTCGTATTTATGCTCGTTAACTAGGCAACCTCTATTATGTATGTTTATATGCTTTAGGAGGTATAATTGAGATTTTGTAGGTATTGGAACGCTTAACGGTGCAATTGGTGCTTTTTGGGAAGTTTTCAATGTAGTACGCAACTTCAGGGGCATTTTAGTCATTTCAGCGTTTGAGCTTTGTGCCCGAACTCTTCATGGAAGTTGTAGTCCTTCGAGTTAGCTTCGTGTGGCCTCCGACAGTTCGTCAATTTGATTCGTAACGAACACGTTATGAACATTTTCCCGAGGAACTCCTTCTTGATTTTTAGGATAAATCATTTTCTATTCTTTTATCTTTATTTATTTTTTCACTTATTACATAAATCGGTGTTTTGTTTATTTGAAGGCATATATTCATATAATCGACTTTTCATCTTATTCATAGGATTTTTTGAGAGCTTAGGATAGGGAAGAAGGTTTTGGAGGGGATTTTATGTTTTGCTTTTCTGTCTCCTAGGGTTTTACCCACTTTGGTTTGTAATTGCACTATTCATCATCTTCTTCCTTTATCCAAGATTCCATTTTTTGTCAAGCATTGTTAATTAGTTTACTTTCTTTGTATCCTAGATTTAATTGCTTTCATTTACTTTCTTGCATTTAATTAATGTCATTTAACATGCTTTGTAGGTAATTTAATCTAGGTTGAGATTGTTAAACTCACATGGGTTAATTAGTTGCGTTGCTATGGTATGATGAGTCTAGGGTAGTTTTAATGAGTTATGTTTTCTTTGTATGACACTCAGGAGATTTAACGGGGTATATCACATATGCGCCATTTTTACGACCTTTCATGTGTAATTCCGAGAATATTCTTTAACACCGAACTCAAATTAAGCTTTTATGAGGATTTTGAGGTTGACAACTCTAGGTTTAATTAATTGTCCAAATGTGATTAATCTCGTTAGCACTTTTATGTTCATGTAACCATTTATGCTATTTATCCCGTGTGAGGGAGATGATTATCAACCTATAGTTTTACTCGTTTTATTTAATCTAAGTTTAAATACATGAATAGGTTAATGATTTACTCACATATCATCCTTTAATACTTTTATTCGTGAAGTATTAAATTAATAGAATTCTAACAACTAGTCTCTGCGGATTCGATCCTTACTTACCGCTTCACTCCGTAGTTAGTGTGCCAAGATTAGGTATTTATTTGTGTAGAGGTGTAAACGCCTAACGACATATTTTACACATAGTTTACGTCGGCTATCAGTACACGCGTGTCAATACGTAATAGATGAGGGGAAATTTTATCAGCCTATAGATTTTTGTGACTTGTTAAGGATTGGTAGAACACATTTGGGGTGTGAGTTAGCACGGAAGGAGTGTTAATTGTTATTCTCCTAGTATTTACAACGATTTTAGTGAAATTATTCCATTGGCCCGAGGTTTTTCTGGTCAGTGGGGTCTTCTCCCCGTATATATGGTGTTATGTTTGTATTTGAATTTTTCACTTCTTTTATTCCCCGCATTCTTAAACAAAGTCTACATTTTAGTGAGATGATGATGCTTCAGTGGATGATAGGAATTACTAGAAAAGAAAAAATTAAAAACCAATACGTGACAGAAAAGCTAGGAGAGCTTCCATTAGAGATAAACTAAGAGAAAGTAGACTTAGGAAGTACGGACATGTATTGCATAGACCATTAGATGCCCCTATAACAAGAGGAATATTGTTGAAAATAGAGGGTAAAAAAAAGATATCACCCTAAGCTATCGTGAGAAGAAATTATTAGGAGAGGCCTTAAAGAATTAAACTTGAGTGATAATAATGCATATAATATATTTGAATGAAAAATCCATGTGGTCGACCCTATAGGATGGAATTAAGAAAAGGATGATGATGATGATGATGATGATGATGATGATGATGATGCTTAAACAAGATTAAAACTTAATTTTGTTGATAAAACTTTGGTGAATATTGAAATAGGCTTTTAGGTGTGCTAAAATAATTTTGAGTGGGTCCCCATTTTGGTACATAATATGAATTCTCAACCTCCCATTTCAAAAATATACCTAGATTTAAACACACATGTCTCTTCTCATCAAACCCACCAAAAAACTATGGGGAAAAACTAAACACCTATTCCAAAAAACCCACAAATATTCAATAGATTAACACCCCAATTATCTTGTAGATCTGTGTGTGTTACTCGTGTGTGTGTGTAGATATGTGCATGTGTGTAAGTTTTTTTTTCTTATGTGTGTGTGGGTATATATATAAAGAGAGAGAGAGAGAGATATTTTTATCCATGACTACCATGGCTTCCATAAGAGAGGAAGAAATCAAGAGAGAAAAAGAGAAAGAAGAATGAGGGTTAAACTTAGGTTGTTTTTTTAACTTAAGAGGTCATGTATAACAATACCCCTAAAAATTACATATGTGAGCTACCTGTCATTTTTCTTCAAAAAAATTAATGGTGTTTGTGTTAATCGGATACTTAAAGTAATTTTGAAAGTTCAGGGGGTTAAGTCCAAAAAATGAGAGTTCGAGTGGTGATGTAAAATGGGGGATGAAGTATAGGGGTAAGAGTAATGAACCCAATAATTAAAGACTATTTTATTTGCTTGGTATTCAATAATACAACTTTTAATAAATGTTTTGAGCATTGAATTTCATGACAACTCATATACATTTTCTAATTTGATCATGCAATGGTGAATTTTGTTGGATTATAGGAACAATTATTCAATTAGTTAGAGTAATAATTGAATTTAAATTATGTTGATGACTTAAATTTGAATGTTGAAGGTAATTATTAGATTAATTTGAGTAGTTAAAGTTTAGATGTACAACTCAGTTGGAGTGTTAAGTTGTTGTAAATGCATAATGGGAGAAATTATTAAAGTCAAACTAGCAATCATCATGACTAATTAGTTTTAAGGGTTGCTAAGAAAAAATTATTAGTTTTATTATTTGGAGAGACGCTTCAGGAAGGAAAAGGAGACCAAAGTGGAGTATCGTGATAGTGGTGCACTCAGTCACTATCGCTTCTTGAGGCCTACTATCGCGGGTGTTAGAGGTGCGATCACAATGTTGACCCGTGATCACTGGGAAAAATAATCACGAGGACGACTATGGATGGAGAAATAAGATTTTCCCTTGAGTTCTCGAAATGTGCCAACTAGATCCACTAGGGGATTGAAATGCTTCCCCAAACTTGTTTTCTCCATTTCCTTATACGAGAATAACTAGGATTTGGAAGAAATATACATTTACCTCTGAAACAACCTTTTGTCGGCTTAAAAATGCGATGGAAATAAATCAAAATGAGTGACGTAAAGGTGTTTACAGAGGTATTTTGGATAATATTTGAATAATAAATACAATAAAAAATTATATGGAATGCGTTCTCAAGTAAGGATGATTGGATGCCCTTTAAGACCACCTTTGGAGGTGGGTACCGAACTCTTTACCAACCATTTTCATGGTTTCTTGGACTCCAAATAGGTAGGGGTGTTGTATTATTTAGTTGTATCACATGGTTGATAAATAATACACATGTTTAGATCTATGTATATATTTGTGTTAGTTTATTTCAGATTTAAAATGATATACGTA
The DNA here is from genome assembly GCA_949130495.1 of Sambucus nigra. Lineage (NCBI taxonomy): Eukaryota > Viridiplantae > Streptophyta > Magnoliopsida > Dipsacales > Adoxaceae > Sambucus > Sambucus nigra. The sequence continues at coordinate 443,685,113 of OX422218.1, read as the reverse complement.
TTATTTGCAAAAATACATGAGAGTTGGATATCATGGTGCAATTTAAATAATGGAATATTAATTTATATAAAAAATGAATGAATTTCATGTAATGCCCCGTATTTTTATGGCTTTTAATTATGGTATATAATTTATTAAATTGCCTTGAATTATGAGATTTATTAAAATTAATTTGGGAAAATTAATTGAAAATTAATCCGGATTTAAATGCTAGTGAGACGAGAGTTAGTATTTGATTATTATAATGTTGTTGAATATTACCGAGTGATTAGGGTAATATGTAATTATTATATTTATTAAAAATGTCGTGAGTTAAAAATACGGCAGTTTCGGTAATTAAGTTAGGACGCGCGTGTCAGTCGTGTCAGGACCCAATTTAATGGATTTAAAAGTATTTTATTTTTATGTCATCCGTATGAGCATTTTGAGTGCGCCAAAGTGTATGGAAGGTTCGAGATAGTCAGAAAATACTAGCCGGGAGTTTAGTATGGGTCCCGGAGCATTTTTAGGCATAACCGGCAACCCGGGAAGGTATTTTAGTCATTCCTATTTTTGGGAGAATAATGACCCACGAATTTTAGATAGTTAATATCAGCCAAAACTTTAGTCCCTTAGGGTTTTTCAACCAAAAATTATAAACGGCCATTAGAGTGGAAGAGAAGAGAACTTTCAATGGAGAACCACCACTTAGAGGGTTTTTGCACCATCGTCACCACCACCGGATATATCGAAAAGAAAGGATCATCCCCATACCGTCTACTTCATCGGATCAGAATCTCCATTACTGGGCAAGTGATTTAACTTGCAATAATTTAGCGCATAGATCATCCATGTTATGTTAGAATTGGAGATTAACCTTGAATAATGAAAATTGAATGGATTTGAAGAATTTAAATCATAATTTGATTAGGTCTTGCATGTCGTTTAAAGTAGGAGATAATAGCAGCCACGAAATTATGAGTTATGGGTAGAGAATTATGAAATCTTATTAAATTTTAAAGTGTTCTTGAAGAAATAGAAGAACTAGGGTTTTATATGAAAATATTGTGTTTTAATTCAAGAAACTCATGATCCATAATGGTTTAATGATTCTAATACATTAGAAATGATGTTGTTATGTTAATAGGATGATTAGTGAACTTTCTTGGGAGTTTGGGACATTTTAAGGAAGAATTAGAGGTGTAAAAAGGATGAAACTCGTAACTGTTTAAGAAATCTGGGCTGATACCTGCTTGATCGATCGATCGACTCAAGAATGTCGATCGATCGACGATCGATCGATCGACCCCTTTTCTTCGATCGATCGACCCCTTCTGATTTTTGGCAATTATTTTCCTTTGAGGGTAAATGGAAATTCCAAGGTCGATGATGATTCTTAGATTGATTAAATTGATATTGGGGAACTTAGTTATGGTCATTAAGGCTTTAGTTATTGCTCGAAAAATGCTATAACTTATGGGATCGAGCGTTATCATTTCGAGCGGTCATCGAGTGAGGACGGTTTGAATCTTTCGATTTGGGATAGAAAGTTGAATGAAAGATAATTTAGGGGTATGAAAAGTAGTAGAGTGATTTTATAATTGCTGAGATAACATTAGAAAGTAATAGGAGACCTAGTAACCTTTTGGGATAGGTTTAGGTACTCAAATTGATACGACGAGAGAGTTATCAAGTTAAATGTGTACTTCGTATGATATCGTGTTAAATTTATTATGTACGAGGCTTACTAGATGGAATGTGTGAATACTTATATTGTAATATGATTACTTAGGTTTTTTTGAATGCCTAGTGTATGGATTTCTTATGTGTATGACATACCTACCATACTTACTATCACGTGAGGTTATTTTTTTTAAAAGGACCCTCTTATCCTTGTGTGCCTTCGGGGGGATTTAGACTCGTACCTTAAGGACATAGGACTGTCAATGACTTATTTGTGAGTTGATAAGTTAGTTGAACATGGGAGCGTAGGTATGTGCGTGACCCATGGATATGTGAACTATGTTCGCCTCCAATATGTGTGATTTGTATTTAGACAGATCCTGAGTGATTCAGAACACGTGATCCTTACATGCTTGATGTACATGGATTTGATAGCAGAGTATGGGTGCACCGCAGATTTGCCTAGGGGTTCCATATATGTATTTATGTACTGAGTGTGATATACTTATGTACTTGTGAGGGGTTCATTGTTGCTTAGTATATGTGAATAAGCTAAGATATTTGAATGGGGTAAGAATGAGAATTTAATTAATGCTTGAGATAAGTAATTTTGATGAATACGAACATGGGTTATGAATATTACTGGTTTGGGGTACTAAGAGTACACATCCTATGGTAGAATGCGAAAGTGGAAGTGGTACAGACTAGTTAGTTAACGGCATAACTGGGACGGGTTAACGACATACGTTAGGCGTGCACATGAGTTGAGCGGTGAGAAACTCATGTGAGAGTATGCAACTAACGTGTATATAATATGTGTTGTTTAATTGTAATTTAAACTCTTGCTAAAATTTTAAACTGTTTTCTCCTCAGGCCCTGACCCGTTTTCCTCCAAATCTATTTTGTCTTGTAAAAATATTTTAGGTGCCCAGCCACAGGGACGCCAGGCTTAGGAGTTCCATTCTAATGATGTGCTGTAGCTGCTGTGGAAGCTACAGGATTTTGGTATTAAATGCCTTCATATTTATTCTTGGTTCCTTCCGAGTAATCTGTATCAGTTAGGGCATGTCGCCCATTCTTATTTAGAAGTTGTAGTTATAGACTTTCATTATTTTAGTTATAGGTTTATTTATTAAGACTCTTATATTGGGACTTTATTTACTCTAGCATTATCATTATTGGAGTGTTTACTCCAGACTCATTTGATTTCATTTCGTTGGTTATTCTTATGAGATTGCTTATGAAATTGATGGTTAATGATTAAATTCTTGGTTATTTGTTAACTTAATTAATAAATTTGGGCATCTCTCTTTTTAAATATTAGGTGGCTAGTAATTAATTAAATGTTTTTGACAGTGATGCTAAGACTGAACCAACTTGATAATATGTATTAATTTAATAAAGGAGTAGCTACCTAGTATTTAATTGGACGGGGTGTCACAGGTGGTATCAGAGCATCAGGTTCTAGTGTCCTTTAGGATCTGTGCGGATTATTATTCTTCCAGCGTAGTTTTCTTTGATATAGATCCCTATGTTTAGGATTGTTGATTTCTTTGGTGAGATTTCGTTCTCCTGCTATGATGTATATGATAGTGAATTTTATTTGCATTCGGGTGTGTTCGTGTGCTAAACAATGTAGTACGTCAGGCGAAGACAGTTGGCGAACAGTAGGAGGCAAAGATTAGTTGAGGTTATTTGATTTCTTAAAGAAGGATGACCGTAGTTGAAGTCACCCATATTATAGCACGGAAGTCCAGGAAGGTACAAATGGCTAAGGGAGACTTGTGACTTCCAGGAACATCTATAGTATAAAGTGGGGTCAAATGAGACTCACCTAGAAAGATTGGAATGGGAGAGAAAGAGTTAGGCAAAACATTTAAAAAAACTAGCAGCGAAAATACTAGAAATGCGGAGATGGCATGTACTAACAAACTCACGTAATATATCCAAAGGATTAGACATATGACGGGGTATATTTAATCGAAAAATGATGGGGTATGGGTAATCAGAAATGAAAATTTGGGATAAATGTTTCTTAACTCATAAAAGCGGATTTTCAATTGTGAGAGGCAACCACCACAATTATAAGTTGAATGTTTTGTCAACAGAGGGTGCATACGTATGGTTTGACCATAAGTTCCTTCATTAGATGTTCAGAGTGAGATACGAACGTTGTTCTGAACTCACACCAGAGGGCTGGACAAAGGTCACTTTGTGAAAAGAAATTTAATTGATTAGCGAACCTTACACTAGATGAAGTAGGTGAAATGGAGAAGAGGACATTAAAAAGAAAATTAAATGCAAAAAGAATTGTTAGCACTTCTGAGGAATTCTTCTTGAACGGTCAATGCAGATGGTAATATTGTTGCGTTGTGTTAATATGGAGGTAAACGTTTCCTTGGTTGGGGAGACATAAGAATCAAGGATTTTATATAGATTAAGACTGGGGGAAATGGTGTTGGAGAAGCACCACATGGGGGAGACCCAACGAGGGACCCGTTAAAATGATTCGGATAGCTGAATTGTTACCGAGCGATGGTGATTTCAGTAAGAGATGTGGAAACTAGTAGTGTGTTCCTTAGGGCCATCAAAGCTAAGGGAACAACGGAGGTAGTCATTAGAGTTGAGACTACCAACGACCGAGGGTAAGACAACCCTAACATGGCAATGTGATCGGAGATAAGTGGAGTATGTGTAGTGGTATTTTGTGGGGATTGAAAACCCGTGCGTTATAAATGTTTCCCGAAGCAAGTATAGGGATAAGGGTGTGGTGCCTTAAATGATGATGTGTGTTGTATGTGTCAGGAACGAGTTGCTACATTTATTATTATTGTTATTTTTCACTTGAGAGTCGAGCTTAGTGAGTATCTCGGCAATGTTATTACTTATGTGAATATTTCTCCTCGGTATAATGGGGTTACCTTTAGTGTTATCTGCGAAGGATGAATGCGTATATTGATTACGGTATATACTTTATTGAAATTTCTTGTTTTAGTGATGTGTTATACGAGTATAATATTATTCTGATTGTGGTTTTACGATAATGCTTATACCGATAGTGTGTGGATATTGCAAGTTTATCGGGGTTACTACCTTGGTGTAGAATGTTTTATTCTGGCGAGGCCCCATCTGCGAGAGGGTCGGGCTCGCGATTGTGTATATATATATATATATATTGTTGAGACTTCAAAAAATATAATGGTCTCGGATATTTGTTCCCGCTATGTGTAGGGACTTTACTGAGTGATGTGGAGTGTATTTAGATTACTGTTCAGCGGAAAGATTTAGCTGATTATTATAATTAACGCTCAAGATGTAATAATAATAAGAGTGCAGTGTTATATCACCCTTTAGAGAAATGGGAGTTAATACTCATAGTTGTATGTCTGGGGACAGGATTTTGAGAACCCGGATTATATTTGCATGATGTTTAAGGAAGGTGATTTCCATCAATGTTAAGAGACAGTGTCTTTCAGAAGGAGTTCCTTGTTTAAGTGTAATTGCGGAAGGAGATGTAACTTGATTGTTAAGAAACGGGAATATAGGGGTACATATTATGGACCGAGGGCTTACCAGATTCTGATTATCGACAATGTTAGGATGTAGTGTATCGGGGGGGGTCCTTGTTTGGATTTCACTTTGTGAGACACCCCACGCATGAAACTTAGTGTAAGGTTGGTAGTAAGGAGATGTGTGGACATTCGTTCATGATTTGGATACCCCAATCGTTAGGGAGGTATGTAGTTATAACTGAAAGTTAAAGGGTAAATTGTGATATAAGGCCAGTAGAGCCAGTGGTGTGGTGAGGAAATATTGATAATTTTGTTTTACTTTGGAAGATTTAAGGATGCAATGAGGTTAAGGAGGATTTAGGATTTCAAAATTCGGAGGTGATTGAGAACACCCAAGTGGTAAAGCCACATTGTAAATGCAGGGACAATGAAGACTTTGGAGTACGTATGAAGCGCATATGATGTTTAAACCCGTATGCATGGGTTATAAGGGGTGTAGACACCCTCGTTTGCTATGTGTTAATCGCCGAAAGAAGGGACATAGATGGGTGAAAATTTTACTTGTGAGACTAATATGAAGTAATGGAAGTGGTAGAGTGGAATAAGCGTCATGAGAAGAACGACAATCTATTGATTCTTATGCAATTAGAATAAAGCGTCCAAAATTGGTTGAAAGGCAGTGGGAAGCCATTTAAAAAGGGAGTGTCTCTCGAGAAGGCAAATAGTTAACTATTATGGACAATTTGGAGCATAATTCCACCCAATAGAATGTTGAGGGTGGCTTATGCATAAATAGAGTGAGGATGTTGATAAGGTATAAGATTCCAGAAACGCGCATCGTGGCGAAAAGTGTGGGGGTCGAAACTTTTTGTATACGCCAAGAGAAGTATAGGGTTATGAAGTATCACTTAACGGGAAGAATTACACGTGAAATTCAGCATTGAAAGGGTTATATTAAGTAGTAGATCGGTTGGGGTAAGATGAGCAACCAGATAATTTTGTATCAAGCCGACGATTCCAGTGATGGAAAAGTCAAGTTGGAAAATATCCTTGAGGGGATTGCCAACTTAGAGATAAGTAACGAGTTCCTTCGAATATGTGGGACAGGTTGTCTAGAAGGAGAGGAATTGTCATATCCTTGGGTGATTTACACTATTAGATAGTGAACACGTTGGTACGTAGTCCTACGCAGTATTACTAAGAACTAGGATGAGATACCCGAAACCCACCTTCAATATGGGGTATAAGGAAGTAGTGGGAATAGTTTTGTTTCGAGAAAGTTGTATCACCTATAGCACGAAGAATAAGCGGAAGGTGATTGACGACTAGTGGAACTGTATGAAAGCAATTTTGGATTCATTACGATCATTTCATTTCCAAAATGGGTATAGCTAGTAAGTGAGGTATATTGTGGGAAGGGGGAGAAGATATTACCTAATGGTAGAGTTGGTTGAAGATATTACCTAATGGTAGAGTTGGTCCCCAATCTCCAATTCCATGTGTCGTCGACCCGCATCGGCATAGCTCTTTTGGCGGTCTTGGGCTATCCGAATGCGATTTTGAATGAGTTCTATTTTTGAAGAAGTATCCTGGATCATTTTAGGTCCAAGATATTTATTATCGCCCACTTCCAACCAACAAGTGGGAGATCTGCAAGGTCTTCCATACAGTGCTTCATAGGGTGCCATTCCAATAGTAAATTGGTAAGAGTTGTTATAAGAAAACTCAACCAATGGGAGACATTGTTCCCAACCACCTTTGAAGTCAAGCATACAAATACGAAGCATATCCTCAAGCATTTTGTTTACTCGTTCAGTTTGACCATCCGTTTGAGGATGATAAGAAGTGCTTAACCTCAATTAGGTCCCTATCGCTTCGTGGAAACTTCACCAAAAATGGGAGACAAAGAATTTGTCTCGGTTGGAAACTATATTTAAAGGCACCCCATGGAGTCTAACCATCTCGTCAATAAATAAGTGGGCATACCGAGCGGTATCATAATCAGTCGGCATCGGTAAGAAATGTGCCGACTTTGTCAAGCGGTCAACAATCACCCAAATAGAATCACAACCACTTTGTGATCTTAGCAGGCCCGTGATAAAATCCATCGATATGCTTTCCCATTTCCATATCGGGATCTCTAATGGTTGCAACAAACCTGTCGGTCGTTGATGATCGATCTTGACCAACTGACAAGTAGTGCATTGTGATACGAACTCAGAAATGTCCTTCTTTATACCTGTCCACCAATACTGACGACGCAATTCTTGATACATCTTGTCCCCACCAGGATGTACCGTAAACTTTGACCCATGAGATTCATCCATCACCGCCTATCTCAAATCCTTTTGTTCCGGAACAATAAGTCTTCCATGGAAGCGTAATCCACCCTCAGAACTAATTGAGTAGGACTCCGCTCCCTCGGACAGTAATCGGAAAATATGGTCTTGACAGCCCTTATCCCTTGCTTGGGCCTCCACAACTCTAGCTACGATGGTAGGGGTAACGGTCATCACCGGCATGAATGCCCTCACCATCGCATCCTGCTGGCTGAGTTCCTTCCACTTAGCCTTCCAAACATCAGCTGACTCTCCCTCGGGCTTCCTACTCAAGGCATCCGCTACAACATTCACCTTGCCCGGATGATAACAAATATCAAACTGATAATCTTTCACAAACTCCAACCATCGACGTTGGCGCATATTCAAATCCTTCTGTGAGAATAAATATTGAAGAGATTTATGGTCCGTGAAAAGACTCAACTTCTCCCCCAAGAGATAGTGCCTACATATCTTCAAGGAAAATACAACTGCGGCAAGTTCTAAGTCATGCACCAGGTAATTTCTTTTATGGGGCTTTAGCTTGCGAGAAGCATAAGCAATCGCCCGCCTCTCTTGCTGAAGTACACCTCCTAATCCTTGAAGAGATGCATCAGTGAAGACTAGATATTCCAATCCCGATTTTGGCAATGCAAGGACTCGAGCCGAAGTCAATCTATCCTTTAGTTCATCAAATGCAACCTGGCAAGAGTTATCCCAAACAAATCTCACCCCCTTCCGGGTCAAATTTTTCAAAGGGCTAGCGATATTTGAGAAACCCTTGATAAACCGACGGTAATAACTCGCCAAACCCAGAAAACTACTAACCTTGGTAGGTGTCGTGGACTGACCCCACTCCCTCACCGCAACCACCTTGCTCGGATCCACCGATATACCCTGGGACGTCACCACATAACCTATAAACTGTACCTCATGTAACCAAAAGCCACACTTTTCGAACTTAGCATATAGTTGGTGATCCCTCAATCTTTGTGGGACCAACCTCAAATGCATAGCGTGATCAGATTCCGTTCGAGAATAGACTAGGATGTCATCGATGAATACAATAACAAATTGGTCCAGGAAATCCCGAAATACTCTATTCATGAGATCCATAAATACAGCGGGGGCATTGGTTAGTCCAAAGGGCATAACTGAAAATTCATAGGACCCGTACCTTGTCAGAAAAGCAGTCTTAGATACATCCTCCTCCCGTATCCTCAACTGATGATACCCTATCCTCAAATCAATTTTTGAGAAATACGACGCTCCTTGAAGTTGATAAAAAAAGTCATCGATACGAGGTAAAGGATATTTATTTCGGATGGTGACTTTGTTCAACTCTCTATAGTCCACACATAACCGGAGAGAACCGTCTCTTTTCTTTACAAACAACACTGGAGCACCCCATGGTGATGTACTACGCCTAATGAATACCTGCTCCAACAACTTCTAAATTTGATCTCTTAACTCCCTCATTTCCATAGGAGTCATTCGATATGGAGCCCTTGTAATAGGCCTCGTTCCCGACGCTAAATCGATCACGAACTCAATCTCATGTCTAGGAGGCAAACCCGGTATCTCTCGGAAGATATCCTAAAAATCTTTCATAACTGGAATAGAATCCAAGGGAATAACTATACCCCTAGAGCTCTCCTCGGTAATGTAATACAAATAAGTGCTAGTACTCCCCCCTAAACGAGGTAAAACTATCAGGAACATTTCTTGTCCCAGGACGGCGAAGACTATACTCTTCCCGTAATAATTAACTATAGCATGATACTTCATAAGCCAATCCATGCCTAAAATCACATCATACCCGACCATGTCCAGGACGAGTAAATCGGCCTCAAAGCATAAATTACCAAGAGAAATTTCTATATGTTTACAAATAAATAAAATGAGTGAACCATCACCCATAGAGGACTCCACACTAGTGAAAGTATTTTTAGCAAATTTTATCAACTCTGTAGTCTGAGCAAAGCTTCTAGAAATGAATGAATGCTTCGCACCCGTATCAAATAAAATGCGACCCATATGTCCCTGAATAAGGAACTTACCCTCAATGGCTGGCGGTGTTGGTGGAGCAGGAGGAAGAATAGCGCCCTGAATATGATAAACCCTACCATACTGTAACTGACCCTGCTATAGAGGAACAACTGGTTTAGGTGCCTGTGGAGTGAACTGAACATACGGCTGCTGTGGAGCTCTAGAAAATTGTCCCCTAATCAAATGAGGACACTCCTTCTTATAATGACCCAATTCCCCGCATTGGAAACAACGACCAATCATTTTTTTGTCATTTCGACCACGATTATTTCTAAACTGATTTGCACCTTGGCCCTGCTGGCCTCTACCTCCTTGCCCACCACGGTCTGCTTGTTGTTGTGGGGTACCCTGACCGTGCCTGTTGTTATGATTCCCCGAATTAAACCCACTAGAACGTTGCCTTTTTAGCAAGTCCCCCTGCTGGGGATCCCTCTCTTTCTTCTTACTACCCGAAGGTTCGGACGAGGGAAAGACTCCTCCTCCAATCCCACTACCTCCAGGCCTTCCCGCCTGCCCCACTACGGAGGCCTTCTTTCCATTTTGTAAAAATAATCTATGCTCTTGACAATGTAGTAGAGTTGCATTCATTACCTCACCAAAAGTTTGTAAAGTCGGATTACCCAACAAGTGTTGTTAAAGCCTCTCATAAACTTTGAAACTTTCCTTTCCTCGGGAGTCACTTCATCCGGTATGAAACTTGCTAACCGGGTGAACTCCTCCTCATATTCCGCCACCGACCTCTCCCCTTGCACAAGGTCTTGCAACCTCCTTATCATCTCCCCTTGAATTGAGGGAGGAAAATACTTTTGATCAAACAAAACCCAAAATTCAGAAATCGTCATCGTATCTCTTTGTTCTGGTGTAGTCATAGACTCCCACCAGTGTGATGCGGATCCAACAAGTTTGAAGGTAGCAAGGACTTATTTCTTTACCTCACTACATTCCATCATGCGCAGATGGCGTTGAATGTCTTTCTTCCATTGATAGGCTTTTATAACATCCGAGTTCCCATTAAATTTCGGGGGCTGACCCTTGAGAAAAGATTCCCTGGCTCTCTCCCACGGAGAAGGTCCCGTAGGATCTTGGGCATCTGGCGCTCGCTGTTGAGCCTGGGGCACTTGTTGAGCCATTGCTATCATGGCCGCATTAACGGCTTGAGCCACTATATTCTCCACATCCGTAGCATTAAATGTTCCTTGTTTCGGCGGTGGTGGACCAACTTCCTCTTCTACAATCCTATTTCGTCTCACCGGGCGACCTCTTTTAGGCGGCATCTGAGATGGATCAGCAAGAGAGTTAGGACACTATATAAAACAATTTATTTTTCAGAAGATCGTAAACATAAGCAACAAAGTAGTCCTAACATTAGTCTCTATATCAAAGAACGCTACGGTAGAGCATGACAAGTCTACAAGGATCCTACAGACTCTAAAACCTGAGGCTCTGATACCATCTGTGACAACCCGTCATCCGAAATAAGGGGTGGACAGCTTGATACCTCCACATAACGGAGTCATGGATGGAAATCCTACTCAGCATCATAACCATAAAATAGGTATACAGGAAAACCACCCAATAAATCAGAAAACGGGTTGCCAAATTTATGGTTTAAATGCAAGAAAAAAAATAATTTAAACAACCCAAATCTGAAGAAAGTGGAATTCCAAAGGAACATATATATTAATATGGAAATGACATACAATAAAAGGACCGAATAATCTGTCGGTCCACAGTTACATACAAAGTGTTTCAACAATTTAATACTTTACATACTACATTCATTAACAAGTACAAAAGATGGGCCACTCACCCGAATGAAAGACCCCATCATATCTAGAATTCAAGAAATGAAGGCGTCTAACACAACATCCTGTAATAGTCCGCAAAATCATACATCTCGTCATAAGCATAGGGATAGAAATGTCACAACGGGCGTCCTTGCGGAGGAGCACCTGAGCGGATACAACAACATGCACAACATGAAAATGAACGGGTTAGGGCCCGATTTATATATGATTCCCAGTAGAACAAGAAGAATGATAGATATGGACAATTAATCATGAGTGACAATAGATGAAAATCTAACAACCTAAATGTCAATGTATGATAAGGCAATTTAAATCATGCTACAGTTATAATCTTATGCAAAAGAATAAAATTAAACATCACTACTTTTCCATCATATCTTTTCGTTTTCCATTCCTTAGTAGGAATATAATTACCATCATGTCTTTCCATTATCCATTCCTGAGCAGGAATATAATTACCATCTTATTTTCACATGGTAATTTACATATATCAAGTCCCACTTGATTTTAGAAAGGTTATATTCCTATACATATAACGATTCTAAGAACGCCCCTCCGAGTTTCCCCATTGGGTGTGCCCCTAAATGACTATCATCTTCCAGGGCCTATCGATACAAGACAACCTGGGCACTTAATGCATGTCGGGAAGTGGTCATATACCTATGAGTGAGTCATAACCACACCCGGAATTACCTCACTAGCGCATAAAAACATATACAACTCCCGTATATGGCCGAGGACTATAGTCATCCTGCATTCACAAGCCAGGGGACATCACCTCATGCGCGAGATTCCCTTATGATAGCATTTAGAGAGGTGTGTTTAAGTAAATTAATATTTACCAATTAAATCTCATTATCCTTTTTACTAATCACGTGTATGTTTCATTTTATTTGAAACCAAGTTCCTTGAATATTTCTTATTCATTTTCATCATAGTTAAGTCCCGAGTAAAATTCCAAATGAACAAAAAAATCTTACTAGTCCCCAAGATGCTATATACCCCAATAGGTCCCTAACATCTCCAAATATGGGCTTACAATACATGGTTTCCTAAGAACCAACTAAAAGTAAAGAAATGCCTAAACATCTCTTTTGGTACTCATGAACTAAACACCAAGTGAACTCATTCCACAATAGGGTAACGACCAAACTCACTAAAACTCTAAGTTTACTTCATGCAAGAAGGTCCTTAGTTCCTATCGAAAATAAGAAACCTAGAAACCAAAAATAAAGTTTAAGAGTGAAAACAGGGGACCGGTCGACCGGTCCTGAGACCGCGGTCGACCGCGTCTCAAATTTTAGACTACGAATAAAAGAAGAAAGTCTAGAAAGAGGGGGCCGATCGACCGGTCATGGAACGCGGTCGACCGCACACCAAAAATCAGGCCTTAGTGGGAAAGAAGTGTACCCTCCCCCGAAGGCCCGGTCGACCGGTCATATCAGACCTAAGACTCATTTTTCTTCCAACAACCAAGAAACCCTCCTCATTTATTACCACCAATAGAATTTAATTACATCCCACAACCATAAATTACACCATCCTCAATTCAAATAAATCTCCAAAACTTTATAGCCCATACATCAAACAAAACCTAACTTCCATTAAACCATAGATAAACCACAACTATCAACACTAATTGTTCTACTTAAATCACATGATAGCAAGTAGAAAACTTGCCTCAAATTTGCAAGTTCATATTTTTGATGAAGTTGTATGCAAGAGCAATCACCCAAGCTTCAATTTCTCTTTTTCTCCACTTAGGTTTTCTTCTCCTCTCTCTCTCTTAGGCTTAAGGATATAATTAAGGGAATAGTGACTCAGTCAAGACATAAAATGTGCCTTAATACATAATTACCAACTTAAATAATGATTATCATGATAAATTTATACGCAACTACACATTAAAACTAAAACCAGTCAAAAGTGCTCAAAACCTCGAAAATACAACATGGCACATAATTTGACTATCTCGCACCTTCCGGAACTAACTACTGCCTCCAAATTATCATTTGGAAATTTTATTTTTCATCTTAGGTTCCGGCTTCGTTTTAAGCTAAATGTCATTTTTAAATCTTATGACATTACAACACATAAAATAGCAAAATTAACCTATACTTTCGGTAGATATGCAACATCATAGTGAACATTGACTTTTCTTTCATAAATTAATACTTACTCCACATGCCAACATTTTATATCTATTTACTATATCTAGTAATTAAATATAAAGTACGTTCTCAAAAGCGAGGGTTGTTACACTTATAGTCTTTGTCAAATTATAGCTATACACAACCTTATTTTTCCCAAGGCTATAAGCTCGACTTATAGCATGCGTTTCACCTATCAGGTTCCAAAAACTGGGAATGTTATAATTTCATTCATAATATTAGTATTGATCAATGCTAATCACAAATATAATTTTAGTGTTGCGTGAGTGCACTTGAACCTTTTCATCCAAATCTAACTAGTCAAGCTCACCAAGGGCTCCATAACTTCATAACAAGACTATGACATAACCATGACAAGGCTTAAAACACCTGATGAGTTTGACTGGTTAGATTTTGAACAAAAAGTTCAAGGTTAGACATACAAAACTAAAATGAAATTCATGAGTAGCCATGATTAATATCAATATTTTGAAGAAAAGAACCACATCCATAATTTTGTGGGAACCCTGGGGTAAAATGCATGCTATTAGTCGAGAAAATAGACTTGGACAAATGATGGTTGTGCGTGGCTATAATTTGACAAGCCTATAATACCAACTAACAGTTCTCCTTTCAACCAACGGGTTCCACACAACGTCAATCAAAATCGCTTTCGACGCACCAACAATGTTAATCCTATCTAAACAGCAATATGTCGATCCCTTCAATATTTTAGATTCACTATTTACATCAGTGTCCACATTAATCATATTACTAATTGGACACTAATTTCTAAACTTGTGTCATTTTAACTTGTTTTCATGTCATGTCGTTCCACTCATAAATGGGTTGCTCTAGCGAGTCATGCCATAGTGTATACACAGATGTACATTATTCAAATCCATATGCTGGTAGTTTTAATGGCGATTATAAAAATAGTCAATTAGGTCGGTCAAAGAATGATGTGATGGTGGATAATTCACCATTTCCACCCCATCGGGTTCCGTAACCTGGTTGGATACCCTTAATTCTTATGGAACATATGGTACATTTTTTTCCATAGAATGTCCATATCTTATAGTCTTGTAACATACCCCACCTTAGCAAATGTATTAAATAGTATGAAATAAATTCATTTAACCCAAACATTCAATCAAAATGAAATAAAACCGAAAAAATTAAGATGTCATTAAACCCCCAAAAAATAAAAACAAAAATAAATTAATATGTCATTGCATTGTTCAAAAATAAAATAACACTATAAACTTGTTCCAAAACAAAACATTCCTACCGTATAATATTAGATTTTGGACTCTAATTTTAACATTCTTTTATTATAGCATTTAGATAAATGATCATTAAATGAAACCCACCAAAGTCGGAGCCAATTTGTCAAAGAATATTTTGGTCTACTTATCCCGTAGGGCATGCAAGTACATGTTGACTCGATTAGCATATTTTGATTCTTCCGGTGTCCCCTTGATCCTTTCCACCCATTCTTCCTTCAAGTCTATGAAACCTTATGTTTAATAAAGATTTTAATAGATGCGTGATTCCAATCACAAACTTATTTAATTATAGTCAATTTATGAATCAAATTAATTCAGCCCACAAAATCAACTAGCTATGTGCGTGCATGTGTCAAACCAACATAAATAAAATATGTGACACAAAGTTCAGAAAAAATCCCCTCAGGTCAAAACCTTTTCATTTCACTATTATTGTAAATCGTAACCTATACGGTTACAATTAAATACAATTTGACACACGAATACCCGTATGCACCAGTCGGCGTCATCAGCAATGAATTACTCCCAGCAATCGACAAGAACCACAATTTTATCTCAGTAAAGATCCACACACAGTGAACCTCAATGACACGCAGCCATACGATGAAGATATACTCTCCACAAAAGTATGAACACTAGAAAATTTGTTCTCAAACTCTAAAATAATTCACATGAATAATTGGGACTTTTGTGAATTGAACACAAAAGACATTAAACTCTAAAAGAAGAAGACAAAAAATTCTGCTAATTTCGCACTATTTGTAGAATATAAAAACGTACAGACTTCTTAAGGAAAATGGAGTTTGAAAAGATCCTTTCATAGAAAAATTAAGGCGGTGGGTCGTTCGAGCGAGACACGACATCGTTTGAAGTATCGCGCAACATGCAGTGTCGTTTGAACAACAAACGATGTCGTTCGAACGAGATGATTAAAATATAATTTTTTTTGTCATTTATCCTTTCATTAAATGCACCTCCTCAAACACTTCGAAAAATATATTTTTGACGAAAAACATTTAAATCTCTTCTCCAACACTTGGAAAATATTTTTTGAAAAATATCCCAATATCCTAAGTGAATTATTAAGAAATTAAAAACAAAGTTTTACCAAATTCATTTTGTGGAGGCTTGATTGTTGATGAAGCTTGATATTCGGACCGTCTCGTTGCGTATTTCATCTTGAACATCTTCAACGTTTGTAGCGGTATACGGCATAATTAATTGTGACAGACTATGTCCTTACAAAATCATTATATGATTTGCACCTAAATTTGTGGACATCAACTCTCTTTTCCCTATTTAATCTATTTTTCAAACTCTAGGCAAGTTCTTTCTCCCTGTCTTCTTACTCTAAGAAATTGTTCCACTATTAGACGGGAATTTCAAAGTTTTACGAGACTTTGTCTTTTAACCCCAAAATTTCAAAACTTGATGTCCCCACTGTGAAATGAACCTTTTGGAGATTCTTTCAATAGGTTTTCACTTATTCAACTACTTGGGAAAGAACAACTGCCTTCAAACCGGGTGGAAATGTCAAATTTCTACAAATTTGATCCCAGACATCATCCTTTATGGCATGATCAATGTTCTTCCAGTTGTTTATGCCCCTAATGCCCATAATCATATTTCCAAGAGCTAAACAACGAGCTTTAAAATTTTAGACATCATTTTTGTTACTAGGATTCCAGACGTTGGAGAACCCAATGAGTTTCTTATCTTGTTATTAGGATTCCTTCGTAAAAGGAGTAGGGGAGATGGATTAATAGAGTTTTGTGGAGTCTAATGACTCGAAGGAAATGTAAGTGGATTTTTAGAATCAATCTCAAAAAATGACCTATGCAAATCTCCCCTCCCATAAACTCAAAAGTGTAAAGATAAACCTTTTAAGTCTCCAAACTTTGCTTCAACAATCAAATCATCAAAACTTGGAGCTTTTGTCATCACGGTGTGTAACATAATGATCTTCAATTGTACCTACACATATGAGAGAAATAAAATACCTCGTGGCGTATCAAGTTTGAAATGACATAAGCATAAACATGAAAGCATAATCAATTCTCTCCCATACTTAAACTCCCCAATAAAGTCATAATTCGTTCTCCCCTTTTTATTTGTCCGAAATAGACAAGGAAAAGAATAAATCACATAAATCTCCCCTTTCACAACCCTTCCCTTTTTTAAAGTAAAACACACAAACCCACAAACGGTTTATATTATGCACTACTTTTTGTCAAGTTTTATCGCATTTGATTCGTTATATAGACAAAATTGAGATGGAAACACTCAACCAACATGTGATAGATAAGCACAAAAGTCAAACAAATCTGTGCATGTGTGCAATAAAGGACAAATGAGTCAAACATGTAGGTAGCAACACTATATATCATCTCAAAGACTCCAAACTTTGTAAATCACGTGAATGACACAATATACTGTCTCAAAATACTATCAAATAGTAATATGGATATGAAATAAAATTGTTACTCTATCACCCTAAGTGTCCATTCATATACAGTGTAAACAAAATACAAAACTCTTTTTGGATTTTTCAAAAATTTATCAAAAAATGAAAATCTTTTTGTATTTTTCGAACACTGTTAATAATCAACCCAGCAGTACCAAATAATATAGCAATATGAACCAGAGGACCGGAAATAGAAGAGAAAATATCCAGGGGTCACTCGAACGAAGCGCCATGTCTCTTGAATGACATGGGCTTCTCGCGAGAAGGAGCTTCGTGCGACATCAGAATTCGTTCGAACGAAATATCATCTCGTTTGAACAAAATAATCAAATTTTCACAGATTACCCAGAATGTCATGCACTTTTGTCCAGTGAAAAATTTCGTGAAAACAATTCCTGGAATGGGCAAATAGATCCAAAATAGTGCTAAAATAGTAGCAAAATTAAGATAAATATATCAAAGTGGAAAATATAAATACAAAATGTTACATACTAGCAATAGGCAAAAGTGTCATCATGTAAATCATACTATGCTAGCAAACAAGTCTAAACCTCATCCGGTCGGTGCGGTGAAATTTTCCAGAGATGGCAACATCCTACAAAAAACTTCCACCAGATCATGTGAGGCCTTAACTAAAAAGTTTACTTACTCTCGAATATGTGAAACTCTCTATCATCTTGTGCAAGCAAAGTATCATGGGTGGGTGCATGTGTGCGAACATATGTAAAAGTAAATCGTTACACATAACCCAATTTAAAGAAAACTCCCTAAGGTGTCCTCTCTTTTTGCAATGGGAGGAAACATAAACAGGCCTACCTCTCTAAAAATGTCTCATATGAGCTCTCCTAACAGGTACGGGACACTTAGGTGGGTCGGGTCGAGAGTCATGTGGATCTAACCCTAAAGTAGGAATCGTCTCGAGTGAAATAAAAAAAGTGGAGGCACTATCATGACTTATTCCTACACTCTCACCACTACCTAAAATGGGATTGAAAACCATCTTTCCAAAATTCTTAGATGCGTTCTGCAAAGTGACTTTAGCCTCCAGGGCATGCTTAATATCTTTCTGTAATTGTGACACGCGAACTATAAGTTCACTATTTTCCCTATTCATGACGATCAACTGCTCACTCAAACTAATCTTCACCTTCTGAAGTTGATGCATTGTAGCCTCAAAACCTCTAAAACTCTCAAACTCTCTCTCCAAATCTCTCAACTTAAGACCTAACTCCTTATTCAATTTCTTAGTCTTTAAGGTCTCGGCGTACAATTCTCTAAAAGAAATATGGATCTCACTTTCATCTCCACTTTCACCATCGCTTTCAAACTCGCTACAAACACTCAAATCCTCCTCGGGGGTCTCACGTGCACAAGTTTCCTCATCGTCGTGGGACAAAGTGGGTGTGCTCTCGTGACTGGATAAAAAGGCAATATACTTTCCTTGTGAAGACTCATCCTCGTAATCTTTCACATATTCCTCACTATCACTCAGGGTCCCTAGCATAGCAACTTTCTTACCCTCTCTCCTAAGTCTAGTGGGACAATCAAAAGACTTATGCCCTCTCCCCTCACACTCAACACATTTCAAATTTTCAAAATTTTCTTCACCATCTTTCTCTTTCTCATAGATTTCTTTGGCCTTGTCTTTCTTTTTATTTTTCTTCAAAAAACTTTTTATTGGAAGAATTTTATTTTGAAAACTGGAGAAACTTTTTGAAATTCTTTGCAAGCAGGGCCATGTCAAAATCAGACTCGTCCTCAGACTCAGACTCCTAAAAACTCACTTTATTTTTCTTATCACTAATGGACACTTCCTTTACCTTCCTAGTTTAGGCTTTAAGTATTATCCCTCTATCCTTAGGTTTGACAGTGTCAGGGAATATGTCAATTCCGTACGTCTGGAGGTCTCCAACTAATTCTTCTAATTTCAGATGACTCAAATTACCCAAGGTGTTCAAAGAAGTTACTTTCAGGATAAAACGTTTAGGCGACGATCTGAAAATCTTTTTAACCACATGTGCATTTGGCATAGGCTCACTAAGATTAAAACTAGTGTTGACAATATCAAAAAAATGTGCGTAAAACTCGTCAAAAAACTCTGTCTCTAGCATAATGATCATCTCAAATTGAGTGGTCAAATTTTAAATTTTAGACTATTTGAACATGTTAGTGCCTTCGTGGGTGACTTGAAAAATATCCCACACTTTTTTCGACATGGTGCACATCATAATACGTCGAAACTCATCAGGGGTGATGTGTCCAAAAATTTCCCTAAGCCCTCGTGAATGGTAAGTGCTCCACCTAAACTCTTCCTCAGTTCAGTCCAACACGGTTTTTAAATTCGTGACATTATTCGCGATGACAATGGGAGGATTCCAACCTCTTTCACAAATGACCCAAACTCTTTCATCGATTGATTTTAAATGGGATTTCATTCGGTCTTTCGAGTAAGAATAATTAGGCCCGTAAAAACTTGGCAACTGATTCTATATGTTTTCACTTGGAAACATTGCGACAATTTTAAAAATATGATTTTTCAAAAAAACTCAATATCACCCCATTTATACAGAAAATAGGAACACGCGATAAATTAGTATAACCTGCTCTAATACAAATTTTTAAAACCTTATATGTGATAAAGATTCGAATAGATGCGCGATTCCAATGACAAAGTTATTTAATTGGAGTCAATTTATGAATCAAATTAATTCAGCCCACAAAATCAAGTAGCTACGTGCGTGCATGTGTCAAAATCAGGAAAAATCCCCTCAGGGGCAAAACCTTTTTATTTCACTACAATTGTAAATCGAAACTTACACGATTACAATGAAATATAGTTTGGCACATGAATACCCGCAGGGGTCGGTCGACTCGTCAGCAATGAATTACTCGTAACAATCTACAAGAACCGCAGTCCTATCTCAGTAAAGATCCACACGCAAGGAACCTCAATGACACGTAGCCATATGATGTAGATATCCTCTCCACAAAATTATGAACACCAGCAAAGTGTTTTCTCAAACTCCAAACAATTCACATGAATAATTGGGGCTTTTGTGAATTGAACACAAAAGGGATTAAACTCTAAAAGAAGAAGCCAAAAGGTTCTGCTAATTTCGCACTGTTTGCAGAATGTAAAATTGTATAGAATTCTTAAGGAAAACAGAGTTTGAAAATATCCTTTTATAGAAAACTTAATGCGCTAGGTCGTTCGAGTGAGACACGATGTCATTTGAATTATCGCACAACATGCAGTGTCGTTGGAATGACATATGATGTCGTTCGAATGAGATGATTAAATTGTAATTTTTTTTTCGTTTATCCTTCCAGTAAATGCACCGCCTCAAACACTCCGAAAAATATATTTTTGACGAAAACATTTAAAGCTCTGCACCAACACTTAGAAAATATTTTGTGAAAAATATCCCAATATCCTTAGTGAATTACTAAGAAATTAAAAACATAGCTTTACCAAATTCATTTTACGGAGGATTGATTGTTGATGAAGATTGATATCCGGATCGTCTCGTTGCGTATTTGATCTTGAACATCTTCGACGGTTGTAGCGGTATACGACGTAATTAATTGCGACGGACTATGTCCTTACAAAGTCATCATATGATTTGCACCTAAATTTGTAGACATCAACTCTCTTTTCCCTATTTAATCTATTTTTTTCCCTCTAGGCAAGTTCTTTCTCCATGGCTTCTTACTCTAAGAAATTGTTCCATTATTGGACAGGCATTTCAAAGTTTTACGACACTTTGTCTTTTAACCCCAAAATTTCAAAACCTGATGTTCCCACTGTGAAATGAACCTTTTGGAGATTCTTTCGATAGTTTTTCATTTATTCAACTACTTGGGAAAGAAAAACTGCCTTCAAATCGGGTGGAAATGTCAAGTTTCTACAAATTTGATCCCAGACATCATCCTTTATGGCACGATTAATGTTCTTCCAGTTGTTTACGCCCTTAATGCCCATAATAATCTTTCCAAGATCCAAACAACGAGCTTTAAAAATTTGGACATCATTTTTGCTGCCGGTAGGATTCCAAACATTGGAGAACCCAATGAGCTTCTTATCTTGTTATTAGGATTCCTTCGTAACAGGAGTAGGGGAGATGGATTAATGGAGTTTTGTGGAGTCAAGTGACTCTAAGGAAATGTAAATGGAGTGTTAGAATGAATTTGCGATGGAATAGAGTATTGTGAAGCCATGTTTAGAATTTGACCGATGTATTAAGAAAGGATTGTGTTAGAGGAGGAATTTCATTATTTTGTTGATTATCTTTATTTCCGTTCGACATTTATACAAATAAATAAAAACAATAAGTTAGTGAAGAATGTATGACATTAATGTTTAAGACTATATATACATATATATGTATATACCTTTTTCATAACTTTTGAAACATGCTCGATGCGTCTGGCTTCCATCCAATTTTTATTATTTTTTAAAAATTTGTGAAAAGTTGCACGCGGTAAACTAGGCGAAGCGTATCTACGATTTTCGTACTAATTTCTATGACATAAAATTGAAATACTTTCTTCTTCAATTTTTTTTGCAAGCTGGTATTTAATGTTCATATGTTGTGAGACATCACAATCTCGGTGAATGCTTTATTTGTGAAATTCTATCTGCAATGGATGAATATTTTTTCAACTTTTTTCTAAAAGTCGCACTAACTTTAGTTCATAATCGGGGTTATGAATGCTAAATATATTTTCTATTGCCTCATCCCAGCATTCTGGCAAGGAAAATAGAATATTATCGAACAGGTACAATTAGGAGCGATCAATGCCATGGTTTGTAAGGTAACTAAACTGTTCAATTTTTCTATTCCCATACTGGTAAATAGGAGTTCCATCTATACGGCACATTTTAATAAATTATGTTTTAGTATGGTCAAATTGTAACCTCTTGGTCATCTGTTGAGAGTAATTATTACCGTAACTCATTTTTTCTTGAGACAATATATAAAAGGAGGGTGTGAATATGACCAGTGTTTGTACCATGTACTAGAAGACGAAAAATGTATAAAATATTTTTTCATGTATGATAACATAAAAATACTAAGAGTAAAGTCTCTAATTCATCCTAAAACTAATATGGGTCTATCAACTAATTAATAATTAATCAATCAGACGCAACAAGTCTAATTTTATTTTATTTTAAATAAATTAATACAATTATTAATATATGTACACCAATATGCAAAGCCCTTCCATCATTTTGTGTTCACCTAAACAACATCAACTTAAGGAAGGGGTGAACATGGGCACAATAGTCAATCAACAAAATATATGCACTAATATTCATCCGCATAATATCAACATCAAATAATTAATATTTTTCAACTAATTAATCAAACATAACAAGTCAAATTTTAGTCCATTTTAAATAAATCAATAATAAATTACTATATGTCCACCATTGTCAAAGCCCTTCCACGAATTTGTGTTGACCCAAACAACAATTAGTGATGGAAGGGGTGAACATGAAAATAACGGTTACTCCACAAGATATATGAACTAATATTCATTCGCACATTATCAACATCAGCTAATTAATATTTTACAATTAATCAATCATACACAACAAGTCCAATTTTACTTCATCTTACATAAATCAATGTGTCCACCAATGTGCAAGCTCTTCCACCAACATGTGTTTATCCAAAAAATAACTACTTAAGGAAGGGGTGAACATGGACACAACAATTAAAAAACAAGATAATTAATATTCATTCACACAAAATCAATATCAACTAATTAATATTTTAGAAATAATTAATCATACACAATAAGTCCAATTTTAGTTCATTTGATTTAAATCAATCCTAGAATTACTATGTGTCCACCGATGTGTAAGCCTTTCCACCAATTTGCATTCACCTAAATAACAACTACTTAAGTAACATAAAAGAAATTATTACATTCTGCAAGTAAAATTACTCTATATAAGAAGTTATTACTCTATATAAGACTATGTAACATAAAAGAAAAGATAAGTAAAATTACATGAATAAAGAAAGTAGCTAGAATTAGTTGAGCTTCATTAATTATTTTAGAATTGCATGCGCAGATGGAATGAGAAGAAAATATGTTAACATATTATTTAATCTAAAATATTAACATATTATTCAATCATGTGATGTAAAATTAAATATAAGTAACATTTTCCAATTTATTAATCAACAATCAATCCATACATTAATCATAAACTCACCAATACATATCCAGCCCAATTATTAATAATCCCGTAAAGTGTAGGAGTTCCTAATTTCTTTACCACTAATTAGGGTTCACTTTTCATTGTTAATCAAAAACTAATTTACTTACCTCACTTATTAGCCTAATGGGATCATTAAGATATTAGCCTCATGATATAAAAAGTTTAGGTTTTAACAGTTTTTTATAAAACCAACTTTTTTATTTATAAAAAAACAAAGCAGTTAAATTTTTGCATATAAAAAATATTTTCACCATGATTTACCCATGGAATTAATAACAAATAGGATTAACATGGGGGTAATAACATTCAAATATGAATGATATTTTACATACACATTGACATTACCATTCGTTAATAAGAATGAAAATGTCAATGTGTATATTAACGTGTCTCGAAATGTCACCCCTAAATCCCAAATTTCTGCAACACAGGTTGAATACAAAATAAGAATGAAAATTTACCTAAGTTTAGAAACAAAAAACACTAATTGCAAAAAAAAAATAGTAATACATTCTAATACCCCGTATTTTTGAACGTGTTTTATTTTAATTATGGGATCAGGATTAATTAATTCAAATGGAGTAAATTTATTTATAATTAATCTGGATTTAATTAAATAATTACTAGCGTGACGAGAGATAGTATTTATTGGTTATAATTATGTTGAATATCATTTAGTGAGTAAACTAATATATGAGGATAAAAATATGAAAGTTGCCATGAGTGAATGATACGACACTTATAGAACTTAAGTCGGGATGCGTGTGCCAGTCGTGTCGAAAATAATTTAAAGAAATAAAAAGTAAATTAATTCCAAGTTGTCCGTATGGTCATTTTGAGTGCGCCAATGTGTCCGAAAGGGTTGGCATAGTCAGAAAAGTGTATTCGGGGGTTTTATTTGGGTCTTGGGACATTTTTAGGACTAATCGACAACTCGGGAGGGCATTTTGGTAATTTCTAATTTTGGGCCTTAATTAATGACAAAAATTAACAGGTTATATCTAATGAGAAGTAGAACCTTCTAGGGTTAGAAACATTTGATTTTTCGAGAGGTTAAGGAAGGGTGAAGAGAGGAGGTTTCCAAGGAGGAGAATCACCAACCCTAAACCATTCTCACCAATTTCACCACCAATGCGTAGATCGGGGAACGAGGAGTGGAATTATACCCATCCTCTTCTACAACTGAAACCTTCGATTTCCAGGAAAATATCTATCTTGCTATTATTGTTTTGATAAGACATCCATATTAGAGTAGGATGAATAACTACATGCTTTCATGGAGATTTAATGTTGTTTCGAAGATTAAATTCACATATGGGATATGAATCATGTTAAGTTAACTTCCTTGATGAATGTAGAACATTAACCACAAAATTTTTCTTCCCAGTAGAGGTTGAAATTTGGAACAATTATGAGGATATTTAATATGGTGATAAAAATAGAGTTCTTAATGAATTAGCTTGAATTAATCCCTTTAATTACTGGCCCTTAATGAATTTATTTTTGTTTTACGTTAGAAATCATGTACTTAGGTTAGTAAAACTTTTAGTTTTTTTGTTTGGGAGTTCGGTACGAATTAATTGAGGATTTGAGTGTAGAAATTGATGAAACCCGTAGGTTAATATTATGCAGAAACTCACTAATAACTGATTGATCAATCAATCGACTAGGTCGATTGATTGACCTTTCCCTTCGATCGGTTGACTCCTCCTGGAATCTGAATCTTATTTATTTTTAATGTTAATCCAACCCCAATTGTTAAAACCCCTTATATATAACCTAAATGCCATGATGGGACTTGGGAAGGACCATTAGGGTTGTGGTTAGGGTTCGGGTTGTGTGACTTTATATGAGAATTAATGATAGGGTCACGAGGGTATAAAATGGGTCATGATCGTGTGTGGGATAAATTGGGCGTTGTGCAAGTTAATAATGACTTAGGACAGTGGGATATAGGGAATACATCTACTAGTATTATACATATCAAAATGATACACTTCGGGGGTCGATAAGTACTTGGGAACTTGCGGTAAAAGGGAACATGAAAGAGTGAACTAATTATACGTAGAATTCCGGTGTTACGTGACGTGTATGGGCAGAATATGCTATGGGTCGTGGGTGTACCTATCTAAAAAATGTTAATATATATATTAGTGCATGTATATATATTATATGGATATCCGTGTTTAATCATACCCGCACTACTTACTATCACGGAGGTTTTCGCATCGGGATAGTCTTATTCTGATGTGACATTTATGGGGAATATTGACTCGTACCCCAGAACATAGGATCCTTGGTACATGCTATCTGAGAATGATAGTCATCCGATTATAAGAGACATGAGGGTATGTACTGACCTCTTAGTAACTGGGAACTATGCTTCGCCTCCAATATGTGCATTTTGTGTTAATACAGTTCGAGAGTGGATCCGAACTAGTATTTCCCTTATTTATACGAGAGGTCGGGGACTTGATAGCAGAGTATGCTAGCACCATAGATTTTATGTGGGGTGCCATATTAGTATATATATATTATGAGTAATAAATATATATAACTGTGATTCATCTACTATTATTGTAAGTAGATAAAATTGAATAATTGATATTAAAAACATTAAGTGTTTGAGAACTAAAGGTTGTATTGAAATGTACATAGCTGGCTTGGTAAATTCATAAGAAAAGGTTATCATGTATAAATTACGGTTAGGCGATCACGTGAATCAAGATTAATGAGAGGAGATTGGGTTAGAATAATTAACTGGATTAGATTTATCCAGACTTATTTCGTAGTACGTTAGGAGTGCACACTAGTTGAGGAGTGAGACTTCCCAAGTGAGTTTCGAAATACTAACATGTATGTAATATCAACAGGTAAGCATTTTATATACTTGCTAAATTATTTAAAAGTTATTTTACACTCGGGATCTGACCCGTTTCTTGTCATCTCTCTTTTTCTTGTATATATATATATATATATATATATATATATATATATATATATATATATATATATATATATATATATATATATATATATATATATATATATGTATGTATTGCAGGTGTCAAGCCACAGGGGGGTCAGACTTAGATCTTTGGATTGTTGACGTACTGCAGCTAGTGTGGGAGTTGCAAGTCTTTGCATTTAGGCAACTTCACCATTGTCATCTCAGCTCTTCACTTACTCATTTTAGATACGACATGTGTCTCCCATTTCCAGTTTCTATTTAGTTCGCAGAGACTTTGTAATCTTTAATTATTTCAGTATTCAGTTTTAGTTTGGATTATTTTAATTATTACATTATCCTTCGATCTGGCATATTTTATTTGGAATGATTAAACTATCATGTTTATTTCTCTTGGATGGTTTGGTATTCTATATTATTATATGTGTTCATAAAATGGTTCATGTATATAAACTCATAACAATGGGACTTAATCTATAAAATTAAATGTTTTGACACTTAGCTTAATTATTTATTAGGTGATAAATAAATAAAGTTGTTTTCGACAGTGATGCTAAGAATGAACTTACTGGACACTTTGATATAATTTCATAAAGGACTAATCACCTAGTATTTAATTAGGCAGAGTGTCACATGTGGTATCAGAGTCTCAGGTTCTAGTGTCCTTAGGATCTGTGCGGCTTATTATGCTTCCATAGTAGCTTTCTTTAATATAGATCCCTATGTTTAGAATTTCTGATTTCTATGGTGAGATTTCGTTCTCCTGCTATAATGTATATATTAGTGAATCTTATTTACGTTCGGGCGTGCACAACACCAAAACTGGTGATTGGTCACGGCCAAAATCCCTGACCAAAGCTGTGGGTCGCGGACTTGGGTCGTGACCATTTTCGTCCATTTTCGTGGGTCGCGGCCCAAGTCCGTGACCAAAAAATGGTCACGGCCGAGAGGGATCACGAAAGATGGTCGCGGACTTGGGCCGTGACCCATACCGGACGGGTCACGACCCTCATCCGTGACCCACAACCGTGACAAATTGGTCGCCGCCAAAGTCCGCGACCCACGTCCGTGACAAAAAAATTAAAAAAAAAATTGGTCGCGGCCATCATCCGTGACCCATAACCGTGAAAAATTGGTCACGGACTTTGACCGGGACCCACGTCCGTGAAAAAAAAAATGGTCGCGGCCCTCATCCGTGACCCACCACCATGACAAATCGGTCGTGGTCATAGTCCGCGACCCACGATCGTGACGAAAAAATTAAAAAAAAATGGTCGCGGCCCTCATCCGTGACCCACAACCGTGACAAATTGGTCGCGGCCAAAGTTCGCGACCCACAACAGTGACAAAAAAAAATGGTCGCGGACTTTGGCCGCGACCATTTTTATGCGCGACGAAAAAAATAAAAATGGTCATGGACAAAGTCCATGACCATATAACTATAATTTAAAAAAATATTTTTTTTTTTGTCCAATCCTAAAATTGGGGGTCCTGTGAGTGCACCGTCGGTTGCTACGTATAACGTTGAACGTGTACGAGGAGTTACAAATATTTATTATTGGCAAAACAATAAAAAAAATCACAAATTGCGAATCGAGAACGTTGTTAATAAACAAATATATATACAAACTTATAAATATTACACGTCTTAATAATTCACAGACCAAAAAAAAATTGGGCAGAGTTTCCTCTATTTTCTTGACATTCCAAAACCTGTAAATGTAAAACTTGCTTATTATAAAGCCCGCACGGCCATAAAACTAAACAATAAAAGCCCGCACGGCTGTAACACAAAAAATAAAATCCTGAATGTCCACAACATATAAACAATCTTCATGATGTAGACCATTGCCTCCTTCGTTTGTTCCACGTGCAAAAATCCTACAAATGATAGGATACATAAACAAAATATCAGTAAACAAGTAGTTTTACAAAAAAATTAATCAAGCTGAAAAATTGCATAAATGAGTTAAAATTATCAGTAACCAAGTAGAAATATGCAAATTATCGTCATATTCTAAAACCGGGAGTCCCGCGGCTGCGGGGTTAGTTCCTACGAATTACATTGATCCCGTGGGAGGTGTTGGTGCCACCCACGGGGCCGTTAGAGTGCTTTTTCGAGTTTTCACCCTCTAACGCCATGATTTTAAGCCTAAGTCAAGAAATATGCAAATTATTGTCATATTCTCAAACCGGGAGTCCCGCGGTTGCGGGGCCAGTTCCTAAGAGTTACATTGGTCCTGTGGGAGATGTTGGTGCCACCTACGGGGCCGTTCGGGGACTATTTCGAGTTTTCACCCTCTAACGCCATGTTTTGCTTAAGTCTAGAAATATGAAAATTACCGTCGTACTCTCAAAACGGGAGACCCGCGGCTGCAGAGTTAGTTCCTACGAGTTACATTGGTCCCGTGGGAGGTGTTGGTGCCACCCACAGGGCCGTTCGGGGGTTATTTCGAGTTTTCACCCTCTAACGTCATGTTTTTAAGCCTAAGTCTAGAAATATACAAATTAACATCGTATTCTCAAACCGGGAGACCCGTGGCTATGGGGTCAGTTCCTACGAGTTACATTGGTCCCGTGGGAGGTGTTGGTGCCACCCACGGAGCCGTCCGGGGGCCGTTTCGAGTTTTCACCCTCTAACGTCATGTTTTTAAGCCTAAGTCTATAAATATGCAAATTACCATCGTATTCTCAAATCGGGGGTCCCGTGATCGTGCGGTCAGTGCCTACGAGTTATATTGGTCCCGTGCGAAGTGTTGGTGCCTCTCACGGGGCCGTTCGGGGGCTATTTTTGGTTTTGGCAATCTAAGGCCATGTTTTTAAACCAAATTCCTTATATTTTCAAATTATCCTCGTATTCTCAAACCGAAAATCTCGTGATCGCACGGTCAGTTCCTACGAGTTACATTGCTCCAGTGCGAGGTGTTGGTGCCTCTCTCAGGGCCGTTCGGGGATTGTTTCGTCTTTTCACCATCTAACGCCTTATTTTTAAGCTTAAGTCCACATATTTTAAAATTATCGTCGTATTCTCAAACCGGGAGTTCCGTGGTCGCGCAGTCTGTTCCTACGTGTTACCTTGGTCCTGTGAGAGGTGTTGGTGCCTCTCACGGGTTCGTACGAGGGTTGTTTCATATTTTTGCAATTTAACGCCTTGTTTTTAAGTTTAAGTCCTAATATTTTTAAATTATCATCGTATTCTCAAACCGGGAGTCCCTACATTGCGGGGTCAGTTCCCACGTGTTACATTGGTCCCGTGAGAGGTGTTGGTGCCATGTTTTTAAGTTTAAGTCTAGACATTAACAAGTTATCATCGTATCCCGTACTCCTTCTAATTATCCCATACTCCTTCTAACATACTATCCAACAACAAGTCAACAACCAATAATTATCCAACAACCAAACCAAACAAAACCAATAATTATCCGGTACTCCTTCTATCATCTAAAAGATTTAATAGATAATGTATATCAATTATATAACTACTTTAGTTAAAGTAAAGAGTACCTGGTGTGTAATGAAGAATTGGTATGTAATAAAGAACTGGTATCTAATTGGTATGTAATAATGTATGTAAGCATTCAATTTCTATAAAATTGGATGAACAAATATAAAATATCATAAAGTTTACCATGATATGTGTAGCTAGTAGCGTTGCACACCTATCCGGATGCTCACTCACTGTGAAATACCAAATCTGAAAAAATATTTACACTCCGTTAAAATAATCGGTTAATTTCAGGGACAATATGTCGTTAAAATATGAGGGTCACTATGACGACATATTGCCCCTGAACCGTTAATTCCAGGGGCACTATGAGGGTCTGGTTAGGTTAATTTCTGGGGCACTATGAGGGTCTGGTTAATCCAGAAAGGACTCAAGTCAGGGACATGAAACAAAGAAAATTAGTGTAAAGTTAGTATAGTAAATCATAATATTCAAGAAACAAATGTAAATATAATTTACTTATGAACCTGCATAGTTTCAATCTATCTCAAAAGAGACCTAGTAGATTCAGGAGCTTGAGTAATCAACTCTGCAACCATTTCATATAATGTACTTTCTACGAGGTTTTCCATTAACCATATAATACAAAAAGGAAAAAACATGATAAAAATAAAAATTAGGACTAAAATACCAAATATACCAAAATAGCTCTAAAAGTTCAGCTAAAATCGATTAATAAGAATATTAACATCCTAAAATCTAAATATGTGATATAAATTGGCTTACCCAAAGTTTTTTTTACTAATATTAACAACCTAGTAGGTTGTAAGACTAAAGTTTCAAAAACATTATCTCACACATATAAATCTCTCCCATAATACTACTCAACTCAACTCAACAAAGCCTTTTCCCAAAATATATGGGGTCGGCTACATGAATCCTATTTTTCCATTCCATTCTGTCCAGTGCAATATCTTCGGTTACACCACATGATATCATGTCCTTTTTTATAATATCCCACCAAGTTAATTTAGGCCTACCTCTACCCCTTGGGTTACCATCAATACTAACTAAATCACTCTTCCTTACAGGAGCATAATATAATCCCAAATTCAAATCATATAAATTATCTATATATACTGTATATACTCTGTATAAATTATAAAGATATGTAAACTGCATATACATATATTAATGGAATCTATATAAATTAATGGAGAAAAAAATAAAATTTACCCGGGAGAGAGCTGGGGCAGAGCTAGGGCGGAGCTGGGGCTGCTGTTGCTAGGTGTTTGATTAACCCCCTTAGAACTCCAACCGCTACCTGATTGACGAGAGAGAGAGAGAAGTGTTTAGGTCATCTGACGAGAGAGAGAGAAGCGGGAAAATGAAAAACTAAATTAGGGCGCCACTTTATTTTTTAGGAATGACCTGGTCATGGCCTAAAGTCGTGACCCACCATCGCAACACCTCTTGGAGTTCTGAGACTTGATTGACGAAGAATGGTCACGCCCTACAGTCGTGACCCCTTGTGCGACCAATAACAGCACTCAAATGAGGGATGGTCACGGCCCATAGCCGTGACCCATACCAAGAAATGGTCACGGCCCCAAGCCGTGACCCTCAATCTGTGGTGCGCGACCCTTTTTCATCCACCATAGTGCTTGAATGAGGTATGGTCACGGCCCATAGCCGTGACCCACACCCAGAAATGGTCACGGCCTTTAGCCGTGACCCTAAATGTGTGTACTCTCTTCTTCCTCATGACATGGGTCACGGACTTGGGCCGTGACCCACCCGCAACCAAGCTTGGAGGGAATTTTGGCACAATTTTAGTCACGACCTGGTCACGGCCCAAGTCCGCGACCACTGTGGTCACGGACGTGGTCCGTGACCACTTTCCGAGCATCGATAATTTAGTGTGATAATAAATATGGTCACACCAAATTTTTAGAGGGTCACGGCCCAAGTCCGCGACCAGCTGGTCGCGGACTTGGGCCGTGACCCACTGGGCGTGACCATTCGCAGGATTTGGTGTAGTGATGTTCGTGTGCTGAACAATAAAGTATGGCTGGCGAGGGCCGTTGGGAGGACAACGGGAGGCAGGTCTCAGTTGAGGTTGTAGAATATATTTGAGGATTATGACTGTAGTCAAGGTCACCCTTATTATGGCACGGGAAACTAGGACTATAAAGACGGCTAGGGCGCAGTGTATGATTTCTGAGTACCGCTAGAGTAGAAAATAATTCCAAATAGACTCACCCAACGTGATTGGATTCCGAGAGAGTAAGATGAAACATTGAAGAGAACCATCACTGGAAATTTTAGAAATGCAGGAGTCGTGTGTGTTAGCCAACAAAGGTAAAATATCAAAGGGCTTGGACATATGGCGGAGTGCGATTAACTGGAAGTGAAACTTTGGAGTAAAAATTTTCTTGGCTCGTCGGAGCAAAGTTATAATGGTAGGAGTCAACCACCACATTTAGAAGTGGAAAGTTGTGGAAATGGAAGGATCTTAGGTAGGGTTTGACCACAAGTTCCTTCATTAGATGTTCAGGATAAGATGTAAACGTTGTTCTGAACTCATCACAGGTGGGGATGACAGAGATCCATGTGTGAAAATGAATTTAGTTATTTAGCGAATATTGTACGGGATGAAGTAAATACAAATGGAGATGAGGATTTCAAGTGGGAGATCGACTCGTAAGAAAAGTTGTATATACTCAAGGGAAATTCTACTGGACGATCGATTAATATGGTGACAAGTCATGCTTTATCAGAATAGATGTTAACGCTTCTTTACGAAGGGAGCTGAAAGAATCAAAAGATTTATTCGGAGAGTAAGACTGGATGAAACGCTGTTAGTGAAACACCAAAAGGGGGAGACCCATCAGGGGATCAATTTAAATAATTCAGATAGTTGAATTCTTACCAAGTGACGGTGAATTCAGCTAGGACTGTTGAGACTAGAAATGCATTCCTTATCACCAAATTAATTAATGAAACAACGGGGGTAGACATCAAAGTTAAAACTTACAGAGTTTGAGAGAAGGGCAACCCTAATATGGTCAGTAGGACTGGAGATAAGTGGATTAAGTGTAGAGGTATTTTGTGTAGAGTAAAACCACATGCATTAATTTTTTTGAAGCGAGTAAAGGGACAAGGGTATGGTGCCTACTAAAGGCAATGCTTAATTTAGTTTTTGGTTTGGTTCGTACATGCGTGCTATGTCCAGAAACCATTTAAGTAGCCAGGGAGATTAGGAAGGTAGAAGTATGAGTTTTACCCTCAGAGGATGAGGAATGTTTTATGTGACTTGAGTGAGTCGCTACATTTTGATTATTGCTAGATTCTCATGTGAGACGAGTTAGTGCATATATGGATAATGTTATTATTATATGAATGTTCTCCCTAGTATATCGGGGTTATCTTTAGTGTTATCCGTAGAGGATGAATGGGTTTATTGATAGTGGTATATACCTTATTGATATTACTCATTTTCATGATGTGTTATACGAGTATGATATTATCCTGATTAGGGTTTATAGTGATAATTAGGCCAATATTAATGGATATCGCAAGTCTATCGGGGTTACTGCACTAGTTCAGGATGTTTTGTTCTGGCGAAGCCTCGCCTGCAAGAGGGTTGGGCTCGCATATATATCATATATTATAGAGACTTTGAAGGGTATAGTGGTATCGATATGTTTAACCCCGGTGTGTGTAGGGACTTTATTGATATGATTTGGTGTGTATTGGGTTTACTGTTGAGCGAAAAGATTTAGCTCGTTATTATGTTTAGCTCCCAGGACTTGGTGATAGGAAGAGCGCATTATTATATCACTCCTTTAGAGACGTGGGAGTTAAGACTTATATTCATATGTCTGAGGAGAATAATTTGAGAGTCCCGATCGTATTCAAGGTTTATGGGATTTGATTACCACCAATGTTGAGTGATAGTTCCTTTGGGGGGGGAGTTCCTTGTTTAAATCTAATTGCGGGAGGAGATATAGCTTTTATGTCAAGATATGGGAATATAAGGGTCCATGTTATGAATGGAGGGCCTAACAGATTTCGATGATCGATAATGCTAGCTATTAGTGTATAGGGGGGTTCCTCATTTGGATTTCGTTTTGCAAGACATCCCACGCATGAAACATATCATAAGGTTGGGAGTAGGTAGATGTTTGGTCATTAGTCCATGAGTCCGATACCTCAGTCATTATAACAGTATGTAGTTATAACTATAAGTTGAAAGTTAAAATGTGATATAAGGCCAGTGGAGCCGGTCGTATGGTGAGGAAACATTGAAAATTTTGTTTTATCACCACAAGATGAAGGGAGAACAATGTTAGGAAGATTTAAAAATTTCAATTTTTAGGGTGATTGAAAATACCCAAGTGTTAAAGTCACGTTGTGAATACAGAAGAAATAAATAATTGGGTGTTATGTGTGAAACGTATGTGATGTTTACGTCAATATGCACGATTTATAGGGTGTGGGCACCCTAGTTAGCCGATATCATAATTTTCCGGGTTAAAGGGACGTGGGATGTGTGAAATGTATGCATGTGGGACTAATATAACGAAGTATAATGGTAGAATGGATTCAGTGACATTTAAGAAGGACAATAATCCAAATATACGTGTATGATTAGAGTAGCACACTCAAAATTTGGTTGAAAGGCTGTGGGAAGCCATATAAAAGGGGTACCCTTGGGAAGAGTAAAATTTACTTATTTTGGAAATTTTGGAGTGGAGTTCTACCCAGTCGAATGTTGAGAGTGACTTGCGTGTAAATAGAATGATGATGTCAATAGGGTATAAAGGGTCCAAAAGTGCACATCATGGTGAAAAGTGCACAGGTCGAAACTTTTGGTATACGTTGAGGAAAGAAGGGGAGTATTAAGTACCACTTAATGTGAGACATTAAAAGTGGAAGTTGATGTTGAGAGGGACATAGTGATTAGTCTCCGCATGCACAACTCATAGATAGAAATCGATTGGAGCAAGATGATCAACAAGAAAATTTTGTAGCAAGTCGACGATTCTTGTAATGGAAGAGGGCAGTGAATTTGGTAACAACCCACGTAATTTTGGGTTGTTTTAATTAATTTTTGGAAAATAGAGGAAAATAAAGTTTTTGATAAAAATATTTTTATTGCTCAAACATGTTGGTTATTATTTTTAAAGGCAAGAATTTCAAACGGTTTTGAAATCGGAGTTAAAACGGATTTTAAAATGATTTTTAAATGTTTTTAACTCTTGGAGTTGTTTTGACTTTCAACTCTTCATTTCTTTGCCTTATTTAAAGGAGTCTTTTGGATTCCAACTCTTCATTTCTTTGCATTATAAAAGGAAGTTGTGGGCAACCTTTTTAACCTACTTTTGGCACAAATTTCGGTAGCAAATGTATTTTATATTCCTCTTCTTTTTATATACACATTGGCCCTTGAGATTTGTGAGTTCCAACCTTAGATTAGAGGTGTTCTTGGGTCTATTTTGTTGGAGGTTCTTGGAGGAGCTTTTTTAGATCTTTTGAGTTGATCTTGAGGATGTGATCATTGGTTTCTCATCATGGTTTGAGGTATGGAGTTTTACACAATATGCTCCTTAAATCTTGCGAGTGTCATTCTCTTTGAATTCTTGTTAATTGAACTCATATTTGAATTGTTAAATTCATTGAAATCTGGAAAATAATTGTTGAAATTATTTTGATTCATGTGGTATCATTATATTATTGTTGAGCACGTTGTCATGAGATTTTAATATGGCACGGATGTTGGGCACCCGCCAAAATTCCTGTTTCCCGGGCTATGGCTTGATAAAGCATATACGGATGTGGTGAGGCCTGGTGACCCATTGATGTGTTGTTGAGAAATTATATTGATAAATGCTTTGAGATTTGCATTTTGATTTGAAGATTCGTACTCTTTTGTTACATTTTATTCATCGCTAACATATATTTGTTGAGCATATTTCTTGTCGTATTGTGTACTTCTCCATATTTTCTTTTAGTGGGAGGTTAGCGTGGATTTGGGACGCTATGGACCAATTGGGATGATTTTTTGCGTGGATTATATTAGGGATAATTTTAATACAAGTTGGAAGATTTGTATTATTTTAATGTATAGAGCTTTGGAGATTTGTATTTCATTTTCAAGTTAGTATGTGATTCGAGAGACTTGTTGTAATTGAAGAGATTGAGATTAGTGGATTTAAATTATTGTGGGTTTATTTAAATGCTCTATACCTTGTCACCTGTGGATTTGGATTTAATTTATCGCATTAGCGCTCCGTTCTCTCTCCCCGGGCGGGCGGGGTGTTACAGTTCGTTGTATTGATAAATACGGAAAGTTGTTACGTAATGAGGTGCGACCTCCTAATCATATTGAGATAATGGGTCCAATGATGTATCAACTCATATTATTCGAATGTCATTTGGTAGAAGCACAATGTGAGGTGTCGTTATTGAGGTGTGACTCGATAACTCATAAAGTGTCGAGAGTGTTAAACAAGCTTACTGTGAGGTGGGGGCTATAGTGATCGAGCCTTACTCTGAAGTTGGTTTTGAGTACTAGAGGATGTGGTGTTGTAAGATCCACGGTCTTAGTAGCTGTTGTATATGAATTTCGGGATGAAATTCCATTATTAGGGGGAGGTATGTAATACCCCACTTTTTTAACCTATTTTATTTTAATTATGGGATTAGGATTAATTAATTTAAATGGAGTAAATTTATTTATTATTAATCTGATTTTAATTAAATAATTACTAGCATGATGACAGTTAGTATTTATTGGTCATAATTATGTTAAATATTATTTAGTGATTAAAGTAATATATGATGAAAAAATATTAAAGTTGTCGTGAGTGAATAATACGACAGTTATAGAAATTAAATCGGGACGCGCGTGTCAGTTGTGTACGAACTAATTTAAAGAAATAAAAAGTAAATTAGTTCTAAGTCGCCCGTATGGTCATTTCGCGTGAGAGAATCTGTCCGTAAGGGTTGAGATAGTCATAAACGTGTACTCGGGGGTTTAGTTTGAGTCTCGAGACATTTTTAGGACTAACCGGCAACCGGGAGGGCACTTTGGTAATTTCTAATTTTGGGCCTTAATTAATGACAAAAATTAAGAGGTTATATCTGATGGGAAGTAGAACCTTATAGGGTTAGAAACATTTGAGTTGCCAAGAGGTTAAGAAAGGGAGAAGAGAGGAGGTTTCCAAGGGGGAGAACCACCAACCCTACACCATTCTCACCAATTCCACCACAAGCACGTAGACCGGGGAACGAGGAGTGTAATTCTACCCATCACCTTCTACAACTAAGACCTTTGATTTCCAGGCAAGTATCTATATTGCTATTCTTATGTTGATAAAACATCCATGTTAGAGTAGGATGAATAATTACATGCTTTCATGAAAATTCACTGTTGTTTGGAAGATTAAATTCACATATGGTATATGAATCATGTTAAGTTAACTTCCTTGATAAGTGTAGAACATTAACCATGAAATTTTGATGACCAGTAGAGGTTGAAATCTGGAACAATTATGAGGATATTGAATATGGTGATAAAAATAGGGTTCTTAATGAATTAGCTTGAATTAATCCCTTTAATTGATGGCCCTTGATGAATTTGTATTTATTTTATTTTAGAAATCATGTACTTAGGTTACTACAACTTTTGGTTTAATTTTTAGGGATTTTGGGACGAATTAATGGAGGATTTGAAGGTGGAAATTATTGAAACTCGAAGGTTAAAATTATGTAGAAACTCAGCAATAACTGATCGATGACTCCTCATGGAATTTGAATCTTATTTCTTTTTAATGTTAATCCAACCCCAATGGGTAAGGACACTTAGACATTACCTAAATGACATGATGGGACTTGGGAAAGACCAGTAGGGTTGTGGTTAGGGTTCGGGTAGTGTGACTTTATGTGAGAATTAATGACGGGGTCACGAGGGTATAAAATGGGTTATAATCATGTATGTTATAAATTGGGCGTTGTGCAAGTTAATGATGACTTAGGATAGTGGGATAACGAGAATATATCTATTGATTTTAAACATATCAAAATGATACACTTCGGGGGTCAAGAAGTACTTAGGAACTTGCACTAAAAGGGAACATGAAAGAGTGGACTAATTATATGTAGAATTCGGGTGTTACGTGACTTGTATGGGAAGAATATGTTAAGGGTCGTGGGTGTGCCTACCTGAATAATGTAAATATATATATGAGTGCATGTATATATATTATATGGATATCTATGTTTAATTATACCCGCGCTACTTGCTATCAAGGAGGTTTCCGCACCGGGACAGCCTTATTCTGATGTGATCTTTATGAGGAATATTGACTCGTAACCCGGAACATAGGATCCTTGGTACAGTCTATCTGAGAATGATAGTCAGATGGTCCTAAGAGAAGTGAGGGTATGTAATGACCTCTTAGTGACTGGGAACTATGCTTCACCTCCAATATCTGTATTTTGTGTTAATACAGTTCGAGAGTGGATCCGAACTAGTATTTCCCTTATTTATACGAGAGGCACCTGGACTTGATAGCAGAGTATGCCAGCACTATAGATTTTATGTGGGGTGCCCTATTAGTGTGTGTGTGTGTGTATATATATATTATGAGTAATAAATATATATACCTATGATTCACCTATTGTGCTTGTAAGTACATAAAATTGAATAATTGATATTAAATAAGTTTTTGTGAACGAAAGGTTGTATTGAGATGTACATACCTAGCTTGGTAAGTTCATAAGAAAAAGTTATCATGTATAAATTACAGCTATGCAATCACGTGAATCCGGATTATTGAGAGGATATTGGGTTAGACTAGTTAACTGGGTTAGCTTTATCCAGACTTATTTAGTAGTACGTTAGGCGTGCACATTAGTTGAGGGTAAGAATTCCCAAGTGAGTGTCGAAATACTAACTTGTATGTAATATCAACTGGTAAGCATTTTATATGCATGCTAAACTATTTAAAAGCTATTTTACACTCGGGCTCTGACCAGTTTCTTATCATCTCTCTCCTCTCTCTCTCTCTCTCTCTCTCTCTCTCTATATATATATATATATATATATATATATATATATATATATATATATATATATATATATATATATATATATATATATATATATATATATTGCAAGTGCCCAGCCACAGGGGCGCCAAACTTAGATCTTTGGACTGTTGACGTGCTGCAGGTAGTGTGGGAGTTCCAGGTCTTTGCATTTAGACGACTTCATCATTCTCATCTCAGCTCTTCACTTAGTCCTTTTAGATAGGGCATGTGTCTCCCGTTTACAGTTTTTATTTAGCTCAGAGAAACTTTGTACTATCTATTTATTTCAGTATTCACTTTTAGTTGGGATTGTTTTAATTAATACATTGTCCTTCGATTTGGTATATTTTATTTGGAATGATTAACCAAGCATGTTTATTCCACTTGGATGGTTTGGTATTTTATATTGTTATCGTGCTCATAAAATGGTTCATGTATATAAACTCATAACAATGGGACTAAATCTATAAAATTAAATGTTTTGACACTTAGCTTAATTATTTATTAGGTGATATATAAAGAAAGTTGTTTTTGACAGTGATGCTAAGAATGAACCAACTCGATAATTTGATATAATTTAATAAAAGGCTGATCACCCGGTATCTAATTAGGCTGGGTGTCACATACATAACCCAAATAAGAACCCTCAAACCTTTACCCAAGAACATACACACACACACACACACACACACACACACACACACACACACACACACACACATATATATATATATATATATATATATATATATATTTGTATGTGTGTGTACAATTAGAGAGAGATTAACCTTGCGGTTTGAAGTTTTCAAGAGAGTGAGAAAGAGTTTCAGTGGTGTGGTGGTTTCAAGAGAGTGAGTGAGCGAGTCAAGGTCATTTTTAAAGAGAGAGAATAATTGGGGCTGAGTGAAATGAAAATAAAACCCTATCGGGTTTGTGGATATCTTAATTTTCAATTGAGGTGTGCATAATTTTATCCCATTCGAAAAAATACCCTAAAACTAAACCCACAGAATATTACAAGGGTAACTGTGGGAAAATTTCCCCAAAGAAAACAAATAACATTAAAACCATGAGGATATAACTTCGAGGGGCCAACGTGAACATAACAAAACTTTGTCAAAACCCTAAACCTTCATGGGGGGTCCTTTCACTGAACATTTAAAGACCTCGATGTTTGAAAACTAAACTGTGAACCATGACCTTTAATTAAATGGTTATCCCCTTACATGTAATTATTACAAGATGTATGCAAATCTTATCCCATCCATACACATGTTTCCCCCATCCTTATCCACCATACAAGTGGCAAAGTGGATGAATGAACAGTCAAGGACACGAATGACCGAATGGTCAATGAGGGCCAAACGAACCCTAAAAAAGGAGGTCTTCAGAACCTTAAAAATACTCCAAAACCCAACATTGATTTTGTTTTCAAACTTTATTCAATCTTGAGAGTACGAGATACCCAAACTCTTTCTTAAAATTATTAAGTGAAGTTTGTACTTCTAGAAAAGTTATTTTCTCCTAGGAAAGTTTGTATTTTCGAAAAGTTGCTTCCCTTAAGTGAAGTTCGTACTTCTGAAAAACCACTTCCTCTAAGAAATAGTGGAAAACCTCTGCATGCATCCCGTGAAGTCAGTTATTCTAAACAAAGCTCTTCTCGAATCAACTATGCCACATCACAGGGACACTCCGTCGGGAAATATTCAGCTCATGCTACAAGGTCAAAGAAACTCTGCAGAATTCAGGTCCATAGCCCCTATATATTTTGATAAACTATCCATATATATTTATCTGTTTTAGCCTGAGCTCCATTTAGGGGACTTGGTACACAATTTACAGCGTTCATATTTTAAAACCTGATTTTTAACCCAACACCTATGTTTATTGAAATGACATACTCATATGTTAAAAAAAATGATAACAAAATTCCACGAATAAATACAAAACATGGAAACATATTTTTTAAAACCAATCTCAGGAAAGTTCCATCGAGTCGAGTTAGCCCAAAATTTTATGAAAGCCAAAGTCTAAAATCGTCTGCTCCCATTGCTTCTCCAAACAAGATATCCCATATGAATGAAGGGATCCCCGAACATGTGATTTCTTATAAATACTTGTCAAGCATCGGCCTTTAAATAATTTATTTTTAACATATAAATATATCAATCCAAAAAAAAATGAAAATGTTATATTAAGGACTATTCTCTATAAATATTGTAATGTTGTATATTATGTACCTAGCATCCCGTCGCTTACACCCATAAATATGCCCCATTTGTTGGGACTTGGTTGTTTTGTTATCCCAACTCTCTTTGGGTACATAACTGTTATACCAAACCAAACTCGTGAAGACCAAGCCTTATAATACTCCTCTTGACGTATTATCTATTGGAGATGCCTCCATCTCTAGTCCAAATAGTGTTTTAGCTATGTCATTAAGTGATACACAGATCTGTGTTGATGGCTTATGTTCGAATCTAAACCGAAGGTGTGGTGTTTTACTCAGTTTCTTAACCTTAAAACATTACATCTTTTACACAACTCCACCTCTAAACCACCAAACTAGCTTGCATAATAATACCTTCCTACTAGTGATTACCCGATGAGAATAATATAATATACCACTACCGGTGATCTTCGGTCCCACTCCCATACTAAACCTTCTTTGAAGCTACCCTCTGCCCTAAATATAGATTATCCCTATGTTAAGCGAAGTACTCAAACTTTCCCACACATTAAGTTGGAATATGCGTATAACTAACTACATTGGCTTTGATCTCATGTCTATAAGAGTACGTAAATGCAAAATCGAGTCCTTCTCGTGAGCACAAGTCTCGACAATATATCTCTTGATTTGTTATCAGAACAAATATAAACATAGCTCTCATATTACCATTGTATCCTTCCCTAACTCAAACGGGATATCAAATTATCTCAAGCCACCACTTCTTGCATTCGCACAAACATACTCTTAACAACCTACCTCTATATAACCATAGTTTTATCTAATTACTATATACTCTTAATGAAATTCCATTACTCAAGTTGAGATTTCTATTACACTTACAAACATACTAAAGGAACCCATTATCTGAATACACGCATTCGTAGATAAGCACTCTTATGTTATGTACCCATATTGATTTAAGTAACAGCCACACACCTCTAAATTATACCATTTTATACCTAATAACCTATCTACATTTTTAGGATTCTCAAAATAAGGTCTCTAAGCTTGTTTAATAATAAAGTAAAAGTAATCACATAATATTAAGAGGGGTAATAAGCATATAATTAAGGAAACATAAAAAATAAGTGGGGTGCCAAACATCTTTACCACTCGTAACCCGATTCTCAAACCCCGCAACAAGAATCTATGGTCCAACCACACACCTAGACCTACCTTAGGATTATCCATAAAGGGGTAACCCAAATATCTTGTCTGTTTTTATACAAAAACAAGCTGGTGACTCTGAACAACTGACAACCTCTCACGTAAGAAATATTTAGGCCTAGGCCAAAACCGTGATGTGTGACACAAATCGAAAATGGTGTCTAACATCTTCTAAGGGAACATCATAGAACCAACCAAACTAATAACCCGACCTCAGGGGGAGCGCTATAATGAGAGACAATAACTCTTGAATCCACCATGACAAATCATTTCCCTTTGAGAGCATCACTGTTCGGGGCCCATAACACCACATGGTTCTCTTTATAGGAAAAATTGGGCCACTTTTCAAGACTGTGACCCGGTCCGTAACCAACTTGGTTTAATCTAGTGGGTCAAGATTTATTCCTCTTGGTCGTGAGTCTGAAACGTGACTTTAATGAATCACCTAAATTTGGTCACCGTTTCAAGTTGTGATCCACTTTCAATGACCATTTTGAAATACAAATTTGTCATGGTATTAGGACATGGTTCACAACTGTGACCATATTTCACACCAAACTTGTCTTGATTTTTTTGTATTAGTCATGGTTCTCAACCATGACCCAGTGCGTGATAATTTTGGCTCTAATTTTCCCTCCATTAGGGTCACGATTCGGTCATGATTTGAGATTGTGATCACGAGAGCCACTGATTTGAACCATGACCAGCCTATGAACAACTACTGACTTTTGTTACCCCTAGGTGGGGTCATGAATTGGGTTATGATTTTTAGGTCACGATTATGAATTTAGACCGTTAACCCTGTCATCAAGAATTTTAACCATGACCAACCTACCGTGACCATTTTCAATATTTGGCATAGTGCGTGAAACTAGCATATCATTTGTTTTCTATGAACATGGAGAGCAACTTGCAGTTTACTATACCAATTACACTCTACTTGAATCGAAAAGAAGATACATGTAATATGATAAGTTAGAATTAGCATTGGTAATATCCTTAAGAAATTTGCACACTACTTTGAAGCTCACACTATATTCATCCAAACTTATTTTCCACTCCAGGAGTTATTGAAGAAGGTTGATATGTTCAATAAGATGATCAAGTGGTTATTATAGTTGGAAAAATTTGACATTGTTTTCGATCCCCAAACGTCTAAAAAGAGGAAATTATTATCAAATCATCGATTTATCAACAAGTTCAAAATCAGAGGTTGTTCATCTTAGCACCGTTCCTTGAGGTATTAATCTATAGTAGGCAAGTCAATAAAAAATATGGAGATTATTTATAGATTGTGATCTAACGAGCGGCTATCATTATTTGAATCATCTTCATCACCCCCATAAGGTCGACTCAACGAATAAGCGATTCTCACCTTGGGTTCAAGGATCCAATAATGAAGCGAAATATGAGGCCGTGATAATTGGCCTATAAGGTGCGATCAACATGGGGTCACAAGATATTATTGTGCATTGTGATTCCCGCTTGATCACCAATAAACTCAATAGGGAATATGAAGCCAAATATTCAAGAATGCTAACCTACCACGATAAAGCTGAGAAAATCTTAAATTCCTTTGAATCAGTATCAATAGAATAGTTTTTAAGGAATTGAACTAGTCATGCTTACTCCTTTGCCACAATGGCATAAAAAAATTGACACCAATTCGAAACAAAAAAATTGAATCAAATTACATTAGACGACCGACATTTCATGAATTGCAAATAACACCAGAGATCATGAAAATTGAGTCATTCCCATCTAGGATGGACCCCATCATTTCCTATATGAAGAAGGGACCACTTCACCAGGATTCAAAGTGGTCCACAAGTTAATAATCTAGTATTCAAGGTTTTACCTTAACCCTAAAAGGAAAATTTACTGACTTTATTTCACAGGACCTTTACTCAAATTCATCTACCCATATCAAGTGGTAAGAGTCCTCAACGAGATGCATGAAGGAAATTATGAATCTTGTGAAAGAGAAAGATCACTATATCATAGTGCGATATCATTCAGATATTGGTGGCCCTTCATGAAGAAGAAAATTATCCAATTCACCCATAAGTTATCTAAATGCGAAGAGTTATCTCTCATCATCAAGAAATCAGTTGACGACCTTAACCCTCTCATAAGTTCATGTATTTTTTCTTAGTGGGGCATGGATATTGTGGGACCTATACTTGTAGAGCCTGGGAATGGGAAGTTCCTAATGATTACAGTAGATTAATTCACAAAATAGGTGAAGATCGAGACGTTAACTCATATCAAGGAGGGAGACTCCAAATGATTTTTGTGGAGAAAAATCATCACGATATTTGGCATTCCAAGATATTTGGTATTAGATAACTTATTAACAAATCCTAGT
Source organism: Sambucus nigra (assembly GCA_949130495.1). Lineage (NCBI taxonomy): Eukaryota > Viridiplantae > Streptophyta > Magnoliopsida > Dipsacales > Adoxaceae > Sambucus > Sambucus nigra. Next base: position 443,640,349 of record OX422218.1, on the reverse strand, counting down.
TTGACACTGATACATTCAGGCACCTCTGCGCAGAGTATGGAATCAAAAATCATTGTTCCTCAGTTATGTTCCTATATTTCAAGGTTACGATAGATACTACCAAGGGAAGATGGGTGAACAAACTTCCGTCCATCCAATGGGATAATATGATGACTCCAAAGAGGATAAATTGAGAGTGAAACTGCACTAAGGATTATGTTGATTGCCAAACAAACACCATTTTTTAAGTTTTAATTAAACGATTAACCCATTTAATCATGCACTAAGTAAATCGAATGTTGTGTAAATAGTTTATCAAATTTTATCTTTCCCTACAACATTCACTTAGGTTACTATAAAAAGAGTAAAATAAAATAATCACAGAACCCACCAACGTACGAGAAAAAACACAATGAAAAAACCTCAGGTAGCCCAACCGCACAAATTCACTATGATTTAGGAATTACACAATAACGAAAGATGACTTACACAACCAACTCAACTCCTTTAAGCCTTGATTATATCTTTGTTCCTTCGACCTTCTTCATAGTGATATGAAGGAATCCACCTACAAACTACCATAGCTTGTGCTCAACACATGTATTAGTATCCACCAATCCTAGATAGAAAATCATCCATAAAACGAGAACGAAATCCACTACTTCAAACCAAAACACACAAAGAATCCACTGTATGAAACCATACACAACAAAGATGTAGAGTAAAGGAACGTAGGTTCTCAAACATGAGATCTCAAAAAATAATATTAGAATGAAACTTATATCTCAAACGATTTGGGTGTAAACTAGTGTTTGGAGGCACAAGATATATTCTTGGATTTTTTACAAATACCTCTTAATAAAAACTGATGCCATCACTCTTATTTATAAAACAAAATGAAAAATGAGGCAGAGAAAAAGTATAGGCAACCCCTTTGAAAGAAAATGCCAAGGTTCATTTGAACGATTTATACAATCGTTTTTTAGCAAAATAAATCTCATTCGAACGAAATAGCCAAACTCGTGTGAAAGAGAGTGTTGAAGATAAAAATCAACATGATAACACGACACAATGATGAGGTCTCTTATCTTATCCTCTACCGTCTTTAATCACACATCCTAAGCTTGAAGGATAAACAACTCAAATCCTAACCAAAGTTTTATCAAAACGAAATATATACAAATTTACTGTATTGGAAATTTTTTCTTATAAATCTCCCCCTTTGGCTATTCCAGAAAAAACATCCCCCCAAAAAAAGTTATGGGCCATTAAGATCTCATAAGACTTAATCGTAACCCCAAAAGGAAAAAGTATAAATGCTTGACAGACACAATCTTTGAGTAGCTTTACTCACTTCACCACATCATTACAAACCTTCACACTTAAAGACACCATTTAAATACAAAGATAATGTAACAATATATAATCGCATATGAAAAATAAAACTCCCCCTTTGTTAGACATATCCTCTATTGAGTATGCATATCCCCTTAGGTTTGACTTCTCCCTCTTTTTGATCGGGAATATACAAAGGTAAAGTGCACAATATAAAATAACTTCTCCCCCTAGAGTGAACATAAAGGAAAATAAGAAATAGCATGCAATGGTTTGAAGTGAAACGTAATGACAAATAAACTCGACAAAACAAGCAAAAAGAATCCAAAAAATGAACAAACGATACCGGTGTAAACATGAAACAAAAGGTACCATTATGATCATATATGACATGCTAATATGATGTAATAATGAAGCAAAAGACATACATGGATTAGATGCAAACTTAAAGAATCATAACATACTATATATATCTATATAATAAGTTACAAAATTTATGTATGTCATAAGATAGAACTATGATTTCATAAGATTATTTTATCCTGTTGTGTCTATTTTACCCTTGAAAATTTTGGGTTCTCCCTCTTTTGATACACTATAATTTATTTTTTCTTTTATTCAAAATTCAAAAATAAGGATAGAATAGTAAATTTATGATGATACGTGGGGGTTTTGAATCTAAAGGTCCAAAAGGAGCCATGTGTTTGGATTGAAAGTTAAGATCACATAATGAGAATTTGAGACCTCAAGCCATGTGCTCTGGAAACCCATCTATGCCTCACTCTCACTAGACATCGATCCATGTGCTAGAAAACACAGTTTTTCCTAAAAATATAATACATGCGATGTTGTAGATTTAGTGGGTGCTATATATTGTAGATTTCGTAGTTAACCACTAGCTACATTTCTACCCAATTGCGTAGTTACCTTCAGTATTGACAACACCTATTCTTTTGACCCATTAGGGAAAAACCCTACCTCCTAACCAAACTTCTATCTAAGAAAGTGTGTCAACTTATACCACTAGCACGGACAAAAATGGGAACCAGAATCTCATTAGGACCCTCTCACTACCATGAATATCTTTAATCGTCATGAATTCTCCCTCCCTCTACCTTTTTTTAGCAGTACAGACCCATAGTTGTCATTTATTCGGGTGATCTAGGGTTAAACTTGAGATTAGGTGTCTCTGTATTTGTATGAAAGCAGTTTGGTTGGTAACTATCTCTCTCTTCCCCACTCTTTTTAAAACTGGGTTTTTTTTATTCTCATGATTTTTTTCTTTCTTTCAGTAAAGCGGCCTTTGTTTCTTAATATTATAAGAAATATATCAAAATTTGAGGTGTGAGGTTCATTTTACTCTTTACTATTATGATTCTCAGGTGATTGATATTGTGTTTTTTTAAACCCTTGCTACTACTTTACATGTCCTAAGACTTGTAACTTTGGTCAAGTTGTACCAGCTCCGATTGTCTAGGCACAAAATCCAAGATACCCTCGCCGAATTTTTCACAGTAACTTTTGCCGCTGGCGATGAAGTCTGACCAAAGACTACAAGTGCAATGAGGAATAGATCCGTAGAGAACAAAAGGAGGGTGTGGCCATCCCCGATCCCCACCGCGAAGGGAAAAGGATCCTTCGGGTCCCGCGCGTCCCCTCTCTCGGGAGAGCGCTTCGACCGGCGTCGATTTGTGAGGTGTGAAAATGTAGAGAGATTTAGAGTCGCCAGTCTATTTTACTCAAAACAGAAAAAAGAAAAAGGGGAAGCCACCCCGAAGGATGGCATCCAAAGACATACTGGTGCATGCGAAACCAAAATGATTCGAGAAGGGTTCGGAGGCTTAGTTACGAAATGGGAAGGTGTTAGGCACCCATTCCGCCCTTTCGGTCTCTCATGAATATTTGCTATTTTCCTTTATGTTTCCCCCTGTGATATGTTTGCATGTGTATATATAGAATGGAGGTAGGAATCCTCGACTTGTATCATGAAAAAGATAAAGCGAGTCGTCCATAGGAATGTGAGATTAATGTAGAAAATAAGATTTACGCGATTACCCCTACGTTGATCGTTATAAGGGAACGATAATGTGTATGGAGTAATACGTTACTAAGAACAAGTGTATAGAATATAATAGAAAATGAAATAAATAGAAGATAGAAAATAAGAGAAAAAGTGAGAAAAGGACTCGAGTCTCGGGTTTTACCCTGAGATGCCTACGTAGCCTATAAAGGCATAAAAGTCCACGTAGTTCGCATACAAACGAGGGGTGGGGTTTATCCCATAAATCCAAATGGAGAAATCCCTTATTTGTAAGTGTGTGTGTGTGTAGAAAAAGTGTTTTTAGTTATGAGAGAAGTGTGGAAAAAGTGTGAGAATCCCTCTTTGGAATTTATGAGCAAACCCTCTTTTGCTTATTTTTTGGGTTTTATTTATATGAAAATAGGAGATGTGCAATAGTACTAGATAAAAAGTATGTTAGGATATGTGAAATAAGATAATAAAAGTGCTTTAAGTAATAAAACAGGTTATTGCAAATTTAAGAAGATTTGAAGAGAAAGGTGAGAAAGATGGACCTTGTTGGAGAGTTTGAGCTTGATCTTGAATGTTGAAATGCAGCCCTTGGACTTGGATGATGGTGGAGAGTGGTTAATTCATCGAGTTTGATGAAAGGTATGATGAAAAGTGGAAGTGAAAAAGGAATTTGGAAGTTGAAATCGCGCTGCCTTCGAGAGAGGTTTCTGGGACTTGTTGAGAGTGATTTCCTTCTGATATGAGCTCCCCTTGCAAATGAGGCCAAGGTCTACTTTTTAGAGTTCTAGGTTTCTATCGATCGACATTACCATGGCACTACCTATCGGCAGGTGCCGATAGGCAAGGTCTGGGACCTGCCATTTGGCAGTGCGCTTTAGGCTTTTTTGGAAAATTAGCTGCCGAGGTCAAACCGTTGGTCAGAATTGTGCACGGGGAATACCGTTGGAAAGTTATTTTAGATACCTTAGAAAGTCCTTTGGATCACTCCCGAGTTCGGGAGTTTACTTTGGGTCAAATGTGGCTCGAAAGCGTTTGTGGGCCCGTTGAATGGGGAATCGTTCGGACGCAAATGGATCATTCATCCGCATGGTAAGTCTGAATCCCACATGGGGAAGACTGTTAGAAAGGTTAGGATATGTACTTAGACATTCCGAAGAGTTTGACTCGGTTAGGGGAGTTAACTTTGGTCAACCGGTCCTGGGAAGCGCTCGGTGGCTTCCCGGAGTCAAACGGATCGTTCGTCCGCATGGAATGTCAGAATCATGCATGGGATGGACCATTGGAGAGGGTTTTCAGTGACCTTAAAAGATTCATTCATCCTTGGCCGAGATGAAGAGTTGACTTAGGTCAAACAGAGCCCGAGAGCGCTCGGTGGCCTCTAGGTCGGGTTTCAGACGCAAACGGATTGTTCGTCCGCATGGTAAGTCAGAATCGCACACGGGATGGACCGTTGATAAGGGTATTCATTTCTCTTCGAAGATTCATTGAGTCTCGGTCGAGATGAAGAGTTTTACTTTTAGTTAAATCGAGCTGAGGAGTGCCCGATGTCCTCCAGGTCAGTGCTCGGGACATGACCTGGGTTTACGGTGATGAATGGAGGTACTTGGGACCTGAGGAGAGTTAGGGGGTAACAGAATGAGGTGTCTAAAGAGCCCCTCGATGGGTGAGTTTGGAACAAATGATAGCCGTCGATTAGACACCACATGATGCTTCTGAGAGAGTATGACCGATTCAGAGGGTCGAGGTCGATTCTAAGGACCGATTCAGAGAGTATGACCGATTCAGAGGGTGCTGGGGATGACCAAATTAGAGGGTCGAGGTCGATTATAAGGACCTAAGGAAGCTAGGGTGACCAATTCAGAGGGTCGAGGTCAGTTTCGAGGACCTAAGGAAACGAGGATGACCAATTCAGAGGATCGAGGTCAGTTCTGAGGACCTAAGAGTGGTGACGACCGAGGACCGAGGTCAATTCTGACCTAACTCAGGTGATGATCCAAGACCGAGGTCAATTCTAACCCAAGATTGGTGACAACCGAGGACCGAGGTCAATTCTGACCTAACTCAGGTGACGATCCAATACTAGGACCAATTATGACCCAAGAGTGGTGACGATCGAGGACCGAGGTCAATTCTGACCTAACTCATTTGACGATCCAAGACCAGGGTCAATTCTTACCCAACAGTGGTGACGATCGACGATCGAGGTCAATTATGACCTGACTTAGGTGACGATCCAAGACAGGGATCAATTTTGACCCAAGAGTGGTGACGATCGAGGATCGAGGTCAATTTTGACCTAACTCAGGTGATGATCTAAGACCGGGGTCATTTCTGACCCAAGAGTGGTGATAACCAAGGATCGAGGTCAATTCTGACCTAACTCAGGTGACGATCCAAGACCGAGGTCAATTCTAACCTAACAGTGGTGACGATCGAGGACTGAGGCCAATTCTGACCTAACTCAGGTGACGATCCAAGATCGGGGTCAATTCTGACCCAAGAGTGATGAAGACAGAGGACCAAGGCCAATTCTTACTTAACTCAGGTGACGATCCAAGACCGAGGTCAATTCTGACCTAAGAGTGATTGCATTTCCTTGGGAAAAGAAAAGAGTTCCACTGGGGGTATGAATTGGATTTGAGGTTCCACTGGGGATAAGAATTGGATTTGAGGTTCCGCTGGGGAATGATGAATGATCTGGGGAAGATTTGGATCGTCCTTTGGGAGAGATCGCCTGGGGCGAGTGATTCTTCTGAATTCCGCTGGGAAAAATACCATGTGATATTGTTTCTCACTGGTTAGCCGATGGCTGGGGAGGCTTTATGTCTTTGAGCTGATTGTTGGGGAGAGAACCGGTTTGAGGTTGTAAACTCTGTTGAGGAGGTAATTAGGTAATTCGGGCTCATTGCTCAAGAGGTCATTTTAAGGGTTCCGTTGGGGAAAAAGAGGTTTCTCCTGAAGGAGTACAAAATTTTCTTGATGAAAATGTTCTAAATCCTTCTTGGGATTTTTAGGAATTTTCTGAGGATTTTTCAGGGTCTTCTGGCATTTTTCAGGAATTTCTGTACGAAATTTTAGGGGGGTGCCGACCGGCATAGACTGAGGGGTGCCATTCGGCAGTGGCACGGACTTTTGGAATGCCTCGGGAAGGTGAGGAGTCAGTGCCGATCGGTATGGAAGGGTGAGGTGCCGACCGCCTTCATTTTTCACAACTTCTTGCCTTCTCTCTTTCTGCGATTTCTCTCTATGAATTATTCTAATGCTCTGATCTTCAAGAAATGGCCGCCTTTGTGAGCACCGCTGTCCATCGGGAGTGGTTGACCGTTGATGACTCGGCGAATGTGGATTGGAGGGACAGGGTGCCCCTTGCTTTGGGGAATGAGAATGCCTTTGATGCATTCAAGTCGGTTGCGGATGAGTGGACCTTGCTGCGGGAGCCATCGCGTCATCGCTCTTCGAGGGTGATTCCCAGCGGTTATGTAAGTAACCTGACCTTTGGCATTCCTTTCTTTTGGGGTGATTTTTCTTTCTTTCTTGACTTTTGATGAGATTTTTCCTTTTGCCAGTCTCATATTTCCTTGAGGAACATGCGTGCTCGCGGGCCGACGGGGCTTAAGGATGTTTGGGAGCATCTTCCACCCGTGGTGTGCTGGATGGTATCATCAACGGGTTTTGGAAGGTTGGCGGTTGCGCTGGATGAGATGCCTTGTTCGACAGCGGTCCTGTGCTCTTTGGGGGAGAGGTGGTGGGACACTACCCACACTTTCCATTTTGTCTTCGGGGAGATGACGGTGACTCCCATAGATGTGCAGCAACTGTTGGGGCTAGATTGTGACCGGGAGCAGATAGAAGTGGATCTCTCCCTATGGGTGAGGCTGGAGGCAGTGCATGCGGCACTTGGTGATGTGAGGAGGATAGTTTCTGAAGATTCCATCCGGCTGTCCTTGCTGAAGGATATTTTGCTAAGAAGGGTGGTTGATGTGGAGGACGGGTTGCAAGTGAGGCAGATGGCCCGGTTATTCATCTTGTTGGTTCTGGGAGGTTTCATGGTGGCGTCGAGCGGCGACGTCGTCCATTTGTGGTTTCTTCTGTACTTGAGGATGTTTTCAAACATCCCTTTCTACGATTGGGGGAGTCTGACCTTGGAAACCCTTTACTCTTCTTTGGATGCATTCAGTCGGTGCTTCCGGCAGACTTTTACTGGAGCCACGTATCTCCTTGAGGTATTCTTTACTTTGCACATTTTCATTTCATGTATTCGTATTTTCCTTTCATCCATTTGCATTTTCCTTATGCGTCTCTTTTTGCTTGTGAATTCAGACGTGGTTCTATGAGGTGATTGGGTGCAATACCCCCCTGATTTCTTTGAAGGACTACAATGTTGGGGAATTCTACCGATTGTATCGATGGCGTAAGGCCAACCGGGAGTCGAAGGGATCTCTCTCCCTGGAGGCGATGCGTCAGGTCTGGAATGGCCTCACTAGTGGTCGGGTAAGGTCCTTTCCTTTTCAGTCTTGGTTTTCGCACCTTCTGATCCTGCATTGACTCATGCCTGCTTGGAGATTTTCAGGTGACCTTTTATCCTTGGAGGAAAACCATTCAGGATACGGGGATGACTGGGGTGAACGCGCAGATAAGGCGTTTGTTGGAGCATGACTTTGGCCATTCCTGGTATCTCGGGGAGAGGGTAGTTCGCCAAATTTCTAGGGAGGAGGTGGTGGTGCCACCCGCGCAACCTCCTACATCTATGAGGTGGGAGCGACAGCTGTTGGAGGATGAGAGGATCGCGGCGATGATCGGTGAGTCCTATGCGTTGTACACCAATACGGTTGCGTCGTATGACTATATGGACTTTGTGATGAGCTGGTTGATGGCGCCCAGCATACATGATACCTTGCCTTTCCCTCCTGCGGGTTCGAGTCGGGTGGTGGGGTCTTCCCACAGTGGTGGTGGTCCGTCGGCACCTGCGGCAGTAGCGACCTCGGAGGTCCCTTTTGTGCGGTTGCACACTCCTTAGTACAACATTCGGCGGGCTAATGGAGGGATAGTGCCGATGCTGCACCGTCCTCTTACGATGGATACGGAGGACATGGGTTTGACAGAGGAGGTCCTTCGTCCTGAGGTAAACCTTTCGGTCCTTTTCCTCTTTTCGATTTCTTTTGCTTGATACTGATTCTTCCTTTTTCTTGCAGCAAGTCCGGGTGTCGACCACTTGGCTGAGAGACATCAGAGACTGAATATCATCGACGACCACCCACATTCGGGATGTTGTCCATGTTCCCTCTTACATGGTGTCATCAGCCTCATCCGAGGAAGACTCTGGCTCGGGTAGTGGAGGCGCGTCATCTCGTCATAGGGTAAAGAGAGCGCGTCGCAGGGGTGGAAGCTCTTGTGAGAGAGAGAGAGAGAGAGAAAGAATGTGGGTTCGGGCTGAGTCCCGTTGTTTTTGGCTTTTCTTTCTATTTCCTGCAAAATGATGTAACACAACAAAATAGATATATGCAATGCAATGTAGTTTTTTGACTATCTTTTATTTTAATGATGAATGAATGCATGCACATGCGCTTTTTACTTTGCTGCTGAGACCGTAAAAGGGAATATTTTTGGAGTTTTTTTAAGGAAAGTTTTTTTTATTTAAAAAAGGGAATCCTATAAGGAGAAAAAAGGATTCTTGAAATTCTTTTGAGAATATCAATTTGTTTTCATTGAGTTTTCTGATTTGACAAAAAAGGAAAGGAGGGAATTTCCAAAAATGGGGGGTTGCCGATCGGCAAGCACCCTGACCTGCCTATTGGTAGTTTAGTCAAGTCCCATCATTTGAAGGTTTTAATTGGTACCCTCTTCAGCCCTTGGTGCCTTGTGGGGTAAGATTCCTTCCGATTTCTGCAGGGATTATATCTTTTACGAGAGTTCTCAAGTATAAAAAGGGGTAAGGGTGGAGTATTTTCATCACACCTTTGCATCCTTATCCACTTGCCTACTATTTCTTAGTCTTGCAAGATGGCTATCTCTGGTAGCATTGATTTTGATAATTACCTCGAAGCCCTGGAAGCAATGTGCTCTTATAATGTTGACTATGATGCCTTCAACATGCGTCGAGTCTCCTTGTTGCGTAATCGACCTATTGAGTGGAATATGCTGATAGCGGTGGTACAATTCTGGTACCCCGAAGACCATGTATTCCGCTTTGGGTTGGAATAAGTTTATCCTACCTACGAGGAATTTTCTGCCATACTGGGTGTGAATCCCAGTGTTGCTGCGGCTTTACCCGAATTTTCCCGCTCTCCTAGGGATTTGTTGGCCGAGCTTCTTCATATCTCGCCTTCGGTGGCCAGGTCACTGGTTGCTGGAGGAATGATCTCCCTCCTGACGGTGCTACAGTTCGTGCATTTGCAGGAAGTAGGTGATGCTGGCAATGCTGGAGCCGTTGTTCTGGGCCTGGTTTCCAAATTGGTGTTGGTGACTGGGGAGGTTCAAGTGCACCCTCAACTTGCAGCCATTACTTTATGCATGTCATACCATCGCAATCCTGCGGCGGTGATATTGACGGAAACTCTGAATGGCCTGGATGCCTGGAGAGAAGGTCGTTCTGACTTTTTGAGGGGTAGCCCTGTGATGTTGTTCATGTGGTTATCTGAAAGATTTCATTTGGCGACTCCTCCAGAGTATCCCTTGTCGGCTTTACCCAACTTCTTTTCACGCTACTTCATCCGCGTTGGCCTGCATGTTGAGAATTGGGAGAATTGGCTTGTGGAGCATGGGGCTCGTGGGCTGTATTGGTCAGTGCCTTGGTGGGGACTGTTACAGCCGATTCTGGAGCTAGGAGAGTACTCATATGTGGGGCTGGTTGGTCTCAGACATACCTTTTTTTATTTCCCATGGCGGCTTCTGCGCCAATTTGGCTGGGCGCAGGTTGTGCCTCCTCGGACCTCAAATTTCTTTCTTGTAGAAGATTTGACTAAGTGCCTGCGTCTGTTTCTTGGATCTCTGTGGGAAAATCAGCGTCCGTCGACCCATCCCTCTCAGTCTATCGGGAAGGTTTGCCATGTCCCCAACGATTATATGAAGTGGTTGTGGAGGAAAGTAGTCAGCAAGATGTTGGCAATAGAGACTGGTCAAAGGTGGTTTATTTTATCTGACTCCATGGAAGGGGGTGTTGTGGTCTTTTCGAAGATGGTTCAGGCTCATCGATCCATGGAATGTTTGCGACATTCTATTCAGGCGGGGGAAACTTAGGGTCCTCAGGATGTAGATGATGAGGATGCAGGCTTTTATGGTAGCTGTGGGTAGGACTCTTGGGGAGTTTATTTATGTAACAGATGTGGGGGATTTTATCTGTCTTTTATGGTAATAGGGGGAAGGGAGTTATATGTTCCTTTTTCTTATGTAATCCGTACTTTAATTTCTTATTAATGAAATAAACAAGTTTCTGATCATCCAGCTGTGCCTTTTCATGAGTTTTGTATTTTGAATTATCTATACCGATCGCTAAGGCATACATAATCCTTTTGTTCAAGTAGATGTTTAGAAGGAACTGTCATTCTCGGAGATAAGAAAAGAATATATTTTTGTGAAAAAGAAGGGGCCGTGCTCATGTGAGATGTATGAGTTGCCTACGTACCTCTGGAGTTTTTGAAAAAAAATTGTTTTAAAATTGGTTTTTTGTAGAGGATCAGGCCCACGTAGTTCTGGGTAGAGGTAAATGAAGAGTTTTTTTTTTAGAATAGAAGGGGGATGAGAAGAGTCATAGCGGGCCGAGATTTCAGAATAGGGTTAGAACTTCTTGAGACTGTCCAGATTGACTGGATGAGCCATCTCTTCCCCATCCAGGTCAATGAGCATGGCAGCACCGCCAGACAAGATTTTCTTCACAATGTAAGGGCCACTCTAATTGGGCTTGAATTTTCTTATGGGGGTCCCAGATGGGTTCTTTTATCTCCTTGAGGGCTAAATGCCCCTCCCAGACACCGCGGTCCTTGACTCTCTTGTTGAATGATCGCGCTATTCGGCGATGGTATCCCTGTATGTGATAAAGGGCTTTTAATCTTCTTTCATCTAGGAGGGCTAGCTCATCTAGACGGCTTTGGCACCAGTCTTCTTCACTAGCCTTTCTTTCTAGCATGACGCGTAGCGAGGGTATTTCCAGCTCCACAGGTAGGACTGCTTCCATGCCGTAGACCAGGGAGTAAGGGGTAGCCCCACTAGAGGTTCGAATTAAGGTTCGAAAGCCCCAGAGGGCGTACAGGATCCGGTCGGCCCAATCCCTACAACTTTCCGTCATCTTTCTGATGATGGCTTTGAGGTTTTTATTGGCGGCTTCAACTGCACCATTGGTCTGAGGTCGGTAGGGAGAAGATTTGTGTCTATGAATCCCATACTCGTTGACTACTTCTGTGACTTCTACCTCGAAGTGCAAACAATTATCTAACACTAGCTCGTGCGGGACCCCATATCGGCAGATGATATTTTTCTTGATGAATTTGGCCACCTTCTTGGCATTTAATACTGCGTATGACTCAGCTTCGACCCATTTGGTGAAGTAATCAATGGCAACTAGGATGAACTGATGCCCAGTTGACGCCTTTGGCGTAACCTTCCCTATGATGTCGATACCCCAGGTGGAGAACGGCTAGGGAGAAGTCATGTTGTACAATTACCGCGGAGGGAGATGTTGGAGATTGGAGAACTGTTGGCATTTAGGGCATCTCCGAACATAGGCGGTGCAATCTTGGTCCATGGTGGTCTAGTAGTAGCCCTGTCAGATGATCTTCTTGGCAAGCATGTGACCTCTCAAGTGGGGACCGCATTCCCCGCTGTGGATCTTCTGAATTATCTTTTCAATGTCAGCCCCTACGATACAGTGCAAATGAGTTCCATCGAAATTCCTCTTAAGTAGTGCTTTATGAAAGATGATGTACTGGGCGGCCAACCTTCGTAGGGTAGCTCAGTCATTCTTGTTGGAACCCTCGGGATACCTACCGTACCTGAGGAGGCACCAAATATCATAGTACCAGTAGTTGACCAGCTCAGGATCTTCTGTGGTGACGAGCTCAATGTGGTAGCAATGGGTTGGTTTGTCTTGCTTTTGAACTAGGAAGGGGGTCATTGTTATTCCCTCGGGCATGTCGACCATGGAGGCCAAGGTAGCGAGAGCATCAGCTAGGTTATTATTTGCTTGGGGTAGGTAATGGAAGGTGATATCTCATAATTGGGAGGCTAACTCTTCTAATTGGGCATTAAAGGGTTGAAGCTTTTCGTCCTTGACTTTCCACTTTCTGAGCACTTGACCGATGATGAGGGCCGAATCCCCATATACATCAAGGTATTGAATACTTTTCTTGAGAGCAACCTTGAGGCCCACTGTGCATGCCTCGTATTCTGTCATGTTGTTGGTGCAAGGGAAATACAATTTTATGGCGATAGGAGTGTGGGAGTCATCTAGGGCGACCATAAGTATCCCAATGCCATATCCCTTTTTGTTGGCAGTGCCATCAAAGAACATTTTCCATCGAAGGAAGTCTTGAGTGGTGCAGAGGAAATTTTCATATGGGAATTCGGAGATCCAGACATCTGTTTCTTCTACAGGGTAGTCAACGAGGTAGTCAGAGATGGCTCTTCCTTTAACGGATTTCTGTGTGACGTACACAATATCGAACTCGGTTAGGAGCATCAACCATCGGGCCATTCGGCTGGATAAGGCAGGTTTCTCAAGCAAGTATTTGATGGGATCCATTCGGGATACAAGTTAAATGGGGAAGGCAAGCATGTAGTGTCGCAACTTTTGGGTGACCCAGACAAGTGCGACACATGCCTTTTCTAAAGCAGTGTAGTTGACCTCGTACCCGACCAATTTGCAACTGGCATAATAGATGGCTCTTTCTTTGCGGGAGTCTTCAAGGTGTTGGGCTAGCAAAGCCCCAGCTGCAGTGTCGGTTATGGTTAGGTATAGGAGCAAAGGGAGACCAGGCTGTGGTGGCATGAGAACTGGAGGTTGGGTCAGATATTGTTTGATTCGGTCAAAATCTTCTTGGTAGTACTCATTCCAAACCTTGGTTGAATCCTTTCGTAGGAGTTTGAAGATAGGTTCGCAAGTGGAGGTTAGCTGGCTTATGAACCGGATGATATATTATAATTTCCCAAGAAAACCTCGGACTTCTTTCTCTGTTAGGGGGGTGGCATCTCAAGTATGGATTTCATCTTGGCGGGATCTGCTTCTATCCCCTTATTACTGACCATGAATCCTAAGAGTTTTCCCTTTGTAACGCCGAAGACGCACTTCTGTGGATTGATTCTCATCCGATACTACCGCAGTCATTCGAAGAACGTTCGAAGAGCAGGAGCATGACCTTCTCTAGTTTTGGACTTGATAATCATATCATCCACATAGACTTCGACCTCCTTGTGAATCAGATCGTGCAGGATGGTTGTAGCGGCCCTCTGGTAGGTAGCCCCAGCATTCTTGAGACCGAATGGCATAAGAGTGTAGCAAAAGGTTCCCCATGGGGTGATGAATGCGGTTTTTTCTTGGTGGTCGGGGTGCATCTTGATTTGGTTGTATCCGACAAACTCGTCGACGAATGACTTGAGAGCATGACTGGTTATGTTGTCTACGATCATGTCGATATTGGGTAGCGGATAATCATCCTTCGGAAAAGCTTTGTTCAAATCTCGGTAATCCACACACATTCAAACCTTCCCTCCTGATTTTGGTACAGGTATAATGTTGGCTAGCCACGTGGGATATTCAATCACTCGAATGAAATCCACATTCAACTGTTTGGCCACCTCTTCTTTGACCTTGAGCGACCATTCGGTGTGGTGCTTTCTCAACTTTTGTTTAACCGGCTTGTAATCTGGGAGAGTGGGGATCTCATGCTGAGCTATTTCAGGATCAATACCGGGCATATCGTCGTAGGACCATGTGAATACATCCACGAACTCCCGTAGCAATTCTTCTAGTTGTGCGCGCTCATGCTCGTCAAGGGTGGCCCCTATCCTAAACTCGCGCAGTTGGCTACTAGAACCGAGATTATTAACAACAATCTCTTCTTCATCAACTTTAACGCGGTTATGTTGTTTATTATTAACCTTATTTAGATCAGTTATGAATTGTTCATTTGCAAAATCATCATCATCAAAAGTTTGATTATAATCTAAGCAATTAATGTAAGGCATAGCAAGATACTCAAAATCTTCGCTTATTTCATTGATAGGAAAAACAGCATTGAGAACCTCATCAAAATAGGTCTCGATTAAATTTGAGCAAGGATAAACAATAGTAGAAGAAACAGGGTAAACATTAGGGTTAGGGGAAATTTGAAGAGGTAGAATTGGCGCAGCATGCCAGTTGAGGATAGGTGTATTAGTAGTTTTAATCAGATGGGATGGGTCCATTGATGTAGTGCCTGAATGGACCATGCAGAGTACCAGCCCCAGCATCTGCAAGTTGAAGGATGCTTCGGAATCACTTTCCTCAGTCTCTTCGATATTTTTAGTGAACGATTGTACGCGGTGTGGGAAACTTTCATCCCATGGGTAGCTATCTTGGAAAAAGATCTCGATTCCAGGCTTTATCTTCTTGTTTGCGTGGTCGTACCATGGTTCTGGAAAATCGCAAAAGGGGAAATCCTCGCCCTCTTTGATGAATCGTCCATTTAAGGAATCTCCTGAGATAGTTGGGAAGCAGTCTAAACCTCTCTTTGCTTGAGTCTGGCGGATCATTTTGAGCTCTTGTTCTGATAGTTGATACCCCAAGCCACAAGGAGGGAAAGCTTTCTTCAGCTCGTTGGGCTCAAGTATCCCCTATTGCCTTTTTCCTAGCCCCAGTCCGGGCATGAAGTGCATGTTTCTGAACATCTGAATCACACTGACATTGCCATGAGGGTCATATTCTGGACAAACCCTTTCTTTGAAACCGTCCCCTGCCGGGAGTAGGGATGGCTCAACCCAGAATCCTGATAGGAACATATCATTTGATCCATGTTGTATCTCAAGAATTGGACTGCTGGTGCTTGCACCCTCGATATTTTCGTCGTCGCCCAAAATGGTGATGACTCGCCCATTGGTGAAGAACTTCAATTTCTGATGGAATGAGGAAGAGACACCCTTTATAACGTGGAGCCAGGGTCATCCGAGCAACAGGTTGAAACAGGCCGGGATATCAATGGCTTGGAATTCGACGACGGGGTATATAGGTCCAACCCCTATTATAAGTTTTATGGATCCCATCACCTCTCGATGGGTATTATCGTAGGCACGCACAGCGACGGAGGTTGGAGCGATATCACTTTCTTTCAGACCTAGACATTTAAAGGTTCTCAGTGGGCAGACATTCAAGGCGGATCCGTTATCGATAAGAGAAAGTGGTACAACCTTCCCCATAACTTCGATGGAGATGTTGAGTGCATGATTGTGATTTGGCCCAATTTTGGGGATTTCTTCTTCAGAAAATGACAGCATTCGGGTGGAGGTCAAGGATCCGACCAAATTTACCGCTTCTTCTGGTATGGTAGAAGGTGGAACTGTGGGTCCTGTGAGCAACTTGATTAAAGAATTTCTATGCAACTGGGAAGACATGAAAAGCCCCCATAGAGTTATGTTAGCTTGATTTTTCTTCAGTTGATCGAGGATCTTGCTCTCCTCGATGGTCAATTCTGGCATAGGAAGGTTTTCAACGCCCTTCCCTTTGTGATTTGCTGGTAGCGAGCTTGGAACTTCATAATGTCTCCCAGATCTGGTCATGTGATTTACTGAAGAAGGGAAAAACTTAAGTCCAGTTTCCTCATCAATCTCAGGTTATCCTGCCACCCGGTCTATTTCTCCGAGGAGTTATTCAAATGATATCATCCCACATAAGTCGGCTACTGGGCCAGTTCTTCCTAAAGCTTGTTCTTCATTTGATTTTTTGAATTCTTCCCCCCATCCGGTGGCAACAATTCTATTTTCCCCTGTGAAGTCAATGCATTCCACGACTTCAACGGCTTTCTCATATAGGTCTTCCCATTTTGTGGGAATGTGTAAGGGTGAAGGGATCAGGTGCCCTAGTAGCTTCAAAGCAGCAAATAACTCGGTGATACTGCAAATGTTGTTGGTTTGCCTGAATACTTCCTCCATAATCTGGACAACATCATCTAAGTTGACTTCATCGGTTGGTATCACACAACTATCTGCTTCTCGGGCCCATTTCTGCGCTTCTAAAAATAGCGCACTGAACCTCTGACAATCGATAATCATCTGTGAGGGCAATTGCAGCCCGAACTCTAGAAGTTGATTTAATACCTCTGACAATTCCATACTTCCACTTTCAGAACGGGTCTGGACAGCGAGGCACGCTCTAGTAAGGAGTGATAATGCCTGATCAGCGGGGCTAATAGGGTGTAGGAGGAAGTATGGGAAAATTTGAAGAGGTTTAGGAGGGTATAGGGGTGTGATTTGGGTTGATGGATCGAAATCCGAGTTTTCTTCCAAGAAGATGGCATTGGTGTGATTTGGGAATGGGTTGTGCGTAGTGTTTGGCTTAGGATGGGCTGGTGGGGCGATGGTGCCCCGGTCAATGAGATCTTGGATTATGTTCTGAAGGTGAAAGCATTGGTTGATGGTATGGCCGACAGTTTGGTGAAAGGCGCAATGAGCATCGGTCTTGAAATTTCTAGGAAGTGGATAAGGTTTCGGCTTAACAGGGCTTGGTAAACTTTAGAGAGGGGAGCATGGAGCTCAGTGTATTCCCTTTGGACGGGGGTAGGGTAACTTTCTGGTTCCCATGATGTGGTTGGTTGAGAGATATTGTTGATGGTTGAGATTGTAGCATTGGCAGGCTTGTCATATTTTCTGGGGGTGAACTGTCCGGACACCTTCTTCGGTTCAACTTCTATTTTGGCAAGACCTTCCTCGATTTCTACTCCTGCTTCTCTAAAAGCTCTAAAGTGGAGGTAGTACTGTCCTCCCATGGTTGCTCGAACATGGGCAAGAAATTCTTCTTCACTATGTTGACTTGTTCTTCCTCAGATGGCCGATTAGTAATGGTAGCTATTTTTTCCCTCCATCGGGCTATGAATTTACTGACTGATTCTCGAGAGTTTTGTTTGAGCAGCTCTAAATCACGGCGGGTGACCTCGAGCTCTTCGTTGTATTTGTACTGCGACATGAATTCTGGGGCTACATCCTCCCAGCTACGGATTCTGGATTCCTCAAGAGATAAAAACCATCGGAGGGCACTATCCTTCAAAGTTTGTTGAAACAGTTGGGCCATTACTTCTTCGAAAGCCCCTAGGAGAGTCATGGAACGGTGATAACTGTGAAGATGAACAATTGGGGGAACACTCCCCCCGAACTTCTCGATATTTGGCATCTTAAACTTCTCGGGTAATGTCGCTTTAGGATAAGGAGACATGTGGGTGTAGTCCATGTAATTCCCAGAGATAAGATCTTCTTTGACTCTATTCTACTCCTCCTCTTTTGGATCAGTGACCATAGGCAGGTTAGCCATAGGCTGGGCAATGTTTGGCATTAGAAGCTGAGCAGGCGATGGCCCATTGGCAGGAGGGGCATGTGGAGTGTGATCATATTCTTCCGGGACCCAGATAGGCTCGGGTGGACCCATAGCACGAGGGAACAGGGCCTCGGGCTCTTGAGGAATAGGAATTTGGTTTCGTTGCATTTCTCGGACCTCGGCTTGGAGGTTGTCAATCTTGGCCATGAGCTGAGCTAGGATCGTCGGCAGATCCGATTGTATGACTGGTGCTTGAAATGCATTCCCTATGGAAGATGGATGGATTCTGGACTCGGAAGAAGTAGTAAAGGAGCGGATGAAACTCCAGGGTGATTTGACTAAAGACCGAAGCCAATAGGGAGCCAGGCCAAGGGCGTGCGATCGACCTGAGAAGGAGTAGGATGAGATTTAGTTTTGAGAAAAAAAGGAAGAAACTATTTTTGGATTTTTGATAAAAAGGGAGGAATATTTTTGGATTTTTGATAAGGAAGGGAGAAATGTTTTTGGATTTTTAATAAATAAGGGGGAAATGTTTTTGGATTTTTGATAAAGAAGGGAGAAATGTTTTTGAATTTTTAATAAAAATGGAGAAATGTTTTTGGATTTTTTTTCGATAAAAAGGGAGAAATGTTTTTGGAGACGGAACTCAGCATGATTATTATGATTATTATGTTCTCACTTGTATTTAATTCTCTTAAATGCAATGCCGGACGGAACCCGAGCTTGGAAAAGTGGGGGTCTTAATATATGAATATCTACATTTGGACTTGTCACCAAGCTCGCGGATAGGGTCCCGTTTTAAATAATGCGCAAAAATTGGGCGGCAAGCCGACCCAAAATTTCGGCAGAGTTTTGGGTTGAAACCGGCAATCTAAAGTGCGTGTCCTAGGTTTGACATCTATATGCGGGTATGCAGTTGGTTGGGTGAATCGGCATGGGTTCCCCCCTTCGGCGTGACTTCCACGATATACATCTTGCTCTTGCGAGCAATCGGTACGTGTGGACAAGCCATTTGATATACCTGAGTGTACGTGAATTGCCTCACCATATACCTCGTGGGGATGGTACGTGTGAGAGAGAATTCGATATACTCGGCATAAGTGAAAGAATTCCATGCGATATACCTCCCGTCATGACTTCGTTCAAGCGGTACGATGCGAGGGAACCGTTCAATATACGTCGAAGGTACTTGGCCAATGGAAGGTGAGAGTCATATCACTTAGGCTAACTGCGACCTGTCGAACCAGCACCCATCACGAAGTGACCCTCCAGTTACTGGGTTAAATTTGGTCAATAACAATGCTCTTTGGTGATGTCGTGTGAATCATGCATGATTCTCTTATTAGTATCTTATGATGAGAACGCCTTTCTTGATTATGCCAAACAGGGAGCAAAGTACAAGTACCTCAAAAGGTACCCCAAGTATGGATGGGTGATGCGTGCAACATGGGGATGTACATGTGATCCTAGGTACACGTGGTGTGAAGTGTACATGGAGAATTTTCTACAAGTGTGTGAATATAAGCTTAAGCATGGGATACACATGTGAGAAAGAGGGATAGGCAGATAAGGGGGAAACATAAACAAATATAGCATCCATGTAAATAGAGTCAAGCCCTCAAAATATATAGCGTCCCCAGCAGAGTCGCCATTGTGGCCATCCCCGATCCCCACCATGGAAGGAAAAGGATCCTTCGGGTCCCGCGCGTCCCCTATCTCGGGAGAGCACTTCGGCCGGCGTCGATTTGTGAGGTGTGAAAATATAGAGAGATTCAGAGTCGTCGGTCTGTTTTACTCAAAACAGACAAAAGAAAAAGGGGAAGCCACCCCCGAAGGATGGCATCCAAAAACATACTGGTGCGTGCTAAACCAAAATGATTCGAGAAGGGTTCGGAGGCTTAGTTACGAAATGGGAAGGTGTTAGGCACCCATTCCGCCCTTTCGGTCTCTCATGAATATTTGTTATTTTCCTTTATGTTTACCTCCGTGATATGTGTGCATGTGTATATATAGAATGGAGGTAGGAATCCTCGACTTGTATCATGGAAAAGATAAAGCGAGTCGTCCGTAGGAATGTGAGATTAATGTAGAAAATAAGATTTACGCGATTACCCCTACGTTGATCGTTATAAGGGAACGATAACGCGTATGGAGTAATACGTTACTAAGAACAAGTGTATAGAATATAACAGAAAATGAAATAAAGAGAAGATAGAAAATAAGAGAAAAAGTGAGAAAAGAACTCGAGTCTCGGGTTTTACCCTGAGATGCCTACGTAGACAATAAAGGCATCAAAGTCCACGTAGTTCGCATACAAATGAGGGGTGGGGTTTATCTCATAAATCCAAATGGATAAATCTCTTATTTGTAAGTGTGTGTGTGTGTGTGTGTAGAAAAAGAGTTTTTAGTTATGAGAGAAGTGTGGAAAAAGTGTGAGAATCCCTCTTTGGAATTTATGAGCAAACCCTCTTTTTCTTGTTTTTTGGGTTTTATTTATATGAAAATAGGAGATGTGAAATAGTACTAGATAAAAAGTATGTTAGGATATGTGAAATAAGACAATAAAAGTGCTTTAAGTAATAAAACAGGTTATTGCAAATTTAAGAAGATTTGAAGAGAAAGGTGAGAAAGATGGACCTTCTTGGAGACTTTGAGCTTGATCTTGAATGTTGAAATGCAACCCTTGCACTTGGATGATGGTGGAGAGTGGTTAATTAATCAAGTTTGATGAAAGGTATGATGAAAAGTGGAAGTGAAAAAGGGATTTGGAAGTTGAAATCACGTTGCCTTCGAGAGAGGTTTCTGGGACTTGCTGAGAGTGATTTCCTTCTAATCTGAGCTACCCTTGCAAATGAGGCCAAGGCCTCCATTTATAGTCACATGGGTCTTTTGATCGGCATTTCCATGGCACTACCTATCGGCAGGTGCCGATAGGCAGGGTCTGGAACCTGCCATTTAGCAGTGCGCTTTAGGATTTTTCGGAAAATTGGTCGTCGAGGGAAAATCGTTGGTCAAAATCGTGCTCGGGGCATACCGTTGGGAAGGTATTTAAGATACCTTCGAAAGTCCTTTGGACCGCTCCCTAGTTTGGGAGTTAACTTTGGGTCAAATGTGGCTCGGAAGCATTTGTCGGTCCGCTGGACGGGGAATCGTTCGGACGTAAATGGATCGTTCGTCCGCATGGTAAGTCCGAATCGCGCATGGGGCGGACTGTTAGAAAGTTTAGGAGATGTACTTTGACATTACAAAGAGTTTGACTCGGTTCGGGGAGTTGACTTTGGTCAACCGGGCCCAGGAAGCACTCAGTGGCTTCCCCGAGTCAAACGGATCGTTCGTCCGGATGGAAAGTCAGAATCGCGCACAGGATGGACTGTTGGAAAGGGTTTTCAGTGCCCTTCAAATATTCATTCAGCCTCACTTGAGCTGAAGAGTTGACTTAGGTCAAACAGAGCCCGGTGGCCTCTAGGTCAAGTTTCAGACGCAAACGGATCGTTCGTTCGCATGGTAAGTCAGAATCGCGCACGGGATGGACCGTTGGAAATGGTATTCAGTGACCTTCGAAGATTCATTGAGTCTCAGTTGAGACGAAGAGTTTGAATATTGGTCAAATCAAGTCGGGGAGTGCTCGATGACTTCCAGGTCAGTGCTCGGGACATGACCTGGGTATGCGGTGATGAGTGGAGGTGCTAGGGACCTGAGGAGACTTAGGGGGTAATAGAATGAGGTGTCTACAGAGGGGGATGATGATGAGAGAGAGAGAAAGGATCTACATAGAGGGGGGAGTTGACGATAAGAGAGAAAATAACACATTGATATTAGTCTTTGTTATGAGAAAGGGGTGTTATGTTTAAACGCTTCATACTTTTTTAATTATAGAGTTTTATTCCAATAGATATTAATGGGTGGTTTTAGTTATTCACTATTTACTATTTTGGATCTAACTCTCGAAAAAATTCGAGATATAATATTTGTTGTGTTAGCTTTCTCTCTCTCTCCCCTCCCCCCCCCCCCCCCCCCCCGCCCCCCTCTTAGTATATTTTTCCCTCTACTTGTTGTTAATTTACCCCTTTGTTGATTTTTGCCAAATCACCACAATTTGTTGATGGGTTTCAATTTAAGTTTATTTTTGGGATGACTGAGGCTGGAGATGGCTGTAGAGTTATGGATTTATGGGGGGGGTCTGATTTAAGTTCTACATTTTCTTTATTACAGTGCAGGTGTTTGATAAAATGTCCAAACTAAGGTGGTTAAGTTTCTTTGGGTAGTCTATATGATGTCTTATACTGGGCAAAGATGAGCGAATGTAGATGTACTTTTAAATCTTTTACCACCAACACTAACAATGGCCAATTTTCCTTCTCTCTTAGTGTACGTCTTTTTGTTTTGTTCATGGTTGTTTAACTACCTGTCAATTTAAACAGCAAGGGAAACATCAAAACAATCCTCAAACAAAACCTCAACCCATTTGTTGAGTATTTTTTAGTTGTTGAATTATTTTTTTTTCAAATCTTCTGTTTGAGTCATTTTTGGGTATATTGATGGAGATCCTGGGTTGAATTTTTTTGTTTCTGTTGATGGCATTTCATATGTTTAATTGCCGTCATATATGAACTCAACATCTTCCATTCATGCACATAGAAAGGTACCTATTATGGGGGTGTTTTGGAAGGGTTATCAAAGTCTTTTTACTAACATAAACTTTTAAATACTTAAAATAGTTATTTAAATGTTAAGAAAAACTATTTAAAATGCCACCTACTTGAATCAGGAGCACTAAACTGGGATGATAATAACATCTTTTAGTGTTATTAATATTTTATTATTATAATCAATTGTATATATGTATAACCAATTTGTTTACAGGACTATTAGTATGGCTGTTGTTGGAGTTTGTTGTTAAAAGAATAAAGGGTTTGTTCAATTTCTTAAAATTGTTTACACATTTGGTTTGTAAAAAAACCATTATGACTCAATTTAATATTTGATGGCTACGATGTTTATACAAGGTCCATGATAGATTATTAGCATTTTTGTTGGAGTATTTTTTTCTTAAACAGGGAGGATAGTCCTATAAATAAGAGTGGTTTTATTTAAATTTTCTAAAGTATTTACACATTTGTGTTGTGAAAAAAATGTATTCCTTAAATTTTTTAAATATTCAGTACTTTGGAATTTTTTTGTACCTATTTATTTTCAAGATATATCAATGTGTAGAACTAATTTAAAATTATTTTTTCTACAAATTGTTATGATTTTCTCATTAGTCACTAATACTTAATTATAAAATTCATAGTCTGGGAAATTAGTAATTGTTCCTTCAAAATTACTTATATTGAACGAAAACTGTAGTTAATCGTCGTATTGACCCATGGTCACATATTATGATTGTTATGAGCAAATGAATATGCCATATTGGTTTTGGTTTACCAAATTATTAGATATGGTACTTGCAAAATTACATCAATGTCGTTGGCACGATTAAAATTAGCGACGTACACTTTCGACCTGCACATTAATGTCATTGTCATGGTTCCTATTAACAACGTACACTTTTGAAAATTAGTGTCATGCCTTTAGGCACAGGAATACCCTACTAGATATATAATCGTACATATAATAATAAAGCACAAGCATATATATGTATAAACACCACAAAAGACACAAAACACGCAAGCTTTACGCAGTTGTATAGGATCAATGTGTCTAAACCAAAATGCGGTATAGAGTGAAGTGGTGTGAATTAGAAACAAACGAAATACGAACTAATCACTTAAAATATTTCCAAGAGTTCTATTTGGACACATTAACTTATCAAACTTCCATTTAGCCTCAAGTGACAAAAAATAACTCAAAAATGGAAAACATACACAATGCGCACTAGCCTAAAAATCTTTACGATTCTCAGATCAATAGCATCAAACATTTAGATTAGCTAGAACTTATTGTTCCGACCCATTGATCTTTAACTTATAACACCCTAAAAAATAAACACATGTCATTTTTTCACTATTTTCTTTTAAAAATATCAATTTTGAAGCATCAATTTCTAAACATAGCATTGAAGATTGTTTTCTTTTCTTTTGCCTCTATTTTATTTTTAGTCTCTTTCCAATAATGGACTTTCATGCAAAGGATATTTCTCCCTCCATATCCCTTTCCGTTGATCACTCATGTTTTCAAACAAAACAAACTCCCGGGCAATGGTTCTTACATCCAGAAATCCCCTAATTAAATAGATGTGTATATGGCAATATTGATAGGAGAAAAACTCACTTAGCTCATGCAACATTCGTGATCAAACATGAGATCTCAAATAAGCATACTATAATGAAACTTGGATCTCAAATGATTTGGGTACAAATTAGGGTTTTGAAGCATAAGATATGTTCTTATATGTTTTTTTGCAAATACCTCATAATAAAAATTAATTATAGCACTCATATTTATAAAATAAAAATGAAAAAAGAGCCATCATAAAAATCGAGGAAACTCATTTGAAAGAAAATGCAAGGGCCATTTGAACGAGTTCTACAATCTCATTTAAACAAAACAAATCTCGTTTGAATGAGGATCAAACTACATTCGAATGAAATCTTTGTATTAAACAAAACTAACTCATTCAGAGCTGGTTCGAATAAAAATAATATTATCATTTGAAAAAACATTTAAATCATTCGAACGAATTTAAGGGATTTGTTCGAACGACTTTAAAAAAAAATCATTTAAAAATCATTTAGAAAAAAAATGGCCTCAAAGAATATCTATAAAAAACTAACACCCAAATGAATCAGTGGATTAAACCAAATATGCGTCCATACCTCTTGACATCCCATGGACGTTGAAGATAAAACTCGGCATGAAAAAACAATATAATGACGAATTTACTTTACTTGATCGCTACGATATTGAATCACAGATCATAGACTTTAAGGATAATCAACTCAAATCCTAACCTAGGACTCAAACAAGTTTTGTCCAAATGGAATAAAGCCAAAATATATACAAATTGAGTCAATTGAAAATTTGTCCTTACGCAACTGGAGAAACTCCTTATTCGTTGGCGTACAAAATATAGGAAGTCATCTATTTGGAGATTGGACTACTAACTCTTAGAACTTTTTTTTTGGATGGACACAACAATGATTACTTGTCTCACAAAATTGACCTGGATGAGGAAGGAAGAGAGCAAGCTCTCATTACCTCATTTCATATCAACAAGAACACGCCAAACAAGACGATAATAAAGTCAAAGTCAGGGAACCCTAGGAGGGTTTATATAAATTAGTCTCAAAAGGAGGGAATCTCATACGACTTATAAGAATTAGATGGCAAGACAATATCAATGTAATGAAATTCCATGAACCTTAGAAGGATTTATCATTAAGTAGGATAGATTGCTTTTTATAATGGTTTAGCTAAATAAAGATGATTGATGTTAAAAAATAAATTTATTCAATATGGTTGTACTTTCGAGTTGAGATTTATTAAAAATTCAAAATGAAAATTATTGTACAACCCATCTTAGGGTTAGTATTCATAGATCACGCATAATCCCACCTAACAATGAGTGATATGACTGAGAATTAGTTTATATAAGATGATTTGGCATAAGCCCACCTGAAAATGTTGATACAATCCGACTCAGGGTTATTCGACATAGAACAAGCATAAACCCACCTAAAAATTAGTGGTACGACTTAGAACTATTCGACCGTCTATGATTTGATACTAAAATCACCTGAAAATGATGGTACGACCCAACTCAGGGTTGGTCGGCCTGGAATAGGAATAAACCCACCTAAGAGTGGATGGCACGACTTATAACAAATATATTGCATTGATTTAGCACTAAATTCACCTAAAAAATGTGGTACAACCCAACTTTGGCACAAAATCCACCAAAAAATAGTAGTATAATGAAATACTAAGTTAGTTGGCCTAGAATAGCCATAAGCCCGCCTAAGAAGGGGTGGTAAGACTTAGAAAAAGTCAGTTTAGCCTATAATGGGCGTACACTCTGTAAGAACCAACGAAATAATGATTAAGTTAAATAAGAAGGTTATCTTATCACTTTTGGTCATCATAATCAATGGCCTATTGATTAAATTCACAAATCATAACTTCACCAACTAACAAATAACTTAAATATCAATGTTAACTTATCAAATTTTAGTCAACGAGTTAATTGAATCATTGACCTATTAGGTTTTATCATACGTCTGTGAATTGGTCACAAATTCCAACTTCACTAATTAATGATTAAGGTAAATAAGAATGTTGACTTATTAAATTTTACTCAATAGTTTAATTGAAACGTTGGCATATTAGTTAATGTTACAAGTGGGTGAAATTGGTCACCAATCCCAACTTCACCGAATAATGGTTAATTTAAATAAAAAGGTGAACTTACTAAATTTTATATAGTATTTTAATTGAAACATTGAACTATTTCTTATATTTTACAATTCAATGTGGTCGTCCATAGGACTACACTCCACCGAACAAAAACGGAAAAGTCTTTGACTTGTTTACAATATATGAATGAAATAAGGCAAATGAAAACAAAAAATCTTTCACTAAAAATAAAAAGAAGGCACGAGGACTAAAGATATTGGCCGTAAGTTCTATAATCAAAACCAAAAAAATCCTAAAAGCACTTATGATGTTAGGGGTGTCCTTCCCTAACCATAAAAAACATCATTGCCTTGACCGCCTTGTCCTTTAAGAATGATCAACTTGGCTCTCCGCTGGTTAACCTGTTGTCCAGACACTAAGGAAGCCTCACCATCATCGATGATGGGCTTCTCAAAAGGGGGTGTTTTAACATTCCCTCTCTAAAGACCAAAAATCCAACTTCTGTTGGAACGGTTGACTCGTGAAAGTCAAGTTAGGCAGCAAATTCCAATACCTCAATTTTGAATCCCTCACCAAAGAATTTTTATTGGGCATCCTCCTAACAAAAATTAAGATCACTCTTCTAACTTTGGAGGATTAACTCCTCCAGTGAATTTTAGGAAGAATTTTTTTGTAGTAGTACTGAACTCCAACTTAAGGAGATTAACATTATTCATTATCATCTCCTTACAGTCGGTCTCTTGATCTTACCCTTAAGGTTAGCAATCATGTTATTCTTATCGTACAGACTATTCTTCATAACGCTGGCTTGGTTATGAAAAATGTCGTTTCCGCTCAACAAATTTTCATCTTAGGTGGACGCCTCGTGCATCGCTGGGATCCTAGTTTTTCTTAAGGGAACAGAGAAAGTGTGTTAATATCAATACGATATCAAAAAATTTGAGAAGTACAAATAAAAAAAGTCTTGTTATAATAATAGAGTGACAGATCAATTCCTTGTGAAGTCACTCTAAATAGACTCTATAAGGACGACGTGTCCTTACGTAATATAGTGGCCTAAGCTATTGATTAACCAACTTTGATGTTCTAAAATAACCGATCATTGGTAGTAACAAATTCCTTTCCCTTCATGAAGTTGAACATATATGGGTAAAACTTATATGTTGATGGTGGTGGTGGAGTCTACTACCTTAGGGAAATTACCAAGGCTGCTTATTTCCCCCAAAGGGAGTATATGGATGGGTCTTATCGGTTCTCCTATTCTTATCCTGCTTGGACTCTCTCCCCCTCTCTCTTTTTCTCTCCTTTTTATGTTTTCCATTTATTGGGTGGAGATGATCCTTTTCTTGGTTCCCACTACAACTGAGGTGTCCTAGTTAGGATGGCCTCCCCTAGTCTTCAGATTCTCTCGGGAAGTATCAAGATCCTCTATTTACCTTGGACGACCAGTTATATCTTTGAGGTGGTGGGTAACTGGCGGTAACCAAAAATCTTCTCCCTTATCTTCATCCTCCTCTTGTATCTCTTGCGAGAGTTAACCTGAGGTACCGACCTCTTCGCATATAAAAATAGGAGTGAAGTCATCAAATAATACATTATTTTATTATTGGACCAAACTAACCTCCTTTGGATTGGTAGATATTACGTAGATGAGAGAGGAAACTTCACCAACATACATCCCCTTTCTTCTACGTTAATAATAAAGGTAGGTGTTGGGATTGAAGAGTCATCGAACATTATATAATCGGATGAAGTCACTTCAGTAACTATAGTAAAATTATTATCTAACACAATTTTAAGTTTGTATCCAAGAAGGACGTGACCATCTCTCCAGTCAAATATAACTCCAACATGAGTTCACCATTCCCACATGTTTTTAAGGTCGGTAAGTCTAACTTCGACATCTTTGGTCTTCTTTTTTTTACAATAAGTACCTTCATAGAAGTAAAGGCCTATTATCATCAAATAAAGGATAAATTCTTAAAAAACATAAACATATGGTAAAGGCCGTACAAGGAGATCCTTCAGGTGCGGGCATAGGAATACCTAAGTATCCCTCACCATAGGGTTCCCTAGAAAACTATAAGACATCTCTATTAATGTCTTTTTATGATTTAGGTATCCAAGTTATCAAATTATGGATTTTGTCCTTATCTTGTAAGTGTTATGTGCTAGACCTAGGAGAAGTCCTCCGACCATAGACATACCTGATCTCATTTAAGTTCGGGTTCCTCTAGTCATAGCAATACCTAATATCATTCAAGTCTAGAATACTTCTTCAAGTCTATTTTATTAAGACTATGCCCATTGTAATCCAAAAAAACTTTTGTTTGCTTGGAATGGAAGTATTCCATAGAAACGGAGTACATCCACCAATAATGGGTGGAGGGGGAAACAACCCCCATCCCTTTTTATTATGGAAATTATCATAAAAGAGACCTCACTATCAGTGTCGTAAACATCTGCATCGCTTAGGATGTTCCGTATTCTAAAGTTTCTCAGTATGTAGTACTTAGCACAAAATGCCTCAAAATCATTTTTAGAGGTTAGTTCCTACTTCTTCAAATGACTAAGCATATATAAATGAGGTAATAACAAAGAAAAAAAATATGAAGAAGAAGATAATAATGGCTTATTTCTAACTCAAACCTAGAGACAAGATGAAAATGGGAGGTACCTTACCTTTGATTTCAAGTGAAAGAGTATAAGGGATAATTTGAATCCCCTTAAACCCTTTACCTTAAAAAGATAACTAAAGCAATCGCTCTCTTTAAAAGAGAGCCTCACTATTATGTCCCCCAAGTCACACACTTCACGCATAATGATTTATCGGTCGAAAGAAATATATAATGCAAGAAACCCTAAACATAGGGGTTATGTGCACCCATTATTATAATTACACTCCCACTAATAAAAAGTGGGATGATTGAAAGTTTATAAAGGACTGGTATAGAAACCATGTCACATGTAGACAACTAACCAAGATAAAATATGCCCGGCTAGGCCTAAAGACTGGCCACTTCAATCCTAGGGTTAATTAAAGGGACTATGAGTTGGGTATTAAACATGGCATGACACAGAGAAATTAGAGAACTCTATATAGCAAATCATCTAGAGATCACAAATTGGATAAGAATGAATCAAGGAAGATGACAATGAATATGTCCGGATAGTGTTTCAATAAGATTGAACTACCAAAATGATAGAACCAAAGATAATGGCCAATCATTATGACAAAGCCCTAAGACTCTAAGACACTAGTGTCTATAAATAGACAATGATCAAAGGCAGTTAATCAAACTTTATAGTATCCACGAGTTAGAATCTTAACCACCGATCACAACACTCCAAGTTGTCTTCTTCCTCTCTTTTAAAAAGCTAATAAAACTATGCTCTCCCTTCCTCATTAAGTAGGTAGTATGACTTGTCGAACCACGTACAACTGTGTGTCTATTTTCAATAATTTCCTCATATTTGGGGTCAAACTGGAATTGAGCATTATTGTAGGATTGATATCCCTTATAGACATATTATATTTCTAAGATTTGATTAAAGTGACACAACACACGTGTCATGGGATTTGAGTACTCACATTAGTAGTTTCATCGTGTTTAGGAATATCCAGTATTTTTAAAATTCCTCAGACTGAAATGAGGTGAGTTGCCTTGGGAGCGAGTTTTGGTGTAAATGACATGAGATTTGAAATAAATTGACTTTTATATTATGTACAAGATGAAATATATATATTTTTTAACACATGGGGATGACCCATGTTTTGTTTCAAAAACCCTTTTTAAGTTTTTTGGTATTCCCAATAGCAGGGTTCATCGGTTATATTCCACATTCATTATTATCCAGTCACATGATTCTTAATTTTGGGAGTTTTATTATTTCAACATTTTCTACTTTAGTTGGATATTATATGCTTTATCAACTTATTTTTTATTCACGCGCCTATGGTGTGTTTCATAGTTTATTTAGCCGCTGGATAATTTATTTAGGATTTTATCATGTGGAGATTTATTATATCCAGTTATGCATTCAGACTTATGATTTTGTCTCATTATTATTATGTTATGATCCCTATTCCCAACGTATAAGATTATCAATCTTATATGTGGAAAATCTAGCGTGTTATACATAAGTTCTAATACAACAAAAATAATATGACAAGTACTAGTATATATTATTTTCTAATTATTTTTTATTCTCTCTAATGTATGTATTTTCTAACATGTTCATACGATATTTTGAACCTAAGAGTTAATTTTAACTAAATAAGTTTTCCAAATAGGAATAAATAATTCATGAAGAATAAGGGTTACATATAAGCAAACTCGAGATTATAATATCAATGACTCTAAAGAAGACTGAGTAAAAAATTGGGTACTCTCTCCTACAAACAAGATTTGTCCCTAATGTGGTGCTTATGATAAGCATCTAAGGGAGTCTTCCATCAAGGATAAAAAAACGTACACAGTAACTAAAGAAGCACTATAGCATGGAAGCAATGGTAAATCTCTTTCTCACTCGATGTGAAAATATGGGAAAAATTATTTAACATAAAAACTAGGGATGAAAAATATTATCTATATGCATAGTTAGTGCATGTTTGGTAATAATAATCCTGATTCCTGTGAAAAAATGTGTATGCTCGTGAACAACCATAAACAACAATAATCAGGATCAAGATACAGGGATAGTTCAAATTGAACTATTTATATGAGGTGGTCTAAATTCATTTAATTAGTTTCAAAAAGTCGATGTTTTTCCAGCGACACTTTATTAAAGAAAAATGACCATGACGTTTGGTGGGTGAAATTAGTACCACCTTGTAAAGAGAAAATATAAATAAATTTAGTCGCAAGGGTCGGATAGGGCATGCATGTGTAGTTTAGAATCAAAGCACATGCCACGTGGTACTTACTCCAAACCCAAAACACATTTGTGGGAAATAATTGGAGTAATCTTTTGATATAGTGTTTATAAGTGTGATAGAACTTTCTACACCATATAGTTTATGTGCAAGTGGGGTTAATTGAATTTTTCTTATCATTTTCGTAATATGAATACACATTATTAACCTTATGGAAGGGAACATGTAGGTGTTGATTCATCATATTTATGATTTGTGTCTTACATTAATAACTACTCAAAGTTTACAAGAAATTGATATCCTCCAAATGTTAAATTCTGTAAAGACATGATTTTAAGAAATTTGTTTTATTGTGATGTGAGGTTTTTTTCTTTAAGTTATATTTGTCTAAATTATAAATATTTAATCATATTGTTATACCATGAATATGGTTTGGCTCATGGACAGACAAAAGAGTACACCTAGACTGGCTAATCATAAAAATGAGATCAACTCAATTACCAATTGCTCAGCCACAGCATCATAACCAGTCAGCTTATCTCAGCTTGCTCAAAACAAGTTAACGAAATCAAGTAACTCCATTTAAACAAGCATGTACTGTGTGATTGGATGACATCATCAGCACACACACGTGGGGGAGATATGAAAATATTCTCCCCATATGGCCATAATAGACTTGATGATTATTCTCTTAGTTTCAGGTAAAGTGTGTACCTGCCTAACCTATAAAGACACGACACATGTCACTCTCTATTCTTTCTCTTCTAACTGCATATAAATAGCATGTACACCCTCATATTAAAGGGGTTGAGATATTGTTACCTTACCGTTATGATGTTAAAGTCTAAAGTGAGCTTAAGAGTTTGTATCCAACCTTCATCCATGGCTTTATCCCATTGAGTCAATACAATAAACACTTGCACATGCGGATGTACGCACTTCTTTAGGTGGAATAATGTAAATCTGGTTTCGTTATCTCTCTCTCTCTCTCTCTCTCTCTCTCTCTCTCTATATATATATATATATATATATATATATATATATATATATATATATATATATATATATCGTTTGCTCTAAATTATAATTACTCTAATTTATATCTCTTTATTTGTTATAGCTTTTAATTAGTATACTCTTGCAAAGACCCAATAAGTGTATCAGTTTTAGGCGATAACAGATTGATGCCATTTACGGGAAATAACAAGCCATTTATTGTTTTCCACATCTGTTAATTCCTGAAACTCGAGGATACCCAGCTCTAGAAAACCAGTGAATCGCAATTCGATTCATCTTCATTTTTTGGGTTAGAGTTATTTTTAATTAATTTACGTTCAATTCAGTTTAATCCCTAGAATCCACCACCAGGCTTACTTTTCCCTTCTTTAAATACAATTTTCTACCATTTCAGTTACTGTATTTGGTATACTATGGTGTTACTATTACAAAACTCTATTTTTCTACAAACACTTCGAAAATGGCAGAAAACCCAGAAAGTAGTCGAGCCGCTGTAGGAGTTCCTCTCTATATGCATGTGGGTATGGGAGGCCTAAAGGGGATCTTAATAAGTCTGGATAGAGGCCAAAAAGGTATGCAAGAGAGTTTGAAGCAGTTGATGCAAATCTTTTTGCCGGAGAAAAATAGGCTCGAGATGAACCCCATTACCCTAGTAGGTGGTGGTAACTCTGAGAAGAGGCAATAAATGACACCTCCTACCCCATAAAAGGATAGGAGGCAGGCTCATTATGATAAAGCAATTTACTTGGATATTGGATTTGGGCTCACGAGGCAAAGGTAGCACGTCCAGGTACTCTGGATCAAAATGAGATAATAAATCCTACCGTCCAAGGGCAACATCCACCGTCACATTAGTTTCATATGTCAAAGAACAAACCTACTATATGGAATTATCAAATGTTCTAGAAAGACTAAGTATAGGTTCTGTATTTTGATTGGCTGGGACCAAGAGCATCAAGGTCAAACTAATATAAGGAACCAATAAAACCAAGAGAACACATAGAAGACTCTAGGAGGTTTGAGACCAGGAGGGTCGAGTGCTTAGACAAGTCAAGCCCAAGTGTGGGAGGGTCGAGTAAAACCTAGAAGAATTCTAAGGAATAGAGATTAGATAAAATCTGAGGTCGAGAAAGAATAACAATCGTAGAAGGGTTCTATTCAATGTTTAGAAGATCATATGGGTGAAATTATTAAGATAAATAACTCTTTACAGAGGGATTTTGTTCATGGATCGTCGTTCATATCCACAGGTGTGGGCTATCCAGTACTCATAAATTCAAACAAGCCGTAATCACTCCCAAATATGATGGAAAATCATATCTTATGATACAAGTGTAATAGTACCAGGCCGATTCAAATATTTACTCCATTCAGGATGAGATGCAGTGCAGGGCCTTCTCCAGTACCATCATTAGGCTAGCTCAGATTTTGTATAATGGCATGCTAGGGGGGAAGATCTTGAATTTTCAACAGTTGGTCAACCTCTTTATAATCCATTTTTGTTTCGGTGTAAGGCCAGGCAAAGAGGGTGGATAACTTGTTAAGCATCTACTAAAACCAGATGAAATGACAAGGGAGTTCATCACACACCTTAGTATTAAGAAGCTTAAAGTAATTTATAACGATTAGAAGATAGCGATCATGACCATTATGAGTGGTTTATGTCGTATGAATCTATATTAGGCATTGGCTAAGTAACCCTGGAGAATGATGGATTAGCTTATGTCCAAGATTGGTAAGATTATGAATGCTGAAGAAGAGATGGAAGCAAAAGAGTTAAGCCACACTAAGTCAAGAGCTCATAAAAGAAGGAAAAGTTTAAGGATACAAATAAATCCGTCAACTTGAGAAAGTATGATGAGTATATAGCCTAACTATGGGTGTACACCACATCTTTGACGAGATCCAAAAAAGTAATGACCTCAAGTGGCTTGGGAAATTGAATGCCCCACCTCACAGAATACACAATAATAACTAGTATGAGTTCCACAAAGATCACAACCACACCACTAAAATTTTTGGAATTATAGTACGAGTTTCAGTCCATGATAAGACAGGCATATTGGTAAAGTATGTAGAAAAAACTGGATAAAGAGATAAAATAGATGAGCAAAAGCCCATGATACGATCCAAGTCTCCTTGCAAGAAGGTCAAAGAGAAGAAACGTGATCGAAACGAGGACTCAGAGGATCATCCATACTTGTCCAAAAGTTAAAGGAGCTTATAAATGAGGTTAGTATAATCTATATTAGGTGTAAATTTATAGATGGAGGTAACGCTGATGGTGGAGATAAACCAGGTGAGAAGAAAGCTTATCTTAACGAGGCAAAGGCTTGTGCTCATGTCAGGGAGATAAATTTGGTCGATGCTATGGAGAGTCATCCTTAGAAGGTAAATAAAAATTATCTCATTGTTGATTTTTCAAAAGAGGATTTATCTGGTGTTCTTTACCCACATCAAGAAACTCTGGTCATCACCATGATGGAACACGAGAGCAGAGTAGTAAGAATTTTTATAGACAGTGGTAGCCTGACAAATGTTCTATTCTATAGCTATTTCAAGAAATTGAGGTGAAAAGATAGGAAGCTAAAAGAATATTACAGGCCTCTCATTTGTTTTAAGGGGGAGAAGTTGTATCCCTTGGGAATGATTGAGCTGAAGGTCATCAGCGGCACGTGGACCACCTGCCAAATAAAGATGATACGTTTCTTTATCTTAGATGAGAAGATATGCTCAGATCATAATATCATCTTTGGCAAGGTCGGAGTGAAGATGTTTGAGGTTTTTCCATCCACTATTTATTAATGTCTGAAATTACCTACAAGCTATGGAGTTAGTGTAGCGAATGTTAATTAATTAGAAGCATAAAAATGCTACTACACCTCCACAGAGTAGGAAGAACAGAAGAATTTTACCACTACTTATTAGATAGAGAATTTAGATCCTCCAGATGAAGATAAGTTGGTCACAGGAGAGGTGGTGGAGTAAATTGATCCATTCATCCTAGATGACGAGCATTCAAAGAGGACAACTCATATTGGCTCATCATTGTACCCCATCTATAAAGAATGAGTTGGCAGACTTCTTAATGCATAAAATGAGCTTGTTTTCCTGA
Source organism: Sambucus nigra (assembly GCA_949130495.1). NCBI lineage: Eukaryota > Viridiplantae > Streptophyta > Magnoliopsida > Dipsacales > Adoxaceae > Sambucus > Sambucus nigra. Next base: position 443,605,152 of record OX422218.1, on the reverse strand, counting down.
AGTTACAAGGATGTGCCAAAGATAGATCCAAAGTTTCGTTTCCATAAGCTCAGTATAGTGTAGGACACGAAGCTAGTCAAATAGAAACATTGTGTGTTCAGCCAGATGAAGAACATTGTCATTTAAGACGAGGTTGACAAGTTGAAAAAAGGCAGATTTCATGGAGAATGTTAAGTACCCAAAAATTTTCTCAAACTTCATCATGGTTCCAAATAAGAATGACACATGGCACATGTGCATCCACGTTACCAGCTTTAACAAAGCCTACTCCAAGTACCATAATCATTTTCCTGAGATTGATAAGTTAGTTGATGCCACTGCTGAGCATACGTGGCCCAAATTTATGGACACTTAGTCGGGGTACAATCGGATCAGGATAAATTTTGAAGATCAAAAGAAAACATGGTTCATCACCACTCAAGGTACATACTTCTATAATGTTATGCCCTTGTGATAAAAAAAACACTGGAGCAATGTACCAAAAACTGGTAAATAAATTCTTTAAGGAGAATATTGAGAAGAGTTTGGAAATGTATATATATGACACGCTAAAAAAGATTAAGAGGGTAGTAGATCATGTGAGTGACCTCGATAGGATATTTGATTAACTAGATAAGTACCAAATGATGCTGAATCCAATAAAGTATATCTCAGAGTTCAGGAAGAAGAGTTTCTCAGCCTCATAGTCAATCAGAAGGGCATAGAGGCTAATCCAAATAATATTCAAGCATTGACCAACATTCAACCTCCCAAGAAAAAAAGATATCCGGAGAATTACGGGATGAGAAACTTTACTAAAATGGTTCATTTCAAGAGCCACTGATAGATCTCTTCCATTTTTTCGGCACTTAAAAGGATCTTTGAGTGGAACGAAGAGTTTGAAAAAGATTTTTTTAACTCAAAAAATTACATAGGATTCACGACATTATTATCAAGGTCGATACTTGGTGAGAAGTTATATTTGTACCTGGCAGTGTCGGAGTTACTAGTCAGCTAGGAACTGGTACGAAAATAAGATGAAGTACAAAATCCTATATACAATACTAGCAAGGTATATTATGGACATGAAATCAGCTACCCTAAGATGTAGAACATAACACCAGCTTTAATTGAATCATCTCAGAGGATGAAGTCGTACTTCTAGGCACATATGATTATAGTTTACATAGACCTTCCTTTGAGATAAACTATTCGTAATATTGAGAAATCAGGTAGACGATGGCCCGATTTGTATAAATAGTAAATTATAATATATTTTATGAGATTATAATGGCAATTAAGGGCCAAGAAGTGGCCGATTTTATAGTAGAGTTCAGTTTTGAAGAGCAAACAACCGAGAAGATAGAAGAAAAAGCCAACCCAGCTGAACAGTGACCAGGCAGAGTAATCGTCTTGGTAAAAATAAAGGTCTCGCAACTTTGAGAAGATAAAAAAGGTGTTTAAATATGGTTTTCTGGTTGAAGTCATTTTTAAAAAAGAACCTCCAGTATGGTAGTTGTTTGTAGATGGCTCGCCATGTGCCAACGAAAGTAGAACGGGGATAATCATCAACACACCTAATGGTGAAGACATAAAAAATGATCTAAGTTCAACTTTGAGGCCTTTAATAACGTGGAAGAATAGGAAACTCTAGTAGCAGAGTTAGGGTTGGCATTATTATTGGGTGGTAAGAAGTTGTCGGCTCACAATGACTCTCAGTTGGTGGTGAACCAAGTACTTGGAATTTATGAAGCAAAAGAGGAGTCCATGGTGAAGTAGTTAGAAAAGGTGAAGACATTATTGTCAAGGTTCTCTTCCATACAGAAGGTCCGAATCCTAAGAGTTGAGAATGTCTGATAAGATGAACTTTCTCATCTACAATCAGCTACAAGAGATGAACTTTGAAGAAGGTGTTTGTAGAGACCTTATTGCAACGTAATACTCGAGGAGAATGTGTGCTCATTATGGATATGGATATGGGGATATATTATATGGACCCCATATGAGGATATTTGGAGATCGACGTACTACCGAAAGATTAAAAGGGGGCAAGGAGATTACGTTATATGGCAGTAAGGTATGTGCTAGAAGGAGTTTTTTTATTCAGAAGGGGATTCACAATGTCTTTGGCCAGATTTGTTCATCTCATGGAAAGGGTAAATTTGATCAGAGAAGTCTATGAGGGCTTGTTTGGATCCCATTCAACAAGAGGATATTTAGTGAAGTGGGTCGGCACCTAAGGATATTGTGGGATGGTAATAAAGGAAAACTGTGCTAACTATGCAAGAAAGTGCGATAAGTATCAGAGGTATGTAGTAATACATAAGATACTAGGAGTATCTTTGGTACCGATCACATCTCCATATCCATTTACCGTATGGAGGATTTATTTCTCGGCTCACTGCCAAACATAAGGGGAAGTTTCAATAATCTGGTCATCGTGGTTGATTAATTCACTAAGTTGGTGGTAGCTGAGCCGTTGATAAAGATGCCATATGAGAAGCTTTTCCATTTTATATGAAAGAACATCATTATCGATATGGTATGATGTACCCCTTCATCATAGACCATAGTATGCAATTTGATAATGATAAGTTTGAGGATTAATTTATTCATTCGAAGATCAAGAACCTTCACTCTGCACCTACCCACCCCTAATGCAATGGGTAGACAGAGATCACAAACAAGACCATTTTAGAAGGAATGAAGAAGAGACTTGATGATGCTAAACAAAATCAAATTAATCATCATCATCATCCTTGCCTTAATCCCATTATATAGTGTCAGCCACATGTATTTTACTTTTCCATTCTAATCTATTATATGTATTACTATCATTCAAGTTTAATTTCTAAAGGTCTCTCCTAATAATTTCTTCCAATAATAGCTTAGGGAGACCTCTTTTTATTTTACCCTCTATTTTTAATAATCTTCCTCTTCTTATAGGGGCATCCACTAGTCTATGCAACAGATGTCCGTACCACCTAAGTCTACTTTCTCTTAATTTATCGTTAATGGGAGATACTCCTAACTTTTCTCTCACATATTGATTTTTAATTTTGTCCTTTCTAGTAATTCCTATCATCCACCAGAGCATCCTCATCTCACTGGAGAGACCCTATTTATATTGGCATTTGGCACAGAAACGGTGGTGCCCATGGAGATCGACCTTCCCAGTCACCAACTACTCAACTTCCAATCGTGAAAACATGAATTAATGAGAAGACTTTATTTGGATATAGTAGAGGAAGTCAAGGAACACACAACGCTTGGGGTGGTAGCCTACCAACATAAGATGACTCAGTTTTATAATAAAAAAAAAGTAAATTTGATCACCTTCAAGGAAGGCGATCATGTGTTGAATAAGGTTATCTAGAAAGGGAACAAACTGGAACTGAATTGGCATGGCCCGTATAAAATATCTAGAGTCGTGCGACCTAGAATTCATAGGATAGAGACTTTAGTAGGTGAATAGATTAAAAATCGATGGAAAGTAAAAAATCTGAGGAGATACTATCAATAAAGATTACAGTCTAGAAGAGCATAAAATCAATTATGTAACAATCTCCATTTTTATGTAATAAATCTTTAATGATCAATAAGAATAAGAAATTTTGCCTCTACGTATGTTGTCTTCTTAATTTTTGTTCATTATTCATTTCCTAGTTCGTCACTGTGAGAGATGTGCAAGATTCTCATGCCAAAGGCATATAAAAGACAAACATATTAGAATAACTGATCAAACAACACTTCATGAATGGCCTTATATTAGATACGTCATGATCAAGAAGTTTATCAAAAATCGGGAAATATAGTGCATTTACGTGGATGACTAACCCAGGGATAGATCCTAGGACATTTGGTCGACTCTGGAAACCAATATTAACACATGGTCAGGACGACAAGATTCGTCCATATGACCAGTAAGATGGCATAAGCATTAGTGGATCCTAAGTTGGGATAACTCAAGTTCATCCACCTAGTAGCTAGTAAATGAGTTTTATGTCGACGAGATCCAACCTCAAAACCATATGACTAAAGTACTGTCAAGCCCTAACTTAAAAAGCTAGTGAATTGAGTCAAGTTGACAAGATCCAACTATACAACCATAATTACTAGCAGATCGGATATATTAAACCATATTAACTTATGAAAATATGTTGAAAAAAATATTTGATCACATTTGAAGGCTAATAACTTCGCTGAGCAAAATAACTTACAGAATGTCATGTATAATGAGTAGTATATACATGCATGTAGATAAAAGGTTGAATAGTGTTCAACTTCAAATATAAGAAAGAAAATTTTTAGATGTTCATTACAAATATCGATCAAAATACAAGTACAATGAATTACAAATCAAAAGGGCTTCACAAAACGATAAGGGCATGAGATTTTAAGCCACGTGAGAATCTTCATTTTTTGAAGTGGCTTGAAGAGCATTGGCAATAGCAACGTCGATCATGGAAGTGTCATAGGAAACCTTTAGGTATAGGTGAAGAGTGGTCTCCTCAGCAATAGTCTTATCATCATGACTAGTCTCCTCATCCACTTGAGTGGGCTTGTACACCTCCATCTCATTCTTAACTGCTAAAGCCTTGTCTTCATCATCATTGCCTTCCTATTTGATGATGACGTCTTCTATGTCAGGGTAGTGTTTCATAACCCTCTTTTTCAGTTTGTCGTATCCCTCAAGAAAGAAATTTGCGATCTCCATGTCATACTCAATAGAAGTTCTGAATTTGGAAACCTTAGTCTCCTGAACCTTAACAAGAGCTTATTTAGCCTTAGTGAGCTCCCCATTAGCCTTAACGTGCTCATTATTATCCGTGGCAAGCTCTTAGTTGGACCTTTTTTATGCCTCCTCAAAACACTGAAGCTTAATGACATCAGTAAACATTTTTAGATCATCTTTTATCTCAACGTTCTGCTAAGTGAATGCTTTAATGGTCCATCCCTGCTCCTCGTATGCTTAATGTTTTTTCATAGCTTACTCCCTAAGGATAGTGGCAACCATTTCACCCCAAAATAAAAGAAATGGAATTAGTAAGTAGAAAAATATTTCATAGAGGCGAATGAGCAGAAACATAGAGAACTTACCATAGACAAAAAATTCTAAACTAACTTCCACACAACATTAGGATCAAAACCCTTCAAAAATTCAAAATCTAGATAGTTCCCATGATAACCGAGTAGGTTCATAGCATTGTTAAAAAAATGGAAGATGGAGTCCGGATCAGTCTCCAGTTGTTCAAAGGTGATAGAATTGTTGGGTTTAAACTAGAAGTCCTCCAACTCACCATAGCGGAAGGATGACCCTACTCCATGGATGAGCCGAAAAGAAGGATGACCCCTAATATTAACCATATACATGATAGAACCTATTGGTCGAGGCTTATTTAACCTTTGGTTCTTATGGTCACTTTGGCTAGATAGACACTCGTTTGGCCTCTTGTCTCTAACATTTGGAGTATCATAAGACATGCGGGATTTCCATTTCTATTTTTCTGTGGCAGCAGCAGCAGCATCAGCGTCCGAGCATTAATCTTGCCTTGTTTCCTATCCTCGACTTTGTCCCTCTTCCAAGCATCGACTTTATTTTTATCCTTAGGCTCAGCATCTTCTCTCCTTTTGCCTCCTGCTCAAGTTTCTTTTCATGGGAAACCTCCATGGTGCTAGGGTCAACCTGCCGAGGCGCCATTCCCTAAGATGCTTCAACGATAAAACCTGAAGTGGTGGAACTAGAAGATGCACAAAATCTTAACAGTTATCCACATTACAATTCATAATAAAAGATGACCTAATACAATTAGAAAAATTACTACCTACTTCAACTTCGGCCTCAACCCCATGATTGACTTCAACTAGTCCTTCTAATACCAGTGGTACCAATATCTCTTAAGGAAGAACACCACTTGGGGGAGTGTGATACCCAAGGTCTATGAACTTGGACACATAGAATAGATCTTGAATTTTTTTTTAGGGGGGGGGTCAGGTACATAAAACCTCTCAATAAAGTCCTTCAACATAGAAGGAAAACTAGGAGCTTTCTTCTCTGAAAAGATTGGACAAAAAGTATTAGTATAGAATCAATAAAAAGATAACCAAAAAGAAAATTGAGAAAAAGATTTTACCATTTTTGTTAGGCCCACACCACTCATGGGGGACAGGATTAGTATGATCCCTCTTATGGAGGTAGAATTCCTAGTTATTCTTTAAGAACAAGTATTTGTTCTTCCAACTGTTGTTACTCATCTGAACAACCTTTACCATCCTTAAATGTTACTTCCTCGGAGAAAAGTAGTAATACCTAGGAGCCTTAGCACATTCCTTTATGCCATATAAAAATATCTCCAGTGAGGTCAAATCCAGTGCGGGAATGTTAAAACATTATAGCTCTTGTAGAGGGTGCCCATCTGCTATGCTAAAATAGCCTAGGGCGAGTGAGCCCACCTAGAGGGGCTCTCACTCCCCAAGTTAATAGAAAGAGAGTTAGGGCGATGAGGTCCCCCAGAAGGAGCCCCTTGTCCCCAAGACTCAAGAAATCACAAAAAGGAAGTTTGGGCTAGGAGCTCCCCCCCCCCCCCCCCCCCCCAACCCACACACACACACACAAGGAGCTCCTTGTCCCCAAATGCTTAAAAATGACAAAAATGAAGTTTGAGCGAGGAGGCCCTCCATAAGGATCTCCTCATCCTCAAATGCCCAGAAATCACAAAAGTAAAGTTTGGGCGAGGAGGCTAGTCACAAGGAGTTGCTCGTCCCAAAATGCTCAAAAGCTACAGAAATGAGGTTTGGATCAGGAGTCTCACCATAAGGAGATTCTCATCCTAAAATGCTCAAAAGAAACATAAAATGAGTTTGGGTTAAGATACCCACCTTGAGGAGCTCATCGTCCTCAAAAGTCCAAAGATCACAGAAAATGAGTTTAGATTAGGAGCCCCACCTTGAGGAGCTCCTCGTCCTCAAAAGTCCAAAAATCACATAAAATGAGTTTGGATGAGGAGCCCAACCTTGTTGAGTTCCTCATCCCAAAAATTCCAATGATCATAGAAAATGAGTTTCGGAGAGGAGCCCCGCCTTGAGGAGCTCCTCGTACCCAAAAGTCCAGAGATCACATAAAAGGAGTTTGGGCAAGGAAGCCCACCTGGAGGAGCTCCTCGTCCCCAACATATTAAAAATCAAAGAAATGTATCTTGAATGAAGAGGCTTACTCAGAATGATTCCTCTAATCCTAAATGACTTACTCAAAAATAACTAGTGGGCGAGGAGGTCCAGCTAGATTGACCTACGCCTCAAGAGTTGTTACTCAGAAATATATTAAAGTAGTGATATTTTACTTTCTTCTACAGGTAGTCTAGTTTGGTAAGCAGGGATCAAAAAGGCAAGTTGAGATCTCTTGGGAGTTCTGGATTGGTGGATGAGGAACAAGTTTTGTTGAGAAAGCTTAACCACATAGCATTTTAAGATTGAGATAATACTAGTAGAAAGACCTTAGGGGTCACCCATTCCTTACAGTTTCCACACCTAGTGTCAAAGTAATGAAAGGTTTACAAATATTTTGGAGGAGGTGATCCTCGAGACCTCCCTCCACAAATTTATTAAGATTTTATAGGAGGGGATCCTTGAGACCTCCCTCCTCAAGTTTACAAAGATTTTAGAGGAGATGGTCCTTGAGACCTCCCTCCTGAAGTTTACAAAGATTTTAGAGGAGGTGGTACTTGAGACCTCCCTCCTCAAGTTTAAAAAAAAATTGAGGAGGTGTTCCTTGAGACCTCCCTCCTCAAGTTTACAAAGATCTAAAAGGAGGTAGTCCCTGAGACTTCCCTCCTCAAATTTACAAAGATTTTAGAGGAGGTGGTCCTTGAGACCTCGCTCCTCAAGTTTACAAAGATTTTAGAGGAGGTGGTACTTAGGGACCCTCTCAAGTTTACAAAGTTTGTACAACAAGTTACCGTTTTATAAGATATTTATCAAATCAAATATTTTATCTCCATTAGGAGACACATTTGGTTTTTGACTCTGATTTGCACCAGTTGTCGTCCGTTGGAGGGTACAGGCGGCTATCGATTCGGTACGGACAGAAGGTACATTGTAGACCTTGTCCCTCTAATTTTCCCTCTCATTTTTTGGCGCCCAGAGTCTTAACTCAGCTCTAGTGCCCAGGTATAAATTAGACCCCTGGGCAAGGTCATAAGGATATATAGAAAAACTCAAGAGCACAGTTATGCTATAAAAAAATTACACCTGACCAGAAATAGTATTTTCTCCCTTTTCTCTCTCTAACTTTCGAGTGCTTATTTATTCACTCTCAACTTGACAACCATCATTCTCGGGAGATCCTTCTTCTTCAAGTTGATATTGTTATTTATGAAGTTTCATATTTGCAGGAGGAGGTTTATAGACATTACTCCATTTCTACCAAAAGTGGAAGGTTTTCACACCAAGCTGCTCTAAGGGATTTTCAAAGCCTTGAAGACAGATTCCATTAAAGTGGGTCACTCCTCACCCTTTTGAGTTATTCTTAGACCCCAGTCTCACTACCCTCTTACATTTGCTGACTTCGCTAGCGAGGTATCCTCACTTTCATGGACGAAGAAGGTTATAATGTTTCTAAGCAACTGGTCTTTGAAGACACTCCAGCTGGAAATGGAGTTCAAAGTGACCAAACCATCCAAGAGGAGGTGGTAGTGGCCAGAGCTAGAGCACTTGTCCTCGAGGAGGACAAACTAGTGCCGCAGCAGTTACTTCATTGACAGCAACGCCCCCCTCTGGAGGGGTAGCCGCTGCAACACCAAAAAAAATAGTAGTGGCTCCACCGTGAAAGGCGATGTTGAAGTAAATAGACGCACCAGTGATGATTCTCACGAAGGAGAGCATCTGTGTCGGAGGTGGTGTCGAAAAAAAAGTGGTGATCGAGTAACCCTCTAGCGAAGAAGGTGGAGGTAGAGGATTCACCCTCAAAGTCACCTTAGAGGTGACTCTACTCACTCTTAGGATATAGATGCTGAAGAATAAAAAAATAGAGTATTTCACGAACCATGTACAGGCATATATTATTCTCGATCATTAAGTAAACTGACCTATTTTACTACTTGTCGAATATGTTCGTTTCCCAAGTATTTTTACGAGCATTTCATATATATGCTAGTTGATTTAGTTGATAAAAACATTAATATCTCACAAAATCATGCACATGAGAGGATTCCCTGCACTCTAGAATAGCTGAGTAATACACCTAAAAAGCTATATTATGCGAGAGCGAGCCTCGTGTTAAAATAAATAAAAGAATAAAAACTAGTTATTCATGCGAGGGACAAAATCAACGCCTCGCAGCGAGTATAATTTGACAAGAAATTCTCAACATTACTTTTTTTATTTGAGAGGTCTCCTCGTGTCTTGTCAGGCAACCGAGGAAGATTTTTTTTTCAAAGTTGGAAATATGCATTATTCAAGTAACATCCAGTTTCATAGGTAACACACAAATAACAATCTTGACTGTTTGAACCAACTTTAGCACAAGTTCTCTTATAGATGAGAACAAAGTAAGGAAAGAAAATAACCCATCTCATATGTACCAACAATTAAGAATTTTACATAAGAGGCATCAAAAGTATTCCTGAGGAACGATTCTCCAAATGAAAGATAGAAAAAGGTTTCCAGTCCAGCTGGCCTCCGCCATTTTCTTTCTACCGACTGCTCACCTCAACCCAATTTGTTTTGGAAGACCAGCTCGAACCAAAAGGTTTGAAAGACCTTCTCGTCCAAAATCATCCTGACTCAAAAAAAAAAATTAGACTTGCTCAAATAAAATTCTTCATTCAACAAAAAAAATATAGCCCCATACGAGTATGGAGAGTTAAAAACCAGATCACCTGCTCATGTTAAGGATTGCTCAATTTTTAAGCTCATCTTAATCGAACAAAACCGTTTATATCTTGCTCAAATCACTGATGACTTTAACAGACATTTGGGTGAACAAAGTAAAAAGAATGGAGAAACCCATTTTAGATTGCTGTTCGGCCAAATAAAGACAAAAACTGTCTCAACTGTTTGAGTTCAAAAGCAGAAATCCAGATACGTATACCCAATAATTTTGAAGTAATTGAAATTCCTTAAACACGCGAGTAACCAAACGACTTGAAAATCACCCAAGAACTTTGAGAAGCCACAACTTCTTCTCTCATCGACACAAATTAATGAAGATGGGTGACTTCATCTCTCTAACTCCTCATCTTTTGTTGCTTAGCCAGAGATGATCTCGAGTAGTTTCCTCTATCCCTTGCATATTCTCTCTCTCTCTCTCTCTCGTAATTAAGAGACGTGTATGTCTTGTTTCTACTAACAAGAGAAGAGAACTGAAGAAAGACATTTTATATATAAAAAAAAAAGAATAAGAGAGAAACAGAAACAATAAGGGGGCCTCTTTTTGCCGTCGCAAATCAATTTTGTCTATTTTTGTAATATTTGATAGGAGTATTTGCTCATGCCAAAATTTACCCACAATTGGTCACGTGACCTCTTTTTGTTAGGGGTGTTCGCGGTCCGATTCGGTTCGATTTTAAGGTTTTTTTCGGACCGGACCGACTTGGTCGGTCCTCTAAAAAAATAGACAGAGACCGGACCGATAATATCGGTTAACCGACCCTACTCGGTTCGGTTTTTTATAGGGTCGGTCCGCTATAACCCGGCGGTCCTCACATTAATGAATTACATCATTTATAATAATAAAAATATACCTGAGTCTATTTTTTCCAAATATTAAAAACTAAAAAATATCAAAATTTACAATTAAAACAAAACTAGTATTGGATTAAACTATAATTTAAACTAATCAAATATTAAAATTAATATTTTCACTATTTGTTTATCTTATATATATACATATGTATCTAAAAATATATTATTTTATATATAGTCGGTGCGGGTCGGTCCTAACAGGGTTTTTGAATCTGTAAACCGTGGACCGAACCGACTAGGTCGGTCCTCCAAAAAAATAAACCGAGAACGGACCGATTAAGAAAAAAGACCGAAAAAAAGTAGTCGGTTTCGCTCGGTTCGGTTCGGTCCAGTCGATTTTTTGAACACCCCTACTTTTTGCTCAAAATTGTGGACAAAATTTGCTTTGGTCATTTGGAGAGAAATCTTTGCCATGGCATTTGCCTATAAATGTGGACAAGATTTTGTAAAATGTTTATTTTTTATAATAGTTTTTAAATAAATATTTCAGTTATTTTTTTTTCAGTTATCTTTTTTTTAAATAAAAACAAATATTTCTTGTTATTTTTTTTTAAAAAAACCTGACACAATTTTTATTAAAAAAATTTGGACATTTTGAAAAATTGAACGTTTTTTCATAAAAACAATGTTGGATATATCTAAAACTGTAAAATTTCTCCCAACTTTTTTTTTCAAAAACTAAATTTTTTTAGGACATTTTTTAATAGGGTTCTATAAAAAATTTGCATCTTTTTCATAAACAACACGTTCAACATTATTTATAACATTTTTTTAAAGTATTACAAAAAATTGTTTTGTAAAAAAGTAAAATAGTAATGTTTTTTTTTAAATTGGATGTTATTTTAATTAAAAAATAACTGTACATTTTTTAAAACAAAAATAGTTGGATGTATTTTTTGAAAACTTTATTGATTATAAGACAACTTTTTTATATATAAAATATGACTTTATAAAAAGTTTATACCATTTTTATAAATAAAAAGTTGGACCGTGTTTATAATGTTTCAAAAAAAATGTTACAAAAATTGTTTTATAAAATAGTCATAAAAAAATTGTTTTCATTTTTTTTAAACTGGAAGTTATTTTAATTAAGAAAAAAAGTTGGACATTTTTTTAAATTGCTAGATTTAACTTAAAAACAGTTTTTTGTATAAATATAAACTCTTATAAAACTTTTATAAAGTTATGTTAAAAGTGTTTTTTTTTTATTGTTGAAAGTTCATCAAATATTTTTTAATATACATTTAGTCCAATTTTTTTTATTGTTGTGTCCGTGGTTGCCTAGGAAATAATTTAATTAACTAGTCATTAAAATGTAACTTTCGTTTCTATGGGTCTTTTTAAAACAATTCCACAACATTATCAATGGGTCTTTTTATAATAATTTTGTCAATGATCGATTATCAACAACTCATTTTAATTTCAATAGATTTTGTCCAAATAAATGTGCTCTCATCCAAAACAAATTTTGTCCAAATAAATGCTATTTTAAAAAGTTTAAAATAAATACAGGTGTACATGACAGTAACTATCCCCAACTAAATGAAAATAAAAACGTAAGTAAGCGGAATTGGTTATAACGCTTATGTGAAAAATCGCATGAATTTGTCAATATTATGTTGGCAAAATTTGTATTTGTCAGGATAAATTTGGACTATCAAGCACTATGAGTAAGCAAATAAGTGTCTTTTAGCGTGCAAATAAAGCCTATCAAACACAAAAAGTTGACAAATACAGTTTTTACTAGCGTGCAAATAAAGCCTATCAAACAGCATGAAATCATCTTTGCCACAGCAAATTTTGCCTAGACAAATTTTGCCAGGGCAAAATTTGTCATGCCAACACTTTTGCCCAATGTGTATCAAACGGACCCTAAGAGGTGAAAGACATGCCTAATGCCTTTAAAGTCGGGCTAGGGCATGTGTTTCCCAACTACACACGTGGACTGAGTGTAATCATGTGTTTCCTTAGCCCCCTGATATAGTAATTCAAAGGGCTCTTCGTATTAAGTTTCGTTTGAAGAGAATATTTTTTATTAAGTTTTATCATAACATTTTTTTTAATAGATCTCATTTGTATATACAGTGAATATTCATTGTATGTTTACAAATAGGACCTATTGAAATAAAAATTTATTTTATGGGACCTAATGGAGTAAAAAAAAGATGTTAGGACCTACTGAATTACATACTTAGTAAACAGGACTAATTGATAAAAATCTCTAATTCAAAAAGATAGATTTATGTGCCTCGAAAAGATTAAAAAAATGGTACAGTTATACTTGGGGGCAGTAATCATCCAAAAGAAAAAGTGGATGCTCGCAAGTTAAGAAAAAAACTATTTACTCGAGCAATCGTTGAGACATGTTGATTTGTTTTAATTCACATGATATCAGTAATATAGTGTACTACAATACTGTACAAGTATATTTGTAATTGTAGAATTATTTTTTAATTCAAGACAAGGTATATTGATAATTAAAAAAAAGGGGATCATGAGTATAATTGACACCTTTTGGATTTTTTTTTTCGAGGTGTATATTTGGTATAATTAAATTATGCCTACCATCATTTGATTTGATTTAATAGTTGGACATAAAAAATAAAATTGTCCAAGTATATACTATATACGATTTTAGTATAAAATTTCTCGAAGAATGCGAGTGTTCTTTCATAAGAAGATGCCCTAAATGCAAGAATAGGGATTGTTGAATTTATGACCCAAGTGTTTATATGACTAGGGGTCGCTCGAATTTACACTCCAAGTTTGTATGCTTGAGTGCACAAGAATAGTGTTGCCCAAAATTCATTTGTTTTTTACTTGCTCTAGTATATTTTCACCTAATAAAATAAGGCAATAGGTGTGAGAACACAAAAAGTATTTGTAAAAGTACAAATAGAAGGTACAACAGTTTAGTAACTTAGGCTCCAAGGGCATAGGAGCGCTCGCAGTATTGAGCAAGTGACAAGTATAAATAGAAGGTATAACAGTTTAGTACCTCAGGCTCCAAGGGCATAGGAGCGCTCCCAGTATAGAGCAAGTGCCAAGTATAAATAAAAGGTACGACGATTTAGTACCTTAGGCTCCAAGGGCACATGAGCGCTCACATTATCGATCAAGTGTCAAGTATAAATAAAAGGTACAACAATTTAGTACCACAGGCCCCAAGGGCATAAGATCGCTCACGGTATTAACCTGAAAATAAACAAACAGGTTAAGTAGACGAACAAATGTCAAGGGTATTCAAAAGGTACACCGAACTAATGTTTTCTCTTTCTTAAGAGAATAGTATAACCTTTACTAAATTAGAAGAGGGTCTTTGATACAAAGACTTTTGCTCACTATACTTGGGGGGTACAACCACTATAACAGAAAAGTATATTAACTAAAGTTCTCCAAGACATTACAAAAAGATTTCGTTCTCACCAGACCAGTAGGGGGATGTCCTCCTAGTAAAAAAACAGTGATGAAAAATATATACTTTTCTTTTTATTTATTAACTCAACACAATATTTATAGCCTAGAGAACAAGTGCTAACCTCTGTTCTCCAAGAAAAGATTTACTTGATTGGTTCTAAAAAATTATAAAAAAAAAGAGGTCTACACCCCCTAACTCTAAATTTTTCTTTAGAAAAAGGTTCCTAACAAACTATTTGAAACAAAGACCCCGCAGACTAGGGGCAACGTTTCTAAGAAAATAGTTAGTGTTATTTATTTACATTTGTAAAAGCATATTTAAGTCTTGTCGGAAGGAGAAAAGCTAACCCTTTTTCTCGTATATTATTCCCCAATAAATGAATGTACACAGCAAATACCCCACAGTTAGAGGGGCCATCTCTAAAATATTAACTTGCACAGCTCATATGCAAGTACCCCACTGTTAGAGGGGGAGGCTCTGAAATAATACCTTGCTCATAAAATATGCAAGTACCCCATAGTTAGAGGGGGAATCTTTAAAATATTAACTTGCACAACCCATATGCAAGTACCCCAAAGTTAGAGGGGGCATCTCTGAAATGATACCTTGCTCAGAAAATATGCAACTACCCCGCAGTTAGAGGGTACAGCTCTAAAATGATACCTTGCTCAGAAAATATGCAAGTACCCCGCAGTTAGAGGGGGAAGATATAAAATATTAACTTGCTCAGAAAATATGCAAATACCCCACAGTTAGAGGGGGCATATCTGAAATGATAACTTGCACAACTCATATACAAGTATCCCACAATTATAGGGGAAACTCTGAAATGATAACTTACTCAGCTCATATGCAAGTACCCCATAGCTAGATAGGGCTGCTATGATATGATAACTTGCTCAGCTTATATGCAAGTACCCTGCAATTATAAGGCGGTAGCTCTGAAATGATAACTTCCTCATATCATAGGCAAGTACCCCACAGACTACGGGGTAGTTCAATCTTGAAATTATCAGAGAAAATAGAGAGACTCAAAGTAAACACATGCCAAGAATAAATTGAAGGTACGAAAGTTTAGTACCTCAAGCTCCAAGGGCATAGGAGCGCTCACAGCATTGAGCAAGTTCCAAGTATAAATTAAAGGTACGATAGTGTAGTACCTTGGGCTCCAAGGGCATAGGAGCACTCACAGTGTTGAGCAAGTGCCAAGTATAAATAAAGGGTACGATAGTTTAGTAACTCGGTCTCCAACTGCATAAGAGCGATCACAGTATTGAGCAAGTGCCAAGTATAAATAAAAGGTATGATAGTTTAGTACATCGGACTCCAAAGGCATAGGAGCGCTCGCAGTATTGAGAAAGTGCCAAGTATAAATAAAAGGTGCCACAATTTAATACATTAGGCTCTAAGGGCATAGGGTTGCTCACAATATTAACCTGAAAATAAAGAATCAAGATTATACAAACAAGAAAGTGCCAAGTACAAATAAAAATGTACGAAAGTTTAGCTCTAAGGGCACCGGAGCGCTTATACTATTAACCTATATTCCGCTAGAGGGGGCTAATGATGAGAAGTCCTGAAGCCAGTGAACAAAGAGTGAAATCTTGATTATGATATTTCTTGCACAAGTCCCTCGACACTACAAGACACTACTTCACGAGGGGGCGAATGTTGAGAAGTCCTTAAGCTAGTTAACAAAGAGTGATATTTTGTGCACAAGTCTCTCAACACTACAAGATACCTATGCACGAGGGGACTAATATTGAGAAGTCCTCAAGAAAGTGAACAAAGAGTTAAATAGCCTGGAGGTTGGGGATCTACTTAGAGTGGCTCCACTTGCCCAAGATTGCAAGATTGATAAAAAATAACCTAGGGCGAGGGGATCCAACTTGAGTGGCCCCTCTTCCCAAACTTGATGCTATAAAGAATAAATTACGATGAAGGGGTCCACTTCGAGTGTACCCTCTACCAAGACCAACACAAAAAGCAGTTTGAGGATGAGGAAGTACACCATGAGTGGCCCCTTAACCAAGGGCAATGTTACAAAATAACTAGTTGTGAGGGGGTAGACCACGAGTGGCCCCTCGAATATAATCAAAGGCACGGACAGTTTATAACAAGGGAGTTCTCTTCGAGTGACCCCTTTCCCAAAGGAAAATACAAAGAGGAAAAACCAGGGCGAAGTAGGCCAAGAAAAGTGACCCATCTGCCAAAGACAGGCATAGAAACAAGAGGTTTTACCCCCAGTGGATTTCCCCTCACTACATAAACTCAATGTAAAATGATTTAGGGCTAGGGGACTCACCTCGAGTTGACCCTCTTCCCAAAAATAATGCCACAAAAGAAAATGACTATGGACGAGGGAATTCACCACAAGGGACCCCTTTGCATTGGTCCCAATAAAGATTTATTTTGTGGCAAGGGAGTCCACCACGAGGAATCTCGTAGCCATTCCAAATCAAATGATGTAATGATGTAATGGTATGAAACTTTCATATTCCAAAATGAAGTGATTGTTTCCTAAAAAACCCTTTGGTCTACCCAACACAAAGATTTTTGTACAAGGGGACTAATGTAAAGGGGTGTTCATCTGTTATGCTAAAATAGCCTTGGGCGAGTGAGACCGCCTAGAGGGGCTCTCACTTCTTTAGTTAACAGAAAGAGAGTTAGGGCGAGGAGGACCCCCAGAAGGAGCCCCTCATCCCCAAGACTCAAGAAATCACAGAAAGGAAGTTTGGGCCAGGAGGCCCTTCATAAGGAGCTCCTTGTCCCCAAATGCTCAAAAATCACATAAAGGAAGTTTGAGTGAGGAGGCCCTCCATAAGGATCTCCTCGTCACCAAATGCCCAGAAGCCACAGAAATAAATTTTGGGTGGGGAGGCTCATCATAAGGAGTTACTCGTCCCAAAATGCTCAAAAGCTACAGAAATGAGGTTTGGATGAGGAGGCTCACCACAAGGAGTTGCTCATCCTAAAATGCTTAAAAGACACATAAAATGAGTTTGGGTTAAGAGACCCACCATAAGGATCTCATCGTCCTCAAAAGTCCAAAGATCACAAAAAATGAGTTTAGATGAGGAGCCCCAGCTTGAGGAGATTCTCATCCTCAAAAGTCCAAAAATAACAAAAAATGAGTTTGGATGAGGATACCCACCTTGAATAGCTCCTCGTCCCAAAAAGTCCAAGATCACAGAAAATGAGTTTGGGAGAGGAGCCCCAGCTTGAGGAGATCCTCGTCCTCAAAAGTCCAGAGATCACAAAAAAAGGAGTTTGGGCAAGGAGTTTCACCTGGAGGAGCTCATTGTCCCCAACAGATTAAAAATCACAGAAATGTATCTTAAATGAAGAGGCTTACTCAGAATGATTCGTCTACTCCTAAATGACTTACTAAAAAAGAACTAGTGGGCGAGGAGGTCCACTAATATTGACCTCCTCCTCAAGACTTGTTACTCATAAATATATTAAAGTACTGATATTTTACATTCTTGTACAAGTAGCCTAGTTCAACAAGCAGGGATCAAAAAGGCAAGTTGGGATATCTTGGGAATTTTGGCTTTGTGGCTGAGGAACAAGGTTTGTTGAGCAAGATCAATCACTTAACATTTTAAGATTGAGAGAATACTAGTAGAAAGACCTTAAGGGTCACCCAGTCCTTACACTGTCCACACCTAGCGTCAAAGTAATGAAAAGTTTATAAAGATTTTAGAGGAGATGGTCCTTGAGACCTCCCTCCTCAAATTTATAAAGATTTTAGAGTAGGTGATCCTTGAGACCTCCATCCTCAAATTTACAAAGCTTTTAGAGGAGGTGGTCCTTGAGACCTCCCTCCTCAAGTTTACAAATATTTTAGAGGAGGTGGTCCTTGAGACCTCCTTCCTCAAATTTATAAAGATTTAAGAGGAGGTGGTCCTTGAGACCTCCCTCCTCAAAGTTACAAAGATTTTAGAGGAGGTGGTCCTTGAGACCTCCCTCCTCAAGTTTACAAAGATTTTAGAGGAGGTGGTCCTTGGGGCCCTCTCAAGTTTACAAAGTTTGTACAACAAGTTACCATTTTAAAAGATATTTACCAAGTCAAATATTTTATCTCCATTAGGAGACACATTTGGTTTTTGCCTCTGATTTTCACCAGTTGTCGTCCGTCAGAAGGGATAGGCGGCTACCGACTCAGTACGGGTATAAGGTACATTGTATACCTTGTCCCTCTAAGTTTCTCTCTCATTTTTTGACGCATAAAGTGACAACTCAACTCCAGTGCCCAAGTATAAATACGACCGTTGGTCAAGGTCATAAGAATATATAGAAAAACTCATGACAACAGTTATGCTATTAAAAAAATCACACCTGAACAGAAATAGGATGCTCTCCCTTCCTTCTCTCTAAGTGTCGAGTACTTACTTTTTTACTCCCAACTTGACAGCCATCATTATCAGGAGATAGTTCTTATCCAAGTTGATATTTTTATTTGTGAAGTTTCATATTTGCAGGAGGAGGTTAATAGACATTACTCCATTTTTACCATAAATGGAAGGTTTTCACACCAAGTTGCTCTAAGATATTTTGAAGGCCTTAAAGATAAATTCCATTGGAGTGGGGCATGCGTCACCCTTTCCAATTATTCATAGACCTCAGTCTCACTACCCTCTTACAGCTCTTAATATTGTCTTATAGGAGTTTGGGGGAAGTTGAGTTGGATCAACCCTATAACCTGTGAAACCCCTCCTAATTATATACCGGGTGATTAGTTATTTACTAAATTAAAAGATGTCTCTCATTTGGTTCATCCTCAGCATCACCGTCGAAAACCATATTAATTACAAACCACGTATTAGTTATTTAAGTCGATGCCAAATTTTGTTTTCCATTAAAAAATTACTAATAAAAGTCGGAGAGCTAAATTGAAACACTAAAATGATGAATATATTCTAAAACATCATAAGAAATAAATAAATGAATTAGTGTCTTGCCGAATAAACCATCGGCTACCAAATCAAAATCCAACTAATAAGTCCAATAGATAGTAAATAAATCCCAATACAAGTCTGAACTGAATAACCGAATAAATAAAGTCCAAATGGGGCAACATGCCCAATTGAGATACTGTATTGAAATACTACACCAGGAATGAAAGATAGAAGCGTTTAATCAAGCCCTGCAAGCCTCCACGGTGCTGCATCTAATCGTCCCTAGAATAGATCGTCTAGTCTTGCGTCCCTATGGTTGGACACCTAAAAGGTTTTAAAAATATTCATATCAAAGGTTAGAACACAAAACATTTTAAAAATATTTATCAGGTATTTATCACAATTTAAAAATCAATTATTGATTACACATGTTAGGTTCACGTACACTCTCTTTAGTTTTCTCACCTCTCAACTATTGTGCACGCCTAACGTTTTCTACTTAGTCCATATTTCCATACTACCCAAGATAACTAAACATTAGTATCTATCTGGACTATCGACACCTATAAGTCCCCGTACCTCCCATACAGTACGCAATCCGAATAAATATCTCTCGTATGTTATTAATATAATATATAACATTCTCCATCTTTTATCAATTAATAATTTAGTTAAGTTTCACAACTTAATTCATTATTTATATACACACTATCAATTTGTGTATTATCACACGTAAGTAGAATGATTCAAATGGTTATATATATTTAGCTCACTAATATATATAATTACGGTATCTCTCAAAAGGACCACCGTGAAAGTAGACATACTCTGCTATCAGTCCATGTACCTCTCATACTAAAATAAGTATTATTGGTTAGGCATGCCTCCTCGAATCCAAAGATCGAATAATAAGAAATTGAGGCGTACATAATTCTAAGCCTTTGGGCTACGCGTATACCTAACATACCCAAACGATTTGCCAGTCTCACTAATACACGACACATAGTGAGCTGCCATAAGTTCTATGTCCTGGGGAACAAATGTAGACCTTCCTAGAATCGGCAAGGTGGGATCGCCCACTGTGCGAAAACCTCCATGAAAGCAGGAGGCGTAGGTATGTTCACGTTTAACACCAATCATATAATAGGTATACACACAACATATATATACATTAAATCAGTAGGTATACACACAACCTAATTATCGTACTTAGTACGTAGTATTTTCCTCTCGAATACTCATCGTACCATCAAATTATGGTTATTCTCACTATCGTATTAATCCGAGTTTTCCCCTCTACTCTAAGGGTCCTAGTTATCCCTTAAATAATATTCACTAGCTAGATCTATCATACACTACTAGTCTATCACATAAATTCACTTAAATTCCTTGTAACTCATTCTCCTTCTGTCGAATTGATTACGCCTCAATTTAAGTATATTAAATCTCCCCTCAACCCTCTCATTAAGACTAAGTCATAATCCCATCATAAGCCTACTGTAATATAACAATTCTCTCCTTATATATTAACAAAGTGCCAAACGTTTCTCCCACAACATTATAGGAGTTCTAGACTTAAAAAGGGAAGTTTCACATCTTATGGGAAACCGAATCGATTCGCCAAGAGGCCGAATTAATTTGGTCTCCGAATCGATTCACCTCCGGACTGAATCGATTCGAAATTATGTCGATCATCTTCTTCCTCAATCCACAAGTGCATTTTCACCATTTTTCTCATTCTCCTCTTCGTGATTCTTTATCAAATTAACATCCAAAATTCCCAAACATCACATACATGTATTAGTATTGATTCTAATGTAAATAAATAAAACCTCATGATTCTCACCTAAGAATAGATCAAATCCAATTTTCATTAAAAACCCTAGGTTTATGTTCTTCAACCATTTTTCATCAAAAATACACATTCAATTAAGTGTGATTATCACATATCCTATGATTTCTTATCCTCTACAGATGCTAAATCAAACTACATGCAATTCCTACCCAGAACCTGAGTTTTAATTATTCTTTTCTTTTAAGAACATGACCTTAATCAATATATTTCAAAACCCTAACAACATGGGCATTATAACTTCAAAAGAAATGGTAAATAAACACTTACCTTGTGTTATATGCTTTGATTTCACAGTTTTGATGTTGGATGGTGTGCCTTCTCTTCCCATCATCACTCCAACATTGACAATGGTCCAAGATCACACTCCAATTTCTCAAAAACTCTCTTAGGCTTCACAAATCGTTTCTCTTATTCTCCAATGGCTTCTCTGAGTTTTCTAACCTCTAAACCCTAGCCTCTCCCATATATATTCTGATAAAGACGTTGAAAATTCATAGGTCTCTTAACCTTTAGTTTCCAAATGACTAAAATGCCCCCATATGATACCGGTTTCGTCTAAAATTTCCCCGGGACCCAATCAACACCCCTGGGTATAATATTTTGACTGTTTAGATCCTTTAGAAGTCATTCGTGACCTTGAAATTATCATTCAAGTCACTTTAAACAATTATCCTATCTCAACCTCAATTTAGTCTACACGCGACTCCCAATTGAGATAAATCTAATTACGCTAATTTCACTCGTTATGACGTGAAATAATCATTTACTATTTACTTAGTAATTATATCGCACAAATATTAATCATTATCTCTCGTGATTAATATTTTAAATAATCTCATAATAATTTGTTCACACATAATAATTAATTAAATTAAATTACGAGACACATGTAATTTGAAAAATACTCGAATTAATTAAATTATAAATACTCAGAAATATGGGGTGTTACATAAACCTTTAAAATTGACCTTATAATAAGATGATGGGGTAGACAAACTCCTACTTGAAGTGACCATATTAAAATCAAATTTTATCATCATCACCTCGATCTTAAGCTCTGTCGTTAAAATTAGGAAGTCTCATCCTGACGCCAGTAGGGATGGCATATCGATCTCTTAAGTCATTTACCTCATCCTATGTGATTTCACAAGCATTGTATTCGGCCTCTATGTTTAGAGGGTCGTAAGAGTCAGTCGAACTCCCAGAAGTATTCTCCTGAAAAGAAGGCACAACAGCATGTGAATCTGAAGGCCGAAGTGGGACATGATTTCTACATCTGATGACACAAGGTCAACTACAAGTACTTCTAAATCAGTAATAGTCTCTACCTCCAGGCTAGTGGTTGACATCTACCGCACCCACATGTCCTACAAACTTAGGCACACTGTACTCCACATCAGGGTACTGTCGAGCAAACCTTATAGAGGTGGGCACCCTAGGGGTAAATTTAGGATGGACTGATTCATCTTCAAAATGAATGGTTTGCAACGAAACTGGTATCCTTTCCTCGTGAAAACTAGGTCAAAGACTCTTAAGCTCACAAATGCGTTCAACACCCTCTCAACCCAAGAGCTTTCACTCATGAAGGTTTGGTTTTGGAAGGAAACAAAGGTTTAGGGGCTATTTGGTTTTGAAACAAAGGTTTTGGGCTGGAAAAAACCTAAAACACCTAAAAAGCCCTAAATTTGGAAAACCCTAGGCCAACTAACTCAATGTCCACCTAAGACATGTAAAATCCAATCAGTAGTTAAGTCCAGCAACAAAAATCAACAATAATAGAAAATCGCAGTAGAAAAGAAGAAATTTCTCAAAAAATCCTATAAAGCTTGAATGTACAAATAAGCGTACCTAGAACCCTAATAATTACAAAAGATGACTCAAAAATGCTTCAGCTCTAGCAACGAATGATTAGAATCTAAAATCCCCACTGTAAATGAGTTTTTGGATAGAGAGTCAGTCAAAAATGGCAAAAATGAGGAAGAGTTAGCCGAGCAAAATGAACTTGGGACTATAACAAGTTTTTCTCTCTCTAGAAAGTTCTCATGCGAAAGTTTATGGATGAGAAAAGTTGAAATGATTTGGTATTTATCTTTTATCCTTATTTAAGGCGATACTGATTACTTTTTGAAAAAAGAGGTTGATGTCATGCGTTGGAAGCATAAATGATGCTTTGGGACAGTGTGCACACTTCCACAGGCACACACACCAATAGATGATCAATGCGTGACAATCCCCAATTAAAGAATGAAATTTTTTACAAGTCATTCGGATCATTTGAGGCAGAGCCAAGAAGATCCTTACAGTTAAGCCAAAACACAAGTCGATGGCGTCCCGATTAACACTTCACTCACTCAATCTACTAATTCACACACCCAAAAGACACAACACATGAACTCACAACTCATATAAATGAGATCGTCTCAATTACCAATCTGGTCGGCCACAACATCACAACTAGTCAGTTTAGCTCATCTAGCTCTTAGTAGGTTAACACCGCCAAATTAATCTATTTAAGTAAGCTTGTAATGTGTGATTATATAACATTAGTAGTGCACACACATGGGGGAGATGTGCAAATATTCTCCCCATACGCCCATAACAAACTTAATGATTATTCTCCCACTTGTATGTAAAGTGTGTACCTGCCTAACCTATAAAGGGACTACACTTATTGCTCTCTATTCTCTCTCTTCTAAGAACTTATAAATAGCATGCATACCCTTACATTAATGGGATCAAGATATTTTTACCTTACCGTTATGTTATCAGAGTCTGTAGTGAACTTGAGAGTTTGTATCCAAACTTCATCAATAGATTTAGCCCATTGAGTCAATATAATACAATCAACACTTTCACCTGTGCACGTAGGCACCTCCTTGGGCCGAACCACACAAATATTGTTCCATTCTCTTTCTCTCATATCTCTATCGTTTGCTCCAGATTAGCATTATTGTTGTTTATATCTCATTATATGTTATAACTTATAATTAATATACTCTTGGTAAGATCAAATCAGTGTACTAGTTTTAGGCGATGACAATTATATTTGTAAACAAAATCTTAAAAAAAACGCTTAAATTTTTTCAGTTGGCCTGGGGGCTCTCGCCCCCGAACATCCATCAATAGTCAATGCTTTGCACACATTGGTTCCTTACCCAGAATATTTTCCTTGCTCCACCATTAAGTGGATGCATTATCAATACCTTAAACTTTATTTATTTATTTTCTAGAAAATTTATAATTTATATATTTTCTACTTAAGTCTATTGACAAACATTGGTACAGAACAAACGGTAGTAGTGCCAGTGGCGGATCCAGGATTTTTGTTCAACTGGGGCGAAAGTTTCGAGTGGTGTCAGGAGTTCGGGGGCGGGAGCCCTCGAGGCGATTATTTTTTATTATTTCAAGTTTTATACAAGTTATAGCTTTATAATGCCCAAACAACTAGAAATTATACCTTTATTTCTAATTTTATACAAATTATAGTTCATCCAAATTGAGCCCAATAATAGGTGATTGTTGGGATTGTTCGATTTGTGCCACAATTTGGGGTTGAAGTTAATGATGGAGAAGATTATCGAACTCCGCATTGGGAGATGATTGAACCTCAGCTTTGGATACGGTTTGTGTGTTGTCTTCTCTTTTACGTTTAAAAAATTTCTCTATGGTCATGACTTTCTATTTTTAAAAAACATACACTTTATACTACATATTAAACCACATATTTAAAAAAAAAAACTACAGTTTACATATTAAGGGTATATAAAAGTACAAAAAATTATAGATTAAGAGCATATAAAAAAAAAATTATGGATTACAAAAAATTAGGTTGATTGCTATTAAGGGCATAAAAAAATTCAAACTACCTAAAATTATAAATTATAAAAATTTAAGATTACACATATAAATATAAAAAATTCATATTAAAATACACATCCATAAAATTTCTCCTCCCATGATTCTATTCATTTCTCCTCTTTTTATATCTCAAATAGAAGACATGTTAAACCAATCATCGATATCAATGACACTCCTTAAACTACCCTTTTTTAAGTCAAAAGTCCACATCAAAGTGACCTACAAGATATCATTGATAAAAGAAAAACTATTGTTCATTTTGATAAGTTAGAATAATTATCTGAGTCAGCAAATGAGAATAATGGGTAAATTGTGTATGCCATAATATACACATAAAGCATATATAAACACTCTCAAAAAAAGGAAAACAAAGAGGAGACGCTGATTGAGTTCTCACGTGAGACATCATGTGTCACATGAAAGGATGTTTCGTCTCGCAATGCATTAATCCCCCCTTCCCCCTTAACTCCTACAATTTATTAAATCTGCCCCAAAATATTAATTGACAACAATAAAATATATGTTAAAAATAAAGGGCATATAATATAGTTTAAGCGAAAGATTATTTGTGAAAGTAAGAAAAAGTTGGGTTTTCTTTTTAAGCGTCCATCTAAGCATATATGTAGAGGAGGGGAAGATGTGCAACGATTAAAAAAAATTCATTGGGGCTAAATTTCAATTTTGTAAAAAAAAAAATCTCACACGACACATAATTGTAATGCATGTTTTGTAAAAAAAACGTATAGTACAAACGCGGTTATAAATAAAGGGAAAAACCATTTTCACACTCTTTATATCTTCTCCCACACCTTTTAGATAGTAAATAACAAATGTGCCCTTAAATTTATAAAATTTACATGTTCAATTTTTCACCTCCAACTAAAACAAATACATTTGATAAAAAAAAAAGCTTTTTTTTTTAAAAAGTGTTTATAAAACGTAAAACCTTATATATTTTTAGTTTTGTTTCTTTTATTTATTTTAAAAAATATTTCTTTTATTTATTTAAAAAATTATTTTGTTATTAATTTTTTAGTTAAAAATTCTTTCTTTTATTATTTTAAAAATAAATTTTTTACAATTAAAAAAAATGGTCCGTGCCAGCGGTATGTATAGACAGTCTGACCACCTATACATACCGCTGGCACAGACCAACGTATTAGAAAAAATGGTCTGCACCAGCGGTATGTATAGGTGGTCGGACCGCCTATATATATACCGCTGGCGCGGACCATATTTTTTTTAAAATAGTAAAAAGATTATCTTTAGAATAGTACAAAAAAAATAATTATTAATTAAAAATAAAATTTGTAAAAAAAAACACTTTTTTAAGAAAACAGTTTCTTAAGAAAACAAATTTTCCATTTTATAAAATATTTTTTAATAAAAAAATAGATAAGATTTTACGCTTTATGAACAACTTTTTTTATTATTTTTGTAAAAAATAGTTTTTTTATTGAAATTATAATTTTTTATTTTTTTATCAAATGTATATGTTTTCGTTGGAGGTGAACAAATTGAACATTTATATTTTATAAACCTAAGGGCACAATGGTTTTTTACTATCCAAAAAGTGGGTGGGGGGGGGGGGGGGGGGGGGGATATAGAGGGTGTGAGAATAGCTATTCCATAAATAAATGGGGCATTGGAGGAAAGGTCCAATCTAACTCAACTCAAAAGTATGTAACAATAGGACAATCCCCACAATTTTATAAATTTAATCTTTATACTAAAAATGCCATTAAAATGACCATTTACCATTTGACAACTCACACAAAAAAACATAGTCAAATCTTTAAAAATCCATAACTTCAAATGTACAAATTCAAAATTCACAAAATTTATATATTAGAAACCTACTTTTCGAAATCTAAGAAACAACATCCATATTCGATATTTTTCGACAAATAAATCAAACAATTAGATTTACCATTTCACTAAAAACTCTATTTTTTCTGGCGAAAGCCCCATTTTTTTCCCAACTCTTACATTGGTGTTGTTGACGCATACCAGAAAAGAAAACAAACAAACAAATAAAGAGAAACAATGGAGAGAGAAACAATCCGACGTGAATTCCGACGATCTCGACAGATTGTTCAAAGGAGGATTCCAGTGAGTGGGGTAGGGTGAGAGTGATATTATGTGTTTATTTTTAGAAAGAGAGTACCTGAGTTTTAAATGGGTATGAGTACGGTCATAAATATCTTTTTAACCAAAATAAATAACAATTTACCTATTTTGTATATTTCTATCTAAAAAAGGATCACATAAATAAATGATATTATACCATAAGAACTATATTTCTAAACATGAAAATCGATATTCTATAAATCTAAATATTGAGTGTAAAATGAGCATGAGACAAATTCTCTAGGATCAAATACTAAAAAGTCCCTCAAATATTTTTTAATACACATTTAGTCCAATCCTTTTATTTTGTACCAAAAAGTCTCTTATTCTCTTATCTTTAAAGGGCCGCGCAAGTGGCAATGTAAAGCCTTTTTGGCATGGTGAATGACTTTTTGTTGCAAAATAAAAAGGCTTGGACTAAACGTGTATTAAAAAAATTCGAATGACTATTTCGTATATGCCCCAATTCTCTATGAATAAATATATTAAGAATCAAAATATGTAAAAGTACTACAATTTTTATTAGTGTAAATAGCACGAAATTGATCAACTTGTAATATGCAATTTTAAAAAAATCAGACTCAAAACAAAGTAAATTTAATAAAGAATTAAGGTAAAAGTCATGTTCCTTCCTATATTTGGATTTTTAGGACAATGCTTTTCATCCTTTTAAATCTAGTCCCCGTGGTACAATAGCATTTATTTGTGTGGTCCCTTTAGAGTTAGGAGTTTATTTTTTTGTCCGCGCTAGCGGCACCATTTTTCATTGTGTTTTTAGTACAAGGACTAAATTTATAAAATTATTTGGAGTATCTTATTTTTATACACTTTTAGGCCATCTCCAATAGAGAGGCTTATAGTCTAAATTTATACATTTTAGGTTCATTGTGGGTAGAGAAAAATGTACATTTTTGTGAGAGAAAACGTAGAGGAAATGTAAATGTATATTGTGGCTAGACGGTGGATAAATGGGGTCCACAGGTCTGGACGGTTAACTATCGTCCGTCCAGGCCCCAGACGGTAAACTCTCGTTCGTCCAGCGCTTTAATAATTTTTTTTATCTCTAACGGCTCTAAAGTAACGGCTAGATAAAAATTTTAACGGATATATTTAATCTGTATAAATATCTAACCCCAAAACTTTTAAATTACAAATTCAATATTTATCCTTTCAAATTTATGTAATGGATTCTCCCTCTCAAAGTACTCTAACTAATTAATATCAGTTACCAAATTTCACTTCGATTATTGTGTCACGCGTACATAAAATATTCCATCAATGGAGCTGTCGGGACAAACCAAACCTCACTTATGAGGAAGTTAACTACAAATGCACCGAGAATGCGTTGCAGGGAAAATATCGAACAATAAGTAGAGAGTGTTTATTGTATACATCGAAGTTGTCTCGAGCATACGGAGACGGTGAAGATAGCGGGACGTAGGAAGTTACTTGGGTAATTACACTTGGTTGCGATTAATTTATTATTTAAATTTAACATTCTTAATTTATATAACTAATGCTACAAATATTTTTTGTAGATACAACGTGCTAGTGATAACTTTCATGATGATACGGGTCATAAATTCATGTACGATCATAACTACGAGGTGCTCAAGGATTTGCCCAAGTTTACCATGTCAACCATGGGTTCACAATATACGGATGAAGACATAAATGAGAGTCCTAATGATTTGAACGATCCTGAAAATTGAGACTTCAATAATGGCTTACAACGACCGGTGGGACGTAAAGAGGCAAAACTGAAAGGGAAGAAAAGAGCGGCCGCCAACAGTGTGACTGCACACACGACCCTGTTAGATAGCAATGATGAATTCAACACACTTTATTCCAAAAATTCTGCAGAATCGCAATCAATCAAAAGAAATCTGAATGACAAGATTGATAATTTAATTTCAATTCGCAACAAAGCGTACGAAGCACAACTCCAACGCGATGAAGATCAAATTATGTACAAGGATACCAGTAACTTCACGCCTCGGCAACTAGCCTTTCATGAGATGCGAATGAATGAGGTAATGCATCGTCGTACTATAGAATATCGGAACATGTCTCAAGAATAGAGTTACGTGATTTTATATGTTAAGCAATTTCATTTCATATTAAGTTATTTTCAATTGGTGTTAAATACTATTTGTTATTTTAAATATTTTAATTACATGGATAATAACGTGAACATGGATAAAATATTCATAACTCAAAATAAAACATAAAAATTTGCATAATAAAAACATAGTTACGAAAGTTACATTTTAATGACTACTCAATTCAATTATTTCCTAGGCAACCACGAAATACAACATAAGGCATGTCCATCGCACATTAACATGGTTGGTAGATGATGTACTAAATTCGTGTCCGACTCGACCCATTTGTAATCCAGCAGCTCCAAATCCAATGCATACATCGGATCGTCAAGTTCAGTATTTATCAAATATTTAGCCTGCCACCGCTCTAGCCTTTTTTCCATCTGTGTAATTTCACGTTTCAATAAACGTATACATTTATCATTATCTTTGTTTCGATCTTTGCAATATCTTGCTGATTTTGCTTGAGGCACGGGTAAACAATGCCAATGACAGTAGCACTCCAAATCGCAATGACTATTAAATAACCTAGGCCATTTCAAATGATCATCCTATGGAATATCTCCCTTTATCGGCGTTAACCATTTCATCATATGATTAACGTCGCCTAAGTAATGGAGTGTGAAAATAGGGATTTTTTCAAAAACCCTTTTCTCACCAAACTAAATACCACCTGTAATACCCCATAATTTTACTGATTTTATTTAATGAGATTACTGATTTTATTTAATGGGATTAATTAAATTAAATGAGAATTAATTAGAAATTAATTCGAATTTAAATACTAGCGAGATGTGAGTTGGTATTTGATTATGATGATAATATTGAGAATTACTGAGTATATATGGTAATATATGATTATGGAAATTATTAAATTTATCGCGAGTCGAAAATACGACAATTGGGGAAATTAAGTTGGGACGCGCGTGTGAGTCGCGTCAGGAATCAATTTAATTAGATTACAAAGTAAATTATAATTTAATCATCCTTATGGTCATTTTGAGTGCGCCAACATGTCCAGAGGGGTCGAGATAGTCAGAAAACACTAGTCGGGGGTTTAGTTTGGGTCTCGGGGCAGTTTTAGGCCAAACTGGCAACCCGAGAGGGTATTTTGGTCATTTTAAAATCCAAGGAAATAAGACCCACGAATTTTAGAGTTTATTTAATTATTATTGGTAATGCCATTAGGGCCATTATCAGCCAAAAAGGGAATAGTGGTCTACGTGAGTTAGAGGAGAAATTGCAGGAGGTTTCCAAACCTTAGCCTCCACCATTTTCGACGGAATTGTGATCGGAAAGAAGGGAAGAATCAGCCCTCGGATACCACCAATTAATCTGAACAATAATCTTAAGGCAACTGATTTGGTTCCATTAGTTTTCAGCGAATACTTCTTCCATGTTAGTGTAGGAATTGATGTTAACCTTGAAAGATGATGAAACCCATGAAATTTAATGTAAAACTCTAAATCTTGGATAGGAAGTGCATGTAGATTTGTTCTGGACAAAATAAAGTAACAAAAAATAAGCCTTGACGAATTAAAAACGAATTAAAGAAGAGAAATATCATGGTTCTTGAAGAAAATAGAAAACTAGGGTTTTTATGAAAATTTGATCCATATAAGGTTGGTTGTTGATGATTTAATGGTTTTGGAACATTAAAAATAGTGTATTTAGGTTGTATAATGATCCTATATTCTTTTCTTATAATTTCATGTCTTGAAATGGAGTTTTGGGACAAATCTGGGACTGAAAAACGAAGCAGTCCGTAGCCTTATCTGGTGCGATCGATCGATCGACATTCATAGGTCGATCGATCGACCACCATCGATCGATCCACATTCAAGGTCGATCAATCGACCTTCCCAGAAATTGTGATATTTTTCCTTGTTGAATTTTAGAAAATTCGATCCGAGAGAATTATTGGTGGGGACTTTGTGAACACTTTGAAATTTAAGGAAGACCAGTATGCGTGTATATGAGACCCGGATTTTTATTAGAATTAAATTTGGGAGTTATGTTAGACATAATAAGGTTCGACGGGTGAGGTACGGTTGAAGACTGTGATTAAATAAGTTAAATCTATATAGTTAATAATATAAGGTTAGTGGCAGAAATATGGACCTTAAGAGTATTGGATTAAAGTGTGGGAATAATAGGAGACTTAGTAACCTTTATGAGTTAGGTTTTAAGTACTCGAAACTACGACATGAGATGTGTCGGTGGACTATATTATATAACTATCCGGAAGTATAAAAATGTACTAATTGGATTAATGGTATATAGATTGAGAACATACCTTTAATAATATTATAAATTACCTAAGTTGTGTGAATGCTTAGTATATGGATTTATATGTGTATGACATACCTACCATACTTGCTATCACGGGAGGTCGTCTTTCGGAACAGGTCCATCTAATCTTTGTGTGCCTATGGGGGATTTAGATTGGTACCTTAAGGACCTAGGTCTGTGAATGACTTATTTGTGAGTTGATAAGTCAGCTGACCATGGGAGCGTAGGTATGTGCGTGACCCATGGGTAAGTGAACTATGTTCACCTCCAATATGTGTGTTTTTGTTTATTGAAACGGTTCCTAAGATATTCGGAACACGTGGTCCTTATGTACGTGATGTATTGGGATTGGATAGCAGAGTATGTGAGTGCACCACAGCTTAGCCTATGGGTGCACTATTTGTATATTTATGTTGAGATTAATATACTAGTAATTATAATAGACTCTTGTTAAGGTGTGAATGTGAATACTTGAGATAATTTTAGTAGAGTTAAAAATTGGAAATCTCCTATTGTAATTGTTATGAATTAGTAGTATTAACGCAAAGGTGAGCCCTCGCAGGACATATTAAAATGATATTAATAACCTTTATTATAATGGTCAGGATGTGTTACAGACTAGTTAGAACGACAAAATTAGTACGAGTTAGGTATATGCGTTAGGCGTGCACATCAGTTGAGGGGTGAGAAACTCATGTCAGAGAACGTAACTAACATGTATTTAATATTCACTGTTTAATGCAATTAAACACTTGCTATATTTTAAACTGTTTTCACATTGGGCTCTGACCCGTTTGCTTTCAAATCTATTTTTTCTTGAAAACTCTTTTAAGTGTCCAGCTACAGGGACGCCAAGCTTAGGAGTTCCATTTCAGTGACATGCTGTAGCTGTTGTGGAAGTTACACGATCTTGATGATAGACTCCTCCATATTCTATATTGATTTCATTTCAGGCTTATTCAGTTGTTAGGGCATGTCATCCAATTTATTTTAGAGATAGTTTAATCATACTCAGTTTAATTTCAGTTTTGAAATTAATCCATTTATTATTTAGACGTTGTATTTTGTTTTATTCAGTATTTGGGATTATTCAGGGGAGTGTTACTCCAAACTAATTTATTATTCCATTTATATTATGTTGTGACTATGATGTAATTATGTTATCATTAGATAATAAATATTCGATGGATTGCATGTTAATTTAATTTAATAAAATTTGTCAACTCACTTTTTAAATATTAGGTGGCTAGAAATTGTTTAAAAATATTTTCGACAGTGATGCTATGAACTGAACTAACTTGACATTTTGTATTAATTTGAATAAAGGAGTAGCTACTCGGTATTTAATTAGTCAGGGTGTCACAGGTGGTATCAAAGCATAAGGTTTTAGTGTCGATAGGATCTGTATGGCTTGTTATGTTTCCGCGTAGCACCCTTTGATATAGAGCCCTATATTTTAGGATTGTTGTACTCTTTTGTGTATCTTACGTTCTTCAGATATTTTGAGATATTAATTATAGGCTTATAATAATTCTCTCTCATTTCAGATGCCTCCACGACGTGAACAGAAAGTTCCCAGGGGTGCCCAGCCCGAGCCACAACCAGCACCAGCTTAGGGTTCTATGAACGCTGCAGAAATTTTTTCCATTTTAGCCCAGGCAGTAAATATCGCTTTAGTAGTTGTGCAGTAGGTGCCACCTCAGGAACCTCTAGTTGCCCCAGTCCAGGCTCATGTATTCCCGTTTGCTTGGAAACGTGTCCGAGATACCTTTCAGAAGGTGCACCCTTCAGAGTTTGCAGGTAGCTCTGACGTCGTTGTGTCCAGTCAGTGGAAGAAGGACATCCAAAGACACTTGAGGATGTACGAGTGTACCGATGTACAGAGGAAGATACTGACTACTTTTAAGGTGGTAGGATCAGTGTTGCAGTGATGGGAGTCTATTACCAATGCGAAGGAGAGAGATGTTCTTACCATTCAAGAGTTCTAAGTGTGGTTTGACCGCAAGTATTTTCCCTCAGCAGTTCATACCGAGATGAGGAGGAAGTTGATGAACCTCAAGCAGGAGGGGAAGATAGTGGCTGAGTATGAGGCCGAGTTCACAAATCTCCTGAACATCATTCCCGATGAGATTCCTACTGAAGAGAAGAAGATCCAGAAGTTCATGGATGGGTTGACATGGAGGATTCGTCAACACTTGCTAGGAAATCTCTCGTTGGCCACTTATTCTGATGTGATTAACGCAACTTTACTTCACTGCCAGGACCATCGCTTTCACTTGTCAGAGGGTAAGCGAGCAGTAGAGTCCAGCCATCAGGACATGACAGGGGGAATGGTTCCAGCGTGTCACAATCAGCTCAGGGTCAGCACAGGCAGGGTGATCAGAGTTCCCAGTAGGGATATTATAAGAGATTTAGATCTGGAGGTTTCAGAAATGGTCAGGGAGGTTTTTGGCATGGACAGCAGGGTCATCAGGGCCATCAGGGCCAGCACATTCAACAACAACAGTTTCAGCAGGGCCAGCAGGGTCAGGGTAGGAATGGTAATGGCCACCAGGGTCGTGGACAACAACGACAGGGGGGGAAACTTTACGGAGAAATGTTTTATTTGTGGCAAGATTGGCCACAAATGCCAGGAGTGTCCTGAAAGGGGCAGGGCCCCACAGGAGCAGCAGCAGGGTGCTCGACACGAGCCCCAGAGACCTATATTTCCCGCCTCTCTCCCAGCACCACCGCAGATGCCAGCTTTATCACCC
Organism: Sambucus nigra; assembly: GCA_949130495.1. NCBI lineage: Eukaryota > Viridiplantae > Streptophyta > Magnoliopsida > Dipsacales > Adoxaceae > Sambucus > Sambucus nigra. The sequence goes on along the minus strand of OX422218.1, from coordinate 443,571,121 downwards.
ATCCCAGCAGTCCCAGTCCAGCAGGGATAACTTTAGTGCGGGCGAGTTTATCAGCTCCAGCAGGCCGCAGTCCCACGGGATCCACCCGTAATTGAGGGTATGTTTTCCATTCAGGGGACTATGGGGCGTATTTTGTTTGACACGGGAGCCACATGCTGTTTCATTGCCCCGAGATTTGCACGCACTATGGGGTTGTTAGATACCGCGGAGAGCATTATTACTTGTGTAGATTCACCGTTGAGTAGGGGTTCTATGATTTCCCTTATATGTAAAGGTGTGGGTGTAGAGATCGGGAGGTTTACTTTACCTGTTGATATGATAGTTTTAGATATGACTGTGTACGATGCGATTATCGGTATAGATTGGCTAGTTGCGTATCGAGCCATGATTGATTATTTCAGTAGGAGTATTATTTTTTCCATACCCGGGCAGGAGATGTTCCTAGTGGCGATGCCTCGCCTTGAGGGAGGGTCGTCTACCCACTTGTACTATATAGAGGAAGAGACCTCTAAGGAAGTAGTAATACCACTCGACTCGATTCCAGTTGTTAGAGAGTTCATTAATGTATTCCAAGATATTCCAGGATTACCTCCTAGTAGAGAGATAAACTTTGTTATCGATTTGACGCCGGGCACTCGGCCAATAGCCCGCGCACCTTACCATATGGCTCCAATGAAGATGAGAGAACTACGGGATCAGATAGAGCAGTTGTTAGGTCAGGGGTTTATCCATAGGAGTACTTCGTCGTGGGGTGTCCCTGTGCTATTCGTAAAGAAGAAGGATGGATCTTTGAGGTTGTGTGTAGATTACCGGGAGTTGAATAAAATCACGATACGGAACAAGTATCCGTTGCCCCTAATCGATGACTTATTCGACCAGTTGAGAGGAGAGGCCTTCTTCTCAAAGATTGACTTGAGATCAGGATACCATCAGTTGCGTATCAGGGAACAGGACGTCTCGAAGACTGCCTTCTTTACGAGATATGGTTCCTACGAGTTCCGGGTTATGCCTTTTGTCCTAACCAACGCCCCAGCCGTGTTTATGGACTTGATGAATAGGGTGTTCAGAGAGTTCCTAGACCAGTTCATCATCGTCTTCATTGATGACATTCTAGTTTACTCCCAGACAGAGGAGGAACATGCAGAGCACTTGAGGCAGGTTTTGCAGACGCTGCGTCAGAACGAGTTATATGCAAAGTTTGAGAAGTGTGGGTTTTGGCTGAAGGAGGTTCAATTTTTGGGGCATATCATTTCAGACAGGGGGATATTTGTTGATCCGGGGAAGGTATCAGCGATGAGGGAGTGGGGACAGCCCACGACACCGACTGAGATACGTAGTTTCTTGGGCCTAGCAGGATACTACAGGAGGTTTATTCGGGGGTTCTCTAAGATAGCGGGTCCTTTGACACATCTGAATCGGAAGGGTGTGCCATTTATCTGGAGCAATGCCTGTCAGTTGGCATTCGAAGAGTTGAAGGACAAGTTGACCTCATCACCAGTGTTAGCACTGCCTAGACTAGGAGTTGAGTATCTACTCTACACCGATGTGTCCTTACTAGGACTTGGGGGTCTACTGCAACAGGAGAGTCGGGCTATAGCTTATGCGTCCCGTAAGCTTAAGCCTCACGAGAAGAATTACCCCCACTCACGACTTGGAGTTAGCAGCAGTCGTATTTGCTCTTCGGATTTGGAGACATTATCTCTTGGGGGATAAATTTCATTTATTCACAAACCACAAGTCCCTATAGTACCTCTTCATGCAGAAGGAGCTAAATATGTGTCAGTTTAGATTTCTTGAGTTCGTGAAGGATTATCAGTTCGATATCCAGTACTACCCAGGTAAGGCTAACATGGTAGCAGACGCGTTGAGTCATAGGCTGGTGGGCGAGGTGGCCAAAGTGTGGAAAGTAAAGTGGAAGGAATTGGGACACCAGGACGCAGTGGCCCGATCATTTATGTCTGTGATGATCGTTACGCCCCAAATCGTTACGAGAGTGATATAGGCCCAGGCAAAAGACTCATTCTATTAAGAACAGATAGTCTGATTACTAGGATAGGGAGTTGAGTCCTATACCGTTAGTTCAGGTGGGGGCTTACGCTTCAATGGGAGACTAGTCGTTCCTGAGGGGGAAGACTTGTGACACGAGGTAATGACAGAGTCGCACGGCTTGTGGTTCACGGTACATCGTGGTGGGGATTAGATGTACTAGGATATGAGGCGACAGTACTGGTGGAGCGGGATGAAGAGAGATATTGTCGAGTTCATTTCTAAATGTGCCACTTGTCAGCTGGTAAAGGTGGACCATCAGAGATCGACAGGACTTAGGTTCCCAAGTGGACATAGGATAGAATTTCCATGGACTTCATCACAGGGTTATCGACATCGCAGAGGGGTCATGACTCTATATGGGTAATCGTGGATAGGTTGACCAAAGTTGATCATTTTTTTCCAGCCTGGACAGACTACACTACGAGATAGTATACCCATATTTTCATATCGGAGATAGTGAGACTCCACGGGGTGCCTCTCAATATCGTGTCTGACCAAGGCAAGATATTTGTTTCACGATTTTGGGAGAGCTTCCAGGAAGCCATGGGTACGGAGTTGCGGTTCAGTACAGCATATCACCCGCAGACAGATGGGCAGACCGAACGGACGAATCAGATGTTGGAAGACATGTTGCGAATGTGCATCCTAGACTTTGGAGGTGGTTGGGAGCAGTATCTTCCATTGGTGGAGTTTGCCTATAATAACTCCTACCAGTTCACTATTGGCATGGCTCCATTCGAAGCGTTATACGATAGACCTTGTCGTTCCCTAGCATGTTGGCTAGAGGTGGGGGATAACAAACTCCTTGGTCTGGATGTGGTTCAGGATACTTTGACGAGGATAGAGATGATACAGATCCGTATTCGGGTAGCTCAGGACCGACATAAGAGTTATGCTGATGCCAAGAGATTCTTCAGAGAATTCAAGGTGGGGGACTAGGTGCTACTCAGAGTATCTCCGATGAATGGGATTATGCGTTTAGAGAAGAAGGAGAAATTGGCACCTAGATACGTGGGGCCATTTCCTATCATCGAGAGAATTGGGCCAGTTGCATACAGACTTGGGTTACCAGAACACCTGCATAGGATTCATGACGTGTTCCATATTTTCTCGCTAAGGAGATATCTTAGGAATGACTTGGACCATACCCACATTGCTTTAGAGTACATCGATCTACAGCCTGATAGTTCCTATGAGGAAGGGCGGATTGCTATTCTGGACCACAGTGAGGGGAAACTGAGGTCGAAGATAGTATCATTAGTACGTGTTCAGTGGAGGCATCATAATGCCGAGGAGTCCACCTGGGAGCGCGAGGATGAGATGCGAGAGCATTATCCAGAGTTATTCTTTTCAGGTATACTTTATTTTCTTAATTTTAGGACGAAATTCTTTTATTAGGGGGGAAGTATGTAATACCCCGTAATTTTACTGATTTTATTTAATGGGATTAATTAAATTAAATGAGAATTAATTAGAAATTAATCCAGATTTAAATACTAGCGAGACGTGAGCTGGTATTTGATTATGATGATAATATTGAGTATTACTGAGTATATATGATAATATATGATTATGAAAATTATTAAAATTGTCGCGAGTCATAAAATGATAATTTGGGAAATTAAGTTGGGACGCGCTTATCAGTCGCGTCAGGAATAAATTTAATTAGATTAGAAAGTAAATTATAATTTAATCATCCGTATGGTCATTTTGAGTGCGCCAACGTTTCCGTAGGGGTCGAGATAGTCAGAAAACACTAGCCGGGGGTTTAGTTTGGGTCCCGGGGCACTTTTACGCCAAAGTGGCAACCCGAGAGGGTATTTTGGTCATTTTAAAATCCAAGGAAATAAGACCCACGAATTTTAGAGTTTATTTAATTATTATTGGGAATGCCATTAGGGCCATTATCATCCAAAAAGGGAATAGTGGTCTACGTGAGTTAGAGGAGAAGTTGCAGAAGGTTTCCAAACCTTAGCCATCACCTACCACCACCACTTTCGACGGAATTGTGACCAAAAAGGAGGGAAGAATCATCCCTCGGACACCACCAACGAATCTGAAAAATCTTAAGGCAAGTGATTTGATTCCATTAATTTTCAGCAAATACTTTTTCGATGTTAGTGTAGGAATTGATGTTAACCTTGAAAGATGATGAAACCCATGAAATTTAATGTAAAACTCTAAATCTTGGATATGAAGTGCATGTAGATTTTTCTGGACGAAATTCAGTAACCAAAACATAACCCTTGATGAATTAAAAAAGGATTAAAGAAGAGAAATTTCATGGTTCTTGAAGAAAATAGAAAACTAGGATTTTTATGAAGATTTGATCCATATAAGGTTGATTGTTGATGATTTAATGGTTTTGGAACGTTAAAAATAATGTATTTAGGTTGTATAATGATCCTATATTCTTTGTTTATAATTTAATGTCTTGTAATGGAGTTTTGGGACAAATCTGGGACTGAAAAACGAAGCAGTCCATAGCCTTATCTGGTGCGATCAATCGATCGACATTCATAGGTCGATCGATCGACCACCATCTATCGATCGACATTCAAGTTTGATCGATCGACCTTCCTAGAAATTGTGATATTTTTTCTTATTGAATTTTAGAAAATTCGATCCTAGAGAATTATTGGTGGGGACCTTGTGAACACTTTTAAATTTAAGGAAGACCAGTATGCGTGTATATGAGACCCGAATTTTTATTAGAATTAAATTTGGGAGTTATGTTAGACCTATTAAGGTTCGACAGGTGAGGTACGATTAAAGACTTCGATTAAATACATTAAATCTATATAGTTGATAATATAAGGTTAGTGAAAAAATATGGACCTTAAGAGTATTGGATTAAAGTGTGGGAATAATAGGAGTCTTAGTAACCTTTATGAGTTAGGTTTTAAGTACTTGAAACTATGATGTGAGATGTGTCGGTGGACTCTATTTTATAACTATCTGGAAGTATAAAAATGTACTAATTGGATTAATGGTATAGGGATTGAGAACATACCTTTAATAATATTATAAATTACCTAAGTTGTGTGAATGCTTAGTATATGGATTTATATGTGTATGACATACCTACCATACTAGCTATCACGGGAGGTCGGCTTTCGAAACAGGGCCATCTAATCTTTGTGTGCCTACAGGGGGATTTAGATTGGTACCTTAAGGACATAGGGTTGTGAATGACTTATTTGTGAGTTGATAAGTTAGCTGACCATGGGAGCGTAGGTATGTGCGTGACCTATGGGTCTGTGAACTATGTTCGCCTCCAATATGTGTGTTTTTGTTTATTGAAACGGTTCATGAGAGATTCGAAACACGTGGTCATTATGTACGTGATGTACCAGGATTGGATAGCAGAGTATGTGTGTGCACCGTAGCTTAGCCTAGGGGTGCCCTATTTGTATATTTATGTTGAGATTAATATACTAGTAATTATAATAGACTCTTGTTAATGTGTGAATGTGAATACTTGAGATAATTTTATTAGAGTTAAAAATTGGAAATCTCCTATCGTAATTGTTATGAATTAGTAGTATTAACGCAAAGGTGAGCCCTCGCATGACATATTAAAATGATATTAATAACCCTTATTATAATAGTCAGGATGTGTTACAGACTAGTTAGAACGACAAAATTAGTACGGGTTGGGTATATGCGTTAGGCGTGCGCATCAGGTGAGGGGTGAGAAACTCATGTCAGAGCACGTAACTAACATGTATTTAATATTCACTATTTAATGCAATTAAACACTTGCTATATTTTAAACTGTTTTCACATCGGCCTCTGGCCCGCTTGCTTTCAAATCTATTTTTTCTTGAAAAACCTTTTAGGTGTCCAGCTATAGGGACGCCAAGCTTAGGAGTTCCATTTCAGTGACGTGCTATATCTACTGTGGAAGTTACGGGATCTTGATGATAGACGCCTCCATATTCTATATTGATTCCATTTCAAACTTATTCAATTGTTAGGGCATGTCGCCCCATTTCTTTTAGAGATAGTTTTATCATACTCAGTTTCATTTCAGTTTTGGAGTTAATATATTTATTATTCAGACGTTGTATTTGGTTTTATTCAGTATTTGGGATTATTCAGGGGAGTGTTACTCCAGACTTATTTATTATTCCATTTATATTCTGTTGTGACTGTGATGTAATTGTGTTATCATTAGATAATAAATATTCGATGGATTGCATGTTAATTTAATTTAATAAAATTTCTCAACTCACTTTTTAAATATTAGGTGGCTAGAAATTATTTAAAAATGTTTTCGACAGTGATGCTATGAACTGAACCAACTTGACATTTTGTATTAATTTGAATAAAGGAGTAGCTATCCGGTAATTAATTAGTTGGGGTGTCACATCACCATGGGGATCTTGGTAGATTCCTGGATTAGTCAACGCTAGTTCAGCATTTCTAGTTGTTGCCCCACCGTGTTTAACACCAAACGATGTTGATGCTTTAGACTTACCCTTTGTATTCGTGGCATGTTATTTCCTGCTTCCCCCACCTGTTAAGAGGTAATCATATCACACTACTCTTTTAGGCAGTGATCGGTTATAATAGGGCAGTTTTTCCCCAGATAGAGTTTTCCTAGGGACATGTGTTTGGTAGGGTGAATCTTCATCAGGCATGTAGACATGGTTATGCATTGTGACGTTTATGATATTAAAAGGAAGTATACCAAGTGTTGTGGCGGAATATCCAAATGAGACCATATATTTATATGGAAAAATCGCTGGACGAATACCTACAAAGACATTGTGTGGTCAAATCATAAAGGAAGTATAACTGTTCAAGCACGCGGGTGTCATTAATGTTCAAGCACGTGGGTTCCATTAATGTTCAAGCACGCGGGTGCAATTATTGTGCATTATGCACGCGGGTGTCATTAATATTCAAGCATGCAGGTGCCATTATTGTGCATTACACACGCAGGTGTCATTAATGTTCAAGCACGTGGGTGTCATTACTGATTAAGCATGCGGGTGCCATTTTTGTGCTTTATTCAGGCGTGTGACATTAATGTTCAAGCACGTGGGTGCATCAATTAATCAAACCCAAATATGTAAAATATTTCTGATGTTTTATTATAACATTACTAAATGGGACATATTACAAACGAACCACATTCAAGTTAATGATTCAGCATGCCGATTCCAGATGTGTTCTATCAGGTTGTCACGTAACTGGTTATGGGCATCCTTGTTCCTCATTTTTGCATCCCATACCTGGTACTGATAATGGCTAGACAGACGTTGCCTGCTTAAGCATGGTGGTGGCTCACGTAAGGGTTGTTCGGCTCGCAAACTCCTGTCCCGCAACTCCTCCTCGATAATCAAATTGTGTAATATGACACAGGTATTCATTATTACACGTAAGTCTTTATATTCCTAAAAAAATTTTGGGTTCCTGATAAAATGGAACTGCTGTTACAAAATGTCGAACGCCCTTTCCCATCCTTTCGGGATCCTTCCTGTGCTCGTGTGAACACACTTTGTTTTTGAGTGGTTGGCCTCTTGAAACTTTTGACAATAGTTGCGAGGGGCGGATAAATGCCATCTTCGAGGTAGTACCCCATGTCGTATGTGTTTCCATTAATTTCGAAGTGCATTGGCGTCCGATTTCCTTCGAGAAGTTCTTCAAACACGTGAGATTTGGCAAGAACATTTAAATCATTGCATGCACCTGGCATGCCAAAGAACGCATGCCAAATCCATATATCATAAGATACCACGACCTCTAAAATAATAGTGGTTGCATGGAAATGCCCTTGATAGTTTCCTTCCCAGGCATACAGACAGTTATTCCTTTCCCAATGCATCCAGTCGATGCTACCGATTATCCTTGTAAAACGTCGTCGCTTATTCTTAGGTTGGAGGCGGGCAATATCCAGTAGTAGGCGTGCGACAATACTCCGGGCTAAACACCTTCACTACAGCCCTACAGAAACATTTTAAAGTCTCTATCGGTGTTATCTCAGTAGTTTTTAAGTATTCCTCCTGTAAGTCACCGCAACTACCGTACGCTAACATACGTAGTGCATATACGATCTTTTGGTGCGAGCTTAATACAAGTCGACCCAAGCAATTGGGTATTTGGATGAAATACGGATCTTTTTCGCAAACAACTTCTAAATGCGATTGAAGCCCGCCTTGTTCATCCTGAAGCAACGCCTAAATATTTCTTCAGTATAAGTTGGATTCTCTTGAAAATAGTCTCTCCATAAATTTTGGTGAGCCGTATATCTATCGCGGTGAACCGTTCTTCGCTCATGAATTTCTCTACTGATCTACAACGAACCGGATGGATAGATTCTCCTCAGCATTCTATTAGGAATCACTGCGGCTTCATCATCAGAGTCGTCATTATAAGCTGCGGCAATCTGCGCTAGTATCATTTCATCCATATCACTGTAAGACATAATATGCATAGTTGAGAAATATATTTATCCCAGCAGGTGTAGATGGGAGGTGATGATGTATCATTTCCTCTACATCGCACCACTCTTATAGTATAGGATGTGAAAAAAACACAATTACTATAGATTGGACAACACAAACCTACCAACCCACTTAATACTGACGTGACAACATGATCTAACCACCTCATTTATTACCGATTGGAAAACACAAACTAACTCATCCAACAATTAACAGTGATATGGACAACACTTGGCCAACCTAACAATTTATTACCGATTGTACAACAATGATCCAACCACCTCATTTATTACCGATTAGACAACATAAACTAACCCATCTAACCATTAAAAGTGATATGGACAACACAAACCAACCTAACAATTTATTAACGATTGTACAACACTGATCCAACCACCTCATTTATTACCGATTGGACAACGCAAACTAACCCATCCAACAATTTATTACCGATTGTACAACACTGATCCAACCACCTCATTTATTACCGATTGGACAACACAAACTAAACCGTCCAACTCATTTATGGCCAATTCTTTTATTAAATGAACAATAAATGTAGTAAGAATTTCATTATAACAACATCCATTAAAAAATGAACAAGATTTTATTATAACAACATCCATTAAAAAATGAACAAGAATTCAAACGATATTTTATATCACCCAAAAAAAGTGTTGAAAATCCCAAAAGCGTCATCGGCAAGAGATGCTTGTGTAGCCGATCCTCCGGGATCTTGTGAGGGTGGTTGGGCAATATTAGGAGAACCAAGAGGATATGCATCTCCGTATATGTAAGGCGGTGTGTGTTGGTGAATGGGGTAGTCTCCCGCAGATGAGGGTGGCTGGGTAACACTAGGTCCTGCGCCTTGGAGATGAGCATTCTCTTCATCTTTTTCTCGCAACATCCTCATTAACATTACCTCACATTCTAACAGTAGGGATTTAATTTTCTGGATGTAGTCCTCTCTTAGAAATACCATTTCACGCCATTGTGATCGTGAGTAGAATTCACTAGGCGGTAGAAGATTTGGCGTACTAGGCGAACGTACTTGAACAATTGTTGTTCCATTCTCACTTAAATCGATAACTTCAACATCACGTGATAAGGGTAGAAAATTTGAAGAGGAAGATTATCCATGTGTGTTGTATAAATGTGGAGCCTCCCATCTATCTGATGGTGCGATGGGTACCCGTACATCAACTGGTATAATCGACGCAAACCTAAACCCATCATGGTTTTTCCATTGAAATACCGCAGGTAGAATTGCACCCTTGCCCGCAATCTTCCAGTATGTAAGCCATTCCTCCAACGATGACATTGTCAAATGAGCAATTGCAGGTTCCTAGTTTCCGATGTGTTACATATATATGTTTCTTGGAATGAATGACATTGGATAAATAGGGTTATCGGGAATAGCAATATGGCCTGTCATTTTACGGTAGCACCGGTCTCCGAGGTACTAAGTTCCTCCTAACTCCGGATTGAAAAGCATGTACCGTCTCTGAGCCAAATCATGCGCAACAACACGGCCTTCTAACTGATTTTCTGTCAATCCCACAAATGGTTGCCATATAATTGACTCGGGAGAACGCATTTCTAGTTGCTCCTCCATGGTCCCATAGTTAAATCGCAGTTGACCAATTAGAGCACCACGTTGATTTGTCACCCATCGTAACATTCTTGGCCACCTTTCCAATGCATGGTCGAGTAAGAGTGGAGCCATCATACGGAGATACTCGTCCCTAGGTACTGCAAAATTAAATAACAACTCATTAATAATTGGTTACTCATAAATCAAGTACCTTTATAAATTATCGAGAAAATTGAAATGTACCTCTACAATTTGCCAGAAATAATTAACCGTTTTCTGCTCAATTGTGGTGCATGCATCAAGGGCGTAGTAAACTCGTGCAAGAATGGTAGAACCCCAATCCCTATTAGCCATGTCGTTTAGGTTGTGTAAGAATGGTGCCCAATCCAAACTTACTGAATTAACTGCAGTGGGAAAAAATATGGAACTCATAACGAAAATAATGAAAAAGCGAACGATTTGTTCCGCGCTCGCTAATCTGTCCTCCGGAGCTTACGCACTCCAATGAATCATGTATAATTTTAGGGTCCGATAGGATATGTTTCATCCTTTGCGTTCTGGATTGCCTATTCTGGGAAATAATAATTCGAATATTTCGTCCACGGTATGCGGACTACTCGTAGGAAGGGGGTGGGGGCAAAATTGGATGGATACCAATTTGAATTCCTATAAAATTAATAAAATTTAATGAGTACTAATTACATAATTTTTTTTTAAAATATAGGTGTACAAAATAAATCGCGTAGAATTATATTCAAATATTACCGGATAAATGCACAAAATCGAAAGGGATAGTCCCCAACTCCACACAAGGTTGGTGAAATGTATGCATTATCTCTGACCACCTACTAATTAGCACTGCCGTCATTTGATTATTTGAGTTTGGAAAAGTTTCCCTGAACAAATGACTGAATCTGAAATTGTCGATGATATCTCGAACTTCCGGAACAGGGGCTAAACGAGTGTATACTTCTATCGGACCTTGTAGACTACCGCGGATGTGAAATTGACTCTCGTTTGCATGCGCATTAAGATCAATTATTGCGTCTCTCGCATGTGGTCTACTATTGTCACACACCCGAACAAAATTTCTGTACATGATTGGCAAGGTTGGTTTGGGGGGGGGGGGGGGATTCTCGTTTGGTTTAACGACTTTGCCACACCATTTTCTTTGAATATCATGCATTTTGGATAATAAAATTGATTACTAATATAAATAAATATGAGTGTAATAAATTGGCTTGAAAATCTGAAATTTGGTATGGTAGGTGGTAGGTGCTAATATTGGTACGAAAATAAAAAAGGTTTTTGAAATTGATGTGAAATGAGAATGAGATAATTTTGAATGATATTTATAGGGGTTGATTTTTAATTATATATATTTTAACAGATACATTTTATAACAGACGGATTTTATAACAGACGGATTGTTAACTGTTGGATTTTGGACCATTGGGGGGTGGGACCTGGATGGGTATCAGTTGTCCGTCCAGGGGCTTGGACGGCTGAATCTTGCCCGTCCAGCCAATCATCACGTCCGTCCAACCAATCATCACGTCATTTTACATCTTCGTCTAGCCTATCCATTGCATAAGACCATCCCACAACTAACCTCAGAAGATGTAAATTTACATCTTATTTAACATATCCATTGAAAATAACGTTAGAATTATGAGGATCTTCTTCCAAAATCCCCTAAATTTAAATATGCAACTTTACGACTCTGCTTGATGCCAAATCGTTGTCAAGCGTTTATATAGTGAGGTCTTAAACCAGATCTTATATTGCAAAATATTTTTTAAAAAATGATAAAATATTTTATTATGCAGTTCACCGTGATAATGTAATTTTATGCTACTGTTATATACAGTTTGAAAAGCGTATTAACTGGTGTCCAAGGTATAACCCTATTTGGAAAACTACTTACCACTTACATCCTAATTCGTTACATTACAGGTACCGGTTCAAAACCATTGATAATCTATAAAACCCATGGTATATCCAAAAAAAAAATTGTACTCTATTCACACGACACCACAGTCCAACTGTCGAAATAGTCACTCTACTTCCCCTGCCAAAATACCGCACTGTTAATCGCTCGTCCCCTCTTCTCTTTCTACATATATATGCATAAATCACTACAAAAATTTCTTCTCCCCAGGTCAAAAAATATTCAGAGATTATGGAAGTAGGTAATTGCAGGAAGCTACTACAAGAAGAAAGTGTAGAGTCTCAAGACCCAGTTGTACCACCACTAAATACCTCAACAACTTCTTTGAAAATACCCTTTACACCCAACTCAACCCTAGACTCTTCAATCGCTCTAATCCTTCTTGCTCTCCTCACCGCTCTTTTTTTCATGGCCTTCATCTCTCTCTACATCCGCCGTTTCACCGATCAAACTGGCCGCCAACGCCCAACTCAACCTCAACCTCAACCTCAACCTCGTTTTTACTCTTTAAGGTCCCAATCTCGAAAGGGACTGGACGCTTTTACTATTAGGTCTCTACCAGCTGTTGTTTATGGTGAGAGTGATGATGCTGATGTTAAGCAGATGGATTGTGTAATCTGCTTGAGTGAGTTTGAGGAGAGAGAGACGGTGAAGATGATACCCAAATGTGGGCACGTGTTTCACCCTCACTGCATTGATACGTGGCTGGGCTCCAATGCTTCGTGTCCTCTTTGCCGCTCCACTCCAATCTGTCACGTGTAATAAGGTTACTGTTTATAGTTTGGTACTTGTATTTTCATCTTGTAAATATATTTACATGTTAAACGTGTACTGTTTTTGAATAGATGTATTTGGTATTTTTTGAACTTTTGTAAATAAATTTTAAGGCGAGAAATGGATCAAAATAGTATAGTGATACAACAGAACAGTGTGTAACATTGTGAATGTGCATTCATTGCTCAAGTGTGTAATAGTTTTAGGTCCTCACTGATAACAAGTTTGTATCTATGTTTGTCGTTTGGCACAACTACCGCGGTGGAGATATTTAATGGAGATTGCTGATAGTATGATGCTAAAATGGGTTAAGTTTACCAAAAGAGCCCATCTTAGAGCTTCAAAAAATTTATCATGGAGGATTTTTTTGATATCCATACCCATATCGCATGTGTCAATTTTTATTAACACATGAATTTAAAGTTAACGAAAATGGTGACTTTATGTGAGTTTTTATTAATACATGAATTTTTTTAAGGTTACTCAGTAATTAAATATCATTATTTGTTTATTTGGTTTGATAACTTTTTCGTTATTATTGATTAATTAAGAATATATTTAAAAAAACATTATCATTTCTCTCTCTCTCTCTCTCTCTCTCCACATATCGCTTCCGAATAAAAGTTCTTCATTGTGCAAAAGCATTAGTGAGAATCATGTTTAGTAGTTGTTGAATAAAATGGAACTTGAACAAAAAATGGATCAGAATCTTAGATTGACGTGTTGAATAAAATGGAACTTGATCATAAAATGAATTAGAATCTTCGAGATTATATTGTATTTATTTCACTTGTATGTTTCAAAATATAAATAGGTGGGATTATTTATAGATAAACACAAGTTGATATGTAAGTATCGTATGTCGTACTTCAACTTTGTATGTTTGGCACCCCAAACTTCTAGCATGGTATTGTCGTTCCGCCAACTTTAAATGTTTGACACATCATGATTCTAGGATAGTATCGTCGTGTTTAAAACTCCGATGCTTGACACATCATGCTGGCATGATGTTGTCGTGTTTCTAGTTTTAAAGAGTATTATGGATATCTACACATATTTGACACCTCCACATTTATAACACCCCCCTTTGGATACCAAAAAATAGTGAGTTATATATTGCATCATTAAAATATTTTCAGGGAAAATCCAATGGGACAAAACTAAGGCGAAGGAAAAAGAGTATAATGTGCACAATGTAAAAAAAATTGGTATCCCCTATGAAACTACCATCACTTTAACAATATTGAACAAATACTCGTCGCATGATAATACCATGTACTAACTTCTCAAGCGTCGTGTTGGTAATGATTTTTTAATAAATCAATAAGGTTGTCATCTGAACGAATTTCCTAAATATCAATTTCATGCCTCTTATGGAGTTCATGCGTAGAGAAGTAATGTGTTTAAATGTGTTTTGTTATGTCACATTTGATATATCCTCCTATAATTTGGGCAATACAATCAACATTGTCTGCATGTACTATTTTTATGTTGTCTATGCGAATGTAATGTACTTCTGATGTGGTGGATTATAGAGCTCAACCGGACACATTCACGGCTTACTCCATGGAGTGCAAGTAGTTTTGAGTTGTTGGATGATGTAGCCATTAATGTCTCATTTGTAAATCACCAAGAAATTACAACATTACGACACATAAATACATACTATGTTTGTGAACGAGCTTTGTGAGGATCAGAAAGATATCCAACTTCGACATAATTCTTCGAACTGGGAGTGTTTAAACGATTCTCTTGAGTTGAATAAACCCATATTAAATATTCTATAAAGGTATCTCATAATGTGCTTGATATCATTCTACTGTCTTCAATTTAATTTTGAACTAAATTTGGATAATAAATTAACTAAAAATATAATTTCAGGTCTAGTATATTATGCCATATATAGCAGGGCACCAATAGCACTGAGATATGGTACTTCAGGTTTAAGAATTATTTCAGTGTCTTCTTTCGAAAGAAATGGATCCTTTTTAGTGTCAAATGACCTAACAACCGTTGAAAAACTCAGTGGATGACATATATCCATATTAAAGAGCTTCAATACTTTTTCAGTATAATTTGTTTGATGAATTAATACTCCACTTGAACTATGTTCGATCTGGAGGCTGCGACAAATATTTTATTTTCATGAGATCTTTTATCTCAAAATTTATTTAAATATTGAGAAGATTTTGTAATCTTTTCTACAGTGCAATTTAGATTTGTAGCATTGACATATACTATAATGAAAATAAATCCAGATTCAGTTTTCATAATGAATGCAAAAGGGCAGATAAGATTACTAACATACCACTCTTTCACCATGTACTCACTAATTATTTAAAAATATTTGAACCTATTATTCCAACAAAAATATATCATATATCAAAATCTAAAGTTTTTATTATTTATAGAATAAGGTTTGGATATAAAAGTCACCAAATAATTATTTATAATTTGAACCTTTAGCTCCAAATGTATTATTTTGTCGGAATTAGTTTAAGAAAATGGATATTAAAATATAGCTTTTCAACTTTTAGCATTTTCAAGTTCGTCATTAAATTAAATAAATTCTTAAATACTCTTTTAATGGTTAAAGGTCCCTTTAATTATTATGTTAATGGTTTTACCATTAAAACTTTATCTCTTAACCTTCTTGTTCATTACAATATTAAATTACCTTTTCAATGTCATTCAATAATAACGTTTTTCACATTCCAATCATTTACTATGAATTGATTCGTAGGAATATGCAGGGATTGACAAAGATTATAAGTCCTCATTTATCTAGAGGAAAAAACGTTTTTTTTATCATCGGTCAAGGTTGATATATTTTTATTAGTTTTGGGGAAGATTCTCTAACATTTTTACCCCTTATCAATTCTAAACTTTTTATCCAAAAGGTTAGAGAATTTAATCTCCTTGAACATTAAAACATTAAACCTGAAGTTCAAATATTTGTGTAAAATCACAAGTTCTCACACAAAAACAATCAAACTTTACGTTCTTAAATAACTTTTACTGGTTTTATACTTTACATCATTTTCACTAGACTCTTTGTGAATTATTTTAATTTAGGATCTTTACTGCTAGGTTTTTATTTTATAGTTTCTATGAACCGAAATATTTATGTACATATGACATAAATAAGAACCGAGAGTTATACAATACTAGATCAAATTATACACATGATGAAATCAAAAGAATTTAAAAGTTCTAAATTGCTATCCAAGGAACCTAAAGTTCCAAAAGACTAGATTTAGAACTTGAAGTTTTAACCATTAACCCAAAGAATCATGCATTTAAATTGAGATCCTGAACTTCTCTTTATTTTTGAATGAAATATTGATAATAATTATTTTGTTGCCATAGTTATATTTTAGAAACCTAAAGTTTCCTATTTCTAAGAGTGAATTTTCTGACCTATATGAAGAGCATAAATTTTTGAGTTCATATTCACATAGTTAAGGTGTTTGTGATTAAATCATAATTATTACATTATGATATGTAGTATATGATTTGTGATGATTTATAGCTATCAAATGCCAGATTTTCAGACAGAAATTTCTTTAGATGACTTTTTATTAACCTAACGATCTTTATCTTGAAATTTTAAATTCTTTAAAAATTATTAAGTATTCTAAGGTTCATTTTTACACAACAAATTTAAGTTTTTGTTATCCAACCTATTTTTTAATATCTCATAACTATTTGATGATAAAAATCTTTTAAAATAATTTCACTAGTTTATGTTTAGTCACCAAAACGTAGATTATTAAATAAATTATTATAGTTATGAATATATTTATTTGGACTCTCTTGACACACTTTATATTCTATCTTTTAGTCTTAAAACTCACAATTGTGAGCTCTTATTATATAAGGACATTAGTTTTTAGCCTCGCGTGATGCGCGAGTGATTTGAAATTCTTTTTATACAATGTAGTGTTGTAGTGCGTAATTTTATTTATGAAAAACATAATATACACATATTTGTAACGAAAATACATAATTAGAAAATTGTGAATAAATGTAAGAAATTGTCATCTTTGTAAGATCTTAAAATAGAAAAATATAAAATGTGTAGTAAAATTTTACAATTTTATCTTATTGATCGATTCTTAAATTTTAGTCAATAACTAAATGGGTATGGGTTAAAATTGTTGAACAATAATATGTACTACCAGAAAAATTTCTATGTTATTCATAACAGATAATATTGTTTCTGTGAAATTAAAAAACTATAATAAAAAGACGAGATAACATTGTAAGGATATTTTTTGGAAGAAATCGCGTGCTATCAACAAATGTAATCGATTTGGTAAAACAAAAACATATAATATAAAACTACATATATGTATTTTTGAATAATTCGTCTAAAATGTGGGATTGATTTTTTTTCTTTTTGTTTTCACTGAATTACTTTAAAACAAATCGAGAATTAAAGAGACTTTTTGAATATAGTGAAAAATCCTTATAAAACTTAATCAAGAAATTATCCGAGTTTTGACGAATAATTTGTGTAATATTCTTTCCAAATCATGTGAATGAAAAACATATCAACCATGATGCATTATATAACATATATTATACATTTAAATCACATATAAATGGACATTAGTGTCAATGCTTTTCTAATATCCAAAAAAAGGAGGATAAACTATATGAACAATGTTTTACATGCTTATGAAATTTTATATGTGCTTTTCATTGAAGTTTAATAAGTTAAGAAAATAAAAATTTAAACAAAAAATATCCTTTTGCAATAAGTTATAATCAATTTAAATTTCTCAAAGCGAGAAAAAGTCGAGTTGTATGGTGAAGGGAGACTGGCTAAATTCGTGTCACGTGTATGTCACGTTATTTATCTTAGAAGAACACGAATATATAGGGAGTATAGTGCAAATTTTGGAACATCACGTTGTCAAGATGGAAGACCATCTCTCATAAGGACTCTATGACTTGTGTACAGAATAAACAGAAAGAGACCTAACTTAGGAAAACACCAAGGGATATAAATAAGGGTGACCTCACCCAATTTGAAAATTATATTGTAACCTGCACGTGATGACTTAAACTCTCAGCTAGCAACCTTAACACCCCAATTGCCATTGTTCTTCCTGAGTCCTATGAGATTAAATAAGCTTTTACTTAGGTGATATAATTGACCAGAGTCAAATGGGGCCCAAAAGCTCCCGGTGGCCTCTAGATCGGTACTCGAAGTATAACCTAAGGTTTGCGGTGAACGAGTGAGTACAAGGGACCTAAGGAGGTGCTTAGGGGGGGGGGGGTCTTATGATGGGGTGTATACAGAGAGACCCTTGATGGGTGATCTTGGAACAAGGGAAGGTCGTTGAATGATAGACACCATATCTACGTTGGGGAAGAGGATTTTAGGTCCATTCTGTGGATTGAGAGTATGAGGTTGAACGATTTAGAGGGCCAAGGTCAGTTATGAGTACATAAGGAGACGAGGATTATCTATTCATCGGGTCAAGATCAATTTTGATGACCTAGGGAGACGAGTATGACTGATTTAATTTGTCTAAGATTTGTTAAGTTTGGTTCAAAGGTGCTGGGGTGACCTATTCAGCGGGTCGAGGTCAATTATGAGGACACAAGGTTATGCCAGGGATGACCGATTCAGTGGTTCAAGGTCAATTATAAGGACATAAGGAGATGATGATGACCTATTCATCGGTCAAATAAGCGCTATGATTGGCAAGAAGGTCGAGGTCAATTCTGAGGACCTAAGAAAATGAGGATGCCCAATTCAGCGGGTCGAGTTAGATTTTGAGGACCTTAGTAGATGAGGATGACTAATTCGGCGAGTCGAGGTTGATTTTGAGGACCTAAAGTTATGACGACCAAATCTAAAGGCCGAGGTTAATTATGAGGACCTTAAGTTGATGACCAATTCTGAGGGTCGAGGTCAATTCTGAGGACCTAAAGTTGTGGTCAATTCCGAGGACCTAAAGTTGTGATGACCAATTTTGAGGGCCGAGGTCAATTCTAAGGGCCTTAAGTTGGGATGACCGATTCTAAGGGCCGAGGTCAATTCTTAGGACCTTAAGTTGTGACCACCAATTTAGCGGGTCGAGGTCAATAATGAGGACCTTAAGTTGTGTCAACTAATTCAGCGGGTCGAGGTCAATTATGAGGACATTAAGTTGTGACGACCAATTCAGCAGGTCAAAGTCAATTATGAGGAACTTAAGTTATCACGACCAATTTCGAGGGCGAGGTTCATTTTGAGGACCAATAGTTGGGATGACCAAAACTGAGGGTGGGGGTCAATTTTGAGGACCTAAAGTCGTGACAACCAATTTTAATGGCCAAGGTAAATTATGAGGACCTTAATTTGGGGAAGTAAATTATGAGGGCCGAGGTCAATTCTGAGGACCTAAGGTTGTAGTGTGGAGAATAGATCTTCTGGGGAAATTTAAATTACCTTACGGGTGCCGGTGCACTTATGGTTCTGTTAGGAATTGTGTTGTCTTGAAATTCCACTAGGGGATGTTTAATTTTGGGATTCTATCCGTGGAATTTGTAGTAGACTTAGATTTGAGTGCATCATTGGTTTCGCTGTGGAGTATGCAGAGGATAAAAGTGTAAAATTAATTCAACTGGGGATTTTGAGAGTTTGTAAGGGACTTAGTGCTTCAAAAATGATTTTATTGAGGGAAAATAATGTTCTATATTTTTCTAGGATTTTGGGGGATTTTTTGGGCAATATCTAGATGTTTTTGGAAATTTCTAGCATTTTTTACAAAATTTGAAAGATATTGTCGATAGGAAGGCTTGGGAGAGGGGGGGGGGGGGGGGGGGGGGCAATCATCAATGTCACAAACTCTCGGGCTTCTATGGGAAGAGGAGAAGGCGATTGTTGATCTGTATAGGCTAAAGATGCCGAACTTTACTTCTGGGTGGATTGGTGAATCTTTGTTGGGGTTGTAGGTCACCTTCTATCCTTGGAGTCTTCCTTCGGGGGCCACTAGTCTACGAGTATGCATGTACAGATAAGGGTGTTGCTAGTGCATGAGGTGGTGCAGTGGATGAGGTGACATCCATTTCTGATTATTTACTTTTGAGATTTTCTCATAGACCTATCGTTGTGACTTGGGGAGCTTGGCATTGACAATGTTGTATGCTTGGTTGAGCAGCTCTGTACCTAAAAAGAGACACACAAGTAAAAAAGAGATGCATATTATTTGATTATCTTAATTTAGTGTCTTATTCTAAATGCACTTTAATTTGTTGTTGAAATTTTATTTTGAGGAAAAGTAGGAGAGTGTGTTCTTAGAATTTTTGAAGGAGTGGCATGGAGGCCAGTTTAAAGAGAATTTGCCTTTGAAGGGATTTATTTTGAGAAATGCATTTTTAAAAATTGATTTTTTGGCAAAAGGAGAAAAAGGGATTTTCTTCCAAAAAGAGGGGTCACCGATCAACATACCCTTGACTTGCCTATCGGCATGGGGGTTGAGTCAAATCACTCATTGGCTTGATTGCGCTTTCCTGCATACTTGTGGCACTCTGTGGATCATATCTTCTGTTTTGGCTTAGACGACGTTTGTCCTACCTACGAGGAATTCTCAATAATATTGGGGGTCAGCCTCAGTGTGGTGGTGGCTATGCCCGATTTTTCTCATTCTCCTTGGGCATTTCTGGCGGAGTTGCTCCATATTTCTCCTTCGGCGGCATGACCTGTGGTTATTGGAGGGATTATTTCTCCTCAGGAGGTTATATATTTTGTGTGCTTGAGGGGTTTTGAGGATGCTGTCTTCACCACAGTTGTTGCCTTGGGCCTTACTATGAGGTTTTCACTGGTGACAGGGTACTTGAAGGCTGGTCCCCAATTGATTGAGACCTTGAACGATCTTGATTCTTGCAAGGAAGGTTGTTTTGACTTTATGAGGGGGAGCCCGATGATGTTCTTCATGTGTCTTGCAAAGAGGTTTCGTTTGGCATCCCCTATTGAGTATCCCTTAGTAGGTGTGCCTAATTTCTTTGTCCGACCTTTCTTCAGTTTTTGACCATCGATAGAGAATTGGGTTAACTGGTTGGTGGAGTACAAAACCCGATGTCTTCATTGTTTAGTGCCATGGTGGGTAGACGTGCACCCTGTATCGCATCTTGGAGAGTACCAGTATGTGCGAGTGGTTGGACTTTACCAGACTTCCTTGTATTTTCCCTTGCAACTTTTGCACCAATTTGGATTGGAACAAATTGTGCCTCCTCGCATAATGAACTTCTTCTTGGTGGAGGACCTGACTGAATCATTACGGATGATGCTGGGCTCCTTGTGGCAGTACCGTCGACCGTCTACCCGTCTGTCGCAATCTATGGGAGGGGTTTGTCATGTCTCTGGGAACTACCTGAAGTGGTTATGTAAGCGGGTAGTGGAGAAGATGACTGAGTAAGAGACTAGCCAAAGGTGATTCGTTGCCTTTGACACCATGGAGGAAGGTGTTATGGTTTTATCCAGGATTGTCAGGGCGTATCACTCCATGGAGTGCATATGGAGTGTTAATCATAAGTGGGAGAGTTGGGGGCCTCTAGGGCTCAGAAGTGATGATGAAGCGGGGCCATCAAGCAGTTGAAGGCAATGGTTATGAAGGTTTGGTATTTTTTGTGAAGCTGGGGTAATATTTTTGTGAGGATAGGGTAATTTTGATGTTTTGTGTTTTGGGGGGTTGGAATAATTTTTGTGTATCTTAGTAAGAGTTAGGCCTATGTGAAGATGGATTAGTCAGTGGAAGGGGGTGGTTTATTTGACTCCCTTCCCTGATACTTCTTTTATCAGCATTGCATTCCTTAATTAGAAATACAAAATGATTTTGACCCTATTTTGTTGTGCCTCTTGATGAATTTTGCATTTGAATTATCTATACCAATATTTAAGGCATACATAATTCTTTTGTTCATGTAAATGAGAAGATGGACCACCATTCTTGAAGGTTAGAAATGAATAGCTTTTTATGAAAAAGAAGCAGACTGTGCCCAAGTATTGCATTTGGGCTGCCTACATACATCTGGGGGTTTTAAAAATTTTCATGAATCTCATTTTGAAAAGAAAATGTTTTTGAGAGGATCAGGTCCCACATAGTTCTGAGTAGGGAAAATGAAGATTTTTTGTAGAATAAAAGGGGGATGAAAAGACTCATAGCGTGCTAAGATTCTAGACTAAGGGTAAAATTTCGTGAGACGGTTCAGGTTGACTAGACGTGCCAGCTCTTCTCCATTGAGGTCTATGAGCATAGTGGAACCAACCAACATAATTTTCTTCACAATGTATGGGCCGCTCCAATTTGGTTTGAATTTCCCTCTGGGGTCCTAGACAGGTTCAATGATCTCTTTGATGGTAACGTCTCCTTTTCGGACACCGCAGTCTTTAACTTTTCGGTTGAATCATAGCGCTATCTAACGATGGTACCCCTATATTTGGTATAGAGACTTAAGTCTATTTTCATCCAAGAATGACAGTTTATCAAAGCGACTCTGATACCTTCTTCTTCACTAACTTTTCTTTCTATCATGACCCGTAGTGAATGTATTTCTAGCTCAAGAGGTAGGACTGCTTCCATGTCATACACCAGAGAATAGGGGGTAGCCCCAAAGGGCTTTAGGGATTCAATTGGCCCAATATCTATAACTCTCAGTCATCTTGTTTGATAGCAAATATATTGCATCACTTGCCGCAAACTATTAACACCAGTGTTATCATCTATAGGCGATCACGACCCTAATTCCTATTGAATACATAAATGCCTTACATACAGGCTGCGACCACATATTTGATACATGCCGCAACCCTCAGCCTCATCAATCAACTGTCGTAGCCTCTCTAGTACAGGATGTGGCCCCACATATTGTAGGGTGCGGCCCTAGTTCATTCACCTAGCAGGCCGCAGTCCCTCCTTATTCACTGCAGTAGTACAACATCCACACTTATAAATAGAGAACCACACCCCGAAATATAGGGACATATTCATGATCTCATACCCGGGATTATTTCTTACCCTTGACAGGTCAGAACTAATATCTCTCTCTCTCTCTGTCTACGCCACTAAGTAGAGCTTGGAGGCTACTGCCCGAAGCCTTACAACCACCATCCTGGAGCCATCAGAATCCTCACAAACATGTATTCTCTTTTATTCTCATGCTTATACACATCCTTAGGCCAAATTACTATGTACCAAATAGTATATATAATGAGAGTATGGCACCAAAGTGGACGTAAGCCTATTTTAGAGGCTGAACTACTCTATATCTTATCTTCCATCTCTCTTTACTTGCTTTATTTGCTTGTTATGCACTTTATACTTGATTTTCTAGTACGAGAATGACAAGTGGAAAATTTCTCGTATCATCAATTTGGCACCGTATGTGGGAACCGAGAAATTTCAATTTTGCTTCTCTATGTTTTGAGTTCTTAAACACCTTATTCTATTCATAGGGATCCTTTGGATCATCATCTCATGAGTAAATTTTGGTCGGTAAGATCTACTTTATATTTACACTCTTAAATGGGTATTTTATATATTCAGATATGCTCTTGGGTCTTCATTTTATGACCTTAGATCTATTTTTTGCATACTTTCATCTAGATAATGCTGAAAAGCATAATGGGCTTTAGCCCCTTAAAAATGGGTGATTAGGGAAGGATTATATTTACTCCCTTTTTGTTGTTCTTAACCTATGATCTAGGGTTTATCATTGAAACGATGTCGTTTTGTTCACCATGAGGGTGTTCTCTCGTTAATAGACCCTAGTAGGTATGCTCTTCACATGTTTTGGGAGAAAAATTCAGTTTTTGGGTTTCAATTGTGTGATTATTCCATTCACTGCCTAGAAGGGGATGTGGCCTAACGGTTCAACTGCCTTTCTTGCCGCGGCCCCTACTAGGGCGGTTCCATTACAATAGTTCCAAATCATCGGAGAAAGGACTTAGGTGGTCTTCATCTTAACCTTGGTGAATATCATTCAAAGGCCACGATAGTACACCTATGTGCCTTACTGGCCGTGACCTCATCGATAATAACATGCATCAGTTCAAATGTTGCATCCCAACTTTCGACTTAGTTAATCCAATATTTCTATTACTCACTTCTGTTAGTTTTGTCTCAGATTATATATACTTTGTAAAGACTAACAGAGCAAAAAATGGAAGGAGAAACCAGCTAGAGCAGAGAAGTCAAATATGAGATTGTGCAATTATACAATCACCTCAACTATCTCTATGACAGTCATGCTTCACTCCAGACCCAAGTCAACTATTTGACTCAAGGGGTCCTCATGCTTGAGGCCGTAGCCTCATCCAATGTGGGTGAAGCACCCAGGATCATTACTGCAGCAGCGCTAGAAGTTCCATCCACAGAAGCAGCGTGCAATAACTAGAAAAGGAAAGCAGAGAAGGCAGAAGAGAGCAAGAGCTCTGAGGCCTACACCCAATTGGCCTTCTAAATTATAGACATCCTTGAATGCATAAAGGAAGATAAACTGCTCAGATGGCTAGAGAAGCTGAGGGCAACACCCCACAAAAGGGACAAAGACAAGTGGTGAAAATTCCACCAGGATCACAACCATGACATCGAGCAGTGCTATGCTCTGAAAGATTAAATTGAGAGGCTCATAAGGCAAGGGTACTGCAGCAGTTCCTCAAGGATGCCTGAGGGATGCAACCTAGCTAGACAGACCACGTTCCTCTTTTTATGCCCATATTTATATTTTATCTATTCCTGTTCTTAGTGAACTCATTTGAATAGTTCCATTTTAACTTTGTATTGAAATATCAAAGTCTTATATATATGAATAGATATATGAAATAAAGTTCACTTTATAGTGCCATATTTCGATTTCTCGATTCCATTAAATGATATCTTATGAAAGACTCTTTGTCTTAAAAAGATTTTGAATCAGGACAATATGTTATATCGAGAATATCTAAATGGTCCCACAACGCCCGTCGTGACGCCTAATTGTCTGAAAACAAATGCTAATTTAAAATGGCGAAAGTAACTATTGAGAGTGGTAAGAAAATTTCCTTATAATGCCACATATATCTCAACGTACAATGATTACATTATTGAAAGCATATATTGGGAGGTATCGTTAACTGCAAAGGGTTATAATGCCCGTTCTTAGCTTTCAGAATGCATCATTAGCCCAGGGAGGTTACTCCTCGGGCAAACATCATTAACTTGGTCGATAGAGACAAAACATCATTAACTTGGCGATCTCACATTAGCTTGGGGAAGCCTCATAATACCTAGCCTGGAAAGGCCTGAAAATAACCCACAGGGGCCGAAGACTTAATTGTCTGCGGATAATCCTATTGTAGCCAGGGAAGGCTTTATATATATATATATATATATATATATATCCAAACATAGCTTGGGGAAGCTTTATAATACCTAGCCCTGGGGGGCTTGATAATAATCCAATCGAAGCGACTAAAGGAAAGCCATGAAAGGAAACTGAAGCGACTAAAGGATGCTGTGTTGCTGTTATCATGAAGCATGCCAAAGCTACAGAATGGGAAGGGACTCAGCCCAGCATTCTATCATTAATTTTTTTAAGGGTCTGAAAGGCACTGTAACCCTATAATTGTGGCCTCAGCCATCAAGGAGTCCGCTCGATCATTTAGAAGATGCGGCAGAAAGAAAGAGTGGACATTTGTGTATTGCTAAAATTCCACGGCTAGGTTGCAAACCAGTTGCAGCCTCAGTATCGCGACATCAAGACTTGAAAGTGCTGGAAAAAATTAAAGAAGTCAAGGCAAAATGTAACAGGCCGCAGCTTTTTAATGGGAAGAACGGTGGTCCAAAGACTTAATTATCCGCAACAAGGGACTTGTTCCCCAATATCCACTACGCAAGAATACAAACAAAATCTAGTGCTAAAGGGTGCTAGAGTTGTCATTATTCTACACAATTCAATAAAGATGTCGCGACCCTTTTCAAGAAAAAAACTTTTATACTATGTTACCGTGGCCTTATGCACTTTATAGTAAGGAAGTTTTACAAGCAACTCACTCGAGCAACCAAACATCTATACAAACAGGAAGGAGTATAAAGAAGCATTGCAAGTATTGAAACATAGGAAGAGAAAGGAAGGAAAATTAGAAAGATCTAGGCTAAAGCATTGGAAAAAGATTAAAATGTCAAGTTATACATACAAGAGGACGCAACCTTGATAATGAAATTCATAATGTTTAAAGGGTCGCAGACCAATGTATATATCTACAAAAATCAGTAAAATTAAGAGACGCAACCCATGTTCAGAGAATTTTAAGAGGCAACATCATCTTCTACTTCACTTTTGTCTCCTTTCGCGACAGTTATTGTCTCCTCATCAGCCGCCATAGTCTCTGCCTCCACCCTTAGCTTGGCACTCTCTTCGGCTGCAGCCTTCATTTCAGCTACGCAAGCATCATGCTCAGCATCACCCAAGATCCAAGACTTAAATGTGGCAGCAACATTTGGGAAGTTCTTTGCTACCTGATATCTTAACTCTTGCTAGCCATGGATATAAGCTCTGTTGTTAATGAGGAAGAAGTTTGGGGAGACTTTATATGATGCCACAGTGCTGTCTATGGCCAATTGAAGGGCCGCGGTATAATCTTCATCCTTTATTTTTATGGTCGCTGCACGGTCCTCCTCTATTTTCTTAATGGTAGCGACTTGATCTTCCTCCATCTTCTTTATTACCGCAGTATAGGACTGGGCATCCTTGGCAGCCTTGGTCTGTAGTTCCTCAAACTTCTCTTGAAGAGGTACAAACTTGTTGTTTGCAAACTCCGCGACCTTGGCAGCTTCCACCGCTTGAGCTTTGGCAACCTTGAGGGACTCCACAGCCTACCTAAAATTATTCTCAACTTCCTCCTTAGCCTTGACGGTGGCTTCTAAGTCCATCTGAGCCGCCTGGAGTGTCGCGACAGATGATTTATTTCCATCTTCAAAAGATTAAACTATTTCCTTTGCCAAATCAACACCGTGAGCTTCAGTTGTGGCCTCTTTAAGCCTATATAGACCCTCATACTTGAGTTTCTGGGTCGCCACAGCTTCTGCATCCTGTAAATGTATTGAGAGTTTGAAAATAAAACTGAAACTACAAAGAATATTGGAAATATGTAATTACTTACCCTCAGAAGACTATGGAGGGCATAAGACCTAACGTCCTCTTGGTCCTCATCCACCAAATGATCTAAGTCGGCTCCATCCATCGCCCTTTTTATCCTGTGGACGAAACGGGCAGTTGTGTCCCATGAAGACTGAGGATCTGGCTTGTACAGTTGAGGCCGTGGACGTTTGCTTTGTGCAGGAGCCAAATTTGCATTAAAAACAATTATTGATGGAGAAGGAGGAGAATTTCTCTCATTGACAGGCGAAGTGCCGCGACCACCTTGGTCAGAGAGAGATGACATAAGACCTACTGCGACCAAGTGAGCTCCAATGTCATCGTCAAAGTTTCCCTCAGGACTTTCATAAGAAGTCTCCTCCTTAACTTGGATTTGGGGTGCAACAGGAATAGTATGATATGCAGCCTGATGTTGAGGCACGAAAGGAATAGTTTGTTCCATAGCCAGATTTTGCGACGCGACAGGCTCAACTTGGTCACTAGTAGTGACTGCGGTGGGAGCTTTGGACTTGGTCCTTTTTATTTTCCTTTACCTAGCAGTGTTATTAAGGACCACCGCGTCCTCATCTATCTCAGCAAGATGAGATGCTAATAGAGACCTATTGATCTCATCACCCGAGAAAAATAAAGCAAAGTCAATATCTAAAGCAGAAGACAATTGCCGTGGAATAAAAAACTAGAGAAAATAGAATTACCTTCAGCACCCATATCTTTGGGAATAAATTTGTTGGGAAAGTAACCTCACTTGTAGATTTAAGCAGAGGTTATAAGAATGTTGAACTTCTTATTGTTAGTAGGAACTTCCGCGTCTTCAATGACCCTCTTTTCTTTCCGCTCGCTTAGCTACAAATTGTCAAGAGCTGTAGAAAAATGCTAAGGGTAGTACAAAAGAAAAATATGGAGAATAATATGCAACTTTGAAAAGGAGAAGCGACCATAATTCAAAAAGGCATTTACCAAGCTTAGAGGGACACCCCCATTACCGCAGCATACTAAAGCTTCTCTCCCTCTCAGTCTCTTGGGGGTGGATCTCCCACCCTTCTCTAAAAATGTAAAAATAATTTCCCTTCCAGTTCTTTACGCTAATGGGCCTCTTAGAATAAAGGATTTCATCTCTACTGCGGACTGAAAAGTAATAGTACCCCGTGAATTATAGAGTTTTCCTTTAGGCGGTAGAAGTAGAAAAACTTCGCACGAGTAATGTCTCTCTTGAATTCCTTGTTCCACAACACTATGGCTGTTAGTATTTCCCTCTAGCAATTAGGATCTAATTGGGTCAGGACCAACTTCATTGTTTGGAAAATTCTTTTAATTGGAACGGGTACAGGCAGCCGCAACCCATATGTGAAAGCGTGGAGGGGGAAGCAGACCCCACCATCAAGTGCCGTGCATGGCCTTTGTTCCACGACAGGGGATGAACACATCAAATTCTCAGGAAATTCAAAGGCTTCAGCAACTTGATCCACCCACTCTTGGGTCAAATCGCCGCGGACACTAAGTGTAGCAAGAGCTCTCTCAATCCTCCCAAATGTGCCAGCAGGTGCATCCCTAACCGTGACATTCTCATCAATGTCCATTGGATGGTTGCTAGAATTGGCCTCTTCATCCATGGTCGCAGAATTTGAGTCTGAATCTAGCACTATAAAATTAGGGCAATCTCTTAACTGGAATGGACCTATTGTTCTCAAAGGATGCACTGAAGGAAGTTCGGGAGGAGAGGCTCCAAAATGTTTGTTCCAAAAGCCTCTCAGAAATTCATTTGGGTCAAAGTTCATATGGCTGCAGCAGTACCTAAAAAGCAGATAGTCCGCAGTTAGGCGCCACAGCTAATATGGTCCTTAGGCCTCTCATAGGATGCGACAGGTATAATGATATGTCAAAATGTTAGGCAAAATTGGCTAAGTATACGAAGTGTTGGGTTTTAAAGCCCTATTGTCGCCGCGACATATTGTTATGGGAGAAGGATGTATGTTATCTTCTTACATTCCGCAATCATTAAACTATGGGCTAAGTGCCGGGGACTCTAATCTGATAACCTAAGGAAAAAGGAATATTCTATCAAACAAGAGTTGATACAGGACACGAACTTTATTTGATACATGCCATAGCCTTTACTTAATATAGGTCGCAGATGTTTATTAAACCAATTGAAGGTTGTATGGACTCAAGACAACCATAATTTGCTAAGGGGTCTTTTCATGCCGTGGCATATTATTTTAGGGAAGGATGTTACATTCATACATACCGTAGTCATTGGACTAGAGGATAAGTTCTGTGGAAACTAACCTCAAGGCCTTAGACAAGGGTATATTTACATGCCGCTACTAGAAATCTACATGCTATAACCATATAATCATCAAGCCGCGTCAATACAGTCAAACTATTAGCAAAACATTCATCAAGATACGACCATATATTCAAAAGGTTAGTATCTAATGTTGACAAATTTAAAGATTGAAGAACCAGAATGTGAAGGGTTTGTTCAAGAGCATTAAGAACAGTTGTATGATTTCAATACGATCCAACACAAGTACATTTCATATGATCTAAGCCTAGCCAATATCATTTGCCCCTTTGGTCAACAATGGAAGATTTTATTTCATCGGTTGAGGATTAATTAAAGAATGAAATCACACGATTTCAAATGGGTTCATTTCATCTGGAAGTTAGCAGATACAGATTCAGATGAGGGATAAATGTGATTGCAATAGTTATTTTTGCGAGATATGAGTTCGAATAGACCATATAACAAACAAGTATTCAAAAGAAAACAACAAAACGTTGAACCACAAGAAGTTTTTGGTCAAAAAATTACCTGGAAATAAAGAAATCACCAATGCTCAGCCTCGAACCACCTTCAACCACCTCAGAACCACCACTTGCAGCTGCTAGAAATTGCCAAAAATGCAAGGAGACAAACGCGCATAAATTCGTTCTTGATATGCTCTCAAAGATTTGGGAAACGTAATAAAGTCCACGGACGATAAAATTTATATAAGAGGGCGCGAGAAGACGAAGCGTCGCCTTGGAAATAACGCGACAACTTGAGAAGACTTGATTACTCAGCCATAACCCCAATCGCAATCTCTTGGCACTACGACTTGGGGGCTTAATGATAGAACAAATATTGCACCAGTTGCCGCAGACCATTAACACCAGTGTTATCATCTATAGGCCGTGATCCTAATTCTTATTGAATATATAAATGCCTTACATACAGGCTACGACCGTATATTTAATACATGCCGCAGCCCTCAGCCTCATCAATCAACTATCGCAACCTCTCTAGAACAAGATGCGGCCCCACATACTGTAGGGAGAGACCCTAGTTCATTCACCTAATGGGTTGTAGCCACTCCTTATTCACTGCAGTAGTAAAACATCTACACCATAAATAGAGGACCATAACTCGAAATAAAGGGAAAGATTGATGATTTAAGACCCGAG
The DNA here is from genome assembly GCA_949130495.1 of Sambucus nigra. NCBI lineage: Eukaryota > Viridiplantae > Streptophyta > Magnoliopsida > Dipsacales > Adoxaceae > Sambucus > Sambucus nigra. The sequence continues at coordinate 443,540,715 of OX422218.1, read as the reverse complement.
ATCATTTCTTACACTTCGTAGCTCAGAACTGATCTCTCTCTCTCTCTACGCCACTAAGCATAGCATGGGGGGGCTACTGCCCGGAGCATCACAACCACCATCCCAGAGCCACTAGAATCCTCAGAAACGTGTATTCTCTTCTATTCTCATTCTTGTACGCCTCCTTCGGCCAAATTACTATGTACCAAACAGTATATATAATGAGAGTGTGGCACTCAAGCGGATGTAGGCCTATTTTAGAAGATGAACCACTATATATCTTATCTTATATCTCTCTTTACTTGCTCTATTTTCTTGTTATTCACTTTATACTTGATTTGCTGGTACGAGAATGACAAGTGAATGATTTCTCGTATCATCATTGTTTATTATGGTTTTGAGGCTTTTGTTGGTGGCTTCGATAACACCATTTGTTAGGGTTGGTGGGGAGAAGATATATGTCTTCGAATCCCATACTCGTCGACTAGTTCTATGACCGCATCTTTAAAGTGGAGTCCATTACCTGATACTAACTCACGGGGAACCCCATGTTGGCAGATTATGTTCTTTTTGATAAACTTGGCCACTATATTGGCATTTACAACTGCGTATGACTCGGCTGCGACCCATTTGATGAAGTAATAAATGAAGATCATGATAAATTCGTGACCGTTTGAAACTTTAGGAGTAACCTTCCCTATGATGTCAATTCCCCAGGTGGAGAAAGGCTAGGGAAAAGTCATGTTGCATAGTTCTCGGGGAGGTAAGTGTTGGAGATTGGAAAACTGTTGGAATTTGAGGCATCTTCGAACATAGGCAGTGAAATCTTGAACTATGGTGGTTCAATAGTACCCTTGGCATATGATCTTCTTAGCAAGCATATGACCATTAATGTGGGGCCCTGATTAGGTATAAATTATTCATATTTATCCCCTTAATTTAGAGGCTTTTATCATCTTGTGCAGTGTAAATTGACTTGATTTATCTCATATTATTGTTACTGACATTTTCTATGTATTGCATCAAGTTTTGTGTATTTATCATGTATTTGGCAACTATTTTAGATTATTTAAGAAAAGAGAAAACTCAAACTCAATAAAGATACAAGTGAAGGAAAGTCAAGGGAAAAATAATAATTTTACACTAGGAATACGAACATGGAACCTAAAAGAAAGTTGAAGACCTCGAGTCCACAAGAATGTAGGAAGAAACGACATCCAAATCCGATCCCCGATTGCAAAGTTATGAAGCTTCAAAGTTGAGCACAAATCAAGGAGAAAAAGGAAGAAAAATAGAAAGGCAGCGAACCGAATTAATGAAATCATCACCGAACCGGTTTGCCACTCTGTCAACACCAAACTAAACCGATGAAGGCAAGGAAAAACTGGTTCTCCCCATTGCCAAATCCAAACTAAATCGATAAAAAATATGTAGAACTGGTTCACCCTACTGGTAAATACTGAATCGGTTCTCCTAGCAAAGAAGGAAATACCGAACCGCTTCGCCTATACATATTTTTTATTCTTTATTCCTAAAAAATAGAGTTATGCATGGGATAAAGACTTAAAATAATGTGATGCATTTATTCTTTTATCATACCAAACATAAGGAGGCTTCTTTTTAGTTAGATTTGAGAGCTTTTTGAAGCCAAGAAGTTTACGATTCCTATTGTTCAATATTTTCTTCATCAATTTGGATTAATTCAAGGCTTTTATTCATTCCAATTAATATTTTATTTATTAATTTTGTAGAGGGGGCTTGAAGGTAATCTTGATATTAGAGATAATCCCCCCATTAACAATAGTGTTTGGGATTAAGACAGCGAGGTAGCTCAGGCAAAGCAGCTAAAGCGAGGCAGCTTAAGTGAGGCAGCTACAGTGAGGCAACTTAGCATGATGGTTCATCGTGGCAGCTCATACTTTAGCTTTGTTGCGTTATTTAGTCATGTTTTATCTTTTGTTTATATCGACCACGAGCTAAAAGGATTGTAATAATGTAATGATTACAATGGCCTTCAGTGTGAGGTCGAACGGTACTTGCGAGAGACCAGGCTTGGCAGGGTCTGGGAGAGCTTTCATGCCCTATCGAACGACCTCACCAAGGGAACTTCAGAGGGACATGGTTTGGAGGATTGCGAAGTAAGGCACCGTTGGGGCTTGTCTGGACCATCTTATATACACTTGTTAAAACACCAAAGGATCTTGACCGTGGAACCTTGGGTAGGGCAACCTTGAGTTCCATCGAGCGTTGAGTTGTGAACCAAACAAACCTCTACTTAATGTCACATCTAATTTATGTGATGTCACTAGACAGATAAACAATATCAAATCTGCACTTGAGTAAACCACCGTGGCATTTGGGGCTGTCAGACAGTTGGTGAGCCACCTCTGTGACAACAGCACCCTGACATATAGTGGTGAGGCAAAAGGCATGTCTTGGCATTTAATGTTTATGACATGGATCTAACTAGTACATCAAGCATTTAATATTTGTGACATAAAGTATGAGGGATTTCTTTCACATTTATGAAAGACTGAGTCATCTCGGGAGTGGTGCGGGGGTTATTTAAGGGCCCTAACCACCTCTGAGGATGAGATGTTCTTTTTTGAGAGTTCATAAGTTATTTCTATAGAGGAATATACATTATAAAGAGAGATTTATTACAAACCAGAGTTCAATCAACCACCATTGCTATTTATTAAGAAGCTTTTAATACTTGATAGAGATATTTGAGGGTAGCTGGGGTGTTTAGCTGCCTACCGAGGTGTATCTAGGATGTTTACTTCTTTCTCTCCCTAAAAATGAGTTACTTCTGAGTTCATTATTATTTCTTGAGTTATACACGAGTGATTTTTAAGTTCAAAATGAGTTTATCTTCACTAAGTTGTGATTGCGTATCTTGTAATTAATCAATAGTGCTTCTAGTTAACTTATCATTACTGTACTTAAAAGGGGTTACGCCTCCATATAATCTAAACTACTCTCTTACATTTGGAGACTCTGCTGGGGAGGTATTATTCTAAGCAAAGAGTATGGCACAGGATAATGTTAACCGGAGACTTAACTTTGATGACATTCAACACAATGAAGAAAAAACGACGAGGGAGCTGGAGGCTTCCAGAGATGGAGCTTCTCGAGTGGAGGTACCTCCAGTTTAAATGGTGACAGGCGTTCCATGGGTGACACAAACTTCCACGAGCTCCGGGTTGGGACCAAATCAAGTTTAACTCCTCATGAATAAATTCTATGAGTTTTTGCAAACTCCTGTAGCTTCAACGGTGTTGGGGGGATTTGAGACTAACTACTTCTTAATGCCAGAGGTAGGCCCAGCGGCCCCACTAAGAGCAGTTCCAATAGGAACTACCCCAGCAAGCATACCCCCTGCCGTGATTCCAGCGGTGGGAAATCCAGGAGTAATGAGCATTCCAACTATGGTGGTCATTCCAGGTGCAAGGGGCGTCCCACCCATGGTCCCTCTGGACGTTCCTGCAACGATATCGGCCATGGAGGAGATGAGAAAATAGATGCAGAAGGAGATGAAAAAGTTTATGCAAGCTTCCTCGCAATCTTCTGGCGAGGTAGCTTCGGTTTATGATGACTTTCGGACACCTTACCCTAAAAAATATAACGATGAGCCTTATCTAAAAGATTATATTCCACCTATCATCGAAAGTACACAAGGAAGGGAAGGAACCAAAAGGAGCACATTAAATGCTTTGTTGAACATTTAAGGGTGCACTGCAACAACAAAAAACTCAGGTTAAGGGAGTTTTCCAAATCCTTAACCGATAAGGCATATACCTGGTATTCTCACCTAGCTCCAAAGAATGTTTCCATGTGGGAGGAGTTGCACGATTTGTTCGTCCAAAAATTCTTTCTGGCAGAAGATGAGTTCACCTTGACCCAACTGGGGAGAAAGAAGCAACGATTAGGGGAAGATGTGGTGGCGTACGTTCTAAGGTTTAGGGAAAGGTTCCTCAATGCAAGAGAGGAAGCCAAAGAGTCCAAACTACTACATATCTGTGCGGAAGGACTGCTTCCCGAGTACATCTACCATCTTATTAACGAGAAACGCGAGGGAACTTTTACGGCATTTCTAAAAGCATCAAGGAATATCTCATTGGTGGTTCGACCAAACCCAGTGGTGGTTCCCATGATGTTTAGGCAGTCGATACAACCTGTGGGAGGAAGGTCTCATTCCCCATGGGTGGGATATACCGAAGGAGCAAATGGGGGCAAACTAGCAAAGAGGGATAACAAGAGAAAGTTTGGAAGAGATAGGGAGGATCCACCAACGTTACCCTATACAGTAGAGGAGGCTGTTAGGTATTACAACTCCATGGTTCAAGGAGTAACAGTATATGAACCTAAAGGCATCCCAACCGTGGAACCAGATGCGACGACCAGAGCGGCTCCCAAGTATTGCCAGATCCATCGAGAAGTTCTTACACATTAAGTAGAATCATCGATAAACATGTAAAGATGGTGACACTACAAATCCCTTCGCAAAATGTTAATGACAACCCACTCCCATCTCATGGGGCCAATCTGGTGGTGTCCTATAACGACGAGGAAGAAAGAGAAGTGAAGGAGCTGACGACAGAGCAGGGGGAGTTTGAAGAGGCTTTGGAGGAGTGTACGAGATGAATGGCTAATGTGGTGTTAGACTATAAAGAAGCAAGTGCCACGGATATAAAAGATATATACAACATTGAAGGAAATGCAAAGGAACAAAGCTTGGAGTACTGCGCGGTCTCACGGTCCCCAAAGTTCTCCTAGTTCTTCGACCAGTTGGGAATGCCAAAAGAAAGTAGGTTGGTGATAATCCAATCAATCCTGGATATTTCGAGGAAGAATACAGCCCCTTCACTAAGATGGAAGGGACCCAGGGCCAGGCTAGTGAAGAAATTTCTTTCAGAAATAACGTTCAGCGATGCAGATAGGGCCGTGAGATTTCCTCACAATCGACCGTTATATGTGACTGCTAGCATCAGTGGGGTAAGCTTCATGAGGGCTCTTATGGACGGGGGAGCATCCATCAACATTATGCAATTATCTCTTTCCACACAGGTAATATCCCAGAAGAAAGACTGATCCCCATGCCGTTGGTGATTTCAGGTTATGACAATCAGTTTTTTAGGTCCATTGGCTATATGAATGTTGGGATTGTAATGGGAAATATGAATTCCCACATCAAGTTCCACGTGATAGAGAATACAACTTCCTACCACCTGTTGATAGTAAGAGTGTGGATTCACAACCAAGGATTAGTTCCCTCAACGTACCACCAATGTGCCACGGAAAATATTAAAGGAACATATATCACTATAAGAGCTATGAAGAGGCCCTTCACCATTGAAGAAGCTCACCTAGTGGATGCAGGGTTCTATACAAAGTTAAAAGAGGACATCAGAGTCCTAAAAAGAAGAATGGAGGGAGACTGGGTTCCCTTGATCCGGGAAAGGATGGGATTTGTGAACGACCAGAATGACAAAACTGCAAGCGACAGATGAGTAATAAAAGAAGCCCACCAAATGGTCCATCGACCTGAGAAAGTCTCGAAGTAGCTAAAAGACAAGATGCAATCCAAAAGGGACACAATGGAACACGTGGTCAGACGAAAAAGTGTGCTGAGTCGATTATTTTAAGGAAGAATGGAAGAGGCTTCAAGAGAAAGGAAAAGAAAGGTAGTTTCAACGGCCAGTAGACAATGCAAAAAGATTGTTACTGAGGAAGGGAAGGTGGTTTATCATCTATGATGGTGTGAACGGGCAGCCTAAGGAGCTATGGCAGAAATCGATGAGGAGGCTGACCCGATATATGAGTGATTTTTGGTGGATCAATGGGGACAATGTATAATGATAGACAATTCTAACATACGCGAGTTCATGGAAGATGTTGCCGAAGAGCAAGACTACATGGCGGACCAACCAAAGCCATAAGAACAAGAACTAGAGCAGCTGAACTTGGCAAGAGAAGGGGAGGACCCAAGGCCCATCTTCCTCGCAAAGGATCTCTCTATGGAGAAATAAGATGCTTTGATTGAGATAATCCAGGAGTTCATAGATGTTTTTGCATGGAAATATATGGAGACAGAGGGTCTAGATGAAGAATTAAGGTTCCACAAATTAAATGTGATGCCTTCAGCCATTCCGATCAAGCAAGAAATGAGTACCTAAAAGTCTAAGCTGGACTTGAAGATAAAAAAAGAGGTCCAACACCTGTTGGCAGCACAATTCATCAAACCGATACAACACCCACTCTCGATGTCTAGCATTGTCCCGGTAGGTAAGAAGGACAAGAATCAGATAAGGATATGCGTGGATTTCAGAGACTTGAACAGGGCTTGCCCCAAAGATGAGTTCCCTCTACCCTCCATCGATAGCTTGATAGATGCAATGTCTGGACATGAGATGTATAGCTTCATGGATGGGTATGTAGGATACAACCAGATCAAGATGGACCCCGCAGATGCGAAGAAAACAACATTTAGAACCCCATTGGGTAACTTCATGTACAAGGTAATGCTGTTTGGACTAAAAAATGCAGGGGCTACTTATCAAAGAATAATAATGGCCATCTTCCATGACTTCTTTCACACATTTGTGGAGTTTTATGTGGATTATTTGGTCATCAAATCGAAGAAGGAGGGGTACCACCTGAGCGATTTGAGGAAAGTGTTTGCCAGATGTAGGAAGTACAAACCAAAGATGAACCCGCTGAAGTGCATTTTTGGAGTAACCAGTGGAAAGTTTCTGGGTTTTGTGGTAGATCGAAAAAGAGTACAGATGGATCAAGACAAACAACGAGCGATCTTGGAGATGCCAAGTCCAAAAATGATGAAGGAAACTACACCAAAATGGGTAAATTGACACCCTTCCAGCGGCTAGCCTTATCACGGTCATTGACCGTGACAAAAAACATGCATTTTTTGTCACGGTCATGACAAGCCCGTGACAATGCATTGTCACGGTCAATGACCATGACAAACCTTATAATATTGTCACGGTCAATGACCGTGACACATCTGTGAAAATTTGTTCAGTAAAAAAACCCTATGCTTTCTTATTTTTTTCCCACCGTTTTTGGTTTCCCTCTCTTTCTCTCTCTAAGCAATTTCAATCTCTCTCTCTCTCTCTCTCTCTCTCTCTCTCTCTCTCTCTCTCTATCTAAGGTATGTTTTTTTCCTCTCTTTCTCTTTCATTTCTATGTGCGTGTATATATGTGTGTGGTAGTGTGTTGTGGGGGTGGGGGTAGGGGCAGGGGTGGTGTGGTGCGTGTGCGTGTATGTCTGCGTGAGTGTGGTGGCGGAGGGGGTGTGGTGGTGTGTGTGTGGTGGGGGTGGGGTGGGGTGTGTGTGTGGTGGGGAAATCTCAACAATTGAAACGGACAAATTGATTAATTAAATATGTATTTCCCCTTTCATATGCAAGTAGGATTGCCCCTCATTAACAGATAATTGTTGATATTCGAAATAACTTTAATTGTATAGCTTTAATAAAATAAATTGTATAGCTTTAATTGTAACTTTAATTGTATAGTTTTATATGAAAGTAAATTAATAATTAGTGTCCATTTCATATGAAAGTAGGATTGCCCCTCATTGTAAATTAGTAAATTAATAATTGTTATACTTTAATTGTTAGTTTAATTGATGAAATGAATTAATTGAGTAGATGAATTATAAAAGTACGGTATTATAATGGATCGATGTTGGGTTGGTTAGTTTTAAAAGTGGCATGACCACTGGATTATTGTCCATATGGGGGTGAGATTTTTCAACTTTTTTTGAAAATTACTTGAAATTAAATGAAACATACTTGAACTCACCCTTAGGAGGAGATGGAGGAGATGGGGGGGGGGGGGGGGGGAGGGGGCATGTATGGGTAGGTGGGTGGTGGGGTAAGGGGGGGGGGGGGCTACGTGTGTGTGTGTGAATGTGCACGTGTGTGTGTGTGAACGTGTGCGGGTGTGTGTGTATATGTGCACGGGTGTCTATATGCGTGTGTAGTGTGCGTGTATGTGCGTAATGTCCCTTGTAAACGAATTGATTGGTTATTATTTTTTTAGTAAATTAATATATGATTGCCCCTCATTGTAAATTAGTAAATTCATAATTGTATACTTTAATTGTTAGTTTATTTGCATGTGTTCTTTTAATTCATTTTGATATGTACTAATAACATTTTTTTTACAGCAAATGTCTACTTCAGGTATTAAGGCGAGGATGATGATTCTTGTTATGATGATGTCGTCTGGGCTCGGTGGTAGCGGAGGCGAAGAGGGTTCCTCGCCCCCTAGGCTCCCCAAAGATGGCAAATTGGGGATGGACATCGAGAACAAGTCGGGGCTATTAGCGAGATCCCTCAAGCCGGTAAAGACGATCATCGGCCCGGGGTACATTAGTTGGAAGGAGGTGCCATATGAGCTCAAGTTAGCTATTTGGGTGGCACTACAGATAATGTATTTATATTTATATTTATATTTATTTACAACTAACATTATATTTGTTGGACATGAACAATTCAACCTAGATCCAAAGCTACGGGATTCCGTCTTGGAGCAGTTAAGGGAGCGACACAAGACGTGGAAGAAAAATATGCAAACCCGGTACTTTGGGAAGACACGAGAGTACATTATCCAGAGGCGTGAATCCATCCCACTGAAGGAGCCGATCTCATTGGGATAATGGAAAAAGTTCGTTGACAATGAGATCGGGGAGCGTCAATTGGCATCTCGCCAATCAAGGAGGGAAAACAGAGCAAAAAAGACGGGCGTGCACTACTCCGGACGGACGTCTTATGCCGAGGTGGAGCATAGGATGATGGTAAGATTTAATTCTTCTATAACTACACAATTATATTATTCTGCATTTTTTACTTTGCGGGGCTGATACTAATTTTACTTTATTTTATTTCAGGGGACAGGGAGTGGCCCTAGGGGCAGGCCACATAGTCTCGATACTTATGTGGATCTTTAGACGAAGAAGGGGAAGGACAAGGATGTGTTCCCAACCTTCGCGGCCACGATTGTAACTAATCCAACAGTTTACTTTTTGTTAATTACGTTATAATTTTTTTAGTTTACTTATTTTACTAATCATGTGCTTTTTGTCGTTTCAGGCAAAGCTTAAAGAAGTGCATGAGTCGCAGTCTGATGCCGACAAGGCATCTTTGTCCATAGACTCACTTAGCCAAGTGCTTGGATCTGATCGCAAGGGGAGGACAATGGAGGGTGAGCTCGCGGGTGGCCAAATCTAGGATCATCGGATTGGAGATGAGCGACACCGGGTTGGCTCGAACGGTGGACTAGCATGACACGAAGCTGTCCCGTTTGGAGGCGATGATCCAAGATATGTTCTCATTCATGAAGCGTTCATTGGGAGGAGAAAAACGTAAGGGGAAAGGGAAGGAGAAGGTGGTGGGGGATGACGAGGTGCGGGTTGACAAGGTGCGGGATGATGAGGATGTGGACCTCGCTGCTTCATCGCCGACACGTGCGGACTTTGATGATCCACTTTCCTATCTGACTCCCTTCGACCGATCGATGTCGATGCTTAGTTGGCCGAGAGTGTTTATATTGGACATATTTGATGGCCAGCGGATAGGGAGGGGGTTGAGGGACCCGAATATCATCCAGGGTGGACTAGTTCATGGACGTGAGATTTAAGACATTGAGTCCAGGGTTCTCGTCATGCATGTGATACCCGTGAAGGAGAACTCCCCGTTGTGGTTGTGCGAACAATACGAAACACCGTATATCAGTGGGTGTGTAAATTCGTATATCATGTGTCCTACTCACCTCCTCGGATTTAACCTCACCTATGACATGTAGTGACATTATTTGAATTGAATTGTATTGTTTTTTAGTTGGTACATTTGAACTGTTTTTAAGTTGGTACATTTGAATTATATTTGGATTATATAGTGATGCATATTGTTTTTATTTTGAATGTATATTTGCATTATGTATAGTTTATTTGGATATATGATGTTTGAACAGGTATAACGTTGCTATAACGGGTACAAATATACTGCTAGGCAGTGGCAGTGGCCATACTGTAACACCCCGTATTTTTGGGTACATTTAATTTAATTAATTCGGAGATTTTAAATTACTTAGTGTGTTGTAATTTAATGAATTAATTAGAACAGAATAATATATAAATATTAATCTGGGATTAAATGGTTAATATTTAGGGAAAACTTATTTACTAAGCGAATAGTAATAATGTAATTATGTCGTCTAGAGTATTAATGACGAGGTATGTACTTATCGCATCCGAAAGTCGGTATAGACTGTATTAGGTGGGGGATAAGTATTTTTAGAAATTAACTCGGATGCAAATTCTGAGGGTACAGTTGAGTCCGGATGGGCCGAGATAGTCGGAAAAGTGTAACCGGGGGTAGTAAACGGGTCACGGGACGTTTTTAGACATAGCCGGGCCCACTCGGGGACATTTGGGTCACTTGGGCTTGGCCCATTAGTCAAAAAACGGGATTAAGTAATTAATCTAATAAAAAGAAATAAGGGGGTGGCTGAACTTAATTAGAGAAAACAAATTAAGGGTTAGGAAACCCTAACAGCAGCCAAAGCCAAATTGGGGATCAAAGAGAGCCATCAAAGGTCATCTTCAACCTTGGGATTTAGCTCCAATTCAGACTCTACGAACCTTAAGGCAAGTGGATAACTTGCAATAGTATTAAATCTGTTTTCGATTCATATTCATGTGTAGTGATTATGTAGAAATCCATTTTTGGGTGTTAATGGAATGAACATGGGATTTTGAAAACAACAATTCTGATTTACGAAATTTGGGGTGATGTTTCTTATAAAATCTGATTATGGTGAGTTATTGCATATCTGATAAGAATGTTATCTGCTATTTGGAAACGAATTTGATGATGAAATTTGGGGTATAAATGGACCTAGGGTTAATGATGAAACTTTCCCCAAATTTAGAAATTTGAGTTAATGGACGAATTATTGATGTTGTTGAATACTCTAGAGATCCTTAATGAGTTTCCTAATATGTACAAATGCTAAAAGAGACTTAGTTTCAGTGTAGAAGGAAATTAGGGTTGCAGAGTTTCGCCCATGGCTGTCCGTCTTCGCGAAGAAGACGAGTACCTGTTCGATCGATCGATCGACGCCATGAAGTCGATCGATCGACGGTCGGCAGAAACTGACAGTTCGCCCAGTTTTATTTATATAGGAAGAGATTTATATAAAAGTTGTTATGCAATTAATTATTGTTGAGAAATTAATGCATGGGGTTACCTAATTAAATGTGAGTGAATTAATTAGGAAATGGGAGGAGAAATTTGGATGACACGTCAAAATTTGGTTGAATGACATCGAGGTAAATTATATTACATAGTAATGGACTAAGAAATTTAGAGTCGGGATTTAGACTCGGGTGAGGTTAATTCGGGCTATGAGATTGAGTCCAATTAAATGGTGAGGGCAACATCAAAAGCAACTGAAATTATTAATGTGCAAATTAATTAATAATTCGAGTTGGGTAATAACCTCATAATAAAAATGGAATAGGCTTGTGTTACGGGTTTAGTACACGGTGTAGCTAGAACATTTTTTTATATATGTATATATATATATATATATATACGGTGTGTGATAGTATATATATATAGTGTATGCCTTAATATCAGTGGTTAGATATTATTATACTCTAGTGCTATAGGGGGAGGTTACGCGCAGTGGATGAATCCCCTAGCTTGAGGAGTAGGGCGAGTAGATTCCCAGGTCATAGCGTCCGTTACAGGGGGTGAGGGGCATCTCACTTTCCGGGAAGGAATATGACCGCCTCCAATCGTATACTAAACCAAGTTAGTGAGAGATTCTAACTTGGATAACTAGGATATGTGAATATACCTAGTGTACTAGCACTTTAGAGAAATTATATCCGGGGAGTACTTTTACTCGGGTGGATATTAGTGGTTTATGTATTCCAGTGTGTGTGTGAATGCTGCAATATTCTAAGTATATAATAGGGTGATTATTATATACGGACTAAATAAATACAAGCATGTGTTGTTGTATATGTATAACGAGTGGAGTAGTTATATGAATAAAAAAAGGGAAATGATTTAATTAAGTTGATGTTACTAATGACTAAAAAAATCATAATCACATTTTACTCAGGTTAGAGTAGGGGAGGAGTATAAGGAGACTTTAATAATTATCTAGTCATGAGATAGATAACTAGGTGATAATTAAACCGTTAGTGGTGCACATTAGAGGAGGGGCAAGGAAGTTCGCAAGAGAGTGCGACACTAACTAAAATATGAAGAGCATGCATATTTATTATTACTGCAAGTTAATCATTTGCTAAATGTTTTCAAATATTTTGGGTACTAACCCTTGCTATAAAATTTTTTAAAAACCTTTTAGGTGTCCAGCCACAGGGACGCCAGACCTGACTCGATTCCAGGAAGTCCGTTGCTGCAGCATATGTGGATGTTGCGGGACCTTTGATAGACGCCTCTTTCTTTCATTCATAATGTAGAGACTCATTATTATTTATTCGAGCATGTCGCTCACTTTCCATTTATTTGTTTCTTAGATTGTTGGGATTCTATTCTTGTCTTTATGGGATTTATTATTTGGACCGATGGTTTATTCGGTTAATTATTTTTACTTGTGGAATGATTAGTTCAATTATCTGTGATGGTTATATTGCTTTATTTTCCGCATGGGTTTTAGTTTAATTAATGAAAGATAAAAATTGGCACCAGTATATTTTTTTCACTTAGGTGGTTAGTAATTTAATAAAACGACAGTGATGCTAAGAATGGACCAAATGAGAAACCTGTTCTAACTTGATTTAGGACTGATCACCCGGGATTAATTAGGCGGGGTGTCACACATACTGCCTAGCAGATTTTTTTCAATACTGCCCAGAATTGTCACGGTCATTGACCGTGACAAGTCCTTGACAAAGACAGTTGTTACAAACTTGTCACGGTCAATGACTATGACAATTCTTTAAATATTATCACGGGTTTGTCTCCATTTCTAATCGTGAAAAAACTTATCACGATCACGAACCATGACATAATCGTGACAATTCTAACAATCATTTCACAGTCAATGACCGTGATATGACCGTGACAAAAAACATTGTCTCGCCCAGAATTGTCACGGTCATTGACCTTGACAAGTTGAACTTGTCAAGGTTAATGACCGTTATAATTCGGAAGATTTGGTGTAGTGGGAGCTCAAGAGTTTCCTTGGCAAAGTCTCCCACCTTAGGAGATTTGTACCTGGACTGGCTGAAATAACACACCCATTGATGTAGCTTTTGCGAAAGAACACAAAGTTCAAGTGGGAGGAAGTTCACCAGGAGTCTCTCACCAAGTTGAAGAAGGTGCTCGTTTCACTATAGACCATGATTCTTCCAAGGGCAGGAATACCGCTGCAGTTATACCTCACATCCACCACAAAGTTCGTTAGAGCTCTGTTAGCACAGGAGATTTACAGGAAGGAACGACGAGTCTACTACCTTAGTAGAATCATACATGGGCCAGAGGTGAGGTATAGTAGCTTGGAAAGGCATTGTTTAGCCTTAGTCTTTATAGCACAAAATCTTAGACATTATATATTGTCTTTTACAATTCATATTGTGACGAGATGTGATCTTATTAAGTTTTTGTTGGGAATAAATATAATAATTGGTAGGGAAGCAAGGTGGTTCCTCATCCTCTCAGAGTATGATCTAAAATGAGTGGTCCCTTGCACAATCAAAATCCAGGCGTACGCAGATCTCTTGGAAATCTTCCCATCTGGGATATCTAAGCCACCACGAGAGAGTATTCCAGGAGATAATCTGCAGGCCAATTACCCATACACAAGCGATGAAGAATGGATGATGTAGTTCGATAGATCTTCTGCAGAAAAAAAGGAGGAGCAGGGGTTATTTTGTCAATAGGAACAAAAGAAATTTGTCTTTCGAACAATGAAGTAGAATATGCGGCGTTGGTACTGGGATTGCTGGAGGCCCTTCGAAGGGGGATTAGTTCACTTTGCATCAAGGGTGATTCGAAGTTGGTGATTCAGCAAGTAAATGGAGAATATGTGTTGAATCGCCTCAGTTTTTCACCTTACAGGACAATCATTTAGAGGATTCTCAACCATTTCCACCGGAGGAAGATCAAGAGGCATCCCCGAATGATGAACCATCATCCAGACGCCTATGCCACCATCACTGAGAAGATGAATATGAGAGACGATATAACTACATTTATGATTCAGCGAAGAACATCTCCCTCGGTGGTACAATCAATTCTGTCGATGGAGGATGACTCTGACTGGAGGGGAGAGATTAGAAAATAATTAGAGTCCGGGGAAAGAGTGATAAACTAAGAGAATTAGACCAATTCTTTATAAATCAGGGAAACCTCTACTTCAAAAATGTAGGAGGATGGCTGTCAAGGTGCATCGACCCAGAAGAAGCAGAGCAAAGATTAAAAAAGCACACAAAAAGCACTGCAAAACAACTGAGATCCCCATTTACAAGAGAATTCAAAGGGAGGGATGCTTCTGGCCTAAAATGAAGCAGGACGCAGTAGAGCTACAATGAAAGTGTGACAAGTGTCAACTGTTCTTCGAGGCAACTGAATGCTATTTTGTTGAATCTCAATCGGATTGGAGGCATCCCTATATTGACTTCATTAAAGATAAAGTTGTCCTAATAGAGAAGATTGATGCGATGGGACTTAAAAGAAGGGCCCCAAGGTTCTATTTTCAGGAGGGGAGAATTTATCGAAGAGGGTACTTCAACAGGCCATTGTGTTGCATCACAAAGGAGGAAGCATCCGAAGTCCTCAAACAAGCTCATGGTCCAGCTCACATAGGAGGGGCAAAGTTGTATGATAAGATGATGACGTTGGGGTATTATTGGCCGAAGATGGAGAAAGAATCTGCTGAGTTCGTTTAAAAATGTAAATCTTGCCAGTTGCATGGAAATATGATCCATTCTGTATCGGTGGATCTACACTCTCTGGAAACACCTTATCCTTTTCAAACTTAGGCGTTTAACCTAGTTGGGGGCAATACATCCTTCTTCGAGGGGTAAGATCCAAATACTAGTGAAAACGGAGTTCTTTACAAAGTGGGATGAATCGATACTGCTAAGAAGGGAAACAACACGGTTGGTGAGCAACTTCATCAGAGAATACATCATTTGACATTTTGGGATCCCAAAGGTTATTATCTCTGATAACGAAACCCCCTTCGTCAATTTAAAGGTAACAATGCTCACAGACAAATATTCCATTGTTCATCACACTTCAACGGTGACTTACCCAAAGGGAAACGATCAAGATGAAGCAAGTAACAAAACATTGGTTCACATTTTCGCCAAGACGATGGAGGATTTCCCAGGATCATGGGATGACAAAATACCATATGTATTATGGGCCTATAAAACAACTAAAAGGAATACCATAGGATATACCTGGTGGAGTTAGAAGTTCCCTCTGCCCGATATGCCTTGCGAAGTAGCATGCTCCTTCAGAACAGACATGTGCAGTTGGAAGCATTAGACGAGCACAGAGACAATGCGATGCAGAACTTTCAAATGTACACAAGGTTGCTTTCTAGGGCATATGATAACTTGGTGAGACCAAGGAAGTTCATAAAGGGATACCTCGTTTTGAAGGCAGTAGTGAAGCACATCAGGGGGATTCCTTTGTCTAAGTTTGCAGCAAATTGGGAGGGACCTTTCATTGTAAAAGAGGCTTATGATTAAGGTTATTTCTTAATTTCTAAGATGGAAGAAGACAAACCATTTAAGATTAATAATAAATGGTTAAAATTTTATCATGTATAAGCAATTAACTTTAGATCATCATTGTATCTAGTTATTTTGTTATGAGTATATAAATCTTTTCTTTTGGAAAAAATATCTTTTGTTGCAACTTAAGTGACATGAAAGATTGCATAGTTTGTATTTTATTTAAGTAGTTATAGCATGAAGAAGTGACATGGAAAAACACATAACCTTTCTTTCATTTATAAATTTTAAGGCATTAAAAAATTGGGAACTATTGCCTGAGAATTACATAAGAGAAAAAAGGAAAATGTATACAAGTGTGGAAAAGATTATTGGCCTAAGAGGAACCACAAGTCTGGAGCAGAGAAAAATCTCTAGCCAGGCTCGAAGAAGATGTTAGGCATGATTTTTGGGCATTAATAGAAATCTTCAGCCTTGTTTGAACTTGTGCATGCTCAATAAGGAGTTCCTCCTGTTTTAGCTTTTCCAGAAGCAGAAATTTTTTGATATCCTCTTCCTCCATGTTGGTAGCTTCAAGTAGAGGTGATAGAGCCTCTCAGTACTTTTTTAGAAGTTCCCCCTGGCTTCCTAATTACTGGCTTTTCGAAGTTTTTAAGTGATCAATCAGCCAGTTAAGTTGAAAGACATCTCTGCCTAACTCCTTTAGATAACCCATAAATTGATTAAGAAGGGGCCTAGTAACATTTTCATTTGGAGTACTAGCAAGATCACTGATAACCATGGCCATGCCTTGAAGCCTGTTGCTCATCACCTTAATGTTTGTACGAAGACATTCGGTAGTGAAATTATCAGGATGATGGTTTTTAATATGCTCAATTACCAAATGATGGCTGGCAGGCATTTGGGGAGATCATTGAAGGACTATAACACGGAATTCATGAGGATCCAGGTTAGGCAGATGAAGCTCACAACCAGATTTGTTATCGACTGTAGAACCTATCATGGAACCTTGGTCGCTATGACTAGATTATTTCGAAATATCATGTTCATGATGGGGCGACACGATGGGCGAAGGGACTGATGAAGGACTCTATCTAACTGGAAGGGACGCACCAGCAACCTGGAGACAGATCAAGCAAATAATGAGTTAAGTGAAAAATCTTAACAAGTGTTTTTCATTGTTAAGTCACCGTTACTGGTGGAGTTTGAAGAAAAATCTTAACAAGTGTTCATCGTTGTTAAGTTACCATTACTGGTGGAGTTTGATGAAAAATATTAGCAAGTGTTTATAGTTGTTAAGTCACCATTACTGGTGGAGTTTAATGAAAAATGTTAACAAGTGTTTATAGTTGTTAAGTCACCGTTACTGGTGGAGTTTGATGAAGAATCTTAACAGGTGTTTTCATTGTTAACTCACCGTTACTGGTGGAGTTTGACAAAAAATCTTAACAAGTGTTTATTATTGTTAAGTCACCATTAATCGTGGAGTTTGATGAAAAATCTTAGCAAGTGGTTCTCATTGCTAAGTCACTATTATGCGTGTCACCGTTATTGGTGGAATTTTACAAAAGGGAAAATCTTAACAAGTGTTTTCATTGTTAAGTCACCGTTACAAGTGGAGTTTGAACGTTTGAAAAATGAGACTCTTCTAGATTGTACATTGTCAAGAATAAAGGACAAATAATAAGAAGCGAAGAGAAACTAGCGAAGTACCTCAGTAATGGCTAGAGAAAGAACGGGAGTCACCAAAGAGGTTACAACGACGGGAACTGATGGGGGAAGGTTCATCTCCTCATAAGCCTCAACGACACCCTCAAGTAGAGGAACCTCAATGTTCGGTAAAGTTCATGCGCCAACGAAAGGTACTAAGGCCAATATTTGGGTGGCGTTGGACGGATATGTTTGACCTTCCATGGATGAACCCACACTTTTGGTGCCAGAAGAAGCACTATGCTGGGCAGAGGGGTCAACGATGGATTTACAGATGGGAAGAGTACCGATAGACATTGGTGGGATTTGACCTGGAGAGAACTATAAAATGAAACTAAGTGTTAGAGGCAGGGAATAAATACAAAAGAAAAGAGACATACTTCACGTTTAGCCCACCTCAGTAATGTTGCTAAAGAGGGGAACTGCAGTGATGGGTCTTGTCAATACAGATGGAAGAAGAATGTTAGCCAATAAAGAACCCACTTCGACCTGAGGCATCCCAAGAGGTTAAAATTCAGCAAAAAACAGAGAGAAAAGACGTTATGACGAATAGTGTTCAGAATTGAAAAACGTTGCTAATGCCGTCTAATACAAGATTAAACTGTATAAGCAACTCCGAGATGTTTGTTGAAGAAACCCTTTTCTTTTGAAAATAAAAATGATAAACAACGAGATGTGTTTACAAAAACTTATGTACGAGAGTAATCAAGACTTTGTAATCAGTTTTTAAAACAAAGACAGTTTTAAAAATCAGCACACTTTAGAATGAGATGAGGAGATGAAGATAATTTGAACACACAGTTTTTAACGTGGTAAAACCTCTCCCAACAGAGGAAACATCCACGGTGACTTCTAAGTCACAAAAGTAAAAATCCACTAATAACAAAAAATAGTTACAAACAATACAACATACATGCACACAAATCAACCTATTCTAAGTTTAGGAATATACCCCACTTGGTGTCCTTCTAACTTCTCATAGATCTGATTGTTGATGATGTTCTTCCAGTTTGATAACTTCCTTTGCTTTAGCTTCCTTATGTCGACTCAATAATCTTTGATCTTATTCACAACACTTCCAGTGTAGTAGTGTGTTAAGTGTTTGTGAAGTGATTCCTATCAACATGCATGGACTCACACACACTTAGTTTTACAGACAGTCCTAGAAAATTACATATAAAGACTATATGCTGTGATTTTCTTTTCTTTCCTTATCACAGAACTTGAAACCTTTTTGACCTTTAAATGTATCCCAGATTCCACGGATATCTCGCTTCTAAATCGATCAAGATCTTAATCAATCTCTGTTTTCAAAATATTTTTGAGATTGAAAATCTCCAAGTGTGAATCCAACTAGGTCAAGGTTTAAGTTTCGTAAGAATAGAAACCATAAAACATTTTCAAAACTAAATCAGTAAAGATTTTCTTAAATCAAGAAAAAAATATGCAGATCTAGTGAAATGTAACATGAAGAGTGTAGATCTATAGTTTCTATGAAAAAGAAATGCAGATCTTCACACGAATGTTTAAGTTGTAAACAAGATCATAGACAAAGAGGTTACAGCTTCAATATGAATAAACCACTCTCTCTCAAACGCTCAAGGTTGTGTTTGGGGTTAGGTGTATACGAAGGTTTGATTCAGAAAATGAAGTGTTTAGGGTTAGGGTTTGGTTTTTGGCTAACACAGTTTTCTTTCTCTCTCTTCTCTCATTTCTTTTCTCTCTTCTCTCTCACTTCTCTCTATTTTTTTTTTCTCAGAAATGACGAATGCCCAAAAGTCTTGAAAGTCTGAGAAGTGGGGGGTTTATATAGGGGTGGAGGAAGATTCTGGAGATGCGAAGGGAATTAAGGGCTGAGATTAAGTCATCCTAAGATTGACTTGATCTAAGGGTTATAAAACAACGGTGGTAAAGTCGATTGTGATTAGTTCATAGGATGGCACAAGGATAGGTTTAAAACACATGCAGACCATCGATAAGCTTTGATCCAACGATCAACAATCCACCAGCAAACCCTCTCACATAACAAACACAAACATATACATCAGGAGGATGACAAGTGTTGACATATGAGTGGCTCACAAACGCGCGTCCAAAGTAATTACAAACAACACCCTGAAGTCTCTAGCGCATTTACATTCTACCCAAACAAACATTCCATTGAAAAATGAAGTTTTCAAAATAGCAAATTAACCCCACAAATTTTATAAACACATTTTAATTAATGAAAACATTATTTAAAAAATGTTTAAAAAAAAGTTTAAAAATTCCCAAAAATAATTAAAACCACATTTTAAGGGGAATTAATCACACAATCTATTTTAAGCAATATATACACATGTATGCACTTCTAATTGTGTGTAGTGTGATTCAATTTATACCTTCTTGGATCATTGAAGAGGATTAAAGAGATAAATTCTGAGGTTCTTTGGATTCTAGGATGGACAACCAATTTTGTCACTATTTCCAAATTAGTTGAGCCCTTATACAATATAGACTTAAACAAGTCAAAGGTATAAGGTGCTTCAATCTCCCCCTTTGGAAATATGAGACAAAATCTCCTTTGAGTTAGCTTAAACTCTTAGGGAAAAAAAAATAAAACCTAGTCCTATACAAAGATACTATCTACCCATTTCCTAGAAAGTCAAAAATTACATAACTCAACTATTTACAAAATTGTACACTAGAAATGGTAGACAATCAGTAGAAGAGATTCCTGCAAATATGCACACTAAGATCAAGCAGTTTAGATGAAATATGAACAAAACATTGAACCCTTAAGACTCAAATTTCTCCCCCATTTTGTCTCAAATGGACAAAGGGTAAAAATTAAGGTCTTTAGAGTTTAATCAGCATATACCATACCTATAGAATTAAGCAAATACAGAAATCTGTTAAAGTCTAAAGGTTTAGTGAACATGTCTGGAAGTTGCAGATCAATAGGCAGGTAATGGATTTCTAACTCCTTAGTTTCAACAAGTTCGCGTATAAAATGATGTCTTATTTTAATATGCTTAGTTCGCGAGTGTTGAACCGGGTTTTTAGATATGTTAATAGAGCTTTGATTGTCACAATACAATTGTAACTGATCTTCTTGAATCCCATAGTCGCTTAACATTTGTTTTATCCATAGCAATTGAGCACAGCAACTTCCTGCTGCTATATATTCGGACTCATCCGTAGATAAAGATTTGCAATTCTGTTTTTTGCTACTCCAACAAACTAAATTATTGCCGACATAATAATAGGCACCTGATGTACTTTTACTGTCATCAGTACATCCGACCCAATCATTATCAGTATACCCTATGATGGTGCTGCAGGTATCATTAGTGTACCTAAGTCCAAGATTAAGAGTGCCCTTTATGTACTTTATTATACGTTTGAGACACGATAAATGGCTCTCTTTAGGGTTATTCTGGTAATGAGCACACAGACATACAACATACATTATATCTGGTCGTGAGGCAGTTGGATAGAGTAGGCTACCAATCATACTACGATAAAGTGTGGAATCAACTGACTTTCCATTTTCATCTTTACATAATTTAACAGTAGTACTCATAGGCGTTTTGGCAACTTTAGCATTATCTAAACCAAACTTCTTAACAAGATCTAAGGCATACTTAGTTTGAGAGACAAATAGTCCATCAGAATTCTGTTTCACTTGAAACCCTAAGAAAAGCTGTAGCTCCCCCATAAGGGACATGTGAAACTCCTTATGCATAATAGCAGAAAAAGATTTAACTTTAGATGTTGAAGTAGACCCAAAAATGATTTCTTCTACATAGACTTGGGCTATAATAATGTTTCTGTCAAAATGTTTGACAAAGAGGGTCTGGTCATTTCCTCCTCTCTTAAAACCCTTATCCAACAAAAAATTGGAAAGGCGTTCATACCAAGCTCGAGGAGCTTATTTTAAGCAATACAAAGCCTTTTTTAGACGAAAGATATGGTTAGGGTATTTCGGGTCAATGAACCCTTTGGGTTGTTCTACATACGTTTCTTCAGACAGAATTCCATTGAGGAAGGCAGACTTGACATCCATTTGATAAAGTGTAAATTTTAAGTGACACGCTATGGCAAAAAGAAGTCGAACAGATTCAAGACGAGTGACAGGGGTAAATGTCTCGCTAAAATCTATTCCTTCTATTTGTGAGTAACCTTGAGCAACTAGTCTAGCTTTGTTTCTAAGGATTACCCCATTTTCATCAGATTTGTTCTTAAAGATCCAACGTGTGCGAATAACATTTTTGTTTTGAGGCCACGGTACAAGATACCAGACATCGTGAATGACAAATTGTAAAAGTTCTTCCTGCATAGCAGAAATCCAGTGTGTGTCATTCAATGCTTCATTAACATTTTTCGGTTCCACAAGGGAGACGAAACATGCATAATTAGCATAATTTCTTAACTGGGATCTAGTACGAACTGGCTCATTAGGATTACCGACCACGTTGTCAATGGGATGATCTTTAGAGACCCAGCCAGGTACTTCTAGTCTCTCAATAGGTAATGAGTCATCTATTTCTGGTGAATTAGTTTTGAAATCATTTTTAGATTCAACCACAATAGGTGATTCAGATATCTTATTTTCGACAATAGTATCGCTTACAATTACATTTATCGATTCCATAAGGGCCTTAGTTCGCAGATTGTATATACGATAAGCACGACTGTTTGGGGAGTATCCTAAGAAAATGGCTTTATCACACACGTCTCGAATTTAGACAGATGTTCTCTGTCTTTACAGACATAACACTAACTACCGAAAGTTCTTAGATATTTCAGATTAGGCTTCTTACCGTATCACAACTCATAAGGGGTTTGTTTAGAGTTTTTCCTAAGGTAAACCCTATTAATGATATGACACGCAGTTCTTATAGATTCTACCCAGAAATATTTAGGTAGAGATTTGGCATGCAACATGACACGTGCCATCTCTTGAAGAGTTCGGTTTTTCCTTTCAGCAATACCATTCTGCTGAGGAGTCTTAGGGGCACTGAATTCATGTTTGTAACCGTTGTAGTCACAATATTCAACTATTCCTGTGTTTATGAACTCTCCCCCTCTATCACTACGAATACGATTGACTTGTGTGTCCTTCTCATTTTCAATTCTTAGTAAAATTTTCAAAAAATTCTGAAACGTGTCAGATTTTTGTTTCAAGAAGGCAACCCAAGTGAATCGTGTGAAATCATAAACCATGACAAGGATATAACTGTGTCCACAAAGACTAACAGTTCTAGAGGGACCAATAAGGTCCATATGGATGAGATCTAAAGGTCTAGAGGTGAGAATGTCTTTAACCTTTTTATGCGAAGTCTTAACTATTTTTCCTTCCTGGCAATGACCACAGACAACACTGGAAATAGGTTTAATTTTAGGAATTCCTCTAACAATCTCTTGACTAGATAATCTACCAAGGATATCATAACTTAGGTGACCCATACGATTATGCCAGATTTCATTGTCATCCATTCTGACAATGTTACAGGTTTCAGAACCAGTCTTGACAGTATAACAATTGTCAGGTGTTCTAAATTCGGTAATAATGCATTTACCTTTATCATTTAGAATTTTACAATTGTTCTTTGAAAATGTAACTGTATGGTCGGAGTCACAAAATTGTGATATACTTAGTAGGTTGGCTTTAAGGCCTTTAACTAAAGGTACATTTTCGAGAATAGGCATTCCCTCTTCTTTTAAGGTTCCTTTACCTATGATCTGGGATGAAACTCCATCACTAAAGACAACTTTGCCTCCAGCAAATCTGGTTTTGTTTAAGAGTTTGGTTTCATCTCCTGTCATATGTTTGGAGCATCCTGAATCTAAGTACCAACCAGATGAAGTGTGTTCAGCTTTTAAAGAAGTGATAACAATGTTACACTTCATTTGGGGTAAAAGATCATCTTTTCTAACCCAAATAGATCTAGTTTTAATTTTGCGCAAGTTTGCCCTCATTTGATAAAATTTTCGAGAAGTAGATTTTTGTCGAAAAATATTTGGAGCAACAAACTGATTATTGTGGAAAATTTGAGCTTTTGGTTTAGGATAGTTTCTGGGAGCCTTTCTCTTAAATGAACTCTTAGTTTTGGTCTTTCTATTCCTGTAGTTAGAGTTCTTGTCAGGTTATCTTGGAAGGACATAATGGTTACGATTTTGCCTAGAATAGTTAAAGTTCTTGTAGACAGAAGTGTTGTACACATGGGTGTTTAGACGCCTAGCATAACAACCTTCAAAGGAATGACCATAAATGTCACAGTACGAGCAATATTGATTGCTTGAGGGATGAATTTCCTTAGGAAAACTTCTAAAGATGGGTTTAACAGCATTCTGTTCAGAAGTCCTATTCCTAGGAGGGATGGTTTTAAAGGTAGATTCAGCCTTTCTGATCAAAGGACAGTCGTATTTAGTCTTAAGTGCAGTGTCAGCCTTAGAGTTACTAGACTCTCCAATGTCTTTCTGTTGTTGCTTTTGATCAAATTCCTTTTTAATAAAATGAAAGTCTGGACATGTTTCGATTGGTCTTTTGCCCCCAGACACAAACTTAATAGGTTCAAGATTTGTAGTTTGTGGTTTTTTCTTAGGGAAAAATCCAATACCGGTTCTATCATCAGAATTGGTCTTGGAGTAAAAAACAAAGTCAGTAAAACAATTTGAATTGTTTTCAAACTTAGAAATTTTTTTGAAAACAGTTGCTGTCTTTGTTTTTGCTTCCTCCAGTTCTAATAATGTTCCCTTGTATTTCATTTCCAGGGTTTCATTAGTTTTAGTCAACTCTTTTAATTTTTGATCAAAAGTTTCAATTTCGGATTGATAAGACAGACACTGGTTAGTGTACTCTTCGGCATTCAGCTTCACAATAAGACTTAGATCATCTAATTTCTTAGTCAGGTCTCTAACAGTCTTCTCCAGTCTAGTGCCTTTTTTGAGGGTTTTAGCATACAAAGTATGAATATCTGGGAGGTCATCTGTGTCTGAGTCGCTAAGTGAAATGTGTGTAGTGACCCCTAATGATTCAGTTTTACTACTCACGCACCCATTTACATCGTCATTATCGAGATCACTTTGACTCTCACACACGGAACTAGAACTAGCAACATTTTCAGATAATAAAGCATCTAGGCCAGTCAAAACAGTATTCACACAAGCAGGAGTAGGAGCATCATTATCACACACAGGCATATCATCATTGTAAATGATCTTAGCATAAAAGGACATGCAAGGGTCAAGTACATTTGATGACTCAAGTTCCTCTTCATCAGAGTCACTTGAATCATTCCAAGTTTTACAGACATTGGCTCTATTGTGTGTGTTGGTTTTATTCAGATTAACTCCGAAGTCATGAGCAATGTGACCTAGTTTCCCACATCTAAAACATTCAATCTTTTTAAGGTCTCTGCTAGGTCTGGAGTTGTTGTCCTTAGGATGTTTGTCAAGACCTCTCTCATGAGGTTTGGGATTAGACAGAGTAGGATAATTAGGCTTGCCTTGTTTAGTTGCCTGTTTGTTTCTAAATTTAACAATTTTCTTAAATTGTTTAGACATTAAGGCAATCTGATTATCTAGTTTGTCTATATCACACTCCTCATCAGAGTCAGAGTTGATCAAATTAGTCTCAAGTTTAGATATCTTAGAGGCAAAACTCAAGTTAGAGTTGGGTTATTTTCTTTGTGAATGATTTAATTGTTTCTTAAAGTCTAATTCCATTTCCACAGTCCAAAGTTTGCTACTGAGTAACTCAGGGGTAAGGTTTTGATCACTCATTTCCTCAATAGCATACCTCTTGCTGTCAAACTTTTGTGGTAATGATCTTAGAATTTTAGAGACAATTTCATTCCTATCATAAGTAATACCATTAGCATGCAACTTAGTAACTATATCAGTTAAGTTCATGTAAAAGTCATCAAAAGACTCAGAGTCAGACATAATCAAAGAGTTGTACTGCTGGGTAAGCATTTGAGTTTTAGCAGTTTTAACTCTTGAGTCTCCTTCATGGGCAGTGATTAATGTGTCCCAAGCTTCCTTAGAAGTGGCACAAGATGAGATTCTCTTGAACTCATACTCATTAATAGACATAAAAATGGCATTCTTGCCTTTATTGTTATTTCGAGAAATAGTTTTCTCTTCTTGGGTAAACTCACTTAAGATTTTCTTTATCCTCTCATCACTTCCTTCAATGGCTGGTTTAGTAGGATAAGTGTATCCATTTTCAATAATGTCCCAGACATCATCTTCTAAAGTCCCTTGGATGAAGGCAACCATTCTTACTTTCCAGTAAGCAAAGTTGTTTCCATCAAAGAGTGGAGGTCTGGACAGATTACCAAACCTTTCATTCTTCTCGTCCATAGTTAGGCTTTTCAGAAAACGATTTCAGAAACACAAGATCTTTTTGAAATAAAAGTTAACAGGGCTCTGATACCAATTGAAAAACGTTGCTAATGCCGTTTAATACAAGATTAAACTGTATAAGCAACTCCGAGATGTTTGTTGAAGAAACCCTTTTCTTTTGAAAATAAAAATGATAAACAACATGATGTATTTACAAAAACTTATGTACGAGAGTAATCAAGACTTTGTAATCACTTTTTAAAACAAAGACAGTTTTACAAATCAGCACACTTTAGAATGAGATGAGGAGATGAAGATAATCTGAACACACAGTTTTTAACGTGGTAAAACCTCTCCCAACAGAGGAAACATCCACGGTGACTTCTAGGTCACAAAAGTGAAAATCCACTAATAACAAATAATAGTTACAAACAATACAACATTCATGCACACAAATCAACCTATTCTAAGTTTAGGAATATACCCCACTTGGTGTCCTTCTAACTTCTCATAGATCTGATTGTTGATGATGTTCTTCAAGTTTGATAACTTCCTTTGCTTTAGATTCCTTATGTCGAATCAATAATCTTTGATCTTATTCACAACACTTCCAGTGTAGTAGTGTGTTAAGTGTTTGTGAAGTGATTCCTATCAACATGCATGAACTCACACACACTTAGTTTTACAGACAGTCCTAGAAAATTACATATAAAGACTATATGCTGTGATTTTCTTTTCTTTCTTTCTCATAGAACTTGAAACCTTTTTGACCTTTAAATGTATCCCAGATTCCATGGATATCTCGCTTCTAAATCAGTCAAGATCTTAATCAATCTCTGTTTTCAAAATATTTTTGAGATTGAAAATCTCCAAGTGTGAATCCAACTAGGTCAAGGTTTAAGTTTCGTAAGAATAGAAACCATAAAACATTTTCAAAACTAAATCAGTAAAGATTTTCTTAAATCAAGAAAAAAATATGCAGATCTAGTGAAATGTAACATGCAGAGTGTAGATCTATAGTTTCTATGAAAAAGAAATGCAGATCTTCACACGAATGTTTAAGTTGTAAAGCCCAAAAGTCTTGAAAGTCTGAGAAGTGGGGGGTTTATATAGGGGTGGAGGAAGATTCTGGAGATGCAAAGGGAATCAAGGGCTGAGATTAAGTCATCCTAAGATTGACTTGATCTAAGGGTTATAAAACAGCGATGGTAAAGTCGGTTGTGATTAGTTCATAGGATGGCACAAGGATAGGTTTAAAACACATGCAAACCATCGATAAGCTTTGATCCAACGATCAGCAATCCACTAGCAAACCCTCTCACATAACAAACACAAACATATACATCAGGAGGATGACAAGTGTTGACATATGAGTGGCTCACAAACGCGTGTCCAAAGTAATTACAGACAGCACCTTGAAGTCTCTAGCGCATTTACATTTTACCCAAACAAACATTCCATTGAAAAATAAAGTTTTCAAAATAGCAAATTAACCCCAAAAATTTTATAAACACATTTTAATTAATGAAAACATTATTTAAAAAATGTTTAAAAAAAAGTTTAAAAATTCCCAAAAATAAT
The DNA here is from genome assembly GCA_949130495.1 of Sambucus nigra. Taxonomy (NCBI): domain Eukaryota; kingdom Viridiplantae; phylum Streptophyta; class Magnoliopsida; order Dipsacales; family Adoxaceae; genus Sambucus; species Sambucus nigra. The sequence continues at coordinate 443,513,354 of OX422218.1, read as the reverse complement.
TAAAACCACATTTTAAGGGGAATTAATCACACAATCAATTTTAAGCAATATATACACATGTATGCACTTTTAATTGTGTGTAGTGTGATTCAATTTATACCTTCTTGGATCATTGAAGAGGATTAGAGAGATAAATTCTGAGGTTCTTTGGATTCTAGGATGGACAACCAATTTTGTCACTATTTCCAAATTAGTTGAGCACTTATACAATATAGACTTAAACAAGTCAAAGGTATAAGGTGCTTCAAGAATGTACTACCTCTGAAGAAATTTCCGCAGCTAGAACTATGGGCAGAGGAACCTCGGGCTGTGGTGATAATTCAGAGGAAGCTTGGGGAGCTTCCTCTGGCTATGAGGAAATTCCCATAGATTCAATGGAATCACCCCTGCAGCAGCATCCTTCGCACGTTGGGAGGATAAATGACAAGAGTAAGTGTTAACGCAAAAATTCTCCATCTACGAGGACCAATCAGAAAAATACACATGTCATCCTACGTGGCAATATTCAACACCCGAGGAGAGTTAGTCGGCACTCGAGGAGAGTTGGTAGGCACCCGAGGAGTGTTAGTCGGCACCCGAGGAGAGTTGGTCGGTACCCGAGGAGAGTTAGTTGGCACCCGAGGAGAGTTGGTCGGCATACCAACCAGGAATATCAAAGGATAACTACGCATTTAATGATCATTAATGTACATTTATATTGTGGATGACAACACATAGCATACCAAGCAAATAGATTCGTTGAATGTAGACATAATGTATAAATGTCTACATACAATGAATCTCTTTATCTCCCATCACTATAAATACATGTATTCCCTTAGACAAAAGGGACAACAAAAGAGAGAGATCCAAGAGATCCAAGGGAGAGATCCAAGAGAGAGATCCAAGAGATCCAAGAACCGAGAGACACAATACACAAGATCCATACTTTTTTCTCTCTCTACACCACATTGTGCTATTGTAAACCCCTGGGAATAAAATAACAGTGGACGTAGGCTTTTCCTTATAGATGAACCACTTTAAAATTCTTTGTCTCTCATGTGCTAGATTGGATTGCTTTTATCTATTTATCTGTGATCATAAAAATGGGATTCGGTCCAGTTTTTTGCATCAACAGATTGGCGCCGTCTGTGGGAACGTGTTACAACCATTGTTCTCCATCAAAAGCTAAGTTTTTATTTTCTCTACGTATAATCAATTATACATACATCTTTTGATTCAATCATGATTTTTATGTTCATATACATAAATTAATTGTCCAATTTTTATCTGCAAAATGTTGCATATCATGATTTTAAAATCATAACTGTTAGATTAATTCTTATTTAGAAATATGAAAAATAGTGGATTTCATAAATCATAACTTTTTACTTGATTCTCAAGTTTCAATTTTATATCATGGAATAAATATTTTAAATGATTACATATACCAATATATACGGCGATGATAAGATTTAATCATTTTCATTGTTGATTTTGAAATAAATTTTGTAAGATCTTTGATGTCTATTCAAATTCCCATCATATTTTTAATAAAAGAATGGGAAAAGGTTAAAGACAATAAAAAGTCTTCTCATGGAAATCATGACCCAGATCTATTTTCTTTCTCTTCAAGTTTGAGTCTCTTTGCATTCACTTTTATGAACTATATACTTAATTTGGTTCATCTTCCATCTATGCCAATAAAGTCTCATTGATTGATTTTTTTTATATAAATTTGGTAATAACTTCTATCATTCAACATATTTTTTTCTCTCCAAATTGGGAATAGGAAGGGATCAATATAAAAAATAATTTTCTCTCACCTGAAAAATCATTACCCACCTCTTGTAAAAGAGGATCAGTAAAATAATAATGACCATATTAAGACTCTGGGCACAAATTTGATATGTTGGCCCCTCGTTCATCACATCACAAGGTTTCTTTGTCGAAATCACACGATCTAGTGGGTTATATATTTATTCATTTAATTAACATTCTTAAGGCTTAAATTTTACATCGAATGTTATTTTTTTTGATCTAAAGATTCGAGATATTCTGGTCATCCAACCATATATTCTATAATTTGAGATATCCTTAAATGTTGGTCGGCAACATCCATGTCGTTTATCGGCAGCAGTAGAATTTTGGGGTATTAAAAAATGCTAAGCACCCCCGATATTTCTTTAAACACGAGTTCGGCTTGGGGACAAGCAGGGGGCTTAAGTCTTTTTAACTTATGATCATCCAAAAAATATTTTTAAAACCAAGTGATAAATAATTTTCAAACAACAACTAATACCTGATTAGTTGTTGAAGATTAAATAATTTTACGTCTTATTTATGATGCATATTTGATAATAATTTGTCCATCTCACACACATTTGGCATATTATTAATATTTTTATTTCTCAAGCATATACATATCATATATTGATTGGATGAGTAAATTATTCTCATGACTAATCAATTCAGCCTACACAAATGGTAGAGCAAGATATTAATTTTTACAGGTACAAGATTCAACTCCGACTAATGCTCGGAAATAATCTTACTCTTCTGAAAAATATTATTATAGCTCGGCAGTATGAAATTTCACCTCAACGAGGAACTATTGATTTTATTATTGCTATGATATCTGCTCCAGCACAAATGATTCTATATATCCATTGGGATTCATATTCTATATTTATCTCAATATGGAGCACGGCGAGATACTTATTATCATATTCAGCTCTGAGGAGAACTATAACATTTATTATATTTCACCCCCAACGGATAGTTGGTCGGGGTAATTCTTATTTATATGCAGGACCAGCAAAGTTCTCGGCCATATTCTTATGTTCTGGAAAATATTATTCTTATTCGGCATTCTGCAATTATGCCTCGACAAGATACTTATTCAGCTTTAAGGAAAATTACAACATTCGTTCGGATAATTCTTATTTTTATTCAAGCCTGACAACGTTCTCGGCCATATTCTTATGTTCTGAAAGATCTTATTCTTGTTCGGCATTATATGATTCTACCTCAACTGATCGGCGAGGCACTTTATTATTTTTAATTATTCTTTATATCTATTTGGATGCATATTCTATTCTCATTTCAGCATGGAGCTCGACAAATATTTATAATCATATATTCAGCTTCAAGGATATCTCCAACATTTATATTATCTTATTCCCAACAATCTGTTGAGGAGGTCTCCAGCATTTATTATATCTTATTCAGCTCCAAGGATGTCTCCAGCATTTATTATATCTTATTCAGCTCCAAGGATGTCTCCAGCATTTATTATATCTTATTCCCAACAATCTGTTGGTCATCGCCGAGGAGGTATCCTGCATTTATATTATCTTATTCCCAACAAATCTGTTGGTCAGCGCCGAGGAGGTCTCTAGCATTTATATTATCTTATTCCCAACAAATCTGTTGGTCAGCGCCGAGGAGGTCTCCAGCATTTATATTATCTTATTCCCAACAAATCTGTTGGTCAGCGCCGAGGAGGTATCCAACATTTATATTATCTTATTCCCAACAATCCGTTGGTCAGCTCCGAGGAAGTCTTCATCATTTATTACCACCAACTCCGATTGGTAGATAAAATCCAACTCCGATTGGTAGACAAAATCCAACTCCAGTTGGCAGATAAAATCCAACTCCGGTTAGTATTGGTCGATAAATCTCATTCAAAGTTCACATTCCACAGTTAGGGGCTTCTATTACAGATATATTTGTTCATTTGGTGGCACATTCTTATAACATCATGCAGTCGAGCATCAAATTCAACTCCACAAACTCACACGGTCGGGGCCCCGACTAATCATCATTCAGGAGTTGTTTTTCTTGCTCAGGAATTACTTTTGATATTGAAGTTCAGGAGGTATATTGAAGTTCAGGAGGAATATTGAAGTTCAGGAGGTATATTGAAATTCAAGAGGTGTATTCAGAAGTATCAGGACATGATGAAAGAAAGCGACAAGTATTCCACCGAGGAAATCTGTCAGACCAGAAATTAGAAGACAAGTTGCCTATATGGAGGCTATATGTAGATGGCTCATCTTGCACTACAGGCTGTGGGGCAGGGATCATTTTGAACAGCCCAGACGAGGTCGACATGGAATACGTCCTACGTTTCTAATTCAAAGCTTCTAATAATGAGGTTGAGTATGAGGCCATGATTGCAGGTCTTAATTTGTCAAATACTATGGAGGCACAGCAGGTTATTGTCTTCAGTGATTCTCAATTGATCGTAAACCAAATGTTGGGAATATTTGCAGCCAAAGGAGAATTGATGATCAAGTATCAAGCAAAGGTTATGAAGTTAGTATCAGAGTTTGTTGCTGTTCAACTGGTAAGAATATCAAGAATGGAGAATGTGAGAGCATACGCCTTAGCCCGATTAGCATCAGTTACTCGTACCGAGCTGCGAAGAATGATACCAATTGAAGTATTAGAAAGTCGGAGCATAGATGAAGACCTGACGATGAATATTATTACCCTTGATTTAGGACCATCTTGGATGGATCCCATCAGAGCATATATTGAGGAGGAACAATTACCGGAGGATAAGCTCACTGCCAAGAAATGGAAGTTTAAAGTTGCTCGGTATGTACTAATTAATGGTATAGACGAGGAATTATGGCAGGTTTGCAAAGATGTGTACATCCCTCCGAGGTGAAAGGATTGATTAAAGAGATCCATGAAGGGTCCTGTGGATCCCATGTAGCAGGTCGGACACTTTTGCAAAAGGTGATGACGCAGGGATACTACTGGTCGACGATGAAAGCTAACTATATAAGCCTATGCCAAGAAATGTGACAAGTGCCAACGCTTTTCCTCCATCCGAAGAACTCCATAAGCATTGTTGACACCCATAACTTCCCCTTGGCCATTTGCCATATGGGGGATTGATTTGGTTGGACCATTGTCGACGACTCGAGGAAGATTCAAATACCTCGTCATCGCAGTAAATTATTTTACTAAGTGGATAGAAGCTGAGCCACTTATTGACATGACATACGAGAAGGAAGGTGTACCAGTTTGTTTGGAAGAACATCATCTGCCGATATGGTCTCCCTCATGCCTTCATCACAGACCATGGAACACAATTTGATAACGAGGAGTTTGCTGCCTATTATCATCAGTCAAACATTTTGAAGGTTCATTCAGCGCCAAGATATCCTCAGAGCTAATGGACCAGATAGTTCGAAAGAACCAAAAAATATACTCCTTTGGTTAGGAGGTGACACTAGTGTGACCAACTACGGTTGGTAAGATATCTAGTGGACAGTTCGAAAGAACCAAAAAATATACTCCTTTGGTTAGGAGGTGACACTAGTGTGACCAACTACGGTTGGTAAGATATCTAGTGGACAGTTCGAAAGAACCAAAAAATATACTCCTTTGGTTAGGAGGTGACACTAGTGTGACCAACTACGGTTGGTAAGATATCTAGTGGACAGTTCGAAAGAACCAAAAAAATACTCCTTTGGTTAGGAGGTGACACTAGTGTGACCAACTACGGTTGGTAAGATATCTAGTGGACAGTTCGCAAGAACCAAAAAAATACTCCTTTGGTTAGGAGGTGACACTAGTGTGACCAACGATGGTTGGTAAGATATCTAGTGGACAGTTCGAAAGAACCAAAAAAATACTCCTTTGGTTAGGAGGCGTACACTAGTGTGACCAACTACGGTTGGTAAGATATCTAGTGGACATATAGTTCGAAAGAACCACTACTACTCCTTTGGTTAAGAGGTGTACACCAGCATGATCAATTACGGTTGGTAAGATTAAAATATACTCTCACATTACAACTTATGTTGGTCGGGAGGTAAGATTATTACAAAAGTTCCTCGAAGAACAAAATATTCCAAACTGAACCAAGTATGGTTGGTCGGGGATAAAAACCCACTAATTGTAGTTGGTCGACGAGGAGAATTTATCGACCTTGGTTGGTCGGACACATTTTATGAAAAAAACAAAAAATTACCAAGTATGGTTAGTCGAGGATAAACTCTCACTAACCATAATTGGTCAATGAGCACAATTTAACAACCTTGGTTGGTTGGAAAAAATTTAAACATTTTTATACTCATTACTTTATTATTAAGTGATCGAGCAACGTTACTAATACTTGTAACTTTTTTATTACTAAGTTGGTCGATGAACAACACAATATTGTTATCTTTTTAACAGATACATATGCATAAATGTAAAGTGTTTGATATTTACAAAACAATAGCAATTAAGATTGCGAACAAAAATGAAAAGTCTTTCATTAAACTCAAAAAACAAAATACATTGAGAATGAAAATGTATACTAACTATTACATTGAGATTCCTATTCTATTGGTTTCTTTTCCCTCTTCTTTTAAAACAGGTTCCTCACCAGCAGGAGGATCATCCAAAGTATAAGGGGAGTTTATGAAGTTAAGATCTTTCAACATTCTGATATTCATCACAGATGATCTGTCCGAGAAGCACTAGCTCATTCTCGAGAAGCTCTTTCTCGTCCCTGAGAATCACTTGTTAGTCCCTGAGAACCTCTTGCTCGTCCCCGAACAGAGGTAGAAGTCAAAATCAGCATCTACAGCGTTCAGATCTTTACTACTACTGTCTCGACCAACATTGAAGAAGAAGTTGTATGAAAATGTTTCGAAGTCCACCACTAGCTTGGTACTAATCAGATTGAAGAGTTGGGTTCAAAAGCTAGTATGTTACTCGACAAAGTGTTCAGAGGATCATAAATCAGAAGAATCAAGCACGTGAAGTTAGCATTCAGTTGCTCGACACAGAAAGCATTTGGTCGGCTGGCGAACCAATCAACATACTTGAAGATTATGACAAGCTACAAGTTACATACTATGGCATGGCTGCATCCAAATTCCCAGGGGTGATACATAGCACACGGAGTTCCTTTAAAGAAAGATTAGCAACCATCGATCAGCCTGCATCACACTTCGTCCAGGAGATAATGAACTTTATGTTGAACAAATCAAGAAGGTAGATCAAGAATTTCATGAGCACCGAGCAACACTGCATAATAAATACTCCATCCTTTCAAGTAAACCATCAAGCATGGAGCATTGGGGGATTCTGTTAACGCAAAAATTCTCCATCTACGATGACCAATCAGAAAAGGACACATGTCATCCTACGTGGCAATATTCAACACCCGAGGAGAGTTAGTCGGCACCCGAGGAGAGTTGGTAGGCACCCGAGGAGTGTTAGTCGGCACCCGAGGAGAGTTGGTCGGTACCCGAGGAGAGTTAGTTGGCACCCGAGGAGAGTTGGTCGGCATACCAACCAGGAATATCAAAGGATAACTACGCATTTAATGATCATTAATGTACATTTATATTGTAGATGACAACACATAGCATACCAAGCAAATAGATTCGTTGAATGTAGACATAATGTATAAATGTCTACATACAATGAATCTCTTTATCTCCCATCACTATAAATACATGTATTCCCTTAGCCAAAAGGGACAACAAAAGAGAGAGATCCAAGAGATCCAAGGGAGAGATCCAAGAGAGAGATCCAAGAGATCCAAGAACCGAGAGACACAATACACAAGATCCATACCTTTTTCTCTCTCTACACCACATTGTGCTATTGTAAACCCCTGGGAATAAAATAACAGTGGACGTAGGATTTTCCTTATAGCCGAACCACTTTAAAATTTTTTGTCTCTCATGTGCTTGATTGGATTGCTTTTATCTATTTATCTGTGATCATAAAAATGGGATTCGGTCCAGTTTTTTGCATGAACAGTAAGTAAGCCCGATCATGGGGGGACGGGGAGTAGTTACACCGATCTGAGAGGAACCGAAACGTACCCCCACGAAAGGACTCACAAGGGGGATGGGCTTTCCTTCTTTAGCTTCCTGCACCAAAGTTCCTAAGAGTTAGACAGATGCAGTTTGTTAAAAAAATGATGATGAAAAAAAACACATGTATGGCTCTGATCTAGTGGGATAATGGGAGGATATCACCATAGCGAAGAAGGAGGGGAAGCAACGACAGAGGGAGCTGGGGCGAGATGTACATCTGGAGCCCGTTTCTTCTGGGACTTAGTACCCAGAGTCTTTTTACTCGCACCCGCAGCACCAACACTTTGAGGAACCCTTCAACTCTTCTTCCTCTTTGACCTTGGTTCCGATGGATCTACTAAGATAGCGGGGAAGGCAGTTGAAGGAGGAAATGCGGGGGAGTTTTGTCGAAACTCGGAATCTATTCGTTCCACCTGAGCTTGAATTTTCTTCCTCAATTCCTCACTCACTTTTGCAGACATAGGCGGAGGAACGGAGGCGATAGGGAATGCCTCCAAAAGAGCTTAAGATTGAGGTTGGGACATAGACTTCGAGGAAGTCCCACTCTTTGACCCCCTAGTTTTTTTAGCTTGTGGTTGGGAAGGTCCTTTGCCAAAAGCTGCTTTGGTTAGAACCCCTTCACTAGAGACACCTTCAGAAGGAGCAGGATATTTGGGTGCCAGGGCTTTCTTGGGCTTTGGAGTAGCAACGGGAATCGTGGAACAGTATGAAAGAAGCTCAGTGGGATGTTCCTTCGGAGTTTTCCTCAAAGATAACTCCATTCCCAGAATGGAATTGCCTTTCAAACCTAGTTTCTGTGAAGAAAATGAGAGCACTAGGGGATATACAGGAGGCCCTTCAATAAATTCAAAGATTTGGGCCAGTTGATTGGGCTAATACTTGGTGGCAAATAAAGAAATCACACCTCCTTGACTGAAGCTACTGGGGATGGTGACTCTCTCAGACATTCTGGAGCTCACCCGCCACGCAGCAGTGTAAGTGAAGAGAGAACAAGCCTCACTGAAAGTGACCTTGGGGTGGTTTAGATGGAAAACGGGGCGAGGAGACCTTGGTCAAAACCAAATTGACGGGCACACCGATGGGGGTTATAATGTTCGCTTGTGTATCCCCACTCGGTGTAGGATGGTAAGTAACTTTAAGAGAACAAAAGAACCAAAAAAATTGAAGGGTCTTCTTCCATAAGGTCCACAGTTGTTTGTTGGACTACCCTTGGCTCATTTTTGAAAAAATCACAAGTATGGAGGAAAACTTCTTCTCCATAGGGCCGCATTATAAAACAGTACCCTTTGTCAATAACAGAGGTTAACTCCTTTCGACTTTGCCTCTTGTGATAAACGTAAGAACGAGAAGGCAAAATTATTTCTCCCGAAGAAGGACGGTTGGTTTTAGCTGCTACATCGGGGAAACGAACATAGAGGAAGACCGTCAGAAGATTGCTGTTGGCAAAGTTGGACAGGTTATAACAGCCAAGATACCATTCCATGTTAAAGTGGGTTCTATCAAACCATGTATAGAGTAATCCCAGGGAAATTATAGCCAGAGGAAGCTTGATACCCCGAGCCAAATGAAGGGATATGTTGATGAGGTCCCTTATGGGTTGTTCGTTAGGTTTCCATGGTAAAAGGAAGCAAGAGAGAATGACAATGATGTAGGCAGGTAGTTCTAATGATGTACCTTGACCAGGGGAAGCCTCAGAAGAGCTATCCTTAGAAGGATCCCGGAAGATAGTTGATGAGGGGAGTGAAGGTGGATTTATTTGAAGAACCTATGCACCTTAGGCATATACGGTCCAAATCTGAACGGTTAACAGCCTCCTGGGCATTCAAAGCTTCATTAGAATAGGGCTCATGTCGTGTGGACTCAAGGACTATAAGTTCACAAACGTCTTCCAACATTACTGTGAACTCACCCCATGCAGCAATAAAAGTGTGAGTGGTAACGTTCCAGCGAGACACCTGGATGGGGAGGGCAGTATTGTTCTTTGACAGAGTAAATTGACCGAACCACTTGGCTCGGTGAAGCCCAATTTTTATGAGGATGGCAGTGTGAGAACTCTGCATGTGAGCGTTCCAGGTAGAAGATTGAGCAGAAGAAACTCTAGGCCATTTGAAGTCAATATGGGACCATGGGAAGTCCCCTCACTCAAGGCAAAATCAAAGAGTTCCCTCTAGGGGGAGAAAGCCCCAATCAACAATATTTTCATCCTCATCACCAAATACCATGTCATCACACTTGCCGTTAAAAACTTAAGTCTTGCAAAACCCAGAAAAATCATCACCGTTGCCAAAAATGGGGGACCGACGGTAAAAACGCAGTTTCTCTTGACGAGCAATAGTTAAAGAGGGGGCGCCCTCAGTAACAACGGAGACATAAGTGGTGGCAGTAGGGGTGGCAGGTGGAGTGTTGGTGGCATAGGCACCAAGGTTGCTTGAAGAAGCCATTATAAGCAAAATCGAGGTATAAAAATCTTGAAATAGCTACCAGACGAATAACAATGGAGTAACCAAAGGTTGAAGGTGATTACAGAAGAAAGAAAGGACGAAAGGCTGGACAATAATGGGGTTTTTGCAGACTTTCTCTCTCTAAAGTATGCTTGGAGTTTGAAGAAGATGAATAAAATAGTTAAGTGTTTTGAAAATAGATATTTGAATTCTTTCAACCCGTCTTTTAAGTTTCCCACTAACACACGTGCAGAGCCGCCTATAATCATTCCAAGGGGGCACGTGGCACTTCGGGGAGTGTCCTAACAGTTCAAAAGATAACACCACGTCATTAATGAAGTGACGCATGGGGAATGAAAAGGGATTTCTTCTTAGGCAAGTTTGAGTTTTGGTTCCAGAATTTTTGTCAGTCATATCCAATCGCTCCCAATGTAGAAACTATCCCAATGGTTCAAACGGATAATTTCCTAAGGAGAAGTTTACAACGAAGAATTCCATAAGTCTCAACGATAGGGGCAGTCCTAAAAAAAACCCACTGCCTACACCTATATTCCACAACAGCACAAACGGGAGAATTTCACTTCCCAAGAGTCAAAACGGGTATTTGATAAAGTCAACAGGTGTTTCAGGACAATTCCAAATTATCAAAGAAAGCAAATACATAACGGTTGAAGCTCAGCAATAGGAAAAAATGGCGATGTCCCTTCGCCAAATCGCCGACAATACGCAGCACTTTGGTATAGGTACATCGGGGAGAATTTTACTTTTTTGTGGCAGTAATAACAACAGAAGCCGTAAAAAAGATAGAGACACGAAGGTTCATCCGATTGGGAAGTTTTTGTGTAGACATTTCTTATTCCCATAACAAATCTCTCCACGAAGGGGCAAATGTAGATTGGCTTGAAGGTAATCTTGAGATTACAGATAATCCTCACATTAACAACCGTGTTGGGGATTAAGAGAGTGAAGCCACTCAAGCAAAATATCTCAAGCAAGGTAGCCCAGCGTGGAATTTCAAGTTAGGCAGCTTAGCATGATGGCTCAGCGTGGCAGTTAATACTTTAGCATCGTTGCGTTACTTAGTCATCTCGTATCTTTTGTTTATATTGACCACGAGCTATAACGATTGTAATAATGTAATAATTATAATGGCATTCAGTGTGAGGTCGAATAGTACTCGTGAGAGGCCAGGCTTGGCAGGGCCTGGGAGAGATTTCATTCCCTATCTAATGACCTCGTCGTGGGAACTTCAGAGGGACTTGGTTTGGAGGATTGAGAAGTGAGGCACATTTGGGGCTTATCCTGACCATCTTAGATACACCTGGTAAAACACCAAAGGACCTTGACCGTGGAACCTTGGGTAGGTCAGCCTTGAGTTCCATCGAGCGCTGAGTTGTGAACCAAACAAACCTCTACTTAATGTCACGTCTACTTTATGCGATGTCACTAGACATATAGACAATGTCAAATCTGCACTTGAGTAAACCACCTGATAAAGGGTGAAACGCAACGCGTTCTCAGAACGTCGATCGTTGTACTCTTTTCACCACGTTAATACAAAAACCTAAATTACGACTGCACTTGCGATACAAGTATAGAGATAAGTCGGGTATCGAATCCACAGGGAGTGTTCGACAAATTTTAATCGATTTATTACTTCAGGAATAAAATTGTAAAAGGCGATGGGTGATTTTGGTGAAAAAAGAAAGGAATAAGTTAAGTTTACACAAAAGTAAAGAGAGGATCGTTATATCATCCAACCATACGAATCGAAATGACTAGTAATCAGAATTCCATCTCGAGAGCTATTTAATCGAGCATTATCAATTAATCATAAACTTCACGCAATAAGGAATTTAAGACAAAGTTGCGTGAACAAACATTTAATCAAAAACTAGTTGCACGTGGATTAAATTCGGATTGTCGCTATAAACACTAAAATTGCATGACAAATAAAGTTAAACGCATAACAATACAACTTTAATTCACGCGGGTTCAATTAAACATAATTCTGCAAAAACCTAATTTTCGGAGCTCGAGGCCCGTTAGTGGGGGAACACGACCCTGACCCTATTTATCTAAGGGTACATCATAAACTAAACTAATTTACACTAATTAAACTAATTAAGCAATAAATAAACAACTACTAATTAACAAAGCATGAAATTACTCTACAAAGCAAGAAATAAACAAGAACAACTATATGAATAGTAAAGGAAATGAAAAGTTCAACTTACAAACCCCAAATGGTTATCATCCCAAAGAGAAATGAAGAAAACCTCTCCAAACCCAAACCCTAAGATTTTCTAAGCCTAAAACGAATTCTACCTAATATTACAACAAAAATCTCTTATGTAGTAGGTTGGGAGAAAAGAAAAGAAGAAGGAAAAGAAAAGAAGAAAGAAAAGAAAAGAAAAATATCTCAGAAAACAAGGGACCGATCGATCGACCACTTTGGTCGATCGATCGATCAGTCAGATTTCATACCACTACCTTTGTTCGAAGAGTGAAAATTGAAGGTTCGATCGATCAAACCTTTTGGTCGATCGATCGACTAGTCAGGTCTCAACCTTCTCCCCTGTTTTGGTTTCTTTGTTTTTCTCTTCCTCCAAAAGTCTCGTAACTTCTTCGTTTAGGATCGGATTCGCGCACCGTTTAAGGCCGCGTGAAGCTCGTGAGGAGGGATAAAACTTCCCTGCAGATGTTTGGCTAGGTGCCCAAGCTGTAAAATGACTAAATTGCCCTTGAACATGCGAAAATGTACTAAACTTCACCGGAATGCGTCCGAACTTCATACTTAGCATCCAAATACCTATAAAAGCTCAATTAACCCCTACAAAGCATGTTAACATAGAAATCCGAGGTTGTCTGATTAACGAGCATAAATATAGGGAAATAAGATACTTGAGGGGGCTAATAACACGTATGTTAACGGATAAAATACGCAATATTTGAATATTATCACACCCTCTAACTTACACATTGCTAGTCCATAGTAATGAAATAAGATGCAATAAGAACTATAAGTAAACCAACAATAAGAGAAAATAAAAAATTGGAAAAATATATAAAGGCCACTTTTGCGAGCGATTCAATCGCATTTAGCGTATGCAATAAGCCGTTAAACCCCTAGGTTACCATAGTGGACGAGTGTCATCTCGTGTGGGTTTTCAGGGATGAAACCCCCAAACATCAAATAGTTTCCTCAAAATATGCCCCATCAAGCATGCAACGAACTCAATAATAAGAACAAGATTTCAATATGTTATTAGCATAGTAAACGAATTCACATGAAAAATCCGTAGTTATTAACATTATAGAATGCACCTCATAGAATTGAAACCTTAAGATGTGGGAGGGTAGCGACTACATGAAAAACAAGATTTGGATAAAACTTAAATAAATCGGACAATTAGCATGAAAGAAGGCATATATCAATTCTCACGGGCATTACACTCATCAAATGAATTCACTTGAAACAGGGAGGTAACACATGGGACATGCAGGCATAATGAGTAAATGTAAAGGGAAACTAGGCCGCGCATATGTCGCAAATGAAGAACGCTATATAGAAAATGAAAAATTGTAATCTCAATGAAAGATATCACACATATAAACGAGGCGAAATGCATTTTCACAGATTATCAAAACTATTAAACCTTTGAATTAAATATACTTAAGATCACATAGGACTTTAATAGGTTTGTAATGAAGGCTAGGCTAGGGTACGAAATGAAAGGGATGTAAGTACGGATTCAATGTGTTCGGAATGAAAAAATGGAATAATGGGAAATAGTGGGCAATATCAAAATTGGAAAATGATTCCCAAAAAAAGCATTAGAAATGAAATGGAGAGCAAAAAGGATTATTGAACACTATTAACAATATATACAAACTTGTTCTCTCTTTTCTTTTCTTCTTTTTCTCACATTTTTCTTTTATTTTTTGCTTTTTTTAATTTTCTTTTCTCACTCTTTTCATGCTCACAATGAAACCACATTACAATAACATCATTCAATCCCAAGTAAAATTCCAAACAAAGGCATGTAAGGTAATATGTATGGTACATAACTCCAATTTGGAGTTGGTTATGGGATTTTGGGTAATGAAACGAAAGGCTAGTATATGGGCTCAAATGGGTTGATTAGGGAACATATAAAAGGGGAGGTCAAGGTCATATGGGTGATATACAAAGATGGCCTATGATCATTTCATAAAGTTTACGCAATCCTCGAGTCAAAAAAATATATGACAATCATGCTCAAGTAACACATTTCATGAATGAACTCAATTAATGAACGGTTCAATGAAATAATAGAGAAATTACGAAAGGACTATAACGTTTTCAAAGAGGAAAGAGTAGTGTATACACTCACAAATGAAGAAAAGTCTCTAAACTCACTCGGTGTAAGTATATGCAATGCAACAAAAGATTATCAAGTTATAAAAATCTTAAACCAAATCACTGGAACAATAAAAATGCATGTGCTCATGGCATAAAGTTTAATTCATGAAGTTATTCATAATATCAATGATTTAAGGACTAAAGTCTAATAACTTCTAAAATAGAGAACATGCATCGTTGAATTGTCTAATGGATCAGGCAATTATTAAAATTTATCATCGAAAACAAGGGCAAAACGCCCAACAAAGGAGAAAAAAGAAAGAAAGTATTTTTCAAAATTTTTAATTTTCACAAAAAACATGCTTTGTAACTAAATTGTACTCCAATTCAAGAACTATACAAAGAAATGGATAGAATATCCCACACCCCCTAACTTAAATGTTGCATTGTCCCCAATGCGTACATTAATGAACACAACACAAAGATAGGAAAATAATGATATTACCCACATATGTAGCGATCTCCATAAGTACAAGTCCAATCGAATCTATAAAACAAGTTAGTCTAAAGCAACGCAAGAATATGTACCGATATATCAAGTTAACATAATTTATGTCATAAGTCACAAAAATATAGAGGGCTGAAGTGAAAATACTAGATAAATTGAAGGTGAACATTTGATTTTATAAACATGGAAAGTCACACATCAAAATCCAATAAACAACCACAAAATACATTCTCATTTCTTATTTCATAAGTTTGGTACAAAATAACTTAATACATAACAACTATTAAAAAGAAAGAAATACAAATAGAAGGAAAAGTACAAAATAATATCCGTCTCAAAATGGTAAAAATGACCCTACAACAGCAGTAGCCTAGTGGCTGGAACCACTAGGATCAGAACCACTAGGATCAAAAGGATCCTGAAAATAAAGAGGGAGCATCGCATCCGAATCATGCTGCTGCAAATATATATCTCATATCATAGCTTGCATCATCCAAAATTCTTGCCAACGCTGTGCTCTCTCCTGCCTTTGCTCAGCTCTATCATGTCGTAGCTCGGCCTGTTGATGATCTAGGATGGAATCCCAAATATCCCACCTAAGTTGGGTCTCCTGCCAATGCTGGTCCTACACTGCCTGATATGCCTCAAAGCGGGCATCTGAATTTTTAGGTGGCACCTGCGAACCCTCATCCTATTCCATATGCCAAATCTCAGCCTCCTCCTCAACCCGGTCAGTCGCCTCTTCCCCTTTGCCTCTTAGCACTAGGCTCCCCCATACGTGAGTCAATATCTTTGATATGTTATCTTTAGTGAGAATCCCCAGTGGCTCACGCTTGCGGTCTGCGTCATACTTGGGGAAGCCGTGCGATAAGCAAATCCTCATGATGAGGGAAGAAAAAGGTTGTGAAAATCTCCAGGCTTGCTCCTTGGACGCCGTGCACATCCTGTCCAGAAATATATTGGCCAAACTAGTATCGCCCAAGTTTTTGACGAGGGTGTAGACAAATTCTGTGTGTTTGTGACGCACCTCATATCGTTTTCTCATCATGATAAAGGAGTGCACGTTCATGTAGTGTAGTAATCATGGTAAGTCCTCCATTACGGCCGAACGAAAAGCCTTTTTCTTTCACACTTCCCCCAGTGCAAGGGCCTCAATCAACGTCGTAAGCCCAAAAATCTCCCCATGTGAAAAACTAACTGGCTGCTCAGGGTCTGAAACACCCATATATCACACTAAATCTGAGCGGGTGAGCTGAATCCGAATCCCCCTAACCATGGCCTCATAGGTAGTCGGCCTCCCTTTCACAGCAACAAAAGTGGCATAAAACATACAAACTATCTCCTCATTAATGCCCCCATTTGTAGCAAGAAAGGGCTACCAACTGTACCGGAGCAGAATAACACGCTTAACCTCCGGTAAGTCCCCTAGGTTCCAAAGTTGTGGTAGGCCAATGGCCTATGTGACAGCTGAAAATAGGCTTGGAACCAATCATGTTTCTGTTCGCAACGAAAACCATCAACGCCCCGGGTGGGCACACACCTTGTAGAATCATACTTATTTGTCTCAACCATTTCAGCCTACAGAGCCGTAATTAGGCAAGACAAAATAGAATTGTAAGAGAAATTAAAGTTAGTTACTGTACTAGTTGAAACGGTGTGTTAAAGTGCGTGAATCCGGGCGAAAAAATTCACATTGATGTAAAATGTGTCGGCATGCGAAAACGAATGAAAAATTCCAAAGTGTGAGATAAAAAATGGATTGAAAAATTGGTTTAAGAATTTTAGCGAACACTTGGTGTGCATAATTTGAAATGAGGTTGAAAAAGTACCATTGGAAATAACAATGTAGCCCCATTCATGAACACAACAAGAATGCAACAACAAATGTGTGTTCATGAATGGATATATAGCATTAATAAGCAACAAATTAGTTGGAACAACACACTTAAGGGACACAACCACAAAACATTCAAAATATGTCAAAACATGCATCAACATTAAAAACATGACATAACTCAACCCAAAACCAAAAATAAACAAGTAAAATAGGAAGTATTGTACCTTGGATGTATAGAAGAGGGTTGGATTTGAAGGAAATTGGGGGTGGGTAGGTCTAGGGCACGAAATAGGAAGAGAGGAGAGAGTAGAGAATAGAAGGAGAAAGGGAAAAAAAAGAAGTAGACTCGGCTATAACTGGTCGATCGATCGATCGACCCCGGTCATCGATCGATCGACGACTCAGGTATTTTCCCACTGCCTTGCTGTTTTGGCATTTTGGGGGAAAAATTGATATAATCAAAAGGGGAGGGGGAAAAGATAAACAAAAAAATATATATAAGTATGAGTAGGGAATATAAATATAAAAACAAAACAAAATAAAATAAATGCATAATTACATAAAAATATATACAAAACTAGGATAAAAAGTGGATAAAAATGTAAAATGAGCGACACACACGCACACACACACAAAAAAAAAGAACTAAAAATAAGATAAAATAAAAACGACAAACAAATGAAAATTCGAGAGTATGAATGTGTGCAAACGAAAGACAAATCTTTTTGTGAAATTTTCAGTTTTTTCTTAACAAAAGTATGTCCAGGACGCACAGTCTCCGCAAATTCAAATCCATTGAACCTACAAAAGAGTTAGTACCAAGCATACAAAAAGAAATAAAAAGAGATTAACTAATTACACTAGACTAAATTAAGAAGAAATAAAAATTAAAAACGTTAGCTATATACAACCTACATATAGGATTTCTAATTAGATATATACTAAAAGTCGAAACAATTGAGGGTCCGTCCAAAACTCAATTTGAATTTGAAGTATCAACGGTGGAACCTCCCGAGCATGCATGCCTCCCGAAAAATGAAAATTTCGTTTGAACAACAGAAGACATGTGTAAGGCGGTAGAAGTGAACCATTGTCCATTAAAAGTTTGGGAGGGATAATGAGGGATTGGGATAACAAGGGGGATAGGTACACATGGGTTCAAAAAAAGATTGAATTTTCCCCCAAATATTTTGAAGTTGGAACGAGAGGGGGCGCACATGAGGGCAAAGATGCCTTCATGGAAGGCGACCCGAGCGAGTACTCCTCATCGGTGAAAAGATTTGGAACTATAAAATTTTGAACCGATTAATCGGGTACCAAAATTGGTGTGACAGTACAGAATAAAGATGGTGATGAAAGAAATTCAATCTCAGGCAATGGGTTATCATCGCTTGAAGGTTGAATTTCGAAGGAAATAGGATCATTTACAATGAAACTTTCTTCTTTGAGAATCAAAGAAGAAACGGGTTTGAAAACGTGACTGTGTGATAATTGATTAAATTCGCAAATATGTAATTTGGCACAATTATTTAATTAGAGTCTATTTTTAAACAAACTAATTCAGTCCCTACACATGAATCTAAACAACATAAGAAATTCAACCCATGCATGAAAAATAAAAACGACCGATATAGGAAAAAAAACCCTTACGGGTAAAAACCTTTAATAAACACTTTGAAAAATTCACAAGAACTTTGATTTACATACAACTTAATAATCTCCCACAAGTGTGTAATGCACGGTGCCTTCAACAAATCTTCAAAGATACGAGAGACATCGAAATACCCTTTAGGAATCGGTTCGTTGTCTTCGGCTCATCCACATGCAGAATGACTACGCTTGGTATCCACCGATCAAATAATGAGATCCCTTCTCCATAGAGGTTGAACAAAAGAAAAGTTGTTCTTAAGCACCAAACAATTCACTAAAGCATATGGGAGTTTTGTAAATTAAAAGCAAAAAGGATTAAAACCCTAAAAGAAGAAGCCAAAAAGTATTCTGCTTTCGCAGTATTTCTGTTCGTCAAAACGCTGTGACTTCTTAATGAAAACGTTACCAAATAATGAGTATTTATAGAAAAATGCGCCACCTAGAAAATAGAGCTCGTTCGAATGAGATCAGCATGTCGCTCGAACGAAGGACAGCTGTCGTTCGAATGAGATCGCGCGACATGCTATCTCGCGCGAACGACATGCTATGTCACTCGAACGATTGTTGCGAAAAAAATCATTATTTTAATGTCCGCTTCAACACTTAGAAAAAATACTCATTCTCAAATTTTGACGAAAAATTCCGCTCCAAGACTTAGAAATATTTTGTAAAAATATCCCAAAAGCTCTAAGTGAAAAGTAAAGGTATTTAAAACATAACCTTACCAAAGTAAACTTCGCGTAGCCTTGAATGATGAAGAACTTGAGTAATTCGGATCCGTCTTAGATGTAGATGTCTCTAGAATTCTCTTCGACGATGTAGGGGTATATGACATAATAAATTGATAACGCACCAATAAAATATGTCCTTAAAAATATCCCCTATGTCTATGCCGGTAGATACATAAAAAATATGAATTATCAAACACCAAAATACCTATACAAATCTACCCTGCCATGAATAAATTTTCAAGATCTCAAACTGTTCTTCAAAAATCTTCATCAAATCTCAATGCTTTTCTCATCAGGGTGTGCAACATCATAATCTTCAGTCTTTGTACCTAAACACATGAGATAAAGAAAAATACCTTCGTGACGCATCGAGTTTGAAATGATATAAGAATAAAGCATCAATAAATCAAATCTCTCCCATAATGGAAAAACTTCCCCATAACTGATAATTCTTTCTCCCCCTTATTATGATGTCACCAAATAGACAGATAAGAAGAAAAAAAAAACATGGAGTGTCACGAAAAAATGCATAGCAAACATTCACAAACTATTTTTTATTTTTAACATTTTTCATACAAAAATAAGATACTAAAAATCACACCATGGATTTAAACTAAAACAACCAAGTCATGGAAATGGAATGTATGGGTGTGAACACATTAGATAGGTAAATAAACTCAATCAATCATGTCTGCACGATGCATATGTGTACCCCTAACGAATGAACATCAAAATTATCCTTAGGTGTAAAAATTTGTTGAATTTAAATGACATCGTCTTATGCAAATCAACAAATCAAAGTCTAAGTGATTTCCACACCAATAATGACCAAAACTATTTAGCGCTTTTTCAAGATTTTCAAGGACGTGCAAAACCATTTAAAATCTCCAACCAAACACCCTCATATATATTTTTTTAGAGTTGAATAAACAAAATTCTCAAACTTTGGAGAATTGGTGCAAAAACCTAAATGACCCATAATTGGCATGAATTTCTTTTTATTGCCTTTAAATTTTTGTGGGCTCTTTTAAACCTCTTTGGACCCGGATAATAAAATTCCTCCATTTTTTAGGTCCAATTTAACGGTGGCTTAGTATTCGTAAAGGTAAAATGAACTTTTCGTAGCCCTTCCTCGTTTTCAAACAAAACACACAAACTCACAAAACGGTTTTTATATGCACAATTTTCTTATCAAAATTTATCACGCTTGGTGCGTTTTAAGGGCATAATTGAAGTAAAAACACCCAACCAACATGTGATAAGACAAGAACAATAATCAAACAAATCCGTGCATGTGTGCAATAAAGGAAACATGAGTCAAACATGTAGGAAGTAACACTTAATAACATCTTAATGACTCCAAACATTATAAAGCACAATGATGAATTGACCTATTGTCTCAAAACACTATCAAATAGTCACATGAAAATAATGGAATGATGTTGTGACTCGGTCATCCTAAGTGTCCATCCATAAACGGTGCAAACAAAATACAAAAATCTTTTTGGATTTTCTTAAAATTTTATCAAAAACAAAAATTAATACAAAAATTACATGTCACAATGCTAGAAAAAATATATCAAAATGCATAACTAGCGTATGACAAACATGCAAACACAATCATCTATATGATATGGCGAGAGAAGAATCATGTGCAAGCAGACGAGAATCAACTTGTCTAAAATCTATCGTATCCAAAAGTGATTTCCAAATCCAAATAGATTTAAAACGTCATGTAGGGGATTTGGGAATCACGGGAACACTAGACATAAACTTCCTAGGACATTTTCGAAGATTAAAACAAAAAATCCTAAGGTGACCTTTCCTACCACAATATGAACATGTATAAACGGGTGGAATGACACCTATGGGTTGACCTTTTATAATATCCATGGAATTAGTTTACCCTTTAAAACTAATAATGGTTTTGGCTTTAGCATTAGAAGCACGAGAACAAGATGAGACAATACCATCACTATCAAACCTACTCGAGTATGTCAAATCATTTTTTAACTTCAAATTTTTTTACTCGAGCAAAGAATTAGACTCTTCCAATTTAAGGGACGCCTTTTTCAAATTCACAACAATTCCTAAAAGGGTATCTCTCTCCCCCTCAATTAAGGAAAACTTTTCCCTAAGAGTCTCTTCACGTGCCACAAACTCATTGACTAAAATATTTTTATCCACTTTGGCACAAACACAAACCATTGAATTTTTAAGGTCCTCTAATTCTTCTTCTAAAATTAGGACCTTATCATCACTCTCCTTCATGACAATTTTCAAAGAATCAAAATCAATACACAAATTACCAAAATGCTCACGACAAATATCACTTTGAGTTTGGAACTCTTTCAAATATTCAATCTTACTTTTAAAGAGAGAATTTTCTTTTTCCAAAACTTTAATTTTTTTGCAAAGTTTTAAATTCAAACTTTTAAAATTTTCAGCACGGTTGTGAATATTTTTAAAAATAGGCTCCTCATTAAATGGGCGTTCCATTAAAAAATTGCGATTTTTCACGAAACTGGTTTAAAAAAAATCAACAACACACAATTTTTGCAGAAAATAGGAATACGCAATAAATTAGCACAACCTTCTTTGATACCAATTTGATGACGTGATAAGTCAAATTCTATCAAAAAAATAAATCCTTGAAAAATCAGGATCACGCGATAAATTAGCGTAACCCGCGCTGATACCAATTTGAAAACGTGATTGTGTGATAATTGATTAAATTCGCAAATATCTAATTTAGCACACTTATTTAATTAGAGTCTATTTTTAAACAAACTAATTCATTCGCTACACGTGCATCTAAACAACATAAGAAATTCAACCCATGCATGAAAAATAAAGACGACCGATATAGGAAAAAAAAACCTTTCGGGTAAAAACCTTTTATAAACACTTTGAAAAATTCACAAGACCTTTAACTTACATACAACCTGATAATTGCTCACAAGTGTGTAATGCACGGCGCCTTCAGCAAATCTTCAAAGATACGAGAGACAGCGAAATACCCTCCAAGCATCGGTTCATCGTCTTCGGCTCGTCCGCACGCAGAATGACTACGCTCGGTATCCACCGATCAAATATGGATATCTCTTCTCCATAGAGGTTGAAAAAAAGCGAAGTTGTTCTTAAACACCAAACAATTCAATAAAACATATGGAAGTTTTGTGAATTGAAAGCAAAAAGGATTAAAACCCTAGAGGAAGAAGCCAAAAAGGATTCTGCTTTCGCAGTATTGCTGTTTGTCAAAACGGTGTGACTTCTTAATGAAAATGTTACAAAATAATGAGTATTTATAAAAAAATACGCCGCCTCGAAAACCGAAATTGTTCGAACGAGATCAGCATGTCGTTCGAACGAAGGACAATTGTCATTCGAACGAGATCGCGCGACATGCTATCTCGTGTGAACGACATGCTATGTCGCTCGAACGACTGTTGCGAAAAAAATCATTATTTTAATGTCCGCTTCAACACTTAGAAAAAATACTCATTCTCAAATTTTGACGAAAAAGTCCGCTCCAACACTTAGAAAATATTTTTGTAAAAATATCCCAAAAGCTCTAAGTGAAAAGTAAAGGTATTTAAAACATAACCTTACCAAAGTAAAATTCATGGAGCCTTGAATGATGAAGAACTTGAGTAATTCACATCCGTTTTAGATGTAGATGTCTCCAAAATGATCTTCGACGGTGTAGTTGTATATGACATAATAAATTGATAACGGACCAATAAAATATGTCCTTCCAGAGTTCATTGCAAATTGACACTACGCACATTTCTTTCTTATTTTCATTCTTTACTATACCATGGGTCAATTCAAGAATGATTTGTTCCAAAGTAGGTACAAAGTCCTCATTTGGTTCAAAACATTCCTCGATTTCAAAAGTCTTGGAAGAAAAATCGTTGTCAGATTCAAATAATAAATTCAAATCATGTTCCCAACAACGATTTTCTTCCCGATAACGATTTTCAATTCTCTCATTTCCAAGCATGTGCAAGCCCTCACCAAAAGTCATAGGACGAGGTGTATATTCTTGCAAATGAAAATTTTGAAAATTATTCTCGGGACTACAATCAAAATCATTAACATAAGAATTTTTAAAATGATTGCAATTCGTTTCAAAATTCTTATCATAAGGATCTTGCTACCCAAGATCGAAATGATCATTCCCAAATTTTATGTAATCCATACTTTGACTTTCGTAATACTCACCCAATCTCATTTTAGATCTTGCAATTTTTTGGGCTTGCAAGTATTGACCAAAAGTCATAGGTTTACGAGAATTTTGAGAATTATCATTAGGATTACAAGAAAGATTAGAATAAGACATGCTTACCCCAACAAAGGCTCGAGATGGCTATTTTCACAAAGATGATGTGCGATCGAAAAAATTCATGCGTTTCTTAGTGTTCAAATGTGCAAATCCTATAAAAAAGGTTAAAACAAAAAATACAAATATAAAAGAAAAATACTACGAAATAATAAGAAAATTACAATCTATAACAAAACAGTTCCCCAACAACGGTGCCATTTTGATCAAGGGCTCATTTCATCGCGTTAATACAAAAACCTAAATTACGATTGCACTTGCGATACAAATATAGCGGTAAGTCGGGTATCAAATCTACAGGGAAAGTTCGACAGATTTTAATCGGTTTATTACTTCAGGAATAAAGTTGTAAAAGGTGATGGGTGATTTTGGTGACAAAATAAAGGAATAAGTTAAGTCTACACAAAAGTAAAGCGAGATTTAGGATATCATCCAACCATATGGGTCGAAACAACTGTTAATCAGAATTTCGGCTCAAGAGCAATTTAATCGAGCATTATTAAATAGTCATAAACTTCACGCAATAAGGAATTTAAGCCAAAGTTGCATGAATAAACATTTAATCAAAAACTGGTCGCACGCAGATTAAATTCGGATTGTCGCTATAAACACTAAAATTGCATGACAAATAAAGTTAAACTCATAACAATTCCAACTTTAATTCGCGCGGGTTCAATTAAAGGTAATTCTGCACAAAACCTAATTTTCGGAGCTCGAGGGCCGTTAATGGAGAAACACGACCTCGACCCTAATTATCTAAGGGTACATCATAAACTAAACTAATTTACACTATTTAAACTAATTAAGAAATAAATAAACAACTACAACTAATTAACAAAGCATGAAATTAATCTACAAAGTAAGAAATAAACAAGAATAACTATATTAATGGTAAAGGAAATGAAAAGTTCAACTTACAAACCCCAAATGGTTATCATCCCAAAGAGAAATGAAGAAAAGCTCTCCAAACCCAAACCCTAAGCTTTTCTAAGCCTAAAACAAATTCTATCTGATATTACAACAAAAACCTCTTATGTAGTAAGTTGGGAGTAAAGAAAAGAAAAAATAAAAGAAAAGGAAAAATATATCAAAAAATAGAGGATCGATCCATCGGCCCCTTTGGTCGATTGATCAATCAGTCAGATTTGGGCCCACTGCCCTTGTTTGAATAGTGAAAATTGAAGGGTAGATCGATCGACTAGTCAGGTCTCAGCCTTCTCCCCAGCTTTGGTTTCTTTGTTTTTCTCTTCCGCCAAAAGTCTCATAACTTATTCGTTAGGGATCGGATTTGCACACCATTCATGGCCACGCAAAGCTCGTGAGGAGGGATACAATTTCTATGAGATGTTGGGCTAGGTGCCCAAGCTGTGCAATGACTAAATTTCCCTTGAACATGCGAAAATGTACGAAACTTCACCGGAATGCAACTGAACTTCATACTTAGCATCCAAATACCTATAAAAGCTTCATTAACCCCTGCAAAGCATTTTAACTTCGAAATTCGAGGTTGTTTGGTTAACGAGCATAAATATAGGGAGTAAGATACCCGAGGGGGCTAATAACGCATATGTTAACGGATGAAATACGTAATATTTGCGTATTATATTTAAGCAGGGGAGAAGGATGAGACCTGACTATACGATTGATAGACCAAAAGGGTAGATCGATTGACCAAAAGGGTCGATCGTTCGACTAGTCAGGTCTCAGCCTTCTACATTGCTTTGGTTTCTTTATTTTTCTATTCTGCCAAAAGTCTCATAACTTCTTCGTTAGGGATCGGATTAGCGCAGCGTTCGCGGCCATGCGAAGCTCACGAGGAGGGATAAAACTTTCGTGTAGATGTTGGGCTAGGTGACCAAGATGTAAAATGACTAAATTACCTTTGAACGTTCAAAAATGTACTAAAGTTCACCGAAATGCGTCCGGACTTCATACTTAGCATCTAAATACCTGTAAAAGATCAATTAAACCCTGAAAAGCATGTTAACATAGAAATTTGAGGTTGTCTGGTTAACGAACATAAATATAGGGAATAAGATACCCGAGGGAGTTAATAACGCGTATGTTAATGGATGAAAAATGTAATATTTACGTATTATCACCACCGTGGTATTTAGGGCTGTCAGACAGTTGGTGAGCCACCTTTGTGACGACAGACCCCTGACACACACTGGTTAGAAAAAAGGCATGTATTGGCATTTAATGTATATGACGTGGATCTAACTAGTACATGAGACATTTAATGTTTGTGACATAAAGTATGAGGGATGTCTTTCACATTTATGAATGACTGAGTCATCTCGGGAGTGGTGTGAGGGCTATTGAAGGGCCCCAACCACATATGAGGAAAGGATGTTATTTTTTGAGAGTTCAGAAGTTATTGCTAGAAAGGAATATACATCAGAAAGAGAGATTTATTACAAACCAGAGTTCACTCACCCACCATTGCCATTTATTACGAAGATTTTAATACTTGACAGAGATCTTTGAGAGTGACTGGGGTGTTTGGCTGCCTGCCGAGCTGAATCTAGGATGCTTACTTCTATCTCTCCTTCAAAATGAGTTACTTCTGAGTTTGTTATTATTTCCTGAGTTCTACACGAGTGATTTGTGAGTGCAGACTGAATTTATCTTCACTAAGTCGTGATTGCGTGTCTTGTAATTAATCAATAGTGCTGCTAGTTAACTTATCATTACTGTACTAAAAAAGGGTTACACCTCTATCTAACATAAACTACCCTCTTACATATTTCAATTACTTTCATATTTGTTGTAGTTAATTCATTCTTCTTAGTTAAAATCCTTCCTTGCATGTTGAATTTTACTTTTCACGCAAATATGAATTCATGCAACATAGATTTCTTATTTAAAAGTAATTTCATGCTGTCCGGCTACATTAATAAGGGTTGGGATGCATGAACCCAACTCGATGTGGTTTGCATGAATATAAAAGTGATTCTCTGAATTAAATAAATCATTGAATCATGTTTGTTAGTTGTTACTACTATCTTGGAACTTTTAACCTCGTTTTCCCTAGGTAATCGGGGTGTTTAAGAGTGCGATGCACATGTCAGCTATTCTGACACCGCTTTATTTCTATTCTTTATTATATATGATGCGGGCTTGAACCCTCATATATGTAATGCTTGAAATTTATAAAGTCTGGGTTTGATCAATTATCTAATTCACTATTTCTTTTATATCCGAAAAACATACTAGGGTTTGGGGGATTGTAGTCCAACCTATTTTTGTCATTCATATTTAGTCAGTCATAATTAGTTTACTCATGCATACGTAGATTAATTATTATTTTAATTAATTTTCATTTAGTTAATAGATATAAAACTCCAAATCAATCATCTTTTCCTTTTTCTTTTCAGAGTCAGTTTAGGGTTAACTGTCTTACCTATCGTCGTCACGTTCTGCATCCTATTTCCCTGAGGATTCGACCCCGTCTTACCAATTTTATTACTTACGCGAACGGTTTTCACTTGAATCATAATTATCATGCACCAGAGACACATTTTGAGTCGCGTGAGGCCCGCATTTGCCACTATGGATTTTCCTAATTATTTCTTCAATAACAGTCCCTGCTATATAGTGCTTTTTCATCGAAGTTTCTCTTAATAAGCGATTTATCACTAGTGATATTCTAGGCAACCAATTTGTGAAAGGTCACATAGTCTTTTTTATCTGCGTATTGGGGATACCTAACATTTTTGAGGAGGCGCCAAATATCATTGTACCATAAACTGGCCATATCAGAATCTTCCTCATTGACGAACTCAATGTGGTAGCAGTGAATGGGCATAGCTTGATCTGAACTAGGAATGGGGCCATTGTTATTTCCTCAGGCATGTCGATCATGGAGGCTAGGGTATTAAGGGTGATGGCTGGGCTGATCTTTGCATGAGGCAAGTAATGGAAGGTGACTTCTTTTAACTGGGAGGACAACTCTTCTAAGTGGGCGTGGAAGGGTGGGAGCTTCTCGTCTTTGACTTTCCATTTCCTGAGGATTTGGACAATGATGAGAGCGGAGCCTGTGCATATGTCTAGGTATTTTATACCTTTCTTAAGGGAGATCTTGAGGCTTACATTTCATACCTCGTACTCAATCATGTTGTTGGTTAAAGGGGAGTCTCGTTTGATGGCAATGGGGTGCGAGAGTCATTAGGGGCGATCAAGGAGAACACACTACATTGTTGACTTACTTTAGTCTGTGCCATATAGGAGTTCCAAATAGTTTGGATATCGATACAAAATAGGATTAGATTTTTTCGAGTTACTCTATCTCAAAAAGGATCCAAGGAATTCCAGTCCAAGTACTCCAATGCGACACAAAGAGGTAAGTACAACTCTTGAACCACAATTAGGACACACACACTGCATATACATATTTATTATGTGTGCATATTTTTAATCATTTGAAATGAGTTTTCATTTAATTGAAATATGATTTTAAAAATATATTCTAGGTTAACATAAGAATATTTTTTATGATAAAAATTTGATTGGTTCAATTTTTAATTGGTTAATATTTTTTTTTGAGTCAAAACTTTAATTTTTTCAAGATTTTAAAAAACACGTGTGTGTTATTTTTTAATAAGGATATTTGTGTTTGTTTAGTGTCTTGGTGGTTAGACTCATTTGTGACCCTAGATTGAGTGGTTATCAATGAACCGTATTACTAGTGCCTCAATACTAGTGAATACCTTTTAGACAATCAAATTAGTTCTTTCACTTTCTTTCCACACCATTGGATCTTGTAGATTTGATCTAGACCCTTTATTTATAACAACCCTTTTGCCCCTCATATATAACATCTTTTAGGTTTTTTTTACTGAAGACGAGTTAAGAGAAAAGAGGGTTAAGAAAAAAAGAGTCGGCGGTTTTTACCGAGAGAGAGAAAGTCGTCGCCGGTCCCATTGTCGAAAAGAATAGGAGAGAGAGGAGTGTCTGACGCCGACTCCTTGAGAAACTGAAACTCGTCGGAGAGAGGCGAAAACCAAGAGATAATTTTCATCACCGAGACCAAGAGATAAAGAAATCGTCGGATCTGTACTAAATCGCGATTGCCAGAACTGTATGTAAACCGAGTGAGAGGATCGGTGCTGGACGGAAATAGAAAGAGGAGAAAGTTGTGCCGAAAAAAGTTGGGATTGTCATTTCGACGACAAAAACCAAGAACGAGACTGACAAACCGAGATCACCGGAACTTGCATCTTCGAAAATCGAGAATGAGAGAAAGAAACCTGTATACACCCATATACACCACATATTCTATTGTTTATGCAAAACAGTAAACCCATTTTCTTTGAGTGTTAATATGTTGGGAGTTTATTTGAGTTGGGTATTTACTGAATTATTGGTGTTGGGATATTGCTGATTGGATTTAATTTGAATACCTCTTCAAATAAAATATTTTTCTAAGAACCTTTTAGTTCACACTAATATTTTTAGGGATCTTTATTTATTTTCTTGGATCTTTATTATATTTGTTGTTGATATTTATTTTGATCCAAGAATATAGTTTCAAATAAATTTGAAACACAAGACTTATTATTGTGGCTTTTATTCAGATTTGAGAAAGATTTTTTTTGTTTCAAAAATTAATTTCACAAATTAGTGAAATAAATTTGGACATAAATAATTTTGAAACAAAACTTGATTTGAATTCGTTTATTCCGAATCTGAAAATTTTGAAGTCTTATATTCAAAGCATATTTGAGATGATATGCATTGCATATAGAAGTTGCTTGTAATTCATAGGGTATTGCGTGTATTATTGATTGAGAGAGTGAGAAGCATTTATGCATTTAGTTTAATTCACAAACACTATCACTCTCACACGAACACTTAGGAGTTGTGGTTCTTGGTGAGATCTTTTGTTTGTTGGAGCTGATATAATCAAAGAGGACAAGGAAAAATCAAGGAAGTTGCAGGAAGGAAGATTACATCAAGTCAGATGCCTTTGAGAGTGGAGGAAACTCGTGTAGGTAAAGTTATTAACTTTGATTTAGGTATTTTATTTTCATGCTTAGTGCTGTAACTTGTGCTGCGTGATTATTAGTGGATTTTGTTTTGTAGCGTAGAGGTCACCGTGGATGTTTCCCTTATTTTATGGTTTTACCACGTAAAAATCACGTGTTATTTTGCTCGAATGTTCTTAATTACTTTGGCGAAGAATATCGTACTCGAGATTTAAATTGAACATTTTAGTTTTAAAAACTCAAGGTAATCAAACAGACAAATCTAGAGATCATATTCAGAAAATCGTTTTAACACATCTATTGTTCATATTGAAAAGAGTTTTGTTCAATGAGTTTATTTCGTAGTTTACTCAACTTATAACTTTTTGTTATTAATCTTGTAAACAAGTTTTTTCAATCAGGAGTATCCTAATTCCTTATCCTTTCTAACTGGTGGCTCTATCAAAAAATATTTTCCATCTAAGGTACTCATGTGAGGTGGAGGTAATGGCTTCATCTAGTAATTCAGATACCCAAACATATGTTCCTTCCATGGGATAATCGGTAAGGTAGTCGGAGATGGAGATCCCTTTCAATGCTTTATGCGTGACGTACATAATATTGATCTCGACTAACACCATTAACCAATGGGACATTCGACTAGAGAAGTTTGTCTATTCTAGAAGGTATTTAATGGGATCCATTCGGGACACTAGTCTGATGGGGAAGGCAATCATGTATTACCACAATGTCTGTGTGACCCAGACCATGGTGACACATTTTTTCTCCTCAATAATGTAGTCGACTTCGTATTTGGCTAATTTTAAACTGGAATAATAGATTGGTCTTTCCTTGCAAGATTCTTTAATGTATTGGTATAATAAATCCCCTATTGCGATATCTGTTATGGTCAGGTATTAGAGGATGGGGAGACCTGGTTGTGGAGGCATGAACACCGGAGGTCAGGTGAGGTATCACTTGATTCTATCAAAGGCTTCTTAGCAAGACTTATTCCAGACTTTGGTTGAGTTTTTTCGAAAAAGTTTGAAAATGTGTTCACAAATAGAGGTCAGTTGGCTGATGAACCAATTGATGTACTATAATTTACTCAGGAATCCTCAAAATTCCTTCTTCATTCGTGTTTGTGTCATATTAAGTATGGCTTTAATTTTGGTAGGGTCTACTTTGATTTCCTTTTCACTGATCATAAATCCTAAGAGTTTTCCTTTCGTGATGTCGAAAATACATTTATGTGGATGTAGACGCATCTGGTATTATCGCAGTCACTCGAAGAACTTTCGAAGGGAAGGAATATGACTTTCCCAAGTCTTATATTTAATGATTATGTTGTCTATGTTGACATAGACCTCCTTATTAATGAGGTAATGCAAGATGGTTGTGGCATCCCTTTAGTAGGAAGTCCCGACATTCTCGAGTTTGAATGGCTTGACAGTATACCAGAAGGCTCTTCATGGGGTAATGAAGGAGGTTTTCTCGTAATGGTTAAGAGCCTCTTGATTTTGTCATATCCAGTGAGTCAATCGATAAATCAATTGAGGGCGTGTGTAGTCATGTTGTCCACGATCATGTCGATGTTGGGTAACGGGTAATCATCTTTTAAGGATGGATTATTCATATCCCGATAGTTTAGCCACATGCGGACTTTTCCTCCTGAATTAGGCATAGGGATGATATTAGCGAGCCATGTTAGGTATTCGACCACACAAATGAAACCCTCATTCAATCATTAAACCACTTCCTCTTTGACTTTGAGCGACTATTCGGTGCAGAGTTTACTTAACTTCTGTTTGATAGTCTTGCATTCTAACTATGTCAGGATCTCATGCTGAACTACTTATGGGCTAATGCCGGGCATGTCATCGTAGGAACATGCGAAGAGGTTCGTAAATTATTTTAGTATCTATTTAAATTGTGCGCGTTCATACTTGTTAAGGGTAGAACCTATCATAGTCTTGTGTTGATGGATGCTAGAATCGAGAGTAACAACAATAATATCATCATCATTAATTTAAACGCAGTTATGTTGTTTGTTATTCTCCTTATTAAGATCAGTTAAGAATTATATATTTATAAAATCATCATCATCAAAGGTTTTATTAGAATCCAGATAATTAATTTAAGACACGGATTAATACTCAAAATCCTAATTTATTTCATTTTCGAGAAAAACATAATTGAGAACCTCGCTAAAAAAGGTCGTAGTTACATTCATATCAGGAAATTGAAGAAAAACAGCAGGTTAAGAGACTTAAATAGGGTAAATAGTAGGGTTAGGTTAAATCTGATCAGGTTGGACTGGTATGACATTCTAGTTGAAGAGAGGCATGTCATCATCTTTAATTTGAGTGGATGGGTCTGACGATGCGACACCTAATTGGATCATATATAGACTTATCCCAGTGTCTGTAGGTCGAACGAGTCTTTAAAATCATTTTCCTCAGAGTCCCTAATAATTTTCGGTTCTCTCGGTGAGAGGTTTCACTTCATGTTTGCAGTATTTTGCTTAAGAGTTATTGTCTTGAAAGAAGATTTCCACTCCAGGTTTCATATGCTTATCAGCATGGTCATACTACGATTTAGGGAGTCCACAAAAGGGGAAGTTTTCACACTCCTCGATAAATCTTCCATTCAAAGAGTCTTTTGAAATAGTCTTTTCACTATCCGAGCTTATTTTTAGTTTTGGTTGATGTAGAGCTCTGAGTTCAAATAGAGAGGGTTGCTAACCCAGGCCACATGGGGGAAGGCCTCCTTTAGGATTATGGGCTCAAGGATCCATTATTGGCATCGCTCGAGCCCCATTTGGAGCATGAGGTGCATATTCTTAAACATCTAAATCACATTGAAATTTTCACGACGACTTTGTTTCAGATATACCCGGTCTTTGAAATTGTGTCCTGCTGGTAGGGGAAGTGGATCAACTTTAAAACCAGGGAGGAGCAAGTCATTCGTCCTATATTGGATTTCTAATACTGGATTACTGGTGCTGGCATTGTTTGTACTTTCGTCGTCCCCCAAAATGGTGATAACCTGACCTTTGGCGAAGAACTTCAATTTCTAACGAAGGGAGTAGGATTCCCCTCGGATGTTATGGAATGATGGACGGATAAGGATTAGATTGTAGCATGCATGTATGTCGATGAATTGAAACTCAGTGACAAGATTGATAGGGATAGCCCCTAGTGTGAGTTTTATGAACCCCATTACTTCTCGGTAGGTATTGTCATAAGCATGCACGACGGTTAAAGTAAGAGTGAGATCACTGACTTTCAGTCCCAAACAGTTAAAGGTTATGAGAGGACAAACCTTAAAGAAGATCCATTGTCAAGAAGTGAAAGTGGAACTGTCTTTCCCAAGACTTCAATGGAGATATTGAGGTCATAATTGTGATTAGGTACGAACTTCGATATATCTTCTTAGAAAAAGGAGAGGAGTCTGGAGGAGGTCAGTGAACCAACCATATTTACGTCTTCTTAGAGAGTAGTGGAAGGAGGGACTGTGGGTCTGGTGATCAGCTTTATCAAGGCATTATGGTTCAACTGAGAGGACATGAAAAGACCCCATAGGGTGATATTGACTTGGGTTTTCTTAAGTTTATCAAGTAATTTGCTTTCTTCGATGGTCATTTTGGTAATGGGAAGTTATTTTGCAACTCATTTTCCTTTATCTTCCTTGTCACATGGGGAATCGGATATTTATAGTGTCTCGCTGACCTAGTTATGTGATTCACTGAGGAGGGTAAGAACAAGAATCCCATGGCTTCATCTACCTCGAGTTGAATGGACACCTTGTTGATTTACCCAAATATATCTTCCAAGTATATCATTCCACACAGTCTGATTATTCTACTGACTTCTTCCTTGCTTAGTTCATTATCTGAGCCGTCAAAATCACCCCCCCATTCGGTGGCGACTATGTATTCTTGCCAAGAGTAATCAATACATTTAAAAACCTCAATGGCTTCATAGTATAAATCTTTTCACTTGATAGGGAAGTGCATGAGTAAAGGGATCAATCGTCCCTGAAGCTTGAAAGCGGTGAGTGACTAAAAAAATCTTTAACTTTCACTTTTTTATCAAAAGATATTGGCCATGGGTGGTACCACATCATCTAGACTTACTTGTTCAATATGTACTACTCGTTCATCTAATTCTCGATGCCATTTCTAGGCTTCCATGAACAAGCCAATTAATCTTTGACAATCAACGGTTATCTCGACAGGCAATTTCATCCCAAGATCAAAGAGTTCGTTCAACACAACTGGTAACTCCACATATCCCCTCTTAGACGGGGTACAAATGACGATGTAAGATCTCGTAAGGAGTGATGAATCTCGATCAGTGAAGCATGTTTGGTGTAGGATAAAAGATGGGAAAAACTTGAGAGGTTTAGGTGAGACTGTGGGGAGTGCTTTACTGGGCACGATTTGAGTAGATGGGTCAAATTCTGGGTCACTTTATAGAAATATGGCATTTGTATGTGCTAGAAGTGGGTTGTGAGTGGTATTAGGATTAGGATTAGCTGGTGGGGCAATGATACCAGGTCAATTTGGCCTTAGATCACATTTCTAAGGTGGAAGCATTGGTCGGTGGTATGAACTACAGATTGGTGGAAATCACAATGGGCATCGGGTTTAAAGTTTTTAGGGAGTGGATTTTGTAATGGACGTGGGTCCAAGGGTTTGATGAGATTTCGACTTAATAGTGCTTGGTAGTATTTGGACAGGGGATCATGGATCTCGATGTATTCTTTCTTGGTAGGATTAGGGCAACTTTCCAGTGCCTAAGAGGTTACGGGTTGTGAAATGTTATTGATGGTTGAGACTGTAGCACTAGAAGAATTCTCATTCTTTTGGGGACTGAACTGTTTGGTCATTTTCTTTGGTTGTTAATGCCTTCCTCAATTTTTACACCAGTCTTACGAAGGGATAAAAAATGTGGGTAATATTGTCCTCTTATGGATGCTTGGATATGAGGCAAAAAGTTCTTGTTCACAATACTGACTTGTTCCTCCCTTAAGGGTCTGTTGGTCATGGTATCAACTTTCTCTCTCCACCTTCCTATGAAGCTACTGACTGTTTTCCCGGGGATTTTCTTAATAAGATCTAGATCTCGAAGCATAAACTCTAGCTCCTCATTGTACTTATATTGAGACATGAATTCTTAGGGACATCTTCCTAACTAAAAATTCAAGATTACTCAAGGTATAGAAACCATCGAACACTACACCAAAATGGGTAAATTGGCACCCTTCCAGCGGCTAGCCTTGTCACGGTCATTGATCGTGACAACAAAATACGCATTTTTGTCACGGTCATTGATCGTGACAAGCCCGTGACAACGTATTGTCACGGTCAAGGATCGTGACACGTCCGTGATAATTTGTTCAGTAAAAAAAACCCTATGCTTTTTTTTTCTCACCGTTTTTGGTTTTCCCTCTCTTTCTCTCTCTAAGCGATATCCAGCTCTCTCTCTAAGGTAGATTTTTCCTTTATTTCTCTTTCATTTCTATATGTGTGTGTATGTGTGTGTATATATGTGTGTGGTGGTGTGTGGTGGGGGGAAGGGGCAGGGGGTGATGGGGTGTGTGTGTACGTGTGTGTGTGTGTGTACGTGTGGGTGTGTGCATGTACGTGTGCATGTGTGGTGGGGGGAGGGGGAGGAACAGGGG
This sequence comes from Sambucus nigra, assembly GCA_949130495.1. NCBI lineage: Eukaryota > Viridiplantae > Streptophyta > Magnoliopsida > Dipsacales > Adoxaceae > Sambucus > Sambucus nigra. The sequence goes on along the minus strand of OX422218.1, from coordinate 443,478,017 downwards.
TCTAAGGAGGGGAGGGACAGGGGGCTAGGTGGGGGCAGGGGGTGGTGGTGTGTGTGTGCAGGTGTGTGCGTGTGTGTGGTGGGGGGAGGGGGCATGGGGTGGTGGGGTGTATGTGTGTGTGTGTGTGTGTGTGTGCAGGTGTGTGCGTGTGAGTGTGGTGGGGGGAGAGGGTGGGGAGGTGTGTGTGCATGTATGTGTGCGTGTGTGTGGTGGGGAAGGGTGTGTGTGGTGGTGGGTGTGTGTGTGTGTGTGGTGGGTCAATCTCAACAATTGAAACGGACAAATTGATTAATAAAATAGGTATTTCCCCTTTCATGTGCAAGTAGGATTTCCCCTCATTAACAAATAATTGTTGAGATTCGAAATAACTTTAATTTTATAGCTTTGATAAAATAAATTGTATAGCTTTAATTGTAACTTTAATTGGGTAGTTTTATATGAAAGTAAATTAATAATTTGTGCCCATTTCATATGAAAGTAGGATTGCTCCTCGTTGTAAATTAGTAAATTAATAATTGTATACTTTAATTGTTAGTTTAATTGATGAAATGATTTAATTGTGTAGATGGATTAGAAGGAGTACGGGATACACATTTGTTGTTGCGGTTGGATTATAGTGGATCGATGTTGGGTTGGTTAATTTTAGAAGTGGTATGACCACTGGATTAATGTCTATATGTGGGTGAGATTTTTCAACATTAAAAAAAATACTTTGTATCACTCTTGTGTAGTGTGGGCAGTAGGGGTGGGGGTGGGGATGTTTCACTCTTGTACATATTATGAGCTAGATGTTGTTGTTTTGGAATTAAGAATTGAGGTGTGTGTGGTGGTGGTGGTGGGGGTGGGGTGTGTGTGTGGTGGGGCAATCTCAACAATTGTATAGCAGTAATTAATTGTATAGCTTTAATTGTAACTTTAATTGTATAGTTTTATATGAAAGTAAATTAATAATTAGTGCCCATTTCATATGAAAGTAGGATTGCCCCTCATTGTAAATTAGTAAATTAATAATTGATATACTTTAATTGTTAGTTTAATTGATGAAATGAATTAATTGAGTAGATGAATTAGAAGGAGTACGGGATACACATTTGTTGTTGACATTGCTGTTGGATTATAGTGGATCGATGTTGGGTTGGTTAGTTTTAAAAGTGGCATGACCACTGGATTATTGTCCATATGGGGGTGGAATTTCTCAACTTTTTTTAAAATTACTTGAAATTAAATGAAACATACTTGAACTCACCCTTAGGAGGCGATGGAGGGGGGGGGGGGGGGCAGGGGCTAGGGATGGGTTGGTGCGTGGTGGCGTAGGGGGGTTGCGTGTGTCTGTGTCAATGTGCGCGCGTGTGTGTGTGTATGTGCATGTGTGTGTATATGTGTGTGTAGTGTGCGTGTATGTGCGTGTTTGTGGGTAATGTTCCTTGTAAACTAATTTATTGGTTATTAATTTTTTTAGTAAATTAATATATGATTTTAATTTTAATATATAGTTTTTTTAGTAAATTAATATGTCATTGTAAATTAGTAAATTAATAATTGTATACTTTAATTGTTAGTTTATTTACATGTCTTCTTTTAATTCATTTTGATATGTACTAATAACATTTTTTTACAGCAAATGTCTCCTTCAGGTATTAAGGCGAGGATGATGATGCTTGTTATAATGATGTCGTCTGGGCTTGGTGGTAGCGGAGGCGACGAGGGCTCCTCGGCCCCTAGGCTCCCCAAATATGGCAAATTGGGGATGGCCATCGAGAACAAGTCGGGGATATTAACGAGATCCCTCGAGCTGGTAAAGACGATCATCGGTCCGGGGTACATTAGTTGGAAGGAGGTGCCATATGAGCTCAAGTTAGCTGTTTGGGTGGCACTACAGGTAATGTATTTATATTTATATTCATATGAATATTTCAATTTCGATTTCAATTTCATTTAATATTTATATTTATATTTATTTACAACTAACATTGTATTTGTTGGACATGAACAATTCAGCCTGGATCCAAAGCTACGCGATTTCGTCTTGGAGTAGTTGAGGGAGCAACACAAGAGGTGGTAGAAAAATATGCGGACCTGCCACTTTGGGAAGACACGAGAGTCCATTATCCAAACGGGTGAATCCGTCCTGCCGAATAAGCCGATCTCATTGGCACAATGACAAAAGTTCATTGATAATGAGATCGGGGAGCGACAATTGGCATCTCGCCAATCAGGAAGGGAGAATCGGACAAAAAAGACGGATGTGCACTACTCCGTCCAGACGTCTTACGCCGAGGTGGAGCATATGATGATGGTAAGATTTAATTTTTTGTAACTACAGAAATATAGTATTCTACATTATTTTACTTTGCGGGGCCAATACTAATTTTACTTTATTTTATTTCAGGGGACAGGGAGTGGCCCGGGGGGTAGGCCACATAGGCTCCATACTTATGTGGCTTTTCGGACGAAGAAAGGGAAGGACAAGGAGGTGTCCCTGAGCGTCGCAGCCACGATTGTAAGTAATTCGACAGTTTAGTTTTTGTTAATTACGTTATAGTTTTTTAATTTACTTATTTTACTAATCATGTGCTTTTTGTCATTTCAGGCAAAGCTTAAAGAAGTGCATGTGTCGCAGTCTGATGCCGACAAGGCATCTTTGTCGACAGACGCACTCAGCCAAGTGCTTGGCTCTAATCGCAAGGGGAGGACAAGGGGGGAGAGCTCGCGGGTGGCCAAATATAGGATCATCGGATTGTAGATGAACGACACCGGGTTGGCTCGAAAGGTGGACTCGCATGATGCGAAGCTGTCCTGTTTGGAGGCGACGGTCCAAGATATGTTCTCATTCATGAAGCGTTCGTTGGGCGGTAGAAAATGCTAGGGAAAAGGGAAGGAAAAGGTGGTGGGGGATGGGTTGCGGGAGGAAGAGGTGAGGGATGATGAGGATGTGGACCTCGCTGCTTCATCGCTGACACGTGTGGACTTTGATGATCCACTTACCTATTTGGCTCCCTTCGACCAACCGATGTCGATGCTTGGTTGGCCGAGCATGTTTATACTGGACGTATTTGGTGGCCAACAGATAGGGCGGGGCTTGAGGGACCTGAATATCATCTAGGGTCGACTAGTTTATGGACGTGAGTTTCAAGACGTCGAGTCCAGGGTTCTCATCACGTATGTGATACCCGGGAAGGAGAACTCCCCGTTATGGTTGTGCGAACAATGCTACACGATGTATATCAGCGGGTGTGTCAATTCGTATATCGTGTGGCCTACTCACCTCCTCGTATTTAACCTTACCCAAGACATGTAGTGACATTATTGGAATTGAATTATATTGTTTATTAGTTGGTACATTTGAATTGTTTTTAAATTGGTACATTTGAATTATATCGTGATGCATATTTTTCTAATTTTGAATGTATATTTGTATTATCTCTAGTTTATTTGGATATATGATGTTTGAACAGGTACATTGTTTCTATAACATGTACAAATATACTGTTGAGCAGTGGCACTGGCCATACTTCCAAGAAGATTTTAATCAACTCTGCCCAGAATTGTCACGGTCATTGACCGTGATAAATCCTTGACAACGAAAGTTGCCATGGATTTTTCACAATCATTGACCATGATAATTTTTAAAAAATGTCACGGGGTTGTTACAGTTTATAACCGTGATAAAATTTGTCATGGTTAGTGACCGTGACACGACCGTGACAATTATAACAAGCTTGTCACGGTCAATGACTGTGACAAAATTTTTTGTCTTGCCTAGAATTGTAACGGTCATTGACCTTGACAAGTTGAACTTGTCAAGGTCAATAACCGTGACAATTCGATAGAATTGGTGTAGTGGAAGGGTGCTATTTTTTAGGTCTGCTTAAACATCTAGGCCATATCTCTTCGGAGGCACTAAGGAGGGTCATGGATCAGTGATAGCTTCGAAGGTGAAAAATTAGGGGTTCAGTTCCCCCAAATTTCTTGATGTCTTGTATCTTGAACTTCTCTAGAAGTCTGGCCTTAGGATACGGAAACATATGGGTGTAGTCCATGTAGTTACCGGATATTTTGACTTAATCAAACTTATTTCCTCAGTTTGAGATCTTTCTTGACCTTGTTCAGTTTCTCCTCTTTGGTATCCACGGGTACTGGCAGGTTAGCCCCGGGTTGGGAAAGGTTCGAAATAGGGAGTTGAGTTGCTGGTAGCCCATTGACAGGTGGGGCAGGAGGAGCATGATGGTACTCTTCTAGGACCCAGATAGGCTCGGGAGCGGGTGGACCCATGGCACAAGGAAAGAAAACCTCATGTTTATGCAATTGTTGGGTCAGTGGAAGGGTTCCCCTTATGGATTGACTTCCACGATATACCTCCTGCCTATAAGGGCAATCATTCATTAGTATGTTTGGACAATACATTTGATTTACTTGAGTGTATGTGAATTACCTCACTATATACCTCGTGGGATTAATATATGTAGAGAGAATTCGATATACTCGACATACGTGCACGAGTTCCCTACTATATACCTCCCATCGTGAGTTCGTTCAAGTAGTATAATGCGGTGGGAATAATTCGATATATGTCGAAGGTATGAGACCAATGGAAGGTGAGAGTCATATCACTTAGGCTAACTGCACCCTGCAGGACCAGCACCCATTACAAAGTGACACCCCATTATGGGACAAAATTTTGGTTAATATTGCCATGTTCTTCGTGATGTAATGTGAAAAAATGCATGAGTATTAATTAGCATATTATGGAGAGAGTATTCTTTATTTTTATTTTCATGATGAATAAAGGTATCACTACACTAATGGGGCAACATATACGAGTATTATGAAAATTAAATCTATAAGGGAGACTAAACTATGCATGGATATATCTGAGTGAGTAAGTGACATGGGAATATATACAAGTGAGTTTGTGTGGTAGTGAGCCTATACACAGATCAACTACAAGTGGTGTGTGGTTTTTGTAAGTGAGAATGGTGATATATACAACTGTGGGAAATGTGGGTGTGTGCTAGTGAAGCCTAAGCATGGATATTCTAAGTGGTGTGTGAAGCATGTGAGTAAACGTGAAGCTAAGTTTAAGTGTTTGAAGTGTATATACAGAGTATATACAAGTGTGTGAAGTGTATAAGTGAATGAAAAGGGATATATACATGAGAGAGATATACAAAAAATGTAGATAGACGAGAAAAGGGAACACATAGATAGGTGCATACGCACACATCAAGAAAAGAATAACACCCATGCAGAAAATAGAGGCTAGTCCTCTTAAGAAAACATCCCCAGGAGATTCGCCACTGTGGCCATCCCTAGGGGCCTAGGTTGGCTTCCCCTTCTCTTTTTGTGCGTGCATGCGGGATTGTGCCCTTTATAGGGGCTCTCGACCATCGTCGATGTGGGGTAGTACGTAGAGATAGAGTCACCAACCTCTTTTGTGCATAACAGGCAAAAGAAATGTCCCTCCTCGAGAGAATGCCATCAAGGACAACAATGATGCTTACAAAACAATATAATTCAAAGGTCCGAGGTCTAGGTTACGGAATAGGAGGGTGTTAGCAACCTATATCTCCCTTTCGTCTCTCATGGGTATGTGTTAATCTTTTCTTAGTTAGAGTTCATCAAGTTTGTGCTTATGTATATAGTATAAATGGAGAATGGAATTGCTCAACTCGCATCATGGAAATGGACCATGTAAGGTCATTCTTAGGAGTAGTCCCAAAATAATAGTTCAAAATTTAATGTAAGTGTTTGCTGAGTCACAAGTCATTAGAGAAGATTGAATGTATGCATTTGACAAGACACAGGCATGCATGAATATAAAATCCATTAAGAATAGATATAAGAAAAACAAGGTAACAAATGTGTATAAAGGGAGGACTCGAGTCTAGGGGTTTACCCAAGATGCTTACGTAGCCCATGGGGCATCAAATTCCACGTAGTTTGAAGATAACAATAAAGAAGCTAATGCTAAAATAATAGAATTTGAAGACAAGGATGGAGAATTGGAGTTCCGTATAAAGACTTGAAGTGGATCCTGATTGTAGATGCACTGATCTCACAATGAGGTGATGGAGGTATGAGGATATGGGTGAGATTTTACTAAATGGAGTGTGAAATGTATGGAAGGAATGTAGGAAATAGGCTTTTTAGAAGGGGATCATCTCTGAATTTGAGAGAATATTCTCTGAATTGCTGAGAGGGATGTTAAGGGGTGATTACAAAGTGAGGCCACGGCCTCTTTTTATAGGGACAAGGGGGTGTCGATCGACAAGGTCCTGGACCTTCCTAGTGGCATAGAACACAAGAAAAACTACCAATAGATAAAGTTCTGGGGGGTGCCATTCGGCAGTTTGAGATAGATTTTTCAAAAAAAGGTCGTAAAATGAGAACCATAAGTGAGAATCGTACAAGAGGAAGACCATTGGAAAGGGAATTTAGAGACCTTTAAGATTTCATTGAGCCACTCCTAGGTTCAGGATTAGACCGAAATCAAATGGGGCTCGGAATCTCCCATTAGCCACTAGACTGGAAATTTTTTGAGGAAAACGAATCGTTCTTCCTAATCGTAAGGTCGAATTCTGCATGGGATACACATTTGGAAGGGGTATTAAAATACCTTTGATGTTTCATTCATTTTCGTTCGGTTTGGAGAGTTAACTAAGGTCAAATAAGGCCCGAAAGCACCCAATGACCCTTCAGAGTAAAATGGGTCATTCGTCTGTACCGTAAGGTTGATTCACCCATGAGGTGTACCATTGGAAAGGGTATTTAGAGACCTTCATAGATTCATTTGTATTCGTTCAATCTGGAGAGGTGGCCAGAGTTAAATAGGGCCTGGGAGTGCTCGGCGGCCTCGAGATCAATTTTTGGGGTTAAACGAATCGTTTGTTCGAACCGTATGGTCGATTCACGAACAGGACAGACCGTTGTAAAGGATATTCAGAGAACTTTGAAGATTCATTAAGCTTCCACTCTGATGAGGAAGTTGATTGGAGTCAAATGGGGCTTAAGGGCTCCTGGTGGCCTCCTAATAAGTTTTTAATAGTAAAACCGATCATTTGTCCGAACCATAAGGCCGATTTATGCATGGGGTGGATGGTTGGAAAGGGAATTTAGATCCAAACAAATATTCATGGAGCTTTTGCTCAGGTAAGATAGTTGACCAGAGGGAAATGGGGCTTGAGAGAGCCCGGTGGCCTCTAAATCAGTGCTCGTAGTATGATTTAGGGTTTGCAGTGAATGAGTGAGTTCTAGGTACCTAAGGAGGTTCTTTGAGGGGTCCTAGGATGTCATCTAGTAGGAGATACCATTTTCCTATATTAAGACTATTCCATAGTAACATATTACTCTCTCCAGAAATTTGTAAAAAGGAAAGTGAACTCCCCCTTCAAATAAGAAATTGCCATAAGGGAAACCTCACAAGGGGGACAATCCATAATGTTTTTCTCCTTTGTGGTTAGCATAATATTGAAATTTTTCTGAATTCTATATTTATAAAAATATTCACGAAAATCGTCAGTTGCAACAATCTTGTATTTCTTACTCCTAGACATAATAAGCTTCGAAAGAAAAAGAGTTCAGTAAACTAAAAACTTTACAGAGAAGAACTTAGAAAATAAATTACCATCACAAAGACTGAAATGTCAAGGTAAAAGGGGTTTTCCTTATACCTAGATTGTCGTCTGTCAACTCAATCGCTGCCTACTCGCTTGGGTCAGGCAATCACGTTCTCACACGCCATCATTGCCTACGTAAATGAAGTGTGATTGTGTGTCCCAAGGAGTGGAATACGTGAAAAATGATTCCCAGAGAAATGATTAAAATTCCATTGCGTGTCCCAAGGAATAGCCGCATGTGAACTTGGGATGTACATTTAATAATTGTTTTAATAACATGTCACCAATAACTTAAAAAATAAGACTGAGCCGATCAGTGTGTTGACTGACCACCCCAGCATTGGAGGTAATTAAAGGGAGAGTGGATGAATTTGTGTTACGTGGATGCCACATGTCTTATCTTGTAAGATCACGAATACACAGGGAGACAAGTGAGAATTTTTGATGATAATGTTGGCAAGCTGGAAGACCACCTCTCATAAGGGCTCTAAGCCATGTATATAGCATAAACATGAAGATACCTAACTTAGGAAAACACTAAGCATTATAAATAAGGGTCACCACAACCAATTTGATAGTTATATTATCACATGTATCTAGTGACTTGGACTCTCAGCTAGCAATCCTATCACTCAATTGCAATGTTCTTCCTGAGTAATATATCGATCTACCTCCATTTCCCATGGACTTAGGCCGACCCATCTGTTGAACCACATACATCTCGTATTCTTTTTTATTTCCTGCATTTATAATTATTTAGGAGCCAATCTCTAATAACTGCTTTTATTGTGCGTCAATATCCCCTACATATGGGAAATATTATTATAGTATTAAATGACTTGAATAATAAATATCATAAACGTTGATACAAAAATTAGTCAGCTGATGTGGACCAATTATATGAAGACACGTGTCAACCAACATGGCGTAAGTTCAGTGTACCGAGCTACTCAACATACCGAGCTACTTAGCATACCGAGCAACTTATTAGGAAGACCAAACGACTAAGACAGATTCAATGTTTATTGTATTATAATCATTCCTTACCATGTACAAATGTATATGCTTATTCAATAATGGCATATTATCTACTTGCACTGACAACCAAAGGGATATATATACATTGTTATACCCTCATGGTAGTGTAAGCAATCATAAGCGAACATAATCGAGATTAAGGCAAGACACCCAGTAATACAAGACAGCAGATGCAGGCCATTTCATTAAGGCTGAACCACTTTAAATTTCTCTTGTCCTATTTCTTTACTCATATTTATCTGTAATTAATTAATTAAATAAAATCTAGTTTTTTACATCAACAGATTGACGTCGTCTATGGGAACGACTATACATAGCATTTTTTACCATAAAACTCATCATAAATGGCTGATATCCCAGAATCTAGCAATAGGAATAATGAAGGGAATCCTCCTAACCCTTCTATCCCTCCAAATGCAAATGATATCACAGGAATATTGGCAAGCATAGCCAGGGGACAATTGGCTATGCAGGAACCTATGCGACAATTCATTCAGACTGTTCAAAATGGAGTGTCTTCCTAGTCAGGCAAACGAAGCGTTTATAGAAGTATGCGTCCACCATCTTCACGATCTAGATGTACTTAATTCCATCATACTGGGAATTCAAGTGATCAATCCTATCACCCTAGTTTGACTTCTCCTATAAGAATTTTGGATTCTCAAGAACATGTCACTCTAACTCCAGAGTGAATAAGCACTCTGGAAAGGTTGAGCAGAGTTTCTCCCTTCGACCGTTTGGGCCCTAGGAGGAACAAAAATCCTCATCAGATTGAGTTGAGAATTATCAATGACCAATTGATTTAAGGGAAGGCTCAGCCCAATCACATCCAAACCCCGGACCTGCAGTTTACAAAGAAAGATCCCAATATGATAATTCTACGAGATCTGTTGCTCAGGTCAACACAAATATATCAGGGGCTGGGAATGACGCATGGAAATGATCTATTCAGAGATTGGAATAAAGGTTAGGGGAGATGGCTAAGGCCAAAAACCCTATCCAAAGAGCCTTTATCAAAGGATCTCCATTTGTACATGAAATTATGAATTTTCCCACACCATCAAAGTTCAAGGCTCCCATGGTCACACCGAAGTATGATGGAAAAATCGATCCTATTCTCCACATAGAGCAGTACCAAGTTGCAGTAGATATTTATGCAGTCCTAGATGGAATGAGGTGCAGATAATTCTCAGGAACCATTATCAGATCTGCTTAGATATGGTATAATAGCCTTCCTCGGAGGAAGATCGCAACCTTCCATCAGCTAACAGAGCTCTTTGTTGGAAATTTCTATTTTGGTACAAACCCCGTTAAAAGGGTACCATATCTTTTGAGTGTTAGAAAAAAAGCAGGAGAAAGTATTAGGGACTATACCACTCATTTTAACAACGAGAAATTGTAGGTTATAGACTATGAGGAGAAGAGAGCCATTACATCTCACATGAGTGGTCTTTTTCCAGACAAGATATATTACACTTTGGCGAAGGATCCCCCCAAATCCATGGATGAATTGATGGCTAAAGCAACCAAAATTATGAACGCCAAAGAAGCTATGACTGCGAAGAAGAATGCAAGGCAAATGTGGAAGTTACAGCTGAAGGCAAGTCGAAGAGGAAAGATCACAAGCATAACGGTGGGAGCAAGTAGTCAAAAGGCAAAGAAACGTTGGATCACTTGAGGAAGTATACAAATTATACTCCCTTAAAGGTGGATATAAACCACGTTCTCGGGAAATCAAGACCAACGAGGAACTCAATTGGCCAGAAAAACTGAGATCATCTCCCGAAAGAAGGGATAAATCCAAGTATTAAGAGTTCCATAAAGATTATTATAGTCACACGACCAAACAGTGTGTAGCTCTCCAAAATGAGACAGAGGCACTAATTGGATGTGGAAAGCTAAACATGTATGTTGATCGTTAGAATGGTGGGAAGACTAACAAAAGATATCGGCAAAGGTCCAAACCTCCTTGTTGACCATCAGACAATAAGAAAAGGGACAATGAAGATGACCTTTAAGATGACCCCGATCTCCTAATAAAGCCAAGACAGCCTGAGCGTGAGGTATTTTCAGTTCAGTTTGGTTCATTAGATTGCAACATGATTACAGGTGGAGACGTAGTAGGGGGTGATCATACCGCAGAAAGGAAATCTTACCTCAATGAGGCTCAAGCTTATTCCTATATACAACAGACAAATATGGCAGAAGAAGATCGCCCGAGGAAGGTTAACAAAGATAAGTTGGTCATTTGTTTTTCTAAAAATGACCTGGAAGGCATTTTGTATCCTCGTGATGATCCCTTGGTGATCAAAATGAGAATGGATGATTTAATCATTTCAAGAGTGCTGGTGGACAATGGTAGCTCGACAGACATCATGTTCTACCCTTGCTTTAATATTTTGAACTTGAAACTTGGTCAGTTGGAGCCGTATGACAGGCCCCTCATTGGATTTTCAAGAGAAAAAGTTTTTCCACTTAGAATGATCAAGTTAGACATATTGATTGGTACCTGGCTAGCTTGTAGATAAGAGAAGGTGCATTTCTTTGTGATGGATAAAAATGTCCAGTCAGCCTACAATATAATCATGGGTAGAGTAGGCTTGAAAAAAGTTTGAAGCAGTTCCATCCACTGTACATTAGTGTTTAAAGTTACCGACCAACTTTGGAGTTGGAATTATGAAGGGCGATAAAAATGTAGCTCAAAAATGCTACTACTCATCCGCCGAGCAAGAAGAATTGGGGAATGCTAGGAAGAAAACAACCACATATCAAGTGGATGAATCTGATGAGTCTGAGATTGAAACCTTAGACCTAAGAGATGAAACGAAACTCATTAAAGGCCAAGTCATGGAGGCAATAAAAAGTATTATTCTGGATGACGAGTAACCTGAAAGAACAACTCATATTGGTGCTTCACTTAATCCAATATTGAAGCAAAAGATGGTAGCATTTTTGAAGCATAAAAAATGGGTATTTGCATGGAGTCATAAGGATATGCTGGGCATAGACCCAACTTTCTTATGTCATGAGCTCAATGTCAAAAAAGGAGACCAAACCAGTGTAGCAAATAAGAAGAGTCTTTAGTCCGGAGAAGAACCAGGCTATCTAAGAAGAAGTTGAAAAACAAAAAAAAGCTCCTTTCATCGAAGACGTGAAATATCATGATTGGCTGGCTAATGTTGTGATGGTTAAGAAGAAAAATAATAAGTGGCTAATGTGTGTGGACTTCACAGGCCTGAATAAAGCTTGCCCGATATGCAACTTTCAGGCATGAGATGCTAAGCTTCATGGATGCCCATTCTGGATATAATCAAATTAAAATGAAGCTAAAAGATAGGGAAAGTACCTCTTTAATTACCCACGAGGAACATATTATTATAGTTTTTTTCCTTTTGGTTTTAAAAATGCAGATGCTACATATCAGCAACTAGTGAAAAAGGTGTTTGCGGAGCAGATTGGCAAAAATATGGAGGTGTACGTCGACGACATGTTAACCAAAAGCAAGAAAGTTGCCGACCATATAGCTGATTTGAACCAAACATTTGATCACTTGGAGATGTACCAGATGAAGTTGAATCCGACCAAGTACATTTTTAGCGTACAAGAAGGCATGTTCCTCGGTACATTATGAATCAAAGAGGAATTGAATCAAATCCTGACAAGACAAAAGCCTTGATGGAGTTACAATTTCCAACCACCAAGAAGGAAGTGCAGAGCCTTACGGGGCGTGTTGAAGCTCTCAACAGATTTTTCTCCCGAGCAACTAATAGATGTCTTCCATTCTTGAAGGTTCTCAGAAAGACATTTGAGTGGACTGACGAATGTGAGAAGGCATTCTTAGAGTTGAAGAGATACTTAGCGACACCTCCTTTATTGTACATCCCAGTAGTGGGAGAAAAATAATACTTGTACTTAGCTATTTCAGAAAGTGTAGTCGGTTCAGCTTTGATAAGAATAGAAAGTGGAGTGCAAAATCCAGTTTATTATATAAGCAAGGAATTTAGGGGAGCAAAAATCAGGTATCCAAAACTAGAGAAATTGGCATTGGCATTGATTGAAGCGAGAAGGAGAATGAAACCGTATTTTCAAGCCCATACAATAGTGGTATATACTTACATGCCACTTAGATAGGCTTTACATAAGCCAGAAAAGTCTGGAATATTGATGTATTAGGCAGTGGAGTTAGGGGAGTATGACATTATCTATGAGTCGATATCCTCTCCCAGAGGACAGGCAGTGGCAATTTTTATTATTGAGTTTACCTACCCAGATGTCTCCAGCCAACATGGGGCTAATGCTGTTTAACTAAAATATGCGAAAGGACTAAGAGAAACTGTCCTCGATAAACTCCCAGCAGTAGAATTTCTAGAAGGGATGGCCGCCGATCAATAAAAATCTTTTGGTAAAGGGCAGGAGTTGAAGGAAAAGCATGAAGAAAGGAAGGATAATATATTTTATCAAGGGATTTTGTCAGACCAAGGGTTTGATGAGAAGATCCCTATATGGAATTTATATGTTGATGGTCCTTCGTGTGCAACAGGTTGCGGAACTAGAATTATTCTCAACAGTCTAGACGGAATAGACATAGAATATGCTCTTCATTTCCAATTCCAGGCTTTTGATAATGAAGCTAAGTACGAAGCTTTAATTGTGGGCCTTAATTTATCTAAATAATTGATTATAGAGCAAGTTGTGGTGTTCAGTGATTCTCAACTAGTGATAAATTAGTTGCTAAGTCTTTACTCAGCAAATGGGGTGTTCATGTCAAGGTATTTAACTAAAGCTATGGATATTGTATCCAATTTGTTAGTTGTTCAAGTGATTAGAATACAAAGACTGGAGAATGCAAGGGCAGATCCAATTGCTCAGTTAGCCTCATCTACGTGCTTCGAGCTACGAAGAACAATGCCCATTGAAGTAATTGCAAGAAGAAGTATTGATGAAGATTTTATGGTGAATTTTATCGCCTTGGATATGGGACCATCCTGGATGGATCCCATTAGGTCTTATATTGAAGAAGGTACTTTACCAACCGACCTACTTGTAGCTAAGAGGTTAAAGTATAAGGCTGCCAGATATGTTTTAAATAATGGAGTTATGTATAGGAGAGGTGTGATAGCTGGACTGCAAATGTGTGTTCATCCATCAGAAGTTAAAGATCTAATAGAGGAAATTCATGAAGGATTTTGTGGAGCTCACGTAGCAGGTATAACTCTCTTACAGAGAATAAATATGCAGGGGTACTAATTGCCAACATTTCACGCTGATTGTACATCTTATGCTAAGAAATGCGATAAGTGTCAGCAATTTTCTACTATACGAAGAACTCCTCAGGAGATGCTAACGCCAATCACTTCACCTTGTCCATTCACTACGTGGGGAATAGATTTAGTTGAGCCATTGCCAACTACAAGAGGACGACTTAAATATGTGGTGGTAGCTTTTGATTATTTGACAAAATGGGTGGAAGTTCAACCTCTCATCGATATGGATTACGAAAGGGTCTATCAATTCATCTGGAAGAATATTATTTACAGATATGGTTTGCCCCATGCTTTTATCATCGATTATAGTACCTAATTTTATAAAGACGAATTCGTAGCGTACTGTCTACAGTCCAAAATTCAAAAGATCCATTCTGCTCTAGGTCATCCCAAAAGTAATGGGCAAATCGAGATGATTAACCAAAATCTACTAAATGGGTTGAAGAAGATATTGGATGATGCCAAAGGGAATTAGATCAACGAGTTTCACTCAGTGTTATAGGCTTACCGAACAACTCCCCGAGAAGCAACTAGGGAATCTCCTTACATGTTGGCTTATGGGAGTGAGGCAGTGATACCTGCCGAACTCAAATTACTTACTTATAGGGTGCTTAACTTCAATTCTATAGTAAGTGATTTGATGAGACGCTTGGACTTGGATATGCTCGAAGAAGTCATAGAATAGGAAGCAATCCTAAATGCATCTTATCAGCAATGGACCACCGTGTTATATAATAAAAGGGTCAAGAAATGTGATCTCAAGGAAGACGATTATGTGCTCAAGAAAGTAATTCAAAAGCACAATAACTTATATGTCAATTGGCATGGGCCCTATCGTATCACAACTATTGTTCGACCTAGTACTTGGAGAATAAAAACTCTTGAAGGGGAAGAATTAAAAAGTTCCTAGAATGCAGAGCACATGCGCAAATACTACCAGTAATGTAACTGTCCATGTACCAATTATTTAAGTATGAACGAAAACGCTGATTTCTTCCTTCGTTTTTTTTCTTTTCTTGGAGTACTAGTGCTACACACTACACTTAACTTTGTAGCAACATAAATTTTTTCCATCAACTAAAAGTCGGTCGGCATCAGCATAAACACCAACAAAGTTGGACGACATCAACAACCACCAACTAAAAGTTGGTTGGCATCAACTTACATACCAACAACATTGGTAAAATAATCGAGTAAGGAAAGGCCTGTTTGATTATGGGTGACCCAAGAGACATCTAAACTAGGCAAGAAGATGGGTAAAATATCCACTTCCTTGGCACCAGGGCAATTATTTACTTAAATGATTGTTACAACTAAGCAGGAACATGGGATACAAATAATTCCATTACTTAGACAGTTATGGGTGATAAGTCACTACAACTAGGCAAACACATGGGGAAAAAGTTCCATTGTCTAGGAAATCAAATTAACAAAGGGCAAACTATCCATTCAAATATACATATACTCAATGACTGACAAGTACATCATTATTATAGTTGATATCATGTTATGAACAAAGATTGGCAAAATAAATAGCATACAATTATTTTATTTCCAATGAAACAAAATTATGATTTTTCTTCATTAATAATTAATAACGAAATACAAATAGCCTATTCTATTGGTTTCTTTCCTTCAGATTTAGATACAGGATCCATTCCAGCTGGAGGGTCATCTAATGAAAAAGAGAAATTGATAAAGTTCAAATCTTGTAGCATTTTGGTATTGCTCGTACTTGGTCGGTCAAGTAAATGTGGAGGTCGGTATATCTCAAATTCTTTGTGAAGACTGTAATCACCAAGGTATTTGTAAATCAAACACGGAGGAATAGAGCTAACTGGAATCCATCTGACATCTAGCTGGAACGATGGTACTAGATGATCAATAAACCTAGGCTCATACCAATCCCATAGCTCCATTCCTTGCTCAATTTTTATTACAGTCCTTGCTCAATTTTCATTACAGTCAAAGCATTCAACCATCCCTGCTTATACCCTTCATTGTTTATCTGTTTTAATCTGGCATCAAGAGGGTATAATCCTTCATTATATACTTCAATCCAAAACTCTCTAGACTGCTTGTGAAGATGATAAGTTAATCGTTCAACATGTTGATGAAGCCTCTTCACCACACTTTCTTTATTCTGCAACGCGGAACTCTGATTGGAAAGTTGCTCGATAAGAGTTTGAATTTTCTAGGACATATCAGCCAGAGATTTATTTTTTGCCTTCAGTTGAGCAACTTGATTTTCTAAATCTTATTGAGTTCTAGTCTCTTCAATGCTACTCCGACCAGCTCTTGTTCTACCCCGAGAAGTGGATGCAGGTCTAACTCTTTTCAAAGCTTATAATTCTTCTCTTAATGAAGCATTCTCAGTCTCCAAAAAGGAAAAACCTTCATCATTAATTAGGATTAGAACTACAGAGGAAGAAATAAAATTTAGCTATCTCAGTTCTTCTCTTAAAGCAATATTTTCTCCCTCCAGAAACTTTGCAATGTTTCTATATTCTTCAATTTTAAGTTTTAGCACACTCTCTATTTTATTATGGGCCGAGGTAAATTTATCATAACCCCGATCAGTGCTCAACTGTTGGTACTTCTTCTCATAACCTTCATGAAGAAGAAAAGTGGATTACTTGTGTTGAAGTTGAAGATCGTCAATCATTCCTTGAAGTTCTTCAATTATTTCGTAGTAAGCTACATTATTTGCTACTTCCCGATCAAGTAGACATTTTAAATACTGGTAAGCCTCAATTGCTCTTTCAGAGGCATCAGATCCAAGAATATTAATTATTTGTGCTTTAGTGAAATCTGCACAACCAACTTTGAAGTAATATATACATTTCTTCATCAACTCTGTATCATGAGTTGACAACAGTTCCATCATGGCAATAAACTAGCAAGGAAAAGTAAAAACAGATCAAAAACAGCACAACCATATTGAACTGTAAAGGAGAAATTCAAAATAAGTAACAAGTCCATTTTATTGATCATAATAGAGGAGGGTACAACCAAAAGTACAAAACAAAGGGAAAATAGAGGAAAGCAAAAAAAATTCCGAACAACATTATACCTTTTCCTTATTCCCTACAACATCTTCCGCAAGATTTTGAAGAAGGGATTGGTTGCTCGGAGGGCCGCTGACATTGTTCGGAAGAAGTTGTTATCTGCTGGACTTACTCGGAGGATTGAGGGATAGTGGTAGCAGGTGTTTTTTCTACTATCATCAAAGAATATTTATCATATCTAGTTTCATCTTCGTCTTCTTCTTCAATAGTAAAAGGAAGGTCGTGAACATATTTCTGAAATAATTCAGAGTCTTCAGCAATGTTCTAATCTTACAATGCTGCAACCCATCCATCCTTAAAGAACTTCAAACTGGCATACTCAATTTGAGCAGGGGCAGCAGTCAGAGCTTTGTTCCCCCCTTTGTCCCAACTAGAGCTGAATGACTTCTTCACAGCAGACCTCCTCTTCATCCTTTCATAGGAAGCATTCTCTCTAAGTTAATCTTCAACAGATTTAACTTTTTGTTCAAGCTCTTTCTTATGCCAGTTAGCCTCTTCAAGCTTGCCCTCATCTTATTCCTTTCTGGTAATAACGACTTTCAATTTCTCCTCTGCCTCCTTAGAAACATCCTCAACTCACTTCAGAGCTAGATCAGCCTCCTTTGTAGCATCTACAACTTTTTGTTGAGCTTCCTCAGCAGCCTTGATTTTATTTTCCCAAGGAATTTTGTCATCCTCATACTTATATCGGGACTCTTACAATGACTTTGATAACCCAAAAAGGGCTTCTTGTACTTCACTGGAAGAGGACACAACTTTGATATCTTCATCCTTCTCCAGGATATTATTGAAATATACCAAAAACTGTAAGAAGAATAGAAACTCAAGTTAGAATATAAAAATTGAAAACAGAACTAAAATGACAGGTATAATGACACTTACTGATGCAAGATGTTGGGCTTCTAAGTTAGTGACTTTCCCCCAACGAGTAGAAGTATCAGTAGCTCTATGATCAGGAAGATTTCCAGACCAAATCAATTTATGGGCCAAGCCTGGAGTAATGAATGCTGGAGAACCAGCTCTCAAATAAGGTATATCAACCCTAGCAGATTGAGCAGCAACGGTCTTCTCAGAAAGACCCATTCTCAATCTTCTCAAAGGTGCAGCTTCTTTAGTCAAAGGTGATGCCTCTTTTCGAACAACAATATCCTCTTTAATCGAAGGTGCTACCTCTTTTGGAGCAACATGGGGCTTTTTACTGACCTCCTTGACAGCTGTGATTGCTCCCCCGGATGGAGAAATATCCTTTTTCTTAGTCCGTTCAGCTGGGACATCTTATTTGCTCTTTTTTACCCCATCAGCACCATTGAAAATCTTATCAAAGAGACTAGGCATTCTTCTCTTCTTCGTCATCAAATCAGTAATGAAGGTGGACAAATCAGAAGAAGATTCTTCAATAGCTGAAGAGGATGCTGTAACTTGCTCAAGATCAATCACCAAAGGAGGAGCAGTAGAACAAGCAATAAAAATGGAACTCGTGTTCTTATATTGCAATAAATAGGAATCGGATCTCACGTGATCCCCAACAACTGACTAATGCAAACACTAGATAAATTTTAAATCTTTTATATTGATATCACTCTCTTTTGGGGGTTTTCTTTTACTGTCACCTGCAAATCAAAATTGAAAAGCAAAAGTCAGTGAAACATTTTATCAAACGAAAATAGAGCTAGCTTAAAAATAAAGAAAAACCTATCCCATTGCCATAAGGTGGACATCTGGGACTTTGGTACATGTCTTTCCCCTTTAGTGGGGGGTGTTTCCAATTTTTTATCACAACCCCATGTTCAAAATAATCCCTATTAGAATCAGGGAGATTGGCCACTAAAGCTCTGTTAGAAAACCTAGTTTTTAAATAAATGGTGGTGTCGCTGGTGACCCATTTATAATAGTACATAATTTGCGGAATCCCTAGACAAGTTTCATGAATCCCTAGACGAGTTCCATGAATTTTATTCAACCTATGTACTCCAGTAATTACCCTCCATGTATTTGGAACTACTTTTGCACGTATAATAGCAAAATATTGGCAAAATTCCAGATATGGGGGATTAGGCGGGAAAGAAAAACCACATTCTACTAAAAAAATAGAGGGAAACCAGTGTCCCTTAGCTAGAGAAAATAAATCAGAAGGGCAGGGAGGTTCTTCTAAATCAACCCAAGAAAGAATCTCAAAATCATCCCTAAACTTATCTAATGACTCGATAAGGTAAACCATGATGACTAAAGCAAAGAAAGAAGAAGGAAAGAAGAAGTTCTTACAGAATATTAAGGAATCCTCTAAGGAAGATGACTTTAAATAACGTTCGTAAGAAGAAAAATGAGAAGACAAAGAGTTTGGAAACATGATAGCAAAAGGTAGAAAACAATCGGATTTTACCGCCGTTATATATGTTGCCTTGGAAAATGAGAAAAGTAATGATCACACATGACGACGGTTGTATTTTTGACAGCTAATCAATGGAAAAAGATGCAAATACCTAAGCGTTCGTTAAAAACTCAAAACATTTACAAATTTTCCATTTTCCGCTCAAAACTGTTACGTAAAGTGGAAAAATTATACAAGTATTGAAGCTCTATAATTAATCAAGACATGAGAAATGTGACCGAGCAACTTTTTGATAAAATGTTCCATATTTTCACATCAAACCTCAATTGTGAAACATTGGGGGCTTATGTTAATACAAAAATTAGTCATCTGACGTGGACCAATTTTATGAAGACACATGTCATCCAAAATGGCATAAGTTCAGTGTACTGAGCTACTTAACATACCGAGCTACTTAGCTTACCGAACAACTTATTAGGAAGACCAAACGACCAAGATAGATTCAATGTTTATTATATTACAATCATTCCTTACCATGTACAGATGTATATGCCTATTCAATAACGGCATATTATCTATTTGTACTGATAACCCAAGGGCTATAAATACATTGTAATACCCTCATGGCAGAGTAAGCAACCATAAGTGAACATAATCGAGATTAAGGCAAGACACCCAGTAATACAAGACAGTGGACGTAGGCCATTTCATTAAGGCTGAAACACTTTAAAAATCTCATGTCTTATTTCTTTACTCAAATTTATCTGTGATTAATTAATTAGATCAAATATAGTTTTTTACATCAACAATAAATATTCATAAAAAATTCAAAACTACGAAATTCAATTGTCTCCAATACATTACAATAGAAATAACATTTAGTAACTCTAAATTATAGGTGTTTATTACATTACAATTTGAAAATTGTGAGGTAAACCTAAAAGGTACCAAACCCTATGTTCAAGTCTACATGTTCTTAGTTAATAATTTAAATTTAATAAAAAATGGAATACCTATTTTATCATGAAACCAACTACCAATATTTACGTTCAATAGCTTACCTTATGTTGGAGCCTAAAAGTTGATTGAAAAATCTCAGCAGTATATGATGACATGTATAACACATAATAAAAGATAATATATATTTTACAAAAAGTGCATTTTAAAATTTCATCAAAATTAATATTCATCGAATGATAGTAGCCAAGCCATCAATTATACATTAACCACATGTAAGTGAACCCTCACTAATTTATCAAAGGAAGAGTGTTAAATTCTTTTCTCATCCATTGTTCAAATTGGGTCAACTCCTACTAAACACTTAAAATATATGATTAAACTAGCACTTGAATTCCATCAAATTTTATCAACATAATAACAACAACAATTATGTTGTGTCACTTCGTAAAATTTAAGTTAGATTAATAAGCTCTAAAGTAAATAAAATACGAGTCTAAAATAATTGAATATTATTCTAAGCATAACATAAACATACTAACACATGTAAGGTAAAATAATGTAATACAACAATAATAGTAAATCAATATGAACCTTTGATACCAATAATCACCACAGTAATGAAATCCAATAATGGGAGTTCAAATGTCTGAAATATAAATCCAACTCCCGAGATAAAATAACAACTACCATAATATCTAAAACAACTCAAACGTAATAAAAGACTGAAAACTTATGCTCAACATCTAAATCCTATATGAACAAAAAGTGAGGAGGAAAAACAAGTAGTTAGATCAAGACTGAGGCGGCAGCGATCTAGGTCCTAAAAAGAGAATTCAACAACAATGCTAGTAAGAAGTTTATAAAGAGTGAAAATTTAACTCAGTTTAGGATATAGTATAACTACGTATTATCCTCTTATATTTTATTTATGTTCGAGTTATCCCAACCCAAACAACCCAAAATATCACATATGTCCCAAGTGAACCAAATAATTAATTGTCATTCTTGTCAATTGAATATAATTAAAGGTTCCATAATAAATGATAGTCTATACATCTCAAGTATATGAACATATAGTTAGAAAGTCTCTAGGTCTAATATCCATATAAGTGCGGTCCTAGTCACATGCAGAATAAATGGGCTATGCTCGAGCCTGCACATAATGAAGACCTATCCATATCGCCTTCGGGGATCACTCAAAGATACTAGGTATAGTTATAGGCCACCCCACACTTTTAGCATGTAGTGTCTGGGGTAAAAATGACTAAGGTGTAGCCCATCTCCATTATCATGGTACTAACGGGATCAACATCATATGCGCCCCATAAGGATATCCCACTAATTTACCTCCTAGGCGAACTCACACATTGTGTGTTGAATTAAGTACACCAAAATAGCAATCCTAACACAAAAAGATTACTAAGCCATGAATCTACAAATCCCTGAAATACTTAGTCTTTTTTAACTAAGAAATAACCATCAAACAGTCCAAAAGTCATTCAAACGATGTCCCCGTTTCATTCAAACGATATTCCATAAGTCGTTTCAATGACCTACCAAAGTCGTTCAAATGAAACAACCTAACCTGTTAAAAAGAATTACCCAATATCGTTCAAATGAGACATTCATCCCATTCGAATAAGATAAATTCATCTCCTTCAAAAACACTATTATATGATTATCAACCTCAAAAACCAAAATTCGAAGACTCTAATGATCACCGTACCCATCCTTTTATTGATATAAGTTATCTAACAACAATCCTAACATATATATAATAGTTGAACAAAATTTTAACATGAATTTAAAAGGTTTATTTCAGATTCACCTCCCTAGTTTTATAATTTTATCCATCTAATCTTAGATTTTATATCAATTCTTGAAACTAACAATGGGATTTTATTTGATTTAAGGCAAAAAATATGATTCTAACAATTATAAACCAATTCTAATTTAGATTCATAAGAATTTCGACTCAAATCAGTGTATATGATTAACATGTGTATTAACCTAAATTATCTCATTAAGTTAATTACGATTTCAACTAATTGATTACTAAAATTAGATTAATACATTTGTAGACAACACATTTTAGGACCCCCCTAAGTCTCTCCTTAGGTCCCTAGCACCATCCCAGTACACTACAAACCGTAGGTCATACTCTAAGTACCAATCTAGAGGCCATTGGACGCTCTTGATCCCTATATGACTCCGGTCAACTCCATCCTCAGAGTGAAAGCTCAATGAATCTTAAAATGGCTCTAAATTCCCTTTCCAATGGTCCACCCCGTGTATGAAATGGCATAACGGTTCGGATGAACGGACCATTTTACTACTGAAAACTGATCTAGAGGCCATCAAGAAACCTCGATCCTCGATTTGACCCTAATCAACTTCACCATCAGAGATAAAGATCAATGAATCTTCAAACGACACATAAACCCATATTCAACGGTCTGTCCTGTGCATGAAACGACGTAACGATTTGGATGAACGATCCGTTTTCCTCCAAAAACTTATCCGGAGGACATTTGACCAAGGTTAACACTTCAGCTTGAACGAGACTAAATGACTATTCTAAGGGCACAAAATACTGTTTCCAGCAACCACCCCATGCACGAATCAGCCTTACGGTATGAACGAATGACTCGTTTTGCTCCAAAAGGTCATCGGGAACCTTCGGGCCCCAATTGACCAAAGTTAACTCTTCGAACCGAGCGAAGATCGTTGGAATAGAGAAGTACATTGCACAAAATTCCAATGTTTCACTCCATTTGCAATTCGAACTTATGGTTTGGACGAATGATCCATCGTTGTCTGACGATCTTGTGTCCAAGAGATCGACGGGCACTTTCGAGCCCCTTTTGACCAAATTTCATCTCCCAAACTCGAGAGCGACCCAAGTATTCTCAGAGGTCTTTAAATTAACTTTATAATAGCCTTCCCCATGAATGATTTGGGCTTATGGATTGCATTTTATAACCATTTTTCCAAAAAATCTGCACGAGACTGCCAATTGGAAGGCCCTTAGACTTGTCTATCGGTAGTGTGTCTAGGGTTACGTATCGATAGGCAGGATAATGACAATTATGATCTGCATTCCCCTTACCCTATATAAGGTGAGCATGAGATAACCATCTAAGCGAACTCAAGAAACATCAACTTCAGTGATCTCAATAACATTATTCTTAAGTGAGCGAGGTTTCCTTATTTGAAACATTTATCCACTTTTCATTCCCATCATTTTCACACCCATTTTAGCAAAAACCCTCCTATATTATTCATTCACTTACAAGTAATCTCATCATCAATCAAGATCAATCTACAAGTTTCCAAAGAAGGTCCAAACATTCTTCTCTCCCTTTGAATTTCGTTATTTTCGCATTAGTTATAAAAATTCTTAATTTAGCTTTTACCTTAGATAATGCATATATTAATCTTCAATCCTTTATTAGTTATATTGCACATAATATGTTTTCTATAAAGTAACCCAAAACAAGAAAAATTATGCTACACCTATAAATTACCGAAAGATTATTCACCACACTCTCTCAAAACTAAAAACACCTTTATCTTACACGCACATATAATAAAACTCATGTTTGAATCTATAGGATAAACCCCACCCTTATGTCGCGTGCAAACTGCATGGACTTTGATGCCTTCATAGGTTACGTATGCATTTGGGTTAAAACCTGAGACTCGAGTCTTATTTTCATATTTTCATTGTTTTTCAATTTTATCCATATATTATTCTTGTATATGATACTTGTGATTCCTACTTAAGCCTTATCCAACACATATTATCATTTCATCATAATGACCAATGTCTCAATAAGCACATTATATTCTATCATTTTTATTTGGGAACATTCCTATGGATGACCTCACTCTATCTTTTCCATTATGCGAGTCGAGATATTTTGATCTCCTCTCATATATAGATGCACACACTTCACGAAGAAATTAGGACAAATAGTAACTTTGGCCATCCCTCCATGCCTTTTTCCTCTGTCTCGGAGTTTGGTGCTTGCACACGTGCAATTTGGAGAGGGATAGAAGGTCTCACGCCCTTTTCTAAGAGCGCTTCGGTCCTCATCGATGTGGTGTGACGTAAAGAGAGGGAGTCGTGTGCCTATTTTGCACAAAATAGGCAAGAGAACATGTCATTGCCTTAAGAGAGTGACAAAAGAGACAAATTGATCCTTACGAAACCAGTAGTTCAGAGGTTCGGGGGCTAAGTTAGGAAATGGAAAGGTATTAGGAACCCATTCCGTCGTTTCGGTCTTTCATGGGATTATGTTACAATTTTCCTTAATTTCTATGTGAAGTGTGTGTCTCTATGTGTGTGTATAAAAGGAGATCGGAATCATTTGACTGATATCATGGAAGAGATTGAGTGAGGTGATCCAAAGAAAGGTTCCCAAAATAACAATTAGAAAATATGATGCACGCGCTTATCGAGATATTGATCATTATAATAAAACTATAATATATGCTAGATAAGACGCGAGTATGAATCACAAGTACGATATATACGAATAATATATGGATAAAATAAGAAAAAGATGAAAATGTGAAAATAGGACTCGAGACTCGAGTTTTAGCCCGAGATGCCTATGTAGCCTATAAAGGCATTAAAGTCCACGTAGTTTGCATGTAGCACAAGGGTGGGGTATATCCCATATATTTAAATAGGACTCTATTATATGTGTGTGTGTAGAAAAGATTTTGTTAGTTTTGAGAAAATGAGGTAAATAATCTTGTCGGAATTTATATGTGTATCCCTCTTTTTATTTATTCTAGGTTTATTATAGAAAATAAATTTCGTGCAATATAGATAATAATTGATGAGATTAGTGTGTATGATCTAAAGAAAAAGATAAATTAAGAATTTATATAACTAATACGAAAATAAAGAAATTTAAAAAGATAGAAGGATGTTTGGACCTTATTTATTGACTTAAAACTTGGCCTTGATCCCTGATGAGATTTCATGCAAGTTGGGATGAATGTTGGATGAGATAGAAGTATATTTTTTCTATATTGGGTACGAAAATGATGGGAATGAAAGGTGGAAAGAAATTTCACATAAGGAAACTTTGCTGATTGCAGAAGAATATTGCTGCGATCACTGATATTGATGGATTTGAGGTGACCTAGAAGTGAGCTCATGTCCTCCTTATATAGGGTAGGGGGAATGTCAATTGACCTATCCCCAGTCGAAATGTCACCCTAGACACACTACCGATTGGCAGGGAAATGGACCTGCCAATTGGTAGTCTCGTGTAGATTTTTCTAGAAAGACAATCATAGAGGGCAATCCATAAATACAAATCATGCATGGGGCATACCATTAGAAAGGTAATTTTGATACCTTCAATAGCCCTTTGGTCTTCTACCGGGTTCGAGAGTTGACTCTGGGTAAACGGGGCTCTAAAGCACTCGTCGATCTTTTGGACAAGAGATCGTTGGACGATAATGGATCGTTCATCTAAATCGTAAGTTAGAATCACACACGGGGTAGACCATTGGAAATGTTATGTGAGGCACTTGTAATTTCTAAAGTTCTATGCTCAATATGGAGAGTTGACTTTGGATGGGGCTCGAAAGCCCCCGGTGACCCTAAAGAGTAAAATGGGCCATTCGTCCATACCGTAAAGATAATTTGCACACGGGTCGGACTGTTGGAAAGGGTATTCAATGACCTTAAAAGATTTATTCAATCTCATTCAAGATGAAGAGTTGACCTTGGTCAAACTGAGCCTAAGAGTGCCCGGTGGCTTCTGAATAAGGTTTTGGGAGAAAATGGATTCTTCATCCGAATTGTTATGCCATTTCATGCAAGAGGCTAACCATTAGAAAGGGGTTTTAGATATATTCTACGATTCATTGAGATTTTCTCTGATGGTGAAGTTGACTGGTGTAAAATCGGGGTCTAAGAGCGTCGAGTGGCCTTTAGATAAATTTTTAATAGTAAAATGGTTCGTTCATCCAAACTATTACATTGATTCATGCATGGGGCCGACTATTGGAAAGGGTATTTAGATACTTTAAAAAATCATTGAGATTTTGCTTTGATGATAGATTTGATCAGAGTCAAACTGGGATCGAGAATAACTGATGACCTCTAAATCAGTACTCAGAGGACGACCTAGGGTCTGCAGTGAATTGGGGAGGTTCTAGGGACCCAAAGAGAGACTTATTGGTGTCCTGGAATGTGGTGCGTATAGAGCCCCTCGACTGGTGAGTTTGGAACAAGTTAAATACAACGAATAGAAACCACATGATGTTTAGGGAAAAGGTAGACTATGAGGAGCTAAGGTAATGCGGGGGATAGCCGATTCTGAGGGCCGAGGTCAATTCAGAGGATTTAAGATGGGAGTTACCAATTTTGAAAGTTAAAATCACTTCTCAGAACCTTTAGTAGGGAGAGACCAATTATGATGGTCGAGGTCAATTCTGAGGACGTAAGTAGAGGTGACCAATTCTGAGGGTCGAGGTCAATTTTGAGGACCTTAAGTAAGGGCGACCAATTCTGAGGGTCGAGTTAAATTAAGAGGACCTTAAGTTGGGGTGACCAATTATGAGGGTCGAGGTTAATTCTGAGGACCTTAAGTGGGAGCGACCAATTTAGAGGGTTGAGGTCAATTCTGAGGACCTTACGTAAGGAGCGACCAATTTAGAGGGTCGAGGTCAATTCTGAGTACCTTAAGTATAGGCGACCAATTATGAGGGTCGAGGTCAACTGTGAGGACCTTAAGTTGGGAACGATTAATTCTGAAGGTCGAGGTCAATTCTGAGGACCTTAAGTAGGAATAACCAATTTTTAGGGTCGAGCTCCATTATGAGGACTTAAGTAAAGGCGACCAAATTTTGAAGGCTGAGGTCAATTATGAGGACCTTAGGTAGAGGAGACCAATTCTGAGGGTTGAGATCAATTATGAGGACCTTATGTTTGGAGAGAACAATTATGAGGTTCGAGGTCAATTCTGAGGACATTGCGAAGGAGCGACCAATTCTGAGGGTCGAGGTCAATTATGAGGACCTAAGTAGAGGCAACCAATTCCGAGGAACTAAAGATAGGGGATATCTCTCTTGGGGAATTTTGAATTTTCTTTTTTCTAGACTGCATTGGGGAAGAGACATTTTTCTGGGGATTATGCCTTTTCGAGAGGAGCTTGGTCTAGAAATTCCACTTGGGGAGACAGTTGATAACTTAAGGTTTTGGCATTCCATTGGGGAATTAGTTGCAGGGAAGAGATGACCGATTAAGGTTTCTAACTCTGCATTCGGAAATTTTGGAATTTTTCGAGAAAAAGTTTAATTCGGGAATTCTTGCTGGAAAACGGGTAGCTCTGCTGAGGAAGCATTCGATTTATGACAAAGATGAAGTTGTTTTTAGTTTCCACTAGGGAATTGTAGTGGATGCACTAATTTTGATGATTTTAAACTGGAGATAAAATGTGGTATTAATCTGTTTGGGAATTTGGGGGACTTGAAAAAATGGTTTTCTTGGTGAAGGAATATTCCAATATTCATTTAACAATTTTAGGAATTTATAGGGATTTTTTTTGAATTTTTTGGCATTTTTAGGATTTTTTGTATGAAATTTTAGGGGGTTGCTGACGGGCATATTGTTGGGGCAGCCAATGGTAGTGGAACAGACTTCTGGGGTACCTTGGGAAGGATAAGGGACAATGGCGATCATTATGGGCTTCAACAGTTACTGGGGAGTGATTGCGAGGGTTTTTAGGTATCGTATGCTGAGGGTGAAGCCGGAGGCGAGGCAGGCGGCGTTGGGTAGGATTGTTGAATCTCTGTTGGGGGTGTAGGTGACCTTGAGGTCCCTAGCATACAGGGGTGATGGGTCAGCATACGCAGATGCGATGATTGATGATGCGTGAGTTTGGGTGCGTCTGGTACCTAGGAGAGAGGGTTGTGGGGCAGATGAGGTGACATCCAAATCTGGTTCTTTCCTTTCGGGATTTCTTGTAGATTCATCGTTGACTGTGGGAACTTGGAATTTTCATGCTTAATGTAACGATATTGCACTTGAAAAGAGACTAAAGAAAGGCAAAAAAAGAGATGCACATTTGGTTCAATTATTTTGATTTAGTGGCTTACTCTACATGCACTTTAATTTTCTGTTGAGTTTTTGTTTTGAGAAAGAGTAGGAAAAGTGTGTTTTTTGGAAATTTTTGAACATATTTGAGTAGAAGATGGCCTCGAAGGCTTGGTTGAGAAAGAGCTTCCCTTTTGAGGTGATTTATTTTGAGAAAAAGTAGGAAAAATGAGTATTTTGGAATTTTTATTCAATAGAGGAAGGCCTTGGCGGCTTAGTTGGTATATAGATGAGGCTATAAAAATTGATTGTAAAGTGGGGCTTGTCATTTTAATTGGGTTGTGCTGAATCTAGTTTACTGAATAGATTGTAATAATATTGGTTTTGTTGGAGCTAGTGTTACTTTGGGCCTAGCGTCGAGGCTCTTGCTAGTGACCGGGGACCTAATGGTGGACCCTCAATTGGATGCCATTTCGGCGTGGATGTCATATCGTCGCAATACTGTGGAGGTGATACTGGCGGAGACCCTTAATTGTCTAGATGGTTGGTAGGAGGGACATTATGATTTTTTTAAGAGGGGGTCCAATTATTATGTTCATGTGGTTGTCTGAGAAATTGTGTTTGGGGTTCCCTCCTGAATATCCCTTAGCAGTTGTGTCGAATTTCTTCACTCTTTATTTCATCAGCTTTGGTCTGAACATCGAGAACTGGGTAAACTAGTTTATGGAGCATGAAGCTCAATGTCCGTGCTGGTCAGTGCCCTAGTAGGGGAAGTTTCAACCCATTATGGAATTGGGGGAATATCAGTATGTTCGGTCAGTTGGCCTCTGACAGACCTCCTTCTATTTTCCCTAGAGGCTCATGCATCAGGCAGTAGATAGTGCCCCCATACCCTAGACTTCTTTCTTGTAGAGAATTTGACGAAAGGCATGCACATGCGGTTAGGATCTTTGAGGGAGATTCATCAGCCATCGACCCTTCCTTCTCAATCTGTTGGTAGAGTTTGGCACATTTCTGGAGACTACATGAAATGGTTGTAGAGTAGGGTAGTGGCTAAAATTTTGGCCGTGGAGACTGGGAAGAGATTGTTCGCTTTATTTGACACTATATAGGGAGGCATAGTGATTTTACATAGGCCGGTCCAGGCTCACCATTCAATGGAGTGCTTCGGCATGCTATCCAGGCAGGGGAAGTTTGGGGGTTTCAAAATGTGGATGACGATGTTGCTGGATTTTCTGGAAGCTGCCAATAGGGTCTTTTTTGTGAAGCTAGTGTTTTTATGAAGCTGGTGATGTTTGCGAAGATTTTAAGTGGTTATGTGTTTGGTTTTTTTTGGTAGGTGGGAATAAATTTGGGAAGGTTATTTAGGAGTAGTTTTTGTTTTTAGGCCAACTAGGTTGGCGGGGGAAGTTGTTTGACTCCCTACGCTAATATTTTCGGTAATCGTGCCGAATTTTCCCAATAATGAAAGAAAAAGGATTTTAATTATCTTATTTTGCCTCTTGATGAGTTTTACATTTGAATTATCTATACTAATCGCTGAGTCATACATAATCACTTTGTTTATGTAAATAATAAAATGAATTTTGTTCTGGGGCATAAGAAAAGAATAACATTTTGAGAAAACGAATGGTTTTGAAACGTGCCTCTAGGGTTTTTGAAAATTTTTTGAGTTTCATTTTTGAATGTAAAAAGTTTTTTAAAGGATCAGGCCCCATGTAGTTTTTAGTATATGGAAATGAAGATTTTTTTATAATAGAAAGGAGATGAGAGGAGTCGTAGCGCACCAAGATTTTATACTAGGGGTAGAATTTCTTGAGACAGTCCAAGTTGACTAGTCGGACCCTCTCTTCTTCGTCGAGGTCGGTGAGCATAGAAGCACCATCGAAAAAGATTTTATTCACGATTTAGGGGCCACTCCAGTTCGACTTGAATTTCCCTCCAGGTTCGAGAAGAGTTCTATAATTTCCTTGAGGGATACACCCCTTCTCGAAAACCATGGTCCTTGACTCTCTTATTGAAAGATCACACTATTTGACGATGGTACCCCTGTATATGATATAGAGCCTTAGCCTCCTTTCATCTAAGGGCATCAACTTGTCAAGATTGCTCTGATGCCAGTCTTCTTTATTGACTTTGATTTCATTCATGACGTATAGTGAAGGTATTTCTAGTTCAACGGGTAGGACTGTTTCCATGCCGTATAACAGGGAGTTAGGGGTAGCCCCAGTAGATGCCCAAACTGAAGTGCGGTAACCCTAAAATGCATAAGGGATTCAACCGGACCAATCTTAGCAAATCTCGATCATCTTACTGATGATTACTTCGTGGTTTATATTAGAGGTTTCAACTACACCATTAGTTTGTGGTTGATAGGGAGAAGATTTGTGTCTCTGAATCCCATACTCGTCGCCCAATTCTGTGAATTGTTCATCAAAATATAATTTGTTATCTAACACTAACTCGTATGGGACCTCATATCGATAGATAATAATCTTTTAGATGAACTGGGCTACCTTTTTAGAATTCAGTATTGCATATGACTTGGCTTCGACCCATTTTTGGTCATGTAATCAATGGCAACTGGCATGAACTCGTGCTTATTAGAGACCTTGGGTTTTATTTCCCTATGATATCTATGACCCATATCGAGAACGGCTAGGGAGAGGTCATGTTGTATAATTGTCATTGAGGCATGCACTTGATATTGGAAAATTATTACCAGTTGAGGCATCTTCGAACATAAGCGGTACAATCTTGAACCATGGTAGTCCAATAGTACCCCTGTAGGATAATCTTATTGGCGAGCATATGGACATTCATGTGGGTTCTGCACTCCCTACTATGGATCTTTTGAATCATTTCTTCAATGTTAGCCCATGCGATGCAGTGTAAGCGGGTTCCATCGAAGTTTCTTTTGAACAGTACTTTATCGCAGAAAATGTACTAGTCAACCAGCTTGTGAAGGGTTTCTCGGTCTTTCTTATTAAAATCCTAGGGGTACCGACCGTGCTTGAGGAGTCACCAAATGTCATAATACCAATAATCGTTCATATCAGATTCCTCTTCTGTGATGAGCTCAATGTGGTAGTAGTGGGTTGGTTTATCTTATTTTGGACTAGGAACGGGTCCATTGTTATTCCTTTAAGTATGTCGACCATGGAGGCTACGGTAGCAAGGGCATCTACTAAGTAGTTCCTTATTTAGGGCAAGTAGTGGAAGGTGATAACGCGAAACTGGGAGGCCAACTCTTCTAGGTGGGCATGGAAGGGTAGGTTCTTCCATCTTTGACATTCTATCTTCTAAGAACCTCGCCGATGATGAGGGTTGAATCCCCGTAGACATCTGGGCATTGGATTCCTTTCTCGAGGGCTACTTTGAGTCCTATTATGCACGCCTCATATTCGATCATTTTATTGGTGCAGGTAAAATCTAGTTTGATGGCAATGGGAGTGTGAGAATCATTAGGTTCAATCAGAAGTATCCCAATGTAGTATCCTTTCTTGTTGTCAGCACCGTCAAAGAACATTTTCCACCGTAGATCTTCCTGAGAGGTGCAAAGGTTTTTTTTATCCATGAGTTCGGAGATACAAATGTCGACTTAATCCCTGGGCTAATTAACAAGGTATTTAGAGATAGTTCTCCCTTTTATGGCTTTCAACGTCTCATAAACAATATCGAACTCAGCCAGCAGCATTAACCACCAGGCCATTCGGCTAGACATGGCAGGTTTCTCAAGAAGGTATTTGATAGGATCCATTTAGTACAGAAATTTGATGGAAAAAGTGAGGAAATAGTGTTGTAATTTTTGGGTGACCCAGACAAGGGCAACACATGCTTTCTCTAAGGCAATATAATTGAATTCGTACTTAGCCAATTTATGACTGGTGTAGTAGATGGACCTATCTTTGCGGGATTCTGTAACGTTTTATTCTAGCAATTCCCCAACAACGGTGTCTGTTATGGTCAAGTATAGAAGTAGAGGGAGACCAGGTCGCAGTGGCATGAGTATCGGAGGTCGGGTTAGATATTTCTTGATTCGATCAAAGGCTTCCTGACAAGCTTCATTCCAAACTTTAGTTGAATTTTTTCAGAGTAGTTTGAAGATGGGATCATAAAAAGAAATCAATTGGCTGATGAACCGACTGATATATTGTAATTTTCCCAAGAATCCCCAAACTTCCTTCTCCGTTTAGGGTGGTGTCATATCGAGTATGGATTTTAGTTTGGCAGGATCTTCTTAAATCCCTTTCTCTCTAACCATGAATCCTAAAAGGTTTCCTTTGGTAATGCCAAAAACACATATTTGTGGGTTGAGTCACATCTGGTATCGCCATAGTCGTTCGAAGCACTTTTAGAGAAGAGGAATATGACCTTCTCGAGTTTTAGATTTGATGATCATATCATCAACGTATACCTCGATGTCATTGTGTATCAGATCATGCAAGATGGTTATGGCAGCCCTTTGGTGGGTAGCCCCTTCTTTTTTGAGACAAAATTGCATAACTGTGTAACAGAAGGTTCCCCAAGGGTTGATGAATGCAGTTTTTTCTTGATGATGATGGTTAATCTTGATCTGATTTTATCCGATAAATCCATTAATGAATGACTTGAGAGTGTGACTGGTCGTGTTGTCCACAATCATGTCGTTATTGGGCAGCGGGTAATCATCTTTTGGAGAGGCCTTGTTCCAATTTCGGTAATCAATGCATATGCAGAATTTTCTTCCTGATTTCGGCACGGGTACAATATTGGCTAACCATGTGGGATATTCGATCACCCGTATGAAGCCTACGCTAAACTGTTTGACCACCTCTTCATTAACCTTAAATGACCATTCTGGTGCAGAGCTTTCATAGTTTCTGTTTGACCGGTTTACATTTTGGGAGAGTTGGAATCTCGTATTGAGCGATCTCAGGATCGATGTCGAGCATGTCATTGTAGGACCATGCAAAGACATCCACAAATTCCTTCAGTAGTTCTTTGGGTTGCATGCACTCATGCTCGTCAATGGTGGAACCTATCCTAATCTTGTGTAGTTGTCTATTAGAATAGAGATTAATAACAACAGTTTCATATTCATTAATTTGAACGCAATTATGTTGTTTGTTATTAACCTTATTAAGAGGAGTTAAGAATTGTTCATTTGAAAAATCATCATCATATGAAAATTAATGTAAGTAACAACAAGATACTCTTCGTTTATTTCATTCTTAGGAAAAAAGCGTTGAAAACCTCGTCAAAAGAGGTTTCAGTTACATTGTGATCAAAATTAGGAACAATAAAAGAAGAAGAAGAAATAGGGTAAACATTTGGGATGAGTTGCATTTCAACATGTGGTACTAGTATAACATTCCAGTTGAGGAGGGATGCATGAACAATCTTGATCAGGATGGATGGATCCGATGTCGTAGCATCTGAGTGGATCATGCAGAGTATCTGCCCCATTGTCTACGAAGTAAGTGAGTGCCCGAAGTCACTTCCTTTGAAAACTTTGATAACAGCTGCAGTATTCTCAATGAGTGGTTGTATATGATACTAAGAACTTTTGGCCCATGAGTAACTATCTTGGAAAAAGATATCTACCCCCAGCTTCCTCTTCTTGTCCATATCATCATACCACGGTTCGGTAAATCCATAAAAGGGAAATTCTCACCTTCTTTGCCAAATCTTTTGTTCAAGGAGTCTCCCGAAATAGTCTTGGAACTTTATAACCTTCGCTTCAATCGGGGTTAATAGAGCATTCTGAGTTCTTCGGATGATGGTTGATAACCTAGGCCACATGGAGGAAAGACCTTCTTCAACACTATGGGTTCCAGTATCCCCTATTATCATCATCCTAGCCCCAGTCTAGGCATGAAGTGCATATTATTGAACATTTGTATCATATTGACATTGACTTGAGTGTTGTGCACTAGACAGACTCTATCTTTGAAATCATCCCCTGATAGGAGTGGAAGTGGTTCAACTCAAAAACCAAATAGAAACATATCATTTTCCCATGTTGTATCTCTAGTACCGGTTTATTGGGGATCACATTCTCAGTGTTATCATCGTCGTCCAAGATGGTGACGACCTGCCCCTTAACGAAGAACTTCAGTTTCTAATGGAGAGAGGAAGACACCCCTTTGATGTTATGAATCCATGGTCGACCGAGCAGTAGACTAAAATAAACTTGTATGTCGATTAGTTCGATTTCAATAATAGGATTTATAGGTTCATCCCCTACTGTAAGATTTATGGACCCCATCACCTCTCGATGAGTGTTATAATCACGCACCACAACAGAAGTTGGATAAAGGTCGCTTACTTTCAAACCTAAGTAGTTGAGGTTCCTTAACGAGAAAACATTAAATGTTGATCCATTATCGATGAGAGAAAGTGGGAATGTCTTCCCCATCACCTCGATAGAGATATTGATATCATAATTATGATTTGGACAAAACTTAAGGATTTCTTCCTCAAAGAAGGAGAGCATTATAGTAGAGGTTAGAGACCCCACCAAGTCAAAAAATAGGGACAATGGGACCAATAAGAAATTTCATCAAGGAATTTCGGTGTAGCTGGTAAGATATGAAAAGTCCCCACAAAGTGATGTTTGACTGAGTTTTCTTCAATTGTCCGAGGATCCTACTCTCCTAGATGGTCATTTTTAGCATAGAGATTTTCTTGACAATACTTTTTCACTTATCCATCATCCCTGATTGAAGGTTCAAAATCTGGTAGTGTCCGCCAGATCTAGTCATACGGTTCACAAAAGAGGGAAAAAATAAAAAGCCCGTTTCTTCATCTATCTCGCGTTTTTCTGCCACTTTGTTGATATCCCCTAATAGATCTTCAAATGATATCATCCCACGTACATTGATAACTGGGCTAGTCTTTTCCATTCTTTTCTCTTCATCTGAGCTATCAAATTCTTCCCCCCATCCGATGGCAACGATGTCATCCTTCTATGAGAAGTCAATGCAATTTACAACCCCCACGGCCTTTTCATATAAATCCTCCCACTCAATGGGGATATACGAAAAGGAAGGGACCAACCTCCCTTATAGTTTTAAAGCATCGGTAGCTCGAACATACTGCAAATTTCATCGATATGTCCAAAGACGTCTGACATAATCTAGACGACATCATCTAAACTGACTTCATCGTTAGGTTCCACCCAATTATCTGACTCTTGATCCCATTCTCGATCTTCTATGAATAATGTGTTGAACTTCTAGCAGTCAATGGTCATTTCTGAAGGCAATTTCAGCCCAAACTCTAGGAGATGGTTCAGTACCACTAAAAATTCCATAGCTTTCCTTTCGAATCGAGTACGGACGGTAGTATATGCTCTTGTAAGAAGTGACAGGGCCTGGTCGGCAAAACAGGGAGGGTGTAGGAGAAAATGGGGGGAAACTTTGAGGGGTTACGGTGAATATATGGGTATGGTGGACGATTTACTGGGCACAATCTGGATTCCTCGAGGGATAAGAACCAGCGAAGAGCACTATCCTTCAATGTCTATTAGAACATTTGGGCCATTATTTCCTTAGAGGCACGTAGGAGAGTCACGGCTCGATGGTAACTTCAGAGATGGAAAATTAGGGGCTCACTGCCCCCCGAAGTTCTCAATGTCGGGCGTCTTAAACTTTTTCAATAGCCTAAATTAAGGTAGGGAGACATATGGGTGTAATGCATGTAGTTCCCAAAGATTCGGAATTAGTCAAACTTCTTGGTCAATATTTTAAGGTCCTCTTTAAATTTGTTCAAGTCTTCTTCCTTCGGATCAACGGCTACTGGTAGGTTAGCCCCTGGCTGGGCAAGATTTGGCATAGGGAGTTGAGATGGTGATTGTCCATTGGAAGGATGGGCATGTGGAGCATGCTGATACTCTTTCGGGACCCAGATAGGCTCAGGTGCGGTGGACCCATATCATGAGGAAAGAGAACCTCTAGCTCTTTGAGAATAGGGACCCGATTTCGTTGCATCTCATGAACCTCAATTTTAAGGTTATCAATCTTGGCGGTAAGTTAAACTTGGACCATCATCAAATTAGGTTGCACATTCATTACTTGGTCTGCGTTCTCCATGAAGAGTGGGTGAAGGAAAATTATGGGCTCAGAGGAAGTAGTGAGAGAACTAACGGATCCTCAGGGCAGTTCGACGGAAGACCGAAGCCAATAGGGAACTAGGCCAAGACTTGGATATATGCGATAGACCAAAGACGAAAAATATTCGAATTTCTTTTTGAAAGAGAAAATGAAGAATCTTCTAGAACAAAGAGGAAATTTTTTTTGATGTTTTATGGAAAGAGGAAGAAAAAATGTATTTGGTATTTTCATTTTGAAAGAGAAAAGGAAGAATCTTCTAGAGCAAAGAGGAAAATGTTTTGATGTTTTTTGGAAAGAGAATGACAAAATGTATTTGGTATTTTGATAAAAGAGAAGAAAAAATATTTTTTGGTGTTTTGATAAAAGAGGAGGAAAAATGTTTTTAGCACTTTTAATATGGAAAGAGGGGAAAAAGAGAGAAAAAGACCTCAACATGATTGTTATTATTATTATTATTATTATTATTATTATTATTATTATTATTATTATTATTATTATTATTATTATTATTATTATTATTATTATTATTATTATTATTATTATTATTATTATTATGATCATCATCATCATCATCATCATCATCATCATCATCATCATTATTATTATTATTATTATTATTATTATTATTATTATTATTATTATTATTATTATTATTATTATTATTATTATTATTATTATTATGTTTTCACTCGTATTAAGTTTACCTAAATGCAAAAGAAATACCGGACGGGACTCGAGCCTGGGAAAAATTGGGTTTAAAAAATAAGTAAAACATGGTTTGACTTGTTGTCAGGCTCATGGACAGGGTCCAGTTTTGAAGAAAGACGAAGCCGCGTGGAAATTTGGGTGTTGTGTTAACCCGTCATTTCGATAGAGTTTCGGGTAGTAACCGAAAAACTAAATATGAGTGTCCTATGTTTGATGCCTATATAAGGGTATGCAGTCGCTGGGTTAGTGGAAAGGTTTCCCCCTTTGGCATGACTTCCACGATATAGGTTTTGCTTTTTAGGGCAATCGGTACGTGTGGACAAGCCATTTGATATACCTGAGTGTACGTGAATTGCCTCACTATATATATACCTCGTGGGGATAATACGTGTGAGAGAGAAATCAATATACTTGACGTACGTGAACGAGTTTCCTGCTATATACCTCCGGTCATGATTTTGGTCAAGCGGTACGATGCGAGGGGAACCGTTTGATATACGTTGAAGGTACTTGGCCAATGGATGGTGAGAGTCATATTGCTTAGGCTAACTGCAACCTTTTGGACCATCTCGCATCACAAATTTTGGTCAATAGACATGCTCTTTGGTGATGTAGTGTGCAAAATTCATGATTTTGTATTAGTATATTATGGAGAGACTATTTTTATTTGGCATGATGAGCATTACAGTAATAAGGAAGAATCTAAAAGTATCATGAAAAGTAAATCTAGCATGGAGCATGAAGATTACACTAAGCACGGATATGTGAGAGTGAGTGATGTATGCGTATCTATAAATGAGTGTGTGGTAGTGAACCTAAACATGGATCAACTACAAGTGGTATGTGGTAGGTGTGAGTGAGCATGGATATATACAAGTGTGATAAGTGGAAGTGTGTGTTAGTTATACCTATGCATGGATATTCTAAGGTGTGTATGAAGCATGTGGGTATAAGTGAACTTATATAAAAGTGTAAGTAGTGTGAGTTGTACAGAAAGATTATTTACAGGTGTGTGAAGTGAAAAGTGAGTGATATAAGCATGAGGTAGATATATATAAGAAATAATAGAGGATAAAAAAGGAACATACAATTTGGTGCATGCACACACGAGTAGAAAATGATTACACCCATGCAAACAAAGTTTATCCCTCTTAAGTAATTCCTTAGCGGTCGCCACTGTGGCCATCCCTCCATGGCTTGTTCCTTAGCCTCGAGGTTCGGCGATAGTGTGCGCACAGTTTGGAGAGGGAGAGAAGGTCTCATGCCCTTTTTAAGGAGGGCTTCGACCGTCATCGATGTGAGGTGATGTAAAGAGATGGAATCCCCAACCTATTTTTCACAAAATAGGCAAAAGAACAAGTCACTCCCTCGAAAGAGTGGCATCAAAGAGAAACTGATGCTTACAATACCAATAAGTCATAGGTTTGACGGCTAAGTTACAGAATGGGAAGGTGTTAGGCACCCATTCCGTCATCTCTCATGGGCTTATGTTACTATTTTCCTTAATTTTTCGTGAAGTGTGTGCGTGTGTATATATAAATGGAGGTCGAAATCGTTCAGCTCATATCATGAAAAAGATAGATTGAGGTCATCCAAAGGAATGTTCCCAAAATAATAATTAGAAAATATAATGTATGCGCTTATCGAGATATTGATCGTTATAATGAAATGATAATATATGATAGATAAGACGCGAGTATGAATCAAAAGTACTATGTATACAAATAATATATGTATAAAATAGGAAAAATATGAAAATGTGAAAATAGGACTTGAGTCTCGGGTTCTAGCCCGAGACGTCTACATAGCCTATGAAGGTATCAAAGTCCATATAGTTCGCATGTGGCATAAGGGCGGGGTTTATTACATAGATTCAAACGGGTGTTCATTATATGTGTGTGTGTAGAAAAGATATTTTTAGTTTTGAGAAAATGTGGTGTATAATCCTGTCGAAATTTATAGGTGTAACCTTCTTTTTCTTTGTTTTGGGTTTTTTCTAGAAAATAAATTATGTGCAATATAGCTAATAAAGGATGAGATACTAATGTGTATGATCTAAAGTAAAAGCTAAATGAAGAATTTATATAACTAATGCAAAAATGAAGAAATTTAAAAAGAAAGGAGGATCTTTGGACCTTCTTTGGAGACTTGAAGCTTGGGCTTGATCCTTGATGAGATTTTTTGCAAGTTAGGATGAATGATGGATGAGAGAGAAGGATATTTTTGCTAAATTGGGTATGAAAATGATGGGAATGAAAGGTGAAAAGTAATTTCACATGGGGAAACTTCGTTGATTGCAGAAGAATGTTGCTGAAATCACTGATATTCATGCCCTTCTTATATAGGGTAGGGGGACTACCTATGGGAATATCCCTAAACCTGCCAATCGATAGGTGACCCAAGACACATTATCGATTGGCAGGGAAATGGACCTGCCAACCGACAATCTCGTGAAAATTTTTCTGGACAAACGATCGTAGAATGTAAATCCATAAATCCAAATTATGCATAGGATATACCGTTAAAAGGTAATTCAGATACCCTCAAGTGTCCTTTTTTCTCTCGAGTCTGGCAGTTGACTTTGGGTCAAACGGGGATTGAAATCACCTATCAATGTTTTGGACACGAGATCATCATACGATAATGGATCATTCGTACAAATCGTTAGTCAGAATAATGCACTAGGCAGACCGTGAGAAAGGTTATGCGAGTCACTTCGATGTTCCAAATTTCTTTGCTTTGTTAGTAGAGACAACTTTGGTTAAATGGGGCCTAAAAGCACTTGGTGACCCTTTGGATTAAAAGCTGTCGTTCTTTCGTACTATAAAGATGATTCACGCATTGGGTGGACCATTGGAAAGGTTATTTAGTTCCCTTAGAATATTAATTTAGTCTTATTTGAGATGAAGAGTTTACCTGTGTCAAACAGAGCCTGAGAGTGGCCGGTGGCCTCCGGATCAGTTTTTGGGAGAAAATGGATCATTCGTCCGAACTGTTTTTTCCTTTCATGCACAGGTCGGACTATTAAAAAAAGGTTTTATTGCCCTTCTAGGTTTCATTGATATTTTCCTCTAACGGTGAAATTGATTGGGGTCAAATCAGGGCAGCCCGGGTGCGCCCGGCGGCTTTCAAATCGATTTTCGGTAGTAAAATGGTTCGTTCATCCAAACTATTATGCTGATTCACGCACAGGGTGGACCATTGAAAAGGGGATTCAGAACACTTCAAAGATTCATGATCTTTTTCTCTGACGATAGAGTTGACTGGACAAAAACGTGTCCCGATGGACTCTAGATGAGTACTCGGAGTACAACCTAGGGTATTTTGTGAATTAAGGAGGTGCTAGGGACCTAAGGAGAGACTTAGGGGCGGATCCTAGAATGTGGTGTCTCTAGTAACATAATCCCAAGAGAGACTGAAAGGGCGAGATGGGTTCCCAAAACCAT
Source organism: Sambucus nigra (assembly GCA_949130495.1). Lineage (NCBI taxonomy): Eukaryota > Viridiplantae > Streptophyta > Magnoliopsida > Dipsacales > Adoxaceae > Sambucus > Sambucus nigra. Next base: position 443,437,427 of record OX422218.1, on the reverse strand, counting down.
CCCATTCTATAACTTAGCCCCCAAACCTCTGATCTAATTGGTTTCGCAAGAATCAATTTGTCATTGATGCTGCTCTCTTGAGTTGGTGACATGTTCTTTGTCCTATTTAATGCAAAATAGGCTAGCGACTCTATATCTTTACATTTCCCCAAAATCGATGACGACTGAAGCACCCCAAGAGTAGCGAGGGGTGAGGGACCTTTATGATACCTCTTTCCCCTGAAGCGCAGGGAGGGAAGATCTCGAGATGGCCATAATGACGACTGTACTGGGGAATGACTTTACTTAAGAGGGCTATACTCTATTTTCATGGGTGTTATCATTTTCTACTTGTGTGTGTATTCACATACCTATATGTTCCCGCTATTACTTCTTGTATATATCTGCCTTCAGTTTATATCCCTCCTCACTCAGTTTTCACTTCACACACTTATTAATAATCTCCATGTATGCCTCACACTACCGACACTTTTATATAGGTTCACTTATATCCACATGTTTCACACACCACTTAGAATATCCATGCTTAGGTGTGACTAGCACACAACTCCACTTACCGCACTTGTACATATCCCTACTCACTTGCACATATCACACGCCACTTATAGTTGATCCATGCTTAGATTCATTACCTCACACTCACTAATAGATATTCACACATCACTCACTCTCACATTTCCATGCTTAGTGTGATATTTATGCTCCATGCAAGATTTACATTTCATGATAGTTGTACATTCTTCCTTATTAGCATAGTTCTCATCATGACAAATAAAAAACTCTCTCCATAATATAATAGTTAAGATTCATACATTTTGCACACTACATCACCAAGAGCATGGATATTGACTAAAATTTTATCCCGTACTGGGGGTCACTTTGTGATGGGCGCTCATCCTACAGGTCGTAATTAGCCTAAGCAATATGACTCTCACCTTCCATTGCCCAAGTACCTTTGACGTATATCAAACAGTCCCCCCTGCATCGTACCGCTTGACCGAACTCACGAAGGGAGGTATATAGTAAAGAACTCATTCACGTACGTTGAGTATATTGAATTTACTCTCACACGTACTGTTCCCACGAGGTATTTGGTGAGGTAATTGACGTACACTCACATATATCGAATGACTTGTCCACACGTACCTATTTCCCTCAAAAGAAAGACATATATCGTGGAAGTCATGCCGAAGGGGGAACCTTTCCACTAACCCAATAACTGTATACCCTAATATAGGCGTCAAACCTAGGGCACTCATATTTAGTTTGTCGGTTACTAAATGAAACTCTGCCGAAATGATGGGTTTGAATGCTGCCAAAATTTTCACGGTATTTCATCTTTTTCCAAAATGGGATCCGGTTCACGAGCCTGGCCACAAGTCAAGCTATGTTTTACATATTTTCCAAAACCAATTTTCCCAGGCTCGGGTCACGTTCTACATTTCTTTTTTCATTTAGGTAAACCTAATACAAGTGAAAACATAATAATAATACTAAATATAAACATGTTGAGACTTTTCTCTCGTTTTTCATCATTACTTACCAAAAGTGTCAAAAAATAATTCCCCCTTTTTTATTGATATACCAAAAACTCTTTTCTCCCCATTTTATCAAAAATACCAAAAGCATTTTGTCCTCCTCTTTTCTAAAAAATGTTTAAAAAGTTTTCTTATTTTCCAAAAAAGATTCTTCCTTTTCTCTTTCAAAAATAATTTCGAACCATTTTTCTTCTCAAGTCGATCACATACCCAACCCTTGGCCTGGCTCCCTATTGGGTTCAATCTTCCATCAAAACGCTTTGAAGCTCTATCAGTTCTCCCACTACTTCCTGCAAGTTCGAAATCCACCTTCGCTAACTTTCCATGGAGACTCAGATATGATCGAGTGTTGGAATTACGAAATTTAGTGCCTCCTCAAGCACGGTAGGTACCTCCAAGATGCCAACAAGAATGACCGAGCGACCCTCCAAAAACTGGTTGTCTAGTAATTGTCTGCGATAATGCACCGTTTAAGAGAAACTTTGAGGAACCGATTAACACTGCATCTCAGGGGTTGACATTAAATAAATGATGCAAAAAATCCATAATATGGATGTGGTCCCCACATGAATGGCCATATGCTCGCTAAGAAGATTATCCGACATGGTTACTATTGGACTACCATGGTTCAGAATTGCACCGCCTATGTTCGGAGATGCCTTAAATGCCAAAATTGTTCCAATATCCATCACTTGCCTCCACAGGAATTTTCCCTGGACGTTTTACACCTGGAGAAGACATCGATATAATTAGAAAAGTCAGACCCAAAGCCTCTAATGGGCACAAGTTCACCATGGTTGCCATTGATACCTTCACCAAATGGGTCGAAGTTGAGTCATACATAGTGCTGATTGCCAAAAAGATATCCAAGTTCATTCGGAAAAACATTATTTGTCAATACACGATTCCATATGAGTTAGTGTTAGATAACGTGTTACATTTCGAGGCAAAGTCACAAAATTGGTCGACGAGTATGGGATTCAAAGAAAAAAATCTTCTCCCTACCGACCACAAACCAACAGTGAAGTTAAAGCCACTAATAAGAACCTCAAAGAAATCACTAGTAAGATGACCAAAAGTTGTTGAAACTGGGACGATCAGATCCCTTCTGCCCTTTGGGGCTATCGCACTTCAGTCTGAGCATCTATTGGGGATACCCCTTACTCTTTAATATACCGCATGGAAGCAGTCATACCCATTAAATATGAAATGCAGTCATTACGTGTTATACTGGAAAGCAAAGTTGGTGGAGCGGAGTGGCATTAGAACCGTCGCGACGAGTTATCACTCTAAGACGAAAGGAGAATAAAGGCTCTATATGATATACAGGGATATCGTCGCTAGATAACGTGATCATTCAATAGGAGATCAAGGACTGTGATGTCCAGGATAGGGACTTAGCCCTTAAAGAGATCATAGAACCCGATTGGGACCCCATAAGGAAATTCAAGCCAAATTGGAGTGGCCCCTACATCTTAAAGAAGATCCTGTCCGGTGGCACCGCTATGCTCACTGACCTTGACGGAGAAGAGATGGCGCATCCAGTTAACCTAGACTATCTCAAGAAATTATACCCCTAGTCCAAAATTTCGATGCGCTATGACTCCTCTCATACCCATTCTATCCTAGTAAAAACATCTTCATATCCCTTTACTCAGAACTATATGGGGCCTAATCCTCTAAAAAACATTTTTCTTTAAAAAATGAAACTCATAAAGTTTTCAAAATCCCCAGAGGTTCATAGGCAGCTCATACACTTTATATGGGCACGGTCCCTTTCTTTTTCACAAAATGCTATTCTTTTCTTACCTCCGAGAATGTCAATTTATTTTATCATTCGCATGAACAGAAGGATTATGTATGCATTAGCGATTGATATAAATAATTCAATTGTAAAACTCATTAAGAGGAAAATCAATATAATTAAAATCCTTTTTTTTCCATTAAGGGAAAATTCGGCACAATTGCATGAAATATCAGCTTGGGGAGTCAAACACCTACCCCCTCCAACCAAACTAACCAAACCTTCCCAAATTTATTCCCAAAAACAAAAACAACCAAACACATCTCCATCACAAAATCTTCATAAATAAACACCACCTTCACAAAGGACCATATTCGGACCTACCGAAAGACCCAGCCACATCATCATTAGCTCTTTCAGGCCCCCAAACTTCCCCTGCTTAGATGGTATGCCAAAGATGCTCCATGGAATGATAAGCTCGGACCAGCCTACAAGAAACCACTATGCCCCCTACATAGTGTCAAACATGATGAACCATATCTGCCCGGTTTCATCTTCCAAGATCTTAGTCACTTCTCTCTTCCATAACCATTTCATATAGTTTCCAAAAACATGCCAAACGTTGACAACAAATTAAGAAGGACAGCTTGACGGATGACGATTCTCCCATAGAGAACCCTATGGCGTGCACAAGCCTCCAATTAAATCGAGGAAAGAAATTTAGGGTACGGGAGACATAATTTTCTGCCATCAGACTTGACGCAAGAGACGCTAGGGGAAATAAAATGAGGCTTGTTGGAGACCAACTAACCAAACATATCGGTATTCCCCCACTTCTAGAATGTGATGCAACTCCCCCCACTTGGGAACCGACCAACGCAAACATCGACCTCCGTGCTCTATAAAACACTTTACTATGGATGGGCTAAAGCTGATGAAATAATGTGTGAATAAATTCAGCACAACTGCCAAGGGATATTTAGAGGGACTTCCAAACAAAATCTATCGACCATCCACATGAGAAGCATAACCGAGCTTCCTCTCAGAAAATCAGAACGACCTTACCGCCAAGCATCTAGACCGTTCAGGGTCTCTACCAGTTTCACTGCTGCAGGATTACGACTATAGGACATACACGCTATAATAGAAGCCAATTGACGGTCCACTATCAGGTCGTCGGTTACCAGCAGTACCTTCGAAGTTAAGCCAATAGAAAAGGCTCCTCATCGACCATGTCATTGAAATCCTACAAACAAATGAAATATAGTACAATCGGGAGAGAAATTATTCCCCCATTGACCAATGGCCGAGCTGCCGAAGGAGAAATGTGGAGAAATCCTACTAATAGCTCTCGAGGAGACCGATAAAATTTAGGCATGGACGTCGCAACACTAGGATTAACCCCCAATATAGTAGAAAACTCCTTATAGGTTGGGCAAGCTTCGTCCAAGACAAAGCAAAAAAATATGATTCTTGGGATACCAAAATGACGCCGCTGCCAGTGTCTTCAAGTCGATGGGTTAGTTACGTCACAACGAGACCCGACACAAGTTATAAGTATTGTAGTCTACATTGTACAATCATGTAACTTACAAGTTCTCGAGATATGAAGAAAATTCTAAACTCATGGGAAGGGCCATTTTGGAAATGATAAGACATAAGACAAGAAATAAGCAACAAAGGAGAAAAAAATGTGAATGAGTGAGAAATAACACAACCGTACCCCCTTCTATACTTGAAAACGTTGGCTAAAAATAAGAAGTCTGGAAATATAAATGAAAGACATTCCCTACCAAAGGACTCTAAGCTGTAGGAAAGTACAATCAAAGCCCTAGAATGATTTGACATGACCCATATGCTGATAGGCAGGAAAAGGGGTATGTCGATCGGCAACCCTCTATTTTTAGAAAATTCCATCTTTCCTTTTTGACAAATTCAAAATGCATAAAAAATAAATCTTTATTTCAAATAACCCCCAGGTCATTCCTTTCTCCATTATTCATTTTTACCCATCTTATCTAAAAAATAAATCTTTTTTTCCCGAGTTATTTAAAATCTCTCTTTGCAAAAAATAAAATGACCCATCCTTTTTACAGTCTCAGCAAAAAAGTAAATAGCGCATGTAGAATAAGTCATTTAAAGAAAGATAAAATAAAATCGCATTCATTTATATATATATATATATATATATATATATATATATATATATATTGCCATTAAGATCATTTGTTTTCCAAAAAAATAGAAGAAAATAAAAACAGCGGGACTCAGCCCGAAACCCCAAACTCTCTCTTTATCTCTCTCTCTCTGATCCCTCATCCCTACAGAGAATCCACTTCCATCGGTGACAAGATGAGGAGCCTCCAATACCTGATCCAGATCCCTCTTCAGAAACAGCAAATGGCACCAGGCAGGAAGGAACCGAAATCGAATTTCGAATATAGTCCATCGCAAAAGATACCCAGTCTCAGATGTCCCTCATCCAAGTAGTCGACACTCGGACATGCTACAAGAAAAATAATAGGGAAAATTAGTCAGTCTAAAGAAAAAGAATAAATCATAAAGACAAAGGATAAAAAATGAAAAGATATACCTCTAGCTGAAGGACATTCTCCATTACCCCCAACCCTACCGGGTCCACCGAATTAAGGTGGTGCTACATACTCAAGGACCCCCCTCTATCCATTTTAATATTATAAGAAGGAAGAGAAAGCTTTATGAATGGAAACTTAATTACCGATGTTGCCGCTGACAACGATGCACCACTAGTGCTGTGGAAGACCCAACCGAACAACTCCTACCCATATCGGAAGCTATTGGAGGCGGAGGCACGTTGACTACAACATAAATACAAGAGGGTATCATCCATATCGTCACAAAGTCAAGGTATTCCTAAGTCACCACCATGTAAATATAGGATGAGTAGGGCTCGCCAATCATTGCCACCGCCCAACCTCCTCTGACATCTCTCGTACCCGCCTCATGTACCTCAGCGGAATTACTGCAGGGAACACCACCTCATCCTCCACGATCTGCCAGACTAATCTGTCTCCTAGATACCAAGAATAGTCGAACTCATACACTAGCAGTTGGCGCATCTACGCATTCATCTCGGTCACCCCTATGTGCTGGATGGCCATCCCCAGGGATGGAAAGTCACCTGCATTTTTCCCAAATAAGCTCAATACTTGTATAAAAAAAAGAAAATTTCAAATAAAGGATTCATAAAATAAGATAAGAAATAATCGGGTCACTCGTCGGGATGTTCAAGACCAGACGCACTGTCGATAAGGAGAGAGACTGCTTTAACTATCGGTTGGACTTCCACCACCGGTACATCTGAAAGAAGTTCCCTAACAACTCATCATGAAAACCAATAAAATGGTCATTGATCCCAATCACCTCGTAGAACCACGTCTATAAAAAAGGAAGGAATAGGCATAAGAAGAAAGAAGAAAAATGTAAGAAAATACATAAAAGGAAATTAGAAAATTACATCCAGAACATACGTAGATCCAGTAAAAGTCTATTAGGAGCACTGGCTAAAAGCATCCAAAGAAGAATAAAGGGTCACCAAAGTCAGGCTCCCCAGTTATAGAGAGGGATATTCGAAAATAGCCTCAAAAATGAGAAAAAACGTAAGTGGACGATGTTGTCAGTCGACGCCACCAAGAACCCCCGAACAATAGAAGCATAAATAAGTGGTCCATCTGCCTCACCTGAAGCTCATCAGTCTCATTAATCTTTTGACTCATTAGAACCTCCCGGAGAAGAGAAATACGGATCGAGTCCTCTGAGGATAAATTATATTTTATGACCATTTTTATGAAAAATCTACACAAGACTTCCAATTTCCAGGCCATTAGACCTACCTATCGGTAGTGTGTCTAGAGTTACCAACAAATAGGTAGTACAAGGACAATAACAATCGCCAATCCTCCTACCCTATATAAGGAGAGCATGAGCTCACCTTCCAAGGGACCTCAAGAAACATAAACTTCAGTGATATCAATAACATTCTTCTTAAGTCAATGAGGTTTCCTTATTTGAAACCTTTATCCAGCTTTCATTCACATCGTT